>OX422219.1:63587950-66245450 GCA_949130495.1 Sambucus nigra
AGCGACACCCGCTCTGATACCAATTTGATGTAAACTACACGTCAATGGCTAAAAGAAATACACAAAACCCAAACATTAGAGAGAGAATCAAAAGATTTCTTATATTCAAAATGGAGAGTGTCCCCAAATGAAGACTACAAGTGGGTATTTAAAGGGTAGGAGTAGCTTTTTTCTCCAAGCTAAGGCTCTAATTACGAAAATACCATTACTACTCCTTACCTCTAAAGTAAAACAAAGGAAAATACAATAACAAAAGAAAAGAAAATATAAAATGCAATAAAATTCTAAAATGGGGCCATTTCCATCGCAAACATTTTAAGGAAAAGATTTACTTTCGAAATTTATCCTTATAAAAGTGATGAATACCTTTGGATGCAAGAAATGCATTTGAATCATTGTGCTCTTATGGGTATTGCTTGGATGGGTAACTTTGTAATATCACAATGTTTCATAAACTATTCTTAGAAAAATGACTATTAGTTCGGAATGGACTAAAAAGGGAAGCATGTCTATTAATTTGGGGCGAAGGGAGTAATAAATAAGCTGTAGGAAGTAGGAGATGGGAACTGCCTATAGCAATACAAACAAATCACCATTGTGCCTCATTTATTCACTACTCGCGTCTGTTCTATGCTTAATATGTGGAACATTGATTTTCTCAATTCAAAATTGCAATGGAGATGCTTATTCCTACGCTTTGGGATGTATAGTAATTCCAATGAGTGTAACATTAGTCTTACATGTTCTCATTCTATTTCTAGAGCTGGTCTTACTGGCATGAGGGTGACCATTTCTTTCCCAAGGCATCGGTACCTTCAGAGTTGATTCACATGTGAAGAAGTTATTGCTTGCCAAGTTGCAGCTTCTGTTTTTGTGTCAGAAGATCATGATTAATATGGGAACAGCTCACCGAAGGTTCAGAACTTTGAATTAATTAGTTCTAAATGTGCTTGTATTTTTTATAAAAATTATTTTCAATATTGAAGCATTTATATATCAATGCATTGTCATATCAGTTACGTGTTTCTTTGGATGCAGCACAATCACAAAAGACCAAATGAGACAATGAGGCTAATTGTAACGACTGCTGTTGGGGTTGTGTTTGGCTTCTTCATAGGTTCATCTTTTCCAACACTTTCATTGACTAAGGCACGCTAACTACTTTTGATTTTTTTTCGTTCTTTTATAGGATAAGGTTGTATAAAAGAATCAATCAAGCACATGACAAACAAGGCTATACCCCAGCTACTTTTGATTATCATTCTTTTTTTAAATGTTCTTTTTTATGAAATGTTTTCCTTTAATGTGCAGTAAAAAGAGTTAAAAGTTCCAAATCTTGGATCTGTGTTTGTATGCAGATGAGCCTATCATCAAGTATTTTATCTTCCATTGATCTTACTGACATTGAAGATAAGTACTCAGGTCTCTCAACCCAGGCACTCTTGAACATCTGGTACACTATGAAGGGTAATCAAGACTCCGAATTGCAAAAATTTAACAATACAAAGGTACATCTTGCTTGTCTATCCCTTTTTTTTGGTGGGGTGGGGAGTTTACTTCTAATAAAGCAAAGCATTGATCTTTTTCTGCTTTTCATGTGCAAGCTGATGAGATACAGTAACAAATCTAACACCTGGCTGCTTCAAACACCACCTCCACATATACATATATATCTTTAAGGCTAAAGCGCCAAAAATAAAAAATTTGAAATTTTCAGTTTTTTCTAGAAACCACCGAGCTAATTTTAGTGCAAGACCCAACCCACCCTACACTATTAGTCTGATTTGTTATAAATTTGATTCTTGAACTAACAATTCACATTGGAAACATGATCAAGTGGAATCATGCCGTCATTGTAAAAATTATTTCCCAGTCTTTTCCAGATACTCGTTCTTTATCCCCTCAAAACTGTTGCAGCTTGCTATTTGGTACTTCTCTTCCATTATCTCTCTTGATCCAGTGGAGTCATGCTATCATTAACGCAGATGCTTAAGTGTTCTTCGATGCCGTTGTCTGTCATTTCCTTCCTGTTTCTTTGTAGCCTGATAAATGATAATTTAGCTAGCTAAGATCAACTCCAGACGTTTGGGCGTTTTGCATTGTCACATATGCAGGCTTTGGCCATTTGCTATTTTTGACATGCTTCAAAGTCCAGGCGTTTGGGCAAATGAGGCGTGCGAGCGACAAGCCTTGTGTCATCCACCCACTTTGAACAGCAAGTTTAATGCCACTCAAATGTCATTTTTAAGTTAATAATAATTCAAAACATGAGGAAAAAAAAAGGGAAAAGGATTGGGGCAGCAAGAAATGGCAGGTGTTGGGTTGTAGAAACCGTTTTGGCTATATTGCCCCAATGCCTAGATTGATTTTGACTACAAAAAGTAGCTTTTTGCTATGTTATCTGGTGTGTTAGGAGTTGGTCTAAGAGCCTTCAAGTTAAATCTTGCTTCCCCCAGAGTGACATATCTCAGTGCCTCAAGCCCTTGATAAACAGTCCTTTGATAACCATATCTGAAGGGTTCTGGACGTTATCTCATCACTTACCAAGTACTTGCAACTAGTAAATATTTACATCATTCACATGGTGCAAGGACTCCCAACCTTTCCTCCTTTCTCGGTACTTATTTTTTTGTTTCCTTTTCTCTTCTCAGCTTTGTATCTGATATTCGTTCTCACCCAGAGTGAAAGAACTATGCTTTGTGCAGCAAGAAAGTAACCAACTGTAGTGTTGTACACTGTCATGAAGTGAATTATTGTAAATCACTACATTTACTTTTGGTTCAATTCTTTGCTGCTCATAACATTACTTGAGTAAGAAACGACAAAATAATATTCTCTCTCATTCAGAATGGAAAAAAACAAAAGAATGTTTGCTAAAGCCTATGGAAAGACGGATATTCCCATGTTTGAACTTTTGGCATTGGTTGGATGATTTAAGCTTCTTCAAATGTCTATCAGATAATTCAACTTGTGTGTCATATTATCTGTTAACTTATTGCTAATAATATATTTTGGTAGATAAGGTTTCACGTTTCCATTTGCATTTCCTCCTCCTCTCTCTCATTCCTTCAAAATTTTGTCTTCATGGATATGCTCCTGGTACACACGCATCAAGGTCTTCGAAAGGCTGCTTTAACTCAAATTAAGAAAATTCATCCAACATGACACATTTTTATCAGAATATATGGAAATTTGTTAATACTTGAATGTGTAATACATGAGGATTATCCTGGCTTATGTTCTAAAGATCAACAGTCTCCTGGAAATTTCTCTCTCTCTCTCTCTCTCTGTGTGTGTGTGTGTGTGTGTGTGTGTGTGCGCGCGTGTGTTAGACCTGGACTTGTCGTTATTCTATTAAATTCTTGATAGTCCATCCTGTACTCTTGCCATTGATTTGGTCAAGATTTGTGACGGAATTACTAGGGATAAATCCTGAATATATGACTGCTAACATGTTTCTTTCCATGTTACATAATATTAGAATTACCCACACGACAACTTGTATCTCATGTAGTAAATTCTTCTGAGATTGGTGGCATGTAACCTTTTTGATTTTCAGTACAAGTATTAATATCTAGATAATTCAAATGCAGATTTGGGTTCCGTCAAACCCTAGAGGTGCTGAGAGATTACCCCCAGGTATCATTGTATCTGAGTCTGATTTCTACGCTCGCAAATTGTGGGGTCTGCCGAGTGAGGTGTGTAACTTCTGCCATGACCTTGATATGAACATACACATTTATCCTATGATTTCCTTTTTGGTGGTAGATTACTAATCTGTTATATTGGACTAGTGATTTACTATAGATTACTTATCTTCTCGTTTTGATATTTAATGACGAAATAATATGTTCTGACAAAGTAATTAGAAAAGGTTAAATTCTAGCAAAGTATATCTTGTCCGAATATTATGATGAATTTGTTGCAATAGGCCGCATGGATGTTAAATTTCAAAATCCCTCTTTTTTTGGACATAGTAATGGTGACAATTTCATGTATATTAAATTTGAATTCCGTATTCAACAATTGATCAAAACGCGATTCTTGCAGGACTTAACCAAGAAACCGAAGTATCTTGTCACTTTTACTGTGGGTTATAATCAGAAAGACAATATTGATAAAGCGGTGAAAAAGGTAGGGCCATAGTACTCTATATCAGTAAGTATATGTATGAATGCTCATGCACTGAATATCAAATGTTTACAGCTCTCGGAGAACTTTGTCATTCTTCTGTTTCACTATGATGGACGGACAAGTGAATGGGATGAACTTGAGTGGTCAAAGCGGGCTATACACATCAGTGCTAAGAAACAAACTAAATGGTAACGATTGCCATGATCTCTTTTTTATTTATACAAAAATTTTCAGAGTTTCCAGATAAGATTTCTTTTTTAGAATTTAATCCAACACAAGTTCGGGTGTTGGTGTGATCCTTGGTCCTTTTTCGATGTTTTTTATCCAGTCCCTAAGAACAATATGAGTATGCTCAATATAACTATTACTTTGCATAATATAACTGTGTGAGACAGGCATATTATGTAATATAACTATTACCGACGAACCTGTTAGAAAAATTTAACCGTGACACATAATTATAGTGACAATTATATTCACAGAGTAAGGGACCATTCTAAAGTCATGGATCGCCAATTAGTTAGTTTTTAATCCGAGTACCTGGACCTAAATGCCCCTTTTATTTACAACTGTCCTAATAAGTTGCAATAGATACTTGAGTAGGCCTACTTGGTCAATTTTCTTTCTTTCTTTTTTATTTTCCTTTCATTTTTTCATGTTAACTTCCTTTTTATAAGTATTTTTTTCGTGTTATTTCCTGAAATTGGTCCAAGGTGGTATGCCAAACGATTTCTGCATCCTGACATTGTAGCACCCTATGACTACATATTTATCTGGGATGAGGATCTTGGGGTGGAGAATTTTGATGCTGAGGAGTAAGTACTGAAAATCTTTTGGCATAAACTAAGGGTGTGTTTGATTGCAAAGTTGGAAAATGATTGAAGAACAATCAACTTTAGGAAAAGTTAAAAATAAGTGAAAAAAGAAATGAGCAGTTTGGGGACATGTTCTCTTCTTTTTACGTGCATCCATGGACTTCAATTCTAATCCTGTTATCCAATTTTCCATGGAATTCCATTCTTTAAGGGTGGGTAAGAGTTGAAGTCCATGAAAAACCGAAAAACTAAGAGAACATCTCACCACTAGTTTTCCAATTTATAACATGAACTATATTTGTCCACCTTTGCAATCAAACGCACCCTAAGATCTAAATATTTTTAATTTGTAAGCAATGCAGATACATAAAGCTGGTAAGGAAGCACGGATTAGATATTTCACAGCCTGGCTTAGATCAGGACAGTGGGTTTACATGGGAGATGACCAGGAAGCGAGACAATAGTGAAGTTCACAAGTAATGATATATATTCTTCCACTTACCCCCTATAATATGAATGAGTCTGTGACTTTCTGCATCATTCAAAGAAACTGTGTACTATAGCTCTATTAATTTTTAAGTGTTGTTTACCATAATTACAAAATACCTCTCCTTGTGTTTAAGATATTACACTCGTCTCCCCTCTTAGTTTAAATATAAACTCATCTCCTCTCTCTTGTTGTATAACACATGCTTCCACTGCTCCGGGGGTATTCAAAACAGGAGGGCAGACGAGTGTAATATTTCAAGCAAGAGGGGAAGTTGATGTAAAGTACCTTAATATTTTCATTGTTTTTCCTCCCCAGAGAAACAGAGGAAAAGCCTGGTCGGTGCACTGATCAACATTTGCCACCATGCTCAGCGTATGTTTGCACTATGCACCTATATTATTATATGTATATGATGACATATGATTTTTTACTTCATAGTTACTGCATAATTTAAAGTGTTTTTACCATTTAAATTTCCAATGAACAGATTTGTTGAGATCATGGCCCCCGTGTTTTCTCGTGCTGCATGGCGCTGTATTTGGCAAATGATTCAGGTTGTAAGAATTATCCTTTTATTTTCTTTCTTGTTATTTTTTACCTTTTTATTATTAAGAGGAAAAAAGACAAATATTGCCAGTTCATAGTAGATCCCCACTTCGGTGACTGTGAAATCTGAAAATCTTTGTTGTGTCATCGCAGAATGACTTAATCCATGGATGGGGTCTTGATTTTTCACTTAGGAAATGTGTAGAGGTGAGTTCATAATTGTTTACTTTTGGTTAATCATTTATGACTCCTACATATAATAATGATTATCATTGTGTCCCTTATCTTATATTTGTTTAAATGAGCAGCCTGCTTATGAAAAAATAGGAGTTGTTGATGCCCAGTGGATTGTTCATCAAACTGTTCCTTCACTTGGGAACCAGGTAGACCCTAATTCTCCAAATCTCTAGTAATCGGTACAGAAAAAATATTAGCTACTTTTGGAGTACCACGTGACACCATATCTGACTGACATGAGGGAATCATGTTGCATCATGTGGACACGACACATGGTACTTCAGAGTACCTAAAATCTTTTGATAGACCTTTTATAGGTGAAATAAATTCTTGTTGTTTCTTCTTTTTTTCAATAGGGTCATGCAGAGAAGGGTAAAGCACCATGGGAAGGGGTATGTAAGAAGTTCTTTGTTGCCTATTTTATTAGTTGTTCCATCATTTTTTTTTCATTGTTAGGGTCTTAATAAAGTGCCCTGATAACAGTGCCACAGATAGCAAGAGTATGAACATCCATGTTTTTCTATTTCTCCCACAATGATTGTTAGGGTGCATTTGATTACAAATTAGGAGAAAAATTGACAGACAGACCATATCATTAAATGTGGAAAAGATAGTGTTTGATAGGAGCAGGTATGAAAAATTCCTTACCTCAACCCCCACCCCCCACAAAACAGAAAAAAAAAATCCGGAACATCCATATGGGGATTGTACATTAGGTAAAGCGGGAAAAAAATTTAATGCAAAGTTGGGCAATCAAATACACTAAAAATTGAAAAATATGGAATTTTTCAAGTTTGTCATGGAAAATTTTGCCTATCAAACACATCCTTGAGTGATTTGGTGAGATATTATCTTACTTTTTTGATTTTCCATAAAATCCAATATTTTGGGGGGTGAATAAATATTACATTTCATGGAAAATTGAGAAAAATATGTATCTAACCAACTCACTCATTTGTTCTTCCACTTATTTTTTATTTTTCATAAAACAACCAGCTTTTCAACATTTTCCAACTTTGTATCAAACGCACCCTTATTAAATTCTTGACGTGTACCTTTAGGGTGCATGTTATCAAAGCTCTCATGTTATTCTACTTTGGAATGGACAAGTTCACAGGGTACTAAAGTTTTTGTTTTTTCCTCTCAGGTTAGGGAGAGGTGTTTTAGAGAATGGTCAATGTTTCAAGATCGCATGACTGTTGCAGAGAAATCCTATTTTGAAGCAATGGGAATCGATCCACCTAATGCTACAGAGCATTGGGGGGAGGACATGAATGACAATAGTGCCACGTTCGGATCTCGAAAAGTAAATAGAAGAAAGCGAAAGAAAGGAAAAGATATGCTATAATTTATTGCATATGATTTCTTTTATACTTATTGAAATCTAAACACAGCTTAAAGAATTTGTAGAACTAACTATGTCACTTTTGGTAACTGTTATTGCGGTTGTAGATTATGACATGCAGAAAAGGAAACCAACCTTTGTGTTTGAAGCAGTTTCAATTATATGATTTATTTTCCTTTAGGTTTTTCTTATCTCCTTTGTTTTCTGCCTGGTTCAACGACTTTGACTTAGAAGAGTATGAATTGAAATGGAAAATTTGTTACAAGCTTCTGTTTATTTTTGTGTACTTTTCTAGGTCAGTTCCCCTTTTTTCTTTTCCTAGTAATACAATTATAAGGAAGGGAGGTTATGTAAAAGTTATAGTGTAAAGAACACATTTCCGTCTGGGTAAATGATCCATAAAATTTGTGTTAAATGAGGCTGTAAATAATATACCTTTAATTTACACGGACAAATCATATTTTTACTATAGTGGGTTTGTAACTTGATTCGATTGAAATACTTTTCAGTTATATTTTTTGCTGATAAGGATTTATGCTCAAATATTAAAATAAGAAATATGTGTATTTCTTATAAGTCAATGTATCTATATAATAAGATACATCACTGTTTGAAAATTTCCAGCACATAAATCCAAGTCCCAAATACTAAATTAATGGTGAAAATCGTTCCATGTTTCTATTCTACCCTGTATGTCTAGACTTAAGCATCACAAGATGTGCCTAATCACGACATGCACTATAAATACAGAAAATACCCCATTAGAGAAAGTAATTCAATTAGTAGACATTTTTAGATTTGCCTCTTGTGTTTGAGTATATTTTATTTGAGTGTCATTGACACACTTTACGTCATTTTTCTCTTAATGTTGAATTGAGTTTCATTCAAGATGTAACATTTAGTGTTTATTTTTCGTTCTTAATGCTGAAAAATAGTTAAAATTCAGTATTCAGCATTAAGACGCAAGTCCCTTGTAAACCATTAGGGCTAGCGCCTAGTGGCCAGAACTCACCCATATGTAAAAGGTTGAGGGTTCAAATTTGATTCCTCTTCCTCCCCCCTATCAAAAAGAAAAAAAACTCCCTGCTGGATGCTCAAGTCTAGACGAAAAACATACATTCAGGGGTTCATTTAGATTATGAAAATGCACTTTTCAGCATTTAGAGTTCAGCATTAAGGGTTTATCATTTAGAGGTTGAAAAAATGAATGGCCCTTAAGAGGTCACTTCCATCTTTGGGTTGTAATGAACAACACCATATTCCATGATAGTGGACAGCCTTGACCATCGATTGATTGTGTCCTTAAAAATTGTCATTTTCAAATAGGAACTCTTAATTTGGGACGAATGGAGCATTATTCTGTGATATCAAGATTTCAAATTCATAACATGTGGCTACTTAATGGGTGTCATGAATTTTGAATAGTGATATCGGATTTCCAGAGTTTCTTACCAATTAGATGACCTTTTTTAGTCCAAGTAGCTGCATTTTCCTTACTGCAATTAGGAAAAATCGTTGGCCTCTCCACTTATGTTCACCAGATATTTTAGTATCATAAGTACGTTAAGTGCAATTCAAACCTCATTTTTGTAACTTGAGACGTGTAATGGAACTGTTGATATCAAAGATTTCTTTGAGGGATAATGATAGAGAGACACACTTTGAGGACACATTTCGGGACACGGGACATGTGTCCTGTGTCCCCAAATCGTGTCCCCAAAGTGGGTCTCCCTAGCACTACCCTTCTTTGAGAATCCAACTCATGTATGGTTTTGTGATGAGTCAATAGCAATTCAGCATAAAGTTTTCATTATTCACGGTGCAATTTATAGGGTCAGGTACAACAGTATTCTCCTAAGAAAAAATGGAAAACTCTCTGCAGACTCTGAACCGAAATAACTCTCTTATGCTAACTGAAATTGCAGAAAATAAAAAATAATACAACATGAAAATAATACACAATATATAACAAAGATAATCAAAGACTCCTACTAACTAGGAAGACTTTATTCAAACCGTAACATATCTTCACTCCTTATATTTCACTCTTTGTCCTCAAGAGTGACTTCTGAAAACTGTATTCTTATGAGCTAGCGATCTTCCCAGGTTGCTTCACTCGGGGATAAACCTTGCAAATGGATCAGAACCTTCTGTTTGTTCTTTCGAACCCATCTTTTAGTGAGAGAGAGTTTATTCAAATTTGTTCTTGCTCTTATGTACCATTTGTCGTGTTATGTCAATTTGGCAGATGCTTCATCTCACAATTATTATCCGTTGGCTTAAAATCTTCCCCATTGTGGAAAATACTTCTGCTTTATCTCACTTTTTTTTATGTATTTGGGATATCTTTGGGATGCTACTAGTATTAGAAAGACATACATTGTGTATATGCGTTAGTGTGACGAGAGCGGCCAACAGTTTTGGGAAGACAGCCCATGTATCATCTAGTTGGAGTCATCTAATTGCAAATTTTGTATTGTATATGTGTTAATTTTGGGAGTCATATTTAAACTTGGTAGCATAATTTAAATGTATATATTTGAACTGAAAAATCCTATCTTCAATCGCTCATAATTTTCAAGAATTTAAAATCAGAGCAACTTCCTTATTAAAGTTAATAACAATTGACTTAAGGAGTGGTCATTAATGGTAGGGTGGACTCTTGATCAAAGGGGGGATATTGGAAGAATTTTTCTTTCTATATATATTTAATAGTTTTCATCCAATGATATTAATCAACTGGTTCATACATTAGTCTTATCCAACGAAGGCTTTGAATTGCCTCTTCGAATTGTCTTTCGCGCTTACGAAACCTTGGTGGTCCTGTTTCCCTTGTTTTAGGTTTTTTAAGTACATAGTAGTCTGTCTAGAAAGTCATCAAATACTAAAATATGGAGTATGTAAAGTTTAGAAATAAGAACAAAAGACATGCAAAGAATTTGTTGAGGAAAATAGTGAGAGCTGAATAAATTATTTTTGTTTTGTATTCCTTAAAGGGGCCAAAACTATTCAATCAGTTGTTGCTGATTAAACTTTACTGTCAATAAGCTAATGCCTTGAAGAAGCATAAACCCATATTTTTTAAATTTCATATATTAAGTATGAATGAATTGTTGGTTATGCTTACAACATCCTGGAAGTATCACAATATGACATAATATGGGAAGTATACAAGTATTTTAGGATGTATTACACTCAACATATTGAATACTTTTTTTTTTTTTGACGGAACCCCCACACATGATATTAATCACTATAGATGGAATAGCCCCATCAAGTGGCTTACAAGATCAAGAGGACAACTTAAGGAAAATAAATAAGGCTTTGTATAATAAAGCCCTTACAAAGAATTGAACTAGAAAAACTTAGAACCAAAAACTAAGAACACTCCTCTAAATTATCTAATAACTCTAATTGATGGGAGCCTCCATTTATCTACCTTTACCAAACCTTTTATCTTCTTAGGGAACACATCAATATCAAGGGAAAAGATTGAAGATTGCCTCTCTGCACCATAGTTTGCTAATAGATCAGCTGGAGTATTACCCTCTCTATATACATGAGCAAAAGATATAGATAGACTTTCACTTATACTCCAAATATCCTCAACCACATCTCTAATACTCCAGGGGCATGTAGTTAGCCTTTTCAGAATATCTACAAGAACTTTAGAATCGGATTCAACAATTATTGGATAATCTTTCAAATCAGAATAATGAGATAGGCCTTCCAAAACAGCTTGAGCCTCTGCTTCCATATTTGGAGTGGCTTACAACATATTGAATACTTATTGCATAAAGTGCAAAGGATACTGCTGCACAATAATAATAATAAATGTATATCCTCTTAGTGTACTGCAGATTTCATTTAGCCTATCCACCTCCTAGAGAAAAGAGAGTATCAACATACATAGAGGGATGTAAGTGCTCATTATATTCCGGTTTCCCTAGATTTCTTGATCTTCTTGGCATTCCAATCTTAATATCACAGTAAAGAATTCTATCATTCCACCAAAAAGACAGCTCCCCATCTTGCCCATCTCCCGAATGCATATAAAGCAGTACCCGAACCCAACTCCTCGTAGTCTGAATAGACCGATGGCGACCAAACTGATACTGTGGGATCCACTCATTCTCTCTCATCATCCACATAACTACCTCTTCTCGTTTAATCTCCGCAAGACATAACGACCCTCTCACCTCCATCAAGTCTTCAATCGAGGTGTGACCCTGACGAATTTGTTCGGGAAGTTGAATGATATATGGTTCTTCTCTCTCCAAATCAAATGCGAGCACGGAGAAGGTTTTTCCCCCGAAATTCCTACTCATCCAGTAGGACACTCCTTTCACGCATACGCCTTTTGCCTTGACAGGGATGGGTGCATTGGGTTTGCTATATTTATTCAAGTAAATTTGTTTCCATGTACAAGAAGTTGTTTTTACACCATCGGTTAGAGTGAAAATCTCGCAACCCATTGTAACTTCAGCCTCTTCAGAAACACATGCGTACCAACGGATAATTTTATATTGATTTGTATTGGGGAGATACCCAATACCAATCACAGCCGGGTAATCTACATTAGGGGATATGGGAAGTTGTACCACCTCATGAGTGCTTGGGTTGCAAATATGAACTCTACTCTTATAATGGGCTAGTGATCGTAATCTAGTAAAACACAAGAGGCCATGGCAAGAAACCAGCTGATTCCAGAACATAATATCACGTATATCTGAATCGAAGTTAGTGTTGAGCCTCTCGGATACCATGTCAATTGCTTGCAAGGTTTGACCACCCGGAAAAAGGACTGTTTTCCAAATAACCGGGAATGGCGTTTTTGCGGAATGCTTGTCGTGTAAGGCTTTGATAGAGCCCGGACCCGAGGAAGATATTAATGCGAGCCATGTTTTGGAGACACATTTGAACCGAAAAAGAGACTTCACCGGAAGTCTTGACAGAATTTCCACTATCATTTCCTCAGGTAGTCTCATTACTCCACTAGTGTTCCTTCTCTTTCTCATTGTTTAATTTTCTGTTTCCTTCAATCACACCCACAATAGTGCAAAACTTGACTCTTCTAGAAAAAGGTATCGAACTCTTTTTCTAGTGGGACAACCCTCATTGTTGTATTAAGTAGCAAACTCTACACGGTATAATTCTACAATAACTTCAATCTAGATTGAATTCTACAATAACTTCAATGAGTGATAGAATTCTACACGGTATCAAACTCTTTTCATATTGGGACGCCCTCATTGCTGTTGGGACTTCTTTTACTCTTATTAAACGTACATCTTTACTCCCATAGATAACGTGGTTAAGCTTATTTGTCTTGCTGCTATTAAGCAAAAAGGCAATAAATAATAAATAAATAAATATATATATATATATATATATATATATATATATATATATATATATATATATATATATATATATATATAGGGACATATATCAAATAGTCCCTCGGACATTTTTTAATACCCATTTAGTCCAAACTTTTTTATTTTGCCTCAAAAAGTCCTTTGCCACATATTTTGGAGAGGGAGTGCCGCTGGCGCGGACCTCTAAAAATAAGAGGATATTGAGTGCTTGAGGGACTAAATGGGTTAAACTAAAAATATGTGTCCTTTTTAAAAAATATATATTTATAGTAGGGACTATTTAATAATTGACCCATATATATATATATATAAAGTAAATTTGACAAATGGAGAAATGATCTC
The DNA here is from genome assembly GCA_949130495.1 of Sambucus nigra. Lineage (NCBI taxonomy): Eukaryota > Viridiplantae > Streptophyta > Magnoliopsida > Dipsacales > Adoxaceae > Sambucus > Sambucus nigra. The sequence goes on from OX422219.1 coordinate 63,601,241, forward strand.
AATAAAAGTTATTCCTTCTAAATAAAGAGTAAAGGCTTACTCTTTCTATTTTTTAACCCTAATGTTTTGCAATTTTAGAGACCCATTAGTAAGCCGACCAATTAGAAATAAACACGTGAATAAAAAAACTGAATAATTTAAAAATAATTTGCCACCTATTAGTAAAAACAAAACAAAATTAGAAAAGTGTAAAACTAAAACACATCTATTAAAAATAAAATAACCAATTTCCACCAACATCACCACCACCTTCCACCAATATCAACTGGCGACACCACTTACGGACTTCATCCCCACCACGTCCTCACCTCCCTCCCCTCCAAACCACCCGGGGTTGTCTAAACTACCACCACCTGCTAACGTCACTAAGGGTGTCGATTTTTTTCGAACTTCAAAAATTTTTAATTTTCGATCCAATTTTTTCCAACTTTGGTAGAAGTTTATATTTCTAATTTATGAATTTTCCAATTTCCGAATTTTCCAAAAAAAATCGGAATCGAATTGGAAAGCATATACAAATTTCCTAATTTCTAATTTTTCTATCCGATTTTTCCAGAATATTTTCGGCAATTTCGATAGAATTATATTTACGATATTATTTTTACTTCTCATTTCTCAATATTCTTTGTCTATTTATAGAAAATTTTCCTTTTTTGAGCGCACATTTAAGAAAGGGTAATTATCCTTCTCTCAGTATGTTTAACATAACTTATTTTTTATGAAGCGGAAGTAGTAATTTATTTATTGGGATCTATTAGACAATGTTCAAGTTACTACAAAATTATTGGATCCTAAATTATTTACTAGGCTCTCTCTTTTATAATGTGGTATTCACAACTTTTCCACATTAGGGTTACATTATTATATCTTAATAAATTTTTATGTAAAAATTTAAATTGGTGGTATAAAAAATTGTTGTGATAAAATCAATGTAAAACTATATAACCACTTTCCCACGCTAAGATGACATTGGATCGACACTTCCCAAATTTTCAAACTAAAAATTTTAATTTATGATAATTCGAAAAAAATGAAAAATTGCAAATTTCCTAAATTTTTCGAGGTTCTAATTTGGAAAAATATGTTTTACGATTTTATTTTCTCTGAATTGGAAAGAATGTTTAAATTCCAATCACCACCACCTTCTACCTTTGTTGCCACTTTCGACCGTCACCGTTACTAACAAAGTCTTCCACCCTCAAAACCCGAATCCAAATCGATTTTATCATAATAAACTCAAAATGATTCAATTGAAAACAAACCAAATAGCAAGAAAATTCAAACAAACCCAAACCCTAACTAAAAAGATTAATTTGAACCTCACGAAATTGATTTACTCAATTACAACAAAATCGATACATTTGAAAAATTAATTTATTTTGTTCTTAAACCAAATCGTTGATTGTTATCGAAGAGGTTATTTGGCCAACGTGATTGTCATCGACTGCGTCGACGTGGGAGATTGGTTTTAACCAGTGTTCTAAAAGGCGAGCCTAGGCACTGCCTAGGGGCACCTAGGTTTGAGGCTTGGGAGAAATGCTTGCTTTAAGCTTTTTACGCCTTATTCTTGGTAAAAGTCAATTTTAGTATTTTTAATAGCCTTGTTATGGTTAAAAATATTAAAATATATTTAAAAAGGCATAAACCCATTTTACGCCTAAGGGTTGCCTAGGCTTCTAAGGCTTAAGGCTTGCCTCCACACCTCGGTCACGCTCCACGTTTTTTTGAACTTTGGTTTTAGTAAGGACGTTCCCACGTATAAGGTGGTCAATCTTATACGCTTAATATGAGTAGGGTCAAACAATTTATTTATTTCTAAGCATTAATTAATAACTAAACTACTCTCAAACCCCACACTATAAAGTCCATAATCAAAGTTCAATGAATAACTTGTTATGTCTACTATTTATTAAAAATAATCGTACAGAATTATAAATTATAATATAATTATAGAAATGAAATGAAATTACAGAAATGAAATACTTACTTGTATTTGCAGAAATAATATTAGAATAGAAAAATAATCCGAGCTCTGTTTTGAATAGTCTCCTTAAGACAAATTTATTCCCTCCACAAAATGCCAAAGGTAATGAATAATTGTCTCCTAAGATAGAACGGATTTCCAAATTAATCAAGTAGCACAACAATGATTAATTTCTTCGAACACAATTCTGTGTTTATACTCAACCAGACCAAAGAAATAATATGCAGGAATGTATGCAGTAGCAGTAGAAAAGGAATTATTTTCTGGGAAAAGATGCAGCATAAATTCGGAATTATGGGAGGGCAAATTTTTCAGTAGTCAAAAATGTAGGGGAAAGGTTTAATTTATAGTTTTTGTGTTGATTGTTGGAACAGTCAACCGAAATTAACTGTCGAAAATAGTTAAACGAATTAACTATTGACTGTTGGCAATAATTGCCAACAGTTTATAATTAATTAATTAATTTCGTAATTAATTAATAATTAAAGCCCACCCAGAAAGTTAAATAAATTCGGCCCAAAAATGTAGGAGATTGTTATAAGCCCAAGCCCGAACCGAGCCGAGCCGAGCCAAGCCGGACGGACGCGCGCGCGCGCGTGTGGACCTTTGATCGAAAGTCAACCCGTTCATAGCTTAGGTCATCTCCCCTTCAAAGAGTTGGGATACCCCAAGGCATCCAAGCCTTAGTCTATCATTTGAGTTTTATTAACTCATCATTTTCCCACTATTCTTTCAATGTGGGACAAGAGTTAAAAGATACCCAATACATTAACTTTCATTGCTTTGTGAGTCACTTTGGGGACATATTTATCATTCATAACTTAATGAAATTGGACGTGTGAATATACTACGTTAATCTCCTTGCGGAGGAGAACGCGTTCGTATATTTTTCCACAATTATCGTAGTGTGGGTCCCACCTAAATTTGAGCTCAAAGTTGCTTAAAATTCTGTCCAGAAAAATCTGGACAGCTTTATAAATAGTCCAATTTTCCAACAATCCCCCACATGAATGATATATCGCTATAAATAAAAAGAACATATGCTAATGAGGATGCAGACACATGTTGAGTAAAATTGAAGATTTATTGCATCGGGAGAAGTAGCCTAGTAGCCTTGAACTTTCCTTAGTGATATACTATCGGATTTACTTGGTTAATCAGTAGCCTTCACGTCCTTGAACCGTCAACTATTTTTGTAAACCTAGACAACAGTATTCACACAACAATTCTTCAACACAGTTGGTTCTCACGTTTGTGTTCATTTTGGCCATAAACACCATTTGGTTCCGTGAGTATTTTAGAGAATATGTCTTTCATTATTCTCATAGAAATGGCCCCCTTCTTACTCACGTATGTGACTTTCATAAAGAGTATCCTGCAATACCCCACTTATACATACTAAGATATGGATGTCATTAAAAGCATAACTTATCCTAATTTCGCGGCAGATATGCATTGTCTCATCTTTGGAATGGATAAGATTAAATTTCCTCCAGTGCTAGCTGAATACAATGTAGTTCGATTTGCCCATTGCACCTAGATCTTGGGATCTCCAGTCAGCTAGGTTGGGTTGCCACTATATTGATTCTTATTTATTTATAAGCTTTAGACCCATTCCTCTCGATTATCTTTCAACTTGCTCTCGGTTTAAACCTTTCGTTAGTGGATCCGAAATATTATCTTTTGACTTTACATAGTCAATTGAGATAATTCCATTTGAGAGAAGTTGTCTAACGGTATTGTGTCGACGACAAATATGTCGTGACTTTTCGTTATACATGTGATTTTGTGCCCTTCAATCGTTGATTGGCTATCGCAATGTATACATATTGCGGGTACATGTTTAGACCAATTTGGAACATCCTCTAAGAAATTTCGAAGCCATTCAGCTTCTTCTCCATCTTTGTCTAGTGCAATGAATTCAGATTCCATTGTCGATCTAGCAATGCACATTTGTTTTGAGGATTTCCAAGATACGACTGCACCTCCGAGGGTAAACACATACCCACTCGTAGACTTAGAGTCTTTTGTATCGGATATCCAATTTGCATCGCAATGTCCTTCAAGAACAGCTGGATATTTTGAGTAGTGCAGTTCATAGTTTTGAGTATATTTTAAATAACCCAAAACTCTCAATATTGCTTTCCAGTGATCTCATCCTGGATTACTCGTAAATCGACTTAGCTTACTTATTGAGTATGCTATGTCCGATCGCGTACAGTTCATGATATACATTAAACTGCCGATCATACGAGAATATTCTAGTTGAGATATGCTTTCACCATTATTTCTTGCTAGATGTAAATTTACATCTACAGGTGTCTTGGTAGGACTAATATCATACTTCTTGAATTTTTCAAGTACTTTCTCTATGTAATGAGATTGAGATAATATAAGTCCATCCGATGTTCTAGAAATTTTAATTCCTAATATAACATCGGTGATTCCCAAATCTTTCATATCAAATCTACTACTCGGAATTTATTTGTAGTTTTGACAATTTCCAAGTTACTTCCCATGATAAGCATATCATCAACATAGAGGCATACAATGACATATCCATTATGAATGTATTTAAGTAAACACATTTATCGCATTCATTAATTTTGAAACCATTTGATAACATTGCATTATCGAATTTTTCATATCATTGCTTAAGTGCTTGTTTTAATTCATATAGTGATTTAACAAGCTTACATACTTTTCCTTCTTATCCAGGAGCCTTGAACCCTTCAGGTTGCTCCATATAAATTTCCTCTTCTAGTTCACCATTTAAGAATGCAGTTTTTACATCCATTTGATGTATTTCAAGTCCATTAATAGCAGCTATTTCTATTAACATCCGAATGGATGTTATTCTTGTTACCGGTGAATATGTGTCGAAGTAATCCAACCCTTCCTTTTGCCTATAGCCTTTAGCTACAAGTCTAGATTTATATTTATCAATTGATCCATCGGCCTTCAATTTCGTTTTGAAGATCCATTTATAACCTAACGATTTTGAACCTGGTGGAAGATCCACTAGTTCCCAATGTATGATTTTGTAATATGGATTCAATTTCACTATTAATTGCTTCTTTCCAATTGGAAGCAACGGGTAAGGATATAGCTTCTTTATACGATTGAGGTTCATTTTCTAGCAAATATGTTAGAAAATCCGGACCGAAAGAAGTCGAGGTTTTTGCTCTTTTACTACGTCTTGGTTCATCCTCTATTGATTCAATAGGTTGATGAGTACCACTTGTAGTAGCTTGATTTGTCCTTTTAGAAGGACTAGATTATCGGGTCATGTTATACAGGAATTCATTTTCAAAAAATGAAGCATCCCTCGATTCAATAACCGTATTTACATGAATATCCGAAATCTCAGATTTACAAACTAGAAATCGATATGCACTGCTATTAGTAGCATAACCGATGAATACACAATCCACGGTTTTCGGCCCTATTCTTACCTTTTTAGGTTTAGGAACCATCACTTTAGCTAAGCACCCCCACACTCGTAAATATTTATAGGAAGGTCTTCGACCTTTCCATAGTTCATAAGGTGTCTTGTGAGTCTTCTTGTGAGGTACTTTATTGAGAATGTAATTAGCAGAAAGTAAGGCTTCCCCCCATAAATTTTGTGGAGCTCCTGAAATTAATAACATTGAGTTCATCATCTCTTTCAAAGTACGGTTTTTTCATTCAGCAACACCATTCGATTGAGGAGAATAAGGAGCGGTTGTTTGATGAATAATCCCAGTTTCAGAACAAAATTCCTCAAATGGATATTCATATTCACCTCATCTATCACTCCTAATAGCCTTTAGTGTTTTTCATTCTTATATTGTTTAAATGCATTAATAGCCTCATCTTTACTATGTAACAAATATACATAGCAATATTTTGTGCAATCATCAATAAAAGTAATAAAATACTTTTTCCCACCTCTAGTTTGAACAAATTTTAAATCACAAATATCGGTGTGAATTAAATCTAAAGGTTCAGTTATCCTTTCAATAGAATGGAAAGGTAATCTAGCTAATTTAGATTCCACACAAATTTCACATTTATGATTTTTATCAATATTAAATTTTGGCAAAAATTCCAAGTTAATTAATCTACGCAATGTATCAAAATTAACATGTCCTAATCTAGCATGCCAAATATTAGATGACTCAATCAAGTAAGAAGAACTAGCAATTTCATTCATTGAAACAGATGTTTTGGGGGTTACAGTAAGAACATTGAGTTTAAAGATCCCCTCATTTAGGTAGCCCTTTCCTACATACATGTCATTCTTAGATAACACAAAGCGATCAGACACAAACACAAGCTTGAAACCATTTTTAGTCAGGAGAGATCCAGAAATCATATTCTTTCGGATATCAGGCACGTGAAGAACATTGTTTAGAGTAAGTTCCTTTCCAGAAGTCATTTTTAAAACAATCTTTCCTTGTCCCACCACCTTAAAAGTGGAAGACTTTCCCATAAAGAGGTTCTCCTCATTTTCCAAAGGCTTATAGGTGGTGAACATCCATTTGTTTGCACAAATGTGTCGTGTGGATCCAGTGTCCACCCACTATTCCTTGGTATTTCCAACCAAGATACATTCAGAGACCACGGCAGAAAGATTCATATCCGCCAAATCATTGGCGATATTCTCACCCTCAGTTACATTTGCTTGAGGATTGTTTCGATTTTGCTTCTTAGGCTTACGACACTCACTTGAGCGGTGTCCAGGTTTACCACAGTTGTAGCATTTGCCTTTGAACTTCTTCTTGTTCTATTTGGAAGTGCCTTCCCCATCATACTTTCGTTTGTTCTTCTTAAGGCCTTCAACAACATGGACCTTCATTTCCATTGGATTCTTCCCACTTTTCTTTTGATACTCATGGTTGTCTTCTTCGATTCTTAGCCTGACCACCAACTCTTCCACATTCATCTCCTTTCGCTTGTGCTTGAGATAGTTTTTGAATAAAGTCCAAGATGGTGGTAATTTTTCAACAATTGCAGCAACTTGGAAAGTTTCACTAAGTGACATTCCTTCAGCATGAATGTCATGGTGGATCACTTGGAGTTCTTGCACTTGCGAGATCACAGATTTAGAATCAACCATTTTGAAGTCCAGAAAATGCCCGACGATAAATTTCTTCATCCCAGCATCTTCAGTTTTATACTTCTTTTCCAAAGAATTCCATAATTCCTTGGATGTTTTGATAGTGCAGTAGACATGGTACAATGTCTTGTCCAAGTAAGACAGAATATAATTTCGGCATAGGTAGTCCGAATGCTTCCAAGCATCGACAACAGTAACCTTTTCAGAGTCATATCCCTCTTGAATAGAGGGGCAATCTTCATATACAAATCTACCCAGTTGACAGGTAGTGAGATAGAAGTACATTTGTCCTTGCCAACGTTTGAAGTCAGCCCCAATGAACTTTTTCGATTTCTCCCCGTGTGGCATTGATACGGGTGCAGTCACATTTGTGTTAGTGACAATCAGTTTAGTAGGAGTAGTGTTCGTACTTTGCAATTCCATTTCTGTTACAAAAATAGAATTTTTATCAATGATAAAATTCATATATAATGAATTAATCAAAACAGAATACACAATCCTGTGCACCAATTTCCTCCAAATATAATTCACAATAAATGAATTCCAAAAGAATTCAAATGAAATTCAGAATTAAACTATAACATAAACAAAAGTTTATATACAATAAAATCTGTCTCGCAGTAATTTTTAATAATAAAAAAAAATTCGTACAAAACAGAATTATAATTTAAAGATTAAAAATTTTACATAAACAGATTTTAACAAGAATACACAAATAAAATTTTATTTTCTAAAACAGAATATAAAAACAGTATAGAAACTAATTTTTGTACCAAAACTGTTTTTACTAATTTTTGCACTAAAGTAATAATTTAATTCAATTTTTCTGTCAAAACAGATTTATTTTCAACAAATAAATTTCTGTAAAAAAAAATTCTGTACACTACAAGACAGTAGAACAAATTAAATTTGTCTTAAGATTGTTATGTCTACTATTTATTAAAAACAATTGTACAGAATTATAAATTATAATATAATTACAGAAATGAAATGAAATTACAGAAATGAAATACTTACTTGTATTTGCAGAAATAATATTAGAATAGAAAAATAATCCGAGCCCTGTTTAGAACAGTCTCCTTAAGATAAATTTATTCCCTCCACAAAGTGCCAAAGGTAATGAATAATTGTCTCCCGAGATAGAACGAATTTCCAAATTAATCAAGTAGCACAACAATGATTAATTTCTTCGAACACAATTCTGTGTTTATACTCAACCAGACCAAAGAAATAATATGCAGGAATGTATGCAGTAGAAGTAGAAAAGAAATTATTTTCTGGGAAAAGATGCAGCATAAATTCGGAATTATGGGAGGGCAAATTTTTCAGTAGTCAAAACTGTAGGGGAAAGGTTTAATTTATAGCTTTTGTGTTGACTGTTGGAACAGTCAACCAAAATTAACTGTCAAAAATAGTTAAACGAATTAACTGTTGACTGTTGGCAATAACTGCCAATAGTTTATAATTAATTAATTAATTTCGTAATTAATTAATAATTAAAGCCCAGAAAGTTAAATAAATTCGGCCCAAAAATGTAGGAGATTTTTATAAGCCTGAGCCGAGCCGTACGGACGCGCGCGCGCGTGTGGACCTTTGACCGAAAGTCAACCCGTGCATAGCTTAGGTCATCTCCCCTTCAAAGAGTTTGGATACCCCAAGGCATCCAAGCCTTAGTCCATCATTTGGGTTTTATTAACTCATCATTTTCCCACTACTCTTCCAATGTGGGACAAGAGTTAAAAGATACCCAATACATTAACTTTCATTGCTTTGTGAGTCACTTTGGGGACATATTTATCATTCATAACTTAATGAAATTGGACGTGTGAATATACAACGTTAATCTCCTTGCGGAGGAGAACGCGTTCGTATATTTCCCCACAATTATAGTAGCGTGGGTCCCACCTAAATTTGAGCTCAAAGTTGCTCAAAATTCTGTCCATAAAAATCTGGACAGCTTTATAAATAGTCCAATTTTCCAACATAACTGAACTACTCTCTAACCCCCATGGGCCCATAAAATGAATAGTTCGAATATAAAAGCCCAATTACAAATAGAAGTACAAAAGGAGATAACCCCAACATCTCATCCTCTCAAAATTAAATAATCTTAACTTTACAATTGGTCATCCAGGCCCTACTCCTGCAACGGTTAGATACCTAGAAAAGGGTTTTTTAAGAACAATAATGGGTTAGACACCATAGGCCATGCTCGCGATTTATTTACGTCTCATGCCACCCACTCCTAAGGCATCTCATCTCACATCTATCTAAGGGAATCCTAGCCATATGTGACAATCCTACACTAGGTGTAGCAGTCCCACGACTATCATGCATCCTACGTAACTCCTACCCCACACTACAGTATAATATCGCCACTGATAGTTATATACTAAAGTTAATATCTACTCATAGTATCCTTATACCACACAAAATCCAAATAGATTAAATCCCTCAGTACATACTAGATAGTATCCTATTAGTATCCACAAAGCTCGACCCATCAGTGGGCTAACTATAATACTACCCAAGATCCCAGTGAATCATACCCATCATTAGTCTAACTGCTATACTATACAATATTCGTTCAACTAACCCCTCAATGGCATAGTTACCATGCTCTTAACTCACTAAGTAGGTTGTGCCTATCACTGGTCTGTAATACCCCGTAAGTTTTAATAATTTTTAAATGTGGGATTAATTTAAAAAATGGGAAAATTTTAATTGGAGATTAATCCGAATTAAAATAAATATTAATTAGAAAAATAATGGTTAATATTTATTTATATTGAATAATACTTAGTGAACAAGTAATAATAATGATGTGATAAGATTAAACTTGTCATGAGTAAGAAATACGGCAGTTATGATAAATTTAGTCGAGACGCACGTGTCAGTCGTGTCGAGACTTAAATTATGAAATCAAATATATTTTAATTTTTTGGTAATTCATATGGTCTTTTTGAGTGCGTCAGTGTATCCGGGAGGGTCAAAATAGTTAAAATTGAGTACTCGGAGGTTATGTTCGGGTCTCGGGGACTTTTTAGATTAACTGGGACTTATTTAGGTGACTTTTGGGCTTCTTAATGGTAATTGAAAAGTCAAAAACGGGATTGCACTTATAAAATGGAAGGTTTGGGCTCAGAGAAGAGTCGTTTTTACAAAACCAAGGGTTAGGAGAGTTATACAAAGAGTTAGAGAGACAGTGAAGAGAATTGACAAGGAATTTCAAGAGTAAGGGAAGATTTGAAGAATTTGTGCAAGATCATACATAGAGTATCATCATGAAAGTGTAAATCAAAGAGAGGGGACTACAACCATATATTTCTTCTTCAACGGATCAGGCCTACATTAAAAGGCAAGTGTTTATCTTGTTGAATTTTGGTTGAGTATCATATTCATGTTAGAATAGGATATTTAATATTTTGGAATTCATGAAAATTCATAATTTATTTGAGGACTTAAAATTATGTTTTGGGTAAAATTATTTAACTTTTATATTGGAAGATGAATTTGATGAATTTATAACAATTATAAATTGAAGAAATTTGGGTTTTATATGATATTTGATGAAAAATGGTAAACTAATATTTTAAGAGAACATCCATGAATTAATCCAAATTATTTGAGGTTATTTGATGATTTGTGGGAAATAATAGTGTAGAAATCATGTACATGGATTAGTATACTGTTGGGAATATTTGTATGGGAATTTAGAGTTGGAAAAATGAAGTGTTTGAGTGATAAAAATGGTAGGATAACGCAGAATCTGGAGGTAGAAGACAAACAGTGAGGATCTCGTTCGAACGACATCAGAAGTCGTTCAAATGACGGTATCAAACGAGATACCTGGCCTTTCGTTCAAACGAGATGCCAAGTTCATTCAAACGACATTTTAGAAAATGGGAAATTTATTCTGTTAGGGTTAAATTTGACACAGTAGGGCCTACGGGAATATTTGAGTGGTTTTCTACATGATTTTATAGCGATAAATTTGGGTTAAATAATATAAATATAAAAAGGAAATTAAAGGCCTTAAAGGGATTAATTTTGTTTAATGAAATACGATAGAGAGAATGATTATAAGTTATAAAATACTGTGAGTATGAAAGAGAAAAAAAAATACTACGTATAAATCCTGGTATTTGGGTTATGTGTATACCTATTGATTTTATAGGTTGTGTGAATACCTATTTGTTTAAATTATTATGTGTATGACATACCTACACTGCTGGATATCATGGGAGGTTTTCCCGTCGGGACAGTCATATCTTGACGAGCCTTTGGAGGGGAGGAGGTGACTTGTACCTATGAACATAGAACCTATGTACGGGCTATCTGTGAAAATGATAGTGTTGACGAGCATATGGGTGCGTAGGTATCTGTGGTCCCATAGGCTTGGAACTATGTTTGCCTCCAATATGTGTGTTTTGTATTTATGGTTCGAGTGAGAAACTGAACCAATAATCCTTTATTTAGTACGTGAGGTACTGGAACATGATAGCAGAGTACGCATGCACCAAAGGTCTCAGTCTAGGGGTGATGTAGTAGTAGTATATATATATATAAATAGGCTCACATGAGGTCCTTAAATGAGGTCTATAATAAGACAAAACTAATACCTTTAGTAAAATTCTATTTTAAACCCCAATACTTTTAGAAAGCTTTAAAACCTTAGAAAAAGAAACCCTTCAAATTCCGACCAAAACCCCAATTGTGGTATCAGAGCCAGGACGCTCCTTTTCGACTTATAGTAAAAAGGTTTTAATGCCCTTGGCATTTATCCCTCGCATTTATAAAGATATTTTTGGAATTAATCCAAATTACCAACCTATATCCATAACTGATTTACACCCAGAAGGTTATTTAGCCTCACACATATTCACACATTGAACATATCCCAGCCAAACACGCAGATAGTAAACAAGTTACTGTCAGCGCTATTAATAACATAATAGACCAAAATAAGTGTATACTCCTTATTTTAAGATAATTATTTAAAGACATTCAAAACCAAGAAACGGAGATAAAAAAATATCTCTAAAAGAATACAAGAAATAGATAGTCAAATCCTAATAAACCTTGTACAAGTATTACAAGAAATAAATATTAAGACTAATCATATATAAGTCCTTATTAAAAGCATTTTAGAAATTAAAACTTTGACTAAAAATCAAGAAAGCGAGTTAATTAAACTCACCAAAGAACAAGCTAAACTTATTCCTAGATTAAACAATTATCTACCTAATGGAAATAGTTAGATCATACTGGAATGAGGTACTTAGAGACCTCTCCATTCAAACCTTAGTAGATTTTTACCAAAGAATCCTAGAAAAGATAAATAATGATAGATTTTATTATAAGATAAATGAAAATGAGATTGCTAATGCTGCCAAATCATCAAGACTTATACTTGAGAGATTAAATTTAATTTCTACATCAATAGCAGCTACTCAAGACTATAATAGTAGCTTTGTTAAAAACTTACAATTAAATTTAAAGGCTTAGACAAAAGGACTAACCACCTTCTATACAGACTTTGTTAAATTCCAACAAAATTTAGCAAATTATCTTAATAACATAGAAAGCCATAATCTATCTAGGATGGATAGTATTGCCAATGAAATTAGACTAAGCATAGCTCAAGCAAATGAAAAATATGAAGAAATTATATAAGAAATTAAGGTTATATATAATAAACCTTCCTAAGAAGAATTAGACTCTCCATTTATTTGAACTCGTTTAGATAAAATAGAAAAAACTGTATAAATCATAGAAGCTAGAATGGCACAAAAATCCGTGTAACAACTAGAAAAAGATGATGAGGTACAAAACTATATTAATAAGGTTGTTAATCCTCTTGTCAATACTCTTGCTAAACATAATGAAGATATTGACAATAATGAAAGAAATGAGAATAAGACCTTTAAAGAAGAAATCTTTAGCCAAATAAAAAGACAAAAAGATTATTCAGACTCTTTAGAAAGAATTGAAAAAAGACTTGAACAAAAACAGGTAAGCACCTGTAAATTTAGAGAATCTCCTTATATAGAAACTAAGGAAGAAAATCTAGGGTTGTGCAGAAAAATCGATCAAACCGACGAACCGATAAAACCGAGCCGAACCGAAAATTTTAGGGCCGAGTTTTTTAAGGGTCGGTTCGGTTTGGTCAGGTGCAGAACTGAAGTTATCGGTTCGATTTTCGGTTCTGGCAGTAAAATAGTAGGTTTGAACCGAACCGAACCGAATTAATTTATATATTTTTTAATTTTATATTTATATATATGTTAGTATGTTACTGTTAAACTAAAACTAAAACACACGCACGCGGAACGCCTAAACTAAAACACACGCACGCACGCCTAAATTGAAGAAAACACACGCACGCGGCTAAGGTAAAGGAAAAAACCCTAAAGGCTAAAGGTAAACACACGCCTCTAGGCACTCTCTCATCTCTCCTCACTCATTCTTCCAAACCCAAAGCCTAAAGCCTCTCTCTCTCATTTTTTGCCCTAAACGCCTGTAGCTGCCAGGCTGCCTCTATCATCTCATCTCACCTCTCATTCATCTCACTTCTTATTTTGGCACAGGTAAGGTAAGTTCCAATTTATTTTTTGTTACAAAATATTTTTTATTTTTTATTTTTTTTAGTTTGAATCTAAATATATGCGATATTTATGATTTTTTTTAGATCTAAACATATTTTTAGACCTAAAGTATACGAAATTTTTTAGATCTAAACATATTTTTTTAGATCTAAACTAAACGAAATTTTTTTAGATCTAAAAAAATATGTTCAGTTATATGATGTTAAACATATTTTTTTAGATCTAAATATATTTTTTATATCTAAACTAAACAAAAAAAAAATTAGATCTAAACACATTTTTTTAATCTAAACTAAACAAATTTTTTTTAGATCTAAACATATTTTTTTAGATCTAAAAAAATATGTCCAGTTATATGATGTTAAACATATTTTTTTTAGATCTAAGTAAACGAAACTTTTTAGATCTAAACATAATTTTTTTATATCTAAACTAAACGAAATTTTTTAGTTCCTTTTACTCTCATTTTTTAGTTGAGATCTCATTTTTCTAGTTCACTGATTTTTTTAGTTTATTGACTTACACTAAAAAAAATATTGATGTACCGCATTACATTTTTTAGTTCATTTTTCTGTCATTATTGATTTAGTTTACTGATTTACAGTAAACAAGTTTTTTAGTTGAGATTTAAAACATTAAACATGTCTTTTAATTTACTGATTTTTTCTATTTTTTGTTTGGGCAGAAATATGGATTCAGTTGTGGATGTTGATGACCCAAGGTCTTCGTGATGCAATGGATGAGATTGAGGAATATGAGAAACTTGATTCAGGTAATTTTTATGCTTCAAAAGTATTTTTTTTTTCTTGTTTAAATATAGTTGTTACTTCAAAGTTAAGACGCTAATATTTTATTGTTTTGTTTTTCAGAGTTGTTGGAATGCCAAAACAAAGAAAAAGACATTGAAGGTTGATGCTTGTTTGGATTGGATGCTTGGGACTTTTTTAGACATTTACATTTTGCATTTGGAATGTAATTTTGGGGCTGTTTGGACTTATATATATTTTGGGATTGTTTTGGACTGTTTTTATTTATGACAGTTATCATGAAAATCTGAAATTATTGTAATTTTTTTTTGGGAATGTAATTCTGTTTTGGAATGTAATTTTCAAAGATTTCTGAAAGTTGCATCATATACTGAATGTTAAAAAAAAGTTGAAAAAAACAAACATGTAATGTTTGAAAGAGTTTCATTCGTGAAAGTTGAAAAACAGCTTAATGAAAGAAAGTTGAAAAAGAGATGCACATATAAAAGTTGAAAAACAACATAAAAGTTGCATATGTGGTATGTGGGTATTTTGAAACTTAAATTGAAGTTGAAAAAAAATGGTTATATTTTATTATTTTGCTTTTCAGAGTTTCAAAAAAATATTAAAAAAATATTTTTTATTAAAAAAATGACAAAACCGAACCGGCCCTATATAAAACCGACCCTGTTAAAAACTGACAGAAAAATCGAACCGACCCTGTCAAAAATCGACCTGGTTCGGTTTGGTTCTTCAACCGGTTTCGGTTCGGTTCGGTCCTCTAACTCCAAAAACCAACAAGGTCGGTTCGGCTCAAAAAACCCGATCAAAACCGAACCGACCGAACCGCGTACACCCCTAAGAAAGACCATAACTAGAAGAATTATAAATGATGGATTAGATAAGACTGGTAAGATAGTTAACCATATCCCAAATATTGGACATAGTAATTCTATGCTCCAAAGACTTAAATATTCATCCTTCAATGTTAGAACATGGTGGAAGGAGAGAAAATTTTCCAAACCAATGAAAAGAATGGAGTCAAGTTGACTCGAAGATTGTTGAAGATTCCATTCATAATGGACAACTTACAGTAGTTAGATACATAGACTTGTTTAGCCACTACCAAAACTCCTAATTATAACATGACTTATCAGTGTAGAAATCATGTGTTAGTAAGTCTTATGCTGAGCTTCAAGTTTTTGACTCAGAATGGCTTAGATCAAGAGGAACTGATAGAAAGTTTCAATTCCTAACCTTTGGACTCTTTCAAGCAAGAATCCAAGGATTACATAGACCTCAAAATAATATCAACATAGTATGTTGTTTAATAGATAACAGATGGAAAGATTTTGAGAAAATCCTTATAGGGATAGCCCAATTAGAAATGTTAGACAATATAGGATACTTTACTGTCATTTCGGCATTTACAGTAACCGTAGACACAACCAAACATTTTAAGTCAATCTTATGTGCTAGTGGCTATGAAGACTATATTATCCCAGATGCTAATATAAATATAGAATTCCAAAGCTATGTAAAATTCTCCCAATTTCCCTATGAAGAAATGCAATCGCGAGTTCCTAGCGGTAGACTGAATGAAGAAATATTAGTTAGAACCAATAATTCAGACTACAACCATACTTACAGTATTAGGAACACTGAACCTTTGAAAGAAAAATCTAAGACCCTTTGGCAATTTTGCCAGAATTTCAAGAAACTTAGACTATACAAAATAAACCTTTATTTATTAATCAAGATGATGTCACTGGAAATGTTACTATCCAGTTTGGTCCCCCTAAGATTATCAATAAAAATATCCAGACTGAAGAAGTTAGATTTAGGAATATGGGAGAAGCCATAATAAATGATCCTTCAGAAGGAGAATGTAATAGTAAGGCTAGTTCTAGTTTACTAAGACAAGCTCCAGTAATTAGACCCATAAGATTATTTGAACAAAAAGACTTAGTTAGAGAAAAATATAAAATAAAAAACTTTGGACACAATCCATCAAAATACGACATGAAGACATTTAAAGAACATCTTAATAGAAGTCATTTTGTTAGGATCCAAGAAAGAGATAGATTTAACATGATAGCCCAAAACCATATATTACAATTAAAAGAATCTAAGAATACTAAAGAAGTTCTTAGAAACCTAAGACTAATAGAATAAGGAGAAGAAAGATTAATGTTAGCTACACAATTAGGTCATAATAAATAAGAGATAGGAAGTAGTAGTAGGCGAGATGATGCTCCTAGACTTTTTAGTAAACCAATAGGAATAAATATTCCTACATACTCAAGAACTTTAGTAAAGACCAAACCTGATTTTATAAAATACTTTCCAACTAGTGACGAGAGTTTTACTCCTGTTAAGACCATGGCAAGTCAAGCCATAAATCCAGTTGGGATATACCTTAACTTACACAATGTCCAAGATAGGAAGAAGGCCTTAGATGAGTGGCATAATCAGATGAATATATATTTTGCATCTAATGAACAATGGGATGCAAGTTCATGTAAACAATACGTTGAGCAATCCATTAGAGGTATTGCAAAAGATTATTTAGATAGTTTAAGAAAAGCTACAGATGAAGAATCCCTAGCTAAAATTGAGAAAATGAAATAAAACCTAGAAGAAAGATCAATTGATGAATATATTCAATTATTCACTTAAGAATTCATTGGAGCTGAACATTTAGCTAGTAAAAACTAAGTTATCTCTCCTTAGCATTTGCAAACTAGATAAGATCAACGAATATAGAAATAATTATGAACAGCTATATTACCAAATTAAAGAATTTGAAGAGACCTTAAAAGATGAATATTTTAAAAAAATACCAGGCATAGGATAAATCCTAATCAATGAATAAAGGAATTGGTCAGGATTAGCTGGAGTTAAGAATAACTCCCTTGGTGAAAGAATCATTTTTTCCAAAGACTATATCATATCTAAAAGGTGAGATATAACTCAAGAAAAGTTAATAGAAGAGACTTTCAAACAGATTCCTCTAATTAAAGATGAAAGAGACATTGATCCAATCCAATGGGGATGTGGTAATGAATCTAAGAAATTTAAAAAGAAATTAGAATGGAAACAAAGGAAGTTTAAGTCTAAACCCTTAGGATTTCCAAATAAATATAGATTTAGACCATCAACTACCTTTAGAGAAAGGAACTCTAAGAATAAGAAAAATAGATTTAACCAAAGACGATACTTTAAGAAGAATACCAGTAAATATAATAAAGTTCCTAATTATAGGAAAGAAAAAGAAGTAGCTCAATCTATGACTGCCACCAAAGAATGTTGGACTTGTGGCAAAGAAGGACACTTTGCTAAAGATTGTCTTAATAAGAAAGATAAAGAAAGTATTAAGATTATTAATGCAATACTAGACTTTGCATATCAGGAAGAATTAGATATTTTATATGTTATACAAATATCACACATAAAAAATGATTATAATACTAGTATCTATAGTGCATATATAGATAGTGATTCAGAAGACTATAATAGCGATACTGATGAGTATGAAAACTCTCAGGATACTCTAGACCTATATATGATGCAAAATAACCAAGAGGATCAAGAAGAAGATTATATAGACTTTGAAGAAGCTTGGTATAAATGTATATTAAGCCCATTTTTAAAGAAAAGATGGACAGTTGGTAATCCTGAATTACTAACATATATACCTAGAGGTTAATTTGATGAAAAACATTATTGCACATTTGAAGTGAAATGTAGAACGAAAGACTTTAGATGTGTAGAATGCTTTGAGACTATACAAATAGAATTATTTATGGTTTGTGTTATTTTTCATTTACTGTACCATGAAAATTGTTGGAGAACTAGATTTAGAGCAATTTATACTAGCCAGTATGATGCTCAAATAGACCTAGATGTTAAAATATATTATCAAGACATTGATAAAAATACAAGAAAATGAAGACTTAAAAAGAAAAGGAATTTCTTATGATATAAGAGAATACTGCTCCGATAGTAGTACGGAAGATTTAACATCATTAGATTTTATAACTAAACCCCAAAAAGGAATATCTATTTTAGAAAAGAATAATTTAGGAACATGCTTGTTTTGTAGAATTATTCATACAACATAAAGATTATTCTAAAAGAATTTTAGCTTTTATAGATACAGGATGCTCTCAGAGTATTTGCAAGGCTAATGCCTTCCCTGAAGATTATTTTCTAGACAGCAATCAAGAGATTTATGGTAAGATATCTAATGGAGAACCATTTACCTTATATTTTCAGACTATTCTTATTTATTTGAAATTAGAAAATCAGACCAACAAAACCGTTAAACATCGATTTTGGATAATAGATCCTCGTCCTAGTTTCACAGAAAACATTATTTTAGGACAAGACTTTGTTAGTAAATATTATCCTTATACTCAATATAGCGATAAGATGTTAATTAGTGATAAAGAGGAATTTAATATTAAATTCCCTCTAATAGATCACAAGACTGCCTTTGACCCTATGCAGGTCAAACCCAACTATAGACCTATAAAACATGAGAGTTCTTCAATTGAGCATGGTGGACCTAGACCTACAAACTAACAAGAAGACCCAAAAATAACTAAACCCTTATAAAAGGAATGTAAGTGTCCAGACCAAAAGTGTTATAAGCAAATAGCACTTATACAATAAGACATTTTAGATCAAGCCCAGCAAACCTTATTAAAGGTTCAAGCCATATCCAAACAGAAGAAAATGGATATAGAAATAGAAAAGGAAAAGATTAGGCAATCAGCAGAGCCTACTTTAGGAGAAAATCTCATTGCTAAGTCGGATAAAGATCCAAGTTATTATAAAATTATCCCTATTGACCCAGATGCCACTATTAATGGTGGAACCTATAAGAAATGATATTCACAAGAAGACAGAGAAGAATTTAAGAAAGACATAGATTAAATGCTTAAGTTAGGCATTATTAGAGAGAGTAAAAGTAGACATAATAGCCTTGCCTTCTACTTTAAAAATGAATCTGAACGAGGAGGAAAAAGAAGTCTGGTTATAGATTATAGACAACTAAATAAGAATTATGAATTGATTCTTATAATATACCAGATAAGAATAATCTAATCAATTTGATTGAAGACAAAATTATATTTAGCAAGTTTGATTATAAGTCAGGCTTCTGGAAAATTAAGATGCACCTAGACAGTATTACTTGGATAGCCTTTAGTGTGCCCCAAGGAAAATATAAAAGGTTAGTAATGTCATTTGGATACTTGAATGCTCCTCAAGTATTCCAAAGAAGAATGGATAATATCTGTAGACCATATTCAAAATTTTATCTTGTTTACATAGATGACATTCTTGTAGCTAGTAAGACTGAGATCGAGCATGTAAACCATCTTAAAAATATTATTTTAGAATTAGACAAACATGGTATTGTTATTTTTGAAAAGAAAATGCAATTATTTCAGACTGAAATAGATTTTGTGGGAATGCATATTAATAAGGGAAAATTATCCTTAGCTGAACACATAACCAAAAAGATTCTTAAGTTTCCAAACCAGCTCAAAGATAGAAAACAATTACAATCATTTTTAGGAGTGGTAAATTGTGCTGCAGATTTTATAAAAAATCTTGCTTAAAAAAGACAAGGTCTAACTTCCAAATTAAAAGGAACAGACAAGACCAATCCTTTTACTTGGACAAAAGATGATTTTTAAATCATAAGATTGATCAAAGAAGCAGTCAGGAATATTCCTTTACTTGAACTGCCTAATGTTAAAGACTCAATTATTTAGATTTCTTTCTATAAAGCAAAATATTCGTTGCAATCACAAATTGACAAAGACCTGCCCCACACGGGCCATTAAACAACTCCTCCTGTCAGAATTATTAGTAAAAGATAAAGATGCTTTATGTCAAAGACTTTAATAATTGTAAATCGGTTAGTTTTTAGCTTCCGGTTGCCAGTAAAATGTAGTGCCCTTGTGATTATAAAAGGGAGCGTCCAGTTTGTAAGAAGGGCATTGGTATTAGAAGTAAGAAAGAGTGAGTAAGCTTAGAAAAAGTAACATATATATGAGTGAGTAAACCCCGTATAGTTAGGGGAATAGTGAGAGTTGTATTTACTTATGCAAAGCAATAAAAGTATTTTCTTCTCCAAAAATCTCTTATGTTAAGTTGTTATTATTCTCCAAACGTCTCCAACTTTCTGTTCATAGAGAACTATTGTGTGGAACCTATGGTGTAGCACATAAGTGTTATACTATTTAACCTTCGACAGGTGCCTATTTGCCGTGAGCCGTTAGCCGTTAGTCAGATGGGCGTTAGGCATGGTGGCGTACAGGCAGAAAATATGTCCAAAGCCAAAAGAGTGGATTGAGGTCCGACACATAAAAAGGAAGTTGCAGGAGGCCGAGACCAGAGAAGAATAGTAACAAAACTGAAGAGAAGAAGGAAGGAAGATAAAGATATTGCAGACCAGAAGGAAGGTATAAACTCGAACTAAACCCTTAGCTATTTCACATATTATTGTTTTAAAAAAATTGCATGAGCCTACACATCACAAAAGACTTTTTAGCATTTGTTAATCAAACAAATTTGGACTTAACAAGTGAAATCAAAGAGTGGACTCTTACAGACCCCTCAGATAAAGAACTTATAGAATCTGCTTTAACATACGCTGGTGGTGCTTATAAATATAAAGACCAAGTTATTGAGTGGTTAGTACGTGAAGTACCTAGAATAGAATTAATTATAAAGGGGATCCGTGATCTCTTTAGACAAGAATTAAGAACTGAAGACTTTGCAGAAGAACTTTCAAGACCAGAAAAATACCAAGAATACACTATAATACTTGAAGATACTATAAATGTATTAAAATACATTAGACGAAAAAGATTAGCTGAAACTAAAGTTATTTTAATTAGAGTAGGAGGAATTCGTCCTCTTCTTAAAAACATAGAGACAATTGGCCCTAGAACGTATCGTAGATTTTTGGCATACGGTGACGACGAATTAGACAAATATATAGAAGAAGGTTTAATTTATACTGTTAATCAAATATATAAAGAAACTAGACTAATAAAACCCCAGTACTGCATAAGGTATTTAAGATTAGAATATTTTTCTAAAAGATCTCTTGAAATATCCAAATATCCAAAAGAAAATATTTATATAGACAATCCTCGCTATTCAGAATTTCATTATGATAGTGACAGTAGAATCCTAACAAGTAGCCCTGATTAGAATAAATTTAAGACAAATACACTTGTAGAATCTATTAGGGTAGAAATTTCTATTCCTAAATACTTTAGACAAAGACAAAGGTAAATAAAAGACAAAGTGGTCCCTGGGTAATTTTTGGACGGTAGCTAGTTCGCAAACTAGGTCCGCACGCGAGACGGTCTCTCTCTCTCTCTCTCTCTCTCTCTCTCTCTCTCTCTCTCTCTATATATATATATATATATATATATATATATATATATATATATATATATATATATATATATATATATATATATATATATATATATATACGCACACTTGTGATTTATGCTACTGTGTGTATTTAGTAAATGAGAAAATAGTGACATGTATCATAATCTTAGTGCGTGAAATATTTAATATAAGATGGGAAATTTATGTTTGACTATTTGATATAAATTAATTGGTAACGTATTGTATGGGTGATATGGGTGAGAACAATGAGTTATTTGGTATAGAAATAGAATTGGATTGTAATAGTTAGTCGGGGTAGTATAGTCAGGAAGGGTTAGAGAGATACGTTAGGTGTGCACATTAGATGAGAGATGAGCATCTCAAGAGAGAGCATGTGAACCTAGTATGAATATAGTATTGGCAAATTTTTCATTTAAACACTTTCTAAATATTTAAAAAAAAATTAGTCAGACTATTACCCCTTTTTTTCAAATCTCTATTCTTTTTATAAACCATTTTAGGTGCCCAGTCACAAGGACACCATACTTAACACTTTTATTATCTTTTAGCATGATGAAATTGTGATGGAAGTTGCAGGTTATTGATATTAAACGCCTCAGTATTGATTCAGTTCTTCATTATGAACTTTCTTTCCAGTCGGATGTGTTGTCCATTTTATTCAGTGATGTTGAGTTCCATTCTGACGTAATAAATTGTGGAGTTAGTTTTATTTCGAGATATTGTATGGATATTTTATACTGGATTATATGATTCAGACATAATTATTATGTCATTATTCATTGTACGTTTGATACTTAAATGGTGAAATGTGATAGTATTTGTCCTTTGGTTTTATGTTAATAAAAAAATAAGATTTAACACCAGCTTGTTAAATATTAGGTGGTTAGTAAATAAAATTTTTCGATAGTGATGCTAAGAATGAACCAACTGGATATTCTATTTTAATTTAATAAAGGACTGATCACCCTATATGTAATTAAGCGGGGTATTACAGATGGTATCAGAGCATCAGATTCTAGTGTCCTTTGGATCTGTGCATCTTTACTACGTTTCAGTGTAACGTTCTTTGATATAGAGCCATATTATAGGATTGTTGTATTCCTCTCCGTACGTACATTTACGTTCTCCTGCTATTTAGTATAATTGATAAGAATCATATGCGAATTTGGTTGAGTTTCATACGCCGAACAACATAGGACGACGAGTGAGGGCCATTAGAAGAACTACATGAAGAAAGGCTCAATAGAAGCTATAAAGTATTTTGGGAAATATTAAAGGAGATAGAAGTCACCATGATTATAGTTTAGATAGATGACGCAAAGCGAATCATTCGAGTGCGGTAGTTTCCACATACACTGTCGTAGAGAATGGTGGTTAAAATTTAAGACTCACCCAATGTAGCTGACAACAGGGTGGGGGAAGTAGATGGATTTTTTGAGGAGCCACTCATAAAATTTAATTTTCTTTTCAACGTTTTGGGAATGGTTTAAATATGTAAATTGATAATTTAGAATTTAAGGGTAATACGGTCGTATGTGTTAACTTAGGCGCCAAGCCAAAGTTTGTGAGAGGAACTATATGAGATACAGGGAGAAAAGAAGTGTGATAGGCCAATGGAAGGAGATAATCCCAAAATAGTTTCTTAGGGTGCGATGTAGTTGCCCTTCGGCTTTATGGTTGGATTGCATTTTGCTCATAATAGAAGTACTATCATATTGGGAGATAGTTACCACATAAGGATGTAAATAAAAAAAATTATAAGTACACAAATTTCCAATTGAGTCCTTTGTACTTTTAGCTCAATTCCGAACAAAAACGTTTGAGTCATAGGATAGAGTTCTTGACCATCTTTCAAGCCTATGACATACTAAAGTTGAAGACGTAGCGTCCAAGTTTAAAGCTTCATCAAAATGTCGAGTTTATGGTGTCTCGTTTCTACGTCAACAACTATTTGTTCCATTTACTCCTAAGGTATGAATGCATTATATATATATATATATATAGGATCTTGGAACAAGTTTTATTGGGTGTAATTTATAATTTTTCTAAACGACTTTTTTTTACTCAGAAAAATATTTTTTAGAACTTTCCATAAAAAGTTTTAGGCTTACAAATTAATATTTCATTTTCTTGACACGTCGTTCGAACCACACTGGAATCTCTTCGAACGAGAATGCCAGTTTGTTCGAACGAGATGCGAGGTCGTTCGAATGAGATTTCTAACGATTTTCCTTTTTTCATTCTGGAACCTCATTAGTAAAACCGTTCAAACAAAAAGTCGTTCGAATGAAAAGTCGTTCGAACGAAATTTTGAGGGAACTGTTATTTTGGGCGTTTTTGATAGGTTTCCCACTTTTTCCACTTCTTTTCCCACTATCTTTTGACAGAACTACTTAATGCGGGAACTAACTCTTTTGATCCAACTTTTTCACTATCCTCCATTTCCTAGAGAGAGTTTTAGAGAGTTCCAATTCCAAAAGAAAAAGTTCAATGTTTGAGTGTTTATTTTTCAAGAAAAATCTTTAAAACACTTGTGCTACACCCATTTGTTTAGTTTATCCAAGTTTTTATATACATATACATTGCTTTTGGCACCGGTTTCTATCTCTACCATTGGAAGAGTGTTTGGGTTTACTTCTAAATCCCTCAAAGAAGACGAAGTTTGTTTTGGCTGCGGCATTCTCACATGGTGAAAGTCAGTATGTGTGGTTGACGGTTGCTTTCTAGTTCCTCATTGGTGGATTCCAAGGTTCCGGTGGAGTCCGAGATTGTTAACTAAGCGAAGGTCAGTACAAGAAGTAGCATCGGGGATTGAAAGGAGTCGAGTCGAGTGTTGTAAGTCTTTTTGCTTGTACTTGTAAAATACCATACTTATTGGACTTAAGGCTAGGGTCGTCCGAGGTTTTTTTTCCCATTATGGGTTTTTCCTCGTACATCGCGGCGTAGTGATTTATTGTTTATTTTATCTTTCGCATAAGTGACATTAGATGCATGCTTAGGTAATTCAAGATAAAATTTGGTTTATATCACTACTTGTTTAATTTGGTGCTAAATTAATTTTTGTATTTATTAATTTAATTCAAGTCGTCGTTTAATTTGTTAAAATTGGTTTGGCCTAATTTGGCAATATTGAAAATATGACTTAGGCAAATTTCTAAGACTTGGGTTAAATTGTTTTAAGTGAAAAAATTCATTTGTTAATTAATTTAATTTCACTTGGTTTAATTTTAATTTGAAAGTAATTAAAATCTGGTGTTTGTGTGTGTTTAATTGAACAATATCGCTTTCGCATATGTAAAAAGGAAATTATGTATTTGTAGTAGATTTTTCAAAATTTGGGGCCTCGTGTTCCAACAAAAAATAATCGAGAAATGTGGGGTGCAGTTTAACCACAAGTTCTTTCATCTGCTATTCAAATAGAGCTATGAGGGAAGTTTCTAGATTTTCATAGGAGAGATGAACAGAGGCTAATTGTGATGACAAAATTATCCAATTAAGAGAACTTTATAATCGGGGAGGTAGGTAATGGAGAGTAAAGTTCTTAAGTGTAATAATGGATTCACGAATAAGAGTCGCCAATAATTATGGGAATTCAGTCTTGAACGGAGTATATACATGACGACAATAACATACTTTTAATGTTTATATCAGTGCTTTCATCAAAAGGGAGCCAAGAGAGTTGGAGAATACAACTAGAGAATGGCACAACTAAAAGTAATTAATAATAGTGATACACCACAGAGGGATACCCACCAGGAGACTTATTGAACTGATGTAGATCAATGGGAATTTTTACTGAGGAACGATGGATTTAATTAGGGCCAGTTGGGATGACAGAGTGTTCCCAGGATAGCAAAGACAAAGGGAGAACAGGGGTAGCAGTCGAGTCCAAGACTACCAGGTCTGATAAAAGGACAAATCCAATCTGTCTAATAGGGCCAAAGATAGAGGGGTGACACAAAGAAGTATCCTATGTGTGTAGGGTAGGGTCACATATATTGACCTTGTCTTTAGAAATTAAAGGGACAGGAGTAGGATAGCCAACAATGGAAATAAGTGTAAAAGTTTTTGAATCAGTTCGAACGAGAATGTTGTATCCAAAAAGCATTTGGACCGCCAGTGATATTGTGCGGTTTATCCTATGATACATGGGGTGTGTTTGTGTGACACGAACGAATCACAGTATTTCGCTCGTGAGACAGTTTTAGTGGGTGTATTATTAGTATTATTATTAGGTACCTATATTTTATCATTTAGTAGTGGGGATCATTGGTCCCATCTGCAAGAAAGTGGATATAGTCATTGAGAAGTTATGTTTTAGTAAATTTACTAGTTTTGAGAGATGAAATTTGAGTTTTATGTTATCCTGGTTTTGGAATAGTTAGTGACGAGTTGAGTGATGGTGGGCTGTTACAGCAAGTTTATCGTGCACACTATTCCAGGGTAGGACTGTGTTGTTTAGCGATATGTCATCTGAAAGAGAATGAACTCGCATTTATACTACATCATGGAGGAGACTCCAGAGGTTATAGTTGTTTCATTATATCTAATTTCGGTATGTAGGAACTGTACTGATATGATCTGGGGTATATTATGTTTACTATCGAGTGGAGAAATTTATCTCGTTATTGACTTGGTACGAGAAAATTAATGATAGTGAGAGCATTGTGTTGTATGAACTCCTTTAGTAATTTGGGAGTGTATGATCAGACTTGTATGTTTAGGAAAAAGATTTTAAATTACTAGGTGGTAGTGTATCGGGAGGGTTCCTTATTTGGATTTCGATTGCGAGACATCCCATACATGAATCCTAGTGTTTGTTGAGAGTCGAGAAATGTATTGGTCACTAGGATAAAACTTTATCACTTTAATTATTTTACGTACATTTCAATGAAAAGATGAATTGAGAACTAATATATGAAATAAGACCTGTAGAATTGAGTCGTACTATGTAGAAAGCACCGGGAAAATTTTTGCACCACTAGTTGATAGGTGGGGTAGTCCAGATAAGAACCAAATTATTTTTGTAGGGTAACTGAAGTTAACCTTACGGTATAGCCAGGTTGAAAATGGCAGGGTCCCATTTTAGATAAGTATATTACGTGTGAAACGTAAGAGATGACTGTACAATGGTGCATAGGATATAGGATGTATGGGCACCCTGGATAATTTGCTTTTCGGTACCGTCGGTAATAAGAAGGCTTAAAAAGATGTTGTGAATGTGTCTGTGGGACAATCATAAAAACAAGTGGAAATGTAAGAGAGGCTGAACTTCTGTTGAGGAAAGGAGATAGTCTAACTGTGTGTATGTCATAAGATAACTTCCATAACTGATGTGAGTTGAAAGTTGAGTCTAAATACATTAAGAATAATGTGAGTCTCACTTAGTCCAATGTGTAGAGTAGTTCGCACATCGATAAGTTGGTAAAATTTAAATCGCTGGAAAAAATGGGCCTAGGAAATATTCAAGTTTGGAGCCAACGCACAGGCCAAAATTTTTGTCTATTTCAGAATAAGTGGAGTAAGATGTTTCACGTGAAGTGAGATGATAACTGAGTGAATTTGGGGTTGAGTTAGACATAGTGTAGTCTATAGGTATGCCACCCGTATGAGAAAAAGGTTGGAGTGATATTACCAACCAAAATGATGAGACAGGTTGATAACCATGGACGGGATAAAAACGGAAGCTGATAAAGTTCATTATCGGGTTATCCAAATTATGGAGTTGAAAGGATTTACTTTGGGTCACAAAATAACCGTTATTTTATTGAGGTGTTCTATGTTACTTGGCAATGTGCCCAACATGCTATTAAACGAGACAAAATAATTCGACACACAGTGCCACCCAATTTTGATGTAAGTTAGAACGAGACCTTTGAGTCCCACCTTGGATAAGAAGTGTCAAGAGGAGATAGGGATGGGATTTCGCCTTGAGCTAGTCGTGTCAATCATAGGATGATATACATTCGGAAGGGGTGATATAGAATGTGGCAAAATGCGAGGATATATGTTTTGATCTTTTGGAGTAATTAGAAATACTCATTTCAACTGGTAGGGTGGTATGCAATAAATAGTATGTTAACTACTTAGTGATTTTGAGGCTTAATAGAAGATAATTTTTCGCCTCCCTTTGGATAGTGGTAAAAAGGGAACTAATTAGGTTCACGGACCCGAGGTGATTCATGGTCCGCTGACAATGTTTGACACACTCCATTTCATTTCGTATAATTCTAAAATGTAGTGAGAGTACTTTGGTGGGAACCAAAATTTGAGTCCTAACATGAGTAGTTAGGGATTGCTGAGAGTGTATTTCGTAAGGAGAGATGACTTGGTACGACAATAAGGAAATTGATACCTATAGAAGTGAGGTCTTTTCTAACATATTGATAATAGAGTCATTGGAATATAAACGCGTCTTTTAAGATCTTATTATCGAATTCAAAATAGTCTTGCGTGCCATTATATAAGTGAGACCTTAAGCATAAAGGAATATAAAGGTACGTAAGGGCTTAAATGAACTTGTTGCTAACCATGGGTGTAGTGAATAGACCTTTGATTGAAATGGTGCCATTAGTGTATGAATAGTGGAAAATAACAAAAGATTTCGTGAGTAAATTTTGAACATGCCTAAACGTAATTGTGTAGAAGAATTTGAGGTGATATTATGGGGTATCATAATGTCGACGAGTATATCTACGACCACGAGAATGAGATACGTGATCGATATCCAGAATTAATTTATCAGGTATACTTTATTTCCAAATTCTGGCACGAAATTTCGTTATTAGAGGGGAAGTATGTAATACCCCGTAATTTTTAATAATTTTTAAAAGTGGGATTAATTTAAATAATAGGAAAATTTTAATTTGAGATTATTACGAATTAAAATAAATATTAATTAGCGAGATAAGGGTTAATATTTATTTATATTAAATATTACTTAGTGGATGAGTAATAATAATGATTTGAGACGGTTAAACTTGTAGCGAGTAAGAAATATAATAGTTATGATAAATTTAGTCGGGACGCGCATTTCAGTCATGTCGAGACTTAAATTAGGAAATAAAATATTTTTTTATTTTTTTGGTAATGCTTATGGTCTTTTTGAGTGCGCCATTGCCCGGGAAGATCAAAATAGTCAAAATTGAGTACCCGTGGGTTATGTTCGGGTCTCGGGGACTTTTTCGATTAATTGGGACTTATTTATGTGACTTTTGGGCTTCTTAATGGTAATTGAAAAGTCAAAAACGGGATTGCACTTATAAAATGGAAGGTTTGGGCTTAGGGAGTATCATCGTGAGAGTGTAAATCAAAGAGAGGAGACTACAACCATATATTTCTTCTTCAACAGATCAGACCTACATTAAAAGGCAAGTGTTTATCTTGCTGAATTTTGGTTGAGTATCATATTCATGTTAGAATAGGATATTTAATATTTTGGAATTCATGAAAATTCATAATTTATTTGAGGAATTAAAATTATGTTTTGGGTAAAATTATTTAACTTTTATATTTGAAGATGAATTTGATGGATTTACAATAATTATAAATTGAAGAAATTTGGGTTTTATATGATATTTGATGAAAAATGGTAAATTAATATTTTAAGAGAACATCCATGAATTAATCCAAATTATTTGAGGTTATTTGATGATTTGTGGGAAATAATAGTGTAGAAATCATGTACATGGATTAGTATACTATTAGGAATATTTGTATGGGAATTTAGAGTTGGAAAAATGAAGTGTTTGAGTGATAAAAATGGTAGGATAACGCAGAATCTGGAGGTGGAAGACAAATAGTAAGGATCACGTTCGAACGACATCATAACTCGTTCAAACGATAGTATCAAACGAGATCACATCTCTTTTGAGTGACCTGGGCCTTTCGTTCAAACGAGATGGCAGGTTCGCTCGAACGACATTTCAGAAAATGGAAAATTTATTCTGTTAAGGTTAAATTTGACACAGTAGGGCCTACAAGAATATTTGAGTGGTTTACTGCATGATTTTGTAGTGAAAAATTTGGGTTAACTAATATAAATATAAAAAGGGAAATTAAATGCCTTAAAGGGATGAATTTTCTTTAATGAAATACGATAGAGACAATGATTGCAAGTTAAAAAAATACCGTGATAATTAAAGAGAAAAAAATACTACGTATAAATCCTAGTATTTGGGTTGTGTGTATACCTATTGATTTTATAAGTTGTGTGAATACCTATTTCTTTGAATTATTATGTGTATGGCATACCTACATATGGGAGGTTTTCGCGACGGGACAGTCATATCTTGATGAGCCTTCAGGGGGATTTTTGACTTATACCTCAGAACATAGAACCTAAGTACGGGCTATCTGTAAGAACGATAGTGTTGGCGGTCATATGGGTGCGTAGGTTTGTGTGTATCCCATAGGCTTGGAACTATGTTCGCCTCCAATATGTGTGTTTTGTATTTATGGTTTGAGTGAGAAACTGAACCAATAGTCTTTTATTTAGCATGTGAGGTACTGGAATATGATAGCAGAGTACGCATGCACCGCAGGTCTCAGTCTAGGGGTGTTATAGTATATATATATATATATTCACACACACACACTTGTGATTTATGCTACTGTGTGTATTTAGTAAATGAGAAAATGGTGACATGTATCATAATCTTAGTGCGTGAAAGATTAAATATAAGATGAGAAATTTATGTTTGACTATTTGATATAAATTAATTGGTAATGTTTTGTATGGGTTATACGAGTGAGAACAATGAGTTATTTGGTATAGAAATCGACTTGGATTGGAATAGTTAGTCGGGGTAGTATAGTCAGGAGGGGTTAGAGAGATACATTAGGTGTGCACATTAGATGAGAGTTGAGCATCTCAAGAGAGAGCACGTGAACCTAGCACGAATTTAGTATTAGCAAATTTTTCATTTAAACACTTGCTAAATATTTAAAACTGTTTTTTCTCGGGCTTTGACCCATTTTTTTCAAATCTCTATTCTTTTTGCAAACCATTTTAGGTGCCCAGCCACAAGTACACCATGCTTAGCAAATTCTATCTTTTAGCGTGCTGCATCCCCGGTGGAAGTTGTCGATTATTGATATTAGATGCCTCAGTATTGATTCAGTTCTTCAATATGAACTTTCTTTCCAGTCGAACATGTTGTCCATTTTATTCAGTGATGTTGAGTTCCTTTCTGATGTAATAAACTGTGAAATTAGTTTTATTTCGAGATATTGTATGGATATTTTAGACTGGATTGTATGATTCAGACATAATTATTATTCTGTCATTATTCATTGTGCGTTTGATACTTAAATGGTGGAATGTGATATTATTTGTCATTTGTTTTTATGTTAATAAAAAAAAATATGATTTAACACCAGTTTTTAAATATTAGGTGGTTAGTAAATAAAAGTTTTCGACAATTGATTAGGCATAAATTCTTTCTAATTTATCCCCTTGGTTTAGTAGCTTTTAGCACCTCGGACTATGTAATTTGTATATAATTAACTCATATACGTGATACTGACAATTCCTACATAGTGCCTCGAGTTTTGTGTATTTTTCATTCTTTTTACAAGTATTTAATTCAAGTGAAGAGAAGAGGAATCCAAGATCGAGAAATTAGGATTGGAATAAAAATCCGAGGGCAAAATGGTCAATTCACATTTAGAGTTCGGACGAGGGACCAACATGGAAATTAAAGATCTCGCGTCTACTAATAAGTAGGAAGAAATGGCATTCCAAATCGATCCCTGAGTGAGAAGTTGTTGAGTTCCAAAGATGAGAAGAAAATCAGGAGAAAATAAGAAAGGAAGAATTCCAGAACCGGACCAGACCAGGGTTGGTAAAAAATGAACCGATCCGGGAAGCATGAAGACTCTGAATAAATTCCAACATCGAACCGATCC
The DNA here is from genome assembly GCA_949130495.1 of Sambucus nigra. NCBI lineage: Eukaryota > Viridiplantae > Streptophyta > Magnoliopsida > Dipsacales > Adoxaceae > Sambucus > Sambucus nigra. The sequence continues at coordinate 63,633,038 of OX422219.1, forward strand.
GGATACTAATGAAATCGAATCGGTCCAATGCCTTTAAGAACTCTGCATAAATTTGGCTACTGAACCGATCCGTTAAAGAAGGAAAATGTACCGATCGAGATGCTATCGGACCGAACAAAGATCCCTGTCGGACCATTTCGGAAAAGATTTTTCTGATTTTTATTTTCTAATTAGTAGTTTTACTTTGATCCAACTCTTATAAATTTCGTTGTGTATTTAATTTAACTTAGTGCCAGACATTAAGAGGTTCTATTATTCTTATTTTTAGAGGGCTCTTGGATTCAAGAACCCTAGGTTTTTTAGTTTTGCAACATTTACTCAAGATTCAAGCTTGATTTACAAATTCCTTCATTACAAGTTCTATTTAATTTATGCTTTTTGTTGTTTTCATAGTTTACATTAATTAGTCATTAAAATTAGGGTTGAATTCTTATTTCCAAATTTCTTCTCAATTTCTCATATAGCTATGAATTTTTGCAGATTTAGTTCTGAGGTAGTTTTTATTTTAATCGTGTTCGGCTAAGTTTCCAAGGGTTGGGATGCATGAACCCGACCATATGTAATTTGTCTATGTAGAGAATAGGTTTTAAATTAAAAATTGAATGAATCGTGTTGTGTAGTATGCACAACTATCGTAGACCTTTTTACCTCGTTTGCCCTAGGTAACCGAAGTGTATAAGGAAACTATGCGCGTGCTAGTTATTTGGCACCGCTTTATTTTTACCTTTAATTACGTATGGTGCGGGCTAGTACCTTCATATATGTAATGCTTAGGATTACTAAAGACTAGGTTCAATCAACTTTCTAATTCAAAAGCTAGTATTCTATCCGATAAATGTACTAGGGTTTGGGGGATTGTATCCTAACCTATCTTTCCCTTATTCATATTCACTTCACTGCAGTAGTTTATTTATGCGCACTTATTTTAGTTAGTAGTTTAATTCTCCTTCCCATTTAGTTTGTAGTCATTTAGTTCACAATTAATCATCTTTTTATTTTCTTCTCGAGAATCAATTTAGGGTTAGTCGTCTATTCCGACGTCATTACGATCTTTCATCCTAGTTCCCTGTGGAGATGATCCCGACTTATCAGATTATTACTAACGCGAAAGGCTTGAACTTGATCCTATATATCACACACACTATGTATCCATTTATGGTCACGTCAAGTTTTTGGCACCATCGCCGGGGAATTAGGTAGACTTTAGGTTAGTAGATTCAATCCCAAATTTGATTACAAAATTTAAAAAGCCAAAAAAAAATCAAAAAATCCAAAAAAAAGCAAAGAATAAAAAAAGAAAAAAGAAATCATATCTCAAAAGCCCTTTAATGCAAAATTAATAACAAACTCCTCAAAATACTCCATTAAAATTCACGAAAATCCCATGGTTGAGTATAATTTCGAAAGCCCCCATACCCCTCGCGTTCCACAATTTTAGGCTCCACCTCCTACCCCTCCAAACTCCATCAAGAGTCACACGTTGAGTCACACGTCTAGAATACTGAGTGAGGATTATGAGTCCATTAGAGAGAGAGAGCCATGTCGGATATTTCTAATTTCGGTACGGGTAAGGGAAACCTACCGTATCGTCCAATGAAGGAACTCTTATTTCCTGAGCGGACTGTCACACCTGGATGCATTCTACTTCAATACAATGCAGGACAATTCCATTTTTTTAATGGGATGATACAAATTCTTTCAACATTTCACGGCCTGGATTTGGAGAAACCCTTTCTCCATATCAGAGAGTTCAAAGAGGCGTGCGAAACCTTTAGTGATCAAGATTGCAAGCAAGATGTCGTTCGCCTAAAGCTTTTTCTTTTTTCCTTAAAGGATAAAGCTAAGACCTGGATTTCGTCTTTACCACCGAACTCGATCATATCTTGGAAGGATATGCAATCCAAGTTTCTTTCAAAGTTTTTTCCACAGCATAAAACCAACTCCGTTAAGGCTCAAATTCAAGCCTTTCTACAATAAGATAATGAGCCATTTGACAAGTGTTGGGAACGATTTCAAAAGTTGGTTAACGCTTTCCCCCATCATGGATTTGAGAAACATCACCTTATCTCTGTAATACCTTTTACTTTAAAAGATATTTAAATTACAATTTAAATTACACAAGTGGGCGTAATTTGGTAATTTGAGGAATTACTGTGAATAGTAATTCTGAAATTTATGAGTGATATTAAATAAATTTAGAATTATAATGTGAATAGTAAATATTAGTTTTCAAGTGTCGGATTAATATTTACATGGATCATATTTTCTTACGAGACTAAGAATATGAGTGGATTATTTTAATTACAGGTCGCAGTTGGGTAAAGCGACAAAGGAAAATATTTTAATTGGAAAACACGCGTAATGGAATGTGTTAGGTTCAATTCGTGAATTTTAGTTAAGTGACTCGGATGGAGATTTCAAGTGCGCGGTTGGGTTCGGAATGGCCGAGATAGTCAAAATAGAGTATCCGGGGGTAGTGTTTAGGTCCCGGGGATTTTTGGACTAGAGGGGACTCGCAATTGAGTACATGGGTCATTTTATAATGGGGTATACACCTAATTTCGGGATTAATAAGGGGAGAGTCCTCATTTCTCCCACAAATCTTCCCTAAGAGAGAGAAAGAGAAGAGAGAAGGAAGATAAGAAGGAATAAGGGAAGAGAGGAAGGAAGAAAGGGGGATTTCCGGCCAAGCTCCGCGGGATTCGACTCGGGGTCATCGAATTTTATCCATGAGGCAAGTGTTTAACTTGATTTATGATTTAGTGTGTTTATTTCTCATATCATAGTTGGTTTAAAACTATAAAGATTTTTTGGGTTGGATTTTCGTGAATCAAACGGGTTTTCGAAAGATTAAACAGATAAAACTCGGTTAATACCCAATTTGAGAAACTTAATAATTAGTTGTTGAAAATTGATTCTAGGATGATTAGAACCCCTTTGATGTATGTATATGTTGTTGATTGAGTTGGAGGATGTTGGGAGAAGAGATAAAAGCTTTGGGGAAGCTTTAATGGCCGGACAGCTTCTCGAAGAAGAAGTTGCCCAGATCGATCGATCGATCGATGGCCAGGGATCGATTGATCGATCCTACAGATATTTTGGCAGTTTGGCTTGTTGGGTTTAAATGGGATAAATTCGAAACTTAATCATTTCCAACTTATTTATTTGAGGAAATAAATACCCAACTAAGGGAAATTATTCCTAACCATTTAAGGGAGTTAATTAGGGTTAGGAAGGTGCAAAAATGGTGTGGCACATAATGTGTATTTTTGAGGAAAATAAATTGTAGAGTGAGACATTTGGGGTTCCTAAAAATAGTGTGGGGACTTATAAATAATTATTCAAGTGAGATGTGTATCTTGGGTTAATTGAAAGTAAAATCCAAGACTTACCCAAATAGGGGTGTTCGGGAGGAGTAATACTCGGAGTGGTATTTCGACGGGCAATTTTATATACGTAATTGTGCGCATAGAAAATGTATTTATATGCCGATTTTGATTGAGTAAAATTCTAAGGGGTGAATAGGATGAAATTTAGGATACGGGCTACAGAGAATTGAGCAATTATCCTATAGGTCTATGGATGACGATTATTATAGGTGATGACATACCTACGGAATCAAGATACGTAGTGCGTATGATATTTAATTATTACGAATTGGTATATTTGGGATTATATATACAAATCCTTATGAAGTGATTAAGGAGCGATTTGAATATTAAATAAGAGAGTACGTATTGGGGTAGTATTTTAAGCGTGTGAATGCTTATATTATTATGAATGGGATAATTCGAGGTTATTGGCTATCGTTATAAGTGTTTGGAAATTATAGCCATAATATATTGAGAAGTGATATAGATTATATATACGATGTCATTAAAGTATATATAATATGAGACGAATAAATATATCAGTGCTATTGGTATTATCATCGTGCGGTGAGAAAAGCTCGAAAATAATATATTGAGGATTGGTCAAAATCGATAAATGCGTAGGATATTCGAGGTATAAATCTACTACGTACGGGATTTATTATATGGGTTGTGCGTATGCCCTGATGTTATTATATATATTGGTTAAATAAATTCCTATGGGGGTTATGTATGGGTGAGATGAATATCCGTTGTTATTATATGTGTAGGTGAGACGAATACCTATCGTTATCATATGGTTGTGTGAATACCCCACTGATGTTATATTTATATAGGTGGAATGTGTACCTATATTATCGTTTATTATGTGTATGACATACCTACCATACTTGCTATCAAGGGAGGTCGGCTTTCGAAAGAGGACAATCTTATCTTGTGTGACTTCGGAGGGATTTAGATTTGGTACCTCAAGAACATAGGACTGTGAAGGACTTATTTGTGAGTCGATAAGTCTGCTGGCTATGGGAGCGTAGGTATGTGCGTGACCCATAGGTACGTGAACTATGTTCGCCTCCAATATGTGTGAATTGTATTGATACGGTTCCTGAGTGATTCGGAATGTGTGATCCTTATGTACGTGATGTACTGGAATTTGATAGCAGAGTATGTGTTCACCGCAACTTTACCTAGGGGTGCCAGTTATGGATATATGTATTGAGAATAACATTTATGTATACTTGTGATGATCCATTGTTGCTTAATAGATGAGAATGACTAAGTTACTTATATCATAGTTCGGTGGATTGATTAATATACTTGTTGCGTATAGTATACTGTTTATATATGAGGTGAGATATCATATAACGTAACCTTGTATAAAGTGACAAGAATGAGTAAAGTGATATACTCCTTTGAGTAGATTTATATCCAGATTTATATGAATATAGATGATAGGTTCTAATGAGAACTATATATATATATATATATATATATATATATATATGGGATGGTATAAGATGTGGCATGTACTGAGGGCCTAATGGATCCCGGCGATCAACATTATCACGTAGTAGTGTATCGGGGGGTTCCTTGTTTGGATTTCGCTTCGCGAGACACCCCACGCATGAACGTAACGTAATGTTGGGAATGGGGAGAAGTTTAGTCCTTAATACCCGAATTTATGAGGATTATTAGAAGATGGATAAATACATTAGTTAGGCAGGGTAACTTAACTAGGTTGTTTAAAAGGTATGCGATAGTTGTGTACTATTAGAAGAGGGGTGAGGTGTATCTAATGTAAGAGCGATACCAGTTTAAATATGAGAAATATCATATTTTAAAAATATGGATTTTATACACTTGCTAAAACGTTTTCAAAACTCGGGCTCTGGCCCGTTTCTCTATTTTTCCCCTCTCTTGCTATATATATATATATATATATATATATATATATATATATATAGGTGTTAAGACACAGGGACGCCTAGATGATGATTCCTTCAAGTCACACGTTTGCTGCAGCAGTTGTGGATGTAAGCAGGTTTATTGTAGACGCTTCTATCATTGAGATCTAGATAGGACGTATTGTAAAAACATTCGGGTTGATGGCCCAACTGTACTCATTTATTCTTTTATCGCCTTTTAGTGCGGCATTCGATTTGGTTGTATTATTTTGTACGGAGTGTTCGGTTACTTTATTTCATTTCAGTTATTGCATATAAACTGTTGTGATTATTATATTTGAATGATTTGGTTTAAAAAATATATAAGTGAATTAAAATTTTGGCGCCAGCCTAATAGGATATTACTAATTAAATTAGTTTTCGATAGTGATGCTGAGTGTTGATGTAAAAAATTATATGATATCTAATTATTTAATCACAGATAAAATAAATGAGACAAAGAAGTTTTAAAGTGGTTCAGCCTTATAAGAATGGCCTACGTCCACTGTTTCTGTTATTGATGACTGTTTGGGAATTCTCAATTAAAAGTTTAATCAAGAAATTCCGGTCCCCCAACAATGAGGGTAATACAATGTATTTATATCCCTAAGTCTGTAATGTGAAAGGGTAATACATTCAATGCTGTACATGTGAAAGGGTAATACATTTAATGCCCCTTAAGTGTATACATATGAATGATAAGTATTTAATTAACAATCAAACTGTTGGTTATCCTGCTATTAATGCTTTGTTCGAGGTGCAGCTCGGACCGCCTAAGCTGCTCGTACCACCTAAGCTGCTCGGTACTCAAAAGTTGATCGTTACTCAGAAGTTCCTCGTATAGTTCTTGTTGGTCGGAGCGTCTGAGTTCCTCGGGGAAGCAGTGTTCCTCGTTGTAGTTTGGTTTCTCAGAGGTGTTTGTTATTGCCACATAGATTGCCACGTGTCTTCACTCAATTGGTCCATGACAGCAAACTAAATTTGGTATCAACAGAAGCACCCAATGTTTCATAGTTCGAAATTTGAGGAGTGTGGAACATTCTTTCTCGGAATATGGTAATTTTAAATGGTCCTCCTGATTTTTAGGAGTGTTTCCTTTGTATTTATTTTTCCTTCCAAATTCGTAAAATCAGGCTTTTTTTAATTTTTATAACCGCCTCGATTTCTGCGTACTTTTTGTCTTTCTAGCCGCCGATAGCGTAATCGTTTCTTTTTGTAATCATTAACTTTACCATTTCCCAAGATAAGATATTTAAGCGTAACAGATAATCCCATCTTCTTCTACTTTTTCAAATTTGTATCTTCGAGTTTTCCATTGTCTTACTCTCTTGTGCGTTCATCCTTTTCATCGTTCGTTGTCAACAGATCCACTCTTTTTCTGTAAGATCTTCTTCCTTCTTCTTCACTTCCTTTATTCATCATGGTTTACCTTGTTGAATCTCTTGATAAATTTCGTTCTGATTTTTCTATTCCTTCATGGGTTGTTCTGGAGGAACTTTCTGAACCTTTCGATTATTTCCGTTTGGCTGAGGGACATTGGTTCCCCAGTCTCTTTATTGCTGAATGTGGCTTTTCTTTTTCGCTAAATCCTTTATGTCTGGAATTCTGTCAATATTTTAACATTGTTCCTGCAAGAATAGCCCCCAATACATGGAGAATAGTTAATGGGGTTCATAGACTAAATCAAATTCATGGAATTCGTATAGGAATTCCAGAAATCATGTTTTGTTATAGATGGGTTATTGGTGATAATACTTTTTATTTAAAAACTAGATTTTTAAATACGGCTTTAGTGGTCAATCTCCCGGATGCCAATAGGGACTATTTTGAGCACGGGGTTGTTATAAAAAATTGGCAACATGCTCCTTTATCTGGAGATGAAGTGTATCTGGGTCCCAGATGCCCTCCCTATGGCAATGGGATAGGTTATTTTTATTTCATTTTATTTATTTTGAGACTATGCTTCCTTTATGTTTGATAAAATTTGCCACTGATATTTTAATTTTGATTTATTTGCAGTTGACAACAAAAGAAAGTGTCCAAAAGAGGCAGACGTTAATATAAGGCACTTGAAACTTATCTGGAGTTTGCATCAAACTGTTGCCGACGAGCACATTAGGTCAGCTTCATATTTGCTGCAGTACAAGAGTTACACCTCCTCTTTCACTGCTCGTCCGGTGATAAGCGACGCAGAACCAATACCAGCCTCTATAAGTTCTTCGCCTGAATCACATATTCCTTTGAGTGAAAGGATGAAGACAAGAAGACCTCCCACCCTTTTTTAGAAACCTGCCTCTGGTGCTGGAGAGGCAAAAGGAAGTAAACATGATGTCCCAAAAGGGACAAAGAAAATTGAGGCAGTCCCTCCGGATGCTCATGTGAAGGTTGCCGAGAAGCCTCCAGTGGCCCCGAGCAAGACTGATGCTCCAAAAGAAGTGATTGTCATATCACCGACCAAGAGTTCCTCCTTGGTTGAAACTATTCTTGTTCCCTCGAGGAAGCTGAAGAAGAGCTCCTTGGTCAATTTGGCTGAAACCATCTCTCAGCCCCCAATTACTGGAACTGGTATTCCTACTTTTGTTCCCCCGAGCTCTGCCATGAGCTCGGTGAAGACTTGAATCATTCCTGAGATACAAGATATTGAAGAAAACCTTTCTCCGGACATGGTTACCTCATTGGTTGCTCGCCATATTGCTTCTGTAAGTCTTATTGTTGTGAACTTTTCATCTTTCCCTTGTTATATCTGTCTCTGACTTGCTTTCATTTTCTTTTCACAGTTGGTGAGCTGCTTTAATACAATTTTGAAGAAAGATGAAGATATTAAAGCTTTAAGCTCCTCATCTGGTGTGGAGGAAGCTTTGATGGGTCTGACGCGGTCTTTGGAAGATTCTCATCAGAAGCATGATGCTGACAAGGCTACTTGGGAGAAGAAACTTACCTCAATCGAGCAGGAGAAGGCTCAAGTTGTTGAAGTCTCCAAGGGGTTGGAGAAAAAAATAAATGATTTGGAGAAGAAGAATAAAGAGCTCGAAGGGAAGCTCAAAAATGCTGGGGAGCTTGAAAATAAGCTCAAGGTTGCTGAGGAGGAGTTGGGTCAACTTCGAGAAGTAAGTCAGCAGAAGGAGGAAGTTGAGAATAAACTGAAGGCTACTGAAAATCTTTTGTCCGAGAAGCTTTCCTCGGAGAAGTTAAAGAGGAAATTGGCTGTGAAGAAATCTTTCAGCGCTGGCTGGGATAAAGGGTGGAACAAAGGCTTGGCTGCCATGATGTCGCACGTAGAATATGGCAGCCTGAAATACTTTAGAGATGGGTGGGTCACTTATCTTCAAGAGATGAAAGTTGATGAAACTTCTGAACTATTTTAGCGGCACATCCCTGCCCCCTCTCCAACTCCTGAAGACGAAGAAGAGGACGAAGCTGCCTCTGAGGAGTCTTCCATGGTGATGGGAGATCAAGTTTCCCATCCCCTAGCCATCCAGCCTACTAACGAGGAACTTCAGCAACTCGTTACTTCATCCGAGCAACTGCCAGCGCTCCCCGAGAAACTCTCTGTTCCCTCCGAGCAACCTACCTCCTCGTCCCAACCTCCCGAGAAAGTTTTGGGAGACAAGGAAAAGGTGTAGAGTTGTTTGGATTTCTCTCTATTTTCTTTTTCTTTGTCAAATGTAACCCTGAACATGTAACTCTGAACTTTATGATATAATAAAATTTGAACTTTTGTTTATGCATACTGTTGTTTCTCCTCTTCATGCTCTGTTGGTACTCTTATTGATTATTGCTTTTTCTTCCTCTACTAGTTTCTGGCCAGGATGGAATTATTGTCTGCTCATGATACAAAGCTGTTACAGTAATGCAATGAATATTTTAAGGCTGGTCACATAGATCTGAGTGCAGCACAAATCGTCAACATCCTCGGCCAAGATGCTTCGGAACAGGCAATTGAAGCCTACCAATATTTGAAGTGTTTGCTTGATCGTGCAGTGGCCAATAATGTAGCTTATTATGATATGATTGAGGATCTCCAAGGCACTCTTGAAGAACTTCAGCAATAATATAAGGAATCCACTGCCCTTTTGCACGAGGGGTACGAGAAGAAGTATCAGCAAATCAGTGCTGATAAGGGATATGATAAGCGTTTTGCTGCTTACGACGTGCGGGAGAGAACGTTGAAGGCTGAGGTCGAAGAGCACAAACAGATAGCTGAGTTATTAGAGCAAGAAAATAATAACCTGCAAAGGGAGGTGTCTCAGTTGAAGTCTGCATCTTCCACCTCAAATGCTTTTATCCCAGTGACTGACGAGGGATTCTCATTCTTGGAGGTCGAGAACGCCAACTTGAGGGATGAGTTGGAAACCTTAAAAAGAGCTGGCCCTTCTACATCTTCTCGTGGACGAGCAAGAGCTCCTAGGGGACGAGTAAGAGCTTCTCGGATTCCAGTCGAGGAACAGAGGACTCAATCTGCTTTAGAGAACCAGGCCTTCCAGCTGATGGCGAAGAACCAGGCATTGGCTGAGATGTCTAAGAAAATCAGGGACCTGGAAGAGCAACTTTCTGTGCAGAAGTCTATCTTGGAGAATAAAGAACTTTTTATCAAAAATCTCCACGAGCAGTTGGAAAGATTGACATATCAATTCCACAAGCAGCCCAGGGAGTTCTGGATGGCTGGCTACAACGAGGCTCTCTACCACTTGGACGATCATATCTAGAATGCAAATAATGAGGGCTACAAACAGGGATGGCTGAATGCCTTAGGTGTGCTGCAACTCGAACAGGGTCATTACCTGTGAGATTACCATAATCCTGGGCTGCTCGACCTACCCGTGCCACCATTCAAACTTGATATGAGTTGGATCCCTGCTCGGGCCATCCCTCGGTGTTTGATTTCCAAATACCTCGGCGATTACAATCTCCATTCCAATGTTGAGATATCTCGTCCCGAGCATCTACTAGATCGACCATCCGTGATGAATATCAGGATGCTAAAAGATCTTAACTTCATAAATTCTCCTCTTGCTTTAAATGATCCACCTGTTGGCGAGGAGCCTATTTCAAAAGCAGGGGGGAAGAAACCAATAGAATAGGAATATTGATGTAATAAATTTGTATTTCATTCCTGATGTATTTTGTTCTACATTTAATGAAATAATTTTATTTGCAAATCTTGACTGTCATTGTCTTGTAACACTTTACATCTGTGCATGTGTATCTGTTAAAAAGATAACAATATTGTGTTATTTGTCGATCAACTTATTGTCGAGTAATTTGAATTTGTGGTAGTCACTTGGCAAAAAGGATGTTTTGTTTCTCGACCAACTTAGTAGTAATTTAAAAAGTTACGAGTATCAAAAATTTTGCTCGATCACTTTCTCGTATTCATAAATTGTTTTCGACCAATTAAGGTCGGTAAATTTTCCTTTTCGACCAACTACAGTTAGTGGGTTTTTATTCCCGACCAGCCATAGTTAGTGGATTTTTTCTTAACGAGCAACTTTGGCTCTTTTTGGAATAGTTGTACCTCCCGACCAACCTTAGTTGGCTTTTTGAGAATACATTTACTTCCCGACCAACCTTAGTTGGCATTTTTAGGAATAGTTTTACTTCCCGTAGGAATACATTTACTTCCTAACCAACATAAGTTAGCATTTTTAGGAATAGTTTTACTTCCCGTAGGAATACATTTACTTCCTAACCAACATAAGTTGGCATTTTTAGGAATACATTTCCTAACCAACATAAGTTGGCATTTTTAGGAATAGTTTTACTTTCCGTAGGAATACATTTACTTCCTAACCAACATAAGTTGGCATTTTTAGGAATACATTTCCTAACCAACATAAGTTGGCATTTTTAGGAATACTTTTACTTCCCGAGGAATACATTTACTTCCTAACCAACATAAGTTGGCATTTTTAGGAATACATTTCCTAACCAACACAAGTTGGCATTTTTAGGAATAGTTTTACTTCCCGTAGGAATACATTTACTTCCTAACCAACATAAGTTGGCACTTTTAGGAATACATTTCCTAACCAACACAAGTTGGCATTTTTAGGAATAGTTTTACTTCCCGTAGGAATACATTTACTTCCTAACCAACATAAGTTGGCATTTTTAGGAATACATTTGTTTCCCGACCAACCTTAGTTGGCGTTTTCGGGTTTCTCGACCACCCTTAATTGGCATTTTGGAGAATAGATTTGAGTAGTCCGAGTTTTGCTGAGTAGTGTGTAGCACTAGTATTCCGCAAAAAATTTCCAACAAAAGGAAAGAATTGGGCAGAAGGTTGTCACTTTATTCATACTGATGAAACTGCATTACATGAGAGTTTACATTAATGATAATACTTGTGCAAGTGTTATGCATTCCATGCATTCTTAAACTCCTCCCTCTCTAAACTTTTTATTCTGTATGTCCCTGGTCGAACAACTTATTTAACTCGGTAGGGTCCATGCCAGTTTGCTTCCAGTTTGTTATGCTTTTGAATCACCTTCTTTAGCACATAGTCTCCTTCTTTCAAGTCACACTTCTTCACTCTCTTGTTGTAGAACAAAGTTGTTCGCTGCTGGTAAGCATCATTTCTAATGGTTGCTTCTTCCCTAACCTCCTCGAGCATGTCCAAGTCTAACCTTCTCATTAAATCGCTGACAGGGGAATTGAAATTCAGTATTCTGTGTGTTAGGAGACCCAATTCGGCGGGTATAACAGCTTCACTTCCAAATGCTAGCATATATGGAGACTCCCCTGTTGCTACTCGGGGAGTAGTTCGGTAAGCCCATAGTACTGATTGTATCTCGTTGATCCAATTTGCTTTCGCATCATCCAGTCTTTTCTTCAAGCCATTCAGCAGCGTTCTGTTTGTTACTTCAGTTTGTTCATTGCTTTGAGGATGGCCTGGTGCTGAGTGGATCTTCAAAATATTTGAATGATGACAATAGGCAGCGAACTCCTCGTTGTCAAATTATGTTCCATGGTCTGTGATGAAGGCATAAGGAAGACCATATCGACAGATGATGTTTTTCCAAATAAATTGGTACACCTTGTCGTACGTCATATCAATGAGAGGCTCAGCTTCAACCCATTTAGTAAAATAATCCACAACGACCACGAGATACTTAAATCTTCCTCTAGTCATCGGCAGTGGCCCGACCAAATCTATTCCCCATATGGCAAATGGCCAAGGGGAAGTAATGGGTGTCAATAATGCTTGGGGAGTTCTTCGAATGGAAGAGAAACGCTGACACTTATCACATTTCATAGCGTAGGCTATACAATCAGCCCTCATCGTTGGCCAGTAGTATCCTTGCGTCATAACCCTTTGCAAAAGAGTTCGACTTGCTGCATGGGCTCCACAGGACCTTTCATGCACCTCTTCAATTAAATCTTTCACCTCGGTAGGATGCACACATCTCTGCAAACCTGATATAATTCCTCGTCTGTATAGAATACCGTTGGTCAGTACATAACGAGCAGCCTTAAACTTTAGTTTATTAGCTGCCAGTTTGTCAATTGGTAATTCCCCTTTCTTAATATATTCCCTGATGGGATCCATCCATGATGATCCTAAATCGAGGGTAATAAAGTTCATCGTCAGATCTTCATCTATACCCCGACCGGCTAAAACTTTAATTGGGATTGTTCTTCGTAGCTCAGTACGAGTAGCTGATGCTAATCGAGCTAGGGCGTCTGCTCTCTCATTCTCCATTCTTGGTATTCTGACCAGTTGAATAGCAGCAAATTCTGACACCAGTTCCTTTGCCTTTGCATGATATCTGATCATTAATTCTCCTTTGGTTGCATATACTCCCATCATTTGATTTATGACCAGTTGCGAATCACTGAAGACAATAACTTGTTTCACCCCCATGGTTTTTGCCAAACTAAGACCTGCAATCATGGCTTCATATTCAGCCTCATTATTCGAAGCTTTGAATTAGAAACGTAGGGCGTATTCCATGTCGACCTCGTCCAGACTGCTCAAAACTATCCCTACGCCACATCCGGTACTGCAAGATGAACCATCCAGATACAGACTCCATATAGGTAACTCGTCTTCAAATTTCTAATCTGACAGAGTTCCTCGGTGGAAAATTTGTTGCTTCCTTTCACCATCTCTTGATTTTTCTTGCTGTTCGTCGATCATCTTTTCTTGCCCTTTTACCAACCTAAGTTGGTCTGGGCTTGAATTTGATGATCCTGTAACATCTACTTGACCTTTTACCAAGATAAGTTGGTCTGGGCTTGCATTTGATGATCCTGTAACATCCACAGGTTGATCAGCGAGCAACTTTTGCTCCTTGGGGGTATCAGGATAGGTGAACTCTGCTATAGCTTGCCCTTTTAGTGATGATCTGGGTTCATAAACTATATCATATTCATCAAGTTCTACTGCCCAGCACATCAATCTTCCTGATTTCTCTGGTTTATGAAGGGCTTGCCTCAATGGCATATCAGTATATACTACTATAGTATGAGCCTGGAAGTATGGATTCATTCTTCTACTTGCCTCGATTAATGCTAGTGCCGATTTTTCCAGCTTTGGATATCTGATCTATGCTCCTCGGAAGGCCTTACTTGTGTAGTAGATCGGTTTTTGTATTCCATTCTCCATTCTTATCAATGCTGAACTAACTGCATTCTCGGACACTGCCAGATACAAGTATAATTTTTCTCCCATCACTGGCCTGGATAATAGTGGAGGTGTTCCCAAATATTTCTTCAAGTCTTGGAAAGCCTTCTCACATTCATCATTCCACTCAAAAGTTTTTCTGAGCATCTTGAAGAATGGAAGACATCGATTAGTTGCTCGTGATACAAATCTGTTGAGTGTTGCTACTCGTCCTGTAAGACTCTGCACCTCTTTCTTCGTCGTTGGGGATCGCAGCCCTAACAGAGCTTTAATCTTTTCAGGGTTAGCTTCAATGCCTCGCTGATTGACAATGTACCCGAGAAACATGCCTTCTCGTACTCTAAATATGCACTTCGTCGGGTTCAACTTCATTTGGTATTTATCTAGTTGACAAAGGTTTGGCTTAAGTCAACTAGATGATCAGCAGCTTTCTTGCTCTTTGTCAGCATATCGTCAACATAGACTTCCATATTGCAACTGATTTGTTCTGCAAACACTTTGTTCATCAGCCGCTGATATGTTGCACCTGCATTTTTCAAACCAAAAGGCATAACATTATGACAATAAGTTCCCCTAAGGGTAATGAAAGAAGTACTCTCCCTGTCTTCAGGTTTCATTTTAATCTGATTGTAGCTAGAATAAGCATCCATGAAGCTCAGTAGCTCGTGTACCGAGGTAGCATCCACTAATTGATCAATTCGGGCAGCGAAAAATGATCCTTTGGGCATGCTTTGTTGAGGTCGGTGAAGTCTACACACATCCTCCATTTGTTATTCTTCTTTTTCACCATCACCACATTTGCAAACCAGTCTGGATATTTAACATCTTCAATAAAACAAGCTTTCTGGAGCTTCTCAACTTCCTCCTGTATAGATTGATTCTTCTTGGGACTAAATACTCTTCTTCTCTGTTTCACAGGCTTGATCTCCTTATTCACATTGAGTTCATGACATAAGAAATTTGGGTCTATCCCAGGCATATCCTCATGACTCCACGCAAAAGTTTGCTTTCTGCTTCTTAGAAAGTTATCAATTTCTATTTTAGTGAGGCTTCCAACGACGAACCTACTTGAGTAGTTCGCTCAGGGTGCTCATCGTCCCAAATGATGTTTTCAGTAGCTTCCACCACTTGACCCTTTACGAGTTGCGACTCATCTCTAGGATCCAATGTTTCAATTTCTGCACCTTCATCCACTTGATAGGTAGTAGTCTTTTTCCTTGATTCCTCCAGTTCCTCTTGCTCGGTGGATGAATAATAGCATTCCCGAGCTACTTTCTGATCACCTTTCACAACTCCTACTCCAAAATTTGTTGGAAATTTTAGGCATTGATGTACCGTATATGGTACAGCCTCGAACTTCTTCAATCCTACTCTTACCATGATGATATTGTATGATGATTGAACATTCTTATCCATCACGAAAAAGGGTATTCTTTCTGTTCGACAAGCAGGCCACGTACCAATGAATATATCCAATTTGATCATCCCAAGTGGAAATACTTTCTCGCTAGCAAAACCGAGGAGGGGTCTATGATAAGGCTGTAATACCCCGTACTTTTGGCTATATTTATTTTTGGGATTAATTAATTAAATGCGTATTAATTGGAAATTAATCCGGGTTAAAAAAAAATACTAACGAGATGCGAGTTGGTATTTGATTATGTGCATATATGAGTATATATGAATTTGGAATTATAAAAGTTATCGTGAGATTTATATACGGCATTTTAGAAATTTTGTTGAGACGCGTGGGACCGCCGCGTCACGGTGTAATATTTTGATAATAAAAGTGAATTTAAAATCTATAAACTGTATGGTCATTTTGAGTGCGCCAACGCGTCCGAAAGGGTCGAGATAGTCAGAAAACACTAGCCGGGGGTATAGTTTGGATTCCGGGGTATTTTTAGGCCATACCGGCATCATAAAGGGTATTTTGGTAATTTTACATTTTGAGGAATTAAAAGTGACGAAAATTGGGAGTTTTAATCTGATGTGGATTAAACCCACTAAGCCCATTAACCAACCCATATTGACCCTTTAAGCTACGGAGGCTAACATTAGGTTTACAATCTTCCCAAAAGAAAACCCTAGCCACCTTAAGCCACCATTGGAGGCCAAGCTTGGAGAGAGGGAATTCTGCAGAAATCTCCACCAAACCAACACCAAAATCAGAAATCCAATCAAGGCAAGTGTTTTAATCATGTTTAAATTCGTAGAATGTTTCTTCCATGTTAGAAAATTGATGAATTACAACTGTTCTTGAAAGATAATGAAAACCCATGTAGTTTGGAGTTTAGAACTTGAAAATTTTGAAGAGAATTGCATGTAGAATGATAGGTAGATGATTTCTCTCATGATAATTGTGATTTGAAGAAATTAAAACGAATTAAATTCTGGGATTTGATGATGATATAAACCTAGGGTTCTTGTTCTTGAAATAATTGGGGAAAAAGTGTAGAGATTTATATTTTGATTGATGTTTAAGAGATTTAATCCTTGAAAACATGTTAGGAGTTGACTTGAATATGTTTAGGATGAATTAGAGACCCTAAAACGTTGTTGGGATGAACTTTGGGAGAGATTAGGAGTGATGGAAATGGATAAAAACGAATTGGGGAAAAATCTGGGCCGAAACTGGTCAGTCGTTAGAAGCAACCCCCAGGTCGTTCGAACGAGCTTCTAACGAGTTGACCAGTCTCTTCTAACGAGGGGTAGTTTCGTTCGATATCTCGTTCGAACGAGATATCGTTTGAAGGTACAGTTCGTTCGAACGAACTGGAATCTCGTTCGAACAGTCTCGTTCGAACGAGACTTCTAAGGATCTGACAGTCCAATCTCGTTCGAACAGCCCCGTTCGAACGAGAGTTCTAACGAGTTGACAGTTTGGTCCTTTTTGGACCATTTTGATTTTTGGAGTCCCGAAAACTTGTTCGAGGGTAGAGTTAACATTCCTTGATGATGTATTGATGGATTTGGGACTTTTGGGTTATTATGAGGAGTAAATTATATACAAGAGTTATATTAATTGGATGGTTTGGGTTGAGACGTGAGTGTCTACTACGACGTGAGAAAATTATGGCGCGTATGATTACAAACCGGAATAGTATAAATTGTGATAATTATAGTTAGTACGAGAAAGCGATATGTACTACGATTAAACTACATTGATTACTAAGACGTGTGTTTACTTAGTATTGGTATATGGATTGTGTGTATGACATACCTACCATACTTGCTATCACGGGAGGTTTGCGTTCGCTTAGGGCCCTCTAATCCTTGTGTTGCCCGGATTTAGACTGATTACCTTGATGAACATAGGTCATAGAAAGACTTATTGGGATATTAATAAGTCCGCTGATCGTGGGAGCGTAGGTATGTGCGTGACCCATGTGATGTGACTGTGTTCGCCTCCATTACTTGTGATGTTGTTATCTGTGAACTATTCATGACAGATTCGGAATATGTAATCCTTATGTACGTGATGTACCGGGATGGATAGCAGAGTATGTGTGCACCGCAGCTTAGTTCTCGGGGTGCCTGTATTGTATATTTATGATGTGAATAATATACACTTAATTAATGAGAACCTTTATGTTAATGTTGTGAAATAATTATGGTATCGATTCGAGAAATATAACGAGTTAACTGATAGTTATATATATTGCATATTGAACATCTGAGTTACGTTAAACCCTACTTAATTACGAGCGTTATAATGTTAATGGAACCGAGTTATATGGGTAGGACCTTTGGCAGTCTAGCTAGATATGTTGTCACTTAGCTAGTAGTATGGGTCGTTATAGATGGGTACTTACGTTAGGAGTGCACAGTTAGACGAGAGGTGAGAATATCATGTGAGTGCACGTCCTAACATGTACTTTGCATTTAATGATTTAAATGTTTTTAAAGCACTTGCAGGTTTTTAAAATATAACTCCACATTCGGGCTCTGACCCGTTTGCTTTTCAAATCTATTTTTCTTGTAAAACCATTTTAGGTGCCCAGCCACAAGGACACCAAGCATAGGATACTCATTCAGGTGACGAGCTGTAGCTGTTTGTGGAAGCTACAGGGACTTTGCTTGTAGACGCTTCAATCTTTTGGATTCCAGAGTTATTATCTATCAGTTGTAGGGCATGTTGCCCATTTCTATTAGACATCTTTCTATTTACAGTTTTCAGACTTTGGCATGTATCGTTTTAGTATTCGGTTTACTTTTTCAGTTGTGGGATTGTAGTGAGGAGTTTTTCCTCCAGACTTTGTTTACTGTTATGTGATGGTTATTCATTTTACTTCAGTATGGTGAATGGTGTTATTTATTTCTTCACTACACTTGTTGCATGTTAATCAGACTTTAATTAATTTGGCACTTACTTTTTAAATACTAGGTGGTTAGTAATCTTTAAAATGTTTTCGACGGTGATGCTTTTAACTGGACCAACTTGACATTTTGAATTAATTTAATAAAGGAGTAGCTACCCGGTATTTAATTAGTCGGGGTGTCACAGGTGGTATCAGAGCATCAGGTTCTAGTGTCCTTTAGGATCTGACGGCTTGTTATGTTTCCGCTAAGTTTCTTTGATATAGAGCCCTATATTTTAGGACTGTTGTACTCTTTTTGTGTATGCTTCGTTCTTCAGCTATTTTAAGTTTATAAACAGCGAACTTATAAACTTTGTTCTTATTTCAGATGCCTCCACGACGTGCACGACGAGTTCCCAGGGATGCAACGCCCGAACCCCAGCCCGCTCCAGTTCAGGGCATGATGAACGCCGCTGAGGTTGCAGCTATAGTAGCCCAAGCGGTAAATGCCGCAATTGTCGTTGTTCAGCAGGCACCACCTCAGGCGTCGGTTGCCGCGCCAGTACAGGCTAATGCATTCCCGTCTGCTTGGGAGCGTGTACGTGACGCTTTTCAGAAAGCGCATCCGCCAGAGTTTGCAGGTAGCTCAGATGTGGTAGTCTCGAGCCAGTGGAGGAAGGATATGCAGAGGCACTTAAGGATGCATGAGTGCACTGATGTTCAGAAGCAGGTGCTAGCTACTTTCAAGCTAGTTGGATCTGCGCTACAGTGGTGGGAGTCTATTACCACCATGGAGGAGAGGGATACTCTCACGATTCAGGAGTTCTGGGTGCGGTTCGACCGCAAGTACTTTCCGTCAGCTGTTCATACGGAAATGAGGAGGAGATTGATGAGTTTGAAGCAGGAAGGTAAGACTGTGGCCGAGTATGAGGCCGAGTTCACAAATTTGTTGAATATCGTTCCAGATGAGATACCAACAGAGAAGAAGAAGATTGAGAAGTTCACGGACGAGTTGACTTGGAGGATCCGTCAGCATCTGCTAGGGAACCTATCGTTGGCCACTTATTCTGATGTGGTTAATGCTGCATTGTTGCACTGCCAGGACCACCGTTTTCATATGGCCGAGGGCAAGAGGTCGGGGGAGTCTAGCCATCAGGGCAGGACCGGAGGACATGGTGCCAGCGGGGCACAATCTGGTCAGGGGCAGAGACAGAATGAGCAGGGCTCCCAGCAGGGGGATAACAAGAGGTTCCGGTCAAGGAACTACAGACAGGGACAGGGAGGTTTCCATCAGGGTCATCAGGGTCCAAACGGCCATCAGGGCCAACAGGGGCATAATGGGCAGCAGTTTCACCAGGGCCAGCAGGGCCAAGGGAGGAACGGTAACGGCCACCAGGGCCGGGGACAGCAGGGGCAGAGAGGAGGGAACTTCCCAGGGAAGTGCTTTGTTTGTGGCAAGACTGTCCATAAGCGACAGGATTGTCCTGATAGGGGCAGGGCCCCACAGCAGCAGCAGCAGGGCGCTCGCCAGGAGCCACAGAGGCCTATGTTTCCCGCCGCTCTTCCCGCACTGCCACAGATGGTAGCATTGCCACCCATTCCAGCAGTCCCAGCTCAGCAGAGGCAGCTACAGTATGGACGTGTCTACAACGTTCACCAGGCTACAGTTCCACAGGCACCGCCCGCGATTGAGGGTACGTTTCCTATCCATGGCACTATGGGTCGGGTATTATTTGATACGGGTGCTACACACTGTTTTATAGCTACACACTTCGCGAAAGCTTTAGGATTGTTAGCTACGACAGAGAGCACAGTGACGTGTGTCGACTCACCATTGGGGAGTGGGTCACTTATATGCTTTATATGCCGGGGAGTGGGAGTATGGATTGGTAGTCTCGTATTACCTGCAGATATGTTGGTATTAGATATGCATGTTCACGAAGTGATCATCGGTATGGATTGGCTCGTAGCTTATAGGGCCATGATTGATTGCTTCAGCGGGAGCATTGTTTTTGCCATTCTGGGGCAAGAGATATTCGTAGTGGCGATGCCTCGCCCAGAGGGAGGATCGACCGCTCATTTGTATTACCTAGAGGAGGATACCTCTAAGGAGGTTGTGATTCCTTTAGATTCTATCCCAGTTGTCAGGGAGTATTCAGATGTGTTTCAGGAGATACCAGGCTTACCACCCAGTCGAGAGATAGACTTTGTTAAAGATTTGCTACCGGGTACGAGACCTATAGCACGTGCACCGTACCGTATGGCTCCAGCTGAGATGCGAGAGTTACGGGATCAGATAGAGCAGCTGTTAGGTCAGGGCTTTATTCGTAGGAGTACCTCACCTTGGGGCGCTCCGGTTTTGTTTGTGAAGAAGAGGGACGGTTCACTGAGATTGTGTGTGGACTACCGAGAGTTGAATAAAGTCACGATACGGAATAAGTATCCGTTGCCTCGAATCGATAACTTATTCGACCAGTTGAGAGGAGCTTCTTTCTTCTTGAAGATTGATTTGAGATCGGGATACCATCAGTTGCGTATCAGGGAGGAGGATGTCTCGAAGACTGCGTTCTTGTCGAGATATGGTTCTTACGAGTTTCGGGTTATGCCTTTCGGTTTGACCAACGCTCCAGCTGTGTTTATGGACTTGATGAACAGAGTGTTCAGGGATTTTCTAGATCAGTTTGTCATTGTCTTCATTGATGACATTCTGGTTTACTCCCAAACAGAGGAGGAGCACGCCGAGCATTTGAGGTAGGTTTTGCAGACACTTCGTCAGAACGAGTTGTACGCAAAATATGAGAAGTGCGAGTTTTGGCTGAAGGAAGTCCAGTTTTTGGGACATATCATTTCCGACCAGGGAATATCTGTTGATTCGGGGAAAGTATCAGCGGTGAGGGAGTGGGGACAGCCCACGACACCGACTGAGATTCGTAGTTTCTTGGGTCTAGTAGGATACTACAGGAGGTTTATTCAGGGTTTCTCGGAGATAGCAGGTCCTTTGACACATCTGACTCGTAAGGGTGTGCCCTACATCTGGAGTGATGCCTGTCAGTTGGCATTCGATGAATTGAAGGACAAATTGACCTCAGCACCTGTGTTAGCATTGCTGAGACCAGGAGTTGAGTATTTGGTTTACACCGATGCGTCTTTGCAAGGACTGGGAGGTGTATTGCAGCAGGAGAGACAGGCCATAGCTTATACTTCCCGTAAGCTTAAGCCTCATGAGAAGAATTACCCCACGCATGATTTGGAGTTGGCAGCAGTGGTATTTGCCCTACGGATTTGGAGACACTATCTTTTGGGGGAGAAGTTCCAACTGTTCACGGACCACAAGTCCCTACAGTACCTGTTTACGCAGAAAGAGTTGAATATGCGGCAACGTAGGTGGCTTGAGTTTGTGAAAGACTACCAGTTCGACATCCAGTATCACCCGGGGAAGGCTAACGTGGTAGCAGACGCCTTGAGCCGTAGGCCAGCAGATGAGGTGGCAGAGGTGTGGAAGGCTAAGTGGAAGGAATTAGGACACCAGGATGCAGTGGCCCGATCTTTCATGTCTGTGATGACCGTTACACCGCAGATTGTCACGAAGGTAGTACGGGCACAGGCTAATGACTCGTTCTGTCAGGAGCAGATAGTTCGATTGCTAGCAGAGGGAGCCGAGTCCTATACCATCAGCTCAGACGGGGGATTACGCTTCAATGGGAGATTGGTAGTTCCAGAAGGGGATGAATTGCGACACGAGGTGATGGTAGAGTCGCACGGCTCACGGTTCGCGGTACATCCCGGAGGGGACAAAATGTATCAGGACATGAGACGCCAGTATTGGTGGAGCGGTATGAAGAAAGATATCGCTGAGTTTGTTTCGAAATGCGCCACTTGTCAGCTTGTAAAAGTGGACCATCAGAAACTGGGAGGATTGCTACAGCCATTGGAGGTCCCGGTGTGGATGTGGGAGAGCATATCCATGGACTTTATCACGGGGTTGCCTACGTCGCAGAGGGGTCACGACTCCGTTTGGGTAATTGTGGACAGGTTGTCCAAGGTCGCTCACTTTTTACCCGTAAGGACTGACTACACTACGGGACAGTATGCCCAGCTCTTCATTTCAGAGATTGTGAGACTTCACGGTGTGCCCCTAAATATCGTGTCTGACAGATTAAAAATATTTGTTTCGAGGTTTTAGGAGAGTTTCCAGGAGGCCATGGGCACGGAATTGCGGTTGAGTACGGCGTATCATCCGCAGACTGATGGGCAGACTGAGCGAACAAATCAGATGTTGGAGGACATGCTACGCATGTGCATTATTGACTTTGGGGGTGGATGGGAGCAGTACCTTCCACTGGTGGAGTTTGCTTACAACAACTCCTATCAGTTCACTATTGGCATGGCTCCGTTTGAGGCATTGTACGGTAGGCCTTGTCGTTCCCCAGCATGTTGGTTAGAGGTGGGGGATAACAAACTACTTGGGCCAGAAGTAATTCAGGATACTTCAGCAAGGATTGAGTTGATTCGGAGTCGCATTCGGGTAGCTCAAGACAGACAGAAGAGTTATGCTGATGCGAAGAGATTTTTCAGGGAGTTCCAAGTGGGGGACCAGGTTTTGCTTAGGGTATCTCCGATGAAGGGGATTATGCGATTCGGGAAGAAGGGGAAGTTGGCACCGAGGTATGTGGGGCCGTTTCCTATCATTGAGCGGATCGGACCGGTTGCGTATAGACTCGGGTTACCGGAGCATTTGCATCGGATTCACGATGTGTTCCATATTTCCTCGCTGAGGAAATACCGTAGAGATAATTTGGCTCATTCTCACATTGCTGTGGAGGACATCGATCTCCAGCCAGATAGCTCCTACGAGGAGGGACCGATTGCTATTTTGGACCGAAGCGAGAGGAAACTGCGGTCAAAGATAGTTCCGTTAGTGCGTGTTCAGTGGCGACATCACAATGTCGAGGAGTCCACATGGGAGTGCGAGGATGAGATGCGCGATCGTTACCCAGAGTTATTTTTAGCAGGTACTTTCTAGTTTCGAATTTCAGGACGAAATTCAGTTATTAGGGGGGAAGTATGTAATACCCCGTACTTTTGGCTATATTTATTTTTGGGATTAATTAATTAAATGCATATTAATTGGAAATTAATCCGGGTTAAAAAAAAATACTAACGAGATGCGAGTTGGTATTTGATTATGTGCATATATGAGTATATATGAATTTGGAATTATAAAAGTTGTCGTGAGATTTATATACGGCATTTTAGAAATTTTGTTGAGACGCGTGGGACCGCCGCGTCACGGTGTAATATTTTGATAATAAAAGTGAATTTAAAATCTATAAACCGTATGGTCGTTTTGAGTGCGCCAACGCGTCCGGAAGGGTCGAGATAGTCAGAAAACACTAGCCGGGGGTATAGTTTGGATTCCGGGGTATTTTTAGGCCATACCGGCATCATAAAGGGTATTTTGGTAATTTTACATTTTGAGGAATTAAAAGTGACGAAAATTGGGAGTTTTAATCTGATGTGGATTAAACCCACTAAGCCCATTAACCAACCCATATTGACCCTTTAAGCTACGGAGGCTAACATTAGGTTTACAATCTTCCCAAAAGAAAACCCTAGCCACCTTAAGCCACCATTGGAGGCCAAGCTTGGAGAGAGGGAATTCTGCAGAAATCTCCACCAAACCAACACCAAAATCAGAAATCCAATCAAGGCAAGTGTTTTAATCATGTTTAAATTCGTAGAATGTTTCTTCCATGTTAGAAAATTGATGAATTACAACTGTTCTTGAAAGATAATGAAAACCCATGTAGTTTGGAGTTTAGAACTTGAAAATTTTGAAGAGAATTGCATGTAGAATGATAGGTAGATGATTTCTCTCATGATAATTGTGATTTGAAGAAATTAAAACGAATTAAATTCTGGGATTTGATGATGATATAAACCTAGGGTTCTTGTTCTTGAAATAATTGGGGAAAAAGTGTAGAGATTTATATTTTGATTGATGTTTAAGAGATTTAATCCTTGAAAACATGTTAGGAGTTGACTTGAATATGTTTAGGATGAATTAGAGACCCTAAAACGTTGTTGGGATGAACTTTGGGAGAGATTAGGAGTGATGGAAATGGATAAAAACGAATTGGGGAAAAATCTGGGCCGAAACTGGTCAGTCGTTAGAAGCAACCCCCAGGTCGTTCGAACGAGCTTCTAACGAGTTGACCAGTCTCTTCTAACGAGGGGTAGTTTCGTTCGATATCTCGTTCGAACGAGATATCGTTTGAAGGTACAGTTCGTTCGAACGAACTGGAATCTCGTTCGAACAGTCTCGTTCGAACGAGACTTCTAAGGATCTGACAGTCCAATCTCGTTCGAACAGCCTCGTTCGAACGAGAGTTCTAACGAGTTGACAGTTTGGTCCTTTTTGGACCATTTTGATTTTTGGAGTCCCGAAAACTTGTTCGAGGGTAGAGTTAACATTCCTTGATGATGTATTGATGGATTTGGGACTTTTGGGTTATTATGAGGAGTAAATTATATACAAGAGTTATATTAATTGGATGGTTTGGGTTGAGACGTGAGTGTCTACTACGACGTGAGAAAATTATGGCGCGTATGATTACAAACCGGAATACTATAAATTGTGATAATTATAGTTAGTACGAGAAAGCGATATGTACTACGATTAAACTACATTGATTACTAAGACGTGTGTTTACTTAGTATTGGTATATGGATTGTGTGTATGACATACCTACCATACTTGCTATCACGAGAGGTTTGCGTTCGCTTAGGGCCCTCTAATCCTTGTGTTGCCCGGATTTAGACTGATTACCTTGATGAACATAGGTCATAGAAAGACTTATTGGGATATTAATAAGTCCGCTGATCGTGGGAGCGTAGGTATGTGCGTGACCCATGTGATGTGACTGTGTTCGCCTCCATTACTTGTGATGTTGTTATCTGTGAACTATTCATGACAGATTCGGAATATGTAATCCTTATGTACGTGATGTACCGGGATGGATAGCAGAGTATGTGTGCACCGCAGCTTAGTTCTCGGGGTGCCTGTATTGTATATTTATGATGTGAATAATATACACTTAATTAATGAGAACCTTTATGTTAATGTTGTGAAATAATTATGGTATCGATTCGAGAAATATAACGAGTTAACTGATAGTTATATATATTGCATATTGAACATCTGAGTTACGTTAAACCCTACTTAATTACGAGCGTTATAATGTTAATGGAACCGAGTTATATGGGTAGGACCTTTGGCAGTCTAGCTAGATATGTTGTCACTTAGCTAGTAGTATGGGTCGTTATAGATGGGTACTTACGTTAGGAGTGCACAGTTATACGAGAGGTGAGAATATCATGTGAGTGCACGTCCTAACATGTACTTTGCATTTAATGTTTTAAATGTTTTTAAAGCACTTGCAGGTTTTTAAAATATAACTCCACATTCGGGCTCTGACCCGTTTGCTTTTCAAATCTATTTTTCTTGTAAAACCATTTTAGGTGCCCAGCCACAAGGACACCAAGCATAGGATACTCATTCAGGTGACGAGCTGTAGCTGTTTGTGGAAGCTACAGGGACTTTTCTTGTAGACGCTTCAATCTTTTGGATTCCAGAGTTATTATCTATCAGTTGTAGGGCATGTTGCCCATTTCTATTAGACATCTTTCTATTTACAGTTTTCAGACTTTGGCATGTATTGTTTTAGTATTCGGTTTACTTTTTCAGTTGTGGGATTGTAGTGAGGAGTTTTTCCTCCAGACTTTGTTTACTGTTATGTGATGGTTATTCATTTTACTTCAGTATGGTGAATGGTTTTATTTATTTCTTCACTACACTTGTTGCATGTTAATCAGACTTTAATTAATTTGGCTTTTACTTTTTAAATACTAGGTGGTTAGTAATCTTTAAAATGTTTTCGACAGTGATGCTTTTAACTGGACCAACTTGACATTTTGAATTAATTTAATAAAGGAGTAGCTACCCGGTATTTAATTAGTCGGGGTGTCACAAAGGCTCCGGTTGAGATAGCTTTAGATTTAAACTGTCGAAGCACGAGTAGAACATGATGTCTGCCGAGCTACCATTATCGACCAGTACTCTTGAAATCATTACCTCCTTCATCCTCATTTTGATCACCAATGGGTCATCATGAGGATACAAAACTCCTGCGAGGTCGTTCTTTGAGAAACCAATGACCAATTTATCTTTGTTTACCTTTCTAGGGCGATCCTCCTCAGCTAAATTTATTCGTTGAACGTACGAGCAAGCTTGATCCTTATAGAGGTAAGCTTTTCTTTTTGCAGTAAGGTCTCCTCCTCCTGCATCTCCACCTGTAATAACATTACAGTCAAATGACCCAAAGCGTATTGAAAATACCTCTCGTTCTGGCTGCCTTGGTCTCTTGGGAAGATCGGGGTCGTCTTCTGGATCAACTTCATGGTTTCTTTTCTTTTTCTCCTCTGCATAACGAGGAGATCTAGACCTCTCTCTTGTTCGATCGTTGTTTCTTCTGTCATTTCCACGATCAACATACTTTGTCAGTTTTCCTCGTCTGATGAGTGTTTCAATCTCATTCTGAAGAGCTATGCAATTTTTGGTCATATGGCCATGATCTTTATGAAACTCGTAATATTTTGCCTTATTCCTCCTGTCAGGGTCTGCCTTCGTTTTCTCTGGCCAGTTTAATTCCTCGTTGTTCTTAATTTCTTCTAGAACGTGGTTGATGTCTTTCTTCAAAGGAGTATAATTATCAAATTTCTTCAATACTTCCCATGACGACCTTGTTCTTGAGTGTTTGTCACTACCATTATTCTTATGCTCCTTCTTCTTAGCTTTATCACCTTCCACCTTAGTTTCTTTGGCATCCATATTCTTCTTCGCAGCCATAGCCTCCTCGACATTCATGATCTTGACCGCTTTTCCCATCAGATCTGACATGGTTCTAGGTGGATCTTTGGGCAAAGTGTAGTACAACTTGTTGGGCAGTAGTCCACTCATCAAGGCGGTAATCGCTGTCTTTTCCTCATAATCAATGACTTCGAGCTTCTCGTTATTAAAACGAGTTATATAATCTCTGGTACTTTCACCAGCTTTTTGTCTAACACTTAACAAATGTGCTACTCGTTTAACTGGCTTTGCCCCAAAATAGAAATTCCCGATGAATAACTCGGCCAGTTGAAAGAAAGTTGAGATCTTACCCCGAGGAAGATTATTATACCATATTTGAGCAGATCCGGTAAGAGTTCCCGAGAATGCTCTGCATCGCATCTCATCTGGAACAGCATAGATGTCGGCTGCAGCTTGGTATTGTTCTATATGAAGGACAGGGTCGGTCTTTCCATCATATTTGGGGGTCACAACAGGTGCTTTGAACTTTGATGGTGTTGGAAAATCTACAATGGCCTGGACAAAAGGTGTTCCTTGAACAAAAGTTCGTTGTAGAGGGTTCTTGGCCTTAGCCATTTCCCCTAATCTATCCTTCAGCCTCTGAATAGAGCCTTTCCATGCATCATTTCCTTCCTCGGGCCTATTGGTTCGAGCAACTGATCGCGTTGATGTGGCTTCCTGGGATCTATCTTGACGAGCAGCTGGTCGTGACTGGGCAGATCCTTCCCTTAAATCTGATGGTCGTCGAAAACTCCTCGATACGACTTTAGGAGGACTTCTACTCCTTCTAGGTCCTAATCGATTAAAAGGTGATACCCTGCTTAACCTCTCTAGGGAACTAGTCCTTTCTGGAGAGAGAGTGATATGTTGTTCAGTATCTGTGGCTCGCACTGACGAAGTTCGTCTAGGTTGATAAGAAAAATCTTCAGACTCCTCATTACGATATGAATCGGTACGCCTAGTACGCGAAGAAGGTGCACGTGTATTTCTTTGAATGCTTCGCAGTCCTGAATGGGTTGGTGCACCGCCATGGAGGGTTTGTATGAGTTATCGCATAGTTTCTTGCATGACTGTCTGGCCCTGAGCCAGATTTGTTATTATTCCAGCCAAATCTAGAATATTTGGCGGAGCAGATCGATTTGGAGGGCTTCCAGCGTTTCGATTGCTGGATTCTATAATATCAGCCATTTGTGATGAATTGTTTTCGATGAAAAACGATATTACCAGTCGTTTCCCACAGACGGCACGAATCTGTTGATGTAAAAAATTAGATGATATCTAATTATTTAATCACAGATAAAATAAATGAGACAAAAAAGTTTTAAAGTGGTTCAGCCTTATAAGAATGGACTACGTCCACTGTTTCTGTTATTAATGACTGTTTGGGAATTCTCGATTACAAGTTTAATCAAGAAATTCTGGTCCTCCAACAATGAGGGTAATACAATGTATTTATAGCAAGGTTGTAATGTGAAAGGGTAATACATTCAATGCTGTACATGTGAAAGGGTAATACATTTAATGCCCCTTAAGTGTATACATCTGAATGATAAGTATTTAATGAACAGTCAAACTGTTGGTTATCCTGCTATTAATGCTTTGTTCGAGGTGCAGCTCGGACCGCCTAAGCTGCTCGTACCACCTAAGCTGCTCGGTACTCAAAAGTTGATCGGTACTCAAAAGTTCCTCGTAGAGTTCTTATTGGTCAGAGCGTCTGAGTTCCTCGGGGAAGCAGTGTTCCTCGTTGTAGTATGGTTTCTCGAAGGTGTTTGTTGTTTCCAAGTAGATTGCCACGTGTCTTCACTCAATTGGTCCATGTCAGCAGACTAAAATTGGTATCAACACTGAGAATGAACCATATGAGACTCCTATTTTAATTTGATATAGGAGTGATCGACCGGCATTTTATTAGGCGAGTTGTCATAGGTGGTATCAGAGCATCAGGTTCTAGTATCCTTAGGAATCTGTGCGAACGTACTACGCTTTCAGCGTTGCTTTTGATTTGATATAGAGCCTTATGATTAGGATTGTTGATATCCTCTTATGAGATTTCGTTCTCCTGCCATTATATAAGATTATCTTAAATCTCTTGTGCGCTCATTCGGGATTCGTGTGCTGATCGACGAAGGGCGACCGTAGAAGTCCATTGTAAGGGCAGTAGGAGGCGGGGATTAATTAAAGCTGTAAGTTGATGTTGGGAAAGAGGACCGTGATAGAGATCACTTTCCTTGTGGAATTATCATGGTTGCTGCAACGACTACTAAAGTATAGTAGTTATAATTATCAAGTACCGTTATAGTAGAGAATTGTGCTAAACTTGAACTACCCCGTGAAGTTAAATTGGAAAAAAAGTTTGAAAGGTCTTTGATGAGGACCGTACGTTGAAGTTGAGCTAGACGGAAGCAGTGTAGCATTATCCAAAGGAAGTAGAAGTCTCAGAAGCTTTGGCTTAGAGTTGGGTATGGAAATAACCATATGTGAAAATTTGAGGAAAATTTTTTCACTCGTAGGAGCAATGTTGAAATGGTGGGAACGATGGTCACCATATTTGGGGGAGCATGATGTTTTACTCATAAATGAATCTTACAAATGGTTTTAACTGCGAGTTCCTTTAATTTAGTAGGAATAAAGACAATGCAGTTTCTGGGTTATTCAAATAAGGATCGGTCATAGATCGACGGTGAATAAAGAGTGCCATGGTTAAGTGAACGTAGTACCGAAGTAAGGGAGGTACAATGGAGACAGAGGGTTCCTCGGTGGAATGATAGACTCACTAGTGATTGGATTTTTTTAGATTGAGTTACAACTGTTTTAGGGCAAGGTGTGTAATCTGCCATAAATTAAACTTGTGAGAATTGGTGATTTTTAAGAGTTATTATGAGAAAAGGACCATTGGGATTCAAATAAGAATTTCGGATGTAATTGGGATACGAGCTAGTTGTAATAATCTTAATATTTATTGATATTATAAGTAAGTGAATACTTATGAAATTAAATCAAATTTTATATTCGAGAAATACGGGCTAATGTTACGAGAGATATGCACGATTAGTCGGATTATATTGTATATATATATATATATATATATATATATATATATATATATATATATATATATATATATATATATATATATATATATATATATATATATATATATATATATGATATGTTTATAAATATATATGTGTGTTATTGGTATATTTATATGAAACATACCCCTCTAGTGCTATCATGGAAAGTTATGCGATTTGGGTGAGGCTCCTGACTTGAGGAGCAGGGAGCGTATAGTCCCCAGGTCATAGTGTTCATTCTATATTGTGTGATTTTTATCAGGAGTGAGATGTGGTGGTTATGTTTCGTTCTCATTTTCGATGAGGAACTATGATCGCTTCCCATACGTTGTGATTTGATTTTTACCAAGACGGTGTGATAGTCGGACCACTGGTACCCAGGATGATATGTGAGTAATTCCCTCGAAAATGATAGCATCGAGAGACTGCATCCTCTAAGTTATAGCTCTGAGGGATGGTTATTATACTTATATAGTGTATAATATATAAGGATGGATATATTTTATGTGTATAGTATATTGTATATATATTTATATGAGGTGTGAAACATATACATACGGAGAAAGTAAAGAATGGAATGTGAGATAAATTCTAGATGAGCTCGCCTTTATTATATAATTAGATGGAACTTCGATGAGGAGATGATTCATTGCCATGATTTGAGTGCATAGCGACCTTTAAGATATAATTTAAGGTATGCAGGATTTATTATTGAGCTGTGGGATTAAGCTAATTGTTGTTTGCGCTAAGGACTTAGTGTTAATGCAAGCGCTTGTGGTATGGCTCCTTGATAGAATTAGGAGTTCTGACCACATTTTTGTCGATAAGAGAGATAGGATTATCCCAGTGGCATATTTAAACTAGCGGACCTCCACGGCCGACAAAGTTAAGTAGCAGTGTATAAGAGGGGTTCCTTGTTTGAATTTCGCTTGTGAGACTCTCCACGCACGAACCTTAACGACGTCGGGAGTGGAGAGATGTTATAAAATACAACGATATTGGTTTTGATGATAAGTCACCTAGTGTAGAGAAAACACTATACACTGACAACCATTTGATGACCGTATAGTTATATAGAGATATAAGTGCTACGGAGAAGCACTGAAATTGTTCTCTCACCGAAAATATGTGAGTGATCTAAGATAAGGGAAATTGATTTGAGACTTATAACCAGGCCTTGAATAGAAGGCAAATTAAGAGGAAATACAATTTGGGTATGATATTCGTAACATTTTTGTAGAGAGTAGGCGCCCTGATTAGTTGGACTTTCCACTTCATTAAGATGGAAGGATATAGTGGTAGAAGTACGTTAGTAGGATGACGAGGTAGGATTTAGAACATCACGTTGGTGTCCCTTGGGCTGTTATATCTCGATGACCGACGATGCGAGGGAGTAGTGTATTGGAAAGGTTCCTTATTTGGATTTCGCTTTGCGAGACATCCCACGCATGAAACCGAGCAAATGTCCGAAGTTGAGAGAGATCTTGGGCACTAGGGATATAGTTAGGATAGTAATCATATTATGTGTGTTGGAAACACCTTGATCTTAGGACTACCACGAAGTAAGGCCAGTAAGACTAGTGACGTTGATATAGGAGGATTGTTATGAGTTAGCCGCAAGAATATTGATGGGTTAACCTTAAGAAGGATTGAATTTCCAGGTATCGAAAGAATTGAATTTCGAATTATTCGGGTTAAGGGTACCCAGGTGTTAGTACCAGGCCGAGGAAATGAGGCCCATTATTTAGAGTGAGTGTTACATGTCAGACATTTAGAATGGTTGTGCAGATAGGCACATGTTAAAAAGGTGTACGGGAACCTTGGTAAGTTGATTTTATATACCGCCCGAAATAGAAGGGACGTATTATATAAAGCTAGAGATTATGCTGCAAGGCAGTTACGAATGGATTTGAAATGGATTGGATGGAACGTCCTAGGAAGTACGTTATGATCCAATTATATTTGTGCAATATGAGTTAGCACGCCTAAGATAAGCGAGAAGACTTACGGGAATAGTCGAGCGCTAGTGTAGTTTCCTTTTGAGGGAAATTATATGTCCTGATGTAAATGAGTGAACGCTTGGAGTAATGGATCTCCGATGGGACCAATAAGTTAGAGCAGCGATTATAGGCTCGTTTTCTTTATATACACTTAAAGAAGCACTAGATGCGATATGACGTTAGAGTCAACCTTACGACCGAGGTAGCGTTGTAACATATAGAGATTTGGTTAAGCCAGTGCGTTAGAGCCTACGCCTTAAGATAGGTGGAATATGGTGGGAGACCATTGTGTTAGTACCTTTCGACTTTAGGGTACTAGGACGTAGTGTATATAGCGATCCTAGAGTGGTGGTGCAGGCTATATCTAAATTTTGAGGACGAAATTCTATTATAAAGGGGGAAGTATGTAATAACCCGTACTTTTAAAAATATTTAAATTACACAAGTGGGCGTAATTTGGTAATTTGAGGAATTACTGTGAATAGTAATTCTAAAATTTATGAGTGTTATTAAATAAATTTAGAATTATAATGTGAATAGTAAATATTAGTTTTCAAGTGTCGGATTAATATTTACATGGATCATATTTTCTTACGAGACTTAGAATATGAGTGGATTATTTTAATTACATGTCGCAGTTGGATAAAGCGACAAAGGAAAATATTTTAATTGGAAAATACGCGTATTGGAATGTGTTAGGTTTAATTAGTGAATTTTAGTTAAGTGACTCGGATGGAAATTTTGAGTGCGCAGTTGGGTTCGGAATGGCCGAGATAGTCAAAATAGAGTATCCGGGGGTAGTGTTTAGATCCCGGGGATTTTTGGACTAACGGGGACTTGCAATTGAGTACATGGGTCATTTTATAACTGGGTATACACCTAATTTTGGGATTAATGAGAGGAGAGTCCTCATTTATCCCACAAATCTGCCCTAAGAGAGATAAAGAGAAGAGAGAAGGAAGAGAAGAAGGAATAAGGGAAGAGAGGAAGGAAGAAAGGGGGATTTTCGACCAAGCTCCGCGGGATTCGACTCGGGGTTATCGGATTTTATCCACGAGGCAAGTGTTTAACTTGATTTATGATTTAGTGTGTTTATTTCTCATATAATAGTTGGTATAAAACTATAAAGATTTTTGGGTTGGATTTTCGTGAATCAAACGGGTTTTCGAAAGATTAAACGGATAAAACTCGGTTAATACCCAATTTGAGAAACTTAAGAATTAATTGAAATTTGTTGTTGAAAATTGGTTCTAGAATGATTAGAACCCCTTTGATGTATGTATATGTTGTTGATTGAGGTTGGAGGATGTTAGGAGAAGAGATAAAATCTTGGGGGAAGCTTTAATAGTCGGACAGCTTCTCGGAGAAGAAGCTGCCCAGATCGATCGATCGATCGATGGCCAGGGATCGATCGATCGATCCTACAGATATTTTGGCAGTTTGGCTTGTTGGGTTTAGATGGGATAAATTCCAAACTTAATCATTTCCAACTTATTTATTTGAGGAAACAAATACCCAACTAAGGGAAATTATTCCTAACCATTTAAGGGAGTTAATTAGGGTTAGGAAGGTGCAAAAATGGTGTGGCACATAATGTGTATTTTTGAGGAAAATAAATTGTAGAGTGAGACATTTGGGGTTCTTAAAAATAGTGTGGGGACTTATAAATAATTATTCAAGTGAGATGTGTACCTCAGGTTAGTTGAAAGTAAAATCCAAGACTTTCCCAACTAGGGGTTCGGGAGGAGTAATACTCGGAGTGGTATTTTGGCGGGCAATTTTATATACGTAATTGTGCACGTAGAAAATGTATTTATATGCCGATTTTGATTGAGTAAAATCCTACAGGGTGAATAGGATGAAATTTAGGATACGGGCTAGAGAGAATTGAGCAATTATCCTATACGCCTATGGACGACGATTATTATAGGTGATGAGATACCTACGGAATCAAGATACGTAGTGCATATGCTATTTAATTATTACGAATTGTTATATTTGGGATTATATATAAAAATCCTTATGAAGTGATTAAGGAGACATTTGAATATTAAATAAGAGAGTACGTATTGGGGTAGTATTTTAAGCGTGTGAATGCTTATATTATTATGAATGGGATAATTCGAGTTTATTGGCTATCGTTATAAGTGTTTGGAAATTATAGCCATAATATATTGAGAAGTGATATAGATTATATATACGATGTCGTTAAAGTATATATAATAAGAGACAAATAAATATATCGGTGCTATTAGTATTATCATCGTGCCGTGAGAAAAGCTCAAAAATAATATATTGAGGATTAGTCATAATTGATAAATGCGTAGGATATTCGAGATATAAATATACTATGTACGGGATTTATTATACGGGTTGTGAGTATGCCCTGATGTTATTATATATATGGGTTAAATAAATACCTATGGGTAGGGGTGTAAAACGGACGGATACGGAGCGAATACCATTGTATCCACATCCGTATCCGTCAAGACTCCACACTATCCGTATCCGTATCCGTATCCCCCCGGATAATAATTTCAGCTATCCATATCCGTATCCTCTCGGATTTTTCGAATTCGGATAATATCCTTATCCGTTTTTATTGTTTAAGATACATTAAGATACACATAGCATATTGAACACTAATTTAATCAATTAATTAAATATATAAATTTTCATTCCATGTAAGATATAGAGAATGTGTGAAGCATAAAATTATACTATAAAAGAAGGTTTGAGCAAAAGTACTAACCTTTAATGTGCATTTTCTTATTCAATTTTGTGCCATTGAAATTTTTATCCTCTTCAGTTTCTCTAATGTTTGAACAAAAATAAAATGAAGCATCATCTTACCTGAAAAGAATAACTCAATTAAAATATTAACGGAGAAAATAAAGAATATATTACAATAAAAGAAGGTATGTTATTTTTTACCCCTTAAGTTCCTGAAGTGTGTCTTTCTCATCTCCTTTCCCTTGTATCCTTGTCGAATTAAGCATTAAGGTAATCACAACTCGCAAGTTAGTAGTAATGCATAAAGATAAGACATTAATTGTTTGAACATACTAATTCACCCAAATAAAACTTCACCAATATATGGTACTGAAAAGATAAATCCATGAGTTTAATAATACATGTAACATAAGTTTTTCTTATACATAAAAGTTTCTTCCACCAAAATCCGTCCCCGTAACACAAAAATTATCATCTTCAACTTCCAAGGTCCCACAAAGCTGTATTGGATAAGAAGAAAGAAGAAGTTATAAACAGATTATTAGCATTAGCTATTCATTATCACAAGAAGAACAATACTAACAAAAATATTCAATTAATAATAATACCTGAAAATGAATTTTCGGGGGCCTAGCTATTCATTATCATCAGCAACCTTCAAATTTTCTAAAATTTTACAAACAAATAATAGGTTAGTGTTTATTTATGTTTAATAGTAATGAAAAATATAAATTTTATTTTGACTTACCCAGTTTCTCTCCAACAGAAGGCAACCAATCTTTCAAACAAAGAAGAGTCTCGACAGTCTCAGAAGCTAAAGATGAACGTGTATCATCCACAATTCTGCGCCCCCAACTAAAAGCTGACTCTGATGCAACGGTAGTAACAGGAATAGCTAAGATATCATATGCCATCTTCGCAACTGTGGGGAACTTTGGCCCATTAGTCTTCCACCAATGCAAAATATCAAAGGCAAACTCATTATCATCGTCGAGAGGGAATAAAGCTTCTTCCAAGTAGTGTTCTAATTCATACTTCTGAACTATAGAAGAAGCATTAGAGCGCTCCATAATAAACCTTTTAAATCCTCCTGTAAAGCCAGATCTTGCTTGGGGAATAGTATCAACTTCACGAGTAGACTGCTCACATCCATCCCCAAGTATGATGTGAGAACATGAAGATTCACTATTTAAACTTTTATATTCAGCATATAACTCAAACAAAGTGGTGCGAACTCTGCGAATGTAACTTTCTTCCAAAGAACCATAAATCTCACGATAAGCATAGTGAACAAACTCCATTTTGTACCGAG
Organism: Sambucus nigra; assembly: GCA_949130495.1. Lineage (NCBI taxonomy): Eukaryota > Viridiplantae > Streptophyta > Magnoliopsida > Dipsacales > Adoxaceae > Sambucus > Sambucus nigra. Next base: position 63,669,306 of record OX422219.1, read on the forward strand.
GGTCCAACACCAGTCCAAATGTTAACACCAAACTACAATCCTCCCAATACTTGTCAAACTTTTCTCGCATTTTCAACGCCATCAAATGAATATAATCCACATTACTTTGCATCCATTTATTCAACTGATAATTAATATTACAAACATCATTGAAATAGTAGTTTGCAGTTGGGTATTTTGTCCCTGAAAGGCAATTTGTCATTTCATAAACTTTTTTCAAACATTCACAATTTTTTTTCCCCCGTTCCCAATCATGCTCATTTGGAAGAAACTCATAATCACGATCCAACTCTGCCAAGCGCTCAAACGATCCTCTCAATTCTATGGCACTCTCTAGCATAAGATACGTAGAATTCCATCTAGTTTGACAATCTAATTCCACATTCTTTTTAGAATTCAAACGAGTCTGTCGTAACGCAACATTCCAAATTTGATTTCTTTGAAGTGATGACCCAACGTGCTTAACACTATTACGAATTCTCTCAATAAAAGTATCAATCACTTTCAACCCATTCCTAACAATCAAATTAATAATATGAGCAGTGCAACGAGTATGAAACATATCACCATTTTGGAGAAGAACTTTTTTACCATTCAACCATGACTTAATACGCTCTACCATTGGCTTATTGTATCCAGCATTATCAACCGCAATAGTCATGAGCTTTTTATCAATATTCCACTCTAAGATTCTAGTCTTCACCCATTCAGCTACATTTTCAGCATCATGTGGACATTCGATCCAACAAAAAGAAATTATGTTCTTATGCAATTTCCATTCATTATCTATGTAATGGCAACTCAAACAACAATACCTAGTTCCTTGATGTTTAGGAGTCCAGATGTCTGTAGTGAGGCTAACCCTAGATGAAAGACTTTCAATGCTCTTGTAAAGTTTTTCTTTTTCACATTTAAAACCTCTTTTTAAATCATTTCTCACAGTAACTCTTGACCGAAATTTATAAGTAGGACAACAATAAGAAAGCCAATACCTGAAGTACTTGTGCTCGGCCATAAGAAAGGAATAATCATGTTTAGCAACCATTTGAGCAAATAAAAGTCTCTCCACATTTGGGTCAAATTTGTAAGTGCCAAACTTTGGAACCGGATCACTAGATGACTTAACTGCGCCAATAAGTTTCTGTCGAATGTCTCCTCCACTCGCAACCTTACGTTTACACGATTTGAGATGGTTTCTCAAGTGTGAGGTTCCTTTTGAACTCCCCGCATCAAACTTTCTTTTGCAATGGGTGCAAGTCGCCGTAACAGAATTATCTGGATGAACCTCTCTATTAAAATCAAACCACACGTTAGATGTAAGTTTTTTGTTGTGCGCTTTGTTCTCACTAGCTTTGTTCTCACTAGCAACACTTGCGCGATTTGACGAAATACTCTCAACAAGAACAGGAGAAGATTCATGCGTGGAAGGATTGTTTTGATTAGCTTCTGTAGACATATTAAACTGCATCGTGTTGAGGGATAATAAGTGATATGCGACATTCCCAAATATAATCTATTTTTTCAAAAAAAAATTACAACGTAGAAAAGGCATAAAACTGATCTTTAAAAAAATATGAAACTAATTTTAACAAAAAAAAAATTTACCTAAAAATTTTCATCCTAATATTACTAAAAAATTTGAACCAAAACAGAATTTATGAAACTCCATAATTTAGTCTACTTTATTAAACTCCATAAACAACCATAAACATATCACCCTCACCATATCACCATAAAACATATCACCATAAACTGATGCAGTAAATTAAACTGATGCAGTAAATTAAACTGATGCAATAAAACATATCACCATATCACCATAAACAACTATGAAAAAAATAAATTAAACAACTATGAAAAAAACTGATGCAGTAAATTAAACATATCACAATAACATATCACCATAAACAACTATGAAAAAAACTGATGCAGTAAATTAAACTGATGCAATAAATTAAACTGATGCAATAAAACATATCACCATATCACCACCATAAACAACTATGAAAAAAATAAATTAAACAACTATGAAAAAAACTGATGCAGTAAATTAAACATATCACAATAAATTAAACATATCACAATAAACAATGTGAAATTTCTGTGTACTCTTTAAGAAATAAAATATCGGACGCCCTTTTGTTAAGACATAAATTGTGTTTGATTTGGATCATCAGTTATTCAGTTGCGAACAAGATGTTAGAGAAAATAGGATTGCCTTCAAAGCCATCTCTGAGAGGGAATATTCAAAAAGAAAACTGATAAAAAAAGAAAACTGATAAAACTGATCAAAATAGTTGAAAACTGTAATATTCAAAAAGAAAACTGACCTTGTGACTCAGGGTGCGGCGGCTGGAGATCGGAGGAGATCGGAGGGTGCGGCGGGAGATTGAAGGAAGAGGGAGTGGGATTGGGGGAGATCGGAGGGAGCGGCGGGTGTTTGAGGGAAGAGGGAGTGGGTTTGGGGCTGATCGGAGGGAGCGGCGGGAGTGAGGGAAGAGGGTTTAGGGGAAATAAGGAGATACCGTGTTTTTAGTTATTAGGGTTAGGTTAGATTTTTAAAGTTTATATAATTATAGTTATGCCCAATTTTTTTTTTAAGTTTTAGTTTATATATAAAATATTATATGGCTAATATTTTACACTTTGTTAGACAGATACGGATATTCGGCAAAATGGATATCCGGTAAAACGGATTATCCGTGTCGGATACTACTGTTATCCGTATCCGTATCCATTTTTTCGGATATTTTTATTGAGTATCCATATTCGTATCCATTTTCGTTTTTTCGGATAAATATCCGCAAATTCGGATTCGAATATCGGACGGATGCGGATTTTCGAATATCCATTTACAGCCCTACCTATGGGGGTTATGTATGGGTGAGATGAATACCCATTGTTATTATGTGTATAGGTGAGGTGAATACCTATCGTTATCATATGGTTATGTAAATACCTCACTGATGTTATATTTATATAGGTGGAATGTGTACCTATATTATTGTTTATTATGTGTATGACATACCTACCATACTTTCTATCACGGGAGGTCGACTTTCGAAAGAGGACAATATTATCTTATGTTCCTTCGGGGGGATTTAGATTTGGTACCTCAAGAACATAGGACTGTGAAGGATTTATTTGTGAGTCGATAAGTCTGTTGGCTATGGGGGTGTAGGTATGTGTGTGACCCATAGGTACGTGAACTATATTCGCCTCCAATATGTGTGAATTGTATTGATACGGTTCCTGAGTTATTCGGAACGCGTAATTCTTATGTACGTAATGTACTGGGATTTGATAGCAGAGTATGTGTGAACCGCAGCTTAGCCTAGGGGTGCCAGTTATGGATATATGTACAGGGAATAACATATATGTATACTTGTGATGTTCCACTGTTGTTTAATGTATGAGAATGACTAAGCTACTTATATCATAGTTCGGTGGATTGTTAATATACTTGTTGCTTATAGTATATTGTTTATATATGAGATGAGATATCATATAACGTAGCCTTGTATAAAGTGAAAAGAATGAATAAAGTGATATACTCCTTACGGTAGATTTATATCCGAATTTATATGAATATGGATCATAGGTTCTAATGAGAACTATATATATATATATATGGGATGGTATAAGATGTGGCATGTACTAAGGGCCTAATGGATCTCGACGATCAACATTGTCACGTAGTAGTGTATCGGGGGGGTTCCTTATTTGGATTTCGCTTCGTGAGACACCCCACGCACGAACGTAACGTAATGTTGGGAATGGGGAGAAGTTTAGTCCTTAGTACTCGAATTTATGAGGATTGTTTGAATATGGGTAAATACATTAGTTAGGCAGGGTAGCTTAACTAGGTTGTTTAAAAGGTATGCGATAGTGGTGCACTATTAGAAGAGGGGTGAGGAGTATCTCATGTGAGAGTGATACCACTTTAAATATGAGAAATATCATATTTTAAAATTATGGATTTTATACACTTGCTAAAACGTTTTCAAAACTCGGCTCTGACCCATTTCTCTATTTTCCCCCTTTCTTGCTATATATATATATATATATATAGGTGTCCAGACACAGGGACACCTGGATGATGATTCCTTCGAGTCAGACGTTTGCTGCAGCAGCTGTGGATGTAAGCAGGTTTATTGTAGACGCTTTTATCATTGAGATCTAGATAGGAGGTATTATAGAAACATTCGGGCTGATGGCCCTACTGTACTCATTTATTCTTTCACCGCCTTTTTGTGCGGCATTCGATTTGGTTGTATTATTTTGTACCGAGTGTTCGGTTACTTTATTTCATTTCAGTTATTGCATATAAACTGTTGTGATTGTTTTATTTGAATGGTTTTGTTATGAAAAGATTAATTAATTAAAATTTTAACGCCAGTCTAATAGGATATTAGTAATTGAATTGGTTTTCGACAGTGATGCTGAGAATGAACGAGATGAGACTCCTATTTTAATTTTATATAGGAGTGATTGCCCGGTATTTTATTAGGCGGGTTAACACAATCTCTTTCTTCCATCATGGGATTTCTATAGCGTTTAAACAACTTGTCCAAACAATGTGTGAAAGACCGTTTTGGGAATTAAATGCGAGTGACGTTGAGGCTCACCTTAAGTATGTCTTTGATACTACTCAAGCATGGGACACATACGATCCTAATGCCCAAAACAGACCTTGACAAGTCTCCACCACTCCTATTGTGTTCGGTCTATACTAATTAGGGATGGCAATTTGACCCTACCCGCAGGGTTTTCACCCCGCCCCGCCCCTAATGGGGAGGGTTAAAACCCGTTTAAATTAATAGGGGTGGGTTTGGGTTTAAAAAAAATCATTTATTAAACGAGGTGGGTTTGGGTTTAATAAAAACTTACCCGCCCCGCCTTGTTTAATATTTAAACAGATTAAGATACCCTTTTATATGAATTTAATTACACTTCTTACCTCCTATAAATATAAACCCACAAAGCCCTAATTTCATGTATCTGTATCCTTAAAAAAACGGCTCCCATCTCTCTCTCTCTCTCTCTGAGACTCTTATCTCACTCTCTCTAAATTTGACCGCACCTACCGCCTTCGCAGCCTCCATCGGCCTAGAGTAACCTTCGCCGGAAGGTTTTCTCCTATTTTTTCTCCTGTTCTCTTCTAATATTTCTATTATATATATAGATTGGTTCTAATATTGTTGTAATATATATATTTGTTCTAATATATAGATTTGTTATACCCCCAAAGATGCGAAACAGTTCATCCATCAATACAAAAAATCACCACCTCCGAAAACCATTCATTTTTTTAACCTAACTTCTGAATTTCTCATCACTCGATATCAATACTATTATACCACCAAAGATGCTAAATAGTTCCATTTGCAAATTATTAAACATGGGTTTGGCCATGATTTGTCCAGTTCCATATAACTGTTATAATATATCTATTCGTAGAGATGTTGTTTAAATGTTATAACATTTCATTCTTTATGTTGTCTAATATATCTATTTGTAGATATGTTGCTCTAATATTAGTGTTCTAATATTGTTGTCTAATATATCTGATGTTCTGATATTGTTGCTACATCTTCTGTTTGGAATGATTTTGAGAGGTTTAAAGATGATTTGGGTAGATTTGCAATATGTCACCACTATTATTCAAATAATTCTATAATAATATGTAAGAATTTTTCCTTAATTAAATATTTCATTTGTGTATTTTTTTTCTAGATGATATTTCTTCTGCTGATGTGAGGCCTTTGTGATGAGGGGTTCGATCCCATGGAAGTTTAATGAAAAGGTAATGAAAATTCAATATATTATGAAAAATGTTTGTGTATTATTTATATGTTTTAAAATTCTATTTTAAATGTTTGTGTATTATTTTTCAGGTTCGAGTAGATGAGAAGGAGACTCTGAAATGGTGATAATTGATGTTATTTGAGACTTATTTTGCAAAAGTTGATGTTATTTGAGACTTGTTTTGTAATAGTAAATGTTATATGAGACTCGTTTTGTATTAATTGATGCTAGTTGGGACTTGTAAGTTTGACGTTATTATTTTGTTATTTTCTTCTTTTTATGGTGAGTTGCACATAGACATAGGGATGGCACAACAACATTTCTTTTATTTTTATTATTTTTATGGTATTTTTCAACTTGCACAACAAAATTTCTTTTCTGATTATGGGTGTATATCACACATTGAGGAAAATGGGAATAACCCCTTGAAAAGAAGCCTATTTGAATCATGTAACCTGGGTGTATATAAAAGAAGCATTTTGGGGATTTAAATCGTGGGGCGGGTTTTTGCCCCGTACAATATAAATGGGGCGGGGCGGGTTCAGGGACCCCATACTTAAACAGGTTCGGGATTTGAAAATTAAACCCCTCGCGGGTCGCAGGGCGGGGCGGGGCGGGTTAACTGTTTTTTTCCCGGGGCGGGTTTGGGTTTTGACAAGCCCGCCCCAAACCTGCCCCGTTGCCATCCCTAATACCAATTGAATCATGATACCTTGGTTGACCGTCGACTTGATCAATTTGAGAAAAGTATGAGATACTTACTCGAGGTACGACTGAGAGAAGCTGCCGAATCCACCTGTGCTGTGAAAGAAAAGGTGTCCGCCATTTGTGAGGCGGGGCATTAAACAAAGGAATGTCCAACGATACCCACCTACAAAGCCATGATTACCGAGCAAGTAAAATCAATAGTAGGGTTTAAGGGAAATTTTAATGCCCCTCATGGGAACTCATATAACCCTTCATGCAGAAACCTATACCGATTTTAGCTACAGGCAACAACAAGCTGCGTTGAATCTACATTCACATGTTGCCTTACCTCCACCCCTCCTCAATTTTATCAAGCGCCACCTATGCAAGAACACATGCAAGCTCCACCTCCAGGCCCATACATTACCCCACCGCAGAGGACTTTTGATGACAACTTAACCCAATTTATCCAATCTCAAAAATGCAACCAATGCCAAGTTTGAGCGTGTTCACTGAGATGCATACAAGCTTATCTAAGTTGCAATCTTAGTTGAGTGTCTAAGAGAAGGGTAAATTTTTGGCTGAAGGCCAAAGACCTCCTCAAGGTTAAGCCAATGTTAGCTCTACATCTTTCGATCAGAAAGAACAATGCCAAGCTATCACCATTCTACGTAGTGGTCGAGTCGTTGATTTATCACCTCCCCCACACGAGGAACCAAAAGACAAGGAGGTTTTGCTCGGCACGAAAGAGGCCGAAGATGCCCCCTTTAATGAGAGTGACAAGGAAGACATTAGCAAGCACAAAGTTATTGTGAAATCACCCACCACTGCTCCGTTCCCTTAACGTTGGTTCCATCTTAAAAGGGAGCCTCCCGTGCAGATGTGCTAGATGTTCTTAAGCAAGTGAATCTGAATTTACCATTCCTTGATGCCATTCAAGAAATTCCCGCCTATTCCAAGGTCATTAAAGATCTTTTTACCGTTTAAAGATGGCTAAAGGTGAAGAAGAATGTCTTCCTAGCACAGAATGTGAGCTAAGTTCTACTTAACGACCTTCCACCTAATTTTAAAGATCCGAGTGCACCCAAAATCTCATATGTCATTGGAGAACGCCGAATTGAGAGAGCCTTCTTGAACTTAGGTGCGAGTGTTAATATCCTTCCATATTCCATTTATAGGTAAATTAAGTTTGGTGACTTTAATCCCACACGAATCACTCTCCAATTAGCGAATCGCAGAGTGAAGGTGCCACGAGGGATTGTTGAGGATGTGATAGTCCAAGTGATCATTTTCTACTTCCCGATAGACGATGTCATTTGGGACAGGGAGCCCTCCATCTATTCTAGCAACCATATTTGTATCATTTTAGGTCGTCCATTCTTAGCTACAGCAAATGCCTTAATCAATGCACGAAATGGGCAAATGCAACTCACATTTGGGAACATGACCCTCGAGACAAACATCTCTAATGTTGCTAACCAAATGGGTAACGAGGATGAATTCCATACGGTTAACCTCATAGACGAGTTAGTAGAAGAGAACATCGAGAGAACCATAGGTGGGGACGCATTAGAAGCATTCCTAGTGAGAGGTGATGAGAGTGAGATCCCATACACCGAGTATGAGTTAAAGGTACAGGGGTTGAAAGCCATATTATGCGAGGGAGCGTCATTAGAGGATTTGAGAGATGTTCATTGGGTTTCTAGATTCGAGGAACTACCGCCGAGAGATTCATGCTTGACACCTTCCGAAGATAAATTTCCTACCCTCGAGTTGAAGAAACTACCCTCTAATGTGAAATACGCTTTTTTTCTAGGAGAGGATGAGACATTTCCTGTTGTTATCACCTTTGGCTTAGATAAAGAGCAAGAGGGTAAGTTGATTGAAATTTTGAGGAAGCACGGAGGTGCTTTTAGTTGGTCTATAGCGGATTTGAAGGGTATAAGTCCCCTGATTTGTACCCATAAAATCCACCTCGAGGAGGACGTGAAACCCTCGAGGGAAATTCAAAGGCGACTAAACCCAACCATGAAATAAGTTGTTAGAGAGAAAATTATAAGGTTGTTAGATGACGGTATTATCTACCCTATCTCGGAGAGCAAATGGGTGATCCCAATTCAAGTCCTCTCGAAAAAGTTAAAAATGACGGTGGTCAAAAATGCTAAGGTAGAATTAATTCCTCAGCGCACCACCACCGAGTGCCGTATTTGCATTGATTACCAAAAACTCAATGTCGGATCGAGAAAAGACCATTTTCCTTACCCTTTATCGACCAAATGCTTGAACGTGTAGAGGGTCACCCTTATTATTGCTTCCTTGATGGTTATTCTGGATATAACCAAATTGAGGTAGATATACAATTCCATTTGGAACGTTTGCCTACAAGCCTATACCATTTGGATTGTGTAATGTACCCGTGACCTATCAACGATGTATGCTAAGTTTCTTTAGCGACATAGTAGAGAGATGACTTGAGATTTTCATGGACGATTTTAGCATTTTTGGCCCCCCTTTTGACCAATGTCTAGCGAATCCTTAGAAAGTATTATCTCACTGTGTGGAGAAGAACTTAGTCCTCAGTTGGGAAAAATATCACTTCATGATTACCAAGGGCATTATTCTTGTCCACATAGTCTCATCTAAAGGCATAGAAGTTGATCGAGAAAATATAAATGTCATAGTCGAGCTTCCTCTGCCTAAATCACTAAAGGATGTGCGTTCCTTCTGGCCACGTAGGATTTTATAGAAGGTTCATCAAGGATTTTATCTCCATCGCTAGACCCTTGAGTAACCTCCTTGTGAAGTATGTACCCTTTGAGTGGAATAATACATGCCAAGAGGCTTTCGATAAATTAAAAAGCATGCTAATTTCTGCTCCCATTATGCAAGCCCGAATTGGTCTCCTCCATTCGAGCTTATGTGTGATACTAGTGATTATGCGATTGGGGTTGTTTTGGGCTAAGAAAATATAAGAAAGCTCATGTCATCTATTACGCTAGTCGGATGTTAATCGGGTCACAACTTAACTACTCCACCACGGAGAAAGAGTTGCTAGCGGTTATTTTTGCTTTGGAAACATTCCGCTCATACCTTATTGGGTCGCCCATGGCATGCTTTACCGACCACATGACCCTAAAATATCTCCTTATGAAGAAGGATTCAAAGTCGCGCCTCATAAGGTGGATCCTACTCCTATAAGAGTTCAATCTCTCTATAAAAGATAAAAAGCAGTAAAAAATGTCTCTGTCGACCATTTATCACGGCTCTCGTCCGACATCCCTAGTGATCCAATATCGATAGACGAGTACTTTTCGGATGAGCAGCTCTTTGCTACTTCTTATCTCTCTTATTTTGCGGATATTGTTAATTATCTTGTCACGAGAGTCGTTCCTCCCGGATGGACACCGCAAGAGAATAAGAAATTCATCACTTGGTCTCGCATGTTCTTCTATGATGACCCATTCCTATTTAAATATTATGCGGAATAGCTCATCCAAAAATGCATACCGGATGAAGAAATTTAATATGTGATCCGATTTTATCATACGAAGGCTTGTGGAGGCAACTTATCCAAGAATAAGATGGCCATTAAAATCCTATAAAGCGATCTCTATTGGCCCATAATATTCCTGGATGTGAATGCATATTGAAAATCTTATAATAGATGCCAAAGGATGGGCGCTATTACCCATCGCGACATGATGTCACTAACCCCTATACTCATCATTGAGTTATTTGATTACTGGGGCATTGACTTCATGGGACCATTCCCTCACTCCTTCGGCTTCTTATACATCCTCATTGCGGTAGACTACATCTCCAAATAGGTAGAGGTAATAGCACCAAAATAAATGACAATAAAGTGGTGATAAAGTTCTTAGAAGAACACATACTCTCTCGCTTTGGTGCTCCATGGCAATAAGCCGTTTGAAAAGTTAATGAGAAATTATGGGGTCATCCACAAGGTTGGAACGACTTATCACCCCCAAACAAGTGTACAAGCCGAGTTAGAAAATCGTGAAATCAAAACCATCCTTGAAAAGATCGTCGATCCTACCCGAAAAGATTGGTCACTTCGATTAAACGATGTGCTATGGGCTTACCGTACCGTCTACAAGAACCCCCTCAATATGTCCCCATTTTATTTTGTCTATGGAAAGCCTTTACATCTCCCCATGGAACTAGAGCACAAAGCTTGTTGGGCCATCAAGAGGTTAAACTACAATCTCAATAATGCTGGTGAAACTCGTAACCTTCAATTGAATGAGTTGGAAGAGATGCTCAATGATGCATACGAGAATGCTAAAATTTCAAAATAACGAATGAAACTAGTGCATGACAAGATGATTCGACGCAAAGAGTTTCATTCGGGATAAAAAGTGCTCCTTTATAACTCTCGATTACACTTATTTCCCGGCAAGTTGCGTTCAAGGTGGACGGGTCCATTTGTGCTTAGAGAAGTATTCCCCCACGGAGCTAAAGAGTTGGAAGATGCAAAAGGGGTAAATACTTTTAAGGTGTATGGAAAATGTCTCAAATTACACTTTTATGCGTGCGTTGAAGAAGCCGACACCATTTGGTTGTCGAACCCCATCTATGGGGACTGATAGTGCGAGAAAGTCATCGCACCCTCGACACATATGGGGTGACTCTTGTGTCTAGTAGACGTGAGTTGGTTAGGTTAGTTAGAGTAGGTAGGTATAGGACATATAGTATAGGTACGACATAACACAAGTTAATAGCGAACCTAGGTTTTTGGAACAAGCGTTGAGCAAAGTTAGGTTGATTATGTGTAGGTATAGTCGTGGGGAGCTTCCAGAGAACGAGAGAGGTGAGTGAAGTTTGCAAATTGGGGTTTCTGCAAGTTTTAGGGTTCTGGATCGGTCCTCCCCTGGGGGTCCGAATTGATTCATTTTTTAGAAAAATAAAAATTAAAATAGGACCGGACCGGTTCGGTTCGGTTCGGTCCTGGGCATCGGATCGATTCAGCTTCTGGCTTTTTTATTCCTTCTCGAGATACAACCCCCATTCCCCTATCCTTATTCTTCCCTCCCAATCTGTTTCCCCTCTTCCCCCAACCACCATTTCCCTACCAAACTCACTCCTCCTTCCCTCCAAAACCCTTCCCTCCAAAACCAACCTTTCACTACACCATACCCACCTATAAGTACACCCTTACCCCTCCCTCTTTCCACCACCACTTATCCTAACTCTCATAATCTCTCTCTTCTAGAATTCTAGTGTCCAACCACTGCTGTTACACATGGCCAACCGCATCCGCCCCCAAAAATACAACTCCGCCGAAGTCATTAACCACGAAAATTACTCATACCTCTCCAATCAAGAACAAATATGGTGTGAACGTTTTTTTGGTTAATCTCGTAAACTTCATATGGAGCGCGAAGTGTGCTGGAACAAGTTGCCAAATTCCATCACCAACCTCTTCCTTCCACAGGGTTGGTATCGGTTCCTTAACGAGTTCCACAATGCGGTGTGGGCAGCCGAGGTGCGAGTGTTCTATGGAACCCTTATCCGCACCGACGACTTTGTTTTCGAGGCATTTGTTGATGGTCGACGCATTCTATTCTCCTTAGATATTCTTAATCGGAAACTTGTGGCAAAGATGTACTGAGCTCAATCCAATTCACATATCCAAACAGTCTTGCCTCATTCGATAAATTCGTTTGCATTGCCCGTATAGTGACCGACGAGGTTTGGGTCTCTGAAACATTTCCAGTGGGTCGTATGAGTGACAAGGCGCGCACCACCTTCCAATTGTGTGCGCAAATATCCTACAAACCTCGAATGATTCTGCAATGTGACCTGGCAGGCAACTTTCATGTATCAAATTTTTCATCCCGCTACACCAATCCACATGGGCCACATTATTTACAAAAATATATTTTACGTGACCTTAGATGAGAAGGGAACCAGCCCTCTCCCGTATGCCCGGATCATCATGTCCATACTAGTCGACACCGGAATTGAACCTCTAACCAGGTTTCCTCGCCTTCCCAACACTCTTGGGCAGGGCACCCATACCAAAAGCTAAAGACAATGAAAGATCATTCGTGCTCGGTAGGCGGAGGAAGCGGATGACGATGATGATGATGATTCGAATGATGATGATTCTGAGGAGGAAGTAACTGGGGATGCCGACGTAGTTATGGATGAGGGCTACGAGGAGGAATATAACGAGGATGACGATTCAGATTTTAATACCCGGGAGCCGATTTTGATAGGCAAATCAGAGCGTTGGAAGCACGATTCGATGGGTTTATCAATCAATACAATGCTCACCGGGAGGACTATCGACGAGCATATCAGCAAGACACGAGCATGTTACATCGACTCTAAGCTGAAATGTACCGTATGACCATGGGCGCGCCTCCTCCGAATTATTTTTATGATCCCTTACAACCCAAATGCTCCTGGACCTGCTCACCCCCCCCCCCCCCCCCTCAATAGGTTGCTTTTCCTAGGTTGCTTATGTACTTTTTCATATTTCCTATTTCCACAGCTTTTTTAGGCTTGTTATATATAATGGAAATTGGATTCCCTATTAATGTGTGTCTTATGCATGCTTATGTGTGTATTGCATTTTGTACTTTATTCCATCTTATTTGTTTCTCTCCTTATTTTAGCTTTTACTCCTTTTCGCATCGGGACATTGCAAAAATCTAAGTTGGTTGGGGGGGGGAGGGGGGGGGGGAGGGGGGGGGGGTACGCATGCGCTTCCAAATTTCACAAAGTTCAAAATGCTCAAAATCGAAAAAAAATGAAAAATTTTCAAAAATCCATAAATATTTTTTTCTCTTCAAAATAAAAAAAAAATGGAATTTAAATTTTTCAAAAATATCACCGAAGTTTTGTTTAAAGTCTCAAATTTGTAAATTTCAAATTGCACGAAGCCAAAATTGACCAAAGATGGAAATTGAGCTAAAATTAACGACTTAACGAATAAGTGTGGAGATTAATCAACCTAGTGAGATTTCGAGCCTATCGATTTTTCTGAGTTTTTCAAATCAATCCAAATTTATGATTAACTCAAAGTTTAATTCAGTGTTTTAATAATTCGTTGTGATCTCAAAATTATTGTTTTGATCGGTTAAGGAATAGTGTGCGATGTTGCCTTGAAAAATGAGCTGAAACATCTCTAAACTAAATTAATCTCGAGACGTATATGGTAATATAATTAGTAATTCGTATGAATGAAGTAGGCCCTCGTTTGTTACCCAAAACTATTAGCCATAAAAAGTTATGAAAATTCCGCTTTGCAAACCAAGCTGAGCCAAATAAAATTTATCCTTTCGTTCGATAACTCGAAAAACCCACATAGCCCAAAATTGAGAAAATCGAAAAATTCAACAATTAATTCCAAACAGTGCAATGAAATGGGGCAAGAAGAATATAATAATGCTCAACAAAAATAGCAAGGAAAGAAAAAAAAATGGAAAAACAGAAGAAAAAAATAGAAAAAGAAAAGAAAGTGAGTAAAAGCTCGAAAAAGCACTAACGGACGTTATAAGGACTTTTTCCAATTTCGAACTTTTTGGTTATTCCCAATGTACCCAATACACCTTATAACTCGAAAAAGACCTAACCGAGTCCGAATTGCGAAATTAATTACCGCGTGGAGAGTTAAAATATGAAAATATAATAAAAGAGATTAATTGGTGTGTATAGGAGGCAATGTTCCCGGTTCCCAACGATCGTAACTCGATGAAGAGATCTTTTCACCCAAAAATTTTCGTCTTTCAATTTTGTGTGTGTGAATTTGTGTTCCAATGCATTTACTCCTTATATCACGCACATCGAAGGAAATAGACACATTTCGAGTGATTCGTTTGTGAGAGTATCCAGTGTGTATTTGAATCAAAATGAATTTTTGGAAAAGTAACATAATGATCAATCGGTGAAAATTTACGGTTAAATTTCTGGCTTTGCACACACACGACAAATTGAGATTTGAGCATATAAATATATGGTGATTATTTTTCGAAAAGTTTGAATTATACAATTTTTAGGTATTTTGAAATTTTGTTTGAGCCAAAATCGAATTTTGTGAGTATATTCACTACAAACTCTCACGAGACAAAACTCATCTAACTAGGGTGACCTAAAGGTTTAAATGCATGTTGCAAATGCTAAATGCAATCGGTTGCCCACGAAAGAGGTGTTTTATCCTAATAAAATGATTTTCAAGAGTTAAGCATTAGTTAAGTTCTTTTACATTGCTCAGGACGCTCAAAGTTCTAAGTTAGGGGGGTTTGATTAGGCATAAATTCTTTCGAATTTATCCCCTTAATTTGTAGCTTTTAGCACCTCGGACTATGTAATTTGTATTGAATTATTTCATATATATGCTACTGACAATTCCTACATAGTTCCTCGAGTTTTTTGTATTTTTCATGATTTTTACAGGTATTTAATGCAAGTGAAAAAAAGGAGTCCAAAACCGAGAAATCAGGAATAGAATGAAAGTTAGAGGGCAAAATGGTCAATTCACATTTAGAGTTCGGATGAGGGACCAACATGGTAATTGAAGACCACGCGTATACCAATGCGTAAGAAGAAATGGCATCCCAAACCAAGCCCTGAGTTAGAATTTGTTGAGTTCTAAAGTTGAGAAGAAAATCAGGAGAAAAGAAGAAAGGAAGAATTTCATAATCGGACCGGACCGGGGTTGGTAAAAAATGAACCGATCCGAGAAGCATGAAGACTCTGAATAAATTCCAACATCGAACCGATTCGAATACTGATGAAATCGAATCGGTCTAAGGCCTTTAAGAACTCTGCATAAATTTGGCTACCGAATCGATCCGTTAAAGAAGGAAAACGAATTGATCCGGATGCTACCCGATTGAGCCGAAGATCCCCGCCGGACCGGTTCGGAAGAGATTTTTCTGATTTTTCTTTTCTAATTAAGAGTTTTACTTTGCTCGAACTCTTGTAAATTTCGTTTTGTATTTAATTTAACTTAGTTCCAGACATTAAGAGGTTTGATTATTCTTAGTTTTTGAGGGTTGTTGCATTCAAGAACCCTAGGTTTTTTAGTTTTGCAACATTTATTCAAGATTCAAGATTGATTTATAGATTTATTCATTACAAGTATTATTTAATTTCTGCTTTTAGTTATTTTCATAGTTTAGATTAATTAGTCATTAAAATTAGGTTTCAATTCTTATTTCCCAATTTATTCTTAATTTCTCACATAGCTATGAATTTTTGCAAATTTAGTTCTGAGGTAGTTTTTATTTTAATCATGTTCGGCTAAGTTTCCAAGGGTTGGGATGCATGAACCCGACCCGATATAATTTGTCAATGTAGAAAATAGGTTTTGAATTGAAAATTGAATGAATCATGTTGTGTAGTATGCACAACCATCGTAGACCTTTTAACCTCGTTTGTCCAGGTAACTAGGGTGTTTAAGGATGCAATGCGTGTGTTAGCTATTCGACACCGCTTTATTTTTGCCTTTGATTACGTATGGTGCGGTCTAGTAACCCCATATATGTAATGCTTAGGATTACTAAAGACTAGGTTCAATCAACTTTCTAATTCAAAAGCTAGTATTCTATTCGGGTAATGTACTAGGGTTTGGGGGTTTGTATCCTAACCTATCTTTCCCTTATTCATATTCACTTCACTGCAGTAGTTTATTTCTGTGCACTTATCTTAGTTTGTAGTTTAATTCTCCTTCATATTTAGTTAGTAGTCATTTAGTTCACAATTAATCATCTTTTTATTTTCTTCTCGAGAATCAATTTAGGGTTACGATCTTTCATCCAAGTTCCCTGTGGAGACGATCCCGACTTATCAGATTATTACTAACGCGACAGGCTTGCACTTGAGCCTATATAGAGTGCACACTGGATACCCATTTGTGGTCGCATCATGTTTTTGTGATGCTAATAATGAACCAATTAGATATTATGTTCTAATTTAATAAAGGATTGATCACCCGGTATTTAATTAAGCGGGGTGTTACATAGTCTGGCTATTATACCCATCAATTTATAAGTAGGTTATGCCCACCACTATTTATCTATCTTATTATACACTATACATGTAAGTATTAATCTCATCACAAGATGAAGGATGTATCCTTCGGGGACCTCTCATGCCTTTCTCGGTTCGTTGCATAGGAGGTTCTACTCATAATGGCTCGCATAGAAAAGAAAGTGCTGACACACCAATCTTGTAACCACATATCGCATTATATGAGAGGATCCAGCCTCCTATTTCTCTATCGTGCAAGACGGGTGACCCACAACACGTGGATACATGATATTAGACCTATTCCCAACTTACATCATCAGCCAGGGGGTGTGATAATCGGCCTCGTGAACCATCTCATAAAATTCGATCGATATATTCTTCACAAATAATATGTCCACTCACATAACATACCAGCATACAACATATGCTATACACATAAGATTATGGTATACAACCCTAACCATATAATTTTAGTTAATTATTCCTTGAGTTACCTTGAATCCATGTGTTTGTGTGTGTGTGTGTGTGTGTGTGTGTGTGTGTGTGTGTCTCATAAGTCCTACATATATCCCCTCTAAAAATCCCAAGATTCATAGTTAACAACCATTATGAGAACCCTCTGAAAAATCCATTCTCCATGCTTTAACGAGACCCCATCGATTGTCCCCCAAATAACTCGATAAATTGGGTCAACCTCAAAATTATGTAGTTTTGTTATTGCGAACCAGATAATCCTTATTTCCAAATTTCTCCATTATAAACCTCCATAAGAGGGTTTCTCAAGCTTTGATCAACCTTAAACACAACCTCAAATGATTTCCAATAATTATTAATTAAATCTAGCAACATAAACTCATTATAAGGGATTGTCCTAACCTTTTTCAAGGATTAACCCCTAAGTTATGAATCCAATCCCTTGGTCTTTATTCAAGTATGAATTTCCAACATTTAGTTACAAATTTAGTTCACAACCTCATATTTAAACATGTACACAAGGTCCTAATATAAGTTCTCCATTAGATTATATATATTCATCATCAACTAGGGTTTTAATCTAAGCTTTTCATAGATCTTATATTAATTCATCATTAACCAGTTAATCAAAACAACTTAACTAGGTTTTCAAAACATCAACCAATCATCAATAAGTTATAGATAGTACGCAATAAGGATAGGTATTTATTGTATAATATTTGGTGTTAAATATTCATTGGTGAATTTCCATTATTGGTGTCTCTTGCTCCTACTCTTTCTTTTCGCAACTAGGGTTTTCTCCTTTTGTTCATTCTCTCTATTGTTATGAACCAATGACCTATTTAATCCCTTAATTTCGCATTACCTATTGGGCCAATTTTAAAGTCCCCTAAATAAGCCCAAACACTAACTAGATACTTCTAAAAGTTAAGTCAAATAGTTACCTAACCTTAGGGACCAACTTAATATTTTTCTAACATAAATTGCAGGCCTCTCGTATCCTCACGAGTTTGGTCTACTGGTACAAATCATAAAATATCAAAATTTTCAAATTGAAATATATCCATTAACATAAACACACACGTATTCAAGTTAAATTCTAATTATTTATTTATTTAAACTTACAGGGTATTATATTTTTCCCCTAATAATGGAATTCATGCCTCAGAATTCACCTCATACCTAATTCGAAGAGTTACGGATGCATCTCTCACATGTCACTCTCTTTCTATCCCACATAGCTCGTATCGGGATGAAATTTTATATCGGCCTAAATGATATGATCATACACCATGTCATTTATAAGAGACCTTCAGCAACCAACCCTACTTGGTTGACGATAGTGAATAGACTTTATTAATTGTCCCACCTATCCACATAGTTTTTTTCCACTTTGATCAGTCCTCGTCATGTCCCTAATAAGGTCCACCTTATTTGAGTTATACTTAACACTGACGCAAATAACTTGTTCTCCCCCATTACATACAACAAATAAGAGTACAATAAGACTACCTATATAATACCTTAAAGGATGTTATACCAAAAAGGCGTTGATAACTATTAATATAAGTGAACTCTAACAATAGAAAGTATTGCTCTTAGCTTCCCTCGAAGCCTAACATGCAAGTTCATGGCATATTTTCTCAAACTTGACTCCCCCATTCAGACTTCTAATTGTTCTATAAGCAATACGAATTACTCATAAGTGGCATAGTCCCCAAAGCGTATTAAAATCTTGGCCAAAAGTGTGGTACATATGCTTCATCCCTTTGAGACACAATGTTATGTGGCACACCATGAATTCTCATTATCTTGGTCATGGATATGCTCTCCCTTCTCCATATTAGAACCTCAAGAGGTTGTAGAACACCCGGTGATCTCCAGTGATTTACCTTTATCCTTTGGTAAGGGGAACTTTGGGACATATATAATGTTATGTCCATCTTCATGCTTTCCTTTAATACTCACGCCTCATATCCTAATATGGCATATAACCGATAGGGATATACAATGAATCTGGACCCATGTGTGCCTCCTTAAAAAAGGCTCACTGGAACCATTATTAATTACCAAGACATTTTTAGCCAACCATACCTATCAAGGTATTAACAACGTCCATTCTAAGCCAACACATCATAACATTACATCATCTCCTAACTTCCAACCAGAATTAGACTCTATGCACAAAATGAGAAAATCCAAATAAGGAAACACCTGATTCACTTCGGTCTAACTAAGTTGGTCGTAGAGGTCTAATGGATATTGAACTTACAACCTCAAGGACACGCGTCCTTCACATCATGATATTACCTTACCATAACTCACATTTTAATAGGTCATCATTACAACAAGTGCAACTCTCTGCATCCTAAAAAGTTTAATGTAAAAACTCTATACTAGGATAAGAACCAAGGATCCATATAACCCCTTTGACTTAATGTGCTTAATTATCACTACCACATACGCCACCCTCATAGAGGGTTCACCCGTTCTTAAAGTGATATCTCAACCCCATGGGTTTAACCGATCCAAAAACACCAAAAAATACCATATATTCACAATACTTGATTGGAAAAAAGGTTTCAAATCCCAAATCCAATAAATCGTTATAATTACTTGATTAACACTCGAGCATCTAATTCGCCCAATGAAGGCATACTATCAATAGTTACCCTGTCAATATCGCTACTTACTTTGTAAAAGTATAACATACCCATGTTCCCTATGACATTTGAATTATCTTATTTTGTTTTATAAAATACATGATGAGTCTAGTCCAAGAGGTCTTCAAAAAGCTTCATCAAACTCATATGGTATCATTTATGATATTTTACCCGAGTTAATCACTTAGGATACTGTCTAGAGAACTTAAAATCATCATTGGTTAAAAATACTTCTCATAATTAAAAAATCTTATACTTTTAACCTTATGGTCCTTTTGAGATTTCCAAATACAATATGATATATTATTCCTATACAAAAATTTATGTTTTTAAAATTCATATTTTGTGTCTAGAATTTTTCTTTTTCTTAGTTGAACAAGAGAAAAATTATTTGTCCAAACCGTAAGGCCGATTTGCGGATGAGATGGACTGTTGAAAAGGGGATTCAGATCCATTAAAATATTCATTGAGCTTCGCTCAAGCTGGAGAGTTGGCCAGAGTCAAACGAGACCCGAGAGCGCCCGATGGCCTCTATATCGATACTCGGAGTATGTCTTAGGGTTTACGGTGAACGGATGAGTGTTAGGGACCTAAGGATATGCTTACGAGGGTCCCAAGTGGGGTGTATACACATGAAAACTTAGATATTGTCATGGTCCTAAACCATGACAAAATAGCAACAAAAATTAATCACCATTTGCATGAAATAAATTGACCCGTGCACACAACTATACATATATTTTAGCATTGAATAAAATCGTGCACACGATAAAAGTCAATTGTGCGTCCGACTAAGTCTGGTCTTGTCGTGGTCCAGGACCCTGACATGACTGACAACCAATTTCTTATCACGATTAAGGATAGTGACAAGACTGTGATGAGTTCAGTGTTGTCCCGGTCCTTAATCGTGAAAAGTTTTGGTCATTTCAATTTTTAAGGGACATCCTCAGTGTAAAAAGGACCATGACAAAAGGGGCATTTTCATGATCAAGGACCGTGACATGGGTAGTTATCACGCTCAAACTTTTCATAGCTCTTGATCGTGTCAACATCCCATTATTATGCTCAAGGACCGTGACAATCTGGCCCAAATGGTGTAGTGCTAGCAAAAGCGATAAAAATCCAATGGATACTGTTGATGCAAAAAGTTAGACTAGGCTAATTAATTGATCACAGATAAATAGAAATAAAAGTGACAAGAGATTTTTAAAGTGGTTTGGCTTAAGGGAATAGCCTGCGTCCAATGTTGTGTATTGCTTTGGATTATTCAATTGCCTCTCTTTTCGTGTCCCTTGGATGTAGGGTTTATAATGTATTTCTAGCCCCTAAGGGTGTACAAGAGATGTAATATCAAAGGATGGAATGACTTTATATCATAGATATTTACATCTATACAATCATTAATGGGTACAACTATTGTTGTTTTCCTGTCATCATTGGTCGGCATCCCTGGTGTTGGTTGGTATCCCTAGTGTTGGTCGGTATTTCATCCTTGATGACTAGGACTAATCTTTTACTGTACAACACGTTTCAGTATCTGAATGGTTCACGTAGATGGATAATTTTGGCATTAACAGAAGTCCCCAATGTTTTATGCTTGAAGTTTTCACAAGAGTATGGAGCATTTGGCTCTTAAAATTGCTCGGGCAATAATTTTAGGCCTGGTCGGTTGCCAATTTCCCATACTTGTAAAAGATTAGGGTTTAATTATGGAAATATAATGCACGTGGCATTTTGAAATTATCCACAACTTTAACGAATCATTTTTGGACAAATCCATCTTTTCCGCTTTTAGCCGCCACTAGTTCAATCGACGCTGCCTTTTAATCATTATTTTTCCAGTTTTCGAGGCAATCTATAAAGAGCGGGAAAAGCCATGAACTTTTACTATCTCAAATTTTTTGAATTTTTTTTGCTACAGTGTTTTAAGCTTTCTTTCTCTCTCTTGTGCAATCATTTTTTGTTCTTCAGTTCTTGTTGAACCCTTAATTGCTGTAAGAACTCTTTCTCTTCTCTTATATTCTTCATCATGGTTTACTCTATTGATTCTCTTTATGAATTCATAAATGAATTTAAGATTCCTTCTTGGGTTGTTTTGGAACACGCTACTTTACCTGCTAATTTTTTCTCACTTTCTAAGGGTCACTGGTTTCCCTTTATTTTTATAGTTGAGTGTGATTTTACCTTTCCTCCCAACCCACCATGCCTTGAATTTTGTCAATACTTTGACGTTGTCACAGCTAGTGTATCCCCCAATACTTGGAAGGTCGTAAATGAAGTGTATAAGTTGAATCAAATCCATAGAACTCATCTAAGGATTCCAAAATTAATGTTTTGTTATAAGTGGGTGTATAGTGACACCATTTTTTATTTAAAAACTAGGGATGTAAACAAAACGTTAGTAGTTAATCTTTCAGACTCCAATAGGGATTATTTTGAGCATGAAGTTGTTGTAAAAAATTGGCAATACGGCCTTTTGCCTGGAAATGTTGAGTACCAGGGGCCTAGGTGCCCTCCTTTTTGCAATGGCATAGGTTATTCCTCATTTAACTAGTTTTCCATGTATAAATTTGTTTAAATGTAACACTAATTGTTGCTCTGTAATTTTTTATTGTAGTTGATCAGAAGAGAAGGTGCCAAAAGGAAAGTAAAGTGAATCTGAGGGAGTTGAAGTTTATTTGGGGACTTCATCAAAGGATTGGCGAGGACCACGTCAGGTCTGCATCTTATTTGCTGCAGTATAAGAATATAATTTATTCCTTTATTTCTCATCTTACTCCTTCCCCTATAATTGACCTTGAGCAAGAACCTCCTTCTACTTCCTTAGCTATTACATCTGGCAGTGGCGACCTTGCCACTCTTTTCCCCTCTTCCTTAGATTCAAATTTGCCCCTTGCCATATCCATGGGGAAGAGGAAGATTCCCAATATTTTAGGAGACATAGCTGCCAATCCCCCTTCCAAACAAGGTAATGAAGGTGTGAAAAATAAAGATGAGACTAGGAAGAAGCCCCAGCCAAGAAAATTGAAGAGAGCCCTCTATAAAGAATAAAGAGAGGGTTACCTTTTAAGTTAGCAAAATATTCTTCTGCTCTTCCTGACCAATGTGAGTTAGTCGATATATCTTCTTTTTCCTCTCTAGTGGTCCTTGGCCCTGGATTGGCAAGACAACTAATAAAGTCTGGGACTTTGCTAGACCACAGGGGTGCTGCAGCTGCATTACCTCGTTCTAAAAGTTCTGATAGGGCTGCTCAAAGCCTTGCTCTGGTATATTCTTTTGCCTTCTTTAATTTTCTTTCTCTTAACTTATTTTTTGTAATACTGACTTTCCTTGTTGTTCTTGTGCAGTTCCTAATTGACTTCAATAATATATCGAAGAAATATAAGGTTTTAAGAGCTTCTTCCTCTCGTGAAGTTGAAAAAGCTTTTGATGAGCTGAAAAAATCATTACTTAATTCCCAATAAGCATTGGCTAATAAACAAAAAAAATTGGATGAGAAGATGAAAAATACTGAAGGAGCTGCTGAAACTGCTTGGGGCTAGCTGACAAGTTATAAAAATACTTAGATGCTGAGAAAGTCAAGTCTGCCCAGTTTCAAAAGGACTTCAGTGCTGAGAAGGCGAAAAGGGATAAGGCCAGAGAGGTAGGCTTTAACAGAGGCATGAATAAGGCCTTTGGAGCACCTTCTTCGCAAATTGAGTTTGTGAAGAAGAAATGCTTCAAGGATGGTTGGTCTCCTGGTATGGTGGAGGTCGACACTCCAAAAGATTTCGAGCTATTTTTGCGACATGATCCTGGGGCTCCTCCAAACCTAAATGAGGAAGTTGATGATAGGGGTTCCAAAGAATCCTTGATATCGGTGGAGTCCGCCAATTAACACCAGGGTGTTGATTCTACTGCTCCCTCTGAAGTTAATCCTCCTCCTCCTTCTGCTCCTGCTTCTACTTCAGCTAATCCTGAGGCTGATAAGAAAAAGGTGTAGTACCAAGCAGCTTTTTGTTTTCCTTTTTCAATAGTTGTACTTTTTTTAAGATCTATTTGTAATTTCCTTTTCTATTAATGAAAAGAGAAATATTTTTGTTCCTCTGCTTGTATTTTTTAATACTTTGCACCTTGTTGATTGATGACTTTCTTCTTCTTAATAGTTTATGGAAAAATTGGAATACTTCTTATCTACTGACTCTGAGCTACTCCAGAGGTGTAATGATCTTTTTAAAGATGGTCACTTGTCTCTGACTGATGCCGACCTACTGAAGTTGCTCGGGGAAGGAGTATCCGAAGAAGCCAAAGAGGCCTATGTTCATATGAAGTGTCGTCTTGATCGGGCAGTATCCAATAACGTTGCCAACTATGAAATAATTAAAGAGTTGCAGGAGTATCATAATGAAGCTAGGGCACTTTTTCATGAGGATTATGAGAAAAAATTCCAGGCCCTTAGTGAAGGTTTAGGCTTTGAGCAAAAGTTGGATAAATTTGCTTCTCATTTTCGAAGATAAGAATTCCAGCTGAAACGCGAAGTGGATGAAGCAAAGGATATTTCAAAGCTTCTAGAGGAAGAGAATAACAATTTGAGAGATGGGCTTGATGCCCTGAATTCGTCCACTGTTGTTGTTGCTATTACACATGAGGGTCAATCCTTCTTAGAGGCGAAAAATGCAAGGTTGAGTGAGGAGTTCGAGGCTTTGAAGAAATTAAAACCTGCTTCTTCATCTTCCCGAGCTAGAATCAAATATAGCCGAGGTACATCAGAGGAAGTTAGAACCCAATAGACCTTTACCAACCAAGCTACACAATAAAAGGCCAACAATCAAGCCATTGCTGATATATCGCTGAGGTTGCATGCCTTGTCTGAGCAGCTATCCACAAAATCTTCTCAGTTACAAGCTAAGGATGGGTTATTGAAGACACTGTATTACCAAGTTGACATATTAAACTTTTAATTTCATGTGACACCCCGCCTAATAAAATACCGGGTGATCAGTCCTATACCAAATTAAGATAGGAATCCTAGTTGGTTAATTCTTAGCATCACCGTCGAAAAACTTTTTAAACCTTACTAACCACCTAGTATTCCGAAATCTGGTGCCAAATTTTAATTTTTAATTAGACAAAACAGAACATACGGAAATAAATATAAACCATTCATAAAACTGAAATTAAATCAACTGAATAATTAATTAAATAAATTTTCGGAATAAACCATTGGCCACCAAAGTAAATAGTCCAATAACAATCAACCCACACAAGAATAAATACAACTCAAAACTGCAACTAAATAGTCTGGGCGACATGACCTAAGGAAATTAAAACTGATGAATGATTCCTAATCTAGGAAGGAATGAACGATGCGTCTAATCCAAACTACTGCTAGCATCCATAAATGCCGCAGCTCCGTGTCCCTGGAATAGAATATCAAGTTTGGCGTCCCTGTGGCTGGACACCTAAAAGGTTTCAAAAATAGTTTTATAGCAAGGGTTAGAACCCAAAACATTTTGAAAATATTTAGCAAGTGAATTAACTGAAGTAATTTAAAATGCATGAATGCACTTCATATTTAAGCTAGTGTCGCACTCCCTTAAGGATATACTCACCCCTCCACTAATGTGCACACCTAACGGGTACCTTAACCCCACCTAGTTGTACTACCCCGTCCAACTAGTACTGGTATATAATCTCCCCTTGCCATACTAATCTAACCCAAGTATAATAATTTATGAATTATAATTTATCTCACCAATTAACTTAATTAATTTCTTTTAAATCATAACATATAACCGTGACACAAGTTATATAAAGTATATACATCACACACTATATTATTTCTCGCATATAATATTTACTACCATTATATACGTACCTTTACTAAGAACAACCACACACATATATTTACATCCATCCCTCCGAGTATACCCTCACCGGATGATTCCCTCTAAAGTGCTATCTCACTAGGTGTGCTCACATAACCTAGTTACCCAAGTTGAAATCTCTCACCAACCTAGCCAAAAATATCAACGTAGTAGAGGCGGTCATATTCCTTCCCTGAAAGTGAGATAAACCCCTCACCCATATACCAGACGTTATGACCTGGGGATATACTCACCCTACTCCTCAAGCTAGGGGATTCGCCAACATCGCGCAACCTCCCTTGATAGCACTAGAGTATATAGATTAAATAAATATCTAGTCCCTGATATTTAATAGCACACACAAAATACACACACACATATATATATACTATCACCCCACCGTATATATATAATATAAGCCCCGGCTTTATCGTGTACTCAAAACCCGTAACACTAGACTGTAATTTCCCGAGTCTCTGGCCCGACTCAACTTAATTAATTTTCACACTTACTAATTTATCATCTCCCCGAGTCTATGGTCCGACTCTAATTTATTTAATTCGTACGTCAATTAATATAATATTTCCCCTGAGTCTATGGTCCGCCTCTAATATAAATACTTTGCACATTAATTTATATAATATTTACCCGAGTCTATGATTCGACTCTAATTTAATTAATTTACACATTAATTAATTTATTACCTTGTGTCACTCAAACAACATACCCGGACTCGCTCACTTGGCCCATAACTTAATATTTCCCGAGCCTGTATTCCAACTCCAAATTAACGTGTTTATCTCCATAATTAATTTAACACATTGGCGTCGCTCAACCAATATACCTGGACTTGATCACTCAATCCGTATATAATTAATTTGGAATAATATTCCCCGAATTTATCCATAAAGTGCCTCACGTGAATCCTCCCTAACTCCAATTACTTTTCCATATAATTGTTAGGAATATGTGCTCCATAACTATTTAACATTAAACAATGCATGGAAATTAAATCTTAAATTAATTTCCATTTATATATAAAAGTGACCGAACTGCCAAAATTCTGGGACCATCGATCGAACAGGTATTTGTCTTCTCCAACTTGTTGTTTCAGCAATTGATGAACCCTCAAACTTTTTTTTTCCATTCCAAATCCCTACCCAATCACAACCAACATTATCTCCAAATAAGAAAAGGGTCTAAGCATCCTAGAGACCTTAATTCATCAACTAATTTCCATTAATTCCAACGTTTTCCCGATTTGGGTTTTATCCGGGTTTCAAATCTCCAATACGATTTTTGTTCCTATTAACATAAATTAACAATCGACTCTTACTGGTTTTAACATATGATTCATACCTCTACATTCCAGAATCATAAACATAATAAATTTCACCCTTAATCCAATTAAAGTATATCAATTACCGAAAACCCAATTTTATATGAATACCCACCCAAAACGAATTTTGGTTTACACCTCCCATAGTAGGAATTGATTATCATCAATTTAAGAATCACAACAGTTAACCACTTTCCTCTAATTGTTCATAGAGTCTGATCCGTTGGCGTAGAGAAGGTGTTGATGACGAACACTCACTTTGTCCCTCGATTTGTCTCCAAAAAGATCCCTAATTTGCTTCTTAATTTGTTTCCTCTATGCCTCTCTCAAACCCTAGGTTTAGAATTGTTAACTACCGTTCAATAAGTCCCTCAATTAGGTTAAAAAAAACTTAATCCCGTTTTTGCCCCCATGGGCGTAATTAAAATGTCCCGAATCACACCGTGTGGGTCCGGCTATGCCCAAAAATGCCCCGAGACCCGATTACTACCCCCGAGTACTCTTTTCTGACTATCTCGACCCATCCGGACTCAACCGCGCATTCAGAATCGTCATCCTAAATACTTTATAACATTCTCCAATTTTGAGCTCAAAAATACGACACACATTAATTCGAACAATTTAACTTAAAGTCGTCAAATATAAATAATTCTTCCCACTCAAATAAATTCTCCAAATCATAAATTTAAGTTTATCCAATTTAAATATTTATTTCTCCAAAAAATAATTAAATGCTAAATCCTCAAAATTACGGGGTGTTACATACTTCCCACCTTATAAAGGAATTTCGTCCTCGAAATTAAGATGAGCCTAGTGCTCCAAGTCTCGAATATTACTCTCTAGTCATGTGCCTCTAAGATCACTATATCTATCTCTGCCGCTTTTAACTATAAGTTACACAAATATGTATTTTAATTAACCAGGGCGCCCATAAACCCTGTACCCGTGCTTGACCGCCCAAAAGTTTCCTTAATTAATCCGGGTGCCCATACACCCTATTCTCGTGCTTAACCGCACGAAAATTACCCAACTATGCTAACCGTAACCCATAATATAACTTCCACCCCTTAGTCATATTACATATATATATATACTGGCCGGGGTACCCAACCCATGTACTAATGACCAAACATTTCCCCACTTCCAATGTTACGCTAAGTTCCATGCGTGGGACGTCTCGCAAAGAAAAATCTAAACAAGGAACCCCCCCCCCCCCCCCGATACACTATTACCTAACATTTTCGGTCGTTGAGATCTGTTAGACCCTCTGTCCATAACACGTAATCCTAAATACTTGTCTCTTAACACAAAATCATACACGCCTACCCTTATGCTACAAAAGACAACATACAATACCGCGCCCTTACTATCACTAGTTCTTGCACAAAATAAACCCCGAGTTATCTCTCCCTGCTCGAAAATAAATCTAACCACCCTGATATACTTCAGTAAACACCCCTACTTACCGGGATAAAATATGAGAACACAAGACCTCATTATGTGTCTATCGCACCACGCAATACAACATATATATGCACATATATATAAGCTAGCCTAGTAAAATTCACACCCTGGTGTCGTGAACACCAAAACTTACCCCCACTATCCACAATAGTTCAAATCCATCGCTATCCAGTCGATATTGGGAAAATCATCAACCCTACTTACATAATTCTCGAAAGTAGTGACCCCTCGCATAATTCAAACCTTCTCTCAATGTACACCTCTACCCTCTCGTGGTTAACACCAAAGGACTTCCCTACCCCACAAAATTTTTTATTTATATACTATGGCTGCTACTGCCAGCGCACCCACTAAATCCGACTCACTCGCGAATTCTAGTAGAAATAATTTTATATTGTGACACCCTCACTGTCACCCAAAACATACCTCATGCCCATAGGATAAAAATAATTACCTCCATAATCTAGCTGCAATGGCTAGTCCTCGGGTTCCTAAGCAGCTTCCCCCTACCCGAACGCACCCATGACTTGTTGTAGTGGATGTATATCTAGGACATCGTCCTATAGTTGACCCCTGCCTCGCTTAAGACAATCTCTCTTCACGTGTCCCGTTTCTCCACAAATGAAACACCTCCTAATAAATTCACCCTGCCACTGATCCCTTCCTTGATCGCCTTGTCAGAAGTCCTAGCCATTCTGTCAATAGCCCCCAGATCTAAATTATTTAACCTGATTCCCCAGTCGAAAATCATACCCCTGATGTCCCCCTGTCTGCAGCTGGGATACCCCACTGGTACTGTTCCCTCCTGCTTTCTCCGATTGGCTGGTTTCCACTCCCCTCCTACTTTTTTTCACGTGGAAACGATATTCTTGGCAGTGCAGGAGTGCTGCATTAACAACGTATAAGCTACTAATGCGGAATTACCAATCAAATGTTGTCTGATCCTCCAGACTAACCCATCCATGAACCTTGCTTTCTTTCTTTCTTAATTTCTTACCTCATCCGGTATAAAATTTGCCAAATGAGTGAATTCTCCCTCGTAATCGGTCACTGAACGGTCTCCCTAAGTCACCTCTCTAAATTTTCTCCTCATTTCGGTCTCCACTACTGGCGAAAAATACTTGTGGTTAAACCGCACCCAAAACTCTGCAATAACTAATGTATCCCTTTCCTCAACTGTGGTGATCAACTCCCACCACTGTAGCGCTGCTCCCACTAACCTAAAAGTGGCTAGCATTTGCTTCTGTACCTCATTACATTCTACCATGAGTAGGTAACGCGGGATATCTCTCTTCCACTGACACGCTAGCACCACATCAGAACCTCCTCGAACCTCTGGCGGATGCCATTTTTGAAAAACCTCTCGTACTTGCTGCCACCTCAACGGCCCCGGGTGGACCTGAACATCTGGTACCACTAACGCCTGTGGCTGATCTTGTGGAAAGTACCTTGCTATTGCGATCATTGTTGCTTCAACTTCCTGTGCCACTAATTCAGTTACCTGTGCTGCCGAAATCATCTCTGGCAGTCGTTGCGATAACTCTGTCTCCTGATGAGCCTCTCTAGTCTCATCTCCCCCTGCTGCCCTAGTACTCTATCTCTCCTGGGCGGCATCTGAAATGAGAATCGAATCATATGAGTTCACCCTCAAATATAAAGTAATTGGCAGAAGAACATAAATGCGCATACGTATGAGAATATAACAATCCTAAGATAGGGTTCTACATCAAAGAACGATAAACTGAAACGTGAACGGCCGCACATATCCTAAGGACACTAGAACCTGATGCATTGATACAATCTGTGACACCCCGCCTAATGAAATACCGGGTGATCAGTCCTATACCAAATTAAAATAAGAATCCCAGTTGGTTCATCCTTAGCACCACTGTCGAAAAACTTTTTAAAACTTACTAACCACCTAGTATTCCAAATGCTGGTGCCGAATTTTAACTTTTTAATTAGACAAAACAGAACATGTGGAAATAAATATAAACCATTCACACAACTGAAATTAAATACACTGAATAATTAATTAAACAAATTTGCCGAATAAACCATCGGCCACCAAAGTAAATAGTCCAACAACAATCAACCCACAGAAGAATAAATATAACCCAAAACTACAACTGAAGAGTCTGGGCGACATGCCCTAACGAAACTGAAACTGATAAAGGATTACTATTCTAGGAAGGAATGAACGATGCGTCTAATCCAAACTCCTACTAGCATCCACATGTGCCGCATCTCCGTGTCCCTGGAATAGAATATCAAGTCTGGCGTCCTTGTGGCTGGACTCCTAAAAGGTTTTAAAAATAAATTTATAGCAAGGGTTAGAACCCAAAACATTTTGAAAATATTTAGCAAGTGAATTAACTGTAGTAATTTAAAATGCATTAATGCGCTTCATATTTAAGTTAGGGTCAAACTCCCTTTAGGACATACTCACCCCTCCACTAATGTGCACACCTAACGGGTACCTTAACCCCACCTAGTTGTACTACCCCGTCCAACTAGTCCTGGTATAATCTCCCCTTGCCATACTACTCTAACCCGAGTATAATAATTCCTGGATTATAATTTATCTCACCAATTAATTAATTAATTTCTTTTAAATCATAACATATAATCGTGACACAAGTTATATAAAGTATATACATCACACACTGTATTATTTCCTGCATATAATATTTACTACCATTATATACGTACCTTTACTAAGAACAACCACACACATATATGTACATCCATCCCTCCGAGTATACCCTCACCGGATGATTCCCTCTAAAGTGCTATCTCACTAGGTATGCTCACATAACCTAGTTACCCAAGTTGGAATCGCTCACCAACCTAGCCAAAAATATCAACGTAGTAGAGGCGGTCATATTCCTTCCCTGAAAGTGAGATAAACCCCTCACCCATATACCGGACGCTATGACTTGGGGATATACTCACCCTACTCCTCAAGCTAGGGGATTCACCCACATCGCGCAACCTCCCTTGATAGCACTAGAGTATATAGATTAAATAAATATCTAGTCCCTGATATTTAATAGCACACACAAAGTACACATACACACATATATATACACTATCACCCCACCGTATATATATAATATAATCCCCGACTTTATCGTGTACTCAAAACCCGTAACACTAGCCTGTAATTTCCTGAGTCTCTGACCCGACTCAACTTAATTAATTTTCTCACTTACTAATTTATCATCTCCCCGAGTCTATGGTCCGACTCTAATTTATTTAATTCGTACGTCAATTAATATAATATTTCCCCTGAGTCTATGGTCCGCCTCTAATATAAATACTTTGCACATTAATTTATATAATATTTACCCGAGTCTATGATTCGACTCTAATTTAATTAATTTACACATTAATTAATTTATTACCTTGTGTCACTCATACAACATACCCGGACTCGCTCACTTGGCCCATAACTTAATATTTCCCGAGCCTGTATTCCGACTCCAAATTAACGTGTTTATCTCCATAATTAATTTAACACCTTGGCGTCGCTCAACCAATATACCTGGACTTGATCACTCAATCCGTATATAATTAATTTGGAATCAAATTCCCCGAATTTATCCAAAAAGTGCCTCACGTGAATCCTCCCTAACTCCAATTACTTTTTCATATAATTGTTAGGAATATGTGCTCCATAACTATTTAACATTAAACAATGTATGGAAATTAAATCTTAAATTAATTTCCATTTATATATAAAAGTGGCCGAACTGCCAAAATTTTGGGACCATCGATCGATCGAACAGGTATCCGTCTTCTCCGACTTGTTGTTTCAGCCATTGATGAACCCTCAAACTTTTTGTTTTCATTCCAAATCCTTACCCCATCACAACCAACGTTATCTCCACATAAGAGAAGGGTCTAAACATCCTAGAGACCTTCATCCATCAACTAGTTTGCATTAATTCCATCATTTTCCCGATTTGGGTTTTATCCGGGTTTCAAATCTCCAATACGATTTTTGTTCCTATTAACAAAAATTAACCATCGATTCCTACTGGTTTAAACATACGATTCATACCTCTACATTCCAGAATCATAAACATAATAAATTTCACCCTTAATCCCATTAAAGTATATCAATTATCGAAAACCCAATTTTATATGAATACCCACCCAAAACGAATTTTGGTTTACACCTCCCATAGTATGACTTGATTATAATCAATTTAAGAATCACAACAGTTAACCACTTTCCCCTAATTATTCGTAGAGTTTGATCTGTTGGCATAGAGAAGGTATTGATGAGGAACACTCACTTTGTCCCTCGATTGGTCTCCAAAAAGATCCCCAATTTGCTTCTTAATTTGTTTCCTCTATGCCTCTCTCAAACCCTAGGTTTAGAATTGTTAACTACCGTTCAACAAGTCCCTCAATTAGGTTAAAAAAAACTTAATCCCGTTTTTGGCCCCATGGGCGTAATTAAAATGGCCTGAATCACACCGTGTGGGTCCGGCTATGCCCAAAAATGCCCCGAGACCCGATTACTACCCCCGAGTACTCTTTTCTGACTATCTCGATCCATTCGGACTCAACCGCGCATTCAGAATCGTCATCCTAAATACTTTATAACATTCTCCAATTTTGAGCTCAAAAATGCGACACACATTAATTCGAACAATTTAACTTAAAGTCGTCAAATATAAATAATTCTTCCCACTCAAATAAATTCTCCAAATCATAAATTTAAGTTTATCCAATTTAAATATTTATTTCTCCAAAAAATAATTAAATGCTAAATCCTCAAAATTACGGGGTGTTACATATCATAAGAAACCAAGAGAAGTCTGGATGGACGGGTACAATGAAGCTTTGGGGCATTTTGATGATAAGCTTCAACAGGTTAAGAATGAGAGCTATAAATGTGGTTGGATGAATGCTTTGATGGTAATGAAGGTGGATCAAAATATCTCATTGTGGGACTGGTATGATCCAGGCCTGCTTGAGCATTATAATGCCTCGTTTAAATTACATATCAATTGGATTCCAGAACATCGTATTCCTTAATTCTTGATTTCAAAATACTTAGGAGATTATGAGCTTCATGATGAATTAGAAATCGTCTAACTTCCTCACTTACTTGGTCGTCCTAGTAGTAGCAATACCAGAATGCTTCAGTATTTTAACTTCATTAATTCTCCTTATACTTTAGATGATCCTCCTGCTGGAATGGGTTCTGTTTCCAAAGCTGAAGGAAAACATCCTGCAGAATAAAGCTTTGTATTTTGTTTTGTTAACACAGTCATGTAATTGATTTGATTGAATAAAATGGAAATTTGATCAACTTATCTTATGTTGAATGTTAATCCTTTCTTTATCATTAATTCTATTGATACGCTTTGATTAAGTTGAGTATCAATGACTAATTAGTGCATATGTTATACTAGCATACTTAGATTAAAATCTAAATTAAAGCTAGTTAGATGAATACATAAGTTCTAATAGCATACTTAGATTAAAATTTAAATTTAGAAGTAGTTACCCATGTGTCTCAAAAGGTTTTAGTAATGCACCCAAATATTGGATTTTTTGCATTAAATACCAGTGGTGTGACCAAGAGTTTGTGGAATATGTGCTTACATTCCTCCTGAGGAATCTTTGCAGCGTTCTTCCTGTACTTTTCCCAGTAGGATAAAGATCTTGTTTTATCCTTATGTTTGTGGACCATATTTCTTGAGGATTTAACATCCTGTTAACTTAGACTTTGTGTATCAACGATTAAGTTGGTGGCTGCTCCGTGAAACTTATTGCTTATGTCGAGCAACGTTAAGGGCAATATTTGTTTGAGCCGAGCAACAATTTATAATTTTTTGTCAATCAACTAGAGTAGTGTTGTCACACCCCAAATCCAATATCCATACTAATCATTTGTTATTAGAATAATTGGATCATAATCTTGAGACCATTGGAAATATAATTCATTTATCAATATTTTTCTACATAATGTGCATAATAAACATAATATTATTCTTATACCATAATGAAATTAATATTAGAGTCATAATTAAGCGGACATACAATACTATGATTAACTATGATAAAATCTCACAATCATCAACTCAATTCATGCTAACGCAATATATACAATGCGTGGGTATATTAAAATCTTCAGTGTGACAATGATAAAATCCCCATATTTCAACCCCAACTCTTTTCAACGGTGCAACTCTCAAAGTTGCCAGTCATATGGTATCCTAGATGGCAGCGTATAAACCTGAAATTGTTAAAATATAAACCGTAAGCATTAAGCTAAGTGAGGTACTCCTTCCCTACAATGAAATAACAATTATATATCGAATATGTGGATATAAAATTCGAACAATCCTGCCCATTGGCAGTAACAAATCCTGGATCATAAGATCCAAATAATTCTGCCCATTGGCAATAACAAATCCTGGAACATGAGTTCCAACAAATCCTTGTCATAAGACAAATCAAATCATTGGATATTTGTCCAATTCCAATCCTGGATCATAAGACCCAAACAAATTATGGATATCTGAATATCCAAACAAATCCTGAATACCAAAGTATTCAAATAAATCCTGCTCTTAGATCTATATTCATATATCTGTATATATGAAACAATCATAAGTACACTCACCTTGACAATTTAACTGGCTTTTCCCTTGTCTTTATCTGGTACTTGTTCAATCAATTCTTCTTCCCTTCCTATCATTGTTACAATATTAGTATCATCGTAATAATCTTAAAAATCCAGGTAATAACTTAAACATAACTCAATTCATAAGTATCATATGGTTCTATTCAAATCATTTATCAGAAGTGAAGTTCCATCCAACTCATGTTAATATATTTGACATATCCAAATCATAGATTAAACATACACTCATTTCTTCCTAGTAATATAATCCTTATCATATTAGGATTTCAATACAAAATACGGAGCATCATTTCAAGTTTCCTAGAGCAAGATAGGTCCATTGCTTTACTACATCGCAAATATGCCCTATAGGCTCCTCTATTGTTCAATCAACTTTCAGGAATTTTCGTAATTTTTATCCATCATAAATTTCTATGATATTTTGCCCAATATCAGTAAACATATTTAATAATACAAAATTAAAGTTTCCTAATTTTTAAGGTTCATTTGCTATGTCAAGCAAAACATCGAACACATGGCGTGCATACTTTCACCCTTGTGGCAGATTTCATAACCGAACTTCAAACCATCACCCAAGATTCATTTCTTGATATTTTTACATTATTTTCGGATATGATATAAATATATGAGTCTATTGTAATATAAAATTGGAATCAATCAATTCCAGTAAGTATACAACAAGATATGGATGTTTGAATACACAAGGTTTCTAAACGAAGCAATTTCAAGGGTTTACCCATTCAAGTTTGCTTAAACTTGCATCTATCCATAAGTACACATCAAGACATGGAATTTCAGTAAAGAAAATGATGATTTCTATCATTTAAATAAGTAATACAAAAAAATAAACAAGATTTATGGATGTAATTACCTTAGGGGCTTTTACGTAATTTTCTATGAATTTTTCGTCAATTTCTCCTCACACCTTCTTCCTAAACTTCAAAACTCTCTTTCCTTAGGTTAAAACTCTTCCATGGCTGAATTATGCTGAAGGAAGAGCTTAATTCAAGGGTTATAAGTCGGCATAAGGTCACCCCCTTGGTCCAATCAAAATATAACATGTGGCACCATATAAAACAAAATATCATTTAAGGCTAAATAACTACTTTACCCTTGTTTGTAAAAAGACAATATCTTCTCACTCAGATGTCCGTTCGATGAACCGTTTGTTGTGTTACAAACCTAACTCATATATCTACAAATATATAGCTTATACCTCAAGTCAATTATTATATTATAATGGTCAAAACTAGCCTCCAATATGAACATTCTTACCGAAAACTTCAAAATTTGGTGTTTGTAACTAATTCAATATTTCATACTTTATGAAGGTAGAATTAGACAAAATATAATGACTTAACATTATATATAATAATAACATATTATCCATAAAACATAAGCTAATCATGATTTAAACATAATTTATCGTAATTGTATTCGGGTTGTCACAAGTGCATAGCACTAGTACTCCTAAAAAAATTAACAACATAAATGAAAAGAACTGAAGATTTTATTAATATTACAAGTTGATTTCAAACTGATTACAACATCATTGATAATATTTTCTGAGATGCTCTTGTAAGGACATAATTTTATAAATGTCCGGGGTAGAATCGAGGATTTTTCTGTCTTCCCTAGATCACAGTTTGTATGTCTGATATTGCTACATTCAGAACGTCATCACGATCATCCACGATGGCCTTTATTCGAATCCATGCATCCATTATCTTCACACGTGCATCATGCTACATGCTACGTGCTGCTCTACCGTTTTCCACTACTCCATGACGCATTATTGGTAAAATGATTTATTGGAGTTGTTTATATTTGCATAAATATTTGGTAATTTTTTAGAAAATATTTTTTGAAGTCTGAATTATTGTTTATCAAATGCAGAAATTTTTCTATGTGTAGAAGCGGACTTTTCTTGGTCCACGTGCTTGTTCAAATGAGATGACCTATCGTTCGATCGAGATAGCATCTCGCGCGATGTCGTTCAAACGACATCTGTCATTCGTTCAAGCGAGATGCCTATCTCGTTCGAACGCCGTCGCCGCCTCGATTTCTGTATTATTTTCTATCACTTTCTACACATTTTTCGAAATCTTTTTCCAATATTTTTCTGCAAAACTGGCACAGAAATGACACAATTATGTGACTTCACCTTTTTCTCCTTTTTAGGCTTTATGCCTTCTTTATAAAAGAAAATGCTTCCCATCTATGAATGTGCAGATTTTAAAACCTTCAAGGATGTATTTTTACTCATTTTGGAGTATTTTGTGGAGAAGCCAGTCTCTTCTTCATTGCTGGCCATCTGAAATTCTTGCGGGAGATTCCAGCTGACGACATAGGAACCGACACCTGCGGGTATTTCGTATGTCACACTTATTTTCATTATAATCCATGTAACCGTTCTTTACAAATTATAGTGAAAATAAATGGTTTTGCCCTACGGGGATTTTTCTTGATATTTTATGTCACATGCTTTATTTATTTATGGTTTGACACACGCACACACGTAGGTGCATGTTTAGGGGCTGAATTTATTTTGTTTAAAAATAGACTCTAATTAAATATGATTTACTTGGAAACTTGGGAAAAAAATTTATTCGATATCACACACCACATTTATTGCGCAGTTTCAGCTCTGGATGCCATGGGTTTTTGAATTCTTCGCCTTCCAAGGTCACAATTCGATAGGTTCCAAGTCAGAGCATTGCTTAAATATGGTATGGTCCAAGATAATTCGCCTCAAACTTGTTATTTTTTTACAGCACTTTCTTCAGCACATAATCTCCTTCCTTCAAGTTGGTCGATTTCATCCTTTTATTGTAGAAACGGGTTGTTCTCTGTTGGTAGCCCTCATTTCACAGGGCAGCATCTTCTCTTATTTCTTTTAGCATGTCTAAATCCAACCTTCTCATTAGGTCAATTACAGGAGAGTTAAAATTCAAAACTCTATGGGATGGAAAGCCTAACTCGTAGGAATGACAGCTTTAGTCCCAAATGTTAACATATATGGGGATTCTTCAGTTGTTGTTCTTGGTATTGTTCGGTATGCTCATAAGACAGAGTGTAGATTGTTTATCCAATTTTACTTAACATCAAGCCTTTTCTTCAACTCGTTAAGCAAGGTTTTGTTCGTAACTTCAGTTTTTCCATTACTCTGAGGATGTCTTGGAGCAGAATGCAATTTTTGAACATTGAATTGAGCACAGTAATTTGGAAATTCATCATTATCAAATTGTGTTTCGTGGTCGGTAATGAAAGTATAGGGCAACCCATTTCCATATGAACTGGTAGACCTTTTCGTAAGTCATGTCTATCAGAGGCTCTGCCTCAACCCATTTTATAAAATAATCCACGGTGACAACTAAGTATTTAAATCTTCCTCAGGTGGTTGGCAGTGGTCCGACCAAGTCTATACCCCATATGGAAAATGGCCATTATAAAGTGATTGGAGTGAGAGTAGCATGTGGAGCTTTACGAATTGTGGAGAATCTCTAACATTTATCACACTTCTTGGCAAAAGTTGCACAGTCTGCTCGCATTGTTAGCCAGTAATACCATTGAGTACTGATTCGTTACAGAAGTGTTCTCCCTGCTATATGAGCTCCACATGATCTTTCATGCACCTCCTGAATTAGATCATGGACCTCTAATGGATGCATATAACGCTATAAATTGACCGTTAGTCCTCTCTTGTACAAAACACCTTTATCCAATACATACTGAGCTGCTTTTTATTTCAACTTTTTTGCTTCCACCATATCTGTTGGTAGAGTTCCTTGTTCAATGTATGCTCTGATGGGGTCCATCCATGATGGTACCATATCTATGGTAGTAAAATTAATCGTCAAATCTTAATTTATGCACCAATTGGCCAAAATCCCAATAGGGATAGTTCGTCGGAGTTCAATTCTGATAGCAGAGGCTAGCCGAGCAAGGATCAACTCGGCATTTTCCAACCTTGGGATTATGTTCATCTGAATAATTGCTAATTTTGCAATGACTTCCATCGCCTTGGATAAATACCTGGTTGTTAATTTTCCTTTAGTTCCATAAATACCCAATTTTTGGTTTACTACCAGCTGAGAGTCACTGTGTGCCACAAATTGTTCGGTATTTAATGATTGGGCTAAACTTAGGCCCACAATAAGAGCTTCGTACTTCGATTCATTATTTGAAGCCTAGAATTGAAAACATAGTGCATACTCAATATCAATATCACCGGGAGTGTTAAGTATTATACCTGCTCCACTGCCGATTGAACAAGATGATCCATCAACATATAAGTTCCATATTAGGACATCGTTGTCAAATTCTTGTTTTGTAAAACTCCCATAGTGTAATATTTTTCCCTTTACTTCTTCATACTTCCTGGTCATCTTCAGTGTTCGAAAAGAGGAATCTGGCAGGTCTGCAATTGCTTCTTTTGAAGAAAGTTCTTCGGGAGCTTTTTTATTAACATCACTTTCTCATGACTCTTGTTTTGTCAGCTTATTTTGTTGCTCGGAGACCTCAGAGTAATTGAACTCCGCTATGAAATCTGCCACTGCTTGGCCTTTCAAGGAAAACCTTTGCTCATATATGATATCATACTCCCCTAATTCCACAACCCAGTACATTAATCTACCAGATTTCTCTGGTTTATGCAAACCCTGCCTTAGAGGCACGTTAGTTTAAACTATGATTATATGGTCTTAGAAATAGCGTTTCATGCATCTAAATGCTTCAATCAATGTCAATGCCAATTTCTCCAAGCGAGGGTATCTGATTTCTGCTCCTCGAAAAGCCTTACTGGTATAGTAAACAGGTTTTTGAACTCCATTTTCTTCTCGGATCAATGCGGAACTTACTGTCAATTCAAAAATAGCTAAATGCACGTATAATTTTTCACCCGTGATTGGTCAGGAGAGTAACGGAGGTGACCTCAAATACTTTTTCAACTCCTCAAAAGTTTTTTCACATTTTTCGTTCCATTCAAAGATTTTTCTGAGCACCTTGAAGAACGACAGGCACCTATCTGTAGCTCGGGACACGAATCTGTTCAAGGCTACTACCCGTCCAGTCAGTCTTTGCACGTCCTTCTTGCAAGTTGAAGATTGCATTTTAATTAATACTTTGATCTTATCTGGATTTGCTCCGATTCCCCTTTGATTTACTATGTACCCGAGGAACATTCCTTCTTGCACTCCAAAAACACATTTGATCGGATTCAACATCATCTGGTGCTTCTTAAGTTGATCAAAAGTCTGATTGAGGTCGGTAATGTGATCGGACACCATTTTGCTTTTTATTAGCATATCATTCACGTAGACTTCCATATTCTTGTCTATCTGATGATACGATAAATCATCCACTTGTTGCTCTCGTACCAATAAATTAAGAGTAAAGTATAATAAATAGATGGAACTAGTAAAAACAGAGAGAAGACACGCAATATAGAGTGGTTCAGCCTCTAAAATAGGCCTTCGTCCACTATATTGCTCCATTCTCATTATATGCATTGCGTAGTACAGTATAATCAAGCCTAAAGAGGCGTACAAGTATGAGAATAAAGTAAAGTACATGGTAATATTGATTTCGGGTTGCTGGAGCTATGGCTGAGACACTTAAGTGAAAGCCCCTAGCAAGGTAGAGAGACAAAGAGATTAACTCTGAGCTATGTATCGATGTAAGAAATGAGCCCGGGTCAGGAAAATA
This sequence comes from Sambucus nigra, assembly GCA_949130495.1. Classification (NCBI taxonomy): domain Eukaryota; kingdom Viridiplantae; phylum Streptophyta; class Magnoliopsida; order Dipsacales; family Adoxaceae; genus Sambucus; species Sambucus nigra. The sequence continues at coordinate 63,709,965 of OX422219.1, forward strand.
AATCTCGATCCCCTTTCCCGTGGTGTGGGCCTCTCTATATAGGGGATGTGGATGTTGTATTTCTACAAAGAGTAAATAGGAGATACGGCATGCTAGGTGAAATGGAGGTGTGGACAGTTAATATGGTAAGACTGGGGCCACACCCTCTAGTAAGTTGGGTCGCGCCCTGCATCAAGTAGGTCCATGCCCTGCAGCATGAAGGTGTCGTACCCTGTGCATATGAGGCAGATTTGGATAAGGCCGCAGCTTGCAAGTTATAGGCTGCGACAGCATGTCTTCAGTACTTGCCCATTGTATACATTCCGCAGAAAGATAATATATATGTACTATAAATAAGACCCCAAGTCGTAGTGCCAAGAGATTACGATTGGGGTTACGGATGAGTAGTCAAGTCCTCTTAAAGTACCGTGGTACTTCCAAGGCAATGCTTAATCTTCTCGCACCCTCTTATATAAATTATTCTGGCCGTGGACTTCATTACGTTTCCCAAATATTTGAGAGCATATCGAAATCAATTCCTTGTTCATACTTCATCTTGAGTTTTTCGAAGACCTTTCAAGCCAGTGTGTGGTGGTGTTGAGGTGGTTTGAAGCGGAGCAACCGGATTTCACCCATTTCTAGGTAATTTTCCAACCAAAAACTTCCTGTGGTTCAACTTTTGTTGTTTGCTTCTGATTTTTGATTGTTAGATGGTCTATTCGAATTCATATATTGGGAAATAATTGTTGCAATCATATTTATCCCTCATCTGAATCTGTGACTGCTTGGGTTATAGTGGATGACTGATTTAAAATTGAATTGCTAAAATAACCCTTACTTGATAAGATATGCTGTTAACATCCCCTTAAGCCAATGAATGAACTTTCTTTAATCTTCCATTGTTGATCCTTAGGATTTTTGAATTCCCAGTTCATAGAGACAGAATAGGAATAGACAATCGAATTGTACAACTGTTCTTGATGTTCTTGAACAAACTCTTCACATTCTAGGTCTTCAATATTCAAATGTATCAACATTAAATACTAACCTGCTTCAGCATATAGCCGCGGCATAAGGAATTCATGGCTACGGCATAATAAAATCCCTTAGCACTTTAGGGTTGCATTGGGTCAATGTCTGCAGCCTTAAAATATTAAGTAATTGGGTCGTGGCCTGAGTCATATTCTCTCTTGATTGATACAAACTCATGTCTTTGCAACATAACCATGACTTCTCTAAGAATTAAAGTCGTATCTGTCAATCTCACCATGAATTGATCACTCCTTTAGGCTAGCTCAAATGATTACTCAATATAACTTGGATTTGTTGCGAAATTTCTCTTGAATACGATTGTAGACTTTTAGGTTTCTTCCTTTGTTTTTGATGTTCTTTAGAGAGACGTTTCACATTCTAGGGCCTTTGAACTTTGAATTTACTCAGATTAAATATAAACCTGCTTGAGTGAGTAGTTGCGGCATGATAAAATGTTTAAGAAACATCTGCAGCATAAATAATGTTGCTGCGGAAGGCTCTAAACATAATGCTGTGGCATGTACTAAAGAAGATTCCTTTAGGATCAAATTAGAATTCGCACCATTTTAGCCCATAGTTTAATGACTACGGCCTGCAATAAGACCCTATACATCCTTCCCCCAAAATAATATGCCGCGGTGATAATCAACTTCTAGGGCTTTAGAACCCAACACTTGTTGTACTTGGCCAATGTTGCCTAACATTTCATATTTATCCTCTTCTTGATATATCATTATACCCGTCGCGGCCTATGAGAGGCCTTAGGACCATATTGGCTACGATGCCTAATTACGGACTCTCTGCTTTTCAGGTACTGTTGCAGCCATATAAACTTTGAACCAGACGAATTTTTAAGAGGCTTTTGGAACAAACATTTTGGGGACTCTCCTCCCAAACTTCCTTCCGTGCCCCCTTTGAAATCAATTGGACCTTGCCAACTAAAATATTACCCCAACTGTGTGGCACTAGATTCAGATTCAAACCCAGACTCCGTGTCCATGGAGGAAGAGGCCAATTCTAGCAACCATTCGATGCATATAGATAAGAATGTTGCAGCAGGGGGTGCATCTAATGTTAGGGATGAACCTACTGGCACATCTGGGAGGGCTGAGAGACCTCTTATTGCACTTAATATTCACAGCGCTATAACCCAAGAATGGGTTGATCAGGTAGCTGAGGCCTTCGAGTTCCCTGAGGGTTTGATGTGCTCAGCACCTGCCGCAGAACAAAGGCCATGAACGACACTTGCTGACGATGGGGTATGTTTCCCCTTGTTCCCATTAGAAGAATTATTCAAATAATGAGGTTAGCCCCAACCTAATTAGATTCCAATGGCTAGAGGGCCATTCTTACAGATGTTGTACTATGGGAGAATCAATTCAAGAGAGACATTACTCCTGTGGAGTTTTTCCACTTCTACCGCCCAAAGGAAAATCCATAAAATTTACGGGGTATTATTGCTTTTCAGTTCGCGACAGAAATGTAACCCTTTACTCTGGTAGGCCTACCAGTGTAAAGAACTGGAAAGGAAAATATTTTTACATTTCAGTAGAAGGGTGGGAGATCCACCATGAAGAGACAGAAAGGAAAGAACATTTAGGATGCCGCGACAATGAGGGTGTCCCTCAAAACTTGGTACCTTTTCAATTATAGTCGTGTAACCTTTTTATAGTTGCATATTGTTCTCCACACTTTGCTTTTGTACCAACCTTTGTATTTTTCTGCAGTTCTTGATAATTTGCAGTTGAGTAAGCGGCAAGAGAAGAGAGTTGGCAAGGTCGCGACAGTGCCTGCTAAAGAGAAGAAGTTCAGCACACTTGTAACCTCTGGCTCCATATTTGAAGCGGGCTACTTCCACAGTAAATATATTCCCAAAGAGATGGGTGTTGAAGGCATTATTATTTTTATTTTTTAATTCCATGGCAATTGTCTTCAATCTTTGGATATTGACCTTGCTTTATTTCTTCTCAGGTGAGGAGATTGACAAATCTCTATTAGCATATCATCTTACTGAGATAGATGAGGATGAGGTTGTCCTCAATAACAATGCTAGACAGAGGAAGAGGAAAAGGACCAAGTCTAAGGCTCCTGTCGTTGTCGCCCCTAGTGGCCAAGTTGAGCCTGTCGTGCCCCAAAATTTGGCTACGGATCAAACCAATGCTGCTGCACCCTCACTCTAAGTTGAGGAGTTGGACCATCATGAGAGGCCTGAGAGCACTTTTGATGATGATATTGGTTGGGGCTAATTTGGCCACGACAGGTCTAATGTCACCACTCTCCGACCAAGATGTTCGCGTGTTCATGAGAAGAATTCTCCTCCCCCTCCATCAATAATTGGTGTTAATGCAAATTTGCCTCCTCCACAAAGCAGACGTCCGCGGCCACAACTGCATAGGCCAGATCCCCAGTCTTTTTGGGACACAACTGCCCGTGTTGTCCATAGGATAAGGAAGGCGATTGATGGAGTCGACCTAGATTGGTTAGTGGATGAGGACCACGAGGATGTGGAGCCTTATGCCCTTCACAGTTTGCTGAGGGTAAGTAATTCCAGCTTTCCAATATTCTCTGTAGTTTCTACTTTATTTTTTATCTCTCAATACATTTACAGGTTGCGGAAGCCGTGGCGACCCAGAAACTCAAGTATGAGGGTCTCTACAGACTTAAGGAGGTCAAGTATTAAAGAATGCGTCGCGGCCTGTTTGATCCCAGGGGGCGGTCAAGTGCTAAATAACGTACCGCGGCCTATTTGATCCCAGGCGGCTGTCAAGTACTAAATAATGTGTCATGGCCTGTTTGATCCCAGGCGACGGCCAATTACTAAATAATGTGCCGCGGCCTATTTGATCCCAGACGACGGCCAAGTACTAAATAATGTACCGCGGCCTGTTTGATCCCAAGCGGTGGCCAAGTACTAAATAATGTGCCACAGCTTGTTTGATCCCAAGCGGCGATAAAGTACTGAAGAATGTGCCGCAGCCTGTTTGATCCCAGGCGGCGGCATACTGAAGAATGTGTCGTAGACTGTTTGATCCCAGGTGACGGTTAAGTACTAAAGAATGTGTTGCGGTCTGTTTGATCCCAGGCGGCGATCAAGTACTAAAGAATGTGTCATGGCCTGTTTGATCCCAGGCGGCGTCCAAGTACTAAATAATGTGTTGCAGCCTGTTTGATCCCAGACGATGACCATGTACTAAATAATGTGTCGCAGCCTATTTGATCCCATGCGACAGTCAAGTACTAAAGAATGTACCGCGACCGGTTTGGTCCCAGGCGGTGGCTAAGTACTGAAGAATGTGTCACAGCTTGTTTGATCCCAGGCGGTGATCAAGTAGTAAAGAATGTATCGCGACCTGTTTAATCCCAGGCGGCGGCCAAGTACTAAATAATGTGCCGCAACCTGTTTGATCTCAGGCGGCGGCTAAGTACTGAAGAATGTGCCGCGACCACTTGTCTGTAAAACTTCAATCTTTGCCAAGGCTTTGTAATTTATTCTAATTGTCTATCTTGCCTGTTCCTTTTCTTGCTTTGATACTTGCTTATTTGATTGGATGAACTTGGAAGATTACTTCAACTGCAATGGACATAAGGCTGCGATAACACTATGTGAGTGGTTTCTCCAAGAAGGTTGCGGCCTGTTGTGCTTTGCCCTTGCACTTTTCACTTGTATTTTGCCTTGCAGACTTCATAAATTTTCTACTCTATAGGGCTACCATCCCCCAAGCCGCAGTGCCAATGGAATATGGCTTTGGGTCTGTGGCTTATCTATTTCACTTCAATCTGCTGTAACTTGTATAAATGAATGACTCCTAGATGTCTGCAGCCATATTGATGGGTTGCGGCCATTTTGAATGTTTGAATAGCCTCTCTTGTAGCTTTAATTGGATCCAAATTCAAGTCACCACCACAGCAACTCTTAGTCGCTTTAATCTGGTTTCTTGAACATGTTGCCATTCAGTTGCGACAGGTTGCCATCTAGCTGTGGCATATTAACAATTTTGTCCGTTTTTCTCTGTAACGTCTTCTAAATGAATTAACTTAGTGGCTATAGCCATACTGATAATACTGCGGTGACTGCGGCACCTTTCTGGCCCTTGCATCTGAATAATGGACCTTTGTAGACATACATGATATTTTTAAGCCTTCCCGGGTTGGGTTATGTTATTAAGCCACCCACAACTAATATACGGGATACAATCAAGCTTCCCCAGGCTGGGTTATGTTATTAAGCCACCCACAGCTAATATACGGAATACTATCAAGCCTCCCCAGACTAGGTTATGTTATTGAGCCACCCATAACAATTGATATATATAAAGTCATCCCTGGCTGGATATTATAAGCCTCTCGGCTTGATGACGCATCCCAAAAGCTAAAAATAGGCATTGTAAGCCCCCGTGGCTAATGACTCTTCCTAAAAGCTAAGAATGAACATTGTAAGCCCCCGTGGCTAATGATGTTTCTCGAAAGCTAAGAATGGGTATTATAAGCCCCCATGGCTAATGATGCTTCTTAAAAGCTAAGAATGGGCATTGTAAGACCTCCTGGCTAGTGATGCATCTCGAAAGCTAAGAATGGGCATTATAAGCCCCCGTAGCTAATAACGCTTCTCAAAAGCTAAGAATGAGCATTGTATGCCCCCGTGGCTAATAGTAGCTCCCTATCTTCCTGTTTCCTTTTCCTCTTTAGGGAACTGGCCGTATCCTTACCTTATGCGACCACTGCTTTTAGCTGGGAGATCTCATGTCTCTGTTGCTGCAGCCAGTGGCACAAAGGTTAAGGACGCAGACTCTAATATGAGGACCCTTTGCGCTAGGAAACTGATTTGGTCCGGTAGTGAGGCTTGGTGGTCATAGAGATGGTTGATGTTATCATATAGCTGAGCTACCTCTCCATTATGTTCTGCACTTAAGGCGAAGTTTCCTTCCATTTCTGCTTTATTAGCCTTTAAAAATATATAATCTGAGACGAAACTGACAGAAGTGAGTAATCACAGAATATAGAATGAACCAATTGCAAAATAGGGATGCAACATTTGCACTGCTGCAAGATATTACTTATGAGGCCATGGCCAGTAAGGCACAGAAGTGAACTGTCGTGGCTCTTTGACTGATATTCACCAAGGTTGAGCTGGATACCACCTGAGTCCATTCCCTGATGATTTGAAGCTGCTGTAATACAACCGCACTAGTATAGGTTGCGACAAGAAAGGCAGCTGAACTACCAGGCCGCATCCCTTTCTAGGCAGTGAAGGGAACAATCCCAAAGGCTTAATTGGAACCCAGAATCTAAGTTTTCTCCCGATACACGTGGAAAGCATACCTATTAGGGTCTATCCAAGAGAGAGTAACCTCAGGGTGCACAAATCAACACAATTCTAATGATAAACCCTATATCATAGGCAAAGAATAGCAAAATCGAGTAAACATAACTCTTCCCTAATTACCCAGCTTTATGGGGCTAAAGCCTATCATGCTTTTCAGCATTATCTAAGTGAGGTGATATTCCAGGGGTATGTAAAATAGATCTAAGGTCATAAAAAGGAGACCCAAAAGCAAATCTGAATATATGCTACACCCATTTAAGGGTGTGAATACAAAACATGAGCTCAATAACCAGCGATGATGATCTAAAGGATCCCCATGAATAAAATAAGGTGTTTAGACCCCAAAAATATAGATAAATAAGATTAAAGTACCTCATTTCCTACAGATGGCACCAAATTAATGATACGAGAAATCATCCACTTGTCTCTCTCGTACCAGCAAATCAAGAGTAAAGTATAATAAACAGATGGAACTAGTAAAAAGAGAGAGAAGACACACAATATAGAGTGGTTCAGCCTCTAAAATTGGCCTACATCCACTGTGTTGCTCCATTCTCATTATATGCATTGTGTAGTATAATATAATCAAGCCTATAGAGGCGTACAAATATGAGAATAAAGGAGAGTACATGGTAATGTTGATTCTGGGTTGCCGGAGCTATGGCTGAGACACTTAAATGAAAGCCCCCAGCGAGGTAGAGAGAGAGAGAGTTAAGCTCTGAGCTATGTATCAGTGTAAGAAATGAGCTCGAGTCAGGAAAATGAATCTCGATTCCCTTTCTTGAGGTGCGAACCTCTATATACAGGGGATGTGGATGTTGTACTGTTGCAGAGAGTAAATAGGGGATGCGGTCTGCTAGGTGAAATGGGGGTACGACCAGTATATATGGTAAGACTAGGGCCGCACCCTATAGTAAGTTGAGTCACGCCCTGTATCAAGTAGGGTTGTTCCCTGTAGCATGAAGGTGCCTGATGATACACAAATATTGTGTATTTCATCCTCCGAACGGACACATTTTAGTCCCCTCGGGTGCCTTAATCTCTATATTTAAGCCCGTTAACCAAACAACCTCGATTTATATTGTTAATATCTATATGAGGTATAATTGGGCTTTTGTAGGTATTTAGGTACTAAGAATGGAGTTCGGACGCATTCTGCTCAAGTTCCGTACGCAATCATACGTTCAAGGGCATTTTAGTTTTTTCACATATTGGGCACTTGACCCAACATCTTCACGAAAGTTGTATCCCTTCTCGCTAGCTTCGCGTGGACGCAAATGGTGCGCGAATCCGATTCATAACGAAGAAGTTACGACAATTTTAGCAGAGGAGAAAAGCTTAGAAACCAAAACAGCAATGCAGTGGCTGATACCTGCTTGATCGATCGATCGACGATTTTGGTCGATCGATCGATCCCCTATTTTCAGGAGATATTTTGCCTTTTCTTTTCTTTTCTATTTCTTTTCCCACTTACTATATAAAGGTTTTTTGTTGTAATAATCAGATATAAACGTTTTAGGATAGATTTTAGCTTAGAATAGCTTAGGGTTTGAGGGTTTTGGAGGGTTCTTCTTCAATTGTTCTTGTATTGACACCCCATTTGGATTGAATGTTGCACTATTCATCATCCTCTCCATTAATATAGTGTGTATTTCCTTATTTCTTGCTTTGATAATTAGATTTAAATGCTTTGTTAATTAGTTTACATGCTTTCTTCCCGTGCTTTCTAGGTAGATTTACCGCGTTTATTTACCGCTTTCTTTACCGCGTTTTTAATATGTTTTCTAGGTAATTTAAATTAGGTTGTGTTTGAATTTAACTCACTAGATTTAACGCATTGCTTGGCTTTGGTGATAGTGTTTACGGGTCTATTTCGGGTGCGTTGTCCTAGTTATTACACCTAGGAGATTTGACGGGGCATATCATGTATGTCCCGTGCTTACGACCTTTCGCGTGTAATTTTCAGGATATTTGTTGACGCCAAAATCTTATTAGGCTTTTATGAGGATTTAGGCGCGTGACAACTCTAGATTTAATTAACTGTCGAAACGAGACGCATTTGTAATAACTCGTCGACCCATGTAACCATTTTTAAAAATTAACCCGGGAGAGGGATATTCGACGAAACTTATAGTTTTACTCACTTTGTTAGTCTAGTTTCAATACACTTGCCTAAATTAATATTTTCCTTTCATGCATCTTTTCTTTTAGTTTGTAATCATCTTTTACACTATTATTTCAGAGTATTAAATCATATAAATTCTAGCAACTCGTCCCAGTGGATCTTTCGATACCCGACTTACCGCTAGACTTACCTTGCAAGTGTAGTCATAATTTAGCTTTTTGTATTGAGTAGGCGAAATGAAAACAATGACCGGCGCCTGACACGCACTACACTTTTCGCACTCGATCAAAATGGCGCCGTTGTCGGGGATGAGTTTATTTTAGACTTTCTTTGATTTAGCATTTCATAGTATTTTCTTTCTATTTGTATTATTTTCTAATCTTTTTACAGGACTTCCACATTTGAGCACTTAGAAACGCTTGAATTTTTCCCGCGCACACCTACTTTGTGGAATCCGCCACTTGAGCTATTTTTGGGGTAAGCATGTCTATTTCAATTCTTTCGGTAATCATTGTTATAATTCTTAAAATTCCCGCAAACCTATGACTTTCGGTGAATATTTAGAATCCCAAAATATAACAAACTCAAATATGACTTTGGGCGAGTATAACGAAAGTCAAAACTTAGGTTATTGGAATTTTGATGATGATGATGATGATGATAATTATTTTGGGCCTTTACCTCCTTATAATAGGAATTTTGAAACGAATTTGAATAGTTTTCAAAATTCCTATAATAACGAGTTTCCGTTTAAGTCCGATAGTAATTTTCAAAGTTCCCATTTTCATGCATCCGCACCTCGACCTATGACATTCGGTGAGGGTTTGCGTATGTATGAGAATGAGAAAATTGAAACTCGTTATCGGGAAGAAAATCGTTCGTGGGAACATGACTTGGATTTACTTTTTGAGTCCGACGACGATTTTGCTTCCGAGACTTTCGAAGTCGAAGAATGTTTTGAACCAAATGAGGTACTTGTGCCTACTTTGGAATAAACCATTCTAGACTTGGCCCATTGCATAATAGATATCCAAAGTGAGGATGAAAATGACGTAATATCTATTTTCAATGAAATGCCAAAGAAGAACATTTCATTGAAAATGATATTATTTCATTCAAAACTCAATCTTCATGCGATGATGATTCATCTCATGAGTTTGAATTTCTTTCATCCCCATTTTCACTCTCTATTATCACACCATCACAAGTACCTAGTGATTCGGTTTCAAACTTTAATGTTTTAAACCTTTTCATCGATGAGGAGTACTTGCTCGAGTCGCCTTCCATGATCGCATCTTTGCCTTCGTGTGCACCGCCTCCCATTCTAATTTCAAAATCTTTGGGAGGATATTCGGCTTTTCTCGGTCCCCATATGTTTTTGTCACCAGTTCAATCCAAACCCCCCATCGTCCCTCCAAAAAATATAACTGGTGATGGTTCCTTTCTTACGTCTTACACATGCCTTTCGTTGTTAAAATGGAATTCATGTTTTTCGGAAGGCATGCTTGTATGTGAGGGTACACCGGTTATCCTCCAAAGTCAAATTGTTTTTACAGTGGACCCTCAGCTATTTAGAATTCTAGTGTATAGTTAGTGTGTAGCCTAAATAGTAGGTTGTATATAGTTAGCTTTTTATTCTTTCTTTTTATTTTTTCTTTCCTTTTTAATTTAGTCTAATGTAATTAGTTAACTTTTGGTTACTTGTTTTTTCTATGCTCGGTACTAACTTATTTTGTAGATTCTTTGGACTTGTTCTTATGGGGATCGCTCCACATTTGGGTAATATCGTTATTTTCCTCTCTTTGACTTGGATCTTAATTAACATTGAGGACAACGTCAAGTTTTAAGTTTGGGGGTGTGGGATATTCTATACATTTCTTTATTTAGTCCATGTTTTTGCTCACATGTTAGTTACTTAGTATGCTTTTCTTAGAAAAATTAAAAAATTTAAAAACATTTTCTTTATTTTTTCTCCTTTTTTGGGCATTTTGCCTTTGTTTTCGATGATAAATTTCAATAATTACCTGGTCCAATAGACAACCCAATGATGCATGTTCTCGATTTTAGAAGTTATTAGAATTTAGTCTCAATTATTGATAATGTGAATAACTTCATCAATTAAACTTTAATCCCATGAGCACATGCGCTTTTATCATTCTATTGATTTGGTTTAAGATTTATATAACTCGGTAATCTTTTGTTGCATTGTATATACTTACACCGAGTAAGCTTTGTACCTTTCGTCGTTTGTGAGTGTATACACTATTCTTTTCTCATTGAAAACTTTGAATTCGTCGGTAATCTCTTTATTTTTTCATTTGACCGTTCATTAATTGAGTTCATACTATAAATGTGTTACTTGAGCATGATTTTCATATATTGTTTTAACTCGAGAATTGTGTAAACTTTGTGAAATGATCATAGGCATTCTTTGTTATATCACCCATATTAGCCTTGACCTCACCCTTATATGTTTACCCTCGTTAACCCCTTTGAGCCTAAATATTAGCCTTTCGTTTCATAACCCAATTCCCATAACCAACTATAAATTGGAGTTGTAGCCCATATATGCACTTTCCATACCTTTGTTTGGAATGTTACTTGGGATTGAATGTTGTTGTTGTGATGTCGGCTGTAATTTAGGCATATGAGAGTTTGAAAAGTAGAAGAAAAGAAAAGTGAAAAAGTGAAGAAAAAGAGAAAGTAAAAAGCAAAAGAAAACAAAAGAAAACATGAGAAAATGAAGAAAAGAAAAGAAAGAGAAAGTTCTAAATATTGTGTATATAGTTCAATAAGCTTTGATTACTCTCCCCGATGATATATCTAATGCTTATTGCCCACATTTTTCCATTATCCTGAGTTTTCATTCTGAACACTTTGAATTCGTACATACATTCTTTTCATTTCGTACCCTAGCCTAACCTACATTACAACCCTATACAAGTCCTATGTGATCTTAGGTTGATGTAATTCAAAAGGTATAATAGTTTTGATAATCTATGAAAATGCATTTCGCCACTTTTAATGTGCGGTATCTTTCATTAAGATTACAGTTTTTCAGTTTATATATAGCGTTCTTCATTTATGACATGTGTGCGGCCTAGTTTCCATTTACATTTACTCCTTATGCCCGCATATTCCGTGTGTTACGTCCCTGTTTTGAGAGAATTCACTTGATGAGTGTAATGCCCGTGAGGATTGAATGTATGCTTGCTTTATTTAGTATCCGATTTATTTAAGTTTTTCGCCAAATCACACTTTGCATGTGCTCGCTCCCCCTCCAACATTTTAAGGTTTCAATTCTATGAGGTGCATTCTATAATGTTAATGATTTCGACATTTGTTTGAATTCATTCAATGTGCTAATAATGCGTATGAAATCCTTTTCGCCATTGTTGGGCTTGTCGCATGTTGGTTTAGGAATATTTTGAGGAAATCATGTGTGATGTTTGTGGGTGTCATCCCTTAAAACCCTCACGAGATGACACTTGTCCACTAGGGTGACCTAGGGGTTTAACAGCTTATTGCATACACTAAATACAATCGAATCGCCCGCAAAAAATGGCCTTCTGCTTTTATATCATTCTTTTTTACCTATCTCCCGCTTTTGGTTTGCTTGTAGTTCTTGTTACATCATATTTCATTACTGAGGACTAGCAATGTGTAAGTTAGGGGGTGTGATTATACGTAAATATTGCATATTTCATCCTCCGAACGGACACATTTTAGCCCCCTTGGGTGCCTTAATCTTTATATTTAAGCCCATTAACCAGACAACCTCGGTTTATATTGTTAACATGCTATATGAGGTATAATTGGGCTTTTATAGGTATTTGGGTACTAAGAATGGAGTTCGAACGCATTCTGCTCAAGTTCCGTACGCAGTCGCACGTTCAAGGGGATTTTAGTCTTTTTACAGATTGGGCACCTGACCCAACATCTTCACGAAAGTTACAGCCCTTATATCTAGCTTCGCGTGGCAGCGAACGGTGCGCGAATCCGATTCATAACGAAGAAGTTACGACAATTTTAGCGGAAGAGAAAAGCTTGGAAACCAAAACAGCAATGCAGTGGCTGATACCTTCTTGATCGATCGATCGACGATTTTGGTAGATCGATCGATCCTTCTCCACAGTGTACTTTTTTCTTCTTGATCGATCGATCGACGATTTTGGTCGATCGATCGATCCCCTGTTTTCAGGAGATATTTTGCCTTTTCTTTTCTTTTCTTTTCTATTTCTTTTCCCACTTACTATATAAAGGTTTTTTGTTGTAATAATCAGATATAAACGTTTTACGATAGATTTTAGCTTAGAATAACTTAGGGTTGGAGGGTTTTGGAGGGTTTTTCTTCAATTGTTCTTGGATTGACACCCCATTTGGGTTGAATGTTGCACTATTCATCACCCTCTCCATTAATATAGTGTGTATTTCCTTATTTCTTGCTTTGATAATTATGTTTTACATGCTTTGTTAATTAGTTTACATGCTTTCTTCCCGTGCTTTATAGGTAATTTAAATTAGGTTGTGTTTGAATTGAACTCACTCGAGTTAACGCGTTGCTTGGCTTTGGTGATAGTGTTTACGGGTCTATTTCGGGTGCGTTGTCCTAGTTATTACGCCTAGGAGATTTGACGGGGCATATCATGTATGTCTTGTGCTTATGACCTTTCGCGCGTAATTTTCGGGATATTTGTTGACGCCAAAATCTTATTAGGCTTTTATGAGGATTTATGGGCGTGACAACCCTTGATTTAATTAAGTGTCGAAATGAGATGCATTTGTAATAACTCGTCGACCCATGTAATCATTTTATACAAATTAACCCGGGTGAAGGATATTCGACGCAACCTATAGTTTTACTCACTTTGTTAGTCTAGTTTCAATACACTTGCCTATATTAATATTTCCCTTTCAAGCATCTTTTTTTTTTAGTTTGTAATCATCTTATACACTTTTATTTCGGAGTATTAAATCATATAAATTCTAGCAACTCATCCCAGTGGATCTTTTGATACCCGACTTACCGCTAGACTTGCCTCGCAAGTGTCGTCGTAATTTAGGGTTTTGTCTTGAATAGGCGAAACAAAAACAACAACCGACGTCTGACACGTGCCGCGCTTTTCGCACTCGATCAGTGCCACACCCTGTACATGTGAGGCATATTTAGATAAGGCCGCAGCGTGCAAGTTATAGGCTGCAGCAGCATGTCTTCGGTACTTGCCCATTATATGCATTCCACGATAAGGTACTATATCTGTACTATCACTATCTGCTCCTCGAACATTTTATTAACCAACCTTTGATATGTAGCACCTGCATTTTTCAAACCGAAATGCATAACATTATAACAGTATGTTCCTCGGGCAGTGATGAAAGAAGTACTTTCCCTGTCTTCAGGTTTTATTTTTATCTGGTTATAACCAGAATAAGCATCCATAAAGCTGAGTAACTCATGTCCTGATGTTACATCCACGAGTTGATCTATTCAGGACAAAGGAAAATGATCCTTTGGGCATGCTTTATTTAAATCTGTGAAGTCTACACACATTCTCCACTTTTTTTTTACCATAACTACGTTGGCCAACCAGTCTGGATATTTCACTTCATTAATAAAAGCTTCTTTCTGAAGCTTTTCGACTTCTTCCTATATGGTTTGGTTATTCTCGGGGCTGAACACTCTTTATCTTTGTTTGACTAGTTTAACTTCTTTTTTACGTTGAGCTCATGACAAAAGAAATTAGGATCTATCCCAGGCATATTTTCACGACTCTAAGCAAACACATGCTTTCTCTATTTAAGGAAGCTCACTAGTTCCTGTTTAAGAACAGGATCCAATGTTGTCCTTATTTGAGTGATGCACTCCGATTTATCATCATCTAACACAATGCTTTCAGTTGCTTCCATAATTTGTCGCTTTACCAACTTTGTTTCCTCTATTGGATCTAAGGTTTCAACCTCAGATTCTTCATCAAGCTCATGAGTATTCACTTGGTAGGTAGTGGTTTTCTTCTTTATTTCTTCTAAGTCTTATTTCTTGGTAGAAGAGTTGTAACACTCCCGAGCTACTTTCTGATCACCTTTCATAATTCCCACACCAAAGTTAGTTGGTAATTTTAAGCACTGATGAACAATGGATGGTACTGCTATGAACTTCTTTAGCCCTACTCTTCCCGTGATTATATTATAAGTTGAATGTACATTTTTATCCATTACAAATAAATGGATCTCTGTTCGCCTCGCTGGCCAAGTGCCTATCATCACCTCCATTTTAATGGTTCCCAAATGAAAGACTTTCTCCCCTGCAAAGCCTATTAGTGGTCGATGATAAGGCTCTAATTGGCTAAGTTTAAAATCCAAGTTGCTGAAATATGGATAGAACATGATATCTGTCGAGCTACCATTATTTACTAATAGTCGTGAGACAACGATTTCTTCCTTTCTAAATTTGATTACTAACGAGTCATCGTGAGGATACAGTACTCCTGAAAGGTCATATTTAGAGAAACCAATTACTAGTTTATCTTTGTTAACCTTCCTAGGATGATCTTCCTCTACAAGGTTGATCCTCTGTATGTACGAGCAAGCTTGTGCCTCATTGAGGTAAGCTTGTTGTATGATCTCTTCCTCCTGCATCTCCACCTGTAATCATTTGGAAATCAAAAGAACTAAAATTGATACAGAATACCTCACTTTCTGGTTACTGGGTTTTTTAGGGAGATCGGGATCATCCCGGTCATCTTTATGAGTTATTTTCTTCTCCTATCTGGGCTAGCAAGGAGATTTTGATCTACGTCGAATTCCTTCGTTGTTCTGCCGATCAACGTACTGATTCAGTTTTCCTCTTCGGATGAGAGTATCAATATCATTTTTAAGAGTTATACAACGTTCCGTCATATGATCGTGATCCTTGTGGAATTCTCAATACTTAGTTTTATCTCTCTTGGTCGGGGAACTTCTCAGCTTATTAAGCCAATGCACATCTTTATTATGCTGGATTTTTTTCCAAAACATGGTGAATTCCCATTGTTAACGGAGTATAGTTGTTGTACTTCTTGATTCGCTCCAAAACTCCTTTTTGTTTTAATTCCTTGTGTTCTCTGGGGTCTTTATGATTTTTTTTATCATTTTTGCCATCAACTTTTTTACCCGAGCTACACTTGGCTGTCATTGCTTCCTCGGCATTCATGATCTTTGCTGCTTTAGCCCTTAATTCTGCCATTCTCTTTGGAGGATCCTTGACAAGAGTGTAATACAGTTTTTCGGGGAGCAAGCCAGTCATGAGATCAGTTATTTCAATTTTCTCCTCATAATCTATGACTTTTAGTTTCTCGTTATTAAAACGAATGATATAATCTTTGGTGCTCTCTCATTCTTTTTGTATCACACTAAGTAAGTGTGCCGCTATTTTTACAGACTTCGCTCGAAAGTAAAAGTTGTTAAAGAATATCTCGGCCAGTTGGTTAAAGCTATAAATTTGTCCCCGAGGAATACCATTATACCAAATTTGGGCAAATCCAGTAATGGTTCCAGAAAATTCTCTATACCTCATTTCGTCGGGGACGGTATAGATATTATCAGTTGTCTGGTATTGTTCAAAATGGAGGACGGATCAATTTTTTCATCATATTTGGGTGTTACTACTGGAGCCATGAACTTTGCTGGAGTAGGGAAACCGCAATTTCTTGCACAAATGGATACCTTTTTATAAAACTTCATTGTAGTGGGTTTCTTGTCTTCGTCATTTCTCTTAAACTGTCTTCCAATCTCTATATGGAGCCTTTTCATGCATAATTGGCAGCACCGGATTTATGCATTGTAACTTTATTAGTTGTTGAGCTTTCTTCCTGAAGTCGTTGCTCAGTCCGAGTAGCAGTTTGTCGGGCGTTTGATCTAGATTGAGTTGTGCTTTCCCTTTGATCAGATGGTCGTTGGGTATTACCACATCTTCCCCTATGAACATTTATGTTCCCCCTGGGTCCCAAACGATCGAAGGGAGAAGCACAACTTAATCTCTCTAAGGCACTTGGCCTCTCTAGAGAATAAGACTGCGTGTGGAAAGATTTAGATGTCCTGAGTAATGAATTTAATCCTGGATGGTAGGATACATCTCTTGTTGTCATCGAGTGGCTGCGCCGAACACCTCTTGGTGGTGGTGGTGGCATATTTTCTTAAGCAGGTTCCCCAATTTGAAGAGTTTGTGCGAGTTTCCTGATAGTATCTTGCATAACCTCCTGTCCTCTTGCAATACTGGCGAGAATTCCAGTTAAATTATTTGTAGATGGAGGAGCAAAAGGAGTATATGGAATACCTTTGTTACTGTTATTTGATTCAGGAATATCATCCATTTATATGTCTAATTGAATGAGATCGATTAGAAAAATAGTTCCCACAAGCGGCATCAATATGTTGATGCAAAAAACTAGACTAGGCTAATTAATTGATCACAGATAAATAGAAATAAAAGAGACAAGAGATTTTTAAAGTGGTTCGGCTTAAGGGAAGAGCCTACGTCCACTGTTGTGTATTGCTTTGGAATTGTTCAATTGCCTCTCTTTTCATGTCCCTTGGATGTATGGTATACAATGTATTTATAGCCCCCAAAGGGTGTACAAGAGCCGAAATATCAAAGGACGGAATGTCTTTATATCATAGACATTTACATCTGTATAATCATTAATGTGTACATGAATTTTTTTGGAAGCAAATAATTTAAAACATGTACACGAATTTTTTTGGAAGCAAATAATTTAAATTAGTTAATAAAATAAATTTATTATTGATCACGGTCCAAAACCGTGACATATCTGTGATAATTATTTAATGAGTTAAAAGGAATTCATGGTCAGGAACTGTTGCCACCTCATATATGGTCACGATAGTGAGTCGCAGTTTATGAAATTGACCAATCAATTAAAGTTCACGGCAGGGGGTCACAGTCAAGAACCGTGGTCATATGTACTATTTTCATGGCAGGGGATCACGATTCATGACCGTAACTAGTTAAATAGTGGTCACGGTAATGGTCACGATTCATGACGGTGACCATATTTCCAATATTACGTTACAGAATTTGATCGTGACCCTTGATTTGGTCACAGTTTTAGACCGTGACGCCCAAACTTACCCTTAAAATTATCACAACCATGACCAATGCAGTTTGTCATGGTAAAAAACGATATCGCTTTTCGATTTTTGGTGTAGTGTATGAAAAGGGAGAGAAAATACTAAAGAAAGCGTAAATGAATTAAAGAAGTAGGATATGAATTATGTGCAAGATTAGACTTGAATACTAGAGCGAATTCGGAATGCCTACGTACTCTCGCTAAGAGAGATCAATGCTGACGTAGTTTGAACACGTGCTTTAAATGGGGGTTTAAATTACTTTGTAAACTATTTGTGCTTTGGAATTTGAGAAAGTGGGCGTTAAAAGCCCAAATAAGAAAATTGATGTAGGATCAATGCAAAATGAATGTGAAAAAAACTTGTGATGCGAGATTTTAGGAAATAGCATTATTAAGGGCCTGTTTGGTTTCTTGTTCTGAAAATTATGCTTAAATTTCGATTCTTGGAATGAATTATAAAAGTCGTTTTGAAGTTTTTGTTAATCTGAAACAGCGTTGGCAAGCTTTAGTTGAAAATTAGTTTTATAAAACAAATGTAATTTGCGTTTTTTTTAATAACATCATAATGACAATAATGGATTTTTTTTTAGTAATAACTTCATAATGACAATAATACTGAAAGACCCCGGATTTTAATGATTTCAAATTAAAATATTTAATTTCCTTTTTATTATAAAACACAATAGAGAAGATGCGGAAGCGTTGTAAAACAGGTGATGGTTCAACTTTCAAAAATAACAACAAGTTTTAATTTCTCAAAACAAATTAAAATATAATTCAAGTCCTAGAATTTGCCTAAGTCATAATTAACAATTATCCAAAGTTAGGCGAAACCAATTTTAGCAGATGACTTGAATAAACCAATTTTACCCAATATTTAATTTAAGTCCCAAATTAAAAGGGTGTGATAATTAAACCAAATTTTATCTTGAAATTATCCTAAGCATGGATTCAAAATTAATGAGCAAGATAAAATAAACAATGTCACACTACGCCGAGATGTACGAGGAAAAACCCAAGACGGGAAACAACCTCGGACGACCCTAGCCACAAGTCCACTAGATACGGAATTACAATTACAAGACAGATAGACTTACAACGACTGACTCGATCCCTCTCAAGCCTCGACGCTCCTTCTCGTAGAAACCTCTTCCTAGCGGACAACCTCGGAACACCACCGCGGTCTCGGAATCCACCGATGGGACTTTATATGGTCACCGTCACCCAAGCATGGAGCCTTTCAAAAGTCTTCTTTGTGATGGGGTGTAGAAGCAAACCCGAAACGTCTCTTGAATTCGGTAGAGAAAACCGGTGCCAAAAACTCCAATCAATTGATATAAATATAGAAACTTGGATAAACACAATTGGGTGTAAACTAGAGTGTGTATGAATTTTTTCTTTGAAAGAATAACACTCAAAACATGAGCTTTTTCCTTAAACAAATTTTGTCTCAAAATACTCTCTAGGAGTTTGTATGGTATGAAAAAGATACCCCTTGAAAAATGATTCCCGTCCTTGATAAAGCCTTAAAAAATCAGTTAAGAAACAAGTGGGATAATGGGGTGAAAACTGCCACAAAACTGCTCAAAACCGTTCCCGCCTGGCGTCTCGTTCGAACGAACTTGACTCTCGTTCGAACGAGACTTCTAACGAGCGACCAGCCTGGGCTCGTTAGAATCTCGTTAGAACGAAAAACTCGTTCGAATGACATATCGAACGACTGACCAGTTTAGGGTCGTTGGCAAACTCGTTCGAACGAAACTGGTTCGAACGACAAAACTCGTTCGAACGAAATCTGGTTCGAACGAAAAAACTCGTTCGAACGACATTTCTAACGAACGACCAGAAAGTTTGTAAAATTCGATTTTGGCCCAGAAACTTTTATATACTTATTTTAAAGTTCTAATTGATTCTTTCTGAAAATAAAATGCAGTTTTTTATTACACCTAACACCCAATACATATTGTTCCAAGCTCCTATATAAATATAATTACATTCATACCTTGGGAGCATGGAACCTTAGTTGATGACGTAGAAACGAGGCACGCAAACCGACATTTTGATGAAGCTTTAAATTCTTTGCCTCTACGTCTTCAATACATACTTCATAGGCTTGAGAATATTACAAATAAATACTATCCTATGAATAAATGTTTTTGTCCGGAATTGAGCCAAAACTATATATGGACTCAATTGGAAATTTGTGTCCTTATAAATCTCCCCCTTTGGCTATTCCGGGACAAAAACCAAACAAAAAAATCCTAAAGGGCCGTCAAGCTCTATTGGACTCGAAACATAACCCGCCCAATCTTGACTCAACCCAAGGATCAAACGCTTTGCCATTAAACAATGCTGCTTTAGTAGGATACCTGCACACTTAAGCAAACTCATCAAATGCATAGGGAATATCAAAATATAAAATGCAATTAATTAAATTATTCCCCCTAAATTAATTCTCCCCTTTATCAAATACATGACCTACTTAGAAAGACGTCTCCCCCTAAGATAAATCTCCCCCAAATGAAGATACAATAATAATAGGATTAGATACCATTTCTCCCCCTATCATCATTCTCCCCCTTTTTGTTCAGGAATAGGCAAAGGATAAAGAACTAATAAACAGCATGTGGAAGCTTAAAGAAAAGACATGACATCATATGGGCAATAAAAGCAAGGCAAAGACAAAATAATATCATATATATATAGATACTAAAAATATACCAATAGAGCACTTGCATATATATATAGATATAAACACACACATGACACAAAATACAATAAGTTTGCACACTCGTATGGCAAAAATGTGTCATATGGAAACGGAAGTGTAGGGGTGTGTACTAGCAACAATTAAATTTAGACCCAAACACTAAATAAATGTTCACGGAGTTCTCATTTGATTGCAAACTTCATCACATTGAAATATAACCTCATGTGACAATATAGACTGAACTCAATGAACAAACATACACAATGCATACAAGCCTAGCATGATGATGATTCTACAAACCAAATAGAGTCATGACATTAAAGACCACTAGGATAAAAGGACATTGTGCAAACCGTTGATATACCATCCAAATCTCCCTCAATTAGCATATATATTCTTTTAATTTTTGAATGAATATATCAAACAAACATAGGCCTTGGCAGTTGTTTCCTTTTTAATGCCAAATATTATGTTTTTAGGCCTTTGGATCACGTATTTCTTTTAGATCCAATCAACGGTGGTTTACTATCGCAAAAGATTTAATTCATCCTTTCGGAGCCCTTCCCCGTGCATATATGAATTTATCATGTTTTCATTTTTCACACAAATCTC
Organism: Sambucus nigra; assembly: GCA_949130495.1. Lineage (NCBI taxonomy): Eukaryota > Viridiplantae > Streptophyta > Magnoliopsida > Dipsacales > Adoxaceae > Sambucus > Sambucus nigra. Next base: position 63,730,871 of record OX422219.1, read on the forward strand.
ACATGCAACGGATTTTGACATGCACTAGTCCTCCTAGGTCATAGGTATGTATATGACTAGATTGATAGGAGAACACCTCAAAAAGCTCAAATATACCATGTGACATTAAGATTTCAAAAGAGCTCGTGCATGTGTGAAAAGAGGCATATAGAAATAGAATCCATTTAAACAATACAAAATCCAACTACTCCATATAAAACATGGTAAAGAACATTTTAAGGATTGAAAATCTACACCAAAAGTTCTAGCCACATGGGAGCGTAAACGATAGGATTCAAACACAAATATATGCCACATAAAGTGTGTCAAACAAAAATACACACAAAACAAAATCTTTTTGAGTTTTTAACATTTTTAATCAAAAATAAATATTTACTCAAAAGGACAAACAAAAAATCATTTGTATTTTTCATTAAGCTTAAATGAAATAAATAAAACACAAATGATAAACAAAAATCTTTTTATATTTTTCAATTAATACAAACACAAAATATAATACAAAAAGATAAACAAGTCATGATTTCTAGCATGGGATATAAAATAAGGCGATGACTAGAAAATGACTAAAACAAGCATACATTTAGCATGTGAATATGACATAAAGTACAAACGCTAAAGTATGTAAACACTAACACATTCATCCTTTAGATTTAGCAAGGGAGGAAGGATGTGAAAGTAAATGAGAATCAACAACCTTATTTTGTAAGGCAACCAAGTCGGATTTCCTAACCCAAATTAACGAGGAATGACTATTTTGGGGTGTAGGAACGTTAACTACCGTGGTTACTTTACTATGGGGTTTTCTAGGAATTCGTTTAAGATCTAAACAAAATTTCCTAAGATGACCTTGTCGACCACAATGAGTACAAGTGAGAACATGTCGAAAAGATCTACTTAAGGAGTGATCTTTAAAAGTATTCCTAGTTGATTCTCCTAAAACATTGGTTTGGGCATTATGAGTAAATTCATTACAAGGATTGAAGCCTAAACCACAAGTGTCATTTTTAATTTGGACCGTTCCTAACATTTTATCAAGTTTTTCAGAACGACATTCCAAATCAATTTGACATTACTAGAATCTTTTAATTTATTTTCCAATTCAGTAATGTTAGATTCTAGTAAAACATTTCGCTCTTCAAAAGCAAGAAGCTCGAAACTTCTCGTAGAAACCTCTTCCTAGCGGACAACCTCGGAACACCACCGCGGTCTCGGAATCCACCGATGGGACTTTATATGGTCACCGTCACCCAAGCATGGAGCCTTTCTCCGTGTGGGTAGAATCTCAACAAAAGTATTCTTTGTGATGGGGTGTAGAAGCAAACCCGAAACGTCTCTTGAATTCGGTAGAGAAAACCGGTGCCAAAAACTCCAAGCAATTGATATAAATATAGAAACTTGGATAAACACAATTGGGTGTAAACTAGAGTGTGTATGAATTTTTTCTTTGAAAGAATAACACTCAAAACATGAGCTTTTTCCTTAAACAAATTTTGTCTCAAAATACTCTCTAGGAGTTTGTATGGTATGAAAAAGATACCCCTTGAAAAATGATTCCCGTCCTTGATAAAGCCTTAAAAAATCAGTTAAGAAACAAGTGGGATAATGGAGTGAAAACTGCCAAAAAACTGCTCAAAACCGTTCCCGCCTGGCGTCTCGTTCGAACGAACTTGACTCTCGTTCGAACGAGACTTCTAACGAGCGACCAGCTTGGGCTCGTTAGAATCTCGTTAGATACCTCGTTAGAACGAAAAACTCGTTCGAACGACATATCGAACGACTGACCAGTTTAGGGTCGTTGGCAAACTCGTTCGAACGAAACTGGTTCGAACGAAAAAACTCGTTCGAACGAAATCTGGTTCGAACGAAAAAACTCGTTCGAACGACATTTCTAACGAACGACCAGAAAGTTTATAAAATTCGATTTTGGCCCAGAAACTTTTATATACTTATTTTAAAGTTCTAATTGATTCTTTCTGAAAATAAAATGCAGTTTTTTATTAAACCTAACACCCAATACATATTGTTCCAAGCTCCTATATAAATATAATTACATTCATACCTTGGGAGCATGGAACCTTAGTTGATGACGTAGAAACGAGGCACGCAAATCGGCATTTTGATGAAGCTTTAAATTCTTTGTCACTACGTCTTCAATACATACTTCATAGGCTTGAGAATATTACAAATAAATACTATCCTATGAATAAATGTTTTTGTCCGGAATTGAGCCAAAACTATAGATGGACTCAATTGGAAATTTGTGTCCTTACAAATACAACAAGGGGTGGAACTATTTGGGCCACGAAAAAGATGTATAAATTACAACTTGAAAGCTTACAAAAAGTGTTTAACCAATACATTCCAACAAGATTCTAATAATAAATTATGATTTCACATGTGCAGTCCACATTGTTGTGGCAATACGATCTCTCTTTCTAGCCATCCGATTAAGTCATGTTTGTGTCATGTCCAATAGTGGTGCATCATGGCCATGTTTTCCATCAAGTAAGGGAGGTACAAAATCTTCATCTTCGAATTCTGCAAAAAAACTGTCATCCCTTGAACATATGCGAATGAAGTTATGCAATGCATAACAAGCATAAACCATTAAAGCCCGTCGAGTCGGTTTGTAGTTTGTCATATACTTGAAAATTGAAAATCTATTCTTAAACACACCAAAGGTTCTCTCAATCACATTTCTCAGCCTGGAGTGCCTCTTGTTGAACAACTCCTTTTGACCAACGGGTTCCTCATTATGGTAGTCTTGTAAATGATAACGCTCACCTCTGTATAGTGCTAAAAATCCGGGCATATTGCTATATCCGCAATCCACCAAATAGTATTTATCTGTTAGAGAAAATATAATATATATATATATATATATATATATATATATATATATTATAAATTAGAAAAAAATAAATAAAAGCATATATTTCAATATACTTACGTTTTGGAGGGGGGGCTAATAGGCCATTTTGTAAGGTGGTTAAAATAACCCGGGAATCATTGACGCTACCTTCCCATCCAAAATAGATAAATGTGAACATCATGTCGAAGTTACATGCCGTCATAACATTTTGCGATACGAAGCCTTTTCGTGAACGACATGCATTATATCGATTACTAGGCTCCCATGCATCGACTAAAGTCCCATTAATTACACCAACTGCTCCCTACATTTAAATTTCAAAATGGAAGTCAGCTTATCTATATTCATTTCAATTTGTATATAAAATAAGAGGACAAAATATCTGGAACCATGTATAGTGGTCGGTATTCATTGCAATTTGCTGAGGTACAATGTCACAATCTAAAGGGAAAATAAGAACTGTTGCCGCACTCCCCAATGCTCTCAACACAACTTTAAAATGCCGATTAATTGTCTTTGTTAAATGTTGAAAGCGGTCAACGACAACTCTATGCCTATGGCTTTGACCAACAACGTACAATAATATTGCTACGGATTCTTCAATGTGTACACGACTATGTGCTGAATTCTCTATATAGTTGCCCATCACAAAGAAATCACATAAAGCCCAAAAACATTGTTGTTTCATATGAAAAATATTTTGACACTTTGCTAAAGCTCCATCGAGTATCTCTTTTACATAGTTGACACCCGTGAGAGCAGACGAATGATAAGGCGATTTTTGTTGTGAGAATAGCAAATGGAGTGCCATAAGGTCTCAACTTCTTCACTCCTATCATCCGAAGAGGAATCCATATTGTTGTTCATTAAATCAAACTGCAACTACTTAAAACAACTGCAACATTATTATAGCACATATCAGTATATATAGCAGCCTTGTAATATATATAGTATATATAACAACCATTATGGCAGCCTTAGTATAACAACTATTGTTCTATATCAGCCTTAGTATAGCAACAGCCATTATAGCAGCCTTTAGTATAACAACAACCTTAGTATAACATCAACAACCTTAATATAACAACCATTAGTATTGTTATATAACAACCATTAGTATTATTAAAACAACCATTATATATAAACTGTTAGCAGCAATACTATTATAATAACAATTCTAAGCAATATTAAAGCAACAATACTAAGCCAACATATAAACCAACAATACTAAACCAACATATAAACCAACAATACTAAACCAATAATACAACACATAACAATATAAACCAACATATAAAGCAGTCTTAAACAATAGTACAACACAACATTGTAACACCCCGCCTAATTAAATGTCGGGTGGCCAGTCCCATACCAAATTAAAACAGAATATACAGTTGGCTCATTCTTAGCATCACTGTCAAAAACATTTAAAACTCACCCAATACCCAATTAAGCTGGTATTAAAAGCTTTCCAAATTTTAATTTCAACAAAATTCACTTTTAGTTTACGAATAACACTACACATATTATTCTACAACACTAATAACTGAACAGATAATTCCAAAAGAATTTAAATGCAATTGAAATAAACATTCCCACATAATAATTCAATACAGTAATCCCAACAATAGTAAATGTATTAAAATGACACGAGTACAAGAGTATTTGACTCAGATAGAAGAGGTAACTGAATTCCTTTGGGCGACATGCCCTAACTATAAGAATACTGTGAATCAAATGAAGATAGGCATCTAAGCAATACTCCATAGCTCCATAGCTCCATAGCTCGTCATAATCCACTAAGGTTGGCGTCCCTGTTGCTGGACACCTGATATAGAAGGTACAATAGAAAAGAGAATATGCAAGGAAACGGGTCAGAGCCCGATGTGAAAATGATTTTGAAAACAGCAAGTATTTAACAAGTGCAATAAAACATTTATTATGTACATGTTAGTATCCAACTCTCACTTACTATTCTCACCCCTCATCTAGAGTGCACACTTAACGTTTCCTATTAACCTCCAAGTTAATATTTCCTCTTAACTAGTTTTCATAATATGATTCCATCCCATATCATAACCCCCTATGTCCCATACCATACGTCGTATAATCATTCATATGCTTTTCTCATCAATATGAATCGTTTCTCATTAATATGAATTAATCTTTTCAAATCTTTAAGAATAAACATTCATTAACTTAATTCCATTCTCTTTCTCTATTCACCGTTATCTACAATTATCACACAATAGATTGATTTAACCACTATATATATTCATCAATTCATTATATATATATATATATATATATATATACACACACACACACACACACATACATACATATATAATACGGAACCCTGAGTCACAGCTGTGGTGCAATGCATTACTGTGCTATTATGTCCCAATATCGCCGGTCGCCGAATAGGGGACTAAAGGTTCGGTAAGGATTCCTCGAACCACAAATAACAACACAAACATTGGAGGCGAACATAGTTCTCATACCCATGGCCCACGCACATACCTACGTTCCCATAGTCAGCGGACTTATCAACCCCCCAATAAGTCTTTCATAGACCTATGTTCTCGAGCGACAAATAAAAAATCCCATAGATTCATCAGGATATGACTGCCCTCACGCGCAAACCTCCCACCGATAGCAAGCAAGCTAGGTATGTCATACACATAAATCATCAATCAATCAAATAGGTATTTTCATACCTATAATATAATATCAACAAGGTACTCACACTACCCTAAGATAATCCCCATAGGTAGCATTATATCTCTCAAATCATACGTATTAAAATATTATGACTTTACTTCTTAATTTAATTATCCCCGAGACTCACTCATTAATCAAGGTTCAAATAGGTTTTTCCTCAACATTTTATTCAGTAAGAAATCACTAATATCTTATTGGTCCATATCATCTTATCTCCCGAATTACCACGAATTAAACTTTCCCTTAATTAGGGTTAAAAGTGATAGTTTCAAATCTCTTATAAAAAACATCCTCTATCACATAAGATTAAACCCTCTTGTAAACTTAAGGATACCCAGGTGTTATGTTCAACCTCCCCTACTGGACCTATCCTTAATCCTCTTGCATAACAATTAGAATCCAATACATGAATCTAGCAACCGAAATTTCTTTCAAATTTAATTATCATAATTCTAATCAATTAAATCCCAATCATATTAATTCAATTCTTCTCTAAGTCCCATAATATCTAATTAATAATCACCAAAGATCTACAAAAGGTTTGGGATAAGAACAAACATTAAAAAGAAACAACTATAGGAATTCTGGGGAGGTCGATCGATCGAAGGCAGGGGGTCGATCGATCGATCGCCCAGATAATAGCCCAATTTTCTGCATTTCTTCTACTACGAGTTTCATCACTTTTGATCATTCAAACCTTCATATTAACTACCCAAATTACTTATAAACCTTACTACATGATATAGTAACATATGTGAATGATTTCTAATGCTATAAACATCCTAGAATCATCAAGAGTTAATATTAAATGCATATATTCATCCTATTTTTTTAGAAAATTATAAACATGATATCTTCAAGAACACACCGTTGATTCTCAGAATTTCTTCAACATATTTATGATTATTTCGTGGATTACTAACTACCTAAAACATAAGTTTAATTCCTATATATTTTCAGATTCCCAAAATCCATTAACATCTCTATCTTTTCATCTTCCAAACATGAAAAATCTTATCTTTTTATAACTATTCTAACATGGACAATATACAAACTTAGATTGCAATTATCAAACACTTGCCTCTAATGAAGTTCTGATCCTTTGGGGTTGAATAACACAGGTGGTTCTCCCTTTCTCCGTCCAACTTCCGGTGGTGGTTGGTGGTGGTGACCTTTGGTCTTAGTTCTCCTCCTTTCCAAGCAAGTTTCTCTCTTCCCAAACAACCTTTCACTCTTTTACAAGGTGACATCTCAAGTTTTGTGTAGAAGAGATGAATAACCCACCTACAACTAATCTCCAAATACTTATAATAAGACAAAATCCAAAATCACTATTCACCCCCTATAAAAATGACTAAAATGCCCTTTTTGGTTGTCTCTTCGTTTTCAAATGACTCGAGACCCAAAACCAACATTCAAATAGACTTTTCTGACTATTTCAACCCTTTCGGACGCAACGACACAGTCAAAATGACTGTAAGGTTGATATAAAAATAAGTTTTCTTTTTAATCTCATAAATTAGTCCCGATACGTCTCATACCGCGTCCGACTAAAAATTCAAATTACCGAATTAACAACTCACAACAATATCAATAACATCACATTCATATATTACCTAAATATCTTTAAGTAATATTCAGAATCGTTCATTTTAATATCCACAATTCGGATAAAACCCAAATGAATTAATTAATAAAAAAATCCAATTAATTCATTAATTTAAAATATAACCCATTTTTAAAAGTCATTAAAATCACGGGGTATTACAAACAATACATCAGTACAACAACATATAAAGCACTATAAAACATATGACACAATATTAAACCAACATAAAGCATCCTAGAACTGACATAAAGCAGTATAAAATAAATAACATTAAACCAAAACGAATTTAACCGAGAAAACTCGCCATCCAAGTCCGTCTACGTTCTTCGTTCATACAAATGAACGCCTCGCAATAAACCTCATATTTTGCAAATGCATCCAATGCCTTTAAAAAACTGATCAACGGGAACGTCAACCATATTGTCAAGTACGGACAAACAATTTGTCAAACTAAATGGATTGGGAGCAGTTTGTTCTTTCAATTTCTCAGTTCTACCTCGTGACGCTGAAGCCAGTGCTTCCATGCAATTGTCCATCAGATATGTCTTACGACGATGAGCTCCCTTTGAAGTTTGAACGTCATCCTCCTCCTCGCACAAATCAGTTTGTGCAAACTCAAAATTAATTTCTCTCTCCTCATCCGAATCAATTGGACCTTGCGTTTAAGCCCTATCGTACATACCGGTTGCAGTACTCTCTTTAAAGATCTTGCACAATGAATCATATAACATGCAACCCTTGTCCTTTAATGGCTTAGCTTTGGGATAAGCCTGAAAAATGTCAAATATGACACAATATTTAAAATATGACACAATAAATCTAGTAATTACGCAACAAAGATCAAAATCATCGTATATAGGAGTTTACCAATAAATAGGTTGCCCGAACACCCTCTTCAGCAGCCACGGTTCCCGTTTCGCTATTCCATCCAAACTCGGTTGTGTTTATAAGCTTTGTAAACGCAGTGTATTTGTTCTTCAACTTGTTGTATTTTCATTTTACTTGGACAACCGAGAATGAGTGATTGGTCTCTGTTTTAATCTGAGTCACAAATCCTTGCCAAACATTGGCAGGAAAGGTGGAACTTTTGAGATTATTATTATCATCTTCAGTCTCCATCATCAAATTAAAAGGCCGCTCAACACTTGTTGACCATAATCGAGTCTCCCCGGCCACACGAGACATCTATATCATAAGCCTGTTAGCATACCATAAATACTCCATACTCTATAAATAAAAATAAAAATAAAACATACTCCTAGACATGTTAACATGCTATAAACAACAAGCACAAATAACAAAAATGCAAAAATTCTTTACAACTGTTAGCATGCCTTATATAACAAAAATGCATATCATTAACAGAAAATCAACAAAGATTGGAATTTATGCCCATAATTAATTCTTTACCACTTTATGCATAGGAATTTATGCCCAGAAATAATTCTTTTACTTTGCCACTGTATGCATAAATCAACAGATATTGCAACAGGAACCAACATAAACCAGAAATAATTACACACAAACATTAACAAAAAAAAATGCTTACGTTCCAACATAAAAATTATCTTCAAAACAGAAAAACTGGGGATATATCGAGCAAAATCTGGAAGAGAAATTATCTTCGGAGGATTCGCACCTCTTTGCCTGGAGGGAAGGGATCGCCCGCCCGTTTGAGGAGATACCTGATCTTTTCCGGCACACCATGTATTTTCACAGGGTTTTGTGGGGTTTTATAGGAACCCTTATCTCTTTATGGGGTTAGGGTTACTTTGTAGGTGGGAGATGAAATACAAAATCAGATGTGGGTGAGATGTTAAATCAGATTGATTGAAGAGGATATGATCGGAGGTAGGTATTAATGGTGATTGTGAGTTGGGATATTAATGGAGATGGTTGGTCGTTGGACAAGAGGAAAGGGAAGGACGGGAGCGAGAGCTGGGTTTGTCGTTCAACTTGGATAGATTCTAATGCTAAGTAATAATAGAGGTAAAAGTTATTTTCTAAACAATTCGATTAAAACCCAACTTTTTAAAACCCACGGTTAAAACTATGGGTAGTGAACCATAATACCAAACACGGTTTGAATGCCCATTTTGAATTATAACACCAAAATCCTTATTATAACAATAAACCGAATGAGGCCTAATTTACTAAAGCAAAATAAACCTTGTTTTTGGTATTATTTTAATGAAAAATAGATTTAAAATGTATATAGGTAAAAAAGTGATTTAACTAGTACTAATAAGATTTGATGGCAAATATAGCTCTAATGCATGTCTGAACTTGAGATCCAAAGATGTAAATGAGAGAAGGAGAATTTAAATGAAAATAAAAATATTTTTTTTTATCTAAATAAGATATAACTACACTTTTAACGTCGTATACCAAATTCTTGTACACACTTGCTGATTTAAAATTCTTGTGACTTAAAAGGGGTATGTAAAAAGATTCATGAGATGCAAATAAGAAATGTTAATTTAGATTAATTGTGTCATTTTTTAATGGATCAAATATCAAAAAGTTTCTCAAACATTTTTTAATACACATTTAGTTTAAGTATTTTATTATGTACCAAAAAATCTTTTATTTTCTTATTTTTAAAGGTTCACGCCAGCGGAATGGTGAAAGACTTTTTGAAACAAAATAAAAAGATTTAGACTAAACGTGTATTAAAAAATGTTTCGAAAACTTTTTGATATATTTTCATTTTTTAATTGCGTTGCGAATATCGAAATAAAAACGCCCAAAAATGTAATTTTGATAGTATAAAACGGGTGGGGATTATTCCTACCCGACAAACTCGACTGCAATTTCGCACTTGTCCTTCGGCAAAAAGCTACACTCACCATACATATTCAAATTCCCTCTATTTTTCAAAAAATTGAGAGCTCACAATTTGGGTGGCATTGGAATAAAATCAAACCAAATCTTGCCAGTTTAAGGCGAGCATGGCTACACCAGATCGAATAGACCCCGACGATTGGGAGCTAATAAACGACGATGGCTTCGTCTACAAACGCAAAAAACGCCTCCACTCCGCCATTATTCCCGCCCCACCACTACCAGATCCAGAAGCTGAGAACATTCACAGAAGAAAACGCCGCAAAATAGCTCTTACCAAACTCAAACGAAGCTACCAAAACGAGATCGATAATTGGGAACTTTTGTCAAACACCTTACAGGCAATGTTTCAAAAAACCCAACAACAGAAAAACAACCAACAAACGCCGTCGTTTGACGACGCTGCTGCTGTTGGCTCTTCCAACTCGGATGTTACCTGCCGGAGAATCTTAGATGATTTACTTGCTCAGGTAATTCTTCTTTTGTTAGGGTTTAGGGTTACAAGCTTTACTTTTTGCCCTAATTGTTGCATCTATTATGGTTAGGATTTAGGTTAAATGTGTTTATTGCCCTAATTGTGAATTCGCCAACATAACTGAACAATTTACGCAACCAAACGGGTCCTTTGTTGTTGAGAATCTCCGCCTGAGACTTCATAGTTGAAATCAGTTTCAGCTAATCAAAGTTAAGCTGAAGATATGTCATTTCGTAATAGAGAGAAAAACGCCATAGAAAGAATGATTTTTAAATTTTTTGTTTATCCAGTTTTGTTTTCTTCCAAGACGAACAATAATGGAGTGAAATCTAATTCAAATCTCACGTATATTTCATCTGTTACCAAAGAAATAAAAATAGAAAGAAGGATTTTGAAAAGTTTTGTTTTTGTCACTATTGTTTTCGTAGCAGCCAAACGGAGCTAAATAAACTGAAATAACGAAATTGTAACTGTTTTATTGTAACATGAATGGATTAATATCATCAATTTAGTCCACAACGTTTACTTTTGCTCATAGCCTTGTGTTCTTGACATTTTGTCCCAACTCTTGCATTTATCATTATAATAGGATGTAAGGTTTCTGTATTTAGTTGTTTAGAATTAAGTTATCCCGTAAGGAGGAGTGATTTTGTTAATATGGATGGTAATGATAGGATAGAGGCAAGTCTAAATGGACTTGGTAGGATATGATAAAGAAGGACATGGTATCATGTGGTTTAATCGATGATATTATACTAAACAAAACAGAATGAAAAAAAAAAGGATTGACATAGCCGACCTCAAATATTTGGAAACAGTCTTTGTTGAGTTGTTGAGAATTAGAAGTCTCAACTTGAATTATCATAATTCAAATCTGCGTTAGCTAATCTAAGGTAAATAGAATATATCTCATTTGGTAATAGAGAAAAAGCAGAAAGAATGTGACATAGTCAGAGACAGAGTCAGTGACACTCTAAGAAAGAAAACAAATTCAAACATTGAGACTAAAAAAAAAACTAGTAATATTGATCAAGGTTCTAAAAAACGCGGGGCGTGATTGAGGCGTGGAGGCCAAGCCTTAAGCCTTAGAAGCCTAGGCGGGCCTAGGCGTAAAAAGGCGTTTAGGCCTTCTTTATATAATTTTATATTTTTTAACCATAACAATGCTATTAAAATACAAAAATTGCACATATCATAAAAATATATCTGAATATATGCAAATTAAAATACTATTTGATTATTTTGGATGAGATAATGGTCCGGTTTGTAAACAAATTCTTTAAAAGACGACATCGTTTCACTAAAGCTTTGTTGTTTTTAGAAAAAAATGCCCCTTAAGGGTTTTACCAAGAATAAGGTGTGAAAAGCGCAAGGGGAGGCGTTTCTCCCAAGCCTAAGCCTAGGCGGGTTTTTTAGAACAGTGATATTGATTGATTTGCCCCAAATTGGGAGTGCACTATTTATAAATAGTCCTAAAGGATGGATCGTAATTGGCATTGCACTATTTATAAATAGCCCTAAAGGAGGGATTCGGAAAGGGTCCATTGACATCACTAATGACGTCACATGGACCAGAACATTCCCATTACAAAATACCTATTCTAGCCCTCACTAAACCTAATAATTACGAATAAAAAATGAAAAATAATAAAAGAAAAAATTACATTATGAAAAATACGGAAATGTTGAAATTGCCCACCAATATAATTCACATCACACTTCTCCACTTAAAATCGAGTTTGTCCTCGAGCTTTAAACTTCAGAAACTTGTTTGAAAATTCGTGAAATATGCGGCCTTCCAAATCAACATGTAAATATTCCAAGTGAGATCAGACTTATTTATGTTGGGACAAAATAGAACAAGCCCATTACCCTTTATTAATATAGTCCAACTCACTTTTCTCAAGCAACCCAACCTAGAAATAAAGAAAGGAGGAACCTAAGACAATTAAAGGCCCAAGTTCTCTTTAGTTCAATAGGCCTAACCACAGTTGTCAAAATCGTACGATTCGATTCGATTCTCACATAACATGATTCGAATCGAGTTGAGAATCGCAAATGTCTAAAGAATCGGACTGAATCGACGATTCACGATTCGAATCTTCCGATTTGGGTCCGATTCACTTTTTTTTACCTTATAACCATATGTGTGTTTTAATAAAACAAATAAAAAAAGAAGCAAACAACAAAGGATACCGTTAAGATACTGAGTTTTAGAGAAAAACATATTTTCTTGGCTGCTTTTTTTGTCTATTCTCTTGGCCGAGTGTCTTCTATCTTTTACTTTTTTTGGTTATAAATTTTTTGTATTTGTTATTAAATCTTTGAAGGTATATTTGTTTTGTTGCTTTAAATTAGTATGAAAGCTATTTTAAAATAATATTGTTTTATAGTTAAGCTTAGTATTTGTTTGATTGTTTTAAATTAATATGGTTTACTATTTTAAATTAATATTGTTGTAATTTGTAGACTTTTTAAATTACTATTGTTAATCTTAGTAGGTAGGCCTGCTTAAAATTTTTGGAAGTATTTGTTTTACAGTTTTACTGTTTTAAATTAACCTTTGTATTTATTTTATTGTTTTAAATTAATATGTAAGCTGTTTTATGATATATTTTTTTTTTACATTTTTAAGCTTAAAATGAATGAGAACATGTGTTACGATTAAGTTTTGTCATATTACGCTTAATTACCAATTCTATAGTATTAAATCCCATTTACTTTGTTTTTATTATTTGGTTCCGATTCGACCGATTCGATTCACGATTCGCGATTCGGGGGGTAAACGATTCACGATACGATTCGCGATTTGACAACTATGGGCCTAACTCGAACCCTCTTCTTAATTTTTTTCAACGGAACCCCAATTAGCAATCACAGGAAACCAGAACCCACGAGTAACTTGTAACCATTCAAACCTGTAATCATTTGACCGGAGGCAACGAGCGCTTCTGACGGGGAGGGGACCACCGGTGGTTTACCTTTCCTCCTTCATGATCTTTCCTACTCTCTCCTCCATGGTTCAAAGTCTCGGTATCGGTCCCGGTATCGGACACCCGATTTTCAACTCGGTCGCGGTATCGGTCGCGGTATCGGGCGATACGCAAAGATACGCTATTTAGAGAGCGCAAAAAATTCCGGAAAAAATATAGAAAATTTAAAAAAAATAAGATTAACAATGTGGACTAATGAGATACATTCAAACCCATCATTCAAATATGCATTGCATTGTAGAATTGGTTATACTGAAGCGCGACAGAGTTGTCAGATTCAATATTGCATAGTAAACCAATAATAATATTGAAAAACAAAAATATACATTTTGTTTTAACAACAATGTATATTTTTTTACATTTTTACAAAAACATACAAAATAACGTTGTTACAAAAATGTACATTTTTTAACAACAATGTAAATTTTTTTACATTTTTACAAAAACGTACAAAAGAACATTTTTACAAAAATGTACATTTTTTTAACAAATATGTATATTGTTTTTAAATTTTTTATAAAAACATACAAAAGAACATTTTTTACAAAAATTTTCAAAAATGTACATTTTTACAAAAACGTACAAAAGGACATTTTTACAAAAATGTACATTTTTTTTAACAAAAATTTATATTTTTTTACAAATATGTACACTTTTTTTACAAATATGTACATTTTTTTAAACAAAAATGTACATTTTTTTTACATTTTTACAAAAAACGTACAAAATAATATTTGTACAGAAATGTACATTTTTTACAAATATAAATGTACATTATATATTTTTTGTAAAAGATTTGAATATTTTTTGTAAAAAAATAACATTTCTTTGAAAAAAGAGTTTTAGTAGTCATTTTTTTAAAAAAAAGAGTACTACTTTTTAAAAGATTCATATATTTTTTTTAGTAGGGTCATTTAAAAAAAAAAGAGTTTTATGTTTTAAAAAATTAATGTTAATACTTTTGAAAAAGTAATACCATTCTGTAAATGTTACAATATATTTTCAACAATGAAGAAATATGGTAAAAGATAAAAGTTCTATAAAAAAATAAAACAAAATATGACAATATCGTTTGAATCGGTTGTCTCGATCGATATCGCGGCTGTCTCGGCCGATATCGCGGCGAGGCGTCTCGGAATCGGTTGTCTCGGGCGATATCGCGGCTGTCTCGGACGATTCAGTGTTTTTTTTGAAACGTCTCTCGGTATCGGATCGGTGCCCTCCGATTCCGAGTTGACTCGGCTGATACCGAGTCAACTCGGCCGATTCCGAGTTGACTCGGAGAGTCTTTGATCTTTGTTTTCCTTCTCTAATTCTTTTCATTTTCTTTTCATCTCATCTTCTTGATTTGTCTTCTCTTTCTCTAATACGCTCCTTCTTTTACTCTAGATTTCTTCTTTCTCTGATTGCGAGCCAGAAAACATGACCTCCCGAGTCAAGTTGAATATTAGGGTTTCGAAGCCTTAGATTGAACCCATTTTGGTTGTCGAGTTTTACCACAAATCATCTTAGCATTCGAATCTCCGCCACGCTCATTTTCTACACATTTTATTTTTTGGTTGCCCAACACTCTGTCTCATATAACATGACGGGCCTAATGGTTGTCCTATAAAATTTTCCTTTTAATTTTAAAGGTATACGTCTATTACACAATACGCCAGTAGCACTTTTCCACTTTACCCAACTTGTTTTAATCCCACGAGTAAAATTATCACTAATTTCTCCATCTTTTTGGTTAATCAAACCTAAATAACGAAAATGATTATTTTTAGATATCTCTTGACTCTTTAATTTCACCACATCCTAGTTTGTCCTTCTATTACTACTATAATTGCACTCCACATATTCTGTTTTAGTTATGCATATTTTAAATCCTCTTGTTTCTAGAGTTTCTCTTCACAATTCCAATCTAGCATTAATTCCCGTCTTAATCTCATTAACTAAAACAATATCATCCGCAAATAGCATACACTATGGCACCTCATCTTGTATATGTCCAGTCAACTCATCCATAACAAGTAAAAAGATAAGGACTTAGTGTTGAACCTTGGCGTAGACCTACAGTAATTGAGAATTCACAACTTTCTCCGATTGATGTTCTTATTATAATTATGATTACATCATACATATCCTTGATCACATCAATATATTTATGAGTCACTTTTTTTTAAAATGTAAAATCCACCATATTATATCTCTTGGTATCTTATCATACGCCTTTTCCAAATCTATAAAAATCATATAAATGTCCTTTTCTCCCTATACCTTTCTATTAATCTCCTCAATAAAACAATTGCTTCCATTGTTGACCTCCCAGGCATAAACTCAAATTGATTCTCATATAATGTTTTTTCAATTTTAATATGTATTCAATCACTCTCTCCCAAAGTTTCATTGTATGACTCATTAACTTAATACCACGATAGTTTGTACAACTTTGTATGTCCCCTTTATTTTTATAGATAGGTACTAAAACACTCTTTCTCCATTCATCGGTCATCCTATTAGTCATTATAATTCTATTAAATAATTTTGCAAGCTAAGACCCTCCTTCTTGCCCTAAGCATTTCTAAACCTCAATAGGGATACCATCTAGTCCTAAAGCCCTCACTGTTTTCATATTTTTTTAAAGCAATCCTAACCCCCGTTGTCCAAATTCTGCGAAAAATATATATTTTCTCGAGTCTCTCTAAGTTATTCTCTATCTAATTCTACTCCCATTATCTTCATTCAATAATCACTCGAGCAATCCTAATAGTTCAAATCAATGTTTTAAGAATCACTCCGCGAATCACAGAAAAATGCCTTGAGAAAAAAGAAAAAAAGAATACCCACCGTTTCCGTCTCCCAACCAGGGTAAGCCTCAAATTTCATTTTGTTTTTGGTTTTTAGTAGGTTTTTACCCTTTTTTTGTTTATGCAGGCATGTTTTTTTTGGGGTTTTAGTTGTTTTTTACCATTTGATTTTGTTGTAGGTTTCTCCCGACCACTCGTTATTGGTTTCTAGTTATTTTTCTAATTTTGTTAAAAAAAGTTGTGTTTAGCAAGAAATCTTTTTTTGAAGGTCAAATACATTTTTTTTTTGTTTTAAAGGTGAAATCTTATATTTTAAAGGTCATGTTTTTTTTATTTAAATTCAGTGTTTTTTTTTAAATAAAAAAACATTTTCTTTATTTTTTGTTGGTTGCTTGGATTTAATGATTATGACCTTTTTTGCATTATTTAGTGTGTTAGATTATTTTGTGTGAATTTCTTAGACTTTATATATATATATATTTTTTTTTTTGGGGTGTGAGGCTTACGCCTCACTACTCCTCGAAGCTTATGCCTTGCCTCGCATCTTTTTAAATGTTGGTTCAAATCTGTTTCAGTTTATATAAGCAAAATCCCTAACTCATTTGGTAGGAGAGAAAAAAAAACCCAGAAAGCACGAGTTATAAAAATTTTGGTTTTTGTCTCACTTTTGTTTTCTTACCAGTCAAACACAACTAAATAGCTGATTGTAACGGCACTGAAATCCACAATACAGTAAAATCTAAGCAAACCTCACATATGTTTCATCTGGTGCCATAGAAAAAAAGAGTAGAGAGAATGATTCACAGAATTTTCATTTTTGTCACTTTGGTTTTCTAATCAACCAAACAGAGGCAAATAGACTGAAATCAAGAGTTTGTAAGACTTTTATAGTAACACGAGTGGATCAATATTGTCAGTTTATTCTACAAGCTTTACTTTTAGTGCCTATGCTCATGTTCTTGACATTTCTCTTTATTTTTATTGTTAGAGTTTAGGTTTCCTATGTTTGGTTGTTCATAATTAAACGTCTCCACTTGAATCTTCATAGTTCAACTTCGTTTTAGCTAGTTTCAGTTAAATCTCACACACCTCATTTGGTATCAGAGAGGGAAAAGTAAAAACATAAAGAAGGATTTACAAAATTTTCGTTTCCGTCACTTTTGTTTTCTTACCAGCCAAGCTCAGCTAAATAGCTGATTGTTAGGGCACTGAAACCAGTGAATTGTCAATGATACCAGTTTAATCAACAAACTTTAATTTTCGTTCCAATTCATATCCCAAACATTTCATTTTGGTACCAGAGAATGGAAGTAGAGAGAACAAATCACGAAATTTTTTGTTTTTGTGGAACCCTTGTTTTCTTACCTGCCAAACACAGCGAAATAGCTGTTTATTACGGCACTGAAATCAATAATAGACTGAAATATAAGTCAAATCTCACATCTTTCATCTGGTAACTACGAAGAATGATTCAGAAAATTTTTTGTTTTTGTTTTCTTACCTGCCAAACCGCTCTAAAATAGACTGAAGTAAGAATTTGTAACAGTTCCAGCGTAACTTGAATAGATTCATATGTCAGTTAAATCCACCACAAGATTTACTATTTGTTTTTGAAGTTGTGTTCTTGACATTTTGTCCTAATTATTGCATTTATCGTCAGGGTTCAGGTGTTTTGAAGTTGTGTTCTTGACATTTTGAAGTCTCAACTTGAATTTTCATAGTTCAAATTCGTTTCAAGTAATCTAAGTCAAATTTATCATGTCTCATTTGGTACTTGGGGGGTGGGCCCGGGGTGCAGAATGAGCAATATACTTTTTTATTTTCATTTTTGCGTCACATTTGTTTTCTCACCTGCCAAAGAACAAAATATATAATTTTCACTGCGCTGATACAATAATAGACTGAAAATTTAAGTCAAATCTCCACATATTTAATCTCATAGTTAGAAGGATCCATGAAATTTTTGTTTGTGTATCGATTTTGTTTTCTTACCAGCCAGACAGCTAAATAAACTGGAATCAAGAAATTGTAACATGAAGGGATTAGTATCATCAGTTTAATCCACAACCCACACTTCATTTTGAGGCTTGTGTTCTTGACATTTTGCCTCAATTGTTGCATTTATTGTCAGGCTTTAGGTTTTCTGAGTTTGGTTGTTGAGAGAATTAACAATCTCCCCTTAAATCCTCAAATCTCAAACCCATTTCAGCTAATCCAAATAAAATCTCACACATTTCATCTGGTTCCCAAAACAGAAAAAGCCTAAAGTCGATTTAGAATTTCTTCTTATGTTTGTTTTTGTTTCTTTATCCGCCAAATAGGTCTTAACGCACTGAAATCAAGAAATTTTTACATTTTTTCTAACATGAATGGATTAATATCATCAGTTTATTCCACAACCTTTAGTTTTTATTAGTAGGGTTGTGTTATTGACATTTTGCTCTAATTTTGGGATATTGATTTTGCAGGAAGAAATTCATGAAGCAATCATTAGTGATCTATCTAACTTATGCAGTGTTGCGGAAGCTCTTTGTGATGCACAAGAGGAAAGATTGAAGCAATCTTTTATCGATCTTCCAATTTGGGCCCCATCTTCGCCGGATCTCATCAAATCGCTGTGTGATGAGTGAAATTTTTAGGTTTACAACTTAGTTAATGTATGTTCTAGTTTGTAACACTTGAATGTTGGTGTATAAAATAAGCTTTTGTTGTGTAGAGGTAGATTTTCTCTCTGTAGGGTAGAGTAGGATAGTTGGAGAATCCTATGGGGCTAACATGATTGAGCAGGAGTTGTATAATTCAACTAACATTGTCATGAATTAACAACAGATGCAAATGATTGAATCTGATAATGAGATCAAAGCATGTCTCTCTGAGT
The DNA here is from genome assembly GCA_949130495.1 of Sambucus nigra. Lineage (NCBI taxonomy): Eukaryota > Viridiplantae > Streptophyta > Magnoliopsida > Dipsacales > Adoxaceae > Sambucus > Sambucus nigra. The sequence continues at coordinate 63,750,061 of OX422219.1, forward strand.
GTGTTTGAGAAAGAGAGAGAGAGAGTAGTTGAATCTGTTGATTTATATCTTAATGAAATTGTTATATTTAGTTGTGGAAGTTTATTAGCGAGTTGTCCTTTGATTGGGAGTGAAAAATTTCATGTAGTTAGATGTAGGGGTGGCCGTGGGCCGGGCCTGGGTAGGCCCGGTCGGGCTCGGACCGGGCTTGAAAAATTAAGTGCTATCCCAAGCCCGCTCGGGCCTAGATCGGGCCTTGTTATGTAATCCCAAACCCGCCCAGATTTGAAAGCTCTTTACCCAAGCCCGCCAGATCGGGCCTTATTATGTTAATTAAAAGATTTTTTTTTAAATTAAAATACCTATTTTTTTATTTAAAGACGAATTTTTTTAATTAAAAATCTGTTTTAAACTCCATATATTACAAAGTCCATATATAAAGTTTTCCATTCTACATGAAAAGACTTGGTATACGTTTTTATATTTATAAAAGTTCCCCCCCACCCCACACGCATATATATATATATATATATATATATATATATATATATATATATATATATATATTTCGGGCCTCGGGCCGGGCCGGGCCTCATCGGGCTTAAGAACTCATGCCCAAGCCCGCCCGAAAAAAAATCAGGCCTATAAAATTTTACCAAGCCCGCTTTGTGGGCCTATTCACCTTACCCAAGCCCTATTTTTTTATTGGGCGGGCTGGGCGGGCTTGGCGGGCCTCGGGCCTATGGCCACCCCTAGTTAGATGTATTGTAGCTTGTGAAAAATGAATCCAATTAATCAATCAATGCATTCTAACCATGTTTGTGTTGGAGAGAAAATAACAGAAGAGGGAGAGAGTGCATCATCTCTCTCATTTGGGAGCTTAATAAAGGGAGTAAGGGAGGAAAATTGAGGGGGGCGTTAAAATAAATGGGATAGAGAATTTTAGAGAGAGGAAGAATTTTTTATTAATTAGTGTGTTTAATTTTTCACACGAGGGTCTTATTTATAGTTATTTGGTTTTCACCACATCCATTGGATCAACAATGAGATGGATGGTAGAGATGAAATTACATTAAATGCATTTCACCAAACCACTTATATTAGCTTAGGTATTAGGTGGTTGCACATTTAATGTAACACTAATAGGAGTGGACATTCACTTATTTAGGATAAATACAATATTTATAACACCCCCTTAGATATACACCATATATTCACCATTTAATGATTATTGTCTTGTTAAAACCTTACTAAGGAAAAATCCAGTGGGAAAAAATCAAAGTGAAGGAAAAAGAGTACAACTTTTGTGATCATTGAATCGGTGTTGGATGCGTTTAGTGTTGTCTCGTTAAAATCTTTAACTGGAAAACCCAATGGAAAAAAAATCTAGTTAAAGGAAAAAGAGTACAACGCGCTTATGTCCTAAAAGAGCATGATTTTTTATTCTCCCCCTGAAAATGATCTCCCCCTGATTTTCATATCTCAAATTTACTGTTGATGAAGTCTTCGCATTTCGATCCCATGCACAAGTTTCGGGAACGTTGCTTTTTGAAGCGACTTGGTAAACAGATCAATTAGAATTTCAGTTGAACGCACTTGCTTAACTTTGATTTCATTTTTCTTTTGAAGTTCATGAGTGAAGAAAAACTTTGGTGAAATGTGCTTGGTTCTGTCTCCTTTGATGAAGCCTTCCTTAATTTGCGCTATGCATGCTGCATTATCTTTATATATGATACTGGGAACATCTGTAAGGGAAGACAGTTGACAAGAACTACAAACATGCTGAATTAAAGATCTCAGCCATACACATTCACGACTTGCTTCATGCAGTGCTAAAATTTCAGAGTGATTAGAGGAAGTAGCTACTAAAGTTTGTTTAGTAGAGCGCCAAGAAATAGCAGTATTACCGCTAAGAAATACATAACCTGTCTGTGATCGACCCTTATGAGGATCAGAGAGGTATCCAGAATCTGGATAACCTACTAACTCAGAACCATTAGAATGATTAAAATAATATAAGCCCATGTTAGTTGTTCCTTGTAGGTATCTTAGGATATGTTTGATCCCAATCCAATGCCTTTTTGTTGGTTCAGAACTATATCTGGCAAGCAAGTTAACTGAAAATGAAATATCCGGCCTAGTGAATTGTGCCAAATATAATAATGCACCAATTGCATTTAAATAAGGTACTTCTGGACCCAATATTTCCTCATCATCATCTTTAGGACGATATGGATCTTTCTTTATATCTAAAGACCGGACGACCATGGGTGTACTTAGTGGATGTGATGTATCCATACCAAATCTTTTCAAGACTTCTTCAGTATAATTAGACCGATGGACAAGAATTCCACTGGAATTTCTCTCGATCTGCAGGTGGAGACAAAATTTAGTTTTCCTGAGGTCTTTCATCTTAAATTCCTTCTTCAAATAGTTAGCAATTTTTTCGAGATCTTCTGGAGTCCCGATTAAATTAAGATCATCCACATAAACTGCTACTATCGCAAATCCCGTTGGGGATTTCTTTATAAAGACGCATGGGCAAATTGGATTGTTTTCATACCCTTCCTTAGATAAGTATTCACTAAGACGGTTGTACCACATCCTTTCGGATTGCTTTAAGCCATATAATGATCGTCTGAATCGAATTGAGTACGTACTTCTTGACTTTGCTTCTGGAAAAGTAAATCCTTCAGGGATTTTCATATAAATTTATGTGTCTAAGTCCCTGTATAAATAAGCAGTCACAACATCCATGAGTCTCATATCAAGATTTTCAGAGACCGCAAAACTAATCAGATATCTGAAAGTTATACCATCCATAACGGGGGAGTATGTTTCATCATAATCAATCCCGGGTTTCTGCAGCAAACCTTGCGCCACAAGTCGTGTCTTATATCTAGTGATTTCATTTTTCTCATTTCACTTTCTTAAAAACACCCATTTGTAACCTACTGGGTTAACGTCTTTCGGGGTTTGCACTATAGGTCCAAATACATCACGTTCATTTAGAGACTCAAGTTCTGCCTTGATAGAAATTTCCCATTTTGGCCAATCTTCACTTTGTCGACATTCATTTATAGTACGTGGTTCATTATCATCATCAGTGCCCTTTGAAATTTGTGTAGCTACTGCATATGAAAATATGTCATCGATGATTGTTTCATTACGATCCCACATTTCTCTTGAACATGTATAAAATATAGAGATCTCATTATTGTTCTTAGGTACCATTGCCTCTTCAGGGGCTTTTATAGTCACTTCAGGGACTTGTGTATTTTCAAAGACAATAACCTCTTCAGGGGTTTTAGAGAAAGTGGATCTTTTAGTCATAACCTCTTCGGGAGGGTTATTAGGGCATGATTTTTCATGTGATCTCCGCCTTCGGGGATTCAAATCTTTGGAACCTATAGGTCTGCCACGCTTCTGGCGTGCAACATAATCATTTGTTGTTGAAATCAAATTTTGTCCCACGGGAACATCAATTCTGGCTGGTGCATTAGCCGCGGGTACATGGGATTTGGTTACTTTCGTAGCATCATTAAATGCATCGGGTAATTGATTTGCAATTCCCTGAAGATGTATTATCCTTCGTACTTCATGCTCACATTGTGAGGTATGGGGGTCTAGATGAGACAAGGTGGAAGTATTCCACGTTAATTGTCGCTGTTCTTCTGGAACGGATCGTACTTCAGGTACGTTCTTCCCTCCCCCTAACAGTGGGAAGATGGTCTCATCAAAATGACAATCCGCATATCTAGCGGTAAACACATCACCTGTCATTGGTTCAATATATCGAATAATGGATGGTGAATCATAACCCACATATATGCCCAAACGATGTTGGGGGCCCATTTTAGTACGTTGTGGCGGTGGGATAGGAACGTACACAGCACAACCAAATTTACGCAAGTGGGATATGTTGGGCTGACATCCAGTCACAAGTTGTGAAGGGGACAAAGAATGGTAAGCAGTTGGTCGAAGTTGAATTAACTTGGTAGCGTGTAGTATGGCATGACCCCAAGATGAGACTGGGAGTTTTGATTGCATAAGCAATGGTCTGGCTATGAGTTGTAAACGTTTAATTAATGACTCAGCTAAACCATTTTGAGTATGAACATGGGGAACTAGGTGCTCAACGTCAATGCCTATGGATAAACAATAATCATCAAAAACTTGAGAAGTAAATTCACCTGCATTATCTAAGCGAATGGATTTGATGTGGTGATCAGGGAAATGTGCTCTGAGCTTAATCATTTGAGTAAGTAATTTTGCAAAAGCCAAATTGCGAGTGGATAATAGGCAAACATATGACCATCGAGTGGAAGCATCAATTAAAAACATAAAATATTTAAAAGGTCCACTAAAAGGGTGAACAAGGCCACAAACATCCCCTTGAATGCGTTGTAAAAATAATGGTGACTCCGAGGCTATTTTGAGAAAAGATGGTTTAGTAATTAGTTTTCCTTGCGTGCATGGGGTGAAAAAATGGTCACGTGGTAGCGTGAGTTGTTGATTTGCCAAAAAATGTCCATTCGAATTATTGATGATCTTTCGAAACATGTTGGATCCAGGGTGACCCAAACGATCATGCCATACTATCGACTCATTAGGATCATTAATATTTCGACCCGTGACATAGTGTGATTCTACAACACTAAGTGTTGTGTGGTATAACCCCATGGATAATGCAGGGAGTTTTTCTAGTGTGAGCTTCCGGCTTCCAACCATAGAAGTAATGCAAAGGAGTTCTTTGTTATTTTCATGCCTTGTTTCCAAATGATACCTGTAATACCCCGTAATTTTGTTGATTTTTATTGAACGGGTTAATTAAATTAAATGAGAATTAATTAGAAATTAATCCGGATTTAAATACTAGCGAGACGTGAGTTGGTATTTAATTATGATGATGATGTTAAATATTACTGAGTATACATGGTAATATATGAGTATTGAAAGTATTAAAATTGTCAAGAGTTAAAAATACGACAATTTGGAAAATTTAGTTGGGACGCGCGTGTCAGTCGCGTCAGAAATCAATTTAATGTGATTTAAAAAGTAAATTATAATTTTATCAACCGGATGGTCATTTTGAGTGCACCAACGTGTCCGAAAAGGTCAAAATAGTCAGAAAATACTAGCCGGGGGTTTAGTTTGGGTCCCGGGGCATTTTTAGGCCAAACCGGCAACCCAGGAGGGTACTTTGGTAATTCTAAAAATTAAGGAGTTAAGACCCACGAATTTTAGTCGTTATTTATTAATAATTAGTAAGGCCATTAGGGCCATTATTAGCCAAAAAGCAAGAGAGTGGGTTTCGGGAGTTTGAGAGAAGTTAGAGAGAAGTTACAAGAGGTTCCAAACCAAAACCACCACCCACCACCACCATTTTGGAAGGAATTGTGACCGGAAAGAAGAGAGAATCAACCTCTAATCACCAACAACGAATTAGAAGAGCAAACTTAAGGCAAGTGATTTGGTTTCATTAACTTCAATGAATATGTCCTCCATGCTTAGTGTAGAAACTAATATATGTCTTAAAAGTTTTAATGAAAAACCCAATGGGATTGTGGTAGAACTCATAATTTTGGTTAGGGATTGCATGTAGAATGGTTATGGATGAATTCAGTACTCAAAACATAACTTTTGATGATTTGAAAACGGATTAATAAGGAGTTTTTATATTCAATTAAATTTTGGGTTCATGTTCATAGGGTTTGGGACAAAAATTCGGGATTTATGGTTATTACATGTTGATTAGTAAGATTTGACCCCAAAACTATGTTAAGAAGTGATCTAGGGTGACTTAGAGTAGTTAAGAAACCATAAAAATCTAATTAGTATGAATTTAGAATGGTTTTGGAGAAGAGAAAAGTTAAGAAAAACGAAATGGGTGAAATCTGGGCATTCTCGAAATTTCGTTAGAAGACCAACCCAGGTCGTTCGAACGAGACTTCTAACGAGATTCCAGTAGCCCTTCTAATTAGTTCATGGTTCATTCGAAGCCATTCGTTCGAACGACACTCGTTCGAATGATCTCGTTCGAACGAGATTTTTAGGTCTTCTAACGAGATTTCAGAATGACCTCTTTGGACCGATTTTTGGTTCGAACTTCGTGTAGGCTTAGCTATTTGAGTGTTAGTCTTCCCTTTGTTGAATTTTAATAATTTTGACCCTAGAGAATTAGTGTTGGGAACTTTGTGAACATTTAGACTTGAGGAAGACTAGTAGGTATATTTGTGAGACCGGAGTATTATTTAGAATTAAATTTTGGAGAAATATATAAAAGACTTAGTAAACTTTATGAGTTAGGTTTTAAGTACTTAAGATTATGACGTGAGATGTGTCGGCGGTCTATATTGTATATTATCCAGATACTTATAAATGTACAAACTTGAATGACTGTATAGGGATGTAGAATACACCTCTATTAATATTATAAGATATCTAAGATGTGTGAATGTTTAGCATATGGAATTATATGTGTATAACATACCTACCATACTTGCTATCACGGGAGGTCGGCTTTTGAACAGGGCCATCTAATCTTGTGTGCCTACGGAGGAATTTAGATTGGTACCTTAAGGACATAGGGATGTGAATGACTTATTATTGAGTTAATAAGTCAGCTGACCATGGGAGCGTAGGTATGTGTGTGACCCATGGGTATGTGAACTATGTTCGCCTCCATTATGTGTGATTGTTGCTTATTGAAACGGTTCCTGAGAGATTCGGAATACGTGGTCCTTACGTACGTGATGTACCGGGATTCGATAACAGAGTATGTGTGCATTGTAGCTTAGCCTAGGGGAGTCCTTATTGTATATTTATGATGAGATTAATATACTGGTAATTGAAATGGACTTTTATTAAAATATGAATGTCAATACTTGTGACATTTTTAGTAGAGTTAAAAATGGGAAATTCATAGTAATTATTATAAGTAATTCTGAGAAATAGAAAGTAAGACTCTCAGTTTATATTAAGATGTCTGGGATTGAACATTAAATTGTATAGTAAAGTCAGGTTGTGAATTATTTTAGTTAGATAGTGACATAATTAGGACGGGTTATGGATACGTTAGAAGTGCACAAATAGTTGTGAGGTGAGGAACTCATGTGAGTGCACGTAACTAACATGTATTTTATATTCACTGTTTAATGTCATTAAACACTTGATACATTTTAAACTGTTTTCACATCGGGCTTTGAACCGTTTATTTTCAAATCTATTTTTCTTGTAAAAACCTTTTAGGTGCCCAGCCACAGGTGCGCCAAGCTTAGTAGTTCCATTCCAGTGACGTGCTGTAGCTGCTGTGGAAATTACAGGATCTCGATAGTAGACGCCTCCACTTTCTACATTGACTCCATTTCCTATTTATTCATCTGTAGGGCATGTCGCCCTTTTCTTTTGGAGACATCTTATTTACTCAGTTTATTTCAGTTTCGGATTGAATTAATTAGTGATTCAGACTTTGTATTAGTTTTATTCAGTGTTCGGATTATTCAGAGGAGTATTCCTCCAGATTCATTTATTCCATTATTATTTTATTGTGACTGTGATGTGGTTGTGGTATCATTATTTCATAATTTAAATTGGTTGTACGTTAATCTAATTTATTTAAAATTGACAACTCACTTTTTAAATATTAGGTGGCTACTAATTGTTTAAAAAAAAATGTTTTCGACAGTGATGCTACAAACTGAACCAACTTGACATTTTATATTAATTTGAATAAAGGAGTAGCTACCCGGTATTTAATTAGACGGGGTGACACAGGTGGTATCAGAGCATCAGGTTCTAGTGTCCTTAGGATCTGTACGGCTTGTTATGTTTCTACATAGTGTTATTTGATATAGAGCCCTATATTTTGGGATTGTTGTACTCTTTTGTGTACCATACGCTCTTCAGCTAATTTGGGATAATAACTGTGAACTTATAAGACTTCTCTCTCATTTAAGATGCCTCCACGACGTGCATAGAGAGTTCCCAGGGTTGTTCATCCCGAGCCACAGCCTGCACCAGTTCAGGGTTCCATGAATGTCGTAGCGGTTGCCGCCATTGTAGCCCAAGCGGTAAATGCCGCTCTAGCAGTTGTGCAGCAGGCACCACCTCTGGCATCGGTGGTAGCCCCGATCCAGGCTCACGCATTCCCATATGCCTGGGAACGTGTTCGTGATGCCTTTCAGAAGGCATACCCTCCGGAGTTTGCAGGTAGCTCCGACGTCGTTATGTCCAGTCAGTAGAAGAAGGACATCCAAAGACACTTGAGGATGTATGAGTGTACGGATGTACAGAGACAGATACTGGCTAATTTTAAGCTGGTAGGGTCAGCATTGCAGTGGTGGGAGTCCATTACCACCGCGGAGGAGAGATATGTTCTTACCATTAAGGAGTTCTGGGTGCGGTTTGATCGCAAATACTTTTTCCTCAGCAGTTCATACCGAGATGAGGAGGAAGTTGATGAACCTCAAGCAGGAGGGGAAGACAGTGGCAGAGTATGAGGCCGAGTTCACAAATAATCTGAACATCGTCCCCGATGAGATTTCGACGGAAGAGAAGAAGATACAGACGTTCATGGATGGGTTGACTTAGAGGATCCGTCAACACTTGCTAGGAAACCTCTCGTTGGCTACTTATTCTGATGTGGTTAACGCAACATTGCTTCACTGCCAGGACCACCGCTTTCACTTGTCAGAGGGTAAGAGATCAGGAGAGTCCAGCTATCAGGGCAGGACATGGGGAAATGGTGCCAGCGGGGTACAATCAGTTCAGGGTCAGCACAAGCAGGGTGATCAGGGCTCCCAGCAGGGAAATTATAAGAGATTTAGATCTGGAGGTTTCAGAAATGGACAGGGAGGTTTTCAGCACGGCCATCAGGGTCAGCATGGCCAACAGCAACAGTTTCAGCAGGGCCAGCATGGTCAGGGGAGAAATGGCAACCGTCATCAGGGCAGTGGGAAGCAGGGTCAGAGAGGGGGGAACTTTGCGGGGAAATGCTTTATTTGTGGCAAGATTGGCCACAAACGCCAGGAGTGTCCTGAGAGGGGCAGGACTCCATAGCAGCAGCAGCAGGGTACTCGACACGAGCTCTAGAGACCTATGTTTCCCGTCGCCCTCCCAGCACCACCACAAATGCTAGCTTTACCACCCATCCCAGCAGTCCCAGTCCAGCAGGGACAACTTCAGTACGAGCGAGTTTATCAGCTCCAGCAGGCCGCAGTCCCACATGATCCACCTGCTATTGAGGGTATGTTCTCTATTCAGGGGACTATGGGGCGTATTTTATTTGATACGGGGGCCACACACTATTTCATTGCCATGAGATTTACACGTATTATGGGGTTGTTAGGCACTGCGAAGAGCACGGTTACTTTCTTAGATTCACCATTGAGTAGGGGTTCTGTGATTTCCCTTATATGTAGAGGTGTGGGTATCGAGATCGTGAGGTTTACTTTACCTGCTGATATGTTAGTGTTAGATATGACTGAGTACGATGCTATCGTTGGCATGGATTGGCTAGTTGCGTATCGAGCCATGCTTGATTGTTTCGGCAGTAGTATTATTTTTGCCATACCTGGGCAAGATATGTTCCTAGTGGCGATGCCTCGTCCTGAGGGAGGATTGTCCACTCACTTGTACTATATAGAGGAGGAGACCTCTAAGGAAGTGGTGCTACCACTCAATTCGATTCCAGTTGTTAGGAAGTTTGCTGATGTATTCCAGGATACTCCAGGACTACCTCCTAGTAGAGAGATAGACTTTGTTATCGATTTGATGCCGGGCACTCGGCCTATAGCCCGCGCACCTTACCGTATGGCTCCAGCGGAGATGAGAGAGCTAAGGGATCAGATAGAGCAGCTGTTGGGTCAGGGGTTTATCCGTAGGAGTACTTCGCCATGGGGTGCCCCTGTGCTGTTCGTGAAGAAAAGGGATGGATCTTTGAGGTTGTGTGTAGATTATCGGGAGTTAAATAAGGTCACGATACGAAACAAGTATCCGTTGCCCCGAATCGATGACTTATTCAACCAGTTGAGAGGAGCGGCCTTCTTCTCAAAGATTGACTTGAGATAGGGTTACCATCAGTTGCATATTAGGGAACAGGACGTCTCGAAGACTGCTTTCTTGATGAGATATGGTTCATATGAGTTTCGGGTTAGGCCTTTTGGCCTAACCAATGCCCCAGCACTGTTTATGGACGTGATGAATAGGTTATTCAGAGAGTTCCTAGACCAGTTCGTCATCGTCTTCATTGATGACATTCTGGTTTACTCCCAGACAGAGGAGGAACACACCGAACACTTGAGGCAGGTTTTGCAGACGCTGCGTCAGAATGAGCTATATGCAAAATACGAGAAGTGTGGGTTTTGGCTGAAGGAGGTTCAGTTTTTGGGGCACATCATTTCAGACAGGGGGATATCTGTTGATTCGGGGAAGGTATCCGCGGTGAGGGAGTGGGGACAGCCCACGACACCGACTGAGATACGTAGTTTCTTGGGCCTAGCAGGATACTACAGGAGGTTTATTCGGGGATTCTCTAAGATAGCGGGTCCTTTGACACATCTGACTCGCAAAGGTGTGCCATTCATCTGGAGCGATGCCTGTCAGTTGGCATTCGATGAGTTGAAGGATAAGTTGACCTTAGCGCCAGTGTTAGCATTGCCCAGGCCGGGAATTGAGTATCTAGTCTACACCGACGCCTCCCTACAAGGACTTGGAGGTGTACTGCAACAAGAGAGTCAAGCTATAGCTTATGCTTCCCATAAGCTTAAGCCTCACGAGAAGAATTTCCCCACCCACGACTTGGAGTTAGCAGCAGTTGTATTTGCTCTTCGGATTTGGAGACATTATCTTCTGGGAGAGAAATTCCATTTATTCACGGACGATAAGTCCCTACAATACCTCTTCACGTAAAAAGAATTAAATATGCGTCAACGTAGGTGGCTTGAGTTCGTGAAGGATTATCAGTTCGATATCCAGTATCACCCGGGAAAGGCTAACGTAGTAGCAGACGCGTTGAGCCGAAGGCCAGTAGGTGAGGTGGCCGAAGTGTGGAGAGCAAAGTGGAAGGAGTTGGGATACCAGGATGCAGTGGCCCGATCATTTATGTCGGTGATTACTGTTACACTTCAGATTGTTACGAGAGTGATACAGGCCCAGGCAACAGACTCGTTCTGTTACGAGCAAATAGTTCGATTACTAGAAGAGGGAGCCGAGTCCTATACCTTTAGTTCAGACGGGGGCTTACGCTTCAATGGGAGACTGATTGTTCCGGAAGGGGAAGACTTGCGACACGAGTTAATGTCAGAGTCACACGGTTCGCGGTACATCCTGTTGGGGATAAGATGTATCAGGATATGAGGCGACAGTACTGGTGGAGCGGGATGAAAAGAGATATTACCGAGTTCGTTTCTAAATGCGCCACTTGTCAGCTGGTAAAGGTGGACCATCAGAGAACGACAAGGCTTCTACAACCATTAGAGGTTCCTAGGTGGAAATGGGAGAACATTTCCATGGGCTTCATCACGGGGTTACTTACGTCACAGAGGGGTCACGACTCCATATGGGTAATCGTGGATAGGTTGACCAAAGTTGCTCATTTTCTGCCAGCCCGGACAGACTACACTACAGGACAGTATGCCCAGTTTTTCATAGCGGAGATAGTGAGACTTCACGAGGTGCCTCTCAACATCGTGTCTCACTGAGACAAGATATTTGTTTCACAATTTTGGGAGAGTTTTCAAGAGGCCATGGGTACGGATTTGCGGCTGAGTACGGCGTATCACCCACAGACCGATGGGCAAACCGAGCGGATGAACCAGATGTTGGAAGACATGTTGCGTATGTGTATCCTAGACTTTGGAGGTAGTTGGGAGCAGTACCTTCCACTAGTGGAGTTTGCTTATAATAACTCCTACCAGTTCACCATTGACATGGCTCCATTTGAGGCGTTGTACGGTAGACCTTGTCGTTCTCCAATATGTTGGCTAGAGTTGGGGGATAACAAGCTTCTTGGGCTGGAGGTGATTCATGATACCTCAGCGAGGATAGAGATGATACGAAACCATATTCGGGTAGCTTAGGACCGACAGAAGAGCTATGCTGATGCCAAGAGGTTCTTTAGAGAGTTCAAGGTGGGGGACCAGGTGCTACTCAGAGTATCTCCGATGAAGGGGTTTATGCGTTTTGGGAAGAAGGGGAAACTTACACCAAGATATGTGGGGCCATTTCCTATCATCGAGCGGATTGGTCCAGTAGCGTATAGACTTGGTTTACCGGAACACTTGCATAGGATTCATGACGTGTGCCATGACGTGACATAGTGTGATTCTACAACACTAAGTGTTGTGTGGTATAACCCCATGGATAATGCAGGGAGTTTTTCTAGTGTGAGCTTCCGGTTTCCAACCATAGAAGTAATGCAAAGGATTTCTTTGTTATTTTCATGCCTTGTTTCCAAATGATACCTGTAATACCCCGTAATTTTGTTGATTTTTATTTAATGGGTTAATTAAATTAAATGAGAATTAATTAGAAATTAATCCGGATTTAAATACTAGCGAGACCTGAGTTGGTATTTAATTATGATGATGATGTTAAATATTACTGAGTATACATGGTAATATATGAGTATTGAAAGTATTAAAATTATCAAGAGTTAGAAATACGACAATTTGGAAAATTTAGTTGGGACGCGCGTGTCAGTCGCGTCAGAAATCAATTTAATGTGATTTAAAAAGTAAATTATAATTTTATCAACTGGATGGTCATTTTGAGTGCGCTAACGTGTCAGAAAGGGTCGAAATAGTTAGAAAATACTAGCCGGCGGTTTAGTTTGGATCCCGGGGCATTTTTAGGCCAAACCGGCATCCCAGAAGGGTATTTTGGTAATTCTAAAAATTAAGGAGTTAAGACCTACGAATTTTAGTGGTTATTTATTAATAATTAGTAAGGCCATTAGGGCCATTATTAGCCAAAAAGAAAGAGAGTGGGTTTCGGGAGTTTGAGAGAAGTTAGAGAGAAGTTACAAGAGGTTCCAAACCAAAACCACCACCCACCACCACCATTTTGGAAGGAATTGTGACCGGAAAGAAGAGAGAATCAACCTCTAATCACCAACAACGAATTAGAAGAGCAAACTTAAGGCAAGTGATTTGGTTTCATTAACTTCAATGAATATGTCTTCCATGCTTAGTGTAGAAACTAATATATGTCTTAAAAGTTTTAATGAAAAACCCAATGGGATTGTGGTAGAACTCATAATTTTGGTTAGGGATTGCATGTAGAATGGTTATGGATGAATTCAGTACTCAAAACATAACTTTTGATGATTTGAAAACGGATTAATAAGGAGTTTTTATATTCAATTAAATTCTGGGTTCATGTTCATAGGGTTTGGGGCAAAAATTGGGGATTTATAGTTATTACATGTTGATTAGTAAGATTTGACCCCAAAACTATGTTAAGAAGTGATCTAGGGTGACTTAGAGTAGTTAAGAAACCTTAAAATCTAATTAGTATGAATTTAGAATGGTTTTGGAGAAGAGAAAAGTTGAGAAAAGCGAAATGGGTGAAATCTGGGCATTCTCTAAAATTTCGTTAGAAGACCAACCCAGTTCGTTCGAATGACCTCGTTTGAACGAGACTTCTAACGAGATTCCAGTAGCCCTTCTAACGAGTTCATGATTCATTTGAAGCCATTCGTTCGAACGACACTTGTTCGAACGACCTCGTTCTAACGAGATTTCTGGGTCTTCTAACGAGATTTCAGATTGACCTCTTTCGACCGATTTTTGATTCGAACTTCGTGTAGGCTTAGCTATTTGGGTGTTAGTTTTCCCTTTGTTGAATTTTAATAATTTTGACCCTAGAGAATTAGTGTTGGGAACTTTGTGAACATTTAGACTTGAGGAAGACTAGTAGGTATATTTTTGAGACCGGAGTATAATTTAGGATTAAATTTTGGAGAAATATATAAAAGACTTAGTACCCTATATGAGTTAGGTTTTAAGTACTTAAGATTATGACGTGAGATGTGTCGGCAGTCTATATTGTATATTATCCAGATACTTATAAATGTACAAATTTGAATGACGGTATAGGAATGTAGAATACACCTTTATTAATATTATAAGATATCTAAGATGTGTGAATGCTTAGCATATGGACTGATATGTGTATAACATACCTATCATACTTGCTATCACGGGAGGTTGACTTTTTAACAGGGCCATCTAATCTTGTCTGCCTATGGGGGAATTTAGATTGGTGCCGTAAGGACATAGGGTTGTGAATGACTTATTGTTGAGTAAATAAGTCAGCTGACCATGGGAGCGTAGGTATGTGCGTGACCCATGGGTATGTGAACTATGTTCCCCTCCATTATGTGTGATTGTTGCTTATTGAAATGGTTCCTGAGAGATTCAAAATACGTGGTCCTTACGTACGTGATGTACTGGGATTCGATAGCAGAGTATGTGTGCATCGCATCTTAGCCTAGGGGAGTCCTTATTGTATATTTATGATGAGATTAATATACTGGTAATTGAAATGGACTTTTATTAAAATATGAATGTCAATACTTGTGACATTTTTATTAGAGTTAAAAATGGGAAATTCATAGTAATTATTATAAGTAATTGAGAGGAATAAAAAGTAAGACTCTCAGGTTATATTAAGATGTCTGGGATTGAACATTAAATGGTATAGTAAAGTCATGTTGTGAATTAGATTAGTTAGATAGTGACATAATTAGGACGGGTTATGGATACATTAGAAGTGCACAAATAGTTGAGAGGTGAGGAACTCATGTGAGTGCACGTAACTAACATGTATTTTATATTCACTGTTTAATATCATTAAACACTTGCTACATTTTAAACTGTTTTCACATCGGGCTCTGACCCGTTTGTTTTCAAATCTATTTTTCTTGTAAAAACCTTTTAGGTGCCCACCACAGGTGCGCCAAGCTTAGGAGTTCCATTCCAGTGACGTGTTGTAGCTGCAGTGGAAGTTACATAATCTCGATAGTAGACGCCTCCACTTTCTACATTGACTCCATTTCCGAGTTATTCATCTGTAGGGCATGTCGCCCTTTTCTTTTAGAGACATCTTATTTACTCAGTTCTATTTCAGTTTCGGATTTAATTAATTAGTGATTCAGACTTTGTATTGGTTTTATTCAGTGTTCTGATTATTCAGAGGAGTATACCTCCAGATTTATTTATTCCATTATTATTTTATTGTGTTCGTGATGTGGTTGTGGTATCATTATTTCATAATTTAAATTGGTTGTACATTAATCTAATTTATTTAAAATTGACAACTCACTTTTTAAATATTAGGTGGCTAGTAGTTGTTTAAAAAAATATGTTTTCGACGGTGATGCTACAAACTGAACCAACTTGACATTTTGTATTAATTTGAATAAAGGAGTAGCTACCCGGTATTTAATTAGACGGGGTGCCACAATACCCATTCATTCTGATGTCTTTAAAACTCAACAAATTTCTTCTAGAAGTTGTTGAGTATATGGCATGTTGTATTTGTAAGTGTGTATCATTAGGTAGCATCACGTGGACTCTTCCAAAGCCATCAATAATTTTATCAGGGCCAACTATTGTGGACACATTTGCCGTATCATACACTAAGTGGGAGAAAAATTTCTGATTTTTCAAAATAGTATGAGTTGTTCCACTGTCAACTAGACAAATGTCATCGCTTGATTTCAATTTAGGATCCATACCTTTTATACGAGAAACACAATTGAAGGTTACAAACCATATAAGCATTTAATGTAAAACCATGCAATTTATTACAATAAGCAGAGGGAAAATAAAAACATATGGATCTTTCAAGTAAAAAAAAAGTATTGTATCCGTATGAAGAAAACATAAATTATTCAGTTTTCGGGGGTTTGCCAATTATTGCATCAAATGTTTCATTGCCATCTTCATCTTCAAAAAAATCATTAACATTGAGATGGGTATTATCAATGTTCCAGTGGTCTTTAGGACCTTCCATCTTCCAGCGGTCTTCTGGACCGTCCATCATATTTGTCTCCACTCGCCTTTTTGAAGCTTGATAATTTAGCACAAATTTCTTAGAGGCACGACAATTACGGTTCCAATGACCACTGCCACCACATCTATAACAAGTGTCTCGTGGTTGTGCTATGTTTGTATTCTGATTTGCTTTTTTATTTGGGCTATTACACTTCTGGTGGTTCTTGAAATTTGTATTTTATCTAGGCCCTTGGTTGCGATAGCCACCTCTTAGGGGGTTGCC
The DNA here is from genome assembly GCA_949130495.1 of Sambucus nigra. Lineage (NCBI taxonomy): Eukaryota > Viridiplantae > Streptophyta > Magnoliopsida > Dipsacales > Adoxaceae > Sambucus > Sambucus nigra. The sequence continues at coordinate 63,766,324 of OX422219.1, forward strand.
ACGGCGTTGTCGTATATTTCCTCGACCTCTTTCAAAATTCCGCGCTGAATTAGCATTCACTTCAGGGAGTGCTATAGATCTAGTGGGTCGTGAGGAACGATTCTTCAACAGCAAATCATTATGTTGTTCAGCTACTAGGAGACATGATATCAAATCAGAATATCTTTTAAAACCCTGTTCTCGATATTGCTGCTATAGGAGCATATTCGAGGCATGAAAAGTAGAGAAAGTTTTCTCTAGAATATCTGTATCATCTATCTTTTCACCGCAGAGTTTTAGTTGCGAGGTGATTTTAAACATAGCATAATTGTACTCTGACACTGTCTTAAAATCCTGAAATCTCAAATTTAGCCATTTATGGCGTGCACATGGAAGTATGACTGATTTTTTATGGTCATATCTCTCCTTCAGGGAGTTCCATAGTTCTAACAGATCTTTCACAGTTAAATATTCACTTTTTAAATCACTGTGTATGTGATGCCTCAGAAAGATTTTGAGCTTGTAGATGAAGTTTTGCATCTTGAGACCAGTTAAGATAATTGTTTCCATTTATATCAAGTGCCTCAAATTCAAGTTTAGATATGTTTGACATTTTGGAAACTGATCATTTAAGTAATAATAATTAGAAACACAAAATGCATAATTTAAACAATGTAAAAAAAATATGATTGAAATGTCAAGTGATTAATATTTCGGGTTCACCACATAAATATACGGATCGTCGGGTCCAATTATTATATATTATGTTAAATTCCACACCCCATTCTGTCAAAGCTTCAAGTTTGATTACAAATATATATTTGGAGCTTCAGGTCCAAATTAAATTATTTGAATACGTCTAATGTCCCAAATAAAAAAGCAAATCAGAATGTGACTTGTGTCTTACATGTGGGGCCAAAGATATTAGAGAATGTGATGGTTACTTTGGATTTTTTATATTTTTGTACACGGCAATGTATATGTATTTTATATCAAAAGTTGTACATATTTTGAATAAAATATGCCATGATGTATTTGTTTATCTCCTATATTAATTGTGGTCCGAGCCAACGACATTTATTTATCGTTGTATGTATTTTAAAGTGTTGTATGGAGCCAAAGATATTAGAAAGTGATGGTTACTTTTAGTTTTTTAGATTTTTGTACACGACAATGTATATGTATTTGATATAAAAAATTGTACATATTTTGAATAAAATATGCCATAATGTATTTGTCTATCTCCTATATTAATTGTGGTCCGCGCCAGCGGCATTTATTTATCGTTGTATGAATTTTAAAGTGCCATATTTTTGCGTGTACTTTGACTTTTTTGTGCGTATTTTGGGATTTTTGCTTTGAGTTTTTAAAGTACACGCAAAATTCACAAAGTACATACACATTGAAATTGAATTTGTTCAATCCAATATGCGTGTACTATTATGTATTATGAGTTTACTTTTTTATATTGTTGTGTTATTGTTTAAGAATCATACCATCAAGTATGTTCAACTACAAAACTACTGCTTGCACCTTTGAAGATCTTAACAATACAAAACCTTTCACATTGACAGTCAATAGTACTAGAGATGACGAAATTCAGTTTCTCCTTCGCATGAATGATAGAGCTAAAAGGATACTTCGTTTCTACAACTACTATGAAGACATTAAGTGCACTTTTGATGTGCAATAACTTCAAGTAACTGAATCGAAAGCGAATGATTTAACTAAATGAATTTAGCAGTATTGCTTAAGGGGTTTTGATAATATTGGCGCTTTTAGCATGGAGCTATTGTATCACTTCTTTTCAGAATATGTTAGGAATAGAGAATCTTAGTTTTTGACTTGTCGAACAACCTCTGTTAGGTATTACCATGAAACAGACGATATATATTACCGCCTTTAGCATGTAATTTGTTGAGACTTGTATGAATTATTTATGAGAATATTGCATGTACTTTTGTTAAATATGCTTGTATATCATTGTTTTAGTCTATGTTTTATTCTAATTTGCATGTATTTTATTTTTTGTACATATCATTATAGTTTAGTAATTTAAATTTTGTTTATAGATCAATAGAATGGGGATGAAAATGAAGGCAAGAAAAGGAAAGAACAAAAAAAAATAACAGTTCTGAAAATAGTTCTTCATTCAGTTCTAGTACTAGTGCTAGTGTGGCATTGAAACCTACACGTACTGCAAAGAAGAATGACTAGTATTGGTCAAATTTTGTTAGTTTTCTTCATTATTTTGGGCAGATTAAAGAGAAAATAAACAATAGGCATATTGAACTTCTTAAGAAGACTCCATTCTGGGAGCTTTTCAATACCTACTACAGATGGGAAGTAGTAGAAGTGGACCATAAGAAGATCGAAAAAAATATTTTATCAATTATTGAGCTGTACAATAAGGAAACCAAAAGTTTCGATATGAAGAGTGGGATTGAAATAATGCCAATAGGTATAAGTGAAATATTTGGCATATCATTGGTTGAGGGGAGAAAATTAATAGAAATGAAAAAGAGACCGACTATGTCTCAAAGACCTGCATTTCTTGCACGATACTTCAAAAAAAAAAGTCAGATATATTGGCGGGTTTGAAGAAATCGGCCGAGTTGGACACATACGAAGGCATTGTCGATTTTGTAAAACTTGTTTGTCTCCACTTCTTGACCATGCTGTTTTTCTCCAACTGAAACTTCACATTGTTAGATTGTTTTGTAAAATACATCAACATTATTGATGAAATGAATGGCTATGATTGGGAATCTGCTATGCATGAGTTTCTCATAGATTCACTTGACAAAACAACAAGTTAAAAACCTAGCACATCAAGTGGATGTGTAATTTCTCTACTGGTGAGCAAAACAACATCCTGATATTTATAAATATACAAATCAATAATCACGTGTACTATTAAAGTACACATGATTTTTTTAAAAATACACGTGATATTTAAACCAATTCATGCGTTTACTTTATTAATTTCAGGCGTATTTTGAAATTACACGTGATATAACAAGTGTATTTTAAAAGTACACATGTATTTTACAAAGTACACTTGTACTATGTTTTGTAAATATATCAAGTGTACTTTATAAAATACACATGTACTTTGTAAAAATCACGTGTACTTTCAAAATACACTTGTTATATGTTTTGTAAATATAACGAGTGTACTTTATAAAGTACACGTTTACCTTGTAAAAATCACGTCACTTTCAAAAAACACTTGTTATATTTACAAAGTACACGTTTAACTTTGTGTGTATTTTGTAAAAATCACGTGTACTTTAAATTATGAATAACTAAGTAATACAATTATTAATATCATTTTATTTTTTGCATGATCACAGTGTTGGGCATATGAGAAATTGGATATTATTCCTCCTGTTGAAAAATTTAAAGATAAAACTCCAAAATTCCCGAGGTGGAAATTGTCTTCATTGAGATATTAGTTTGCGGCGAATGACCTCGCAACATCAAATTTGAAGGAGGATACAAATAAATCAACTTGTAAGGACAGTTATGCACAAAGGGAATCTCAGTTTGAAGGGCCCAGTTACTCTTTGAACATTTCTACAACTAGTCCTATACATGCTGATTCATCATCAGAAAAAGTTTCTGAAGATTTTAATGACAATGAGTTATCATCAGTTTGGGATATGCCCCTTAAAAATATGGTGAGTCCAAAGAAAAAGAAGGGAAATGCTCAACCAAAGGGAATTGTTAAACCAATAGATGCTGAAATGCCTGAGAAAGTTAATTTGGAGGAATAAATTGCTAGTTTGAAAATGAAATTGTTGGAAAAAATAACCAACTATCTAAAGCAGCTGAAGACCTTGATTGTGCACAAAATAAGGTGGCCTCTTTGTAAGTGGAGAGTGCCAACCTTACCATTATGAATGTACATTTCAGTTAGATAATAATTCCCTTTTGGAAGCTCAAGAAGAAATACAGAAGTTGAAAGTGGAGAATTCCAACCTCTTGAAAGAAAAAGAGTTAATAAATAAGTTGGACGTGGAAAATTCCCAACTTGTCTTGTTAAAAAATTCTTTGAAAGAAAAGCTTGATCAAGCCACAATGAATGACTCAGATAGAATTAAACAATTGGATGAGTTATTGAGAAAACGGGCTGAAACATTCAGAATTTTGTAACAAAAAAATACATTTCTGTCTGACACTAATGAAAATCTCAAAAAAAAGTATGAAGATGTAGTGCAAAAATTGAGAGATGGAGATGTAGAAAAGGGGACATTGTTCCTGGATCTTAATCAGTCAGAGGTTAAAAGTGCTGAATAGGTACTTTTGATTAAAATACAGTTGTATCATTTGTATATAGAGTACAAGTAGTAATTTTATAAATAAAGTACACGCATATCACGTGTATTTTATGAACAAAGTACACGTGTACTTTATGAATAAAGTACATGTGTACTTTTGGGTGATATGCGTGTACTTTGTTTATAAAGTACCCAAAAGTACACGTAGAATTATTTTTACATGTATATTGAAAATTTTCACATGTACTTTGGTATTCTTTTCAAATAATGAATGTACACACATAGTTTTGTTTATTATCATTGAGGTTTATGGCATGTTTAATACTTAAACATGATGTTTTCTTTTCACCAGGAAAAAGAAAATAATAATCTCAAGAAAAAGATAGAAGATTTGTCATCTTCATTATCTAAAAAGGATGAAGAAATAAATTCAATTCAGAGATCAATGGTTTTGAGAATACAGGAAAAAGTTTACAGGAAGCCCAAGATTGATGAACAATTGTATATTCACATCCTATTCATTCTTTGTCAAAAGGAGATGAACACAATAAGACTTCTACTGTCACAAACAAAAGAAAAAAAGAGCAGAGCAATAAAGGCCAGAATAAAAAGGGCAGAATAAATGCAACACATAAAGTGGACATGAAAATATACAAAAGTTCAAAATACCTTAAAGAAGATGCCCATAATAAATTGGATCAATATTTGATGGAGGAGAAGAAAATAGGGTAAATCTTCTAATTGTTTATTTTTATATTGAACTTTATGCATGTCGTGTACTTTATAAAGTACACGCATCTCTTTTTGAAGTACATGTATTTTTGCATCTAACTTTATGTGTGTACTTTATAAAGTACACGCATATTCATAAAGTACATGTATTTTTGTATCTAACTTTATGCGTGTACTTTATTAAGTACAACCATTTCATAAAGCACACGCTTATTTTTATGAAGTACACACATTTTTGTATTGAACTTTATGCGTGTAGTTTATAAAGTACACGCATAAAGATAACACACACATATTATAATATGATCATATATTATATACATGTTTCAATTATTCTTCTAACGTATTTTCTGTATTGAAATTCAACAATTGTCTCTTTATGATGGATGATGCATTCATTTACGGGGACGATATTAAGGAATTACTGAAAGGCGAAGAAATATCGAACCAGATAATTCAATGTTTCTTCCATTTATTGGAGACAAAAATGAAGAAAAATAGGCTTCGACCTACGCACTCTTTTAACTTATATGCTTGGGTAAGGAAAATAAAACCTAAAGTATTGCCCATAATTTTAAAATATATATTATCATAATTATCTTACTAATAAATCTATTACTTTTAACAGGAGTCTGTTCGAAAAAATGATCATGAAATGCAGAAAGAGCAGATAGAAAAACATATTATATATTTTTTTTAGAATTTTTGATATTCTTTTCATTCCCATGAGACATTCAATTGGAGCAGATGATGCAGTCCATTTTACATTATTAGTTATCTACAAAGAAACAAATAAAGTTGTCCATATGAACTCCTCTCCGCCCGTTGGAAATAATTCCATCCTCATTATGCTACAATGAGGCCAATAAAATGGTTACGCCCTAAAATTATTTACATTACATTGTACTTTTGTATTTTATATACTCATGGTTTTTCCTCTTAACAGTTTTCTGTTTTCAAAGAAACCTTGTACAAATTGAAGGCAGAAGAAGAACTAATAAGTCAAAAAGGTACAATAACAAGATCCTTTAAAGGGACGGAATTCGAAGACGCACTTTCCAATGAAGAAAAAGAACAATAGACTGGCTCTTGAGTCATGATGTAAATTTTGAACTACTCCAAGATAATGAATGCGCGAGACAAAATAATGGGTAAGATCAGACAATCTTGAATAAGTTACATTTTAACAAATTTCATTTGCATTCTTCTAACTGATTTATTTGTTTTGTTTTAATTTCAGTGTTGACCGTGAGGTGTATTGTATATACTATATGCAACAAATTGCCAGAGGAAATGCTCTCAAAACATCATTTAAAGATGACGAAATTCTCTACCAAAGAGCCTATATAGCTAATAAATTCTTATTCCATGGTTATTAATAGGAGGAAATTTTAAAGTTTATTTGTGTATTTATATTTTTTTATTCAATGTAGTTCCATATAATTTCTAGTATATTAAGTGTAAACAGGATGTCACGTGTACATAGTAATGAATGCGTGTACTTTACAATAAATCCAAAAGTACACGCATGACATCACAGAGTACACGTGGATATATGCGTGCACTTTGGGAATTATGCGTGTACTTTGAGGTCTGTTTTTTTATTTGCATTAGAATCCCAAAGTACACGCAATAGATAAAATAGTACACCGGAATTTATAATGATATATAACAGTACACAGATTCTATGATGAACTCAGAAAATGGTGCCGCTGACGCGGACCAATAAACACGTAGGCTATACAAGAGAATAAATATATTTGTAGTGATAGGTTACAAAAATCTAAATTATAAACATATTATGATTGTTTCATTTGACAATAACAAAGAAAGAATCACAAAGTACACACAATGAGGCCAAATATTATGCGTGTACTTTACAACACAACACTTTGTATTAATTTTTTTTTGAAATTTTTTCATAATGAATGATTTTAATTTTTTTTCTGTATATATGTACTTTTTTATTCAATGCAATTTTATATAATTTCTAGTAAAAAAATTGTGCCCCTGACGAGGACCATTCAACACGTAGGAATAAAACTAATGTATATTCTTATTCAACAGGACACAATAACCAAAAATAATTTATTAAGCTCAACTACTCACTATCCCAACTACTTCTGGTCAAAGAAATAAATAGCTTTAACTTTTCCTATAAAAGAGTAATATTTGTTCCTTTCTTAACCATTACTTCTAGGGTAAAGATTACATAATGAGTATTCCAGCAGAAAATTTGCGAGATACTCTTGAGAAAGATGAAAGAAAAAGAAAAGGGAAATTGAGGAAAATCTTTCCTCATATGAAACTGCCTTGAGCAGTTTCAAACATATGTGAGGGAAGGCTACTCTGGGCTTCCACACAATCCCATAGATTTATTTGATGTGGATGAGAACCCTCCTCAAACACATGAAGACCTCATGTCTTTATCTAGACAAGAAGTTCCCTTGAAAATTGCCAAGCTAAAGGAGAAGAATGCGCACAATGAAGGTCTTATAGCTGTCATAGAAGAAGAAATTCGAGTATGGTCGAATTTGATTGAATCTCTTCCTGACACCATAGATGCCTTTAATAACTTTCCCTAATAGAAGCCTTCTTTAGTTTTTTCAGCTTTTGTTATGTGAAAAAATTGTACTTTATTTTCTGTTTTAATAAACATTTTATTTCTTTCATGCATGTATTCTCACTTATATCATACACCAAATATAGTAAAGTACACGTGAACAATAAAAAAAATGATCACGTGTATTTTACTAAAAAAAAAGAACAAACCACATTGTATTGTCAAAAATGTAAACATTAATATCATTTATTATAAAAAAATTGGTATGTCAAAATATGATTGTATTGTCAAAATATGTCAAAATACGATTCTATCTATTATAAATTATAATACACGCAAGTTTTTATAAAGCACACGCACAAGGTATTGTCCCAAACTATTATATAAATGCATGTACTTCATATATTACACCTGTACTTTATAAAGTACATGCATAGTCTATAAAGTACACACATAATGAAATACTCGTATAATAATCCGCTGGCGCAGACCATAATACACATAGAAATTTAAGAATACGAGTGACCTAAGTGTCTTTTATAAAGTACAAGCACATTGTAATGTTCAAAACCATTTTCCAAATAGTACATGCATTTATATACGTCTACTTTATAAAATTACATGTAGAATACATAAAGTACACATATATTGAATTAGATTTTGGTCATATCAATATGCATGTACTTTATAAAAACATGCGTGTATTCTATTGTGACAACCCGCCTACTAAAATAATAGGTGGCCAGCCCAATACTCTAATAATCACAGGAATCATAGATGGTCCATTCTTAGCATCACTGTCGATTGAAATAACAGTATGAGATAACCACCAATCATTTTAGAAAACGGACTGTCAAATTTAAAAATTTGAAAATAAAAGAAAAACACTTAGACAATCCCATTTGTAAAAATGGTGGGTATAAAAAATCAATGGATAAAGAATGACAATATAATAAATATCATCGAATAAGTTGTCGGTGAACAGACCAATACAAATAATTACATCGAGTATTACATTTCAATATTTATAATATAATAAATGAGTGCAATTCCTTGGGCAAACACGCCCGAATATATATACTGAACATAACTAGAGTACAATAGAGAGAAGCGTCTAACACAAGTAACCTACAACATCCGCACTATGCTGTAGCTCCATGACAACTGGAATGGAAATGTAAATTCGGGTGTCCATGCGGAAGAGGACCTGTACGGCAAGGAATATATGCAGCAACAAAGAAATATAGATACGGGTCAGGGCCCGATTTGATATGATTACCATGTGACTAAAAATGCATGACAATTAAGTGCGTAATTCTCTCGCAGATAACAGTAATATTTCTCACCTCTCAATCTAGCAGCAACCTAGCGCAATATCGTGAGATGTTCTAGTTAACCCTAAGTACTAAGGGCTAACTTCTCCCCAGTCTCAACACTATGCCCTATTCGTGCGTGGGGTGTCTCGCAAAGCGAAATCCAAACAAGGTACCCCTCCGATACACTACTACTTAGGCAAGGTTGGTCGTTGAGATCCATTAGACCCTAAGCACGAAATAATCAACAAATGTATGTGTGTGCATAAGTGTGGGAGGTCACATCTACAGCTACTCAAGGAATATAAAAATAAACCCATCCATCATCTAATGGCACAATTCCTAATTTCTTTCTTTAGGAATATACATAAATGGTACAACATTTTATCAAATGTTTACCAAGTCAATATTATTTACCAAATTTTATTTCCTTTCTTCCATCCAGGAAAATACATAATTTAAAGCAAGTTTTATTATCATAAAAATGCTTTATCCTTTCATATCATATCATCCATTTTCCTTCTTCCATCCGGAAAATGTATTTAACATCCCATTTCCCTTCTTCCATCCGGGAAATGTAAATTAAAGCCATTTTAGTATCATAAAATGCTTTAATAACCAATAATGTCTCACAATATTGAACATAGTTATATATCATATTATATAACGCAATCTAAGATCGCCCGTCCGGGTTTCCCCACTGTGCGCGCCCCTAAATGGCTATCATCTTCCAGGGCCTATCATCAAGACAACCTGGGATCTTATCGAAACGTCGGGAAGCGTCCATGTGCCTGCGGGATAGTCAAGACCACACCCGAAATCTCCTACCCATCACAGAAAAATATACAATCACAAGCGCTCACATGTCCAGGGACTATATCCACCCTGCGTTAATTTGTCAGGGGGCATCACCACAACGCGCGCAACTTTCCTTATGATAGAGATTTAGAGAGGTGTGTATCCATAAATTAACATTTATGAAAAACATTACTTTTTCCATTTTGAAAACTTCATATTTTACATTTAAAAAAAAAACTCATCCATTTGTACTTTTTCATTTAGTACCATGTTTTATAATATTCATTCTCTATTCATTAAGTCATGTTCATTAATGACCTAAGACCCAAAGTGCCACTAACCTCAAACTAGCCTCCAAGAGTTCATATTATTTCATAAACCCTCAAAGTGAGTCTCCATAATGGAGCGTCTCCCAAAAGCTCAACATTAATATTTTAACTTCCAATTTATCTTTAGGTTAACTTCCTATATCAATCGGACATTAACCTATACAAGCTAGACCTCGGGTAAGCCCAAATATCCACTCTTAACCTAGGACATTAGTCTACCCAATACAACCCTCTAGCACTCCCTATTACTTCCCAAAGGAAGGTTCCTAAGTTCCTATCTTAAAATAAAGAGGCTAAAGAAAACTAAGGAAAATTAAAGGTGAAAAACAGGGGACCGGTCGACCGGTCAAGGGACCGCGGTCGACCGCCCTTTCAGGTTTGGTCTACCAACAAAAGCAGTAAGCTAGTTTTGGCATGACCGGTCGACTGGTCCTGGGACCGCGGTCGATCGCGCCTATCAGATCCACGAAAAACCCTTCTTCTTCAAAGCCAAAACCGAACCCTAAAACCCATAATCCTATACTTTCTTCATTCCCCTCCACCAACAACATTACCCCAATAATTATACACCAAAAGAAACCCATATAATAACCTTAAACCACACAATCTACAAGATTTAAGGATTAAACACCAAAATCAACCAAAAACCCATTTATGGTTTAAACCTCCAAAATTAACTATACATGCAAATTTATCACATCAAATCAATATCTAGCAAGTAAGAAACTTGCCTCGAGGTTCGTAGTCTCGGATCACCTCCGGTAGCGACGGAATCCGGCCCAAATCTTCCATTTTCTCTCTTTCTCTCCATTTCTCCCAACTCTCTCTTCTCTCTCTCTCTCTCTCTCTCTTTCCTTTGTTTTTTTTCTCACAAATGAAGAAAGAAAAAGGGGTGGGGGAACTTATACGGGTCTCAAAACATAAATCCCCACTTTTAATTGCTAATACACCATTAAAATGACTCATAACCACTAATTTGAGTCATAACCCCTTAAAAGTGCCCGAATCTCAAAAATTACAACTGGGCACTTATTTCGACTATCTCGACTATTCTAAAAACAATCGCACCCCCTATTTTGGTATTCGGGGAAAGTGTGAACTATTTTTATGTTTCAAATTTCATTTTAATTCATTAATTTTACCCAATTTTATATATAGGTCATAACCGTCGTTTTACATATAACGACGCAAAATATCACAATATAATACTATTTACCTTCTCATAATGGTAAATAGACAAAACATAGTAAATATTATCCCTAAGTCTCACGAGAAATAATATTTACTCTAACTTTTCCTATTTTATAAAATTAGCCTATCAGGCAAAATAGTATAAAATAGTCGCTCAAAAACCTGGGATGTTACATCTATGTAGATTCCATTCCAAAACAAATAATACAGAAATGAACACTCAACAATAAAATTACAATAATTTATTCAAATGTGAATGTTCATTGATTTTATTTAAAACTAATGTTCTAATGATGAATTGAACAATATTTAGAGGAATCAAATTGGTTCTTTACACGTGGATCTGTAATGACCTATTTTATTACACCTAGAGCAAGTTACTTCTCTTATTATGACATCTCCAACATATTTTATTCTCTTATTTATTGGCCTCCTTGTCGGTCTCTTTGTTAATGGAGGAAGGATTGCTGGATTTTCAGGTAATGGAATCTTTAGGGACATCAAATCAGCATGAGGAATTATAGGTGATGAGTATGATTTTTTGTAAAAAAAACATTATACTAATCCTCAGTATGATCATAAATACTTCCACCTATCTTCCTTATGACCGAAACAACATGAGAACATGAAAAACATTGTCTAAGTCGACCGTGGACCGCACATTTGCATGAACCTCGAATACATGTGTACTCGAGCGACTAATATTCCAATGTCTCCCTTTATTCCAATTTTGAGTAAGTAATTTATCGAAGTGAGGACCCAACTCCTTTGACCATGTTTCAGATTCAACAAGTTTGATTGCATTGAAATTCATAATTTTGATCCTCATTTTCATATTAATTATTGGTAAATGCCTTTCCTTTAGGATCCAAGAGTTGAATGATTCTGCAACACTTGATGCCATGTCACCATAACGCTTACCGGTGAAATATGCACAAGACCAATTCTCCAGAGGTAAATTGTCAAGAAAAACAACAACAATAACTCCACCTTCCTTCTTCAGGGCATCCATGTTGTTCTGAAATTGATCAACTGTTACAGCACATGCACAACGCATGAAATATTGAACGACCTTATTTCGAAAGTTCGCAGTACCCCGTATTTTCTTCTTTATATTTCCCTGTAAATGATGTATACAGTAGTAATGTGTAGACATTGGAAAAACCTTAGACACACCTTCAATAAGACCATTGTTCCGATCAGATATGGATGTGATGTTCCGATCTTGATGTGCTATTGCATTACGCAAATTAATAAGAAACCATATCCAATTATCCTCTGTCTCTGAATCAACAACTGCATATGCAGGAGGATAAAGGCCTAAAATTATAACGACATATATTAGTACACACAGATGTGACAACCCGCCTATTAAAATAAGAGGTGACCAGCCCGATACTCCAATAATCACAGGAATCATAGATGGTCCATTCTTAGCATCACTGTCGTTAAAATAATAATACAAGATAACCACCAATTATTTTAGAAAACGGGTTGTCAAATTAAATTTTGTAAGTTAAAAGAAGAGCGCTTAGACAATCCAAATTGAAAAGAAGGTGGATACCAAAAATCAACGAGTAATAGAATAACAATAATGCATAAAGTAATAACCGAATAAGCTGTCGGTTAACAGACTAATACAAGCAGGTTACACCGAGTATTATAATTAAATATCACATTATAATAAATGAGTACAAAGCATGGGCAACACGCCCGAATAAGTAAATTGAACATAGCTAGAGTACAAAAGATAGAAGCGTATATAACGAATATCCTATAACACCCGCAAAATGCTATAGCTGCAGGACAACTGAAATTGAGAGGTCAATACGGGTGTCCTTGCGGTAGAGCACCTGGGCGAATATAAAATTCATGCAAAACTAAGAGATATAGACGTGTCAAGGCCCGGTTTGATATGATCAACATGTGAATAAAATGCATGATAGGTATGAATATCTAATCATCATCCCGAACTTAACTTTCTCTCGCAATTAATCATAAAATTTTACCTCTCATTCTAGAAGCACAACCTAGCGCAATATCAAAGGCAATGCTCAATGTTCATATCAGCATGGGAGAAATCATCTACTTTCATTTAATGAGACTTCATTTCAATTCTTTATAATTTAAATGCATAGTTCCTTTTCTCTTTAGGAAACATGTATCTTTATTTCACAAAATATTTTGCCCATCTGGTTTTACCCCACATAACTTCCCATTTCCCTTTTTATCTCCAGGAAATGTATTTAAAGAAAATTTATTATCATAAAATGCTTTAACATCAATAATGTCCCACATTATTATGAATAGTTATATTTCATATCATATAATGATTCTAAGACCGTCCTCCCTAGTTTCCCCACTGGACACACCCCTAAATGGCTATCATCTTCCAAGGCCTATCAAACAAGGCAACCTGGGCATCCTACATCGCGAGACGTCGGGAAGCGGCCATATACCTGCGACAGTGAGTCGTAACCACACCTAGAATTATCTCACTTCGCAAAATAATCACATAATATAATAACCGGTCCTATGGCCGAGGACTATATTCATACTGCATTCACTAGCCAGTGGACTTCACCTCATGCGCGTAACTTCCCTTATGATAGCGATTTAGAGAGGTGTGTATATGTAAATTATCATTTACAAAAATCATTTTTCCCATTTGAAAATATTCACTTGTTACATTCTCAAAATCATTTATACTTAACCATTAAGTACCAAATTTTAGAATATGTATTTCTTATTCTGAAGTCATATTTTATTAATGACCTAGGACCCGAAGTGCAATTATCCTTACACTAGTCTCCAAAAGTCCAAAGTAATACCATAACTCATCAAAAGTAATTTCCCATAATACTAGCCTCCCCAAAAGTCCCAAAAATTACCATTCTATGTCCCGTTAGTTCTAGGCTAACTTCCTATATCAAAAGAAACATTTACCTCTAAGAACTAACCCTTGAGATAAGACCAATTACCCCCATGCCAACATAGGATATTATCTACTTAATACAAACCTCTAAAACTCTTTATTACTTACCAAAGGAAGGTTCCTAACCCTTAAACCTAAAAGAAAAGGACTAAAAACTAAATTGGAAAAGTATCCTGAAAATGCAAAAATTTTGAATCGATTCGCCCTGGCCGAATCGATTCAGTCTTGAAAGCGAATCAATTCAGATAGGCCGAATCGATTCGGTCAAGAGGACCTAACCATTATTCATAACCCCGAATCGATTCGGGTCATCCAAATCGATTCGCCCAACCAAGACCTGTAGCCTACCCCTTTAGCGAATCGATTCGCTAGGGGAGAATCGATTCGCCCGGTTCAGTTTGCCCAGTAAGGGCTACGGTTTAACATAAACCCTAAATACCCAATTCCTATTTCTTCCAATAAATCCCAACATTAACAACCAATAATTTCATCAAATCATTTCTACACATCTATTAACTAATATTTTCTCCTCAAATCAAATTTAAATCAAAGGTTAAGGGATTAAACACCAAAAATCTCCAAAACTAATAAATGGCAAAAATTCCAAAAACACAACTATAAATGAAATTTATCCTCATTAAATCATACTCTAGCAAGTAAGAAACTTGCCTCAAGTTTGCAGTCTCGGATTCTCTTCCCGTAGACACGATCCAACTCCAATCTTCAATTTCTATCTCTTTTCTCCATTTTCTCCCAAACTCTCTCTTCTCTCTACTCTCTCTAAGCTTTAAAATATAAGAATGAGAAATAAAAGGGTTTGGAAGACTTAAACGGGCACTAAACATTAATTCCCATCTTTTAGATATTGATGCACCATTAACATGACTCGTAATTACATAATTGAGTCATAACCTGTCAAAAGTACCCGAAACTCAAAAATACAATATGGCACTTATTTTGACTGTCCTGACCATTTTAAAACTAATCGCACCCTCTAAATTGGCATCCGGAGTATCGTATAATATTTTATGTTCCAACGTCATTTTAATTCATTAGAAATGCTCAAATTTGAATATAAGTCATAACCGTCGCTTAAAGCACAACGACGCAATAAAACACAATATACTGCTACTTATTTTCACATAAAAGTAATGTGACAACCCTGCTTTGTATATCTAATTCGGATAGCTACGCCTAATTAAATTAAAGCAGAGCGTCAATATGTTGGCATTAGAAACAAAATTTAAGTAAATGCAGTAAGTAAACATGTACACTCTCATGTGTGTAACCAAATCATATAATAGCAACTATAACAAGTGAAACCAGCTCATAACTATTAACTGCAATAATCCATCAGTAATCTCAAACTGAAAATATAAAATGCCAATACATGCAGCCCAACACAAAATGGGAAAGAGTAATACAACAATTCTCTCAAATCCCAAGTATAAACAAAGTGATATTAATCTCTGATACCACCCTTAAGAAAAGGGAAACAAACGACATACATTAAAATAGAATAACTCCACGGCTACAAGAATCCTAAGATTGATATGATCCCATCAGGCTCCGTAGTCTATTGTCCAGCGGAACAAGGACCTGTCATATATTATATATATAGGAGAGGATCAAGAAGCAAGATAGACGAACGTCAAAGCAAGAAAACAAGCTATAAGATTATAAGATGTACTTATAATGAAAGCACACTAGTCATTACCCATCTCCAGTAATTAAGTTGTTCAATTACCCAACCCAAACTCGAGTAACGTGTAGTCTCATATTGTATCATGGTTAATCATTATTAATCTCATTTCAGTATTTAATGTATCAAAATATTTCCTTCAAGTGTAATATCAAATACATCGATTCGGGATATTACTTTAAGACACAAGCATAATATCTCACACAACAAGTCATATCGGGTCACTATCGCTACCCGGAGGAACAAGTCGTAACACAAGGCCTGCACACAAATACTCCCCAATATTACGTGGCAAGGGTAATCGTACTAAGTCCTAAATCACATGGCGTTTCAAGGTCATTCTATCCGACCCGCATTACAACCATGTGTCCGGTTCCGGTGGTTTATCTCCGACACGGCACTCGAGCGAAACCTAACCGGACCAATCACAAAAAATCGCATTCAACATGTGCCTACGTCGGTCGGAGGAATAGTCTAGTGTATACTCGACAATATACATGTAAAAAAATTTCACGCTTATGTATATATACAATCGTGTCAAGTCTCTTACTAGAGTTATACAATAGTCATTATTTATAATATAACATAATTTACATCATTAATTTACTAATTCAACATCAAATCATTTCAAGTTTATATATCCCTAATAACCATAAGTATGTGATCAAGTTAGGATATTACGCACAACACCACAATTATCTTACTAACAACATGAAAAATATTATCACTCTTATTTCAACAACATGCTGCCCAAAATTTAAAATGCAGATCGAGGCTCTTTCGATCCGTTTTTGGAAAAACTTAAGAATACAAAGTTGTTCGAAAAGTGATTTTCTATAAGGACACGTGAGCACGTTTCCATATCCTATACAAAACAGACCCGAAACTAATATATAATATTCACCCTTGTTTTCGGTAACTTTCTGCCCAGAATTTTAAAACACCGATTTGAGACTTTTTCGATCCGTTTTCGGAAAAACTTAAAACTACAAAGTTGTTCAGAATATGATTTTCTACTGGGCAACGCGGACGAAATATCCATTTTCGGAATCAAAACGGATCAAAATAGTTTTTAATATGACGATTTACTTAATTTCATAGATTTCTAAAATTCAAGAGGTTGTTCTATCCCTATAATGATGTTATTGCATTTGAATCTACATGGATGATGATCCAAATACATTGCATATAATTTTTAACATTAATTTCATATTAATTTAGGGATCCAAATACATGTTCATGTGAAATTTCATTATAGATACATAATATACACATATAGGTTATTAACTTGCCTTGGATTGTATGGAGAAGTTGAATCTTCTTGAAATCCTCTTAGCTTTCTTCTCTTCTTACTCTCTCTCTCTACAAACCCTAGCCCCTTTTGTGAAATGATAAAATGAAGACTTCTTCTCTTCTTTTCTATTTATACCTAGGGTTAGTTTATTTACAAAAATGCCATTGCCCCAAATTTAACCCTCTCGATTCTTTTACGCGTTAATTCACTTCTAATATTTAAGTCTCACATTCGTATCTCAATGAATTCATTTTAACTTTTCATTTCCAAACATTTTGAATATATATACTGACATAGTTTCATTTCCAAACATTTGGAATATATACACTGGAATAGTTTTTTTTTTCAATTTCAATTCAATCAAAAATGCTGGGTATTACAAGTAATTACACAAAACTTGGTAAATATTATCTCTTAAATCACTTAAAATAATATTTACTCCAACTTTCTCCATTTTTATAAAATTATCCCATCAGGCAAAATAATATAAAATAGTCACTCAAAAGTCTGGGTTGTTACAACAGATTTTATGATGAACTCTGAAAATGGTGTCGCTGGCGCGAACCAATAAACACGTAGGCTATACAAGAGAATAAATACATTTGTAGTGATAGGTTACACAAATCTAAATTATAAACATATTATGATTATTTCATTTGACAATAACAAAGAAAGAATCTCAAAGTAAACGCAAAACATGACAATGTAAACATTAAGTGTAAACAGGATGACACGTGTACATAGTAATGAATGCTTATACTTTACAACAAATCAAAAAGTACACGCATGACATCACAGAGTACACATGACATAGAATATAAATTCACGTGCATCGTTTTATCTATTGCATGTACTTTGGGATTCTAATGCAAATAAAGAAACAAACCTCAAAGTAAATGCATATATTCATGTGTAAACTGTGATGTCATGTGTGTACTATATTTTCTATTGAAAGAACATATAAAGTATTACAAAATAAAAGCATTATATTGTCAAGTAAACTTCAATGCTTCACATTTACCATTATTCCCATTCCTTGCAGTTGCCAACAAAATCGTTTGAGAGTGCACTTTTGTTCAAACAAAGAAATTAATTAATTAAACTCAGTTTTTTTAATTAAATCCTAAAATATGCATCTAGGTGTGATTGAAGAGAATATGATCATGCAAGAATATTCCATCACAAACAAACACACGAATGAGGAAAAATCCCCCAAAGGGTCAAAACCTTTTTATTTTCGATATAATTTGTAAAGAATGGTTTATACGGATTGTACTGAAAACATGAGTGACATACGAAATACCCTCAGGTGTCGGTTCCGATGTCAATGGTTGGAATATTCCTCAAGAACTCTATATGGGAAGCAATGGAAAAGAATCGGCTTCTTCACAAGTTACTCCAGATGAGTAAAAACGATCATTTGAAGGTTTAAAGATTTACACACATATATGAAAATGGTTTTGTGAATCAAAAAGGCATAAAACCTTAAAAAGTCGAAGTCTATTTTCTGGGTTGTAAATCGCAGAAACGTGTACGAAAAAGACTTGGAAAAACCTGTAGAATATGTACAGATATTTATACGAAAATCGAGGCATCGTCATTGCTCGAACGAGATAGGCCTGTTGCTCGAATGAGATCGTGCGACATCCTCATATCGCTTGAACGACAGAGAGATGTCGTTCGAACGAACTCGACGACCAAGAAAAGTCCGCTTCTACACTTAGAAAAATTTCTGTTTTGTGTTAAAAATAAATCAGACTTCAAAAAATATTTTCTAAAAAATTCCCAAATATTTATGTGAATATTAACAACTCCAATAAACCATTTTACCAATAACACGTCGTGGAGTAGTGGAAAGGGTTGAGCAGCACGTTGCATATAGCATGATGCACATGTGAAGATGGTGGATGCATGGATTCGGGTCAAGGTCGTCATAAATGATCGTGTTGACGTGCCGAATGTAGCGGTATCAGACATACATACTCTGATCTAGGATAAATAGAAAATTCCTAGATTTTACCCCGAACATTTATAAAATTATGTCCTTACAAATCTCCCCCTATGTCTATGCCGGTACATTCATAAAAATCTGAATTATGCTATCTCCATAAAGCAAATGACATATAAGATAATATCCCCATTAAACCGTCAAACTGAGAATGGTAACTGACATGTCGTCAACCAAACTTCAACATCTTCATATCTTTAGAAACTCTCAAAGCTTTTGTCATCAGGGTGTGCAATCCAATAATCATCAATTTTGTACCTATACACATGAGATAAAGCAGATACTCGTGACACGCAACAGTTTGAAATATAATGATATGCAAAAATCGAATCAATTAAGCTTAAGAAAATCATTGATAAATCAACCAAACAATTCTCTCCCATAGTTCATTCTCCCCCTTTTTATGATGTCCCCAAATAGACATATATGATAAGCAAATAAATGCAAATGGAGAATGCCACAAGGTAATAAACATACTATTTTTGAATTTTTCACACAAAATATACAACAAAGAATCACACCATGAAAGAGCACAAAAACAACCAAGTCGATGATAACGGAAATATAGGGGTGTGAGAAAATTCGATAAGAAAATCAATGCATACAAACATAAAATATGTGCACGATGAATATCGGATATTTATAACGAATGAACTCAACATCTTCCTTAGGTGTAAAAAAATGGAATTATAAGAAATTGACTCAATCAAATCAGCAAGTCAAAGCTCAAAGTGATTTCCACACCAATAACGTCCAAAACTATTTATTGCTTTTTCAGGACTTTCAAGGAAGTGCAAACTCGTTTAAATTCTCGAATCAAACTCCCTCAGATTTAAATTTTGCTTTACAGGTGATCTAAATTCTCAAACATTAGAGAATTTATGGTGAAACCTAATGGCCCATGTTCAGCATGAATTTCTTTTTATTGCCTTTAAATTTTTTTCGGGCTCTTTTAACCTTTGTGGACCCCGGATAATAAAATTCCTCAATTTTTTAGGTCCATTGAAACGGTGGCTTAATCGCTAAGAATAGATAAGTTCCTTTCGTAGACCTTCACCGTTTTAAAATACCACACGATCTCACCAACGATTTTTTACATGCATTCCAATCTTGTCAAGTTTTATCGCATATGGTTCGTTGTATAGACATAATTGAGATGGAAACACTCAAGCCAATATGTGATAGACAAGTACAATAATCAAATAACACCGTGCACGTGTGCAATAAAGGAGATAAGGAGCAAAACATGTAGAAAGATATCACTAATCACATCTCAAAAATCCAAACAATGTAAAGCACATGGATACAATGATGTAGCGTCTCAAATCACTATCAAACAGTCACGTGAAAAATGGAAATGGAAGTTGTTACTAGGCTATCTTAAATGCTCATCCATAAAAGGTGCAAACAAAATACAAAAGTCTTTTTGTGTTTTTTAAAATTTTTATAAAAAGAAAATCTTTTTAGATTTTTTAAAAAATATAAAAAGCAAAAATAAGAATACAAATGATACAAACTAGCAATAGGAATCATATGATATGAACATGACAATGCATCCTATCTTAGACAAGGACCATCCCCTCAGTCAACTGTGAAAATCCCTAAAGACTTCCTAAGACTCTCGAATCTAAGAGCATCTAAAAGTTTCGTGCAAATATCGACTAACTGAAGGTCGATGGGTACGAAACTCAAGGATACGACTTTCTCCTCAACTAACTGACGTATAAAGTGCTCGCGTATCCTAATGTACTTTGTGCATAAATGATGGACTAGATTGTGGGATATGTGTATCGCGCTCGGGTTATCATAGGAAATGGTCATAGTGTCCTGTGAAATCCCATAATCCTCCAACATTTGCTTCATTCACAAGAGTTGCGTGCAACAACTCCCGACGACGATGTACTCAGCCTCCGTAGTGGACAAAGAGATGGAGTTTTGCTTCTTGCTCAGCCAGGAGATAAGAGCAGAACCAAAGTAGAAACACCCACCAGAAGTTCTCCTACAACCATCTATATTCCCGGCCCAATCGACATCCGAATAGGCGGACAAACGGTCATCAGTATCAAAGATATACTAAATATCGTATGAGAGAGTCCCACTCACGTATTTAATAATACGTTTTAGTACGAATAAGTGTGACTCTTTTGGGGATGCCTGATATCGCGCACAGACTCCAACACTAAAGGCTATGTTGGGGGGACTGGCAGTTAAGTAGAGAAGACTACCTATCATACTCCGATACAAGGTTTGCTCTACGTCCTTGCCTGAAGTGTCCTTACTAAGCTTGATAGAAGTAATCATATGTGTACGTGCATGCTTAGCGGAGTCTAAACCAAATTTTTCCACTAGGTCTCTAGCATACTTGGATTGGGAGATGAACATCCCATCCTTTAGCTGACGAACCTGGAGACCAAGGAAGAAAATAAGCTCACCTACCATGCTCATCTCAAACTCACTTTTCATCTCCTCCTCAAAGTGGTGAGCATGCTGGGAGCACGTGGATCTAAAGACTATGTTGTCCACATAGACCTGGGCAACCAAAATAGCACCGTCATCTCTCCTGATGAATAACGTCATATCAACTCGCCCTATCTTGAAGCCACGGGCTAAGAGATAGGAAGTAAGCCTCTCGTACCAAGCATGGGGTGCTTATTTCAAACCATACAAGGATTTTCTCATATAGTAGACGTGCTCTGGGTGCTTAGGGTCTTCAAACCCTTTTGGTTGTTCCACATAAACCTCCTCCTACAGAATGCCATTTAGAAAGGCACTCTTGACATCCATCTGATATAACTTAAAGTGCAGATGATATGTGATGGCGAGTAATAAGCGAACGGGCTCAAGACTCGCAACAGGAGAAAATGTCTCCCCAAAGTCTACACCCTCTATCTGTTTGTAGCCTTAAGAGACCAACCTAGCCTTGTTTCTGATTATGGTACCATTTTCACCCATTTTATTCTTAAAAATCTACCTGGTACCTATCACATTCATCTCACTAGGTCGGGGGACAAGTTCCCAGACATTGTTATTTTTAAATTAAAGCAACTCATCCTGCATAGCAGATATCCAGTGTTCATCCTTGAATGCTTCTTTATGATTCTTGGGCTCGACTTTAGATGTGTAGCAGATATGGCTAACAACATTCTCTATCTAACCAAGAGTCTTGACCCCTAAAGTGGGATCGCCAATAATGGCGGAAGGATCATGACTCTTGCGAACCCAAGAAGGTGTGTCCCCTAGAACAGGAGTAGGGTCCACCCTGGATGTGGGAGACACAGTGGGATCATAAAAAAGGAGTGTGTCATCCTCACACAAATGGGTGGAGTCAACAGACGTCGATGGTTCGTCATCTTGCACAGTAATGTTTATCGACTCCATCACTTTAGAGCTCTTTAGGTTAAAAACTCGATACGCTCTACTATTTGATGAATATCCTAGCAATATTCCCTCGTCGCTTAGGGAGTTGAACTTTCCTAATTGCTATCTATCCCATAGGATGTAGCATTTACTCCCAAAGACACGAAAATATGTAAGGTTGGGCTTCTTTTCACTCCACAATTCATGAGGCGTTTTAAGTGTGTGTGGACGAAGGTAAACCCTATTCACCATATGACATGCAGTAGACCTTTTCTCTGCCCAAAATCTCCTAGCAACTTTATGACCTAGAAGCATAGATCTAGCCATTTCCTGAATCGTTTTGTTCTTTCTCTCAACAATCCCATTTTGCAGAGGAGTCTTCATAGCAGAAAACTCATGTTTGATTCCTAGGCTATCACAGTAAAGATCTACTTTTTGCTCTGTAAATTCAGTGCCGTTGTCACTATGCATTCTATTAATAGTGACTCCGTGTTGATTTTGCAGGACACGACACTTGGTCGTTAAAAACTCTACAGCATCGAATTTCTCTCTCAGAAAACCTATAATCGAATATCTGGAGAAATCATCTATCATCACTAGGATGTACCTCTTACCACCCACACTTTCTGTACGAGTAGGACCCATGAGATCCATGTGTATCAACTCAAGTACTCGTGAAGTGGTAATGGAATTCAACTTCCCGTGGGGGGCTACGGATTTACTTTCCCAACTGACAAGGTCCACAAATCGTGGAAGCTATCTTTCCAAGTGTTGGTAAGCCACGTACTAGGTCCTTTTAAGCTAATTGCGCAAAATCTCTAAAGTTCACGTGCCTAGACGTTGATGCCACAGATCCATAGGAGTGATCGTGGCGCTGTTGAAGATAAGTGAGGACTTGGGCACAGTCCCATAACAATTACCCTCTGTCCTTGCCCCTTCCACCAAAAGTTTACCAACTTGATTATAGACATTACACGCGTCCCGATCAAAATTTACGACAAAGTCTGCATCGCACAATCGGCTAATGCTGAGAAGGTTTGCTTTCAAACCTTTGACGTACAAAACATTCTCTAGCTTAGGAAATCCTGGTAACTCTACTGTACCTCGTCCTACGATGCTGGACTTGCTCCCGCCTCCAAAGGTGACTCTACCTTCCTTATAATCCTCTAGGTAGGTAAAAAATGAGACATCAACGATCATATGTCTGGAGCACCCACTATCGAAATACCACTGTGAGGCATTATGTGCTTTGAGAGAGACATGAAAAACAAGGTCCTTTTCGTCTTTCTTTGGCACCCAAGAAGTGGTAACCTTTTGTTTACCCTTGTTGTTGTTGATTTTGGTCGAGATACGGGAAGCATTCACTAACGACAAAGACATCCGTCAGAATTTCTCCATCAAACTCTGTGATGTGGCGGTTAAAAACTCAACACGCTCTCTCAGACTAGTAATATCATCAGTAC
The DNA here is from genome assembly GCA_949130495.1 of Sambucus nigra. NCBI lineage: Eukaryota > Viridiplantae > Streptophyta > Magnoliopsida > Dipsacales > Adoxaceae > Sambucus > Sambucus nigra. The sequence continues at coordinate 63,790,271 of OX422219.1, forward strand.
GATGTGATGGATCATATGTACGTGAAGTCCGACCCAAACTATAACAATACTCTCTCAGGTGGCCTTTTTTTTACAATACGTACAAAAGAACACAGTCTTAGGCGGACCTTGGTTTGCTTTTCTTGGTCGAACCCTCCAACGTGGTTTTTGATGATGGCCATATGGAGTTGTTGTAAACTCAGGAACTGGTCCATGTGTAATTTGGGATGTGGAGGCACCATCAAAACCTATTCCCTGCCTATCACCAAAACCTAAAGCGGGACCGAGGAGCATCTTTCCCATCTTTCCAGATCTATCCTCGATTTGAACCTTAACTTCCCGTGCTCTCTCAAGATCATGAGTAAGATGGGCTACAAGGGCTTCAAGTTTCTTCCTAGTCTCCAAGGAGGAATGGAGCTCACTCGTAAGACTAGCCATTTGTTTAGTCAAGTCCCATTTCTCTTTCTCAAAACAACTCTCCCTTTCTCCAAACAGTCTCTCTCTTTCTCTAAACTGACTTTCTCTCTCAATATAGACAGACTCTCTCTCTCAAGGTAGTGCAGGTGGAGGAATCTCTCTCTCTTTCTCTTTCGTTTCTTCTAAATCTTCCTATAAAGCGGTGATCCTAAGGACTAACGTTTTGTTACGCTTTTTGGTTTTAAATGACTTAGTATATAACTCAGCGTATGCGTGTTGAAGATTACTCTTTCACTCACTTGCAGCATCCTCCCCCTCACTCACTTCGTTCTCACTGTCGAGGTGTCCCTGTGAAGTAGCATCCTCATCGTCGTGAGGAGCACTAGAGGTACTCACATGACTAGCCATGAATGCGGTGAAGTTACACTCATGCAATGACTCGGCTCCAGAGTCCACCGACTCGACCTCACTGTCGTCACTAAGGGTAGCATTAAGGACAACTTTGCCCTTTTCTTTGGCAAGTCTGTTCAGCCTAGTAGCACACTCAAAAGCTCTATGACCCTTACCATCGCACTCATAACATCTCTCACCGTCTTTCTTATGAGAGTCTTTAAAAAAAAAAATCATTTTTCTTTTCAAACTTATTTTTCTCAAAATTCTTTTTATCTTTGAAATTTTTATTTTTCTTAAATTTGAGAATTTTCCTGATTTTTTTTGCCAACAAGGCCAAATCATCTAAATCAAGGTCACATTCGGAATCAAACATTTCAATCTCCTTTTTTCTAGATGACTCTACTCTCTTTCTTGCCGACCCCTCACTCTTCCTATCTTGGGCATTAAGTGCAATTCCCTTATCTTTCGCCTTGACAGATTTAGGAAATATATCAATTTCATACGCTTGTAAGTCTCCTAATAATTCCTCTAATTTAAGCGTGTTTAAATTACCCATAGAATTTAGCACAGTGACTTTAGGGATAAAACGCTTAGACAGTGATCTTAGAATCTTTTTAACAACTCTAGCATTAGGAATGTGTTTAATAAGATTAAAGCTAGTATTAACAATATCATATAATCTAGCATAGAATTCATCAAAACATTCCGATTCAAGCATGGTGATAGTTTCAAATTGAGTTGTTAAGTTTTGCAATTTTGATTCTTTCACGACATTAGTTCCTTCATGGGTAAGCTGTAAAACATCCCATACCTCTTTTGACGTGGTACACGTCATTATCCGCCAAAACTCGTCAGGAGTGACGAATCCAGTAATAGCACTAAGACCCTTAGAGTTAAAAGCTGACCATTTAAATTCTTCTTCAGTCCATGCAGTCATAAATTTTAAATTTGTCACGTTGTCAACAATGATGGAGGGAGGTGTCCACCCTCTTTCAACCTAAACCCAAACTCTGTCATCTATGGCTTTTAGAGAAGATTTCATACGGGCTTTCCAGTAAGCATAATTTGTCCCGTCAAAAACTGGCATTTTATTATATAATTTCTCCATTTTGAACACGCCCTTTTTCAAAAATTAATTTTTTCAAAAATTGATATCTCAGAAAAAATTTGCGAAAAATTACACGGTATAATTATTTAATTGGCTTTGATACCAATTTTGAGAGTGCGCATTTGTTCAAACAGAGAAATTAATTAATTAAACTCAGTTTTTTTAATTAAATCCTAAAACATGCATCTAGGTGTGATTGAAGATAATATGATCATGCAAGAATATTCAATCACAAACAAACACACAAATGAGAAAAAATCCCCCAAAGGGGCAAAACCTTTTTATTTTCAATATAATTTGTAAAGAACGATGAGTGACATACGAAATACCCTCAGGTGTCGGTTCCGATGTCGTCGACTGGAATCTCTCGCAAGAACTCCAGATGGGCAACAATGGAAAATAATCGGCTTCTCCACAAGTTACTCCAGATGAGTAAAAACGATCATTTGAAGGTTTAAAGATTCACACACATATATGGGAATGGTTTTATGAATCAAAAAGGCATAAAACCTTAAAAACTCGAAGTCTATTTTCTGGGCTGTAAATTGCAAAAATGTGTTCGAAAAAGACTTGAAAAAATATGTAGAATATGTACAGATATTTATACGAAAATCGAGACGGCGTCGTCACTCGAACGAGATAGGCCCGTCGCTCGAACGAGGCCACGTGTCGCTGGAACGAGATCGTACGACATCATCATGTCAATTAAATGACAGAGAGATGTCATTCGAACGAGATCGACGACCAAGAAAAGTCCGCTTCTACACTTAGAAAAATTTCTGCTTTTATGTTAAAAATAAATCAGACTTTAAAAAATATTTTCTATAAAATTCCCAAATATTTATGCGAATATTAACAACTCCAATAAACCATTTTACCAATAACGCGTCGTGGAGTAGTGGGAACGGTTGAGCAGGACGTTGCATGTAGCATGATGCACGTGTGAAGATGGTGGATGCATGGGTTCAAATCAAGGCCGTCGTGGATGATTGTGTTGACGTACCGAGTGTAGCGGTATCAGACATACATACTGTGATCTAAGACAAATAGAAAATTCCCAGTTTCTACCCCGAAAATTTATAAATTATGTCCTTACATCGTTTCACAGTACCTGCTCTTCAAAAAGGCACCATCAACAAACAAAATAGGCCTGCAATACTGAAATCCATTAATGGATCCTGCAAACATTACAAAAATTCTTTTGAATAATTTACTCTCTGGTTCGACGTCAAGAATGCAATGTGATTCTGGATTATATTGCAATAGAAGTTCCCTATAATCATTGATTAATGCATACGAAACTTTTTCATCACCATGCAACTCAGTAGCAACCATCTCTTTTCCACGCCATGCATGATGATAACCTATATCAAGACCTTCGTTCTTCTTTATATCTCTAACTACATCAATTGGTCTCAACAATGATTTACCCCTTAACTCATCAACAAACAATGTAGAAACCAATTTGGAGTCCATCATTTTGCTTAATGGACTACGATATACATCCCTTCAAGTATGCTCATTGTTCAGACTTCTTATATAAGAGCAACCATTTAATGTTGATAATGAAGCATGAACTTGCCACATGCAATTCCCAGTATTCATTTTAGAACACTTTGTTGTCACCCGAGTTTTATCATTCTTCAAATATATATACTTGAAACCAACCTCAACAGCATACTTTCTCAACTTATCACGAAACTCAACCACACCTCCTTTGAAACACTGCTCTTCATGACTAATATATGTATTCCAATCATTGGAGAGATAAACTTTTGACGTACTCGGCTCCACACCTCCAATATAAATATCATTTTCAACACGACTACTAATATCAATCGCGTGGATGATAATATATAGTTTACCCTTTCTCTACTTGTACCACTGCATTCAACCCTCTCACAGCTTATATAACTATAGTCAAGCCGATCACATATTCTATACGTACATTCGGCCCGTTCATGAATTGTACTAGTGCTAAACGCTGCTGAATCAAAGACATATATCCAAATAAAATCAACATTGAGAATCACTTGAGACCGCAACATACAACGAACATCTTTATCTCAAAGCAACATGAATCGACTTTCATCACCAAAGCCATATTTTAATGAAAAAGATCTAGCTTTTAAATCCATAAACCTACTATGTAACTCATTGCACATGAAATCTAATGATCTGTCTTAAAAAATTTCAATGCAAGCCATATTATCCAAATAACAACACCTAGCAATCCGACAACTTTCCATTATATCCTGCATTATATTAAAACAGAAAAATTATTTTGTTAAAGTTCAATTTTAATTTGCCGGTTGCGCGAATCAAGAAATACATGGCCAACAAAGACATGACTATTCTATTAAACATGACTCAACACTAACAAAGTAAATGCACATCAACAATATGAAGAATTAATATAAAAAAATAAAATGAAAATTAATCAATAGAAAATCACGTGTACATTAGATCAAATTGCGTGTACTTTATTACTATTTTCTGCTCAGGTATATACAAAGTATTTTACTATTGTAAAACATCAAAATTGGTTAATGCCGCTGGCGCGGACCAACAAACACGTTCCCATCTAACACATGACAACTCTATTATGTAATGAGTCAAAAGTAACAAAGTAAATACACATTAACATTATTCCAAATTAATGCCAAAAGTAAAAAATAGAAATAATCAAGTCCAAAATTCACGTGTACTTTACATCAAATTGCGTGTACTTTACTGCAATGATCGTTTGAGGTATATGCATGAACATCTTGTATATACATAAAGTACACATACACATGAACACACATAAAAACATATAAATATACAATCTGTTACGAAATCAAAACACAATTCAATATATATTCATATAAAATTAAAATACAATTATAAAAAAACACAACCAAATCATTCATTCAATGTTCGAGTTAATTCATCACATGATTTACACAATTACAATGATTTGATTAAACGAAACAAATACATCAAGCTATTATAATTGATCAACATGCAAACATTTCTTCATAACAAGTATAAACTCACAAATGATCGAATAAATGCAAAGAAAAATCTAGGTTAAACAAAGCGCAGATGATTGATTTCTTCAAACAAATAGATAATTTTTTTTTTGACAGATCAAAGCTTGTTGAACAGAAGCGAAAAGAAATAATAAGATCCTAAGTTAATGGAGAGAATGAACCTATTTGACAGAAGCGGAATGAAAAAAGAGAAGGACGTGCTTATTGGAAATGCTGCCAATCGCTGATTAGGTTAATGATAACAAAATGAATGACATATCGGAAAAGATATTTATATGGACCTAATCGTTAATTTTTTTTTTACTCGGTTAAAACGTCCAAAATTTCCGATCAAGGGACTAGATCGTAAAAACCTAAACACAAAACATGGGTTGTTGGTAGGTAGACCCCCACAAAACTTCCAACTTTTGAAACTAAAAACAAAACGTGTCTGTGGAGTTTTATTCTAACTACACAAAGGACAAAAGTGATTTTTTAATGGTTATGTTAAAAAACAAATAAACCCAAATTCTTAACAGATAGTAGACCTGTCAAAATGACACACGACACGTTAACCCGACACGACACGACACGAAATTATAAGTTAATGGGTTTATGCTTAATGGGTTTGGGTCAATAACGGGTTGACACGATAGACCCGTTGTTTTAACGGTTTGGGTTTGGAAATTTACATATACCCATTTTCACCCGTTTTTACCCGTTAATACCCGTTAGTATTAATGGGTGTTATTAGTTAACCCAACCCAACCCATATCCAATAAAATTAACCAGCCCACTTGTCAATTAAAGAGTCAACTTTTCCGAATAGATTTCATCTTGACCCTTCATTTGTTTACCAAACCAAACCCTAAAACTAAAACATATCTATCGTCAAACTCAACTCAACAAACACAATTCATTTCATTTCATTGCAGAGCTGCGCAGCCTCCTCCCCCCTTCACCGAGCAGCCTCATTTCAGTTCATTGCAGAGCTGCGCCTGCGCAGCCTCCTACCCCCTTCACCGAGCAGCCTCCTCCCCCCTTCACCGAGCAGCCTCCTCAAGCTCTCCACACCGAGCAGCACACCACCACTCCAAGCGCACACGGCGTGACGGCGGTATGTTTCTCTTCTCTTCTCTTTCATATCTCCCTCTCTCACGTACTTTTTAGGTGTTGATTTCATCTTGACCCTTCTCTTCTCTTTCATATCTCCCTCCCTCGTTCAGAGATCTGATTTTTTAGGTGTTCCATTTGCTATAGCTGTAGCTGTAGATCTGATTTTTTAGGTGTTCCATTCGTTCACAGATCTGAACACGTTAGCTGTAGATCTGATTTTTTTAGGTGTTGATTTATAGTAAACGAGGAGCACAATAAATCAACACCCATTTTTTGGTTTAAGCACAGTTTAAACGAGGAGCACAGTTTTTTTTTTGGTTTAAGCGGTTTACAGAATAAATTTTTGGTTTAAGCAGTTTACAGAATAAATTTTTTACAGAATAAATCAACACCTAAAGATATCTTTAAGGTTTTTTTTTTTGGTTTAAGCAGTTTACAGAACAAAATTTTAACTGAGTATAAATTTTAACTGATATAAATTTTACAGTTTACAGTTTTACAGTTTACAGAACAAAGTTTACATCATATGTATATTAACTGAGTATATTTACAGTTTACATCAAAGTTAACTGAGTATATTTACAGTTTACAGAATAAAGTTTACAGAAACAAGATTTTAAAGCAGTATATTTATATCAACATGAGAATTAACTGAGTATATTTATATTTATATTTATCTATTAACTGAGTATATTTATATTAACTCATGATTTATCTATTAAGTGAGTATATTTATATATATATATGTTCTTTGTTGGATTTTTTTCAGCTTGTATTATGGAGGAAATGGATGCCATCAATTCAATTGATTTGGATATGGATGTGGATCTAGATGTCTCGGAAGAAGCTCCTGAACCAGTCGATAAAGCTGCTGAATCCAGTCAACAAAACACTTCAAATGCAAAGAAGAAATCTGGTATTTTTAGACCTCGTTAAAAAAGATCCCGTTGTTGGACATTATTTCAAGAATTACCTTTAGCCGAGGATAAAAAAAGAAGGGCTAAATGTCGAAAATGCGGTATAATTTATCTTTGTGATGCAACTTATGGAACTGGAAATATGTTGACCCATATGGATAATTGTGTTAGAAATAACACAACTGACATTGGTCAACTTATTCTATCTCGAACTGAAGGTCCTTTGTCATTGGTTAATTCTTCCAAATTTGATAATGAAGTCTTTAATGACTTACTATATGAGGCTATTATTAAGCATAATCTGCCTTTTAAATTTGTCGAGTATGAGGGTATAAGGGCTATTTTCAAATATATTTCCGAGGATATCAAGTTACCCTCTAGGAATACCGCTAAGGCTGGAGTGTTGAAAATGTTTAAAAGGGAGAAAATAAAACTTCAATCTATATTAAATTCAGTTTCTGGGAGAATTTGTTTGACTTCCGATTTGTGGTCATCCGTTGCTACTGATGGGTACCTCACCCTTACGGCCCACTTTGTTGATAACGATTGGAAGTTGAATAAAAGAATACTGAATTTTTGTCTAATGCCCCCTCCACACACCGGCGTGGCATTATCAGAAAAAATATACACTTTGTTGAATGAATGGGAAATTGATAAGAAGTTGTTTTCTGTCACACTAGATAATGCTTCAAGTAACGGTGCATTCATTGAGATTCTAAAGAATCAACTAAATTTAAAAGGTGCACTTGTAATGAACGGTGAATTCTTTCACATACGTTGTTGTGCACATATTTTGAATCTTATAGTCCAAGATGGACTCAAGGAAATTGATGAAGCAACGATTAAAGTTAGGGAGAGTGTGAAATACATTAAAGGGTCGGCTCAAAGAAAATATAAATTATATGATTGTGTTTCTCAAGTTTCTTTGGAGTGTAAAAGGGGGTTGCGACAAGATGTTCCGACTAGATGGAACTCAACATATTTAATGCTAGAAAATGCCATATTCTATCGGCGTGCTTTCATCCATTTACAGTTGAGTGATTCCAATTATAAACATTGTCCAACCCAAGAAGAGTGGGAAAGGGTAACAAAGTTGTCCAAGTTTTTGAGTTTATTTTATGAAGTAACTTGCTTATTTTCTGGAACAAAATATCCCACGGCCAACCTCTTCTTCCCTTTAGTTTTTATCATCCAAATTAAGTTGAAAGATGCAATGGAAGGGTCCGATAGTTTTATGCGTAGAATGGGGGGACACATGAACTTAAAATTTGAAAAATATTGGTCTGAATATAGTGTTATTCTTGTTATTGCTGTCTCGTTGGATCCGCGGTTCAAACTTCAGTTTGTAGAGTGGGCATATACAAGGTTACACGGTAGTGATTCGTACGAGTATAAACGTGTGAGTGACACCGTATTTGATCTTTTTGATGTGTATGGCCTAAATTACTCTCATCTTGTTGGTTCAAGTGGATTGGTTTCTGATGTTTCTGATCCGACAAATGAGTGTGGGGATTCTGTATTTCAGGTATATACTTATTATTTTAATTACTAATTTTAATTGTTGATTTTAATTGCCTAACTTTGTCTTTAAAAATTATAGGATTTTGACAATTGTTATAAAAAAGTCTCTGCCTCTGATAAAAAGAATGAATTGCACAAGTATTTTGATGAAGAAAACTTAAATAGGAAACAAGACTTGGATATTCTTGCATGGTGGAAGGGAGAACAAGTTCGTTATCCTATATTTTCTCTTATGGCTCGTGATATATTATCAATTCCCATCTCGACTGTTGCTTCTGAATCTGCGTTTAGTATTGGCGGTAGAGTTCTCGATCAATATCGTAGCTCTCTTTTGCCGGAAACTGTCCAAGCACTGCTTTGTACTCGAGATTGGATTTTTGGAAAAAGTGGTATTTGCTAAGTTCATTTAGATTATTTTTTTCTCCTCACATCATTTCTAAAATAATAAATTGCTTATTTAACTTTTCTTATCCAGCTATTGGTAAAGAGGAAGACGCTGATGTGAATGAGCTTACGGAGGATATTTTCAACTTGCACATAAGTCGCACTCCTAAATCAAGCCAATCCTCCAACACTATAGTTGTTGAAGAGTAGCTTTACTAGTAAGCTCTATCAGTACCTCTTTTTATATAATTTAGTATTTGTAGTTCATCTATACTAATTATATTTATATATTATTTTGTACACTACACAGGTATCATTAGCAGCATGTCACCACTTTTTGTACACATGCAAGCCAATCTTCCAACACTATAGTTGTTGAAGAGTAGCTTTACTAGTAAGCTCTATCGGTACCTCTTTTTATATAATTTAGTATTTGTAGTTCATCTATACTAATTATATTTATATATTGTTTTGTACATTACACAGGTATCATTAGCAGCATGTCACCACTTTTTGTACACATGCAAGCCAATCTTCCAACACTATAGTTGTTGAAGAGAGTAGCTTTACTAGTAAGCTCTATCGGTACCTCTTTTTATATAATTTAGTATTTGTAGTTCATCTATACTAATTATATTTATATATTGTTTTGTACATTACACAGGTATCATTAGCAGCATGTCACCACTTTTTGTACACATGCAAGTCAATCTTCCAACACTATAGTTGTTGAAGAGAGTAGCTTTACTAGTAAGCTCTATCAGTACCTCTTTTTATATAATTTATTATTTGTAGTTCATCTAACTAGTTATATTTATATATTGTTTTGTACACTACACAGGTATAATTAGCAGCAAGCAAGTCACCACTTTTTGTACACATGCAATGCAACATCATTAGCAGCAACGTTTTGTAAACATGCAATGCAATATTGGCACATATCAGTTGTATATTTTTCAGCATGAGTATTGGCATTTGGCACATATCAGATGTATAGTTTGCAGTAGCAAGTCACCAAAGTTTTGTAATATTGACACAAGTCAATTGTATATCTTTTCTTTTTGGCAATTTCAGTTGGAAGCACAATTTCAGTTGCATATCTTTTGTATAATGCAGACTTTTATTATTATACATCTAATGCAGATTTTTTAATATGGGTGCAGATTTTTGAGAATGCAGATTTTTTATGCATAATATAATACATAACATCATGCAGATTTTTTTAAATATAATGCAGTTTTTTTAAATATATTGCAGATTTTTTAAATATAATGCATAATATATAATGCAGATTTTTTATGCATAATATAATACATCACATAATGCAGATTTTTTAAAATATAATGCAGTTTTTTTAAATATATTTCAGATTTTTTAAATATAATGCAGATACTATAATACATAACATAAAATAATACATCTAATGCAGAAGCGTGTAACGGTTAGATAAGGGGTATTAACGGGTAATATAAGGTCATCCAACTAGTTACCCGTTTAGACTCGTTAATATTAACGGGTGTTAACGGTTCGGGTCGTGTACCCGTTAATATTAATGGGTCGTGTTTGGGTTTTATTATTGGACCCGTTAGTCTTAATGGATCGTGTACGAGTTAAGGGTGTTTTCACCCGTTAACCCGTTAACCCGACCCGTACACGACCCAACACGACCCGTTGACAGGTCTAACAGATAGCACCAAATACATACAACAAAAGAAAGAGAAGAGAAATTTCAAAGAGACAGTGACGGCCAAGAAAAATTCATCTTTGTGGAGGTATTTTTTTTCTTTCCATTTTTCTTTCGAGTAACATCTTTAAGATTTAATTTTTTATTTATTTCATTATTTGTTTTAACAAAAAGAAAAATTTAACAATAAAAAGTAAAAGATGATTTTTGTAAATGCTTAGTGTTTAATAAACTAATTTGAAATAGTATTGAAAATAAAAAAACAAATTTATTTAGTTTTTTTTACAGTTTTAATTTTGTTTGGAAACAAATATTTTTCTGATTAATAAATTGGTTAAATAAAATTTCTTATTATTTAATATATTAAATAATAAAGTGTCCTCATATATAAAGGAAAGAAAGTGTGGGCCTTTGATAAATTTTCTTATTATTTAATATATTAAATAATATGTTAATTTATTTTAGGTGATAGATTGAAGAAACAATTTCAGTCCTTCGATTTTCAGTGTTCCATTGCATCAAATTATCAAAGGTAAATTTACAATTTATTCCATTAAACTTTTATTAATAAATCTTTACAAGTTAGTAAAATTGTTGTTCTTCATGTATTATTTTTTTGACAGTTCATTATGGTAAAGAGAACAACTATTATAGCATTTTTCAAGAAAAATGATGTTGCAAATTATTTGATTACATATATCGAGAAAGAAATTGCTCATGATTTTGAAGTTGATGACATTATAGATGACTTTTATGAAATTAAGGAACATCGATCACAATTTGCGATGCCAAAAATTTCTGTGTAGTTGGGGTCATTTTTTTGTTAGTTATCCGTGTCAATGGTGTCTATGTCAATAAAGAAGTACATAACGAACTTTTGAGATTATTTATTCATGTGCTTCACTTATTCATATTTATATTTTGTTTACTTAATGCTTTGACCCCCCAATATGAACTTCCTGGAGCCGCCACTGGCGATATGGGATGTAACTCTCTGACTGCCAAATCAACCATGCCACCAGTTGTTATAATCCACCGCTCTTAGGGAGTGCAACATCCTCATTGGGATGAAATCAACCATCACCCAATATGTTGTCCACAATTAAACCATCGCTCACAGTGATATAAAATCGATTTGAACAGCTGACTTGCAGTCTCATAAACCACATGCCTTACCAGTGAGGTTGAAAAGACCTTGGTTTTAGAAGAGTGCAAATCTATATATGTGAACCATTACTTTCCTCACTGCAATGTGGAATGTAAATCTCTCACTAGCAAATCAATCATGACACCAATTTGTTACAATGTCTGCGTAATTTATTTATTTTTACCCTAGCATAATTAGTTCTTATTTATTATAACTTTGAGATATTTCAAAACTATGAGGATAAAAACATTTGAAAGACCAGGGGATAAATTGATATTTGACCCAAACTTTAGGATAATTTGTATTTAACCCATTTTTGCACATAAAATTCAACTTATTAATTTAATTCCTCATTAGTACTAAGCAATACTTTTTCTTAAATCATCAAAGCTAATAATATTATGGGTGTCAAACTCAATAAATTTATACCACTTAATAATTATTATCAAATAAATAACGTCTCAACATGTCAAAAGTAATTCTTTACAAGCTAGACCAAACAAGTATTGTGAGTTGTTAAATTTCTTAATAATAAATTAGTACTTATATTAGTACTAGTGGATGTTTATGTATGGGATCATTCAAACTAAGATTGAGTTATGATGCCATACGTAACAAAATTTATGCCACTTCAACAAGGGTATTGCCATTTATCAAACTAATAATGCGTGCTAAACAAGTATTGCGACTAACAATTACCAAGATCAATTACTTAAAATCCAGTACAAGGGATCAATTAGGTTAAAATATCCAATCTTTTGAATACATTAATAAGGTTTTAACATCCAATCTTTTTTTTGACAAAACAGGAGGATTAAATTAATGGGAGTTTTGAAAAAAGGTCCTCATAATGCTTAAAGTGTATAAAAATAGGACACTCCATAAAATTTTATAAATTTAGTCCCTGTACTAAAAATACCAAGAAAAATGGTGCCGCTGGCGCGGACCAAAAAAATAAAGGGTATTGTACCACAAGGACTAGATTTATAAATAATATTGTACCACAGGGACTAGATTTATAAACTTGAAAAGCATTGTCCTAAAAATTCAAATATAAGAAGGAACATGACCTTTCCCTTAATTCTCTATAAATTAAAATATGGAAATCTTATAAGTAATGTTACAAACTACAAATCGTACCGCCGCTATACCAAAGCCAGAACTAAAAAACACGGAATTTGAATATACACTATCGAAAGAAACAACTGTGAAACCGAGTGGGCATCAAGAACATCGGCACAAGCATTAGCTTCCCTGCCTGGATCAAATTTATGTGATCTGGTATATGGGCTTGGTTCCTGTGGATCATATTGAAGACCTTTAACATCCAATCTTTGAATGTTTATTTTGATAAGGTTTTGATATCAATGTCATTTAAAAAGCTAGGAACAATGTTAATTGGTTGCATGATAAACCCAGCTTTCGAACAGGCGTCCTCTAAAACCTTCACTTGTGACGGCCCATCGGGGCAGAAGACCACCACAGCACCACCACTGCCCGTAAATTTCGATGCGGCACCCACGCGCCGGGCTATTTCAACCATCTCTATGTTTAGAGCACCAAGGGCATCATCGCCAAACATGCGCCTAAATTGGATCCAAATATAGAAGCTCAGTATTATGCACAAGATCAATGACAAAGAATAAAAATAAATAGATCACTCTGAAATACCGCTTTGTACTTAAAATGATTGTACATCATGTTGAAATGATAGTGCAAGTGGCGGTGCGGAGAAATTCTTGGGAACCTATGTAGCCCTCCATTGTAAATTCGAGTAAACCACAAGCTATTTGTTTTGTTGCAAATACCACTTATTATCGCTGGAAAATATTTCTTTTTATCGCCCAAAGCTGCTCAAAGTGGATAGTTTTCGAGTTTTTTTGCATTCAAAATAGTTAAGGGGGTTTCTTTTTATCGCTGGAAAATATTTCTTTTTATCGCCCAAAGTTGCAAAACATGTCTAGATCAGTTTTTTTTTTTTCTCTTTCCATATTTTTGGAAAATACATATGCCTCGAGATAAGGGTACAATTGGGGATATAAAAACCTCATTCTGTTAATTCACAATAATGTTGCATTTAATTACAATCTTGGGAAAATATTAAAAGCCAATTCATATTTATGATTTTTTTTAAAGGAGCGGAGGAATTGGTGAGATTCTTACTTTTTCTGTTTACTTGTTTTACATGAAATTCAATTACTACCCACCCCAAAGAATTAGATTCGATGGAAAAACGGAAAAATAAGAGAGGGCCTCACTAAATCATTAATCATTTTTTCTACATCTTTTACCATTTTTTTAAATAAAAAATGAACTGTCTTTCGATCTTTTTTCAAATTTGTGGATTTCGCATTCTGGAAAGTAAGAAGAACGAAGAGTGCAAAATTATGAGTATTATATACGTAATACAGGTCATAAAACAGCCTATTCTACTTTGGATTTGGACCAAGTCATAACAAAACAGATCAACAATGTCTTTGTCATATACACCAACTACATTAATAAGGTCTGGTGAAAGGATCATGAGACCCATTTTTATAAAATACGAGGGAGTGAAGTTGCGGAAAATCTTTGATGATACTTGGTAAACAGCAGTTTCTAGGAGGTGGTTTGAAACTACGATAGCTCATTTGGTTAAGAGTTTTAATGTTTTTCAAGAATCTATTCATACCAGAGTTACAGGATGTCATTTCATTTTCAAAAACTCAAACTTGATATTTGAATTTACCGATATAGAATTCGATGAGAGCAAAAAACTCGGACCAAATAAGCAGTAAGGCACACTTTATCTTTTACCTCCGTAGGTCGAAATTATGATTCATGAGCTCTGAAAATTTAGTGTGGTTTTTTTCAAGTATTGCCGTTCGTCCTTCTAAAGCTATATCGGCAACTTCCTTCATCGTGGATATTATAAACTCATCTCCATCGAGCCACCTTTGTCGAACTGTACTGTGTACCTGCACAAACAATTCTTTGGTTACTGGGTTTATTTTTAGGAATATATTGCTTTTTACCCCTACTTTTGGGGTCGTCTTTGATTTAACCCCCAAAATAAAAATAAAAACATGTGAGTTACAACCCTGTTCAGAATTTTAGATACACTTAATGAGGATCTTCTGTGACATTTCTGAGATTTTGTACACTTTCGAGGGGCTATTGCAATTTTTTAAAATACTGGGGGCACAAGTTCGAGTCGCGGAAACAGCCTCTTTGCATATGCAGGGGTAAGGTTGCGTACATTTAACCCCCCAGTACCCCGCAGTGTTAGGAGCCTCGTGCTAGGTTTGCCCCTTTTTTTTACAGGGGGCATAACTAAAAAATGACCATAAAAAGTGGGGTATAAAATAAAATAACACTTACTTTTATATCTAGAGACCCAAGGGGCTTATATGTCTCCCACTAATATAATTTTCCCATGTACAATTATAAAAAACTGAAGTCTACAATCCTTTGCCAGAAAACAACCTTTGACAACAAACATTGTTGGAGATAGCAGATACCAATAAATAAGACAGTGAGTTATACATAAAGGCGAACCCATGTATATGATCTGGAGGTCACAGGTTCGAATCAGGGGTAAGGTTGCGTACATCTAACCCCTCCAGTTCCCCACAGTAGCGGGAGCCTCGTGCACTGGGTTTGTCCTAATCTATGTATTTGATATTTTCTAACGGCCTATGTCCTTTGACTAAATTGTCACGGCTTACAACCAATGTCTAAATGGAGCGAGGCGAGGTGAGGCGTAAGCCTCACCGAGAAAAAACAAAACACAAAATAATATTAAAAAAATACTAATAAAACCATAAAAAATAAAGTAACAAAGAAATATAAAATAAAACTGCAATAAAAATTCTAGTTAAAACTATGACAAAAATCCCTTCTCATAGCTACTGGTCACATACAAATTTTGTCCACTGATTTCTATCAATTTTATCCGTGATAATTTTTTTTTAATGATGCCAAAAATATTTATTTAGTTTTATTACTCAATAAATTTGTTTTGGTTTTAGGCAATGATTATTTTTTGTCACGGATATAATCTATGACAAAAATAAATGCAATATTTTCATTTTTTTTTAAAAACAAATTTATTTCCGCCCCTTCTCACAAAAAATCTAGGATCCGCCACTGGTTATGATGCCAAATGGGAACAAGAAAAGAGGACTCTTGTCTCAATTGTCTCTAATCAATATCTCATAAAATGGAAAAATGCCTCAAATGAGACTACATATGGGTATTTATAGGAAGGCGGTTGCTTGGCCTCTAAGCTAAGAAGTAATAACAATTATGTCCCTATTAGCCTTTTGCTACTTCCTTCCTATAATACCAAACGAACAACTAATAACAGAGAATATATCAAATAAGGGAAACAAAAGAAAATAAACAAGGATTTGAAAATATGTCCCTAAGAAGTGATTGATGCCGGAAGTAGGCCTGTGGTGTAGATCGGAGGTCGGATGGTGTCTTGGGAGATCAAAATCTGCTCGGACATCCTAGACGGCGCTGACCAAAGGCTAGAGGGGCCATTCTGAGCCCACTGGCTCAGACCGGTTTTTTTTTGGGTCGGATTTGGAAGGATTACGGTTGGTGGGGACTGCTAACCAAGGATTTGAAAGATTCTGACGGGTTCTGAGTCAAATCCCAGTATGAGAAGGGGGTTTCGGTCAGGGCTTGGCAGGATGGGTGCATTGACGGGAGCGGTGGTGGTTTGTGGAGGGAACTCAGAGGTGAGGAAGGATCTGACGCCGAATGGGGGCAGTGGGGGTTGGTTGGCCCCGGAATAGGCTCTAAAAGGTTGGCCGGAGGTCGGATCTGACCAGAGGGGTTGACCGACAGCGACTGGTTATGGAATCCACCCCTGCCCACCATCGGTTTGGTAGTTGGGAAATTAGGGTTTGATGGGGTAACTTTTTTTTGGGGTAGGGGGGTGAAAATGGTTGCGGAAGCGTGGGAAGTCTTGGGGGCTAGATTTAGGGATTCTTGAATTAGGGTTTGAGTTAGGGTTAATGGTGGTGGGTGGCTCAAGGTGTCTTTAGGGGTGGTGGCTGGGATATGTCAAAATTTGGAGGAGGAGTGGGTCGTGGTGCGAGGTGGTTGTTGGTGGAGGAATAGGCGCATCGATTTCATCCATCCGGGCCATCAATTGGTTGATAGCCTCCATGAGATGATCGTTAGAAGTTTCCACGGGGTTTGCACCTATCTTGAACCCATCGTGATGTTATTTACAAGTTTTTGTTTTTGTACAATAACAACAACAACGGGTAGAACCGACTAGGCTCTGATACAAATTGACGTAAAGGACGCCAAATGGGAACAAGAAAAGAGGACTCTCATCTCAACTCTCTCTAATCAATATCTCATAAAATGGAAGAATGCCTCAAACGAGGCTACACATGGGTATTTATAGGAAGGAGGTTGCTTAGCCTCTAAGCTAAGAAATAATTACAATTATGTTCCTATCAGCCTTTTGCTACTTCCTTCCTATAATACCAAACAAACAACTAAAAAAGAAAATATATCAAATAAAGGAAATAAAAGAAAATAACAAAAAATACAATAAAATCCTAAAATGACAAAAATATCCCCAATTCTTCATTCACAATAGGTTATATACTAAATCAAATTTCTCCAACAAACTATAGATATAGAAAAGCATATCTTTATTTAGCAAAAAAAAAAAAAAAGCTACTAACTTTTGATATGAACTTTAATAAAGAGTTGGTTCTAAACAAACAAAAATCCCCAACAACAATAGTAATGGAAACAAAGCCTTCTTAACAATGTGCTTCCCAAAAAAGGTCCGGGGAAAAATATGATGGATGTCATAATTTGTAATTTTGTGCACTTGCACTACAAGATTTCATACAAATATAAACAGGAGCATATTTTTGTCTAAGTTGACATGATCTGAAGATTTGATAAGTTTGCCATATAATGAATTTGGCATTGAGATGCTCGTTTTTTTTTTCCTTTCTTTTCTTGTACACATATCTCTGCAGTTACTCGAGACAAACACAAGTCCAAAAGAGGATTTGAAAGGAGTTCATAATTCAATTCATGAGCAATATATCAGAAACTAAATTGGTTTATCGATTGATATCTTCTGGGTGAAAAAGATACACAGTTCAGTGATTGAAGACACATGGCTTTCGACATCTAACTTTCAAGGATTTGGTTTTGATATTCGTTGTAGTCATCAAGTTGATGGTTATAAAATATATAATAATGATTAAAAATGTCAAAACTTTCTCGTATTACGGTAAGCCAAAAAGAAATTCCATTTCAACAAAAAGAAAAAACATATTTGATTTCACTTGGCAAGTCCATAACGGTGAGTTACAGTTCTCTGCAAGATATGATTCCATATGTGTAGGAAATCCAGTGTGTTTTAACATTGAAACAAGAATGCAATAGTGTGTGCCTCGAAAGATCATGAATGTTGGAAACATTTAGAACTTTATAGGTAGAAAGCTCACTTGTACCCGTAAGAAAAGAGGAGAAACAAATATGCCAGCAGAAACTAGAGAGCCATTATATGATGCTAACCTTCCCGGAGTCACTTGGATTCTCAGCGTATATGAGATGGAGAGGTGGGAGAAGACCGCTATCCATTGGTGTATATATTCCATGCCCCAAATCATCCATGTATTGCTTGCTAAAATCCTGCAAAAAAAGAAAAGCAGAAATTAATGTGATACATAGATAATGTTACACTGTATAAGCATTTGATGTTGTACCTGAAAATTTTCACATGACATAAACTAAAGTGCCAAAAAACAAACAGACTGAAGTTTCATTTTTCTTGCAAGAAGCCACCTGAACTATGCATTTTGCTTGAAGACATCCTATGTGTTACTAATAAAACGTTGTTTAAAATCCCCCCAAAAGGGAGTATTTATAATAAAATGTGTAGTTCATGGGCCATTAAGACAATCTCCGGGTGATTTGCAAAAAAATGAAAAATCATTTTTTATTTTTATTGTTTCTTATTAACATACCATGTATACAAGCCCCCCATAGACTTGTGCTACCCTGTCTTGGAGGCCAGCTACAATTCCAAGTTCCTTCTCTGCACTGAGGATAAGGTTAGGCCTTACCTCGACCTTAATCAGATGTCTGACTTTGTAAAAGTCAAGAAGGCAGCTAAGGGCTGCACATACTATAGCACTGGAACCTGATAGTCCTGTCTGAGACATAAAAAAAAAAAAAATTCAAAGCCGTATTCGTAGATAAAAAAAGATTACTGAGTTTTACTAAACATTAGATATGGTAAAGAGTCGAATGCAGTTTTTGCAAAAATGGAAATATGTGATAGTTGCTCGTTTTTTCTGTACATATGCAAGAAAATGGAACCAAATTCGAATCAGTTCAAGTTGTAGAAATATGGGCGGTTTGCTTCTGAGTATTTTTCGTAGACATACTTGCAAGTAAAGCATATAAGGTATAAAATGTAAGGGCTGCAAGTGTAAAAGAAAAAGTGGAAAGGCGAGAGAGAAAACATGAGAACAATTAATAGAATGTTAATAAAACCTTAAAAAGGGAATACATGAGTTCATGTTCAGTGCACGGACCTTTTTTAGTTTTCGCTCTCATCATTCTCTTCTTCGTAGTTCACCTTTCCAATTTGTACCCACTATATTTTTTGCTCAAATGGATGGTTTCCTATGAAAAAGAAATGAGTTCTTACACCCTATGTAGCATGGGTACTTCTACAAAAATTACAATACCTATACTTCACTAGATACTTTCGCTTGCGTATTTGACACATCTTTGGTGTATCCATAATTTGATTAAGAAAAACCCAACTTTCAACATTCACTGGACACTTTTTGGACACTCCCCAACATGTGAACAACCAGGATTGGAGCCAGGAATTCTCAAGAGTGGGGGCTAATTTAATGGTGATTTCCGGGGTTTGTGGGGGCTAAGTTATTTTTTGAGTATTTTCCAAAAAATAACGTAATAATTTAATGGAAACATAATCAAATATTTAAACCAACATTTCAGCCCCAAATTTAAACCAACAATATCCCTAATTATTCCCTAGAATTAACCCTAAAATATAAACCAATAACAAATTTAAAATAAACTCTAACAAGCATTTACATTATAACCCTAAAATATACCCCAAATTTTAACATCAATATAGTTAGTTCAATGAAAGTTAAATGAAATTTTTGATTATTTCTACATATGTCCCCAAACACTTTAAAAATTATTTTTTTATACCTATATTTTTGTAAATACCTATATATGTATTTTTTTTTTAAAGTTGTGGGGCTGTAGCCCCCACTAGGCCCTATGTAGCTCCATCCTTGCGAACGACAATAATTTAAAGAAAAAATGAGCATATCTTTAGCATGCTAAAGGAGTCTAAATATTAAGAGAAATCAAATTAAAATATATTATATCACAAAAATTAGACCAAAGAAGATTAAACTAAAAAGTGGACAACTCATCATACTTTAAGTGTTTATGATTCTTAATTGACATATAAATAACTATATATATCCACAAATATACATGTATATTCATACACATTTTTAGCATACATTTGTTTTTCAATAATATTATATGGTTAATATAATAATCAGCAATTTTTTTGTCCTTTTTATATTGATAGCTATGAAGCACGGACACTCTCTCGGAAGCCAACGTGTCGTGTCCGACAACGTGTCGGACACTTATGAAGCATGAACACTCTCCCGGAAGCCATGAGTCAACTTTGACTCAAGTGATAGTGATTGTGCTTTATTTATGATTCTTAAGGTCAAAGTGTGTTTGAATTTTGTTTTATATGGTCCATTTTCTTAATTTCATGTTAAGAATGCTCTAATAATGTATTTTATGGAGAAAATATGTTTTATTTTATTAATAAATATTTAAATATATATTATATATTATACGTATCATAGCGTGTCGTATCCTAGCTTTTGGATCAATCACGTGTCGCGTGTCGAAACACGTGTTACGTGTCCGTGCTTCATAGATTGATAGAATGATAATATTTGATGTAATTATAATATTTACGATATATGCCATTAGCAGGTTGAAATTAGGGAGTAATTTTCAATTTTGTTAATTGATAATTTTGAAAATATATTTTAGAAATATTATTAGATTAGGATATATATCGTTGTTTCCTTGAATACTTTAATTCCTTTGGCAATTTACTGCTATAATTAGGACTCCAGGTAGTAGACCTGGCAAAATGAGGCACGACACGATAACACGACACGAAGTTATAAGTTAATGGGTGGACCCTTAATGGGTTGGGGTCATATCAGTGCCAACTCGATAAGACAAGATAGTTAACGGGTCGGGTTAGGGTTGACTCCCTTCACCCATTAATACCCGATAAAACCCGTTATGACCTATTAATTTAAGTAAATAAGATAGACTTTTGGAACTTAAAAATAATTTATGTAGCGTAATATTAATTTAATCATAATGAATTTTACTAAATGAGACATTTAGTAATGTCAATGAATTAATGGATCTATTTCGGTTAAAAAATGAGATAATATGTCAACTTGTATACAATTCAAAATAATTCATTATCTTAATGGGTATTAACGAGTGAACACGACACGATAACATAACGGGTCGGGTTAAAAAAATCACCCGGGTAGACACGAACCCAATAAGACCCGAACATGATAAAAAACGACACGATCACGACTCGACACGACCCATTGACAGGTCTACCAGGTAGTTTGGCCTATAAATAAGGCCTATGTCTGGCCCTCTGGTAATTGCTAAATTATTACGAATGGCAGTGAGATGATGAATTACAGACAAAAATCTCTATTTTATATGTGTGTGTGTGTAGTCCATTCTGCATATTTGCATCATCATATATGTATAAAAATATACTCAATATTCAACATATCCCCACCGTATATCCGTTGCAAAAGTGGTTTTAAAAAATAAAGAATATTTGTACTCATGTAACGAACTTATAAAATATTTAGGGTCCGTTTGATAGAAAACTGGAAAAATGCAAATGATTCCAGGACATTTGATTCCAGGGCAAACAATTCCAAGGCAAATGAATATTTTCCAACGTGTGTCTGTTTGATACAAGTCGGAAAATCATCAATTTTCCACATTTTCTATCAAACGCAAAAGCTGGAAAATAGATATAAATGTGGAAAATTTGTTTACGGAATATATATATATATATATATATATATAATAAATATATATTATTAAATATACAAAATATATGAATATATATTATATTATTTGCGGAATATATATATTCCGAAAATTAATATAATTAATATATATGTATATATATATAGAATATATATTTACATATATACAGAATATTATATTCTGTATATATGTAAATTATATATATACTGAATATATATATATTATTTACAGAATATATACATATATAATATGAATATATACATATATATTATGTATTTATGAATATATACATATATATAATATACATTATTCTGCATATATATAATATACATTATTCTATATATGTATATATACAGAATATTATTCTGCATATGTATATTATATGTATATATACAGAATATATATTCATAAATACATAATATATATGTATATATATTATATATATATGTATACTAAATATATATTATTTATTTACAGAATATATACATATATAATATGAATATATACATATATATTATGTATTTATGAATATATATTTTGAAATATATGAAATATACAAAATTTACGATACATTATTCTGCATATATATAAATAATATATATTAAATATAAGGAATATATGAAATATACAAAATTTACGATACATTATTCTGCATATGTATATTATATACATGTATATATACAATATATATGTATATATACAGAATATGATATACATATATATTATATATATGTATAGGAATATATGAAATATACAAAATTTACAATACATTATTCTGCATATGTATATTATATATATGTATATATACAATATATATGTATATATACAGAGTATAATGAAATATATATGTATATATACAGAATATAATATACATATATATTATATATATGTATACTAAATATATATTATTTACAGAATATATACATATATAATATGAATATATACATATATATTATGTATTTATGAATATATATTTTTTAAATAATATATATTAAATATAAGGAATATATGAAATATACAAAATTTACGAAATATAAATATATATTAAAATATATGAATTATATAAATTATATAAATGTACGAAATATATAAATATATGAAATATATATAAATATACGAAATATACGTAATATACATATATGTGTTAAAATATATAAAATATACGAATATATATTAAAATATACGAAATATATATATATATATATATATATATATATATATATATATATATATATATATATATATATATATATATATATATTTATTAACAATATTTATTTATATATTTATGAAATATATAGAGTTATAAAAAAAATTGGTTTTAAGTGATTTGCCACCCAAAGGTGGCAAACAAAAACCTGACCCCCCCAAAGAATTGAATTCCACCCTAGGATGACAAATTGTGCTTAAGGGGTGTTGTACATAGAAAATAAATTCCAGGGCAAATTAAGGCTATCAAACAGCCTAAAAGCTGGAAAATACCAGAATTTTTCAACTTTTAGGAATTTGCCTTGGAATTTTTGTGCTATCAAACGGACCCTTAGTGGAAAGGAAAACATTGCTGCAACTACAATTAATATACAAATTATGTTTAGAAAAATAAACAAACATGGAAATTACTAAGCCTTTATTACATCCACATTGTTGGTTACGAATAAGTACTTATGTACAGTATTCTTATGAGTGACTTTGCTATACAATCACCACCACACAATCCTGAAGTCAAACCATGAACGTGCCCAATTGGAGTAATATGGAAATCCAGATCTCTATCATTAAAAAAAATACTCCTTTGGTTTTTAAATGTATTCTCGTTTGAGTGTACAAGGATGGGGAACAAAGAAAATGTTGGTGAGTTGTGATTGTGACACAACACGATGAACAGTGGTTTTCCAAAGTATCTTGATTTCTCTACACATATAAGCACTAGAGGGCTAAGTTAAGATTTTCATACGATAAGCAAAATATACCAAGAAATAAATTAGATAATCAACGAGCACTTACGAGGATGTCTTGAAAATTTACACCATAAGGACTCTCTATTAGTACTCTTTAACTCTTGATATTAGTGAACTGAATATTCATAGAGCAACTTAAGCTTTACCTGCCGAGGAATATTAGTGTCATATGACAGAGTAAAGTTCCCTTCATGAAGCTTGATCTCGTTATCTTTGCAGTAATACTTAAAAACTTTACAAATTGCCATAAGCAAACGCACCCCTCCATAGTAACCTTCATTCTCCAACCGATTTACCTGTAAGATAAACATTATAACATTATTAATTTACCTCACTGAACTAGGAATTATTTGCATTGAAATCCACAAGGAAATTAAAATGGTGATATAAAAGGAAACATGTTATTATCTTCCAAAAACAACTGTTTTTAGCCATAGGTAGATGGGTAGATATACGTGTAATGGGTAAACCACAGTGCTAAAGGCTCCCACCACTGGTGTATCTGGGGAGAGAGAGATGTATGCAGCCTTACACATCTGTACACATAAATAAGATATGTGTGCACAAATGCGCCTGTGCTTGTTTAAACAGTGCCCAGCTAAAAAAATTTATCATGATGGTGTACAACTGTTTTTCTAAATTAATCGAATATTAATTTTCAATGCAATATACATGTTTCTAGTAATTACATGTTCTTAGACCTGCTGTGTCTCAACAGGTACATACATATCAAACAGTTTCTAAATTCAGCACAAATTTTTCCCTCAAATACGCTTCCTTTTGGTGCAGAATCAGTTGTTAGATGATAGGTCATTGTGTATAATTTGACAATCTCAATAATTCCAATGTATGCCTTCCATCCTAATTTTCCTTTGTTCTCATGGTGAATCAGTCGTCTTTGTTGTGCATCTTTACTTGGCATAATATTGAACCTAGATGTTGGTTACCACTTCTTTTAAGTTGACTCCTACATTTAATACCAAATATTGGTACAGATAAACAATATTTAGTCAAATTATATAGGGCTTTATAGAGTGAGGTCTCCAATGTTATTAATTATAAATAAGTACACTTACTAAACCTTTGTTACTTAATAAGAACAATTTTACAATGCGTGTCTCACCTATTATATATTAACGAAGTAACAATAATACTATGTGTAGGTGCTATAATCCTACAAAGAGTATTTCCAAACAAATAGATCCGACCAGAAAACAAATATCACACAACCGTACAGCACAAGAATGTACATGGTTCAGCAAATTGTCTACGTCCACGGGGCGTTTCTCTCTTTTCCTATTAATCAGTTTTCTATGAGAAATTAGAGTGTGGGTTACATTTATAGAGATTACGAGGAGATTGTGGCGTGTAGAACTCTAGGAGCTATTAGCTGCTGTCATAGTTGATTTGAGTTGATCACCTTTGAGATTCTAGCCGATCAGGTTCTCCCTCGTGTTTATCCCAAATTCTGAACGCCTATCTCTGACGCTTGGAGAAATGTCATTTGCTCCTAAGAACTCGGAATGCTCGGATTATTCCCTCGTAATTGCCTCAAAGCCTTGCAGCCTGAATGGGGTGGAAAGGTTTGCTCGTTGACGGAAATGACCATGGTTGGATGAGATACTTTGGTCACGATACTGGGATGTGAAAGTAGACTAACACTTCTTAGATTTTTGAAATAGAAACTGCTCTGTTCTCCCGTTGACTTGAAAGGATACGCTCGTAATTTTTAAAATTAGCCAAGGGTATGCTGGTAAAAAGGCACACTGGGGAACCAAAAGTGAAGGTGTTGCTTCCAACTGTTGTCTTGGTCCCGTTTCAAATGATGAAGCGCATTGAGAGTTGAGCCAAACCTTTTCAAAGATTGTATACAGTCCTTTTGCCCCATCACTTCAACTACTCAAGTGTTCTTAGAGCTTCCGTTTCCTTTATCTGTAAGTATTCTCTCTCTAACACTCCTGAGTTTTCTGCAATTAACTTTTTATTTTCCTTTCGCATTTCGATCATTTTTTCTTTGCTATCTGAGAAAATGATGTATGCCATAAACGATAGAACTGTAGGGGACTTTAGAATAAGGTATTCGATTCCTGATTGAGTAGAGATCGAATATACTGCTGTGCTCAGTGATTGCTATAACGTCGAGAGTGGTCACTGGCTTTAAACCATTTCAATAGCTGAGGGGGGTGGGGGATAATTTTTTCCCCCCTAATGAACTTTTTTTGGAGTTTTGCAAATTCTTTAATGCGGTTCCTGTCCAATGTTCCCAAATATGTGGAGGACAGTGAACGGAGTGCACAGGATCAATGAATTATATAATACTCGAATTGAGATACCAGAGATTAGATATTGTTATTCATGGTAAAAAACGAATGATAGTGTCTTTTATCTTAAGGCAAGGAAAGCATATAGGGTTTTAGTTGTTAACCTTCATGACTCCAATAAGGGATATTGGGGTCATGGGTTTATTGCCAGGAATTGACAATATCCACCAATACCTGATGGCGGTGAGCCATATGAGGGGTTTAGGTGCCCCGACATGAGGCGAAAATTAGGTTGACGCTACTTTCTTTTTGAATTTTGCTACTGCCGACCAGCTATCGTATGAGACCGCCACCAATACTTACTCCTTTGCTTGTTTTGTGCAGCTTCGTCCAAGAAAAAGAAGCCCGTTGTCTAGCATTTCAATTGTGAGGAGCTCATAAAGGTTTGAAACCTTAAGAGACCTCTGACCCCAGGTACCGAACATCCCAGGTGATATCATTTTTGCTTGAATACAAGAACACCACGACCAGCTTTACAGCTAAGTCCGTGGACTCTGTTCCTAAAATTCCTGTTCCTTCCACCAGCGAAGGATCCTCTGCTGCATCCACCTCAGTCTCATTTGAGCCTGTGGACGTTAACACCATTCCTGTCAAAATTTCAACTGAAGGGATGCCTTCAAAGAAGAAACTTCCTTCACTCGTCGATGATTCTAACGTTCCTCTCTCCCCAAGAGCTCAAGGGGCCAAGAGAAAAGAGGTCTAGGGGCCCTCCCAGCTTGTCACTTTGTCGGATTCCCCCGACAAGACTCGGGCCCAAAAGAAGGCAAGGGGTGAGCCTTCGAATGTTGTTGCTACTTCGCTCACCAGAAGGGTGGACATCCCTCTGAAGAGGAAGTTGGTGATACTAGATGCTGACTTGGCACCGCCTTTGTTGAGGGGGGCATTCTCGAAGTTGATCGGGACAAGGTTTGAAAGCTAATCTCTGACGAGCTGTATTCTAATGCCGCTCAGGTGTGTGTTATCTTGTGTAAGTTCTGAAACTTTGATCGATCAATTCCCTAACAAAAAATTTCGTTAAGCCACCTTGTCTTTTCTTCTATGCAGCTCCTGGTAAACTTTATGGATATTTTTGACAGAAAGGCTGAGCAGGTGAATGCCTATAACGACGTTGATCTGGCGTTCAAAAAGTCCAAGGAGGCCTTTAACAAAGCCAAGGCAAATTATGAGAAGGAGAGGTCAGCCACCCAGGTCAAGATCAACTAAAAAAAGTCGCTGTGGAGCATGCTGATTGGCTTACATTCATAGGTCAAGTTTTAAAAAAGGCTGGGACTCTTATTAAATAGAACTGAAGTCCCTCTTGAGTCCGAACAATACGACGAGCATAATCCTGGTCTGCAACCGCAGGAAGAGGACGTAGTCAGGACCTCGAGCAAGGCAGCGGCTGACCAAAACGAAGCTGCAGCTGACAAGGACAAGGCTGTACCGACAAGGACAAAGCTGCTGCTGACAACGGCAAGGACCAAGCTGTCCAACAGAAGGTTAAAGAGAGAGAACCTAGCTAGTTAGGTTGTAGCTTAGTTTTCTTTGTATGTTATTTTTTTTTTTTTTTAATTGTAGAGGCATGCCCCATACTTTATGGCTTTAAGCCGGAATTCCCTAAAGAGAATTTAGATTCGATACTTGGTCGGGAGGCTTCCAGTTAAGCTCACCAGGCCTTTCCATCTGTTCGATAAGATCTTCATAACATGGCAAGCGCTTTCGACGAGCAAGCTCCTTTGATTGCTTCGTTGAGGTGTGAAATGAAGGATTTGGCAGACATTCGCGAGCTGTTGGAAAGAGAACAACGCCATGAGGGAGAATTTGGCTAAGGAAGAGAAGTCACATGGCGAGGATCAGTCGATTAAGAATGGTCTTCATACTAGAATCATAAGGCTTAGATATCAATTCCGTAAGGGTCCTCGAGTCATTTGGATGACATTGCATGATGCTCGATTGATAGCAGCCCAGCCTCACTAGGATGAAGTCAGAAGTGCTTCTTATAAGCATGGATGGCTGAATGCTTTGGCAGTGATGAAGGTGCCAACGGACTCTGACCTCTGGTATTGGTATGCGGTGGACTGCCCCCATTACCAGCTCTCTTTGATGGAGAGTGCAGACTCATGGAATCCCTTCGATGCTGTTCCTCCGCATTTAATCAAGGATTACTTGCTTGGCTGTGTTAGCGAAGATGAGGTTCATCCTTACCCAAATACTAAAGCTGATGGCAACAGGATAGTTGCCAACTTAGAACGCAGACGATGAAAGCTTATGATGTTTGTTTTGTAATGTGTCAATCAGGCCGACATTGTAAATTTCAAGAATATGTACAAGACGTTTATTTAATTTAGCATTTTTGTATGTTCCGAGCATATTTTATTTCGTTTTGCCTTACCTTTTAGAAAGTGTTGTCACACCATCTTAGGCCTAGGTCAAACTATGGCAAAAATGCACTTGGTAGAAAGGTTATCCGCCCGTTCTGGTTTTTAACCGATCAGTGTCGAAATACTTATTGCCTTTGTTGTCTTAACCAAGGCATACATATTGGTGACCAATTACTGGTTGTCACAACAATTCATAAATAAATTCAAGTTGGTCTAGCATTTAGAGCAATGATGAAGCTAATTGCATTAATTGAACTTAAAATATCCGAAACAAAGATGAACATGCTTAATGACACTTTTTAGAAATAAATAAACATGCTAGAAATAAAACTTTCCGAGGTTGGCCGCATTCCAGGCTCTAGGAATCTCCCTGCCCTCCATTGTTTCCAAATGTAGGCTCCTTGTAGATCGTCTCTAACGATCTTGAAAGGCCCCTCCCAGTTGGGACCTAACTTGCCGTCATATGGCTTCTTCGCGCTGCCGATCACCTTTCCAAAGATATAATCTCCGACCTTAAACTTTCTTGGGCAGCTTGGCTAACTGTTGTTGGTATGAAGCTAACTTGACTAAGGCTTGTTCCCTTCGTTCTTCTACTAGGCCGAGTTCAGTCGTGATTATTTCTCCATTTAAGTTTTGGTCAGCGACGGTGGTCTTCATGGTTAGCAAGCCAACTTTTAAAGGGATTATTGCTTCCATCTCATAGGTCAGGGCGAAGGGCGGTTCTCCAGTCGACCTTCTGAGTGTAGTACGATATGCCAAAGGATGTGGGGAAGCTTGTCCACCCAAGAACCTTTTGCCTTTTCCAATCTTTTCTTCGTATCATCGAGCACTGTTTTGTTAAAAGTCTCGGCCTGCCCATTGCTTTGTGGGTAGGCTACCAAACTGAAGTAATGCTTGATGGTGTGAATGGTGCAAAAGTCTTGAAATGCTCCGCTCTCAAATTGCATTCCATTGTCAATAATGATTGTTCTTGGTATGCTAAAGCGAGTTATGATGTTTTTCCAAATTAATCTCATCATGTCAGTTTCTGATGTTTGCCAGAGGTTCGGCCTCAATCTACTTGGTAAAGTAGTCTGTGCCGACCAAGAGGTACTTCATGGCTCCACAATGTCCAAACCTCACTAAGCGAACGTCCACGAGTTAGTCAAGGACCTAAGGTCGTTGGCCGATTGATGAAGCATTGGCGAGAACTCTTGGCACTTCTTGCACTTTCTAACATAGGAAACAACGTCCTGCATATATAGGGCCACTAATAGCCTTCCTTGATCACCCTAAATGTCAAAGACTTTCCTCCAGCGTGACTCCCATATATTCCGTCGTGAAGTTAATGCATGACTTGATAAACATCATTCGAGTGCACGCATTGAAGATAGCGTCCTGTGAAAGATCGTTTGTGTAGTTTGCCCTAAGGTGATATGTAAAAGCGGGCGGCTTTTACTCTGACCTGGTGGGCCTACTTCTTGTCAGTTGGCAAAACATCTTCTTGTAATTAGGCTATGATTGGATCCATCCAGCTAGGGGCTCTTTGAACAACGAGGACTTGTTCGGCGATATTTGGTTAAGATATATGCTAGGATGGGTGAGGGTAGTGAGACTGGAGTCTATGAATAACTGGAAAGGGTGAGGCGTGACCCACTCCAATGGACGCTGCCTGCAAGGTCTTCAAGGTCTCCTGGTGCAACTTCTGAAGAAAACTTCTCCTTCTGGTAACAATGGAACTCAAGCTTCAACTCACTCCCTGCAAGAAGATGAACTTTCACAGCAAAAATAGTAATTTTCTCAAGGGAAACACCTGAGAGTGATGGCTGTCAGTGGGGAGTGAAGGAACAAAGCACTCAGCACTATGAGAATGAGCAGGGAGAGAATACTTAGGTAGGTCTGGTGATGTTTTGGCAGAGTAACAGTGCAATTTCTATTGTCTATATCTTTTTTTGACCTTGCCCAGAGGTCTATTTATACTGGGGCGTTAGGGGTCAGTGGCGATTTTGGGCGCCAAAATTGAGAGAGTTGGTGGGGAACAATGTCTGAAGTGTACCACTTGTCCCTACCTGTAGGCAGCCTGCCTGTCCCCTCTGCAGGTGCCACCTGGCGCCGACCAAAACTCAAAAAGCACATATGTCCCCTAATGGAGACAAAATAGCAGATTTTGGTAGTTATCTTTTGAAACGGTAACTTGTGGTGCAATTTTGCAAATCTTGAGAGAGGAGACTTTAAGGCCTCATCTCCTCTAAAAGTGTTATTTTTCTTGAGAGGGACCTCGAGGACCCCCTCTTCTGGAAAAGTCATTTTCTTGTAAAGAGTTTATTTCTTGTGAGTAGCCAGCTCTTTGGCTGCTCACTTCACTTGTGACCAAGTGTGCAGTGTGCGTAGTCTCGAGTGACTTCTGGGTCTTCCTACTAGTATTCTCTCAATCCTATAGTGCTAAGTGGTTGAGCTTGCTCAACATACCTTGTCCCTCAGCCGCCAAGCCAAAACTCCCAGGAGGTCCCAACGCGCCTGTTCGAGCCCTGCTTGCTCGACTAGGCAACCTGTACAAGAAAGTAAAGTGTTAGTGCTGTTGTTCATTTAGAGACTGCTGTTTCATGATGAAAACCCCTGTAGCAGCACTTCTCGAATAACATTTCTATAGTGACCCTTGCGGTGGCGCTGAGCCTTGCAGTGACGCTGACCCTTGAAGTGGCGCTGACGTTTACAACGGCGTTGACGCTTGAGGCGGCGCCGACCCTTGTCGCGGCGTCGACGCTCGAAGCGGCGCCAACGCTCGAAGTGGTCGCTGATGCCTGAGGCGGCGCCAACCCTTGTTGCGGCGCCGACACTTGAAGCGGCACTGACGCTTGAAGCGGCGCTGACGCTTGAGGCGGCGCCGACCCTTGTCACGGCGTCGACGCTCGAAGCGGCGCTGGCGCTTGAAGTGGCGCTGATACTTGAGGTAGCGCTGATGCTTGAAGTGGCGCTGACACTTGAAGCGGTCGCTGATACCTGAGGCGGCGCCGACCCTTGTTGCGGCGCCGACCCTTGTTGCGGCGCCGAGACTTGAAGCGGTGTTGACGCTTGAGGCGGCGCTGACGCTTGAGGCGGCGCCGATCCTTGTCGCGGCGTTGACGCTCGAAACGGCGCTGACGCTCGAAGCGGCGCTGACGCTCGAAGCGGCGCTGACGCTCGAAGCGGCGCTGACGCTCGAAGGGGCGCTGACACCTGAGGCGGCGCCGACCCTTGTTGCGGCGCCGACGCTTGAAGCGGTGCTGACGCTTGAAGCGGTGCTGACGCTTGAAGCGGCGCCGACCCTTGTCGCTGCGTCGACGCTCGAAGCGGCGCCGACGCTCGAAGCGGCGCTGACGCTTGAGGTAGTGCTGACGCTTGAAGTGGCGCTGACACTTGAAGCGGTCGCTGATACCTGAGGCGGCGCCGACTCTTGTTGCGGCGCCGACACTGGAAGCGGCGCCGACGCTCGAGGCGGCGCCGACGCTCGAGGCGGCGCCGACGCTCGAAGTCGCGCTGACACTCGAAGTGGCGCTGACACTCGAAGCGGTCGCTGATACCTGAGGCTGCGCCGACACTTGAAGTGACGCCGACGCTTGAAGCGGCGCTGACGCTTGAGGCGGCGCCGAGGCTCGAAGCGGCGCTGACGCTTGGAGTGGCGCTGATACTTCGCAATGGCTTTTGGGCTTCTTGGTGACCCTCGCGGGTACCCCTCGGGTGTCATTAATAAGAGAGTATTTTTTTATTTTGTTTGCTTTTTTCTGTTGATAACACCCTTCTACACAAAGACTTTCCTCCAGCGTGACTCCCATATATTCCGTCGTGAAGTTAATGCATGACTTGATAAACATCATTCGGGTGCACGCATTGAAGATAGCGTCCTGTGAAAGATCGTTTGTGTAGTTTGCCCTAAGGTGATATGTAAAAGCGGGCGGCTTTTACTCTGACCTGGTGGGCCTACTTCTTGTCAGTTGGCAGAACATCTTCTTGTAATTAGGCTATGATTGGATCCATCCAGCTAGGGGCTCTTTGAACAACGAGGACTTGTTCGGCGATATTTGGTTAAGATATATGCTAGGATGGGCGAGGTATTCCACTTCGATGGTCCTCTTAAGATCAGAATCAACTACCGAACCTAGAGTAGCCAAGGCATTAGCGTGACAATTGTTTCGGCAAGGAAATTGTTGAATGTGGACTTTGTTGACATTCGCTCATCTTTGGCATTGTAGTTTTCTGATACTTGATAGGAAAACAGCCTTGAGTCGTAGTAGACGTCAAGGTGACTAGCGCCAAGAGATGATGCCTTTCGCAATCCGGCAACGAGGGTTTTGTATGCGGCTTCGTTGTTGGATGCTTCGAAGCCAAGTTTGATCTCTTGCTCGATCATAATTTATTTTGGAGAAATGAGGACACTTTCTAGTCCTGCACCTTTCGAATTAGATGCTCCGTCGATAAAGAGAGTCACTTTTTGAGGTGGTCGAGCTCTTGGCTTGCTGCTTGGTAAGTGAATTTCTTATCGTCGGGCTTTTCTTTACCTGTGAACTCTGTAATGAAGTCGGCTAAAACTTGCCCTTTTATTGCTAGTTCCACCGACCATTTAGACATCCTTCTGAGAGGTCAGCCGTCTTGAGGATTGTCTTGAGAGGGAAATAGGTGATGGCAATGAATGAATGAGCCTCAAAGTAATGCTTCAATTTCCACGAAGAACGACTGGAGAATTGTAACAACCCTCGCTTTTGAGGACCTATTTTATATTTATTTGCTAGGTATAGTAATTAGATATAAAATGTTGGAATGTGAAGTATTAATTTAAGAAAGAAAAGTTAATATCTACTAAGATGTTGCATATTTACCTTATGTGTGGGTGAATATCACCATGATGTGAATTAATGTGTCATAAGACTTAAAATGACAGTTGGCTTAAAAATGAAACCGGAACTTAAAATGAATTATAAAATTTCCAAATGATAATTAGGAGGCCGTAGTTAGTTCCGGAAGGTGCGAGATAGTCAAATTATGTGCCATATTGTATTTTTGAAGTTTTGGGCACTTTTGACTGGTTTTAGTTTAAATGTGTAGTTGCGTGTTATTTTATCGCGGTATTTATTATTTGAGTTAGTAATTATAAACTAAGGCACGTTTTATGTCTTGAAATCCAATTATTTTCTCTTAAGTGTGATTAGTGACCTTGAAGAAGAGAGAGAAGGAGAAAACCTAAGGAGAAAAATGAGAGATTGAAGGTTTGAAGATTTGATCTTGCCTACAACTTCACCAAATCCGAATTTGCAACCTTGAGGCAAGTTTTCTACTTGCTATTTTGTGATTTAAGTTGAATAAGTAGTGTTGATAGTTATGGGATAATTATGGTTTAAGAAAGTTAGGGCTTTTTGTTGGATTTATGGGTTTTAAATCTTTGAAGGTTGAATGGATGGATATTGGTGTTAAGTATGGTAGGTAGATGCATTTAAAATCAGTTGGTGGTAATAAATGATAAGGGCTTTGTGCTTTTTGAAAGAAGAATGGATACTAGGTCTGATATGACCGGTCGACCGCGGGTCCAGGACCGGTCGACCGGGCCTTCAGGGGAGGGCACACTGCTTTCCTACCAAAGTCTGAATTTTGGAGCGCGGTCGACCGCGGTCCGTGACCGGTCGACCGGCCCCTCCCACCTGGACTTTCTGCTTTTCTTCGTAGGCCAAATTTTGAGACGCGGTCGACCGCGGTATGAGGACCGGTCGACCGGTCCCCTGTTTTTCACCCTTAAACTTTATTTTTTGTTTCCTAGGTTTCTTCTTTTAATTAGGGACTAGAAACCTTCTTGTATGAAGTAAACTTAGAGTCCTAGAGCTTTAGTTGAGCTTCTTTAGTTGAGTTTGGTCGTCACCCTAGAGTTGAATGGGTTCACTTGGGGGTTATTCCATGGGTTCCAAAAGTGATGTTTAGGCATTACTTTTCTTTTCGCAAATTATTAGGAACTATGCATTTTAAGCCCATACTTGGAAGCTTTAGGAGCTCTATTGAGGTATATAAAACCTTGGGACTTATGAGATTTTGGAGAATTGTTTGGGATTGAAAATATGATGTATATTAATGACAATATCCAAGGGAAAAATGATTTCAAATAAAATGAAACATATATGTGATAAATGAAAATGATAATGGGATGAAACTTGGTAAATGTTAATTTACTTAAACACACCTCTCTAAACGCAATCATAAGGGAAGCTCGCGCATGAGGTGATGTCCCCTGACTAGTGACTGCAGGGAGACTATAGTCCTCGGCCATATGCGGTATTTTATATATGTTTTCTGCGCTAGTGAGGTAATTCTGGGTGTGGTTATGACTCACTCGCA
Organism: Sambucus nigra; assembly: GCA_949130495.1. Classification (NCBI taxonomy): domain Eukaryota; kingdom Viridiplantae; phylum Streptophyta; class Magnoliopsida; order Dipsacales; family Adoxaceae; genus Sambucus; species Sambucus nigra. Next base: position 63,825,084 of record OX422219.1, read on the forward strand.
GGTGTATGGCCACTTCCCGACGTGCGTTAGGTGCCCAGATTGTCTTGTATAGATAGGCCTTGGAAGATGATAGCTATTTAGGGGCGCGCCCAGTGGGGAAACTCGGAGGGGCGGTCTTAGAATCGTTATATGTATGAGAATATAACCTTTCTAAAATCAAGTGGGACTTGATATATGTGAATTGCCATATGAAAATATGATGGTAATTATATTCCTGCTAAGGAATGGAAAATGGAAAGATATGATGGAATAATGATATTTAAATTTTATTCTCTTGCAAAATTTAATAATTGTTAGAATCATTCAAATTGTGTTATCCTGATTTGATATTAGGTTGTTAGATTTTCATCTACATTACTCATGATTAACTGTCCATATCTATCATGCTTCTTGTTCTTCTGATAATCATATATAAACCGGGCCCTGACCCGTTCATTTTCCATGTTGTGCATGTTATTGTATTCGCTCAGGTGCGCCTCCGCAAGGGCGCCCGTTGTGATATTCCTATTCCTATGCTTTCGAGGAGCTGTGAGATATTGCGGATTATTACAGGATATTTTGTTAGACGCTTCTCTTTTTGAATTCTAGATATGATCGGGACTTTTATTCGGGCGGGTAGCCCAACTTTTGTAATTGTGAATGGATGTATTATGTATATTATTAAATTGTTGTAAGAAGTTGGATGTAACTGTTGACCGACAGCTTATTCGGTCCTCCTTGTATATGGTTGTTATAATGTTAATATAAGTTTCTTTTGAAATTCCACTTTCTTATCAAATTGGGTTGTTTATTTTATTTCCTTAACCTGTAATCAAACTAAATTATTGACAACCCGTTTTATGATTTTTGGGTGGTTTTCCCGTATACCTATTTTATTGTTATTGATGCTGAGAATGATTTCCATCCATGATTCCGTTATGTTGAGGTATCGGGCTGGCGGCCCCTTATTTCGGATTGCGGGTTGTCACAAGAATAGGCTAATTTCTCAAGTACAAGGTAGCGTCTCTCGGCATCCAAGAGCGTTTTGCTAACATAATAAATCGAGACCTGGTGCCATCCTTCTCGCACATCAAGGCCGAACTTACTGCGTGATTGGACACTGCGAGGTACATATATACTGAATCTCCTGGATTTAGGATCGGGAGCAGAGGTGGTCGGCTCAGGTAGGTTTTGATTTCATCGAGCACCTTTGAGCATTCCTCGTTCCAAGTTAAAATTTTCCATCTCTTCAACAGCTGAAAGAATGGGTGACCCTTTTGGGAAGATTTGGAGATGAAACGGTCGAGTGCTGCCAACATTCTCGTCGACTTTTGAATATCACGAAATGTCTTTGGAGGCTGAACATTGTTGATCGCCTCAATTTGGTCGAGGTTGACTTCGATCCCTCTCTGGATGACCAAGTAATTCAAGGAACTTCCCAGATTTAATTCCGAAATAGCACTTGGCTACGTTGAGCTTCATTCTGTAGTATCTAAAGACCCCAAATGCCCTTGCCAAATCTTGCAAGCGGTCGACTTTCTGCTTGCTTTTGAAAAGAATGTCATCTATATAGACTTCTTTCATGGTGTCACCTAACTAATCCTTGAATATTTTGGTGCCCAAGCGTTGATACGTTGCTCTTGCGTTCTTGAGACCAAACGACAAGACTTTGTAGCAGTACAGGCCGAGAGTGGTGATGAACGAGGTCTTATCTTGATCGAGTCCGAATAGAAGAATTTGATGGTACCCTAAATATGCATCCAGGAAACTCATCTATTCGTGGCTGGCAGTGGCGTTGACTAATTGGTCAATCTTCGGCAAAGGAGTTGTCTTTAGGACAAGCCTTGTTAAGATCGGTGAAGTCTATGCAGACTCTCCGCTTTTCATTATTATTCTTTACAATTACCGAGTTTGAGAGTCATTTGGGGAATCAAACTTCTTTAATGGACCTTGCCTCCAACGAGCTTTCCCACTTCCGCTTCCACGACCTTCGTCTTTTCCGGGGCTGTTCGGTGGGCCTTTTGAGTGATCGGTGGGAAGGTTGGATCCACATGAAGTCGATAATACATGACTTCGGGATCAATACCAGGCATATCATAAGGCTACCAAGAAAAAATATCTTGATTTTCTTTCAACAAAGAAATCAGTTCTTCTCTTTCCTAGTCGGTAAGTGAGCTGCCGATCAAGAATTTCTTCTTTGGGTGTGAATCATCGAACGCTACTTCTTGTAATGGTTCCATGACCCTATCCGCGGGGGCCACCATTGTCTCTTTTACCCGCGGTCTACCATACTTAAGTTTTTATTTAAATGGTGTGGCCCTATCCTCGGAGGTACATAACCTCCGAGGAGCTTCCCTGAACAACTAGTAACTTATACACATCCCATTTTGCAATTCTGAGTGTGATTATTAGTGCATCATGATGCAGAGTTCTTACTCCGATCAGGTTATCCTCCGTGAAGACTATGTGCTTGTTGTAATCAATATCTTTTGGACATTGTCGCTTGCCTAGACTTTTGGCCGCATCAATCTATAAAACTTCCATCATTGCGGTGATTTTCTCCAGTACCATCCGAACAGTGTTGCCTTGGATCTGCTTCGGACTTGAGGCACTGTGGATAACAACAAATTCATGCCCTAACTTGACTCTTCTCCCATGACATTTTTGGGCTTCTGATCGTCGTCCATCTGTGAGGCGCAGTGGATGACTGCGAACTCATGCCCCACCTCGTCATCTTTCAGGACATTCTCGTGCTTCTGGTCGACGACGACGACGACGACGGCTTTGGCCCCTCTTTTTCTCCACAGAATCGCTCAAGTGGCCGATTTGAGCCAATTCTTCTGTATGAGACTTGAGGGCCTTGCAGTTCTCCGTTTTATGCCCATGCTCTTTTTGGTACGCGCACCTGAGTGCGTTATTTCTCCTTGTCTGATCTCCCCCATCTTCTTTGGCTACTTGAGGAATTTTTTATCCTTGATTTTACTTAAGATCTTATATATTGGTTCCTTGAACATGGTGTTAATCGCCTGAAAAGCCTTGGTAGGATCTGCCTTGTCTCCATTCCTCGATCCTCCTTTCTGCTTATTGCCCCCCTCTTGGGGGTATTCTTTTTTTCACCATTTTTGGTCGTCTTTGAGCACCTGTTGTCATTCTGGGTGCCAGTGACTACATCTTTTATCTCCGCGTATTTCTTTATACGTGATATGAGGTCGTCGATAGTTTCTACCTCCCTCTTAGTGAAAGACAAATGTAACATAGAGCTGTTGGGTAACCCAATCTTGAATAAGACCACGACGACTTGCTCAGAGCAATCTTCAACCTCGTTGTAAGTTTCCCACTACCGCCTAGCGTATTCCCACAAGGTTTTCCGGAGTTTTCTCCTCATAGTGAGGCGATTAATCCATTCTTTTCGGATGGGCACTGCTGGTGATGAATCGAGCAGTGAAGGCTTGGGCAAGTTGCTTGAAGTTGTTGACCGACCTGTGTGGCAGTTTTTTTAAACCATTTCTGTGCGATATCCCTCAAATTGGAAGGGAATATGCGGCACATAAGAGCATTGTTGTGGTTCCACAAGGTCACGACCTGCCTTTAGTGACGTACGTGGTCGATGGGGTCAGTCTTTCCATAATAGATTTTGAACCTAGGAGTTGTAAACTTCTTAGGAGTTTTCGGCTCTTTAATTGCCCTTGAAAAAAGGGACTTCATTTGGGTGACAAGGGTCGGCCCTCACCTCCTGGCCAGTTCCTTGGTGGATCTAGACCCACGATTAACAGGGTGTTGATCTATCTCTTTCCTGATGAGAAGGCAGATATCGTGTGTACGATGTGCTAAATCTTGATCTCGTTTTGTCGGGCGTCTCTTATGCTCGGAGTTCTCCTGATCACGACGTGAACTTCTTCCCCGGTTGCGAGTTTTACTCACCTGAAGACTAGGAGTTCGGTCATGGCGCTTGCGCTTATCTTCGTGAAACTCTTGTTCCCTTCTTTCCCATCCACGCTACAGACGTGCGTTTTCCTCCTTTTGGAGGCGTGTAATCTCCTCTTGCTGACGGAGTCGCTGTTCATATGCATTGACCAGTCATGAGATCTGAGTAAATCTAGGTTATTCGTTGCTCTACTCGGAGTGTCACTCTTGTGGGCGATAACCTATACGAGGAGTGTCACAACTCCTATTGGGATGGATCTCTGATCTTACTCCGGACACTGGAAGCCCATTTTGATGGTTGCCATTAAACGGCATAGGTTCACTGTGCAGATTTGGTTTAGGAAAAGAAAACTCAGTTCGCACAGACGACGCTAATTGTAGGTGCTAAAATCCCACAAAGAATATTCCCAAATATATAGATCCGAACGAAAAACAAGTATCACACAACTACAAAATACAAGTATGTACGTGGTTCAGCAAATTGCAAACATCCACGGGTGTTTCTCTCTTTTCCTATCAATCAGTTTTCAATAAGAAATTACATGCCCCTTTTTTCCAGGGTTCTAGGTTACATTTATAGAGATTACGAGAAGATTATGCCGTGTCGAACTCTGGAAGCTATTAGCTTCTGTCATAGTTGATCTGAGTTGATCACCTGTCATAGTTGATCTTTGATCTGAGTTGATCACCTCCGAGATTCTACTTGATTGGGCCCTCCCTCGTGTTTATCCAAAATTGTAAATGCTATCTCAGAAGCTCGGACAAATGTCATTTGCTCTTAACAATTCGAAATGCTCACATTATTCCTTCACACTAGGTATACCCAAAAAATAATCTCAACTGAGGTGTTGGCAATACATTTGTTGGTATGTGGAGTTTATAAGGGGTCCACTAATAACACCATCTAATAAGTAACTCTAAAGTAGGGCTCGCAAAGCTGACCCGATTATAATGTCCACCCATATTAACCCGCAATGGTTGGGAATGGGCCCAGCTTTGTTTGCTTTACGTAGGTTATATATGGGCCTCAAAAAACGTTTATGCGATTCGATGATGGACCCACATTACCCATTGAGACGAAACTTAGCGTTACCATTATGTTTCATTCTAGTTGACTAGCCATATGCAGGTCTCTCTCTCTATATCATGCTTTTTACAGAACTCAGATGCCCAGTTTTTAGTGCCGTTAATTGTTTGTTGAGAAAATGGGGTTGATGAATCTACTGATCGGAACCCAATCTGCCCCAAATACTGAACCCGCTATCAAACTGCCCATAACCAACCCAACCTACGACTGGCCCGTCCAAATCCGACCACAACCACCCATTTGCCAGCCTTATTCTAGACAGATCCTGAAAATTGTACCCCATGATCCGCCAGACATACACCGGTTATAAATGGAGTTCACATGGGATCCCACTTGAAACGCCAACAAACTCAAGTGTGACACATCATCACTGAGTTAAAATTTTTGGTATCCTGTTTAAGGTCTCTCTAGAATTACATAACCACCAAAATAGTATTCTTAAAATCATATAATTCACGCGTAGCAAGCATTACCCAACGAGTTTTCCACTGAAAGGTACCGGATAACGATACCTTTGTGGGACCCATTAGTGTCATTATTTTTGGGCCAATGTTATAAGGGCATTTATAAATGTCCGAAAGGTCCACTTATAAGATGATCAATTTGGTAGGTAGATAAAAATGAAAGCAACGTGGAAACATAATTGAAGAAACTAATGAATGTAAAACAGATCCATATCTATCACATCTACCATTCAATTAGCGGATCATCATCATCGAAAACACACACACACACACACACACATATATATATATATATATATATATATATATATATAGAGAGAGAGAGAGAGAGAGAGAGTTGGGGAATGACCAGGTGATGAAGGGAATCGAATCGGACAAGATCATGCGTTGGATGAGGAAGAATGAGGAGATCATCGGACGGCTCCAATCGAACGGAGGCCCAGAAATTGGCAAAACTCAATGATATTGTTTTGCCATAGTAAACATCGCTGGGATTTCCCAAGAGCCCCACTCTCGCGTATGATTTGTGCTCGATCACACCACCCATTATTATTAACAACAGACGACAATAATAGTCTCTCCATATGCCACCCATATATACTAATCCAATTTACCCGTTTCGGTTTTGGTTCGTCGTTTGCGAGTTCTATTTTTTGAGAGAAAAGAAAGGAAAGGAAAGGAAGAGAAAGAGAAAGTGTGTTTCCTTTCCTTCGTTTGGAAATTTAAGTTGAAAAGAAAGTGACTTTCTCTCGTTTGGGAGTTTAAAAGGAGAGAAAAGAAAGGAAAATTTTTAAAAAACTTTCTCCTCCTTTCTCTCTAAAACTTTCTTTCCAACTCGAAAAGAAATGGAGAGAAAGGAAAGTTTTTTAATGAATTGTTCATTCTTCCTTTTAAAAAAATTATTTTCCTTCCAAACTCCCAAACGCAAGAAAGAAAATTATTTTATTTTCTCTCCCAAACTCCTTTCTCTTCTCTTCTTTTCTTTTCTCTCCTGTTAACTTTCTTTTCTTTTCTTTTCTCTCCTAATAAAATTTTCCTTTCCTTTCTTTTCTCTCCCAAACTCCCAAACGAGGCCTAAGGTCTCGTTTGCGAGTTCTATTTTGAAGAGAAAAGAAAGGAAAGGAAGGGAAAGTGTGTTTCCTTTCCTTCGTTTGGAGTTTAAGTAGGAAAGAAAGTGTCTTTCTCTCATTTGGGAGTTTAAAAGAAGAGAAAAGAAAGGAAAATTTTTAAAAAACTTTCTCTTCCTTTCTTTCCAAAACTTTCTTTCCAAATCAGAAAGAAATGGAGAGAAAGGAAAGTTTTTTAATGAATTGTTCATTCTTCCTCTTAAAAAAATTATTTTCCTCTCAAACTCCCAAACGCAAGAAAGAAAATTATTTTATTTTCTCTCCCAAACTCCTTTCTCTTTTTATCTTTTCTTTTCTCTCTTATTAACTTTCCCTTCTTTTATTTTCTGTCCTAATAAAATTTTTCCTTCCTTTCTCTTCTCTCCAAAACTCCCAAACGAGCCCTAAGGTGGCAACTCATTTGTTGCAGGAGGTGATAGTTGACTTGCCGTCATATCTTTTTATTTTTTTTATTTGCTAAAAATTTGAATCTTACATGTAATTTAGTGGATTATTCGAGTTTTGGGATAACCCTCAATTAAAAATGATTATATAATTAACTTTTAATTTTTATTTTTAGCGTTACTTTTTGGTATTTTTAAATATTTTTAGCGACACTTTTTTTATTCCAAAATCTGTCGCTAAAAGTGAAAAATGAGAACTAATCATACGATAGTTTTCTAAATGTACATGATGGAGGAAGTTCTCAAGGGAGAAGTTCACATTTCAATAGTTAGACTAGTTTGGTTTGAGCTATAACTGAACGCGATTTATGACAACAGACCTTAGTGCGTATTAGATCGAATAGAGAGTAGAATATGTCTAGTAGTGTGAGGACATTATGCAAACGAGATATTCTTTTACTTACAAGTTAGGTATATAAGAGAATCAAATTTCTAGGACGAAATTTCCCGTTTAATTTTTTTTTTTTTTGGGGGGGGGGGGGAAATGTAATACCCCTTATTTTTCTTAATTAATTGTTATGATATGTCGCTTATTATATTTCTATATGTTGTTATATGATTCGTATATGTATTACGTAGATTCACACTCTTTAGAAATCACATAAAACACGGTGATACATTAATTAAATATTTTAAGTTACTTAGTATTATGGGCGACTATGAAATGACCAGGTGCTAGGTGTCAGAGGTTTTCTTACTTGGTTATTCACTCCATATCAAGTTCCACCTATCATGAAGTAGTTTTTTTTATAATACTAAGTCAGATGTAACTAATTTATAATTAAGTTTTAACTTAATTAACTCGTGCTATCTTATAAATTAATTTAATGAGATATTATAATTATTAAAATATATTATGCTTTGGGTTCACTTTTGGGTTGTTTAGAAAGTCCATTTATGACTTAAAACAATGAAATTTAAGTCTGTTGGGTTAGTATATGGTTTGCACCAAGTTTCGAGCCATTTGGAGTATGTTCTAGTCTCATTGGGTAAGGTTAGTATTGGTCCTAGGATTAATTTCGCATTTAGAACCTTCATTAGTTTAATTTAGAAAACCTAAAAATTGCATAAAACAATTGAGATAACCCTAGAGGCTAAGAAGATAAGGACACCAAGGATTGAAGAGAATTTGGGGATTTGAGACTTTGATTCAGACAATTGGCCTAAGTTAAGTTTACTTTGATTAATAACCTAATTAAGTTTGTGTTAGAATAGTAGTAATTTATTGGATTCCGAAATTTATCAATGAAATTTGAATTGTAATCATATAATAATCAATTTTCATAATTAGACTAATTACATGTTTAAATCTTAACATCATTTTAGATACCCCATCCTAGTACCATCCAAATGCCTCATTAGGTCCCTAACACCCTCGGACTCCAGTACTTACTCTAAACCCTGATCCAAAGGTCACCAGGCTCTCTCAAGTCCCGTTTGACCTCGGTCAACCCTCCAACCCTAGAAAATATCAGTTCACTCTCATAGGGCTCTGAATCCCCTTTCGAACGGTCCATACCGTGCGTGAATCGGCCTTACAGTTCGCGCGTACTCACCTTTTTACACCAAACCTTGATCTAGAGGCCATCGAGCACTCTCGATCCCCGTTTGACCTCGGTCAACACTCCAACCGGAGAAAAAACCATTTCACTCTCATAGGTCTATAAATATCCTTTCCAACGGTCCATAAAATGTGTAAATCGGCCTTACGGTTTGTGTGTACTTACCTTTTTACTCCGAGAACCCTCGTTTAGATGCCATTGACCACTTTCGAGCCTCGTTTAACTTTGGTTAACTATCGACCCCGAGATTGGTCCCATATACTTACCTAAGTAGATTTAGATACAACCAAATCTCCAAGATAGTTTGAGTTAAGGATAAGTATGAAGAAACCCACGAAGGTGGGAAACTAAATTTATAAATAGGGACACCTTAGCCTATATTAGGGACTAATTATAACTAGCACACAATAGTTAGGACTCTCATCTAGCAACACTAGCACTCTAGTTATTACTAACCCATTTTTAATACAAACCGTTCCCCCTTTTACCTCCGTGGACGTAGGCCGAACTCACGGATGAATCACGTACATAGCTCTCTTTATTTCCTTTTTATGCATTCATAGTACTTTTGGGGGAAATTCTACAATTTTACTACCTATTTTTGGATGAATATTCTATAATTTTACACCGTCTGTGGGAAACTCGAGGCTCTCACCACTATTGAAGTCAGAAAAGCCCAAACTTCACCATGAGTGCAGATCACTCTCACCTCGCTCACGTAAGGAGTCACATGCAGTCTGAAATACACATCGTAAGGAGGTAATAATTTCTTGTACGATTGTACCCCCCCAGCAACATTCAAGGTCCAGAGGGCATTCTCCTGGCAGATCTGGACCTATTTGGCGGTACCGTACACCACCGATCGACCGAGCAGAAGGAAAGGTTATTTCCCGTTAGGCTAGTATCTATAAAGAGAAGCTGGATAGCCGCGATCAGGAGATCGCCCATCTATAAGGAGACAATTGTCCCAATAATCAGAGGGTAATACCTCAGATTCATGTACTTGACATCATCACAGGAGGGGGCATCACTCCCTAAGGAATCAGCGTTCAATAAGTCCTCATATAGTCCCTCACTATCACCAACATGATCGCTAGCCTATGAGTAATTCCATCAACCTTAGGTATACCAACCCCGTCTTATGGAGTCGGCCCAGAGTAGCAGACTAGTTTGCTTTGGACCGCATCCGAATCAAGTAAAGACAAACGAACTGAGAGGACTCATCTGCGAGGAATTAGAAGGAAGGGAGACCTTTCCAGGTCCCCCAAAGACCTGGCCAGGAAAGCTCTGGGGTATGGTAAAACCTTGTGATTCATCGAACTGATATAATCCTTTAAGCCTCCAAATAAGTTCTCCATGCCAAATGTCACAACATATGAAGGAAAGGTAGACCCAACTCATCACATTAGACACTACTGACAGACCATGTCCCTTTAGAGCCATCACGATGCTTTGATGTGCAAGGTATTCCCATCAACCCTAGGTGGCATTGGCTTGAAGTGGTTCAAAAAATTATCCCCCAGGTCGATCTCCACATTTAGGGAGCTTTTTGAGCGGTTCACAACCCGATTTATCACAAGCAGCAGGGTGGTCAAGGAGGTAGATTCATTGATCTTTTTCAAGAAGAAGAAAGTAAAAGCTCTTAGGAAGTACGCTTAGAGGTACTGGGAGCTATACAATGAAATTAACGATTGTAACGAAAAACTGGCAATCGCTGTATGGCATGATCAGATGATCTCTACCATTCACTGACAAAGAAGCCGGCATTTTCAATAAACCATCTTATGCCCCGCACTGAAAAATACGCCAAGGTAGAGGATGAGCTCTCCAATGTATCCTCCTCAGCTGACTAAAAGAAGAGCGAGCCGAAGAAGTCCCTTAAAGGGTGAAACCATCCATCATCGGCCACGAAGGGATCTACAAGTGAAGCTTACATAAGTCTCTCCAAGTCTCAGGCTAGTGAGAGTAGCTACAAGGCATTTAAAACAGTCTTCAAGGAGTTTATTTTTAGACTTATTCATTAGATAAAGGACAAATCTTTCTTTAAGAGGCCTTCTAAGATGGTCGACGACCCAAATGCTAAGAATGCCTGTCTCAGGTTCAGCTACCACCAAGACCACAGACACCTCATGAAAGACTTCAAGATGTTCAAACAAAACCTGGATGAACTTGTCCAAGCAGGGGATCTCAAGGAATACATCAGCATAACGAAACCAAAGAAAGTAACGAAGGTTAACTGAGTCTAAAAAGTGGAGGAAAATCTCCCACCAGCATGATTGGTCGCCATCATCCATGGCTACACTGACTCGACCTAACATACTGGCAAGAAACTAAGGGAAAAGGTGAGGGTAACATCCAACTGAGAGCGTGTTTGTGATTTTAATAGATAATTTCTATAATTAAGTATCCAACAAACACAAGTCTAAATTTTATCTTACTAGCCTAATCAAGCATATAGGTGATAAAGAAGATAAAATAAAGCATGCAAACATGACAAATGCAATACGAGGAAAAAACCCATTTCGGGTAAAACCTTTTTTAATCAACACTATAGAGTTTTTACAAGACGCAAGTTACGAATTCTCTACATAATATGGCTCAGTCTAGAGTCATCCACAAGTGGCGGTCCACCCTCAGTATCCACCGATCAATCTTTGTCTTCCTTCAGCAGTGCTCCCCTCGAGAACCACAATGGTTAGCAGTGAAGAGAATCTCTCAACAAGAATAACTTAGACATAGAACTATCTAGGGGTTCAAACAGATTCACATATATAGCTGGGAGTACTGAATGTGAATCAAAAGGTATTTTTTGACCTAAAGAAAGTGGGAACTTTTTACAGCAGGTTTTTAGAAATCATTTTTGCAAAAGTCTCTAAAAAATTCTGTACGAAACAGGTATTTATAAGTCGGCACAAAATTCGAGGCAACAACACTCGTTCAAATGGAATTCTAGGCTCGTTTGAACGAGAAAAGACTCTCATTAGAACAAAAACAAGGTTATTATAACGAAACCCTCATTTCGTTTGAACGATATTCAAATGAGATTCGAACATGACAAAATAGTACGCCCTCGTTAAATGTTCGATCGAGAAAACCTTCAAACAACCACTTCAAACGAGATTGCATACTCGTTTGAACGACATTCTCAATGATATACGCATATTTTGAAAAATTTTAAATCTAAAAAACTGCCTCGATTTTAAGTAAATCAACTCCCAAATATAAACGTAAATAAATTCAAAAACCTAAATTATTTTATACCTTTGTATTGTGAATATCTTCTTGAATTTGGAGATAAAGGAAATTCGGTTCTTCGTGACGGTTTGAATCAAACGGTAGCGGGATATGCCAAAAACTATACTTATCCTAAGCTATGAGCAAATTATGCTCTTACAAATCTCCCCTTTTGGTTATTCTGGTACAAACATAAAATCGAAATACAAATTACCAATAATATCCTAAGACAAATACAATATCCTAATACCTTCCCAAACCCTAAAATGGATAGGTACATAGTAGAGTTGTCTTCAAAATGAATCTTCACTTCTTATTTGTCTTCTCTTGGGCACTTTATCTTCGTCGAGTGTATTCCAAATATAGTCTTCCAAAAGGTCCTACACACATGAAACCAAGCAAATACCCTGTGATGCATCGAGTTTGACATATTAAATAAAATGCATAAAAATAAACTCTCCCCCATAAATCAAACTCTCCCCCCGTAATTTGTTCTCCCCTTTTATTTTGTCCGAAATAGAAAATGAGTAAAAACTAATCATAAAAAAATAGGGAACATCACCAAGCATAAAAAGATATCATCACAAAAATATAAATGAATAAACATGCAATGATAATCTTAAAGGCTCCTCAAACTATTTTTAATTTTTTCAAGTTATTTTTCTTTTACAAAAATAACATATGGAGAAACACAAAAATAACCGAATCATGAAAACGAAATGTAGGGGTGTGGACACATTCTATAGGTTAATCAATGTAGACAAAGATAACATATGTGCCCGAAGGAATGAGACACCACTAACGCAAGATCTCAAAGTCTACCTTAAGTGTAAGAATGGTGAACTCAAGTGAAATCGACTTAACATATTCAACTAATCAAGATCGAGAGTGATTTTCACACCAATAACGTTTAAAACTATGTAATGCTTTTATGAGTTTTATTCCAGACGTGAAAACACATTTATCTTCGACTTAACTCCCTCAAAACTCACATTTTGAATTTTTTCTCTCAATTCTTTTTGAAGAAATCAATGCTCATGTGTAGCGAAGCATCATTGTTCTTTGAAATTGGCCTGACACTTTCTTTTTATTTTTATGTGCCTTTAATATTGCAGGCTCCTTTTCTTTTTGCAAATGGTGGCTATTCACGTACAGTCAACCTGCCTTTTGCAACCCGATTCCATTGCTTACAATATACCAAAATTATTGGATAAATGGTTATTTATTTTTTTCAATCCGGACAATGGTTCTTACAAGCACTACTTTCATTATCTCGTTTTTTTAAATTTGGTTCATTTTAAAACAAGGACTAAGATGAAAACACTATAGTCGACACGTGAAAGGTAAGTGAAATACTCAAATAAGCCAATACCCATTTGCAGTAAAGGTGATAAGGAGTCAAACACGTAAAAGTAGTCATCATATCACATCTTAATGGCTCTACACATTATAAAACACATTAATGAAATGATGTCACGTCTCAAAACACTACAAAATAGTCACGTGTATATGGAATGAATTGGTGACTCGGACATCCTTAATCTTCATCCACATATGGTGTTAAAAAAATACAAAACTCTTTCTGGATTTTTCAAAAAATTTATCAAAAATTAATTTTTTTTGGCCTTTTCACTTTTTCAAAAAAGAAATCGAAAATCTTTTTGTATTTTTCAAAAAACAAAAATCAAGAAAAATAAAAATCTTTTTGGATTTTTTAAAAAAGATATCAAAATAAAAAATATAAATACAATGATTTTACAATCTAGCAATAGGAATAAATATAAATAAGCATGAAAATCATCCTATACTAGATAACATATCTAATCTCAGTCGACTGTGCAGATACCTAAAGACTTCCTAAGATCTTCGAATCAAAGTGCATCTATAGGTTTGGTGAAAATATCGTCTAACTGACGATCAGTGCCCACAAAGATCAAGGACACGACCTTCTCCTCAACTAGGTCTCGAATAAAGTTCTCATGTATTCGAATGTGATTTGTGTTTGAATGCTATACTGGATTACGTGAAATGTGTATGTCACTCATATTATCACATGAAATAGTCATTGTTTCCTGTGAAATGCCGTAATCCTCCAACATATGCTTCATTCACAAGAGTTGCGTACAACAACTCCCTACAGCTATATACTCAGCCTTCGCCATGGATAAAGATATGGAGTTTTGATTCTTTATCATCCACGAGACAAGAGCACTCCCAAAGTAGAAACATCCACCCGAAGTGCTTCTATACCCATTGATATTCCCGACCCAATCGATATCCAAACAGGCGGACAACCGGTCATCAGTATCAAAGGAATACTAAATACCAAGTGTGACTCTTTTGGGGATGCCTGGTGTGAGTACAAGAAATATCACAATAAAGAGATCCATGAAAATAATCACAAAGAACAGAAAGTAAAGATCACACACAACAACGATATACACTGCACCAAATCCTGCGAATATTCACGCCCAGTTGGTCACGGCCCAAGTCCGCGACCAGTTGGTCGCGGACTTGGGCTGTGACCAACTCAATTTTTGGCGTGACCATTTCCATTTCTACACTGAGTCATGGATGCTTTGGAAGTGGTCACGGCTCAAGTCCCTGACCACTGTGGGTCACGGACTTTGGCCGTGACCCAAGGTGTGACCATGTTGGTGCCAAAACCCCGCCAAAATTCCCTCCAACTTGGTCGCGGATGGGTCACAGACTTGGACCGTGACCACCTCGGGAAAAAAAATTGTTCGCTCAAATGGGGTCACGGCTAGGGGCCGAAACCAAATTTTGAAGTGGGTCATGGCTTGGGGCGTGACCATACCTCATTCGAAGGGCTGTTAGTCGCGCATGGTGGTAACGGCTGGAGGTCGAAACCAATTTTTGAAGTGGGTCACGGCTTGGGACCGTGACCATACCTCATTCGAAGGGGGGTTGGTCGCTCATGGTGGACTGTTGGTTGAGCATGGTGGGTCACGGCCTAGGGCCGTGACCAGTGGTCAGGGGACAACTAATTGGTCACGGAAGGTGGGTCACGGCTCTAGGCCGTGACCAGGTCAACATATTAAAAGACGATTTACTTACAACGCTACTCAAATTTCTGCCATTCGCGATTTAGCTTTGGACGATTTGGGATTTCGGTTATTTGGGTTTTTTGTTGATTTCATCTAAGAATCGTGAAAGGTATGTGTGTATATGTGTGTGCATTTCGATTTGTTTTGATTTGTGGCAGCTATGTGTGTATGCGAGTGTATGTGTGTGTGTGTGTGTATGTATATGTGTGTGTATGTGTGTGTGTGCATTTCGATTTGTTATGATTTGTGGCAGCTATTTGTGTGTATATGTGTGTGTGTATAGATTACAACAATAAACCCTAAATTGTATGTGTGTGTATTTTTTTTACAAAATAGTATTCAAAACTCTAGACATTATGTGTGTGTATGTGTGTGAATGTATGTGTGTATGTATAGATTATGTCAATAAACCCTAGATTGTATGTGTATATTTTTTTTGACAAAATATTATTCAAAACTCTAGACCTTATATTTTTTTGACAAAATATAATTAAATGTTTATATAATAAGTAAAAAAAATTACAACCGCCTTATTGTTGGTTATATGTATGCATAGATTTATGTCAAAAAAAGTTAGGGTATAAGTAAACCCTAGATTGTATGTGTGTGTATGTATAGATTATGTCAATAAACCCTAGATTGTATGTGTGTGTATTTTTTTGACAAAATATGCTTGTCTTGTTTTTTTTTGACAAAATATAATTAAATGAAATTTTTTTGACATAGGAGTCGCAAACACGTGTGCACATTACTATAGTGAGATATTGTTGGCTTGGTTGTTGGATACTATGTTGTATTTATTGAATTTATACTAGTGTCGATAAATGTACATGTTATTAAATTTGTTGGGTGTGTTCTTGATTTGCCTATGAAAAAGTATATCATATATCTTGCGATTAATGTGCATTTTTTTACGTTTACATCAAGATATTATGAGGCTACAACTTGAAATGGAACAATACAACTTAATTCCGTTCATTCATATTTTAACTTGACATGTATGCCATAGTTATGTTGATTTTATACAGTTCTGTTTTAGTTTGAAATTTGTTGTGATCAAATTGATTGAATATGTATTTTAAAACCTTCAAATGGCGGCGTAATAATCATAACTACATTGTTTACGTATTGCAGACCTAACCAATTAGATAACACTTCTTCATTACATACCAGTTCTTCATTACACACCAGGTACTCTTTACTTCAACTAAAGTAGTTATATAATTGATATGCATTATTTATTAAATCTTTTAGATGATAGAAGGAGTATGCGATAATTATTGGTTGTTGGCTTGTTGTTGGATAGTATGTTTGAAGGAATATGTGATAATTAGAAGGAGTGCGGGATAATTATTGGTTTGATTGTAGGGTAATATGTTGAAAATATTTTAGACTCCCGGTTTCAGAATACGACGATAATTTGCTAATGTCTAGATATAAGCTTAAAAACATGGCGTTAGAGGGGAGAAACCTGAAACATCCCACAAGCAGCCCTGTGAGAGGTCACGAAACAGCCCTCTTACGGTCCTGTGAGAGGCACCACCACCTCTCACGGAACCAATGTAACTCGTAGGAACTGACCATGCAGCCACAGGACTCCCGGTTTGAGAATACGACCCTAATTTGCATATTTCTAGACTTAGGCTTAAAAATATGGCATTAGTGGGTTAAAAGCCCAAACAGCCCCCGAACGACCCCGTGAGTGACACCAACACCTCGCACGGGACCAATGTAACTCGTAGGAACTGACCGCGCTATCACGGGATCCCCGGTTTGAGAATACAACGATAATTTGCATATTTCTAAACTTAGGCAAAACATGGCGTTAGTGGGGGAAAACTCGAAACAGCCCCCGAACGGTGCCGTGGGAGGCACCAACACCTCCCACGAAATATATGTAACTCGTAGGAACTGATCGCGCGATCACGGGACTCCCGATTTGAGAATACGATGATAATTGAAAAATATCAGGACTTAGGCTTAAAAACATGGCGTTAGAGGGTGAAAATCCAAAACAACTCCCGAACAACCATCGTACGGTCCTGTGAGAGGCACCAACACCTCTCACGGGACCAATGTAACTCATAGGAACTGACCGCGCAGCCACGGGACTCCCGGTTTGAGAATATGAGAGATGTGAAAATGGGAATTAAAATTAGTTCGAGATGAATAGGAGAGAGGTGAAAATGGGAATAAAAATTAGTCATGGTTCGAAAGTTATTCTTGGGTTTGCAATTTGTGACCGCTCATCTTATTAACTTGTCGCGCGGGACCAATGTGACTCATAGGAACCGATCGCGTAGTCACGGGCTCTCGGTTTGAGTATACGACGTAAATTTCCAAAAAATTAGATTTGAGCATAAAAACATGCCATCGAAGGAAGAAAATATAAAACAACCACAAAACGGTCCGGTAAGAGTCACGAACACCTCGCAGGGACCAATGTGACTCGTAGGAATCGACCGGGTAGTCATAGGAATCCCAGTTTGAGTGTACGACGTAAATTTGTAAAAAGTTAGAATTGATAATAAAAAAGATGCCATCGAAGGGTGAAAACGTAAAATAACCACAAAACGGTCCCGTAACAGTCACGAACATCTCGTACGGGACCAATGTAAGTCGTAGGAATGGACCGTGTAGTCACGGCGCTCCAGATTTGAGTGTGCGACGTAAATTTGTAAAAAATTAGACTTAAGCATAAAAACATGTCATCGAAGGGTGAAAACATAAAACAACCACAAAATGTTCTGGTAAGAGTCACGAACACCTCGCACGGGACCAATGTGACTCGTAGGAACCAACCGCGTAGTCACGGGGCTCCCGGGTGAGTGTACGGCGTAAATTTGCAAAAAAATAAACTTAAGCATAAAAACATGCCATCGAAGGGTAAGAGTCACAAACAGCCTTAAAACGGTCCGGTAAGAGTCACAAACGGTCCGGCACGGGACCAATGAAACTCGTAGGAATCGACCGCATAGTCACGAGGCTCCCGGTTGGAGTGTACGACGAAAATTTGAAAAAAAAATTAGACTTAAAGCATAAAAACATGCTATCAAAGGGTGAAAACGTAAAATAAACACAAAACGGTCCCGTAAGAGTCACGAACATCTCGCACGGGACCAATGTGACTCGTAGGAATCAACCGCGTAGTCACGGGGCTCCCGGTTTGAGTGTATGACGGAAATTTGATAAAAAATAGACTTAAGCATAAAAACATGCCATCAAAGGGTGAAAACGTAAAACAGCCTTTAAACGGTCCCGTAAGAGTCACGAACCCCTCGCACGGGACTAATGTGACTCGTAGGAACCGATCGCGTAGTCACGGGGCTCCCAGTTTGAGTGTACGACGTAAATTTGTAAAAAATTAGACTTGAGCATAAAAAACATGCCATCGAAGGGTGAAAATGTAAAACAGCCTTAAAACGGTCCCGTAAGAGTCACGAACACCTCGTACGGGACCAATGTAACTCGTAGGACCGACCGCGTAGTCACGGGGCTCCCGATTGGAGTGTACGACGTAAATTTGCAAAAAGTTAGACTTAAGCACAAAAACATGCCATCGAAGGGTGAAAACGTAAAATAGCCATAAAATAATCCGATAAGAGTCACGAACACCTCGCACGGGACTAATGTAATTTATAGGAACCGACTGCGTAGTCACGGGGCTTCCGGTTATAATGTATAGCGTAAATTTGCAAAAAAAATTAAACTTGAGCATAAAAACATGCCATTGAAGGGTGAAAACGTACAACAAGCACAAAACGGTCCCGTAAGAGTCACGAACAGCTCGCATGGGACCAATGTGACTCGTAAGAACCGACCGCATAGTAACGGGGCTTCAGAGTTGAGTGTACGATGCAAATTTGCAAAAAAATAGACTTGAGCATAAAAACATGCCATCGAAGAGTGAAAATCTAAAATAGACACTAAACGGTCCGGTAAGAGTCACGAACATCTCGTACGAGACCAATGTGACTTGTAGGAACCGACGACGTAGTCACGGGGCTCCCGGTTTGAGTGTACGACGTAAATTTACAAAAAGTTAGACTTGCATGCCAAAGAACGGTGAAAACGTAAAACTATCTTAAAACGGTCCCGTAAGAGTCACAAACATCTCTCACGGGACCAATGTGAATCATAGGAACTGATCGTGTAGTCACGACGCTCCCGGTTTGAGTGTGCGACGTAAATTTGTAAAAAAATAGACTTAAGCATAAAAACATGCCATCGAAGGATGAAAACCTAAAACAAACGCCAAACGGTCCCGTAAGAGTCACGAACACCTCCCACGGGACCAATGCGACTCATAGGAACAGATCGTGTAGTCACGGGACTCGCGATTTGAGTGTACGACGTAAATTTGCAAAAAATTAGACTTAAGCATAAAAACATGCCATCGAATGGTGAAAATGTAAAACAACCACAAAATGGTTTGGTAAAAGTTACGAACACCTCGCACGGGACCAATGTGACTCGTAGGAACCGACCGCGTAGTCACGGGGATCCCGGGTGAGTGTACGGCGTAAATTAGTAAAAAAATAAACTTAAGCATAAAAACATGCCATCGAATGGTGAAAATATAAAACAGCCTTAAAACGGTCCGGTAAGAGTCACAAACACCTCGCACGGGACCAATGTAACTCGTAGGAACAGACCGCATAGTCACGAGGCTCCCGGTTGGAGTGTACGACGTAAATTTGAAAAAAAAATTAGACTTAAAGCATAAAAACATGTCATCAAAGGGTGAAAATGTAAAACAAACACAAAACGGTCCCGTTAGAGTCACGAACACCTCGCACGGGACCAATGTGACTCGTAGGAATCAACCGCGTAGTCACGGGGCTCCTGGTTTGAGTGTATGACGGAAATTTGATAAAAAAATAGATTTAATCATAAAAACATGCCATCAAAGGGTGAAAATGTAAAACAGCCTTTAAACGGTCCCGTAAGAGTCACGAACCCCTCGTACGGGACTAATGTGACTCGTAGGAACCGACCGCGTAGTCACAGCGCCCCCGGTTTGAGTGTGCGACGTAAATTTGTAAAAAATTAGACTTAAGCAAAAAATCATGCCATCGAATGCTGAAAATGTAAAATAACCACAAAACGGTCCCGTAAGAGTCACGAACACCTCGCACGGGATCAATGTAAATCGTAGGAACAGACCGTGTAGTCACGGGGCTCCCGATTTGAGTGTACGACGTAAATTTGCAAAAAGTTAAACTTAAGCATAAAAACATTCCATCGAAGGATGAAAACCTAAAACAAACACCAAACGATCGCGTAAGAGTCATGAACACCTCGCATGGGACCAATGCGTCTCATAGGAACAGACCGCGTAGTCACGGGACTCGCGATTTGAGTGTACGACGTAAATTTGCAAAAAATTAGACTTAAGCATAAAAACATGTCATCGAAGGGTGAAAACATAAAACAACCACAAAATGGTCTGGTAAGAGTCACGAACACCTCGCACGGGACCAATGTGACTCGTAGGAATCAACCGCGTAGTCACGGGGCTCCCGGTTTGAGTGTATGACGGAAATTTGATAAAAAATAGACTTAAGCATAAAAACATGCCATCAAAGGGTGAAAACGTAAAACAGCCTTTAAACGGTCCCGTAAGAGTCACGAACCCCTCGCACGGGACTAATGTGACTCGTAGGAACCGATCGCTTAGTCACGGGGCTCCCGGTTTGAGTGTACGACGTAAATTTGTAAAAAATTAGACTTGAGCATAAAAAACATGCCATCGAAGGGTGAAAATGTAAAACAGCCTTAAAACGGTCCCGTAAGAGTCACGAACACCTCGTACGGGACCAATGTAACTCGTAGGACCGACCGCGTAGTCGCGGGGCTCCCGATTGGAGTGTACGACGTAAATTTGCAAAAAGTTAGACTTAAGCACAAAAACATGCCATCGAAGGGTGAAAACGTAAAATAGCCATAAAATAATCCGATAAGAGTCACGAACACCTCGCACGGGACTAATGTAATTTATAGGAACCGACTGCGTAGTCACGGGGCTTCCGGTTATAATGTATAGCGTAAATTTGCAAAAAAAATTAAACTTGAGCATAAAAACATGCCATTGAAGGGTGAAAACGTACAACAAGCACAAAACGGTCCCGTAAGAGTCACGAACAGCTCGCATGGGACCAATGTGACTCGTAAGAACCGACCGCATAGTAACGGGGCTTCCGAGTTGAGTGTACGATGCAAATTTGCAAAAAAATAGACTTGAGCATAAAAACATGCCATCGAAGGGTGAAAATCTAAAATAGACACTAAACGGTCCGGTAAGAGTCACGAACACCTCGTACGAGACCAATGTGACTTGTA
Source organism: Sambucus nigra (assembly GCA_949130495.1). NCBI lineage: Eukaryota > Viridiplantae > Streptophyta > Magnoliopsida > Dipsacales > Adoxaceae > Sambucus > Sambucus nigra. The sequence goes on from OX422219.1 coordinate 63,846,314, forward strand.
GGAACCGACGACGTAGTCACGGGGCTCCCGGTTTGAGTGTACGACGTAAATTTACAAAAAGTTAGACTTGCATGCCAAAGAACGGTGAAAACGTAAAACTATCTTAAAACGGTCCCGTCAGAGTCACAAACATCTCTCACGGGACCAATGTGAATCATAGGAACTGATCGTGTAGTCACGGCGCTCCCGGTTTGAGTGTGCGGCGTAAATTTGTAAAAAAATAGACTTAAGCATAAAAATATGCCATCGAAGGATGAAAACCTAAAACAAACGCAAAACGGTCCCGTAAGAGTCACGAACACCTCGCACGGGACCAATGCGACTCATAGGAACAGATCGCGTAGTCACGGGACTCGCGATTTGAGTGTACGACGTAAATTTACAAAAAATTAGACTTAAGCATAAAAACATGCCATCGAAGGGTGAAAATGTAAAACAACCACAAAATGGTCTGGTAAGAGTCACGAACACCTCGCACGGGACCAATGTGACTCGTAGGAACCGACCGCGTAGTCACGGGGCTCCCGGGTGAGTGTACGGCGTAAATTTGCAAAAAAATAAACTTAAGCATAAAAACATGCCATCAAAGGGTGAAAATGTAAAACAACCTTAAAACAGTCCGGTAAGAGTCACAAACACCTCGCACGGGACCAATGTAACTCGTAGGAACAGACCGCATAGTCACGAGGCTCCCGGTTGGAGTGTACGACGTAAATTTGAAAAAAAAATTAGACTTAAAGCATAAAAACATGTCATCAAAGGGTGAAAACGTAAAACAAACACAAAACGGTCCCGTTAGAGTCACGAACACCTCGCACGGGACCAATGTGACTCGTAGGAATCAACCGCGTAGTCACGGGGCTCCTGGTTTGAGTGTATGACGGAAATTTGATAAAAAAATAGATTTAACCATAAAAACATGCCATCAAAGGGTGAAAATGTAAAACAGCCTTTAAACGGTCCCGTAAGAGTCACGAACCCCTCGTACGGGACTAATGTGACTCGTAGGAACCGACCGCGTAGTCACAGCGCCCCCGGTTTGAGTGTGCGACGTAAATTTGTAAAAAATTAGACTTAAGCAAAAAATCATGCCATCGAATGCTGAAAATGTAAAATAACCACAAAACGGTCCCGTAAGAGTCACGAACACCTCGCACGGGATCAATGTAAATCGTAGGAACAGACCGTGTAGTCACGGGGCTCCCGATTTGAGTGTACGACGTAAATTTGCAAAAAGTTAAACTTAAGCATAAAAACATTCCATCGAAGGATGAAAACCTAAAACAAACACCAAACGATCGCGTAAGAGTCATGAACACCTCGCATGGGACCAATGCGTCTCATAGGAACAGACCGCGTAGTCACGGGACTCGCGATTTGAGTGTACGACGTAAATTTGCAAAAAATTAGACTTAAGCATAAAAACATGTCATCGAAGGGTGGAAACATAAAACAACCACAAAATGGTCTGGTAAGAGTCACGAACACCTCGCACGGGACCAATGTGACTCGTAGGAATCAACCGCGTAGTCACGGGGCTCCCGGTTTGAGTGTATGACGGAAATTTGATAAAAAATAGACTTAAGCATAAAAACATGCCATCAAAGGGTGAAAACGTAAAACAGCCTTTAAACGGTCCCGTAAGAGTCACGAACCCCTCGCACGGGACTAATGTGACTCGTAGGAACCGATCGCGTAGTCACGGGGCTCCCGGTTTGAGTGTACGACGTAAATTTGTAAAAAATTAGACTTGAGCATAAAAAACATGCCATCGAAGGGTGAAAATGTAAAACAACCTTAAAACGGTCCCGTAAGAGTCACGAACACCTCGTACGGGACCAATGTAACTCGTAGGACCGACCGCGTAGTCGCGGGGCTCCCGATTGGAGTGTATGACGTAAATTTGCAAAAAGTTAGACTTAAGCACAAAAACATGCCATCGAAGGGTGAAAACGTAAAATAGCCATAAAATAATCCGATAAGAGTCACGAACACCTCGCACGGGACTAATGTAATTTATAGGAACCGACTGCGTAGTCACGGGGCTTCCGGTTATAATGTATAGCGTAAATTTGCAAAAAAAATTAAACTTGAGCATAAAAACATGCCATTGAAGGGTGAAAACGTACAACAAGCACAAAACGGTCCCGTAAGAGTCACGAACAGCTCGCATGGGACCAATGTGACTCGTAAGAACCGACCGCATAGTAACGGGGCTTCCGAGTTGAGTGTACGATGCAAATTTGCAAAAAAATAGACTTGAGCATAAAAACATGCCATCGAAGGGTGAAAATCTAAAATAGACACTAAACGGTCCGGTAAGAGTCACGAACACCTCGTACGAGACCAATGTGACTTGTAGGAACCGACGACGTAGTCACGGGACTCCCGGTTTGAGTGTACGACGTAAATTTACAAAAAGTTAGACTTGCATGCCAAAGAACGTTGAAAACGTAAAACTATCTTAAAACGGTCCCGTCAGAGTCACAAACATCTCTCACGGGACCAATGTGAATCATAGGAACTGATCGTGTAGTCACGGCGCTCCCGGTTTGAGTGTGCGACGTAAATTTGTAAAAAAATAGACTTAAGCATAAAAATATGCCATCGAAGGATGAAAACTTAAAACAAACACCAAACGGTCCCGTAAGAGTCACGAACACCTCGCACGGGACCAATGCGACTCATAGGAACAGATCGCGTAGTCACGGGACTCGCGATTTGAGTGTACGACGTAAATTTGCAAAAAATTAGACTTAAGCATAAAAACATGCCATCGAAGGGTGAAAATGTAAAACAACCACAAAATGGTCTGGTAAGAGTCACGAACACCTCGCACGGGACCAATGTGACTCGTAGGAACCGACCGCGTAGTCACGGGGCTCCCGGGTGAGTGTACGGCGTAAATTTGCAAAAAAATAAACTTAAGCATAAAAACATGCCATCAAAGGGTGAAAATGTAAAACAACCTTAAAACAGTCCGGTAAGAGTCACAAACACCTCGCACGGGACCAATGTAACTCGTAGGAACAGACCGCATAGTCACGAGGCTCCCGGTTGGAGTGTACGACGTAAATTTGAAAAAAAAATTAGACTTAAAGCATAAAAACATGTCATCAAAGGGTGAAAACGTAAAACAAACACAAAACGGTCCCGTTAGAGTCACGAACACCTCGCACGGGACCAATGTGACTCGTAGAAATCAACCGCGTAGTCACGGGGCTCCTGGTTTGAGTGTATGACGGAAATTTGATAAAAAAATAGATTTAACCATAAAAACATGCCATCAAAGGGTGAAAATGTAAAACAGCCTTTAAACGGTCCCGTAAGAGTCACGAACCCCTCGTACGGGACTAATGTGACTCGTAGGAACCGACCGCGTAGTCACAGCGCCCCCGGTTTGAGTGTGCGACGTAAATTTGTAAAAAATTAGACTTAAGCAAAAAATCATGCCATCGAATGCTGAAAATGTAAAATAACCACAAAACGGTCCCGTAAGAGTCACGAACACCTCGCACGAGATCAATGTAAATCGTAGGAACAGACCGTGTAGTCACGGGGCTCCCGATTTGAGTGTACGACGTAAATTTGCAAAAAGTTAAACTTAAGCATAAAAACATTCCATCGAAGGATGAAAACCTAAAACAAACACCAAACGATCGCGTAAGAGTCATGAACACCTCGCATGGGACCAATGCGTCTCATAGGAACAGACCGCGTAGTCACGGGACTCGCGATTTGAGTGTACGACGTAAATTTACAAAAAATTAGACTTAAGCATAAAAACATGTCATCGAAGGGTGAAAACATAAAACAACCACAAAATGGTCTGGTAAGAGTCACGAACACCTCGCACGGGACCAATGTGACTCGTAGGAACCGACCGCGTAGTCACGGGGCTCCCGGGTGAGTGTACGGCATAAATTTGCAAAAAAATAAACTTAAGCATAAAAACATGCCATCGAAGGGTGAAAATGTAAAACAGTCTTAAAACGGTCCGGTAAGAGTCACAACACCTCGCACGGGACCAATATAACTCGTAGGAACCGATCGCATAGTCACGAGGCTCCCGGTTGGAGTGTACGACGTAAATTTGAAAAAAAATTAGACTTAAAGCATAAAAACATGCCATCAAAGGGTGAAAACGTAAAACAAACACAAAACGGTCCCGTAAGAGTCACGAACACCTCGCACGGGACCAATGTGACTCGTAAGAATCAATCGCGTAGTCACGGGGCTCCCGGTTTGAGTGTATGACGGAAATTTGATAAAAAATAGACTTAAGCATAAAAACATGCCATCAAAGGGTGAAAACGTAAAACATCCTTTAAACGGTCCCGTAAGAGTCACGAACCCCTCGCACGGGACCAATGTGACTCGTAGAGACCGACCGCGTAGTCTCGGGGCTCCCGGTTTGAGTGTACGACGTAAATTTGTAAAAAATTAGACTTAAGCATAAAAAATACGCCATCGAAGGGTGAAAATGTAAAACAACCATAAAACGGTCCCGTAAGAGTCACGAACTCCTCGCACGGGACAAATGTAACTCATAGGAACTGACCGTGTAGTCACGGCGCTCCCGGTTTGAGTGTGCGACGTAAATTTGTAAAAAATTAGACTTAAGAATAAAAACATGCCATCGAGTGGTGAAAATATAAAACAACACAAAACGGTCCTGTAAGAGTCACGAACACCTCGCACGGGCTCAATGTAAATCGTAAGAACAAACCGTGTAGTCACGGGGCTCCCGGTTTGAGTGTACGACGTAAATTTGCAAAAAGTTAGACTTGCATGCCAAAGAATGGTGAAAATGTAAAACTATCTTAAAACGGTCCCGTAAGAGTCACGAACACCTCGCACGAGACCAATGTGAATCATAGGAACTGATCGTGTAGTCACGGCGCTTCCGGTTTGAGTGTGCGACGTAAATTTGTAAAAAAATAGACTTAAGCATAAAAACATGCCATCGAAGGATGAAAACCTAAAACAAACACCAAACGGTCTCGTAAGAGTCACGAACACCTCGCACGGGACCAATGCGACTCATAGGAACAGACCGCGTAGTCACGGGACTCGCGATTTGAGTGTACGACATAAATTTGCAAAAAATTAGACTTAAGCATAAAAACATGCCATCGAAGGGTGAAAACGTAAAACAACCACAAAATGGTTTGGTAAAAGTTACGAACACCTCGCACGGGACCAATGTGACTCGTAGGAACCGACCGCGTAGTCACGGGGATCCCGGGTGAGTGTACGGCGTAAATTAGTAAAAAAATAAACTTAAGCATAAAAACATGCCATCGAATGGTGAAAATATAAAACAGCCTTAAAACGGTCCGGTAAGAGTCACAAACACCTCGCACGGGACCAATGTAACTCGTAGGAACCGACCGCATAGTCACGAGGCTCCTGGTTGGAGTGTACGACGTAAATTTGAAAAAACATTAGACTTAAAGCATAAAAACATGCCATCAAAGGGTGAAAACGTAAAACAAACACAAAACGGTCCCGTAAGAGTCACGAACACCTCGCACGGGACCAATGTGACTCGTAGGAATCAACCGCGTAGTCACGGGGCTCCCGGTTTGAGTGTATGACATAAATTTGATAAAAATAGACTTAAGCATCAAAACATGCCATCAAAGAGTGAAAACGTAAAACAACCTTTAAATGGTCCCGTAAGAGTCACGAACCCCTCGCACGGGACCAATGTGACTCGTAGGAACCGACCGCGTAGTCACGGGGCTCCCCGTTTGAGTGTACGACGTAAATTTATAAAAAATTAGTCTTAAGCATAAAAAACATGCCATTGAAGGGTGAAAATGTAAAACAGCCTTAAAACGGTCCCGTAAGAGTCACGAACACCTCGTACAGGACCAATGTAACTCGTAGGATCGACCGTGTAGTCGCGGGGCTCCCGGCTGAAGTGTACGACGTAAATTTGCAAAAAGTTAGACTTAAGCACAAAAACATGCCATCGAAGGGTGAAAACGTAAAACAACCATAAAATGGTCCGATAAGAGTCACGAACACCTCGTACAGGACTAATGTAACTCATAGGAACCGACCGCGTAGTCACGGGGCTCCCGGTTAGAGTGTACAGCTTAAATTTGTAAAAAAATTAAACTTGAGCATAAAAATATGCTATCGAAGGGTGAAAACGTACAACAAGCACAAAACGGTCCCGAACACCTCGCACGGGACCAATGTGACTCGTAGGAACCGACCGCATAGTAACGGGGCTTCCGAGTTGAGTGTACGATGCAAATTTGCAAAAAATTAGACTTAAACATAAAAACATGCCATCGAAGGGTGAAAATCTAAAATAGACACTAAACGGTCCGGTAAGAGTCACGAACACCTCGTACGGGACCAATGTGACTTGTAGGAACCGACGACGTAGTCACGGGGCTCCCGGTTTGAGTGTACGACGTAAATTTATAAAAAGTTAGACTTGTATGCCATCGAAGGGTGAAAACGTAAAACAACCTTAAATCGGCCCTGTAAGAGTCACGAACACCTCGCACGGGACCAATGTAACTCGTAGGAACAGACCGCATAGTCACGGCGCTCCCGGTTGGAGTGTAAGACGTAAATTTATAAAAAATTAGACTTAAGCATAAAAACATGCCATCGAAGGGTGAAAACGTAAAACAGTCACAAAACGGTCCCGTAAGAGTCACGAACACCTCGCACGGGACCAATGTGAATCGTACGAACTGACCGTGTAGTCACGGCGCTCCCGATTTGAGTGTGCGACGTAAATTTGTAAAAAATTAGACTTAAGCATACAAACATGCCATCGAATGGTGAAAATGTAAAACATCCACAAAATGGTCCCGTAAGAGTCACGAACACCTCGCACAGTATCAATGTAAATCGTAGGAACAGACCGTGTAGTCACGGGGCTCCCGGTTTGAGTGTATGGCGTAAATTTGTAAAAAGTTAGACTTAAGCATAAAAACATGCCATCGAAGGATGAAAACCTAAAGCAAACACCAAACGGTCCCGTAAGAGTCACGAACACCTCGCACGGGACCAATGTGACTCATAAGAACAGACCGCGTAGTCACGGGACTCGCGATTTGAGTGTACGACGTAAATTTGCAAAAAGTTAGACTGAAGCATAAAAACATGCCATCGAAGGGTGAAAACGCAAAATGAACACAAAACGGTCCCGTAAGAGTCACGAACATCTCGCACGGGACCAATGTGAGTCGTAGGAACCAATCGCGTATATATATATATATATATATACTGCAGTGTACAGTGTATATATATGAAATATATATATACTTATGCAGTGTACTGCAGAGTATATATATACTGCATATATATACACTACAGTATATAATCTGCATATATGTATATATATATACATACTATATATACTATATACTATATACTGCATATATATACACTGCAGTATATAATCTGCATATATGTATATATATATATACACTATATAATATATACTGCAGAGTATATATATACTGCATATATATACACTGCAGTATATAACCTGCATATATATACTATATATACAGTATATATAATGGTATATATGCATATATATAAAGTATATATACTGCATATATATACTAGTATATATATTGCTCTGCATATATATGCATATATATACAATATAAATACTAGTATATATATGCATATATATACATATATATGCAGTATTATATGCATATATATACTGGTATATGCATATATATACATATATATGCAGTATTATATGCATATATATACTGGTATATATATGCATATATATGCAGTATATATACTGCATATATATGCAGAGTAGTATATATACAGTATATATACTGGTATATATATATATACAGTTATAAACATGCATATACAGTTATATATATACATGTATATACATGCATATTAGTCCAGCTTTTAATGTTGAGATTGCTAACCACACTAAGAGTCTCCTCTTCATCTAAGCTAGTAATGAACATATTACTTTTAGAACGATTAGGCCTAAGCCCTGATAAACTACTAAATATATCCAAAGCTTCCTTGGTAACCAAACTTTAGTTCACATCCCCAACACAAAGCAAAATTGAATACTTTTTCTTGGTAACTAATGTGATAAGACTAGAAGAGTTGAATGAAGAGAAAAATGTTTGCTCATGATGATGGATACTTTTTCTTCAAATATCACAGCCCACTTACAGAGACGAGGTGGTGGAAAATGGCCCTTGGAACTTCGTGGGGAACCCCAACATTTTGAATAAATGGAAACATGGCTTCAAGTTCTTTAAAGAGGATACTATTAGAGTTCCAGTTTGGGTGCTCTTCCCCAACATCCCTATGCAATATTGGACTGTTAAAGGCCTCAATCACATTGCTAGTGCCATAGGAATCCCCATCTATGCTGATTTAGTCACTAGAAATATGAATAGAATTAGCTTTACTAGGATTTGCATTGAAATGGTGCCAAAAGTTAGCTACCCAAACTCCATTAACCTCATTTTGGAGGATGGTTCTTCCACTTGTGTTAAGGTTAAATATCAAGCTATGACCAACTCATGTTCCCACTATGTTGCCTTTGGCCATAATATATCCAAATGCCCCAAAATTAAAAGAGTGTGGGTGATAAATCCTGACACTAAAGCTACCACCACTAATGTAACTGGAGAAGAAGAATGGACTCAAGCGAATAGAAAAGGCCCCAAAGCTCCTCATATTAAGAAATTGACTTTACAACCTGATAAGACTCTTCCCACCAGTCCCAGTTCTATCCTTCAATCATATCTGTTGGAGAATAAAGAAATCTTATTGATATGACTCTCACTAGCTCTATTCGTGTAATTACTTTGCCACAACCCCCAATTATGGAAATTTACAACCCCCAGTTAGACTTAGACTTAAAAACACGGCGTCAGAGGTTGAAAACCCAAAATAGCACTGATCCCGCAGCCGCGGGTCTTCCCGTATGAGAATACGACGATAATTTGCATATTTCTAGACTTAGGATTAAAAACATGGCGTTAGAAGGTGAAAACTCGAAAGAGCCCCCGAACGGCCCCATGGGTGGCACCGACACCTCCCACGGGACCAATGTGACTCATAGGAACTGACCCCGCAACCGCGAGACTCCCGGTTTGAGAATACGATGGTAATTTGCATATTTCTAAACTTAGGCTTAAAAACATGGCGTTAGTGGGTGAAAACCTAAAACAGCCCCCAAACGGCCCTGTGGGTGGCACCAACACCTCCCACGGGATCAATGCGACTCGTAGGAACTGGTCGCGCAGCCGCGGGACTCCCAATTTGAGAATACGATGGTAATTTGCATATTTCTAGACTTAGGCTTAAAAACATGGCGTTAGAGGGTGAAAACCCAAAACAGCCCCCGAACGGCCCTGTGGGTGGCACCAACACCTCCCACGGGACCAATGTAACTCGTAGGAACTGATCGCGCAGCCACGGGACTCCCGATTTGCGAGACAACGATAATTTGCATATTTCTAGACTTAAGCAAAACATGGCATTAGAGGGTGAAAACTCGAAACAACTTCTGAACGGCCCTATGGGTGGCACCAACACCTCCCACGGGACCAATGTAACTCATAGGAACTGACCCCGCATCCGCGGGTCTCCCGGTATGAGAATACGATGATAATTTGCATATTTCTAGACTTAGGCTTAAAAACATGGTGTTAGAGGGTGAAAACTCGAAACAGCCCTCGAACGGCCCCGTGGGTGGCACCAACACCTTCCACGGGACTAATGTGACTCGTAGGAACTGGACGCACAGCCGCGGGACTCCCATTTTGAGAATATGATGGTAAATTGCATATTTCTAGACTTAGGCTTAAAAACATGGCGTTAGAGGGTGAAAACCCAAAACAGCCCCCGAACGGCCCTGTGGGTGGCACCAACACCTCCCACGGGACCAATGTAACTCGTAGGAACTGACTCCGCAGCCCCGGGACTCCTGGTTTGTGAAGACGAAGATAATTTGCATATTTCTAGACTTAAGCAAAACATGGCGTTAGAGGGTAAAAACTCGAAACAACTCCCGAACGGCCCCGTGGGTGGCACCAACACCTCCCACGGGACCAATGTAACTCGTAGGAACTGACCCCAGAGCCGCGGGTCTCCCGGTATGAGAATACGACGATAATTTGCATATTTCTAGACTTAGGCTTAAAAACATGGCGTTAGAGGGTGAAAATTCGAAACAGCCCCTGAACGGCCTCGTGGGTGGCACCAACACCTCCCACGGGACCAATGTGACTCGTAGGAACTGGCCGCGCAGCCGCGGGACTCCCAGTTTGAGAATACGACAGTAATTTGTATATTTCTAGACTTAGGCTTAAAAACATGGCGTTAGAGGGTGAAAACCCAAAACAGCCCCTGAACGGCCCCGTGGGTGGCGCCAACACCTCCCACGGGACCAATGTAACTCGTAGTAACTGACCGCGCAGCCGCGAGACTCCCGGTTTAAGATGACGCCGATAATTTGCATATTTCTAGACTTAAGAAAAACATGGCGTTAAAGGGTGAAAACTCGAAACAACCCCCGAACGACCCCATGGGTGGCACCAACACCTCCCATGGGACCAATGTAACTCGTAGGAACTGACAACGCAGTCGCGGAACTTCCGATTTGAGAATACGACGGTAATTTGTATATTTTTAGACTTAGGCTTAAAAATATTTATATGTTGATAATTTTAACTCATATATGCAATTTTTCAGCTTGATTAAATTTTTTGTAAAACTACTCGGTTACTGATATTTTTTTTTGTATCCTATAATTTGTAGGATTTTTGCACGCGGAACAAATGGAGGAGGCAATGGTTTACAACGTGAAGATTCAGGATTTTGTTTTTTATGTGTTACAGCCGTGCGGGCTTTTATTGTTTGGTTTTATGGCCGTGCGAGCTTTTATAATTTTATTGTTGAATTTTATGGCAATGCGGGCTTTATAGTAAGCAGGTTTTACATTTACAGGGTTTGGAATGTCAAGAAAATAGAGGAAACTCTGCCCATTTTTTTTTATCTGTGAATTATTAAGACGTGTAATATTTGTAAGTTTGTATATATATTTGTTTATTAACGTTCTCGATTCGCAATTTGTGAGTTTTTTATTGTTTTGCCAATAATAAATATTTGTAACACCTCGTACGCGTCCAACGCTACACGTAGCAACCGACGGTGCACTCACAGGAAAACCAATTTTAGGATTGGACCAAAAAAATATTTTTTTTTAAAATTATAGTTAAATATTGTCATGGACTTTGTCCATGACCATTTTTATTTTTTTCGTCGCGCATAAAAATGGTTGTGGCCAAAGTCCGCGACCATTTTTTTTCTTTTTTTCGTCACGGTTGTGAGTCACGGACTTAGACCGGGACCATTTTTTTATATTTTTTTTTGTCACGGTTGTGGGTCGCGAACTTTGGCCGCGACCAATTTATCACGGATGAGGGCCGCGACCAATTTTATTTTTATTTTTTTGTCACGGTCGTGGGTCGCGGACTTTGACCGTGACCAATTTGTCACGGTTGTGGGTTACTGACGCGACTTAATATTACTTAATATTTGTCTTAAAAGTGCGTATTTATCTAGGCTCAAGTGCAAGCCTTGTCGCTCAAGTAATAACCCAGTAAGTCGGGATCGTCTCCACAGGGATCGAAATTGCCAAACAGTAACAAGAAAAATCACTAAACCTTGAAATGATTTCTTAAAAGAAATAAAAAGATGATTGATTTGTGGGAAAATGTCTAAAAATTTACTTATGAAAAACAATTAGAAATTAACAGCGAAATTTGGGTTTAACAATTTAGAGAAAATTAGGGTAGGGTACAATCCCTCAATCCTTAACAAATTATCCTTTAGAATACTAGAATTATAAATCAAAATTCTTGATTAAATCCAGTCCTTATAAACTCTAAGCATTACATATATGAGGTTCAAGCCCGCATCATATGAAATCAAAGATGAATATAAAGCGGTGAACGACAAATTATACATACAAAGCATTCTTAAACATCTCAAGTACCTAGGGCAAGAGAGATTAAAAGATTTGACAACGTATATATGATTATCTTTCACGATTCAATCAATATTTTCATTTATTTTCTATTTTCCATACAAATAATTTGTATTAGGATTGAGTTCATGTACCCCAACCCTTGGGAAATTAGCTACTCATGATTTGGTTCAAAAACAAATTCACATATGAAATTATGAAATTGCAGAACATTGTAAGAAATTTGCAAAAATTAAAGCACAAGAGAATAGAATGATATTACTTGAATTCAGCACAAAAACGGAATTGGAATTCAGAATACAAACTAGGGTTCATGCAAATCTCGAAGAAAATGGAAATTTGACCTAAAAATCTGACCTAAAACTCTCTCTAGAACTCTCAACCCTAGCCTCCTTCAAATGATGTAGAGCTTGGCTTTTTATAGCACAAATCATCGAAAGTCGGTCTCCAACCCTGCTTGTGGAACAAGTTTCACAGCTACGCACTCATCAAATCTGCACAATAAATGGCAAATTAATGCCAGGATTTCGCATGACGGGATCGGTCCGGGTCTTAATCGGATCGGTCCGATATCCATCGGATCGGTTCTTTTATTTTCTTCCGGATCGGTCCGATTGTGCTCGGATCGGTTCGATTATTGCTTCCATCGATTTGTCATCCATCCGGGGTGCACTGGACTTGGCCAGATCGGATCGGTCCGACTCCTACCCGGATCGGTCCGAATCTCTTCTTCTTTGACTTTTTCCTTGCAGTTTTGACTGGCCATATCTTCTTATCTAGACCTCCGATTTGGATGCCGTTTCTTCCTATGCTCTTGTGAACTCATTCTCTTCAACTTCCCTTTTGGTGTCACTTTCGAATTCTGAATGGAATTACACTTTTTCCCTTGGACATTTCTTGCTTGCTTTTCTTTTCTTTTGGAGTCTTTCTTGCATTCCATTCTTGAAACTTCGTCCAAATTATACAAAACCTAGGGAATATTGTTAGAAATAGACAATGGAGTGATATGGCATAAAAATGGCTCAATTACATTGTTCGAGATATTAAAATCACTAAATTAAGGGGCTAAATTCTGAAGAATTTATGCTTGGCCAAATCCCCCTAACTTAAGACTTTGCACGTCCCGGGCAATGTATCTGAATCTAAGCAACATTCATCTCTTGAAAACTTCTTTATTGAAATAGTATTCCACTTTCGCAGGCACGCGATTGCATTTAGCGTATGCAACAAGCCTTTAAACCCCTAGGTTACCCTAGTAGGACGAGTTTGTCTCGTGAGGGTTTGCAGTGAATTTACCCACAAAATTCTTTATTGACTCAAATAAAGATCAAAATACTTAAAAATTGTACAATTTAAACTTTTCGAAAAATAATCACCATAAATTCATTTTTAAATGTCTCAAACCGTAGTGTGTGTGTGCAAAGCCAAAAATTCAACCTCAAATTTCCACCGATTGAGCATTACGTTACTTTCCAAAAATTCGTTTTGATTCAAATTCTTACGGATTGCACTCACAAACGAATCACTCGGATTGTGGTTGTTTTTCTCTCGGTATGCATGATATAAAGAGTAAATATAATGGACACAAATTCACGCATACAAAATTGAAAATAAGGAAATTTATGGTGAAAAAATCTCATCATCGGAGTACGGTTATTAGGAAACGGGAACATCGCCTCTATTTCACACCATTTAATCTCTCATTTTATCTTTTCATGTCTTAGCTCTCCATGCGGTAATTTTCGCCATTCAGACTCGGTTAGGACTTTTTTGGGTTAAAAGGTGTAAAGGGTATAATTGGGAATGGACGGGAATGTTGGAATTGGAAAATTTTCTTACGATGTCCGTTTGTGCTTTTTCGGGCATTTGCTCATTTTTCTCTTTCTTTTTCTTTTCTTGCTATTTTTGTTGAGCATATCTATTTTTTTCCTTCTTGCCCCTTTTTGTTGCACTTTTCGGACTTAATGAATATTCCATTTTTGCAATTCCGGGCTATTTGGATTTTTCGGGTTATCAAACGAAAAGATAAATTTTATTCGTCTCAATTTGGGTTACAAAGGGATAATTTTTCACAACGTTTTTATGGCTAATATTTTTGGGTAACAAAAGAGGGCCTACTTCATTGTCCAAATTGCTAATCACATTACCATATGCATCTCGAGATTAATTAAGTTTAGAGATATATTTAGCACGAATTTCGAGACAACATTTCACACATTTCCCATAACCGATCAAAACAAAGGATTGAGATCATCAACGACTTATTAAAACGCTGAAAAGAACTTTGAGTTAATCATAAACTCGGATTGATTTAAAAACTCATAAAAAATTGAAAGGCTCGAAATCTCACCGGGTTTGATCAATCTCCACACTTATTCGTTAAGTCGTCAATTTTCTTTCAATTTCCATCTTTGGTCAATTTCGGCTTAGTGCATTATGAATTTTACAATTTGAGACTTTAAATAGAATAAATGTGACATTTTTGAAAAATTTAAATTCCAATTTTTATTTATTTTGAACAAAAATATTTTTGGATTTTTTCAACTTTTTTCAAGTTTTTTTTTTTAAAATACATATATATGAATATAAGCGAAGTTTTATGAATACGCACCTGTCATCCCCCCTAACTCAATGATTTGCATTGTCCTCAATCAAATAGATAAGAGAGAAAAAGAAGACAACATAAAGAGTGCGATAAATAAAACAAGCCAATATCATATTAAAACTGTAGAATACAAACAAACTGTGGAAACTACTGTGTAAGCAAAAACTACAAACATAGGGATAAAAATCCTAACAAGGGAAGGTAGCCTAAGGGGCGGGTGGTGGATGGGAAGTACTGGGAGCAGTAGGATCATATGGATTATAGTAGTAAGGAGGAAGAGGGGCCTCGGGTCCCGCCTGAAGACGGTATAAGTCGGCCTGCATATGCAGGACCAAACTCATGTCCCTCTCGTAGGAGGACACATGTGCGTCAAAACGCGTTTCAAGAGAGAGAACGCGCTCAGTCAAGCCCGTACCAACCGGAACATAATCCGGATCAGCAGTCTCATCATATTCCTCCTCTTTACCCTCCGCCATTTCTACGTCCTCATCAGCCACGTCCTCTTCTTCATCGTCTCCCTCCTCACTAGAATCGCCGCCGTGCCGCGCACGGACTAGCTGAATTTGCCGCGCACTTCGAGTGCGGGACTCTTGTCCTAAAGGTTTAGGAAGGTTGACAAGATCCTGAGGTGGTGCGATCCCGGCATCCCGAAGCATTGAGGTGATGAGTCGACCATACGGAAGAGGAGCGCGACCCTTTTTATCATAAGCCACAAAAAGGATATCGGCGTAAAATGTTCGGGCCAAATTGATCACGGTCGCCGGGTCGAATAGATGATACATCCTGGTGGCTTGGCGAGGCCTCATCGCCGAATCATTAGAAGTTTGCAAAATATTGGCACAAACGATATGAAAAGTGAATCGTGCCTTGTCGGACAAGCGACCGACGGGAAAGGTCTCGGTGGTCCAAACCGCACCGGGCTGGATTCGAGAGATACAAACTTCTTTGGTGAGGACGGGATCGGGACTCGGATAGTCAAACTGAGCGGGAGTGATCACACCATATGATTCGAGTTTCCGTGCCACGAGATCAAGTGAAAATGGGATAGGGATGGAATCCACAAAGGCTTGGGATTCAAATTCAGCGGTACGGATGAGAGATCCGTAGAACTGACGAACTTCATTTTCCCACACAGCCTCATATGGTTCATTGAAGAAACGGCACCAGCCTCTTGACAGAAAAAGGGCTGTGATCGAATTGGGCATTTGGTCCCATAACACTTGACGTTCGATATGAATTTTGCGTGTAGGGCTGAAAAACTTACGGCACCAATTTGCTTCTTGGCGGGAACGATACTCTCCATTTCCGTTGGGGAGAACTTCAATGGAGGCATATTTCTGGGTAGCAGCCATTAGTATGGAGGAAGGAGATATCTATGGAGATATAAGAGAGAAGATATGTGTAGGTGTGAAGAAAATGGGTAGGGGGAGGTATGTATTTATAGGTATGAGTGGGGGAAATGGAGGGAATGAAGGGGTGGGAAATGGGGGGACGAAATTTTGAAAGAAGGGATGGATTGGTTGAAGTGAAAGGGTGTGGATTGAGGTGGTGGATTGAAGAGGTGTGTCTCTTGGGAAATGAAACCTGCAGAAAATCGGACCGATCCGGTTTTGGGACCGGACCGATCCGCCTTACCGGATCGGTTCTTGTATTACACCGGACCGATCCGGATGACCGGATCGGTTCTTTTATTTCACCGGACCGATCCGGTTGCTGATTTCCAGAATTCTTCTTCTCTCTTCTTCTCATCCTAGAAAGGCCCAAACTCCACTCCAAAGATGATTTTTTCAACCTTGCATACTTCCAACTATCCTCACAACTCATTGATAACGAAACACCCCGCAACCTTCGGATTCTCAACCCTCAGAATGAACTCTAACCTTTGACTTCTACATCCTACGACGCATATGTACAACAATCACCCCATACATGTCGGGGGTGCGACGACCTCACTCTCTTTGTTCAATCAATCCCCATAAATGGGGTCCGACAGCCAGATTGTGTCGGCTTCTTTAACCATGGCTTCCAAATAAGGCTTGAGACGATGTCCATTGACTTTAAAAGTGTTTCCCCCTTTCTCATCTATTAGTTCAACGGCTCCATGGGGAAATACCTCTTTCACAATGTACAGACCAGACCATCGTGACCGCAATTTTCCGGGAAACAAGTGCAACCTGGAGTTGTAGAGAAGTACTTTTTGTCCTGAATGAAACTCTTTCTTACGAATGATTCCATCATGAGCTCGTTTCATTCGGTCCTTGGATATTTTAGCACTTTCATACGCATCATTGCGCATTTCTTCCAAATCATTCAACTGAAGTTTACGTGTTTCACCGGCTTTATCCATTTTGAAGTTCACCCTTTTGATAGCCCAATACGCTTTGTGTTCGATTTCAACCGGAAGATGACAAGGTTTGCCATACACAAATCGAAATGGGGACATCCCAAGGGGATTCTTGTATGCGGTTCTATAAGCCCAGAGAGCATCAGTCAATCTAAGAGACCAGTCTTTCCTATTAGGATCAATTGTCTTTTCTAAGATATTCTTGATTTCCCGATTAGCAAGTTCGGCTTGGCCATTCGATTGGGGGTGATAGGGGGTGCCAACCTTATGAACAATTCCATACTTCCGCATTAGTTTCTCCATTGGCCTATTGCAAAAATGAGTTCCATTATCACTAATTATGGCCTTAGGCATACCAAAGCGAGAAAGTATATTTTCTTGAATGAATTTTATCACCACCTTGCTGTCATTCGTCCTTGTAGCTATAGCCTCTACCCATTTTGAGACATAATATACAGCGACAAGGATGTATAAAAAACCAAAAGAAGGGGGAAAGGGCCCCATGAAGTCAATACCCCAACAATCAAACAACTCCAAGACTAAAATGGGGGATAATGGCATCATATCACGTCGAGTAATAGCTCCCATTCTTTGGCATCTATCGCAAGATTTACAAAAAGCATTAACATCCCGGAAGATTATGGGCCAATAAAGACCGCTTTGAAGGATTTTCGCAGCAGTTTTATTTTTAGAAAAATGACCGCCACATGCTTCCGAATGACAGAATCGAATTACCCCTTGGATTTCCTCATCGGGTACATATCTCCGGATAATTTGGTCAGCACAATACTTAAATAAATATGGATCATCATAAAAGAACATGCGTGACCAAGTAATGAACCTCCTTCTCTCTTGCGGATTCCAACTAGATGGAAGAACTCCAGTGGCAAGGTAATTGACTATATCCGCAAACCAAGGGAGAGAAGAGGTAGCAAATAGATTCTCATCCGGAAAATACTCGTCTATGGGAATGGGATCAATAGGCACGTCGGACGAGAGTCGTGACAAATGGTCAGCAACGACGTTTTCTACTCCTTTCTTATCTTGAATCGAAAGATTAAACTCTTGTAGGAGTAGGATCCACCTGATTAGACGGGGTTTGGCATCTTTCTTGCTCAAGAGATATTTAAGTGCCGAATGATCAGTGAAGCAAAGGATAGGCGACCCAACAATGTAAGAGCGAAATTTATCGAGAGCAAAAACGACTGCTAGCAACTCTTTCTCTGTAGTGGAGTAATTAAGCTGAGGGCCAGATAAAGTTCGGCTAGCATAGTAAATAACATGAGCTTTCTTGTCTTTCCTCTGTCCAAGAACAGCCCCAATTGCGTAATCACTTGCATCACACATAAGCTCAAAGGGAAGCGACCAATCCTGAGCTTTCATGATAGGTGCTGAAATAAGCATGCTTTTAAGTTTATCAAACGCTTCTTGACATGCTTTATTCCACTCAAATGGAGTGTCCTTCATGAGAAGATTACTCAAAGGTCTAGTGATGGCGCTAAAGTCTTTGATAAACCTCCTATAAAATCCAGCATGGCCTAGAAAGGACCTCACATCTTTAAGTGATTTTGGCGGGGGTAACTCAGCTATTACTTCAATTTTTGCTCGATCAACTTCAATCCCCCTAGATGAGACTATGTGGCCCAAGACTACACCCTCGGTAACCATGAAATGGCATTTTTCCCAATTGAGGACTAAGTCTTTTTCCACACATCGGAATAGAACTCTCTCAAGATTAGTTAAGCAATGGTCAAAAGATGAACCGAAAACGCTGAAATCGTCCATGAACACCTCAAGACCTTTTTCAATCATATCGCTAAAGAGACTTAACATGCACCTTTGAAAAGTTGCTGGCGCATTACATAACCCAAATGGCATACGTTTATAGGCAAACGTACCAAACGGACATGTAAAAGTCGTCTTTTCTTGATCAAGTACATCCACTTCAATCTGATTATAACCAGAATACCCATCTAGGAAACAATAGTAAGGATGGCCCGCCACTCTTTCAATCACTTGATCGATGAACGGTAAGGGAAAATGATCTTTTCGAGTTCCGGCATTGAGCTTTCGGTAGTCAATGCAAACACGCCACCCGGTGGTGGTGCGTTGAGGTATTAATTCTCCCTTAGCATTTTCAACCACAGTCATCCCTGATTTCTTTGGAACGACCTGAATTGGGCTCACCCATTTACTATCCGAAATGGGATAGATAATCCCAGCATCTAGCAATTTGATGATTTTCGCTCTTACTACATATTTCATGGTTGGATTTAATCGCCTTTGCATCTCTCGCGAGGGCTTCACTTCTTCTTCAAGATGGATTTTATGGGTACAAATCAACGGACTTATACCTTTCAAATCTGCTATGGTCCAACCAAAAGCACTTCTATGCTTTCGCAACACATCTAACAACATACCCTCTTGCCCTTTTTCTAGATGGGAAGACACAACAACAGGAAATGTATCATTCTCACCTAAAAAGGCATATTTGACATGGGAGGGTAGTTTCTTCAACTCAAGACTAGGAAATCTATGTTCAGAGGGGATCATGGGTGTCTCCCTCGGAGGCAATTCTTCATACCTAGAAATCCAGTCAACCGCTCTCAAACTCTCTTCCTCTTGTAACCAAATTTTCAACTCTTCCACCTCTCTCTCAAACTCTGTATAAGCACTCATTTGTGCACCACTTTGCACTAAGCACACTTTCAGAGCATCTCCTCCTATGATTGTCTCAATATTTTCATCCACAACTTCCTCAATAAGATTCACTTCAAGAATCTCGTCCTCATCACCCATTTGGTTAGCGACATTGAAAATATTAGTCTCGAGAGTCATGTTTCCAAAAGTGAGTTGCATTTGGCCATTCCGTGTATTGATCAAAGCATTAGCGGTAGCTAAGAACGGTCGGCCCAATATAATTGGAACATGATTTCTCGTATGGGGAACAGGCTCGGTGTCCCAAATGACAAAATCAACGGGAAAGTAGAATGTGTCCACTTGAACTATCACGTCTTCTATAATTCCACGAGGCACTTTCACTGTTCTATCCACTAGCTGTAGAGTGATTCGGGTAGGTTTTAAATCACCTAAATCAAGCTTCTTATAGATGGAGTATGGGAGGATGTTTACACTCGCACCTAAATCAAGCAATGCTTTTTCCACTCTTGTTTCTCCTATGATACACGAAATGGTAGGTGCACCTGAATCTTTGAATTTTGGTGGAAGATCATTGAGAAGAACTGAGCTCACATTTTGTGCCAAGAAAATATTTTTCTTCACCTTAAGACGTCTCTTGACAGTCAAAAGATCTTTAATAACCTTAGCATATGCTGGAATTTGTTGAATAGCATCAAGGAACGACAAGTTCAATTTTACTTGCTTCAACACATCCAACACCTCTGTACGCGAAGCACCTTTCTTGGGTGACTCTAAGCGTTGAGGAAATGGAGCAGCAGTAGGCAACTTGACTTCAATATCAGGATCAAATTCCGCATCTTTCAATTCCTTTTCTAAGGAAGGTTCTTCAGACTCGGAAGTTTCAGATTCCTTGGCAATCTCGGGTTCCACTCCATCATCACTCACCTTTGGAAATTTAGATGCTAGATCAATTACGCGGCCACTACGAAGAGTAGTAACAGCTTGACATTGTTCTTGTAAATCTGATGATGTGGAGCAAACCGTGGGTTGACCCTGAAGAGGTGGTCTTTGGCCTTGGGCTGGAAGTTTACCCTTCTCTTGAGTATTCACTGCAGACTGCAATCTAGAGATGTTAGTTTGCATTCCAGCGAACATTCGCTCAAATTTAGCATCTCTCTCTTTTTGGGATTGGATGAATTGATTGAAATTATCTTCAAGAGATCTCCTAGGTGGAGCTACATAAGGACCAGGAGGTGGTACTTGCATGGGATTTGCCACTTGCTGAAATTGAGGGGGTTGTGGTAGAGTCATCTGTGGGTTAGGAACCATCCCACCTTGGGGTTGTCCATAATTGAACCCGGGATTCCTCCACGATTGATTATATGCATTCCCTTGCTGAGCATTATAATTTCCTCGAAAACCTCTTATTGCTTCAACCTGTTCAGTGTACATTGCCTTGTATGCAGGTATGGTAGGACATCCTTCGGTAGAATGACCCGCATTACAAATGGCACATACCTTCTCCTTTCCGGCTTGTACGGGTCCAGACACATCTCTCAATCGCATATCTAGCATATCTCTAAAATTCTTCTCCAATTGGTCAAATTTTAGATCCAACAAAGTATCCTTGTCCAAGTGATAAATACCGGACGTAGCAGGCAAGTTGGACACTTGTCGATTTCTATTTTGACTATTGGGATCAGAAGTATCCCATTCTTGGGTAGTTTCTGCCACATATTTCAAATGAGCCTCAGCATCGCTCGTACTTAACTCCCAAAAAGGTCTCTCACACATGGTTTGAACAAGTTGTTTAGACGCTACAGTAAGGCCTTGATGGAAAAATGAAATCAGATGATGAGGTTCAAAACCATGATGGGGGCACGCATTAACTAACTCCTGATATCTCTCCCAACACTTATCAAAAGCCTCATTCTCATTTTGACGAAAAGCTTGAATTTGGGCTTTAACAGAATTGGTTTTGTGTTGTGGAAATTTTTTTGAGATAAACTTGTTTTGCATATCTCTCCAGGATAAAACAGAATTTGGGGGCAAGGACCATAACCAAGTTTTAGCTTTATCCTTTAAGGAAAAAGGAAAGAGCTTCAACCGGATTACTTCTTGTGGACAAGCTTGGTCTCCAAATGTCTCACACGTATCTTCGAATTCTCGAATATGGAGATATGGTTTTTCCGAATCCATCCCATGAAATGTAGGAAGAATTTGGATCATTCCATTCCGAAATTGGAACTGACCGGCATTATACGGGAGTAAAATGCAACCAGGGGTAACAGTTCTCTCCGGAAATAAAAGATCTTTCATGGGTTGATATGGTACATCATCCTCTCCAGCACCAACACCGACACTACCATGATCCGACATATCGCTACCGAAAGGCTCAGAATTCTCACTCCCGGTTTGACTCAATGAACGACTGGTGATGGAATTATTAGGCGAAGGAGGTGGAACCCAAAAACGAGGAGACTCAGAATTTTCCAAACCGGCTTCGGCAATAGGATTTTCGTGAATTTGGGTGGGAGATGAATTCTGCATATAAGTACACAAGAGAAGAAATAATTTTTTTTTTATTTTTTTTTTATTTTTTTATGAAATCACTTGTAGATAAAAATAACTTTCTTGAAAATTTAACAATTTACGGATCCCCGGCAACGGCGCCAAAAACTTGACGCGACTTAATATTTGTCTTAAAAGTGCGTATTTATCTAGGCTCAAGTGCAAGCCTTGTCGCTCAAGTAATAACCCGGTAAGTCGGGATCGTCTCCACAGGGATCGAAATTGCCAAACAGTAACAAGAAAAATCACTAAACCTTGAAATGATTTCTTAAAAGAAATAAAAAGATGATTGATTTGTGGGAAAATGTCTAAAAATTTACTTATGAAAAACAATTAGAAATTAACAGCGAAATTTGGGTTTAACAATTTAGAGAAAATTAGGGTAGGGTACAATCCCTCAATCCTTAACAAATTATCCTTTAGAATACTAGAATTATAAATCAAAATTCTTGATTAAATCCAGTCCTTATAAACTCTAAGCATTACATATATGAGGTTCAAGCCTGCATCATATGAAATCAAAGATGAATATAAAGCGGTGAACGACAAATTATACATACAAAGCATTCTTAAACATCTCAAGTACCTAGGGCAAGAGAGATTAAAAGATTTGACAATGTATATATGATTATCTTTCACGATTCAATCAATATTTTCATTTATTTTCTATTTTCCATACAAATAATTTGTATTAGGATTGAGTTCATGTACCCCAACCCTTGGGAAATTAGCTACTCATGATTTGGTTCAAAAACAAATTCACATATGAAATTATGAAACTGCAGAACATTGTAAGAAATTTGCAAAAATTAAAGCACAAGAGAATAGAATGATATTACTTGAATTCAGCACAAAAACGGAATTGGAATTCAGAATACAAACTAGGGTTCATGCAAATCTCGAAGAAAATGGAAATTTGACCTAAAAATCTGACCTAAAACTCTCTCTAGAACTCTCAACCCTAGCCTCCTTCAAATGATGTAGAGCTTGGCTTTTTATAGCACAAATCATCGAAAGTCGGTCTCCAACCCTGCTTGTGGAACAAGTTTCACAGCTACGCACTCATCAAATCTGCACAATAAATGGCAAATTAATGCCAGGATTTCGCATGACGGGATCGGTCCGGGTCTTAATCGGATCGGTCCGATATCCATCGGATCGGTTCTTTTATTTTCTTCCGGATCGGTCCGATTGTGCTCGGATCGGTTCGATTATTGCTTCCATCGATTTGTCATCCATCCGGGGTGCACTGGACTTGGCCAGATCGGATCGGTCCGACTCCTACCCGGACCGGTCCGAATCTCTTATTCTTTGACTTTTTCCTTGCAGTTTTGACTGGCCATATCTTCTTATCTAGACCTCCGATTTGGATGATGTTTCTTCCTATGCTCTTGTGAACTCATTCTCTTCAACTTCCCTTTTGGTGTCACTTTCGAATTCTGAATGGAATTACACTTTTTCCCTTGGACATTTCTTGCTTGCTTTTCTTTTCTTTTGGAGTTTTTCTTGCATTCCATTCCTGAAACTTCGTCCAAATTATACAAAACCTAGGGAATATTGTTAGGAATAGACAATGGAGTGATATGGCATAAAAATGGCTCAATTACATTGTTCGAGATATTAAAATCACTAAATTAAGGGGCTAAATTCTAAAGAATTTATGCTTGGTCAGTTACGGATGAGGGCCGCGACCAATTTTATTTTTATTTTTTTGTCACAGACGTGGGTCGCCGACTTTGGCCGCGACCAATTTGTCATGATTGTGGGTCACGGATGAGGGCCGTGACCCGTCACGACATGGGCCACGACCCAAGTCCGCGACCATCTTCCGTGACCCCCTCTCGACCGTGACCATTTTTTGGTCACGAACTTGGGCCTCGACCCACGAAAATGGTCACGCCCGAAATGGTCACGCCCCAAGTCCGCGACCCACAGTTTTGGTCAGGGATTTTGGCCGTAACCAATCGCCAGCTTTGGTGTAGTGATACGTGGTTTGACAACTTGCCTACGTTCATGGAAAGGTTACTGTTTTATTATAGTGTCTCTCAATATTTCAGGTTACATCCCTTTGCCCCGAGTCAGGGTGTAAATTTATACGTACATCAAAGTAGAGGTTGAGTTATGCAAAGAACTTAATTAACACATTGAATATATCAAGAAACACCTGAATATCTCTTCCCGGATTACTGATAATTGATTTGACTATATTCATAAGTGTTTTATTGTATGTGAAATACTCATGTGAGAATTAAATTATAATTTGGGCCTAGAAGTGATTTGATTAATCCAGACTGGTTATCTACTTTTATAGGCCATGATAAATGTGTCCCCATAATTGCCCTTAAAATCTTTGGGCAGATAGTTTGGGCCAATAGATTTTAAATGAGCCCAAAGCCCAAGGCTTAGAACAGTGTCAAAACCAGCATGGCACGTTTGTAATTCATGAGGACTGATGGGGTTAAGCTTATCCTTGGGAGAAAATGAAGCGTTAAGATATTCTTGGGGAAGTGTGACTCATCATTTGGGATATTTGAAACTTATTCGTGTGCAACTTAACCGTCAATTCACTGATTCTAGTCGTCCTTGCATACACTTTGTCTCTAAGTTTCCCCTCTTATTCTCTACTTCAAAATCAAAGATTTTCTTCTTCTGTGCTTTCTCAAAGATTTGATAGTACTTGTAAGTTATAGTCTTCACTCTCTCAGTTCTTCTTATTCTTCTTCTTCAAATTAGCTCATTACTGTAGCTAGGGTTTCCCTTCCCATGTTGTACTAATGGCAAGACTTGATAATAAGTCAGTTTATGAGTTCAAAATGTGCTATAATATTCATGACTGGGTAGAAATTGAGCGTGTTCCAATTCCTCAAAATGTCCATACAATAGATGATGATCACTGGATACATACTCTATTAATTTCTCAGGGAGGTTTAGCATTTCCCCCAATCCTCTATTTTTGAGATCCTTCAAATATTTTGACATTGTCCCTGCTCAGTTTACTCTAAATGTTTGGAAAATTATGAATGGAGTACATAGGATAAATGAATTATATGGAACTGACTTAGGTCTCACAGAAATTTGTTATTGTTATGTCTTCTCACGCACAAGATAAGGAATCTTATATTTGAAGGCGCTGAGTGCTGATAGGGTTCTAGTAGTGAATTTGCCTGATTCCCATAAGGAGTACTGGAATCAGGGCTTCATTGTTAGGAATTGGGAATATCCTCCCCAGTCTGAGGGAATAAGGTCCAGGGGACCTTGAATCCATATCTTTAAGGAGGAATACATAGGTTGACGATACTATCTCTTTCTTAGTTATTTGCTTGTTTGTGCCTCTTAATTTCTTTTTTAGATTTCATTTTTCTTCTTCTTGTTTTGCAGCTAAGGATAAGAACTGAGAACCTGCCCCTTGTGAGCTAAAGGCTGCTGACCTGTTGAAGGCTTGGAAAGTTAGGGAAAGGCTCTCTGACGACGAGCATCCTTGCACGATGGCGTACCTGCTTAAATATAAGAATACTACTACCAACTTTATTGCTCAGCCAGTGAATATAATCCCCCATTTGGAGCTTCCAGAGGAGGAGGTTGGTGGTCTTTCTCAGCCTATCTAGCTAGAAGAAGAAGGGGAAGAAGAAAGTGAGGAAGAGGAAGGAGAGGAAGAAGATGATGAAAGGGAGGATAGTGAGGAAGAAAGCGAGTAAGAAAACAGTGAGGAAGAAGAAGAAATGGCCCCACCCAAGATAATGTGTTTGATTATTCATAATGATGATAATGATCTGCTGTCCGATTGGATGCATTCCCTGAAGATTATAAAAGGAGATTCCCCTATAGCAGGTGGTTCCAAGCTGGGAACCAAGGGAAATGAGAGCAAGGTGGAGAAGAAGAGGAGATAAGAAGAAGAAGAAGAAGAAGAAGAAGAAGAAGAGATAAAGAGAGAATAAGATGGTACAGGCCTTAAAGGCCCCTATTGTTCCTTCTTACCTTGTTGTTGTTGAGGGGTCAAGTGTCACTGACACTCCCCATCTTCCCCCTACGTTACTAGAGGGGGTAGTGCTCGCCTCTAATTATGAACGATCAATAAAGATGGGATCTAACCAGTAGTCCCTCAAGTCCTCTCAAGGGCTAGCATTAGTATGTCCCTTTCTCTCTATACTTTTATAATTCTTTTCCTGAATTTTCATAAATTAATATGTTCCTCTTTCTTCATCTTACAGTTGTTTATGATTTTATAACTCTGTTGCGTGGTCGGGATGTCCTTTCGAAGAGGAATACCTATTTAGAGACAACCTTGAAGAATTTTGAGAAGGCCTTGGCCGGTGCTAAGGCCACTTTTAAGCAGGAGAAGGCATTGTCCGCCCTGAAGGAGAAGTTGGAAAAAGAGTTGGCCGACCTCTAGGTTGCTTATAGTCTGGTGGTTATTAACAAAATGAAGGTTGTCGAAGAGAATAAGGAGTTGGCGACCAAGGTCAAGAAGCTGGAGTGGTATGTTGTGACCGTTTAAGATAATGGGTATAATGATGGTTGGGAGGCAACGCAGGATGATGCTGAGCACCAAATAAAATATGTTCGGCAAGTGGATTTTAAGAAAGGATGGGACCAGGCCTTGGTCGCTGCTGGAGTTCCAGTGAATTCTTACTTGTTCACCCAGTACATGCTAGGCCCCAATCCCGTGGATGTTGAGGAGCCTGCGATCAGCCAACCTGCTAATTGAGATGAGATGGAGCCCGTTGATCCAGTTGCAGGAGATCTCCCTATTTATTAGGTTACGGGGGATCTTGGTGAAATCGTGGTTACTGGCGACCAGGGTACTAGAGATACTAAAAAGGGAAAAGGGCCAACTTCCTCCAAGCAGGTGTAGATACTAGAGTTTGTAGGATTAGTGTCTTTTCTCTTTTTCTATTATTGGTGTTATGTTATAACTTCCCCAAACTTGTACCGACGTATGCCTGACTCATTTATAATGGAAAATAAGACTTTCCTTTCTTACTTGCTTTGTCTTTTATTTGGTGATATCTGTTATTGATGTCTACCAAATCCATTACTTATTTTGAGTATTGATTAGGGATAACTTCTTAATATTTATCCCCTTAATTTGAAGGCTTTTGTCACCCCGTGTGGTCATATTTGAGTTGATTTATCTCATATCATTGTTATTAACATCTTTTATTTAGTACATTGAGTTTCGTGTTTTACAGGTATTCGATGCACGTGAAGAAAAGAGAGAAACCAAAATTAAGAAAGAAAGAATAAAATAAAAGTTAAGGGAAAAAGAGTAATTTTACACCCAGAATTTGGACACGAAACCTCAAGAGAAGTCGAAGATCTAGAGTTCATAATCTATTAGGAAGAAATGACATTTAAATCCGAGACCCGGTTGAAAAGATATGAAGATTCTAAGTTGATAAGAAATTAAAGAAGAAGGAGGAAAAATTCAGAAAAGCGAACCAGTTCTATTATAAGGAGAACCCGTTCTACTCACTGGAAAATAAAACCAAACCGATGGCTAAGAAGTGGAACCGATTTCATAAACTGGAATCAGTGAACCGGTACACCCATCAAAGGAGGAAAATTTCAAACCGGTTCGGCGAGACGAATTTTTGAATTTTATTTCTTAAAAATTAGAGTCGTGCAAGGTGCAAACACTTAAAAAACGTGAGAGTTATATTCAATTTTGATACTAGACATTAAAGAGTTCAGTTTTACATAGTTTTGAGAGGATCTTGAAGGAAAGAACCCTAGGATTAATCTTCTTCAACAATTGTTCATCTTTTACATTGATTTCGAGGGTTTTTCATCAATCCAAGTATAATTTCATTATTGCTTTCAATTTCTCTATTCTTTTTGGTTTATGATTCATTATTTCCTTATTAGAAGTATTTTACATGTTTGATTACACTTTTTATGTAAGAATGATTTCATGCAATATATATACCATGTTTAGTTGTAGTTACACCATGTCAGGTTAGATTTTTAACGTGTTGGGGTACATGAACCCAACCTAGGTAATGAGTTGGGTATAACAGTGAATAAAATTATGGATGTAATTTGAAGGGTTGATATTTTATCGGATCACGTATTATAGATATCTTAACCTTGTTTTCCCTAGGTAACCGTGGTATTTGAGAGTATAATATGTGTGTTGGCAATCTAATCATTCCTGTTGAATTTATTATTGATTAATTATCGTCTGGAGTTAAGTCCTCATATAGTTAATGCTTTGAGAATATTTAATGTTTTCTTCGAATTGTTAATATAATTTTTGAACCTTTTATATCTAACGAATTTACCAATGGTGTGGGGGAGTGTACCCTAATCCCATTTTCTCATATAGTTTAAAACCAATTCATTATTATTGCATGCGTAGTTAAGTCATTAGTTTAAATTTACTTGCTTTCGTTAGTTTACGGATATCAAATCAATCATCTTTTCCTCTTTTCTAGAGTCAATCCGAGGTTAATCATCTTCCCTATTCGTCGTCACGATTATTCATCTTAGTCCCTATGTTCGATACCCATTTTTATTCGATTATTACTTGAGCGATCGACTTACACTTAAGTCAATATAAGCACGCACTAGAGACACTTTTAAAGTCTCGTCAAGTTTTTGGCCCCATTTCTTGGGATTAGGTAGACTTGTAGGTTAGGTTGATTTAATTCAAAATTTGACTCTAATTATTAAAAAGATAAAAAAAATCATTAAACCAAAAATTCAAAAAAATATAGCATCTTTCAAATCCTTTCATGCAAACTCCTCAATCCACTCCTACCCGCATTCACGAAAATCCTGTAGTAGAGTACGACCCCGATAGTCCACACACTCCTAACGCTCCGCAATTTTGGGTTCCACCTCCTACACCGCCCAATTCCATTACGAGTCACACTTATAGGGTGCCGAGTGAGGATACCGACTGAATTAGAGAGAAAGCGATGTCAGACCACGCTAATTATGGTATGGTTGAGGGTGAATTTTCGTATCGTCCCATGAGAGAGCTCTTATATCCCGAGAGAATCACCACTCCGGGATGCATTCTACTTCTGTATAATGCGGGATAATTTCATTTTCGGAATGGGATGATACAGATTCTTCCCATGTTCCATGGTATGGATTCGGAGAAACCATACACACACATCCTTGAGTTTGAAGAGGCGTGCAAAACTTTTAGCGATCAAACGTGCACTAAAGACGCCATTCGCCTCAAACTTTTTCCATTCTCCTTGAAGGATAAAGCCAAGACCTGGCTATGGTCTTTATCACCGAACTCAATTGGAGTCTGGAGGGATATACAAGCCAAGTTTCTTTTAAAATTCTTCACCCAACATCGAACGAATTCCATCAAAGTTTCAATAATTAAAAAAACAAGACACTTGATCGATGTTGGGAGCGTTTAAACTAGTTAGTCAACACATGCCCATATCACGATTTTGAAAAGTATCATCTTATATCTTTCTTCCACCCCGAATTAAGAATTTCTTCGAAATAACTCGTTGAGACCATATGTGATGGAGAATTTTTTGGGTTAGACGCTAACGATGAAGAAGAGCACTTTAAGTATGTCGCTGAAACTACAGCGTGGGACACATCCGATCCTAATGCCTAAATCTGAACTCGATAAACATCCACAACTCCTTCTGCGTCTGAACTCTATCAATTGGACAAAGATGCGGATATGAGACTTTGAATAAACCAACTTGAAAAAAGATTTTAAGACGTAGTCGAGTCACGGGTAAGAGAAACAACCGAATCCACTCGCACAATGAAAAAGAAGGTGTGTGAAATTTCTTAGGCGGGACATTCAATGAAGGAATGCCCGAAGATACTCGCCTAAAAAGTCATGATTCATAAGAAAGTGGAAGTGGTAGGAAGATTTAAGGGTAATTTCAATGGCCCTCACGGGAATTCTTATAATCCTTTGTGGAGGAACCATCCTGGTTTTAGCTATGGGTAATAAAATGCCGTGTCGAATCCTAATTCACATATTTCCCCTCCTTCAACACCACCTTCGCAGTTCCAAGAAGCTCAACATATGCAATCACCACCTCATGCGTCGTACATCACCCCACTGTAGAGAAATATCGAGGACATTTGAACCAATTTATGCAATCTCAAGCGACAACCAATGCTAAAAAGACCCGAATGTTTGCCAAAATGAATGCGAACATTTCAAAATTATAATCTTCCTTAAGTATCCAAGAGAAGGTAGGTTTCCGGACCAAGGCCAAAGACCTCCCCAAGATTAACGTAGTGTTAGCTCTACATCTGACGATCATAAAGAGAATTATCAATCCGTTACCACTCTACATAGTGGGAGAGTCGTTGAGTTATCACCTCTCCCACACGATGAACTTAAAGACAAGGAGGTTTCGCCCGACATGAAAGAGGCCAAAGATGCCCCCTTAAATAAGAGTGATAAGAACGACACTAGTGGGACCGAAGTCGCAGTAAAACCACCCACTACTGCGCCTTTCCCTCAACGGTTGGTTCCACCTCAAAAAGGGGCCTCTGATGAAGATGTTCTAGATGTATTTAAGCAAGTGAAGCTGAATTTACCTTTTCTCGAGGCCATAAAGCAAATTCCCACCTATGCTAAATTCCTTAAGGATTTATTGACGGTGAAACGAAGATTAAAGCTGAAAACAAATGTTTTCATAGCACAAAATGTGAGCTCTGTTATACTTAATGACCTCCCACTAAAGTTTAAATATCCGGGTGCACCGAACATTTTGTGCATCATTGGAGAGAACCGCATCAAAAAGCCTTATTAGGTTTAGGGGCGAGTGTTAACATTCTCCCTTATTCCATATATAGGAAGTTAAATTTGGGGGACCTCAAGCCCACCAAGATCACTCTCCAACTCGTGGATCTCACCATGAAGATACCTCGAGGGATTATTGAGGATATGATAGCCCAAGTTGGCACGTTCTACTTCCCGATAGATTTTGTCATTTGAGAAATGGAGCCCTTCATCTCCTCGAGTAATCATGTTCCCCTCATCCTTGGCTGCCCATTCTTAGCTACGACTAACGCCTTAATTAATAATCGAAATGGGAAAATGCAACTAATATTCAAGAACATGACCCTTGATATGAATATGTTAAACATCGCCAAATAAGTAGGTGATGAGGACGAGTTTCACGAGGTATATCTTATCGAGGAGGTAGTGGATAAGCACATAGGGGGAAATATTGGTTGGGATGACTTAGGAGCGTGCCTTATTTTGGGTAGTGAGAGTGATGGGACGTATACCGACTTTGAGAGGAAGATGGAGGAGTTGAGAGCGATATTAAACAAGCGAGCGTCAGATGAGGATGTGAGAGAGGTTAATTGGGTTTCTAAATTCGAGGAGCTACCACAGAGGGAGTTGTGCACGGTTCCCTCCGACGAAAAATTTCCCACCCTCGAATTAAAGAAGCTACCCTCCAGCAAAAAATATGCTTATTTGGACGAGGATGAGATAATTCCAGTTGTTGTCTCCTCGAGCCTAGATAAAGAGCAAGTGGATAAATTACTAGCAATTTTAAGGAAGCACCGCCGTGCTTTTGGTTAGAGCATTGCGAATTTGAAAGGTATAAGTCCACTAATTTGTACCCATAAAATCCACCTTGAGGAGGAAGTGAAGCCTTCGAGGGAGATGCAAAGGCGATTGAATCCCACTATGAAACATGTAGTGATAACAGAGATTATTAAGCTATTAGACGTAGGCATAACTTATCCCATCTCGGATAGCAAGTGGGTGAGCCCTATCCAAGTCATCTTGAAGAAGTCGGGAATGACTGTGGTCGAGAATGCCAAAGGGGAGCTAATTCCCCAACGTACCACCATCGGGTGGTGCATTAGCATTGACTACCGGAAGCTCAATGCCGGCACGAGAAGATATCATTTATCCTTACCATTTATCGACCAAATGCTAGAGCGAGTAGCGGGACACCCATTCAATTACTTCCTTGATGATTATTCTGGATATAACCAAATTAAGGTAGGCGTGCTTAATCAAGAGAAAATGACTTTCACATATCCTTTTGGCATGTTTGCCTACAAACGTATGCGTTTTGGATTATGTAATGCACACACCCGCGACCTTTCAAGGGTGCATGCTTAGTTTTTTTAGCGATATGGTCGAAAGGTGCCTTGAGGTTTTCATGGATGACTTTAGTGTCTTCGGACCCTCTTTCAAACTTTATCTCGCTAATCTTGAAAAACTGCTAGCTCGTTGTGTGGAAAAGAACTTGGTATTAAATTGGTGCCATTTTATGATTACCGAATAAATAGTTCTTTACCACATAGTGTCGTCCAAAGGTATTGAGGTTGATAGTTCAAAAGTAGATGTCATAGCCAATATTCCTCCTCCTAAGTCACTAAAGGATGTGCGCTCTTTCTTGAGTCACGCAAATTTTTATTAGAGGTTTATTAAGGACTTTAGTGCCATCGCTAGGCCCTTGAGTAACCTCCTGATGAAATATTCCTCCTTTTGAGTGGAATGAAGCATGCCAAAGAGCTTTTGAAAAATTAAAAAGCATGCTCGTATTCGCTCCCATCATGCAAGCTTCGGATTGGTCCCTTCCATTCGAGCTCATGTATGATGCGAGTGATTATGCTATAGGGACTATTTTGGTCCAAAGAAAAGATAAGAATTCTCACGTCATATACTGCGCTAGCCAACGCTAACCGAATCGCAACTCAATTACTCCACCACGGAGAAAAAATTGCTAGCCGTTGTTTTTGCCTTAGACAAATTCCACACTTACCTCGTTGGTTCGCCAATTACTTACTTTACCGATCACGCGGATCTTAAATATTTCCTTTCCAAAAAGGATGCTAAACCGTACCTCATATGGTGGATCCTACTCCTACAAAATTTCAATCTCTCAATAAAAGATAAGAAAGGAGTAGAAATTGTTATCGCCGATCATTTGTCCCGGCTTTCGTCTAACGTGCCTAGTGATCATATATCCATAGATGAGTATTTTTTGGATAACAATTATTTGCCACATCTTCTCTCCCTTGGTTTACAAATATAGTGAATTACCTTATCACGGGGATAGTTTCCTTCGATTGGACACCGCAAGAGAGAAAGAAGTTTCTAACTTGGTCGCGCATGTTCTTCTATGATGATCCCTATTTTTTCAAGTATTGTGCAGACCAAATCATCCAAAGATGGTTACCGGATGACGAGATACCTAGCGTCATTCATTTTTGTCATACAGAAGCTTGTGTAGACCACTTTTCGACGAATAAGATGACCGCTAAGATTCTTCAAAGCGGTCTTTATTGGCCCAAAATTTTCCAAGATGTTAGTGCTTATTGCAAATCTTACTATAGATGTCAAAGGATGGAAACCATCACATTACGGGACATGATGCCATTGATTCCTATACTCGTTATTGAGATATTTAATTGTTTAGGCGTTGACTTCATGAGTCATTTCCTCCTCGTTTGGCTTTTTATACATCCTCATTGGGTAGACTATGTGTCAAAATGGGTTAAAGCCATAGCTACTAAGACCAATGACAACAAGGTGTGATAAAGTTCTTGCAAGAACACATACTCTCTCGTTTCGGAGCTCTGAAGGCAATTATTAGTGATAACGACAAACACTTTTATAATCGGTCATTTGAAAAACTCATGAGAAAGTATGGAGTCGTCCACAAGGTTGGGACGACTTATCACCCCCAAATGAGTGGGCAAGATGAGTTAGCCAATCGTGAAATCCAGCACATTCTCGAAAAGACCTTCGATCCTAGTCGAAAAGATTAGTACCTCCGTTCGAGCGATTCTCTATGGGTTTATAGGATGTCCCCTTTTCGCTTTGTGTATGGCAAGCCTTGCCATCTCCCCGTGGATCTAGAACACAAAGCCTGTTGGGCAATTAAGAGGTCGAACTACAATATGGACCAAACCGGTGAAACACGTAAGCTTCAATTGAAAGAGCTAAAAGAAATGTGCAATGATGCGTATGAGAATGCAAGGATATCCAAAGAAATAACGAAACTTGCATATGATAGAATTATCCGGCGAAAAGAGTTTCATTCGGGTCAAAAAGTGCTTATCTATAACTCACGTCTACACTTGTTTCCCGGTAAGTTACGTTTGTAGTGGACGGGCCCATTCGTTGTGAAAGAAGTGTTCCCCCACGGAGCCATGAAGTTAGAAGATCCAAATGGGGAAGAACATTCAAAGTAAAATGGACAACGCTTAATGCCATATTTAGAGGCGTTTATGGGCTTGATTGAGCTTGATAGGAGAGGTCATCGCACCCCCGACGCATATGGGGTGATTCTTGTGTACATTAGTTAATTGAGTAGGTTAGGGTCATTAGAAGTCCGTAGAAGGCATGTTCTTAGAGAGAGAGGAACACCTTGACACAACACGGGAGAGTATAGAGCGTTTTAAGGAGAGTTGTCATAAATTTTTGGGTTAATATGCGGGTGGAAACGTTTTGGGAAATTTATTGAAAGTTGAGTTTTGAAGACTTACACACTTAGTTTTTTTGGGATGAAAGATCTGAGTGATTTAACAGTCTTCCGAACCGGTTCGCCCTTTTCTTCACTAAGGGTCTGAACCGGTTCTCTTCTGGATTAATTATAATAAAAATAAGGGCGTACGGGTTTGCCTCATAATCGAACCGGTTCGATTTTCTGCAGACTTTTCACCTCCCTCCATTTGTTCATCCCCCTTTTCCTCCATTCCTTTTCCCTCCACATTCTTCCCTCCAATTCCGATTTCCCTCCATTCTATACTCCCTTTTACCTCCATTATACATCCCCTCTTCCCTCCATTTCATTTACCTCCAAATCCTTTCCCCTCCACACCCCCTCCTCATCTATAAATACATCTCATCTCCCTCATTCTACCTTACCCCTCTCTTCTTATTCTTCTAATCTCAGATTTTTCCAGAAATCCCAATTCCCTTTCAATGAAAAATGCTGAGCGACCCACCAAATATAATGAAACCGACATCCTCCATAATGGAAATCACGAATACCGCTCCCGGCAAGAGAGAATTTTGTGCGAGACCTTCTTTTCTGCTACCCGCTCTATGCTCATTGAGAGACAAGTTTGGTGGACCGAGCTCTCTCTCAAGCGGTCACAAATCTCTTTCGCTCAAGGGGGTAGTGCCGCTTCTTTGAGGATCCTGGTATGGTGGTATAGGAAGACGAGGTACGCATTTTTTATGGCACGCTCATTTGCACGGGAGACTTTACCACCAAAGCTTATGTCTATGGGAATTGTATCCCCTTCTCGCTCGATCTTTTAGTCCAAAAGATGCGGTCTATGGGGGTTCCCATCCCCAACTGCTATGATTATCACACCGGGGCCTTGCCGATCTAGAAAAATATTTGCATCAACTGCATTTCCCCCACCCACTCTTGGGTAACCGACACCTTTCTCGTGGGTAATCTCGATACAAGGGCCCTCCCCGCCTTCCTTATTATTTGTGCTAACATCCTCCAAACTTTAAATGACTCGGCGATGTGACTTCGCCAAGCCAACTTTTTGTACCACCTCCTCGACTCGAACACCACTATTCACCTTGCTCGCACCTTTTATGCTGAAATTCTCCATGCCGCCATGGACCGTAAGGGTAAAGCTGCCCTACCATACCCCCGTCTCATCACTTCCATCCTTAGAGACGCTGGAATTCAAGCACCCCGAGAACTCTCCCCTCGCCTTTCAAAACCCATTGTGAGAGAATCACTAACGAGGATTGATCAACAAATGGAAATTCTGCACGCTCCTCTGGCAGAGGAGGACGTTGATATGGAGGGGGAGGAGGAAGGTGAAGACGCGGTCTACGATCCCGAAGGGGAATTTCAAGAAGACCATTTCAACACAACGGTGATCACTCAACGCATAGATTCTTTAGAAGACTGTTTTGGCAACTTTGAGCGTAATTACAAGCGTGACACTAGGATGATGATTTGGCTCCCAGACAAAATGTATCGCTTGCATGTGGCGGCTGACGTGTCTTTTCCGTCATACTTTTATGACCCATATGATCCAAGCGCTCCCGACATATCCCACCCACCCCCACAGTAGGCCCCTCACTTGGTGTTGGTTGTTTTGAGTTTTACCTATGTAGTTCTTTGTTATTTTGGGTCTTTATTGTGTCTCTTGTTACAAGGAACTATGTACTCTCTCTCTCTTTTGTTTTTACTTGGTTGTTAATTAATACAAAAAATTGCATTTTGGCCGTTTTATTTTATTTTTTTACGCACTCTTTTTTTGTTTGTATTTTTGTCCTTTTTGCACGAGGACATTGCAAAAGTCTAAGTTGTGTGTGTGTGTGTGGGGGGGGGGGGGGGGGGGGGTACACGCACATTTTAAAAATTTCACAAATTTCAAAATGCACCAAAAAAATCGAAAAAGATAAAAATATTTTTCTTCAAAATAAATAAAATTGCAATTTACAAATTTCAAAAATGTCACGAAATTTTGTTTAAAGTCCCAATTTGTAAAAATTAAGAGCACTAAGCCAAAATTGACCAAAGATAGAAATTGAAAGAAAATTGACGACTTTACGAATAAGTGTGGAGATTAACGAGCCCGATGATATTTGTGCCTATTGATTTTTGTGAGTTTTTAAATCAATCCGAGTTAATAGTTAACTCATCGTTCGTTTCAGTGTTTAAATAAGTCGTTGAAGGTCTCTATACCTTTGTTTTGATCGGTTGTGAGAAACGAGTGAGATGTCGTCTTAAACACGCGTTAAAAATATCTCTAAACTAAATTATTCTCGATATGCATTTGGTAAAATAATTAGTAATTCGGACAATGAAGTAGTCCCTCATTTGTTTAACCCAAAAATATTAGCAAAAAAAAAGTTGTGAAAAATTATCCTTTTGCTAACCCAACTTTAGCCAATTAAATTTTCCAATTTCGTTTGATTAACCCGAAAAGCCCATTTTAGCCTGGAGTTGTGAAATTCGGAAAATTCA
Organism: Sambucus nigra; assembly: GCA_949130495.1. Taxonomy (NCBI): domain Eukaryota; kingdom Viridiplantae; phylum Streptophyta; class Magnoliopsida; order Dipsacales; family Adoxaceae; genus Sambucus; species Sambucus nigra. The sequence continues at coordinate 63,883,432 of OX422219.1, forward strand.
TCAATAAAGTCCAAATGGTGCAATAAAAAGTGGCAAGAAAAAAAATATAAAAGAAAAATATTAAAAAAATATAATATGAATTTTTTTTTGAGCAAATGCCGAAAAAAGTACCAACGGATAGTAAGCACAATTTTCCAACTCCAAACTTCCTAACCATTCCCATATTAACCATTACTCTTTACAACCCGAAAAAGTCCTAACCGAGTCCGAATTTCGCAACTAATTACCGTGTGGAGAGCTAAGATACAAAAAGATAATAAGAGAGATTAATTGGTGTGAAAAAGAGATAATGTTTACCATTTGCCAATGACCGTATCCCGATGATAAGATCTATTCACCTAAAAAATTCCGTCTTTCAAATTTGTGTGCGTGAATTTATGTTCCATTATAATTACTCTTTAAATCATGTACACCGAGAGAAATAACCACATTCCGAGTGGTTCGTTTTTGAGTGTATCCCGTGAGCATTTGAATCAAAATAAATTTTTGGAAAGTAACGTAATGATCAATCGGTGGAAGTTAGCGATTTAATTCTCAGCTTTGCGAGCGCGCACACACACACACACACACACACACACACACACACACACACTGCAAATTGAGACTCTTGAATATAAATTTACAGTGACTATTTTTTGAAGAGTTTAAATTGTACTATTTTTTATTATTTTGATTTTTTTCTTTGAGTCGAAAAATGAATTTTGTGGATAAATTCATTGCGAACCCTCGCGAGACACCACTCGTCCTACTAGGGTAACCTAGGGGTTTAACGGCTTGTTGGATACGCTAAATACAACCACTTACCCGTGAAAAAGGTATTCTATCCTAGTAAAATGTTTGCCAAGTGTTTTGACCTTGCTTTGATTCTTTTGCATTGCTCGAGACGATCAAAGTTCTAAGTTAGGGGGTTTGATTAGGCATAAATTTTTCATATTTATCCCCATAATTTGGAATCTTTTGTCACCCTGTGCGGTGTAATTTGAGTTGATTTACCTCATATCATTGCTATTGACATCTTCTATCTAGTACATCGAGTTTTATGTATTTCTCTTGTGTTTTACAAGTATTCGATGCACGTGAAGAAAAGAGAGAAACCAAAATCAAGAAAGAAAAGGAGAAAATTCAAGGACAAAAGAGTAATTTTACACACATAATTCGGACACAGAACCTTAAGAGAAGTCGAAAAACTTGAGTTCCAATCACGTAGGAAGAAATGACATCCAAATCCGAGTCCTGGTTGAAAAGATATGAAGATTTAAAATTGAGAAGAAATCAAAGAAGAAAGAAGAAAAATGAATCGATTCTATTATGAGGGGAACCAGTTCTACTCACTGGAAAATAAAACCGAACCGATGTCTAAGAAGTGGAACCGTTCTACAAACTAGAATTAGTTAATCTGTTCGCCTATCAAGGAAGGAAAATTTTGAACCAGTTCGGCGAGACAAATTTCTAAATTTTATTTCTTAAAAATTAGAGTTGTGCAAGGTGCAAACACTTAAAAAAATGTGTGAGTTATATTCAATTTTGATACCAGACATTAAAGAGTTCAGTTTTAGATAGTTTTGAGAGGATCTTGAAGGCAAGAACCCTAGGATTAATCTTCTTCAACAATTATTCATCTTTTACATTGATTTCAAGGGTTTTTCTTCAATCCAAGTATAATTTCAATATTGCTTTCAATTATTTCCTTAATAGAAGTATTTTTCACATGTTTGATTACACTTTTCACATAATAATGATTTCATGCAATATAGATACCAAGTTTAGTTGTAGTTACACTATGTCAGGCTATATTTCTAACGGGTTGGGGTACATGAACCCAGCCTAGGTAATGAGTTAGGTATAACAGTGAATAAAATTATAAATATAATTTGGAGGGTTGATATTTTGTTGAACACGTATTATAGATATCTTAACCTTGTTTACCCTAGGTAACTATGGTATTTGAGAGTATAATATGTGTGTCGGCAATCTAATCATTCCCATTAAATTTATTATTGATTAATTATCGTGTGGAGTTATGTCTTCATATAGTTAATGCTTTGAGAAGAATTAATATTTTCTTTGAATTATTAATATAATTTTTGAACCTTTTGTATCTAACGAATTTACCAATGGTGCGGGGGAGTGTACCCTAATCCTTTTCTCATATAGTTTAAAACTAATTCATTATTATTGCATGCGTATTTAAGTCATTAGTTTTAATTTACTTGCTTTTGTTAGTTTACGGATATCAAATCAATCATCTTTTCCTCTTTTCTAGAGTCAATTCGAGGTTAATCATCTTCCCTATTCATCGTCACGATTCTTCGTCTTAGTCCCTGTGTTCGATACCCATTTTTACCATATTATTCTTCAGCAACCGACTTACACTTGAGTCGATATAAGCATGCACTAAAGACACTTTTAAAGTCGTGTCAAGTATATTCTTCCTGATTCCCAATTGAGGAAGTTCCTAGGATCAAACATTAGTGTCCAGGCTTGTAGATCTTTCATAAATATTTGAAATTTTTTGAAGACTAGGACGTAACAATATAAGGATCAAGCTGAGTTGGTCACCAAATTAAAAGATAGAGTTAAAGAGATGGAAGAGATTGGAGCTTCAGTTCAGGAGGAAGTGGATACCTTCAAGGCCAAGGTCCTGGATGCCTCTAAAGTCAATCAAGTGGGGGAGTTAATTTAAAAGGAGAATAATGATCTGAAGAGGAATGTTGCTAGGCTAAAGGAGAACATTCCATCAGGGTCCTCCCTAGTTCTTATAGGGTCTTCTTCGTTATCTACCAGGGCAGCTCGAGCTGAAAACTAGGCTTTGCAAAGAGAGGTTGTTTAGCTTAAGGGATATGTTCAATGAGCTTTTGTGATCATTTTTGGACTTCAAAGAGATGTGATAAGGCCGAGGCACTTATTTCGAATGGGACCTCGGTAGGCCTGGGAAGACGGTTATGACCAAGGTTAGACTGATGCTCTGGTAAGACTCAAGGAAGCATAGGACCTTGCTTTTGCCCGGAGGTGGCCTAACGCCCTTAGGGAGTTAAAAATGCCTAAGGAATCTAACTTGAAGTATAAGTATCAGATTAAATGCCTAGCCTACCATCACAATCCTTTCTTGAGAAATGACTGATGGATCCCAATAGATGTTATTCATGTCCAGCTTCTGGAGCATCACTTAGAAGATGTCGAAGAAAAGTTTATCCCACACCCAGACGATGGTCAGAGAGAACTCGTTGCAGACTACCTTGTTCTCCATCCTGGGCCATCATAAATCTTTTATGTACTTTAGTTTTGATGTAAATTTAACTTCCCATTGAAGTTAATGAAAAAGTGTTATTTACCAATTTTTGATCCTTTTAGCCCATGCTGACTAAACATGTGTTACTCATTTGCTAATCATTATGATTTTTGACCAAATAATATTAATTGACCACCTTTGGTCCTTTGTTGTTCACCTGGTCTAGTACTTTAGTTTCCTCACTTTGAGCCTTTCGGCTGACTAAATGGTATTACAAACTAGCGTTATTCACACGTTGTTATGCGTTCAAGCATTCTCCCAGTCCAATATGCCTTAGGAGTATCATTCCACCTACTTTACCTTTTAGGTTGTGTCGTCACACTCCCTTAGGACTAAGTAGGATGATGGTGAGAATGCACCTGGTAATTGGGCCATCTGCCCGAGCAGATTTTTGTGACCAAATAAGTTGGTGACTAACCTAAGTTGGTTTTATTGCCTAAGGATCCCCTATAGGGATTTTGTTATTTCTAGGGAAACTCATGAGGTCTCTTGTATTCGTGACAAGGACTTGAGGGTTGTAGTTGTTGAAATGCTTCTACTAACTTGTTGCAACTACTGCTAACCCTGTTCGTCATGCGAGGTTCCCTAATTGAAAACAAGTTGAACAACTTGTTATAATTAGAAGAGTTTAGCCATGCACGAAAGAGTTATCATTTGGAAAAGGTGTGCATTAATAAGATGCAACCAAGAAAAATTAAGAATTTAAAAGTGCAGGGGCTAATTGGCCTTTATTCATTGAATATTATCTATCGAGCAACACAAGTTTGAAAATGAAAATTTGCTTAAAATAAATGTGATAATAAAAGATTTAGAAGACTAAAAGTAGAACTTCTTGAGATTGGCCGAGTTCCAGACTCTTGGTATCTCCTTGCCCTCCAACGTTTCCAAGTGATATGCTCCTTGAAGGTCATCTCTGATTACTCTAAAGGGTCCTTCCCAGTTTGGTCCTAGTTTGCAATCTGATGATCTTACGGCACTACTGAGGACTTTCCTTAGGACATAATCTCCTACCAGAAACTTCCCCGGATGAACTTTTTTGCTATAGTACTTGGCCAGTTACTGTTGGCAGGAAGCCAACTTGATATTGGCCTGCTCTATATGCTCGTCTACTAAGTCAAGTTCAGTTCTCATAGTGAGGAAACCTACTTTTAGTGGGATGATAGATTCATCCCGTAAGCAATCGCGAATGGTGTTTCCCCAATTGGTCGCATAGGGGTGGCACGATAAGCCCATAAAATATGAGGGAATTCATCCACCTAGGCACGCTTGGCTCTTTTTAGCCACTTTTCAGTCCCTCGAGCATAGTTTTGTTAGAAGCCTCTGCGTGCCCATTGCTTTGGGGATACACTACATAACTGAAGTGGTGCTTGATGCCATGTTCATCACAAAAACCATGAAAGAAACTACTTTTAAATTAAATGCCATTGTTGGTGATGATAGTCCTTGGCACCCCAAAGCATGTCACAGTATTTATCCATATAAACTTGGTCATATCTGAGTCATGAATGTTCGCCAGTGGTCCTACTTCTACCTATTTGGTGAAGTAATCTGTGCCTACTAGTAGATACTTTCAATTTCTATGTGCGGTAAGTAGTGGTTCTACTATATCTATCCCCTATTATGCGAACGACTATGGGATTGTTAATGACTTTAGGTCGCTGGCGGACTGGTGGATCATAGGGGAGTGCTTATGACACTTTTCACACTTACGTACATAAATGGCTGCATTTTTCTGCATATAAGGCCACCAATAACCTTCTTTGATTGCTCAGAAGGCCAAAGATCTTCCTCCTGCGTGATTCCCATAAATGCCCTCGTGAAGTTCGCTGAGTACTTGCTCGGTGTCATTTGGGTGGACAGACTAGAGATAAGGACCTGTAAATAACTTCTTGTAGAGATTTCCTTATGGGGAGAGATTAAAGTGAGCAGCCTTGACCCTTATCCGATGGGCCAATCTCTTATCGTCGGGCAGTATATCACTCCGTAGATAATTGACGATGGGATCCATCTAATTGAGGACCTTTTTTATGAGGAGGTCCTGCTCGGTTACGACTATTTGGTCAATACTTGACTGCACAAGGAACTCTATCTAAATAGTTCTCCTTAGGTTAATGTCAATTATTGAGCTCAAGGCCACTAAGGCATCGACGTGACTATTCTGCCCTTGGGGGAACTGCTAAATTTATACGATTTTATCATCTTTGGCAGTGAATTCCCTGCTCACTTTCTTGGAGACTGGTTTGGAGTTATCGAATGTGTAAAGGCACTTTGCCATCAGTAGTTGAGCATTACAAAAGCCAGCGATCAGTGCTTCATACTCAGATTCATTATTGGAGGCCTTAAATCCTAATTTGATTCCTTTCTCGATCGCAGTATCTTCTAGGGTAATGATAACAATCCCTACTCCTGCCCCCTAGGAATTAGAGGCTCCATCAACATAGAGGGTCCAGTCCTTAGATTGTGCTTCGTCATTTGCTGACTGTTCCTCTTCCAGTTGGTCGATTGGCTGGGATCCTGTAAGTTCAGCGATGTAGTCTTCTAAAACTTGTCCCTTAATTGTCATTCTTGGTTGGAAGTGGATATTGAATCTCCCAAGTTTGACCAACCATTTTAAAATTCGGCCGGAGAGGTCGACCTTTCACAAAATGACTTTGAAGGGGTAGAAAGTGATTACAGTTATTGAATGGGCTTCAAAGTAATGATTCAGCTTCTTTGAGGCAACTACTAGTGCATAGTTAAGTTTTCCAAGAGGTAGGTACCATTTTTCTGCTTTCAGAATGTCTTATTAGCATAATAAACTGGGTACTGACCTCCTTCCTTTTCACATACTAGGGCGGAGCTTACAGCGTGGTCTGATACTACGAGGTAAAGGTACAGTGGGTCTCCATCATTTAGAATTACCAACATGGATGGCTTGCTAAGGTAAGATTTGATCTTTTTCAAAGATTTTGAATAGTCATCATTCCATATGATGCCTTTGTCCTTCTTTAGAAGATGAAAGAATGTCTGATGTTGTTATGAAGACTTGGAAATGAAGCGATTGAGTGCCGCAAGCATACCAGTGAGCTTTTGAACATCTCACAACATTTGAAGAGGCTGGACTCTAGTGATAGCGTCGAACTGGTCTGGATTGGACTCAATTCCTCTTTTACTGACTAGGTATACCAAAAAATTTCCTGACTGGACACAACGAATGAACACTTACTCGCATTAAGTTTCATTCGATACTTACTAAAGATCCCAAAAGTTATGACTAAGTTGGTGAGGTGATCGCCCTTGATCTTTCTCTTAACAAGCATATCATCGATGTATCGTGTCTCCCATCTATCTCTTGAACATCTTGGTGACCAACCTCTGATAAATTGCCCTTGCTTTTTTAAACCGAATGGCATAACCTTATAGCAATATAGCCTAATGGGGGTTATAAAGGATGCTTTATCCTGATCGGGTCCGAGTAAAGGAATCTAATTGTAGCCAGAGTATGCATCCAAAAAGATCATTCTTTTATGTGTTACCATAACGTCATCCAATTAATCTATTTTAGGAAGTGGGAAGCTGTATTTTGGTCATGCTCTGTTGAGGTCCTTAAAATCAATACAGACTCTCTAACTGCCATTATTTTTGCGTACTACCAGTGGGTTGGATAGCCATTCAGGGAACTGAACTTCCCTGATGGATCCTGCATCTAATATCTTCCCTACTTTATTCTCCACCACTTTAGCCTTCACGAGGGATGTTCTCAGAGCCTTCTGAGTGATCGACTTGAAGGCTGGGTCGACATGTATGCGATGGTAGGCTACGATGGGAACAATCCCTGTCAGGTCATATGGTTCCCAAGAAAAAATATCCAGGTTTCTTCTAAGAAAGGAAACCAATTCTTTTTTCTCTTGATTGGTAAGGGTGGCTCTGATCAGAAACTTCCTCTCTGGCACATTGTCATCTGCCCTAACTTCTTCCAGGGTTTTAATGACTTTGTCGGTGGGGTGGATCCTGGTCTCCTCCATCCCAGGTTGGCCGTACTGTAATTACTATTTAGAGAGTATAACCCCCTCCTAGACTTCTGTAACAACCCTCGCTTCTGAGAACCTACTTTATATTAATTTACTACGTGAAGTAATTATATAAAATGTTGGATTATGGAGTAAATATTAATTGAATGAGATAAAAGTTAATATTTACTAAACTGTTGCATAATTACTGTATGTGTATGTAAATATCCCCCTGTTGAGTTTTATAGTGTCATATAATTTAAATGACATTTATGGTTTAAAATAAAACCGAAACTTGAAATGAGTTATAGAATTTCCAAATGATAATTTGGAGGGCGTAATTAGTTCCGGAACGTGCGAGATAGTCAAAATGTGTGCCATATTGCATTTTTATATTCCGGGCACTTTTGACTGGTTTTGACTCAAATGTGTAATTGCGAGTCATTTTAATGTGGTGTTAACCACTTAAGCTGGGAATTTAGACTAAAGGCACGATTTATGTCTTGATTAAGTCATTTATTTCTCTTAAGTGTATATCCTAACCTAGAGAGAAAGAGAGAGGAAGAGAAATTGTAAAGAGAAGAGAATAGATTGAAGATTGAAGATTGGAGAGTGTTGCTAGCAAAGGAAAATCTGAATTTGCAAGCTTAAGGCAAGTTTTCTACTTGCTAATATGTGATTTAAGATGAATATTTGGTATTGATAGTTGTGTATTAGTTATGGTTTATAAACGTTAGGGTTTATTGGGTTTAATGGGCTTTAAATCATTGGAGGTTGATTTGGATGTTCATTAATGTAAATGGTAGTAGTTAGATGTATTTATGATGTATTGATACGACGCAAATATTGCGTATTTCACCCATTAACCTACGCGTTATTAGCCCCCTCGGGTATCTTAATCCCTATACTTATGCTCGTTAACCAGACAACCTCGGATTTCTATGTTAACATGTTTTGCAGGGGTTAATTGAGCTTTTGTAGGTATTTGGATGCTTAGTATGAAGTTCGGACGCTTTCCGAAAATGTTTCGTCGACTTTTGCAGCTTCGGGGGCATTTTAGTAATTTTAGCATTCGGGTTTGAATCCCGAGATCTTCATGGAAGTTGAAGACCTTTGATTTCTCTTCGCGTGGCCGCCGACGGTGCATGATTCCGAGTTGTATCGATGGAGTTATGGCATTTTTTGGATGGTTTTTACTGTAAAAGTGCACTCATAGTCACATTCAAGGGCATTTTAGTCATTTCATATTTTGGTTTTTTAGCCTAATGTCTTCTTGGATGGTGTATTACTCTGAGTTATCTTCGCGTAGCCTCCGACCGTTCCTCATTCCGAGCTATAACGAAGAAATGGCGGCATTTTCCGTAAAATATGACAAAGCTGCAGAATTGCAGACCTGTAGGGGCGAATCGATTCGCCCCAAAACCGAATCGATTCGGAATTGCTGCAGAATTGCAGTTCGAACTTCCCCTGTTTCTGAACCGATTCGGACCATTTTCGAATCGATTCGGCCCTCCAGATTTTTGGTTTTCTCCCCTTTTATTACAAGTTTGCCATGGGATATTTTGTATAAAACCAATCCATCTCATTTTGAGATGAAATAATCAGATTTTTAGGTTAGTTTAGCTTAGGTTTTGGTGGGTTTTGAGAGCTCTTCTTCTTCCTCATTTGGTGTGACAACTTTTGGGTGTTGTAAGTTGGATTTTTCATTACCCCTACCATTAATATATTTGTATTTCTTGATTTCTTGCTTTGATAACTAGTTTCCTTGCTTTCAATTTAGTTTATTATTGTTATTTATTGCTTTAATTAGTTTAGTTGTTGTTTAAAGTAGTTTAATTCATGTATTGTCCTTAGATAAATAGGGTCGGGATTTCGTTACGCCATTTACGGGTTTGGACCTCGAAAGTTAGGGTTTCGTGTAAAATTGCATTTAATTGAAACCGCGTGTATTAAAGTTGGATTGTTATGCGTTTAACTTTATTTGTCACGCAACTTTAGTGTTTATAGCGATAATCCGAATTTAATCCGCGTGTGACCATTTTTGATTAAATGTTTAATTTCGCAACTTTGGCTTAAATTCCTTATTGCGTGATGTTTATGCTTAATTGAAAATGATCGATTAAATGTTTTCGAATCGAAATTCTAATTAGTAGTTGTTTAGCCCGTGAATGTGTGTATGCGATCCCGATCCTCGCTTTACTTTTGCGTAGCGTAACTTATTCTTTTTCTTTTGTCACCATTCCCAACCATCACCTTTTCATTTATTTATTTTACACTTTTATTCCAGAAGTAATTAAACAATTAAAATCTAAAATTTAATCACTCCCTGTGGATTTCTTACGATACCCGACTTACCGCTGTGCTTGCTTGTCAAGTGTAGTAGTAGCTTAGGTTTTTTTTGTATCGCGGCGGCGAAACACACAACGATTGTGTCCTCATACGAACACACTTTTTCCGCCCGGTCATGTATTGGTGACAATAAATGACCTTGGTTTGAATGGATTTGAGTTAGGGGAAATTTAGGAGTCTAAGACTCCATAGCCAAACTTGGTAAATTCGCAGGGGAGAATCGATTCGACCCCTGGGCGAATCGATTCACATCGGGTCAGTTTCCAGGTCTGCTTGGACCGAATCGATTCGGCAGTTTACAGAATCTCAGGTTTCCTTGTCCGAACCGATTCAGTTTTTAGGCGAATCGATTCGGTTTCCTGCTGTTTTTGAGTTAATTTTATAACTCAATTCTAATTCATTTGTTTTAGGTTTAGGACTTAGGAACCTTCTTGTACGAAGTAAACTTAGAGTCCTAGAGTTCTAGATGAGTTAGTTGACTACCCTATATTAGAAATGGGTTGTATGGGGGTTATTTCGGGGGTATGCAAATTGATATTGTGCGTTTCTTTCCTTTATTTAATTAGTAGAAGTCTAGGAGATTGTAAGGTCGTATTTGGAGACTTTAGAGGCTCAATCGAAGTACGATAGTCTTTGTGGATTATTATAACCCTAAAAAGGTTTGAAGAATATATTGGGAGTTTAATTATTCATTGAGGTTGTTATGACGATGTGAACTACATCTAGCTCCGGATAAATATAATGCATTTGATAAAATGGAAATGGAATTGGAAATGAATAGAGTAAATGATAATTTACTTAGTCATGATTAATGTAAATGTTATTTTACTTAAACACACCCTCTCTAAATGACATCATAAGGGAAGTTTGCACATGAGGTGAAGCCCCCTGGCTAGTGAATGCAGGGTGGATATAGTCCTAGGTCATATGAGCATTTATTGTATATTTCTGCGATGGTTAGGTAATTCCGGGTGTGGTTATGACTAGCCCACAGGCATATGGCCACTTCCCGATGTGTTGCGTTGTAGGTCCCCAGGTGTCGTAATTGATAGGCCCTGGAAGATAATGGTCATTTAGGGGTGCGCTCAGTGGGGAAACCCGGACGGGCGGTCTTAGAATCGTTATATATATATGATTATATCTATTCTTAATCAAGTGGGACTTGATGTATTATAAATGCCATAAAGAGCATAATGAAATTCCATAAAGAGCATACAATTGAGATAAATGCCACAAAAGCATATAGTAGAAACTACATTCCTGATAAGGAATGGAAAGATGAAATGAAAAGGTGAAAAATGATAAAGGCTTTTAATTAATGATGTTTATTCATACCCTCTTGTATAACTGAATTGAATTTGTAATCATTTAAATTGTCTTAGTATAAAATATGAGGTTACCATGTTAGACTATCATCTTCATCATTCATGATTAACTGTTCATAACTGTCATGCTTTTTATTCGTCTCGTGATGACATAAAATCGGGACCTGACCCGTTCATTTTCTTTGTTGTGCATGAATTTATATCCGCTCAGGTGCTCCGCCGCAAGGACGCCCGTTCTGATTTTTTCTATTCCATTGCTTTTGAGGAGCCATAAGAATTTATGGATATTACGGGATACGTTGGATAGACTCTTACCTTTTTGCACTCTAGTTATGATCGGGTCTTTTATTCGGGCGTGTGGCCCAAACTTTTGTAACTGTCTAATGGATGTAATATGTACCTAATGAACTTGTTAAATACATTGTATGTACCTGTTGACCGATAGCATATTCGGTCCCCATATTGTATACTTGTTATCGTTATAATACATGTTCTTGGGGTTTCCACTTTCTTTTTCAATCATGGGTTGTTTAAAATGCTTTCTTTAAATTATAAAACAAAATTTTGGCAACCCATTTTTTAAAAATAAAGAGTGGTTATCCCATATACTTATTATCTTGTTGTGATGCTGAGGATGATCCATCGATGATTCCTGTTTTATTTAAGTATCGGGTTGGACACCCCTTATTTTGGTGAGCGGGTTGTCACAGATGGTATCAGAGCATCAGGTTATAGAGTCTTTAGGATCTATGCGGACTTGTCACGTTCTACCATAGCGTTCTTTGATATAGAGCTTAATGATAGGAGTGATTTGTTGCCTATGTTGGATAGAATTTTTTATGTAGTATTCTAACTCTATTTGTTTCTTCATCTCAGATGCCGCCTAAGAGAGGTCACCCAGCGAGATGTAATAGAGTTGTAAAAGAGGAGGTTGGTCCTCCACCGCCGCCACAAGGAACAATTAGTGCTGCTGATGTAGCAAACATCGTGGCCCAAGCGGTTAACGCAGCGATGACTGCCGTGGTGCAACAAATGCCACAAGCTCAACAACGAGCGCAAGATGTACAAGATCCTACGGGACCTTCTCCATGGGAGAGAGTTAGAGAGTACTTTTTAAAGGGCCATCCCTCGTAATTCGATGGAGGCTCTGATGTTATTAGAGCTAATCAGTGGAAGAAGGATATGCAACGCTATCTTCAAATGGTGGAATGTAGTGAGGAGAAGAAGTAAGTCCTTACTACTTTCAAGCTTGTCGGATCTGGGTTACATTGGTGGGAGTCAATGACTACACCAGAGCAGAGGGACACCATGACTATCACTGATTTCTGGGCTTTATTTGATCAAAAGTACTTCCCTCCCGCAGTTCAAAGGGAGATGAGAAGTAAGCTTCAGAATGTGGTGCAAGGTGAGAGGTCAGTTGCGGAATATGAAGAGAAGTTGACCCGGTTAACATGTTTTGTACCGGATGAGGTAACTCCGGAAGGGAGGAAAAATCTCCAAGTTTATGGGAGGTTTACATTGGCGGATAAGACAACATTTTCTGGGTAATCCAGCTTTGCAGACCTTTGGGGATGTGATGAATTCGGTATTGCTTCATTGTCAAGAACATATATTGTTTGTACAGAATGGTAAGAAAGCTACAGTAATGGGGCAAGCAGGAAAACCTGGAGGTAATGGGATCGGAGGAGGAGCATATCCTTCATCCCAATCTTCGAGAAATAAATAGAAGGAAAGGGACCCCCAACAAGGGGATTTGTCTAAACGACAACGTTTTGGTGGGTTTAATGTGGGTGGTAACAATAATAGGCAGGGTCAAGGTGGACCGCAATAGTTACAAGTCGGTAGAGGTGGAAATGGAGGTAGAGGTCATCAGGGCCGAGGTTTCGAGCAGTTTCAAAATAATCAAGGGCTAAACCAAGAGAATGCGACGAACCGATGCTTTCAATGCGGAGAGCTGGGCCACTACAAGAGGTCGTGTCCTCAGTTGATTGGGGGACAGTTTCCTAGGGCTCCACAGCAGCCATATGTTCAGTTTCCACCACAGGTACCTATCCCGGTTGTTCCTACACAACAGGGACATCTACAGTATGGACGAGTTTATTGTATTCAGGATGCTATGCCTCCTCCGACCCCTTCGGCGCTGCCAGTGATTGAGGGTAAGTTTCTCATTCAAGGGCATATGGGTCGGGTATTATTTGATACAGGTGCCATACATTCATTCATTTCTAGAAGTTTTGCTTAGACTACGGAGTTGATAAAATCTGCAGAGAGCACCTTCACTAGCGTTGAGTCTTCCATGGGTGATGGTTCACTCATTTTCCTTGTTTGTAAACAAATAAGAATTAATCTTGGTAATTTGTGCTTTGAGGTCGATTTGCTCATCCTTGACATGGTCGGGTATGATGTGATTTTGGGTATGGATTGGCTAGTGAAGTATCATGCGATAGTAAATTGCTATGGAAAGAGTATAATGTTTGCCATTTCGGGGCAAGAAATGTTTTTGGTGGTTATGCCTCGCTTAGAAGGAGGTACTAGCACTTATTTGTATTGCATTGTGGAGGAGACTTCCGGGGTGTACTTGTGTCCCTAGATTCTATTTCGGTTGTTAAATACTTTGAAGATGTTTTTCGAGAAATATCGAGTTTGCCTCCTAGTAGAGAGATTGCGTTTGTAATTGATTTAGATCCAAGAACTCGACCGACCACAAGAGCTCCTTATCATATGGCTCCTGTTGAAATGAGGGAGTTGAGAGACCAAATTCAGCAGTTGTTGGAGCAGGGATTTATTCGGCATAGCACATCGCCGTGGGGTGCTCCAATGTTGTTTGTGAAGAAAAGGGACGGTTCTCTCCGATTATGTGTTGACTACAGAGAGTTGAATAAAGTCACCATCCGGAACAAATACCCTTTGCCTTGTATCGACGATTTATTTGATCAACTTAGGGGAGCGTCGTACTTCTCTAAGATAGATTTGAGGACGGGGTATCACCAATTGAGGATACGGGAGCAGGATGTATCCAAGACCGCTTTCCTGACGAGGTACGGGTCCTATGAATTTTTTGTTATGCCTTTCGGACTAACCAATGCCCCTGCCGTGTTTATGAACCTCATGAATAGGGTATGTCGGGACTTCCTGGACCAGTTTGTTATTGTATTCATCGATTACATCCTAGTGTATTCTCAGATAGAATCTGACCATGCTACTCATTTGAGGTTGGTCCTGCAAAGGTTGAGGGATCACCAATTGTACGCCAAGTTCGAGAAGTGTGGCTTTTGGTTGCAGGAAGTTCAGTTTTTGGGCCATATTGTGTCATCCCAGGGTATTTCGGTAGACCCAAGCAAGGTGGTTGCGGTGAGGGAGTGGGGCCAGCCCACGACACCGATCGAGATTCGCAGTTTTTTAGGTTTAGGGGGTTATTACCGTCGGTTCATCAAGGGTTTCTTCAAAATTGCTAGTCCTATGATAAACTTAACCCGGAAAGGGGCGAGGATTGTATGGGATAATTCTTGTCAGTCTGCTTTTGATGAGCTGAAGGAGAGGTTGACTTCTGCTCCAGTCCTTTCATTGCCAAAGCCGGGATTGGAATATTTAGTCTTTACCGATGCATCTCTACAAGGTTTGGGAGGTGTACTCCAACAAGAGCGATGAGCCATTGCTTATGCTTCTTGCAAGTTGAAGCCTCACGAGAGGAATTATCCGGTACACGACTTGGAACTTGTCGCAGTTGTCTTTGCCTTGAAGATTTGGAGGCATTATCTCCTAGGGGAGAAATTCAGTCTTTTCAGGGACCATAAATCGTTGCAGTATTTATTTTTATAGAAAGATTTAAATATGTGACAATGCCGATGGTTGAAGTTTATGAAGGACTACCAATTCGACATCCACTACCACCCGGGTAAGGCGAACGTGGTGGCGGATGCTTTGAGTAGAAAGCCCGAAGGGGAGTTAGCTGAAGTATGGAAAGCTAAGTGGAAAGAGCTCAGTCAGGAGGACGCGGTTGCTAGGGCGTTCATGTCCGTGATGACCGTTACACCTACTATTGTGGCAAGGGTTGTAGAAGCTCAAGGAAGGGATAAAGGTTGTCAGGACAATATACGCCGATTGCTGTCCGAGGGAGCGGAATCCCACTCGATAAGTTCAGAGGGTGGATTACATTTTCACGGAAGACTCATCGTCCCGGATGAAGGGGATTTGAGAAGGGCCGTGATGGCAGAATCTCACGGGTCAAAATTTTTGGTGCATCCTGGTGGGGAAAAGATTTTACAAGACATTCACCGTCAGTATTGGTGGCCAAGCATGAAGCGGGATATTTCGGAGTTTGTATCCCAATGCACTACTTGTCAATTGGTCAAGATAGATCATCAGCGACCGACAGGTTTGTTGCAACCGTTGGAGATTTCGGAGTGTAAGTAGGAGAGTATATCGATGGATTTTATTACGGGTTTACCAAAGTCACAGAGGAGTTATGATTCGATTTGGGTGATTGTCGACCGCTTGACTAAGTCGGCATACTTCCTACCCGTGCGTACGAATTTTGATACCGCTCGCTATGCCCAGCTGTTCATCGTGGAGATTGTTAGACTCCATGGGGTGCCTTTAAATATAGTTTTTGAACGAGATAAAATTTTTGTTTCCCACTTTTGGCGAAGTTTCCAAGAGGCCATGGGAATCGAATTGAAGCTAAGCACTTCTTATCATCCTCAAACAGATGGCCAGACTGAAATAGTAAACCAAATGTTAGAAGATATGCTTCGTATGTGTATGCTTGATTTCAAGGGTGGTTGGGAACAATATCTCCCTTTGGTCGAATTTGCTTATAATAATTCGTACCAATTTACTATTGGAATGGCGCCCTGTGAAGCACTTTATGGCCGTCCTTGTAGATCACCCACATGTTGGTTGGAGGTGGGGGATAATAAATTCCTTGAACCTGAAATGATCCATGATACTTCTTTCAAGATTGAACTCATCCGGAATCGCATTCGGATAGCTCAAGATCGACAAAAGAGCTATGCCGATGCGGGTAGAAGGCATGTTGAGATGGAGGTTGGGGATCAAGTCTTGGTGCGGGTGTCACCAATGAAAGTCATAAAGCGATTCAGAAAGAAAGGAAATCTTGCACCGCGTTATGTTGAACCTTTTCCTATTATTGCCAAGGTAGGTCCAATGGCGTATCAAATTGCCTTACCGGACCCCTTACAACAAGTCCATGACGTGTTCCATGTTTCCTCTTTGAAGAAGTATAAGAGGTGTGAAGGTTGCCCTTTGGCATATTCCTTTCGAGGATATTGAATTATAACCTGATATCTCATATGAAGAACAACCGGTTGCTATTTTAGAGCATGGGGAGCGTAGGTTGAGGTCTCGAGTGGTGCCCTTGGTGCGAGTCCAATGGAGTCATCACAATGCTATGGAATCAACATGGGAATGTGAGGATGATATGAGGGAAAAGTATCCACATCTCTTCTTGCAAGGTACGCTTGAATTTTGGGGGCAAAATTCCCTCATAAAGGGGGGAGTATGTAACAACCCTCGCTTCTGAGAACCTATTTTATAATAATTTACTATGTGAAGTAATTATATAAAATGTTGGATTATGGAGTAAGTATTAATTGAATAAGATAAAAGTTAATATTTACTAAACTATTGCATAATTACTGTATGTGTATGTAAATATCCCCCTGTTGAGTTTTATAGTGTCATAAAATTTAAATGACATTTATGGTTTAAAATGAAATCGGAACTTGAAATGAGTTATAGAATTTCCAAATGATAATTTGGAGGGCGTAGTTAGTTTCGGAACGTGCGAGATAGTCAAAATGTGTGCCATATTGCATTTTTATGTTCCGGGCACTTTTGACTGGTTTTGATTCAAATGTATAGTTGCGAGTCATTTTAATGTGGTGTTAAACACTTAAGCTGGGAATTTAGACTAAAGGCAAGATTTATGTGTTGATTAAGTCATTTATTTCTCTTAAGTGTATATCCTAACCTAGAGAGAAAGAGAGAGGAAAAGAAATTGTAGAGAGAAGAGAAGAGATTGAAGATTGAAGATTGGAGAGTGTTGCTAGCAAAGGAAAATCTGAATTTGCAAGCTTAAGGCAAGTTTTCTACTTGCTAATATGTGATTTAAGATGAATATTTGGTATTGATAGTTGTGTATTAGTTATGGTTTATTAATGTTAGGGTTTATTGGGTTTTAAATCATTGGAGGTTGATTTGGATGTTCATTGATGTAAATGGTAGTAGTTAGATGTATTTATGATGTATTGGTGACAATAAATGACCTTGGTTTGAATGGATTTGAGTTGGGGGAAATTTAGGAGTCTAAGACTCCATAGCCAAACTTGGTAAATTCGCAGGGGCAAATCGATTCGGTCCCTGGGCGAATCGATTCACATCGGGTCAGTTTCCAGGTCTGCTTGGACCGAATCGATTCGGCCAGGCCAAATCGATTTGGCAGTTTACAGAATCCCAGGTTTCCTTGTCCGAACCGATTCACTTTTTGGGCGAATCGATTCTCTAGGGCGAATCGATTCGGTTTCCTGCTGTTTTTGAGTTAATTTTATAACTCAATTCTAATTCATTTGTTTTAGGTTTAGGACTTAGGAACCTTCTTGTACGAAGTAAACTTAGAGTCCTAGAGTTCTAGATGAGTTAGTTGACTACCCTACATTAGAAATGGGTTGTATGGGGGTTATTTCGGGGGTATGCAAATTGATGTAGTGCGTTTCTTTCCTTTATTTAATTAGTAGAAGTCTAGGAGATTGTAAGGTCGTATTTGGAGACTTTAGAGGCTCAATCGAAGTACGATAGTATTTGTGGATTATTATAACCCTAAAAAGGTTTGAAGAATATATTGGGAGTTTAATTATTCATTGAGGTTGTTATGACGATGTGAACTACGTCTAGCTCCGGATAACTATAATGCATTTGATAAAATGGAAATGGAATTGGAAATGAATAGAGTAAATGATAATTTACTTAGTCATGATTAATGTAAATGTTATTTTACTTAAACACACCCTCTCTAAATGACATCATAAGGGAAGTTCGCGCATGAGGTGAAGCCCCCTGGCTAGTGAATGCAGGGTGGATATAGTACTAGGTCATATGAGCATTTATTGTATATTTCTGCGATGGTTACGTAATTTCAGGTGTGGTTATGACTAGACCGCAGGCATATGGCCGCTTCCCGACGTCTTGCATTGTAGGTGCCCAGGTGTCGTAATTGAGCGACCGTGGAAGATGATGGTCATTTAGGGGCGCGCTCAGTGGGGAAACCCGGACAGGCGGTCTTAGAATCGTTATATATATATGATTATAACTATTCTTAATCAAGTGGGACTTGATGGATTATAAATGACATAAAGAGCATAATGAAATTCCATAAAGAGCATACAATTGAGATAAATGCCACAAAGAGCATATGGTAGAAACTATATTCCTGATAAGGAATGGAAAGATGAAATGAAAAGGTGAAAAATGATAAAGGCTTTTAATTAATGATGTTTATTCATACCCTCTTGTATAACTGAATTGAATTTGTAATCATTTAAATTGTCTTAGTTTAAAATATGAGGTTACCATGTTAGACTATCATCTTCATCATTCATGATTAACTGTTCATAACTGTCATGCTTTTTATTCATCTGGTTATCACATAAAATCGGGCCCTGACCCGTTAATTTTCCTTATTGTGCATGAATTTATATCCCTTCAGGTGCTCCGCCGTAAGGACGCCCGTTCTGATTTTTCCTATTCCGTTGCTTTTGAGGAGCCGTAAGAATTTGTGGATATTACAAGATACGTTGGATAGACGCTTACCTTTTTTCACTCTAGTTATGATTCGGTCTTTAATTCGGGCGTGTGGCCCAAACTTTTGTAACTGTCTAATGGATGTAATATGTACCTAATGAACTTGTTAAATACATTGTATGTACCTGTTGACCGACAACATATTCGGTCCCATATTGTATACTTGTTGTCATTATAATACATGTTCTTGGGGTTTCCACTTTCTTTTTCAATCATGGGTTGTTTAAAATGCTTTCTTTAAATTATAAAACAAAAATTTTGGCAACTCATTTTTCTAAAATATAGAGTGGTTATCCCGTATACTTATTATCTTGTTATGATGCTGAGGATGATCCATCGATGATTCCTGTTTTATTTAAGTATCGGGCTGGCCACCCCTTATTTTGGTGAGCGGGTTGTCACAACTTCCTCTTGAGCATCCTTTACTTCATTCTTCTTTTTGTTCTTGGGGAGAATAGTTATGATGAAGCATTTTCTGGCAGTGGCTTGATTGCCACGTATTTTGTCCATGCCCCGATCGATAACACCCTTCAATTTCTGGTGGGAAGTGAAGGGTACGGCCTTTATGGCATCTAGCCATCCTCTGCCTAAGATGATATGACATGAGGACTCAATATCCACCACTAAGAACTCTATTTTCTTTGAGATATTGCCTGCCCTTACGGGCATGACTATATTTCCTACTGGCATCGTGATCCTTCTTGCAAAGTCGACTAAGGGAACTGTGGCTTCTTTAAGGTCAGTGATGTTCAACTTCATCTTGTGGAAAAACTCTAGATGCATCACTTCTTACCAACTCCCCTTGTCCACGAGCAGCTTGTCAACGCCCCAATTGGCTATTATGAGTGTGATCACCAAGGCATCATGATGTGGGGTTATCACCCTAATCAAATCTTTCTTGGTGAAAATAATATTCTTCGTGTAGTCGACGTCCTGTGGTCACTGACGCTTACTAGCCCGGGCTTTGACAGGGTCACTCTGAAATGCCTTCATGACGGCGGTAACCTTCTTCAGCTTCATCGAATAACATTTCCTTGGATTTGCTTAAGATCTGATGCCCCATGAATTACTGCGGACTCATTACCTGTATCATTATCAAGGACGTTATCTGGCTTCTGGTCGTCGTTGGCTATGACCTTATCTGCCTTCTTTTTAATATACTCATTGAGGTGTCCGACTTGGGCTAGTTCCATTATGTGTGACTTGAGAGCCTTATAATTTTCAGTTTTATGGTCGCCCACCTTGTGCAATGCGTATCTCAGCGCATTGTTTCTTTTTGCTGGGTCACCACCCATATTTTTGGACCACTTGATGAATGGTTGGTCTTTGATCTTACTTAAAATCTTGTAAATGTGTTCCTTGAAGACCGTGTTAGCAACCTTAATGCCTTAGAGGGATCAACCTTGTTCCTATTCTTGGAGCCATTCTTTCCCTTGTTCTTGTTTTCCTTCTTTGGAGTATCTCTATTTTCTATTCCCTTATTTTCCTTTGGTCGACCTTTGTCCCCTGCATTAGAGTGAATCACATCTTCTACCTTGGCGTATTTCTCAATATGAGTTATAACGTCATCAATGGTGCTGATTCTTTCTTAGTTAGTGACTGGTGCAGTAAAGAGGTGGTCGACAAACCAATTTTGAAGGATGCTATGATAACTTGCTCCGAGCAGTCCCCAACCTCATTCAAGACTTCCCAATACCTTATGGCATAATTCAAAAGGTTCTCTTGTGGCTTCTTTTTCATCATAAGCAATGCAATCATCGGTTTAGGGTGGGAGCTGCTAGTTATGAAGCAAGTAGAAAAGGCCTTTGTTAGAGCCTTGAAGTTTTCGATTGATATGTGATGCAGCGTCTCAAACCACTTCTGTGCTACATCATGTAGGCTAGAAGGGAAAATTTGGCAAATTAGTGAATCATTATGGCTCCATAAGGTCATTGCTTGCTTATATTGCCGAACGTGGTCTACAGGGTCTGTCTTTCTGTCGTAGATATTGAACCTGGGAACAATAAACTTCTTTAGGGTCTCATCCTCTTTATTTTCCATTGAAAAAGGGGATTTCATCTGAGTATTGAGAACCCTCCTGGCTAGATATCTTTTTGATCTGGCTCCACGGTGGGATAGATGTTGGTCCCCTACGGACCAAAATATTAATGTCTTCGTTCTGTCGATCATTTCTCATATGAGGTATTTCTAGTCGGCCACGTTCTAATCGACCATACTCTGATTTTCCACGTTCAATTCCATCCTAGTCACGCCTATCTCGGAGTTTCCTGGTGCCCCTTGGGATATATCTCTCCATCCTTTCAAGTTCCATTTCTAAGCGGGCGTTCTCTTTGACCTGGAGGCGTGTTGCCTCCTCTTGTTCGTAAATTCTGGCTTCATAAGTGTCGACCAACCTAGAGATATGCATAGATCTGGGCGGTTCCTGGTTTTTTTCAAAAGGTAGCCTCTCCTAGCGAAACCTAGAATTTGTATGTTGGGGAATTTTTCGACCTGACCCTGGGTGAACTGGGTCTTCCTGCACATCGCCAGCTTGAAAAATGTTGATGCTGTGGTGATACATCACCGGCTTTTTATTTGTGACGATTTTAGCAGGAATATAAATCATTTCCCACGGATGACGCCAATTGTGAGTACAAGAAATATCACAATAAAGAGATCTACGAAAACAATCACAAAGAACAAAAAGTAAAGATCACACACAATAATAATATACGTGATTTGACAACTTGAATACATCCACGATGAGGTTACTATTTTATTATAGTATCTCTCAATATTTCAGGTCACACTCCTTTGCCCCGGGCCAGGGTGTACATTTATAGGTGCATCAAAGTAGAGGTTGAGTTCGACAAGGAACACCCTTGGTTTTCCCATACATATTAGAACCATTATATATCATTTTCCTCTTATATCATCAATATTAAGTTCATGAGTTGTTAAGACCCCTATAAGTTCATTAAAATCCCTTGATTGGATGTATCATCTACCTTTAGAGATCCTAAAAGAAATCTTCTAGCTTTATTGAACTTCTTGAAGTATCAACACAATTTATTATGAAAGACATTTGTATTTCACGACTTACAACCGGAGTACAAATGTTGTATGCTACGAATTTGATTATATCCCAGATTCCTCCTTGGTTGTTTCTTTTCCTAACAAATCTTTTCATTTCTCTCATTTGAAACATTCCAAAGCTAGAGCTAACTGTATGCATCTCAATAGACTCATAGCTTTCTTTCCATCTGCTCTGACTTAGCTCCACGCAAAATCTTAAAAACTCATAATGTGATAAGAGGTGATCAATATCGTCTGATTTCATCTTGTGAACGCACACCAATGAGGAAAGATGCATGTTTATAGTCTCTTATGCTGTATCATGCGATGTGTTCACCTGATTATGTGACGCCAACCATAATATAATTTGGACTTCTGAAGGAATTTTAAACTTTAAAATCATCAGGCACAGGCCAACATGGGGAATAGGAAAGGAATCCACCAAGAGGTCAATGAATGATTCACAACAATCATTCTTTAATCTTTTATCCGAACTTATTTCTCAATAACCTTATCAGAACCTTTTGATACAACATTACAATATTTTTGTTATTTTCATTATCACCTTATGCTAGAGTATTCTACACACCTTATAGTCAATGATCAAGAAATATTCGAATTTGAAGCCTTATAGGGAAAATTGAGAGTTTTAGGCATTTATGAGGTAAAAAGATGGAAGAACATGGAAATTCAATTACAATAGGGGGTGGGGTCTCTTATAACTCGCATTTTCAAACTTTGTTGGAAGCATTTTCTTCTTGATACTTTATACAATTTAAGTTCATATGGGCTGTCAGTATTCCAACTGAAGTTCAGATTGACACGTGGACTCTTGCAAAAGAGTAGTCCAAATAAATGCATCTCACCACATTTGTTTTATTCGCTGCAGAGAAAAAGGAGATAGTCTTGACATATACTATTTCATTATAGATTACTTCATTCATGTCGAAAAAGTGCTTAATGAACTAGATGTTGCATGTGTTTTTTCATAAAAGATACATGAACTTATGATCGTGGAGGTAGTTTTTGGCAGGGCAGACTCCAAGGCAAAAATCTCTGCTGATGTGCATTTTTGCACTGATTTGTTATGTAGGAAACGAAGGAACGACAATGCTTTAAAGAAAACGTGATTGCTAAGAAATGGGTGTGAGAAAAGGTGAGATTGATGACTTTTTTGAGGGCTTCTAAGATGAAAGACTTCGAAGATACTTCGTTGTTTTGTTCGTTTTTGGGATAGGACGCAGTTGCAACATGCATACCCCTTTTTGTGTTTTCCTAGATTTGCAGTCAAGTCTTAGTGGTTGCTTGGGCTGTAGTCTTGTTGTTGGGGAAGATTCTTGGTGCATATATTTAAGTACAGTGGTTTCATTATAATAATGCCTTGTTCTTTTTTTTTTGTAAATTTCTTGTTGCACATCTTGTCAATCCAACCTTCGTACATATTTAATGTTATCAATAAAAGAACTTGTTTTGGATTAAAATAAATGACAACAAAAGTAGGATATGAGTGTGTTATGGCTGCAAAACGAGCCGAGCAGAGACAAGCTTAGTGAAACTCGATTACTAGATTGAGATCTTATTCGAGCTCGGTTCATTTACAAAACAAATGAGATGAACTCAAAAATTTTGACTTTGAGGGTCTAATCGTGCTCATTTATGCCTTAAAAGATGAGCTCAACTGCCGACTCAAATACCGTAAATGAACTTAAAATCGTAATCAAGTATAGCCACTAAAACTCCTTTTGAGAAATCGTGATTGAGCTCGTCTTTTAAAGCATAAACGAGCTCAATTACACCCTCAAAGCCAAATTGCTCGAGTTCATCTCGTTCACTTTATAAATGAATCGAGCTCAAATAAGATCTCAATCTATTAATCGAGCTTCACTAAGCTCGGCTCCGCTCGGTTTGTTTGAAGCCGTTAGAAAACTCATATCTTACTTCTGTTGTCATTTATTTAATCGAAAACAAGTTCTTTTATTGAAAATATTAAATATGCACGAAGGTTGGATTGACAAGATGTGCATCAAGAAATTTACAAGAAGAAAAAACAAGACACCATTACAATGAAACCACTGTACTTAAATATATGCACCAAGAATCTTACCCAATAAAAAGACTACAACCCAAACAATCACCAAGACTTGACTGCACATCCAGGAAAACACAAAAAGGGGTATGCAAAATAATGAAGTATCTTTGAAGGCTTTCACGTCATAGGCCCTCAAAAAAGTCATCAATCTCACCTTTTCTCACACCCATTTCTTAACAATCACGTTTTCTTTAAAGCATCGTCGTTCCTTGGTTTCCTGCCAAAGAGAACAAATCAACGCTAAAAATGCACATCAGCAGAGATTTTTGCCTTGGAGTCCGCCCTGATAAAAACTACCTCCACGATCATACGTTCATGAATCTTTCATGGAAAGACTCATGCAACATCCTATTCATTAAACATTTTTTTTTGACATGAATGAAGTAATCTATAATGCAATAGTAGATGTCAAGACTTTCTTCTTCTTCTTCTTCTTCTTCTTCTTCTTCTTCTTCTTCTTCTCTTCAACGAATACAACAAATGTGGTGAGATGCATTCATTTGGACTACTCTTTTGCAAGAGACCACATGTCAATCTGAACTTCAGTTGGAATACTGACCGCCCGTGTGAATTTAAATTGTATAAAGTATCAAGAAGAAAATGGTTCCAACAAAGTTTGAAAATGAAAGTCATAAGAGACCCCCCCTCACACCCCCACCCCCCATCGAAATTGAATTTCCATGTTCTTTCATCTTTTTTACCACGTAAACACCTAAAACTCTCAATTTTCCCTACAAGGCTTCAAATTCGAAGATTTCTTCATCATTGACTACGAGGTGTGTAGAATACTCTAGGATAAGGTGATATTGAAAATCACAAAATATTGTAATGTTGTAACAAAAGGTTCTGAGAAGGTTATTGCGCAATAAGTTCGGATAAAAGATTAAAGAATGATTCCTGTGATTCATTTATTGACCTCTTGGTGAATTCCTCTCCTATTCCCCATGTTGACATATACAAGATGATTTTAAAGTTTAAAATTCCTTCGGAAGGCCAAATTATATTATGGTTGGCGTCACATAATCAGGTGAACACATCGCATGATACAACATAAGAGGATAAAAACATTCATTTCTCCTCATTGGTGTACGATTCGCAAGATGAATTCAGACGATATTGATCACCTCTTATCGCATTATGAGTTTTTAAGATTTTGTACGAAAAAAAATCTACGAGCCTATGGTGATGCATATGGTTAGCTCTAGCTTTGGAATGTTTCAAATGAGAGAAATGAAAAGATTTGTTAGGAAAAGAAACAACCAAGGAGGAAACCTGGAATATAATAAAATTCATTTCGTGATTCTTTTGTACTCTGGATGTAAGTCGTGAAATACAAATGTCTATCATAATACATTGTGTTGATACCTCAAGAAGTTCAATAAAACTAGAAGATTTTTTTTAGGATTTCGAAAGGTAGATGATACATTCGGTCAAGGGATTTTAAAGAACTTATAGGTTTCTTAACAACTCATGAACTTAATATTGATGATATAAGAGGAAAATGATATATAATGGTTCTAATATGAAAGGGGAAAAGAAAGGTGTACAAAATAGGGTACTACAAATTAATCCTAGAGTATTATACTCACCTTGTAGTCATGGTAATTTTTTTTTGGTTTGTATAAAAGTTATATAATGCATTTTCGTCTTGTAAAAAACGGTGGCAAGTTTTCAAAGATTTTCTTGGAAAATGACTCACACTTAAACCATTATCTCAAACATGTTGGGAATGTCACATTGAAAATATAAATGCAATTAGATTCCAAATGCCATAGATTAGAGAAGATTTAATTGACTTAACGATTACTCCCTAAATTCTTATAAACGAAAAAACTACTTGTAAGAACATATTAAAACATTCTTTTTGCTGATCAGGGTTAGGCTGGAGACTGTGAGGCCAGGGGAGGCCGCCAGGAGGAGTGGGTGGACATTCGAAAGCTATCCATGGTGGGGGGGTCTGGGATGGTAGGGGTCATGAAGTTGCAAGGTTATATGTTCTTAGTTTAATTCGTGGAATACACACACGCAATCCAATTTTAATATTAGCTATAAAGTGATATTCTCCAATTTCAATTTAAATGCAGATTCACAAGTTCGCAAGAACAAATTTCGATTAATGCAATGGGATTGATAACTTGACTAATTAAAATAAAATTATTCCAATTTTATTCATTTTATCCTAAGCATACATCTAGGTGATTTAATAAAGTAAAATGCGAAAATCCCAACCACAACACGCCGATGTACGAGGAAAACCCAAATGGAAAAAACCTCGGACGGCTGGGCCTAGACAAAATCCACTACAAAATAGGTTTTACAAGAGACTAAAAAGACTTACAGACATTGACTCACTCAAGACTTGCTTATGCCGTCCTCGACCTCTGAATTTGTAGTACGTGTTGCTCGATACTCCTCGTGTCGCGATATCCACCGAAGCCCAAAACCACCATCTCCACAAAGCTTGAATGCAGAGATCCACCGCAAACTTGCTTGTTGAATGTCAAGTTGATTGAAGGGGTTTTGTTTCAAAAGATGATAAAAGTGTTGGAGATGTTTTTTTACCAAAAAGAGGGAAGTTATGAAAAATGCTCTCAAGAGAATAATGAACTTCCTTAGCCTTTGAAACTGATTTTCGTCCATATAATATAACTGAAAAAGTAGTGGACCAAAACAGTTATGGGAAAATAACTGCTTAAAAATAAGTTCAAAAAATCAGATCTGGCAGAACTCGTTCGAACGAGTTATCTAACGAAGTTCCAGTATCGAATTAGATAGGTCGTTAGAAATATCGTTGGAACGAGATCGTTGGAACGAATTTTCTAACGAACTTCTAACGAAGTTCCAATATAGCCTGGGGAATGTCGTTAGATCCAGGTCATTGGAACGACTTGGATAAAATTCGAACGAGATTTCTTATTTTCCAAAAAACTTGTTCAAATTTATTTCTTTATGAAAATTACTTATTTATGAACATTTCTCTTTATGAAAATTTCTTGATTAAATAAAATACTCCAACACATAAAAATTTATTTTGATCATATACCTTTTTAGGATAGCGAGCATGGCGTGCATATTGATGACCCGTGAACTTTGGATGCGATGCTTGAATCTTTACGTTGAATGATGCTTGATGCAGAATGACCCAAAATTATTTTGTCCAACGAAATATAACCAATATAACAAATGACTCGATTAGAAATTTGTCCTTACAGGTCAGTTAGGCCTGGGAAGCGGACTGCCAAGGTGGTTTTTGGCAGCGGAGGGTTGGGACACTCGGAGGGTTTCGAGAGGTAGGTTGAGGAAACGGTCTTGGTTGGGGTCCATTAAGTGTAACTTGGTTGGCGGTGGGTTATTTGGTGGCGGTTCGTAGGTGGTTAGGGAGTGGCTGAGGGTGTTTCACGGTGGTGATGTTCGTAAAGGAGTAGATCAAGCTTTTAAACAAGCGTGGCTACAATTTCTTCTAATCGGAAGCTCCTTCTCTCGGCTTGTGTGGGTTTCCTTAGTGCCATTTTTTTTGATGTTGTTTTGATGTATATTAGGCAGTTACTAAATACGAAATGATAGGAAGTTAAATACTAAACACCATCTAATACTTGTTGTGATACACAAGTTTTTTTATTCACCTCAGATTTATTTATATTAAAATCATCCATGAAAAAACTTCGACTACGTATTTAATTTTTTGGTTCAACACATTGTGGATTTTTATAATTTCTAAACACACCACCTATTGCAGGGGGGGGGGGTTGAATATTGTATTATCACACAAAAATAAACAGAACAAAAAAAAACTTGAGGAAGAAATAAAGATAGTTTTTCAATAGCCAATTTGGTTTATTGCAATAGAAGTGTATGAGATCAAGGAAGGGCTTACCAAATAGCAAATCAATAGGATGGGAAACAATATCCATACTTCAAGAAGTAGAAGGGTGTGCCAATTAGACATTCCAACAATAGATTACAAGGGTACAATAAAACTCATTATAATTTCATTGAGATTAATAGAAATCAAATATTTATTTGTTTGAACACATATACCAGGTACATATCAAATTGGTTAACATAAATAGTCAAACCTATACAACGATCGAAAATTTAGAAGAAAATATATATGTTGATATGCAATTATATAATTGATTTACCTTGCATGAAGACCCAATCTCTCTCTGTCCTTCGGTTTGTCTCTAAATATTTTCTCTCTCTATGCAAAGGTTTGAGCTTTGAGGATACGCTAAAACTCTTCTAAAGACTTTGGTTTCCACCAAAATAAAATATTTGTCTATCTGAAAATTATCATAATATCCTTTAATTTGAAAGATTGTGTCCAGATTAATTGAATGTCCCGGCCTGTTAGGGGGTATTCTCGTTATATTGAATAAAAAACATAATGTATCACTAGTGTGACGAGAAGTCCACATATTTATGTTGTTTTTAACAAAATATATTTGGTAGATTCTATCTCATCACCTCCAATAGGGAGATTCATTTTCCTCCATTTGAGTTCTAAAGAGTTCTTGTTTTTTTTAGAGAGAGAAAATCAACTGATAATTCAAATGGAGAAAAATGAGTCTTCCTCTTGGAGGAGATAACATAGAATCCACCAAATATATTTTATCGAAAACAACATATGTATATGGACTTCTCGTCACACTAGTGATACACTATCGCTTTTACTCAATATGACGATAATATCCCCTAACATATCGGGACATTCAATTAATCTGGACACAATCTTTCAAATTGAAGGATATTACGATAATTTCCAGATAGACAAATATTCTATTTTGGTGCCAACTAAAGACTTTAGAAGAGTTTTAGTGCATCCTCAAAGTTCAAACCGTTCCATAGAGACAGATTATTTAGATACAAACCGAAGGACGAAGAGATATGGGGTCTTCATGAAAGGTAAATTCATTATATAATTTCATATAGACATATATATATTTGCTTCTAAATTTTGGATCGTTGTATAGGTTTCACTGTTTATGTTAACCAATTTGATTTTTATCTGGTAGATGTGTGCGTACAAATAATTATTTGAGCTTAATTAATCTCAATGGATTTTTATGTACCCTGATAATCTATTGTTGGAATTTCTAATTGGCACACCCTTTCTATTTATTGAAGTATGAATATTGTTTCTCATCAATAGTTAAAAAGTAATATGTTAGTAACCTATTGATTTTCTATCTGGTAAGCCCCTTCCTGTAGTTCATACACTTTTATTGCAATAAACCAAATTGGCTGCTGAAAAAATGCTCTATTATTTCTTCCTAAAGTTTTTTTTTGTATTGTTTATTTTTGTGTGATAATACAATATTTAAGATCCCCATTGCAACAAGTGGTGTCTAGAAATTAGGAAAAGTCCATAGTGTGTCGAACCAAAAAATTAAATACTTAGTCGAAGTGATTTTTCATGGATGATTTTAATATAAATAAATTAGAGGTGAATTAAAAAAACTTGTGTATCATAACAAGTATTATATGGTGTTTACTATTTAACTTCCTATCATCTTTTATGTAGTAACTGCCCAATATACATCAAAATAATGGCGCTGAGTAAACCCACCCAAGTTGAGAGATGGGACATCCAATTAGAATAAACTGTAGCCATGTTTGCCTAAAAGGTTGATCCACTCCTTTACGAGCACCACCACCGTGAAACACCCTCAGCCACTCCCTAACCACCTATGAGCCACCACCAAATAACCCACTGCCAACCAAGTTCCACTTAACATCCCCCAACAAGGACCGCTACCTCAACCAACCTCTTTAAACCCCCCAAACGTCCCGACCCTCCGCTGCTAGAAACCACCTTGACAGTTGGCTTCCCAAGCCTACCCGATCCCTATCGTCCTAGATCCTCCCTCCATGGCTACCTTTCGAATGTCCCGCCCCTCCTCCCGGTGGCCTCCCCTGGCACCATAGTCTCCAGCCTAACCCTGATCATCACCAGCCGACCTCCTAGACTTTTTTCCCAGCCGAACACTCCTGCCCAAGAACCGCAAACCTTCCTACCTTCACCATGACCCAGAATCCCCAGATTTGTAACCCTCTGAACCCTCCGCCCCTTCCCATCCTCTAAACCACATGCCAACATACCGAACCATACGAATCACCTTTTTAAACATAGGGAGACCCCACTCAAACCATCCCTCGGTTTACCTATCGGCGGTAAGTCCCTGACCTACCCGTCTGCCTTTAGATCCAACCTCACCTGACCTTCTGCAGCCCTGGATGCCATTGGTCCTTCCACTCAACCCATACCCTTTGTCTGCCTGAACCAACCCTTAGCAACTCCCGTAAGTTAATCAACCACTCCCTTACCACATTCAGGTAGTCAGATTCGATTTCGTATGGGATACCCGCTCAGCTATCTCTATCATAAATAACCCCCCTAGGAATCCTCCTGTGACTACCTCTAACGAGTTGAAAAATGATTCTATAAACCATTTCCCTTCAATCGCCCACGCATACAATTTGAACGTTTTGAAGGCCAGGCACCACCACCGAAGTCTGTGTCTCTTTATGGCGATGGGAGAGTCTCGATGCATGAGGAGTGGTGAACCAATACCTCTCCTTTCGACTCCCTCAGCCCTAATGTCACACCATTTTTACCGATTGAAGATAACCACTGCTTTCTCTGTTATGAGCCTGGTCACTTTATGGATGATTGTCCTTATTACCCTTCAGAGGAGTTCGAGGACTTGATTTATGATGATTCTCCTGACCTAGTGGATCCACCCCGGTCCACGTGCCCTGGCCCCATGTTTAACCTATTTGGGAGAAGTTTATTGAGGATGAGGACCCAATGGATCCGCCACGGGGGAATGACCACCTATCTCTTGCACTCCACCTTCTCACCAAAGAGATATTAGGGTGGATGTTTCTATATTTGATGGAAATTTGGACCCGGATGCCCTCATAGTACGTTAGGGCGCACAAGTGTGTCCAATTGGCTGCCACCAAATTTCAGGTATTTGCACGGGTTTGGTGGAATGATATGGTGCAATGTCGAGCCACCTTTACATTTTGTGTTTATAATTCTATCAATTTCACTCAAACGAAAAAAGGCTTCTTTCAATGTAATGGACACCTCAAGAATTTCTTAGGTGGAATTCCACCTATTTTGCACATCCATAGGCACTTTCTTCTTGCACTTCAACTTAACTTGATTGCATGCACTATCAAATTTTTGTTTTTCCATAGGGGGACTTACTTAAGTACCTCTCAGTGTCTCGAATTTATTATGTATTCCACCTATTTCCTTTAAACCTTCTTGTGCAATCAAATTAAGAATATGTGCACCACAACGCACATGAAATGCCTCGCTGCCTAAAGGAAGCAATGCCTAATCACAAAAACAAGGTTACAATTGTCTAATAATAACATAAATTGTCGTTACATTGTCCACAACTATTGAAAATAACTTTTTATCTATATTCCACTCTAAAAGAAAATTGTAAATGAACCTATAAAATGTTTCACCATCATGTTGATATCCAATGGATTTATAGTTAATGATCTTCTATTTCGATTTCCAATCATCATCAATGAAATGAGTCGTTAGAGATGCATATGCAATGTTTTGGTGGTCATTAGTCCTTAAATCCGTTGCAAGTATTATCCTACAAGTTAGTTCATCTAGAATACTATAGATTTTATCTTTCTCCTCATGATGCACACTTATGATATCGGACCTAATCGTATTTCAAGATACAAGTTTAAATTCGGAATAAAGACCCTTAACAAATATCTAAAAAAACTCATGCTCAACAATGCTAAACGGATATTTATGCTTAATAATCATGATGGCAAGGTCCTTCTACTCTTCTCTTGACTAAATTTAAAGTTTGCAAGCTTAATACTACCATCGGTCGCCCTTTTTGAAGCTTGTAAAATTTGTTGGCCTACATCTTTTTGCCCTATTTTTTACAAGTCATTTTCAAGTGTTTTCTCAAATGGCTCGTCCCTTTAGTATTATCTCCACATAAATGTTTAAAACAATGATTTCATTTTGAAACATCTGAGTTTTAAATTTAGTAAATTCGTTCCATACCGAAGAGTCTTGTTGTCTCTTGGATTCTATAAGTTGACCATCCACACTTTCTAGTGCCTCGTTTGTTGTCGTATCTCCACCAACCCCGGAACTACCTCCAACACCAATAGGGGTGTCCTTAGACATTTGAAATTCTGCAAAAAAAAAATAAACACAAATCAGATTTAATAAACAAACAATATATTTTTTGTTACTAAACTAACTATATTTTTACAAACTTTGTTACTAAATTATTGGTTGTGATGAAAAAACAACAAAAAAATGAAATGTTAAGACAAAAAAAAAACTAGTTCAAACAGTAAAAAAAAAACTTGTTCAAATTAAACAAACAAAAAAATACCACGTTAAGAAAAATTAATTGATATTAGAGATATTATCAGATCAAACAGCAAGGTATAGAGATCTTAGAAAAAAAATAACAGGTCAAATAGCAAGGTATAGAGATCTTAACAAAAAAAATAACAAAATCAGACAGTAAGGTATCGATATGTTAACAAAGTTTAGTAACCGATGTTAGAGATCTTAACAAAATCGGCAGAAATGAGTTTCAAATAGCAACGAGTAACATACCTTGGAAATGGGATGAGCTCAGAATAGAAATGGAGGAGACGAGAGCTTTGGTTGTGAAACGGACGACTGCTTTGGTTTGATATTGAGAGAACGGAAATGAGGGACAGCCGATTATTTTAGGGTTAAAGACATTATTCTCACTTTGACCCTACCTAAGGGTCCCTTTGATTGCACACTTTCGACATGAAAATTGGTAAAAGAATTTGACAAATGGAGGATTTGTCAATATCTTAATCCATTTGGCTATATAATTTGGCATGGAAAGTTTTTCCATGGGTACCCATATTTTACCATCATTTGTCCACTTTTTTTTGGGAAAAAGGAATAGACTTTATTAAGAAGGAGAAGATGAATCGCCCATCTTTGATGGCTTGCAATTTAAGGTAAAGAGAACTCTTTGTACAAGTAACCATTCATTCTATCTAAAGGACTCGAAAAAGGAATCTCTTTAAAAATAAGAGAGACATCATTATGAATGGAGGCAATAATATTGTCAGTAATCATCTGAATTTTGTCAAAGGTCTTCTTATTTATTGCGCACCAAATATCCCAACAAATGTAGCATGGTAAAATGTGAGTGACGATCGCTCGAAGAGAGGAACCATGAGTAAGAATACACCAACTCATAAGGCGAGATTTTATGGAGGACCCTTTAGATTGGCAACCCAAAATAATACCAAAGTGATTCCAAATCTGAATAGCCACCTCTCCATTAGAGAAAAAGATGATCCAAAGTTTCCATTTGGCCATTAGTACAACATCTGCACTTGGAGACTAGAGGTATTTTTAGGCCTTGAATATTCTCATTAAGAGGGAGTCCGTTATGAAGTAAACGCCACATAAACACAAAGATCTTAGGGAATATACCTTTATTCCAGATCATGTTAAAAGAGAATTCGGTCAGGTGTTTATGTCTAATAGTATTATAAACCTCATTGAATTGGAATTTATCGCATTTCCAAGTGGAGTCCGTATCGTTAATAAAATGCCCTTGAACCAAGTCCCAAACATGTTGCATACGCTTCTAGGTTGGACTAGATTATGTTGTAGCACCCTTATAATCGAACACCACTAATCTTTTATACTTAGAGTGCATGAATTGGTTCCAAAGATTTTCAATGTTCAAGAACCTGAACCATAATTTGCAAGAGAAATTTAGGCAAATATCCCCAAAGTCTCTAATGCTAACCCCCCTACTGAATAGGAAGGACCATATCCAGCCATGACACTCAATGATGTTTATGCTGATCAAATGAACTCCATAAAAATTTAGAACACATTTTCCTAAGTCTCTGAATAACCCCCCTCGTCGGATGCGCCGCTGCTAGGACATGAAAAGTGACGGATTGCGCCACTGATTTAATAAGAGTTATTCAACTCGCCAAATTGAGTTGAACATGGTTTTAGATCGTAAT
Organism: Sambucus nigra; assembly: GCA_949130495.1. Lineage (NCBI taxonomy): Eukaryota > Viridiplantae > Streptophyta > Magnoliopsida > Dipsacales > Adoxaceae > Sambucus > Sambucus nigra. The sequence goes on from OX422219.1 coordinate 63,917,389, forward strand.
TTTACTACTGAGTTTGTCGAGAATAATGGCAAAATTGTAAGGACCAAATTTCCAATTGAATCTTAATGTAGTTTTGTCTTATTCTCGAAATAGAACACGTTTGAGTCATAGGTAGATTTTATTGTCCGATCACTATGAGAATATGACGTATCGAAGATTAATTGAAGATGTTACGTCAAAGCTTCAAGGGATTAATCATGCCGAAGTTTAATTGGTGCAATTTCTCGTCTTCAAGGTTTAATTGCATTTCCGAGATTACTCAGGTATGAATGCATAATGTTAATGAAACTTGAAATTATATTTTATAAAAATAAGGATGTTATTTTTTAAGAAAATGTTTTTAAAATGTTTTATTTATTTACACTTCGTTTGTATCAGATATGGATGGATTGGAGTTAGATAAGAGTTGTTTTTAAGTAAAACTATATTTTCAAAGTTAGATTCATTAAAACTCTAATCTGGGCGACGTAGTTCAAACGACATATGATGTCGCTTGAACGAGACATGATGTTTGAACGACACAGTGTCTTGCTCAAATGAGATCTGCTATCGCCTCAAATTTTTATAAATAGAGGTGTGTTCTAGTTTTCTCGAAGGGTGTGCAGTATGAAAAATAGTTTCGATACAGAGAGTTTTCTATACGAAGGTTTCTAAGGTTTTACACTTAAAAACATCCTTAGAGTTTCAAGATTCGAGCTTTTCATTATCATATGTTCTTGTGATCTTATTGCCACCAAGTTTGAGGTTTCTATTGAAGATCCATTGTTGGTTTTACGATGAAGATTCGGCGAATACCGATTTCAACATCGTAGATGACACAAGGCCATATCGGTGGATACCGAGGCATTCGTGGAGGCGACTGTTATGGATGAGCATCGTAGAAGAAGGTTACTTTTCGCGTGGGCACTGTGAAGATTGGTAGAATATCAGAGGAGTGTCAAGTCTCATGGGGCTCGAGTCATTATATCAGACTACCATCTGACTTTATAAAACCATTGTCATAGTGATTGTCTGGCCTGGGCCGTCCGAGGTTTTTTCCCGATTGGGTTTTTCCTCGTACATCGACGTCGTGAGTATTGCTTTACTTTATTTTACTGGCTTTAATCACTACTTTCATGCTTAGGGTTAAACAAGATAAAATTTATTTAAGTTAATTTGGTTCACAATTTGGTGTGGTTTGATAAAATTGAAAAAGAGTTTTTCATGAAAAGGAGCAAATTTGTTTGCATTCATCCTTAACTTTATTCCGCTCAAGCAAAAGTTTTTATTTAAAGTTATATATTGGGGACCTACAAAAATCAGTCACCCTCCTCTTACCAGCTGTAGTAGGCACCCCAAGATATGGGAACGGAAGATATTTGGAGTTATAACTAGTAGCATGTTTAATAATGTTCCTCCTAGAAGTAGATGCTTTCGACGATACATAGAAATAACTTTTATCATGGTTAATACGCTGGCCCGAGACTTACTGATATTTGTCTAAAAAGACCATGCAAGCATGCATAATTTTTTTGGTACTATTCATAAATAAGAGAAAATCATCTGCAAAGGAAAGTGAAGATACCAATGGGGAATTTGATGGATGAGAAAAGGGTTGAATTTTCCTAGAAAGCATGTGATTATGAACCCCATAACTCAGCACCTCCGAAGCTATAATGAAAAGGGCTGGAGAAAGAGTATCTCCTTGTCGGACCCCCTTTTAGATTTAAAATATCCACATACCTTCCCATTGATTAGTGTTGAATACCAACAATTGGATAAGAGTCGCCAAATCATGTCAATCCAGTGTTCGAAAAACCAAAAAGCCCTTAAGACCTTGATGATGAAATACCAGGATACTCTATCGTACACCTTCGACATGTCCATTTTTAGAATAACATTGGATCCTCTAACACATTTGTTGAAAGATGTCATCAACTCATGCGCTAATAACACGTTGTCTAAAATTTTCCTTCCTTTAATAAAGCCTACCTGGGACGGGGAAATAATCAGAGGTAAAATATTGGCAATACGGCTAGATAAAATTTTAGAGATAATTTTATTAGAAAAATTGCAAAGACTAATAGGTCTATAGTCACTGGATTTAGATGGATGATCCACTTTAGGAATAAGGATAATATTGGTAGATGACCAATTATTTGGGATAACATCCCCGATAAAGAATGACTCCAATACTTTGAAAAGGTCTGAGCAAATGATATCCCAACATTTTTGGAATAAATACCCAGAGAAACCATCGGGGCCAGCTGCACTGTTATTGTCCAAGGCAAAAACCACCTTTTTAACTTCATTGAGTGATGGAATGGCGCATAAGGTACTATTTATTTCATTCGAAATGAGGTTGTAAATGTGTTCAAGAATGTCGCCATAAATGGGAAACTCTGAATCTCCTGAAAATGACCGGCTATAAGATTCTCCAGCTCAGTAGGATCTGTTACCCAATTCCCCTGATCATACTTGAGCTTGTGAATGTGTAACTTTTTATGCTTCTTTTTAGTGAGGGAGTGAAATAATTTTGAACTAACATCCCCATGAACTGCCCATTTCAACCCTGATTTTTGGCGCCAATAATCCTCCTCTAGTTTCAAATCTTATAGATATGCTGCCTTTGTTTGATGGAACTCCACCCTAGACTCTTGGGTTGAATGAGAATCAAAGGCTAGTTCTTTAAGAAGCAAATCATCTTCTGCTTTTTGAACCCTCTGAAAAATGTTATCAAATGACTCCTTACTCCAAACTCTAAGAACTTGTTTGAGATTTTTGAGTTTGACAGCAAATCTAACCACGGGCCTTCCCTCAACTACGAAGTTCCAACAAGAATTAACCACCTCCAGAAACTTATCACGATTGACCCAAAAATTAAGAAATCTAAAAGGTTTAGTATACATATCAACCTAAGTTTTAATTTGTAGCACAATAGGACAATGATCTGAAGTTGTCCTGTGCAGATGGAAAGCAGATGCAAGAATACCCTCTGCGAACCAATTACTAGAACCAAGAACTTGATCAAGTCTAGCCCAAATACGGGCGGAGCCATTCCTATTATTACACCAAGTGAATTGAGAGCCAGAAAAAAGGAAATTCGAAGAGACCTGTTTGATTAATTGTAGTGGTAAAGTCTGATACCGCATTAAGATCAATTAGATTACCCCCGACTTTCTCTTTTTGACATGCAAAAATGTTGAAGTCACCACCAACAATCCAATCAAATCTGCCTAGAGATGACACTCTACGTAGTTCAGACCATAACTCCATTATGTCCATCTGATCAAATATGTCATAAGCATAAAAAAAATTATGGGATCATCAAGCACATCAGAACTGACTTTGAGAGACAAAAGTTATTCTGAATTACCCATTAATTCAACCAACCAGTGGTGCCTCCATAAAACCCAAATCTTGTTGTTGATGTTAGCTATGCCCCCTTCAAAGTTAATCCTTGAACAAAGATCAACTATATTCGTCTCGTCAATTTTTGGTTCTTGAAGCACCACAACACCAATATTATGCACTTTTAAAACTCGTTTAAGTCTACGAATTGACGGGGCATTGCCAATACCTTGCACATTCCAAAATAATAGCCCAATCATTGAGAAATTTTTTTGACCCCAGCTTGAGTTAACTTCAATCCAGACCTGGTCACAATACTGGATGAAGAGTTGTAAACCTTCTTTTTGTACTTCCTTTTCGTAGGGCCTACTGAAGGAGGGGGGGGGATTTTTTTTTTAAGAAAAGGGTTCTTAGCAGTAAGCGACTGAGAAAATTCTACCCAATCATCTTCGGTATTATCCCCCAACAAGGGTTCATCATCATCAGAAGTCCATAGAGGAGTCCAGTTAAAGGAGCATTTAGGCTTGACACGCAGTCTCAATGGTAGAGGTCTGCGAGATATATGAAGAGAGTCAAGTAAGAATTTGTTATTAGGAACATTTCTCAGCTTTGGGACATCTAACATGTCAATAAGTCTGCCCTTAATCACCCCCTGATCAGTTAATAAACTGAGCTCTAAATCAGGAGGCATTGGTTCAGGAGGTATAGATTTAGAATAACTATTGAGAGGTGTGACACCCCGCCTAATTAACCCCGGGTGATCAGTCCTAAATTAAGTTAGAACAGGTTTCTCAGTTGGATCATCCTTAGCATCATTGTCGTCTTTTTTTTTTACTAACCACCTAAGTGAGAAAATTAGATCGGTGTCAAGTTTTATCTTTCATTAACTTAACTGAAAACTCATGCGGAAACTAAAATTACACAATTAATCTCAATTAATTAAAACAAACATACACAATTAAAAGACTAACCGAATAAACCATCGGCCCAAAATTCCAACAAATATAAAATAAAGACAAGTAATCAATCTCAACAAGTCTGACAGAAACTAAATGAACTGTGAGCGACATGCTCGAAATAACTGATAGAAGTCTCTACACTAGAATGAAAGAATGAGGCGTCTATCAAAACTCCCGCAACATCCACATATGCTGCAGCAACGGATTTCTTGAAACATAGTCAAGCCTGGCATCCCTGTGTCTGGACACCTAAAAGGTTTTTAAAATTTTTTATAGCCAGGGTTAGTACCCAAAAACATTTGAAAAATATTTAACAAATGATTAACTTGCATTAATAAATAAATATGCATGCTCTCCATATTTTAGTTAGTGTCGCACTTCCTTGAGGACAGTCTCACCCCTCCTTTAATGTGCATTACTAACGCCTTAAATGAATTCACCTAGTTTTTCATCTTATGACTAGATAAATTATAAATCCCTTTGTAAACACCCTACTCTAACCGAGTATGCCTTGATTATGATTTTTAAGTTATTATCGTCATTAACTTAATCCAATCATTTACCCTTTTTAATTTCATATAACTTCCACATTTGTTATACATATAATACAACTCATGCTTTGTATTAATTAGCCCGTATATAATTATTTACCTAATTATATACTCAGACACATTACAGTATTCACAACCATACTAATATAACATTTAATAATAGTATTTTTCCCGATTAAAGTCAATTCCTCTAAAGTGCTATCCCACTAGGTATATTCACCTGACCTAGTTACCCCAAGTTAGAATTTCTCCCTAACTTGGTTATTACATAAATATTGGAGGCGGTCATATTCCTTCCCTGAAAGTGAGATGCCCCTCACCCATATAACGGACGCTATGACCTGGGATTATACTCGCCCTACTCCTCAAGCTAGGGGATTCATCCACTACGCGCAACCTCCCCCTATAGCACTAGAGAATATAATAATAATAATATCTATAACTGATATTAAAGCACACCCATATATATACATATACTATCGCACACCGTATATAATATATATATATATATACCGTGTACTGTCCGTAACAAGAGCCTATTCCATTTTATAATGAGTTTGTGACTCAACTCGAATTATGAATTAATTTTCACATTAATTTCTTCTGGTATTACCCTCACCAATATATCCGGACTTACTTTCGTGGCCCAAATTATCATCACCCGAGTCTTAATCCCCGACTCTAAATTATTTAGCCTTTATCTAAATACAATTTATCTCGGTATTTCTTTACCGTTATTCCCGGACTTGCTCACTATATCCATATTTAATTCTTTCGAACAACTTTCCAAAAATTCAACCTTAGTGTGTCACACGTAATTTCTCCAGAACCCAACTAAATTTCTAAATTATGGTGTCACACTAAGCAGCCCTCAAATTCTAATTAATTTTATTCACTATTAATTAGATTTTTGAACCCATGTATTAATTACTCATCAATTTAAGACATGGACAATATTAAATTAAATTTTTCTCCATATAAAGGAAAACTGGGCGGACTGCCAGAATCTGCCGACCATCGATCGATCGACCCCAGACCTTCGATGGATCGATCGAGCAGGTCTTCATCTTCTTCGCGAAGACAGATTCAGCCATGGACGAATTTCTTAAAACCCTAATTTCTTCTACCAGTAAACTCAAGCCCTCTTACCACCAATACATGTTAGAAACCTTATTAGGGATCTCTAGAATGTCCACCAACGTCATTAATTCGTCCATTATCTACTGATTTCTAACTTTGGGAAATAACTAATCTTTAACTCTTAAACCATTTACACCCCAAATTCCTTCATCAAATTCATTTCTAATTATCCATATATCATCCTACCAGATATATATCAACATACAAATATCAGATTTTTACATAAATCCTTACCCAATTTCGCAAATCAGATTTGTGTTCAAAATCCCATGTTTATGCCATTAACACCCAAAACGAATTTCTTTAATTACACATATGACATGAATATAAATCGAAATACATTTTACACGCTACAGCAAGTTAACCACTTGCCTTAAGGTTAGCAGAGTCTGAATTTGGAGATGAGTTCCAAGGTTGAAGATGACCTTTATTGGCTCTCTTGTGATCCCCAAATCTGCCTTTAACTGCTATTAGGGTTCCTTAACACACTAAGTCTTTTCCTAAACTCACATCAGCCATTTCCTTATTTCTTCTAATTTATTAATTAACCTAAATCCCGTTTTTTGCCTAATGGGCCAAGCCCAAGTGACCCAAATGCCCCCATGTGGGCCCGACTATGCCTAAAAATGTCCCGTGACCCGTTTACTACCCTCGGGTACACTTTTTCGACTATCTCGGCCAATTCGGACTCAACCGTGCACTCAAAATTGGCATCCGAATACATTTCTAAAAAGTCCTTATTTCACACCCAAATTAGTTTATACCGACTCCCGGTTGAACTAAGTACATATCCCGTCATTAATATCCGAAATGACGGAAATACAATATTACTATTCACTTAGTAAATAAGTTTTCCTTAAATATTAATCATTCACTTACCGATTAATGTTTAAATAAAATTTCCCTAATTAATTCAATTAAAATTACAACTCACAAGTAATTTTCAATTCTCGAATTAATTAAATATTTAATGCATGAAAATACGGGGTGTTACAAGAGGCTTATAATAATTATGAATATTGATATGCCCCAAATGTGCCACCTCGGCTCAGAGACATCAACCTCGACCGAGGACAAGGTCGACGTTGGAAGGGCCTTGGATCAGTGATCAGCAGCCTCGGCCATGGCAAGGTCGGCCATGGCCGAGGTTACTACCAACCTCATCAAGGGGAGTCTGCATGACGGGGGAACATCAGTTCATCAGGTCACCCAGGTATGACAACCTCGGCCGGGGGTGGGCCGAGGTTACAAGGAGCTATACTTCTACCAAGGCCAACCCCAGCAGTGAATCAGCCGATGTTCCTGGCAAATTCTAGCTTAACCTCGACCCAGGCCGACCTTAATACCTTACCTCAGCTTCACTTAAGCCGAGACCATAATGGCTCGTCTCAGATTGGATAAGCAACTAGACCTTACCAACCTCGGAATCTTCCAGGCCGAGGTTATGACCAAGCACGGAGGCCGAGCACTTATTGACATATGTGTGGACGAGGACACATGGACATAAATCAGTTATAACAAGTCATTCCCCCCACGTGGGGGGAGTATTTCATCATCATTCTCTACATGTGACAGGGACAGATGTCTTCATTATATTGGCTAGATCAACACACACATGCTCATTGCATGCATGGGGGGTACACTACACCCCCCAGCTACTATACATACTTATCTTCTCCTTCTTAAAGGGGATTCAAAATTGGAAACCCAAGATGAAACTCTGTTCAAATACACAGTAGAGAGAGAAAGTTTGAGAGATTGTATCCATGGCCATTAGAACCCTCATACAACGATACACATCATACACTTGAACAGTGGACATAGGCCAGATTGGCTGAATCCCTTATATTTCGGTGTGAATCCTCTTCTTCTCACCTCCTTATACTATATGTGTATGTACTCTTATGCTGCCATTGTTAATATTGAACTGAGCTCACAAACACCTTAAAGGGTGGTGCTGTCTCTAGCATCATCATTTTGGCACCATCTGTGGGAATTGAAGCTGTCTCTTCCCCTTCTTTAGCTTAACCTCACCAGAGACTCTGGTGGTGAACCAGGCACCACCCCTTGCGTGGAGCTATTTCACCATTGAAAGAGGTCCTTTAAGGTGTTAAGCTCATTTACTACCCAAGCTCTTTAGTGTTGACATATGGCACCGGAATTACCACCACCTCTTCCGCCGCCTGTTGCGGGAGGACCTAGCTCCAGTTAAGCACCGCCCCAATCTGAGATGGCGGAGGTGGTCACAGCCTTGAGGTCTTTGGTTGCAATGCAAAAATCTATGCAGGAGCAGTTTGCACAGCTCAACCAAACTATGATGAGGCCACCTGGAGTTTCATCGGAAATGATCACCCCGACGACTGTCCAGCCTCATCCTGATGCCAGGGGACCACCCCAAGCACCAATGAAGGACCAACCTGCACCCCAGCGGAGGAGGGACATTGCTGACCCTAGGCGCTTACACCTAGAAAGGCAAGGAAACCCTTGCCTAGAGGACATGTATGATGATCTAGAGGTGGAAGATGTGCTGGAAGAATGTTGGGAGCCATATGAGGTTTCGAATAATACTGTACGTCCTCTTCAGCAGAGCCGAGGTTGTGGCGGCCGAAGAGGTGAAGAGGCCCCGCAACGAGGATCAACTTTTGATCGATTGAGCAAAGGGTTAGCCTTTGAGAGGTTGGGCCCAGTGAATGACCTAAGATAGAGGTTGTCAAGATCTAAAAGTGCAGCTGACTCGTAAAGAGGAGATGGACAAGGTCGACCTCACCAAGGCCGACCCCGTGCAGGAAGGGGAAGAGACCAGGAAGAGGTCAATAGCCAACGTTGTACAGCGGTCGGGGAACCCTCAGTTCACCCCTTAGTGGTGGCTGGGGACAACCTCGGCCAGGCCGACGCTGCGAGACCATGGAATAACTCCATCTAACGTCTTAAGGACAAGATAGGATACCTCATTAAAAGTCAAGACCCATTGCAAAGAGGTTTCTCAGAGGGTCCCCCTTTGTGGCAAGGATAGTGAGCTTACCAACCCCTGCTAAGTTCAAGCCACCCGTAGTGTCTCCCAAGTATGACGATAGCACCAACCATGTAAATCACATTGATATGTATCAGTCAGCGGCGGAAATCTACTCGACACCTGATGAGATGAAGTGTAGGGCCTTCTCTGGGACTTTGATAGGAGCAACACACAACTGGTTCACTTATCTTCCGAAGAATTCAATTGAGAACTTCACGGGATTGGCTGAATGATTCATTCACAACTTCTGCTTTGGGGTAAGACCTCAAAATAATACCACTCATCTACTGTATGTCAAGCAGGGTAAGGACGAGAGCCTAAGAGACTACATCGCCAGGTTCAATAAAGAAAAACTTGAGGTTGAAGATTACGAAGAGAATATAGCCATGATCGCCCTCATAGGAGGTCTTAAGAAAGGGAAGTTGTTGTGGAAACTCACGGAAGACCCTCCCAGGTCTATGGCAGAGCTACTGGCAACTGTGGGAAAGGTCATGAATGCCGAAGAGGCAACGACCGCCAAGTATGAGGATGAGAACCGCGATAGTAGCCGGAAGTCCCAAAAAAAGAAAGATGGAAAGAAGAGGTCAGTCGATGACAAGTTCGCTCACTATACTCCTCTAACTGTGAGCTGTGAGAATATCCTCAACGAGATCAAGAATGACAGGACTCTAAGATGGCCGGAGAAACTGAAGGCCCCTCCACATAAGAGGAATAAAAACTTATGGTGCGAGTTTCACCAAGATTATGGCCATGTTACAGACAGATGCTTCGCCTTGAAGGATGATATTGAAAAGATGTTAAAGTACGAAAAGTTGAGGAAGTATGTTGATGGAAAAGCTCCCAAAGGTGGAAGAGATGAACCTAAGAAGAGGAGAAACGACAGATGCCGTGACGATGCCCCAGCTAGAAGAGACAATGATTCGGAGGGTGATGATGAAGACGATCTGAACCTTCCACTGAAAGATGACAATACTCCGGTGAAGAGGGTTGGCATGATCTCCTTTAGTGTTGACACCATATGCAGAGGACTTATAGGAGGTGGCTTTGAGGTGGCTGACAGAAAAGCTCATGTGGCAGAGGCCAAGTCAGTGGCCAAACTTGAAGTTGTAAATCTAACATCTTCCGATACTGTGAAGAAGAGAAAGAATGTGGACATGGATACCCTTATAGTTGGGTTCTCCCGACTCGACTTCAAAGGTATCTTAGCCCCACATAGTGACCCTTTGGTAATAACAATAAGGGTGCATGGATGCGAGGTACAGAGGATCCTCGTGGACGGGGGGAGTTCAGCAGACGTGATGTTTTGGCCTTGCTTCAAGAGCCTTGGTCTTAGCAGAGCTAAGATGGTACCTTATCATCATCCTTTAATGGGCTTTAGCGGTGAAAAGGTCCACCCATTGGGCATGTATGAGATGGACGTACGAATGGGTGATGAGTGGCCTAAGAGGTTGACCAGGAAGATAAATTTTTTCGTGATGGAAGAAAATGTCTTCTCGGCCTATAACCTCATCATAGGAAGGGTAACCCTTAAGGAGTTTGTGGCCGTGCCGTCGACGGTCCACCAGATGCTAAAATTCCCGACCCCCTATGGGGTAGGGAAAGTGCAAGGTGACCAGACGATAGCACAAGAATGTTACTTCAACTCGATCGAAGAGAGAGAGGCACATAAGACGGCAACCACCACTTATATCATTGATACACTTGACCCAAGAGATGAAATAAAATTGAAGAAGGGAGAGGCCGCAGAAGAGGTAGAATCCATCATCCTCAATGAGGAAGAATCGAAAAAAACCATCCAGGTCGGCAAAGCCTTAAAAATAGAAATCAAGGAAGAGCTGATAAACTTCTTGAGGAAGAGGCAGAGTGTCATTGCTTGTAGTCATGCAGACATGCCTGGAATCAACCCTGAGGTTATGTGTCACAAGCTTAACATGACCAAAGATGTCAAGCCTATCAAACAAAGATGAAGAGTTTACTCCAGGGAGAAATACAACATCATCTGGGAAGAGGTTAAAAATTTGGAAGAGGCTGAGTTTATTAGAGAAGTCATATATTCGGAGTGGTTATCGAACGCAGTCATCGTGCCCAAAGCCAATGGAAAGTGGAGAATGTGTGTTGATTTCACTGACCTGAACAAGTGTTGCCCAATAGATAGCTATCCCTTACCTTGAATAGATCAGATGGTAGATGCTACTGCAGGGCATGAGATCATGAACTTCATATACGTGTATTCAGGATACAATCAGATCTTCATGAATGCAGAAGACTCAAAGAAGACAACCTTTATTACCGATAAAGGGACGTACTGCTACAAAGTGATGCCCTTCGGTCTAAAAAATACGGGAGCAACATACCAACGTCTTGTGAATAAGATGTTCGAAGATCAAATAGGTAAGACTATGGAGGTATATGTAGACGATATGCTGACGAAAAGCTTAAAGGCCTGCACTCATATGGCAGATCTTGAAAAGACCTTTGATACTATGGACCTGTATATGATGAAACTCAACCCAGCGAAGTGTGTCTTCGGGGTAGGAGCTGGGAAGTTTCTTGGGTTTATCGTCAATCAAAGAGGAATCAAAGCAAACCCTGAGAAAATCAAGGCTTTGCTTGACATGAAGACGCCAAGGAGTATTAAGGACCTCCAAAGGCTTACGGGGAGAGTGGCCGCACTCAAAAGGTTTTTTCCAGAGCAACGGACAAGTGTCTTCCATTCTTTAAAGTTCTTAGAATGGCCTTCCAGTGAGACGAAGAGTGCGAAGAAGATTTTAACCAACTCAAGTCTTACCTTGGGTCTCCCTTATTGTTATCTCGGCCCATAATAGGAGAGAAATTATATGTGTATCTAGCAGTCTCTGAATCGTCTATCAGTGTAGCCATAGTACAGGAAGACATTGGAATCCAAAGGCCTGTGTATTTTAATAGTAAAGTACTTCAAGGGTCTGAACAAAATTATCCTCAAATGGAAAAGTTAGCCTACGCCCTGATACATGCTTTAAGGAAGATGAAGCCTTACTTCCAATCCCATTCCATGGACCTCCTCACCGATTCCCCGCTAAGACAGGTTCTACATAAACCTGAGAAGTCTGGAAGATTGATGACCTTGGTCATTGAGTTGGGGGAGTATGACCTTACCTACCAACCTAGGGTAGCCATCAAAGGGCAGGCTCTCGTAGACTTTGTTACTGAGTTCACATGGGAAGAGGCCGAGGCAGAGAATGATGTAGTAGGTGCTGAAGGGTCAAACAACAATGCCTTTTGAGAACATGAAGGGTTTGCACCAAACATTTTCCAAGAACAGGAAGAGGTTGCACCAAACATCTTCCAAGAATAGGAAGAGATTGCACCAAACGTCTTCCGAAGCCAGGAAGAGGTCGTATCCAAGAAGATCAGGAGTGGAGTAGCGGAGAATGAAGAGGATCGGTACCTCTTCAAGCAAGGAATCATGTCAGAAGGGGCCTTATCATCGGATACAGACATTTAGAATCTCTTCGTTGATGGTTCTTCCTGTGACAGTGGAAGCGGTGCAGGGTTGATACTTTCAGCTCCAGATGGTGCCAATATGAATACGCTTTGAGGTTCAACTTCAAGGCATCTAACAACGAGTCAGAATATAAAGTCATGATAGCAGGTCTCTCATTGGCAAAGACTCTGGGAGTAAGATGACTCCTACTTCATAGCGACTCAAGGTTAGTTGTCAATCAAGTATTGGGAGTCTATGAAACTAAAGATGAAAGGATGGCTAAGTATCTGAAGAGGGTGAAAATGATTTTAGAATATTTTTAAGAGACAAAACTGAAGAGAGTACCTCGATAGAATAATAGCCACGCAGATGTATTGGCTAGGTTGGCCTCGGCGACAAAGGCAGACATCAGAAGGACAGTTCCGATCGAGGTCTTAGCAAAAACGACCATTGAGGAAGAAGAGGTTTGCAATCCTTATCTCAATTTGAAACTAGGAGACTCATGGATGGACCCCCCTCATCAGATATATCAAAGAGGGAGAGCTACCGGAATCCAAGCTAGAGAGGAGGAAGTTAAGATATAGGGCTGCCAAGTTCTCCATAGTAGGAAACGTCCTATATAAGAAAGGATTTCTGTTGCCACTCCTCAGATGTGTGCATCCCACCAAAGTTCCTCACGTCTTACAGGAAGTTCATGAGGGTTCTTGCTCCAGTCACATAGGAGGAAGACCCTTGGCCAAGAGAATAATTACACAGGGATACTGGTGGCTAACCTTGGCTAAAGATGCTGCAGCTTACGTGAAGAGGTGCGATAAATGCAAGAGATTCTCCACTATTCCTCACCGACCTCATCAACCTATAACGTCAATCACTTCCCCATGGCCATTTACAGTATGGGGAATTGACTTAGTAGGACCCCTACCAAGAGATGCCAATAATTACCGGTTTCTGATAATGGCCATTGACTACTTCTCAAAGTGGGTGGAGGCAGAGCCGATGATAGTGATCACAGAACAGAAGACCTTCCAATTTATTTGGATAAACATCATATACAGACATGGACTCCCAAAAGCTCTCATCTCAGATAATGGAACCCAGTTCAAGAACTCCTCTTCAGAAAATTATTGCGAAAGAGTTGGGATAAAGCAGTTCTTCTCATCTCCTGGCCGACCTCAGGAAAACGGCCAGACGGAAGTCACAAACAGAACAATCCTCGACGGAATCAAGAAGAGGTTAGAAGAAGCGAAGGGGAGATGGAATGAAGAGGTTTATGTTGTGTTGTGGGCCTACATGACAACGGCAAGAACACCGACAGGAGAGACCCCGTTCATGCTAACACATGGCTCGGAGGCCGTCATACCAACGAAAGTGGGACTCCCTACTCATAGGGATCAGACCTATGACCCTGATAAAAATGGGGAATAAAGGAGACAAGACCTATATCTGATTGAAGAGAGAAGGGAAGACGCAGAAATTAGACAAGCATCTTACCAGCAGAGAGCAGAAAAATTCTACAATCAGAGGGTAAAATCAAGACCCATTGCCGTGGGAGACTTAGTACTGAAGAAGACCTTAAAAAAAAAAAACTCCACCCAAACTGGCATGGTCCCTATAAAGTGACAGAAGAGGTTGTGCCCGGGACCTACAGGCTAGAAAACCTAGAAGGGGAACCTTTCGCCAACCCCTGGAATGCTGATCAGAAGTATTACATATGATGTTGCAAAAAGTTATGTAAATGTATCATATTATGAAGAGGTTATTAATGAGAGATCAATTTCCATGTTAATTCTTGCTTCATTGTGCTTTAATGGTAGAATGTATGAGGGTAACATCTTAGCTGATGACCTCAGGCCATAACATCATTAATTTGGTGACAAGGTCTAAGGTCAGACATCTTACTTGGATGACCTCAGACCTTAACATCATTAATTTGGTGATATTATTCTCGGGGAGGACATCTCAGTGATGACCTCAGGCCTTAACATCATTATTTGGTGACAAGGTCTGAGGTCATACATCATACTTGGATGACCTCAGACCCTTAACATCATTAATTTGGTGAAATTAATTATGGGGATAAGATCTTAGTGATGACCTCAGGCCTTAACATCATTATTTGGTGACAAGGTCTGAGGTTAGACATCATACTTGGACGACCTCAGACCCTTAACATCATTAATTTGGTAAAATTAATTATGAGGATGACATCTTAATTGATTACCTCAGGACATAACATCATTAATTTGGTGATAAGGTCTGAGGTCAGACATCATACTTGGATGACCTCAGACCCTTAACATCATTAATTTGGTGAAATTAATTATGGGGATAACATCTTAGTGATGACCTCATGCCTTAACATCATTATTTGGTGACAAGGTCTGAGGTCAAACATCATACTTGGATGACCTCAGACCCTTAACATCATTAATTTGGTGATATTAATTACGAGGATGACATCTTAGTTGATGACCTCAGGCCATAACATCATTAATTTGGTGACAAGGTCTGAGGTAAGACATCTTACTTGGATGACCTCAGACCTTAACATCATTAATTTGGTGATATTATTCTCGGGGAGGACATCTTAGTTGATGACCTCAGGCCCTATAACATCATAATCTGGTGACAAGGTCTGAGGTTATACATCATACTTAGATGACCTCAGACCCTTAACATCATTAATTTGGTGAGATTAATTATGAGGATGACATCTTAGCTGATTACCTCAGGCTATAACATCATTAATTTGGTGACAAGGTCTGAGGTCCGACATCTTACTTGGATGGCCTCAGACCTTAACATCATTAATTTAGTGATATTATTCTCAGGGAGGACATCTCAGTGATGACCTCAGGCCTTAACATCATTATTTGGTGACAAGGTCTGAGGTCAGACATCATACTTGGATGACCTCAGACCCTTAACATCATTAATTTGGTGAAATTAATTATGGGGATAACATCTTAGTGATAACCTCAGGCCTTAACATCATTATTTAGTGATAAGGTCTGAGGTCAGACATCATACTTGGATGACCTCAGACCCTTAACATCATTAATTTGGTGATATTAATTACGAGGATGGCATCTTAGTTGATGACCTCAGGCCATAACATCATTAATTTGGTGACAAGGTCTGAGGTCAGACATCATACTTGGATGACCTCAGACCTTAACATCATTAATTTGGTGATATTATTCTCGGGGAGGATATCTTAGTTGATGACCTCAGACCATATAACATCATAATCTGGTGACAAGGTCTAAGGTCAGACATCATACTTGGATGACCTCAGACCCTTAACATCATTAATTTGGTGAAATTAATTATGAGGATGACATCTTAGTTGATGACCTCAGACCTTATAACATCTTTATTTGGTGACAAGGTCTGGGGTAAGACTATTAATTTAGTTTAAACAGACATCATTGCAACAAGACTTCAGAGCTGAACATCGCATGGCAAATAAGCATTCAACAAAACAAAACAAATGAAGTAAAAACCCTCCTTAGAGGTTGTCATCCAATTATAAAATTCAAAAATTAAAGTTGACGATGTTCTTCAGAGGTTACAATTAATCAGGGGTTACAAAAGTATAAAAAGCTTCACTAAATAGCCTAAGGATTTGAAGGGAGAGTGCTGGCATCCTCAGCCTGATTCTCTTGGACGATATTGGTCACCTCGGCCCCATATTCTCCGTGGTTAGCTCCCTCTATCTCTGTACAGTCCAGTGGTGCAGCCTCTGTGGGTGCAGCGTCCTCCTCTTCAACTTCTTGAAGGGCTTGGGCAAGCTAAGGGGTAGCAAAACCCAGACCTATGAAGTCAGAGGCCTTCAAACTTCCTGCCTCCTTCTCCTTAGCATCCTCCCATCTGACAGTATCCTTAATACCTCTTTTGAGGTACTCAAAACTGAAGATGATGAATTCATCGTAGACTTTATAATCAGCCAAAATCCCCTCAGAAGCATCCTGAAGGGCTGCCTTCACTGCAGAGTCAACCTTTTGCTGAAAAACATCGCCCTTGGCCTTCAAAGCAACATCGTGGTCCTTTTTAATCTTGGATATCTCTTTCTCCAGCTCCTTAACCTTCTTCTTAAACCCCTCAAAGGTAGACTTCAGATGGTCTACCTCTGCATTCAGAGAGCTTTGCACCTTCTCAGCCTCTAGACCTTTCTGGATGAGGGGTAACTTCCTCAGAGTCTAATTAGCAAGATGGTGTATAGCATCCAGGCCCTGCAAATCATGTGGTCGTGTATATAAGTTAAAATTCAAGACAGAGGTTACACTTTGAAACTATACTGAAATCTGAAGTCATACTTGAATAGACCTATGGAGCCCAAACTCAACCAGCAGAGGTGTGTCCATTGACCGACAAAAGCATTTATTAGCATCGGTCATGGCAGAGCCGATGGCATCCAACGCCTACAGATTTTGGCCTATGATGCTATCATTAATTTTTAGTTGCTCTATATGAGCAGCCAATGCATCTACAGAGGATATTGGGATGGCAGAGTCCCCACCTTTCTTCTTCTGCCTCTGATCCTCAGGGGCAGGGTCGGTAGCATTTATCTTTTATGTGGCCTGAGCCCCCGAGGTTGAGGGAGGGGGAGGACGAGCATTCAGACCTGCCTTTTTAGCAAGCTTCGTCAGACTTGGTGATGCCATTTCCCAAAGCTCGTCAGATATCCCCTTCGGACGCTCTGTAAAATAGGAGGGTCTGAGTTACAGAATCAGATATACATATATTCAGAGGTTTAACTTGTTGAAATAAAAAACTTCCCCCTAAACCAGTCTCAGAGAGGTAGTAGGGGGTCATCAGGTGTTCAAATCTTACGAGCAGACCATGTGCCCCTTAATCTTAAAGGTCTTTGACCTTCTGGAGATCTTGCAGGCTTAGACCAGGGTCGGCCTTAGCAGCCATTGTAATCTTTCCCCATCTTATGGGCATCCTCGGCTCTAGTGGGGAAGAGGGGGCACATGGGCCAAATTCCCATGGCCCTGAGGCAAAGAAATAGCGTGGCTTTCGATTATGAATAGAAGTTTGAGTTATCTGAAGCATCTTCTTTTCAGGTTTTCGAGCTACAAAATGATAATAGCTCGGATGGTTTCTGGCAGATGAAGGGACATAGCAACCTACGAAGACTTGGACTGGAAGGTCTGAGTGATGAATAGCACTCCATAAGATAATGGACCCAATTATCACCCTCCAAGCATTGGGTGACTACTGGGAAGGGGCCAAGTTGATATAGGCTAGTATGGACCTGATGATGGGATGGATGGGCAAACGAAATCCCAACTTGAACATCTGCTCGTACAAGGAGATCTCACCATCTCGGCCGTGGTAAGCCCTCTCTTCCCTCAGAGGTCTCCTGAGCTTTATGGAGGGGTTGATGGAGTATAAGTATCAGAAGCAAAGAAGGTCGACCTCACTAACTGTACTCTTAATCTCGGCCGCCTTAAAGACGTCAACGTCGCTCTCAGCATCATCATCACCATCTAACTCAACGTCGGCCTGAGCAGACGATGGGCACCACTTGGAAACCTTTGAGCGAACTCAGCCCCTGTAACAACCGATAAGGGTATGGCATCATGGATTGGCGGAATCGCCACACTCAGCCCAATAATTTCAACCTCAGAGAAGAGCATGATGTGCTTGAACTTTTATGGGGCGAGGCTCGACTTGAAACCTCCGCTTGATCAGGGGCCTGATCTTACCGAGTTGTGAAGTCCATAGCATCTTGAAAAGAATCCACAGATATAGGGTCTGAGGAGGATGACTCAGACTCAGACATTGGTGAGGGTTCAGCAGGGACCTCTGCTGGGTTAGCTGGTCCGAACGGTTCAGGATATACGACCTTCAGAGGTGGTGGAAAGATAGGTCTGAGGGGGAATTCCTATGACCTACGAGCTTCCTCCTGCGCTCTTTCTATTTACCTAATTTTATCTAAAGTCTTCTCTCTAAGAGAAGGGAACTCCTTTAAGAGCTGATAAAGGGGTCTGAGCATAAGAGGCAGACCCTACACTTACAACTCTCTTAAACAATAATAAGAATTGGCAAATGAGATTAAAGATCAAACTATCAAACCTAGAGCAATGATCACAAAGAACACACAAGAACAGTTCGCCAGAAAAAATGGAGATCTCACCAGAAATCTCCTAAAACTCGCCGAAAAATGCAAAAGTAAAGAAGAAGACAGGAAAAATGAAGAAGAAAGAATGGTAGAGGATACCTGAAGAAAAAGTGGTAAGGGAGAAGGAAGAAATTGTAAGAAATCACCACCAAAATGCTTCGAACCAGAGCTTTTCTAGAGAGAGAGAGCTGTAGAAGCAAGACAAACCAAGAGAAGGAAAGAAATGAGGAGGAAAGAAACCCCAAAGGACGACTGACATCACATGCTTGCCAGGCACGCCTCACACTTTAGCAATGGACAAGTGTCAAATGAACATTGGCACAAGGAAGAAAGACCTCGGAGATGTAGAGACCCCACAGTCACCTGCTCTCACATGTAAATAAGGGCTGGGGGGTGATTGATATGCCCCAAATGTGCCACCTCGGCTCAGAGACATCAACCTCGACCGAGGACAAGGTCGACGTTGGAAGGGCCTTGGATCAGTGACCAGCAGCCTCGGCCATGGCAAGGTTGGCCATGGACGAGGTTACTACCAACCTCATCAAGGGGAGTCTGCATGACGGGGGAACAGAAGTTCATCAGGTCACCCAGGTATGATAACCTCGGTCGGGGGTAGGCCGAGGTTACAAGGAGCTATACTTCTACCAAGGCCAACCCCGGTAATGAATCAGCCGATCTTCCTGGCATATTCTAGCTTAACCTCGGCCTAGGACGACCTTAATACCTTACCTCGGCTTCACTTAAGCCAGGACCATAATGGCTCATCTCAGATTGGATAGGCAGCTAGACCTTACCAACCTCGGACTCTTCTAGGCCGAGGTTATGACCAAGCACGGAGGCCGAGCACTTATTGACATATATGTGAACGAGGACACATGGAAATAAATCAGTTATAACAAATCATTTCCCCCACATGGGGGGAATATTTCATCATCATTCTCTACATGTGATAGGGACAAATGTCTTCATTATATTGGCTAGATCAACACACACATGCTCATTGCATTCATGGGGGGTACACTACACCCCCCAGCTACTATATATACTTGTCTTCTCCTTCTTAAAGGGGATCCAAAATTGTCAACCCAAGCTGAAACTCTGTTCAAATACACAGTAAAGAGAGAAAATTTGAGAGATTGTATCCATGGCCATTAGAGCCCTCATACAGTGATACACATCATACACTTGCATAGTGGATGTAGGCCAGATTAGCTGAACCACTTATATTTCGATGTGAATCCTCTTCTCCTCACCTCCTTCTACTATATGTTTATGTACTCTTATGCTGCCATTGTTAACATTGAACTGAGCTCACAAACACCTTGAAGGGTGGTGCTGTCTCTAGCATCATCAAATATGAATGGCATGCTGCCCCAGTTCTTCGATAGCATTATAAAAATATGGTTTTTTCTTGTGATATTGACTACCAAATCTATAATCTTGCTGATCAGAGGATATAAGTTCATGGGAAGGGGAGGGAGTTTTAATCAGGGAAAGCCTGTTAGCATTTGGCACTAAAACTTTAGATGGGACAATGGTAATATTTGGTTATAAAATCTTTTGGCCAAGGGAAGAAGCTTTAGATTTTTCATAATCAGAGGGAAGGGAAGAATTGTTAATAGTTACCTCTGTGCTAGAACTTGGAGAGGATTTAGATAGGATTAGAGAAGGACATGAGGGATTATCATTCTTCTTCTTGAAAGTGTTATGGGTCCCTTTAAATTCAGGTATGGTTATAGGCTTATTTTGATTTGATTTCTGGATCCATATATGTTTATTTGATTGATCTCGCTCAATAGCCTTACCTTTGTCAATTCGTGCAGGAGCCTTGTCACTAATTGATTGGGCCAACATCTTGTATCACTCTACCATCCAAAATGCCAAAGATGATTACATTTGAGGTAGAACTAAGGCATCTTCTCATAACAAACAGCCTGCCAAAATCCTTTACCACCATATCCAATCCATACCCTAGAGGGAAATCTCTTAGACACATCCACTTCAACACATATACGCGCTTTGGATGGTCTTGATACCATAGGAGTAGCCTTATTTAATTTTAGAGGGCACCAATGGGTTGGGCAATCGAAAATATGTCCACTTTATAAAAAAATGAACTGGGAGACATGGAAATGAAATCCAAAATGGAATAATTAAACAATCACTATTTGATCAAAATTTATGGGTCCATTTCATAATATGCATTTGAGGTTTGAAGATATACCAATTTCCTCGCGTCCAAACCCGCAAATAATCCTTATCACAAAATAATTTAATCATAAAATGTTTATCATCCAGTAATCCTATTGAAAAAGAGGATTTGAGTGAAAATGAATAAAAATCTTTCTTAATAGCCTCAAGTGGTGGTCTACCATAAAATAATCACCCAACGAGAGTATATTTATGGGGTTGAATTAGTTTATCCACATCCTCGACAGAGAAATCAACACCTGGTTCGCCTTTGTAAGTAGTTGGAGGAACAATTTTGATTGATTCAACGTTTGAGGAACCAAAAAGGGAAGCAAAAGATTTGGTTTGGTAAATGTCTGGTGGTTTTTGCTGTTCCGTTGGCTATGAAACGGCAGCCATAAGGGTTTAAAATTGGGGAAAGCCAGTTGGTTTTCTCCGAAATTTGTCCAAAGATAAATTTTGATTATCTACTAGCATGAAGGCCACGCGATGCATGGCGGAATTTAGAAAAGATTTATTCTTTTATTATTCTGTCTTTTTTCACATAATATATTTCATGAATAAAAGGAGATAGAATTTTAAATTAATATAGCATGTAGGCCACGCGATGCGTAGCGAATAATTTGTAAATGATTATAATCATTTAAAAAAAGTAAATTTATTTATCTAATGACTGAAAAAATTATATGTTACTTTCAAAGTGAGAGATCTAAAAATCGAGGGAAGCCAAGAGCATCCTTGGCTGCCTCAGCAGCCTCCCCTTGACCATCATCTGCAGACCTGTTTGCGCACCAATACATATACAAAGAATAATTTGTGTAAAACAAAAAAGAAAACAATCAATCAAGCATGAACTTACACCCATTTTTTAAGCAGTGGTGTCGTGGAAAGGAAACGAACTCAATTGCATGCACTTCTATGCACGTAAAGCAGTTCACTTATCGATCGTTTAAAAATAAAAAGCCATTTGTACTTTAACGATTGTAGCTAGTTAAAATACAATTTAATGTTGCTTGGAGACCGCCCATTTGTTAAAACCAACGAAAGTGATTATACACATGTATGCACCCAATTAATACATGGAGTCTTTTCATTTCTAAAAAAAGAGTGAATCGAAGAAACATAAACTTAAACTACCAACATAAACTGTATATATAATAAATTATGAAAAACTCAATTCTTCAACCATGATTTACAATAAAAAAAATTCTTAAATCATATGAAAAGGTATGAGTCATTGGGATCTAACATATGGGAAAAAAATGAAACCAAATTTCAGATTTGTTGACACAAAAGTGCAAACAACATTCAACAGTCAAAATCATTAGGAAAAAAAAATCAACGCTAACAACCTAGTTCCAAAAAAACAAATAAAATGAAATGCACATTCAAACTCTAGAGAACAATATAAAAAAAACCAACAACATTTCTAAAGTATGAAAGTAAAAAATAGATTATTATTTGATGTTATTTCACACTGTTTGATCTAATAGCTTCTAACAACAAAATCTTCCATTTTGACACCCAAAAAATGGGTAAATGTATAGCAACTGTATATATTAAAGCTTTCAAATTCATAAATTTTAATACCCTCACCTAAATATAGAAATATAGGTTTTGAAACTCGATGAATTCCTTCCATTCCACTTCCTTCCAAAAAACATGACATAATTTAAAATCATCAAACACAAAATTAGATGAATATATTTTGATGGGTTCTATGTTTTGACGGGCTAGGACCACACGAACTTCGTGTGATGTCATTTTTCTTTGCTTATTGTTTGAAGTTATTAATAATAAAATCTATAGTTTAATAATATATAATAATTTTACATTAGCAGTTTTCGTTAGTGGTTAAAATCATCTGAAACATGGTGACTAAAAGAGAACATAAATAAAAGAGAAGAGAAAGTGTTGGATTATATTACCTCTAAAATGATGACAGACTTCCAAGATACCGCCTGCTCCAATACAACCAATTCAAAATAGAAGAAATGGAAAATAAAGATATGAGTTGGAGAAAGCAAATAAAGAGAATAAAGTACTGTCTTTTATTTTATTAGGACAACTTCCCTTTGTTTTATTTAGCCGTGTTCCACCGTAGGGGTTTGACATCAACTCCCAAATTTGAGATTTAACCATCAGGAATGGAATCTAATAGATGTGGGGGGAGATGAATTGGATGTATATTTGTAAGTACATGAATGTAGGCATATTTGTAAGTACATAAATGTAGGCATATTTGTAAGTACATAAATGTGAACAGTTAGATGAGTTGGAAATTATGGAGTAGCGTAATCCGTGAAAGAGGGAGAAGCAAACATTGCTGATAAATGCTAGTAAGCCTTTATTACTTATTGTCACATGTCAGCCTCATAAGATTTGGGCATTTATTACTGCCACATGTCAGCCTCACACGAATTGGGTCTACAATTTTTATATAGTTATATAGATTTGGTTGAGAAAAATTTTCCAACAAATTTGTCAATTTTGAATGAATACTTCGTCTCCGTCCTTTATGTTATTCTCATATGTTTTCTAATGTTTTTAATAATTATTTTATAACACTATTCTAAATAACTTAAGAAAGAATATTTAAAATATTTTAAAAAACTTTAAAAAACAAATTCTAAAATGTTTTGAAAAAATAATTTTAAATATTTCAAAAATACCTTTTTAAACAATTTTTAAAACTATTTTTAGATTACAGTTTTTAAGAAGTGTTTTCAAATACTATTTTGAAAACTATCTTTAAAAAATATTTTTAAAAACTTTTTTTTACAATAAAAAGTGTTTTTCGAAAACTGTTTCTAAAAATTTGCTTTTAAAATTATTTAAAACCCTGTTTTAAACATTTAAATACTATTTAAGAAAATGCTTTATATTTTTTCATAACCGTTAAAATTATTTAAATGTTTCAAAAAATGTATTAATTTACTTTTTGGGTAAAATCTATTTATTTTAGTCAAATATATTTTATGTTAGTTGATTTTCTATTTGTTTATAATGTAATTATTTTACTTTTTGACTCATTGGGTTGATTTTAATTTTTGGCTCATTAGGTTGTTTGATAGTCCAAAGTGGGCAAACCTAACATTTGCCTATGAAAATTTTTCCACGTCAATTTTTACCTTAGAAAATTTTGCTAACTTAGCTATTTGCCCACTTCGCAACCAAACGGACCCTAAGGCTGAAAATATAAGAGCTTAAATACATAGTGTACTAAGGGGAAGGGGTATGAAATATATATTTAAAAAATAATAAAGTACACTCGAGTCGTAGTTTTTGAATCCGGGTTTTTGTATAGAATCTAGACACTACCCATGTAATAAATGAGTCTTCGGATCTGAGGTCCAAAACAAATGCTCAGACCATATTATAAGTCTTGGGTTCGGATTGGGTTCGGGTCTAAACCCTACCAATTGACAGGCCTAGTGGGGATGATAAAAGTAACCGACCTCCATAGTTAATCGACGGGGTGATTCTAAGAGGTCGTCAAGAATTACAGACTTGGATGATACGTTCAGACTTCCTGGGTTGGATGATCCGACCACTAAAGATGGATTTTCCATAGATAAATTACCTCGATCATGCAAGTGACCTGTTTATAATCACTTTTGTTATGAATTATCCATAGTGCTAATTTTCTTGTAATAGCTTTTGAGTATTATTGGAAATTTTGACATTTTTCTTCACCTTATATTATGTGGTTCCTGGTCTTACCATTTAGATGATGTTGTCACATCATACCTTAGGCCTAGAGTCAGAAAAGCAAGAATGAACCTGTTTGTGGGGTCGTCTCTCAGCTAGGATTTATTGACATGGTTGGTACTAGGTGCATATGGCATCTTCATAGGCCTTTTACTTGCTCTGAGCAATCTCGTATGTTTTGTTAAATAACAAAATAATTCAATTTCTGGTTAGTCATTAGTCGGCTAACAAATTAGTCTAAAAGAAGATATTTTAAATAAGTTTCTGATAGGGGACGAAATGATATCTAATCCTATCATAATCGTATCTTAGTTTGGGATATTTATCTTAGGGGGAGACGTCATTCTAAGTAGGTCGTTTATTCGATAAACGGGAGAATTAATTTAAGGGGAGTATTTATTTTATATACATTTAATATTCTTATTCCCTATGCATTTGATAATTTGCTTAAGTGTGGAGGAATTCTTCTAAATGGCAACTTTCATCGGCAAAGATATTGATCCTTGGGTTTTAAGTCAAGCTATGTAATTTTTATTTTGGGTGGGATATTTTTTAAGTCTAGTAGAGCTTGACGACCCTTTAGGATTTTTGTTTGATTTTTGTCCCGGAATAGCCAAAGGGGGAGATTTGTAAGGACATAAATTTCCCATTGAGTCTTATGTAGTGTTGGCTCCATTCTGGACAAAAACATTTGAGTTATATGATAGTGTTCATGTTGTATCCTTTCAAAACTATGACATGTTAAAGTTGAAGACGTAGCGGCCAAGATTATAAATCTTCATCATATCTCGGGTTTATTGTGCCTCGATTATACGTCAACAACATTGGTTCCAATGATCCTAAGGTATGAATGCATTATATATATATATATATATAGGAGCTTGAAAATTTATTGGGTGTATTTTATAAATTTTTTATATAAATTGTTTTAATGACTTTGTTTTACTCAGAAAATATTTTTTTAGAACTTTTCATAAAAAGTTTTGAGCTTACAAAGACTTTTCCATTTTCTGACAAGTCGTTCGAACGAACTGGAATCTCGTTCGAACGAACTGGAATCTCGTTTTTAACGAGATTCCCAGGTCGTTCGAACGATACTTCTAACGAGATTTCCTTTTTCTCACTGGAACATCATTAGTAAAGTCGTTCAAACGAAAATGTCATTTGAATGAGTTTGGCGGGAACAGTTTTTTGGCGGTTTTCCCACTACTTTTTTCCCATTAACTTTTTGACAGATTTAACTAATGCGGGAGCAATATTTTTGACATGACTTTTTCATAAACTTTTCTTCACTTGGAGTGTTTTGAGAGTTAATTCATCCAAAGAAAAAGTTCCCTTGATTTATGTTAACATGATTTAATCCTAAGAACAAAATCAAGGTTTCTACACCCAATACATGGTTTTAGTTTATCCAAGTCCCTACATATATATATCTTGCTTGGAGTTTGTTTAGCACAGGATTCTACTCTATCGTTTGAAGTGTTTTTTGGGTTTACTTCTACATCCCACAAAGAAGAAGACTTGTTTGTTGCTGCGGTGTTCGCACTCGGAGAAAGACTTTGAGTGCGGGTTGACGGTTGTTCCAAATGCCTCATTGGTGGATTCCAACGTTCTGGTGGACTCCGGGATTGTCGACTAGGCTGAGGTAGTTACAAGAAGACGCGTTAAGGGCTTGAACGGAGTCAAGGCGAGGTGTGTAAGTCATCTGTCTTGTAATCATAAAACCATACTTAGTGGACTTAAGGCTAGGGCCGTCCGAGGTTTTTTCCCATTGTGGGTTTTTTCTCGTACATCGCGGCGTAGTGATTTGTTTATTTTATCTTTTGTAAATTCACATTAGATGCATGCTTAGGTAAAAGATAAAATTAGTATATTTGATTTGGTGCTAACTTAATTTGGGTAAATATTAATTTAATTCAAGTCATTAATTTTGTTGGATAAAATTTGGTTTGGCCTAATTTGCAAAAATTAAATATTTATTGTTAGGCAAATTTCTAGGGCTTGTATTATATTGATTTTTGGGCTTAAAGTAAAAATTTACAAATTTGATTTTTAGTATAATTTTACTTTTGAGAAAATTAAAATTTATTTTACTTTAGTTTTAATTTGTGAAGAAATTAATTTTTGGTTTATGTAGTTGTTTAGTTGAACCATGTTTATTCCGAATTAATGGAAATTGATTTTCAAAGTGAAAAATTTAAAAATTGGAGGTCACGCCTTCAAATTGGTATCAGAGTTGGAGCGCTAATTTATCGCATAAAAAATCCATTTTTCGGCTTTTATAATGTTTGTGCGCCTTGTATTTTTAGGTGGTTCATTGTTGACTCGCTCTTATTTTTGTTTTGTATCTCTCGATGGGACATCTTAATGATAATTTGTCCATTTCTAATGATAATGAAGTTTTTGATATTCGAGAGGAATTTAATGGGCCTAATAAGTGTAATGAAAATTTAAGAGAATTAAATGTGAGGTTTGCAAAAAGAATTAAGTTTCTTGAAAATGAAAGTTTATGTTTTAAATCTAGAATTGAACTTTTGCAAACCTTACTATCTCAAAAAGATATTTTTCTTGAAAATCTCATGGACATAAATTACAATTTTAATATTTTAAATATGTCCAAGAAAGAGAGTGATAGTCGAGAAAAGACTCTTAGGGACAAGTTTGCTCACATTGAGGGGGAGCGTGATAACCTTCTAGGAGCTATAGAAAATTTAAGGAAGGAGTCCCGTAAAATTGAGGAGTCTAATTTATTACTTGAGTCCAAAATTTTAAAAATGAAAAATGATTTACAAGACTCGAGTAATTGTTGTAATGGTTCTAGCTCATCTTGTTCAAATATTTCCGTTGCTAAAGCTAATACCATTGTTTGTTTTAGAGGGTCAACTTTATCCAAGGACTTTAGAAAATGTCACACCATAGGTATCATTCCTCGTGTTTTCACATGCTTGCATTGTGGTAGGAAAGGTCACCTTAGGTCATTTTGTTTTGATCTTAAAAGAAGTCGTACGAAGTCTATGTCTAGCATTTCATTAGTTCCCAAATCCCATCCTTTTAAATATACATCTATATGGGTTAGGAAATTATTTTTAGACGCACTAGATATTAGATTTGTTGATTCTAATTTTCTTTCACATGAAACCTCCCTTGTTAAATTTAAAGGTTGAATGTGTTAGTTTTGTTTGCATACTGTATCTTTTTGTGCTTCATATTATATATCATTGCTAGGTGTATGCATGTTTAATCATTTTCTAGTCATTACTTTACCACATATCTCATGCTAGAATTATGATTTTTTTTTATCTTTTGTATTATATTTATTGTAGTTTGCAATAAATGAAAAATACAAAAAGATTTTGTTTATCATTTGTGTTTTTCATTTTAAAAATTCAAATGATTTTTTTTTGTCTTTTGAGTAAATATTTTTCTTTGTTTAGTTAAAAATTTCAAAAACTCAAAAAGATTTTTATTTTGCGTGTATTTGAGTTTGACACACTCTATGTGGCATATACTTATGTTTGAATCCCTTCTTTTTCGCTTCCATGTGACTGAACTTTTGGTTAAGATTGTCAATCCTTAAAATATTCTTTACCATGCTTACATGGAGTAATTGGATTTTGTGTTGCTATAATGGATTATATTTTTATATGCCGCAATTAACACATGAACGGGCTCACTTGAAATTATAACTTCACATGTATATTTGAGCTTTGTGAGGTGTTCTCCTACCAATCTAGTCATCTACCTATGTTACCTAAGATGACTAGTGCATGTTAAAATCCGTTGCACACGAGAATTGATCTATAAAAATGATATATATATATATATATATATATATATATATATATATATATATATATGCACGGGGAAGGGCTCCAAAAGGAAATATCATCATTTGCGAGTATGCCACCGTTTGCTTGGACCTAAAAGAAATACATGGTCCAAAGGCCTAAAAGAATAATGGAATTAAAAGAAAATATTTGCCAAGGCCTGTTTTGTTTAGTTGATTTATTCATTCAAAAGATTAAACTATAAATGCTTATCTTAAGGGAGATTGGATGATATATCAACGGTTTGCACAATGTTCGTTTATCCTAGTTGTACTTTCAATGTCATGACTCTATTGGTTTGTAGAATCATCAAAATTCTAGGCTTATATGCATTGTGTATGTTTGTTCATTGAGTTTAATTTATATTGTCACATGAGGTTATATTCAAATGTGATAAAGTTTGCAATCAAATGAGAACTCCGTGAACATGTTTTAAGTGATTGGGTCTAAATTTAATTGTTACTAGTTCACACCCCTACACTTCCGTTTTCATATGACACATTTTTGCCATACGAGTGTGAAAAGCTTATTGTATTTTGTGTCATGTGTGGTGTCTATATATATATATGCGTGTGCGTTAGTGATAGTCATTATGTCTACATATATATGGTATTTTTTTCTTTGCCTCGGTTTCTAGTCCATCTATGCTTCTAATTCATAATTGGTATCTATCTTGTTGTATATTGTTGTTGATATCGCATGCTTAGTATCTTATGTATCACATTGGTATCATTTTTTTGCATCTTTATTGGTATCCGTTATTATTTGTATGGATTAGTTATGATTTGTTGCCCATATGCTTTCATGATCTTATCGCTCTAAGCTTCATCGAGTTTAAATTAGTTTTTGTCCTTTGTCTATTCCTGAACAAAAAGGGGGAGAATGATAGGGGGAGAAATGGTATCTAATCCTATTGTAATCGTATCTTAAAGTGGGAGATTTATCTTAGGGGGAGACGTCTTTCTAAGTAGGTCATTTATTTGATAAAGGGGAGAATTAATTTAGGGGGAGTATATATTTTATATGCATTTAATATTCTTATTTCCTATGTGTTTGATAGTTTGCTTAAGTGTGCAGGAATTCTTCTAAATGGCAAACTTTCATCGGCAAAGATATTTATCCTTGGGTTTTGAGTCAAGCTATGTAATTTTTATTTTGGGTGGGATATTTTTTAAGTCTAGTAGAGCTTGATAGCCCTTTAGGATTTTTGTTTGATTTTTGACCCAGAATAGACAAAGGGGGAGATTTATAAGGACACAAGTCTCCGATTGAGTCTTAATGTAGTGTTGGCTCAATTTCGGACAAAAATATTTAAGTAATAGGATAGTGTTCAGGTGTATCCATCCAAGTCTATGACATGTTAAAATTCAAGACGTAGCGGCCAAGATTATAAAACTTCATCATATGCCGGGTTTATTGTGCCTCGTTTCTACGTCAACAACATTGGTTCCAATGCTCCTAAGGTATGAATGCATTATATATATATATATATATATATATATATATATAGGAGCTTGGAAATTTATTGGGTGTCTTTTATAAATTTTTTATATAAATTGTTTTAACGACACCCAATACATGGTTTTAGTTTATCCAAGTCCCTATATATATATATATATATATATATATATATATATATATATATATATATCTTTCTTGGAATTGGTTTGGAACCGGGTTCTACTATACCGTTTGAAGAGTTGTTTGGGTTTACTTCTACATCCCACAAAGAAGAAGACTTGTTTGTTTCTGCGGCGTTCCTACTCGGAGAAAGGCTTCGGGTGCGGGTTGACGGTTGTTTAGAAGGCCTCATTGGTGGATTCCAAGGTTCCAGTGGTCTCCAGGATTATCTTATAGGCTGAGGTAGTTACAAGAAGACGCATCAGGGGCTTGAACAGAGTCAAGTCAAGTTGTGTAAGTCATCTGTCTTGTAATCATAAAACCATACTTAGTAGACTTAAGGCTAGGGCCGTCCGAGGTTTTCTCCCGTTGTGGGTTTTTCCTCGTACATCGCGGTGTAGTGATTTTTTTATTTTATCTTTTACCAATTCACATTAGATGCATGCTTAGGTAAAAGATAAAATTGGTATATTTGATGTGGTGCCAACTTAATTTGGGTAAATATTAATTTAATTCAGTCATTAATTTTGTTGGATAAAATTTGGTTTGGCCTAATTTGCAAAAATTAAATATTTATTGTTAGGAAAATTTCTAGGACTTGAATTATATTGATATTTGGGCTTAAAGTAAAAATTCACAAATTTGATTTTGAGTATAATTTTAATTTTGAGAAAATTAAAATTTGTTTTACTTTGGTTTTAATTTGTGAAGAAATTAATTTTTGGTTTATGTAGTTGTTTAGTTGAACCATCTCTATTCCGAATTAAAGAAAATTGATTTTAAAAGTGAAAGATTTAAAAATTGGGGGTCACGTCTTCTTTTTCCTTAGTCGGGGAACAAGTGGTGGTCTTTGGTCGCTCAGCCAATCAATCTTAAACGAATACATTTTAAAGAAGATAAACATCTGGGTGATAAATAATATGCCCAACACAATACATTTGCCTAAAAGTCTTCTTTATTAAATGCTCATTACTTGCCACTTGGAATAATGCGAAGACGTAAAAATATAAGTTTCTAAAACATAATTATAAATAAAATCTTGACCTTCTAGAAAGCTAAGAAAGAGATTCAAAGTTGAAATGAATTAAAACTAAAAGTAAATTTTTTTGAGGTTCTCTGCATTCCATGCTCGAGGAACTTCCTTATATTCCAATATTTCTAAGGGGTAGACTCCCTGCAAACCGTCTCTGATAAATTTGAATGGTCCTTCCTAATTAGGTCCGAGTTTTCTGTTTGAGGGTGTCCTTGCACCGCCTACAATCTTCCTTAGGACATAGTCCCCGACCTTGAAGATTTTTGTCTTGACCCCTCCCCCCTCGGTTATACTGTTTGGCCAGTTATTACTGGTAGGAGGTAGTCTTTATAAGGGCTAATTCTCACATTTCATCTGTTAGGTCAAGTTTAACTCTAATTGCCTCACTGTTAAAAACTTGGCCGACCAGGGAGGCCTTCAAGGTTGATACACCCGCTTTTGGTGGATTGACAGCTTATATCCCATAAGCTAAGGCAAAGGGTGCTTCCCCTGTCGATCTCCTATGCATAATTAGATATTCCTAAAGAATATGGGGAAGCATCTCGACCTATCACTACACCAAAAATGCTAATCTGGCACGGTTGCATAAGGAGAATCTGGCACTGTTTAAATCCGTGCCAGATTTTGGCACGGTTTATTACTAATCTGGAACGGTTTAAAATCGCGCCAAAATATGGCACGAATTTAAACCGTGCCAAAACCGTATCAAATTTGGAAAGATTAAATAAAAAAAATAAAAAAATAAAATCAATTAACTTTTCATTTGGAACCATCTTGTTTCCTCCCTCGCTCACTCTCCCGCCTACTCACCCTGTCAAGCCCGATTCTCTCTTTCCTTCATCCTCGACATCTCTCTTCTTCACCCCTGACCCAATGTTTGCTTGCTGACCACAAAAGACCCCTAGAGTTTCAGTTGCTTTAAGGGAACCAAACGCCGGTAGCAAACTTATTCTGGTCCGGAGAGGTATCCCGGATTGTCGGTGCCCCAAGGGGTGGGGGCGTCACTAGACGTTGTCGCAGGGCACCACTTCTATCTCTTTCTATTCCATTCCCAATATTATTGGGACCCGAGTCTCTTCCCAAATGTCTTGCAATTTTTGTGGGTGGTTGGGGGCCTAGGGTTTGGGTCTTGCAAGGATGTTATTGATTTTGGTGAAGGTTTTGGCAAATAAATTAGACCGGGGCAACTGGAAATTTGGGGATTGGGTATGATGAGGTACCTGTGAAGAGCAGGAGGTGGTGAGAGGGTGGTCTAGCATCAGGGATGGTGGTGGGAGCGTGAATCAGTTGTTGTAGGTGATGATGCTAATGAGTGTTGTTGTATTTAGGAGTTTTACAAAGGGATGTTATTGCGGTTTGATTCATGGGTATTGGAATATGAAAATTTTAGGTATGTGATTCATCGTGAACTTAAGGTTTAATGAGTTTTCATATTTGAAAACTTTATGATTCATTATCTTTGTATATAGTTTTGCAGATTGTAGGTATTCGAGCTTGAAGCTTGAAATGAAGGTATAAAATACATTATGAGTTAAATTGTTATTTTGGTTATTATTTTCAAAGTTTGGTCTACATTTTTTTTAGTTTCTAAGAATTTGTATGTTTGATTAATGCTTGGCTATATTTTTAAGCTCATATTTGGGATTTTGTTTCTGTCTTAGACGAAAAAATATCAAATAGTGAGTGGCCTTCACATGTTTGATAAAATGTCAGTTAGTCAGGTGCAACAACCACCCTCACAATTAGATTAATCCATGGCCTTTGTTTCTCAGAGAGAACTTTTATGGTCATTAAATGTACTTGGTGTTTTACTTTTTTCATAACCTACAAGACGATCCTTTCCCCATTATATCTTTGTTGACCATGTATTACGATTTTTGTTTATTTCAATTGTTTTTTATGCGGGAGTATTTTCCAACTATTTTGATCTTTATTGAAATAGTATTGATTTTAAATAAAACAAGAGTGTTAGTTGCCTAACGATGTTGGTAGTGGAGTGGCCATGGAATAAATTCATTAAAGTATTAGGATTAGATTGTATTGAATGAGTTGATAAATTCAGTAATTCGTTAGAAGAGACACCAAGTTGGGTTCACTGGGTAGTAAAGGATTTGAGGTCCCATAACTTGCGAGGGATTTTAAAATGCCTTGTTGCCATGGTCATGTTTTAGGCGCAGTGACTTTTTACTCTATATAGTGTTATCAAGGACATTTTCTCTTTAATCAAGTTCTAATCTGGCACGCTTAGGCAAGGAGAATATGGCACGATTTAAAACCGTGCCATAATCTCTCTCTCTCTCTCTTTGTATCACCCCTTGTGTTATTTGAAATTCAAGGAGCTCTACCTTGGTGTGTGTGCTGGGAATTGGGGAAAGAGCCATGTGTGTGTGTGTGAAATAGATTTGTTTCTTTATTATAATTGGATGAGATGTCAATTTTGTTCAATTTATGAGTATCATGAGAAAACTACAAACGTAAACTCCTAATGAAAAAAACTATATATATCTTACATATATATTGTTCTAATGTATTGTCTCTCTAATTGTGATTTTGCTGCTCTAGGTGGATCCAAAAAATGTAAAAAGAATGAACAACATGCAGAAGACGCAGTGTTATGCCCGGTGACGGGTGGAGTGGTCAAAGGGACGATAGTGTTTTGCAAGGGTGCATTCATGTGGTCATTCAGGTTGTGCTTTTCTCCTTTGACAGTATAGGTACATTTGATTGATTTAGTAGATACTATTGGTATGCTATTTTGGTGCTCACGTTGAATTTTCTAATCATTTTGCAGAAGGGAAACTTCAACTAGTTGGAAATTCAGTCCCAGATTTTGAGGCAGAGGTTATATTTAATCAACACTTCATCAAGGTAATGTATAACATAATTATGAAATATTAATTTCCATGTCCTATGCATATGAACTATTAATTTCCATGTCCTACGCATATGAACAATACTTTTTACTTAGTTAAATAGTGGTTTGGCACTTGGGGACCTAGTTATCATAGTAGGCCTAGTAAGAGGCACGAACACCTCGTATGGGACCAATGTAACTTGTAGGAACTGATTGCGTAGTCTCGGGTCTCCCGGTTTGAGAATACGACGATAATATATAAAAATAAACACTTAGACTTAAAAACAAGTCGTTAAAGGGTGAAAACCTAAACAGCCCCCAAACGGACCCGCAAGAGGCACGGAAACCTCGCACGGGACCAATGTAGCTTGTAGGAACTGACCGCATAGTCACGGGTCTCCCGGTTTGAGAATGTGACGATAATTTGCAAAAATAACACATAAAAACAGGCCGTTGAAGGGTGAAAACCCAAACCAGCCCCCAAATGACCCCGTAAGAGGCACGAACACCTCGCACGGGACCAATGTAGCTTGTAGGAACTGACCGCGTAATCGCGGGTCTCCCGGTTTGAGAATACAATGATAATTTGGAAAAATAACACTTAGACTTAAAAAAAATTCGTTAAAGGGTGAACACCTAAACAATCCCCCAAACAGACCTGTAAGAGGCATGAACATCTCGCACGGGACAATTGTAACTTGTACGAACTGACCGCGTAGTCGCGGGTCTCGGTTTGAGAATATGACGATAATTTACAAAAATCAACACTTAAACTTAAAAAAAAGGCCGTTAAAGGGTGAAAACCTAAACCTGCCACCAAATGCCCTTTTACGAGGCACGAACACCTCTCACGTGACCAATGTAACTTGTAGGAATTGACCGCGTAGTCGCGGGTCTCCCGGTTTGAGAATACGGCGATAGTTTGTAAAAATCAACACTTAGACTTAAAAACAAGCCGTTAAAGGGTGAAAACTAAACCAGCCCCCCAACGGACCCGTAAGACATGAACACCTCGCACGGGACCAATGTAACTTGTACGAACTGACCGCGTAGTCCCGGGTCTCCCGATTTGAGAATATTACGATAATTTGCAAAAATCAACACTTAAACTTAAAAACAAGCCGTTAAAGGGTGAAGACCAAAACCAGCCACCAAATGCCCCTGTAGGAGGCACGAACACCTCGCACGAGACCAATGTAACTTGTACGAACTGACCGAGTAGTCTCGGGTCTCCCGATTTGAGAATATGACGATAATTTGCAAAAATCAACACTTAAACTTAAAAACAGGCCGTTAAAAGGTGAAAACCCAAATCAGCTCCCAAACGGACTTGTAAGAGGCACGAACACCTCGCACGGGACCAATGTAGCTTGTAGGAACTGACCCGTAGTCGAAGGGTCTCCCAGTTTGAGAATACGATGAAAATCTGCAAAAATCAATTTAAAAATAAGCCATTAAAGGGTGAAAACCTACCAGCCCCCAAATGGACCCGTAAGAGGCATGAACACCTTGCACGGGACCAATATAACTTGTACTAACTGACCGCATAGTCCCGGGTCTCTCGGTTTGAGAATATGACAATAATTTGCAAAAATCAACACTTCAACTTAAATACAGGCCGTTAAAGGGTGAAAACCAAAACCAACTATCAAATACCCCTGTAGGAGGTATGAACACCTCGCATGAGACCAATGTAACTTTTACGAACTGACCGCGTAGTCTCGGGTCTCCCGATTGGAGAATATGATGATAATTTGCAAAAATTAACACTTAAACTTAAAAATAGGCTGTTAAAGGGTGAAAACCCAAACCAGCTCCCAAACGGACCCGTAAGAGGCATGAACACCTTGCACCGGACCAATGTAGCTTGTACGAACTGACCGCATAGTCGCGGGTCTCCCGGTTTGAGAATACGATGATAATTTGCAAAAATAACACTTACACTTAAAAACAAGCCGTTAAAGGGTGAAAACCTAAACAAGCCCCCAAACGGACCCATAAGAGGCACGAACACCGCGTACGAGACCAATGTAACTTGTACGAACTGACCGCGTAGTCCCGGGTCTCCCGATTTGAGAATATGACGATAATTTGCAAAAATCAACACTTAAACTTAAAAACAGGCCGTTAAAGGGTGAAAACCCAAATTTGCTCCCAAACGGACCCGTAAGAGGCACGAACACCTTGTACGGGACCAATGAAGCTTGTAGGAACTGTCCGCGTAGTCGCGGGTCTCTCGGTTTGAGAATACGACGATAAATTGTAAAAATCAACACTTAGACTTAAAAACAAGCCGTTAAAGGGTGAAAACCTAAACCGGCCCCCAAACGGACCCATAAGAGGCATTAACACCTCGCACGGGACCAATGTAACTTGTACGAACTGACCGCGTAGCCCCCGGGTCTTCTTGTTTGAGAATATAACAATAAATTGCAAAAATCAACACTGCAACTTAAAAATAGGTCGTTAAAGGGTGAAAACCAAAACTAGCCACCAAATGCCCTTGTTGGAGGCACGAACACCTCTCACGGGATGATTGTAACTTGTACGAACTCACCGCGCAGTCCCGGGTCTCCCGGTTGGTGAATATGACGATAATTTGCAAAAATCAACACTTAAACTTAAAAATTGGCCGTTAAAGGGTGAAAACCCAAACCAGCTCCCAAACGGACCCGTAAGAGGCACGAACACCACGCACGGGACCAATGTAGCTTGTAGGAACTAACCGCGTAGTCGAAGGGTCTCCCGATTTGAGAATACGACGATAATTTGCAAAAATCAACACTTAGACTTTAAAATAAGCCGTTAAAGGGTGAAAACCTACCAGCCCCCAAACGGACCTGTAAGAGGCATGGACACCTCGCACGGGACCAATATAACTTGTACGAACTGACCGCGTAGTCCTGGGTCTCTCGGTTTGAGAATATCACGATAATTTGCAAAAATCAACACTTCAACTTATATACAGGCCGTTAAAGGGTGAAAACCAAAACCAACCACCAAATGCCCCTGTAGGAGGCACGAACACCTCGCACGTGACCAATGTAACTTGTACGAACTGACCGCGTAGTCTCGGGTCTCCCGGTTGGAGAATATGACGATAATTTGCAAAAATCAACACTTAAACTTAAAAATAGGCCGTTAAAGGGTGAAAACCCAAACATGCTCCCAAACGGACTCGTAAGAGGCACGAACACCTCGCACGGTACCAATGTAGCTTGTATGAGCTGATCGCATAGTCGCGGGTCTCCCAATTTGAGAATACGACGATAATTTTCAAAAATAACACTTACACTTAAAAACAAGCCGTTAAAGGGTGAAAACCTAAACAAGCCCCCAAATGGACCCATAAGAGGCACGAACACCGCGCACGAGACCAATGTAACTTGTACGAACTGACCGCGTAGTCCCGGGTCTCCCGATTTGAGAATATGACCATAATTTGCAAAAATCAACACTTAAACTTAAAAACAAATCGTTAAAAGGTGAAAACCCAAATTAGCTCCCAAACGGACTCGTAAGAGGCACGAACACCTCGCACGGGACCAATGTAGCTTGTAGGAACTGACCCGTAGTCGAAGGGTCTCCCAGTTTGAGAATACGACGAAAATTGGCAAAAATCAACACTTAGACTTAAAAATAAGCCGTTAAAGGGTGAAAACCTACCAGCCCCCAAATGGACCCGTAAGAGGCATGAACACCTTGCACGGGACCAATATAACTTGTACTAACTGACCGCATAGTGCCGGGTCTCTCGATTTGAGAATATGACAATAATTTGCAAAAATCAACACTTCAACTTAAAAACAGGCCGTTAAAGGGTGAAAACCAAAACCAACTATCAAATACCCCTGTAGGAGGTACGAACACCTCGCACGAGACCAATGTAACTTATACGAACTGACCACGTAGTCTCGGGTCTCCCGGTTGGAGAATATGATGATAATTTGCAAAAATTAACACTTAAACTTAAAAATAGGCTGTTAAAGGGTGAAAACCCAAACCAGCTCCCAAACGGACCCGTAAGAGGCATGAACACCTTGCACGGGATCAATGTAGCTTGTACGAACTGACCGCATAGTCGCGGGTCTCCCGGTTTGAGAATACGACGATAATTTGCAAAAATAACACTTACACTTAAAAACAAGCCGTTAAAGGGTGAAAACCTAAACAAGCCCCCAAACGGACCCATAAGAGGCACGAACACCGCGCACGAGACCAATGTAACTTGTACGAACTCACCGCGTAGTCCCGGGTCTCTCGATTTGAGAATATGATGATAATTTGCAAAAATCAACACTTAAACTTAAAAACAGGCCGTTAAAGGGTGAAAACCCAAATCTGCTCCCAAACGGACCCGTAAGAGGCACGAACACCTTGTACGGGACCAATGAAGCTTGTAGGAACTGTCCGCGTAGTCGCAGGTCTCTCGGTTTGAGAAGACGATGATAAATTGTAAAAATCAACACTTAGACTTAAAAACAAGCCGTTAAAGGGTGAAAACCTAAACCGGCCCCCAAACGGACCCGTAAAAGGCATGAACACCTCACACGGGACCAATGTAACTTGTACAAACTGACCGCGAAGTCCCGGGTCTCCTGGTTTGAGAATATGACGATAATTTGCAAAAATCAACACTTCAACTTAAAAACAGGCCGTTAAAGGGTGAAAACTAAAACCAGCCACCAAATGCCCCTGTAGGAGGCACGACACCTCACACGAGACCAATGTAACTTGTACGAACTGACCGCGTAGTCCCGGGTCTCCCGGTTTGAGAATATGATGATAATTTGCAAAAATCAACACTTAAACTTAAAAATAGGCCGTTAAAGGGTGAAAACCCAAACCAGCTCCCAAACGGACCCGTAAGAGGCACGAACACCTCGTACGGGACCAATGTAGCTTGTAGGAACTGACCGCGTAGTCGAAGGGTCTCCCGATTTGAAAATACGACGATAATTTGCAAAAATCAACACTTCGACTTAAAAATAAGCCGTTAAAGGGTGAAAACCTACCAGCCCCCAAACGGACCTGTAAGAGGCATGGACACCTCGCACGGGACCAATATAACTTGTACGAACTGACCGCGTAGTCCTGGGTCTATCGGTTTGAGAATATCACGATAATTTGCAAAAATTAACACTTCAACTTATATACAGGCCGTTAAAGGGTGAAAACCAAAACCAGCCACCAAATGCCCCTGTAGGAGGCACGAACACCTCGCACGTGACCAATGTAACTTGTACGAACTGACCGCGTAGTCTCGGGTCTCCCGGTTGGAGAATATGACGATAATTTGCAAAAATCAACACTTAAACTTAAAAATAGGCCGTTAAAGGGTGAAAACCCAAACCAGCTCCCAAACGGACCCGTAAGAGGCACGAACACCTCGCACGGTACCAATGTAGCTTGTATGAGCTGATCGCGTAGTCGCGGGTCTCCCAGTTTGAGAATACGATGATAATTTTCAAAAACAACACTTACACTTAAAAATAAGCCGTTAAAGGGTGAAAACCTAAACAAGCCCCCAAACGGACCCATAAGAGGCACGAACACCGCGCACGAGACCAATGTAACTTGTACGAACTGACCGCGTAGTCCCGGGTCTCCCGATTTGAGAATATGACGATAATTTGCAAAAATCAACACTTAAACTTAAAAACAGGCCGTTAAAGGGTGAAAACCCAAATATGCTCCCAAACGGACCCGTAAGAGGCACGAACACCTTGTACGGGACCAATGAAGCTTGTAGGAACTGTCCGCGTAGTCGCGGGTCTCTCGGTTTGAGAATACGACGATAAATTGTAAAAATCAACACTTAGACTTAAAAACAAGCCGTTAAAGGGTGAAAACATAAACCGGCCCCCAAACGGACCCGTAAGAGGCATGAACACCTCGCACGGGACCAATGTAACTTGTACAAACTGACCGCGTAGCCCCGGGTTTCCTGGTTTGAGAATATGACGATAATTTGCAAAAATCAACACTTCAACTTAAAAACAGGCCGTTAAAGGGTGAAAACCAAAACCAGCCACCAAATGCCCCTATAGGAGGCACGAACACCTCGAACGAGACCAATGTAACTTGTACGAACTGACCACGTAGTCCCGGGTCTCCCGGTTTGAGAATATGACGATAATTTGCAAAAATCAACACTTAAACTTAAAAGCTGGCCGTTAAAGGGTGAAAACCCAAACCAGCTCCCAAACGGACCCGTCAGAGGCATGAACACCTCGTACGGGACCAATGTAGCTTGTAGGAACTGACCGCGTAGTCGAAGGGTCTCCCGATTTGAGAATACGATGATAATTTGCAAAGATCAACACTTAGACTTAAAAATAAGCCGTTAAAGGGTGAAAACCTACCAGCCCCCAAACGGACCTGTAAGAGGCATGGACACCTCGCACGGGACCAATATAACTTGTACGAACTGATCGCGTAGTCCTGGGTCTCTCGGTTTGAGAATATCACGATAATTTGCAAAAATCAACACTTCAACTTATATACACGCCGTTAAAGGGTGAAAACCAAAACCAACCACCAAATGCCCCTGTAGGAGGCACGAACACCTCGTACGAGACCAATGTAACTTGTACAAACTGACCGCGTAGTCTCGGGTCTCCCGATTGGTGAATATGACGATAATTTGCAAAAATCAACACTTAAACTTAAAAATAGTCCGTTAAA
Organism: Sambucus nigra; assembly: GCA_949130495.1. NCBI lineage: Eukaryota > Viridiplantae > Streptophyta > Magnoliopsida > Dipsacales > Adoxaceae > Sambucus > Sambucus nigra. The sequence goes on from OX422219.1 coordinate 63,957,900, forward strand.
GGGTGAAAACCCAAACCAGCTCCCAAACGGACCCTTAAGAGGCACGAACACCTCGCACGGTACCAATGTAGCTTGTATGAGCTGACCGCGTAGTTGCGGGTCTCCCAGTTTGAGAATACGATGATAATTTGCAAAAATAACACTTACACTTAAAAACAAGCCGTTAAAGGGTGAAAACCTAAACAAGCCCCCAAACGGACCCATAAGAGGCACGAACACCTCGCACGAGACCAATGTAACTTATACGAACTGAACGCGTAGTCCCGGGTCTCCCGATTTGAGAATATGACGATAATTTGCAAAAATCAACACTTAAACTTAAAAACAGGCCGTTAAAGGTTGAAAACCCAAATATGCTCCCAAACAGACCCGTAAGAGGCACGAACACCTTGCACGGGACCAATGTTGCTTGTATGAACTGACCGCGTAGTCGCGGGTCTCCCGGTTTGAGAATACGATGATAAATTGTAAAAATCAACACTTAGACTTAAAAACAAGCCGTTAAAGGGTGAAAACCTAAACCGGCCCCCAAACGGACCCATAAGAGGCATTAACACCTCGCACGGGACCAATGTAACTTGTACGAACTGACCGCGTATCCCTTGGGTCTTTCGATTTGAGAATATAACAATAATTTGCAAAAATCAACACTTCAACTTAAAAATAGGTCGTTAAAGGGTGAAAACCAAAACTAGCCACCAAATGCCCCTGTTGGAGGCACGAACACCTCTCACGGGATGATTGTAACTTGTACGAACTCACCGCGTAGTCCCGGGTCTCCCGGTTGGTGAATATGACGATAATTTGCAAAAATCAACACTTAGACTTAAAAACAAGCCTTTAAAGGGTGAAAAGCCAAACCATCCCCCAAACGGACCCGTAAGATTCACGAACACATCACACGGGACCAATGTAACTTGTAGGAACTGACCGCATAGTCTCGGGTCTCCCGGTTTGAGAATACAACGATAATTTGCAAAAATCAACACTTAAACTTAAAAACTAGCCATTAGAGGGTGAAAACCCAAACCAACCCCCAAACGACCCCGTAGGAGGCACGGACACCTCGCACGGGACCAATGTAACTTGTAGGAAGTGACCGCGTAGTCTTGGGTCTCCCGGTTTGAGAATATGACGATAATTTGCAAAAATCACACTTAAACTTAAAAATAAGCCGTTAGAGGGTGAAAACCCAAACCAGCCCCCAAACGACGCCGTAGGAGGCACGAACACCTCGCACGGGACCAATGTAACTTGTAGGAACTGACCGCGTAGTCTCAGGTCTCCCGGTTTGAGAATATGATGATAATTTGCAAAAATCACACTTAAACTTAAAAACAAGCCGTTAGAGGGTGAAAACCCAAACCAGTCCCCAAACGACACCATAAGAGGCACGAACACCTCGCATGGGACCAATGTAACTTGTAGGAACTTACCGCGTTGTCCCGGGTCTCTCGGTTTGAGAATATGACGATAATTTGCAAAAATCACACTTAGACATAAAAACAAGCCGTTAAAGGGTGAAAACCCAAAACAGCCCCCAAACGACCTCGTAAGAGGCACGAACACCTCGCAGGAGACCAATGTAACTTGTAGGAACTATCCGCGTAGTCTCGGATCTCTCAGTTTGAGAATACGATGATAATTTGCAAAAATCAACACTTAAACTTAAAAACTAGCCATTAGAGGGTGAAAACCCCAACCAACCCCCAAACGACCTCGTAGGAGGCACGAACACCTCGCACGGGACCAATGTAACTTGTAGGAACTGACCGCGTAGTCTCGGGTCTCCCGATTTGAGAATATAACGATAATTTATAAAAATCACACTTAAACTTAAAAACAAGCCATTAGAGGGTGAAAACTCAAACCAGCCCCCAAACGACACCGTAGGAGGCACGAACACCTTGCACGAGACCAATGTACCTTGTAGAAACTGATCGCATAGTCTCGGGTCTCCCGGTTTAAGAATATGACGATAATTTGCAAAAATCACACTTAAACTTAAAAACAAGCCGTTAGAGGGTGAAAACTCAAACCAGCCCCCAAACGACATCGTAGGAGGCACGAACACCTCGCACGAGACCAATGTAACTTGTAGAAACTCACCGCGTAGTCTCGGGTCTCCCGGTTTGAGAATATGACGATAATTTGCAAAAATCACACTTAAACTTGAAAATAAGCCGTTAGAGGGTAAAAACCCAAACCAGCCCCCAAACGACACCGTAGGAGGTACGAACACCTCGCACAAGACCAATGTAACTTTTAGGAACTAACCGCGTAGTCCCCGGTCTCTCGGTTTGAGAGTATGACGAGAGTTTGCAAAAATCACACTTAGACTTAAAAACAAGCCGTTAAAGGGTGAAAACCCAAACCAGCCCCCAAATGACCTCGTAAGAGGCACGAACACCTCGCACGGTACCAATGTAACTTGTAGCAACTGACCGTGTAATTCCGGGTCTCTCGGTTTTAGAATATGACGATAATTTGCAAAAATCACACTTAGACTTAAAAACAGGCCGTTAAAGGGTGTAAACCTAAACCAGCTACCAAACGCCCCCCGTAGGAGCCACGAACACCTCACACGGGACCAATGTAACTTGTAGGAACTAACCGCATAGTCTCGGGTCTCCCCGTTTGAGACTATGACAATAATTTTCAAAAATCAACACTTAGACTTAAAAACAGGTCGTTAAAGGGTGAAAACCTAAATCAACCCCCAAACGGACTCGTAAGAGGCACGAACACATCACACGGGACCAATGTAACTTGTAAGAACTGACCGCATAGTCCCGGGTCTCCCGGTTTGAGAATAAAAATCAACACTTAAACTTAAAAACAAGCCGTTAGAGGGTGAAAATCCAAACCAACCCCCAAACGACCCCGTAGGAGGCACGAACACCTCGCACGAGACCAATGTAACTTGTAGGAATTGATCGCGTAGTCTCGGGTCTCCCTATTTGAGAGTATGATGATAATTTGAAAAAATCACACTTAAACTTAAAAACAAGCCGTTAGAGGGTGAAAACCCAAATTAGCCTCCAAACGACACCGTATGAGGCACAAACACCTCGCACGGGACCAATGTAACTTGTAGGAACTGACTGCGTAGTCCCGGGTCTCTCGGTTTGAGAATATGACGATAATTTGTAAAAATCACACTTAGACTTAAAAATAAGTCGTTAAAGGGTGAAAACCCAAACCAACCCCCAAACGACACTGTAGGAGGTACGAACACCTTGCACAGGACCAATGTAACTTTTAGGAACTAACCGCGTAGTCCCCGGTCTCTCGATTTGAGAATATGACGATAATTTGAAAAAATCACACTTAGACATAAAAACAAGCCGTCAAAGGGTGAAAACCCAAAACAACCCCCAAATGACCTCGTAAGAGGCACGAACACCTTGCACGGGACCAATGTAGCTTGTACGAACTGATCGCATAGTCGCGGGTCTCCCGGTTTGAGAATATGACGATAATTTGCAAAAATAACACTTACATTTAAAAACAAGCCGTTAAAGGGTGAAAACCTCAACAAGCCCCCAAACGGACCCATAAGAGGCACGAACACCGCGCACGAGACCAATGTAACTTGTACGAACTGACCGCGTAGTTCCGGGTCTCCCGATTTGAGAATATGATAATTTTCAAAAACTAACACTTAAACTTAAAAACAGGCCGTTAAAGGGTGAAAACCCAAATCTGCTCCCAAACGAACCCGTAAGAGGCACGAACACCTTGTACGGGACCAATGAAGCTTGTAGGAACTGTCCGCGTAGTCGCAGGTCTCTCGGTTTGAGAAGACGATGATAAATTGTAAAAATCAACACTTAGACTTAAAAACAAGCCGTTAAAGGGTGAAAACCTAAACCGGCCCCCAAACGGACCCGTAAGAGGCATGAACACCTCACACGGGACCAATGTAACTTGTACAAACTGACCGCGAAGCCCCGGGTCTCCTGGTTTGAGAATATGACGATAATTTGCAAAAATCAACACTTCAACTTAAAAACAGGCCGTTAAAGGGTGAAAACTAAAACCAGCCACCAAATGCCCCTGTAGGAGGCACGACACCTCACACGAGACCAATGTAACTTGTACGAACTGACCGCGTAGTCCCGGGTCTCCCGGTTTGAGAATATGATGATAATTTGCAAAAATCAACACTTAAACTTAAAAATAGGCCGTTAAAGGGTGAAAACCCAAACCAGCTCCCAAACGGACCCGTAAGAGGCACGAACACCTCGTACGGGACCAATGTAGCTTGTAGGAACTGACCGCGTAGTCGAAGGGTCTCCCGATTAGAAAATACGACGATAATTTGCAAAAATCAACACTTCGACTTAAAAATAAGCCGTTAAAGGGTGAAAACCTACCAGCCCCCAAACGGACCTGTAAGAGGCATGGACACCTCGCACGGGACCAATATAACTTGTACGAACTGACCGCGTAGTCCTGGGTCTCTCGGTTTGTGAATATCACGATAATTTGCAAAAATTAACACTTCAACTTATATACAGGCCGTTAAAGGGTGAAAACCAAAACCAGCCACCAAATGCCCCTGTAGGAGGCACGGACACCTCGAACGAGACCAATGTAACTTGTACAAACTGACCGCGTAGTCTCGGGTCTCCCGATTGGAGAATATGACGATAATTCACAAAAATCAACACTTAAACTTAAAAATAGGCCGTTAAAGGGTGAAAACCCAAACCAGCTCCCAAACGGACCCGTAAGAGGCACGAACACCTTGCACGGTACCAATGTAGCTTGTATGAGCTGACCGCGTAGTCGCGGGTCTCCCAGTTTGAGAATATGACGATAATTTTCAAAAATAACACTTACACTTAAAAACAAGCCGTTAAAGGGTGAAAACCTAAGCAAGCCCCCAAACGGACCCATAAGAGGCACAAACACCTCGCACGAGACCAATGTAACTTATACGAACTGAACGCGTAGTCCCGGGTCTCCCGATTTGAGAATATGACGATAATTTGCAGAAATCAACACTTAAACTTAAAAACAGGCCGTTAAAGGGTGAAAACCCAAATATGCTCCCAAACAGACCCGTAAGAGGCACGAACACCTTGCACGAGACCAATGTAGCTTGTAGGAACTGACCGTGTAGTCGCGGTTCTCCCGGTTTAAGAATACGTTGATAAATTGTAAAAATCAACACTTAGACTTAAAAACAAGCCGTTAAAGGGTGAAAACCTAAACCGGCCCCCAAACGGACCCATAAGAGGCATTAACACCTCGCACGGGACCAATGTAACTTGTACGAACTGACCGCGTAGCCCCGGGTCTCCCGGATTGAGAATATAACGATAATTTGCAAAAATCAACACTTCAACTTAAAAACAGGCCGTTAAAGGGTGAAAACCAAAACTAGCCACCAAATGCCCCTGTTGGAGGCACGAACACCTCTCACGGGACGATTGTAACTTGTACGAACTCACCGCATAGTCCTGGGTCTCCCGATTGGAGAATATGACGATAATTTACAAAAATCAACACTTAGACTTAAAAACAAGCCTTCAAAGGGTGAAAAGCCAAACCATCCCCCAAACGGACCCGTAAGAGTCATGAACACATCACACGGGACCAATGTAACTTGTAGGAACTGACCACATAGTCTCGGGTCTCCCGGTTTGAGAATACGACGATAATTTGTAAAAATCAACACTTAAACTTAAAAACTAGACATTAGAGGGTGAAAACCCAAACCAACCCCCAAACGACCCCGTAGGAGGCACGAACACCTCGCACGAGACCATTGTACCTTGTAGGAATTGATCGCGTAGTCTCGGGTCTCCCGGTTTGAGAATATGACGATAATTTGCTAAAATCACACTTAAACTTAAAAATAAGCCGTTAGAGGGTGAAAACTCAAACCAGCCCCCAAACGACGCCGTAGGAGGCACGAACACCTCGCACGGGACCAATGTAACTTGTAGGAACTGACCGCGTAGTCTCAGGTCTCCCGGTTTGAGAATATGCTGATAATTTGCAAAAATCACACTTAGACTTAAAAACAAGCTGTTAGAGGGTGAAAACCCAAACCAGCCCCCAAACGACATCGTAAGCGGCACGAACACCTCGCACGGGACCAATGTAACTTGTAGGAACTGACCGCGTAGTCCCGGGTCTCTCGGTTTGAGAATGTGACGAAAATTTGCAAAAATCACACTTAGACATAAAAACAAGCCGTTAAAGGGTGAAAACCCAAAACAGCCCCCAAACGACCTCGTAAGAGGCACGAACACCTCGCAGGAGACCAATGTAACTTGTAGGAACTGACCCCGTAATCCAGGGTCTCTTGGTTTGAGAATATGACGATAATTTGCAAAAATCACACTTAGACTTAAAAACAGACCGTTAAAGGGTGTAAACCTAAACCAGCCACCAAACGCCCCCGTAGGAGGCACGAACACCTCACACGGGACCAATGTAACTTGTAGGAACTGACCGCGTAGTCCCGGGTCTCCCCGTTTGAGAATATGATGATAATTTTCAAAAATCAACACTTAGACTTAAAAACAGGTCGTTAAAGGGTGAAAATGTAAATCAGCCCCCAAACGGACTCATAAGAGGCACGAACACATCACACCGGACCAATGTAACTTGTAGGAACTGACCGTGTAGTCTTGAGTCTCCCGGTTTGAGAATAAAAATCAACACTTAAACTTAAAAACAAGCCGTTAGAGGGTGAAAACCCAAACCAACCCCCAAACGACCCCGTAAGAGTCACAAACACCTCGCACGGGACCAATGTAACTTGTAACAACTGACCGCATAGTCTCGGGTCTCCCGGTTTGAGAATATGACGATAATTTGCAAAAATCACACTTAAACTTATAAACAAGTCGTTAGAGGGTGAAACCCAAACTAGCCCCCAAACGACACCATAGGAGGCACGAACACCTCGCACGGGACCGATGTAACTTGTAGGAACTGACCGCGTAGTCCTGGGTCTGTCGCTTTGAGAGTATGACGATAATTTACAAAAATCACACTTAGATTTAAAAATAAGCCGTTAAAGGGTGAAAACCCAAACCAGAGCCCAAACGACCTCGTAAGAGACACGAACACCTCGCATGGGACCAATGTAATTTGAAGGAACTCATCGTGTAATCCCGGGTCTCTCGGTTTGGGAATATGATGATAATTTGAAAAAATCTCACTTAGACTTAAAGGCAGGCCGTTAAAGGGTGTAAACCTAAACCAGGCACCAAACATCCCCGTAGGAGGCACGAACACCTCACACGGGACCAATGTAACTTGTAGGAACTGACCGCGTAGTCCCGGGTCTCCCCGTTTGAGTATATGACGATAATTTATAAAAATAAACACTTAGACTTAAAAATAGGTCGTTAAAGGGTGAAAACCTAAATCAGCCCCCAAACGGACCCGTAAGAGGCATGAACACCTCGCACGGGACCAATGTAACTTGTATGAACTGACCGCGTAGTCCCGGGTCTCTCGATTTGAGAATATGACGATAATTTGCAAAAACTAATACTTCAACTTAAAAACCGGCCGTTAAAGGGTGAAAACCAAAACTAGCCACCAAATGCCCCTGTAGGAGGCATGAACACCTCTCATGGGATGAATGTAACTTGTACGAACTGACCGCGTAGTCCCGGGTCTCCCGATTGGAGAATATGACGATAATTTGCAAAAATTAACACTTAGACTTAAAAACAAGCCTTTAAAGGGTGAAAACCCAAACCAACCCCCAAACGGACCCGTAATAGTCACAAACACATCGCACGGGACCAATGTAACTTGTAGGAACTAACCGCGTAGTCTCGGGTCTCCCAGTTTGAGAATACGATGATAATTTGCAAAAATCAACACTTAAACTTAAAAACTAGCCATTAGAGGGTGAAAATCCCAACCAACCCCCAAACGACCTCGTAGGAGGCACGGACACCTCACACGGGACCAATGTAACTTGTAGGAACTGACCGTGTAGTCTCAGGTCTCCCGATTTGAGAATATGACGATAATTTATAAAAATCACACTTAAACTTAAAAACAAGCCGTTAGAGGGTGAAAACTCAAACCAGCCACAAAACGACATCGTAGGAGGCACGGACACCTCGTACGAGACCAATGTAACTTGTAGAAACTGATCGCATAGTCTCGGGTCTCCCAATTTGAGAATATGACGATAATTTGCAAAAATCACACTTAAACTTAAAAACAAGCCGTTAGAGGATGAAACCTCAAACCAGTCCCCAAACGACATCGTAGGAGGCACGAACACCTCGCACGAGACCAATGTAACTTGTAGAAACTGACCGCATAGTCTCGGGTCTCCCGATTTGAGAATATGATGATAATTTGCTAAAATCACACTTAAACTTGAAAACAAGCCGTTAGAGGGTAAAAACCCAAACCAGCCCCCAAACGACACCGTAGGAGGTACAAACACCTCGCACAGGACCAATGTAACTTTTAGGAACTAACCGCGTAGTCCCCGGTCTCTCGGTTTGAGAATATGATGATAATTTGCAAAAATCACACTTAGACTTAAAAACAAGTCGTTAAAGGGTGAAAACCCAAACCAGCCCCCAAACGACCTCGTAAGAGGCACGAACACCTCGCACGGTACCAATGTAACTTGTAGCAACTGACCGTGTAATTCCGGGTCTCTCGGTTTGAGAATATGACGATAATTTGCAAAAATCACACTTAGACTTAAAAACAGGCCGTTAAAGGGTGTAAACCTAAACCAGCTACCAAACGCCCCCCGTAGGAGCCACGAACACCTCACACGGGACCAATGTAACTTGTAGGAACTAACCACGTAGTCTCAGGTCTCCCCGTTTGAGAATATGACGATAATTTTCAAAAATCAACACTTAGACTTAAAAACAGGTCGTTAAAGGGTGAAAACCTAAATCAACCCCCAAACGGACTCGTAAGAGGCACGAACACATCACACGGGACCAATGTAACTTGTAGGAACTGACCGTATAGTCCCGGGTCTCTCGGTTTGAGAATAAAAATCAACACTTAAACTTAAAGACAAGCCGTTAGAGTGTGAAAACCCAAACCAACCCCCAAACGACCACGTAGGAGGCACGAACACCTCGCACGAGACCAATGTAACTTGTAGGAACTGATCGCGTAGTCTCGGGTGTCCCGATTTGAGAATATGATGATAATTTGAAAAAATCACACTTAAACTTAAAAACAAGTCGTTAGAGGGTGAAAACCCAAATTAGCCTCCAAACGACACCGTAGGAGGCACAAACACCTCGCACGGGACCAATGTAACTTATAGGAACTGACTGCGTAGTCCCGGGTCTCTCGATTTGAGAATATGACGATAATTTGTAAAAATCACACTTAGACTTAAAAATAAGTCGTTAAAGGGTGAAAACCCAAACCAGCCCCCAAACGACCTCGTAAGAGGCACGAACACCTCGCACGGGATCAATGTAACTTGTAGGATTTGACCACGTAATCTCGAGTCTCTCGGTTTGAGAATATGATGATAATTAGCAAAAATCACACTTAGACTTAAAAACAGGCCGTTAAAGGGTGTAAACTTAAACCAACCATCAAACGCCCTCGTAGAAGGCACGAACACCTCACACGGGACCAATGTAACTTGGAGGAACTGACCGCGTAGTCTCGAGTCTCTCGACGGACTCGTAAGAGGCACGAATAACTCGCACGGGACCAATGTAACTTGTAGGAACTGACCGCGTAGTCCCGGATCTCCCGGTTTGAGAATAAAAATCAACACTTAAACTTAAAAACAAGCCGTTAGAGGGTTAAAACCCAAAACAGCCCCCAAACGTCCCCGTAGGAGGCACGAACACCTCGTACAGGACCAATGTAACTTGTAGGAACTGGCCGCGTAGTCCTGAGTCTCTCGGTTTGCGAATATGATGATAATTTGCAAAAATCATACTTAGACTTAAAAACAAGCCGTTAGAGGGTGAAAACCCAAACCAGCCGCTAAACGACCCCGTAGGAGGCACGAACACCTTGCACGGGACCAATGTAACTTGTAGGAACTAACCGCTTAGTCCCGGATCTCCCCGTTTGAGAATATGATGATAATTTGCAAAAATCAACACTTAAACTTAAAAACCAGCCCTTAAAGGGTGAAAACCCAAACCAGCACCCAAACGGACCCGTAAGAGTCACGAACACCTCGCACGGGACCATTGTAACTTGTACGAACTGACCGCGTAGTCCCGGGTCTCCCGGTTTGAGAATATGATAATAATTTTCAAAAATCAACACTTAAACTTAAAAATAGGTCGTTAAAGGTTGAAAACTCACACCAACCCTTAAACAGGCCGTTGAGAATATAATAATAAGTGTGAATCGTATATGCAATTTTTCTGCTTGAATACGATTTTTTTAAAAATGACCTGGTTACTAATATCGTATCTTTTTTGTGTCTTATTTTTTTTGTAGGATGACATTTGATCGCTAGCTTTTATCCACTTGGAATGCACGAAGAAGTCAATGCTTTACAATAAGGGGATTATTTATTTGGTGTTGTTAATACTAAGGATTCTATTTTTTGTGTTTTGGCCGAGCATAATTTAGTAGTTTTATTGTTTACTTTATGGCCGTACTGGCTATAGTAGTTTTATTGTCGACTTTTATGGCCGTGCGGGCTTTATATGGGCAAATTTTATGTTAGCAGGTTTTGGAATGCTAAAAAAATAGAGGAAACTCTGCCCAATTTTTTTTTTATCTTGGAACTATTAGCTCTTGTAATTTTTTGAAGTTTTTATGCACATTAGTTTATCAATAACATGAGATATTCATAATTTGTGAATTTTCTTGATTTTTTTATTTTTTTGCAAATAATAAATATTTATCCTATCAGATTTGGAATTTGCAGATTTTCCAGATTTGTTTCCTATTATTTGTTTTTTTATTAATTTAAAAATCTGGCACGGTTTTAAACCGTCCCAAAATCGTGTCAATTTATAAAAATGAGAACGCTTATAAAACAATCTGGCACGCTTTATAATCGTGCCAAAAGCGTGCCAGAAAATATACAGTTTGGCACGGTTTTGGCATGTGCCAAAAGCGTGCTAGATTTAACATCTAACACGGTTTAAAAGCTTGTCAAAAGCGCGCCAGATAAAAAACTGGCACAGTTTAAAAGCGTGCCAGTTTGGAAAATCTGGCACGGTTTTAAACCGCGCCAGAAAATCTGGCACGCCTGATTCTGACACGATTTTGAACCGTGCCAGTTTTCTATTTTTGGTGTAGTGTATGAGCCCTTCTCTCTTTCCAACTTCTTTTTTATTTCGTCGAGGACTGTCCTGTTGGTAGTTTCTGATTGCCCGTTGTTCTAGGGGTAGACCACTAAACTGTAGTAATTCCTAGTCATTTGCTCGTAGAAATTTTCAAAGAGGCTTCTCCAAACTTTCTATCATTGCCTCTTATGATGTTTCATGGAATTTAAAAGTGTATAACGATGTTCCTCCAAATGAATGTGGTCATGTAAACATTTATGATATTTTCCAGTGGTTCCCCCTCAATCCATTTTGAAAAGTAGTATGAGCTGACCAGAAGGAACTTCCTACTGCCAGACGCCAGGGGTAGTGAGACAACAATATACTCGCTACATAAAAGGCGAATGACTTGTGTGGGTTTTGAGGTTGCTAGTGGGCTGATGCAATAAAGGGGAGAACAACTTGTAGTTTTTGCACGTCCAGACGTATGCGATCGTGTCTTGTGGCATATATGGCCACCAGTACCCTTATTCCATAGCTCTGAATGTCAATATTTTTCATATCACCTCATATAAATCGTATACGGTTTGGTTGACATCGTTTGGGTGAACACACTACAAATATGGTCGTGAAAAGGTGCAGCGATAAGGCGTATCGATTATCGATAAGTTGAATCGAGAAGATATTATTCGGGTAATTTTTTATAGATTCTTGTCATCATGCAGAACATCATCTTCCAAATAACAAATTATCGGATCCATCCAAGTTAGGGCCAGTCAATGGCCATAACCACTTGACAACCTTCCCCGGATTAATGTTGGGTTGGTCGAGATACTCTACTTGAATTATTTATTTAAGGTCTCCCTTCACAGCTGAAGAAAGTGAAACCAAGGCTTCCACGTGACTGTTATTCCCTCTACATAACCGTTACACTTATACATGTTGGAACTGAATAACCAGGTGATTAGGGGTGTGAAAGGTAGCACAGTGTCAGTACGCCAATCGTTGTTTTCGGTTCACCGCCTCAATACAAAAACTAAAACTATGACTACACTCTTTTAAGGGAGTACAACGGCCACTCAAATTCACTAGTTGAAGGAATTTAACTAATTTAATACGTCAGGAATAAAAGTGTAAAAGATAAGTGTTAACAAAAAGAAAGAAAAGATTACTAGGCATGCATATTTAAACTACGATTAACAAAGGGAATAAAAACTATAGGTTGCGACTAATATCCTGTAACACCCCATGATTTGGGGACTGAAAAATAAAATTTTTGGGAGAAATAAAATTTATTTAAATAGGAGAATTTTAAAATTTAGAAATTGTGGTCCAAAAAAAAAATTTAGGACGTTATAAAGTATTCCAGATGATGATTTTGAGTGTGTTATCGATTCCGGATGGGTTGAGATAGTCGAAATGACTGTCCTTGGGATTTATTTCGGTTTCGAAATATTTTTAAGTTAGTTTGACTCGAATTGGAGTAAACGAGTCATTTAAAGTGTGTATTATCATTTAAAACTGGGATTTATGTTTTAAATGCTTAAGAGGCTTACGGATCAGCCTATCTCATTTGTGAGAAAGAGATAAAGAAGAAGAAAGGAAGAAGAGAGAGGAGAAAGCTTGAAGATTTCTGGCCAATACACGATTTTGAGGATGATTCATCCCCTGCAATTTTGAGGCAAGTGTTTAATCTTGCTAAATAATTCATTTGTGTATTTTATTTCATAATTTGTGGATAAAAGAATTGGATTTTGGGTTATATGACAAAACCAAATTTTTGGGTAAAAATCTTACCTTTGAGGTTATATAAATTGTTGGGTAGTTATATGATGAGTTTTAAGGTTAGAAATTGATGGTTGGGACATGATATATGGGGATTTTTCGAATTTTGGATTTAGAGAAATAAAGCCATTTTTGTAACTTTCTGAACAGGCCGAATCGATTTGCCCCTGGCGAATCGATTCGCCATGTTGCAGAACCATCAGGTCTTTAGGGCCGAATCGATTCGCCCTTTGCGAATCGATTCGGTAAGTATCAGACTTACAGATCTAGATGGGTCGAATCGATTCACTGGGGCCAAATTGATTCGCTGTTAGGACCGAATCGATTCGGAAACAGGGCTGTTTTTCTAGATTTTTCTGGAATGAGTTTTACTCCATTTCGATTGGGTTTCTCGATTTGGAACTTATATATATGACGCGAGAGCTACGTTTTGGAGTATTCTTGAGGGTTTTCCACATGTTATGATCGCGGGGACATATCGAAGTAGTTTGGGAATATACTATGTATTGGAGTTGATGGTATCGATATAGTGGGAAATTTCATTAGGGATGGGAGTCCCATTTAAAGTTTAAAAAGTGAGTTAACATAAGGTGCAAGGTTAGGGACTTTTCGAGGAAGTTGTGAAGATATGGAGAGAGATTGTTATGTCGACTTTTATATTGAATCCTTCAAGCGATAGGATTTTATTCAGATAGTACGGGTAGACCAACGAGGGACAGGTCGAATATCCTTAATGATGATGAATTTGGAGATTAAATCGAAAACGTGGTAATGTTAAGGGTTCAATTGAGTAAAAGAACCGAGATCTTAGTTCGAAAGGATTTTATATAGATTATCGAGTCCTAGTTAGATGTATATTTATAGTCAGAGTAATTTTATATAGGTGGGCATACGGTTATATAAGGTGTGTATAGGGATGAATATATACGTTCGATATTGTGATAGTATCTTCAATGATGGACATAATGGAAGAATATTCATATCATAGGTGAATTTGATGTATATATTTCAAGTGAAAGACTATGTAAGGGAAATGTTTTGAGTATGTATGTGTTATATCTACGGTGAGTATTACGAGAGTTGTATACATATCACCAGCCTCTTTTACTTGAAGAATAATGATTGGAGATAGGGTATGTATATATATATATATATTAAATGAGGATATATATGGCGTGAATGTATATCTCTTATGTGATGATTTATGCATATGATGTGATTGCATGTATATATATTTGTGGTGTGAATGATATATATACTTATTGTGTGAGCATACCCGACACATGCTATCATGGGAGGTTGCGCGATGTGGGTGAGGCCCCTGGATTGAGGAGCAGGGTGCGTATAGTCCCCAGGTCATAGTCGTCCATTATTATTTGTGTGATTTTATTTTGGGGGTGAGAAGTCTTGGGTATGAGTCGTTCTCAGTTTTTGGTTAGGAATTATGATCTCTTCCCATATGTTAGGATTGATTTTGTTCCGTAGCGGTGTGATAATAGTCTGATATGTGGTAACCCGAGAGAAACTGAGTAATTCCTGGAAGATGATATCATGCTGCAGTATTTTTTTTGTATCCTATAACCGTTTATGTTATGAGTATAGCAAAGTGTGCATTATGTGTGTTATGTATACGTGGCTATAGGATTGAATGATTATTATATATATTTAGAGTAAATATGTATATCCTATAGGTGAAGGTTATATGAATTTTCTAAGATGTACATCTTGTGAGATTTTGGTGTAATAGTTTATCGGGGTCGAACGATCGTAATTAGAGACAATTGCTGATATATTAACCCCAAGGATTTAAATGGAGATTCTAATTGTGTACTTAGAGATAGTATTCAATAATTAAGTAGTTTCAGTTATGGGATATGTGTGGAGGACATAATGGATCACTACGATCAACATTGTCAAGGAGTAGTGTATCGGGGGGGTCCTTGTCTGGATTTCGCTTTGCGAGACGTCCCACGCACGAAACGTAGTGTAAGGTTGGGAGTAGGGAGAATTTTAGTCCTTAATAATTGTTTGTTTGTCATTTAGTGATCGAAGTTTTATAAAAGTAGGATGTAATGTGTGCTTATTCTGCCGTTAAGGACTTGCATAAGTTATATATTAAATTGGATCAACTCTAATAAGGTGCATATGTGTGTGCTTATGAAATCTATAGATATATATAATATGGGTGTGAACTTAAGGTATGATAGGATGGGAGGATTTTTTTTTACCCTTAGAAGATATCGGGTAGAAACACTTGAGTTTATGTACGTATTTTTAGGTGCGCGCTTTAGTTGAGAGATGAGTTTGGAGTTCCAAGGGAGTGCGACTCCACTTTATTTATGAAATTGTGCATTTATAATTATTATGCACTGTTATGCACTTGCTATAAACATTTTTACACCTCGGGCTCTGACCTTTTTATATTTCTCTTTTGTTATATATATATATATAGTTCATTTTGTAAAATCGGGTTTATACCCAAGGACTATTTGTAGCTGTTTATATTTCTTCCCTGTGGTTGTTGTATTATCTGTGCCCCGACAGCTTATTCGGTTAATTCTTTTTGTGTACTCATTTTATTTTAATTTTTAGCACTTCTTTTATCATGGTACTTGTGTACATTATACCTTTGCTAGTAGTTTTATATTGTTGTGTTGATGTCCATTGTATGTTTTTGTCTAATTTTGGCATCCGCTTTTATAGTTTTAGGTACTTAGCCTTATCTATTTTAGTACCGTCAGTAGATTCTGAGGATGATCCATCTGAGATTCCTAATTAAATGTAGTATAGGGCTGGTCACCTGTTATTATTTTAAGCGGGTTGTTAGAGATGGTATCAGAGCATCAGGTTCTAGTGTCTTTAGGATCTGTGCGGGTTTTCTGCGTTCTTCTGCAAGCATTTTGATGTAGAGCCCTACTATTTGGATTATTGTGTTCACTACATTTATCTTCTTCTGCAATGTGTACTCACTTAAATGACATTTTGACACAGCTGCTTTCGTCTCTGACGTCACCAAAATTTTGTCGTCCATGTAGGGCAAATATGGGGGCTGATAGTGTGGAACCCCAAATGCTCATAGGGACCGTCACCACAACCAAAGTTACTGATAGTGTGGCACGAACGATGGATGCTGCCATTGTTGCGATGGCACATCATCCCGCAGTTTCGATAAGCTCAAGACCACCCAGGACCATCTGTGTGGGAATGAGTACTAGAAGCCTTTAGGAAAAGACATCCTTCAGGCTCTTCAGAGAGAGCTGATGCAATATTTGCAAGTCAGTGAAAGAAGGATTCACAAGGCACCTTTGAATGGATGTGTGCAGAGTGATGCAATGCCTATAACGGATTTTGGGCACGCTTTGACTAGAAGTATTTTTCTTTTCACAATTCAGGCGGAAATAAGAAGGAGACTATTAGATATGACTCAAAGTGATCGATTGTTGGTGAGTATAAATAAGAATCTACTTGATTGGAATACTTTGCACCCGAAAAGGTACATATAGAGAAGAAGTGAACAGTGAAGTTCTTGAGAGGTATAGATTGAGAAATTCGTCAACAATTGTTAAGAAACCTGGTGTTGCTGAATTTACCGATGAAAGGTATGTGGTATTTTCCCATTGTCAGGAGTATCATCTTCAGTTAAGAAGGGAGTAAGAAATTTAGAGACTTGGGTTCATTGAGTTGGATTGAAGGAGTTATCGGGGGTCGCAATAGCGCTTTGTCCTTCAGGATGGTTAGGAAGGATTTTCGGGAGGACGTTTCTTTGAGGAGAATTAGGCCTTAGGGAGAAGGGCTTATCGCGGAAGGAGTAGAGGGACCTAGGGATGAAGTGAAACAATTGAATTATGGAAGTATAAGGTAGAATACCTTTATTTGGGTTTAAGGTCACGCTTTACGCCGTATTGGGAACGTCACACGTAAGGTATAATGAGGAGTTAGCCGCCATAACCATAGTGTGTACAGAATTTCCTTGGCGGAAGGAGTGAGTAAGTACGGCCTGTGTATGCCATCTTTTGGGATAATAGATCATTTTGTAATGAGCTAGTAGAGAGCTTTGCTATTGATTTCTAGAAGTGAGGATTGTTAAGGGTTGTTGAGTAGTGACTAAGGTTATCGTTGGTGCAGGTAATTGTAGTGTTCCATTGATGGAAGGACTTACCTTGCGGGAATGATTTAATGTGATGTAAAGGAATTGTATAACTGAGGAGGTTCATATTTTAGCAGATTCATTGTTGAGAAGGGAATTTAGCTTAGGTTTGTGCTAGTTTTGAGATCTAGGTGTTGGTGAGAGTATTGTATTTGTTGGGGCCTTGTGTCTTGAATATAAGGTGTTTGATTGGTGTGTCGAAAGATATGAAATTATTTCATAGTATATTGTTATATAGGCCTTCGGACAATACCTCTGGTTTGAAAAATCTTTTATAAAACCTTAACCCTGGTTCAACTGATCTTAATCCCCGACATAGCTACACAATAGTGTATTGGAAGGGTTCCTTGTTTGGATTTCGCTTGCGAAACTTCCCCCGCATGAAAGTAGCGAATGTCAGGAATTGAGAAGAGTTCAACCATTGGAAATTTCAAACCTTTATATACTTAATACGCTATTATAGATAAATTTATTGAGAATTATATTACGATTTGAAGCTAGTGGAGCCGGGTTATGTTTTTACGAGTTGAGCTCGGGAACAGGGTGTATGAGCGCCCTAGTTAGTTAGTTTGACTTTAGAGTTTAAATGATTCGATGTCAGAAGTGGGAGAGATATGTATAGTGATCTTGAGGTTAGATGTAAGAACTAGACGAGGTTCGAAGTCCTAGGTGTAAGTTAAATTTCGAGGACAAAATTTTTGTAAGGGAGAAGTCTTTAATACCCCACGATTTTGGGACTGAGAAATTAAATTTTTGAGAGAAATAAAATTTATTTAAATTGGAGAATTTTAAAATTTAGAAATTGTGGTCCAAAAAAAATTAAGGACGTTATAAAGTATTCCAGATGACGATTTTGAGTGCGCTATTGATTTCGAATGGGTCGAGATAGTCGAAATGACTGTCCTTGGGATTTATTTCGATTCCGAAATATTTTTAAGTTAGTTTGACTCGAATTGGAGTAAACGAGTCATTTAAAGTGTGTATTACCATTTAAAACTGGGATTTATGTTTTAAAGGCTTAAGAGGCTTACGGATCAGCCTATCTCATTCGTGATAAAGAGATAAAGAAGAAGAAAGGAAGAAGAGAGAGGATAAAGCTTGAAGATTTCTGGCCAATACGCGATTTCGAGGATGATTCAACCCCTATAATATTGAGGTAAGTGTTTAATCTTGCTAAATAATTCATTTGTGTATTTTATTTCATAATTTGTGGACAAAAGAATTGAATTTTGGGTTATATGACAACCAAATTTTTGGGTAAAAATATTACCTTTGAGGTTATATAAATTGTTGGCTAGTTATATGAAGAGTTTTGAGGTTAGAAACATGTTTGGGATGAAGATTGATGGTTGGGACATGATATATGGGTATTTGGGGAATTTTGGGTTTAGAGAAATAAATCCATTTTCGTAACTTTCTGAACAAGCCGAATCGATTCGCCCCTTGCGAATCGATTCGCCATGTTGCAGAACCATCAGGTCTTTAGGGCCGAATAGATTCGCCTTTTGCGAATCGATTCGGTAAGTATCAGACTTACAGGTCTAGTTGGGCCGAATCGATTTTCTGGGGCCGAATTGATTCGCTGTTAGGACCGAATCGATTCGGAGTGGCCGAATCGATTCGGAAACAGGGATGTTTATCTAAATTTTTCTAGAAAGAGTTTTACTCCATTTCGGTTGGGTTTCTCGATTTGGAACTTATATATGACGCGAGAGCTACGTTTTGGAGTATGCTTGAGGGTTACCCACATGTTATGATCGCAGGGACATATCGAAGTAGTTTGGGAATATATTATGTACTGGAGTTGATGGTATCGATATAGTGGGAAATTTCATTAGGGATGGGAGTCCGATTTAGAGTTTAAAAAGTGAGTTAACATAAGGTGCAAGGTTAGGGACTTTTCGAGGAAGTTGTGAAGATATGGAGAGAAATTGCTATGTTGACTTTTATATATCCTTCAAGCGATAGGATTTTATTTAGATAGTACGGGTAGACCAACGAGGGACATGTTGAATATCCTCAGTGATGATGAATTTGGAGATTAAATAAAAAATGTGGTAATGTTAAGGGTTCAATTGAGTAAACAAACCGAGATCTTGGTTAAAAAGGATTTTATATAGATTACCGAGTCCTAGTTAGATTTATATTTATAGCCGGAGTAATTATATATCAGAGGGTATACGGTTATATAATGCGTGCATAGGGATGAATATATACGTTCGATATTGTGATAGCATCTTCAATGCTGGACATAATGGAAGAATATTCATAGCATAGGTGAATTTGATGTATATGTTTCAAGTGAAGGACTACGTAAGGGAAATGTTTTGAGTATGTATGTGTTATATCAAGGGTGAGTATTACGAGAGTTGTATTCATATCACCAGCCTCTTTTAGTTGAAGAATAATGATTGGAGATAGGGGATATATATATTAAATGAGTATATATATAGCGCGAATGTATATCTCTTGTGTGATGATTTATTCATATGATGTGATTGCATGTACATATATTTATGGTCTGAATGATATATATACTTATTGTGTGAGCATACCCGACACATGCTATCATGGGAGGTTGACCGATGTGGGTGAGGCCCCTGCTTGAGGAGCAGGGTGCGTATAGTCCCCAGGTCATAGTCGACCATTATTATTTGTGTGATTTTACTTTTGGGGGTGAGAAGTCTTGGGTATGAGTCGTTCTCACTTTCTGGTTAGGAACTATGATCGCTTCCAATATGTTAGGATTGATTTTGTCACCATGGCGGTGTGATAATAGTCCGATATGTGGTAACCCGGGAGAAAGTGAGTAATTCCTAGAAGATGATAGCATAGTGCAGTATTTTTTTTGTATCCTATAACCGTTTATGTTATGAGAATTGCAAAGTGTGCATTATGTGTGTTATGTATACGTGGCTATAGGATTGAATGATTATTATATATATTTAGAGTAAATATATATATCATATAGGTGAAGGTGATATGAATTTTCTAAGATGTACATTTTGTGAGATTTTGGTGTACTAGTTTATCGGGGTCGAACGATCATAGTTAGAGACAATTATTGATATATCAACCCCAATGATTTAAATGGAGATTCTAATTGTGTACTTAGAGATAGTATTCAATAATTAAGTTATTGAAGTTATAGGATATGTGTGGAGGACATAATGGATCCCTACGATCAACATTATCAAGGAGTAGTGTATCGGGGGGGTTCCTTGTCTGGATTTCGCTTTGCGAGACGTCCCACGAACGAAACACAGTGTAGGTTGGGAGTACGGAGAAGTTTAGTCCTTAATAATTGTGTGTTTGTCATTTTGTGATAGAAGTTTTATAAAAGTAGGATGTAATGTGTGCTTATTCCTCCGTTAAGGACTTGCATAAGTTATATATTAAATTGGATCAACTCTAATAAGGTGCATATATGTGTGCTTATGAAATTTATAGATATATATAGTATGGGTGTGAACTTAAGGTATGATAGGATGGGAGGATTTTGTTTTACCCTTAGAAGATATCGGGTAGAAACACTTGAGTTTATGTACGTATTTTTAGGTGCGCGCTTTAGTTGAGAGGTGAGTTTGGAGTTCTAAGGGAGTGCGACCACTTTATTTATTAAATTGTGCATTTATAATTATTATGCACTGTTATGCACTTGCTATAAACATTTTTACACCTCAGGCTCTGACCCACTTATATTTCTCTTTTGCTATATATATATATATATATATATATTGTATTACAGGTGTCCCACCGTAAGGATACCGTGGATACGTTCCTATCCAGTGTGTTGGGAGCCGTAACAGATGCGGACTGTTGCCGGATTTAGATATTTGTCGCCTTCTATATCTTGGTAAATCTAGATAGGGTTCATTTTGTAAAATCGGGTTTATACCCAAGGACTATTTGTAGCTGTTTATATTTCTTCCCTATGATTGTTGTAGTGTCTGTGCCCCGATAGCTTATTCGGATAATTCTTTTTGTGTACTCATTTTATTTTAATTTTAGCACTTCTTTTATAATGGTACTTGTGTACATTCTACCTTTGCTAGTAGTTTTATATTGTTGTGTTGATGTCCATTGTATGTTTTTGTCTAATTTTGGCATCCGCTTTTATAGTTTTGGGTAGTTAGCCTTATCTATTTTAGTACTGTCAGTAGATGCTGAGGATGATCCATCTGAGATTCCTGATTAAATGTAGTATAGGGCTGGCCACCCATTATTATTTTAAGCGGGTTGTCAGATATCGCTCACCTCGGTTTAATGTTCATAAATGGTTACATGGGACTATGAATTTAGTCAGATTGAATCTTATTTCAACGATCAATTAAATCTAAATTTGTCACCCCCTAAATTCGCATAAAAGCCTAATATGATTTTGACGTCAACAAATACCCCGAATATTACGCACACAAGGTCATAAATACGGAGCATACATGATATACCCCGTTAAATATCCTATGCGTAATAACAAGAACAACCAATCGAATTAAATGCGTAAAACCCATCACCAAAGCAAAGCAACCCATTGAAACCAAGTTGAGTTCCATTAGTCACAACCTAAATTAAACTAGCTAGAAAGCATGGTAAAAAGCAAGTAATTAAATGAAAATAATAAATAAAGAAATTAAAACTTAATTAGAAATCAAGTAAACTAGGTCACAAATCTTGTAATAAAGAAACACAACTTTTAAATAAATGGTAGGAATGATGAATAGTGCAACTTACATAACCCAAATGGGTAACCCTCTATACGAGTAAACCCTAGGAGGTAGAAAATGGCACACTCACAATCCCTCTCCAAACCCTAGCTTCCCTAAGAGAACCAAAACCTAAAACTAACTAAAATGTATATCTACAAAATAAATAAGAGGGTTCTATTTATAGTAAGTTACAAAAGAAGTAAAAGAAAAAAGGAAAAAAGAAATAAAAAGGGCAAATTGCCAAATATCTTCTACCACTGGTTGATCCTGGCCAGAGGGACGGTCGATCGGTACAAGGGGAAAAAGCTACTAGATGGCATTGAAGGAAAAATATGATTCCCCGATCTATCGGTGGCCAGGGGCCGGTAGAGGTACTCTATTTTTCGGTGTGCTTTGTCTATGTTGAGGAGAAAAGGGGTGCTTACGGAATCGACCACAACTTCTTCGTCTGAACTCCAAACAATGTGTCGTTTGCGACCTCGCAAAGCTAACTCGACAAACTAAGATTCCATGGATTCCCAGTGAGTCAAAAATGAAGTGTGAAATGCCTAAAATTCCCTTAAATTATCATTCGACAACAGAACTTCTCTGAAATGCAACCGAACCTCACTTTAGGCATTCCAATACCTACAAAAAGCTCAATTAAGCCTTGCAAAGTATATATATATATATTCAAAACCGGGGTTGTCTGGTTAACGAGTATATATATAGGCATAAGGAACACAAAATTGCTATAATGCATAAAGATAACAGGGGAGCATATGCAATATTCGTGATTAATCACCCCCTGACTTAGACATTGCGAGTCCCTAGTGATGAAACAAACAAAACCAGTCCACAGAAGGCGGTACAAAAAGTATATATGCATCGAAATATAAATTCCACTTTCGTAGGGAACACGATTTCATTTAGCCTATGCAATAAGTCGTTAAACCCCTAGGTTACCTTAGTGGACGAGTGCTATCTCGTGAGGGTTTTCAGGGATAAAACCCACAAACATCACTTGGTTTCCTCAAAATATGCCCAACCACATGTGACAAGCCCAACAATAGCGAAAAAGATTTCAAGCACATTATTAGCAAAATGAATGAATTCACACAAAAGTCCCTATTATTAACATTATAGAATGAACTTCGTAGAATTAAAATCTTACATGTGGGATTTGACAAAACTTAAATAAATTGGATAAACAATAAAGCGTGCATAGAAGTCAATCCTCACCGGACATTATACTCAACAAATGAAGTCACATATGGAATGGGAAGTAATACACGGGACGTATGGGCCTAAAGAGGCGCACATGTCACTAATGAAGAACGCTATATAAAAACTGAAAAACATGTAATCTCAATGAAAGATACCGCTCATCAAAAGAGGGGAAATGTATTTTCACAGATTATCAAAACTATTGAGACTCATAAATTGAATTCACCCTAAGATAACATAGGACTTTATAGGGTTATAATGTAGGTTAGGCTCGGGTTATGAAACGAAGGAAATATGTACGATTTCAAAGTGTTCGAAGATGAAAACTCGGGATAATGGAAAATGTGGGTAAATACAAAATTGGAATATGATTCCATAACAAGCATTGAATATAACAATGAGGAGAGTAAACAAAGATTATTGAACACTATACACAACATATACAAATTTCTCTTTCTCTTTCTTTTCTTCTTTTTCTCACTTTTTCTTTTCTTTTCTTTTGTTTTCTACTTTCTCCTTTTCTTCTCTTTTTCACTTATTTCTTTTCTTTACTTTTCTCACTCTCACATGCCTAATTGCAACCACATCGCAAGAACATATTTCAATCCCATGTATCATTCCAAACAAAGGTACGGAAGGTGATAAATATGGTTTATAACTCCAATGCAGAAATGGTTATGGGATTTTAGGGTTATGAAACTAAAGGCTATATTAAGACTCAAAGGGGTTGACGATGGAAAACATATAAGGTGAGGTCAAGGTAAAGATGGGTAATATAAAAAAGATGGACTACGGTCATTTTCTAAAGTTTACGCAATTCTCGTTGCAAAACAAACTTTGAAATTCATGCTCAAGTAACACATTGCATATATGAACTCAACGATCAATGAAAGAATAGTGAGATTACCAACTGCTGTAACGTTTTCAAAGAGGAAAGAGAAGTGTATAAAACTCACAAAAGAAGAAAAGTCAAATTCTCACTCAGTTTAAGTATATACAATGCAACAAAATATTACCGAGTTATAAAAATCTTAAATCAAAGCAATAAAGAAAGAAAAGCGCATGTGCTCATGGGATTAAAGTTTAATTCATGAAGTTATTCATAATATCAATGATAAGAGGACTAAAGTCTAATAACTTCTAAAATCAAGAACATGCATCATTGAGTTGTCAATCAGATCGAGTACTTATTAAATTTATCATCGGAAACAAAGGCAAAATGCCCAACAAAGTAGAAAAAATATGAAAAAAAATTTAAATTTTTTATTTTTTTACACGAAAACCATGCTTGGAAAGAACATATAATCAAATAAAAGAAACTACCAAAGAATGGATAGAATATCCCACACCCCTTAACTTAAAACCTGACATTATCCTCAATGTGAACTAAGAACCAAATTAAAGAGAGGAAAAGAGCGATATTATCCAAAATGGAGCGATCTCGTGAAAGTACAAGTCCAATGATTCTACAAAACATGTTAGTACCAAGCATAACAAAAACTTAACTAATTACACTAGACAATAAGTAAGAATAAAGAAAAATAAGGAAAATAAAAACTAACTATTTACATCCTACAATTTTAACTTCTAACAAACTGTACACTAGAAGTTGAAATTTTTTAGGTTCCACCCAAAATACGATTTGACTTTAGAGGATCAACGGGGGACCCTCCCTTTCATGCATACCTTCCGAAAAATAGAAATTCTATTCAAACAACGGTAGTCATGTGCAAGGCGGAAGACATGAACGATTACCAATTAAAATTTTTGGAGGGATGATGGGAGATTTGGATAAAACGGGTGACAAAAACGTGTGGGGTCCAAAAAACAAAATTTACTTCTAAGGGTTTTTCAATTGGAATGGGAGGTGGCGCACATGGAGGCAAAGATTCCTTCATGGAAAGCAACTCGAGCAAGTACTCCTCATCGGTGAAAGGGTTAGACATTTTGAAGTTTGGAATCGATTCATTGGGTACTTGTATTAGTTCGACAATATAGAATAAAGATGGGGAAGAAAGAAATTTAAAAACAAGAGATGACTCATCATCGCTTGAAGATTGAGTTTCAAAGGAAATAAGATCATTTTCAATGAAATATTCTTCTTTGGGGACCAAAGAAGAAATCATTTCATTGAAAATGGATACTACGTCCATATCTTCCTCATATTTTATTCTCTTTTATTCCATGGGCCAAGTCAAGAATGGTTCGTTCCAAAGTAGGCACAAAATTTTCATTTGGCTCAACAAATTCATCGACTTCAAAAGTCTCGGAAGAAAAATTGTCATTGGATTCGAATAATAAATCCAACTCATGCTCCCAACAACGATTTTCTTCCCGATAACGGTTTTTAAGTTTCTCATTTTCAAGAATATGCAAGCCCTCACCTAAAGTCATAGGCGAATGTACGGTTACTTGCAAATGAGAACTTTGACAACTATCCTCGGAACTTCAATCAATATAATTATTATAAGAATTTTGAAAGCTAATCCATTTAGTCTCATCATTCTTGTAATAATGATTTTGCGGCCAAAATTAAAATAATCATTCTCAAAATTCCCATAATCCATAAATTGAATTCGGTAATACTCACCCAAAGACATTTTAGATGTTTTAATTTTTTGGGCTTTTAAGTATCGACAAAAAGTCATAGATGCAGGGGGATTTTGAAAATTATCAATACGATTACCAAAAAAATTGGAATAAGACATGCTTACCCCAAAGAACGCTCGAGATGGAAAATTCCAAAAGCGATGTGCGATCGAAAAATTTAAGCATTTTTTGGCGCTCAAATGTAGAAGTCCTACAAAAATTGTTAACGAAAAATACAAATAGAAAGAAAAAAACTACGAAATACTAAATAATTTAAATTCTAAAATGAATTAGTCCCAGACAATGGCGCCATTTTGATTCAGGACGTGAAAGATAGCGTAGTGTCAGTACGCCAATAGTTGTTTTTGGTTCACCGCCTCAATGCAAAAACCTAAACTATGACTACACTCTTTTAAGGGAGTACATCGGCCAGTCCGGGTAGCGAAAATCATAGAGACTAGTTGCTAAAATTTAACTAATTTAATACGTCTGGAATAAAAGTGTAAAAGATAAGTGTTAATAAAAAGAAAGAAAAGATAACTAGGCATGTGTATTTAAACTACGGTTAACAAAGGGATTAAAAACTATAGGTTGCGACTAATATCCCTCACCTCGGTTTAATGTGTATAAATGGTGACATGGAACTAAAAATTTAGTAAGATTGAATCTCATTTCAACGATCAATTAAATCTATAGTTTTCACCCCCCTAAATTCCCATAAAAGCCTAAAATAATTTTGGCGTCAACAAATACCCCCAAAATTACGCACGCAAGGTCTTAAATATAGAGCATACATGATATACCCCGTTACATCTCTTATGCGTAATAACAAGAAAAACCCAATCGAATTAAATGCATAAAATCCATCACTAAAGCAAAGCAACCCATTGAATCCAAGGTGAGTTCCATTAGTCACAACCTAGATTAAAATAGCTAGAAAGCATGGTAAAAAGCATGTAATTAAATGAAAGCAATAAATAAAGCAGTTCAGCCTAAATTAAAAAGCAAGTAAACTAGGTCACAAATATTATAATAAGGAAACACAACTTAAATAAATGGTAGGGATGATGAATAGTGCAACTTACATAACTTAAATGGGTAACCCTCTATACGAGTAAAACCTAGGAGGTAGAAAATGGCACACTCACAATCCCTCTCCAAATCTTAGCTTCCCTAAGAGAGCCAAAACCTAAAACTAATTAAAATGAGCTATATCTGCAAAATAAACAAAAGGGTTCTATTTATAGTAAGTTATAAAAGAAATAAAAGAGAAAAGCAAAAAGGGAAAAGAAATGAAAAAGGTCAAATTGCCAAATTTATACTACCATCGGCCGACCGCGACCAGGGGGATAATTAACCGATCCAAGGGAAAAAGATATTGGATGTCATCGAAGGCAAAATATGATTCACTGGTCGATCGGTGGTCGGGGTCCAATCAATCGGTACTCTATTTTCTGGTGTGCTTTGTTTATGTTAAGGAGAAAAGGGGTGCATACGGAATTGGCCATAACTTCTTCACCCAAACTCCAAACGACGCAACGATCGTGGCCACATGAAGCTAACTCGATGGATTATCCTTTTGTAGATTCTTACTGAGCCGGATATGAAGTGTGAAATGTCTAAAATGCCCTTGAAGTAGCATCCAACGACAAAACTTCTCTAAAATGAAATCGAAACTCAATTTAAGCGTTCCAATACCTATAAAAGCTCAATTTAGCCATGAAAAGCATATATATATATACAAAAATGAATTCTTATGGTTAACGAGAATAAATATAGGCATAAGGAACATAAAAAGTGCTAGAATGCGTAAAGATAATAGGCGTGCTTATGTAATATTCGTGACTAATCACTAGGGGTTGGGCATCTTCGAAGTATGTAGACATGGGTTGGTCCATGGCATTGTAGTCTCATGATATCTGATTTGATATCATCCTTGACGGGCTCCTAAGGAAAATGCCTTCTTCAAATCGCCAATCAATGTTTTATATTCCGCTTTATTATTAGATTTTCAAATCCCAAGAGCACAGCCTGTTCGAGAATAATGTCTCTATGGATACTAGTATTATTTGTGCTCATTTCCTCTTATAATTAGAGGATTCGTCCATATAAAGTGTCCATATGTACCCTTCTTTGACCGAATGTTGAATAGTTTCTTCACTTTCGATGATAACTTTCTCTAACGTCTATTCGTTGGAGAATTTGGTGATAAATTCACTTAAACACACCCTTTTATCGACGTCCTAGGTTGAAACTAGATATCGAACATCCCAAGTTCCACCAACCACTTGGACATTTATCCAGACAAGTCACTCTTTCGGAGCACCACCTTTGGGGGAAATGAGGTCAGGACGATAATTGTGCGTGCCTCAAAATAATGTTTCAACTTGCGATAAGCTAATAACAGATCATACACAAGTTTTTATAGGGTTAAGTATCTCTTTTCGGCTTCAATCAAAATATTTCTCGCATACTAGATGGGAACTTGACTCCCTCTCATTTCGCAGACAAGGGTCGATATGATTGCATGGATATAAACTTCTAGGTACAAGTACCAAGGTCCTTCCTCATCAGGGATTCTCAATAGTGGTGGTCAGCTCAAATACTTTTTCACTTCCTCTAGTTCCTAGTGCCTAAGATGCCTATGAACTTCTTCACGCCATGCACTGTGCTCAAATCTTGCACATCTCTTATTACTTAAATTTGGTCGGGGTTTGCCTCAATCCCCCTCTAGCTAACTAGGTATTTGAGGAAATTTCCCTACTATACCACAAAAGAACACTCGATTGAATTTAGCCACATTATATTGTAACGGAGGACTTTAAAATTTCTTTATAGGTTGGTAAGGTGATCCCCTTTCTTCTTTCTCTTCACGACCATGTCATGTTTTTACACCTTCATCGTCTCTCCTAGATTTTTTTTAAACATCTTTGTAACAAGTCTCTAGTAATTTTCCACGATGTTCTTTAGTCTGAACGACTTCGCTTTATAGTAATACAATCCCATCGTGGTGATGAAAGATGTTTTCTCTTGGCCGGGGCCGAAGAATGGGATCTATTGGTACACTGAGTAGGAATCGAGGAAGATCATACGCTGATGGTTTATAGTTGCGTCCACGAGTTGATCTATCTTGGGCAAAGGAAAAATATCTTTGGGACAAGTCTTGTTCAGGTCGTTGATCTCTATAGAGACTCTCCACTTATCGTTGCTCTTCTTGATCACCACATGATTTGATATCCACCTAGGGAATTAAACTTCCTTAATGAATCGTTCCTCCATAAGTTTCCCCACTTCCTCCTCTAACGACATCTCCTTCTTAAAGGTGGTTCTTCACATTTTTGGGGTCACTGATGGATGTGAAGGATCCACGTGAAGCTTGTGACACATAACTGTTGGGTCAATGTTTGTCATGTCATAGGATATCCAAGAAAATATATTTTGATTGCTCTTGAAAAAAGCAACCAATACTTCCTTCTCTTCTCCCATAAGAGTGATGCCGATCAAGAACTACTTCTCAAGTTGATCATTGTCAAAGACCACCTCTCTTCTCCCATAATTCTTTTCTTTCCTTTTCTATTTCTTTGGTTGGATAGCATTCGTAAAGCACTGTCGAGCTAATGCTTAGTTCCCTCTAATATCCAATATTCTTTTTTCAGTGATACACTTCAGCTTTTGGTGGTAGGTGAAAGGAACTTCTCTCATGGCATGTAGTTATACCCTCCCACGTATGCCATTATAAGAGGAATCTATATCCACCTCGAGGAGCTCAATGAATTTGGAAATTCCTCCTGCGAGGATCGATAAAATGACCTTTTAGAGGGTCATAGTCATCATTTTAGCAAATCCTACCAAAGGAACCTTCGCTTCTTATAGATCTTTTGATCGCAAGATGAACTTGTTAAACACCTTAAGATATAAAACGTCTTAAAAACACCCTTAATCCACTAGTAGCTTCTCCACATCCCAGTTAGCTACCCTAAGAGTGATTATTAGGGTGTCACAATTATATGTACTCACTTTGAATAAATCTTCATCGATGAACACTATGTGTTTGGAGTAATTCAATTTTCTTTAATCATCAATGTTTACCCGCAACGGGCTAGGCCAAGTCAATTTGTAATGTCTTCATCACTGTAGTGAGTTTTTTTACCTCCATCCTAATGGTGTTACCCTTCATCTGACTTGGGTTTAATTCCCCATGCATCACTACAAACTCATGGCTAGTCTCCTTTTCCAGAACATTATATAGACTTTGGTCGCACACAGGTTGAGCTTGACCTTCTCTCTTCCCGATAAAATTATTGAGGTGCCTTGTTTGAGCCAGTTCCTTAATATGAGATTTAAAGGCCTTACAACTCTCTATATTATGGTTGCGATAATTAGGGTGCATGCATATCAACATTGTGTTCCTCTTTTGGGAGTCGTTTAATATCTTTTTAGGCCATTTGAAGTATTATCGACCTCTGATATTTAAAATATCTTATAGATTGGTTCGGTGAAAACCATGTTGATGGCCTTATATTGCTTCTCAGGATCCTTCTTATCGTTCCCTTTTTTCCTACCATTCTACCTTTTCCCCC
This sequence comes from Sambucus nigra, assembly GCA_949130495.1. Classification (NCBI taxonomy): domain Eukaryota; kingdom Viridiplantae; phylum Streptophyta; class Magnoliopsida; order Dipsacales; family Adoxaceae; genus Sambucus; species Sambucus nigra. The sequence continues at coordinate 63,988,141 of OX422219.1, forward strand.
TTTCTTGGTTATTCCTTCTTTGTTTCCATTTTTTTCTGCTTTACACTGCACCAAAAATTGCAATCTGGCACGGTTTAAAACTGTGCTAGATCAAATCTGGCATGGTTTTGAATTGTGCTAGAGTCGCGTGTTCCAAAATGGCCATTTTTCTGGCACGATTTAAAAGTGTGCCAGATTTGGCCAAACAAGAACACTCCATTCACACTTTTAAACCCTGTTAGAATTTGATATTTCTGACACACTTTTGGCATAGTTTATAACTGTGCCAAATTGAGTATATTTTGGTACACTTTTGGCAGAGTTCAAAACCGTGCCAAAATTTGATACACTTTTAGCACGGTTTTGAATTATGCCAAATTTTAGGATCAAAGAAAAAAAATTATTTGAAAATAAGAAAATTCACAAATTGCGAATCTCGCACGTTATTGATAAACTAATGTACATACAAACTTCAAATATTACAAGTCTTAATAGTTCATAGATAAAAAAAATTGGGTAGAGTTTCCTCTGTTTTCTAGCTAATATGAAACCTGCGTTATGTAAATCCCGCATGGCAATAAATATAATAACAAAATTACAAAATCTCGCACGGCCATAAAAGTTAACAATAAAACTACAAAAGCCCACAAGACCATAACATAAAAAAATAGAACCCCGAACATTTAACGACACTAAATAAATAACCCCCCTTTTGTAAGCTATTGACATCTTCGTGCATTCAACGTGGATAAAAGCTAACGATAAAATGTTATCTTGCAAAAAGATAAGATACAAAAAGGATATGATATCAGTAACCAAGTAATTTTTAAAAAATCGTATTCAAAATGAAAAATTATATATACGAGTTATAATTATCGTCATATTTTCAAACCGCGAGTCTTGTGACCACACGATCAGTTTCGATGAGTTACATTGGTCCCATGTGAGGGGTTCGTGCCTCTCACAGACCTGTTTGGAGTCATTTTGAATTTTCGTCCTCTAACGGTATTTTTTAAGCCCAAGTCTAGATATTTTCAAATTATCATCATATTCTCAAACCGAGAGTCCCGTGACTAAGCGGCCAGATCCTAAATATTACATTTGTCCCATGCGAGGTGTTAGTGCCTAATATGGGGCCATTTGGAGGTTGTTTTGGGTTTTCACCCTTTGGCGACATGTTTTTAAGCCAAAGTCTTGATATCTTCAAATTATCTCCATATTCTCAAACTGAAAGTTCCATAACTACGTGATCAGTTCCTACGAGTTACATTGGTCCCGTGCGAGGCGTTTGTGCCTCTTACGGGGCCATTTGAGGGTTGGTTTGGGTTTTCACCCTTTGAAGGCATGTTTTTAAGCAAAAGCGTACATATTTTCAAATTATCGTCATATTCTCAAGCCGAGAGTCCCGTGACTATGCGATCAGTTCTTATGAGTTACATTGGTCCCGTGCGAGGGTATTAGTGCCTCCTATGGGGCCATTTAGGGTTGTTTTGGGTTTTCAACCTTTGAAGGCATGTTTTTAAGCCAAAGTCTAGAAGTTTTCAAATTATCGTCATATTCTCAAACAGGAAGTCTCGTTACTACGCGGTCAGTTCGTACGAGTTACATTGGTCCCGTGCGAGGTGTTTGTACCTCTTACAGGGCCATTTGAGGGTTGATTTGTGTTTTCACCCTTTAACGACATGTTTTTAAGCTTACTTTAGATATTTTTAAATTATCGTCATATTCTAAAACCTGGAGTCCCGTGACTATGCGATCAATTCCTCCGAGTTACATTGGTCCCGTGTGAGGTGTCCATGCAAACACGGTTAGAAAGGATCTCCTTCTGGTGATAGAGAAAGGCAAAGTTGCAAAAATAGTTGGCAAAATTCACCCCTTTATCCTCAGTTCCATTACTATAGAAGACCAATCATCTATCTATTTCCGATGTGAGTACGGGGTTATATTAGTAAGACTATAAATATTATCTCACTCGGGAAACAAATATATCAACTAGAAAATCACGAAAATCAAAACCCATTTACAACACTAAAGTGCTCACCTAGAGTCATCAATTGGAATGTGATTCCAGTATCTCCGATCATCAATCCTTGTAATCGTCAATGCCATGGAAGAAGTCTCTGAGCAAACCTTTCTCGTGTTCTTGTCCAGCCAAATTTCCTAAACACCCAGAAAATCACACACATACAAATAATGCCTGCCCCCCCCCCCCCCCCCCCGTCTTGCCCCGTGATTTAAAACCCAACCTTTTTACTTTTAAGTTTCAAAACTTCAACATCAACTTCAACTTCAACTAATACAAAATGAGTCCTAAATTATACCAAATGTCTAAGTTTCAAAACTTCAACATCAAATGTCCCAAATAACACAATAATAATGTCAAACTTACAAGTCCCAAATAACATCAACTAATACAAAATGAGTCTCAAGTAACATCAACTATTACAAAACAAATCTCAAATATTATCGAACTTTTACAAAATAAGTCTCAAATCACATAAATTATCACCATTGCAGAGTCTCCTTCCTTATCATCTACTCAAACCTGAAAAATACACAAGCATTTAAATTGATAACTATTTTTAATTATATTATTGGAGAAAAAAAACAAAATAAATATTAAAATGTGAGAAGAGAGCTAGGAGTCCAACATTTGTTTTGGAAATTAACATAAAATTGCTACATGTTCTGTATAAATGGAAGCAACCAAATCTGTTCTATATATTAACAAATGGAACCAACCAAAATCCTCTATGGAAAAGTGTTTTTAAAGCCGTATATACTAATTTGTTATGTATTAAACAATTTTTGGGGAAATATATAGAACAACACAATCTGTTCGTAAAGCTGTGTATACTAATTTGTTCACAACCGAAAACACTTTTCCACAACCAAAACTTTGAACCAACCAAATATACGAACATATATATTAGAAGAGAACAAATATATTAGAAGAGAACAAATATATTAGAAGAGAACTAGAGAAAAATTAGGAGAAACCTTCCGGCGGAGGTTGTTGTAGGCCGGTGGAGGTTGCTACTAGCCGACAGAGGCTGATGTAGGCCTGCGAAGGCAGTAGGTGCGGCAGAGGCTGCTATCACATCTAGAGAGTGATATGAGAGTCTTAGAGAATGGCATTACTGAGAGGGAGCTAGAGACCTAAGAATGAGAGAGGAGAAAGCGGGAGCCAAAAAAATTGGAAAGATTGGTATTTTTTAGGGCATTTGATATTTTAGTTAAGTGTGCTCAATTTTGGCACACTTTTAAATAGTGTCAAATTTTGACACAATTTTAAAGTGTGCCAGATTGTGATTAAACTGTGCCAGAATTTGGCATAGTTTAAACTCTGCCAGATTTTTAATATCAAGGTGTGCCAAATTGTTGTTTTTGGTGTAGTGTAAAGTACGTCGTTATTGGAAGATTCTGAGAAAAGATAAAGGAATAAGGAACATGTTAATAAATGGTTTGTGTGGTGAAAATGTATTAAGACAACCTAACTTGAACGAATTACTAAATGTTCTAGTAAAGTTTAAAGTGGACAAGAAACGTGTAAATTGACTAATGTCCATAAAGTAGAGGAACGATAAAGTGTAATAGTTAAACGAGTGAGTTAAGAAACCTAAGATGGTTTAACCATAATTAACTTAAGGGTGTGTTATGAAAGGTTTCAAAAGTTAAATAAGTATTTTCTAACACGGTGCTCGCGTGTGTTGAAAGGGGTGATTTCAATGAAAATATTAATATGAGTTGGTTTAAATGAAAAGCGTGACTCTAGTAAAGAAATAATTTCCAGTTAAATAAAGTGTAGTTATTCAAGTGTTTAATTACCTGTGTTAAGTAAAGGGATAAATTGGAAGTCAAGAAAGAGGAAGTTCTTTGTAATATTAAAGTGATTTAATTGCTATAAATTGTGTTTTTTGAAATAAAAATGGTTTCATGCATTAAGTATATATATGTGTATATATATAAGGTAGTTGCATGTGCACATAGGTATAACGTGTTAGAGTCTTCTTTTTGTCGTTCAATTATATATTGTATTTGTATATTTTTCACTGAGCATTCGTCTCACACCCTCGTCTTTGTCACGGTAGGTTGGGTGTCGGTTCGTATTTTAAAAGCGTTATACAGGTAAGTAGTCTCTTTTATTTTACGTTAGTATCTCTGTATGCTTGGACTCCGGAGATGCTTCCCACGAGTTCCTCACATAGTTTGATTTGAAATTAGAATCACATGCATAAAAGGTGAAACATTAATTAAAAGAAATATGGATAAGCAAAATTATAAAGGTTGTTTCATTGCACTTCACACCTAGTGCTCGGGTAGGTGTAACCCCTTATCAAGATCGGGATTAACACCGTTAGATATAGAGTACAGGTCAGAGCCACAAGTGTATTATAGGTAGACATATCTAATATTCAAAGTTGCATTAAAGAACATATTAACATAGGCAACATATGGCAAACACAATAAATGAATGGGACCAACAAGTAGCGTGGTCAGGGGGAGAAATAACATGCACTCTAGGCACAATAAAGACAAGGCGGGAATTTCAAGCTCAGTTAATGCCCAATGATGGGTGCATTGAATGTGTATGAGAGTTAATGCTCTCGCGAGAGTTCTATGGTATAAGGAAAATTTGGCAGCCATTCTGGGCTCTGGATCCTCTCTCTCTGCTTTGTTTATTTTGGTCTTATTTATATGGAGGGAGAGGTTGCTCGATCAACATTCCCTCGATCCTTTTGGTCTGGTGCATGAGATACTACATTTAATGCATGGGATCTGGTAGTTTTTGCAGGAAAACATTATATTGGTTGGAAGTATTGAAGTCATTAATAAAGGATATGACCTGTCAACTTAAGGCTTACTCTAGGATGGATATATGGTCAGATTTGGTGAACTATAGCTGCCATCCCAAGGATAAAGGCACTTGAGTGCTATTTTCTTGAGTTCCTAAATGCCAGACATCGTGACATCAAGAAGTGGTTCAAACAGTGGATATCGTTTGGTATTAAGTCACATTAGTCAGGCAGGTTGGCACCGAAGGTACCTCGAGGAGGTGATCTCGAGGGGGTAATTATTGAGGGATATCGAATAACTCGAGGAGGTTCACTCGAGTAGGTAAGCAATGAGTAGGATCGAGTGACATTCGTCCTGAGTGATGTTTTATCCAAGTGTTCTAAAAGGGTTGGTAATAATTTCCAATGTTGCCTTATTCTTAATCCTCCAAACTATGTCCCTGCGAAGTTCCCAAGAGGAGGTTACTTGATAGGTCATGAAATCCCTCCCATGCCCTGGCAGGCATAGTCCCTCGTGAGTACCAAACAACCTCACTCAACGTATACATTCATAAGATAAAGTACATAATACAACATTCTATTTCTTATTACAAGCTATTATCATTCGGGTGACTTCTGTTCTTAGAACTAGGTCCTTCGAACCAGGTCTGTTGGAGGTTCTTCAAGGTAGAGCACTGCGAGCTACTTGCTTGTGCAGAGGCTTAGAGGTGAGTCCTGCAAACCACCCGTATGGAGAATCTTCTAAGTGGGTTTGTTCGACGTGTTTCTTTGTGAACAATCAATTCTCTTAGCTAAGTTAGTCATCCACCTGGAGGGGGACACCCCCCACATTTGCCCCTTTATAGAGATATTTGTTTATTCATGAAAAAATATATGTACGAAACCTCCGTTCATCTATGATTTTCTTTCTTGGGGAAAATGTAAATATTTATTCAAATTTCCACCAAAGCTCTTCGTTCCCCAAGGTAGACAAGACCCACAGGCATGTCTCATTAAATGCAACTATTATTTGCATTTCAGTGCATCACACGTGGCAGTGTCAGGGAGAGCGCGTGAAGAGGACACAACCATTCGATGCATCGTTACCTGAATCATCATCATAGCAACTTTAGTCTTCTGTGACCACGCGCATTTAGCCAACACACCAGCCACATAATTCTAAAATACCGTCATTACACTTTTCTAAACATCACTTTTTTTCCGTCTTTTGGAATTCGTTTTGCCCCTATAAAAGGGGACGCACCTTTAGTTCAAACTCACCTTTGGGTTTAACTTTCTGAGTTCAAGCTTTCTGTGAGAGTTTGGCAAAGAAATTCTCCCATTCTTCAAGCTTTTCAGTTATATTCCATTATCTTTTCTCTCATCTGCTATGGCATCGATAAAGAGAAATCTTTCTGCTAGGGGTGCTTCTCCTGCCAGCCAGGCACGCCAAGCTCAGTGGGCACGATACCATCGTGCCCCTTACTTTGGAGAGAATGATCATTTTTGGATGACAGTCGAGCGATTTCCTGGTGCTCTGGTGCCAACTGAGGAGCCAACCTTGTTAATGGATGAAGGTAAAGACACTGAAGACTTCACTTATATCCCTACTACTACTGTCACCCGTTACCGTATAGAGATCGATGATTTCCCCTATTCTAAGGTGGAATTTGAGTCATCCTCTGGTGATAGTGAAGGGTTGGGCCCTTGGACGGAGTATATCCATGCAAAGTACTCTGTTCAATCGACCCTCATAGGTTTGTCTTATTCCATATGGTTGGGTGACCTTACCTTGGCTAAAAATAACACCGCTTTGCAGCTGTTAGTGTCCAGGTGGAGCCATAGGTCTCACACCTTCGTGGACGCTTGGGGGAGTTTATTGTTACCCTGGAGGATGTGTGTGAACTGTTGGGACTGGAAGCTACTGGATTGGACACCTTCTTCGAGGAGGCTATTTCTAGTGAAGAAAAAACTCTGAGGAGTGAGTTAAAGGCTGTTGTGAAGGATTTCATGGTCACTTATAACAAATTCACCTACTTTGAGATCATTCGCTACTTTAGTTCATTAAAGAGAAGGCCTCCATTAGAGCCCGTGAGGCTACTAGGGAGAACCCTCCAGGGAAAGAAGTTTTTCAGCAGCCTCTAACTGGGAAAGGATATGAGTCCAAGATTGGGCTGGAGGGGTATCTATGGGTGATGTTGTCGAAGGTATACTTTCCGAGTAAGCCCCATGACTGCCCTTATAAGGACCTGATCAACATAGCCGTTCGAATGGCCTATAGTGTTAAAATCCCTCTCGCTGACATTGTTCTTGGGTCTCTATACACTTGGTTAGACCGTGTATCTGCAGACTCTGTTCTAAGCATTAATAGGTTTGATATGTCTAATTATGCAAGTGATATTCTTTTGACGACGTTCCTTTCTGATCATTTCAAGGATTATGCCCCCGCTGGCCAGTTCCTCGGTTCACAGGATGTGAGAGTCCCCCATATTTGCTATTAGAAGAATAAGAGTGTGAAGAAACCTATTATATCTCTGATTGATCGAAATGAGCAATTCAATCCTCGCCCTTATATTGGGGAAGCCAGTTTTTTATAAATAATTTCTTTAGTGAAGAGGATCGTCCCATTCCTCCTATCGAAGAAGCCCTTGCCAGAAATTTCCCTAAGCACAGTGTCCCCCTGTTATTGATCCCTTCATATACCGAGTGGTCATCATTTTACTCTGAATATAGCCCCCATAGGGTAGCCATGCAGTTTGGCTATGATCATTGGGGCCCTTGTTAAGCCATTTCACCAGAGAGAAGCCCACTAATTTTTCATTTGCTTGTTCGAATTTCCTTACTTCCACTGTTGCAATCTGTATGCCAATTATCCTGCTAACCCTGTGATCTCGAGTAAGAGAGCTCGAAGAGGGAAGTCAACGATGTATATCAATGTATTCTGGCAGAACCAATTGGTTCACTTTTAAACCAACCTTCTTAAGGAACCCCACTATCCCGAAGTTGAGAGATTTTTTCCCATTGAGTTGGGTTTGAGAAACTTCACCACCCAATCATCTATTTTTCCCCCCAGTACATCTAATACCAATGCTCCCCTAGCTCCCTCCTATACCACCCGTGGATCAAGCGATTGTGAAGAAAAGGAGGACCACTCAACCCTCTATTCTTTCGATCGATGTTTCCCATGGTCCTTCGAGACTGGTTGGAAGGATTGAGTCTCCTTGCACTACCTCAATGGGTGTAACAGTTAAGGAAACTCAGAAGGCACCCTTGAAGAATCTTAAAATCGTTCTACCGCATCCATTAGCCTCTACACCTGACCCAAAGATTTTCGAAGCGGTAAGACAGATAGTGGATCGTCTTTGCCAGACTTGGGAACATTTTAATAAAGAAGACAGGCCTTTTATGTTAGTCGAGATGTCTGCTCGTGGGTTTTCTTATTACCCGCAATCTGTTGGGGGTAGTAGAAAGAGGGAAATGAGTATCCCCGTTAAGCTTTTGATGGAGGAGTCGGGCGAGTCTAGTGAAGAGGGGATTATTGAAGAGCATTTATCTGGTGGAGATATTATTGAAGATGATGATGAGGAGGAAGAAAAAGAGGAAGAAAAAGTATAGGATAAAGAGGTAGAGGAGGAATAGACTACCTTAGTACGTAGGTGTAGGTTGAGGGTAATGGTTTCTTCCTTGTAACCTGCCTCGCCTCCCCAAGATTATAAAATCGTTGAGCATGTGATGGAAGAAGATGTAAGTCTCTTAACATATCTTACTCTAAATGTCATTCTTTCTCATGTTGATGGCCTCATTCTGTTGTAACTTGCTCTTTTTTCTTTCAGGTTGGTGTGCAGGTTGATGCGTATGATGATGTGGGAGAGAATCTCCCTCTCGAAGCAGCTGCCCCTACTATTTCTCAGGTAGACACCCATTTTCCCCTAAGGGTAGTTGATTCTGATACTTCATCTAGAGGTGGTTATTCCCCTGACCTTTCTTTTTTGTGTGAGAAGGCTGGCCTTGAGAGGGGTGTTCCTTCCGTGAAAGTTTTTGAAGTTGTGCCTATACCTGTTGTTGCTGTAACTTCAATGCCTGTGGTAAGCCTTTATTTTCTGTACTTATCTCCTCCTTTTATTGCTCCCTCGGTCTACTGGTTCAATTTCTGACTTTCTTCCTTCTTAAGGCTCCCACGCCCGTTTTAACCATCTTCGTGGCACCTCCACCTTCAAATGATTAAATGCTTGTTACTTTATTCGGGCCTTAAATTTCAAACCCAGAAGGTGCTGAGCCAACTGTAGTTGCCCAAGGATAGGGTGAACAAGAACATGTTGTTGAGACAGTGAAGCATGAGCAAGTTACTGAGGTTGGGGAGAATGTGATTTCCCCCCAAAGCCATCCCCCATTGGTGGCTCCTGGGATGATTGAAGAGGAGGACGTGGTTCAGATGGACACTCGCGAGTTTGCAGATGAGCGACGCCCTGAGGTATTTCCACTCTTCTATATGTCTTCTACATGTAAATATCTTAACTTTAAAATCAAAATCTCCCATAACCGAGGGTCAGGCGGGCCTAGTAATATAGGACTTTATATTTTATAAATCTCCTATAATTAAGGGTCAGGCGTGTAGGACTTTTTATATCATAAATCTTCCATAACCTAGGGTCAGGCGGGCCTAGTATTATAGTGATAAATCTCCCATAATCGAAGGTCGGGTGGGCCTAGCCTTATAGGCATAAATCTCCCATAACCGAGGGTCAGGCGGGCCTAGTCTTATAGGTATAAATCTCCTATAATCGAGGGTCAGGCGAGCCTAGTCTTATAGGCATAAATCTTCCATAACCGAGGGTCAGGCGGGCTTAGTCTTATAGGCATAAATCTTTAAGTTAGCATAGTATTTTTTTCATGCTTTCCTTTATCTTTATTGCTAACTTCAACTGTTTATTGCATTTTAGGTGGAAGTAGATCAACTAGCAACTCATAGGCTCAAAGAGGAGCCTGTTATTTAAGAGTTAGTTCAAGCACCAATAGTCGCTTCAGTTGCTTCTTTGGTCGAGGCTCGTGTACTTAGTGATACTTCTGTACCAAACGTTCCTCAAGTGCAAGCAAGCGATAATGCTTCGCATACCCGATGGCCATCTGCCAGTGATAGAATTTTCAGTATTCATCCGCCTGAGGCAGCCCCCAAGGTGGTTGTGCGATAAAATTTGGCCTGCTTCCCTTTTGTTCTAACTGATGGTCCCCGTTTATTGATCCAGTAATTTCTAGCTCACTTTCCTTTAACCTTTACTGTTCACTGTCTCCATCCACTTCCTAGGATGATGGCTGGCTAATTATTTGGGCTCGCGATGGTATTAGAGGACATTCTCAGCACTCCCCTTATGTCCCTTAGTCCTGACACTGTCAAAGCTATTTTGGGTAGGGTTAACGCGTTAACCAATGATGGTTTTTCCATGTCATGGCTGGTGGAGCTGCTGCGGAGTTTCAAAAGGAATGATCTTCTCAGCGTCTATAATCGCCTCCAGAATTCCCATCGCGAGCAGGTGGCTGTCTCTGAAGAACTTGTGGGTCTGGAATCCCAATTGGCGGTTGCTCATGCGGAGGCACAATTGGTTGAAAAAGAGAAGGAGTTAAAAACCATCTATCAAGCAGAAGAAATTCACTAGAAGAATCCAACTGATCGTGTTGCGGAATAGAGCCAACTTGAGCAGAATCTTCCCCCACATCACCACCGGTTACTTGGCTCAAAGAATATTGATTTTATCATAGACAACCCCTAGCTTCATTATTTAGCATTTCTTTTGTTGGTATTGTCCATTTATGTGAACTTTTGAATTTTTTCTAACTTGGTTGTAATCACAATGCTATCGCTTATTTGAAATAAAGAAATGTCGGCAACTTTGGTATTTCCTTTCCTTTCTATTATTTTAATTGAATATTGTCTATGCTTATACATCAATGCTAAGTACATCATGTATAATATAAGGGCTCAATCAATGAACTTGTGAAAATAAAATATTGATCTAGCATGTGCCCCATGAATTTTTTCTTCTGACTATATTAAACGGGTGAGCGCCATTGCTTTAAAGCATACATCTATAGTTTAAACAAAATAATAAAAACACAAGTCATTGTCCAGGAGCAGCAGAACATATATTCAGACGTAATAAATCTTCAGCCACTTGTTGTTTAATTTGAAAGTCACATTATCTTTCAGCTTAGATATCTCGTAGTAGCCCGAATTATGGGCTGCTCGAACGATATAAGGCCCTTCCCAGTTTGCTTCGAACTTTAGTAGCGATAAGCCTCTTATGTGTCTTGTGAATGATTTTAGAACCAAGTCTCCTTCCTTGAACTTCCTTGGTCTCACCAATTGATCGTAAGATCTGGATAATTGCTTCCTATATATCTCGAATTACCTCGCGGCATTATCCCTATGTTCTTCCAAGGCTTCCAGTTATGTACGCCGGCTATGAGGGAGCATAACACTTTATAGGTTGTAACGAGCGAAAGGTACCCCGAGTTCAATTAGCAGCACATCTTCTGCCCTAAATACTAAAGAGAATGGTGTGTACCCTATTGGCTTTCTCTTGGTCATTTGATAGGCCTATAGAACTTCGGGGATCTTGTCATCCCACGTTCTAGGGAAGTCCTATAACATCTTTGTAAAAATGTTCACCAACGTCTTGTTAGTAGATTCTTCTTGCCCATTGCACTTCGGGTAGGCCACTGTTAACTTGTGATGGATGATAAAATACTTTTCCATGAGAAAGAGCACTTCGCTGTTCACAAAGGTTCGAGATACTAAAGCGACAAATGATGTATTCCTTTATAAATAGAGCTACTACCCCCGTAATGAACTTCTTGAGTGGTATGGCCTCCACCCACTTTGTAAAACATTTTGTGGCTACTAAAATCCATATTTTTCCTCGTAAAGAAGGGTTGATGGCTCTTACCAGGCCAAAGGCCCAAGTATGGAATGGGAATGGTGTGGATAACGAGTGTAGGTCCACTGAAGGGGCATGGATCATATTCTCGTATAGTTGGAAGGCTTTGAACTTTATAATAAAGTCAGCTGAGTCTTTCTCCATCAAAGGCCAGTAATAGCCCAAGGTCATTAGTTGATCATAAAGTTTGGCTCCCCTAATGTGACCTGGATCGTGAGCTTACTTCAACACTTCTTCGACCTCTTCGCTTCTTATGCGTCTTAGGAGCCTATTATGGTAGCCTCATCCACCTATCTTGCATGAAGTAACTCAGCACTCGCCTCCTTATCTTCGTAGCATCTTATTTATCTACTAGAATTACTCCTTCTATCAACAAGTCCATATAGGGTTGTCTCCAGTATTGCGGTTCATCAATGAAGTTGCACTCTATCTCTTGATAAAAAAGGAAACACTTTGAGCACTCTCTATATATTGTGTTGGCTTCTTATCTCATCGAGGGATGGTAGTACCCTATATGATGTATCCTTCTGTATAGAGGGATCTCAGTAGTCTCACAACTATTCTCATGTATTTTGATTAATCTTTTCCTAGCCTCTTCGGGGTCCACACACCTGGACAGCTAACCTCTTTTATTCTTGTAATATAAGTTGCCCCTAGCAACAAAGTATTGTGTTAATTCAGTCAAACTAAGTGGTCCTTCCCCTCTCTCTAGTTGTTTTCTGATTTCACCTCTCTAGTCATCTTTATCGTTTGATGGCAGCATTTCAGATACTCTCGAGGTGGCAGTTCTCTTTGTGATTCGAACCACGATTGATTCTCCATCAAAGGCAATCTTTTGTGCGATGGTAGAATAGGCATTCGCATGCCTGTTCATCGTTAAGGGGTGACTTTTTATCTTTACCACCTCAAAGTGGCCTAGTAATCGCTGGATGATCGTGCAGAAAGGCGCCAAACTCATATTCTTCAATGTAAATTCCCTCGTCACTTGCATCACCACCAAGATTGAGTCCCCTTTGATTGTTAGAACCTAAATGCCCTCCTCGGCGCTTTGAGTAACCCGAGGACCAGTGCCTCGTATTCAGCTTCGTTATTTGAGCATTCGAACTCTAACTTAAAAGACAGGCGAATCTCTTCACTGCCTCTTCACAAAATGACTCCCGCTCTTCCTTTTTTCTCGGCTGAAGAGCCGTCGAACTTTAGACTCCATTCGTGTAGGCTGGTTGCTATAAAATTGGCCTGAAGGTCATCACCCGGGAGCTTTTCAATAGGCGACTCGAATGTTCTTGATGGGAAAATGGCCAACAGATCTGCATATGCCTGACTTTTCATGGCCCGAGGGACCACGTACTTGAGATCATACACTGAAAGGATTAGAAACCATCTGGCAGTCCTGCCTATCAATACAGTTCTAGCAAATAATAATTTTATGGGATCACAATTGGTTACAATATGAATCGTAAATGATAACAAGTAATGCCTTAGCTTTTGTGCGACAAATACGAGGGCCAAACAGTGCCTCTAAATGCTAATATATCTGGCCTCGGGCCCATGTATAATCCTACTTAGTTAGTATATAAGTTTTTCAATGCTTTCACTCTCTTGGGATAACAAAGCCCCAATAGACCGTTCTGTTGACGTGAGATATAAGCATAAAAGGGTACCTGCCTTCGGGGGAATCATTCTCCGTGGAGAAGTAAGGAGCGCCTTCAGCTTGTCCATGGCTTCTTGATGCATTATTGCCCATGCAAACTTCATGCCTTTCCTCAGTAGCTCCATCAAGGAATGCGTTACCTCAGCCAGCCTCGGGATAAACTGATCAAATAGGACATCTTGGCAAGGAAACTCTTTAGCTCTTTTGCTGATTTTGGTCTTGGCATGTCAAGGATGGCCCTTCGTTTGTCCCAAGTCCATTTTCACTTCTTGGAGATTCACCACGAACCCCAAAAACTTCTCGCTCATCACCCCAAACGTACACTTGAGAGGGTTCATCTTTAACTTATACTTCCTGCAGCGAGTGAATACCCTCGTCAAGGCATCTAGGTGGGATTTTTTTTTCTTGGACTTAATCACCAACTCATTAATATAAAACTCCACAGTCTTGTGGAAAAGGTCATGGAATATGGCCATCATCATCCTTTGATAGGTGGCTCATGCGTTCTTCAATCCGAAAGGCATGATCGTGTACATAAAATTGCCCAAGGGTGTTCGAAAGGCAGTATTCGCGTCAGCTGGATCCATTTTTATCTGATTATAGCCCACATACCTGTCCATGAAGCTGTACATCTCATGGTCCAATGTTGCGTCGATCAAGCTATCAATGGAGGACAGTGGGAACTCGTCCTTCAGGCATGATGAGTTCAGATCCCTAAAATTTACACATATCTTGATTTGGCTTTTGTCTTTCTTTCCCACATGTACAATACTAAACAACTATATCGGGTGTTGTATCAGAACTATAAACCCCGTCATAAGCAGCCTCTGTACTTCTTCCTTGATCTCAAATCTAACTCTGCTTTGTATATTCGAGTGGCCTGTTTCATCGGGATCCTTGAGGGCAAAACATTCAGTCTGTGGCTACTTACCTCTGTGTCAACCCCAGGCATCTCAGTGTACTTACATGCGAAGACATCTTTAAACTCCACCAGAAGCTTGATTAACCCCTCTCGAGGGTCTCCCTCCAAGTCCTTCGAGATAAAGATAAGGTTCGAATCCCCACCTTCCTTAGCCAAATCAATCTTTTCCAATTCCTGGATCTGTGGCCTAGGGCCATATTTCATACATTTCGGCTCTTCCTCTACTTCTTCTATAAACTCTTGGATCCCCGAGTTATCAATCACTAGGCATTACCCCTGGTTATCCACCAGGAAGCATTCATAAATTAGGTCAGCTTCATCGTCCAGTCTCTCGACTGCCCGCTTATACCTTTATAATTTATAAATAATTTTGTCGTTAGGTAAAACCACTCGCTTGCACTATCGAGTTGCGTCTCTTTGGAAATGTCTCTTTTTATGATTCTCATCCGCCTCTTCACTATTTTCCTACTAAGGACTCTCTGCGTCTGAACTTGGTGCTTAATGGGGTCAATTCGCGGGGTCATCCAATTACGAAGTTGTCTTGACAGGCTAGGGGCCTTACTGCCCCTAGATCACGTTCCTCTTCATAAGTCAAAATCGTTCGAGCAGGTGACCGCACCTTCTCTCGAGTTGATAGGATCCTTATCCCCCTGTTATATCTTGTCACCATAGTAGCTTCTTTCTCCAGATCAGTATAGAAAGTTGCATCCACACTGTGGCCCTCTTCCTTTGAAAAAGGTTTCTTGGTAGCCCGTACCATCGTCTCCTTACCTTTTATGTTTGCCTTAGTGCATTGATGATATGTGTAGGGTACCAACCCATGGTTGTTCATACATACCCTACCTACCAACATGTGATATGACGGCTCACAATTCATGATGTGGAACTTAATGTGGGAAGTGACGTTCCCTATCGTAATACCCATATTGACATGGCCCACTGACTTGGAGGATTGATTGTCATAACCCGATATTACCAACGAATGGGTCACTATCCTTGTCTCTGATAACTCGGTGACATAGAAGGATCCCACAGGCATTATATTGATGGATACCCCTTCATTCAATAATACTCGTGAGAAAACGTTGTCATTCACCGATGCAATAACATACAAAGGTCTATTATGTGGATAACTGATCATCATAGCTGCCTCTGAGAATGTGACATCTGAGATATATCTACTCACCAATTTAGCCATAGGCCCCTTCCATTTAAAGCGTGGGGCCATATTTTTCTTTGCAATCTCTAGATTGGCCCACGTAACTTCCAGTCGGGAATCTTCAGGTAGTCCAACCTGGTCGAAGAACCAGCCAAACTTTGGCCAACAGGCCACAGCTGTGCACTCAATCCACTAATTCATTCGATTATCCTCGAGCTAAAAAACTTCTTCCATATCTTTATATGCAGCGTCATCGTATGATATCACTGCGTTGACTTTTCCTAGAGAACAGGCTCCCATTTGCCTATTGAGCATCTCATCAACATCATATGCTTCTCCTTCTTGGTCCTCTCCATCTTCAGTCTCATCATCTAAGTGCAGGCAATCCAGCTCAAAAGTCCATTCTTTCAGAGAATCCTCAAAGCCTCTCCCCATGGTGCCCTCGAGGTCATTCCCCCCATTCCACTGTTCCATCATTGATCGCTCGACCTCCTCGTCGAAGGCGCTAGCCATATGGGCCCCGTGGGGAGGTAAAGGTTTGTCATTTACATTTTTCTACAGTAACTCAATGTCTTCATTCTTTATATGACGGTCAATCAACCTCCTTAATGAAAAACATACTTTAGTAGGATGATTTACCCTATTATGGAGTGTGCAATAATGGGGTTTCTCTCTGTCTTCTCGAGTGAGCGGTGTGGTTTGGACATTAATCGGCCTGCAGATTTAATAATGGACCATGAGATCTTACAGGTTCAAAGCTTGCTCCACCGTGCAAGGTATCTCAGGGGGATCCTCTTCATCTTCAAACCTTCTCTTGTTACTTCTACCCCTTCTACTTCTTCGACCGCCAGCACCTCCTTCTGTACCCCCATCATCTGCATAGCTTATCCTCAACCCCGAGGTAACTGTTAGCCTCATCAGCAAGCTAGGCAAAGCGAGAGATGGTACTATGGGTTTTAACACTAATGCGTTATTCCTTGTTGCCTTCAAGAAGGCTGCAAACTTACATTCTCTTGTCTCGCTAATCAGGTGACATATGTATTCAAGAAGCAAGCCTTAGGTGCATACTTATAAAAGATTTTCCTCTCGCGTCTCCTCTCGCACATCTAGGGAGCGCTCGCGAAACCTTAGGATATAGGCCACAACATCCTCTCTTGGCTTCTACTTTTTGCGTGCGAACTGGGTGAGTGTGAACTCGTCCTCGGCCAAGAAAAAATTTGCATAAACAAAACATGCAATTCCTCCCAAAAACTTATACTACCCAGAGCTAGGTGGGAACACCACATGTAGGCTTTCTCTGTCAGGGATTTTGAGAACTCTCTTAGCCTTTAATTTTTATCATTACAATGAGCCCCCAGATTCTCGATGAACCTTTTCACATGTTCCTTGGTATTCACACCTTTCCCTGTGTACTTTTCAAAGATTGGGGGAATTAACTCACCGAGTAGGGTTCTTTGTTATACTCCTCTGGGTATGGAGTACGAAATTCATCACATATGGAGGAGCTCTCCCCTTTAGACACGGCTATGAACCTTAGCAGCTCTTTGTTCATATCTTCTAAACTAGCTGACGAGGGGCTAGCTGACGATGATGTCATTATCACTGGGATCACTGAGGCTGGTGCGCCTACTCCTTGACTTATCGCGACAGTTGGGGCCGCTGGATTTACTCTCCCATTTTGCGACGCCGATCTTATTGTCACAAATGGGACTGTGGTAGGACACGCACCGCCTGAGGGTGGTGGAACCATGAGGAAGGTGTTAATGAAAGTAGGCACTGCCACCCCTCCAGTGACAGTTGGAGAGGATATATTGGTAGGTGGTGTGGTGAAAGAACTCACTCCTGTGGGGGATCCTAATATTGCTTAGGCTACCGGGGTCTTAATGAACTCTGTGAATAGTCCCATCAGCCCTTGCATCTGCGCTTGGCCCATTCCCCCTTACATGTCCATCGTCTCCGTGATACCAATGCTAGGTGCGCTAAGCTTAGTCCTTGTCGTTCTTCTCGCTTCAGGCAACGCAGCGTCGTTCGCCTCTTCTTCACGCTATATGGCGTCGAAATTAATGTTTCTAATGGTGTTATCCTCTGGCATCTTTTCAAAAGAGAATACCTCCCCAGTAGAGGCCCCAAATGTAAGATGTGGGTTCTTAAAATACCGTTAGTATTAAGTGAGGCATAACCCCTTATCAAGATCAGGATTAACACCACTAGATATAGAGTACAGGTCAGAGCCACAAGCGTATCAGAGGCAGGTAGATCTAATATTCAAAGTTTCATTAAAGAACATATTGACACAGGAAACATGTGGCAAACACAATAAATGAATGGGACCAGCAAGTAGCATGGTCAGGGGGAGAAAGAACAAGCACTCTAGGCACAATAAAGACAAGGCAGGAACTTCAAGCTCTGTTAATGCCCAATGATGGTTGCATTGAATGTGTATGGGAGTTAATGCTCCCGCGGGAGTTCTATGGTATAAGGAAAATTGGGCAGACATTCTGGGCTCTGGATCCTCTATCTCTGATTTGTTTGTTTTGGTCTTATTTATATGGAGGGAGAGGTTGCTCGAGTCAGCATGCCCTCGATCCCTTTGGTCTGGTGCATTAAATGCATGAGATACTACATTTAATGCATGGGATCTGGTAGTTTTGGCGGGAAAACATTCTATTGGTTGGAAGTAATGAAGTCATTAATAAAGGATTTGACATGTCAGCTTGAGGCTTACTCTAGGATGGCTAGACGGTCAGATTTGGTGAACTAGACCTGCTATCCTAAGGATAAAGGCACTTGAGTGCTGTATTCTTGAGTTCCTAAATGCCAAACGTCGTGACGTTAGGTGTGGTTAAAACAGTGGCTATCGTTTGGTATTAAGTCACATCAGTCAGGCGGCTAGCGTCGGAGGTACCTCGAGGAGGTGATCTCGAGGGGGTAAGTATTGAGGGAGTCGAATGACTCGAGGAGGTTCACTCAAGTAGGTAAGAAATGAGTAGCCTCGAGTGATATTCGTCCTGGGTGATGTTTTGTCCAAGTGTGCCAAGAGGGTTGGTAATAATTCCCAACATTGCCTTGTTCTCAATCCTCCAAACCATGTCCCTTCGAAATTCCCAGGAGGAGGTTGCTTGATAGGGCATGAAATCCCTCCCATGCCCTTCTAAGTATAGTCCCTCAAGGGTACCAAACAACCTCACTCAACGTATACATTGATAAGATAAAGTACATAATACAACATTTTATTTCTTATTACAAGCTATTGTCATTAGGGTGACTTCTGTTCATAGAACTAGGTCCTTCGAGCCAGGTCCGTTGGAGGTTCATAGAGGTAGAGAACTACGAGATACTTGCTTGTGCAGAGTCTGTGAGGTGGGTCTTGCGAACCACCCCTATAGATAATCTTCGAAGTGATTTTGTTCATCATTTTTCTTTGTGAACAATCATTTTTCTTGGCTAAGTTAATCGTCCATGATAGTTTTGGTGACAGTTTGGTTCGTGTCCTCGACGGTGAAGTCAATAAAGTTAGTGCGATGGATGAATTCATTGCCAAATAGTAGGCAACCAAGTTAGTTGTCATTAATTATTTTCGCGCTTCTGATTGAAATACTTTAGTAAGTTACGAGTGTCAGTGAAATCCAGTGGTGGTGACACAACAGATTTTCAGTGTTAGGTGCTTATGTGTCAATCTATGATGATATGATAATACAATTAAGATATATAAAATGGTGAATGACTTTTATCGAATTAGTAACATGATTCATGTAAATTCAACCGTGTAGATTAGTTGACTAGTTCATCATACCTAAGTACTATTGATTGGTGATATAAATGCATTAAGTTTTTTGACTAGGTACTTATGAGTAATTAGTACTGATGAGGTGATTAGGCAAATTCAACCCTTGGGGTAGTATTGCGTCATAGGCAATTAATGATTTAGTGGGCCTGATGAACTGTGTTGGTCAACACTTGGGATGTGTACTCGGCCTGAGTCAGTAAGATAATATCATTGTAAGTGTTTTTGTGATTCTTAATTGAAGATTGTACCTCGTAGGGTATGGTGAGAGTTACGAGCTAATTGCGATAAGTATTTTACATAGGCAAGGATGATGGTTGAGGAGAATTGGGAGTGAACTATGGGTAGTCTTCTATGTCATTGTTTTAGAAAATAAGATGTGATTTTAAGGAATAAGATCTTTAGTGATGTCGGTGATGCAAACCTAGAGGTTTATAGGTTATAGGCGACATCCTTTATCCTACCAAATTCCTTAGCAGTATTAGTTGTTGTTTGGTATGTGGCTTATGGTCACAGCCGTTTGGATGAGAGATAAGATTGTTATCTAAATTTCAAGGCTCAGTTTATCCTTGGGTACGAGGTAATCCTTGGGTGAGTGTCGTTTAAGGTCATTTTTTAATGTCCGTAGGACACATTATGTGTGACGTCATTAGGGATAGAATTCGATTTATTATGAGGTCTTAAAGTATTCAATGGTTAAGGTGCGCCATGTGTAGAAGCTCAAAGATAAATATCTTCGCAAACACCTAGTAATCACGATGAAGATATTGAAAGGTGTGTAGAGCGCACCTACAATGATAAAGGTGTGAATGGTGAAATCTTGTCGAGTCTTGAGGACTTTTACATGGAATGTGTTTGGTGTCCTTAGGAGACCAGTTAAGTCGGATATGAAAAAGTATTATCATCCTAGTAATTATTGTGTTAAGGGTCAGGTGCTGACCTCAGGATTTCTTATCAAGGTTTAGAAGAGTTGAATAGTTCACGTGTCAGGTGCTGTTATTCGAATTGGCACATATAGGTGGTGTAATGATTAGGCACACATTCTTCATATTTATCCCCTTAATTGCGGTATTTTTATGATCCTGTGCAGTGTAAATATCTTGGATTTGTCTCGTATTTATGCTACTAAACTTTTTTGGAAAGTATTACGTGTTTTGTGTATTTCTCATGTGTTTTACAGGTATTTCACGCAAGTTAGTGCGAAGGAGAAATCAAAACAGTGAAAGAAACCAAGAAATGGAGAGTTGAAGGGCATTTTCGTAATTTTTCATCCTTATTCCGGAGGTGGGGCCAACTAGAAAGTTGAAGAGATCTAAATTACAAGAATACTGGAACAAACGGCACCTCAATCCGAGCTACGATGAAGAAGTTATGATGTTTTGAAGTTACGCGATAATGAAGAGTCTGGATGTGCAGATTTCTGTAATTAATTATGCATTTAATGCAGTGCAACTCTTGGAAAACTTGTGCCACAAGCGAAATTTGCTGCCAAATTCGTGCAACTTGGTGCTATAAAAGACCAAGCCCTACCTCATTTTCGAGGGGAGTTGAATTCTAGAGAGAGGGAGTCAAATTCTAGAGGGTAGGAGTAGGATTAGAGAGAGAAAGTTAGATTGTAGTTTTCTTTGGTAGAAGTTTTCATAAACCCTAGTTGTAAGTTTGAAGAAGAAGTTTTGCTGGATTCAAATTCATCTCTTTCTCCTCTTGCTAAATACAAGTATCAATTTCTATTCTCTATTTTATTTTTCCATTCAATTCTCAATTGTTTTGCAAATTGTTAACAATGTTTGTTAGAGTTTTCTTTTGTTTTCATCATGTTTAGCTAATTTTTAAGGGTTGGGATGCATGAACCCATCCCAATGTAATTTATCTACGTAGGAAATAGAATTTAAATTTAAATTTGAAAGAATCGTGTAAGATAAGTTCACAATCATCCTAGATCTTTTAATCTCTCTTGCCCTAGGTACTTGGGATATTGAAGAATATGATGTGCGTGTAATTATTTAGCACCGCTTTATATTTATCTTTGATTTCATATGATGTGGGCTTGAACCTCATATATGTAATGCTTAGGATCTATAAAGACTGGATTCATTCAAATTTATAATTTAGAATTCTAGTATTCTAATGGGTAATTACTAGGGATTGGGGGATTGTATTCCAACCTGTTTCCTCATTCATTTTAATTAGTTTTATAAATTTGTTCCAACTTATTTCCCCTTGTCAATCATCATCATCTTTTTCACTTTTATTTTAGAAGTAATAAATCAATTAAATTCTATAAAACATTCCCTGTGGATTCGATACCCAGACTTACTACTATACTCCATAAAAGTGTATTTAAAGTTTAGGTTTTTTTTTGTTGAGGTTGGAAGCTGATAACAACGACTAGCGTATTACACAGACGCTTGGTTTTCCACTTGATCATGTAACCTCCTGAGATAAGTTGAAAGCTTGTGTAGTTTGTGGGTGTGATGCTCGGATATCATGAAATAACTAGTATTATTGGTTTGACACTTGGTTTTGATGTCTAGTAGGAAATGTATTCGAGACTTAGGTTAATGACGCCATGTGGAGACATAAAAATGTCAACCAAGATGGGGTAATATCGAAGCATAATTATATTTTTGGCATGTGTCGACGGTATATGCTAGGATAGCCTTAGAAAGGTAAGGACTCGTTCGTGCCATGCCCTTCCAAGCCGGTACGGATTATAAGATGTAGATTTGTGTGATACTTACTACCCATAGAACACAAACGGTGACTAATGTGGACGTTACATAGGTTTAGTTGGGGTAGAACACGAAAGTAAGCTTAGTGAAAATCTTGTATAGTCAAAGGATACAATAAGGTAAATGTATCTATTAAACGGAATACTACTTAAGGGGATTTTCTCATTGCGATCATGATGTGATAAAGTAGATAGTAACCTGGGTTACTAGGTTGGTGATGTTGTCACTGGTAAAAGGACAAGGTTAGTGTAGTCAAAGGTTTTAGACATTAACCAATCGGATTGGTTCATGTGTGCCAAGGATGTGAGGAGGGGACCTTACTCCTAAGGAGGGAAGTCGAGCATTTGACTTTTAGAGAATGACAAGTTTATACGTTGTTTTCATCTTACGAAGATGAATAGTAGTGATTCGATTCTTCACGGTTGGTGACCCAAGACAGGGTATGTGGCTAGGTAATCACCTAGTGATAGTGTCTGGTATGAGTGATAAGACTTCAAGCATATAAAGTAGGTTTATTTTTCTTAAATCATAGTTTGAAGCGTACGAGCGAGATTTTCTCGAAATGGTTTCATGTTCCTTTTGGCTCTTATGGGTACCTTTCGATTTCGGTAATCGAGGGTCGGTATTCTTATGTATGTGGTAGCTCAGATTGGTACCATGTTATGGTATGGTGAATTTGGGCCTGGTATGGTCAATGAAGCTTGGTAACTAGGTACGCCTTATATGAGGTGTTCTTGATATTACAAAAAATTCAGTATATTGGTGGTTGCACTTTTAGTTGAACGGATTACTTGTAGTACTTTTCTCTTCTTAAGAGTGGAAACTTCTTGATTAATCAGCATGACGGTCATTGTACATGGTTGAAAAGAGAGGGATGATGAATTGAGGACATTATATAGTGTTAGAACTCGAGTAAATTTATAACACAGTGTTACCTGGACACGGTGAGTGGATTGGTGTGATACTCAAGTAAGTGCTCAAAGGTGAGATACCTAGAGTAGTACTAGGGTCATCAAAGTGATGCGGTGGAAGGTATCAGTCGAGTGGGCAACGGTGATTTAGTAGGTGTATTATTTTTCAAAGTAAGAAATTAGCAATGTATGGTCAATGTCAAGCTCGGGCAGAATTGTGTAGTCAGGATAGCCTGAAAATTCGTGGGGACGCAGGATGTGTAGTCCTAAGACTGTGAATGGTTCTTGATGATTAGTTGTATTGCGGTTCACTCTTGGTTTAGTGTTGATCACTAGAGAGGGTTGCCCGTAAAGTGCCTGTATGCTTTAGGTATTAGCAAAGGTAGTCTTAGGACTAAATTGAGCATGATCATAAAGTGAGTGGGGACTCAGAGTCGGTTATGTGATAGGATGGTGAACATTAGCGCATGTTGTATGTTGAGATTTTGGTGACAATCCATGTGTAAGGGTAGGCGATGTGATCTTATCCATTGAGGACTTTGATGGTTGTGTTGTAAAGGGTTTCTATGACCTATATTGAGAATTGGTAAACCCCATGAATTTGAAGAATTGACGGGTCGGTAATTTTGGGGACATAATTTCCTAAGAAGGGAAGAATAAAATACACCGCCCAATATTTATTTATTTTTCCCCGCATAAGTTGTAATAACATGAAGACATTGAGATTTAGATGATTATGACTGGGTTTGTATTCTTATTTGATGGCTTTGAAGGCATAGTGGTAATTGTTGGCAATTTGTGGGTTAAATTTGAAAATTTGGAGAAAATAGAGTAAAGGGTAGCTCGATTGAAGTTTATGTTGTTCGAATAATAATCAAGATTCATTTGAAGTAGGGATTGAACGAGGTGCAAAGAAGATCCCAATGAATAATAGGTCCAGGTCATTCGAAGGTCATTTGAAGTGGGGATCAAATGAGGTTCGAATGATATGCTTATATTGTTCGAACAAGGGGCGAATCTCATTCAAACGAGGCCATTCATATTTTTTAGTCAGGTTGCCCTTGTGTACCGTCTTGTTCTGGGCCATTTCATGGGTGGGTTGTTGAGCTCTGACAAGCCTAAATTGGGATAAATGGGATTTGGAATTCTTGGAGGGTTTTATAAGGGTTGTTTAGGTTCATTTGGGTCATTTAGAGTTAAAGAGAGAGAGAGAGAGAAAGAGAGAGAGAGAGAGGGGGGGGGGGGGTCTTCCACCATTGTTGAGCATCTGTTCACCTCTCTTCACCTCAAAACACCATTCCAGCGCCAAATATCCACCTAAAACCACCATATTCTTCTAGTCTTCACCATATCCAAGCTTTAGACACCCATTTTTGGGCATAGCTACGAATTTATGGATTTATTGATAGGGGTTTGGTAGGAGATGAAGATGGGAGATTCATGGATCTTGAAGAGAGTTTTTGGATGGAGCTTTCATGCAGATAATCTTAGTGGAGTTAGGAAATATTATTGAGGCCACCTTAGGAGGTGGGAGGTTGCCATCTTCTTAAACATTTCATGCCTTCAATTGTTGGAGCTTCATTTGAGGTGGAAAAACATACTCTTAATTTAAAACTCTATTTTATGTATTAGTAGTCTTGCTGTTTGAACTTAAGAGTAGAAAGCATATGATAAAATGATGGGTTTCTAGAAAATTTTCTATTAAACATTTTTATGGAATAAAAATATCGGCTACAATGTTATTTTGTTGGATATAAGTGATGTGATAAGCATTTTTATGGAATAAAAATGTTTTAAATTTACATTTTTATGTTGCTAAAGATATTTGGTAAATTAAGTTTGATTTCTTGCAAAATAGAAGATTTTATAAAAAGGGGACATTCGTTTGAGTTTTTAAGAAACAAAATATCCTTTAGTCTAGAAAAGTATAGGATTTTTGGAGTTAACATCTATCTTCTCATGTGCATAAGCTGTTAGTATATTGATGATGAACGTAAAAATAAGTTTAATGAAGGTTTTATTGGGTTTAAACATGAAATGAAGAAATAAGAAAATCCAGTCCTTAAGGTGTGTGTAATGGCCGTTGAAATGTATTAAAATATAATATTTCAAGACTACAAGTATTAATAAAGAAAATGGTATTTTCTCCAAAGTAGTCTTATAAGTTCAATGATTCTTGAAATAAAGTTAATGAAATAAAGATGTTTATGTGATGCCCCGACTAATTAAATACCGGGTAGCTACTCCTTTTTGAAATTAATGAAAAATATCAAGTTGCTTCAGTCGTAGCATCACTGTCGAAAATATTTAATTTATTACTAGCCACTTAATATTTAAAAAAGAGAGATGCCAAATTTTTATTAATTAAATTAACAACAACCAAGTATTAAATTAACAACCTTTAATTGCATAAACAATCTCATGTAAATAACCAACGAAATAAAATAAACTGAGTCTAGAGTAAACACTCCAATTATAATATTACCAGAGTAAATAAAATCCCAATACAAGAGTTTGAATAAACCAACATCTAAAATAATGAAAGTCTGTATCTACAATCTCTAGATAATAATGGGCACTAAGCCCTAACTGAAATGAATGACCCTGATGGAACCAAGGATAAATGTAGAGGCGTCTAATACAAAGAACTTGTAACTTCCACAGCAGCTACAGCACGTCATCAGAACGGAACTCCTATGCTTAGCGTCCCTGTGGCTGGGCACCTAAAAGGTTTTACAAGAAAAAAAATTTGAAAGCAAACGGGTCAAGGCCCGAGGTGAAAACAGTTTAAAAATATAGTAGGTGTTTAAATTACAATATTAAACAACACATAAAATAAACATGTTAGTTGCGTACTCTCACATGAGTTTCTCGCCTCTCAACTAATGTGCACGCCTAACGTATACCCTTAACCCATCCTAGTTATGCCGCTAACTAACTAATATGTGCCACTCCTGCATTCTCATTCTAACATAGGTTATCTACTCGTAACACCCAAACAAGACATATTCATAACCCATATTCACATTCATTAAATTACTTACCTCAAGAGTTAATTAAATTTTTCACATTCTTAGCCCATTCAAATATCTTAGTTATTCACATCTACTAAGCAACACAACAGAACTATCACAAGTATATGTATATACACTAGTATAATATCTCATATACAAATTAGGAACCCCACAAGGATAGAACCTACGATGCCCTCATACTCTCCTATCGAATCCCGGTACATCACGTACGTGAGGATCACAAGTTTCGAATCTCTCAGTAACCGTTTCAATAAAAATCACACATAGTGGAGGCGAAGATAGTTCACATACCCATGGGAACACACATACCTACGCTCCCAAGGTCAGCAGACTTATCATTCCGTGATAAGCCCTTCCAAGTCCTATGTTCTGAGGTATTAATCTAAAGTCCCCCCGGAGGTCACATCAAGACCAAACTATCCTCTTACGAACGAACGACCACGATAGCAAGTATGGTAGGTATGTTATACACACAATAATCTTTATACTAAAAAATCACACAACTAGTATATATACAATTTCAATATAGGTATACTCCTCCCCTATATATTAAGCCTCACCCACAATATTTATGTTCTGGATATTCTACGTAATATTTATTTAACGCGACAAGTCTCGTCATACGGATTCGGGTACCGATTCCTATCCCAAGTGAATACTAGGTCTCCCATTTATTCCTAAGGTTATCTCATCAAATATAAAATTCCTTAAACTATCTTTCATTCCACTTTCAGTCCCAAAATCGAAAGATCTCAAACCGTCCTCACTCGGTAACCGTTCGGAATTATAACGCTTTTCCGGCAGTAATTAAGGCCCTACTGACCTTAACTAAGTCCCACAATATTATATTAATCACCCTAAGAATCAATATTGGCTTTGGAATTTTCATTAAACCTTAAAGGAAAACAATTTCCAAAAATCAAGGGAGCTCGATCGATCGAAGAAAAGGGGTCGATTGATCGACATTCTTGAGTCGATCGAACAGGTGTCAGCCCAGAAATTCTCTAACAGTTACAGGTTCTACCATTTTTACACCCAAATCCTCCATTACAACGTCCCAATCTCCCAAGTAAGTTTACTACTCATTAAACCAACATATAAATGCATGTTTTAACTTTCAAGAATCATTAAACTATCATAAAACATCGTTTTCTTGGATCAAAAGTCATAAATTTCACTACAACCCTAATTCTTCACTATTTCCTCCAAAATCATCATAACCCTCAATTAAATTTTGTGATTCTTAACCCTTAATTTATAATTTCGTTCATCAAACATTTTCAGAAGGATCACTACATGTAAACCTACTCAAAATCAATTATTAAGTCTCCAATTTCATTTTTTTACCATTATTCATAAATTGACATCAAACCTAAACTATCATGTAAAGTATATGCGATAAATTATTGCAAGATAAATCACTTGCCTGAAATAGAGATTCTGATCCTTTGAGGCAGATGGTATGGGAGTGATATTTTCTTTCCGATATATCCGGTGGTGGTGATGGTGGTGTACAAGCCTCCAAGGGTTGGTTCTCTTTTGGGAACTTCCTTCCATTCCTCTCTAATGGCCGTTTATAATCAGTCTAAAATTCGTGGGTTACTATTCCTCAAAAAGTCAAAATGACTAAAATACCCTCTTGAGTTGCCGGTTGGGCTTAAAATGCTCTGGGACTCAAAATGGTCATACGGATGTCATAAAAATAATTTACTTTTAAATCTATTAAATTAGGTTCTGACACGACTATCACGCGCGTCTCAACTTAATTACCGAAACTGCCGTATTTTCAACTCACGATAAAATTAATAAATTCAATAATCATATATTACCATAATCACTCAGTAATATTCAACATTATTATCATAATCATTTAATTATCCCAAAGAAAGGCTCAATCACTCAGTAATATTACAAAGAAAGGCTCAATCACTACAGTCCTCGCTTCACAGCAAGCTTGTTGAACACACTTGACACTTTATCAGTTATAGTGTTACACTTCAATAAATGCACCTCACGTTGCGCTTACTAAACAAAATTCGAATAAGAATTGCCTATATATCATTGGTCGCATTATCTCAATATTATTGTGAGTTCACACCTCACTTCGTATCAACTCCTGTGTTTATTTAAACACAAAACTCTCATCCTGGGAGAAATCATAAAACATCAAACTACTCTTGTCCGTTCTTTGAATCTATGTTCCCAGCGTTGTGACTTTTACACAAGGGAAAGCCACTTCAGACGGTTGGTGATTTACCCACAATAGTCATCGGACTCCAACTTCTGACTGATCGAAAACTCGATTAATCCGCTCACCTCTAAGCATCCAGAGGGAGGATAGTAAGGTTTATCCACACAAACCTCAATAAGCACCTTATCCACTATAAATAGGTACGGGTGCTTTCTCACAACTTCCTATTGGTAATATCCTCTCCCCATTACCATATTATAATTCACTTACTATAAATGAAATGATCGCAATGAATACAAAATTATCCTATTCCTCGGGCTTTAGGTGATACAACTTTCTCAAAATGAAAATTTTCCCACTATGTCCTTATACACCATATGGAAAGTGAGTTTCGGGTATCTCATCCTAGTTCGGATTAACACTGGTTAAGGCCACATACTTGTGCGGTCACTATCTAATAGTGTAAATCACCCAAGGATATAAAAATTTGTTTCCTTCTTGAAAACCTGTTCCACACATTTGATGGAACTCGTTACTTATTTATAAGTTGGCAACCCCTCAAAGAAATTTACCAACTTGACTCTTCCATCACTAGAATCGTTGGCTTGATATAAAATTATCTGGTTGATCATCTTACTCCAATCGGTCTACTATTTACTTACCCCTTTCAATACCGACTTTCACATGTAATTCTTCCCGTTAAGTGATACTTAATAACCCTCTTCTTCCCTCGGTGTATACCAAAAGTTTCGACCTGTGCACTTTTCACCACTTTGTGCTCATCTGGACTCTTTATACCTTATCAAAATCCTCACTCTATTTACGCGTAAGCCACCCTCAACATTCGATTAGGTGGAACTCCGCTCCAAATTGTCCATAATAGTTAAATATTTGTCTTCTCAAGGGATATCCCCTTTTTAAATGGCTTTCCACTACCCTTAAACCAATTTCGGACGTGCTACTCCGATCGCACATGAGTATAATGATTATCATCCTTCTCTTACGACGCTTAATCCATTCTACCTCTACTATCTTGTAATATCAGTCTCAGAAGTATAAATCTCACTCTTCTCTATGTCTCTTCTTTCGGCGATTATTTAATCATCAAACTAGGGTGTCTACACCCCTTATAACCCATGCATACGGGTTTGAACATCACATACGCTTCATAAGTACTCCAAACTCTTTATTGTCCCTACATTTTTAATGTGGCCATACCACTTGGGCGTTCTCAATCACCCCCGAATTTGAAATTCTAAATCCTCCTAAACATCATTTCATTCTTCAACCCGCCAAAATAAAACAAAATTATCATCACTTCCTCACTAACAACTGGCTCTACTAGCCTTATATCGTAATTTACCCCTTTAACTTCCAGTTATAACTACATACTTCCATGACAATCGAGGTACCCAAATCATGGAAGAACGGACAAACATCTCCTTACTACTAACCTTACGCTAAGTTTCATGCGTGGGATGTCTCGCAAAGCAAAATCCAAACAAGGAACCCCCTTGATACACTACTTACTAGCATTGTCGGTCATCGGAATCCGTTAGACCCTCGTTCCATAACATGTACCCTTATATTCCCGTCTCTTGACATAAAAGTTACATCTCCTTTCACAATTACACTTAAGCAAGGAATTTCTTTCGAAAGACACTGCCTCTTAACATTGATGGTAATCACATTCCATAAACATCTTGCAAATATAATCGGGGTTCTCAAAATCCCATCCCCAGATATATAACTATGAGTTTTAACTTCCACGTGTCTAAAGGGTGATATAACAATGCACTCTTCTTATTACCATATCCTGGGCGTTAATTATAATAACCAGCTAAATTTTTCCATTAAATAGTAAGCCAAATACACTCCGAATCATATCAACAAAGTCCCTACACATACCGAGAACAAAATTTTGAGACCATTATACTTTTCGAAGTATCAACAATTTAGAGATACATATGTACAAATATATAAACGCGAGCTGGGACCTCTCGCAGATGGGTCCTCACCAGAACAAAACATTCTACACCAAGGTAGTAACCCCGATAGACTTGTAATATCCGCACACTATTGATTTAAGCATATTGTAAAAACCATAATTAGGATAATATCATACTCATATAACACAGCACTAAAATGAGAAATTTCAATAAGGTATGTACAACTAGCGATACACCCATTCATCCTCCGCGAATCACACTAAAGGTAACCCCACTATACGAGGGAAAATATTCACATAAATAATAAAAATGTCGAGTCATGAACGAGTTACTATATTTTTTTTACTAAAATCGTCTGTCATGAGAATATAACAATAATAAAAAAATATAGTAACTCGTTCATGACACATATAATACGCAACATCATCTGAGGATATAACTCATACTTCTACCTTGCCAATCGCCCTAGCTGCTCAAATGGTTCTTGGACTTAGCACACCTATCCGTACCAAACCAAAAATTTCAATAACTATTTCCCTTGCTAGGCACCATACTCTTATCCTTGTACTTGCTTCGAGAAAAAATTTAGCGCATGGGTTTCACTCCCCACAAAATACCTCTTCCCATACTCCACTTGTCTCCGGTCACACTGACCATGTTAGGGTTGTCCTTCTTTTGGACGTTGGTAGTCTCGACTCTGATGACGACTTTCGTTGTTCCCTTAGCTTTGATGGCCCCAAGGAACACGCTACTGGCTTCGATAACTCTTATTGAAATCACCATCTCTCGGTAAACAATTCAACTATCCAAATCATTTAAATGGGTCCCCTGATGGGTCTTCCCTTGTTGTGCTTCACCAACACCGTTTCCCCCAGTCTTACATTGTCTAAATTCTTCGATCCTTGTAGCTACCCACCTAAGGAAGCGTTTACCTCCATATTAACAAAATGCGACATTGTTACCATCTGCATTGATCGTCCACAAAGAATTCCAAGAAGTGCTAGCATTTCTTCTTGTAAGTTAATTTTCTCCTTTAATGTCCTCTTCTCCATTGCACCTACTTCATTCGGTGTAAGGTTCGCTAATTAATTACACTTCTTTTCACAAAGTGACCTCTATTCGACCCTCTTGTGTGAATTCAGAACAACGTACGCATCCTATCCTGAAAATATGATGAAGGAACGTATGGTCAAACCATACCTATGTGCCTTCTCCTAACAAAACATTTCACTTCTAAGTGTGGTGGTTGCCTCTCACCACTATAACTCTGCTCTTACGAGCCAAGAAAAATTTTACCCAAAATTTTCACTCCCGATTTGCCGTACTCTGACATATGCCCAAACCTTTGGATATTTTAACTTCGTTGGCTAACCCATGCCATTTCCGCATTTCTAGAATTTTCACTACTTGTTATCTTCAATGTTTCGTCTGACTCTCTTTCCCATTCCAACCTTGCTGGGTGAGTCGAATTTGACCCCACTTTTTACAATAGTGGTTCTTGGAAATCATATATTGTGCCTTAATCGTCTTTACCGTTCTAGACTTCCGTTCCATAATAGGGGTGACCTCAACTACGATCATCATTCTTGAATATACCTTATAATCTCAACTGAGCTTTGCCTCCTACTGTCCGCCCAACTATCCTCACCTGACTTACTGAATCGTTTGGCACACGAATGCACCCAAATGCAAATAAGATTCACTATCATATACATTATAGCAGGATGACGAAATCTCACCAAAGAAATCAACAATCCTAAACATAGGGCTCTATATCAAAGAAAGCTATGCTGGAAGCATAATAAGCCGCACAGATCCTAAAGGACACTAGAACCTGATGCTCTGATACCACCTGTGACACCTGACTAATTAAATATCAGGTAGATACTCCTTTATGAAATTAATACAGAATATCAAGTCGGTTCAGTCGAAGCATCACTGTCGAAAACATTTAATTTATTACTAGCCACCTAATATTTAAAAAGAGAGATGCCATTTTTTTATTAATTAAATTAACAACAACCAAGTAATTAAATCAACAACCTTTAATTGCATAAACAATCTCATGTATATAACCAACGAAATAAAATAAACTGAGTCTGGAGTAAACACTCCAATAATAATATTACCAGAGTAAATAAAATCCCAATACAAGAGTCTGGATAAACCAACATCTTAAATAATGAAAGTCTATATCTATAATCTCAATATAAGAATGGGCAGTAAGCCCTAAATGATATGCATGACCTTGATGGAACCAAGGATAAATGTGGAGGCGTCTAATACAAAGATCCTGTAACTTTCATAGTAGCTACAGCACGTCATCAAAACGAAACTCTTACGCTTGGTGTCCCTGTGGCTGCCCACCTAAAAGGTATTACAAGAAAAATAGATTTGAAAGCAAACGGGTCAGGCCCGAGGTGAAAACAGTTTAAAATATAGCAAGTGTTTAAATTACAATATTAAACAACACATATAATAAACATGTTAGTTGCGTACTCTCACATGAGTTTCTCACCTCTCAACTAATGTGCACGCCTAATTTATACCCTTAACCCATCCTAGTTATGCCGCTAACTAACTAGTTTGTACCACTCATACGTTCACATTCTAACATAGGGTATCTACTCGTAACAACCAAACAAAACATATTCATAACCCATATTCACATTCATTAAATTACTTACCTCAAAAGTTAATTAAATTTTTCACATTCTTAGCCCATTCAAATATCTTAGTTATTCACATCTACTAAGCAACACAATAGAACTATCACAAGTATATGTATATACACTAGTATAATATCTCATATACAAATCAGGCACCCCACAATGATAGAACCTACGATGCCCTCATACTCTGCTATCGAATCCCGGTTCATCACGTACGTGAGGACCACAAGTTCCGAATATCTCAGGAACCGTTGCAATAAAAATCACACATAGTGGAGGCGAACATAGTTCACATACCCATGGGACACGCACATACCCACGCTCCCAAGGTCAGCAGATTTATCCATTCAGCGATAAGCCCTTCCAAGTCCTATATTCTAAGGTATTAATATAAAGTCCCTCCGAAGGTCACATCGAGACCAGACTATCCTCTTACGAACGACCTCCCGCGATAGCAAGTATGGTAGGTATGTTATAGACACAATAATCCATGTACTAGAAAATCACACAACCAATATATATACAATTTCAATATAGGTATACTCATACCCTATATATTAAGTCTCACCCACAATATTTACGTTCCGAATATTCTACATAATATTTATTTAACACGACAAGTCTCGTCATACGGATTCAGGTACCTATTCCTATCCCAAGTGAATACTAGGTCTCCCATTTGTTCCTAAGGTTATCTCAGCAAATATTAAATCCCTTAAATTATCTTTCATTCCCAAAATTGAAAGGTCTCAAACCGTCCTCAGTCGGTAACCATTCGAAAATATAACGCTCAATCCCATAAGTTATAACATTTTTCGATAATAACTAAGACCTTACTGACCTTAACTAAGTCCCACAATATTATATTAATCACCATAAGAATCATTATCGACTTTGGAATTTTCATTAAACCTTAAAGGAAAATAATTGCCAAAAATCAGGAGAGGTCGTCGATCGATCGAAGAAAAGGTATCAACCCAGAAATTCTCTAACAGTTACGGGTTCTACCAGTTTTACACCCAAATCCTCCATTACAACGTCCCAATCTCCCAAGTAAGTTTAATAATCATTAAACCAACATATATACACAGGTTTTAACATTCAAGAATCATTTAACTATCATAGAACATCGTTTCCTTGGATCAAAAGTCATAAATTTCACTACAACCCTAATTCTTCACTATTTCCTCCAAAATCATCATAACCCTCAATTAAATTTTGTGATTCTTAACCCTTAATTTATAATTTCGTTCATCAAACATTTCCAAAAGGATCACTACATGTAAACCTACTCAAAATCAATTATTAAGTCTCCAATTTCATATTTTTGCCATTATTCATAAATTGACATCAAACCTAAACTATCATGTAAATTATATGCCATAAATTATTGCAAGATAAATCATTTTCCTGAAATAGAGATTCTGATCCTTTAAAGTAAAGGTATGGGAGTGATTCTTGCTTTTCGATCTATCCGGTGGTGGTGACGGTGGTGTAAAAGCCTCTAAGGGTTGGTTCTCTTTTGGGAACTTCCTTCCATTCCTCTCTAATGGCCGTTTATGATTTTGGGTTGTGAAACCCTAAGGGACTCAAGTGTTGGCTGATATAATCAGTCTAAAATTCGTGACTATTCCTTAAAAAGTCAAAATGACTAAAATACCCTCTCGGGCTGCCGATTAGGCCTAAAATGCCCCGGGACCGAAACTAAACCCACGGCTAGTATTTTCTGACTATCTCGACCCTTCCAGATACGTTAGCACACTCAAAATGGTCATACGGGTGTAATAAAAATAATTTACTTTTAAATCCATTAAATTGGGTTCTAACACGACTGAAACGTGCGTCCCAACTTAATTATCGAAACTGTCGTATTTTCAACTCATGATAAAATTAATAAATTTAATAATCATATATTACCATAATCACTCAGTAATATTCAACATTATTATCATAATCAAATACCAACTCTCGTCTTGCTGGTATTTATTCGGATTAATTTCCAATTAATTATCCCAAATTAATTTAATTAATCCCACAATTAAAAGTAATTAATCTCATAATTAAAAGCCATAAAAGTACGGGTTATTAGAGTTTATAATTGAGAAGAATGATACTCTAAAAGGTTAAAAAGGTGTTGAGGTGTTAAAAACACTTAAGAAGTTAGTGTGGGTAACTTAATGATGTTTTGGGAAATTAACACTTGTTAAAATGGAGTAAAAGATGAGTTTGGAAGCAAATGGGTAAAATGATAATTTTACGTAAAGTGGAACCTTTTTATGAAATAAAAATATTTAAAATGGTGTTACACATGATGATCCTAAATGAATATGATTTTGGAATAAGATCAATGCTAAAGTGTAAAGGGCAAGAAATAATAATTTTAAGTGTAATACAAGTTGGGGTGAAACCCTGGGTTTCGATTTCGATCGAGTAAAAGGAAAAGTAGAATAATGTAAACATTTAAAAAATATTAAAACACATTAATAAGGAATCGGATGACACTGGGAAAATTAAGGAGGGCCCAGAGTCCGGGGGTGAAAGAGCCAAAATCACTGGCCCAAGCATATAGTGTCGTCATCGGTGGTGTAGGGCCCATTATAGTATGCGGTTATTAAAATATTTTGTGAAAAGATAAAAGGAATAAGAAACATGTCAAGAAATGGGTTGTGTGGCGAAAATGTGTTAAGACAACTTAACTTGAATTAATTAATAAATATTACGGTAAAGGTTAAAGTGGACAAGAAATGTGTAAATTAATTAATGTCCATAAAGTAGAGGAACGGTAAAATATAATGGTTAAATGGATGAGTTAAGAAACCTAAAAAGGTTTAACCATAATTAACACAAGGTGTGTTGTGAACGATCTCAAAAGTTAACTAAGTATTTTTAAACACGGTGTTCGCATGTGTTGAAAGGGGTGATTTTGAATGAAAATACTAATGTGAGTTGGTTTAAATGAAAAGGGTGATTACAGTAAAGAAATGGTTTTCGATTTAATAAAGTGTAGTTGTTCAAGTATTTAATCCCATGTGTTAAGTAAAGGGATAAATTGCAAGTCAAAAAAAAGGAATTTCTTTGTAAGATTAAGGTGATTTAATTGCAACAAATCACGTTTTTAGAAATAAAAATAGTTTCATACATTAAGTATATATATGTACTCCTTGATTGAGTGCGCTTGATAATGAGGGAAATCATTAGGCCTAAAATCAATATGCTTACTGTCGTTGAACGAGTGAATCGGCATGAGGTCATATATTTCTTTCTGCGTAATAAACTATCGGTGCAGTGGGGGATGTAATACCCTGGTTTTTATTTTAAATTTAATTTATTATTTATGTGTCAAAATAACCTTTTATGAACCATTAACATATTTTGCAACACTTATAACCCGTACGTATTGCCCGTAGCATGAAAATAGGGTCGACACGTTTATTTTCTCGCACGAAATAAAATATTTTCATATAGAACGGATAGTATAACGAGTTTAAAACGTATTATTTAAATTAAAGCGTGTATAAGTTACCGTAATGTAAAAGTAAAAAATACATAAACATGTCTTATGCACCCCGATAGTAATTTACAGTTGAATGGAAAGGAATTTCAAAAATTATAAAAATGTATACACGTTAAAATTTTTTAATTGAGTACCAAATAGACTCCGTGGCATAGTTATCCTAAGCTGACAATACCCATATAAATCCTATAAAATAAAGGGGCTTTATAAATTTAGGACTTATTGTAATATGTATTTTGAAAATAGGACAACAAACATTTTATTTATAGTTTTAGTCCCTATTTTTGAAAAAGACCGCTGGCGCGGACCTATATCCATAAAAGGTCAACCAATCACAACATGCCACGTGTCCCTTTAATTTGAAAATAGGGACTGAAAATAAAAACGAAATGTTTGTTGTCCTATATCCACAATCAACATTATTTTAAATACTAAAAGTACATAATCTATAAAATAAACTCACCCCTTTGTCATTTTCACAACTCGATTTACTCTCTCTCTCTACCAAACCTCTGTTTCTATACTACAATACCCACGAACCCATGTCCTTCTACCAACAAAGTCATAAATGATCATAAAACCTATGCTCGTATACGATCAAAACCCAAAGAATAATGCTTTGACTCCCAAATAACTCCCTCAAATCCTATGTGGACGCCACGTCATTCTTCCATTTATCTGTCATCTATTGCCATGTGATGCGGGTCTCGCCAGGGCACAAAGCACAAGTCATTTTGGAAAAAATTTGGGGGAGTTATTTGGGACTCATAGCACTACTCAAACCCAAAACTCTAACCTCTACAAAAAAAATCCCCAAATCCGATTTCCCCCTCACCTCCGATTTCCTCTCCCTCTTCCCCTCAACTGGAGCCCTGTCCACAACGGGCCAACCCCTGCTCCACCGCCAAGCCCCTGACCACTGAACTCCACCGCCGAACCTACCCCCTTCGATAGCGCCTGCTTCTTCTCATTCTTCTTCTATTTTCATTTTTTTATATATTGTTCTCTGTCTGCCACGAACGAAGCTTTGTGCCTATTCTCTCTCTCTCTCTCTCTCTCTCTCTCTATATATATATATATATATATATATATATATATATATATATTTGCCTCCAATAAACAATTTCATTGAAATTATTATTTGGGTTGGAATTTCGTCACAGGCTCGATTATGACTCGATTTTGATTTCGGGTAAGGTAAATTTTAACTGACTGTAAATACCTCCATATCTATTATTTACATTGGATTTTATATAAAATTGTCATGAACACATCGTACATTTTTTTAATATAAATATTTGAACACTTTGTCTTTTATATATATATCACTGTTCTAAAAAACCCGCCTAGGCTTAAGGCTTGGGCAAAACGCCTCGCCTTAAGTTTTTTACGCCTTATGCTTAGTAAAACTTTTAAGGGGCATTTTTTTCTAAAAACAACAATAATTTAGTGAAACGATATCGCCTTTTAAAGAATTTTTTAACTAACCGGACCATTATCTCATCCAAAATAATCAAATAGTATTTTAATTTTCATATATTCAGACATATTTTTATGATATGTACAATTTTAGTATTTTAATAGCCATGTTATGGTGTAAAAATATTAAAATATATTAATAAGGCCTAAACGCCTTTTTACGCTTAAACCCGCCTAGGCTTCTAAGGCTTGAGGCTTGACCTCCACGCCTCGATCACGCCCCGCGTTTTTTAGAACCTTGATATATATATATATATATATATATATATATATATATATATATATATATATATATATATATATATATATATATATATATATATATATATATATATATACTGTCCCTTTTCTTTTAAAAATATATTTTAAACGAATTACGACACCAAACGACTCGAGGTTATGTCATTTTTATAATTCGAGACTATATTACGAACTATATTTATTAAAAATCGTGATTATGCAGGAGTTGGACAATTTGTTGTGTTGTGTTGTGTTGGTTAATTTTGGAAGTGGCATGACCACTGGATTATTGTCCAAATAAATGGAGGAATTTTTAATTTTTTTTAAATTTATTTTGTGTCATGAACATTAATTTTATAACTTCCCATACCGAATGTTGACACTCGGATAATATAAAATATGACAAACATGGACTATTATTTTAATTAATTTAATTACGCAATTGATTTCAGACCAACTTTAAAATTAATATTTTTAGAATCACATATCGGGACAATATCCGAAAACAGGTCTTTACTTGGAGATTTTGTTAAAATAGTTAAACCGAATATTTAACCCGGATAATATTTTAATAAAATATTAAATTGTTTTTATTCAATTTATTTAGACAAATTGAATCCTTTGATTCCATTTAAAGAATATGTTTCCAGAATGATATTATTAAAATATCAAGTTACCACATAAACCTTATTTACGAAATTCAAAATGTTACTTATTTTGTTAACAAATTAGAGAAATTTTGTTGTGCCACTAACGTACTTACGAATGTAAACATAATTTATATATTAAATTCTTGTCATCGTATAAACATTATTTGTATTAACCGAATGGCATAAGTTATCATAAATCCAAAACCATTCTTCCCAAATACCGATATAACCACTTTCATTTAAACACCGGCGCAAAACTGTATATGGGAACTGAAATACAACAGTGGAACATCCTTGAATGTCAACATAAATCTCGTATATACTAGTAGGTGATTTCTTATTCAATATTATTTCTCGCAATGCTATTAAATTACGCCTATCGTTGCCACTTTGGGATAAACCCAGTATATCATATTCTCATTGTGGAACTCATTTGAGTAGTTCAAATTGTTTACGTATAATTGATTCATATACTTGAAATGATTATGCAATCATATTATTTCACATGATGCTTTAACTCGGTTACTTATTTATAGCATACATTAAAATCAGGGAATAGTCTTTCGTTATACCTATGACTATATTATTTGGCCTGAAGGACTCACATGTTTGAGGGCTTGGATATTTTTTACCATATGGAATGTCATTTAATGACTTAGCACGGATACTTTTATCTCTAGTTATCTAGATTGATTATCTCTAATTTAATTGGATTGATTTAGTTGTATGTATTTGATATTCCCTAAGACTCTGGACAGATAATTATGGGTTATTTGTTTAGAAACCATCCGCAGCCTTTAACTTGATCTAGCCCGTGATATTTTTAGTTTTAGCAATATCATCATGTATCATTATACTTATCTCACTATGACTGTTGAATCAAATTTCTTATTGTATTCCTGATGTTATTCTCCTTCAAAGCAAGATTCTATCTTGAAAATTATTATTATACTTATTATAGAATTAGAATCATCTGCTGGGAAAGGCTTTGCTTAAATCTTCTTTTTCAGTTATTTTTACCAGGTACCTATAGGCTATGATGAATATTTCAGAGATCAGCTGATACATAGAAGCAAGGAAAAGTCATATTTTAATAAAAGAAGCATAGTTTGGCAGGAGCAATACTTTTGTATAGAAGTTTGTAATAAGAATAAATTCTTAGATTTCAGTTGTAACCCATTTGAGTATCAATCAATCGATCAGTTGTTTCAGTATTTTATATATATATTTATGGTTTAGAATTATTATCAGGTAACCCTCACACTCGGGAAATTGGGATGCGATAGGGGAAGCGGGCTAAGATGGTAGTATACAGAGCTTAAAGCAAGTTAAGTCGTCGATCGAGTGGAATCACTCAATAGAAAATAAGGGAAGGGAAGCACGAATAACGACCATAAAATACGTTTAGACAAATATCAAGGTAGTTTCATATGCATTGTATAATGTGTTAGAGTCTTCTTTTTATAATTCGATCTTATATTGTATTTGTATATTTTCCACTGAGCATTCGTCTCACACCCCCGTCTTTGTTATGGCAGGTTGGGTGTGGGTTCATATTTTTAGAGCGTTACATAGGTAGGTACTCTATTTTATTTCACATTAGTAGCTCTGTATGCTTGGACTCCAGGGATGCTTCCCATAGTTCCCTCGCGTAGTTCGATTTAAAATTGGAATCGCATTCTAAATAAGTGAAACGTTAGTTAATATAATACTGGATTAGCAATATTATATAGGTTGTTTCATTCCACTTTACACCTAGCGCTCGGGTCGAACTGGGTTGACTATGGGTAACCCATAAATCTGGTCCAGGGAATTACTGAATATAAGTGAGCATGAGTTCATTATCTACCTCCTTTAAAAAGTTCTTGATCACGATCTCAATCTGATCGTTTTATAAGGGGCGATTGACCATCTGATCAGCTTTCTCTCTCCAGCGAGTGGCGAACATGCGAACTGCCTCTCCCTCTTATTTCTTTAGCATTTTCAAATCCTTAAGTGTGATGCCAAGTTATTCATTATATTCTTATTATTTAAGGAAATTAGTACATACATCATCCTAAATTTTTTTGCAGTTCCTACACGTTTCAAACCCATATACCAGGTGAAGGACTTTTCGGACAGAGTGGAAGAGAACATCCTTTCAATCACTCCTAGGCCTACATCTCGAACCTTTATCTAAAGGTGGTAGTTTGATAAGTGGGAAGATGAGGGGCCCAGCCCTTTTATACGTATTAAAGATTGGCATCTTAAATTTGACCAACAATCGGGCTTCGAGATAGAGAGACATCTTTTTTATATTTGTAAGATCATCCATTAATTGCATATTTTTTATGGCTTACCAAAGGAGATTCAATTCAAATTGGAGTTGTATTATCTCCTGGTTTGGAGGTGGGGGATAACCTCATCGACCATTAGAGGAGATACAAATTCTTCTCGCGAGGGGCCTTCGAAGGCGGTGTGTGGGTACTCGGGGTACTGCTGGTAGCGTCCAAAGTATCCATACAGGGAAAATATATTTGTAAGTGGATGGCATCGGCGTTAGTAGGAGGAGAAGGTGAAGGGACTAGTGCACGAAAATCCTAAGGGTTAGCTGGAATTATATCGACAACTTTTGTAAGTAGTGTGTTAATATTGGGGATTGGGGAAGTGAGTACGTTCACCACTTCTAGTGGCAGTATTGGCCTCTTGAAGGAAAACTTACGCTAGATCCATTGTCCCAATTTCTAAATGTATGGTATTCTGGGAGGCGATGATGTTACCAAGCCATCTTAAAACTTGGTCCATTACGGATGGATCATGATCTCCTTGGGTAGACATAGTACATACGACAGAGCAAACATAGAAGTCATGGGTGGGGATCTCACTTATGAAAAGTAGACGAACAAATGGAGAGGGAATTCGAGCTTCTAGAATAAGAACTTAGTGTGAATTATCTACTAATAATGATAATTACAGAAAAATTCGGAACACTTATGTTTAGGATTTTGTAGACAAAAGGATAATACATAAGGGCAAAGACTCACATGTGCATGACTTTTCCTGACGTAGTTCTTTATCTATTTTTAACCGTATTTGGATAGTATTTTATTTTAATTTTTACATTTTTCTTTGGAAGTATCTTCAAAAGGTAATAATCAAATAAAGGGGACATACAAAGTTGTTCAAATTATCGTGGTATTAAGTTAATGAATCATACAATGAAACTTTGGGAGAGAGTGATTGAATATAGATTGAGATTGAAGACAACAGTATCTGAGAATCAATTTGGGTTTATGCCTGGGAGGTCAACAATGGAAGAAATATATTTATTAAGGAGATTAATGGAGAGGTATAGAGAGAAAAAGAAGGATCTTCATATGATTTTTGTAGATTTGGAGAAGGCGTATGATAGGATACCCAGAGATATAATATGGTGGGTTCTACATAAAAGAGGAGTGACTCGCAGATAT
This sequence comes from Sambucus nigra, assembly GCA_949130495.1. Classification (NCBI taxonomy): domain Eukaryota; kingdom Viridiplantae; phylum Streptophyta; class Magnoliopsida; order Dipsacales; family Adoxaceae; genus Sambucus; species Sambucus nigra. The sequence goes on from OX422219.1 coordinate 64,030,165, forward strand.
ATTGACGTGATCAGGATATGTATGATGGTGTGGTGACTACAATAAGAACATCAGCAGGAGAAAGTAGTGAATTTTCAATTACGGTAGGGCTACACCAAGGTTCAGCATTAAGTCCTTATCTCTTTGCTCTTGTTATGGATGAGTTGACTGGACAAATACAAGATGAGGTGCCATGGTGTATGCTATTTGCAGATGATATTGTTTTAGTCGATGAGACTAAGATGGGGATAAATGCTAGGTTGGAATTGTGGAGAGAAACTTTAGAAACAAGAGGATTTAAAATAATCAGAACTAAAACAGAATATGTGGAGTGTAATTTTAGTAGTAATAGGAGGACAAATGGAGATGTGGTGAAATTGGAGGGTCAAGAAATACCTAGAAATGATCATTTTTGTTATTTAGGATCGATTATACAAAAAGATGGAGATATTAGTGATGATGTTACGCATAGGATTAGAGCATGCTGGGTTAAGTGGAGAAGTGCGACCGGCGTTCGGTGTGATAGGCGTATACCTTTGAAGTTAAAAGGAAAATTTTATAGGACGTCCATTAGACCCGCCATGTTATATGGGACAGAGTGTTGGGCAACCAAGAAACAAAATGTGCAGAAAATGAGTGTGGCGGAGATGCGAATGCTAAGATGGATTTGTGGTAAAACTCGAAAGGATAAAATTAAAAATGAACAAATTCGTGAAACGGTAAAAGTAGCTCCTATAGAAGATAAATTGAGAGAAAATCGACTTAGATGGTTTGGACACGTCAAGAGTAGACCAATGGATGCTCCTGTAAGGAAGAGTGATTTAGTTAGTATTGATGGTAACCCAAGGGATAGAGGTAGGCCTAAATTAACCTGGTGGGATATTATAAAAAAGGACATGATATCATGTGGTTTAACCGAAGATATTGCACTGGACAGAATGGAATGGAAAAATAGGATTCATGTAGCCGACCCCAAATAATTGGGAAAAGGCTTTGTTGAGTTGAGTTGAGTTGAGTTGAGTAGTTGGATTCGGGTAAACAGGTGTAAGATCTCATTTTTCGTACGAGCAGCAAAAAAGTAGTGAAAAAGTAAAGGAATATTATTCCCTTAAAATAAAATGTGGGTAGGGGAATTCAACGTAAAGGAATTTCGATTTAGCAGGGACTTGTGGATTCATACTATTTTATCTCCCATTTAAAAGGAGAAGACATTCAGTCAGGAATCTAAGGGGTTTTGACTAGTCTCCAACCGTGTAATAATTTTTTTAAAAATTTGTCAAAGATATTAGACCTTAAGTATTTGTTATTTTTATTCAAAAGGGTGTGTTCTTAGAACTTTTTCTCTATATGCAAAAAGGTGATGTGACTCGGTGATTGGTGGATTACTTTTCATTGCCATGGATTATGATATATCGAGTTGGTTTGACTAAACAACATTTAATGTACATATAAAACCACATTACCCTAGTATTAAATAGATGTGAAAGCCGATACAATATACCCCAGTACTAAACAAACTTCAAACGTTCCTTATCACTAAGACTTTGGGATAAAGAGAAAATTTTTCCTGATATACCAAATGGGCGGACAAAAAAAATGAGAATATTAATTGGGGATCATCCCTTTTGGCCTCAAGGGTATATGGTAATGCAGTGCATGATGAAAATGGGTAATCTATATTTTTACATACTTTGATGTTTATTTTATCGCAAGATCCTTCTCCTGTACCTATGTGTTTGGAAAAAAAATGTAAAATGTTGTACATGGGACCTATGTACGTATCTATGTTTTGAGGGACTCTAAAACTAAGGCCGCTAAACAGTTCTAAAATTTAGGTAGAGTAGTCAATATGGAGAGCGATATAAATCATAGTATAAAGGAAGCATAAGGGTAGTTCGATTCTCTTAATTTATCCCCACCAGAGTCGCCACTGTGGTGTTATAAACCCCGATCAGTGATATGCCCAGACAGAGATTGTCAGGGTGGGCACAGGAGTGCTTGTATCCAAGTTCATCAATCCCCTCAGAGGATGGGTTATTGTTTCGATGGGTCCGATGATTTTCCCCTTGAAGTTATTTAACGCCATATCCAGTTTTTTAGTGCACGCATCTATTTTAGACCTAAGTGTATTCTATGCAAGGTGTTGTTTTTTTCTGAATTGCCAATGTGTTTTATATAAAACAAACAAAAAGGTTCGAGTTAGACCTTTTGGGATAATTCTAAGTCAGGTTAGGTTTGCGATTGGTCCTGAAATTCTTGTTGTGGAGTTCGAGAATTGGGTTACGAGTGGGAAAAGTGTTAAGCGCCCCACTTGCTCTTTATGCTTCCCTATCAATATGATTATTATCGCTCTTAATAGTATTTTTATTACTTTTTATGTTATTTAGATTATGTTTAGAGAGATTAGTGTGAGAATCCATTCAAACATATATAATTGATTAGGTATTAAAATTGGTATGAGTGAGATGCATGGGAACATCACTCAAACCGGTGTAGGTACGCAAGAGTGCTTATGTATGATTTTATACTCATATGACTGGCGGTTGTTAAACACCAAATTATATGAATATGGGGTGATGGTTCCGAATTTTCTAAATCTAAATATTTCTTTACATTTATATTTTCTCTTTTTAAATGCAACTTCAATTCAACTTCAAATTTAACCAAATTAAACACGAATTTTGTCAAATTAAACTTTTTCTTTAACTTACTCAACCAAAATTAATTAAGCACCAATTAAACCATTTTCGTGATTAAACCAATATTATCTTGTTAAAGCTAATCATGCATCTAGGTGAGAATTTGCAATATAAAATACACAACCACAACGCTGCAATGTACAAGGAAAACCAAAAAAAAAAACTCGGACGGCCCAACAATCGTTCCTTCAACCTCTGCCTAGTGACAGCGCAGGAGTCCGCCTACGTCTCTAAGTCCACCGATGGGGCAATGCTACCATAACTCATACAAAGTCCACCATTTTTACACCAACGAACACGGAATTCTCTGCAAGAAACAATCTCAATTATGTAGAAAACGACGAACCCTGTGCCAGCACTTGATCTCAAACATATATTAAGTAGAAGCTTGGATCATCAAACAATTTGGGTGTAAACTTAGTTTTTGTTTTTGAAAATTAAACCATTTGTTTAGAACAAAAACACTCTTGAACTTATCTAAATGTTTCTCACTCTTAGATATTTGAAAAATATTTGAATAAACTGATCTTCCACACTACATAAATGATTAGAAAAAAGTAGTGGGAAGTTATGGAGAAAACTGCTTCAAAAAATAGACTTTTATGAAAAAAGTGCTCTAGTCGTTCGAACGACATTTAATCTCATTCGAATGACATAGTCATCTCGTTCGAACGAGATAGGAACGAGAATTCTAATAAGAAATCATCACAAACCAAAAATGACCTCATTAGATGGTTGTTCGAATGAACACGAAATCTCGTTCGAACGACCTGGGAAAGTCATTCCAATGACATGGAAAAAATCAAATTATTTTTCTTCAAAAAAATAAAGAAATTTCAAAATGTTTTATTAAAAGTTCTAACACCCAATAATAAATTTTCAAGGGCTAACATAATATAAGCATTCATACTTAAGGGATCCTTGGACTGTTGATGACGAAAATAAGGCACGAAACACGGCATAGGATGTGATCTCATCGACTTGGATCACTACACCAAAATGGCCAAAATGTCACCTTTCAGCCGGTCACCCTTGTCACGGTCATTGACCGTGACAAGAATCTCGCATTTTGTGTCACGGTCATTGACCGTGACAAAACCATGCCAAAGTGTTGTCACGGTCATTGGTCGTGACAAATATATTTATCACGGACTTGTCACGGTCATTGATCGTGATAATTATTAAAATAATTGTCACGGTCAAGGACCTTGACACGACCGTGACAATATCTTCAGTAAAAAAAGCCATAGACTCTTTTTTCCCACCGTTTTTGGTTTCCCTCTTTCTCTCTCTCTACAAACAATTTCAGCTCTCTCTCTCTCTCTCTCTAAGGTATATTTTTGTCCTCTCTTTCTCTTTCATTTCTATATGTGTGTGTATGTGTGTATATATATATGTGTATATGTATGTGTGTATATATATGTGTGTATATATATGTGTGTATATGTATGTCTATATGTGTGTGTATATATGTGTGTATATATATGTGTGTATGTGTTTATGTGTGTGTATATATGTGTGTGGTGGTGTGTGGTGGGGGAGGGGGGCAGGCGGTGGGGTGGGGGGGGTGTACGTGTACGTGTGGGTGTGTGGTGGGGGTGGGGGGGAGGGGGTGGGGGGCTGCGTGTGTGTCTATATGTGTGTGCGCATAGTGTCCCTTGTAAAGAATTGATTGATTATTAATTTTTTTAGTAAATTAATATATGATTGCCCCTTATTGTAAATTAGTAAATTAATATATACTATATATAATTATTAATAATTGAATTTGAATATAAATAAGACATAATTAAATCAGACATACTACATATAATTATCAATAATTGAATTTGAATATACACATTTGTTGTAGACATTGCTGTTGGATTATTTTGTTTAGTAAATGTTGGGTTGGTTAGTTTTAAAAGTGAAATGCCCACTGGATTATTGTCCATATGGGGGTGGAATTTTTCAACTTTTGAATAATTAAATTTGAATATAAATAAGACATAATTAAATGAAGCATACTATATATAATTATTAATAATTGAATTTGAATATACACATTTGTTGTAGACGTTGATGTTGGATTATTTTGTTTCGTAAATGTTGGGTTGGTTAGTTTTAAAAGTGGCATGACCACTGGATTATTGTCCATATGGGGGTGGGATTTTTCAACTTTTGAATAATTAAATTTGAATATAAATAAGACATAATTAAATGAAACATACTATATATAATTATTAATAATTGAATTTGAATAAAAATAAGACATAATAGATATAATTATTAATAATTGAATTTGAATATACACATTTGTTGTAGACATTGCTGTTGGATTATTTTGTTTAGTAAATGTTGGGTTGGTTAGTTTTAAAAGTGGCATGACCACTGGATTATTGTCCATATAGGGGTGGGATTTTTAACTTTTGAATAATTAAATTTGAATATAAATAAGACATAATTAAATGAAACATACTATATATAATTATTAATAATTGAATTTGAATATAAATAAGACATAATTAAATGAAACATAGTATATATAATTATTAATCATTATTGGATTATTGTGTGTGTGGTGGGGGGCAGGGGGTGGTGTGTGTACATGTACGTGTACGTGTGCGTGTGTGTGGTGGGGGTGGGGTGAGGGTGGGAGGGGGTGGGGGTAGCAAGTATGGGGGGTGGGGGGTGGGTGGTGGGGTAGGGGTGGGGGGCTGCGTGTGTGTCTATGTGTGTGTGCGCTTAGTGTCCCTTGTAAAAAATTGATTGATTATTAATTTTTTTAGTAAATTAATATATGATTGCCACATATTGTAAATTAGTAAATTAATATATACTATATATAATTATTAATAATTGAATTTGAATATAAATAAGGCATAATTAAATCAGACATACTACATATAATTATTAATAATTGAATTTGAATATACACATTTGTTGTAGACATTGCTGTTGGATTATTTTGTTTAGTAAATGTTGGGTTGGTTAGTTTTAAAAGTGGAATGACCACTGGATTATTGTCCATATGGGGTGGGATTTTTTTACTTTTGAATATAAATAAGACATAACTAAATGAAACATACTATATATAATTATTAATAATTGAATTTGAATATAAATAAGACATAATTAAATCAGACATACTGCATATAATTATTAATAATTGAATTTGAATATACACATTTGTTGTAGACGTTGCTGTTGGATTATTTTGTTTCGTAAATGTTGGGTTGGTTAGTTTTAAAAGTGGCATGACCACTGGATTATTGTCCATATGGGGGTGGGATTTTTCAACTTTTGAATAATTAAATTTGAATATAAATAAGACATAATTAAATGAAACATACTATATATAATTATTAATAATTGAATTTGAATATAAATAAGACATAATTAAATAAGACATACTACATATAATTATTAATAATTGAATTTGAATATAAATAAGACATAATTAAATGAAACATAGTATATATAATTATTAATCATTATTGGATTATTGTGTGTGTGGTGGGGGGCAGGGTGTGGTGTGTGTACGTGTGCGTGTGTGTGGTGGAGGTGGGGTGAGGGAGGAGTATTGAGATAACACGAGAGTCCATTATCCAATGGCGTGGATCCGTCCCGCCTAAGGAGCCGATCTTATTGGCACAATGGCAAAAGTTCATTGACAATGAGATCGAGGATCGACAATTGGCATCTCACCAATCGAGGAGGGAAAATCGAGAAAAAAAGACGGACGTGCACTACTCCGGCCGGACGTCTTACGCCGAGGTGGAGCATAGGATGAAGGTAAGATTTAATTTTTCTATAACTACAGAAATATATTATTCTTCATTATTTTACTTTGCGGGGCCGATACTAATTTTACTTTATTTTATTTCAGGGGGTAGGGAGTGGCCCAGGGGGTAAGCCACATTGGCTCGATACTTATGTGGCTCTTCGGACGAAGAAGGGGAAGGACAAGGAGGTTTCCCCGAGCGTCGTGGCCACAATTGTAAGTAATCCGACAGTTTAATTTTTGTTAATTACATTATAATTTTTTAGTTCACTTATTTTACTAATCATGTGCTTTTTGTCATTTCAGGCAAAGCTTAAGGAAGTGCATGAGTCGCAGTCTGATGCCGACAAGGAGTCTTTGTCCACAGACGCACTCAGCCAAGTGCTTGGCTCTGATCGCAAGGGCAGGACAAGAGGGGTGAGCTCGCGGGTGGCCAAATCTAGGATCATCGAATTGGAGATGAGCGACATCGGGTTGGCTCTAACGGTGGATTCACATGACGCGAAGTTGTCCCGTTTGGAGGCGACGGTCCAAGATATGTACTCATTCATGAGGCGTACGTTGGGCGGAGATCGTAAGGGGAAAGGGAAGGAGAAGGCGGTGGAGGAGGAGGAGGAGGTGCGGGAGAACGAGGCGCAGGATGATGAAGATGTGGACCTCGCTGCTTCATCACCGACACGTGCGTACTTCGATGATCCACTTGCTTATTTGACTCCCTTCCCCAGACCGATGTCGACAATTGGTTGGCCGAGCGTGTTCATATTGGACGTATTTGATGGCCAACGGATAGGGCAGGGGTTGAGGGACCCGAATATCATCCAGTGTGGAATAGTTCATGGACGTGCGCTTCAAGAGATCGAGTCCAAAGTGCTCGTCACGCATGTGATACCCGGGAAGGAGAACTCCCTATTGTGGTTGCACGAACAATGCAGCACGATGTATATCAGTGGATGTGTCAATTCGTATATCGTGTGGCCTACTCACCTCCTCACATTTACCCCAGACATGTAGTGACATTATTTTTAAGTTGGTACATTTGAATTATATTTGGATTATATCGTCATGCATATTGTTTCTATTTTGAATACATATTTGCATTATCTTTAGTTTGTATGGATATATGATGTTTGAACCGGTACAATGTTGCTATAACAGGTACAAATATACTACTGGGCAGAGGCAGTGGCCATACTGCCCAGCAGATTTTTTTAAATTCTGCCCAGAATTGTCATGGTCATTGACCGTGACAATTTTTTAAAAAGGGTCAAGGGTCAAGGTTTTGTCACGGTTTTTAACCGTGACTAAACTTGTCACGGTCGTGGCCCGTGACACGATCGTGACAACTCTAACGAAGTTGTCACGGTCAATGACCATGACACGTACGTGAACAAAAAAGTTATCTCGCCCCAAATTGTCACGGTCATTGACCTTGACAAGTTGAACTTGTCAAGGTCAATAGTGGCTCGTACGTTTTCAATAAAAATTTCATAGGCTTGAATGGTCACAAATACAACTTCTATCCTATGACTTAAATAGTTTTGCCCGAAAATAAGGCAACACATACAAATTGACTTAATTGGAAATTTGTCCTTTCAAATCTCCACCTTTGGCTATTCCGGGACAAAACCAAAAATAAAACCCTATGGGCCATCAAGCTCATCCAAAAGACTCATTCCCAACCCAAAAAACTACAAATGCTTGACATATTCTGAAAAGCTTTGCTTGCATTAAAACTTTGCCACATGATCGCAAAACCCGCACACTTAAACACACCATAAATGGATAGAGACTATAACAAAATAAATTGCATAATTAAGCCCCCCTCCCCTTTGTCTAATAATGTTTACCCTAAGAAAGGACTTATCCCCCTAAGTAATAGATCTTCCCAAAATGAAAAGAGTTAGATACTATTTATCTCCCTTTTTATTCAGTAATAGACAAATATTAAGGTACATAAATAACATCCCATAATTTTAAACCGGTAATAATTTAATTTAATTTGGGATGTGAAAAATAAAAAAAAAATTGGATTTAATTATTTTTAGCAATTTAATATATTGTATTTTATTTTTCAAAAATAGAATTTTAATCTGAATTGAAATCGGAGGAGAAATCGAGTTTTTATTTAATCTAAATGCATTTTTGGGTGTCCTGGGCACCTGACCAAGACCGAATTCATTCGGCCTGGAGGGCGAATCGATTCGCCCTGGTTAGTGTTGGCAGTTTCTTTGTTTTGTTAGAGTTTGAGTTAATTAAAACTCTTAATCCTTTTTCATATAAAATTAACTCGGGTTAGACTTTTCTAAACACTTTTTTACAAACTTTTAAACAAGAAGTCTTCCAAATCTTCACCACCTCTCATCTACAAACCCCTGCATTAAATTAAATAAAATCAAGATTCAACCCAAGTTTTGAAGATCTAAATCAAGTTTTCTCAAGATCGTCCAAGAACGCGTCTTTATTGTTTTCGCTAGAGGAACGTAACAGTGTAATCAGAATTTTGAGTAAGAATTTTATGAATTTTTGAGTGATTATTCTAAGGTACGGAGTTTACACAATATGCTCGTCTAACTCTCGAGAGAGTATTTTCTTGTTTCTCGATTATTTGTATTCTTCTTGAAATATTGTGGTATTCATTGGAATCCTATGTGTTATTCGATTGAGATATTGTGTATTTGTTTATTTGGGCATGGTGCCATGAAGTTTTAATATGGCACTGAGAATGGTCACCAGCCAAAAGTCCAATAGCTAGAACGATGATTTAAGAAGCCTGGGTGAGGTGAGGTCCGGTGATCGATTGATGTGTTATTGAGAAATAAATTTGTACAATGCTCAAGTGTCGCATTGGACTCGTATACAGTTTCGTATTGTTGCATTATTTCATCGTTATTGTATTGACCATCTATTCTTGTCATATTGTGTACTTCACCGTTCTTTTTTTTAGTGGAAGATAAGCGTGTATTTGGACGAACTAATTTTTTAAAGGATATTAAGAGCATGACGTTTTTGTATAAATTAAACATAGTGCACCTTAATCGTTGAACACCTGAAGACATCACAAAATTCGATATTTATCCTCAATGATGCCACACACAAATTCCTCTTATGGGCACCTCCACGTGCCTATGAGCTATCCACACACTAGGATTTCCTCGCATCTAGCCACTAACTCAGTGGCTAAAATGAGTTTCAACACTTAAATGATAACCTTACCTTTTATCCAAACGGTTGTGACTATGAGTCACGTACAAACCATAATTAATGCTGTTACGGATCATGGAAGGACACAGGTCGTCGCTAGTAACCCATAAACCTCATGGTCCGCCTTACCCAATTCCTCTATAACTGTTAAACTATGACGATCAAACTGCCTTGCTATGTGAATATCACACTATGCGCCAATCCATAAATTAACACGACTATATAAATCTTGGTAGGATACGAGCATCGGTTGTTGCCTAAAATCACTAAGGCCCACACATATGAACGCCATAAGGGATCATATTTCTCAATGCCTCACTACGATCACCAAATTCTTAAATTGATATCATCCACATTTCGGTAGGACAAGGGACGTCGGGTATCACCCAAGAGGGGCCCACCCTAACAATGCCGCAACAAGTCCTTTTCTAAAACATCACAACTTAGTTACTTAATACCAAGTCACCACGATTATCTAGGTTCACTCCTAGGTTACCTCAATCATCAGGGTTATCTAAACCCACATTATAGTCCAGGTACATAAATTGAAATGCTCTAAACCTAAGTTCCCCAGCGAATGGACCTAGTACCTCCTCACCCGAAACCAACACTTGTAATTACATTCATCGACCAACAATCCACTAAGGTGTTCACCCATAAGGATAACATTCTATCAAAGATCGAATTATCCTCTAACGTTGGCCTACATCAATTTATAAACTCATTGACCTTATCATCAATCATGGTATTACCTCAAGGATCGAAATTTTCTAATTATCACATCGATATTGACCTCTCATATGCATCACACCCAAGGCTACATATAATTTAAATCACGATTTCCCATTACATAATTATGACATTCAAACTATAAATCTATATCATCGATTGTACATAATTTGGTGCCACTTGTCCAATGGGTGTCATTTCATTTCCATTAACATCTCACATGATTTTAAGCCATTTAATTGTTAACGAAATCACCTCACACTAACAACTACGATGTCACCACTATAGGCTAACATTGACACCCGTAAATTACTACAATTCTAATCTGAAATGCGAAAGCGATTAATAATCATAAATCTAATCATGTGCCACTTGATATTATTCTAAATTGTTGTGCTAACCTAAAAGACTTTACCGTCGAGGACACGACCTAAATCGTCATCAAACTAGCATGACCGGCCCAACCACAACAATGTCGAAAGATTCAATACTGACCTCACCACGTCACACCCGAAAGTAACCTTGAACCTAGAGCTCGGATACCATTTGTAACACCCCAACCCGAATTTATGGATTTTCCATAGTCAACCTGATCTGAATCGAGTCGTTAGGTGTGAAGCACAATGAAACAACCTAAATAATGTTTCTAGTCCAGTTTTATTTTAATTAACATTTTACTTGTTAGCATGCGATTTCAATTTTCAAGATAAACTACGTGAGGGACCCATGGGGAGCACCCCTAAGTTCAAGTAAACAGAGCTACTAACGTAAACATAAATAAAGTATACTCACCTGTAAAATGCCTTCAAAATACGGAACTGCTCCCAACCTCCCATAGCAAAGTGGTGACGTGAAATTATGCCCAGTGGGAATTATACAAACAGTATATAAACAAACGGCAAAAAGGAATACTTATACGCTACAACCACATGCTGTGACAGCCCGCTCAAAATAATAACGGGTGACCAGCCCTATACTACATTAAATCAGGTATCTCAGATGGCACAGTCTCAACATCAACTGACAATACTAAATAATATAAGGCTAACTACCCGAAATCATTAAAAGTGGATTGTCAAAAATTCAAAACTTTTTATTTAACAACAACAACAAAACCAACTTTGCAAACAAACCAACAAACTACATCTAACTATGATGAGTGAAAGTGCAAACTATAATATTAAGAAAGAGTGCAATACAATATACAACAAAATCTCAACAATGAAATACCCGAATATGCTATCGGGTAACAGACAATACAATAATCTGAGAAATGAAATATAAAAGTGTTAATCTACAACACTTGAATATAAACTCAATATACAAACTGAATCCTAATCTAGATGAACAATAGATAGGAATCGACTAAAACAAAGTGCCGCAACAGTCCGCTACTGCCACAGCTCCACGAATACAGGATGGATAAACATCAAGACGTCCTTGCGGGGGAACACCTAAAGAAATACAATATATACATGGAGGAGAAAATATAAACGGGTCAGAGCCCGAGTCGAAAAAACATTTTATAGCAAGTGTATTAAAATGCATAATAATTATAAATGCATTATTACATGATGTTATGGAATCGAACTCTCCATAAAATTTCAACTCACCTCTCAACTAAAGCGCGCACTAAAAGTATGCACGTGATCTCCAAATGGATGCCCAATCTATATATAGGAAAAAGGATTCTAACTTAAACCCAATTTGAATCATTTAATTGAAATCATCTACCTTATCTCCTAATCTATACTTATCTATTTTCATTAAATTATATACTTTATCATTGGTATTATAATTATCTTTATAATGTTCATTTGTTGAACATATAAAGTTGCATAAGCATCATCATCGCAATCCATTAACATCATAGTACTAGAATTTCATATTTTCTAGTTATGTCCTTATATGGCATGAAATCATATATATATTTAATTATGTATGAGTTATTAGCATCAAGAGTTAAGGACTAAACTCCTCCCGATTCTCAACACGGCATCGCGTTTCGTGCGTGGGACGTCTCGTCGAGGCGAAATCCAAACAAGAAACCCCCCATTACACTACTCCTAACCGTATCGATCCTCGGGGCTCATTATGCCCTCAATGCATGATGCATGTAACCCAATTTATTATTTTCCAATTTTAATTAATTAATTAATATTCCTAATTCTCAACAGTACACGGCGTTTCATGCGTGGGACGTCTTGCCGAAGCGAAATCCAAACAAGGAACCCCCCTGTTACACTACTCCTGGCACTGTTGATTATCGGGATAGGTGATATATATATATATATATATGTGAGCATTAAGGACTAACTTCTCCTCAATTTCCAACATTACACTGCGGTTCGTGCGTGGGGCGTATCGCCGAAGCGAAATCCAAACAAAGAACCCCCCCGATACACTAATCCTGGAAATGTTAGTCCTTGAGGTCCATTATGCCCTCGATACCTAAGTACAAGCACAATCAATAACCATCCAATCGATCTATAACTCGAGGACGCAGGCTCACATGCTATCATCTTCCAGTTGCCCATATAGGTAGCAAAACTGGGGGCACCTGGTGGAGTTCAACGACACCCACCTCGTGATCAACTCACGCACACAACATCCGGGAAGCGGTCATAGCTCCTAATCGGCAAGTGAGAGCGACACATACCCACGACCTCTCACCCCCAAAATAAATAAATGTATATATATGTCATTTGCTGACCACCATGGACGACTATGACCTGGGGAATATCCACATCCTGCTCTTTGAGCCAGGATGCTCACCCACAACGCATGAAACTTACCAATGATAGCAAGGAGAGGGTATGCCTAACATGTATATATATATATACCATCATATAAGGTATACATACATCCCACATAATAAAGATATACCATCATATAAGGTATACCTGCAATATCATTTTCATTTTCATTATACGCACTTAGGCGCAATAGAATTTATTTTATTGTTTAGCATATTCTCTCTCTTAATATACTAATCGTCAATTCTCACACATCTTCCCCATTTAGCATACACTATACTATTTCTCGCTTGAAGCTCACATGTCGCTTCTAATATGAATCGTCTCTCAATTCTATTTAAGTTAAGGATATTCTTTTATCCTAATGCTCTTCAATTAGCATTTCTCATCGTGTGAGACATTTCCTAAATCCAACATCAATAAGGATATTTCTATATCCGTATGCACCTCAAATAGCATTTATAAATCTTCATTCATAATAGGGTTCAATTCATTTTATGAACCTTTAAAGGTATCCCATTTGGGATTGGATCCTAAGGTCCGGTATCTCTAAGTTATTCCCATTAATATCATAATTATCTCCAAATAGAATTCTCAAAACAAGGTGGGCTTCCCCACTTAGAACATACCAAAATATCTTAATCGGTATTCCTTAAATTTAGTCAATATGACTCCAAAATTTCTTATAAGGGAAACTCACTAAAAGTCTCCAAAACATACTCCAAATATCTCCTATAGAGATCCCCAATCGATAACCTCGAACAAAACGGGTTGAAATTCTTTTTAGAAAAACAATCCCACAAAAGCCCTGTTTCCGAATCGATTCGGGCCAATTCAGAATCGATTCGGCCCAGCGAATCGATTCGGCCAGGGAGGCGAATCGATTCGGGTCATCAGACCTGGGATTCTGTCTCAGACCAAATCAATTCGGCTGGGGTCCGAATCCATTTGGTCACTCAGACCTGGGCACCTGCATATTTTTGAATCGATTCGGTAGGAGGCCGAATCGATTCGACCCTTCAGAAACCTCGAAAATGGCTACTTTTTTAAGCCTAAAATACCCAAAATTTGATTTTATCTTCTTCCAACCATTTTTATCCAACCCAATCACAAATATATCATCAATATTCATCCTAGAATACATATAAACTAATTTCTATCTTCAAATCTAAGATCTACATATCAAATCTAAGATTATACCCAAAAGTTAGGTTTTGTTAAACTAAACCTAAATCCCACAGATTCAATCCACAAATCATGCAATAAATGGTGCACAACAATTATTTAGCAAGTTTAATCACTTGCCTTGGGTTCGTAGGGTCTGAATCCGCCTTGAGATCGCGTGTTGGCAGGAAAATCCTTTTTCTCTCTCTTTTCTCCTTCCTTTTCTTCTTCTTTCTTTCTTCTCTCTTTCTTTCTTTCTATTTCTCTCTCTCTTTGGAGAATTAAATCTCCCGTAGGCTTAATAAACCCTAAATCCCAAGATACACATCTTTAAATGATAATACACACTTTAAATGACTCGGTGACTTTAATTCGAGTCAAACGGTCCTAATTCATTTCGGAACCTAAATAGACCCCCAAGTACAGTTATTTTTACTTTCTCGACCCTTCTGGACACTATGGTACCCTCAGAATCGACATTCGACACTCTTTCGAACAACTTCAAATTTTGACCTCAATTGCCAATTTAATTATTTCTCCAATAAAATATTATTTATTTCTCCTAAAATAAATAAATCCTCCTCTCCCAGACCTCGGGTTGTTACACATGCATGCGAAAATATGTATATATCTACATATATGTACCTTTGAAATACACATGCCAATGCATTACCATATTATTTCCGAAAACCTTATTTGCCCATATTAATTAACCTTAATCTTATTAAATTAAAGGTTTTCTTTACTCATATTTAGCAATTTCCCACTTTATTTAACACACTCGATTCAATACTTGACACCCTTATACTTGATTTACCCAAAGCCATTCCTTTACCGGAATTTAACCCTTTCATCTAGTTTTACGCACTTAGTATTTTCATTGAAAATCTCCATTTTAACACACGTAATCCCCGTTTTAGAAAATACTTATTTACTCTTTGAAAATCCTTTTCTCAACACATTCTTGGGTTAAGTATGGGTTTAACCATTTAGGTTTCTTAACCACCCATTTATTCACTTTCTTTAACCGTTATTTTTTTATTTATGAACATTCATAGATTTACGCATTTACTTGTCCATTTCACCTTTCCCGGAACATTTGTTACATTCATTCAAGTTAGGTTGAATTAACATGATTACCACAAAACCCATTTCATGATATGTTCCATATTTCATATAAATTTTCTCGAAATCATCCTATATCGTATACTTACACGGGCTCCACACCGACGGCTATGCGCACCATATACTCTGGCCAGTGGTTTAGGGCTTTTCACCTAAGGGCTCCGGGACCTTTTTGCTTTATCCCGGTGTCATCCAAGTACCTTGAATGTGTTTTAATATTTTACAAATGTTCACATTATTTTCTTTCGTTTTTACCCGGTCGAAGCCAAAACACGTTACTTTACCGCCCTAATTTGTGTTACACTTGAAATTTATCATTTTGTGTCTTTTACACTATATCCTTGATTTTTATTTCAAAAATCATATTCATTTAGGACTACTTTGTGTAACACCCTTTCCAGCATTTTTATTTCATAAAAATGTCCCACTTTAAGTAATGTTACCATTTTACCCATTTGTTTCCAAATCACACTTTTACTCCATTTCTCAAGTCTTAATTTCACCCAAAAGACTATTAAGTTATACACACTAACTTCTTAAGTGTTTTAACCCTTTAACACCTTTTTATACTTGGGGTAATCTTTTACTTGATTGGAAACATCTTTTATACCTTTGCTTCCTTTTAATTCCATAAGTGTTAATAGCTCACAACATTAGTAAGTTACACTCACTAACCATTTCATGTTTACCCATTAAAACTTAATTAATACATTTTATCAACTTTCATATTTCTGTACTTCCTTATTCAAGAAATACATTCACACTTTAGACTACTTTTATAAGAAAATTTCCATTTCTTTTATTTAACATGTAGTTTTTTAACTTCATACACATTATGCCTTTTAGTCCCAATTACATATACTTTGAAGACCGAAATTCCAACCTTTATTAGTTTTTGTGTAAACCCAACAAAATATTCTTTAAACTGTTATAAAATATGTATTGTAAAGTGGATGCTCACTTATCCCACATCCCACATCGGAAGAGTGAGGCTTTTG
The DNA here is from genome assembly GCA_949130495.1 of Sambucus nigra. Taxonomy (NCBI): domain Eukaryota; kingdom Viridiplantae; phylum Streptophyta; class Magnoliopsida; order Dipsacales; family Adoxaceae; genus Sambucus; species Sambucus nigra. Next base: position 64,046,579 of record OX422219.1, read on the forward strand.
ATGAGCTTACCTTGTATTATAAATAGGGAGTTACCCTCCTCATTATGAACACACTAATAAATGAGAATACTTCCTCTCTATATATACTTCTCTCTATTCTCTCTATGCTCCTTTATTTTACAGCACGTTATCAGCACGAGTGCTCAATCAAGAACAAAAACTCAAGTTTACGATTTGGAGCTTTAGAGGTTTTTTTTGGAGGTAATCTTTTTCTCGCATTACGTTTTTTTTTAAACAAAAAAAAAAGGCCTAAAAGTTTTGTTTGGCCACTGTTTCTTGCTTTAAAGTTTTGAGAATTGTTTTTATTTGAATAATCTAAACAGATTTGGTGTTAACTCAGTGTGTGTTTTAGTGTTTAATAAGTGGCAGCATTTTCTTTGTGTGTGTGAGATATTCACTTGGTCTTAACTCACTGATTTATCTTGGCCTTAACTCGTTGATTTATCTTGGACTTAACTCACTAACTTAACTCGGACACAACTCAGTATGTTAACTCGGACAAACTCCATTTAAATATTGGACTAATCTTGGATTTAACTTTTGGACCTTTTTTTTGGACATGATAATGACATGTACCAAAAAATCAGACCTGAAGATCTCAATAATTTGGGCCTGAAGTTTTCAATTCTTATTTAAATTTTTGCGGCCTGAAGTTCGCAATTAATGTTCAATTTTTGAACACGATAAAATATCTCGTAAAATAAAACTAGAAGTTTTGATTTTGAGGACCTGAAGATCTCAGTAATTAGGACTTGAAGTTCCTACATGATATTCAATTTTTAACGAGAAGTTTCAATAATTTTGGGGCTGAAACTTTTGTCCGCATTTGTCGCGCAGGTCGCGAACTTGCGTGATTTTTGTAAGACGTTTTATTGGGGCTAAAAATAATTTGACCATATTTATTGGATGCTAAAAATAGGCCTAAGAGTGCCATGGGGTCAAAAGTCGAAAAATGAATAAATAAATATAATATTATTATTTTATTCCAAAATAAAAAGATGCTCAGAAAATTCTAAAAATCGTCATGCCGACTTAAAATTTAATTTTGAGCAACTTTTCCTTCTTCGACATTTCCGAAAAACGTCATTTATACCCGATTTAGGCTATTTTTCTATTCGTACAGATTTTTTTTCTAAACTTTAATCATTTTGTTGCCTTATTTAAAGGGATGGAGGGCAACCCTTTTTTACCATTTTTGAAGCATCTTTCGGCACAATGTTCGGCAGCCAATAAATTTCAATTCCTCTTATTTTATATATACCTTAGCCCCTTATAATTATGTGTTCAATCATAGTTTTTGGAGGAGTTATTTGGGGTTGTTTTGGTGTTGCATCTTGGAAGAGTTTTGATGATTCTTGGGCCTGAAGTTCCAAATCATAAATTAAAGTTTTTATTATTTTTGGGACATTAGACGTACTCAAATAATTTAATTTGGACCTGAAGCTCCAAATATATATTTGTGATCAAACCTGAAGCTTTGACACAATGGGGTGGGGATTTTCAAATCCCAATATATTAATAAAATTGAACCCGAAGTTCAATAATTTTATGTGTAGAACGTGAAGTTCTCACAAATAAATAGCGATGACTCGAAGTTCAAATTATTTAAATTTTTGGACCTAAAGTTCCAGATAAAATATGCTTCCCAACAATTAATTAAAAATTAGGTCCTGAAGTTCCTAATTTACATTAAAATTTCGGACCTGAAGCTCCGAATTGCTGTTTAATTTGGGACCTGAAGTTCCCATGTCAATTTTTTCATTTGGGACTCGAAATTTCCAAATTATTTTATATTGGGACGAAAATTCCTTAATTATTGTTCAAATTATTGAACATGACATTGAAATATGCCCTAAAATCAAATTCAAAGTTTTGATTATTTTTCTAACAGGGCAAGGAATACTAAAAGTCCAATCACAATTATTTATAATTTGGACCCGAAGATCCAGTAATTTTGTAATCAAACATGAAGTTTTGATTACTTATATAATAAGGGTAAGGATCTTTTTTGATTACTTATATAATAAGGGTAAGGATCTTACATGTTCCATAAGGATTATTTATATTTCTGGACCTGATGTTCCAAACAATTTTACCCCTTATCAAACTTGAAGTTTGAATATAATTGGGCGGTTGATAAACGTCTCTAAATATTTAATGTTGTGATATGAAGTTGTCATTATTTATAATTGGGGCCTGAATTTCTCTAATAATTATTCCAATATGGAAATTGAATTTCTCCATTCAAATTTTGGGACGTTGAGTACATAAATTATTTGGGCCTAAAGTGACAAAAGAAAATATATCACAATCAAACCTGAAGTTTTGATTGTCAAATTGAAAGGTTATAGACCAAGGTTCCCCCAATTATCATTGATTTGTGATATGAAGATTCATATTCAATATTGTGACCAGAAGTTCACAAAATATTTTTTTGAATTGGGATATAAATCCCATGCTATTTATGGTTGTTTGGATTTGCAGATTCAACTAAAATGCGGGATAAATTACAACTCGAAGTTTTGATTATTCATAAGGTATGTGCCAAATATATTATTTTTATTGGGATTAGTTTCAAAATCAATTAAGTGTCCCTTTAACTATCACATTAATGGTTTCACCATTAAATTTTTATTTATTGACCTTTTTGGTTTCATTTAAGTGTTAACTTACTTTTGATGGTATTTAATTTTAACTCCTAGTTCACATTTTAATTATTTAATATACATTTGGGCCTTGGAAATGTATAAATAATGTGAAAAATTCAGTCTCTATTTTTTTTAATAAAGAGGTTGGATTATTATTATTAATCGGAGTTAATTAAAAAAAATTGTCACTTGTTTGGAAGATTCTCTAATATTTTTAAATCTAATCAAACCTAAATTTTGACAGTATAGGGTAGAGAAAGTCCTTATAATTATCAAAAAAAAATTGGGACCCGTAGTTCTTAAAAATTTAGGACCTGAAGCTCCCATATGCATATTCTCAAAATCAAAAGCAAAATTTTTGATTATTTAGGAAAAGGTAAACATTTCATGAATGTAAATGTTAAGACTTTGTAAATCAAATTGAATGCAAGCGATGATACTTGATTGGTAGACAGTGGGATAACCCACACCAGTTTGGAAAAAGAAAAAAAAAACATAAGTTTTTCTCAGACTTGGTATACAATAAAGTGAATGTCTCCACTATAGCTGGTCCTGCTAAGATTATTGAAGGCTCCGGAAGAGCCCACGTGGTGTTACTTTATGGTACCCAATTATTCATAAATAAAGTTATATACTCAAGAAATTCCATAAGAAATTTATTGAGTTTTAAGGACATAAGAGTGAACGGGTATCATATTGAAATATGTAATGAAGGTAATAAAGAGTTCCTTTGCATTAATTTTAGTGTTGGAAGTCAGAATCTCACACTAGAGAAATTGTCTATTTTATACATGGGGTTATACCATACAACAATCAATGTTGTAGAATCACATACTGTCATGAGCCGGAAGCTCAATGATCCTTATAATTTAATATTGTGGCATGACCGATTGGGTCACCCTGGATCAAACATGTTTCATTGAATCATAAATAACTCATATGGGTCCGCAATGTCGTTTGGAAATATATGTTGGTTATGATTCTCCATCAATTATTCGTTATATTGAGCCACTGACGGCTGATACAATTATCGCTAGATTTGCGGATTATCATTTTGATGAGACACTCTTCTCGCCGTTAGGGGGAGGAAAGAACGTACCAGAAGTACGGTCCGTTCCTGAAGAACGACGAGAATTAACATGGAACACTTCCAATTTGTCTCATCTAGATCCCCGTATTGCTCAATGTGATCATGAAGTGAAAAAGATATTGCATATTTAGGAAATTGCAAATAAATTACCCGATGCATTCAATGATGATGCAAAAGTAACCAAATCTCATGTACCCGCTACAAATGTGCCAGCAAGAATTGATGTACCAGCGGGACAAACATTGACATCAGCACCAAATGAATCTATTACACGCCAGAAGCGTGGCAAACCTATAGGTCCCAACTATTTGACTCCAAGGAAGTGGAGATTGAATAAAAACATGCCCAAATAAAGATCTAGAAGAGGTTATACGTAACGCTCCAGAAGAGGTTATGAACAAAATATTCACTTTCTTAAAAAAAATCCAGAAGAGGTTATTATCAATGAAAAGACACAAGTCCCTGAAGTGGCTATAAATCCCTTGAAGTTGGCAAAGGTACGTAATATTAAAGGAGGTCTCTATCTTTTATAGATATACAAGAGAAAAGTGGGATAAACAAAGATGATCATCGATGATATAATTATATATGTTGTAGCTACACAAAAATCAAAGTGCAATGATACTAAAAATCCACGTACTATGAATGAATGTCGACAAATAATATATTGGCCAAATTGTGAAAATGCCATAATGGCATAATTCGAGTCGCTTGATATACGTGGTATATTTGGACCTATAGTAGAAACCCCAAAATATGTTAACCCTGAAGGTTGCGAATGGGTGTTTATAATAATGTGAAGTGTTAAAACTCGCCAAAACTGCATAATTTATGGCTCAAGATTTCCTGAAGGAATAAATTTGATTATATTAGAACATACCATCCCGTTTCGGCGGTAAGTACTTTCAGATATCTGAATAGCTTGGCAGTTTTTTTATAAATATATTATGTGAGACTCGTGAATATTATAACTACTTATATATACAGGACTTAGACAAAGAATACATATAAAAATCCTAGAAGGATTTTATTTGCTTGAAACAAAGATAAGGAGTACATACTCAAATGCAGTAAGACATTCATTGTATAGCAGGCAATCCAAATGAATATAGGTACAACCGTCTTAGTAAATATTTGTCTAACGAAGAGTTTGAAAATAATCATATATGAAATGTTCCATTATAAAATATCCTTAGTGGATGTGCTTTTGAAGAGCTCAATTGAAATGAAATCCTTAAATGGATATGCTCTTGAAGAGCTCAATTAAAATACAAAATATCCAAATAAGAAATTCAAATGAATGACCTCGGGGTAACAAGTCTTTATCTCGGCCTGCAAATCGAGCACATTTTATATTAAACTCATATCCATTAGTCAAATTGATTGAAAAGTCATGCAAATGCTTTAAGCATACAATTTTAGTATATGTATGGTCTTCGGTATTTGGATATTATATTATTCATATCATCCTAAAGAGGATGACAAAAATAAATTTGGTCCCGAAGTACCATATGTGTATTTTATTATAGTATTTGATCTAGAAGTACCATACCTGTACGTTATTAGTATATTGATATATATAACACCATGCATGATATTGGATATTATAATTACAGTCAATATCTTGGCAAGAAATAATTATCATTGACTTTCATAGCATGGGACTAATATCAATCATATCATATGATATTTTTATCTAACCATCGATGTCTAGTTAATTATATAGATGCAGATTATCTCTAGTATCCTCACGAGGAATAGTCAAAGAACTTATGACTTGCCTCGAACAACATATGTTCCTACTACTTCTTATGAAGAAGATTTATGCAACACACAAACTCCATAAGAGTTATGCTATTAGTGACATGTTCATCCCTCTTCACCCATGTCTTATGGAAGTCGATATTATGAAGAAACATGAAATTTAAGTAACAACGGTTCAAATCTATTCACCATATTAAAGCAACATTTCAGAAGATTGTATATGAGACTGATATGCATTGACTCAACCAAATATCATAATTAGGGGGAGTATCCAATCAGGGAGAGCATTTGATCAGGGGGAGAATCTAAGAACATGATGTTTTGGGCATATGCGCGTTGTACTCTTTTTCCCTTAACTAGGTTTTTTCCCATTGAGTTTTCCAATTAAAGGTTTTAATGAGGCAACACTAAGCGCGTCCAACACCTATTCAATGATCACAAAAGTTGTACTCTTTTTCCTTCACTTTGGTTTTTTCCCACTGGGTTTTTTCTTAGTAAGGTTTTAATGAGGCAGCAATCATTGAATGGTGGATATGAGTGTTATAAAATATGTATTGTAAAGTGGATGTTCACTTATCCCACATCCCACATCGGAAGAGTGAGGCTTTTTATGAGCTTACCTTGTATATAAATAGGGAGTTACCCTCCTCATTATGAACACACTAATAAATGAGCATACTTCCTCTCTATATATACTTCTCTCTATTCTCTCTATGCTCCTTTAGTTTACAACACGTTATCAGCACGAGTGCTCAATCAAGAATAAAAACTCAAGTTTACGATTTGGAGCTTTAGAGTGTTTTTTTCGGAAGTAATCTTTTTCTTGCATTACGGGTTTTTTTTAACACAAAAAAATGACCTAAAAGTTTTGTTTGGCCACTGTTTCTTGCTTTAAAGTTTTGAGAATTATTTTTATTTGAATAATATAAACAGATTTGGTGTTAACTCAGTGTGTGTTTTAGTGTTTAATCAGTGGATGCATTTTTTTATGTGTGTGAGATATTCACTTGGCCTTAACTCACTGATTTATCTTGGCCTTAACTCGCTGATTTATCTTAAACTTAACTCACTAACTTAACTCGGACTCAACTCAGTGTGTTAACTTGGACAAACTCCATTTAAATATTGGACTAATCTTGGATTTAACTTTTGGACATTTTTTTTGGACATGATAATAACATGTACTATAAAATCAGACCTAAAGATATCAATAATTTGGGCCAGAAGTTTCCAATTCTTATTTAAATTTTTGCGGCCTGAAGTTCGCAATTGATGTTTAATTTTTGAACATGATAAAATGTCTCGTAAAATCAAACTAGAAGTTTTGATTTTGAGAACCTGAAGATATCAGTAATTAGGACCTGAAGCACCTACATGATATTCAATTTTGAACAAAAAGTTTCAATAATTTTGGGGCTGAAACTTTTATCAGTATGTGTCGTGCAGGTCGCGAACTTGCGTGATTTTTGTAAGACGTTTTATTGGGGTTCAAAATAATTTGACCATATTTATTGGATGCTAAAAATAGGCCTAAGAGTTCCATGGGGTCAAAAGTCGAAAAATGAATAAATGAATATAATATTATTATTTTATTCCAAAAAAAAAGATGCTCAGAAAATTCTGAAAATCATCATACCGACTCAAAATTTAATTTTGAGCAACTTTACCTTCTTCGACATTTCTGAAAAATGTCATTTATACTCGATTTAGGCCATTTTTCTCTTCGTACAAATTTTTTTTCTAAACTTTAATCATTTTGTTGCCTTATTTAAAGGGATGGTGGGCAACCCTTTTTTACCATTTTTTAAGTATCTTTCGGCACAATGTTTGGCAGCCAACAAATTTTAATTCCTCTCATTTTATATTTACCTTAGCCCCTTATAATTATGTGTTCAATCATAGTTTTTGGAGGAGTGATTTGGGGTTGTTTTGGTGTTGCATCTTGGAAGAGTTTTGATTATTCTTGGGCCTGAAGTTCCTAATCATAAATTAAAGTTTTTAAATTTTTGGGACATTAGACGTACTCAATAATTTAATTTGGACCTGAAGCTCTAAATATATATTTGTGATCAAACCTGAAGCTTTGACACAATGGGGTGGGGATTTTCAAATCCCAATATATTAATAAAATTGAACCCGAAGTTCAATAATTTTATGTGTAGAAGCTGAAGTTACCTTCCTCGTTATGAACACACCGATAAATGAGAATACTTCCTCTCTCTATATACTTCTCTCTATTCTCTCTATGCTCCTTTATTTTACAACATAAACTTGTTTATACATTCTATGTCAAAATAATATAAGTTTATATGCAAGAGAAGATGGATTTTAAACCCAAAAATCCTACCACATGGTTTAAACATATTTTTCACCAAACATTTGTCAAATAAAGGTTTATTTCCAAATATTTTATTCCATAAAATATTTAACACCAATATTTCTAAAATGACCATTTTCACAAAAGGTATCATCTTTCAATATTCAAAAACCTTGAAATATTTACTTATTCTTTATTTTCCAACAAAATATCATTTCCCACAAAATCAAATTATTTGCCAACATTTTATTCCATAAAATGTGTTTCATCAAAATTACTAGAAAATACACCATTTTCGTAAAACATCAACTTTCATTATTTCAAAACCCTGAAATAACTATTCACTCATTATTTTTAACAAAAACAATATTTTCCAACATTTTTATTCCATAAAAATATTTATTATAATTTTTACTAGAAAACCCATCACAAACATCCTACTCTTAATATTCCAACAATCAAGACTAAAAATACACAACTAAAGTCTTAATCTAAGAGTAGAGTTTCACCCACCTCTAAGGTCTCCAATGATGGTGTTGGTGTAGGAGGAGCAACCCCCACCTCTAAAGGTGGCCTCAAAGGGGTTGCCAAAAGCTCATCCAACAATCTCCATTTGAACTCCAAGCAAAACCCACTTTAACTCCATAAAAGCTCACCTTCTTCTTCTCCAAAAACCCACTGACAATACTCCCAAAATTCGTAGCTCTCCTTCAACCATGGTGGAAATGGGTCTTTTAGGGTTAAATACACTATGGAATGGTGGGGGAGTGGTGGTTTGGTGGTGGCCTATGGTGGAGGAGTGGTGGTGTAGGGTGGTTTGCAGTTGTTGGGGTGGGGAAAACTCTCAAGCTAAAGAGAGAGGGGAGAGAAATCCGATGTGAAATGCCCAAATGGGATAACTCCCCCTCATATATTTTCCACAAAGGTTTGAATTCCCTAAATACCCTCACACCCAACTCTTGAGGCCAAGGCTAATATAGTTTTTTTATCCTATATTTTATATGGGTTGTTGAGAGGTCGACACGTCATTGCATCCAATGGCCCATATCGCAACAACACTTTAAAAGGATAAGATTATCAAATCTGACGATGGTCGTTCGAACGACCTATAGATCTCGTTCGAACGACCTTGTTCAAATGATCTACTAACGAGATTTCCGCACTCAAGTCGTCAGATCCCTCATTCGACCTATCCTGGTCTCGTTTAAATGACCCTTTCTAACGAGATTTCAGTAAATTTAAATCCCATGTCATTAGATGCCTCGTTCGAACGTCGTTCGAATGACATCTAATTTTTCCAAAATTATATTTTAAGCCATAAAACTTAGATTCAACAAATGCGATACCACGAGGTTACCTCGATTTGACCTGGGATCAATCTAAACCGGTCTAAGTCATACTAGATCATCAAATTCCATAAATACGGTTGAAATTGCGGGGCAGGGTATTGCACAAAATCTCCCCCTAAATGAAACAAGGGCTAAGCATAAAGGAAAAACAAGTATATCATGCAATGATGCAGTTAGGGATGGCAACGAGTCGGGTATGCGGCGGGTTTGTCAAAACCCAAACCCGCCCCGCCCGTGATGGGTTACACTACACCAAAATGGTCAAATTGCCACCCTTTAAGCGGCTATCCTTGTCACGGTCAATGACCGTGACAAAAAAATACATATTTTTTGTCACGATCATTGACCGTAACAAGGCCGTGATAAATGTTTGTCACGGTCAATGACCATGACAATCTTATAAAGTTTTCACGGTCAATGACCGTGACATGTCCGTGATAATTCAATCAGTACCAAAAAACCTCCCTCTTCTTTTTTTCTCACCGATTCTATTCCCTCCATTTCTCTCTCCCTCTCTAGCGACTTCTCACTCTCTCTACAACTTTGGTATGTTTTCTCTCTCTATTTCTCCTCCATTTATGTATATGTGTATGTGTATGTGCGTGTGTGTATATATGTGTGTGTAAATCTGTGTGTGTGTGTGTAGTGTATATATGCATGTGGGGGGGAGGGGGCAGGGCTGGGGGAGGGGAGGGGGGTGTATGTGTGTGCGCGTGTGTGTGTATGTGTATGTATATGTGTGTGTGTTTATGTGTGTATATATGCATGTGTGTGTGTATATGTGCGTGTGTATATGTGTGTGTGTGTGTGCGTGTGGTGGGCAGCGGCAGCGGGGGGTAGGGCAGGGGGTGTGGGTCTGTGTGTGAATATGTGCGTGTGTGTATTTTTTTAATTAAATTTTTATTGGTTTTTTAGATATTGCCCCTTGTAAAAGAATTGATTGATTGAATATTGATTGGTTGTTAATTGTTTTTGTAAATTAATAATTAGTGCCCATTTCATATGCAAGTATGATTGCCCCTCATTGTAAATTAGTAAATTAATAATTGTATACTTTAATTGTTAGTTTAATTGATGAAAAGAATTAATTAAGTAGATGAATTAGAAGGAGTACGGGATACACATTTGTTGTTTCCATTGAAGTTAGATTATAGTGGATCGATGTTGGGTTGGTTATTTTTTAAAAGTGGCATGACCACTAGATTATTGTCCATATGGGGGTGGAATTTTTCAACTTTTTTTTAAAATTACTTTGTATAACGAACAATATATTTATAGTGTGATAATTAAATGAAACATACTTGAAATTACATATAGTGCGCATAGATACTAGCCTTCTAGTTCTTATGCATACGCATTCAATAGCCCTTAGACCCGTTCGAGAGTCATTACCCCTGTAATGAGATCTCTCTATTTGTCCCGTTTGGACAGTTTGGGACTGCGTAATTTCTGTATAATAATATTCTTAGTGACTTAAAGTTGTTACTTTTGGAGAAAGTTCTGCAGTCGTATCCTAATGTTTTATGGGTACATACTAGATTAACAAGTGTGACTGTTATTTCAATTGATCAATTGAAATAACACTCATACTTGCCAATATACGTCGTGTACTTGGAGAACTACGAGGATATGCTGCCGAATTTTTCTCAAATCGTAACCATGTGCATGAGCTGTTAAGTATATTACTGAAAAATGCGATCTTGAATGGGATAGGACCACTCACCCTTTAGAGGAGGTGGAGGAAATAGAAATTTCTATTATAAATTGAATTTGAATTTGAAATTTAAAAATCGAATATAAATAAGACATAATTAAATGAAACATACTATAAATCTAAGTTTTGTTTATACTAATCCATGAATATACGCTTCTTACCTTTAATATGTGATTAGTTGCGGTAGCTGTGATGGGATATCCGAAATACAAAGGGTGGATGGGTGAGACAAATATAACGGGGAATGTGTTTCGCAGAGGTGCTAATAAATTTGTGAAATACGCAAAGATCTGTCATAATAATGAAGAGTTTATGTGTCCGTGTGCTAGGTGTAAGAATGGTAAGGTGTTTGAGTGGAAAAAGTTAAACTGCATATGTTAAGATCGGGTATGAAAGATAGTTATTGATTTTGGAGTTTTCATGATGAATTAAAAGTTCCTTTTGTCCCCAAAATCGTGCATTTCATACAAGGCTCTTACTTTCTTTCGAGCGAGAGAAAAAGATAAAAACCTCGTTGAAGCTAAAATGACTTACTGTGGTGTAATTCAAAATATATTTGAATTGGATTATATAATCTTTAAAGAGGTTGTATTTTACTGTGACTGGGTAAGAGTTGAGGATAAAAATGCTTGTAAAGTTGATCCTGTCACCAATTTAATCATGGTTGACTTGTCCAAGTTGAACAGCAACGACCACATGAGCAATGAGCCATTTGTTTGTGCATTTCAAAAGGTTAACCAAGTGTTTTTGTGACAACCCGTATATAATTATGACAAATTATATTTAAATCATACTTATCTTATGTGATATGAATAATGTGTTATTAGTATATCTAATTTTAAGTGATAATGGTTAGTATAACTCTACTTTCATAAATCATGAAATGTCGAATTATTTACGAACCCAAGATTTGGTTATTTTCGATAGAAATGTTCCTGTTTAAGACTAGTATTGACCCTTATAACATTACAATTGACTTGAGGTGAAAACTACATAGTTGTAGACATGTGCGTTAGGGTGGTAACACAACAAACGTTGCATCAAACGTATTTTGAGTAAGAAGTTAGGCCAAAATTACGAACAATGGGCAAACCTGTCAATTCCCTTAAGTGGTAAATTGTCTGTTATTAAACCAAATGTTTTAATTTGATTGGATGGATTGGGAGGCAGCCTTGGCCGACTTAAAACTCTTCTTATAACATATTTCTTCAGCCAATTTAAGCCTAAGTTCAGTTTTAAGGGTTTTTGGCTTGAGGAAAGAGAAAGTAGAAGTTAAGGAAGAAAGGGTTTCATTAAAAGCCAGGAAAAGAATTCCAAGAAAATTCTTAAGGTGTTTCCAAGGTAAAATTATGTGTTAATATTGTTTTAATCTTCTATTATACATATTTCATAGTATATAAATCGTGAATTTATGATTAAAATTCCATCCTCCTTTGTGATAATATGTATTGGTTCATATGTGAGATAAGTCGTGTTATAGGTCATATTGCTTTGTATTGAAACCCCTTGTATTCAAACTTGCATATCTCTTTGTGTGCTTATTGGAATTCAGAAATTCCAATTGGATATGAAAATAGACTCATATATTTATATCATATCCGAAAACTATAATTTAAGTTCTTATGGTTAGGCCTTAGTGATGGTTGCAAGTTGGTATATAGTTGTTGTTTGTATATTTCATTTCGGTATGCCCTGAGTTTAGTCAAGCTTTTGAGATAGCAAATTAAGTCCAAATATTATGAAACTTTAATTATGTACTATTAAGTATGTCTAATAAAAGTTTGTTGAAAATCATGTAAATTTATGCTGGATAAAAATTATGAAAATTCTTGGAAGTTGAACAAACAATAGAGGAGCTTGTAGGGCAGATTTCTTGTGTTGTAAAGAAATCGTCATAACTTGCCCTGGGGAGCTTGAAAAATTACACCGTCACTTGTGTTGGAAAGTATATTCATATATGTTTTCATATTGATAAGGTTGGACACCTGTATGTGTGCAATTAATGAATATGGGAAGGTTAAGTATGGAGGACAATAAATTCAGGCCATACTGGATATCCCATGATAGAATATTTTTATCTGCTCCTTCCCAAAGGTATTTATAGTACATGTTTCATGTGTATATATATTCATAAGTATACTTTTATGTTTACTTGATTTTAGTTATAAATTCCTTACGAGGTAGTTTCTAGGGTTGAATGTTCATGACCTTATCAACATATATACCATCGTTTCGTCTTTACATATGTTTCATGGAATATGACTTGAGTAGAATCATATTGTGGTTGTGTACTCATTTAAAGTTACATAATTATATTAAGATAATACTTATGATTGAGTTTCAGTACTGATTTAGTTGGATTAACAGGTGTAAGGTCAAATCAACCAAGTTCAGCTCCACCCGAGGGAAACGTGAATACATAGTTGACAACACAAGGTGAGTGTACTTACTGAATTGATTTGGGATATGATGTGTATGTATTATATGTTGAGATGATATGGCTTATTAAAAGTCATGAGATGTTAATATGTTATGACTTATTAAAAGTCAAGAGATGTTGAGATGTTATGGCTTTATAAAAGTCAAGATATGTTGAATGGCTATGCAATTCAGGAGATGTTAGGTTATTAAAACCTATGGATATGATTATTGCCTACGGGCAGGAGATGTGGGGTTTATTAACTCCGGATATGTATATGGCCTAATTTGGCACATAGATGGATATATTGATATGTTTAGATGTTAATATAGTACTTTTACTATATAGAGATGTAGTACCACCGAGTTTTTAAACTCATGGTTTTATATATTTACATTTTCAGGATTTGAAGCTGCCACTGCCAAGTCTAGGATATTGGGTGAATAGTAGTATTGTCTCGTCAGTTTGTTTTATAAACTGTACTAGTTGTAATTAATTTAAATGATATGTGAGTTCTGTTGAAATTATGTCTCCTTAAAACGATTGGATTTTTAGTATTCCACATTTTTACCTTGAAGTTGTTTCAATATGTATTACTAAAATAATAAATAAATTATAATTGTGGTTTGTAAACCATTTAGTTAATTATATCCTAATGGGGTGAGGGGTGACAGTTTTACTTGGAGTATATTAACAACGAGTCGTGGTCAATTTTCCTATACACGCCAAAGCGTCTAAATAGTAGTGTGGATGACTTGCCTGCTCCTACCGAATATCAATCCATTTTTTTATGATAACCCGAATTTGAAACAAGTTTTCAATTTGTAATAAATATTCCAATTTGTACTTTATCAATCAATTTTTAATGCTTTTAATTGATTTGCACTTTATCATTTTCACTCTTGTGTAGTGTGCGTGTGTGTCGGCAGTAGGGGTGGGGGTGGAGATGTTTCGAATTTTTAGTAATTGTACATATTATGAGCTAGATGTTGTTGTTTTGGAATTCAGAATTGAGGTATTAAACAATAACAATTCCTTTGGATTTGTAGTAATTGTACATATTTGCATGTCTTCTTCTAATTTATTTTGATTTGTATTAATAATAACATTTTTTTACAGCAAATGTCTCCTTCAGGTATTAAGGTGAGGATGATGATGCTGATTATGATGATGTCGTCTGGGCTCGGTGGTAGCGAAGGCGACGAGGGCTCCTCGGCCCCGAGGCTCCCCAAATATGGCAAATTGGGGATGGCCATCGAGAACAAGACGGGGCTATTAGCGAGATCCCTCGAGCCGGTAAAGACGATCTTCGGTCGGGGGTACACTAGTTGGAAGGAGGTTCCAAATGAGCTTAAGTTAGCTATTTGGGTGGCACTACAGGTAATGTATATATATTTACATTTATATGAATATGAATATTTCGATTTCGATTTCGATTTCGATTTCGATTTCGATTTCGATTTCGATTTCGATTTCGATTTCGATTTCAATTTCGATTTCAATTTCAATTTATATTTATATTTATTCGCAACTAACATTGTATTTGTTGGACAGGAACAATTCATCCTGGATCCAAAGCTACGCGATTCCGTCTTGGAGAAGTTAAGGGAGCAACACAAGACGTGGAAGAAAAATATACGGACCCCGTACTTTGGGAAAACCTGAGAGTCCGTTATTCGAATGCGTGAATTTCTCCCTCCGAAGGAGCCTATCTCATTGGCACAATGGCAAAAATTCATTGACAATGAGATCGGGGAGCGATAATTGGCATCTCGCTAATCGGGGAGGGAAAATCGAGCAAAAAAGACGGACGTGCACTACTCCGGTCGGACGTCTTACGCCGAGGTGGAGCATAGGATGATGGTAAGATTTAATTTTTCTATAACTACAGAAATATATTATTCTGCATTATTTTACTTTGTGGGGCTGACACTAATTTTACTTTACTTTATTTCAGGGGACAGGGAGTGGCCCTGAGGGTAGGCCACATAGGCTCGATACTTATGTGGCTATTCGAACGAAGAAGGGGAAGGATAAGGAGGTGTCCCCGAGCGTCGTGGCCACGATTGTAAGTAATTCGATAGTTTACTTTTTTTTAATTACATTATAATTTTTTTATTTACTTATTTTACTAATCATGTGCTTTTTGTCGATTCAAGCAAAGCTTAAGGAAGTGCATGAGTCGCAGTCTGGTGCCAACAAGGCATCTTTGTCCACATACGCACTCAGCTAAGTGTTTGGCGCTGATCGCAAGGGGAGGACAAGGGGGTGAGCTCGCGGGTGGCCAAATATAGGATCATCGGATTGGAGACTAGCGACACTGGGTTGGCTCGAACGGAGGACTCGCATGACGCAAAGTTGTCCCGTTTGGAGGCGACGGTCTAAGATATGTTCTCATTCATGAAGCATTCGTTGGGCAGAAACTGCAAGGGGAAAGGGAAAGAGAAGGTGGTGGAGGAGGAGGTGCAGGAGGACGAGGTGTAGGATGATGAGGATGTGGACCTCGCTGCTTCATCACTGACATGTGTGGACTTTGATGATCCAGTCCCCTATTTGTCTCCCTTCGACATACCGATGTCGACACTTGGTGGGCCAAGCGTGTTTATACTAAATAAATTTGATGGCCAATGGATAGGGCGGGGGTTGAGGGACCCGAATACCATCCAGGGTATGCCACTTCATGGACGTTCGCTTCAAGACATCGAGTCCAAGGTGCTCGCCACGCATGTGACGCGAACAATGCGTAATGATGTGTATTGGTGGGTGTGTCAATTTGTATATCGTGTGACCTACTCACCTTCTCAGAGCTAACCTTACTCCAGACATTTAGTGACATTATTTGAATTGAATTATTTTAAGTTGTTACATTTGAATTATATTTGGATTATATCGTGACGCATATTGTCTCTATTTTGAATGTATATTTGCATTATCTCTATTTTATTTGAATATATGATGTTTGAATAGGTACAACGTTGCTATAACAGGTACAAATATACTGTTGGGTCGTGGCAGTGGCCATACTCCCCAACAGATTTTTTTTCAATTCTGCACAGAATTATCACTGTCATTGACCGTGACAATTTTTTAAACATTGTCAAGGCTTGTCATGGTCCTTAACCGTGATAAAACTTGTCAAGGACCGTGACAAGTCCGTGCCAACAAAAGTTGTCACCCCCAGAATTGTCACGATCATTGACCTTGACAAGTTGAACTTGTCAAGGTCAATGACCATCACAATTCGACAGATTTAGTGTAGTGTTAAGATTTTAAACTCCGAACCCGTTTAAGTATAAATTCTTCAAACTCGTCCCTGCCTCTGCCCGCCCCGACTGAATTAAATGGGTTAGAACCCGCCTCGTGGGGTAAAACTAGAAATTTATTTTTTATTTAAAAAAATAGATTTTATTATATGGAAATAATGATGAATTTATAAGAAAATAAAATGTACCAATGAATAACAATGCCTCAACATCACTTTTTAAGTCTAAAACTTCAACATCAACTTAAAAGTCTCAAAATAATTAAAATGTCTTAAATAACACAATTTAAAATGTCAAACTTCTAAGTCTCAAATAACATCGACTATTATAAAATAAGTTCCAAATAACATCAGCCACCACAAAATAAGCTCCAAATAACAACCACCACCCTAAAATAAGGTTCAAACAAACACAAGTCTTAAATAACATGAACTATAGAAAATGTTACATAAAAGTCCCCAATTTACTAATATATCAAATGTTACACAAAAGTCTCCTCTCCTTCTCCTCATCATCATCATCTTTTTGCAATCTCCTCTCCTCCTCCTTGTTATCATCATCAACTCAAATCTGGAAAAAAAAAATTAAAACATATTTAAAAAAGTAATAAATTATAAAGAGAATTTTAAAAAAAAATTAATAGATTTTTTACTTGCATTACCTCTTCAAAACAAACAACGAATTAGAGATGTGTGATGTTAATCATATTTGAATTAAAAAACAATGAGATATGTGTGATGTTAACCCACTCCTAAATAAAAAAAAATGAACCTTTAAATAGGTACAACGAAGAAATGGGTACAAAAAACCTTGAATAATTCGTTGTGTTGTGTGACTATGAACCCTTGAATTTATAGGTTATTTGTACCCACAAAATGAAGAAATGGCAGTTTAAGTATAATGTAGAAATCACCCAGTTTGTACCCACAAAATGAAGAAATGGGTACAAAAAAACTAACCTTGAAATAAAAGAGAGTGTTGTGTGGTCGGCACTGGCGTTGGACGGGACGAGTTGAGAGGACGGGACGGTTTGATGGTGATAACGTATGCTCGAGGAAAGAGAGTGAGACACTGAGACGCGAGAAAGAGAAAGATAGTGAAGAGAGAGGCTAGGATGGGTTGAGAGTGAGAAAGAGAAATGGGTTTGAAGCAAGAGAAAGGAAATGAGAGTGGTCAGCCGCTGCTTGAGAGTTTAATAAGGGAGCTAGGGTTTCTTTCTTTAAGTATATATATATATATATATGTGTGTGTGTGTGTGTGTGTGTGTGTGTGTGTGTGGTAGGAGTGTTATTAAATTAGTATAATAAGGATATAAAAGTAAATTTACTAAACGGGGCGAGGTTGGTCGAGCATATTATGACAAAACTCAAACCCGCCCCATTCAATAAACATTTTTTAACTCAAAACCCACCCCTATTATTTTAAACGGGTTTTTAACTCGACCCATTAGGTCGGGTCGAGAACCCTGCGGGTCGGGTTAAATTTCCATCCATAGGTGTAGTGTGATACAGGAAACAATAAAGCAATTTGGCAACACAAGAATAACTAATCCACAAAAAGAGCAATAAATACCAACTAAGACGCGATTCCAACAAGAAGGTACTTGAATAATCATGGGATATCAATGAAAAATCGTAACAAAAATTGATACCGATATGAACAGATAACATACAAGGACTAGATGTAAAAGCAAATACTCTAAACAAATAATACCATATATATAAATATAACAACGATATCATAGAAACAAACCATAATTATATATAGGTATAAACACCACACAAGACACTAAACATAATAAGCTTTCCCCACTCATATGGCATAAATTAGTCTAAACTAATTGTGGTAAATGGAATGAATTAGTGTGAACTAGCAACAAAAGATTTATGACCCAATCACTTAAATATGTTCTTGGAGTTCTATTTAATTGTAAAATTTTATCAAACTTAGATTTAACCACATGTTACAAGATAAAGTGAACTCAAAGAACAAATAAGCACAATATACACAAGCCAAGAATTTTGATGATTCTACAAATCAATAGCGTCGTGACAAAATAAGCATAACTAGGATTCATTGTGCAAACTCGTTGACCTTCAACTAAACACCCTCAAAAGATAAACATATTACATATTTTTTTCTTTACTTTTTCTCAATTCTTTCGAACTTATTTCTTTTGAAAGATCAAATAAACTAAACTATGTTGGCCTTGGCAATTTTTCCGTTTTTATTACCTTTAATCTTTCCATTAGGCTTTTGCCAACAGTAGCTTTTCCTCAAAGGATATTTTCTCCTTTCATAGTACTTTTTCATGCACCCTCGTCTATTTTTCAATATAATTCAAATAAAGCTCACGGGCAACGATTCTTACATGCACAAATCCTCTATAGTAAAAAATATGTTGATGGCAAAATTTATGGGAGAACATCTCACAAAGCTCAAATATACATGTGAAGTTAACGTTCAAAAGACCTTGTGCATGTGTATGAAGAAGCATATGCAAAGAGAATCCATTAAGCAAATTAAAGTCAAACTACTCCATGCAAGCTTGATAAAGAACACTTTAAGAACTGAAAGTCATAATTAAAAGTTCTATCCACATAAAAACGGGGTAATATAGGATTCAAACACAAAGATATACCACATAAAATGTGTAAAACTAAAATACATATAAAAATCTTTTTGAGTTTTCAAAACTTTTGAACAAATTTTAAAACAAAGATAACTCAAAGGACAAACAAAATCTTTTTGTATTTTTTAATAAGACTCAATAAATGCAAAAGCAAAATACAAAAGATACACTTGTCATGATTCTAGCAAAACATATATGATGAAGCATTGACTAGAATATGACAAACAAACATACAACTAGCGAGAATATAACATGAAGTACAACTAGTGTATGTAAACAAAGCTAACACAATCAACATTTAGATCTAGTATGGGTAGTATCAAAATGCAAGGAAATGATAATCATAAAGTCTATCATGTAAAGTGTCCAAATCGAATCTCCTAACTGATAGAGGTGTAACGTGACCCTCTCGAGTTTTGGTGACTCTACCCTTGGACTTTCAAGGACCATTTCTAAGATCAAAACAAAACCTCCTAAGGTGAGCCTTCCTACCACAATGTGTGCAAGTTAAGGCACGGTGAGAAGTATTACCTAAGGATTGATCTTTTCTAGTGTTCCTAGTTGATTATCTCAAAATCATGGTTTTGACTTTATTAGAGAAATAATTTTTAGTATCGAATCCAATACCACATTTGTCATTTTTTATTTGAATGGTGCCTAACATCTTATCAAAATTTTCAGACCTAGACTTCAAATCAAACTTAACCCGACTTGAGTCTCTCAAATCAAAATTTTCAGACCTAGACTCAATCAAACTCCGAGTCTCTTCAAAGTCAAAAAAATCTTTCTTTATAGCCTCTATTAAACCTCGAAGACTATCTCTCTCACCCTCAACATACTCTAGTTTCTCTCGAAGAGTCCTCTTATGTGCCCTAATATCTTCTATTAAAACACTCCCATTAATATTTACGGTACGTTTTTTCATATTAGCTTCTAACTTCAAGTTAGCCTTTTTTAATTTCAAAGATTTCACATACAACTCACAAAAGGTAACTTGGAGTTCACTTTCCTCCTCCTCCTCCTCCTCTTCTTCTTCTTCTTCTTCTTCTTCTTCTTCTTCTTCTTCTTCTTCTTCATTATTACTCTCTTATCCGCTCTTTCTACCATCAAACATTTAAGATTCACAAACAATGGCCTTGAAAGTGTCATGCAAAGAAATATCTTCACGTGAAGATTTATCATTGACGCTCACATAACTAGCCAAGAACGCAATGAAGTTGCGCTCAATGGGGGAATCGGGTCCTTCTTTCGGTTTATTATCACTAAGGGTGGCATTATATGCAATAGGCTTATTTCCCTTCTTCCATAGTTTAGTGGGACATTCAACTGCCCTATGGCCATAACCCTCATAACCAAAACATCGATTAGACTCGTCCCTCTTAAGATCATTTTTAGGGAGTTTCTCAGCTTTGTTATACTTAGATTTATCAAATTTTTTATAATCATTTTTATGTCTCTCATTATTAAACTTAAGAATCTTTTTAAACTTCTTATCAAACATGGTCATATCATCCGAGTCGATGTCAAACTCATTATCCGAAATAGGTATTTTCCCCTTCCGAGCTTTCAAATCTATGCCATTATCCTTCTTCTTCACATCCTTGGAGGTAAACATATCAAGTTTATAAGTTTGTAAGTGACTTACAATCTCTTCAAGTTTCGTAGAGTTTAAAGTGCCTAAAGAATTCAAAATGGTCACTTTTGGATTAAACCTATCGGGTAATGGCCTCAAAAAATTTTTTATAACGCGGTTGTCGAGTATCTTCTCTCCCAAATTAAAAAACGAATTCACAATATCAAAAAATGTAGAATAAAACTCATCAAAAGTTTCACTCTCATCCATTTTAATGGTTTCAAATTGAGTGGTGTGGTTTTGGAGTTTAGAAACCTTAACAGCACTATTACCTTCATGGGTAAGTTGGAGTGTGTCCCAACCCTCTTTAAACCTTTCACATATCATAATTCGACAGAACTCCTCTGGTGAGACTGCACTAAAAAGAGCATTTAAACCATTAGAAAATTGAAATTTGCTAGCTTAAGCTCATCCTCATGCCATCTTTCTACGGGTTTAATAACACGAACTTCTCTTACTAGACACCCTCTACGACTGATTGCTAAACTCGCTCATCTAATAACTTAATTGCTGACTTCATATGCGCTTTCCAGTACGCATAGTTAGAACCATAAAAAATTAGAAACTTTGATAATGATAAATTTTCCATATTCAAAACTAAAAGGATCTAACAAGATAATTCAGTGCAACCGCTCTGATAAAAATTTGAAACACCAAATTATATGAATACGGGGTGATAATTTCGAATTTTCTAAATTTAAATATTTCTTTAAATTTAAATTTTCTCTTCTTAAACACAACTTCAATTCAAGTTCAAATTTATACAAACCAACTTAAACATGAATTTTGTCAAATTAAACTTAATCTTAAATTTACACAACCCAAATTAATTAAGCACCAAAATTAAACCATTTTCATGATTAAACCAATTTTATCTTGTTAAACCTAAGCATGCATCAAGGTGAGAATTTGAAAGATCAAATACATAATCACAACGCACGATGTACGAGAAAAACCTATAACGGTAAAATCTCGGATGGCCTAGCCACAAGTCCATTAAGTACTAAATTAATACAAGGACAAGACATGAGACTCACTCAATGACTCGACGCCGTAGCATGACTTGATGCTCTTCATTCCTTCAACCTATGCCTAATGACGACGCAGGAGTCCGCCTACGTCTCGGAGTCCACGATAGGGCACTGCTACCGTCACGCATACGAAGTCCATCATATGTACACCAATGAACACAGAATCCTCAGCAAGAAGTAATCTCAATGATGTAGAAAATGACGAACTCAGTGCTAGCACTTTATCTCAAACATATATTATATAGAAGCTTGGATCATAAACTAATTTGGGTGTAAACTTGGTTTTGTTTTTGAAAATTAAACCATAAGTTTTCAATAAAAACACTCTTGAATTTTTCTAAAGGTTTCTCACTTTTAGATGTTGAAAAAGTCTCTGAATAAACTAATCTCTTGCATTACATAAATGGTTGGAAAAAAGAAGTGGGATGTTAAAGAGAAAAGTCCTTCAAAAAATTAACTTTTATGACCAACAGCTCTTGTTGCTCGAACGACATTCAATCTCGTTCGAATGACATAGTCATCTCGTTCGAACAAGATAAGCTCGAGAATTCTAATCATAATCACCAATAACCAAATATAACCTCATTAGATGGCCGATGAACAAGGAATCTCGTTCGAACGACCTAGGAAAGTCGTTTTAATGACCTGGGAAAATCATATTATTTTTCTTGGATAAAATAAAGACATTTTAAAGTTATTTTAACAAAAATTCTAACACCCAGTAGTAAATTTTCAAGTCCCAACATAATATAAGCATTCATACCTGAATGCACTGACATAATAATAAATTTTCATGGGTAGCTTCGGTGGAGGTTCAAAATGGGAGTGGACTTGAATGCACCGACAAAGGCATAATTTGTTATGACTATCGAGTGATCACTAATAGGAAGGTATAGTCCTTCGGGCTAGTTTAGGAGTGTAAGTGTGTAGTTATGTAAAACACGTAATGTTTTACTGTAAAGAAACTGAGTAAGATAACACACCTCGAGTTTCAAGTGGACCATAAGGAGAAGGGGGTTTGGACTGGGGACGGATGCATTCCTGAGAAATAATAAGTCGAGGGACGTAGGGATTCATGAGTTTAGCTCAGTATAGCACCTACATACCTAAGAGGACATGGGATCAAAGACAACGTAGTTCCAATAAACGAGACATATTTATAGGTATAGGGGACGGGATATCAGGTATACAATATACAACATTACGATATTTATGGAGCCTAGTCCTTAATATAACATTTTTGTTATGTTGGATTGACATATTTATATGGTAAAAATATGTTAATCAAAGGCAAAAGTTTGACAAGTATCGATATGAAAAAAAATATTAAGGGATGTCGTTGCGGAGGCGGGCTTTGTTCACTTGGAGAAACGATGGGAGTAGTTTGATTTGAGACTTTGGCTTATGCAAAGTTTCAGGCTGACTCCGTTCACTGACACTTTCCTGATAACGATTTTGAAAAGTATGTTTTCATGTTTCTATTTAGTCGTTGTGTCATTTCATTAGCATTTATTTAATATATTATCATTTCATTTCATTTAATATAGGTGTTGGGTTAAAAACTAGGGTTTAAAATATAAATGATGTAAAAGGGGTCTAATTGGGTCATTTGACCGTACGGTCATCCATTGCGTTTAACCGTTCAACCATCCAAGCTTCCATGTGCGGGGTGGGGGTGGGAGGGGTGAAGGTGATGTGACAGGTTTAGTGATATGGTTAGATTCGTAAGGATCTGGTAACGATTACCAGAGGCAGATCATCGTTTAGTTAAATCCCCCTTTCACCGTTCGATCAAGGGCTCCAATAGTATATTTTGGACCTTTTTGTCTTTTGGATACTTGTATTTTAATCCCCAAAAGTTTTTATTGTGTTTTTTTTTAGGTTTATTAGGTTTCTTAATGAATGAAAAAAAAAAGTCCCATAGATTGATTCCAAATCGAAGTGTCCACAGATACCGTCACAAATTGATGAAGATGTTTTATCACATAACGACGAAATGTACTGTCGTGAGCATATGGAGAGTTTCACTTATGCAAGTTCGTGGATTATATTTAAAAAACACACTTTTTGGACCAAATATCTCAACGAAGACTATTAATGCTCCCTACCAATCTAAATAAATTACACGTGTTAATTTTGTGGTATTTAAATATGTTATTGAGCATTTATTATAAGATTTTTCTTTAATCTATGTAAAATTAATGTTATTATATTTATTAGACTTAAAGCTTCTTCTGAATAATAAAATACTATGAGTAATTTCGTATGAATTACAATTTCATAAGGACATTGAAACATAATATTCAATAAGTTCCCAATTGGAAGTATTACAATTAGGGCAATTTACAATTAGGTCCTTTGTTAACAATTTTTAAACATTTAAGGATAATTTACTATTAGGTTCACTTGTTATGCCACTAGCGTGGACTTCTCCAAAAAGAGAATTAGTGGACCTAAGTGTTTAAAATTTGGCAAAATTCTTTTAGTATTTAAAATTTGTTTGTGAGGGAGGGACCTAAGAGCAATTTTTTATTACAATTACAAACATATAACAAGAGATTGAATAGATCGTATCTTTAGGTTGGGTTTCACATCCTACGGCGATTTGGCCATTTTCTCCCCACAAAACATCTAGGAAGATAGTTTGTGAAATTATAGTTTGGCTCATCATTATTTTATAATGGGGAGGTACTCTTAGGTCTCTCGCAAACAAATTTTAAACACTAAGAGATTGAATAGATCGCATCTTTAGGTTGGGTTTCACATCCTACGGCGATTTGGCCATTTTCTCCCCACAAAACATCTAGGAAGATAGTTTGTGAAATTATAGTTTGGCTCATCATTATTTTATAATGGGGAGGTACTCTTAGGTCTCTCGCAAACAAATTTTAAACACTAAAGGAGTTTTGATAAATTTTAAACACTTGGGTCCACTAATTCTCTTCATGTAAAAGTCCACGCTAGTTGCATAACAAGTGGATCTAATAGTAAAATGTCCTTTTAAGTGTTTAAAAATTGTCACTAAGGAACCTAATTGTAAATTGGTCTTTTTATAATCCGGGAGTTCGAGTCTGATATATATAATATGTCATGGTTATATTTGTTTAAATTGTTCTTGTAGTGTCCAGTGAAAACTTGGCCTTATTTGTTCATTTTCACACTTCAATATGATTAGAACACGAAAATCATCCTTCGTTGGGACGGTGCAGTAGTCCACAGACTTGGCCTACAGCATAGGCAAGCCATTCTAACTGTAATAGACCTTGAGATGTTATACAAGAGTGTCCATTCGAGGTGTGAGTCACTAATATGATCGTTCGTGGTAGGGGGTATGTGCCCAACATGTGAAAAAAGGAATACTAGTTTGAATGGGTTTGTTTTCAAAACATGCAATTTTTTGGCGGTACATTAGTTGTATAGTCGAATCCCAAATCAATCACATGTCTGATGTGTGTATCAATATAGCCTACCAACACTTTTCATAATAATTTTTTTTTCAAACAATTATCTTTTAACTCTAGTGTATGCAGGGGCGGACCCACCCCATCCCGAAGGGGTGCGGCCGCACCCATAAGAAACCCAAAATTTTCTGCTGGGTATAGTAGAAAAAAAAATTCTGGACCCATGTGTAAGTTTTGAATATAAGGGGTTAGAAGGAAATAAAGTTTTTGGGGCAAATATATAAATAGACTAAAGTGAAAATAACTTAAAACTAACCTAATCTATTATCTCCCTCTCTCTTTCAACACTCAGCTCCTGAGAGCAGCCGCCCGCCTCTCCTCTCCTCTCCCTCTCCCCTCCTCTCCTCTCCCTCTCCCTCTCATCTCCATCCCCTTCTCTCATCTCCCCTGCAAACTGGCGCAGGATGCGCCGCGCAGCAAGCACAGCAGCAGGAGTTGCCGCCGGCCCGCCGCTGCCCCCCTGCCCGGGCCGCTCCTCCTCTCCTCTCACTCCCCTGCAAAAGTTTTGTCAGGTATTGCTATTGTTGTTAATTTTAGTTATTGTTAGTTGCTGAATTTTGTCAGGTATTACTATTGTTTTTTTAGTTATTGTTATTGTTGTTAATTTTAAACTTGAATAGTTTTTTTTAGTTGTTATTTGAAATTAGTTTAGTTGTATTTTTTAGTTGCTGAATTTTTTAGTTGAAATTAGTTTAGTTGCAGAATTTTTTTAGTTATTGTTATTGTTGCTGAATTTTTTACTTTTTGTTATTATTGTTGAAATTAATATGCTGAAATTAGTTGCTGATTTTTTTTAGTTCTTGTTATTATTGCTGAATTTTTTATTTTTTGTTATTATTGCTGAAATTAACTGCTGAATTTTTTTAGTTTTTATTATTGTTGCTAAAATTAGTATGCTAAAATTAGTTTTTATTATTGTTGTTTAAAAAGATACGTGAAGAAAGTTCAAGTCAAGAAAGTTCAGTATTTCATATGTTAGGATGCTGAATTTTTTTTGAGTATTTATGTTAGTATGCTGAAATTGTTGCTAAAAAATAATTTTTCCCCAAAATTAGTATGCTGAAATTTTATTTTGTCCCCAAAATTAGCTTTTGTTGCTCAAATTTGTATTAAATTTTAATTTTAATTAGTAATTGTTGTTAAAAATATTGGTTTATTACGTAAGGGTAAAAAATTATATCACATTTTTGGGGGGTTAAAAATTGCAAAACAATTAAAACTAACCCAAAAAAAAATCACCTCGGGGGCTCCCGCATTTGATAAAAAATTCCGCACCCACAGCCCGAAAATCCTGGGTCCGCCACTGAGTGTATGATAAGTCATTTCAGTAATAATGTGTAGATAATAAACAAGTTGAAATTAAACATTATTTCTTAGACATAATAATTTTAAGGATACCGCTATTCCC
This sequence comes from Sambucus nigra, assembly GCA_949130495.1. Classification (NCBI taxonomy): domain Eukaryota; kingdom Viridiplantae; phylum Streptophyta; class Magnoliopsida; order Dipsacales; family Adoxaceae; genus Sambucus; species Sambucus nigra. Next base: position 64,073,308 of record OX422219.1, read on the forward strand.
ACTCCAACTCTATACTAAGGGGCTCCAAACTATTATAACATGACCAAAAAATCCTTAAACACCTTTACAAACATTTTAACTTTTCAAGCCATACCGCAAGGGAAAAACGCATGTAGCAGTTTAATAAAATTAATTTAACTTTTCAAGCAATAAAATTGTATATACATAATAAGGGGCTGATTAAAAATAAAAATAATTGTTTGATTAAAACTAATTAAAAAGTGGAAGTATGATAATAATTATAAAAAAAGAGTAATGCAAAAAAAAATACAAACTTGTGTCGTGTCATGTCGCGTTTATGTCCAAAAAACTCTTGTATTGTCATATCGTGCCGACCTAAAAAATTTATTTTGGACACCAACGCAACACGGCACAAGTTCGTATTTTTTTATCCGACGCGAACACGAACCATTTAAAACTCGACATGAAATGACTAACTCTTATATTATCCAAGGTTCTAAAAAAGGCAACATGACACGGCACGATGCGAAATCTCATTTTTTTTTACCTAACAACATGACCTAAAATAAAGTTTTGTGAAGTTTCGCATGCTAGTTCATGTCCTATTGCTTATTATTTTAGGTCATGTTGTTGTTAGGTAAAAAAAATATGAGATTTCGTATCGTGCCGTGTCATGTTGCCTTTTTTAGAACCTTGGATAATATAAGAGTTTTTTGGATACAAACGCGACACAACACGACATAAGTTTGTATTTTTTTTTTGCATTACTCTTTTTTCGAATTATTGTCATACTTGAACTTTTTAATTAGTTTTAATCGAACAATTATTTTTATTTTTAACCAGTCCCTTAAAACTGTCAATTAAACTGCTACTTTTAATATTTTATTTTTATTTTTAATCATTCCCTTATTACGTATAAAATGTTAACATAAATTATTTTTTCATCATAATTTGGAAAAAAAGTTATTTAAGTTTCAGGCATATATATATATATATATATATATATATATATATATATAATTATTAAATATATGTAAATTAATTTTTGGCCTTTTTTGTTCTAAAATTCAAGAAACATATATTTAATTTTCTGTCATGTCGTGTCGTGTCACGATTTAATTGGATAGTGTCATATCATATTTTATTTCAGTCGTGTTCATGTTAGGTAAAAAATGAGATTTCATGGCATATAATGTTTTAATTGGGTTCTGTTCGTATTTTATTTTTTAAAAATTTTCTGTGTAATATCGTATTGTGTCTTGTCCCATGTGCCTTGTCTCTTTTTACTTGAGTTGTGATCGTCTTTGGTTAAAAAAATTGGTTTCGTGTCGTGTCACTTTAATTTGGATAATTCTTTCTTGTTAGATATAAAAAATAGGATTTTATATTGTGTCTTAATAAAGATGTGTTCGTGTTAAGTAAAAATAATAAAAATCTTGTGTCGTATCGTATCGTGTCTCTTTTATTTGGACGACGTTCGTATTAGATAAAAAAAATTAAGATTTTATATTGTGTGATGTTATGTCAAGGTTTATTAAGTCATTTTTGTATTTATATGTATTAAACATTTATTAATATAAAATGAATATATATGTATAGTCCTTGCTTTTTTTTAATAGTTCATTTTTTAAAATTGTGTGTATAATTTTTGGGGTAAATAACAAGTTTATTTCACTTTGTGAGTGAGAGAGAAAGAATGGAAGGGTTTAATGATAAGCGTATAAGGGTCTTTAACTTTTATTTGAAAAGAAAGTGGAGTGTTAGAGTATTTTGATGGAGTGGGAATAGTATTACCCTGATTTTAATAATGCCACTATAGAATTATACAAATGTTGTTAATGCTTGGGCATTCCCGTGACACCAATTACAATCATAAAGAAAAATACTATTATCCTGCCTACAATGGACCGAGACTTCTTTCAATGAGCATGAACTCGTGTATTGGAGTATGACTACCTAGATCTGGGTTGTCATCCAGCAATAGCATTCATTAACAACACGACATTCAGAAATATAAATAGTTTGTTATATATTAGGACGTACAATTAGTTATGATTATATTGCGTTACATATGGTTAGTATAGTCAAGGAATTTATAATGAGTTACAATGGTTGAACCTCTTTAACATTGAAATATCCTAACGGCCCAACTAGGTGGGGGGAATCTGGCTGAGAAAATCGAGGTTGGATCACCAGTCGTACTAGCTTAAAGCCGTTTGTTTAGCCCCAACTAGAAGCAACATATTTTGACTATTTCGAATGCAAAGATTATTAATGTGATTCCAAGAGAAGTGGAGGTTCTTAATTTTGGACGAGTCAGATGTGTCTTAATTTAGTGACCTAATGGTTGTTTATGTGATTTACGACGTATGTATGTTAGGCATGCAATATAATAAATGAGAATTTCCTTTCATGTTAAAAAAATGAGCATCACTAATATAAATATATATATTATAAACAGTACACCAATAATAATTGGAACATATTTATTATACCAATTAGCATACATTTGCTATTGGTCGCTATCAAGCTCAAAATCCGCATCCAGGTTTGCATTCATTTCCATCATCGGGTAACTACCAAAAGGATTACCTCACATAGGTGGTGTTTGAAATGGGATTTAGGTTCACGGCGATGGGTTTTGCTAAGGTCATCTCCAATGTTTAGTTTCTAAACTTATTTCCATCTAACAGTTAAAATCTTTTTCTAATCTAATTGGCATATTACCGTGAATAGAGGAACAGAGACATCTTCAATGGTCTTTTTCTACCCAACTGTTTTTATCAATTTCTAACTGTAAAAGAGGGATGTGGGTAGATTTTTACCAATAGATTGATTCCATGTCAGATTGTCTAACCACCTCTGCATTTCTACATGTGGAAATGATCATAGAAAATTTCCATATGATTCATTATCCACGTAGGATCCACACCCATCTAGAAACTGTTGTTGGAGAAGCTTTTTTCTTCTCCCTATTTCTACCGTAGAAATCTGACTACCATTGGAGAAGGCCTAAGGTACATACATGCATCCTTAGTTGTAAGTGGTTGCCAATGATTAAGAGGGATCCGCACGAAATACAGCAATTTAACGTTCAAGTTCAGCTACGCGATCATCACATGCTATAATAGTAGCCTATCAATCCCAAGTCTCCTTTAAAAGTAGCTCACACAAACTACACTTATTGTTCGAAGATTCCATGTACTCTTTACGCCATTGTAATTGCGATAGCAAGTGTATGGCGTCCCACTAGGGAGTCCTACTTCTGTTGTCAACACCGCTCAAATTATAAGTTTTGACTAAAAATATTCATGTAATCTTTCAAAGTAGCACAAGGTATTCCCGCACCGATAAATTTAACGCTCCGAAAGGGAAAAAATCTTGGAGCGTGTCAACCGCAGCAGTATATTTATTATCAGGAAAATTTTCCACCAATATTCTTTGCCCAATTGGAATGCCTGCCTATAATGAAATTGTTTAATTAAATGAGATATATTAATAAATAATAACGGTGCTATAAAAATTTTAAGTCTTTAGGATCATAATAATGTATTATATATCATTGTGCAAAACAATATATATATATATATATATATATATATATATATATATATGTGTGTGTGTGTGTGTGTGTGTGTGTGTGTGTTAATAGAAGCATACCGATAAGAAACGTAAAATCGAACAGAGTCGATCCAATCATTATTGTGGGCAACTGAAATGTATGAGTAGTGTCCTACAATAGTTCTATCATCACGGCAAAAATGTATTTATCCGAGTTTGGCATAAGCTTTGAAACAATTGCAAAGATATATTGACACAATCAATAATATCCTCAATCAACGATTTTTTCTCCCCAATTAGCCGACACATCTTCATCAGGCGCGACCAAATTTCCTCAAAAATTAAACTTACATTTGTCGATAGTTGGTGTTTACCAATCAAACACGTGGGCTTTGTTATCATAAATCCGAAAGTAGTGTTTGTAGACAAGTTGATTTCATCTGTTGGAATAGGACATGGTGCCGAGGATCCATGCTTTTTCGATTTGATTTCATCTGTGGGAATGGGACACGGTGACGAGGATCCATGCTTTTTCGATTTGTCAATACTCATATATTGTTTCCATTTTTGGCATCCATTTCCAAAGGAAAAGGATATTGTCTTAATTTGAGGATGGAGGTATAGTAGGATGCCTTCAATTTTAGTGGTATGAGGTGAATTATGTAGGTTAAATATAGAGAAGGATAAGTTCCCGCTTACATAAACGGATGGAAGAAACTAGTCTTTAGTGACCGTTATAGTATACGATCTAATGTAGATCGTATCAACCATCCATCATTGTGAGGGGCAGACTCAGCGAAAGGTAAACACGTTGATTCATCAGGCAAACTTACCTTTCGCGGCATCCAACCATTGTTAATGCTCTACTAGAAAACATGACATAGTGTTGTGCATAAGGGATCCACATTATGTAGTAGAATAATTTGACATCAAATTCCACCATATTATCCCAGTTCAGTTTTTTTTAATAAATGTGGTACATTATTCTTGACAAAGGCGTGATTAGAACAAGTTCAAATTCTTCTCCCTTGTATATATATAGAACATTTTGGTTCGTTTTTCTATGGTGGACACTTGTCGCCATGAAATCGATAAGTGAAACAGCGCCATTTATTCAAAACTACATGGAATGGAGACATATAATTGCATGAATTATATTGAGTGTTTCTAAGGGCACCACTAAAAATGCTTCAAAATACCGCAAGAAATTTTTTATATTTTTTTACTAAAGGCTACCACATATTGTATATATTACTTTCTCTCAACCATTCTTCCAAAATATTTTCTCTCTCAAGACAACTTTCTCTCAACCATTCTCTCATTCGAAACCCTATATAAACTTCCCATTCAAACAGTATATAAACTTCACCAAGAAATTATCCTATTAATTATTGAAACAACATAATAACGAGGGTTTTCAGTCATTCAAGTTACCATAATGAAGTTACAACAACTAATTGAGGTGTTAACAATGGTTGTCACAACTCTAAAACTAATGAAAATTGCCAAAATATTATGTTTGAGATAATTTTTGCTGCACAAATACATTTTTTTATATTTTTTTAACCATAGAAAAATTTAAGCCCGAAAATGAAACTTTACAGTGGTTCGGTATCAGGCGCTCGAAGAAGAAGATGATTTTCGGGGTGATTATACCGAATCAAAGTTAAATTTTTTTTGGAAGAAAAATCTTCATTTTGGATCATTATGTCGAATGGAATGCATATATTCGGGGTGATTTTGCCGAATGGAATGCATATACTCGGGATTATTATGTCGAATGAAATGTATATATAATTTTTGTTAAAAAGTCTCATTCGGAGTAATTATAGCGAATGAAACGCATATACTCGAGGTAATTATGCCGAATTAAACACATATACTCGGGGTAATTATATCGAATGATGTTTGAATCCAATTTTTTATATCATATTTGGTTCGGGGCAAATATAACGAATGCTGGGTCTTTACTCGAGGTCAGGATACCGAACCACTAGGTTATCAGCTAGGATTTTATATTCTAGGGTTTATTGATTATGTGGTATTTTCTTAACATATGAGGGGTATTAAGCGTTATTTGCACCAAAAATTAACACATTATTATTTTTCAACATGTTTTAAATAGGTTTAACATGTTTTTCAAGGGTTTAACATATTTTTCATAATGAATAATATATCAAACAGTGTCTATTATATATATTTTGATGAATATAATCTTGTTAGTATGGTGTTGGATGATAATTTGATGAAGATCTTTGAAGCTTTGGAGGTTAAGACAATGGGATTATTTTATAGTTGAAGTTGAGAGATTTTGAAGTTGAGAGGTTTGAATGTGTAGAGAGGAGGAAAAGTGAGTAAAATGATTTTTTACAGTTAAAATATAGGATGGACTCAATGTGATATTATAAAGTAAAAATTAAATTAAGGTGATATTTTGTAATAAAAGTAAACTTGTGATATTTGGAAACTATTTTTGGGGTGCCCTTAGCAACCCTCATAATATTAGGCATACGTAAAATTTAAACAAAATAGTAACAAAATAGTATGACAACTTAGGTAATTGTGAGATCAACTATTTCCATGCTAAACTAATTACAATGATTTCATATGTAAAGTTGTTAATGCAACTAACAATATTCCTACAAAACAACAGTTAGCCCTCGTGCCTTAGTTCGCATCAGAAAATATTTAAGTCTCATATGAATAAATAAAATTCGCTTTAAGTGTTTTCTGAATCAAAAAATTTATATAATAACTTGCATACGAACTTGAATCTCATGAACTAATGAAGTTCGTATGAGCTCAAACTTGTCATTTAGCCACCGTGGCAACTTTATTTGTAAATCTAGCTTTCTGAAGCATCCAATCGTTAACAAAACTTCCTCCCCATTCCAAACCTATTTGACTTTACCAATTTCTTTCCAATATATTCAGTTTCAGTAGACCAATGGATGCTCCCGTAAGAAAGAGTGATTTAGTTAGTATTAATAGTAACGCAAGGGGTAGAGGTAGGCCTAAATTGACTTGGTGGGATATTATAAAAATGGACATGATATCACGTGGTTTAACTGAAGATATTGCGCTGAACATAATGGAATAGAAAAATAGAATTCATGTAGCCGACCCCAAATAATTGGCAAAAGGCTTTGTTGAGTTGAGTTGAGTATATTTTGTATCAGTCTTTTTGATTTTTAGTTTCTTAAAAATATTTAGCAATACTAACCATTGTACATCCTTTTTTCGATAGCTTTTGCTTTCAGTAAATTTTATTTTTATTCCCGATATTTTTAGTTTCTATTTTCTTTTTTCATTAATTTTTTTATTGGTCAATTTAGGGATGTTCGCAGTACGGTAAAAACTCGCACTATACCATTTTGTACCGAAAAAAAGTGGTAATGATTTACATTTTTTACTTACTAAAAATCGAAATTATCTAAACCAAAATTACCAAATTTTTTATGGTTGGTTTTGGTTTAAACATTTTAAAAATTGATTTACCGAAATTACCTCATTTAAATTACTAAAACATAAGTTTTCAAGTTTACCGTACTAATATATCTAAATTATAAACTAGATATACCAAATATATTTTTATGTAATATACCTAACTTATTAGACATGTAGTGTTATATAATTTTTCTTTGAAACTCTCATGATTAAAAGCACCAAAATATTGAGAGGAAACAAAAATAAATAAATAAGCATAGCTAAACCAAAAGGTATTATGAGGCAAAATCCTTCAGCAATATTTTTGTAATCTTAGCCAAAGACTATTTGGGTAAGGCTAGCAAATTCTTAAAAAATGCTTTGTTAAATGAAAAGAAAGTGTAAGGAGGTAGCAACTTTAGTGCCCTAATACGGGTGCGGGAGCGAGAGCGGGTGCGAGTGCCTGAATATGTCAATTTTTAAATTATTGAAATTTGAGAGTGCCACGAGTGCATCTATATATAGAGAGAGACACACACGCACACACACTAATAGAGAAATATTCGATTATATCATTTGTTTAATTAATAATTTATTTGTCATATTGGTGTGTATACGTAAATAATTTCAAAAATAAATGTATGAAAATTTAAGTGGTGAGATCAATTTGGATAAAAAAAAATGTTTGTATATAATTATGACTTTTAATATATATTTAAGTAATGTGAGATCGATTAAATATTTAATATATGATATCAGCTAAAGTTTTTATATAAATATGATTTTTAATATATATAAGTTTGTATACATTTACGTGATGTGAGATGAGTTGGTAAGCAAAAGTGACTAATCGTTTATGAATTCCGAAAGTCTCAAAGTCCCAAACTACCCAACTTTTGAGAACTTAGATTATCTTTAAAGCAAAGTCAAATCATGGCAAAGTTATTGTTGTGTTTTAATAGTAATATTTATTATTTTTTCGAGGACTCAAAGTTTTGGTACCTGTTAGTAATATTAGTTATTTTTTTTATTTCAAAAAAGTTCGATATTTTCCAAAAAAATCGATTTTACTTTTACTGATGATTCGCATGGTTTGGTTTCGATTTAGGTGCAAGTGTACCAACTGTAATTTCAGTTTAGTGAATTTAAATCTATTTTGATTTTGATTTTGGTATACTCCTTTTCCTGACCAAATCCAACTGATACCCAGCCCTAGGTCGATTTTTTGAAGTTTTCATTTTCCAAATACAATAAGGCCCCGTTTGGTTGTCCCAAAATTATAAATTGGATCATTAATAAATTGATCCATTTACAAATTGACCCATTAATTGTGTTTGGTTTCATTAATGAAAGCATTCAATAATTGTCCCATTTTAGCTCATGTGCAAAATCTGAAATTGGATCATTTCACAAAAAAGTTGAAATAAATCCATTTGAAATAGGAGTCACATAAAGTACATGTTCCCCCTCCCCCTCCTTCTCTCCCTTTCTCTTTCCCTCCCCCTCTCTCTCTTGATTTGTTTTTGTCTTTTTTTCATAGAACCTTAACATCAATTTCAAATTACCAAACATTGTGTAAAATTGGATTTAACTCATTTCAAATTCACTCATTTACAATTCATTAATTCACAATGAACCAATTTACATAATCAAAGAATTTGCGCAACCAAACTGGGCCTAACTAAACTACCATATACCGAGGACCAGATTCCTCACAAAAGATTTGAAAAGAGCTTATATGTTACATCAAATAAATGAATAAACGTGTATTCTTAATTTCAAAATTACTACATATACTAATTAAAAACAAAAAGCAATACCCATTTATCCAAATGAAAGAGAAGAGTGAGTTTTATATCAGAGAAATATTGATAGTAAAAATCATAACTAATATTGCTGTTGTGGTTAATAAGCCTAATAAATTAACAAATATAATATAATTTGGTAACTTTGTCTGGGCCAATACTCTCGGCATGTTAATTTTGATACTTTTAATTCAGTAAATCGATCTTTTTATAACCAAAACCAAAACCAATTAGAAAAAATTTCAAAAAAAATGGTTTCGATAATTTCGACTCCAGGTAATGAAAATTATAAAACTCAAAGCCTCTTTTTCTCAAACCGAAAAGGTACGTGAGAAAACCGCACCATAACTACTGCTAGAATAAACCCAGCATGCCATCCAGTTCTTTTCCTGTCTTTAATCAACCATAACATACATCAGGTTTTTTTCACATTTCCCAACCAAATGAAATAATTCTCTGGAATATTAAAACAGTTAATATTTAGCCATATGTGGGATGTACTAACAAACAAAGCTTATTATCGATATAGGCGACAAGCAACAAGCTATATATATACTTCATATGTAGAATTCATAACAGCAGTCCCAATTACATACCTAACAGGTTAAATAATATTTTTTTACACCCCTTTTAGGTAGCATTAGCACACCACAAGCATTTATTTATCATTTTTAGTAGAATATATAGGCACAACAGTGTCGGAAGAATTGAAATCTAAGACAGATTTCAAGCTGCAGCACCAACAGAGTTATTAGCAGCGTCCTTGTGCACAAAGGCTTCAAGATATTCTTTTCTGCAAATACACATCATTTATATATTTATTTACATAGAAAGAATGAAAGAAATAATGGAAAACCCATAATTAAAAAGACAAAACATACCGTGCAGGCAGATGATCATGTGGACGATTGAAAGGAGTCCAAATCGGGTCGCCAACAAACAGCCGCATTGCCTACCACAAAAGGAAACATATTTCTTAGATAACGGAACCTGTTTGGCAAATTGGACTTCTGGTAATGACTAATGGGGCCTTTTTTCCCTTTACAAGTAACAGAGTCGACTTCATCTTTATCTTATTCTACTGGACTCATAAGTTATAAAAATTAGGGATTTTTTCCTTAAAAGTTGGGCTGCTTATAAATATCTACAAACAGGACAAAACTGAGAAAAATCAGATCTTTACGTAGAAACAGAGCCCACAAGAGTTGGTGCCGATTTTCGGAAAGATAATGATGGTATAGACATTTCACTCTGTGCAGTACACTCGACAATGGTTGAATAGAGAGAATCATGATTGGACATGGGTTAGATATTCAGTTGCTTTGGATGATATTTTGCTTCTGTTGCTATTTATTCGAGAAAGATAGGAACAAGACTCACTTGGACACCAGGATTTTAAAATAAAAAAAATATTAGCCAGAAGTTTCAAAGTCATGAGGGTAAAAAATTAATCTAATCTGAAAGGGAAATATAAGAGTGAAGAATCGATTACTCGAAGTAAATCCAAGAACATTATCCACTCCATATGATTGTCATAGTATTAACCTTGGACTTTGCAACATGGCCAACTCTTGTTCCAAACATTCATCTTTTCTTGGAGATGGTCTAATGGCATGGAGAATTTTGAATTTTTGACAAGTATGGTTATTTTGCATTTTTTTTTTCTTTTCTGTCAACACTTGTTACTAAATTCTTAAAAAAAAGAACGCATAAATATTGAGTTGCCATAGATCAATTGATAGGACTAATTTCATATATTGAGTTGTACAAAGAGAATGGGTTTGAGGAAGCCATAATTGAAGCTAATGAAGTTGAAATAAAATTGGAAACTGATGTCATGTTTGCATGAGCAGAAGCGTCTGAAAATCATTTAGAATCAAATACTTCTTACATGTAGTTGATCAATCTATTTCTTCAGTTTGACCATTTTAAAGGTACGAAGGAATTTTTGGATTTTTGGTTGATTTGAAAAAATATCAAGTTGCATGGGTGATGATAGATGATAGCTTGAAGACTCATTTTGCCAACCTTGATATTGATGGGAGAGACTTATTTTTAGAACTAAAACTGTTGAGAGAATGCATGTCTAAAGAAGCATAAAAAGCAATTGATGCACTGAATAATTTGCAAAAAATGGCCAGCACTTTTCAAAATGTATGGATAAGCTTACGGAGTTATTGTTGCAATTGTAGAAAGAAGCTTGTAATTGTTGAAACTGATGAAATCTTACCTTCAGTCGACTATGTCACAAGAGAGGTTGAATGGATTAGGCAAGCTTTCAATCAAAAAGAATATGATAGCAAAACTTGATTATACAAGTTTGATTAGAGATTTTTCAGATAAAAAAGCAAGAAGAGCCTAGTCATATTTTTGGTTTCTTAGCCTTGCTTTTGGGAGCAGACTGTTACTGTGTCCATTGTAGACCTTTGGCTAGGGTAAGAGTTTGCCTTGGGACTCCAAATCCTCTGGCCTGGCCCTTGCATTCCTACTGTTCATGAACCTTTCATACACATTTATTATATATTTTTCTTTTTTGATCAGTATACTCATCCATCATATTGAAAATGAGGAATATTATAATCAATTGTGTCTATCCCAGGTTGGGCTACTAAGAGAAACAAACATGGCAAAAGTATGAATTTTCGTATCAACAGTAGCTCATGCTATGCATGTATTGCAATACCTTAATATAGTTGTTGGAATCAAGTGTAAAGCGGTGATAAATTCCAGAAGGTAGTACTATCATTCCCCCTTTCTTTAACCACACGCGAATCCAACCATCAGTTTCATCCCTCACATCGAAATAACCTTCAGATCAATGTTATTAATTAGGGTAGAAAAGGTGGGGAGAATAAGACTTACAAAGTCAAGTCAAGCACTAAATAACCTTACCACTTCCTCCAACACAATAGCGGATCTCCTCATCAGTGTGAAGATGTTCTTCAAAGAAGCTCTTGATCTTCTCTTCATAATTAGGCAGCTTTTCTGGGCAAACCTCAATTAAATCCTGAAGAGAAAATATGCATCTCGTTATACATACAGTAACTTGCATGTCAAAAGGACAACATCTCTACACGGATCAACATTCTTTAATTTTCTCTTTATTGAAAAATTTAAGATAAGAAGAGCTAGCTTCTCATATGAAAATGCAGAGTAAAGGTAAGTAGGCCAACAAACCATGTAGGAATATCCACGAGCTTCACGAATTTTCTTCAACTCCTCATCTGTTTCATATTTATCAGCATCTAATCGCCAGCTGAGTACACCAAGTTCTGCAAAGTCAACACAGTGTCGCATCGGTATAAGTCAACAATTTTATAGGTTTGATAACCTCATACGTTCCTTTTTATAGGTTTGTACCAGAGAGTTTGTCCAGGGACACATATTTTGGGGGGTCCAGGTGATGGGGGAGTCTTTGATCTTCATCACTCTCATCCATGTACCATGCCTGTATGACTTCCTCCCTTTCATCCTGAAGGTAACCAACATATTGAGAATGACACTATAACAAATATAATCATATTCGATTTCCCACTATTTTATATTATTTTTCCCAACAAGGGCATATCCAACAGAAAAAACTCGACAGTCAATTATGCTTCAATTGCATGATCATTAAACATGTGTCTGTGTATATAAATATTGTACAGGTCAAACACATACGAGGTCATCAGGATGTTCTTAGACACAATATCTAAACCACTAACTAAACTACGTTTGAGAAACACAATGTTACGTTTTCTTAATTTTTTCACTAGGAAACACGGATAGGGATATGGATACGTTTCGTATCTAATATGATGCAGGCAGAACTAGAAAAACTGGAATACGATATGGCCAGATATGGTAATAAAATAATCATTTAATATATCTTTATATAAATAAAATTTACTAATTTAACAACTTTGAACAATATGACTAGAAAAAATTATTTCCGTCGATAACAATTGTAAAACAAATAATAATAACAATTCAAATTCATCACAAAATGTTAAAATGTTGTTCAAGTATATACAAAGAGTAGAGCCGTTGGGAGGGAGAAACAAGTTGTTTTTAATTCATGACTTTTGGTTGTAATACCCTCTAATACCCGTATTTTCTGTGATTTTATTTAACTATGTAATTAATTATATATTTGTCTGTTGTGACAAGTGAGATGTCACTTAGAATATATTTATATATTTATATTTATTGTTATGTGATTCGTATTATGAGCGACTATGGAATGGTTAGGAATTAGGTGTCGAAGGTTTCCTTGTTGATTTATTCCCTCGGTATCAAATCCCACCAATCGTGAAATAAGTTTCTTATGATGCCGAGTCACACTTAACTAATTAACAACTAAATTTTAACTTGATCGACTCATACTGGCTAATAAATTAAGTTATTGAGATAATCAATTTATAAAATTATGTTATGTTTCTGGTTGACTTTCAAAACGCTTAAAAAGTCCGATTTTTTACTTAAAATAGTGGAATTTAAATCTGTTGGTTTAGTATATTATTTGAGCCAGATTTCGGGCCATTTGGATCATATTTTGGACTCATTGGGTAGAGAAAACCCTAACAGCTAAGGAGGTTGAGAGGGAAACAAGAGGTTGAAAAGCCATATGAGCGGAGCTCAACACAGTACTCGTGGAAGCCTGCGCCACCGTGGTAGCTATTGTAATAGTAGCAACTGGAGGAACCCCATCCCTAGGAACCTCACATTCCCGTTCTTCTCGTTCATCTCTTCGTTAGATCTCATCAAAACTAATAGCACGGTTAACATTATCCTGAGCCATTGTTAAAAGAATACCTCCCCAATAAAGTCGCCAAATGTAAGAGAGTAATCCTCTTAGTGTTAGGGTACTTAAATATAAACTAAGGCGTAACCTCTGTTAATAGAGATAATTTAACAGACAAAGTGTTATTGATAATGAAGGAATAAACTCAGTTGGAATAGAACAAACTCTTTGGTAGCACTCGCAAACTCTCGTATATAACTCAATGACAAGAAATAAATATAATTTATTTTGAACAATAAATGAACACTTGAAACAGCTAGCTAGAGGGAGAGAAAAGCATGTAAGCTAGACACACCGCAGGTAGGTAGCTCAAACACCAAGGTATGAGGGAATAAGGGTCAAAGCTCAATAAATGCTTTTGTTCTTGGTAGAAATCTTGGACAAAGGCATTAATGGTAAAAAATTAAAGCTCCAGTTCTTGCAATAACTCTCTCAGAAATCTCTCTCTCATATGTGATTCCCCCATTCAAAGGATAGCTAGGGGTATATATAGTCTGTCAAGTACACTCGAGTAGCCTCACGAGCATTAAATGCTAAGTCAGACCACTTTGCTTCCACGTCATTAACATTGGATACAAAGTTATGCCACCATGCTTCCGCATCACTAGCATTAAATGTTGAGAAAAGACTTAAAGTGACTAGCTAGTTGTGTGTCCGGCGGCTACCCACGGGTAGTAGCGCGCCAAACCGCCGCAGCAGGTGCTCCAATAATAGGTGTAACGGTAGAAGTAAGATTGCTCGCTGAGAGACCAACGAGTCTGGTCAAAGAGATAGGAATTCCACTCAGAGGAACCACGGGAGTAGCGAACGAGCTGGGGTCCGCTGCCCCAAACGCCATCATGGTTATCGGCGTCCATAGAAACTCCATAAATTTCCCCATTAGATGAGCCATCTGGGTCGGGCCCATCACAGTACTAGTGGAAGCCTGCGCCACCGTGGAAGCTTCCGTAATAGTTGCAACTGGAGGAACATTCACCGAAAAAAACATCCCTAGGAACCTCACACTCCCGTTCTTCTCATTCATCTTTCCATTAGATTTCGTCATAACTAATAGCACGGTTAACATTATCCTAAGCCATTGTTAAAAGAATACCTCCCAGCAGAGTCGCCAAATGTAAGAGAATAAACCTCTTAGTGTTAGGGTGCTTAAATATAAACAGAGGCGTAACCTCTATTAATAGCAATAATTTAACAGACAAAGTGCTATTGATAATGAAGGAATAAACTCAGTTGAAATAGAACAAACTCTTTGGTATGCACTCACAAACTCTCGTGTCTAACTCAATGACGAGAAATAAATATAACTTGAAACAACTAGCGAAAGGGAGAAAAAAGCAAGCACTCTAGATACAACTCACGTAAGCAACTCAAACACCAAGGCATGAGAGAATAAGGGTCAAAGCTCAATAAATGCTTATGTTCTTAATAGAAAGCTTGGATAAAGCCATAAATGGTGAAAGATAAAAGCTTTAGTTATTGCGAAAACTCTCCTAGAAATCTCTCTCTAATGTGTGATCCCCCCTCAAAGGATAGATAGGGGTATATATAGTCTGTCAAGTACACTCGAGTAGCCTCGAGGAAATTAAATGCTAAGTCATACCATTTTGCTTCCATGTCATTAGCATTGAATGTAAAGTTAGGCCACCATTAATGCTAGAAAAAGACTTAAAGTGATTAGCTAGTTGTGTGTCAAGAAACTGCCCACAGGTGGTAGCACACTAGACCGCTAGCCGATCCTCAAACCCCACGGTTTACTCAAGTTTGGATTGGACGTATAGTAGGTCACGCATAACGCCACTGTGATATTTGTCGAAAGATCTTTATTACTCTAGACAAAGACCGCTTGTACCAAATCCAGTGGATAAAGAAACTCATGGTTGCCCACCATGGTGCTCTCTTGGATAAGCTGGTGTTTTACCTGGTGTATCTAAAGAGATTAAGTCAAACTCTAAGTGAGGTTGTTCGATAGAGTGAAAACTCTCCTAAGTCTTGCTAGACCTGGTCTCTCGCGAATACTGAGTAAACTTGCCAAATGTTATAATATGCCTCATAAACACAAATAACGCAAGTAAAACAAAATACAGAGGTTCTTCGAACAGCTCCCTCGGGAAAGCTTCCTCTTCATTTCCTTCTAACGTTTGGACTGGTTTGCTTGCTTCCTTTCTGCTTTCCCCAGCTTCCTCTGTATTTGTTCGAGCTGGCTTATGAGCAAACTTGCTTGACTCCTCACACTCCTTTGTAATAACACTAATCTTTGTTGGAATAATTCTCTAGTTTATCATCTAGTTTTTTAATAAGAGGAATTATCTCTAATCATGGGTTTATATTTAAGCCCTCCCTATACTTTCATTTTCAAAATAAGAAATAATTCCTTTTAAAAGTTCGTTAACTTTATTGATAGCATTCAATACGTTATACCATATAACCATACCAAAATGAATTTAAAAACTACCAAAGGCACGTTTTAATATGTTCTCACAAGTACTTGTTTTGTTTCCAACAATTTAGGGAGTAATCGCCAAGTCAATTAAAGCTTCTCTAATTTGTGGCATTTGGAATCTAATTGCATTTATATTTTCAATGTGACATTCCCAACATGTTTGAGATAATGGTTTAAGTGTGAGTAATTGTCCAACAAAATCTTTGAGCACTTGCCACCGTTTTTTACGAGACGAAAATGCATTATATAAGTCTTGTACAAAACCAAAAAAATCTTTACCTTGACTACAAGGTGGGTAGACTACTCTAGGATTAATTTGTAGTACCCTATTTTGTACACCTTTGTTTTTCCCTTTCATATTAGAACCATTATATATCATTTTCCTCTTATATCATCAATATTAAGTTCATGAGTTGTTAAGACCCCTATAAGTTCATTAAAATCCCATGACCGGATGTATCATCTTCCTTTAAAAATCCTAAAAAAAATCTTCTAGCTCTATTGAACTTTTTGAAGTATCAACACAATGTATTATGATAACATTTGTATTTCACAACTTACATCCGAAGTACAAAAGCATCATGCTATGAATTTGATTATATTCCAGGTTTCCTCCTTGGTTGTTTCTTTTCCTAACAAATCTTTTCATTTCTCTAATTTGAAACATTCCAAAGTTAGAGCTAACCGTATGCATCTCCATAGGCTCGTAGCTTTCCATAGGCTCGTAGCTTTCTTTCCATCTGTTCTGACTTTGCTCCACACAAAATCTTAAAAACTCACAATGTGATAAGAGGTGATCAATATCGTCTTAAAAACTCACAACAAGTATTATATGGTGTTTACTATTTGACTTCCTATCATTTCGTATTTAGTAACTGCCCAATATACATCAAAACAATGGCGCTGAATAAACCCACCCAAGCCGAGAGAAGGAACATCCGATTAGAATAAGTTGTAGCCATGCTTGCTTAAAAGGTTGATCTACTCCTTTACGAGCAGCACCACCGTGAAACACCCTCAGCCACTCCCTAACCACTTACAACCTGCCACCAAATAGCCCACCACCAACCAAGCTCCACTTAACAGCCCCCAACCAGGACCGCTGCCTCAACCCACCTTTTGAAACCCTCCGAACGTCGTGACCCTCCGCTGCCAGAAACCACCTTGACAGTCGGCTTCCCAAGCCTGCCCGACCCCTACCGTCCCATACCCCCCCCCCCCCCCCCCCCCCCCGCCATGGCTAGCCTCCGAATGTCCCGCCCCTCCTCCCGGTGGCCTCCCCTGGCAAGATCATCCACCAGCCGACCTCCCCGACATTTTTCCCAGATGGACACTCCCGCTCAAGAAACCAAGGCCATCCTGCCCCCACCCTAACCCGGAATCCCCATATTTGTAACCCTCTTGAACCCTCTACCCCTTCCCATCCCCTGAACACATGCCAACCTACCGAACTAGCACAACTCGCCTTTTCAACCATAAGAAGACCCCACCCAAGCCATCCCCCGATTTACCGGTCGGCGATAAGTCCCTGACCTACCCGCCCGCCTTCAGATCCAACCTCACCTGACCTTTTGCAGCCCTAAAGGCCCTGGCTGCCATTGGTCCTTCCACTCAACCCATCCCCTTTGACCTGTCTGAACCAACCCTTAACAACACCCATAAGTTAATCGACCGCTCCCTCACCATATTCGGGTACCCAAATTCGATTCCGTGTGGGATACCCACTCAGCCATCTCTGTCATGAATAACACCACCACCACCCCTCTCTGGATTCCTCCTGTGACTACCGCCAACGAGTTAAAGAATGATTCTACAAACCCTTTCTCTTCAATCGCCCACGCATACAATTTAAGTTTTTTGAAGGACAAGCACCACAACCCAAGTCTGCATCTCTTTATGGCGACGGGAGAGCCCCGATGCATGAGAAGTGGTGCACCAATACCTCTCCTTTCGACTCCTTCAACCCCAATGTCACACCCTTTGTACCGGTTGAAGATCACCACTGCTTTCTCTGTTATGAGCGTGGCCAATTGATGGATGATTGTCCTTCTTACCCTTCGGAGGAGTCTGAGGACCCGATTTATGATGATGATGCTGACCTGGTGGAGCCACCCCTGATCCATGTGCCCCGGCCTCACGTTCGACCTGTTCGGGAGGAGCTTATTGAGGATGAAGACCTGGTGGATCCGTCACGAGGGATGACCACCGAGCTCTTGCACTCCGCCTTCTCTCCAAAGAGATATTAGGGTAGATGTTTCGATGTTTAATGGACATTTGGACCCGAATGCCCTCATAGCGCATCAGGGGGCACAAGTGTGTTCAGTTGGCTGCCACCAAATTTCAAGTATTTGCACGAGCTTGGTGGAATGATATGGTGCAGCGCCGAGCCACCTCTACATTTGTGTTTATAACTCTTATCAATTTCACTCAAACGACAAAAGGCTTCTTTTCGATATAATGGCCGCCTCAAGCATTTCGTAAGTGGAATTCCACCTATTTTGCACATCCATAGGCACTTTTTTCTTGCACTTCAACTTAACTTGATTGCATGCACTATCAAATTTTTGTTTTCCATACTTAAGTACCTCTCCTATTGCCTTTAAACCATCTTGTGCAATCAAATTTAGAATATGTACACTACAACGCACACGAAATACCTCACCGCCTAAAGGGAGCAATGCCTTATCACAAAGACAATGTTACAATTGTCTAACCATAAATATCATTTGCCGTTGCATAATCCACAACCATTGAAAACAACTTTTTATTTATATTCCACTCTAAAAGAAAATTATAAATGAACCTATAGAGTGTTTCACCATCATGTTGATATTCAATGGGTTTGTAGTTAATGATCTTCTTTTTCAATTTCCAATCATCATCAATGAAATGAGTCGTTAGACATGCATATGCAGTATTTTGGTGGTCATTAGTCTATAAATCCATTGCAAGTGTTATCCTACAAGTTAGTTCATCTAGAATACTATAGATTTTATCTTTCTCCTCGTGATGCACACTTATGATATCGAACCTAATTGTATTTCAAGATACAAGTTTAAATTCGGAATAAAGACCCTAAACAAATATCTCAAAAAACTCACGCTCGACAATGCTAAACGGATATTTATGCTTAATAATCATGATTGCAAGGTCCTTCTACTCTTCTCTTGACTAAATTTAAAGTTTGCAAGCTTAATACTACCAGCGGCCGCCCTTTTCGAAGCTTGTAAAATTTGTTGCCCTACATCTTTTTGCCATATTTTTTTACAAGTGATTTTCAAGTGTTTTCTCAAATGGTTCGTCCCTTTAGCGTAAATGTTTAAAATCTGAGTTTTAAATTTAGTAAAGTCGTTCCATACCGAAGAGGCTAGTCGTCTCTTGGATTCTAAAAGTTGACCATCCACACTTTCCAATGCCGCCTCACCAATAGGGGTGTCCTTAGACATTTGAAATTCTGCAAAAATGAACGAAAAAATAAATACAAATCAGATTTGACAAACAAACAATATATTTTTTTTTTACTAAACTAACTAAATTTTTACAAACTTTGTTACTAAATTATTGGTTGTGATGAAAAAACAGCAAAAAAAATGATATGTTAAGACAAAAAAAAAGTAGTTCAAACAGATCAAAGAAAAAAATACCATGTTAAGACAAATTAATTGATATTAGAGATATTAACAGATCAAACAGCAAGTTATAGAAATCTTAGACAAAAAAATAAGAGGTCAAACAGCAGGTATAGAGATCTTAACAAAAAAAAATAACAGAATCAAACAGCAAGGTATCGATACCTTGGAAAAGGGACGAGCTCAGAACATAAATGGAGGAGACGAGAGCTTTGGTTGTGAAAGGATGAGAGAATGGAAATGAGGCAGAGACGTCCGTTTTTATCCTATCTAACGGTCAAAACATTATTCTCACACCCTATCTAAGGTTCCCTTTCATTGCACACTTTTAACATAAAAAATGATAAAATAAGCTAACAAAGGAAAGATTTGTCAATATTTTGATTCCTTTGGTTATATACTTTCATATGGCAAAATTTTCTCTGACTACTTATATTTTATTATTATTTGTTCATTTTTTGTGGTCAAATTTTATTTATCTATTTAATTAAGAGAAAAAATTCTAACAAATTTGTAACTTTGAATGAATACTTTGTGTCCTTTTTTATATTATTCTCAAATGTTTTCTAATGTTTTAATAATTATTTTATAAAACTATTCTAAATAACTTTAAAAAAAATGTTTAAAATATTTTAATAAACTTGTAAAAAATAATTTATCTATGAAAATTTTAATTTTTGCCTCATTAGGTTGTTTGATAGTCCAAAGTGGTCAAACCTAACATTTATCTATGAAAATTTTGCTATGTCAATTTTTGCCACAGAAAATTTGTCGACTTAGTTATTTGCCTACTTCGCAACCAAACAGACCCTAAGGCTGAAAATATAAGAGCTTAAATACATAGTGTACTAAGGGGAAGGGGTGTGAAATATATATTTAAAAAATAATAATGTACACTCGAGTCGAGTTTTCGAGTTCGAGTTTTGTATAGGATCTAGATACTACATGTGTAATAAATGAGTCTTTGAGTCTGAGGTCCAAAAAAAATTCTCAGACCGTATTATAAGTCTTGGGTTCCGATCGGATTCGGGTCTAGACCCTACCCATTGACAGGCCTAGTGGGGATGATGAAAGTCACCAACCTCCATACTTAATCGACAGGGCGACTCCAAGAGGTCGCCAAGAATTATAGACTTGGATGATACGTTCAGACTTCCTGGGTTGGATGATCCAACCACTAAAGTTGTATCTTCCAAAGATAAATTTCCTCGATCATGCAAGTGATATGTTTATAATCACTTTTTGTTGTAATTTATCCATAGTTCTAATTTTCTTGTAATAGCTTTTGAGTAATAATGGATATTTTGACATTTTGCTTCACCGTAAATTGTGTGGTCCCTCGTCTTACCATTTAGGTGATGTCGTCATATCACACCTTAGGCCTACAGTCAGAAAAGCAAGAATGAACCTGTTTGTGGGGTCGTCTCCCATCTAAGATTTTTCGTCCTGGTTGGTACTAGGTGCATATGGCATCTTCATAGGCCTTTTACTTGCTCTGAGAAATCTCGTATGTTTTGTTAAATAACAAAATAATTCAATTTCTGGTTGGTCATTAGTCAACCAATAAATTAATCTAAAAGAAGACTTTTTAAATAAGTGTCCTTAGTCGGGGTACAAGTGGTGGTATTTGGTCGATCAACCAATCAATCTTAAACGAAGACATTTTAAAGAAGATAAAAATTTGGTGATAAATAATATGCCAAACACAATACATTTGGCTAACAATCTTCTTTATTAAATACTCATTGCCTGCCACTTTGAACAATGCGAAGAGATTAAAATATAAGTTTCTAAAACATAATTCTAAATTAAATCTTAACAAACAGAAATTTTCCAGAAAGCTAAGAAAGAAATTCAAAATTGAAATGAATTAAAACTAAAAGTAAATTTTTTTGAGGTAGTTTGCATTCTATGCTCGAGGAACTTCCTTAGCTTCCAACATTCCTAAGTGGTAGACTCCCTGCAAGCCGTCTCTGATAACTTTGAATGGTCCTTCCTAATTAGGTCCGAGTTTTTTGTGTGAGTGTTTCCTTTCACCGCCTACAATCTTCCTTAGGACATAGTCCCCAGCCTTGAAGCTTTTTGTCTTGAACCTCCCCCCCCCCCCCCCCGGTTGTACTTCTTGGCCAGTTATTGCTGATAGGATGTAGTCTTTATAAGGGTTTATTCTCACTTTTCATCTATTAGGTCAAGTTCAACTCTAATTGCCTCACTGTTAAAAACTTGGCCGACCAGGGAGGACTTCAAGGTCGACAGACCAGGTCTAATGGATTGACAACTTACATCCCATAAGCTAAGGCAAAGGGTGTTTCCTCTGTCGATCTCTTATGCATAATTTGATATCCCTAGAGAATGTGGGAAAGCATCTCGACCTAATGGACCTTTTCCTTTTCCAACTTCTTCTTTATTCTGTCGAGAACTGTCCTCTTGGAAGCTTTTGATTGCCCGTTGTTCTGGGGGTAAACCACTAAACTATAGTAGTTCATAGTCGTGTGCTCGTATAAACTTTGAAAGAGGCTTCTCCAAACTTTGTGTCATTGCCTCTTATGATGTTTCATGGAATTCCAAAGTGTATAATGATGTTCCTCCAAATGAATGTGGTCATATAAACATTTCTGATATTTGCCAGTGGTTCCCCCTCAATCCATTTAGAAAAGTAGTATGTGTCGACCATAAGGAACTTCATGCTTATAGACGCAAGGGGTAGTGAGCCAACAATGTCCAGTCCCCGCTATGCAAAAGGATAATGACTTGTGAGGGTTTTGAGGTTGTTAGTGGGATGATGCAATAAAGGCGAGAATAACTGGTAGTTTTTTCACTTCCAAACGTATGCGATCGCGTCTTGTTGCATATATGGCCACCCGTACCCTTATTCCATAGCTCTGAATGTCAATATTTTGCATATCACCTCATATAACTTGTATACGATTTGGTTGAAATCGTCTGGGTGAACACACTACAAATATGGTCGTGAAAAGATGCGTTGATAAAGAGTCTCGACTATCGATAAGTGGAATTGAGAAGATAATATTCAGGTCTTGTTTTATTGTTTCTTATCATCAAGCAGAACATCAACTTCCAGATAACGAATTATCGGATCCATCCAAGTTAGGGCCAGTCAATGGCCATAACCCGCTCGACCAACTTCCTCGAATTGATGTTGGGTTGGTCGAGATACTCTACTTGAATAGAAATTGGTCGAGATACTCTACTTGAATTATTTATTTAAGATCTCCCTTCACAGCTGAAGAAAGTGCAACCAAGGCTTCCACGTGACTCTTGTTCCATCTACGTAACCGTTATACTTATATATGTTGGAACTGAGTAACCAGGTGATTCGAGGCGTGAAAGGTAGCACGGTGTCAGTACGCCAATTGTTATTTTCGGTTCACCCTCTCAATACAAAAACTTAAACTATGACTACACTCTTTTAAGGGAGTACAACAGCCAGTCCGACTATCAAAAATCCACAGAGACTAGTTGCTAGAATTTAACTAATTTAATACGTCGAGAATAAAAGTGTAAAATATAAGTGTTAACAAAGGGAAAGAAAAGATAACTAGGCATGTGTATTTAAACTACGATTAACAAAGGGAATAAAAACTATAGGTTGCGACTAAATATCCCTCACATTAGTTTAATGTGTATAAATGGTTACATAGGACTACGAATTTAGTAAGATTGAATCTCATTTCAACGATCAATTAAATCTAGAGTTGTCACCCCCTAAATTCGCATAAAAGCCTAATACGATTTTGGTGTCAACAAATTCTTCGAAAATTATGCACGCAAGGTCGTAAATATGGAGCGTATATGATATACCCCATTAAATCTCCTAGGCGTAATAACAAGAACAACCCAATCGAATTAAATGCATAAAACCCATCAACAAAGCAAAGCAACCCATTGAAACCAAGGTGAGTCCATTAGTCACAACCTAGATTAAACTAGCTAGAAAGCATGGTAAAAAGCATTTAATTAAATGAAAGCAATAAATGAAAGTAATAAATGAAGCAATTAAACCTAAATTAGAAAGTAAGTAAACTAGGGCACAAAGCTTGAAATAAAGAAACACAACCTAAATAAATGGTAGGGATGATGAATAGTGCAACTTACATAACCCAAATGGGTAACCCTCCTATATGAGTAAACCCTATGAGGGAGAAAATGGTACACTCACAATCCCTCTCCAAACCCTAGCTTCCCTAAGAGAACCAAAACCTAAAACTAACTAAAATGAATTATATATATAAAATAAACAAGAGGGTTCTATTTATAGTAAGTTACAAAAGAGATAAAAGAAAAAAAAGGAAAAAGAAATAAAAAAATGGCAATTGACAAATATCTGCTACCACTGATCGACCGCGGCCAGGGGGGAGGTCGATCGGTCCAATGGGAGAAAGCTACTGGATGGCATCAAATGCAAAATATGATTTTACCAGTCGACCGGTGGCCAGGGGACGGTCGATCGGTACTCTATTTTCTAGTGTGTTTTGTTCATGTTGAGGAGAAAAGGGGTGCATACAAAATCGCACATAACTTCTTTGTCCAAACTCCAAACGATGCACCGTTCACGACCACGCAAAGCTAACTCGATGAAATACGCTTTTGTAGATTCCCACTGAGCCGGAGATGAAGTGTGAAATGTCTAAAATGTCCTTGAAGTAGCATCCAATGACCAAACTTCTCCTAAATGCAATCGAACCACACTTTAAGCGTTCAAATACCTGCAAAAGCTCAATTAAGCCCTAAAAAGCATATATATATCCAAAACTGAGGTTGTCTGGTTAACGAGCATAAATATAGGCATAAGGAACACAAAAAGTGCTAGAATTCATAAAGATAATGGGCGCACATATGTAATATTCGTGACTAATCACCTGGGTTGGGCATCTTCGAGGTATGTAGCCATGGGTTGATCCATGGCATTGTACTCTCATGATATCTGATTTAATGTCATCCTTGAGTCACAAACACATCAAGGTGACGGGCGCCTAGGAAACTTCCTTCTTCAAATCGCCAATCATTGTTTCATATTTCGCTTCATTATTGAATTTTCAAATCCCAAGAGCATAGCCTACTCGAGAATAATTTTTTGTAGGGATACCACTATTATCTGTGCTCCTTCCCCCTTGTAATTAGAGGATTCATCCATATAAAGTGTCCATATATCCCCTTATTTGACCGGATGTTGAATATTTTCTTCACTTTCGATGATAACTTTCTGTAACGTCTATTTGTTGGAGAATTTGGTGATAAAATTACTATAACATGCCCTTTGATCAACGCCCAAGGCTGAAACTAGATATCGAACCTCCCAAGTTCCACCAACCACTTGGACATTTATCCAGACAAGTCAGTCTTTCGAAGCACCACCTTTGGAGGAAATGAGGTCAGGACGATAATTGTGTGTTCCTTAAAATAATGTTTCAACCTATGATAGGCTATCACCAGATCGTACACAAGTTTTCCAGGGTTAAGCATCTCTTTTCAGCATCGATCAAAATATTTCTCACATAATAGATGGGAACTTTACCCCCTCTCATTTGGCAAACCAGGGTCAATATGATTGCATGGCTGGAAACTTCTAGGTACAAGTACAAGGGTCCTTCCTTTTTCAGGGATTATCAATAATAGTGGTCGGCTCAAATAATTTTTCACTTCCTCTAATGCCTAAGTGCATTGGTCATTTAATATCTATTTACTTTCCTTCCTTAATATCCGAAAGAAATATCGACACATTTTTTATGATCTTGATATGAACTAGTTGAGAGAAACTAAGATACCTATGAACTTCTGCACATCAAGCACTATGCTCAGAGCTTGCACATTTCTTATTGCTTTAATCTGGTTGGGGTTTGCCTCAATCCCCTTCTGGATGATCATGTATTCGAGGAAATTTCACTACTATTCCATAAAAGAACACTCAGTTGCATTTAGCCGCATTCTATAGCAACGGGAGACTTTAAAAGTCCTTAATAGGTTCGTAAGGTGATCCCCTTTCTTCTTGCTCTTCACGAGCATATCATTTTTCTACACCTTCATCGTCTCTCCCAACTTTCTTTTAAACATCTTTGTAATAAGTCTCTAGTAAGTTTCCACGATGTTCTTTAGTCTGAATGGCATCGTTCTATAGTAATACAGTCCTATCGTGGTGATGAAAGAGGTATTCCCTTGCCAGGGGCTAAATAATGGGATCTGGTGGTACATTGAGTAGGAATCGAGGAAGATCATACGCTGGTGGTTTACAGTTGCATCCACGAGTTGATCTATCTTGGGCAAAGGAAAGGTATTATTGGGAAAAACCTTGTTCATGTCAGTGATGTCTATGATGACTCTCCACTTATCGTTGCTCTTCTTGATCACCATATGATTTGATATCCACTTGGGAAATTAAACTTCCTTAATGAATCATGCCTCTATAAGTTTCCCCACTTCCTCCTCTATCTTAAGGGTGGTTCTTTGTGCTTTTGGGGTCACTGGTGTATGTGAAGGATCCACATGAAGCTTGTGACACGTAATTATTGGGTCAATGTTTGGCATGTTATAGGGCAGCTAAGAAAATATATTTTGAATTCTCTTAACAAAAGCAACCAATTATTCCTTCGCTTCTCCCATAAGAGTGATGCCGATAAAAAACTTCTTCTCAAGTTAATCGTTGTCAAAGACCACCTCTCTTCTCCCATAATTTTTTTCTTTCCTTTTCTCTTTCTATGGTCAGATAGCAGCTACAAAGCACTGTCGAGAAAACGCCTGGTTCCTTCTGGTCTCCAATATTATTTTTTCAGTGATACACTTCAGCTTCTGGTGGAAGGTGAAAGGACTTCTCTCATTTCATGTAGCTATCCCCTTCCAAGTATGCTATTATAAGGGGAATCTATATCCACCTCGATGAACTCAATGAGTTTGGAAATTCCTCCTGCTCGAATCGAGAAAATGACCTTCTCGAGGGTCATGGTCATTATTTTAGTAAATCCTACCAAAGGCACCTTCGTTTCTTGTAGATCTTTTTACCGCAAGCTGAACTTATTAGACATTTTAAGGTATAAAACCTCTTAGAAGCTCCCTTAATCCACTAGTAGCTTCTCCACATCCCAGTTAGCTACCTTAAGAGTGATTACTAGGACGTCACGACGAGAAGTACTCACTTTGAATAAATCTTCCTCGATGAACACTACGTGTTTGGAGTAATCAATTTTCTCTAGTCATCAACGTTTGCCCACAATGGGTTGGGCCAAGTCAATTTGGAGTGTCTTCATTACTGCTGTGAGTTTTTTTACCTTCATCCTGATGGTGTTACCCTTGATCTGACTTGGGTTTGATGCCCCATTGATCACTATAAGCTCATGGCCAGTCTCTTCGTCTAGCACATTATATAGACTTTGGTCACGCATAGGTTGTGCTTAACCTTCTTTCTCCTCGACAAATTTATTGAGGTGCCTAGTTTGAGCCAGTTCCTTAATATTAGATTTCAAGGCCTTACAACTCTCTATCTTATGGTTGTGAGCATTGTGGTATGCGCATATCAATATTTTGTTCTGCTTTTTGGGGTCACCTAATATCTTCTTAGGCCATTTGAACTATTATCGACCTCTGACCTTGTAAATATCTTATAGATTGGTTCGGTGAAAATCATGTTGATGGCCTTAAATTTCTTCTCGATATCTTTCTTCCCTTTCCCTTTTTTCTTACCATTATGCCTTTTCCCCTTTTCTTGGTTATCTCTTCTTTATCTCTATTATTTCTTGCTTTATAGTCGATTACCTTCCTAGCCGACTGCAGCCATAACATCTTTAACTTTTGCATACTTCTCTATATTCACCATAAGGTTGTCAACAGTGATACCCTACCTCTTAGTGAGAGATTGGTGAAGCATGGAGTTGTGCATTTTCGAGCATACGAATCAACAAGTCGAGTAACTGGTGGTGGAGAAGACATGAAGGGAATTAATTTTTTTGGTCTCTCTTTAGATGGGGAATTAATTGGAATGATATTTTGGATAATACTTCTGGTTACACATGGCAGGCTTTATAGATATTCAAATTGCTTACATGTAAATTCAAGCATTCACAGGTTTTTATTTAATAATCACTTGTTATTTTAAATACAGTAGTTTGTATGAAATTTTTGGGTTGTACATTAGTTGTATAGTCGAATCCCAAATCAATCACATGTTATTTGATACGTGCATGAATATAGCCTACCAACACTTTTCATAATAATTTTTTTCCCAAACAATTATCTTTAACTCTAGTGTATGATAAGTCACTTCGGCAATAATGTGTATGTGACACCCCGCCTAATTAAACATCGGGTGATCAGGCCTTTATTAAATTAAAACAGGTTTCTCAAATGGTTCATTCTTAGCATCACTGTCGAAAACTTTTTAATTACTAATACCCTAAGTAAAATTAGACCGGTGCCAAATTTTATCTTTCTTAAAACAGATAAAACAACCATGCGGAACAACGTAAAAATAATCATGTACTATAACCCAATCAACAAAGTAAAAGTACAACAGAACAAAAGCATTACCGAATAAACCATTGGCTAAAAATCCCAAACAACAATAGAATAACCATTAGTCTGAAACTAACATCTGAGACTAATACCGGACAACAAGTCCATGCATAGAAGAGTGTGAGATCCTGTACTAGATCTGAATGAGAGATATCGTCTAGTCAAAGTCCTGTAAGCATCCACCGTGCTACAGCTCCGAGTCTCTGAAATGGAATCATCATACATGGCATCCCTGTGGCTGGACACCTAAAAGGTTTTGTAAATATTTTAAAACAAGAGTTAGTACTCAAAACATTTTGAAAATATTTAGCAAGCGTTTATCACAATATAAAATGCGGTTATTGATTACACATGTTAGGTTCTCGTACACTCTCTTAAGTTACTCACTCCTCATCTTTTGTGCACACCTAACGTTCTACACTTAGTTTATCTAGCCATACCTCCCAAGCTAACTAAAACCAAAGTAGTCAACTGAACTTATTTGTACCCAAGTTCCAGTACCGCCCATACAGTACAACCGTTTCACTAACATCTCACGTATGTTAATTAATTCTCAAGTAACATTTCATCTATGTTATTTTTCAAGACTTCCCATTTAGTTTCACTACTAAAATTACTACAATTCTCACAATTGTTGACTTCCCACTTGTGTAATTAATTTTCGCTACTTGAATTACTAAATAGATTTCCTCTATCTAAAGATGCATTTCGTAATTAAGTTTCACTACTTAACTTACCAATTCATTATGTATCTTTAAATACATAATATATATCAATCTACTAATACACAGAAGTAGAATATCATCAAGTATATATATTTCACACACAATATATACTAAATATCAGTCATTACTATTTTGTCCTTTTTACACACGTAAAGGACTCTTGGTTCGGAATGATTCATCGACCCCAAGTAAGAATTGGTTCGGAATGATCCATCGACCCCAATTATTTTTATAAATATATATATACACGTATTCTGGTTCGAGACTCTCTCATCGCGACACCAGTTCAAAGTTTGGTTCGATATTTCTCATCGACCCCAAACATATAATAACTTTATGTTAGTTCGGAATGTCTCATCGACCCTAACATAATTAATTTAGGTATAATCCCTCTACCTAAAAGATCACATAATTCAGTAGGTACACGCCCGACCTATTAATCATATACGTACGTAATATTTTAATCTCATATATTTACCGTACAGTATTCGCTTTACGATTTATCTCATTAATCGTATTTATTTGAGTATACACACAACTATAAGGTCCTAGTTACCCCTTACATATAATTTCAGTAGTTATTGCTTACCCTACTGGTCTATTACTTAAATTGAATTTACTTCGCCCCGTAACTCAATTTCCGAAGTCCCCGATACCCTACTAAATTGGATTATTCTCCTCGGTCCATAATCCAAGCCCTACACCCAATGGCCTTATTGGACCTCAACAATATACCTACTGGTCTTATTCTTACTCCCATATAAGTATAATGTAAATCCTAGAATACTCATTCATTCCCGAACTCAACGAAGGATTAAACATAAAATTTTCGGGAAAACAGCTTGCGTCGATTGATCGACGGTTGGGTTCGATCGATCGACATAGTCGATCGATCGATAGTTCAAGATCGATCGATCGATCGAACAGGGACAGACGCAGTCTGTCTTCTTCGTTGATCCTCTCCTCCATTAACAAATTTCCAAACTCCATTATTGTCCACCAAACTTCGACCCAAAGATCCTAACATGTTTCCACATATACTAGGACAGTTCCTAACGTATCAAATACATAAAAACTCCAATTCCTTTAAAGAAATAATGAATTAAACCCAGAATTTCTTGAAAATCGTAGTTATGGTGTTCTTCCCATATTATCATTCAAAATCCAGATTTTAATCCGAAAAAATCATCAAGTCTAATCTGAATCTTAATCCTCTACATAAGGTAAATCATTCTACATGCGATTCCTATCCCAACATGTATAAATATCATCTTTCTCCAATTAAAATAATGATTTAAACAAAACTATTCAAAAACCCTACACATGGGTATTATAACTTTATAATTTTCTTGCAATAAACAACTTGCCTTATGATCAGTAGGGTCTGATTTCGTGGTTCTTGTTGATGATTGATGATCTTCATCCTTCAATCCTTCTTCCCCAACAAGTAGATGGTAGAAATCCCTTTGAATCCTTCCCAAATCTTCTTTTTGCTTTAGAAAGTTGTGCCTCTCTTCTCTCTAATGGTAGTGGTGTTTGTCATGGGTGTTCTAACCCTAATTCCTCTATCATACGGCTGATATAAAACTCTAAATTTCGTAGGTCTCCATACCCTCTTATGTTAAAAGACCAAAACGCCCTCGAACGGTCTCGGTTTAGTTCAAAATTGCCCCGGGACTCAACTAGTACCCCCGGGTATACTATTTTGACTAATTTGACCCTTCCGGACTCATTGGTGACCTCTAAATTGTCATTTGAGTCACTTAAAAAATATTACTTGTTCTCACCCCAACACGGTCTACACACGTTAAGTAACTATTTACCACTCGCACTAAGTAAATAAAAATGATGCAATATATACCGGTATCTATCTTCCGATTAATATACCATAATTACAATTTTAAATATAACTCTTTAAATTACTACTCTTACGTAATTTAAATCAAGACGATATTTTCTCATTTAATTCTCCAATCTAATTAAATGGAATATTTGGAATATTCAGAAATACGGGGTATTACATACTCCCCCCCTTGCAAAAGGAATTTCGTCCTCGAAATTAGGATAAGGCTGGTATTAAGGCTAAGGACCTTAAATAAAATTGTATCCTCTAATACCCAATACCAAATCATAACATCCTAACGGTCGCCCCCAAGTACATGCCTTGCTTCATTATAAATCCTTATCGCACTTTGCCCATGCCGCATAACATAATTAAGTCTCACTACTTAATTTCTCCATAGATTTTCCCAATCCAACGTTGATTCTTGAAATTAAGTTTCTCCCTACTTAATTTACCCATTTGACGTATATATCTATATAACATCTAAGTGTCTACTATCACTCATAAGTAGAATATTATAAGGTATATATTTCACACACTATATATACTTTAAGGAAAATTGGTCCGGCAAAAATCATCGGCCCCAATAATCCTATCATTTACATTGGTCCGGAAATTCCTCGACCCCAAGGTAAATGTAATGCACATGTCGGTTCAGACCTTCCGTCGATCCCAATATTTATCATCGATTTGGTTCGGAAAATCATCGATCCCAACTCGATCCCCCATGTATTGGTCCGGAACATCATCGACCCCAATACAGAGATTAAGCACACTTACTATCGCACATAAGTAGGAAAAATCAATAGGTATATATATCTTACACATAACATATACTACCAACACTTATTTTATAATCACCCCTTTTCTATAACACTTTTGGGATTATTGGCTCGGAATTCCACCTCGATCACCAATAGTTATTAATTACTTGTCTCGGGATCACATCTCGAGCACTAATATATGTATATATATCTCATCGCACATGAGTAGACAATTTGTGAGCCATATATTTCACGTTTCATATACCTTAAAATGTCACACTCCAATGGAATGCCCTCATATCACGCGTTAAGGACTAAAAGTTCGAAATGTCCCCTCGAACCACACCCAAAGTACATATATTGTTCGTAATCGGTACCCACGAACCTAATCCTCATGTACAGTACATATAGGCACTCACACTACCTATAAATATGCTCATATAGGTATACATTCAGCCTATGAATTGATCAGTGGGCTTCTCCAAAATTCCACTATCATAAGGGCGTATCATCATTCCTTCTCACTAACATTGAGTCGTAGGTAACACAACGTACTCAAAA
The DNA here is from genome assembly GCA_949130495.1 of Sambucus nigra. Classification (NCBI taxonomy): domain Eukaryota; kingdom Viridiplantae; phylum Streptophyta; class Magnoliopsida; order Dipsacales; family Adoxaceae; genus Sambucus; species Sambucus nigra. The sequence goes on from OX422219.1 coordinate 64,105,329, forward strand.
TAAAACTCTATCTCTATTCCTTCCTGACCATCTCTCACAGAGTGGAATTTTAGGATTTCATCCTGATTCACAATCATGTAGGCCGGCACCGTGCACTCTCCCTTTTTAACTACATACTAATCCATCCTGGTCACCCCATTTCGCTACCCCCAACGAAATGTTGGCTTAATTATGATGTTCACAATCCATCAATAATTTATAAGTATTTCTCCTCATTCCATCATTGGAAATGTAGGTTCACTACCACATTCCGGTTACTCATTTCGAGTCTATCTCGCTCTATTAACTAGAGGTGAATCTGGAGACAATCTCACTATGTCTCTCCTCAACATCGCTTCCCACTTACGTCATCTTTCCCCAAGTGGTACTCGATTCCCCTTTTTCTCCGGGTTTATTATACTTTACAATCCGTGCACTCTTTGCAATTGGCGCACTTTTGGGGGTTGGTTACTTTATAAGAATCAACATTTTAGTAACACGTAAGTCACTCACAACACTCAGTCAAGTAGCACCTTGTGCTACTTCTTCACCACAGTTAGGTCTCCCATATCAAGAGATAACCTTTGAACGGTTTCCCCCGACTTTCATCCCATAGGGTGTGCTGGATCTCTCAGCACATATAATCTTGGATTATCGTCAATCTCCCATGACGTTCAACTCATTTCATCGATACGACTTGTTTCCTATTTTCCCCACCATCGTACAGAAATATTCCGCATCCCTCTATCTCGGATGTCTAAGGAATCTAATTGACTAAGGCGCCCATACACCCTTTTCTCCGTGCACATTTGTAAAAACATTGCAAATGTCGCACCCGTATCATGCTTTTCTTCAACTCTAGCCTAGTCTACACGACATGACTACAATTTTGTGGGTATTATCAATACCCTAGAGACAAAGAATCAAATCTTTGCCCACAAAGTCCCACTTATCCCTTCGTGGTGAGGTAAGCCTTTCAGTGTTTCTCCACAACACTACCGGCTGTACTGATGTCCTAGCATCTAACAATGTCTTTTCTCCTGACGTGCATAAAAATTCAGTCGTATTCCCTTTCGCAACCGAACTTAAACAAGGGACTTCTCCCCATGTATTCTTACTGAGCATTGTCGGAACAACACATAGTCAAGATACTCAAATTCGATTCCTCGACAATATGTGCAACCATACTCCAATATTTCTAACGGAGTCAAGTGGCATTGCGCTTATACTATCACTAAGTCTTAAGCACTAACTACAACAGCGAGATCGATCTCTCCGCTCAGCAGTCATACCACAAACATTGACTCACATCATTTAGGTCCCCACACACCGAAATCAATTACTAAGAGATGTTCATAATCTCCGAAGTTTCTCACATTTTGATGAATAATGACAACTCGACCCTTTTTTTTTCAGGTGAGGAGTCGTCATATACCCCATTCACTCGAGACTAAAACTCATATACTTCCTTATCCATCGCTCTGGTGATTTAGATGGTTCCCGGACATAACACGCTTGTCCTTTCCGGAATGCAAAACTTATTGGAGTTATTATTTCATCAAATAACTTCCAGCTAAAAATAAAACGCGTGGCCCTAGAATCCATACTAGACATCTTTTGAAAAGTTTCTGACTCCAGGCTATGCTGACCGGTTTGGGTACCCCTCCTCTCGGACTGGGTAGTCTCGATCCTGAACACTATCATCTTGGTTCCCTTAGTTCTGCTGACCAAGAGGAACGCACTATGGGACTTAACAGTCCCGACTTAGGATCTAATCATTAAATCCTCTAGTGGGTTTTCACTTATGGCTTGCACCAGCCCCATTACATTCAGTCTTACTCTTTGACTAAATCTCTAACTCCCTTAGCTCCGCCCACCCAGGAGCATTAACCTCAACCTTGTAGGAAGTACCATATTGTCTTCATATACATAAGTCGTTCAAGAAGAGTTTTACCAAAAATTGCGAGCTATGACTCGGGAGTCCATTTTCTCAAGGGCTCTTTTCCCTTATACCTATCTCACCGGTACAAGTTCACTTCACAGGATAAATTTTTCTCTCACGATTGGCCTCCACCAGGCTTTCACGTGAGGGGTTCATATATTCCCATTCACTACGCTTCTGAATCATCATTGGAGAACTTTGCGATTAAACTATACGTAAAGTTCTTCTATTTATATATACGGACCCTCGGTCCGAATGTAGTGACTGGTATCCCCGCCACGTTGCCTGAAACTTTACTCAAATTTTCACTTATGAGTATTTCTAGTCAGTCCTAAATGCCAAAACCTCTGGACATACTACTTCCATTAGTTAACATGCACAGTCGCTGTTTTATCACACTTACGACACGTTCTCATCAAATTTTCTTTAGACCTACTCCCACTATCAATGCATTGGGCGGTCTAGACTAGCGTTACTCTTGCCGTCATGACACTTGGAAAATGCCTGCTATGCCTCAACAACCCTTGCATCATTTACTTCCATTACACGCTAGGAGTGACCTCGACCACGGTCATCTCTCCTATGATTGCTATCTTCGAACACCCCATGCTTTATGCCGAGCTCCTCCCTCCTGTAGTCCTGCTAACGCCAATGCTGGACCTACCACCATATTCGACGTACTGTGCCCAATCGGACTCGTATATATAACACTACGTCTATTAAATAGCAGGAGAACGTAAACTACGTACGTAAAGGAGTACAATCATCCTAAGATAGGGATCTATATCAATCAAACGATACGCTGAAAACGTAGTAAGCCGTACAGATCCTATGGACACTACAACCTGATGCTCTGATACCATCTGTGACACCCCGCCTAATTAAACATCGGGTGATCAGGCCTTTATTAAATTAAAACAGGTTTCTCAAATGGTTCATTCTTAGCATCACTGTCGAAAACTTTTTAATTACTAATACCCTAAGTAAAATTAGACCGGTGCCAAATTTTATCTTTCTTAAAACAGATAAAACAACCATGCGAAACAACGTAAAAATAATCATGTACTATAACCCAATCAACAAAGTAAAAGTACAACAGAACAAAAGTATTATCGAATAAACCATCGGCTAAAAATCCCAAACAACAATATAATAACCATTAGTCTGAAACTAACATCTGAGACTAATACCGGACAACAAGTCCATGCATAGAAGAGTGTGAGATCCTGTACTAGATCTGAATGAGAGATATCGTCTAGTCAAAGTCCTGTAAGCATCCACCGTGCTACAGCTCCGAGTCTCTGAAATGGAATCATCATACATGGCATCCCTGTGGCTGGACACCTAAAAGGTTTTGTAAATATTTTATAGCAAGAGTTATTACTCAAAACATTTTTGAAAATATTTAGCAAGCGTTTATCACAATATAAAATGCGGTTATTGATTACACATGTTAGGTTCTCGTACACTCTCTTGAGTTACTCACCCCTCATCTTTTGTGCACACCTAACGTTCTACACTTAGTTTATCTAGCCATACCTCCCAAGCTAACTAAAACCAAAGTAGTCAACTGAACTTATTTGTACCCAAGTTCAAGTACCGCCCATACAGTACAACCATTTCACTAACATCTCACGTATGTTAATTAATTACAGTGTTCTAAAAAACGCGCCTAGGCGGCGCCTAGGCGCGCCTAGGCGCGAGGCTTTTTTGATACGCCCCGTTTAGGGCCTAGGCGTGGACAAAGGCGTGGTCAACATTGGTCAACGTTTTTTTTTAAAAAGACGTAAAAAAACGCGTTTTTTGGGAGATAAAACGCGCCTCAGGCGGCGTTTTTTTATTTTCATTTTCGTGGGAAACCAAAACGACGTCGTTTTGGTTGCTTTTAAACCAAAAAAAAAAACCTAATTTGTGTTTCGTTAACTGAGCTCTGCCGTTTTGGTCTAAACCTAAAGAAACAAAACCCTTTCGTTTTTCACTTTGTTCTACAGAAATTGAGCTCTGCACTTTCGTTTTGTCAACAAGGTTTAAAACCCTAATCGTTTTTCACGATCGGCCCTGTTCTAAAGGTGAGTTCTTCACTTTCGTTTTTCATTTTTCACGATCGGTCATGACTTTTAAACCCTTTTCAAGATCAGTTCCCTGTTTTTCACGATCGTTCCTGTTTTCGTTTTTCACGATCGGTCCTAACTTTTAAACCCTTTTCAAGATCAGTTCCCTGTTTTTCTCACGATCGATCCTGTTTTTCACGATCTATTTTCACTGTAAACTGTAAATATACTTTGAATACTTTACAATCAATTTTTTACATGACTTTTAATTTATTTTCCAATGCTTCAACAATCCGAATGCTGTGCCTGCATCTGTTTTTCGTTTTACACGATCTAAATAACTGTTTGTTTTGCTTTAACACCCAATCTGTTTTAGGAATGCTGTGCCTGCATCTGTTTTAGAATAACACACTATGTTGACTCAATGTTCTGCTAAGATATGTGTTGTAATTTCTGTAATGCTGAAATGCTGAAATGGTTTTCTTCAACTGCTGTAATGCTGAAATAGTTGAACTGTAATGCTGTAATAGTTTTGTAGCAGTTGAAGACCACTGTAAACTGTAATAGTTTTTTTCAACTGCTGAAATACATGCTTTCAATGGTCTAAAAATACATGCTTTTAGAACTTGTTTCTGTTTTCAATATAGGTTAATGGATCCAAATGAATCTTTGTCGAATGCATATATTGGTATTCAATTTCAAGGTATGTATTATTTTCTATTTTATAAGGGGCTATTTTGATTTTATTCTTATTGATTAATATTATTTATTTAAATTATTTTATTGACTACTTTGAATTTTGATTGCATGGAATTGGGTGATAACATGATGAGGACTTATGGAGCATGCATATGGAAAAGGCGTCCTAATTGCAAATATACGGACATATTTTTCAGGTATGTACCATTTCAGTATTATTTATTTTTATTAGGTATGTACCATTTTCAGTATTTTTTATTAGCCTTGTTATAATTAAAAAATATTAAAATATATTAAAAAGGCCTAAACGCCTTTTCACGCCTTTTTACGCCAAGGCCCGCCTAGGCTTCTAAGGCTTAAGGCTTGGCCTCTACGCCTTGGTCACGCCTCGCGTTTTTTAGAACCTTGATTAATTATCAAGTAACATTTCATCTATGTTATTTTTGAAGACTTCCCATTTAGTTTCACTACTAAAACCTACTAAAACTACTACAATTCTCACAATTGTTGACTTCCCACTTGTGTAATTAAGTTTCGCTACTTGAATTACTAAATAGATTTCCTCTATCTAAAGATGCATTTCGTAATTAAGTTTCACTACTTAACTTACCAATTCAGTATGTATCTTTAAATACATAATATATATCAATCTACTAATACACAGAAGTAGAATATCATCAAGTATATATATTTCACACACAATATATACTAAATATCAGTCATTACTATTTTATCCTTTTTACACACGTAAAGGACTCTTGGTTCGGAATGATTCATCGACCCCAAGTGAGAATTGGTTTGGAATGATCCATCGACCCCAATTATTTTTAAATATATATATATACACATATTCTGGTTCGAGACTCTCTCATCGCGACACCAGTTCAAAGTTTGGTTCGGTATTTCTCATCGACCGCTAACATATAATAACTTTATGTTAGTTCGGAATGTCTCATCGACCCTAACATAATTAATTTAGGTATAATCCCTCCACCTAAAAGATCACATAATTCAGTAGGTACACGCCCGACCTATTAATCATATACGTACGTAATATTTTAATCTCATATATTTACCGTACAATATTCGCTTTACGATTTATCTCATTAATCGTATTTATTTGAGTATACACACAACTATAAGGTCCTAGTTACCCCTTACATATAATTTCAGTAGTTATTTCTTACCCTACTGGTCTATTACTTAAATTGAATTTACCTCGCCCCGTAACTCAATTTCCGAAGTCCCCGATACCCTACTAAATCGGATTATTCTCCTCGGTCCATAATCCAAGCCCTACACCCAATGGCCTTATTGGACCTCAACAATATACCTACTGGTCTTATTCTTACTCCCATATAAGTATAATGTAAATCCTAGAATACTCATTCATTCCCGAACTCAACGAAGGATTAAACATAAAATTTTTGGGAAAACAGCTTGCGTCGATCGATCGACGGTTGGGTTCGATCGATCGACATAGTCGATCGATCGATAGTTCAAGATCGATCGATCAATCGAACAGGGACAGACGCAGTCTGTCTTCTTCGTTGATCCTCTCCTCCATTAACAAATTTCCAAACTCCATTATTGTCTACCAAACTTCGACCCAAAGATCCTAACATGTTTCCACATATACTAGGACAGTTCCTAACGTATCAAATACATAAAAACTCCAATTCCTTTAAAGCAATAATGAATTAAACCCAGAATTTCTTGAAAATCCTAGTTATGGTGTTCTTCCCATATTATCATTCAAAATCCAGATTTTAATCCGAAAAAATCATCAAGTCTAATCTGAATCTTAATCCTCTACATAAGGTAAATCATTCTACATGCGATTCCTATCCCAACATGTATAAATATCATCTTTCTCCAATTAAAATAATGATTTAAACAAAACTATTCAAAAACCCTACACATGGGTATTATAACTTTATAATTTTCTTGCAATAAACAACTTGCCTTATGATCAGTAGGGTCTGATTTCGTGGTTCTTGTTGATGATTGATGATCTTCATCCTTCAATCCTTCTTCCCCAACAAGTAGATGGTAGAAATCCCTTTGAATCCTTCCCAAATCTTCTTTTTGCTTTAGAAAGTTGTGCCTCTCTTCTCTCTAATGGTAGTGGTGTTTGTCATGGGTGTTCTAAACCTAATTCCTCTATCATACGGCTGATATAAAACTCTAAATTTCGTAGGTCTCCATACCCTCTTATGTTAAAAGACCAAAACGCCCTCGAACGGTCTCGGTTTAGTCCAAAATTGCCCCGGGACTCAACTAGTACCCCCGGGTATACTATTTTGACTAATTTGACCCTTCTGGACTCATTGGTGACCTCTAAATTATCATTTGAGTCACTTAAAAAATATTACTCATTCTCACCCCAACACGGTCTACACGCGTTAAGTAACTATTTACCACTCGTACTAAGTAAATAAAAATGATGCAATATATACCGGTATCTATCTTCCGATTAATATACCATAATTACAATTTTAAATATAACTCTTTAAATTACTACTCTTACGTAATTTAAATCATGATGATATTTTCTCATTTAATTCTCCAATCTAATTAAATGGAATATTTGGAATATTCAGAAATACGGGGTATTACAGTGTAGCTAATAAACAAGTTGAAATTAAATATAATGCCTCTATAAAAGTATATGAAGGTTGTTAATGTTTGGGCATTCCCACGACACCAATTACATTCATAAAGAAAAATACTATTATCCTACCTACAGTGGACCGGGACTTCTTTCAAGGAGCGTGGACTCGTGTATTGGAGTATGTCTACCTAGATTTGGGTTGTCATCCAATAATATCATTCATTAATAACACGATCCAACTACACCCATATCATTGGTGAGTTTACAAACATTCAATAATATAAATAGTTTGTTATATATTAGGACGTATAATTAATTATGATTATTGCGCTACATATGGTTAGTATAGTTAAGGAATTTATAATGAGTTAGAATGGTTAAACCTCTTTAACGTTGAAAGATCCTAACGGCACAATTAGGTATGGCCTTAATAACAAATATTTCACCGGGGGAAATCTGGCTGAGAAAATCAAGGTTGGATCACCAGTCATACTAGTTGAAAGTCATTTGCTTAGCCCCAACTAAAACCAGCATATTTTGACTATTTCGAATGCAAATATTATTAATGTGATTCTAAGAGTAGTGGAGGTTATTAATTTTGGTCGAGTGAGACATGTCCTAATTTAGTAACCTAATGGTTCTTTATTTGATTTATATTTCCTATTAATGTTGCGATGCTACGACATATATATGTTAGTTATGCAATGTAATAAATGAGAATTCCCTTTCATGTAAAAAAAATGAGCATCACTAATATAAATATATGTTATAAACAATACAACAATAATAATTAGAACATATTTGCTCTACCAATCAGCATACATTTGTTATTGGCCACTATCAAACTCAAAATCCGCATCCAGGTTTGCGATCCTTTCCATTATCGGGTCACTACCAAAAGGATTACCTCACAAAGGTGGTGTTTGAAATGGGATATAGGTTCACGACAGTGGGTCTTGCTGAGGTACAAACATGCATCCTTAGTTGTAAGTGGTATTCACTAATTGAGAGGGATCAGTACGAAATGTAGCAATTTGACGTTAAAGTTCTACTGCCTGATCATCTCATGCTATAATAGTATCCTCTCAATCCTGAATCTCCTTTAATAGTAGCTCACACAAACTATTATTATTGTTAGAAGATTATGTGTACTCTTCACACCATCATAATTGCGATAATTAATGTGTTGTGGAGATTTTTTTAGACAATATGTACGCGACACGGGGCAAGTGTATGGCGCCCCATTAGGGATTCCTACTTTTGTTGTCCACTCATGCCTCAGTAATTGTATTTGTGTCGACCCCTGAAAATATTTTTTTGGATTGTACTCAGATGGATCGTAGGTATGTGTCGATGTACGAGGAATGTGCAAAGTGGATGGTGCTACCGTGCCAAATCATATTTGGTTGGTGTTGATGTATCTTGTTATGGTTGGGAGTAGGGTCCCCTAAGATACCATCTTCTAATATTCATCGAACTCGTCATGTGATACGACGTTGACGTGAATTGTTGCAAGCAACAAATGCAACATAGAAATCATCTTCTTTGATTACGAGGAATTCTTTAGGGGATTGTCTATTGTGAACATATTTTTAGTAATCTAGCGGAAGCATTTGTCTCCCAAGTACCAAAGTACCCTAAATAATGTATCCCCAAATACAATTCTTGAATTGGATAGATAATAAGCAAGACATATTACATCCATATCACGAAAATGTGACGATTTGTACGGTTGCCAAATGATAAGTTGGGGGTTTCATCTCCATCTAACATTGGCAAGTTGATGTATTACATCGTTGAGCCTCTTGCCCGCCTTATATTTTCACGACTCCAAAGAAATATCCCCAGTCACACATCTAATGATGGATCAATTATTATTGGTCATGTTGTGGTCAGGTACTCATGGTGAAATAATTGAAAGAAAAATAAAGGATAAATTGTGTTATTTTGAATATAACTAACAAAAAATAATTCAAAAATAAATGCAATTTTTTTTACGTCAATTACTTGCCACATACATTTTACATTTGTTATAGATCTCCCATAATTTTTGTTCAAAGACCAAAGGATACATGCGTATATTGTTGAGTTTCAATCTTTCTGCCCGACTCTCTCAACGTCTTCGAGATAATGCAAATAACTCATGTTGCAAGTTGAATTTGCGTTTGGGGAGAATACACTTCCCATCACGTACAACCAGAACGCACTTTCAGCAATGGGTAACATGTGTGCGCTTAAATTATTAGTTTTGACTAAAAATATTCATGTAATCTTTTAAAGTAGCACAAGGTATTCCCGCACCGGTAAATATAATGCTTTGGAAGGGATATTTTTTTTGGAGCGTGTCAACCGCGATGGTATATTTATTATCTAGAAAAAATTTCACTAGTACTCCTTGCCTAATTGGAATGCCTATAATGAAATAGTGTATAATTAAACGATATATATTAATAAATAATAACAATGCTATAAAAAATTAAGTCTTTAGGATCGTAATAATATATTATATATCATTGTGCAAAACAACATATATATATATATATATATATATATATATATATATATATATATATATATATATATATATATATATATACACACACACACAGTAATGCTCCTATGCGGACCAATCCGCATTTCAAAAGTACAGACCGGGCATGTGTCACGTGGCGGTGAGCCCAGAAAAGAGAGAGAGTGTGCTTATAATTTATACGATAATTTTTAGGCTCACTGCCAGGTGACACATGTTTGGTCCGCCCTCTTAAAATGCGGACTGGTCCGCACTCTTAAAATGCGGATTGGTCCGCACAAGAGTAGTAATATATATACATATATGTGTGTGTGTGTGTGTGTGTGTGTGTGTGTGTGTGTGTAAATAAATAGAAGCATACCGATAAGAAACATAAAATCAAACGGAGTCAATCCAATCACTATGGTGGGCAACTGAAATGTATGGGTAGTGTCCCACAATAGTTCTAGCATCGCGACAACACTGTATTAATGTGAGTTTGACATAAGCTTTGAAATAATTGCAAAGATATATTCAGCAAATCAATAATATCCTCTATCAACAGTTTTTTCTTCATAATTAGCTGATACATCTTCATCGGGCATGACCAAATTTCCTCAAAAATTGAACTTACATTCGCCGATAATTGGTGTCTACTTGTCAAACACTTGGGTTTTATTGTCATAAATCCGAAAGTAGTGATCATAAATGGGTTGATTTCATCTGTTTAAATGGGACACGATGACAAGGATCCATGCTTTTTCGATTTGCCAATATTCATATATTGTTCCCATTTTTTGGCACCCATTTTCAAAGGAAAAAGATAGTCTTAATTTGAGGATGGAGGTATACTAGGATGCCTTCTATTTTAGTGGTATAAGGTGAATTATGTAGGTTAGATATGGAGAAGGATAAGTTACTGCTTATATAAACGGATGGAAGAAACTAGTCTTTAGTGGTTGTTATAGTATACGAACTAATGTAGATCGTATCAACCATCCATCATTGGGAGGGACACACTCAGCGAAAGGTAAACATGTTGATTCATCCGACAAATTTACCTTTCATGGCATCCAACCATTGTTAATGCTTTAATATAAAGCATGACATAATATTGTGCATAGGGATCCACACTCTACAGTAGAATAATTTGATATCAAATTCCACCATATTATCCCCGTTCAGTTTTTTTAAATAAATGTAGCACATTATTCCTGAAAAGGGTGTGATTATAATAAGTTCCAATTCTTCTCCCTAGTATATATATGAGAACATTTTGGTTTGTTCGCTATGGTGATATGGGAACTTGTCACCACAAAATCGATAAGTGAAACAACACCACATTTATTCAAAACTACATGGATTGGAGATATATAATTGCAAAAATAATATTGGGTAGTTTCATTTCAAACCCTCATTACTTTTATCACACCCCACATTTAACACCCACATAAATGGGTTTATAATCTTTTAATACACTCAATTGGTGGGTTGTATATATAAGAATTTAATTTAATATTTCAAAAAAATGTTGATTTTTATATTCAATTCACAAAACCAAAAGCCTAACATAATTTGATTTGATGAAGCTCTTAATTTGTCATACAAAGGTTAGAATTTGACTGACTACTTACAAATCACTTTACCTTTGGTAACGACATATTGACCACCTTTTTCGTGCATGTTTATTTCATTTGTAATTTTTTTTTCTTTGAAGCACGGACAAGAAAATGGTGATCAGTAGAGTAAATTAAAATCTTATTATCTTTGCAAGTGGTTCTCCAGGATTACGGAATTGTTGGTGATTTTCGTGAAATTCTAATTGAACTTGAAGTTGGAAGATGGGATTGAAATAAAATTACCTTAAACAATTCATAATAAAAGAAAAAAAAAAGAAGACTCGGTTAAACAAATGAATCTCATAAAACCTATATTGTCTATGATGAAACGAAACTGAATCAAAAGTTATAATAGTAAATCAAAGTATACTTACGTTGACATAAGATAAAATTATGAACTTCCTTATTGTTTTTAGAAAAGTACACTTGTATGATAATAAGAGAGGGGGAGATAATTAACATATGTGTATAAGATTAAAAGTCATGCACTCTTTCTACAATTTGTAAATTTTGATGGTTAATTGATAGGATTAACTTTGTCTCAATTACATATTTGTAGTAAATCAAATACATAGATGTTGTTAATTACTTTGTGTTTTTGTGATATTTTTATTAAGTTTACCCTAAACCTCAATACTTAAAATTAAAAGGATTTGAGAAGAGGATTGTGTTAAAATTTAAACTAATGAATTGCGATTTAGATATTGTTGATGCAAAAAATAGGACCGAATCCCATTTTTATGATCACAGATAAATAGATGAAAGCAATCCAATCAAGCACATAAAAGACAAAGATTTTTAAAGTGGTTCGGCTATGAATAAAGCCTATGTCCACTGTTATTTTATTCCCAGGGTTTACAATAGCCCCATAGGGTATAGAGAGAGAAAGGACGTGTATCTTGTGTATGGGGTTTCTAGGTTCTCTTGGATCTCCCCCCTTTTGGCTAAGGGGATACATGTATTTATAGTGATGGGAGATAAAGAGATTCATTGTATGTAGACATTTATGTCTACATTCAACGAATCTAATTGTTGAATTGCTTGGTATGCTATGTGTTGTCATCTATTAATACAGTATAAATGTACATTAAGGCTCATTAAATACGCTGCCATCTTCATTAATGCACATTAAATGCATAGTTATCCTTTGATCTTCCTGGTTGGTATGCCGACCAACTCTCCTCGGTTGCCGACTAACTCTCCTCGGTTGCCGACCAACTCTCCTCGGGTGACGACTAATACTCCTCGGGTGCCAACTAATTTTCCTCGAGTATTGACCAACTCTCCTCGGGTGCCGACTAACACTCCTCGGGTGCCGACCAACTCTCCTCGGATGTCGAATATTGCCACGTAGGATGACATGTGTCCTTTTCTGATTGGTCCTCATAGATGGAGAATTTTTGCGTTAACAGAAGCCCCCAATTCTCCATGCTTGATGGTTTACTTGAAAGGATGGAGTATTTATTCTGCAGTGTTGCTCGGTGCTCGTGAAATTCTTGATCTACCTTCTTGATTTGTTCAACATAAAGTGCATTATCTCCTGGACGACATATGATGCAGGCTGATCGATGGTTGCTAATCTTTCTTTTGAGGAACTCCATGTGCTATGTATCACCCCTGGGAATTTGGATGCAGCCATGCCATAGTATGCAGCTTGTAGCTTGTCATAATCTCCAAGTATGTTGATTGGTTTGCTAGCCGACCAACTGCCTCCTATGCCGAGCAACTGAGTGTTAACTTCACATGCTTGATTCTTCATATTTATGATCCTCTGAATATTTTGTCGAGTAACATACTAGCTTTTGAACCCAACTCTTCAATCTGATTAGTACCAAGCTAGTGGTGGACTTCAAAACATGTTCATACAACTTCTTCTTCAATGTTGGTCGGGGCAGTATTAGTAAAGATCTCAGTGCTATAGATGCTGAATTTGACTTCTGAACTTCAATAGTATGTGCATAATAACTCTTGAATATGCCTCCTGAACTTTAATATTCCTCCTGAACTTCAATATACCTCCTGAACTTCAATAGCCTCCTGAACTAATTCTCGAGCAAGAAAAACAACTTCTGAATGATAATTAGTTGGGGCCCCAATCGTGTGAGTTTGTGGAGTTGAATTTGATGCTCGACTGCATGATGTTATAAGAATGTGCCACCGAATGAATAAATATATCTGTAATAGAAGCCCCCAAGTGTGGAACGTGAACTTTGAATGATTTTTGCTTGATCGCTTTCACATACTCATAAAATATTTTCGACCAACTGTAGTTGACAGCTTCTTATTTCCGACCAACCTGAGTTGACATTTTTGGGAATAGATTTACTTCCTAACCAACATAAGTTGGCATTTTTAGGAATACATAGTTTTACTTCCCGTAGGAATACATTTACTTCCTAACCAACATAAGTTGGCATTTTTAGGAATACATTTCCTAACCAACATAAGTTGGCATTTTTAGGAATAGTTTTACTTCCCCTAGGAATACATATACTTCCTAACCAACATAAGTTGGCATTTTTAGGAATACATAGTTTTACTTCCCGTAGGAATACATTTACTTCCTAACCAACATAAGTTGGCATTTTTAGGAATACATAGTTTTACTTCCCGTAGGAATACATTTACTTCCTAACCAACATAAGTTGGCATTTTTAGGAATACATAGTTTTACTTCCCGTAGGAATACATTTTTGATAATAAATGATAGAGACTTCCTCGGAGCTAACCAACGGATTGTTGGGAATAAGATATAATAAATGCTGGAGACATCCTTGGAGCTAACCAACAAATTGTTGGGAATAAGATAATATATGCTGGAGACATCCTTGGAGCTGACCAACAGATTGTTGGGAATAAGATAATATAAATATTGGAGACCTCCTTGGAGCTGACCAACAGATTGTTGGGAGTAAGATAATATAAATGTTGGAGACCTCCTTGCTGAAATAAGAATAGAATATGCATCCAAATAGATATAAAGAATAATTAAAAATAATAAAATGCCTCGTTGATCTGTCAAGGTAGAATTATATAATGCCGAACAAGAATAAGATCTTTCAGAACATAAGAATATGGCCGAGAACGTTGTCAGGCCTGAATATAAATAAGAATTATCCGACCAACTATCCGTTGGGGGTGAAATACAACGAATGTTGTATTTCTCCTTAAAGCCGAATAAGTATCTTGTCGAGGCACAATTGCATAATTCCGAATAAGAATAATATTTTCCAGAACATAAGAATATGGCCGAGAACTTTACTGGGCCTGCATATAAATAAGAATTACCCCGACCAACTATCCATTGGGGGTGATATATAATAAATGTTATAGTTCTCCTCGGACCTGAATATGATAACAAGTATCTCGCCGAGTTCCATGTTGAGATGAATATAGAATATGAATCCCAAGGGATATATAGAATAATTTGTGCTTGAGTCGATATCTAGGCCTGAATATAAATGAGAATTGCCCCGACCAACTATCCGTTGGGGGTGAAATATAATAACTTTTATAGCTTTTTCTCGGAGCTGAATATGATAATAAGTATTTCGTCGAGCTCTATGAAGAGATGAATATAGAATATGAATCCGAATGGATATATAGAATAATTCGTGCTTGAGCACAAATCAAAGCAATAATAAAATATATAGTTCCTTGCTGAGGTAAAATTTCATAATGCTGAGCAATGATAATAGTTTCCAGATTGTTTCCGAGCATTCGTCGGCGTTGAGTCTTGTACCTGTAAAAATTAATATCTTGCTCTACCATTTGTGTAGGCTGAATTGATTAGTCGTGAGAGTAATTTAATCATTCAATAAATATATGATAGGTATATGTTTGAGAAATAAAAATATTAATTTCAAAAAATGAAATAATATATGTTGGCTGATATGTCGAGGCACAATTGCCTGATGTCGAGCAATACTACTTTTCCAAAGGTTTACGAGAGCTTTCATCGGTATTGAATCTCGTCCCTATGAAATTTTAATAAGCTTCCCGAGTACCTGTCGAGACTAGAGAAAATAATTATTATCATGAGAATAATTATTTAGCCAAACAATATGTGATGTGTATCAGCATAAAATTTTCAAAATATGAAATAATATGTTTTATGCCAAATGTGTGTGAGATGGACAAATTATTATCAGATATGCATCATAAATAAGACGTAGAGTTTTTTGTAAAGTTATTTAATCTCCAACAAAAATGGTGCATTGACAGCTCCGAACAACATTAGATGTTACCGACCAAAAAGTGGATGGTTGGATAGTTGCCGACCAGTAAATTGAACCCTCCGAACAAGACTGAGATGTCGCCGATCAAGAAGTAGATGATCATCGACCTGCAATTGGTTCCACCGAGCTACAATATGGGGCTACGGCCAATAATAAGATACCTCGTAGTTGGATAAAATTATTTCAACGTTGCTGATGGATCTTCACATCTTATCTTCGACAAACAAAAATGGTCTGGTTAAGCTTCCCTTTAATAAAAGATGGCCCAAGATGATGCCGACCAACAATATAGATGGCTGACCAGAATATCTCGAATCCTTAGATCAGAAAAATAACATTCGATGTAAAATTTAAGCATTAAGAATGTTAATTAAATGAATAATTATCTAATCCACTAGATCGTGTGATTTTAACAAAGAAACCCTGTGATGTGATGAACGAGGGGCCAACATATCAAATTTGTGCCCAGAGTCTTGATATGGTCATGATTGTTTTACTGATCATCTTTTACAAGAGGTGGGTAATGATTTTTCAGGTGAGAGAAAATTATTTTTTATATTGATCCCTTCCTATTCCCTATTTAGAGAGATAAAAATATGGTGAATGATCGAAGTTATTACCAAATTTATATCAAAAATCAATCAATTTGACTTTATTGATATAGATTGAAGATGGACCAAATTAAGTATATAGTTCATAAAAATGAATGCAAAGAGACTCAAACTTGAAGAGAGAGAAAGTAGATCTGGGTCATGATTTCCAGGAGAAAACTTTTTATTATCTTTAACCTTTTCACATTCTCTGATTAAAAATATGATGGAAATTTGAATAGACATAAAAGATCTTACAAAATTTATAATGAAAATTATCAAATCTTACCACCGTCGTATATATTGGTACATGTAATCATTTAAAATATTTATTCCATGTTATAAAATTGAAACTTGAGAATCAAGCAAAAAGTTATGATTTATGAAATCCACTATTTTTCAGATTTCTAAATAAGAATTAATTTAATACTTATGATTTTAAAATCATGATATGTAACATTTTGCAGATAAAAATTGGACAATTAATTTATGTATATAAACATAAAAATCATGATTGAATCAACAGATATATGTATAATTGATTATACGTAGAGAAAATAAAAACTTAGCTTTTGATGGAGAACAATGCTTGTAACACGTTCCCACAGACGGCGCCAATATGTTGATGCAAAAAACTGTACCAAATCCCATTTTTATGATCACAGATAAATAGATGAAAGCAATCCAATCAAGCACATAAGAGACAACGATTTTTAAAGTGGTTCGGCTATGAATAAAGCCTACGTCCACTGTTATTTTATTCCCAGGGGTTTACAATAGCACCATAGGGTGTAGAGAGAGAAATGATGTGTATCTTGTGTATGGGGTTTCTAGGTTCTCTTGGATCTCTCCCCTTTTGGCTAAGGGGATACATGTATTTATAGTGATGGGAGATAAAGAGATTCATTGTATGTAGACATTTATGTCTACATTCAACGAATCTAATTGTTGAATTGCTTGGTATGCTATGTGTTGTTATCTATTAATACAGTATAAATGTACATTAAGGCTCATTAAATGCGCTGCCATCTTCATTAATGCACATTAAATGCATAGTTATCCTTTGATCTTCCTGGTTGGTATGCCGACCAACTCTCCTCGGGTGCTGACTAACTCTCCTCGGGTGCGGACCAACTCTCCTCGGGTGCCAACTAATACTCCTCGGGTGCCAACTAATTTTCCTCGGGTACTGACCAACTCTCCTCGGGTGTCGACTAATACTCCTCGGGTGCCGACCAACTCTCCTTGGATGTCGAATATTGCCACGTAGGATGACATGTGTCCTTTTCTGATTGGTCCTCGTAGATGGAGAATTTTTGCGTTAACAGATATCATAAATGTTTTATCCACAAATTGAATAGTGAAACATAGTTTTCTAGGTTTCTACTACGGTCTTTGTTTGTAATTCATGTTCCAGGTAGGGTCATATTTAAGTTTAATGGTTTTAAACGAAAACCATTCGGGGTTGTTTAAATGGGATGGAATCATCTTTTTATTTAAAATGTTGGAAAACATTAAAATTTAATATATGGGGTTTATATAAAAGTAATTTGGGTTCAATTAAAATCACCCATAATATTAGGCATACATAAATTTTGAACAAAATAGTATGATGACTTAGGTATTTGCGAGATTAACTATTTTCACTAATTACAATGATTTCTTATATAAACTTCTGAATGCAACTAACAATATTCCTACAAAACAACAATTAGCCCTCGTGCCTTAGTTCGTATGAAAAAATATTAAGTCTCATATGAATAAATAAAATTCTCTCAAGTCTTTTTGAATAAAAAAATTATATAATACAATGCATACGAACTTGAATTCGCACAAATTAATGAAGTTCGTATGAACTCAAACGTTCCATTTAGCCACAGTGGCAACTTAATTTCTAAATCTAGTTTTCCTAATCAACCAACCGTTAACAAAACTTCCTCCCAATTCCAAATCTATTTGACTTATACCAAATTTTTTTCCAATATATTCAATTTTAGTCTTTTCGATTTTTAGTTTCTTAAAAATGTTTAGCAATACCAACCATTGTACAATATTTTTTTGATAACTTCTGTTTTCAGTAAATTTAATTTTTTCCCCGATATTTTTAGTTTCTAATTTCTTTTTTTATTAATTTTTTTTATTGGTCGATTTTTTGAACTTTTTAATTTCCAAATACAATAACTAAACTAACATATACCCAAGACCAGATTCCTAACAAAAGATAGAGCTTATATGTTTCACCAAAAAAATGAATAAACATGTATTCTTAATTTCAAATTACTACATATACTAATTAAAAATAGAAAATAGTACCCACTTATCGAAATGAAAGAGAAGACTGTGTTTTATATGAGAGTAAAATGATAGTTAAAACCACATCTAATATTACTTTGCTGGTTAATAAGCCTAATAAATTAACAAATATAATATAATTTGGTAACTTTGTCTGGGACAATACTCTTGGCATGTTAATTTTGGTACTTTTAATTCCGTAAATCGATCCTTTTAAAGATCTACATCAAAATCAATTAGAACAAAATTCAATGATTTCGGCTTCGATAGTTTCAATTCTCGGTAATGAAAAGTATAAAAATCAAACGTCTTTTTCTCAAACCAACAAGGTACACGAGAAAAACAAAACATATCTACTGCTAGAGTAAACCCAACATGCTGTCCAGTTCTTTTACTGTCTTTAATCATCCATAACATACATCAGGTTTTTTCACATTTCCCAACCAAATGAAATGATTCTCTGGAATATTAAAACAATTAATATTTAGAGAACATCAAGCGTGATTTTAGCCATATGTGGGATGCACTAACAAACAAATCTAATTATCTATATAGGCCCTTCACAAGCAATAAGCTATATATATATATATATATTTCGTATGTAGAAGTTCATAACAACAGTCCCAATTACGTAACTAACATGTTAAATAATAAAATTTACACTCCTTTTAGGTAGCATTAGCACACCACAAGCATTAATTATCATTTTTAGTAGAATATAGAGGCACAACAGTTTCGAAAGAATTGAAATCTAAGACAGATTTCAAGCTGCAACACTAACAGAGTTATTAGCAGCGTCTTTGTTCACAAAGGCTTAAAGATATTCTTTTCCGTAAATACACATCATTTATATATTTATTTATTTATTTTTTTAAATGAAAAGAATGAAAAATCCATAATGAAAAAGACAAAACATACCGTGTAGGCAGGTGATCATGCGGACGATTGAATGGAGTCCAAATCGGGTCGCCAACGAACAGTCGTATTGCCTCCCATAAAAATAAACATATTTCTTAGAGAAAACGGAACCTGTTTGGCAAATTGGACTTCTGGTAATGACTAATAGGGCCTTTTTTCTCTTTACAAGTAACAGAGTCGAGTTCATATTTATCTTATTCTACTGGCCTCATAAGTTATAAAAATTAGGGATTTTTCCCTTAAAAGTTGGGTTGCTTATAAATATCTACAAACATGACAAAATTGGGAAGAATCTAATCTTTACGTAGAAACAGAGCCCATAAAAGTTGGTGCCGATTTTCTAAAAGATAATGATGGTTGACATTTCACTCTGTGCAATACACTCGACAATGGTGAATATAGAGCATCATGATTGGACATGGCTAAGATATTCAGTTGCTCTGGATGATATTTTACTTCTATGGCTATTTATTCAAGAAATATAGGAACAAGACTCACTTGGACACATGGATTTTAAAATAGAAAAAATATTAGCCAGAAGTTTTAAAGTCATGAGGTAAAAAAATTGATCTAATCTGAAAGGAAAATATAAGAGTGAAGAATAGGTTATTCGAAGTAAATCCAAGAACATTTTCCACTCCATATGATTGTCATAGTATTAACCTTGCACTTTGCAACATGGCCAATGTTGCAAATTAGTGTAAACGAATTGATTTTTTTTGTTATTTTGAATTAGTCTTTAGTCTTGAGTGTTTGTAGGAATGAGTTCTTGTTGCTGAATTTGTCTAGAATCTTTTTAGGAGTCAGTTTTGGTTAGTGGAATAAAAAAAATTCAGTAACTTCATTCAGTCAAAAATTAGTTGAGATATTTTAGGAGACTTTCTAATATAATAGCCTATAGTTGTACCACACTTCAATTGCATTTTTTTCTGTCGTTCATTGAGTAATAAACTTCCTTCTTTTAATTTGTTATGTATTTTTATATCTCCTAAATTTATTTCATGGTATCAGAGCTTGGTTGATGAAAAGGTGTTTGCTTTTATTACTCAGTAAAGGTGTATTAGAAGTTCTTGTTCGTAAGATCTTCAATATGAATGGTGGCAGGGATTTTTCTCAAGTTGCTGTAGATAGGTTGGTTAGTAACCAATAAAACTATTGGAAGTTTTGTATGGAAGCCTATCTGCGAGGGCGGGATTTATACGACCTCATTTGTGGTGATGAAATGGTAATTTCGCAGGATACTCCGCAAAATGCAGAATTGCGGAGGAAGTGGAAAATCAAGTGCGACAACGCTTTATTTTCCTTGCGAACATCGATTAGCAAGGATTACATTGAGCATATTTGTGATGTAACAACACCAAGGCAAGTATAGGATACACTTGAAAGATTATTCACTTAAAAGAATACGACGAGGCTACAATTTTTGGAGAATGAACTTGCTAGGACGACTCAAGGTAATCTTTCAATTCCAGAATATTTTCTGAAAGTTAAGAATTTTTGTTATGATATTTTGGAGTTGGATACGGAGGATCCCATTAGCGATGTACGTCTACGTCGCTATCTTATTCGTGGATTACGAATAAAGTTTATGCCATTCATTTATTCTGTACAATGGTGGGCAAGTCAACCGTCCATTATTGATTTGGAGAATCTGCTTTCTAACCAGGAAGCTTTGGTTAAGTAGATGACTTACAAATCTCCTTATGACGTTGAAGAAGTACTTTTCACCAAGGATCAATTTGAGCATACCAATGCTTTTAGGCATTCACCCTTTGGTAGTATGCAACAAGGAGTTATTGGGGAGTTGAGAGATCATTCAAACGCTTGTTACTGGTATGGAAAGACAGGATACTTTAAGCGTGATTATCGTGTGAAGTTGACATGTTATAGGTGTGGTAAATCCGGTCATATCAAGAAAAATTATCGTGTAAAACTTATTGATGTAGATGCAAATGCAGTCCAAGAAGTCGAAGATGCACCAGAGCCAAAATGGGAGCAGTGTTTCTCTATTGAAGTTATTAAACAACCTGGTAATTTAGCCTTAGTTGTGCATCAGACTAACACACACAAGGATGCTAATAATTCTATTAACTATAAGAAGGAGTTGATAGTCGATTCAGGTCGCTTATATCATGTTATCGGAGATGTTACATTTCTTTCAAATGTTTATCCTCACGATGAGAAGCATGTTATTATTACCACTGATAACTCAGTACATCTAGTTGTCAAGGAAGGCCATGTTAGTGTTGCGAACTTGAATGGCAATAGAGTCTCTCTAACATATGTGTATCATGTGCCTGGCTTAACAAAGAACCTTGCATCTGTTTCACAAATGATGGACAAAGGGAATTACGTTCTTTTTGGTCCAAATGATGTCTAGGTCCTTGGAAACTTAAAAAATGTTATTGTTAATGTTCGTTTTACAGGGCAAAGGAAAGAGTCTTTATATATTTTGTCAGTAAGTGAAGCATATGTTGAAAAGACAAGTGAAAATAACAGTGCACCACTTTGGCATGCTCGACTTGGACACATTGGTTATCAATTATGCAGCGTATTTCTACCAAACACTTACTTGGAGGTGTTTTAATTTTGAAGGAAGTTCATCAACGTTTAATTTGTTCAAGACATCAGTTCGGCAAGTTTCACTACCTTCCATTTCAGAAAACTATGAATCATGCATCCTCGATGTTCTAAATGGTACATTCAGACCTTATACGACCAACGAAAACACCAAGCTATAGTGGCTGCCGCTATAGGATGGTTATTATCGATGACTTCTCCCATTATAACTAGGTGTATTTTCTGGAAAATAAGAGTGAACCTCTCTCAAAATTTATGAAGTTCAAGATGACCATAAAGATAGACTTTGGGTCTGAAAGCAAGTGTTTGCGCACCGATAATGGGGGATAATATCTATCTCAATTTTTTTCTCAATACTGCGAAGAACATGGCATTCAACATCAAATGACATGTCCAAATACCCCACAATAGAATGGAGTTGTTGAGCGCAAGTTGGCACATTTAGCATCAATAAGCTTATCTTAGTTGCATGACAAGAACCTTCCTCATGAGTTATGGGCAGCTGCTATGCATTGTGTGTGTCATATGATAAATAGATTATCCCCAAGGCCAGGTACCTCAAACTCTCCTTATGAGATATTATATAATACTAAGCAAGATGTGAGTTATTTTAAATTTTTTGGCTCCTTATGTTTTGTTCATGTACCTAAGCATGGTCGTACTAAACTGGACCTATAGGCTATAAAATTTATCTTTATTGGATATGACTCACACAAAAAAGTTTGGAGGTGTATGGACCCAATTAATAAGAAATCCATTATTTCTCGAGATGTAGTGTTAGATGAGATATCAACATATTACTCTAGCGATCAGAATAGCCGAGACTCACAGTACGTGCAACTAACAAAAATTTATTTTTGATTCGTTTGAAGGTGAAGATGGGGTCCATGAAAGGCGGGGTTAAGATTCTCCTTCCAGAGAACATACTGAGTAAATTATTCAACAAGAAGGGGATATACTTCGAATGTCGACATGAGAAAGGAGGCAACCTGATCATTTAAGTGACTAAGATGTTTAACTCAATGTTTGCACTATAACGTCTAGTTTCTTAGCACGAGATGTATGTGACGATGAGCCAAAGCCCTTCTCTTAAGCTCAAGGTGTTTTTGATTGGGAAGCTGCCATGCAAGAAGAAATTTCGGCTCTGAATAAAAATGACACATGGGAGTTGGTACCAAAGTCGAAAGACACGAAGTTAATTACTTGCAAATGGGTGTACAAGTTGAAAAAAAAGATCGATGGAAGTGTTGACAAATATAAAGCTCGTCTTGTGGCCCGAGGTTTTTCTCAATAATATGGACTAGATTATGAAGAAACTTTCAGTCCAGTTGCTAAGATAATGAGTATTCGAGTTGCTAGTTCCTTGGTTGCATGCAAAGGCTGGTCTCTTTGGCAACTTGAGGCCAAAAATGCATTTCTTTACGGATATTTTGATCGTGATATATTCATGGAACAACCACAGGGATTTGTCACAAAAGAGTTTCCTAATTATGTTTGTCACCTTAAGAAGGCATTATATGATCTAAAACAAGCTCCGCGTGCTTGGTATGGTAAGATCACAATTTTTTTAGCTTTTTGTGGCTTCCATCTCTAAAGTTCAGATCCTAGTCTCTTTATTAAGGTTCAATTCTCCATGTATACAATTCTTCTCATTTATGTTGACGATATGATAGTTACTGGAGATGATAATGATGAAATCAAACGCATTCAAGACCAGTTATCTGTCCATTTTGAAATGAAAAATCTGGGTGACGCTCAACGTATTCTTGGTTTAGAAGAACCAAGCTAATGGTTACTTTGTCTCTCAAAGAAACTATGCAAATAGTCTACTAATTCGATTTGGTATGGTGGCTTCAACTCCAACATCAACTCCAACGGAGCCATGTCTAAAACTCAGGAAAGAGGAAGGAGAATTATTAGAAGATGAGACTCCACTTTGCCAACTTATTGGTAGCTTATCTTATCTAACTACTATGAGACATGACCTTGCTTACTGTGTAGGTGTCATCTCATAATTTATGTAAAAACAATGTATGAGTCATTTTATTTTTGCCAAGCGTATTCTTCGCTACGTGAAAGGGACATTAATCTATGGGTTTATGTACAAGAAGCACATTGGATTTTCTCTGTATGGCTTTGTTGATGCTGACTGGGCCGGTCATGTGAATGATAGGCTATCAACCACAGGATATTATTTCTTTATAAGTTAAGTTGTTGTTTCTTGGTGCAGTAAAAAGCAAAGCATGGTTGCTCTTTCAAGTATGGAGGCAGAGTACATGGCAGTTACTATGGCAACAAAAGAGTGTATTTGGATTAAAAGGCTTATTGACAAAATTAATTCTACACTTGATTATCTAGTTCCCATAAAATGTGATGATGAAAGTACTATCAAACTTACTGCGAACCCAGTGTTTCATGCTCGTACGAAGCATATTGAGACCCATCATCACTTTGTTCGAGAAAAGATGTTAAACCAAGAAATTGAGCTCCAGAAAGTTCGTACAGAAGACCAAGTTGCTGACATCTTTATGAAGGCGCTTGACAAAGCCAAATTTGAAATGTTTCGAGATGGTACTGGTGTCATAAATCGCACATCTTCACTAAGGAGGAGTGTTGCAAATTTGTGCAGCCGAGTTGATTTTTTTTATTGTTTTGAATTAGTCTTTAGTCTTGAGTGTTTGTAGGAATGGATTGTGGTTATTGACTTAGTTTAGAGTCTTTTTAGGAGTCAATTTTTGTTAGTGGAATAAAAAAATTCAGCAACTTTGTTCAGTAAAAAATTAGTTGAGATGTTTTAGGAGACTTTCTAATATAAATAGCCTATAGCTGTAGCTGAAAACACAACATTCTTCTTTCTGTCATTCACTGAGTAATAAACTTCCTTCTTTTAATTTGTTCAATATGTATTCAATAATGTATCTCCTAAATTTATTTCAGCCAACTCTTGTTCCAAACATTCATTTCTTCTTGAAGTGGTACAACGTCTATATAACATTGTTCGTGTATTCTCCCAAAAGGTGGGATGTTTAGAAAAAACATATATCAAACTTAACCCTCAAGTATTTGTCATAAACATGACGGGAAAGAGTTATATTAGCAGTGTCAAAGCAACTACGATATGTATTAATTCACATAACAAACGTCGGTGGGGATCTTAAAAAAAGGAGCAAAGTTGAGTCATTCGCAACTAAGACCATCTCCAAGACATGTTTGCAAAAATTCTCAAATGTACCTCAAAAAATTGTAGTGGTAAAAGGATGATAGTAGAGGTGGTCTTCCCATAGCAGTCCCTTTGTCGTGCGAGCAAGGTCCCCATAGCAGTTTAAATGTCGCGAGACCAATAATCATTTTTAAACGATTTTTTACAAATTATGTAAATACCCCCTAAATTTAACTTTTTTCACCATCAATTTTATCGTCAATCTTATTTGAAAACTTGCTAGCACTTTAATCTCTTCATTTCTCCAATTTCAATGGAAAACTCTCCTACCCAGCAATTTAAAGAGATCGAATATCAAGAAACTAGCGAAAGCCAAGAATTTCAAGGGAGACACCGTAAGATAAAAAAATCGAAAGATGAAGACGTCCTAATTTGCAAGAGTTGGGCTTCTACATCTAAAGACTCTATTTATGGAGCAAATAAAAATTGGGGTTTTGGAAAAATGTGGTCTACCTCTTCAAAAGTGGAAAACAGTGAACCGAGCACCATACAGCGGGCTCTCTCAAGACATGATTTAACGCCATTTGTCAGGTTGCGAGTAAATTTCATGTCATCATTGGTCGGGCCATTATGCAATTGTATTGTTCATTATTAATTTATGTTTCTTTTATTTTTAATTTAATGTGAAGTTAACCTTTATTCATTATTTTGAGTTATTATCTAAACAATTGCATGACTAAATTACATTAATGTACACATTTAACTAGACAAACAAATTTGACCAGCGCATTTCATTAATAATTCAACATTACATTAAATATAAATAAAAATGAAATGGCCTACAAATATTTGTCCCACTTTGAAGGTTACTGGGAGCATAGTGATAAATGTGCTGAACGGGCTCGAAAGATATTGTCCACTAGAATTTGCGTTTCAGAGCCAGATTCATCTCAAAAGTCTCAAACTCTGATTCAGAGACCATATTCGGCTCTAAAACCTGCTCTAGTTCTAAAACTAATCTGTCTCCATCACTAGATCAACAGATGAGAGAGGGAGTCGACGACAACATGGGCTTCTTTTCCTCCTCCTTCAATTAGTATAGTTATCAAGGTTTAACTCAACCTTGGGAAGCTTCCACCGGTTGACGAATCTCACATACACCAAGGATGCTTCCTCACACGTGTTGAATTTTTGGATACGTCAATCAATGAATTTATCCGTCTGTCAAATAGCGTCGCGAATATTATCATAAATTTCACGTTGAACCCCTTTAAATATAATGTAAAAACCTTAATATTAAATCATTTGGTGCCTAAAACTATATGTGGATGGGAAAAATTTGATCTCGCGACATTTTGTTTACCGCGTGCAGGTCTCCACTTCAGATTCTTGTCGTGCTAAGGTCACCCCTATGCTCCTCCTAGGGGAGGAAAATTAGTTGCAAAATGTAATTGATCCCCCCCCCCTCCTCAACACACACCACCACCACCGTCACAACGCAAAAAATACTACTTGCCTTAGAGATGGTCTAATGACATGGAGAATTTTGAATTTTTGACAAGTATGGTTATTTTGCATTTTTTTCTTTTCTGTCAACACTTGTTACTAAATTCTTACAAAAAGAACGCATAAATATTGAGTTACCATAGATCAATTGAAAGGACTAATTTCATATATTGAGTTGTACAAAGAGAATGGGTTTGAGCAAGCCATAATTAAAGCTAATGAAGTTGCAATATAATTAGAAACTAATGTCTTGTTTGCATGAGCAGAAGCGTCTGAAAATCATTTAGAATCAAATACTTCTTACATGTAGTTGATCAATCTATTTCTTCAGTTTGACCATTTTAAAGGTACGAAGGAGTTTTTCGATTTTTAGTTGATTTTAAAAAATTTCAAGTACACGGGTGATGATATACGATAGATTGAACACTTATTTTTACCAACCTTGATATTGATGGGAAGTGATTAGGCATAAATATTTCATATTTATCCCCTTAATTTCGATCTTTTTATGATCCTGTGCATGTAATTAACTTGTATTTATCTCATATTTATGCTACTAACCCTTCCTGGCAAGTATTTCGTGTCTTATGTTTCTCTTATGTGTTGTACAGGTATTTCATGCAAGATAGTGCTAGAGAGAACTCAATATAGTGAAAGAAACCAAGAAATGGGGAGTTGAAGGGAATTTTTGTAATTTTTCAGCCTTAGTCCGGAGGTGGGGCCAACTAAAAAGTTGAATATCTTGAAGTCACAAAAACACTGGAAAAAACGACAACTCAATCCAAGTTACGGTAAAAAAGTTATGCCCATTTGAAGTTGAGAAACAAATTCAAGGAAAGAAAAGAGGAAACTAAAGAAGGCAGAAAGTATAACCGGTTCGGGTCCTAGACCAACCGGTTCGCCCTTTAGTCATGCTCCAAAATCGGGACAAAGATTAGTCACGCTTTAAAACAGTTACAAATTGCCGAAAGTTGATTTTTATTTTGGCCCTATTTTTTTAGCCTAGAGAGTTTTATGTTTTGGGGACTCTTCTAATCGACTAATAACCTATATATTTTTTCATTAAGTTCTTTTAAAATAGATCTCATTCATGTAAAAGCTCATGATCAAGGAAGAACATCTAGGAGAATAATTTACATATATTGCACCTTCATTTCAAAAGCTTTTTCGGTTCTTCTTCAATATTTTTTTCTTGCATACTTATGTTCTTTTATCTTGGTAACATTAAATTCCAGCAATTTTATTATTATTTCATTATGTTTTCATGCATATTAATGGATTCTTACATAGAGACTTATAATATCATGTACGGCTAGATAGTTAGAGGGTTGGGACACATGAATCCAACCTAGATTAATGAGTTGGATATAAAATTGGATGAAATTGTAGAGATAGTTCATAGGCTAGATATTTTATCGAGACGAATATTATAGGTCTCTGAACTTTGTTTGGCCTAGATAACCGGAGTGTTTGAGGGTATAATACGCGTGTCGATAACCTTTTGATTCAGGTTAAATTATTTATCGACTAGATATTGTCCCGAGTAAAATTCTCACATGTTTAGTACTTTGAAGATTTAATGTTTTCGTCGAACTATTAATATAATTTTTGAACCTTTTATAGTCCAACGATGTTACCGACGATGCGGGGATGTGATCCTAATCCCGTTTTAATATTTTGTTAGTTATAATTAGCTTAGTGCCGCACCCCGACTTAATTAAGTTAAACTCATCATTTTATTTAGAGATAAATTGCCTTTAATAATGCTTTAATTTAAATCTCTCAGGAAAAATAGCATAAGATTTTTCTTCTCAAAGGCATGTTTTGATAAAAACATAACTACCTTTACATGTAACTTATAAGTACCATACAACTTTATATACCCAATATCCTTAGTTTAACATTTACACAAAAAGCTTCTTGACATTCAAACCATATTAGATATTCGTCACTCCCCCATTTTTAGATCCTAACTTGGCAGTGAACTCTAAATGATAAGCATACCTGAAACAAAACATTAAAGGAGTGTAAGTTATAAAGGCTTAGTGAATGACCATATACCACACATATAACCAAATTGAATGACCATTTTTATTTTGTTCTAATGCTATAACCTAACAAGAATCGTGAAACTCTCGCAAGTCTGAACCCACCACAGTTATTGCGAACCACCACGTCCCTTTATTAGGCTTGAGTACACAAACCTTTAAGTTGGACTAACAGGACCGTCACATTCCGTAGGACCCACCACAGTCCTTAACATAAGACAAAGGATCCACCACCGTCCATAGCATTAATTAACATTGCTTCAAAATTTTAATTATATGCATATGTTTCATAAATACCATATCATTCCATAAGCATTATAACACATGTATTCAACTACACATTTCCATATGAAAATATAAGCATTTATATTTCATAGGGAAGGTCATTCACCTTGTATTTGGTGCTAAGATTAATACCAAACTACTTCCTTGGTATGGTAGTATTAGCTGCATCCCCACCTAACAAGTCAACGTCATTAGTATTTGAATACACTAATTAACATTAAACCTAGTAATACATCATATCCTTTGGTCAATCAGAAATAACTAAGGAGGAAATAAATATGATACTTCACATTTCTATAACACCCAAATAATTAGGGTTCTAACACAATTTACAAAATTAAATTACGAATTCGTTAGACAAAGTTATGCCCATTTTATTACAACATTTTCCAAATCGTTTCTCAAGAAAAACAACAACACAACTTCAACTTTCTAGAATTTTCATAATTTTTATAAATCATAACTTTGCATGATATTCCATCCAATATCAGTAAACACATCAAATAATGCAAAATTAATGTTTCATAATTTTTAGGGCTCATTTTCTATGTCGAGCAAAACATCAAACTCTTGGTATGCATTCTTGCTCCTCTAGGGCAGATTTCAAACCAAACTTCAAACTATCACCAAAGGTCCATTCCTTGGTATTTTTATATAATTTTTGGATATGTTATACATGTATGAGTATGTTTTATTCTTCAACTTGAATCCCTCAATTCCAATAAGTATTCCATGATTTATTCCATTTTTTGCACAACTAGATAAAAAAAGAACATTAAAGCATAACTTAACATTTCTAAGTATACATAACCTCCACCTTGAGTATCAATTATGGAAACATATAATAAACATGTTTCAGCATATATACACATCAAAAACATGAATTTACTAAGTTAAAAAGCATCACGAGTAGGGAATTTAAATCATGTTAACTTTAAAGTTAACATTTACTATCCTAATATACGTTCTTACACATGTTCTTAAACCATCCTTGTTCCAACACAATTTAGCAATATGGGTATCATTAAAATATTTATACAAATCAAAAATAAAATATGCCAACTGTAGAACTCATCCATGTGACCAACTTTAATAAAGAAGTAATTACCTTTCGAGGATTCCTCGGATCATCGAAAGTTTCCGAAGATTTCTTCCTTAACTTTCTTCTCTTTCTCTCTCTTTAGGCAAAACTCTTGTTCATGGCTGAATTGGCTGAACAAGTGAGTTGTTTTAACAAGTTTAAGTCGGCCAAACCATAGCCCACCCTTTAACTAATAAAAAAATAGCACATGGTGTGCTAATAAGACAAATGTCACTTAAGGGATGGACATATTTGCCCTTGTTTCGTACTTTCAGTATAACTTCTTGTACGAGCCTCCATTTAACCCAGTGTTTATTGTGTTATATCATTGATTCATATATCTACAACTTTCATAATTTGTGTTTTCCCAAAATTATAAACTAGTACGCCTAATTTGGGCTTCGAACAGGAAAGTAGCAATTTACCGAAAATCTCAAAACTTTCACATTTGGCGACCAAACATTGCCAATTTCATATCAACATCCTAATTTACTTTTATAAACATAATCATGCATTAAAAACAGAATATATGATGCATTTAACCACATAACTAATCATATGCTCTAAACATGGTATCCCCTATCATATGCTTGATTATCATCTAATATAAACCACATATATCTCACATGAGCATGCATCCCCTAAATATGATAATTAACATGTTTAACACACATAACCAATTTATAAATTATAACTCACAACTTATACTTAATCATGTAATTAACCTTACTTATCATATTTTAGGGCCTTACAATTCTACCCGTCTTATAAAAATTTCATCCTCAAAATTTAACGCATAAGGCACTTACCAAACAGATGAGGATATTGCTTATTTACGTTATTCTCTCCTTCCCAGGTGGCATACTCCACATTCTGACTTCTCCACATCACCTTAACTAGTGAAATGGTTTTATTACGTAACACTTACTCCTTTCAATCTATAATAGCAATGGGTTCCTCCACGTAGGTTAAGTCATCTTGAAGCTCTATCGGTTGTGAAATAAACACATGTGAAGGATCCTCCATATACTTCCGTAACATGGATATATGGAAAACATCATGTATCCGAGACAATTCTAGTGGTAATGCTAATTTATAATCTACAACTCCAACCCGTTTCACTATATGGTAAGGGCAATGTACCTAGGACTTAACTTTCCTTTCTTCCCAAATCTCATAACCCCTTTCCAAGGAGAAACACGTAGGAATACTCGATCACCTTCCTCAAATTTCAATTCTTTCCTTCGATTATCTGCGTAACTTTTTCGTCTACTTTGTGCCACTTTCAAGTTATTATGAATACGATTTATCTTTTCAGTAGTCTGCTGCATAATTTCTGGCCCAAGTAGTTTTCGTTCTCCTACTTCAGTCCAACACACTGGAGTTCTACATTTTCTCCCATAAGCTTCTTAAGGATCCATCTCAATACTCGAATGATAGCTATTATTATAAGCAAACCCTATTAGTGGCAAGTGTTCATCCCAACTACCCTTGAACTCCAATACATAAATTCATAAAATGTCTTCAAGTGTTTGGATCGTTCTTTCTGACTGCCCATCAGAGTGAGGATGAAAAGCTATACTAAATTTCAATTTAGTCCCCAAAGCTTGTTGTAAACTAGGCCAAAAGTGAGAAGTGAACTTAGGATCTCGATCATAAATAATAAAAATAGGTGCACCATGCAATTTGATAATCTCATCCACATTTTTGCATATCTGTCCATGGAGTAAGTAGCTTTAACAGGAACAAAATGTGAAGACTTAGTCAACCTATCAATGACAACCCAAATAGAATCAAACCCTCCGGATGATTTTGGTAAACCTACAACAAAATCAGTAGTAACATGTTCCCATTTCTACTCAGGAATAAGTAAGGTTTGTAGTAAACCACTTGGCTTCTGATGCTCTGTCTGCACCTATTGGCAAACTAGACATCTAACAACAAAATTTTCAATGTCGTGTTTCATTCTCGACCACCAATAACATTGTTTCAAATCTCTATACAGTTTCATGCTCCCTGGATGCATAACATATAAAGAAAAATACGTTTCCTCTAAAATGGTTCTTTTTAAATCAGGCACATTAGGTACACATAAATGGTTACCGTACATAATAATGTCATCATCACGAATAGAAAATTCCTTTGCTTTACCCTTTTTCATAATACCTCAAACTTTCTCCAATTTTGTATCTCCTATCTGTGCTTGTTTTATCCAGTCTGTGCTTGTTTTATCCAGTCTATCAACGTGGGTCTAATATTTAAATGTGCTACTATTCCGTAAGACTCATTCAAAGTTAATTTCACCCCATTAAAGATAACTCTCTCAACAGATCAACTCGAATACAATAAATACAAGATACTATGCCTAGATATTTTCTACTCAAAGCATCAACAATAACATTAGCTTTACCCGGATGGTGATGTATCGCGCAATCATAATCTTTTATAAGTTCCATCCACCTTCTTTACCTCAAGTTCAAGTCTTTTTGAGTAAACAAGTATTTTAAGCTTTGACGGTCAGTAAAAAATTCACAACTAACACCATATAAGTAATGTCTCCAGATTTTTAATGCAAAAACTACTGTAGCCAACTCAAGATCATGAGTAGGGTAGTTTCATTCATGTATCTTTAACTATCGAGAAGCAAAAGAAAATACCTTTCCATGTTGCATTAACACACAACCAAGTCCTTGATAGGAGGCATCACTATAAATAACTAAACCTTCTGTACCCATTGGGATAGTCAATACTGGAGCTGATGTCAACTTACCCTTTAAATTTTCAAAGTTTTTTATCACAATCACTACTACACACAAATTTGTTCTCCTTTCTGGTAAGTTTAGTCAATGGCAATGTAATAGAAGAGAACCCCAGTATAAACCTCCTATAATAGCCCGCCAATCCCAAAAAGCTACGTACCTCTGTCACATTAGTTGGTCTATCCCAATTCATTATTGCTTCTACCTTCTTGGGATCAACACAAATACCGTCAGCAGAAGTAACATGTCCCAAAAATACTTACCTATCTAGCCAAAATTCACATTTAGAAAACTTAGCATATAACTGCTTTTCTCGCAAGGTTTGTAAAATAATACGCAGATGGTGCTCATGTTCATCCCTACTGCGAGAATATATCAAAATATTATCAATGAAGACAATAATAAAAGAATCCACGTATGGGTGAAATATACGGTTCATCAAATCCATGAATACAGCCGGTGCATTGGTTAACCCAAATAGTATGATAATAAATTCATAATGTCCATACCTGGAACGAAAGGCAGTTTTAGATATGTCACAGTCTCTTACTTTCAATTGATGATATTCAGATCTGAGATCAATCTTGGAAAACACTTTGGCTCCTTGCAACTGATTGAAAAAGTCATCAATTCGGGATAGTGGGTATTTGTTATGGATAGTCACCTTATTCAATTGACGATAATCGATGCATAGTCTCATGGTTCCATCTTTCTTTTTCACAAACAATAATGGGGCTCCCCATGGTGATACACTAGGCCTTATAAAACCACAATCTAACAAATCTTGCAACTGTATTTTTAGCTCTTTTAATTCTTCAGGTGCCATACGATATGGTGCAATAGATATTGGTGCGGTGCCTAGTTCCAACTCAATCGTAAATTCTACCTCGCAGTCTGGTGCTAACCCTGGGAGTTCTTCTGGGAAGACATCTGGAAACTCATTAACTACTGGTATATCTGATAGTTTTCCAGCCCCTTGTAGTATGTCTACCACATGGGCAAGATAACCCTGATACCCTTTCCTTAACAATTCATAAGATTTCATAGCAAAAATCAAACATGTTGGAGTGATATTTCGTTCCCCAAAAAATTTAAATTCAGGTTCACCAGGTAACCGAAACATTAGCTCCTTTCTAAAGAAATCTAAATATACATGATATGAGGCCAACCAATCTATACCCAGTATCACATCAAAGTCACGCATATCGAGAGGTAACAAGTCATCTAGTAATTCTTTTTCACTCACTCGCACCACACACTCCCTATATACCCTCTCAATAACCCCCTCTTCCACTGGAGTAACAATAGCTAAACCAGAATCTAATGATGATAATGCTTTATTAAGATGCAACAGATAAAGTAAAGACACAAAATAATGTGTAGAACGAGGATCTATTAATACATAAGCATCTTTATCACCAATAGGAAGTGTACCTGTCACTACGTTAGGCATAGCTTGTGCATCTTGTTGCGTCAGTGAAAACACTCTGCCTTGACCTTGACTTTGGGATATACCTCCTCTACCTCCCCTAGGTACATTCAGTGTAAAACTCCTACCTCCTACTGCCACACTCCCAACTGATGTTGTAGCTCCCACCATCATTGGACAATTCTTTCGTAAGTGCCCTGGTTAATGACAATGGAAACATAAAGGTGTCATCTCAGCTATTGTACACTCTCGAGACATGTGCCCTTGACCACTACATCTATAACAAATTATGGCCCTCGGTATCAATACGGATGCATTTTATGACTGATTCATCCCAGTCCTTCCACCTTGAGCTTGAAATCTTCCACGTGCACTTCTATTATTTTTAAATTCTTAGACCTTAGGTACTCCTCGTGCTACACTCTGAGTTGAGGTTCCCGTCTCCCATCCATATGATCTTATACCATCGTGTCTAGCTTTCTTCGAGTATTCAGCTTGCATTTCTTTCGTTGACTTTTCTGACACCATGGCCCTATCCAACAAGTCCACATAATCTGTGATCTTTATATTAGCAACCATGCTTTTTATATATACACTCAGCCCAGTTTAAAACTGATCACATTTAATTTCTTCCATCCTCACCAAGTCAAGTGCAAATTTGGATAAGGATATAAATAAAGATTCATACTCTGCCACTGTTCTGTTCCCCTGTTTCAACGTGATAAATTCTTCCTCTTTCTTTTTCCTATAAAGCCTTGGGAAATATTTTTCAAAGAACACCTTTACAAACCTCTCCCATGTAATTTGTGGATGATTTATTAGCACCACTCCCCTAATTTTAGTAAGTAATCTTTCTGTAGCATCCCACCATAACTTTGCATCATCCTCTAACATAAAGGTTGCTAATAAAACCTTTTGTTCATCTCGCACTTCCATCACCTTGAATATTGTTTCCATCTTTCTAATCCACCCCTCTGCCACTAATGAATCAGTAGTCCCAGTAAATGATGGCGGATTTAACTTCATGAACCTCTCATGCAATTTAGTCCTATCCCCACCATGTTCTCCACCTCTTTCTTGTTCCATTAATTGTGCCACAGCACGTAATATTCTTCTTACATCATCAATAGGTTGTTGTTGCACCTCTGGCTCCTCCACTTCAATATGTTTATGTCCCTGCTGACTAATAGGAACATAAGATGTCACACTCTCTGTTTTATCATGCGGTTCGTGTGGATCCATCGCTCACTCCAATATAATTAACATAAACAAAATACAATAGCCGCAATTTAATATTAACATTGTTAGTCAAACTCCAGATGCATAGCAAACTCACTTCTAATGTCCACTGCCAATCTAGACCCTCACACCCTGTCCAGAACCTAATAACCACGCTCTGATACTAAGTTAACGCGCCCCGACTTCATTAAGTTAAACTCATCGTTTTATTTAGAGATAAATTGCCTTTAACAATGCTTTAATTTAAATCTCTCAGAAAAATAGAATAAGAATTTTCTTCTCAAAGGCATGTTTCGATTAAAACATAACTACTTTTACATGTAACTTATGAGTACCATACAACTTTACATACCCAAGATCCTTAGTTTAATATTTACACAAAAAGCTTCTTGACATTCAAACCATATTAGATATTTGTCACTCCCCCATTTTTAGATCCTAACTTGGCAGTGAACTCCAAATGATGAGCACACTTGAAACAAAACATTAAAGGAGTGTAAGCTATAAAGGCTTAGTGAATGACCATATACCACACATATAACCAAATTGAATAACCATTATTATTTTGTTCTAATGCTATAACCCAACAAGAATTGTGAAACTATCGCAAGCCTGGACCCGCCACAGTCCAATTAACCCACCACAATTATTGGGAACCACCACGTCCCTTTATTAGGCCCGAGCACACAAACCTTTAAGTTGGATTAACAGGACCGCCACATCCCGTAGGACCCACCACATTCCTTAACATTAGATAAAGGACCCGCCACAGTCCATATCATTAATTAACATTGCTTCACATTTTTAATCATATGCATATGTTTCATAAATACCACATCACTCCATAAGCATTATAACACATGTATTCAACTACACATTTCCATATGAAAACATAAGCATTTATATTTCATAGGTAAGTTCACTCACCTTGGATTTGGTGCTAAGATTAATACCAAACTACTTCCTTGGTATGGTAGTATTAGCTGCTTCCCCACCTAACAAGTCAACGTCATTAGTATTTGAATACACTAATTAACATTAAACCTAGTAATACATCATATCCTTTGGTCAATCAGAAATAACTAAGGAGGAAATAAATATGATACTTCATATTTCTATAACACCGAAATAATTAGGATTCTAACACAATTAACGAAATTAAATTACGAATTTGCTAGAGAAAGTTATTCCCATTTTATTATAACCTTTTCCAAATCGTTTCTCAAGAAAAACAACAACACAACTTCAACTTTCTGGAATTTTCATAATTTTTATAAATCATAGCTTTGCATGATATTCCACCTAATATCAGTAAACACGTCAAATAATAAAAAATTAATGTTTCATAATTTTTAGAGCTCATTTGCTATGTCGAGCAAAACGTCAAACACTTGATATGCATTCTTTCTCCTTTAGGGTAGATTTCAAACCAAAATTTCAAACTATCACCAAAGGTTCATTCCTTGGTATTTTTATACAATTTTCGGATATCTTATACATGTATGAGTATATTTTACTCTCCAACTTGAATCATTTAATTCCAATAAGCATTCCATGATTTATACCATTTTTTTTACAACTAGGTCGAAAAAGAACATTAAAGTATAACTTAACATTTTTAAGTATACATAACCTCCATCTTGAGTATAAATTATAAAAATATATAATAAACGTTGTTTCAACATATATACACTTCAAAAAACTGAATTTCCTAAGTTAAAAAGCATCATGAGGAGGGAATTTAAGTCATGTTAACTTTAAAGTTAACATTTACTATCCTAATACACGTTCTTGCACATGTTCTTAAACCATCCTTGTTCCAACACAATTTAGCAATATGGGTATAATTAAAATATTTATCCAAATTAAAAATAAATATATGCCAAGTGTAGAACTCATCCATGTGACCAACTTTAATAAAGAAGTAATTACCTTACGAGGATTCCTCGATTTATAGAATTTTTTCAAAGATTTCTTCCTTAACTTTCTTCTCTTTCTCTCTCTTTAGGAAAAACTCTTGTTCATGGCTGAATTGGCTGAACAAGTGAGTTGTTTTAACAAGTTTAAGTCGGCCAAACGATCGCCCACCCTTTAACCAATAAAAAAAAAGCATATGGTGTGCTAAAAAGACAAATCTCACTTAAGGGATGGACAAATTTGTCCTTGTTTCGTACTTTCGGTATAACTTCTTGTAAGAGCCTCCGTTTAACCCAGCATTTGTTGTGTTATAACATTAATTCATATATCTATAACTTTCATAATTTGTGTTTTCCCAAAATCATAAACTAGTACGCCTAATTTGGGCTTCGAACAGTAAAGTAACAATTTACCGAAAATCTCAAAACTTTCACATTTGGCGACCAAACATTGTCAATTTCGTATCAACACCCTAATTTACTTTTATAAACATAATCATGCATTAAAAATATAATATATGATTCATTTAACCACATAACTAATCATATGCTCTAAACATGGTATCCCCGATCATAAGCTTGATTAACATCTAATATAAACCACATATATATCTCACATGAGCATGCATCCCCTAAACATGATAATTAACATGTTTAACACACATAACCAATTTATAACTTATAACTCATAACTTATACTCAATCATGTAATTAACCTTACTAATGATATTTTAGGGCCTTACACTTAG
This sequence comes from Sambucus nigra, assembly GCA_949130495.1. NCBI lineage: Eukaryota > Viridiplantae > Streptophyta > Magnoliopsida > Dipsacales > Adoxaceae > Sambucus > Sambucus nigra. Next base: position 64,143,532 of record OX422219.1, read on the forward strand.
TGATTAGGCATAAATTCTTCCAAATTTATCCCTTAATTTAGAGACTTTTATTACCTCGGACAACGTAAAATGAATTATTTTATCTCATATCTGTGCTAACGTTTTCGTCTAATAAGTATCCCGAGTTTCGTGTATTTCTTATTAATTTTACAGATATTTATTAGATGAAAGAAAGAAAGAAACCGGAAGAAGCAAGAGAAAAGAAAGAGGACGAATCAAAAGGGCAAAAGCGTAATTTCCACCAGGAATCCGATTGAGGACCCAAAATAAAAGTTGAAGATCTCGAGTTTATGAACGCGTAGGAATAAACGGCGTCCCAATCCGAGTTCTAGAGAAGAAGTTATGAAGACCCGAAGATGTGAGATAATCAAGAGATTTTGAAGAGATATTCAAGAGAAAATTGAGATGCCAATCTGGACCAATTCGGTATCCCAAAAAAACGGATCAGTCCGGACCTCAAAATCACTGAATAAGAATACGTCTATCGGACCAATCCGGTATCCCAAAAAAACGGATCAGTCCGGACCTCAAAATCACTGAATAAGAATACGTCTATCGGACCAATCCGGTATCCCAAAAAAACGAATCAGTCCGGCCTTCAAAATCACTGCATAGCGAAGTGTCTAGCGGACCAATTCGGTTTATTTGAAAAACAGATCAATCCGGTTGTCACCTGGAGCAGTCCGGTATGTCCTGACCAGATCGATTCGGTGTTCGAGACTTGACCTGATCTTCTTCTTGATAGAGTTTTTCATTCATCCAACTCTTGTAATTTTCGTAGGTTATAAATTTATAAAAACTCCGAGACATTGATGGGTCTTCTAATTCGTTTTAGAGAAGCTTTGTAATTAGCTTAGAGGAGAAACAACAAGAAACCCTAGTTTTGATTCCAGTTTTGCAATTCAAGTAATTTTATTCCAATTCTTGCTTTCATATTTGCAGTAGCTAATTTCTTAGTGAGTAATTTCATTCTTCTTCATATTCAACTGTTTGTAAAAATGGTTTCTTTCATTCAACACATGTTTTCTTCTAGTTTCAATATGATCGGCTAAGTTTTCAAGGGTGGGGGTGCATGAACCCCACCTGATGTAATTCGTGATAGTGGAAATAAAAGTTGGAATTAAAATTTTAGATGAATTGTATCGTAGTAAATACAATACTGCTTTAATTCATCCTTTGCTTACATTCTGTGCGGGCTACGATCCCTCATATATGTAATACTTAGGAGAAATAAAGACCAGTTTATAATTCATCCTTTGCTTACATACTGTGCGGGCTACTATCCTTCATATATGTAATACTTAGGAGCATTAAAAAGTCGGATTCATTTAACGCTTTAATTCTGAATCTAGTATCCTACGAAGTGAATTACTAGGGTGTGGGGGATTGTAACCTGCCCTATCTTTCTCATTTCATAAGTAAAGTTTTAGTCAAATCGTCATTAGTCCTTTAGTTAATTAGAGTAAGTGCATTTCATTTATTCATAATTTCATTAGTTAATCATTTTCAAAATCGCACCTAGTTGTAGTCATTCCATAATCCAAATCATCTTTTCGTTCTTTTTAGAAGTCAAAGTTAGGTTACCTTCGTCTTTCTAATGTCGTTGCGACTCAGTTCGTCTTATTTCCCTGAGGATCGATAACCGACTTATCGGATTATTACTTGAGCGACAGGCTTGCACTTGAGCCTAAATAGCACGCACACTAGACACATTTGTGGTCGCGTCACTTAGTCAACTTCTTTATTTTTCCCTTTTTCCTTTCTCACCCCATCATCATCTTTTACACTTTTATTTTAGAAGTAATAAATCAATTAAAATCTATCAAACATTCCCCATGGATTCAATGCCCAGACTAGCCGCTATACTCCATAAGAGTGTAGTTAAAGTTTAGTTTTTTTTTTGTATTAAGATCGGAAGTCAATAACAACAATTAGCGTATTTACATGGACGCTTGGTTTTTGTCTCGATCAGAAAGACTTATTTTTATAACTAAAACTGTTGAGAGAATGCATGTCTAAAGAAGCATAAAAATCAATTGATGCGATGAATAATTTGGAAAAAATGGCCACTACTTTTCAAAATGTATGAATAGCTTACGGAGTTATTTTTGCAATTGTAGAAAGAAGCTTTTAATTCTTGAAACTGATGAAATCATTCCTTCAGTCGACTATATCATAGGAGAAGTTAAATGGATTAGTCATTGTTGATGTAAAAAATTAGATCACTCTAATAATTCAATCACAGATAAATAAATGAGACAAAGAATTTTAAAGTGGTTCAGCCTTATAAGAATGGCCTACGTCCACTGTTGCTTTATTGCTGAGTGTTTGGGAATTCTCGATTACAAGTTATCTCAAGAAATTCCGGTCTGGGAGAGTCCTTTTACAATGAGGATTGTATAATGTATTTATAGCCCTGAGGCTGTAATGTGAAAGGGTAATACATTAAATGATATACATATGAAAGGGTAATACATTTAATGCTCTCTTTGCGTGCGCGTCCAAATGATAAGCATTTAATGAGCAGTTAAACTGTTGGTATCCTGCTTCGAGGTGCAGATCGGACCGCCATGAGTTGCTCGGACCGCCTAAGCTTCTCGGTATTTAAGAGTTCCTCGGAGAGGCATTGTTCCTTGGAGCTTGTGAGTTCCTCGGGGAACTAGTCTTCCTCGTTGTAGTCTTGTTCCTCGGAGCGAGTGGGTTCCTCGGAAGTGTTTGTTGTTGCTATGTAGATAGCCACGTGTCTTCATATGATTGGTCCATGTCAGCAGATTAATTTTGGTATCAACAGAAGCCCCCAATGTTTCATAGTTCGAAATTTGAGGAGTATGGAACATTCTTTCTCGGAATATAGTAGCTTTAAATAGTCTTCCTGATTTTTAGGAGCGTTTCCCTTGTATTTATTTCTCCTTCCCAATTCGTAGAATCATGCTTTTTTGGACTTTTTTGCGTGCTTTGATTCCCGTGTTACTTTTCGTATTCTTAGCCGCTGTTGTCCGCTTCGATTCCCGTGTCACTTTTTCTCTTTTTAGCCGCTGTTGTCTGCTTTGATTCCCGCGCTACTTTTCATCTTTTTAGCCGCCGGTAACGTAATCATCCTTTTTTGTAATCATTACTTCACCATTTCCCAAGGCAAGGTATTTAAACTTCACAGACGCTCCCATCGTCTTCTACCTTTCAAATTTTTATCTTCGAGTTTTACGTCGTCTCTTCCTACTCTCTTGTGCGTTCATCTTTTCCGTCGTTCGTTGTCAACAGCTCTACTCTTTTTCTGTAAGATCTTCTTCTTTCTTCTTCATTTCTTTTATTCATCATCATGGTTTACTCTATTGAGTCTCTTGAAAAGCTTCGCTCTGGTTTTTCCATTCCCTCTTGGGTTGTCTTGGAAGAGCTTTCTGAGCCTTCTGATTATTTCAATTTGGCTGAGGGACATTGGTTCCCCAGTCTTTTTATTGCTGAGTGTGGATTTTCTTTTCCACCAAATCCCTTGTGTCTGAAATTCTGTCATTATTTTGACGTCGTTCCTACGAGAATAGCCCCCAACACATGGAGAATAGTTAATGGGGTGCATAAATTAAATCAAGTCCATGGAACTCGCATTGGAATTCCAGAAATCATGTACTGCTATAGATGGGCAATTAATGATAATATTTTTTATTTAAAAACTAGATTTTTAAATAGAGCCTTAGTAGTCAATCTCCCTGATGCCAATAGGGATTATTTTGAACATGGGGTTGTCATAAAAAATTGGCAACACCCTCCATTAGCTGGAGATGAGGTTTACCAAGGTCCCAGATGCCCTCCTTATGGCAACGGGATAGGTTATTTTTATTTTATTTTATTTTGAAATCATGTTTCTTTTGTATTTGATAAAATGTGCCACTGATAACAATGTTTATTTATTTGTAGTTGATAACAAAAGAAAGTGCCCAAAGGAAGCAGATGTTAATGTAAGACATCTGAAACTTATCTGGAGTCTGCATCAGAGTGTTGCCGACGAGCACATTAGGTCGGCCTCATATCTGTTCCAGTACAAGAGCTACACCACTTCCTTCACTGCTCGTCCAGTGATAAGTGAATCAGAGCCAGTTCCTGCTTCCACAAGCTCATCACCTGAATCCCATATTCCTTTAAGTGAAAGTATGAAGAATAGAAGACCTCCTTCCCTGTTTGAGAAGAATGCCTCCGGTTCTGGAGAGGTAAAAAGGAGTAGGATTGATGTTCCAAAGGAGGGGACGAAGAAGATTGATGCAGCTCCTCCCGCTGCTCCTGTTAAAGTTACCGAGAAGCCCGAAGTGGCTCCGAGCAGGTCTGCTGCTCCTGGAGAGGTGATTGTGATATCACCGACCAAGGGTTCTTCCTTGGTTGAATCGGTACCTGTTCCCCCAAGGAGGCTGAAGAAGAGCTCCTCGATCCATTTGGCTGATACCATTGCTCAGCCCTCAGTTACTGGAACTGGGGTTCCAACTTTCGTTCCTCCGAGCTCTGCCATGAGCTCGGTAAAGTCCTCGATCATTCCCGAGGTACAAGGTACTGAAGAGAACCTTACTCGGGACATGGCCACCTCACTAGCTGTTCGTCATCTTGCTTCTTAAGTCTCTTTACTTTGAATTTTTCATATTTCCTTTGTCATTTCTGCTATTTCTAACTTGCTTTCTTTTTCTGTTCACAGTTGACGAGCTGTTTCAATATAATCCTGAAGAAGGATGAAGCGATTAAGGCTTCTTGCTCCTTGTCCAGTGTGGAGGGAGCTCTGGAAGAAGCTACCAAGTCTCTGGAAAATTCTCGCCAGAAATATGCTGATAACAAAGCTGTCTGGGAGAAGAAGCTTACCTCCACCGAGCAGGATAAAACTCGAGCTGTTGAAGCCTCCAAAGAGTTGGAGAAGAAAAAGAATGCCTTGGAGAAGGCAAATAAAGAGCTCGCAGAGAAGCTCAAAACTATTGGAGAGCTTGAAGATAAGCTCAGGGTTGCTGAGGAAAGGTTAGGCCAACTTCAAGAAGTAGGTCGGCAAAAGGAGGAAGCAGAAAATAAATTAAAGGCTGCTGAGAACCAGCTGTCTGAGAAACTTTCCTCGGAGAAGCTGAAGAGGAAAGCTGCTGTGAAGAAGTCCTTCAACTCTGGCTGGGACAAGGGGTGGAACAAGGGGTTGGCTGCCATGGTGTCGCAAGTAGACTATTGCAACCTCAAATACTTTAGGGACGGATGGGTTGCTGCCCTTCAGGAAATGAAGGTCGACGAGTCTTTCGAGCTCTTCCAGAGACATATCCCTGGTCCCCCCCAACTCTAGAAGAATTAGAAGAGGACGAAGCTACCTCTGAAGAGTATTCGATGGTGATGGGAGATCATGCCCTAACCATCCAGCCTGCTGCCGAGGAAAATCATCACATCGTTTCTTCCTCCGAGCAACTGCCTACTCTACCCGAGCAGCTATCTCTTCCCTCCGAGCGACCTACCTCTTCATCCCAGCCTCCCGAGAAGGTTTTGGGAGATAAGAAAAATGTTTAGTGTTGTTCGGGTTTCTCTTTATTTTGTTTATTTTTATCAAATGTAACTCAGAAGATGTAACTCTGAATTATGATCTAATAAAATTTAACCTTTTTTGCATACTGTTGTCTATCTTTCATTCATACTCTGCTTATTCTTCTTATTGATGATTGCTTTTCTTTCTCTGTTAGTTTCTGGCTAGGATGGAACTGCTCTCTGCCCATGATACAAAGTTGCTGCGACAATGTAACGAGTACTTTAAGGTTGGTCACACAGACCTGAGTGCTGCACAAGTTGTCGACATACTTGGTCATGACGCTTCAGAACAGGCAGTGGAAGCATATCAATATCTGAAGTGTCTTCTTGATAGGTCTGTAGCCAACAACGTTGCCTATTACGAAATGATCGAGGATCTTCAAAGCACCCTCGAGGACCTTCAACTCCAATACAAAGAATCCACTGCTTTGTTGCATGAGGGGTACGAGAAGAAGTACCAGCCTATCATTGACGACAAGGGCTACGAGAAGCTCTTTGCTGGGTACGATATAAGGGAGAGAACCTTGAGAGGTGAAGTCGAAGAATGCAGACAGATTGCTGAGTTACTGGAAAAGGAAAATAACAACCTGCAGAAGGAGCTGTCACAATTGAAGTCTGCAGCTTCCACTTCTAGTGCCTTGATCCCAGTGACCGATGAGGGATTTTCGTTCTTAGAGGTTGAGAACGCCAAGTTGAGGGAAGAGTTGGAGACTTTGAGGAGCTCTGGAACCTCTTCATCTTCTCGTGGTCGAGCAAGAGCTCCTCGGGGACGAGCAAGAGCAGCTCGGGTTCTTGTCGAGGAATAGAGGACTCAGTCTGCCTTAGAGAACCAGGCTTTCCAACTAATGGCGAAGAACCAGACGTTGTCCGATATGTCAAAGAAGATTAGGGACCTAGAAAAATAGCTCTCTGCGCAGAAATCAGTCTTGGAGAATAAGGAGCTTTTTATCAAGAATCTCCATGAGCAGCTAGAAAGGCTAACATATCAATTCCACAAACAGCCGAGGGAGTTCTGGATGGCTGGATACAACGAAGCATTATTCCACTTGGATGATCGTATCCAGAATGCCAACAATGAGGGCTACAAGCAAGGCTGACTGAATGTCTTAGGTGTGCTGAAGCTCGAACAAGGTCATTATCTGTGGGACTACCATGATCCCGGGTTGCTCGACTTGCCTGTGCCACCATACAATTTGGACATGGATTGGATCCCTGCTCGGGCCATTCCTCGGAGCTTAATTTCAAAGTATCTCGGTGACTACAATTTACATTCTCAAATCGAGGTATCTCGTCCTGAGCATCTTTTAGATCACCCATCCGTGATGAATGTCAGGATGTTGAAGGATCTCAACTTCATCAATTCTCCTCTGTCTTTAAATGATCCGCCTGCTGACGAGGAACCTGTGTCAAAAGCAGAGGGGAAGAGACCAGTAAAATAGAAATTTTTGATGTAATAGTTAGTATACATGTCAATGTAACTGTGATTTCATTATCAATGTAATTTATTTTGAATTCAATGAAATACTTTCATTTTTGTTTGCAAATCTTGATTGCTATTGTCTTGTAGTTATCAAACACTTTATATTTATGCATATCTGTTAAAAAGAAAACAATATTGTGTTGTTTGTCGACCAACTCATTAACAATTAAAAAGTTATAAGTATCAATGTTGTTGCTCGATCACTTAATAATAAAGTAATGAGTATAAACATGTTGTTTAAAATATTTCCAACCAACCAAGGTTGTTAGATTCTCCATGTCGACCAACTACAGTTAGTAGGTTTTTATCCCCGACCAGCTATAGTTAGTCTTTTTGAAATAATTTTACCCATAAAATGTTTCCGACCAACCAAGATCGGTAAATTTTTCTTATCAACTAACTACAAATGATGGGTTTTTATCCCCGACCAGCCATAGTTAGCAACTTTTTTAAATGTTTCCGACCAACCAAGGTCGGTAAATTTTCTTTGTCGACCAACTACAGTTGGTGGGTTTTTATCCCCAACCAGCCATAGTTAGCAACTTTTGCACTTTTTGGAATGATCTTACCTCCCGACCAACATAAGTTATTATTTGCGAGAATATTTTGTTTCCTAGCCAAACAGGTTGGCATTTTTAGGAATATTTTGTTTCCTAGCCAAAAAGGTTGGCATTTTTAGGAATATTTTGTTTCCTAACCAACCGAAGTTGGCATTTTTAGGAATATTTTATTTCCTAACCAACCGAGGTTGGCATTTTTAGGAATATTTTGCTGCTGAGCAGTCTGAGCTTTACCGAGTTTTGCTGAGTAGTGTGTAGCACTAGTATTCCCCAAAAATTTCTCAATAAAAGGAAGAACTTTGGCGGAATATCTTCATTTTATTCATACTGATGGAACTGTGTTACATATATATCACTGATAATACTTGCGTAGGTGCTCTGCGTTCCATGCATTCTTAAACTCCTCGCCTTCTAAAGTTGCTATTCGATAAGTTCCTGATCGAACAACTTCTGTAACTCGGTATGGTCCATGTCAGTTTTCTTCCAGCTTATTGTGCTTTTGAATTACTTTCTTCAGCACATAGTCTTCTTCTTTCAGGTCGCACTTCTTCACCCTTTTGTTGTAAAACAAAGCTGTTTGCTGCTGGTAAGCAGCATTTCTGATGGCTGCTTCTTCTCTGACTTCCTCGAGCATGTTTAAATCCAGCCTTCTCATTAAGTCGCTGACAGGGGAATTGAAATTCAGTACCCTGTGTGTTGGTAGGCCCAACTCGGCAGGTATAATAGCTTCACTTCCAAACGCCAGCATATATGGTGATTCTCCTATTGCTACTCGAGGAGTAGTTCGGTAAGCCCAAAGTACTGATTGTAGCTCGTTGATCCAATTTGCTTTTGCATCATCCAGTCTTTTCTTCAAGCCATTTAGCAGCGTTCTGTTTGTTACCTCAGTTTGTCCATTGCTTTGAGGATGGCCTGGTGCTGAGCGGACCTTCAAAATGTTTGACTAATGACAATAAGCGGCAAACTCCTCGTTATCAAATTGTGTTCCATGGTCTGTGATGAAGGCATGAGGTAGACCATATCGACAAATGATGTTCTTCCAAATAAATTGGTACACCTTCTCGTACGTCATATCGATGAGTGGCTCAGCTTCTACCCATTTAGTAAAATAATCCACTGCGACGACGAGGTACTTGAACCTTCCTCGGGTCGTTGGCAGTGGCCCAATAAAGTCAATTCCCTACATGGAAAATGGCCAAGGGGAGGTTATGGGTGTCAACAATGCTTGTGGAGTTCTTCGGATGGAGGAAAAGCGCTGGCACTTATCACACTTCTTGGCGTAGGCTATGCAATCAGCCCTCATCGTCGGCCAGTAGTATCCTTGCGTCATCACCCTTTGTAAAAGCGTCTGACCTGCAACATGTGCTCCACAAGACCCTTTGTGGATCTCTTCAATTAATTCTTTCACCTCGGAGGGGTGTACACATCTCTGCAAACCTTCCATAATTACTCGTCTATATAAAACACCATTAGTTAATACGTACCGAGCAGCTTTAAACTTCAATTTTTTGGCAGCGAGCTTGTCAATTGGCAATTCTCCCTCTTCGATATACGCCCTGATGGAATCCATCCAAGATGGTCCTAAATCAAGGGTAATAAAGTTCATCGTCATATCTTCATCTATGCTCCGACCAGCTAACACTTCAATTGGGATTGTTCGTCGTAGCTCGGTGCGAGTAGCTGATGCTAGTCGAGCTAGGGCGTCTGCTCTCGCATTCTTCATTCTTGGTATTCTGACCAGCTGAATAACGCCAAATTCTGACACCAGCTCCTTTGCTTTTGCATGATATCTGATCATTAATTCTCCTCTAACTGCATATACTCCCATCATTTGGTTTATGATCAATTGAGAATCACTGAAAACAATGACCTGTTGCGCCTTCATAATTTTTGCCAAACTAAGTCCTGCAATCATGGCCTCATACTCAGACTCATTGTTGGAAGCTTTGAATTAGAAACGCAAGGCGTATTCCATATCGACCTCATCCGGAGTGCTCAAAACTATCCCCGCGCCACATCCTGCAGTGCAAGATGAGCCATCTACATATAGTCTCCATATAGGTAACTCGTCTTCAAATTTCTGATCAGTTAGAGTTCCTCGGTGAAATATTTGTTTCTTTCTTTTCTCCTCGGATTTTTCTTGCTCTTCGTCGATCATTTATTCTTGCCCTTTTACCAACTGGAGTTGGTCTGAGCCCGAAGTCAATGATCTTGTAACATCCACTTGCCCTTTTACCAATCGGAGTTGGTCTGAGCTAGTGTTTGTTGATCCTGTAACATCCACAAGTTGATCAGCGAGTAACTTTTGTTCCTCGAAGCTATCAGGATAGGTGAACTCCGCTATAAAATATACTACAGCCTGCCCTTTAAGCGATGATCTGGGTTCATAGACTATATCATATTCACCGAGCTCTATTGCCCAGTACATCAATCTTCCTGATTTTTCTGGCTTATGCAGGGCTTGCCTCAATGGCATATCAGTATATACTACTATGGTATGAGACTAGAAATATGGCCTCATTCTCCTACTCGCCTCAATCAGCGGCAGTGCCAATTTCTCCAGCCTTGGATATCTGATCTCTACTCCTCGGAAGGCCTTACTTGTGTAGTAAATTGGCTTTTGTACTCCATTCTCCATTTTGATCAACGCCGAGCTAACTTCATTCTCGGACACTGCAAGGTACAAGTACAATTTTTCTCCCATCACTGGCCTGGACAACAGTGGAGGTGTTCCCAAGTATCTCTTCAAATCTTGAAAAGCCTTCTCGCATTCGTCATTCCACTCAAAAGTCTTTCTGAGTGTCTTGAAGAATGGGAGACATCTATCAGTTTCTCGTGACACAAATCTATTGAGTGCTGCTACTCGTCCTGTGAGACTCTGCACTTCCTTCTTCGTCGTTGGAGATCGCAGCCCTAATAGAGATTTGATCTTTTCAGGATTTGTTTCAATGCCTCGTTGATTGATAATGTACCCGAGAAACATGCCTTCTCGTACTCCAAAGATGCACTTTGTCTGGTTCAGCTTCATTTGATATTTATCTAGTTGATCGAAAGTCTAACTTAAGTCAACTAGATGATCGGCAACTTTCTTGATTTTCGTCAGCATATCGTCAACATAGACTCCATATTGTCACTGATTTGTTCAGCAAAGACCTTATTCATCAGCCTTTGATATGTTGCACCTGCATTTTTTAAACCAAAAGGCATAACATTATAACAATAAGTTACCCTAGGGGTAATGAAAGAAGTACTCTCCCTATCTTCAGGTTTCATTTTAATTTGATTGTAGCCAGAATAAGCATCCATGAAGCTCAGCAACTCGTGTCCCGAGGTAGCATCCACCAGTTGATCGATTTGGGGCAATGGAAAGTGATCCTTTGGGCATACTTTCTTAAGGTCGGTGAAGTCTACACACATCCTCCACTTGTTGTTTTTCTTCATTACCATCACCACATTAGCTAACCAATCTGGATATTTAACATCTTCAATGAAACAAGCTTTCTGTAGCTTCTCGACTTCCTCCTGTATAGCTTGATTCTTGGGACTGAATACTCTTCTTCTCTGTTTCACAGTCTTGATCTCCTTATTCACATTGAGCTCGTGACATAAGAAGTTTGGGTCTATCCCAGGCATATCTTCATGACTCCACGCAAAAGTTTGTCTTCTGCTTCTAAGGAAAGTTATCAATTCCTGTTTTAATGAGGCTTCCAACAATGAACCTATTTGAGTAGTTCGCTCAGGGTGCTCGTCGTCCAGAATGATGTTTTCAGTAGCTTCCACCACTTTACCCTTCACGAGTTACGACTCATCTCGAGGATCCAATGTTTCAATTTCTGCACCTTCATCCACTTGATAGGTAGTAGTCTTTTTCTTTGATTCTTCCAGTTCTTTTTGCTCGACGGATGAATAATAGCATTTTCGAGCTACTTTCTGATCACCTTTCACAACTCCTACTCCAAAGTTTGTTGGAAATTTTAGGCACTGATGCACTGTAGATGGTACAACCTCGAACTTCTTCAATCCTACTCTTCCCATGATGATATTGTACGATGATTGGACATTCTTATCCATCACGAAGAAACGTATTCTTTCTGTTCGACAAGCAGGCCACGTACCAATGAATATATCCAACTTGATCGTCCCAAGTGGAAATACTTTCTCGCCAGCAAAACCAATGAGGGGTCTGTGGTAAGGCTCCAGTTGAGATAGCTTTAGATTTAAACTATCGAAGCACGAGTAGAACATGATGTCTGCCGAGCTACCATTGTCGACCAGGTGTCTTGAAATCATGACTTCCTTCATTCTCATTTTGATTACCAGCGGGTCATCATGAGGATATAAAACACCTGCAAGGTCATTTTTTGAAAAACCGATAACCAATTTCTCCTTGTTCACCTTTCTCGGGTGATCTTCCTCAGCTAGATTTATTCACTCAATATACGAGCAAGCTTGAGCCTCACCGAGGTAAGCTTTTCTTTCTGCGGTAAGATCTCCTCCTCCTGCATCTGCTCCTGTAATAACATTACAATCAAATGACCCAAAGCATATTGAAAATACTTCTCGTTCTGGCTGCCTTGGTTTCTTGGGAAGATCGGGGTCATCCTCTGGATCAACTTCATGGTTTCTCTTCTTGTTCTCCTCTGCTCGATGAGGAGATCTAGACCTCTCTCTAGTTCAGTTGCTGTTTCTTCTTTCGCCTCCCCGATCAACATACTTTGCTAGCTTTCCTCGTCGGATGAGTGTTTCAATTTCATTCTGAAGAGCTATGCAATTTTTGGTCATATGGCCATGATCCTTGTGGAATTCGTAATATTTTTCCATATTCCTCGTGTCAGGGTCTGCCTTCATTTTCTTTGGCCAGTGTAACTCCTCGCTGTTCTTGATTTCCTCCAGGACGTGGTTGATATTTACCTTCAAAGGTGTGTAATTATCAAATTTCCTCAAGACCTCCCATGACGACCTATTTTTGGATTGTTTGTCACCACCATTGTTCTTATGTTCTTTCTTCTTAGCTTTATCACCTTCCACCTTGGTTTCTTTGGCGTCCATATTCTTCTTCGTAGACATAGCCTCCTCGGCATTCATAATCTTGGACGCTTTTCCCATCAGGCCCGACATGGTTCAAGGTGGATCTTTGGCTAAAGTGTAGTACAACTTGTTTGGCAGTAGTCCACTCATCAAAGCGGTAATTGCTTTCTTCTCCTCATAATCAATAATTTCGAGTTTCTCGTTATTAAAACGAGTTATATAATCTCTGGTACTCTCACCAGCTTTTTATCTAACACTAAACAAATGTGCTACTCGTTTAACTGACTTTGCTCCAAAGCAGAAATTCCCAATGAATAGCTCGTCCAGTTGAAGAAAAGTTGAAATCTTACCCCGAGGAAGACTATTATACCATATTTGAGCAAATCCGGTAAGTGATCCCGAGAATGCTCTACATCTCATCTCATCTGGGACAACATAGATGTCGGCTGCAGCTTGATATTGTTCTATATGAAGGACAGGGTCAGTCTTTCCATCATACTTGGGAGTCACAACAGGTGTTTTGAACTTTGATGGTGTTGGAAAATCAACAATGTCCTGGACAAAAGGCGTTCCTCGAACAAAGGTTCGTTGTAGAGGGTTCCTAGCCTTAGCCATTTCCCCTAATCTATCCTTCAGCCTCTGAATAGATCCTTTCCATGCATCATTCCCTTCATCGGGCCTATTGGTTCGAGCAACTGATCGCGTTGAAGTGGATTCCTGGGATTTATCTTGACGATAAGCTGGTCGGTCATAGGATCTATCTTGACGAGCAGCTGGTCGCGACTGGGCAGATCCTTCCCTTAAATCTGATAGTCATCGAAAGCTCCTCGACGCTGCATTAAGAGGACTTTTGTTCCTCCTGGGGCCTAATCGGTCAAAAGGAGAGACCCTACTTAATCTTTCCAATGCACTGGTCCTTTCGGGGGAAAGGGTGACACGTTGTTCAGTATCAGTAGCCCGCACTGACGAAGTTCGCCCAGGTTGATAAGAGAAATCATCAGATTCCTCATTACGATGTGAGTTAGTACGCCTAGTACGCGAAGAAGGCGCACAGGTATTTCTTTGAATGCTTCGTGGTCCGGAATGGGCTGATGCACCGCCATGGAGGGTTTGGATGAGTTGTCGCATTATTTCTTGCATGACGGTCTGGCCCTGAGCCAGATTTGCCATTATTCCAGTCAGATCTGGAATAATTGGTGGAGCAGATGGATTTGCAGGGGTTCCAGCGTTTCGATTGCTGGATTCAGGAATATCCGCCATTGGTAATGGATTGTTTTTGATGAAAAACGATATTATCAGTCGTTTCCCACAAACGGCGCCAATCTGTTGATGTAAAAAATTAGATCACTCTAATAATTCAATCACAGATAAATAAATGAGATAAAGAATTTTAAAGTGGTTCAGCCTTATAAGAATGGCCTACGTCCACTGTTGCTTTATTGCTGAGTGTTTGGGAATTCTCGATTACAAGTTATCTCAAGAAATTCCGGTCTGGGAGAGTCCTTTTACAATGAGGATTGTACAATGTATTTATAGACCTGAGGCTGTAATGTGAAAGGGTAATACATTAAATGATATACATATGAAAGAGTAATACATTTAATGCTCTCTTTGCGTGCGTGTCCAAATGATAAGCATTTAATGAGCAGTTAAACTATTGGTATCCTGCTTCGAGGTGCAGCTCGGACCGCCACGAGTTGCTCGGACCGCCTAAGCTTCTCGGTATTTAAGAGTTCCTCGGAGAGGCATTGTTCCTCGGAGCTTGTGAGTTCCTCGGGGAACTAGTCTTCCTCGTTGTAGTCTTGTTCCTCGGAGCGAGTGGGTTCCTCGGAAGTGTTTGTTGTTGTTATGTAGATAGCCACGTGTCTTCATATGATTGGTCCATGTCAGCAGATTAATTTTGGTAACAACAGTCATGCTATCAATCAAAAAGGATATGGTAGTAAAACTTGATTATACAAGTTTGATTGGAGATTTTTCAAATAAAATGCAAGAAGAGCCTACTTTAAGTCATAATTTGGTTTATTAGCCTTTTTTGGAGCGGACTATTATTGTGTCAATTGTAGACCATTGGCTAGGGTAATATTTAGACGTAAATAATGTCAAATGGGTAATACGAGGAAGATATCTCATACCTTAACCCTCGATCAATAACTCTCCAAAATGTAGAATGTCCCAAATGAGACTACGAATGGTGTATTTATAGGTGGTAAGTAGCTTAGGCCCCAAGCAATGTTCTAATTACAAATATATCCCTATTAGCCTTTGCCACTTCCTTCCTATAATACAAAGCAAACAATTACTAAAAGAGAATACATCAAAATATGGAAAATAATAAATATACCACTGATGCCTAAAAATACTAAAAATAGCCCCTCAACTTTTAATTCACATCATTCTCTCTGCCTTCGAAAAATATTATCCTCGAGCTTTAAAAGTTGAGGATGCACAAAATCTTCAAAATTGGAGAATCATGTGACAAGCACCAAAATTGTGTGGAAGAGAGGCAAAACTTGTGGGGCCAGAAGTAATTTTTGAAAATTTGGAGGAAGATCCTTCAATTCTTGCGTCAAGATCACCATATTTCCCTTGCTTCTTATGTGAACCTTCAAAAACATCTTCCCCCGGGATCAAAAACCAAGTTTTTGGTGCTGAACCCTAGTTTTTGAATTTGTTTGAGGGTTCCACCTAGGGCAGAAGGTAGATGGGCTAGCATAAGAGGGGTTTGGGTCAAAATGGGTTAAAATGGGATTGAAGTTATAAGAGAATGGTTCTTGGATGGTTCCGGTTGTATCTTGGAGGGAGTGCGGCAAAGAAACACTGGTTTTTGAAAAAAACTGTTGTTGACCACTGTTTTGGTGATCCAACTAGGGAGTGGGGGATGACAAGGATGTCCAATGCTTTTTATCACATAAATTGTGCCGATCGGAGCTGAAAGTTTCCCATCCGTTGAGATCGGAGCGAACAGAGGTTGTCTGGGTTATTTTTCCATCAAAAATTGATCGAATTTGTAAAAAATGGTCGGACGCAAGCCGGAGGAACATATCAACCCTCATTGGAGCAGGTTAGGCCTATTTGGGGCTTTATCGGTCATTGTGTGGGTAACCTGTATGGTGCGATTGATGGGCAGAGAGTTTCGGAGAATGTGGGACCTCCCTCCAGCGTCATAATTGCTTTCAAAACAAGTGTTGGTGGTTGGACTGTGTGGTTGGAGGCCGAAAATTTCTCAAGCGTACTGATCGGTACCGAACCAAGGCTGCAAAAGGCTGATCGGGGTGCCTTCTGGGTCTTCGCCGGCCATCACCATGGTGGTCCACCCTAGGGTAGATGAAGTAGTCCGCTGACTTGGGTGGGGAGATTGGTAACGAAAGGTGGTTGGATGGTGGTTTTCGATGTGGTGGTGAGTGAATTAGGGTTAGGGTTTTGATTTTTTTGGGGGTAGAGGCGTGAAATGGGTTGCGAAAGCGTGAGCGGGTTATTTTGGTAGTTAGGGTTAGGGCTAATAATGGTGGGTGGCTCAAGGTGCCTTTGGGGTGTGTGGTGGGGATAGGTCAAAATTTGGAGGAGGTGAGGGTCGTGGTGCGAGGTGGTAGGGTGGGGTTTTAGGATTTGTGGGGGGTAAATGGTACGATATGAGAACGCGAGGTGGTGGAAGGTGAGGGGATGGACAATGGTGGTGTGATGTTAATTTGGGTGGTGGTGTAGGGAGGCGGGTTTCAAGATCCTCCATTCGTGTCAAGAAATGATCCAAGGCTCTCGTAATTCGATTATTACGAGTTTCCATGGGAGCATATCTCCTCTCAAAATCCATTTGTCATTGTTTTCGATTTTTTGTTTTTTTACAACAATAATAACGGGTAGAATCATCTGATATCAATTGACGTAAATGACGCCAAAATATGTAATAAGAGGAAGATATCTCACACCTTGACCCTCGATCAATAATTCTCTAAAATGTAGAATGTCCCAAATGAGACTACAAACGGAGTATTATAAGTAGGAAATAGCTTAGGCTCCAAGCATTGTTCTAATTACAAATATATCCCTATTAGCCTTTGACACTTCCTCCTATAATACCAAGCAAACAATTACAAAAAGAAAATACATCAAAATAAGAAAAATAACAAAAATGCCACTGATGCCTAAAAATACTAAATATAGTCCCTAAACTTTTAATTCACATCAGAGTTTGCCTTTGGACTCCAAATCCTCTGGCTTCGCCCTTGCATTCCTAGCATACTTACTGTTCATGAACCTTTCATACACATTTATTATATATTTTTGTTTTTTAATCAGTATACTCATCCATCATATAGAAAATGGGGAATGTCGTAATCGTGCCTATCCCAGTGTTTGGGCTACTAAGAGAGAAACAAACATTAAGACCAAAGTATGGATTTTCGTATCAACAGTAGTGCTATGCATGTCTTGTAATACCTTAATATAGTTGTTGGTATCAAGTGTAAAGCGGTGATAAATTCCAGCGGATAGTACTAGCATTCCCCTTTTCTTTACCCACACGCGAATCCAACCATCAATTTCATCCCTCACATCGAAATAACCTTCAGATCAATGTTATTAAATAGGATAAAAAAGGTGGGGAGACTAATACTTACAAAGTCAAGTCGAGCACTAAATAACCTTACCGCTTCCTCCAACACAATAGCGGATTTTCTCATCAATGTGAAGATGTTCTTCAAAGAAGCTTTTAATCTTCTCTTCATAATTAGGCAGCTTTTCTGGGCAAACCTCAATTAAATCCTCAAGAGAAAATTTGCATCTCGTTATACACACAATACTTGCATGTCAAAAGGACACAACATCTCTACACGAATCAACATTATTTAATTTTCTCTTTATTGAAAAATTTAAAATAAGAAGAGTTAGGGGTGTGCAAAAAAATCGACCAAACCGACAAACCGACAAAATCGAGCCGAACCGAAAATTTTCGGGCCGAGTTTTTTTGAGGGTCGGTTCGGTTCGGTTTAATCAGGTATAAAACCGACAGGGTCGGTTCGGTTTTCGGTTTTGGCATAAAAAAACCGATTTTGAACCGAACCGAACCGAATTAATTTTTATACTTTATACTTTTATATTTTATATTATATTTATATTAGTGTTGACATATTATATTATATTTTTTAATTTTATATTTATATTAGGTATTAAAAAAAATATTTTTTATTAAAATAAAGGAAAAAATCGAACCGGCCCTGTCAAAAACCGACCCGATTCGGTTCGGTTCGGTTCGATTTTTCAGCATTTTCGGTTCGGTTTGGTTCTCTTCCTCCAAAAACCGACATGATCGGTTCGGCCCCAAAAATCCGGTCAAAACCGAACCGACCGACCCGTGAACACCCCTAAGAAGAGCTAGTTTCTCATATGAAAATGCAGAGTAAAGGTAAGTAGGCCAACAAACCGTGTAGGAATATCCACAGGCTTCACGAATTTGCTTCAACCCCTCATTTGTTTCATATTCATCAGCATCTAATCGCCAGTTGAGTACACCAAAATATGCAAATTCAACACAATGTCTCACCGGTGTAAGTCAGAAATTTTATACATCTGATAACCTTATATGTTCCTTTTTGAAGGTTTGTACCAGAGAGTTTGTCCAGGGACACATATTTTGGGAGGTCCAAGTGATGGGGGAGTCTTTGATTTTCATCACTCTCATCTATATACCATGCCTGTATGACTTCCTCCATTTCATCCTGTAGGTAACCAAAATAATGAGAATTACTCTATAACAAATATATCATATTCGATATCTCGCTATCTATTATCTACACTGAAATGCTTTACATAACTTTAATTATACTTTACTATAAGATTGTCCACATAAACAACCAATAAATGTCAAACCATCCACGTTGGACAAACCAAAAATTGGACAAAAGGCTTATTTTCCTCTCTTCAACTGTTGGCATTCCTCTTCTCCTCAACCTCTATAGAGCTGTTGGCATTCCTCTTCTTCGCTTAAATACACCCAGTATTTACATTTCCCAAAATCTCTAAATAACTGAAGGCAATAACACAATCTCCCGGTGAGGTTTACAAGATCACGACCATCGAATGTCGATCGACCTCGCTCAACTCCTTCCCATTCCGCATCAAAAGTTCATTTTCTAAATAATCTCCTTTCTTTCCTCTGCTATGTACTCTTTCTGCAAATAAGCGCAAGACTTTTCTCCTTTTGATTCCATTATCTTTGGTGAACAACTAACCCAACCATCTCTTCATTTATAATAGTTGTGATCACAATCTTCTTTAGGTCTGACCATAATGATATTTTTGTTGTAAATAGATATGGATGATACTTTGTACTCATCCAAAACCAAAATAGGTGAAGCTACCAAGTGTAACGTCGACGGATAGATTTATCTAAACTCTCTATATATTTAAAAGTCATTAGTTCTGATCATTAATCATTTTCTTGATATTTGTTATTTACAGAGTTTCTTGTACAAAAATTTGAATTTTCAGCAAACAAGGCTTCAACATTATCAAAAACATGGTTCTACAAAGATGTATACCTTTGGGTTTAAAGCATGGATCTGGGTATCACATGGGATCACATTTATGTGATGGGTCGTAATTTCAATATAAGTGTAGCAGGTTCAGATCGAACAGTTTACAACAAAATGACAACAAAAGTATTGCAAACTTTGTGTTTGCTTTTGATCTAGAATTAAAATTAGGTGGGTCCCAACAATGATCTGACGGTTCTAATTTTGGATAAATTTTCAGATTATTTTTTAAGAGATTTATGTTATCAGTTAAGGTGCCAATGATCATCTTTTATCGTTGGTTGATCCGACATTTTAGATGAGTTTGTTTTTCTTTAAGTCTGAGGCAGAGCCGTTGATAATTTCCCATTTTGAGATTTGGGACGACTCAGTTGGTTTGCTTTGTCAGTTCAACAATGTTTTTAATAAGTTTCATGAAGATTGGATTTTGCATCCAATGATTTTATTTTAAGTTTTGGAGGATTTTATCATCTTTTATCGATGGATGTCTTTCAAGAGGATATCATCAATTATTTTTTATCGACGCCGACATGTTTGTTTTTAACGGGTAGACTTAAACTTTTTTGGAAGGTTCGATCATGTCAGATTGGATCAAAATTGGTTGCATATTTTGAGGAGATATTTTTACAAAAGGAAGTGTTGTTGAAATAACCCTACTTACTCTCACTCCATTTCAAGGTTTGTTTTTGGGCAGGATATTGGATCATGTTATGGGTGATTTGTGGTGGTATTGGGTTTCCAAGTGTGTTTGAGACGATTTTGGGTAGATGGTGGATTTCTGGTGTTAGGTGGGTGTTTGATTTGATGGTGGCTGCCGATGGGTTGCATTGCTGGAGTTGTTAATTATGGTCTATTATTTTTGGGTGGTTTGACAACAGGTGTTTGTGTTAGCCATGGTTTCTAGGTGGGTTAGAGATGATGATTGTGTATTTTGGTGTTTGATTTGATGAGTTTGAATGAGGTTTCAGGTGGGTTGAGTTTGGTGGATAAGGTGATAGAAATGTGTTGGTTTAGATTTGGGTTCCTAGTGAATTTGGTTCTTTTTAAAGGTTTCCCTTTCTTTTATTCACCATGGAAAGATTTTGTTGTAATTATAGGAACATCAGTTGTAAACATGTATCCAAACTAATTATGTGTTGAAAAATAATGTGGTGTCATGGAATGCATAAAACATTTTAGAATAAAATGTTTGTATTGGAACTATCAACTTAAATATTACTAATATGAGTTGTATATGATTAATCATTTTATGCGAAAGTATTTCTTTACAATTTTTTATTGTTTATTAATTATTAAGTTATGGTTCTCCAAATTAGGCTTATTTATTAGGAAAGGAGTTTTTAAAATAATTTATGTATTCTTTTTTATAAAAAATAGTTTTTACCAAATTTGATTCAATATTGAAAAAGATGAAATTTAATTTTTGATCATTTAGGTCTTGCTTTAAATATAAATAATTACATAGTTATTAAATTATTCATTTTGTATCAATCGTTTACATTTGACAACATTTTTAGTGAAATATATATTAAATTATATTTAAAAATAGAATTGCGCCCTTGCATCACGTCGGTTTTAACTAGTTTTATATTATTTTTCCCCACATGGGCGTATCCAATAGAAAAAACCCAACAGTCAATTATGCTTTAATTGCATGATCATTAAACATGTGTTTGTGTATATAAATATTGTACATGCCAAACACATACAAGGTCATCAGGATGTTCTTAGACACAATATATAAACCACCAACTAAACTACATTTGAGAACACAAAGTTACTTTTTCTTAATTTCTTTCACTAGGAAACACGGATACGGATACGTATCGTATCTAATACGATGTAGGCAGAACTCCAAAAAATAGGATACAATATGGGCAGATACAGTAATAAAATAATCATATAGTATACCTTTATATAAACAAAATTTACTAATTTAACAACTTTGAATAAAATGACTAGAAAAAATTATTTTAGTCGATAACAATAGTATAACAAATAATAATAACAATTCAAATTCATCACAAGATGTTAAATTTTTGTTTAAGTACATACAAAGTGGTTAAGCCGTCGGGAGGGAGAAACGAGTTGTTTTAATTCATGACTTTTTTGCTATAATACCCCGTATTTTCTATGCTTTTATTTAATTGTGAAATTAATTATATATTTGTCTGTCGTGACAGGTGAGATGTCACTTAGTATATATTTATATTTATTGTTATGTGATTAGTATATGTGTTACGTAAACTCACATACTTTGATAATCTACATAATGCACGGTAATGCACTAATTGAGTATTTTAAATGACTTAGTATTATGAGCGATTATGGAATGGTCAGGGACTAGGTATCAGGGGTTTCCTTATTTGATTTATTCCCTCGATTTCAAATCCCACTGATCGTGAAATAGTTTTTTATGATGCCGAGTCACACTTAACTAATTAACAACTAAATTTTAACTTAATCGACTTATACCAGCTAATAAATTAAGTTATTGAGATATTCATTTTATAAAATTATGTTATGTTTCGAGTTGAATTTTGGGACGCTTAGAAAGTCCGTTTTTAACTTAAAGTAGTGAAACTTAAGTCTGTTGGTTTAGTATATGGTTTGGACCAAATTTCGGGTCATTTAGAGCATGTTTTGGGCTCATTAGGTAAAGGTTAATTTTAAATCCAGGCTTAATTTCGTGATTAGAGCCTTTAATTTCTTATTTTGGAGAGCCTAAAACACTCATAACACATTAGAGAGAACTCTAGCAGCTAAGAAGGTTGACAGAGCAACAAGAGGTTGAAAAGCCATCTGAGCGGGCCCAACATAGTACTCATGGAAGCCTGTGCCACCGTGACAGCTTCCGTAATAGTTGCAACTGGAGGAACTTCCACTTGGGGAACCCTATCCCTAGGAACCACAAATTCCCGTGGGGCTCAGCTAGTTGCCTTTAACGATTTCTTTGACAATGGCTCCCAATCGAGGGTATATCATCAAGCTACTAAGATCACCGGAGTGAGTAATGGGACTGAAGTATACGATGCGAGAAAGAGAAAAAACCAGAGCATTCACTTTCTAAGACACCTTATCCTTATCCTACTTTCGGTATCTCCTCTTGGTTTTGCTAACGTCTCATCAAAACTAATAACACAGTTAACATTATCCTTGGCCATTGTTAAAAGAATACCTCCTCAGTAGAGTTGTCAAATGTAAGAAAGTAGTCCTCTTAATATTAGGGTGCTTAAATATAGACTAAGGCGTAACCTCTATTAATGGAGATAATTTAACAGACAAAGTGATATTAATAATAGAGGAATAAATAAGTTGGAATAAAATAAAATTTTTGGTGTGCACTCACAAACTCTCGTATATAACTCAATAACAAGAAATAAATATAATTTGTTCTGAACAATACATGAACGCTTGAAATAGCCAGCTAGAGGGAGATAAAATCAAGCACTCTAGATACACCTCAGGTAGGCAACTCAAATACCAAGGTATGAAGGAATAAGGATCAAAACTCAATATATGCTTATGTTCTTAGTAGAGGCTTGGACCGAGGCATTAATGGTGAAAGAGTAGACCAACCTTTTGAGCAACCATGACTACAACTTCTTCTAATCGGGCATTCCTTCTCTCGGCTTGGGTTAGTTTCCTCAATGCTATTGTTTTAATGTTGTTTTGATGTATATTGGGCATTTACTAAATACGAAATGATAGGAAGTTAAATAATAAACGCCATCTAATACTTGTTATGATACACAAGATTTATTATTCACCTATAATTTATTTATATTAAAATCATCCATGAAAACTCTTCGACTAAGTATTGTAATTTTTTTGTTTGACACATTATGGACTTTTCCTAATCTTTAGACACACTACCTTGTAGGGGGGGGGGGGGGGGGGTCTTAAATATTATATTCTCACACAAAAAGAAACAGAACAAAAAAAAAACTTGAGGAAGAAATAATAAAGCATTTTTTCAGTAACCAATGAGCTCTAGGAAGGGGCTTACCAGATAGCAAATCAATAGGGTATTAACATATTATTGTTTAACTATTGATGGAAAATAATATCCATACTTGTATAAATAGAAGGTTGTGCCAATTAAAAATTCCAACAACAGATTATCAGGGTACAAAAATACTCATCATAATTTCATTAAGATTAATTAAACTCAAAATTTTATTTATACACACGCATATACAAGGTAAAAATTAATAGGGTACACCAATCTAAGATTTAGAAGCAAATATACATTTCCATATGCAATTATATGATGGATTTACCTTGCATGAAGACCCCGTCTCTCTCTCCTTCGGGTTGTCTCTAAATATTTTCTGTGTCTATGCTAAGGTTTGAGCTTTTGAGGATACGCTAAAACTCTTCAAGTCTATGGTTGCCACCAAAATATAATATTTGTCTATTTGGAAATTACCGTAATATCCTTCAAGTTGAAAGACTACGTGTCCAGCTTAATTGAATGTCCCAACTTGTCGGGAGTATTCTCATCATATTGAATAAAAACGATGATGTATCGTTAGTGTGATGAGAAGTCCACTTATTTATGTTGTTTTTGTCAAAATATATTTTGGTGGATTCTATCTCATCACAAAGAGGAAGACTCATTTTCCTCTATTTAAGTATTAGTTGATTTTCTCTCTAAAAAAAATTCAAGAACTCTCTAGAATTATTGGTCTCGTGTGTACTTCATGTCTTTGTAATTTTTTATTCATAATTTTAATTCATTTTTTTATAAATCTCCAACATGAGGTTTCATTTGTTGTGTGTAAAATTGACATGTCAAAGTCTGTTTTACACATTATTTTTAGACCTCCTGCAATAGATATTCTTTGTAGTTATGCGTAAACGTAAAACAAATAGATGGACCAATATTTTTTTGCCAAAATTTCAAACATGGATCCACATAAAATTTTAGTTGTTATCATCTATTCAACCTTTATTTGGCAATTAAACCTATGCATTTTTTCATGGCTTTATAGTTCTCCAAATTATTTCTCAAATTCAACAAGCCACCATTATAGTTCTCCAGATTATCTCTCAACCAATGGAAAAGGGTGCACATCTATATCTATATTAAAATTATCTCTCTCAATGTCTTTATAATTGGGGTTTTTGTTGCGATTGAAGGTTTGTAGATGATTGAATGGTTATGGGTTTACAAGGTACTAGGCATCGATTTAGGTTAGTGTATAATTTTTCTTTACTTATCCTGCTAATTTCTTTTTTTCATTCTAAACATGTGAATATGCCAACCTAAGCTTCTTCCGTTTGGGGTTGGGGACATTGGGGTTTTGAGGAGCGAGTTCGACCAGTGAGGTGAATTTGGGACTCAAATGCGAAGGCTAATTCAAATTTCATTGTTGGTGTGTTTTTAAGGAATTTGGGCTAGGGAATTGTGAGCATGGTGGATTTGGAACCCAACTTGTAAGCCTGAAGGAGAAGAAAATTCCAAGTCTTTAATCTCAGCTAAACTGACCCGAAGCAGTGCAATGATATTCCCCTTACTACGCAAGTTAGGTTGCGTTTGTTTTTTTATCTGAATCTGAAGTCTGAATCTGAAATCTGAAGACTGAATCTGAAGTCTGAAATCTGAATCTGAAAGATGTGTTTGTTTTTACGTCTGAATATACTTCTGAATGAATGTATTTAGACTGATTCAGACTTCAGATTCAGACTTCAGACCTAACTCTACCTCTTAATCATTAAGAGGCAAATATGACCGTTAACCTCTTAATCATTTAAAAAAACAAACACTTTTTGATACCTCTTAAGTCTAAATGGTTCAGATTCAAACTTAAGAGGTGAAAACAAACGACCCCTTAGTGTTTTCTTTTTAATGTGTATGAATAATTTGGCGGACCATGGGAATATCTAAAATATGCTGCATTTAGGTTATGTTTTAGGTATTGGAGTCTGGGATTATATTAAATATAGATTCATTAAAAGCCCAAGCCAGCCCCAATATTAAATAGAACTGTTGTGAAAGATAGGTTAATGTACAATTTTTCTTTACTTTCTTAGCTAATTTCTTTTTTTCATAATATTGTTCTTTTACTTTTTGCATTTTGTCTTTATATTTTGCAATGTTATCTCTATTTTGATATTACATTTGATTGAATAGCGTGCCTTCTATCAAAAAATTATTTAGCAGCAAAAGATACTCTAATTTTCTTACTCATTCTTGCCACATGATAAGACTATCTATTTATGTTCATGTTTATGGTTAATGATGCCACATAATACTGTAAATGGTAGATACATGGAGGCGTGTTGTGGTGATTTTCATTGGGAAAGTCAGTGGTGCAATAGTGAAGGGGATAATGGTAGGATATGCCTCATTTTTACCTCTTCTCTTCACTCCCAAACTCAATATATCTATGTTTGAAATATAGTCCCTTCTCATACTTTCCCACGTACCAAGTAAGGCTTTTCTTTCTTTCCATTTCAGCATATATATAGAAATAAAATGGAGTTTTTTCAGAGATTCGATTTCAAACTTTTGAATTTCAGATTTGGTAATGCATTTTGGGATTTTGTTCCTCTGATTTTTGTTTGTTATATAAAATTAGGTATAAAAGTACTTGGGATCATGTGTCTTTAGGATGTCTCTATGTGGAATTTCGCACTCAAGATAATCATTTCCCTAAACTTGGTTCAAACTTTGCATAAGATTATATTGATTCAGTTTTATTGAATGGCAAGAAATAGAGGAGAAAATGAAGCAAAGGTTATCCACTCGCTCTCCCTTACTGGGAACTTAGTATTAACTCCACTTTTAAATTAATTCTAACCATATTGTGTTAGTTTAAGTGGAAATTTTTGACATTTATTAGTACCGTTAACCTTTATTTTGTTGCACAAAGTTTTCATCTTTAAAGAGAGGTGAGTCTAGTTCATTTTTAATGCAAGTTGTGCAAAGTATATGGTAGTAATGTAAAAAGTTTGAAAGTAAAATTCTTGAATGTTATAGGCGTGAGAATTTCTTGACTAAGATTATGTTATTTCATATATCAAGTTCAAATACTTGTATGGCAATACAATAACTATATGAAACTTTGTGATTTCTTTAATATCTTCTTATGCAAAAATGAAAATAAATAGTAGAAATAAATCTAAAAAATCCACCTATGTTGTCAAACTGACAAATTGCTAGAGCTAGATAATCAAGTTTATTCACTCAATAATTTTTTGGTATTTTCCAATTTTCTCGACAATAGGCACCCAATAAACATTTGTTTATGACTTATATGTTAAGAAGCAACTGCCATATGTAGGGCCTATGATTTTCTTATCCAATTGAAGTATTTTAGTCTTTCTTATATATTCAATCATAATGGGCTATCTTTGCGGTGAATTATAGGTTAAAGCACTCACTTGGTGATGATAGATGGTATGGTACTTTTCACTATTAGTTTGGCAACAAAAGTGTAAGATTGGAAGGAAGCAATGAAGAGGGATAAGGAGGAGTTATAGTGTTGCTGAAAAATGTCATGTTTGCAACACCCCGCGTAAAACATGAGGCGCTACTACGATTAAAAGTAAACTAAATTTTCAACAATTAATATAAAGCATCTATATTCCACAACATAAATATAATGAATACAAAATTTACACTTTCAAAATAAATACAATTAAATTCCACTCGAAAATAATACTAAGCTCTCCAAATAAATTACATTGCCAAGCTCTACAAAAATAAAATCCTCCAAACTCCGTGCTCTAAAATCCTAAAAAAAATCCATACCAGTCAAATTCACGCTAACCTGTTACTAAAAGAAAAATACGGGGAAGTACATAATATGACAAGAATAGATGCTCAAAATAATAATGGTGAATAAAATGCGACAATACAAATCTGAATATTAGTCCAATGCAAAATTGAAGCATTATACCAATTTAACTTCTCAATAACACATCAATAGGTCACCAGGCCTCACCTGAGCTTCATAAAGCCTCATCATGGCTATTGAACTTTTGGACTATTGGCGGGTGACTATTCTCCATGCCATATAAAAATCTCATGACACTATATCTATAAAAAAATACAATATTTCAAATCGAATCAATATTTTAGATTCCAATAAACGTCATATTATCAAAAATATGATTACAAACAAATGAGGATCAAAACGATCACTCTCGAGAGATTCAAGGAGCATATTGTGTAAACCCCGTACCTTAAAATCATACCAAGAAACTCATAAGATTCTGTCTCAAAATTTTGATCACGCCACTGCGTTCCTCTCGCGAAAATAATAAAAACTCGTTATAGCCCAAACTCGAGAAAACACAAAATAATCGTTCAAATCATGGGTCTAATATTGAATAAAATTGGAGCTACGATTTATACATAGAGGGAGATGAAAATAGAGGAGGCTATTGATTTTTGAGAAGGTTAAAATGTGTTTTAAGAGTCCTAAACTCGTCACTTTATGTTTATATACCAAAAATAATTAGAGTCCTAATCAAATACAAATACCAAAAAAACATTACAAACGATTGGACTATTGGAATTGGGTGAAATTTGGAGGCGTAGTAGCTGAAGGCGCCAGAAAGTTGCAAAAAAAAATCCAGCTCGATCGGACGGTCTAATATTTTGATTTTTTTACCTCCAAAGGTCGGATCCTCCCCCGAATTATATACAAAAAGTTATAATTTCCAAATTTAATACTGATTTAAATTCCACTTAAAACCTTATTTTTAGATATAAAACCCTACATTTTTACATACCAAAATTAAATAGATCCCTAAATTTTATTTTTTTGAAATAAGAATTAACCGGTTTAAAAATCACGGGTTGTTACATACTTCCCCACTAGCACAGAAATTTCGTCATCGAAATTCGGCGAAGCCTAATGCCCAAGATAAAATACGGTGCACAAATGCCTACCCATAAAACCAACGATTATGCACCCATACACCCAATCCCACCTGCATCTTTATCCACGTGCTCTCTTACGAATCACTACTCGACTCTATCTCTACAAAATTATCACAATACTAAAGTCCTCCAATTAGTTCTAAACATCCCCACATCAAGATTATTAATCCTAACATCGATGCCTACCACGTCCTTAACAAAAACTCCATATCTCCAACGAAACACATCTAACCTACATACTGGACCCAAACCCAAAGATCCGAGGGTTGTCGTATACCTAAGCTCTAATACCATCTACGGCACCTCGCGTAAAACACGAGGCGCTACTACGATTAAAACTAAACTTAATCTTCAACAATTAATATAGAGCATCTATATTCCACAAAATAAATATAATGAATTCAAAATTTACACTTTCAAAATAATTACAATCAAATTCCACTCGAAAATAATACTAAGTTCTTCAAATAAATTACACTGCTAAGCTATAAAAAATTAAAATCCTCTAAACATCGTGCTGAAAAATCCTTCAAAAATCCATAGTGTCCAAATCCACGTTAACCTGTCACTAAAAGAAAAATACGGGAAAGTACATAATATGACAAGAATAGATGCTCAAAACAATAACAGTGAATAAAATTCGACAATACAAATCTGAAGATGAGTCTAATGCAAAATTCGATCATTATACCAATTTAATTTCTCAATAACACATCAATATGTCACCAGACCTCCCCTCACCCGAGCTTCGTAAAGCCTCATCATAGCTATTGGACTTTTGAACTATTGGCGGGTGACCATTCTCCGTGCCATATAAAAATCTCATGACACCATGCCCATCAACAAATACAATATCTTAAAACGAATCAATATTTTAGATTCTATAAACGTCATAATATCAACAATATGAGTACAAATAAATGAGAATCAAAACGAGTACTCTCGAGAGATTCTGTGACACACCGCCTAATTAATCCTGGGTGATCAGTCCTAAATCAAGTTAGAACAGGTTTCTCAGTTGGTCCATTCTTAGCATCACTGTCGTCTTTTTAATTACTAACCACCTAAGTGAGAAAAGTAAACTGGTGCCAATTTTTTTATCTTTCAATTAATTAAATGAAACTCATGCGGAACATAAAATAATACACAATCACAGTTAATTGAACTAACCATCCACAAATAAAATGCCTAACCGAATAAACCATCGGTCCCAAATATTCAACAAATATAAAATAAAGACAAGTAATAAATCTCAACAAGTCTAACAGAAACTAAGTGAACTGTGAGCGACATGCTCGAAATAACTAATAAGAGTCTCTACACTAGAATGAAAGAAGGAGGCGCCTATCATAATTCCCGCAACATCCACATATGTTGCAGCAACGGGTTTCCTGGAACAGAGTCAAGCCTGGCGTCCCTGTGGCTGGACACCTAAAGATTTTTAAAAATTTGTAGCAAGGGTTAGTACCCAAAAACATTTGAAAAACATTTAACAAATGATTAACTTGCAATAATAAATAAATATGCATTCTCTCCATATTTTAGTTAGTGCCGCACTCCCATTGAGGACATCCTCACCCTTCCTCAAATGTGCACTACTAACGCCTTATATAAATTCACCTAGTTGTTCATCTTATGACTAAATAAATTTTAAAGCCCTTTGTAAACACACTACTGTAACCGAGTATACCTTAATTATGATTTATAAGTTATTCTCGTCATTAACTTAATCAAAATCATTCCCCTTTTAAATTTCATACAACTTTCACATCTGTTATACAAATAATACAACTCATGCTTTATATTAATTAGCCCGTATATAATTATTTACCTAATTATATACTCAGTCACATTACAGAATTCACAACCATACTAATGTAACATTTAATAATAGTATTTTTTTTTCGAGTAAAGTCTCACAGGGTAAAATTTCCCTAAAGTGCTATCCTACTAGGTATATTCACCTAACCTAGTTACCCCAAGTTAGAATTTCTCCCTAACTTGGTTATTACACAAATATTGGAGGCGGTCATATTCCTTCCCTGAAAGTGAGATGCCCCTCACCCATATAACGGACGCTATGACCTGGGATTATACTCACCCTACTCCTCAAGCTAGGAGATTTATCCACTACGCGCAACCTCCCCCCTATAGCACTAGAGAATAATAATAATAATAATAATAATAATAATAATAATAATAATAATATCTATCACTGATATTATAGCACACCCATATATATATATATACTATCGCACACCGTATATATATATATATATATATATATATATATATATATATATATATATATATATATATATATAAAATATCCTGGCTATACCGTGTACTGTCCGTGACACAAGCCTGTTCCATTATATAATGAGTTTGTGGCCCAACTCGAAGTATTAATTAATTTTCACATTAATTTCTTTTGGTATCACCCTCACCAATATATCCGGACTTACTTTCGTGGCCCGAATTAACATTACTCGAGTCTCAATTCCTGACTCTAAATTATTTAGTCTATGCCTAAATAAAATTTATATCCCGGTATTTCTCAACCGTTACTCCCGGACTCCTTCACTAAATCCATAATCAATTCTTTCGAATAAACTTCCCATATTTCAATCTTAGTGTGTCACACCTAATTTATCCAAAACATTTTAAATTATGATGTCACACTATGCCGTCTTCAACTCCCAATTAATTTTATTCACTATTAATTTGATTTTTTTTAAATCCATGTATTCAGTACTCATCAAATTTAAGACATGAAAATATTAAATTAAGTTTATTTCCATATAAAGGAAAACTGGGCGAGCTGCTAGAATCTGCCGACAATCGATCGATCGACCCCAGACCTTCGATCGATCGATCGAGCAGGTCTTCGTCTTCTTCGCGAAGACAGATTCAGCCATGGACGAATTTTCTCTAACCCTAGTTTTTTCTACCAGAAATCTTAAGTCCTCTTAACATTAATACATGTTTGGAACCTTATTAGGAACCTCCAGAATGTCCACCAACATTATTAATTCGTTCATTAACTACAATTTCTTAATTTGGGGGAAAAATTCATCTTTAATCCTTTACTCATTTACACTCCAAATTCCTTCACCAAATTCATTTATAATTATCCAGATATCATCCTACCAGATATGTATCAATTTATAATATCAGATTTCACATGATTCCTCATTCAAACTCGTAAATCAGATTATGATTTTCGACAGCCTCATGTTTATGCCATGAATACCCAAAACGAATTTTAATCAGTCACATCACATGAATATGAATTGAAAAAAATAGATTCAATACTATTGCAAGTTATCCACTTGCCTTAGGTTTCGTAGTGCCTGATTCGAGATGAATCCCAAGGTAGAAGATGACCATTGTTGGCTCTCTAGTGATCCCCAAAACTGCCTTTAACTGCTATTAGGGTTCCTTACTACACTTAGCCTTTTCTAAACTCCTCTCAACCGTTTCCTTATTTCTTCTAATTTAATAATTAACTCAAATCCCCTTTTTTGCCTAATGGGCCAAGCCCACGTGGCCCAAATGCCCTCGTGTGGGCCCGACTATGTTTAAAAACGTCCCGTGACCCGTTTACTACCCCCGTATACACTTTTTCGACTATATCGGCCCATCCGGACTCAACTGTACACTCAGAATTGGCATCCGAATTAATTTATAAAATACTTGTTCCCCCCTCACCCACCCCTTTTTAGTCTACACCGACTCCCGGTTGAGATAAGTGCGTACTTGTCATTAATACTCGAAATGACATAATTACAATATTACTATTCGCTTAGTAAATACGTTTTCCTTAAATATTAATCATTCGCTTCCCGATTAATGTTTAAATGTAATTTTCCTAATTAATTCAATTAAAATTACGACTCACAAGTAATTTTCAATTCCCGAATTAATTAAATATTTAATCCATGAAAATATGGGGTATTACAGATTCAAGGAGCGTATTGCGTAAACTACGTACCTTAAAATCATCCCAAGAAACTCATAAGATTCTATCTCAAAATTTTGATCATGCCATTGTGTTCCTCTCGTGAAAACAATAAAAACTCGTTATAGCTCAAACTCGAGAAAACACCAAATAAGCGTTCAAATCATGGGTTGAATAGTGAATAAAATTGGGGCTAGGGTTTATAGATAGAGGGAGATGAAAATATAGGAGGTATTGGGTTTTGAGAAGGCTAAAATGTGTTTTAAGAGTCCTAAACTCATCACTTTATGTTTATATACCAAAAATAATTAGAATCCTAATCACGTACAAATACTAAAAACACATTACTGACGATTGGACCATTGGAATTGGGTGAAATTTGGAGGCGTAGTAGCTGAAGGCGCCAGAAAGCTGCGGAAAAAAAAATCCAGCTCGATCGGACGGTCTAATATTTTGATCTATTTTTTTTGCTCCTAAGGTCGGATCCTCCCCCGAATTTTATACAAAAAGTTATAATTTCCAAATTTAATCCCGATTTAAATTCCACTTAAAACCTTATTTTTATATATAAAACCCAACTCTTTTACATACCAAATTAAATAGATCCCAAAATTTTATTTTTTCAAAATTCGAGTTAATTTAATCAAAACCGGTTTAAAAATCACAGGTTATTACATACTTCTCCCCCTAGCACATGAATTTCGTCCTCGAAATTTGATGAAGCCTAACGTTTAAGATAATATACGGTGCAGAAATGCATATCCATAAAAACCACGATTAGGCGCTCATACACCCAATCCTACTTGCATGTTTTTTCCACGCACTCTCTCACGAATCATTACTCGATTCTATAGCAAAAAAATTATCACAATACTAAAGTCCTTAAATCAATTCTAAACATCCTCACATCAAAATTATTAATCCTAAACTCAATACATACCACGTCCTCCATAAAAACTCCATATCTCCAACGAAATAAATCTAACCCGCATGCTGTATCCAACCCAAATATCCGAGGGTTGTCGTATACCTAAGCTCTGATACAATCTGCAACACCCCACGTAAAACATGAGGTGCTACTACGATTAAAACTAAACTAAATATTCAACAACTAGTATAGAGCCTCTACATTCCACAAAATATAATGAATAAAAAATTTACATTTCCAAAATAATTACAATTAAACTCCACTCGAAAATAGTACTAAACTCTCCAAATAAATTATACTGCTAAGCTATATAGAAAAAAATAAATCCTCCAAATGTTGCCCTCTAAAATCCTCCAAAAATCGATAGCATACAAATCCACGCTAGCCTTCCACTAAAAGAAAAATGCAGGAAAGTACATAATATGACAAGAATAGATGTTCAAAATAATAACAGTGAATAAAATACGACAATACAAATCTGAATATGAGTCCAATGCAAAATATGAGCATTATACCAATTTAATTTCTCAATAACACATCAATAGGTCTCCAAGGCTAACCTCACCTCACTTGAGCTTCGTAAAGCCTCATCATGGATATTAGACTTTAGGACTACTGACGGGTGACCATTCTCCGTGCCTTATAAAAATTTCATGACACCATGTCCATCAACAAATACAATGTCTCAAATCGAATTAATATTTTAGATTCAAATAAACATCATAATATCAACAATATGAGTACAAATAAATGAAGATCAAAACGACTACTCTCGAGAAATTCAAGGAGCATATTGTATAAACCCTGTACCTTAAAATTATTCCAAGAAACTCATAAGATTCCGTCTCAAAATTCTGATCACGCCACTGCGTTCCTCTCACGAAAACAATAAAAACTCGTTCTAGCGCAAACTCGAGAAAACACCAAATAAGCCTTCAAATCATGGGTTGAATGTTGAATAAAATTGTGGCTAAGGTTTATAGATAGAGGGAAATGAAAATAGAGGAGGCTACTGGTTTTTGAGAAGGCTAAAATGTATTTTAAGAGTCCTAAACTCGTCACTTTATATTTATATACCAAGAAGAATTAGAGTCCTAATCAGATACAAATACTAAAAAAAATATTACGGACGATCGGACCGTTGGAATTGGCTGAATTTTGGAAACATATTAGTTGATGGTGAGAGGAAGTTGAACGCAAAAATTTAGCTCGATCGGACGGTTGGATATTATTATTTATTTATTTTTCTCCTTCGATCGGATCCTCCCCAATTTTTATTCAAAATGTTATAATTTTCAAATTTTAATCCTGATTTAAATTCCACCTAAAACCTTATTTATATATATAAAACGTAATACTTTTACATACCAAAATTAAATAGATGCCAAAATTTTATTTTTTCAAAATCTGAGTTAATTTAATTAAAATCGGTTTAAAAATCACACGTTGTTACATACTTCCTCACTAGCACAGGAATTTCGTCCTTGAAATTCGACGAAGACAAACGCTTAAGATAATATACGGTGTAGAAATGCATACCCATAAAAACCATGACTAGGCGCCCATACACCCAATCCTACGTGCATTTTTTTTACACGCGCTCTCTCACGAATCACTTCTTGATTCTATCGCTAAAAAATTATCACAATACTAAAGTCCTTAAATCAATTCTAAACATCCTCACATCAAGATTATTAATCCTAACCTCAATGTGTACCACGTCCTCAACAAAAATTTCATATCTCCAACGAAACACATATAACCTGCATGTTGGATCCAAACCCAAAGATCTGAGGGTTGACGTACACCTAAGCTCTGATGTCATCTGCATCACCCCGCGTAAAACATGAGGTGCTACTACGATTAAAACTAAACTAAATATTCAATAATTAGTATAGAGCACCAACATTCCACAAAATAAATGTAATGAATAAAAAATTTACACTTCCAAAATAATTACAATTAAATTCCACTAAAAAATAATACTAAACTCTCCAAACAAATTACACTGCTAAGCTATACAAAAAAAATCCTCCAAACGTCGTGCTCTAAAATCCTCCAAAAATCCATAACATCCAAATCCACGCTAACCTTCCACTGAAAGAAAAATACAGGAAATTACATAATATGACAAGAATAGATGCTCAAAATAATAACGGTGAATAAAATACGACAATATAAATCTGAATATGAGTCCAATGCAAAATATGAGCATTATACCAATTTAATTTCTCAACAACATATCAATTGGTCACCAGGGCTCACCTCACCTCACATGAGCTTCGTAAAGCCTCATCATGGATATTATACTTTTAGACTATTGGCGGGTGACCATTCTCTGTGCCTTATAAAAATTTCATGACACCATGCCCATCAACAAATACAAAATCTCAAATCGAATCAATGTTTTAGATTCCAATAAACGTCATGATATCAACAATATGAGTACAAATAAATAAGGATCAAAATGACTACTCTCGAGAGATTCAAGGAGAATATTGCGTAAACTCCGTACCTTAAAATCATTCCAAGAAACTCATAAGATCCTGTCTCAAAATTTTGATCATACTACTGCGTTCCTCTCCCAAAAACAATAAAAACTCGTTCTAGTCCAAACTTGAGAAAATAGCAAATAAGCGTTCAAATGATGGGTTGAATATTGAATAACATTGGGGCTAGGGTTTATAGATAGAGGGAGGTGAAAATAGAGGAGGCTACTGATTTTTGAGAAGGTTATAATGTGTTTTAAGAGTCCCAAACTCGTCACTTTATGTTTATATACCAAAAAAAATTAGAGTCATAATCAGATACAAATACTAAAAAAAATTACGGACAATCGGACCGTTGGAATTGGCTAAAATTATGAGGTGTTTTAGCTGAAGGTGAGAGGAAGTTGCACAAAAAAATTAGGCTTGATCGGATCGTCGAATATTTTTTCATTTTTTTTTGCTCCTTATATCCGATCCTCCCCCTATTTTTATACAAAAAGTTATAATTTTCAAATTTTAATCCCGATTTAAATTCCACTTAAAACCTTATTTTTACATATAAAAACCATCATTTTTACATAATAAAATTAAACAAATCCCAAAATTTTATTTTTTCGAAATTTGATTTTATTTAGTTAAAACCGGTTTAAAAATCATGGGTTGTTACTATATTTTCCCTTTTCAAGTATTGTGTACATATCCATTTCATTAAGTTAATATAATATGATACAAGTTGTTTACAAATATCTGATTGCACTTGACTCTAGAATGTTGATAAACTAAAGAATTATTTTGGTCTTATCTTAAGAAGTTCAACTCAACAAAATCTCAAAATCATAATATTCAGTGCATAATTTATAGAGCCCTCATGCATCGCGCGGGGATAAAAACTAGTACTACTCTAAAACGAATTACAACATTAAAGTTTCTTATACATACAACCACTCCACTTGGAAAAAAAAAGGCTTCTTAATGTTGACATGCCTCATAATAAACGCACCTGCATATTCTCACGCTTCCTTCTCTCGAAAAACCAATAGGCGAAGCCATTTCAGCCTCACTCTCTAGTAAATTACTCACCCAAACCCTTTCAATTCCTACGATAAGTGTATTCGTCATAAAAATGGAAGTTACAAGAAAGATACAAACTCTTCCTTTTACTGAATTTGAATCCGAATCCAAATCCCCTAATCTTTATGTGTTTTCCTAGGGCTTTCATTTTTTTAGTTCAAATATCTAGGTTTGGACTCCAATATCTCAAGTATACTCCATCTTTTTCATTTGACTTTGTGTTTTAAATTCTACAGGTTTTAATTTTAGGTTTAAATTAGTTTTAGTATCTGGTGTTTACATTTTCCTATTTTATGGGGCAGTATTCAAATGATTTGGAGAACTATGTTTGATGCAAATAGTTTAGCTGGCTCAAGAACTGTTATCATTTACTTACTGTTCAACTAAGTTAATGTTATTAGTTAAACAGTTCTATTAAAGTCATTGTTCAACAAATAAGACGTAACACAACTGTATTTTCTTACTCCAATATATATTAGCCTTTTTCATTTTTTTTTATTGATTTAAGTTTTTTTGGGAAATTATTACAGCAACATATTTGATCTTACGTTTAATCTTAGACATAATATATAGAGTTATTGAGGATTAACCAAAGTTTTTCTCCCAAAATCTTTTCTTAAGGTTATGTTTGAGTTTTCAACTTTGTAATCCATTTTAACTTTATCTTATTGATTTATCATTGCACTACATTTGGGTGGAAATGATTCAAGCTTTGTGGTATATTTTTCTTAATGGACGTGAGTTTTAGGAATTAAGGTTAAACTTATAACTCCATATGCTTTCTTTTCCTCTAACTTTGTAACATATTTTATTATGTTGTTTTCATATAATATGCAGGTGGAATTTGTTGCAAAACATGATTTTTTACCATGTCAAGTATTATACTCTCCCGAACATTCAAATGGAAAGAAGATGATCATTCTCACTATAGTAAATTGTCTTTTTATTCCTAAATTCAAATATAGTAAGTCAATCATCTGAAAATAATGTTTTATTTTTATTTTTTCGGTGCTATGAACACTACGGGATATGGAAATGGTGTGGTGCCCTTCCATTTAACTTCACTTTTAAATTTGTAAATTGTCAGCCTAACAAATAATCTTAGTATCCAATAATTCTTTTATACTGGTTCTTTATTTGATTAGTTTTTAGGTATCTTTTAAATAAATGTTATAACACACCCGCGCATCGCGCGGGTTATATGCTAGTACTTTATATAATTTCATCTTCATTTCGAGAGAGATTCAATTTAAGAGTAAGTTTGAGTGAGTTTTTTAATTTGAAATGATTGATATTATTAGAAAAACTAGTATACATGTACAAGTATATATATATATATATATATATATATATATATATATATATATATATATATATATATAGAGAGAGAGAGAGAGAGAGAGAGAGAGAGAGAGAGAGAGAGAGAGACTTTAATACATACCAAATTTACATGCCTTTTTTTTAAATAGTAAAAAAAATAATTTTGATTTGAATTCTTTTATATGTTATTTAAACATTTCAAGGGACCTGTATAAAAAAATCATTTAGAAATAACTTTTTTTTTGCTAATTTTAAAAAATTGATCAAACTTTCACACCTTTTAAAGCACTTTAAAAGTTGTGAAAGTTTGACCAATTTTTTAAAAATAGCAAAAAAGGTTATTTTGAATCGATTTTTTTTATATGTGTCCCTTGAAATGTTTAAATATCACATAAAAAATTCAACTCAAAAATATTTTTTAATATTTTATTAAAATAAGTTTGCGCTAGTAAGTACGTAAACTTGGTATGTATGAGAGTCTGCCTTATATATATATATATATGTATCGTCTAAAACTAGTATATGAATTTTTGGGTCTTAGTTGTGATATAGTAATTATAGGCCATAACAAATAAAGAAATTATCACTACTAACGTGTCAATTTGGGAAGAATATAAAAGGATGAGAGACAAAGAAGGAAACCAAAGAATAACATGGTTCGGTTCAAAGCAGTGTCTACGTCCACAGGTGCGTTCTGATTGTATGTCTTTCAATGGACAGTGTCCTTGAAAGGAATGATTATAAGCTCTTTAAGTTCTTTCTCGGGTTTGGTCTATAGCCGTTAGGTAAAATATTTTTGGATCCCTTATTCTGTGGGATTGAGTGTTATCTATAGTTAGTTACTAGTGAGAGAGAGAGAGAGTAGTGGGATAGGTTGAGGGTGTAATACCCCGTAATTTTAAATGACTTTTAAAATGGGTTATATTTTAAATTAATGGATTAATTGGATTTTATTATTAATTAATTCATTCGGGTTTTATCCAGACGGTGGATATTAAAATGGATGATTCTGAATATTACTTAAAGATATTTAGGTAATATATGAATGTGATGTCATTGATATGACTGTATGATATAAATTCGGTAATTTATATTTTTAGTCAGACGCGGTATGAGACGTGTCGGGAGTAGTTTATTAAATTAAAAAGGAAATTTATTTTCTATCGACCTTATAGTCATTTCAACTGCGTCGTTGAGTCCGAAAGGTTCGAAATAGTCAGAAAAGTCTATTTGGATGTTAATTTTGAGTCTCGGGTCATTTGGAAATGAATAGACAACCCGAAAGGGCATTTTGGTCATTTTTTCTAGGGGGATGAATAGTGATTTCGGATTTTGGCCTATTATAAGTATTGGTAGATTAAGTGTATGTGGGTTATTCATCTCCTCTAAACAAAATAGAGAATTCATCTTCCTAGAGAGAGTGAAAGAGTGCTTGGGAAGGGAAAAACCTACATGGGAAGGAGAAGAACAAGAACCAAGGTTCACCACCACCAACCACCACCGGAGTTTGACCGGAGAAGGGACAACCAACTGAGATATACTACACCAAAGGATCAGACCTACAGTAAAGGCAAGTGTTTGATAATGGCAATTTAAGTTCGTATATTGTCCATGTTAGAATAGTATGAAAAGAGAAGATTATTCATGTTTGGAAGAAATAATGGAGTGATTAAATGGATTTCTGGAAACTGAAATGATATAGGAATTAAACTCATGTTTTAGGTTGATAATAATCCACGAAATAGTCATGAATCTGTTGAAGAAATTATGAAAACCATTGATGTGTTCTTGAAGTTAATATGTTGATGATTTTCTGGAAATAAGGAGATAAACATGCTTTTTAATCCAATCCCTTGATGATTCTAGGATGTTTAGAGTATTGGAAATAGTTCATATATGTTGATATATCATGTAGTAAAGATTATAAGTCATTTGGGATGTTTAGATGAAGGTTTAAATGGTCATAAGTTGCTAAACCCATAGTTGCAGAAAATGCAGAAAACCAGGCTGTGACCTGAGGGATCGATCGATCGACCCCTGCCTTCGATCGATCGACCTCCCCAGAATATGTAAAGTTGTTTCTTTTTAAATGTTGATTCTTATCCCAAACCTTTTTTGGATCTTTGGTGATTATTATTTGGATATTATGGGACTTAGAAAATATCAGTAAACCCTTGATAAGATTTGAATTAATTTGATTTGGATTCAAGTGATTAAAATGTTGAAAATTATATCGAATGGAATTTCGGTTGCTAGATTCATTTGTTAAATTATAAATGGAGATGTATGAGGATTAAAGATAGGATCAGTAGGGGTGATTGAATATAACACCTGGGTATCCTTAAGTTTACAAGAGGGTTTAATCCTAAGTGAAAGAAGATGTGTTTATAAGAGATTTGAAACTATCGATTTTAACCTTAATTAAAAGGAGAACTAAACTCGTAGTAATTCTGGAGAAATGATGTTATGGACCAGTAGGATATTAGTGAATTCTTACTGAATATATGTTGAGTAAAAACCTATTTAAATATTGTGTATTGAGTGAGGGTAGCCTTAGGGTTACAATTTGAACATCTAGGACTGAGTTTAAGCTCAATATTGATTTCGCAAGGACGGAGTGTAATATAAGAGTGTATTGGTGTGTCTCCTGGATAGAGATGGGAGTTTAGAACACATTTGGTTGAAAGAAGGTATGAGGTTATCCCGATCGCATAGTTGAAGTTGTCGGACCTCCTCGATCGACAAAGTTAAGTAGTAGTGTATTGGAGGGGTTCCTTGTTTGGATTTCGCTTTGCGAGACGCTCCGCGCATGAACCTTAACGACGTCGGGAGTGGAGAGATGTTATAGGATGCGAGGATAATTAAATTATGAAGTAAAGATATGATATTTTAATACGTGGAATTTAAAAGAGATATAATGCTACGTATGGAAAATATCTTAGGGTAGTGATAATTACCTTATTGATATTATATTATAGTTATGATAATACCTATTGGATTGATTGATGATTTATGTGTATGACATACCTAGCTTACTTGCTATCGGTGGGAGGTTTGCGCGTGAGGGCAGTCATATCCTGATGAATTCATGGGATCTTTGATTTGTCGCTCGAGAACATAGGTCTATGAAAGACTTATCGGGGAGTTGATAAGTCCGCTGACTGTGGGTACATAGGTATGTGCGTGACCCATGGATATGAGAACTATGTCCGCCTCCAATTTGTTTGTTGTTGTTTGTGGTTCGTGGAATCTTACCGAACCTTTAGTCCCCTATTCGGCGACCTGCGATGATGGGACATGATAGCAGAGTAATGCATTACACC
The DNA here is from genome assembly GCA_949130495.1 of Sambucus nigra. Classification (NCBI taxonomy): domain Eukaryota; kingdom Viridiplantae; phylum Streptophyta; class Magnoliopsida; order Dipsacales; family Adoxaceae; genus Sambucus; species Sambucus nigra. The sequence goes on from OX422219.1 coordinate 64,184,644, forward strand.
GCAGCTGTGACTCGGGGTGCCGTATTATATATGAATATATATATATATATATATATATATATATATATATAATGGATTAAATGATTGAATGGATATATTGTGGTTAAATCCATCTACGGTGATAATTGTAGATAACGGTGAATAGAGAAAGATAATGGAATTAAGTTAATGAATGTTTATGCTTATAGAATTGAAAAGCTTAACTCATGTTAATGAGAAACGATTCATATTAATGAGTAATGATTCATGTTAATGAGAAACTAATCATATAAAGGAGAAATTTAAATGAATAATAATGTGACGTATGGTATGGGACATACGGGGATTATGAAATGGGAATGGAATTATAATATGGAGACTAGAAAAGAGGAACCATTAACTAGGAGGTTAATAGGAAACATTAAGTGTGCACTCTAGTTGAGAGGTGAGAATAACAAGTGAGAGTTGGATCTAACATGTACATAATAAATGCTTTATTGCACTTGTTAAATACTTGTTGTTTTAAAAATCATCAACACATTCGGGCTCTGACCCGTTTCCTTGCATATTTTCTCTTCTATTGTATCTCTATATCAGGTGTCCAGCAACAGGGACGCCAACCATAGTTGATTGTGACGATCTATGGAGCTATGGAGTTTTGCTTAGACGCCTATCTTCATTTGATTCACAGTATTCTTAGTTAGGTCATGTCGCCCAAAGGATTTTCAGTTATCTTTTCTATCGAGGTCAAATACTATTGTATTCGGGTCTTTTTAATACAGTTGTTATTGATGGGATTACTGTAATGGATTAATATTAGTTGGGAATGTTTATTCCAATTGCATTTAAATTCTTTTTTGTTATTTATTGGTTTATCAGTGTTGTAGAAAAAAATGTGTAGTGTTATTCTTAAACTAAAAATGGTTTTGTTGAAATTTAAATTTGGAAAGTTTTTTACACCAGCTTAATTGAGTATTGGGTGAATTGTAAATATTTTCGACAGTGATGCTAAGAATGAGCCAACTGTATATTCTGTTTTAATTTGGTATGGGACTGGCCACCTGGTATTTAATTAGGTGGGGTGTTACAGAGGGCCTTTATAGATCAGACAATTACATTTTTTACATTTTAAGAGACGGTTAATGATGAGTTTGTTACAACACGATAAAGGTGGAGTATTACATAATTTACTCACGTGTGCAAGTGGGATAAACATGACAGCTGGTACTCCATCACGGGGTGTAAACTGGTGCAAGGCTTGCATTGACGGGTTTAATTAACGTTATTAACTAACACCGTGTTAACGATAATGAGACGGTTAGTTATATGGCATGGCTGAGCATATTTATACCTGAACCAACCACATTGCTCATAGCCGACCAGGTTATGTGTCAAGCCAACCTCTCTTTCCACCTTAAATGAGCACATGTGTCACCTACTGGGAGGTTCATAAGGCGTCCCATATTTATGGTGTAACAAAATCCCCCAAGACTTCATTCATGACGGGAACTTGTAGTAGGTCCTATGGAGTATTGGATCTTTAGAGGAGTAGTTAGGTGAAATGAATGAATGGAGTATTTAAAAGTAGCATGTGGTCATCTTTAAATTTTGCTCAGCGCACGCCGAGTAGATACATTTGTAATATTTGGGTTTTTGACTGTGGACTGACATGTGTCAAATAATTTGGACTGGCATGTGATGTAATAGTCACACACATTTGGGAAAGCGCGCATTTTTATTCTTTGTACCTATAATGCCATTTGCTTTTCCAAGATGACATCACTTGTCATGATTAAACAAACTTGATGCCAAACAAAAAGTATTCGAAAGCCCAAAGCTCCATTGTTTGAACTCCTTCAATGTTTTAAATCTTCCGAGCATTTTAGAGAGAGAGAAGGAGATCATCCCATCTCTAGAGCTTCTTTGTCTGCGATAACTTTCCTCTATTTTTGGCGAAGTTCCTTCTTTTACTTGTCTATATTCAGTCCTCTTTAGGATTTTAAGGTAGGTAACTACTTGACCTCTTAAGGTTTTAGGGTTTTCTCCCAGCTTCTGCAAGTTTTTAATGGTTATCTTCGTCCATTGTTTTTTTTTTATTTTTTGAATCGCGTGGTACTTGGTGTTGATATTTGGAAGGTTAATCGTTTAGGTGGTCATTTAGTTGGTTGGCCAAGGATTACGCCATTTTAAGGGCTTTTATGAGCTACAGTATTCGTGCGAAAACCCTGACTTCATTGTTCTTATAGCTCCAAAACTTTACCATACCCTAATTTTATTGAGTTTTAATGAGTTACGAACCCCACGTGTATCAATGGCTAAAGTATTTGTCTGAGTTGGAGGTTAATTGTCCAAGTACACTTGTCAGGAGGTTTCTAAAGTCCCTACAAGTTATCCTCCCCAAAGACGAGCATGGGTATCCCAATTATACCCCTAAAACGGCTTCTTCTGGCGATTCTACCCCACTGCCGTCCGGAGTAGCATTCGAGGGTCCTGAATTTGTTGGATTAAAAGCATCAAATCCAGTAGGTGTTGAGAATTTTGTAAACACTGTGTCGATGTCTATCATAGATTTGGACTTTTATTCCAAAAGAGTCGCGTCTGACAGAGCAACACCGGTAAGTATTATCCATTCCCCTTCCCTTATTGAAGAACCAGTTGGTGAAGAACCAATTGATGAAGAGAATTCTTTAGGAGACTCTTTGAACTCTTATGATCCCTCAACTAATGACGTCAGGTGGTATGCATGTGATATCGTAGAGGATGAATTAGATATCCTGAGGGAGAAATACAGTATTTTCATTATCATCTCCATTAGGTTTCCCACTAGTGAGGAGAAAGTTTATGACACTTCCTATTTGAATGAAATTTGTCTTCTTTTATGGGACCTTCAAGTCAGACTTCGCCTACCTTTCACTACACCAAAATTACTAACTTGTCACGGTTAAAAACCTTGACAAGTCAAACTAGCCACGATCTTTGACCATGACAAGTTTGAGGGTGACAAAGGAATTTATCACGGACTTGTCACGGTCTTTGACCTTGACAAATTTATCACGGTCTTTGACCTTGACAAATTTGTCACAGACTTTGACCGGGACAAGCCCGTGACAAAACTTTAAACTTGTCAAGGTCAAAGTCCGTGATAAATAAAAAATTATCATGAACTTTGACGGTGACAAGTCCGTGACAAGTTTCCTTTGTCACGGACTTGTCACGATCAAAATTCGTGACAAATCTGAGCAATTTTAAAAAACAATACTGGGCAGTATGGCCACTGCCACTGCCCAGCTGTATATTTGTACATGTTATAACAAAATTTAATCGGTCCAAATAGAATATATATCAAGCAACCAAACCAAAATGTAAATATCCATAACCAACATGTAAATATCAATAACCAAATACAAATATTCATATCCAAACCAATATGTACCAAATCAAAAAAATACAAATAATGTCATGGACTAGGGTCTAGAACAAGTCGGAGGATGAAGGAAGGCCACACAATATATGCACTAATACTCATCAATTCGCCGAACAACACATTATTCGTGCAACCACAAATATGAGTTCTCCTTTTTGGCTAAAACATGCATGACGAGATCCTCTGCCTCAATGTTTTATAGGGGACGTCCATGAACCACCATACCTAGGTGGGTGTCCGGGTCCCTCAACCCCCTCGCTATTGGCTCCCTACCAAACATATCGATTAAAAACACGCTCATCCAACCGATTGTTGACATAGGTCGTTCGATGGGGATCAAGATGGTAAGTGGATCATATAAGGGTGGCGCGTTCGTGCATATCGGCGATGAAGCAGTAACATCCTCGTCTACCTCCTTCCCCTTCCACTTCCCCTTGCCCTTGCACTTATCGGAGGTGGACCCCCACCAACCCTTCACGAAGGCATTCATATCTAGGATCGTCGCCTCCAACCTTGATAGATTATTGTCATGGTGTCCACCTTATGAGCTAACCTGGTGTTGCTCGTCTCCATTTCGATGCTCCTAGACTTCCCCACCCGATAGCTCACCCCCTATTCCTCCCTTTGCGATCCACCCCGAGCACTTGGCTGAGGGAATTTGTATCCAAAGATGCTTTGTCGGCATCAGACTGCGACTCATGCACTTCCTTAAGATTTCCCTAAAACGATAAAAAGTGCACAATTAGTTAATTAAGTTAATAAAAAAATTATAACGTAATTAAAAAAATTAACAATTATAACTGACAATCGTGTTTGCGACGCTCGAGGACACGTCCTTATCCTTGCCTTTCTTCGTTCGAATTACCACATAGGCATCGAGCCTATGTGGCCTACCGTCAGGGCCACTCCCCATCTCCTAAATTAAAATAATAATTAGTAAGTAATGCAAAGTAATGCTAAGTTAGAATAACATAAAATTAAAATTAAAGAAAAATAAAAACTTACCATCCTGTGCTCCACCTCGTCGTAAGACGTCCACCCGGAGTAATGCACGTCCACCTTTTTCGCTCAATTTTTCCTCCCCGATTGACGAGATTCCAATTATCGCTCATTGATCTCATTGTCGACAAACTGCTGTCACTGTGCCAATGAGATCGACTCCTTCAAGGAGATGGTGTCGCGCACTCTTAGAATGGACTTCCGGGGCTTCCCAAAGTACGGTGCTTGCATATTTTGTTTCCACGTCTTATACTGATTCCTCAACTGTTCCAACGTGGAGTAGCGGACATGTAGTGGAAGGCCGGATTGATTCTGTCAAACAAATACAAACCAAAAAGAAAGTAAGTGTTAGTTGTTTATAAATATAAATATAAATACATTACCTGTAGTGCCTCCCAGATGCCTATCTTGAGCTTATTTGGTACGGCCCTCCAATCAGTGTACCCCAGGCCAATGATCGCCGTCAGTAACTCCAGGGATCTAGGCAATAATGTCGTCTTGTTTTCGACGACGGACCCCAATTTGCCCCATTTGGGGGGTATAGTGGACGAGGAGCCATCGTCACCTCCGCTACCGCGCTGGAATGAAGATATTTTCTGCTAAAATTGTTATTATTAGTACAATTATGTATATAGACTTTGAATTAATGCTCAAATCCGATAATAACAAAGCATTAGAAGAATTTAAATTCAATTTTAATTCGAAATTAAAATTAAAATTAAAATTCAATTTATAATACTAATTCCTATTTTTTTTTATCTCCTCTAAAGGGTGAGTGGTCCTATCCCATCCAAGGCCGCATATTTCTATAATATACTTAACAACTCATGCACATTATTCCAATTTGAGGAAAATTTGGTAGCATATCTCCATAGTTCTCCAAGTAGGTGACATATATTTGCAAGTGTAAGTATTATTTCAATTTATTAATTGAAATAACACTTAATATGGCATCATCTAGTATGTACCCAAATAACATTAAGGTACGACAACAGAACTTCCCCCAAAAGTAACAAGTTTAAGCCACTAAGAATATTATTATACAGAAATTATGCAGTTTCAAACTGTCCAAATGGGACAATTATAGAGATCTCATTACATGGATAATGACTCTCGAACGGGTCTAAGGGTTATTGAATGCATACACATAAGAACTAAAAGGCTAGTATCTTTGCGCACTATATGTAAGGGCTATAGTATGCTTCATTTAATTATGTCTTATTTTATTCGATTATTACATAGTTATGTTTCATTTTTCATCACAATCCTCGTTACTTATTCAGTAATAATGTTTATAGTGATTATTTATACATAGTTATGTTTCATTTCGCATTTCTAATTGTTTAACAACAAGATTTTAAAATTTATAATATCTTTCGTTTAATTATGTCTTATTTATATTCGGTTTAGTCACAACCCTAAATTTTAGAAAGGCCTAGGGTCAACCAACTCAATGGACATCTAAGTGTTCAAATCCACCAGTCGACAATAATTCAAGAATCCAAAACAACAATGCAAATAATAACGCAATATATTAGAAATTCCTAGGGCCAACCAACTCAATGACCATCTAAATGTTCAAATCCACCAGTCAACAACAATTGGAGAATCCCAAACAATTCAACAATCTCTATGTATATATATACACATGTATATGGTTTTAGATTATACCCTTATCACAATCACGTATATGGTTTTAGATTTCAATATACCCAATTGCGTATAAATAAAAAATAAATGTACAAAGATTACACAACATTATACCCAATTTCAGTTTTATACCCAATTTTAATTTGAATTTCACGTTTACACAATAATATGTCAATTTCATATTTATACCCAATTTTAGTTTCATATTTACACAACAAAGGGGATTAAATTTCAAATTTGTGCAAATTTTATATAAACACTAAATTAATCACACACACACGTAAAAATTCATGCACACACACACACACACACACACACACACACACACACACACACACACACACATATGTATAGAAAAAATCATACACACAATTAATCTAACACACATGCATAAGCATGTACTCTCACACACACGCACACATAAAATCATACACATACAGAAAAAACCACAGACACGCATATATACACACACACACATAAAGGAGAGAGAGAGAGAGAGAGAAATGAGGGAAATGAAATGGGAAAAAAAAAATAATGCCTACGTTTTTTAGTTAAGACACTTGTCACGGACCTGTTAAGGTCTTTGACCGTGACAACTTTATGAAATTGTCCGATCAAAGACCGTGACAAGTCCGTGATAAGTGTACTTGTCACAGTCATTGACCGTGATAAAAAACATGTGTTTTTTTTGTCGCGGTCAAAGACTGTGACAAGGGTGTCTGGGTCAAGGGTGGCATTTTAGCCTTTTTGTTGTAATGTTTACACCCTGTTATTAGGTCCATTATAAATGGGTATGGTGTTACCCTCAACCATCTCCCCCCCATTGCTTGTGGGATTATCCTGGGAGTTATAATCATTTGGAAGGCATAGATTGGATTTAACCTTATTGGGGACATATTCAAGTATGTCCATGGCCTGAAAGACAATGCTAAGGCTCCTGGGTAATATATTACTTTTCTCCTAGGAACTCACATCTGAGAATGGTTAATGTTATCCAGACCAGTAATCATAGTTGGAAAGGTTAGTTTGTGTTTGCAAGGGGTGATTGGGATTTCAGGAGCCATGAAAAGGATAGGTCCTATAAAGTTCCACGTAAGTGGAATGGGTCAAACATAATAGGTAAATATTCATTACAATTTCTTTCATACTATCTCTCTTTAAGTTGTATTGTTCTGATGTTCTTGCCACCCATTTTAGTGAAAAAAAGTCTAAAGCTTCCAGTTGTAGTGCAAGACCTGGTAGAGGTTTACTGTGTAACCATGCCTCCCACATTTGAAGATTTATTTTCTTTGTCTAAATTCATAAGAATCGGGGGGTTCCTCCAATAGAGGTAGCAATCCCTTTGGAAGAAGGAGTGTTTTTCGAGACAAACCCAAAGACACAAGCTGATCATGGTATTGAGGCCGAAGCTAAAATAGGTAACTAATTTTGATTAGTCATGAATATTGCATATCCGCGCCCGTTATCTTTATGCATTCTAATAATTTTTGTGTTACTTATGCCTATATTTATGCTCGTTAACCAGACAACCTCAGTTTTGGATATATATCTATGCTTTGCAGGGTTTAATTGAGCTTTTGTCGGTATTGAAACAATTAAAGTGAGGATTGATTGCATTTTGAAAGAGTTTCGTCATTGGACTCAAATTTAAAGGGAATTTAGTGATTTCACACTTCATCTCCTGTTCAGTGGAATTCCACAAAAGCATATTTCGTTGAGTTAGCTTCGTGTGGCCGTAAACGGCACGTCGTTTTGAGTTTGGACGAAGATGTTATGGGCATTTTTTAAAAGCACTTTTCATCAAATTTGAAGGAGAAAGAACACCAGGAAACAGTGGACTGGTCGACTGGCCTGAGCCCCCGATCGATAGGTGATTGAAAATTTAGCCTACGAAGAAAACATGGGACTTCTCCTCAGTCGATCGGTCATAGTAGTTATCCGACTCCTTTTTTCTTTTATTTCTTTTGTAACTTACTATAAATAGAACCCTTAGTTTTTTTTATAAAAAAATATATTCTTTTAGTTAGGTTTAGGTTTTTGTTCTCTTTGGGAAGCTAGGGTTTCGAGAAGACTTTGGGTGTGCCTTTTCTCCCTCCTAGGGTTTCCCCATGTAGGTTGTCTAAGAACACTATTCATCTTCTTCCTCTTTAATCCAAGCTTCCATTGTTTATTTATTGCTTTGTTTTTTATTTATTTTCTTTGTAACTTAGGTTTATTATTTATTTATTGCTTTCATTTATTGCTTCCAGTTACTTTCTTCCATTTAAATACATGTCATTTAATATGCTTTCTAGCTAATTTAGTTAAGGTTGAGATTGATTGAACTCACCATGGGTTGATTTGGTGATGGAGTTTATGAGTTTCATTCTATTGGGCTGTTCTTGATTTTATGCCTAGGAGAACTCACGTTATATATCATGTATGCTCTGTATTTACGACCTTGCATGTGTAATTTCAGGGGAATTTGTTGACGCCAAAATCATAGTAGACTTTTATGACGATTTAGGGGGTGACAACTTTAGATTTAATTAGTCGATGAAATGAGATTCAATCTTGATAAACTTGTAGTCCCATGTAACTAATTATACTAATTAATCTGAGGTGAGGGATATTAGTCTCAATCTAAATAGTTTTTATTCCTTTTGTTAACAGTAGTTTAAATACACATGCCTAGATTATCTTTTCTTTTTGTTAACGTTATCTTTTACACTTTTATTCCTAATGTATTAAATCAATATAATTCTAGCTGTTAGTCTCTGTGGATTTTCGATACCTGGACTGACCGTTGTACTCCCTTAAAAGAGTGTAGTGATAGTCTAGGTTTTTGCATAGCGATGGGAGCTGAGCATAACGACCGACGTAAATCTACTGACACTGTGCTACTTTTCACCCTGCTGTCAAAATGGCGTCGTTGCCGGGAACTTGGTCATTTTAGAATTTAATTTATTTAGTATTTCATAGTATTTTCTTTCTCTTTGTATTCTTTGTTAATTATTTTTATAGGACTTCTACATTTGAGCACCATGAAATGCTTGAATTTTTTCGGACGCACATCGCTTTGTGGAATTTGGTATCTCAAGTCGTATTTGGGATAATCATGTCTTATTCCAATTATTTCGGTAATCGCAAGGGTAATTCTCAAAATCCGCCTACACCTATGACTTTTGGTCAATACTTACAAGCCCCAAAAAATGAAACATCTAAGATGTCTTTGGATGAGTATTACTAAAGTGAAGTATTGGATTACGGGAATTTTGAGTATGATTATTTCGAATTCGGGCCTCAAAATCCTTATGATTAGAATTTTGAAATGAATTGCAATAGCTTTCAAAATTCTTATGATAATGATTTTTATAGTTGTTCCGAGAATCGTTTCCAAACTTTTCATCATCAAGAATCGGTGCCTCCACCTATGACCTTGCGTGAGGGTTTGCGCATTCTTGAAAAGAAAATTTGAAAATCTTTATCGGGAAGAAAATCGTTGTTGGGGACAAGAGTTAGATGCATTATTAGAATTCGACGATAATTTTTCATTTGAGCCTTTCGATGTCGAGGAATGTTTCAACCAAATGAGGATTTTGTGCCTACTCTGGAACAAACCATTCTTGACTTAGCCCATAGTATAGTAGAGAATGAAAGGGAGGAAGAAATGGATGTAGTATCCATTTGCAATAAAATTATTTCTTCTTTGATTCTCAAAGAAGAAAGTTTCATTAAAAATGATCCTTTCTCCTTCTAAATTCAATCTCTGAGCGATGATAAATCATCTCTTGAGATTGAATGTCTTTTTACCCATCTTTATTCTATATTGTCACACCAATATAAGTACCCAATGAATCGGTTCCAAACTTTAAAATGTTTAACCCTTTCACCGATGAGGAGTACTTACTCAAGTTGCTTTCTATGAAGGAAATTTTTCCTCCATGTGGGCCACCTCCCATTCCAATTGCAAAATATTTGGGAGGAAATTTTATTTTTTTGGACCCCACTTTTTTTGTCACCTGTTTTATCTAAATCCCCCATCATCCCTCCAAATTTTTTAATTAGTGATGGTTAATTTCTTTCGCCTTACACATGCCTTCCGTTGTTTGAACGAAATTCCTATTTTTCGAAAGGTATGCATGAAAGGGAGGGTCCCCATTGATCCTCCAAGTCAAATTGTATTTTGATGGACCCTAAAAAATTTCAACTTCTAGTGTATAGTTAGTTAGAAGTTAAAATTGTACGTTGTAAATAGTTCATTTTTTTTCTTCATTTTTCTTTTTTTCTTACTTATTGTCTAGTGTAATTAGTTAATGATTTAGTTCTTTTTTTGTTATGCTTGGTACTAACATGTTTTGTAAAGACATTGGACTTGTAATTTTAGGAGATTGATCCATTTTAGATAATATCGCTCTTTTCCTTTCTTTAACTTGGTTTTAATTCACATCGAGGACAATGTCAGATTTAAGTTACGGGGTGTGGGATATTCTATCCATTCATTAGTAGTTTCTTTGATTTGATTATATGTTCTTTCCAAGAATGCTTTTCTTGTAAAAAAAATAAAATTTTCAAAAAGATTTTCTTTCTTTTTTCGCCTTTATTGGGCATTTTGCCTCTGTTTTCGATGATAAATTTTAATAAATGCCCGATCTAATAGACAATTCAATGATGCATGTTCTCGATTTTAGAAGTTATTAGACTTTGGTCCTCAATCATTGATACTATGAATAATAGTATGAATTAAACTTTAATCCCATGATCACATGAACTATTCTTGCTTTATTGATTTGGTTTAAGATTTTTATAACTCGATAATCTTTTATTGCATTGCATATACTTACACCTCGTGAGATTTGGGCTTTTCTTCATTTGTGAGTTCTATACACTTCTCTTTCCTCTTTGAAAACGTTATAGTCGTTGGTAATCTCACTATTCTTTCATTAATCGTTTATTAATTGAGTTTATATATGAAATGTGTTGCTTAAGCATGGATTTTAAAGCTGTTTTGACTCGAGAATTGCCTGAACTTTAGGAAATTATCACAGTCCATCTTTGTTTTATCCCCCATATTGACCTTCACTTCACTTTTCATGTTATCCCTTGTCAACCCCTTTGATCCTTAATATAGCTTTCGTGTCATAACCCCAAATCCTATAATCAACTACACATTGGAGTTATAAACCATATGTATCACCTTCCATACCTTTGTTTGGAATGATGCTTGGGATTGGATGATGTTCTTGTTATGTGGTTACAATTAAGCATGTGAGAGTGAGAAAAGTAAAGAAAAGAAATAAGTGAAAAAGAGAAGAAAAAGAGAAAGTTGAAAACCAAAGAAAATAAAAGAAGAAGTGAGAAAAAGAAGAAAAGAAAAGAAAAATAATTTTGTATATGGTGTATATATTGTTCAATAAGCTTTGTTTACTCTCTTCATTATTGTATTCAATGCTTGTTATGGAACCGTATTCCAAATTTTATCTCCGAACACTTTGAATCTGTACATATTTCCTTCGTTTCATAACCCGAGCCTAACCTACATTTCACCCCTATACAAGTTCTATGTGATCCTAGGGTTATTCAATTCAAAAGTTTAAATAGTTTTGATAATCTGTGAAAATACATTTTGCCTCCTTTAATGACGGTATCTTTCATTGAGATTACATGTTTTTCAGTTTTTATATAGCGTTGTTCATTATTGAAATGTGCGCGACCTAGTTTCCAGTTACATGTACTCTTTGTGCCCACATGTCTTGTGTATTACTTCCCATTTCATAGTGATTTCATTTGTTGAGTGTAATATCCAGTGAGGATTTACATACATGCACGCTTTAACTCTTATCCGATTTATTTAAGTTTTTGTCAAACCATACTTTGCATGTGCTCGCTCCCCTCCTACATTTTAAGGTTTCATTTCTACGAAGCTCATTCTATAATGTTAATAATACATACTTTTGTGTGAATTCATTCACTTTGCTAATAACGTGTATGAAATCTTATTCGTCATTATTGGGCTTGTTGCATGTTGGTTGGCCATACTTTGAGGAAATATTGATGTTTGTGGGTTTCATCCCTGAAAACCCTTACGAGACAACACTCATCGACTAGGGTAACCTAGGGGTTTAATGGCTTATTGCATATGTTAAATGTAATTATGTTCCCTACGAAAGTGAATTTATAGTTTAATGCATATATACGTTTTGTACCACCTTTCGTGGACTGGTTTTATTTGTTTCACCACTAGGGACTAGAAATGTCTAAGTTAGGGGGTGTGATTAGTCACGGATATTGCAATTCGCGCCCTTATATTTATGCGTTCTAGAACGTTTTGTGTTCCTTATGTCTATATTTATGCTCGTTAACCACAAAATTTTGGTTTTGGATATATATGCTTTGGAGGGCTTAATTGAGCTTTTGTAGGTATTGGAATGCTTAAAGTGAGGATTTCTTGAATTTTAGAGAATTTCGGTCGTTGGACTCAAGTTCAAGGGTAATTTAGTTAATTCACACTTCATCTCCTTCTCCGTGGAATTCCATGGAAGCGTAATTTTTTGAGTTAATTTTGCGTGGTCGTGAACAGCACATCGTTCCGAGTTCGAACAAAGAAGTTGTGGCCATTTCCGAAAATCACTTTTCATCCAATGTGCAGGAGAAAGAACACCAGGAAATAGCGGACCGGTCGACGACCCTGAGCCCCCGGTCGACCGATGATTCATAATTTATCCTACTAAGTAAACAAGGGACTTCTCAGCTTGGACTAAGTTGACCTCCCCCCTGGCACGGTCAACAGGTCATAGCAGTTATCCGACTCCTTTTTTCTTTTAGTTTCTTTTTCCTTTTTTCTTTTATTTCTTTTGTAACTTACTATAATTAGAACCCTTAGTTACTTTTGTAAAAAAAGATACTCTTTTAGTTAGTTTTAGGTTTTGGTTCTCTTTGGAAAGCAAGGGTTTGGAGAAGACTTTGGGTGTGCCATTTCTCCCTCCGAGGGTTTCCCCATATAGGTTATGTAAGAACACTATTCATCTTCTTCCTCTTTAATCCAAGCTTCCATTGTTTATTTATTTCTTTGTTGTTTATTTATTTGCTTTGTAACTTGGGTTTATTGCTTTAATTATTGTTTTCATTTATTTCTTCCTCTTACTTTCTTGCATTTAAATACATGTCATTTAATATTCTTTATAGCTAATTTAGTTAAGGTTGAGATTGATTGAACTCACCTTGGGTTGATATGGTTGCTTTGCTTTGGTGATGGAGTTTATGAGTTTAATTCGATTGGGTTGTTCTTGATTTTACGCTTAGGAAATTTAATGGTGTATATCATGTATGCTCCGTATTTACGACCTTGTGTGTGTAATTTCCAGGATATTTATTGACGTCAAAATTATAGTAGGCCTTTATGATGATTTAGGGGGTGACAACTCTAGATTTAATTAGTCGATTAATTGAGACTCAATCTTGATAAACTTATAGTTCCATGTAACCAATTATACTAATTAATCTGGGGTAAGGGATATTAGTCTCAATCTATAATTTGTGTTCCTTTTGTTAATCGTAGTTTAAATACACATGCCTATATTATCTTTTCTTTTTTGTTAACGTTATCTTTTACACTTTTATTCCTGACGTATTAAATAAATATAATTCTAGCAATTAGTCTCTGTAGATTTTTGATACCCGGATCGGCCGCTGTACTCCCTTAAAAGAGTGTAGTCATAGTCTAGATTTTTACATAGCAGTGGGAGGTGAGCATAACGACTGGTGTATATCTTTATACACTTGCGTCGTGGTTTCCCCATGCTGCCAATTTCCTTGTATGCTCATCCTTACTATATTTTTTAGTACTTCTCTAACTGTTATTCGTGTAGTTCCTTCTTTTATCTCTTAGAATCAACCTTCTGAATCTTCATTCGGAATGGCCCCCGGATAACTTGATCGAACATAAATGGACTAGGCCCATTGTAAGAAGATGGAGGTCGAGTAGAAAACAAAAGGACGATGTTAAATCTAGGTCCAAGAAAAAGGTGGATGCCCAAAAAAGAGTCGATGTTGAAGAGAGAAAACAAACAGAGGTTACTACTCGGTGGACTACTGAGGATGAGTCTATCGTAAGGGCCAAAGCGAAGGGGAAATCCCCCATATACCCCATCCTTATTTTAGTAGGGGATAAGAGGTCACTTGAAGACTCAAAGCCTCAAGGTGATATCAAGGATCCAAGAGTTGGAGTCATTGCTGAGAGAGTTCAGATTAAGGGTTGACCTTCTCGTCGTTTATTCCAAGCACAAGGATTGGCCTTACGTTAAGGGGAGGTTGGAGATTTTAATTTTGACCCTTACCACTTGGTGATATTAGAGGATTTAAAAAAATGAATCTATCTATCAGTATATGAACAATGCCATTGATCTTTATGGCTACCTTGGTTATAGTAAAGATTTTGAGTTTTTGAGGGCCTATGATCCCGATGCTCTGTGGAGGTTGGCCCAACATTATCTTATAGTGGTAAGTTTATTGTACTTGTTTTTATCTTTAATTTTCCCCATTTTATTACTTTTACACCATATTTTATTGACAAAACTCCGTAGCCACAACTACTTTGAGAGAGAAGGTTGTCACCAATCACGTAGGATATAAGGAGCAGAAAAAAATACTATAAAGGCACTGACTAAGGAGAACATCGAGTTGAAGGAGAACTTGAAGGAGTTCCAAGAAGACCTATGAAAGACTAGTTCTTGCCATATACTGGGAGATCAAACCGTTTTAAAGGGAGAGAAATCTAAATTCTCAAGGAGAGTAAGTTTTGAAATAGTGTTTTGGCCATACTGGGAGATCTAACCATTGGAATACTTTGAAATTAGAGTATGTTCTTGCCATATACAAAATGAAGCCATGTTCTGAAATCTAGCCTGATCGGAAATCGTTAAGGTTGACTGCTCCATAAATCTTTCTAGTTGTACATGATGGAGGTATGTTATTTTAATACCATTTTATGTTCCACATAATGAATATATATGATTATCATGAAGATTCAATATCTTTTACTAAGAACAATTATATCTGATAATTTAATCAATAATGTATTCTTGATTAAATATTATGGTGGTCTTAAGAATGATTTTACATGTGGTATGAGAGAGCTAAAGTTTAAGATCTCATGATTTTCCTTTATTGGTGTTTGCCTATAATACATTCAATCAATTTTTGTGTGTGCCTGAGCTTTTTTTGTGACATTTTTCGTCTGTCGCCTATACTCACTAGTCAAAATGTGAAAGGTCAAAACTTGATCGGAATTTTTTGAAACCCACATGGTCGACTGAAAATGTCGAAATAAACAAAACCCATTGTGAACAATGGGCCCCACCCAGTTTTGCGTTTTGATGTCATTTAGACCTTTAAAAATGCGTTTTTGCCATTTTTGGTAATAATGTCAACACTTATAACTCTTGTTTATAGTTTGATTTTACGATTCCACAAATTGGAGAGTGATCCTGAAAAGATTATTTATGTTAGCGTAATAAGTCAAAATTTTCCATTTTAAGAAAAATAAATAATTTTTTCATATTTTATGGTATAAATCACTACATATATTTTTTTTATTAAATGTTTTTTCTAATATTCAAGTTATGTATTATTTGTATTGACCAAGAGATTCAATATAAAATTTTGAATATTAGATGTATGATTATGTGTTTTACAATAACATTTCGGTAAATTAGATTATTGAGCATAATCTATATTTGGTACTTCAAAAGTCCAAATATAATTAATGTTTCGATACTAATATTTATATGATGTTAGATGTGGAAGACATTAAAGTGTCTTACTCTATAATTATAAATTTTAGATAATTGTGTATGCATTTCTTTTGGACCCTTAATTATACATTAAGTTTTGAGTACAATATTTTTGGGGGAATTGATTTTACATAAATAATGTTTACAACTTCGAGAAAAATTATTTTTGAATTCCGTCGAATGTTTTGAGATCCTGGAGTAATTTTCTTCTGTTCCATGATGCTAAATCCTTTTTTTTTCATTTTGGAAAAATTTGAGTTTCCCCATATTTCATGTTTATCTAGAATTGTTATAAACCTTGTTCTAATGATCCTATTTTAGTTGAATATTCGTGCGAAACATAGGCCAACATATTTCATATGGTAGGATATTAGACTTGTATTATTGTTAATATTCATATTTTTGACGAGTCTCGTGCAAAACATATTCCAACGATTCATATTATTGAATATTATGTTATTACTAATATTCATATTTTGATGAGTCTCGTGCCAAACACAGGCCAACGATTCATATTATTGAATATTATGTTATTGTTAATATTCATATTTTGATGAGTCTCGTGCCAAACACAGGACAATGATTCATATTATTGAATATTATGATATTCGTGTTTTAATGAGTCTCGTGCCAAACACATGCCAACGATTCATGTAGTTGAATATCAGAATTATTGTTTATTATAATTCTAGTACTCCCATTAAATTGAATTAAATGCCAAACACAGGCTACAATTCATATGTGCGGATACTGGATTTATGATTTGATTGCATGCATTCATATTGAATTCATGACTCGCCATTTTGAGACTGATAAGTAAGTATTCATTCAGTTTAATCAAAGGCCAAATACAAGCCGAGATTATATGTGAAGATATTATACTTGTAGTCATTTCAGATTATCCTAATGTTTGTTATAAGGTTAAATTCAAGCGCAACACATACTGAAATTCAAATCAAACAAACATTGGAATTTTTGTAAATATTAAATAATTGACATCAATATTATATAGTCATATTTACAAATACTACTAGTATGGCAGTTGTGATTATAACCGTATTGTGCATTAATATGACCATGAATGATTTGGGTCAATATTTATGATTTGTTACTCATACACAAATGGTGAAGTGAATGGAAATGATTCATGTTTTTCATTTACTATTATTCGTGTAATATCTTATGCAAAATCTTTGTCTATTTTATTTTCACATTATGTCTATATTTTCGTGAATTTAAAATTAAAAAATAGACAATTATATAATTTATTCGTGTATTACGGGTATTTTACACATGTATTCTTATCTCTAATATTTATATAATGTAAGGATTGATGTTCGTTAAAGTACTCCATTCCATAACAGATAAATATTGGACTAATGCATTCATATCATGCATATTTTGGTTGCCTATCGGTCCATGTATGCTAAGAATTATGATGTTGCACACATATTTGTGACACCCCGCCTGATCATGCCTTTATCAAATTAAACAGGATTTCCATCTGGTTCATTATTGACATTACTGTCGTAAAACTTATTAATTACTAATCACCAAATGATTACTTAATCCTGTGTCAAATTTCATCTTTTAAATAACCAAGTTAAGTACAATAAGAGACATAAAAAACCATCACAATATAAAAGAGCCTGAACATATCATAGGTATCTGAAACAAGTGCTAGCCGAATAAACATCGACTAGAAACTATCAAACCAAAATAAATCCAACACATAAAAAATATAGCTGATACAATCTGAACTGAAATAAAATGTACAACTGCCATGAGCAACATGCTCGAAAGTACAACCGAGATACTATCCCTATCTAGGAGTGAATAAAGGAAGCATCTAATGCAAGTCTTGCAGCACGCACATGTACCATAGCTACGTACCGTGGAATAAGATCACGTTTACCGTAGCTAAAAGGGTTTTGAAAATATTTGATAGCAAGGGTTAGAACACAAAACATTTTGAAAATATTTAGCAAGTGAATTAAATTTCATTAAATTAAAATGCATGAATGCTCTTCATATTTAAGTTAGCATCGCACTCTCTTGAGGACCGACTCACCCCTCAACTAATGTACACACCTACCATTTCTCTATATAACCCACCTAGTCATCTACCCCGTAACGAGTTCTTGTTATATAGTTCCTTCCTGTCATCCTACTCTAGCCCGAGTATGTTTAATATATGATTTATAAGCTGTAGATCACATTAACTTAACAAATCATTATTTTCATTTGAGACCATATAACATTTTCACGAGTTATATAATAAAGAATGCAATTCACATCATGTATTTTACCTGTATGTAATTATCTCCCCCCCCACACATATATATAACCATCCTCCCGAGTAGGCACTCACCGGATGTTCTCCATAATGCTATCAATCCATGTATATGTGACACCCCGACTAATTAAATACCGAGTAGATACTCTTTTATTAAATTAATACAAAATGCCAAGTTGGTTCAATAGCATCACTGTCGAAAACATTTTAATGATTTCTAACCACCTAGTATTTAAAAAGTAAGTTGTCAAATTTAAAATTAAATCTGATTAACATGCAATAAAAGAATTATGGAAGAATAACATAACCATTCACCATAAAGAAGCAATAGAATAACCAACAAATAATAATAAGTCTGGAGAAAATACTCCTCACAACAATCCCAATATGGAAATAAATAAAACAAGTATGCGTCCTGAATTAAATACAAACCAAAGTTTGAATAACTAAAATATAAAATGTCTCTAAAGAAATGGGCGACATGCCCTACAATGATGAAACTGAATATGGAGTCAAGACTATAAAAGAGGCGTCTACTGTCAAAGCCTTGTAACTCCCACAACAACTACAGCTCATCACCTGAATAGAATTCCTATGCATGGTGTCCTTGTGGCTGGGCACCTAAAAAGGTTTTTACAAAAATAGATTTGAAAGCAAACGGGTCAGAGCCCGAAAGTGGAGAGTATTTTAAAAACAGCAAGTGCTTTAATAAAATTTAAAACAATGAATGAA
Source organism: Sambucus nigra (assembly GCA_949130495.1). Classification (NCBI taxonomy): domain Eukaryota; kingdom Viridiplantae; phylum Streptophyta; class Magnoliopsida; order Dipsacales; family Adoxaceae; genus Sambucus; species Sambucus nigra. The sequence continues at coordinate 64,203,494 of OX422219.1, forward strand.
AAATACATGTTAGGACGTGCTCTCACATGAAATACTCACCTCTCGTCTAACTGTGCACTCCTAACGTTTTCGTACCCATTCATGTGTTTCTCATATCTATCTAGTTCAAAAGAGTTTCTAACATATCTACTCGGTTCACGTTTTAATTCCAACCTTAACAATTAAATAGAGAGTTATACTTTAATTCTCGGATTCCCAATTATTAACAAAACCATTTATTGGTATATATCCCCTTTTTATCTTTTCATAACGTTACAATAATCATACTCACAATTAAACATGACAATTCTTTTCAATTTATCGTATATTATTCTCAACATAAATATATAATACTAACACCCCGAGACTAAGCTACGGTGCACACATACTCTGCTATCCATCCCGGTACATCACGTACATAAGGATCACGAATTCCGAATCTCTTAGGAATCGTTCTCAGATAATAGCAAATCACAAACAATGGAGGCGAACACAGTCACATCACATGGGTCACGCACATACCTACGCTCCCACGATCAGCAGTCTTATTAACTTCCCAATAAGTCCTTCTCTGACCTATGTCCTCGAGGTACCAATCTAAATCCGGGCACACAAAGATTAGATGGCCCTAAGCGAACGTAAACCTCCCGTAATAGCAAGTATGGTAGGTATGTCATACTCATAAAATCATATACATATACTAAGCATGCACACATCTTAGATGTCTCAATATAATAAAGGTATATTCTATATCCTTATACCATTATTCCAATTTTATACATTTAAGTCTTCCGATAATACATAATGTAGGCTGTCGACACATCTCACATCATAGTTTCTTGTACTTAAGACTTATCTCAAAGGGATTATTAATTTTCCTATTATTCCCACATATAACATCATTATTCTTAAGGTCCTTACTTCTGCCCCAAACCTCATTTCATCAAATCATTCAAATTTACTCTTTTAACCCTAATATTATCTCACTCATCGAATTTCATTAGATTTTAGAATAATTCCTCAAATTGAATTCTAATTAACGTCCAAATTTTTATAACCATACCTACTGGTCTTCCTTAAGTCTAAGGATATTCATAAAGTTTCCAATGATAATTTTCTAAGGGTTAACATCATTAAAATTTAACTAGGGAAAATTTTACTCATTCTGGGAAGGTCGATCGATCGACCTTGAACATCGATCGATCGATGGTGGTCGATCGATCGACTGATGAATGTCGATCGATTGATTTCACTAGGTAGGCTACGGACTGCTTCGTTTTGCAGTCCTCAAATCATCCCAAAACTCCATTATAATGCATGAAACTCTAATTTAACGTTATAATATCATCATACAACCATCCTACAACATGGTTAACGTTCTAAAACCAATAAATCATCAACCAAGGGCTTTATTTAGATCAAAATTTCATCAAGAACCCTAGTTTTCTATTTCTTTCAAGAACAATAATAAATCTCTTCTTAAATCCGTGTTTAGATCATCAAGGGTTATATTTTGAATTCATAATTCGTCCAGAATATGTCTACATGCAATTCCTAACATGGTTCATAGTTTTAATCCTCAAATTCATGGGTCTATATCAATCTTCCAAGACAAAGTTCGATAATTACACTAAACATGGAAGAACACATTCATTGAATTAATTGTAACTAAATCACTTGCCTTATGTTCTTCAGATTAGTTGTTGGTTGGAGATGGTTGAATTCCTCTCTCTCTCTCTGCAGAATTCTCCTCTCTCTCTCTCTCTCTCTCTCTCTCTCTCTCTCTCTACAAGTTCTTCTCATAAGATGACAATGGAGGTGGGGGTTGGTTTTTTGCAAGTTAAAATATTTTCTTAACTTCTCCCGTAGCCCACTACTTAGATTGGGGTTGAAAATGGGTTAGTGGGTTTAATGATAAGTTATAATTAAAGTCTAATTTTCGTGGGTTTTAATTACCAAATTTCAGAAATTACCAAACTACCCTTTTGGGTTGCCGGTTTGGCCTAAAAATGCCCCGGGACCCAAACTAAACCCCCGGCTAGTGTTTTCTGACTATCTCGACCCTTCCGGACACGTTGGCGCACTCAAAATGACTATTTGGTCAAAAAAATAATTTATTTTTAAATCTCATAAATTCATTCTCGACGCGACTGACACGCGCGTCCCAATTAAAATTTCCAAATTGCCGTATTTCAGCCTCGCGATAATTTCAATATTTTCAATATTCATATATTGCCATATATACACAGTATAATCAAATACCAATTCACATATCTTTAGTATTTTATCCGGATTAATTCTCAATTAATTCACATTTAATTTAATTAATCCCATAAATAAATATCGATAAAAATGCGGGGTATTACAGTATACTCATCCAACCAAACACTTAGCTCCCCGAATCAGTGAAACAAAATATACGTAGAGGAGGCGGTCATAGTTCCCTTAAAAAATGTGACTGAATCATACCAAGACGTCTCACGCCTAAATGCGGATGCTATGACCTGGAGACTATACTCACCCTGCTCCTCAAGCCAGGAGATTCACCCACATCGCGCAATATCCTATGATAGCACTAGAGGGGGTACGCTTTTACTAAATATCTAGTCACTGATATTTATGAACACACAATTTATATATATATATATATATATATGTGTGTGTGTGTGTGTGTGTGTGTGTGTGTGGTGATAAATAAATTCAATACAAATTAACAAATGAAAGCAATCACCAGAATAACTAAAGAATCGAAAAGAATGACAATCACACACAACACATGATGTGTGGTTCGGCAAGAATGCCTACATCCATGGTGGTGTTCTCTGTATATTATTTATCTTTGTTGCGGGGAGTATTTTACATAAAATAATGCATATCTTTGCTCCGGGGAGTATTTTACATAAAATAATGCATGCCCTTTGCCCCGGACGGAGGGTTTGTTATATATATGTTATTTCGGAGAGTGGAGGAGTAGGACTCCCCCACATTAGCCCACAATCCCTAGGATTTATCTTAAGAGAGATTTTAGGAACTAAATAGGTCAAAACTAAATTGGTTGAGGCGCGGGGCCTTTAGACTCTGGGCCGCGTTTGATTGGGCTTCTCGTCTGGTCCCAAGTCACAAATCTAGGTACCCACAATATATATATATATATATATATATATATATATATATATATATATATATATATATATATATATATATATATATATATATATATATATTTCTTACTATTTTAAAAAAATCGGTCAAACTTTTATAGTTTTTAAAGTGCTTAAAAGCTACGAAAGTTTGACCGATTTGTTTAAAATAGCAAAAAATATTTTTTTGAGTTGAATTTTTTTTGTGATATTTAAACATTTCAAGGAACCCATATAAAAAAATCAGGTCAAAAATATTTTTTTTGCTATTTTAAAAAAATGATGTGCAAACTTAGTATGCAAACTTTAGTGTGCACAGGAGCCTGTTCCTCTCTCTCTCTCTCTCTCTCTCTATATATATATATATATAAACATGCATACATTGAAACATACACACTGAAACACATATACACATTAAAACACACACTGAAACATACACAAACATTAAAATGTATACACAGTGAGAGATAGGGACTAGTGGAGGTCTCCGGTGGAAATAAGTGGAGTTCGCCGGTGGAGAGAGGGAAAACAAGGGTTGAGATCACCGATGAAGAGAGGTAAAGAAAGAGTTGAGAGAGAAATGAAATCGGTGGGTAAATCTGATATAAATTTATAGATTTAAATGGTTACAGTTCAAAAGCTTGACCCATACGCTAACCAATGGAATACATAAATTTGGTCATGGTTCAAGATTATGACCCCTACTGTGACCAATTAAATATCAAGAACTCGTCATGGTTGTGAACCATGACTAACTTAATGTGGTCATTTTGATCTAGGGTTGGGGTCACGGTTTAGAATTTTGACCATAATTCACTGGTATTGGTCATGGGTGGATCAGAGTCCAAAACTGTGACATCATGGTGATAATTTTAGCAAGAAATTTGGCGCCTAAAGGGTCACAGATTAGTCACGGTCTAGAACCATGACCCCTATTGTCACGGTACAAAACTGTGACCAATCACCCATTGGTGTCATTCTTTGGTTTGGTCACGTGGTATGTTACGGGTTTTGATTGTGGGTTATGATTTTAGACCGTCTCTGGACCATAACCAATTGACTGTGACAATATGCTTGGTTTCTTATGGTGAAGCGCATTCTTATATATATTAATAGATTCTTTAGAAACTTAAATAAACATCCTTCACAATCAAGTATAGACAAGCATTTTTTAAGAAAATTAAAAACATTAAACATTTCTAAAAAAAATAGTGATTTGATTCCCCGAGAATATTAGAAAAATAATATTGTTTTCATTCCTGGTCTATTTTGTAAAGAATACGTGCATCGAATTTAAACATTTTTGTAGTACCCTAAGTTTAATTTGAAACACACGCAAGTCAAATACTTTAAGTTTTTTTCGAACGTGTTTCACACAATCTGCCTTAACTTTCTTGAATATGTGACATAATAGGTACCTACTAGTGTGAAAATAATATCTCAAATATACACTTCATCTCTAGCATTATTAGTCTGAGTGTGAAACAAGCATTTGCCTTAAAATAACACTTAATCTATTTAATGTCTTCAAATTTTATATGGAGTGTTCAACACACTGTCCATTATCAGTAGTGGGTTCATGATTAAAAGTTATATATAAAGATCTAAAATAATAATTCAGGCTTAACCTTTTTACTTCATTATACAAGTTAGTCTTAAAAGAATTAGAATATATGATATATGCATTTTTAGAGAAACAAAATGAGATACAATATTATTATAAAACAATGAGATAAATTTCTCACTACATTAATGCTTTGATTTAGCAATACACATGTTAATAAGTTTATAATACATAAGGTTGATAACCATGATTTTTCTTCAATGGTAATGTGGTAGCAATTATTGTGCAACACAAATAAATAAGAAGAAAGCATTCACCAAGTAAGAATAAGTAATGTAAAATGACAATCACACAACAAAGGATGTACGTGGTTCAGCCAAGATGTGCCTACGTCTACGGTGGTGCAGTCGATATTATTTCTATATACTCCGGAGAGTAATTACAGAGAATAAAACTTGTCCTTTTGCCCCGGACCTAGGGTTTAATATATACATGTACATGTAGGTAAGTGGAGGTGATGGGTTCCTCCACGTTTTCCATTTCCCCTATAACTTTCCTTCATGAGGACGTAGGGGGAGACCGGATCAATATAAGAGATGAGGGGCCTGGACTTTGGGCCGCCAGGACTGGGCTACTCGTCCAGGCCCATAGTTCTAATTTTGGGTACCCACAATTTCCCCTAAATTTGTTGGGCCATGTTTATGGGCTCAACAGATTTAAATGATTAGCCATAATGGCTATTTTGCGATTCCTCGAAAGCTGTGGAGTTGATTTTGGCGGCACCCGCTTCGCTTACTGTGCACTATAATTAGAATTTGAAGGCTTGTTGGAGTAGCCACTTTTCTCCCATCGCTTCAGTCTTTCCAGTATTCTTCTATCTTCTGAGAGCTCTAGCGCCTCGTACCTTCTTCTCTCAATTTCCATTCCCATTGCTTCTTAGTTATTTGAGCTCGTGCTTCTTTATCACTTGAACCGATGTTCTATTTTGTAAGTTTCCTGTGCCCTTTATTTTTACTTTATCTTTAGTTTGTAGCTTTTCTTGGGTCTTCCAATGGCGAAGATTGGAAATAGGTCAATCTCTGAATTTAGGAAGTTTTACAACATTCCTGAGTGGGTAGATATTGAGTGCTGTGCCTCCCCTCCTAGGAACGTTAGGGATATAGATGATGCCCACTGGATCCATGTTCTGTTGCTTTCCCAGGGGACACACTTTTCCTCCCAATGATTTTCTCCTGCATTTTTTTGGCTATTTCAATATTTTTCCTGCACAATGCTCGCCTTATGTGTGGAAAATAGTAAATGGCGTCCATAGAATAAATCAATTGTATGGAACTAGGTTAGGGCTCGCCGAGGTCTGTTTTTGTTACTCCTTTTCTCGAACTAATTCTGGTGTCCTTTACCTCAAAGCTAGGAGCCCTGACAAGGTATTGATAGTAAATCTACCTGATTCCCATAAGGACTACTGGCAAGAAGGTTTCCTTGTTAGGAATTGGCAGTTCCCTCCCCAATTTGAAGGGTCGAGGTCTGAGAGGTTCTCTGTTCCTTTTTACGGGGAGGAATACATAAGTAGATATTGTACTGTTGTTTTAATTTTTACTGATTTGTGAACTTTCTAACTCCTCTTTTGCTTTTTCTTCCACAACAAGGTCAAAGAGTTTGGAGTCTGCTCTCAGCGAGGTTCGTATCTCAGAATTGGTGAAGGCTTGGAATATCAGGAAGCCTCTGGGTGACAGCGAGCATCCCAGGTCTGCTGCCTTTCTGCTCGAGTATAAGAACGTTGGCTCCAACTTCATAGCAAGGCCTGTGGATAGTATACCAGAGTTTGACTCCTTCGAAGAGATTGTTGCAGAGCCTATCCATTTGGATGAGGAGGAGAGCAACTCTGAAAGTGACCTTGCAGGAGCCGTGAGTAATTTGGGTGGAGGGAGCTTTGATAGTAGCAGTTCCTCTGACCATGAGGAGGTTTCTGAAGCTCGGGGATCATCGAGCACTTCTAGCAGTTCAAGTGAAGAGATGGTTCCTCCAAGGAAGAACTTGATTAGGGATAATGATGATGAGGACCACGTGCTTCTTGCACAGAGGTCAAAGAAGAAAAAATCTACTTCTGGGGCCGAGGCTACTGGTTCCCGATCCTCCACTCAGGAGCAGGAGAGGAGAAGGAAGGAAGAGGAGCATGTGAGAGAGAGAGAGAGAGGAAAAAGGAAGAAGAAAGGAAGAAATTGGAGGAGAAAAGGAGGGTCGAGGAGAGGAAAAAGAGAGATAGCGAGAAGGAGGAGGAGAGGAGGAGGGATGAGGCGAGGACGAAGGCCGATCATGCCTTAGTCCCAGTGTTTGCTCTTCCCGAGGGGGCCTCTGTGGCAATTTCTCCTCAGCTGGCCCCGACCCTGCTCGAGAGAGCTGTCCTCCCGGCTGATCGCCAAAGGGTAGTGGGGTCAGAGCATTTGGCCTTCCAGGCTAGTCAGAGGCTTGCTCTGGTAAGGTTTCTTTTTCTTTTTCTCTTATGTTTTTCTGACTTCCCTAATTTTTTTCTTCTAATGCCTTCTCTTTTTTGCAGTTCGTTACTGACTTCATCGTGCTGTATCGTTCACGCGATGAACTGGTGAAGAAGAACAGTGAGCTAGAGCAAGAGAATTCTGCCCTGAAGGTGAAGGGTAAGGAACTCGAGGCCAATTTTAAGGCTGTTGACGCTGCTCGGATTTCATTCGACTTGGCTCTTGCCACTGCGAGCAAGGAGAAAGATGCAGCAGTTAAGGATCTGGAGGAGCTGAGGCAGGTCTACGACCTGGTTTGCTCGAGAAAACTTACTGTTGTGGAGGAAAAAAGGGTGCTCTCCGAAGAGCTGATGAAAAAGGAGTTCGAGGCTGTCACTGCCAAGGAAGACTCTTATAATTCCGGCTGGGCTGCAGCATACGAAGATGCTGAAGTTCAAATAGGCTATATTAGCCGTCTGAACTTCAAGAAAGGGTGGAACAAGGCTCTTATAGCCGCTGGGGTGGATGTTGCATCCCCACTCTTTGACGAGCACGACCCAGGGCCGAGGCCAGTCGTGGATGAGGACCCTGCCCAAGCTGTTGAAGTCTCTGATCCTACTCTTCAGGTGACCTCTGCTGATGTTTCTCTTGTTGAGGTGACAGAGACCACCCCTGCCGAGGGCAGTGCTCCTGTTGATGCTGAGAAAAGGGGCCATCCACTTCTGGGCCACCTGAGGTTGCTAATTGATAGGATTGCGTTGTATTTTTTACTTTTTCCAGTGTGTAAACTTTCTTTCTTCAGTTCGATGTAACCTCAATCTTTATTAATGAAAAAGGCTTTATTTCTGCTTGTACTGATTTGTCTCTTTCTCTCCTTTATCTTCCTTTCATTTGTAGTTAGTTGATGTAGATGGTTACATTCCTGATACTTCCCAATTGGGTAAGACCCTTGGTCCCAACGCGAGTCTTAAAGTTCGTCAGGCCTTCGTTAAGCTTTGCAAGTCCCTTAGGACTAGAAATCATAAGTATACGGAGCAATCCGAACTAGTGGCTAAGCTGAAGGACAGGCTCCAGGAGATGGTGGATATTGACGCTTCAGTGCAAGAGGAGGTCAATATGCTGAGAACAAGACTACTAGAGGCCACCGAGATCAACCAAGTTAGGGAGGGTCTTCAGCAGGAGAATGAAGACCTGAGGAGAGAAGTCTTACAACTTAGGGAGCATGCACCGAGCACTGTTCCAGCAGTTCTGCAAGGCTCCTCATCATCACGAGCTAGATCTGGTCATAACGTTACTCCTCCTATGCCGCGAGGTCCCACTCGCCCTCCCCTTCCGCGAGCTGGTAGGAGCACCAGGGGCAGAAATAGGGAAGCAAAAGAGCTTCGTGATAAGGAAATGGATGAACTTCGCGGTGATGTTCAACGAGCATATGTAATTGCTGCTGGGCTTCAAAGGGACGTCACCCAGTTGCGACATTTGTTCAAGAAAGGTCCTCGGCAAGCATGGGCTAACTATTATGATCAAGGCTGGTCAAATGCTCCAACAAGGCTATTTGAGTTCGAGGAGCTTTATTTCATCAGGGGATGGCTAAGTGCCTTGAAGGAGCTGCAAGTCCCGAGGAACTCGGTGCTATGGTATCGTCATGAGATGTCTTCCTCCACTATGATGCCCAACCCATTCAGGAGGGACGATCGATGGATACCCATCGATGCTATTCCTCGACAATTATTGGAGTCGGATGCGAATGAGGTTGTGTAAGAGTTTGCTCCTGCTCCTGATAACGGACGAAGAGCTCGAGTGGCTGATTATCTTGCTCGGAGGCTTCCACCCCTTGAGATTTTGCCAGTTGCTATTTTTTTTTTATAATGTAAATGATTTGGGCGAGCTCACCGACTAAATATGTATTATCATCGTTGTAAGTATGATGGATTAATGAAAAGTTTGTGTTTTGGGCAATTTTGCCAACTAAATGCGTATATCCTACTTTTCATATCCTTGCTACTTTATGATCTTTCTGTTTTGTCATGCAAGTGTCCCCTCAGTCCAGTATAATACCAAAGTATCATTGTGCCCCACTTTACCTTTTAGTTTGTGTCGTCACACTCCCTTAGGCCTAAGTAGGGCAATTGGCGAGGACACACCTGTTGTTGGATGTCTTCATCAGATCAGGATTTTGTTCAACCGAAGTAGGTTTGATGAGCAGTATAAGATTTGGTCGTATTGCCTAAGAATCTTCTGTAGGGCTTTATATATTGCCAGGGGCAATGCTAAGAGGTCTCTCGTGTTTTATGACGATGACGTGAGGAGGGGTATTCCCCTGCTATAGTGACCATCATGCCTGTTATTTGGAAAAGATGTGTGATAAATGCAGCTGTTATTGATCAGAGTGTAATCAATTAAATAACTTTCATTAATAATAAGGAAAATGAACTTCTGTTTTCATAACAAAAGAATACAAGAAAAAGAGCTAAAAATAGAATTTCTTGAGATTAGCTGCGTTCCATGCTCATGGTATTTCTCTGCCCTCCATCGTTTCTAAGTGATAGGCACCTTACAGATCGTCTTTAGTTACTTTAAAGGGTCCTTCCCAGTTTGGGCCTAGCTTGCCGTCTGACGACTTCATTGTGCTGCCCAGGACTTTTCTTAGAATATAGTCCCCAACTTGGAATGTCCTCGAGCTAACCCTTTTACTGTAATGCTTCGCGAGCTGTTGCTGAGAGTTCGCTAGCTTCACCAGGGCTAGCTCTCTGCGTTCGTCGGCTAGGTCGAGTTCGACAAGCAATGCTTCATCATCCAGGCCTTGGTCGACAAGGTTGGATCTCATTGTTGGCAAACCTTCTTCTAGTGGGATGACTGATTCCATGCCATATGTCAGCGAAAATGGGGTTTCTCCTATTGCTCACCGAGGAGTGGTTCGGTACGCCCATAGAACATGGGGTAGCTCTGTTACCCATGCGCCTTTGGCTCGCTCTAATCTCTTCTTTAATCCATCGATCACAGTTTTGTTGGAAGATTCAGCTTGGCCATTGCTTTGAGGGTAGGCCACCGAACTGAAGTGGTGTCTGATCCCGTGTTCGTTACAGAAGTTCTGAAAGGGGACACTTTCGAACTGCGTTCCATTGTCGGTGATGATGGTTCTGGGGATTCCAAACTGAGTGATTATATTCCTCCATATGAACCTTATCATATCAGCATCTCGGATGTTCTCCAGGGATTCAGCCTCGATCCATTTGGTGAAGTAGTCAGTTGCAATCAACAGGTATTTACGATTACCGACGACGGTAGGCAGTGGTCCCACGATGTCCATTCCCCATTGGGAAAAGGGCCATGGGATGGACAGGGACTTCAGGTCAGTGGTGGGTTAGTGGGCCATAGGAGCATGGAATTAGCATTTCGGGCATTTGCGGACATATACTGCGGAGTCCTTTTGCATGTATGGCCACCAATAGCCTTCCTTCATTGCTCGAAAGGCTAGAGACCTTCCTCCGATATGACTTCCACAGATTCCTTCGTGAAGCTCGTGTAGCACTTGCTCGACATCACCTAGGTGGACACATCTAAGGTAGGGACCGAAGAAGGATTACTTATACAAGTCGCCTCCTGTGGATAAGTGAAAGCGAGCAGCTTTGACTCTTATCTGGTGGGCGGTTTTCTTGTCATCTGGGAGCGTGCCATCCTTTAAATAGTCCTTTAAGGGGTCTATCCAGCTGGGGGCTGATCCCACCTGGAGTATTTATTCCAAGTTTGGTAACTTACTGTTGTGGTTAATGATCGAACAAATGAGGAAATCGATGGGGATGACCCTCTTAAGGTCAGAGCCAACTGCCGAGCTCAAGGCTTCTAAGGCATCAGCATGACTGTTTTGCCCCCTGGGAAACTGCTGGATGTTGATCTCTTCAAAGCTTGACATTAATTCTCTCACTAAGGCGAGGTAGGCTGCCATTCTTTCATCCTTTGCATTGTAATCTCCACTTATCTGATTGGAGACTAGTTGAGAGTCGCCGAACACCTATAAACGTTTTGCTCCTAGAGTTTGTGCCTTTTGGAGACCGGCTATTAGGGCTTCGTACTCTGCTTCATTGTTGGAGGCTGCAAATCCAAGCCTAATTCCTTGTTCGAGGATTGTATTTTTTGGAGCGATGAGGATAATTCCTACCCCTACCCCCTTTGAGTTGGAGGCTCCATCAACGAAGAGTCTCCAGGTTCTCTCTGTTGCTTAGTTCTTCTCTTGCCTTGTTGGTTGAGGTTGGTCGGAGAGTTCTTCGCCCATGAATTCGGCTATGAAATTAGCAAGGATCTGACCCTTGATAGCTGTCCTTGGTTGAAATTAGATGTAAAACCGGCCGAGCTCGACTGACCACTTAGACAGTCTTCCCGACAAGTTTGCTTTCCTTAGGACCGCCTTAAGGGGATACTATGTAAGGACGATGATAGTATGAGCTTCGAAATAATGCTTCAGCTTCCTCGAGGCTATTACAAGTTCAAAGGCGAGCTTCTCCAATGGTAGGTACCTTTGCTCGGCATCTAATAAGGTCTTGCTCGCGTAGTAAACGGGGTGTTGGATTCCTGCAACCTCGCATATTAACACAAAGCTGACAATGTGATTGGATACGGAGAGGTACAGGTACAAAGAATCCATTTGCTGTTGTATGACAAGAAGCGGTGGGGAGCTTAAGTAGGACTTGAGCTTGTCCAAAGCTCGCGAACAGTCTGGGCTCCACTCTATCGGTTTACTCCCCTTTAGAAGCTGGAAAAAAGGCTTGCACTTCTCGAAGGATTTGGAGATGAAGCGATTTAAGGCGGCGAGCATTCCAGTGAGCTTCTGCACGTTCCGGATTGTTCGAGGGGGTTGTACCCTGTTGATTGCATCGATCTGGTCTGGATTAGCTTCTATGCCTCTCTTACTGACCAAGTACCCAAGAAATTTTCCTGATTGGACACCGAAGGAACACTTGCTCGCATTAAGTTTCATCCGGTACTTCCTGAGGATTTCAAAGTTCTTTTATAGGTCCGAGAGGTGATTTTCCTTCTTCCTGCTCTTAACAAGCATGTCATCGATGTAGACCTCCATTGTGTCTCCCATTTGATCCTTGAACATTTTAGTGACCAGCCGCTGATAGGTTGCCCCTGAATTCTTGAGCCCAAAGGGCATGACCATGTAGCAATATAACCCAACTGTCGTGATGAACGCCGTTTTGTCCTAGTCTGGGGCATACAAGGGGATCTGGTGATATCCTGAGTATGCGTCCAGGAAACTCATTCGCTCGTGAGCTGCAGTGGCGTCTACTAGTTGGTCTATTTTTGGGAGGGGGAAACTATCCTTAGGGCATGCTTTGTTAAGGTCAGTGAAGTCGATGCAAACTCTCCACTTCCCATTATTCTTCGGAACTACTACTGGGTTGGACAACCACTTGGGGAATTGCACTTCCCGTATGAATCCTGCATCCAGTAGTTTTTTGACTTCCTTTTCGACCACTTTAGCCTTTTCGTGTGCAGTTCTCCGTGCCTTCTGCGTGATTGGCTTGAATGTGGGGTCGACGTGCAGCTGATGACAAACCATACTAGGATCGATTCCAAGCAGCTCTTATGGTTCCCATGTGAAAATATCTACATTGTGTCTCAGGAAGGTCGTTAACTCCTTCTGTTCTTGGTCGATGAGAGATGCTCAAATCAAGAAGACTCTGCTACTGTCACCAACTTCAGCCATAACTTCTACCAGGTCCTCGACGACACGCTCGGAGGGGAGGAGCCTGGTCTCCTCTACTCCAGGTCTTCCGTACTTTAATTACTACTTGGAAGGTATCACACCTTCTTCAACTTTCTCGCTGGGTTGACCGGCCTTCTTCTCTGGCTTTGGTCGGATGGCAGCTATGAAGCACTTCCTCGCCATTTCTTGGTCGTCGTGGATCTCCATTACTTCTCGCTCGGTTATATATTTGAGCTTCTGATGGTAGGTCGAGGAGACTACCTTCATCGCATAAAGCCATCCCCTGTCGAGGATGGACTGGTACGGCGAGTCGATATCAACTACCAAAAAGTCGATCATCTTGGAGACGTTTCTAGCACGCACTGGCAGTACTATCTTTCCCAGGGGCATGGTCATTTTTCCAGCGAAGCCGACTAAAATAACAGTAGCTTCCTTTAGGTCGGCGGTGCTCAACTTCAATTTCCTGAATAGGTCAAGGTACATTACTTCAGATGAGCTTCCTTGATCGACGAGCAGCTTGTCGATGTCAAAGTTGGCTATCCTGAGTGTAATGACCAGGGCATCATGATGTGGGGTCCTTACTCCCACCAAATCTTCATCCGTGAAAACAATATACTTGTTATAATTGACGTCCTCTGCTCGTCGACGCTTTCCTGACTGTGACTTTCCTGGATTGATTTGAAAAGCCTGCATTACCGCTGTAAGTTTATCAATTTCAATTCGAGATGAGTTCCCTTGTATCTGTTTGACGTTAGATACTCCGTAGATTACTGCGAACTCATGTCCAGCATCATCCTCTAGCACGTTATCGGGTCTCGCCTCTCTGTTGGCAGCCACTTTCTCTGCCCTCTTTTCCATAAAGTCGTTCAAATGCCCGAACTGGGCCAACTCCTCGAGGTGAGACTTAAGAGCTTTGCAGTGCTCGATCTTATGTCCTCCCTCTTTGTGAAAAGTGCATCTTAACGCATTGTTCCTCTTTTAGGGATCTCCTCCCATTGTCCTGGGCCACTTGATGAATGGCTCATCTTTGATCTTCGCGAGAATTTTGTATATTGGTTCTTTGAAGACGGTGTTGACCGCCTAGAATACTTTCGATGCGTCATGGTTTCCTCCATTCTTAGAGCCATTTTTACCTCCGTTCTTTCCTCCTTTCTTCTGGTTCTCAGTTTTCTCATTTCCCTTGGTAGTGAGCTTAGCTCGACCGTTTTCTCCTATATTAGGGTGGGTGACATCTTCCACCTTTGCCTATTTCTCGATTCGGGCCATTAGGTCGCCAATAGTCATAGCTTCCTTCTTCGTCAGGGACTGGTATAGGAGGGAAGAACTAGGGAGCCCAATTTTGAAGGAGGCCACTGCCACTTCCTCTGTGCAGTTCTCGATCTCATTGAATAACTCCCAGTACCTCTTCGCGTAGTCTCGGAGGGTCTCTTGAGGCATTTTCTTCATTGTTAGCAAAGAATCCATCCTTTTGGGATGGGAGCTACTGGTAATGAATCGGGCCGTGAAAAGTTCAGCTAGGGATTTGAAATTCCTGATCGACCGATGGGGGAGCCTTTTGAACCACTTTTGCGCTACATCATGCAGGCTCGAGGGAAAAATATGACACATCAGGGCATCTCGGTGATTCTAGAGGGTCATGGCCTGCCGGTATTGCCTGACGTGATCGATGTGATCAGTCTTTCCGTCGTAAATCTTGAACCTTGGAAGGGTAAATTTCTTGGGGGCTTCTTCCTCTTCGATTTCCCTCGTGAAGGGTGACTTCATTTGGGTTTTGAGAGCTCGCCTTGCGAGTTCTATGGTTGATCTTGTTCCGTGGTGAGCAGTATGTTGGTCCATCTCTCTGCGTACTAGATTTCATATATTCTTGTCGTTGCGAGCAGGGCTCTGGTAGTGGCGAGCTCTTTGCAGCTGTTCGCGGAGGTCATCGTCTGACTCGCCTCCTTTGACCTTTTGAGATTCTCGCCTAGGGATCCTTCCTCGGCTGCGAGACTTGCTCGCTTGAGGGCTAGGAGTGCGGTATGGGCGTCTCCTGTTATCGGGACGAAGCTCCCTCTCCAGTCTTTCCAGCCTTCTTCTCAAGCGAGCATTCTCAGCCTCGTATCTGCCAGAAGACTCTGCTCATGGAGCCTTGCCTCATACGCATCAATCAATCTGGATATCTGCGTGGACCTCGCTGGTCCCTGACTTTCTTCTGAGGCTGGCCTTTCCAGGCGAGATCTCTGATCTGAACGTTGAACTTCAGACCTAATCCTGCGAGGAGCAGGTGGCTCTTGAATATCTCCTGCCTGAGGGGCAGTGCTGCTGTGATCGGACATCTTGAACTCCTTTCTTGGTGTGGGCTCTTCTCAGGGAAAGATGAACGATTCCCACACACGGCGTCAATTGTGGTAGCAATTATTGTGCAACACAAATAAATAAGAAGAAAGCATTCACCAAGTAAGAATAAGGAATGTAAAATGACAATCACACAACAAAGGATGTACGTGGTTCAGCTAAGATGTGCCTACGTCCACGGTGGCGCAGTCGATATTATTTCTATATACTCCGGAGAGTAATTACAGAGAATACAACTTGTCCTTTTGCCCCGGACCTAGGGTTTAATATATACATGTATATGTAGGTAAGTGGAGGTGATGGGTTCCTCCACGTTTTCCATTTCCCCTATAACTTTCCTTCATGAGGACGTGGGGGGAGACCGGATCAATATAAGAGATGAGGGGCCTGGACTTTGGGCCGCCAGGACTGGGCTACTCGTCTAGACCCATAGTTCTAATTTCGGGTACCCACAGGTGATAATGAAATATCAATTATATGATTCTTGTAGATTACTTTGTTGGGTATAATATTATTTCATTATATGTACACAATATTTGTGGACAACTTATATACTTTGATAATGTATGCGATCTTTGACGTTTATTTAATCACTCAAAATTAATTCCATGTAAGGAATAATCTTGCTTGAATAAATAAAGTCAATAGGCCCCACTAATGTATTTGCAATTATAAGCATCATGAGTTATTACTACCATCATCTTTACATTTAATATCATTGTCATTCTAGTTGTGTCACTATGGTGACTACTAAACATTTCATAATATGAATATTACATTGAGTAAAGACTTCCATACCCAAGTCAATAAATTTTCCACCAGTGTTCATTAAATATCACATGAGTAATTAACTAAATTATTCATGTATATATTTTCATAAACTTAATTGGTGATATAATAATGAAAGAAAGTATGGCATTATGATCATTATCGCCATTTCATATATATATATATATATATATATATATATATATATATATATATATCATCACTTAATTTTTGTTCAATCATTGTAATTGGACCTATAGGCTACCGAATCACAGTGGTTGACTAAACACTAATATGAGTGCAACATCATAAAGCATCAGTATCCTAGAATTCAATATCATAAATGGAGTCCCAGGCAACAAAACATGCATTATATGGAAGCATAAGTTTAATATTTATCTCTTATGGAATAGAGCAGTATAATGAACACTAAACCTTACATTATATAAATAATAGAGATACATACATGTGCACAAACACCCGTAATACATGAATAGGTTATATTATTATATATTGCTTAATTTGAAATTCACGAAATATTTTAATTTTGGTGTAATGTGAAAATCAAATCGATAGGGGACTTATATGAGAGATTAGGTCAATAATAATAAATAATTGAGACCTAAATCATTTACTTTCACTTTCTCATGCATAATGTCGAAAATTATGTATGAGGACTAAATTACATAAAAATGATCCCAAATCCTTCATGGTTATATTAATACATAATATTATTATATCAAAGAGAACATTAAGTGGTTCACATTTTTTAGGATACTTCATTTGGTGGCACGCTAGTTAATTTCATAAATCATCGCATATGTGTTTTATGTCCTATAGTTTCTTAATAAACTATATATCATGCAATAATGTTCATTTAGTCATAGTCACCATACATGTGGCATCTACATTTAATGTCTAACAATATTAATTATGATTAAGTGAATAAGAGTGTACTACAGAGGAATAAATGCGACTTCTCAAATAAATCAATTTTAATTGTGTATCAACCAAACCAGTTTTAATGAAACCCAAGCTTTAATTTAATCCTAGAACATGCATCTAAGTGATATGGAATAATAAAGCAAGAAGCATGCAAAGGTTGGAAACACCAAGTTAAGAAAAAAATCCCCGCAGGGTAAAAACCTCTTATTTCCACTATAATTTGTAAAGTAACGGTTTACAATCGGATTACAGCGAAAATACAATTTGAATTACGAATACCCGCAGGTGTCGGTGCAGTCGTCAACAATCAATCCACGCACAGTGAACTCACAAGAACTGCAGTCCTATCTTCAACCCAAGAACACCGCAATACTCCTTAATTTTGACCTCAGTCCGGTGTAGGTTTATCCTCTCTACAAAGAGTAGAATAATAGCAAGATTGTATCTTGGGTTCCAAAACAATTCACTAAAGATTGGTATGCTTTGTGAATTGAAAAATAAGAGATTGAACTCTAAAAAGGTTGGAGAATAAAGTAAAACACTCAAAATCGTATTTTGTTTGAAACCAGTGTTTCTCCACACGAAATTCAGTAGTCTGACACCCTTTAAATACTAAAAATTAAGGCGATGATGTGTCAGAAAATAACTCTTCTCGTTCGAACGACATACATTATTGTTTGAATGAGATCCTTATCTCGTTCGAACGAGATCCTATCTCTTTTGATCGACCTATCAAACGAGGCCACGACTGTAGATAATTTTTTGATACAAACGCGTGGCTGCCAGTTTCGTATTTTTCTTCTGATTTTTTATGAATTATTTATAATTTTTCTACGAAAAGGTGCCCGAGAGCAAAAACTTTAGATATAATGAATTCAAAAAAAATTTGATAAAAACATTTAAATCTCCAACGCATAGAAAATATTTTATGAAAAATAATTCTAATACTCTAAGTGAATTATTAAGGTACTCTAAAATGTAACCTTAACAAAGTAAACCTTGCGGAGACTATTTGTTGAAGAACCTTGATTATTCGGATCCATCTTGATGTGAATGTGATCTTGATCTTCTTCGACGGTGTAGCAGTATACGACATATAGATTGATAACCGACAAAAATGCCCTTACAGTGAATGCACATAAAACACCAACAATTTAACATTATGATACATGAGTCTAATGTTCATATTTTAAGATTATATCCTGTGTTTGGCATCTAATTTAATCTAAACATAAACATTAGAGTAAAACTTTATCATACATCTAATGTCTACAAATGAATGATAGCCTACATTTGGCATTTAATTTAACTTAACTCGAATACTAGCATTAGCAATGAATCTTACATCCAAAATTCACACATATGAACTATGGCATGTATTTGGTATCTAATCCAACTAAACATGAATATTACCATGAAAAACGAAATCATAAATCTAATATCCATACATACGAATTATAATGTGCTTTTAACATCTAATTTAACTAAACATGAATATTAATAATAAAGTTGAATAATACATCTAGTATCCACTTATGAATTACAATCCACGTATGACATCTAATTCAAGGTAAACGTGAATATTATATATAACGTGAACAAACAAAATAGCTCCTGATGGAAAAATATAAAATATTTGGGAAAATCGTATTAGGATGTAAAGAATTACTCCAGGGTTTCAAAACAAGTTACAGAATTCAAAAATCAATTTTCTAAAGTGAGATATTTACGTTAACGTTATTACCAAAAGTATCAAAAATGCAATTTTAAGAATTTAGATGACGTCAAAATGAAAATGTAAGTATGTGCCCATCATATACAATGGGTGTTTATTTCGATGTTTCCAAGTGTCCATGTGAGTTTTGTAAAATTCCGATCAAATTTAGACTTTTTATTCCTGCTAGTGAGTATTGACAACGGAAGAAAAATGTAACAGAAAGTCATAGGCAAACATATTAAGCAGATTTAATGACAAAAGAAGAACGTCGCAAAAAATTTCAAACACACAAAAGCAATATAATGTAGATTTCATTATAGGAAAACATCAGTAAAGGAAAATCATGAGATTTTAAACTTTATCTCTAATACCAATTGTAAAACGATTCCTAAGAACGCGATAGTATTAATCAAGAATCCATTAATTTGATTAAATTTATCATAAAAAATTTCTTAATAAAAAGGATCTTGGATCTTCACGTTTTCATAACATATGCTTAAACAATAGAAAGAGGAATTACGTTGATCCAATGCATTGATAAAATTTTATAAAGAAATACTTTTAAAACATCTTGATAATTGCTCCAGCATAACTTTAATCACTTTGAAAAAAATAATAATGTTAGAGTCTCATAATTTTCTCTCTCTTGCCAAATATGGTGTGCTGTAATGTAGATTATTAATAGAATTCAATCTACTATATAGGATAAGAGAGGACTCTATTTCCTAGTTAGACTAGAATCCACCATCCATCACAGTAGCATTTGATTAGAAAACTAACTCACCATCATTATCCTGTAACAACTCATAATTTTATCCGATAATTAAATAAATTAATTCGAAATTCGAAAAGCTAGCTAAAAAGACCCCTAAAATGAGTATATATAAGTCTTGGGCCGTTTAGAAGAGTCCACAAAATGAAAAAATAAAAAAATATCATAGTTCTGGACCGTGAGTAACGGGCGAACTGTTTTAGTTTTAATAGGATTCTAATGCTATTAAATTCTCTAATCTTCCTCCACTTAAATTAATACGGGGTTAGGACTTTTCAAACATATCTTGACAACCTCTAAGAGGAGTAGGACTTTATAATTTTCATCTTTTTCCTCTTACAAACCCTAGCCCCAAAGTTATCAAGTTTTAACTCATGATTTGAAGGCTTATTTGCTGTTTTCTCGAGTTTGGGCTACAACGAGTTTTAATTGTTTTTGTGAGGGGAACGCAATGGTGAAATCAGAATTTTGAGCTAGAATTTTTATATCTTTTATGTTATGATTTTAAGGTACGGGGTTTACGCAATATGCTCCTTAAATCTCTCGAGAGTAGTCATTTTTTCCTCATTCATTTGTACTCATATTGTTGATATCATGACGTTTATTGGAATCTAAAATGTTGATTCAATTGAGATATTGTATTTGTTGATGGGCATGGTGTCATGAAAATTTTATATGGCACGGAGAATGGTCACCCGCCAATAGTTCAAAATTCCAACAGCTAGGATGAGGCTTTACGAAGCTTAGGTGAGGTGAGGTGAGACCCGGTGACCTATTGATCTGTTATTGAAAAATTAAATTGGAATAATGCTCGGATGACGCTTTGGACTTGAATTCGGATTCGTATTGTTGCATTTTATTCCCCGTTATATTTTTTAGCATCTATTCTTGTCATATTGTGTACTTCCCTTATTTTTCTTTTAATGGCAGGTTAACGTAAATTTGGACGCTATGGATTATTTGGAGGATTTTAGAGCATAAAGATTGAATGATTTTTATTATTTTTGTGTAGCTTGACAGTGTAATTTATTTGGAGAGCTTAGAATTATTTTCGAGTGGAATTTAATTGTAATTATTATGAAAGTGCAAAATTTTGGATTCGTTATATTTACGTTATGGAATATAAATGCTCTATACAAATTCTTGAGGATTAATTTTAGTTTTAATCATAGTAGCTCCTCGTGTTTTTACGTGGGGTGTTACATATCCTTAATATTTAGATAAGTTATCTAATAGAATCCTTTAAATCTAAATTATTTTATGGACCACATTAAGTAGGACACTTATATTTAATTGAATAATTAATTTCAAATTATCTTATTTATGAAATTAAATACTTCCAACAGCCATTTCTTTTCTAGCTAACTAATTGAGAAGAAATTCACAAGTGAATTACCTCCTTTGGATTTTATAAAAAAAAATCACATATTTTTCACTTTCTCGATATTTATTTTCACATATTTTTCTCTTTCAATGCTTATGGTGACTTTCACACTCTCCCTAATGGTAGCCTTTTTGCATGAGTCATAAAATCTCAATTGGGTTAAATAATTACCAAATTAATAATTTAAGTCCTTATTAATACAAAAACTCACATCAAGAAATTTTAATCCTAATTTTTAACGCATGGTTTAATCCATCTTTTGTCCTCATAAATTTACCACAATGATCATTAAATCTAATTAATAAGAAAATAGAACATTGTTACACCTAAATTAGTAATTTTAGTCATTCAAAGATAAAAACAAATTGTAGTAAATTGAGTTTCAACTTCAACATCAAGCGTTTAAATCGGTGTGCATGTGAAATTTATAGCTCAACCATTGATTTTTTCACTAGCTAAAGATAAGTAAAAACAATTGAAAATTTAAAGTTTAATTAAGTGTTTTCATCTTGATTATTTCAATGATCCATAAACCTTAACTGTTTTTTTACTAACAAGACAATACTTTAACATTTTTAATGATACACATGTACAAAAAAAATTTAAAATTGGGAATTATTTTTCTTTAAAAAAATAAGTATTCATGTTTTAAAAGATACTCGCACATACCCTCAAATCTAAATCAAACATTGTCATCAATGTTTAAAGTAATAAAGAAAGATGTAAAACAATATAAAAATGAAGTAGAGAGAGACAAAATATATTACCATAAGCTCCAAGTATACGCTGAATCTATGGGACTAAAAATGATAAAAAGAAATAAAATTGAAGAAAGAAAATAATTCTAATATAATTAAAACAACAAAAAAAGTAATATAAAAAATCGATGCAACTATTATTTTCACCATAAAGAGTAATCAAAAAAATTCTATTATTTTCACATAAAACAATCTAATCCTATTGAACATTTGAGCGTACATGTGCTCTTACAAAAGAGATAGTAAAGGCATTGAAATTCAATATTTTTACTATAGCTATGTGGATATTAAGACTCAGGTAGGTTGTGCCATTGCTATTTAGTTTCAAAGACCTTTCGATTTTATGGTTCTAAAGAATGATTTCATGAGTTTCTCTTGAAAAATTAATTTATGTTAGATTTTGCGACATGGGAATTAAAGACTGGACAAGTTTTTGGGTATGTATACTTTTTTCAGTGTTGGTAACATCACTTCCTATTTTTTCAAGTTATGGTTCGTCCTTTCTATGAGAATAACTCATGGTAACAAGAATAATAATCATGGAAAACGTTACTATGCATGTGCCACAGGAAGATGAAATTTTTTCACATGGTATTGTCCTACAAAAAAAAAATACAATTGTTAACAAATGATTTTAAATTATATTTTTTACTATGTTGCCGAGATGAGGTGTCAAATGTCATTCCTGAAGAAAATTGTCGTTTCTAGTGTCATGGTTTATGTTTACTTAAAATACGGCATTTTTCTAATTTTGGTTGTAAAATCAGTTGTGGGATGTCACAAATTGATTATTGTATGTGAGCTTTGGTTGCAAAATCATCAATTGTAAAGTTTAAGGCAATGAAATTGAATGGGATTTTGGTCGGTAAATTTTATGGATTGAATGAATTTTGGTTGAAAACATTTTGATTGATATGATTTTTTGAATGAATTGTGGTTGGAAAAACAATTTAAATGGTATGAATTTTGTTTAAACGTATATGATGGAATTTTGTTTAAATATATAAAACAATAATGTGGAGCAAAATTTGATGTCACATGCTTAATGAAATACACATTAAAAATAAAGTTTCACAATCTGTTAACATCCAAAATGTAAAATTGACATCAAAAATAGGAAATTGATATTCTTAACATATAATTAATAATAAAATATATAATTAACATCCAAAACATATATCCTGAAATTGATATAACTAACTTTCATCATTATCTTATCTTGGTCAGTAATAATATCGGTAGGAGCACGCCCACCATACAAGTCAACCATGTCTTAAAAAGCAAAGTAAACGTATCCACAAATACCACCACTTGTTCCCCCGTTAAGGACACTTCTTTAAAATGTCTTTTTGTAGACTAATTTATTTTTCGACTAATGACCAACTAGAAACTGAATTGTTTTATTATTTAATAAAACAGACAAGATTTCTCAGAGCAAGTAAAGGGCCTATGGATATGCCATAGGAACCTAGTACCAACCAGTTCGGAATATCCTAGTTGGTAGATGATCCCACAAATAAGTTCGTCCTTTCTTTTCTGGATCTAGGCCTAAGGTTTATGGTGACAACATCACCTAAATGGCAACACAAGGGACCACATAATATAAGGTGAAGTAAAATGTCAAAATTTTCCATTAATACTCAAAAGTTATTGCAAGGAAATTATAATTATGGATAATTTACAACAAAACGTGGTTATAAACAGGTCACTTGCATGATCGAGGCAATTTATTCTTGGAAGATCTAACTTTCATGGTCGGATCATCCAACCTAAGAAGTCTGACCGTGTCATTCAAGTCTATAATTCTTGACGGCCTCTGGGAGTCACCCTGACGATTAAATGCGGAGGTCAGTGAAGTTCATCATCCCCATCAAGTGTAAGATCTCCCAAGTATTGCCTTATTAAATTGATTTGAATAGCATCCACTAGAATCCATAAAGTATTAAGTCTACAAGGGGGATCTGAGAAGAGGGGCAATCAGGTTCATACCAATACTACAACTTGAAATCCTTTGCACTTTTGCAATAACCAATGCATTAAGCCATTCATTTTTATAAGCAACGTTCCGAGCATCGGCTACGATAACATTAAAATTAAGAAGAGCGTCATTATAAATATAATTCCACACCCAATAATGATGCTCGTGGAATTGAAATTTTAAAGGATCAAGTTTCTCGAATAGCCCCCTGATGACCATATCCTTATCGTGCAAGGACTTCTAAGTCACCTCAAGATCTTACCTTAATTTATTATTCTCTTTTTTGATAAAGGAAGATTTTTCTCTAGATTTCTTGTCTGGTAGAGACTTTATGGATCTCCTAGGCTCGGGTCTCAGGTCATTATTATCATTTTCAAGGAGAATTGCAACCTCTCTTGCTCCCAAGAAGTTGGCTTGCAATATGGAAGCCTTTTTGGCGTACATAGACTCAATATCAGCTAACTTCCCATCAAATCCACCAACTTTGAATAACTCAAAAATATACTTATCAAATTTGTCCTTTTAGATGACTAACACTTCATTGTGACTGGCCTGGTTGACACTAATCATATCATGATAGACGGTATTAGTATCCACAACTTAATGGAAAAGTCGGTGCAAATTTGAATAAGCTCCTCTTACTCATGAGGATGAATCAGTGCCAAATATATTTTTGAGGTTCCATCCTCATCAGTAATGTTATAAATGACAATGAGAAGTCTTGCATGCGTCTCTTTGATGTCGTGATGAGAAGCAGTAAGTGTTGCACGTCTTACATCAAACTAAAAAAGTGCGATCATTAAATCTAAACAAAAGAAAAAATACAGAGAACATTGCAAGACAAATGAGCAAATGAAGTTGGTTTAAACTTTGTATTTCATTAGTAAGAGCTAATAGGGAGAACCCTTACATTATAAACTGGAAGAAAGTAAAAATAGATAAAATCTAATATAATCTACATGGAGTTCTAAGTGGTTTACTCTCCCACCTTTACCTTCTCGGTAACTTAGGCAACAACAATGTCTTCCAACTGGTGGTCCCCATCCTTAGCCTTCTCAATATCCTCATAAGTGTTGACCTACTTTTGTTGATTGGAACCAATATTGGATATCTCAGCACCAACATATTGGTGGTTGATCGATCTATAATACCCATACTCTACTACCATCAATATTGTCCCTAATTTAACTACCGCTTACAGTGGTATGGAGTTTTATTCCAACTCATATCCACAAACTAGTGCCAACGTTATTTGAGCCCCTGACATGTAGTTTCATAAATCACGTGCCTTAGCAGTGGAGCTAAAAAGGCGTCGGTGTCAGAAGATTGCAAATCTACATATATGAACCATTATTTTCCTCACTTAGGCGATATGGGATGTAATTCTCTAACTATCAAATCAACCATGACACTAGTTTATTATAATCCACCCCCTTATGGATTCGAACATCCTCGTTAGGATGAAATAAACCATCACCCAACATGTTGGAAAAATTATTCCGAAGGAGTAGTGCCTCTGAATGCATTCTCTAATACCCCACTCTACCACCATCAATATTATCCCCAATTTAACCACCGTTCACAGTTGTATAGGGTTTTATTCCAGCTGATATCCATAAATTGGTGCTAACTTGAGAATGGGGTCCCTATGGGTGTGTACTTAGGCAAGGATGGTATGAATAAACACAAGTCCAATTTTTATATTTTAAAATTTTTAAAGATTAAAACTTTAAAACAAAATTTACCCAAATAAACTTATGCACCAATTTTAAGTCTTTATTGTGGAAAATCGATTTATCCAATTTTTTGTTTTTACCCTAAAGCATGCATATAAGTGAAAAGCAGATAAAATAAAGAAATCATCCACAAGACGCCGATGTACGAGGAAAACCACAAAGGGAAAAACCTCAGACAATCCAACTAAATAGTTCCTCATGATGTGGAATTACAAAAGATGACAATAGACATCCACAGCTACTTTATCCCTCACAAGACTTAACGCTCTTCAAACTTTGACTTCTCCTCCTCAGCGCAACGCAAGAGTCCACCCATGTAAGCTGTCATAATACATGAGTACACGTACATCTTGGTATCCACCGGTGAGGCTCAATAAGAGTCCACACCATAAATAGTACGCTTGGAGTCCATCGCACGAAACAAGTTCTCTCAAGATGAAATAAACAAACTTTGGTTCCTAATTTCAAGATCTCAAAGCATATAAATTACGAATCTTGAATCTTTATATGTTTAGGGTGAAACAAGGGTTTGGGAACTTTGCTAAATCGGTAGGAAAATACTTTTCGCCAAAAGTTCTTGAAGAAATGAGTACAAGGAGTAGACCTGTCAAAATACACGATAACCCGTTAACACGACACGACCCGACACGAAATTATAAGTTAATGGGTTTACCCTTATTGGGTTTGGGTCCTTAACGGGTTGACACGGTAGACCCGTTAACACTAACGGTTCGGGTTTGGAAATTTACCTGTACCCGTTTTAACCCGTTTCTACCCGTTAACACCCGTTAACACTAACGGGTACTATAGGGTCACCCAACCCGTACCCAATAACAATAACCATTAAAACCCATTATTTCTAAATCTTTAAAGACTAACGGGTGCTATAGGGTCACCCAATCTATACCCAATAAAAATTACAATTAAAATCCATTATTTTTAAAGTATTGAAGACTAACGGGTATTATAGGGTCACCCAACCCGTTACCCATTTCGACCCAAAATGATTCGTTAATATTAATGGGTGTTAACGGTTTGGGTCGTGTACCCGTTAATATTAACGGGTCGTGTTTGGGTATTGTTATTAGACCCGTTAGGCTTAACGGGTCGTGTACGGGTTAAGGGTATTTTCACCCGTTAACCCGTTAACCCGACCCGTACACGACCCAAACCGACCCGTTGACAGGTCTAACAAGGAGCCTTAAATAATGAAAGCACAAAAATCGAGGGTGTTGTGACACCCCGACTATGAAAATACCGGGTGGCCATCCCGTTATCAAAATGAAACGTTGGTCTCATATGGCTCATTCTCAGCATCACTATCGAAAAACTTTTTAAAGTTACTAACCACCTAATAATTTAATTAGACTGGTGCCAAATTTTATCTTTCATTAACTAACAACATGCGGAGATAAATAATAATTAAAACATCAATCACAAACTGATAAATAAATGCAACACAGATGGGCAATATAAATAAAAGTAACCGAATCAACTATTGGTTCAATAATAAAATACAACAATAAACTGAAACAGTAACTTGGATACACAAGGTCAAATAAATAAACTGAATACTTTAACTGAGGTCGACATGCCCAAATGAGTACTGGAGTAAAGATCGTGTACTAGGAATAAATGAATGAAGCATCTATAGTAAGCCATGCAACCTCCACATGAGCTGCAATTGCGTATCCCTAGATAGAATTTTCAGATTAGGCGTCCCCATGGCTGGACACCTAAAAGGTTTTAAAAAATATTTTGACACGGGTGAATCACCTTATATCTTTGACTCACAAGAGTTTATATTATATAGGGGCTTGTCTACTTTGGAAATAGTGACAAAATTTGAGTCATACCCTAGTCTACCAAAGAACCTCAGACTCTACATGATATTTCCTCTATCAGTCTCAAAGGTATGATACCAATAATGCACCTCGATTTGAATTTCTATGTTTCATTCATATCATAATAGGTGTGTGAGTATTAATTCCCATTACAATAATTCTCTAATAATTTTTGTGATTTTTAAATAATTTTTAGGGATTTATTAAAAAATTCTTTAAATTTTGTTTTAAAATGTTTTGGACATATTTGTAAATTCTTTATCTCCTAAAAACATTGGTTGGGTAGAAACCGAAACCGACAGAAACATTTGTGGTAACAAATTATTATAAAAAGTTTCAAAACACGCATTTTTGGTTTGATCCCTACCCTACACGTGTTTGCTAGTTACCCATCAGATTTGTGTTTTTCCTCTCTCACATACTTGAGACTCAATCTTAAGCGTTGGATTTATGTTTTCGATGGTCTACATGTCTTTTATCTCAATCCATGTATTTATATATTGGACCAATCAAATGGACTTTACAAGCGGTGGTTTTACAGTCGTAGGATATGCTTCGATTTAATAAGACTTAATCCTAGCCGTTTATTTGATTCGTCCTTCCAGATCCTTCTCTTCACTGTATAAATCGAGACCTCGTGTTATACATTTACAATCTTTGGATCTGTTGTGTTTTGAGAGAAAATAAGAAGAAGGAGAGAGAGAGAGAGAGAAAAGAAAGATAGATAAAATCAAACCCTAAATCAAACTCTTGTGATTTTTCTTCAGAATATACATGTGAGTCTGAGTGTGTTCGATCGCGTGTGAAGATCCATCCTCTTTGGTCTTTAATCTCTTGTCCAACTAGTCACAAAGTTTGGATTTCATTTTCTTTCCATAGAAAGTGTAGATATGAACTATGTGTGATATAAAACGTGTATACATACTGAGGTTGATTTCTTTCTTCAAGAAATCCATATTTGTTGGTTTTTTTACTTGTAAATGTTTTTGTCAAAACTCTTACCAACAAATCATTTTTTGTTTCCAGTTTTGAGAAAAACCAAATTTAGATCTAATTAAGATCTTGAATGGCATTTTACACTTTTATATATTTCATAATTTGTGAAATAACAGTGTAGATAAAGTAAAGAGAAAGTGTTTAGGACCTTGGATCTTTCTGATATCAAGGTTGCCTAAAAATCTGTGGATATAAATAAATATCAGAAGTCTAAGATTTTCAAACAAACTGAGATTCAGAAATCATAACTGCATTTTATAACGAAATTTGTAATTTGATAGGTATATTATATGTATAAGTGTGTGTGTGTGTGTGTTGCATGCATGTGTTTAGGCACTTCACCACTTACACTATTCACACTACAACACTAAAGAAGTGTTGGTAGAGAGATCATTGGCTTTAGAGTCGACTAAAAGCTAAAAAGGAGAAGAGTAACAAAGCTGGGTGAACAACTTCAACATCAGAGCCTTCAGAGAAGTCATAATAACCTAACGGACCTGGTATATTTTCTCGACTTAGAATAGATCTGATTGTGTGTTTAGTTTGTTCTATAGCTTGTAACCTATATTCTTTTTTAGTAGTTTTTTGTTTTGAGGTATAGAGACCTGCATATATATTTCCCCAATTGGGTGGGGTTTTACCACGTTAAAATATTGTGTTCTTGCATGTTTCATCTTCCTCTCATCACCTTTTACTTGTGCGCTAATTTAAAATTTATTTAGTTTTATTTTTCAAAACTTGGATACTTAATAACTTAAATATCTCGTTCATAATTTTTACACACATCTTGTGTTAGTACTTGTTTAGTAAAAAAAAAGGAGTTTTTCAAACAAACTGCTCGGAGCAATTTAAACTGTCTTAAACCTTTTAAACAATTTAAGTGGCATTATTTTTTCAACGGGTCAGAGCCCATGTAAAACATTTTGAAAATATTTAGCAAGCAGTTAAAATTACAATAATTAAATATGCATGTACACTCTTCATATTAAAGTTAGTGTCGCACTCTCTTGAGGTATAACTCACCCCTCATCTAATGCGCACAACTAACGCTTGCTTGCTAACCTTTTCTATTTACGCTACCCCACCTAACTATTCATATCAAGTGTATTTCTTCATACTAACTTGTTGTTCCCACCCGTATTTACCACTCAATACGTTACTAGATTCTTTATATCAATTAGCCAATTATGAATTTATCATTATATGTTTAATCCTCCAACCACTAAAGTTATCTTAAATGTCACTATCTTTCTCAATTACTAATTACATAGCGTAGAATAAGTCATAAGCGTATATTTATCACCTCGTTATATACATACTAACCCGATACGTCATCTACCAAGCATACATAGTATAATAAACCACAAGTATATATATTATTCTAAATATATATATACAATACGACACCCCTAGGCTGAGACCTGCGGTGCATGCATGCTCTGCTATCAAGTCCCGGTACATCATGCACTGTATAAAGGACTATTGGTTCCGTATCTCACTCGAACCATCATCACAAATCACACATGTTGTAGGCGAATATAGTTCCAATCCTATGGGCTACGCACATACCTATGCACCTATATGACCGCCAAGCTATCGTTCTCACAGATAGGCCTTTCCTAGGTTCTATATTCTGAGGTACAAGTCTAAAATTCCCCTAATGGGCTCATCGGGATAAGAATGTCCATGACGCTAAACCTACTATGATAGCAAATAGCGTAGGTATATCATACACATAATAAATCATACAAATCAGTATAGGTATACACACAACCTATACCATATCTCCCTATGTTGCATATATATCTCCCGAATATCCTACATATTATTTAATTCAAATTATACTTCTTATCATATATTCCCGAGTATCCCTCACTACTCGAAATATGCCAATTATCCTTTCAAATATTTCAATAGGTACTTCACTCAAATTCTACTGATCTAAGTCATAGGTTCACTTATTCCCCGATTTCGTTACATTTTAAATTGCACCAATTAATCTCATAAATTTCTAATTAATTTATTTATTAAAGTATTGTCACCCAACTACAATACCCTGACTCACTCATTCAGTCCATACCTTCACCCTTTAGAATGTATTACACCAAGCCCCACTATTAGGTAAAACATCCTTTATTAAATTCAATATTCGATAATTTACTACATACATCTATAATAAATTAAATCGGCTACTCTATGCCTAACTCCTATCGGACTAGCCTAAAAATATCTGAGTCATGACCCCGACTCTTAATTCTATAAGTATTAACTTACATTCATATTTTTACAAGATACTAAACACATCTAAATCTAGTCTGTATCTTAATTTCATCTGAAATTTCCATACGAATACGTTCATATCTCTTCGAGGGTTGTTCATCCTAAACAGTCTAAATCCATACCTCTAATTCATTCCCATCCAATTTTAAGGTAAAACTAATGTTCTTTAATATTTTTCAGAGTCCTACGCTTATCTACAAACAACCCTAAATAATCCATATTTTATTTCTCACAAAGGGCTTCGGTTTCAGACACCCTTTCGTAGAAAAATCATAACTAATTAAAAAAATCAGAAAATACTAGGTCAGTGCACACATGATAGTAAGGAAAAAATCTAAAAATTTCATGTTTGATAAATAGTTAATTCGTAACGAAGCAACCTTAAAATCGGACCAGTTCGCTGCTGCTGAACAACGAACCTCCTTCTTCCCCAATTCGTTTTTTATCCATTTTTACTCATCAAACCTTCATAGTTTCTTCTCAAGACTCATCCCAATCATAAAAATATTAATTACACATACTAAATTGGTTCTAATCATCGTATCAATCTCTTAAATTCAATGGTTTCGATTATCACTCACGATTTCACGAATTGAGTTTTACAACTTTTATTCAATCATTCTCTTCAATTCGATTCTACAATTCTCAATTAACGAATCTAACTTTGATTTCCCGAATGTAATTGCGTTATATATGTTTACATAATATCAATTTCGTACAAATTATCAATCCATATCAATCAAAAAGGTTAGTTCACCCAAAACCCATTTTAATGAAATTATTCACCCCAAAAAAGGACTACGATTTACACCCACCATGATATGAATCGTAATACCGAAAATTAAATGAAAGAAAGTCTTGATACTTGCCTGGATAATTTTTTAGTGTCTGATTTTGGTGAAGATAATGATACACCTCTAGGAATTTCCTTCCCAAATCTTCACTCCAAGAATGTTCTTGAAAAAATTCCTCAAATCATCCCTTATACTCTTGAAATTCCTTCTTAATTCTCTTTACTTTCTCTCTACCTCTTTGTATAACTCTCCTAACCTTTGGTTTTGCGAAAATAACTATTCTCTAAGCCCAAACATTTCATTTTATAAGTGTTATCCTGTTTTTGACTTTCATATACCATTAAGAAACCCAAAAGTCACCAAAATAAGTTCTAATTAGTCTAAAAAAATCCGAGACCCGAACACAATCCCGGGTACTCAGTTTTAACTATTTTGACTTATATGGAACCAAGCATGCACTCAGAATCTCATCCGAGTTACTTAACTAAATTCTCCAATTTCACCCTCAATTTACGACATATGTATTTTAAAAGAAATAACCCAAATTAATTTAAATCTTAATTCTCCAAATAAATTGCATCTTCCAAATAAAATAATTTCTCCAAATTATCGATTTAGTTTAAATTCTAATTCACCAAATTAAATAAATTATTTATTCTAAAAAAATACGGGGTGTTACAGCGGTGAACTAACGAGAATTAAAGTCGTTTTAATGAGATCCTGAGAATTCTCGTTTGATGGTCGTTAGTAAGCCGTTCTAACGATATCCTGATGTCATTCAAATGAGACTTAAAGTCGTTCTAACAAAAATGCCATTTCGTTCCAATGAGCTTCAATCTCGTTCTAATGGGATAAAAATCAAAAAATAATTTTCCTTAAAAAATATTTTAAAAATAGTTCCAAACATTTTAGGTATAAAAACATACACCCTTTAATCTTATCTAAGGACTCGTATTCAATACATATTCATACCTACAAGATTCTAGGTAAATGTGAAGACAAACTTAACACGATAAACACGACACGATATATCCAATCTTTGAAGCTTGGCCACTATATCTTCATCAAAAACATCATACGCTCATGGAATCAATAACACAAAGTCTATCCTATGACTCAAATATTTTGTCCGGAATAATGCCAATTACATACAAATTGGTTCGATTGGAAAGTTGTCCTTAAAAATCTCCCCCTTTAGCTATTCTGGTACAAAACCCCAAAAAAACCTATTGACCTTCAATCTCTCTAAAAAGGCTCCTTCACCAACCCCAAAAAGGAAAAAGAGTACAAACGCTCGACAAACACACAAACTTGACAAGCTTTTCGTTCCTTGAAAACTTTACCGCATGTTGCAATCCTGTAAACCTGCACACTTAAACACATGTTCAAATACAAAGAGAATATAACAAGTTTAAATTATCAAATGAATTAACATCTAACAATGTCTAAAATAATATTAACCTAGGTAAGACGTCTCCCCCTAAGATCAAGATATCCCAATCATGCAAAGGAAATATGCCATTTATCCCCCTTTTGTTTAAGAATTGAGGAAGCAATATAAACAATTTACTCCACACAAAAACAAAATCTCCCCCTAAATATGTGATCCTAATATACTAATTTTAAATATATGGATAAGGGAATAAAACATGTAATGGTGTAAAGTGAAATAAACATGCAACAGGGCAACTCAAGCACAAATAATCCAAACTATGATCAAATAATCTTACTATCGATGCTAAAAGATGCCAATATGAATAAGCAATGATGTATGATACCAATTTTGAAATTACCAATTTTTAAAAAAGGAATTTTAATGCACATAATGAGAAATATCAATATAGTCATATAGCATGCCAAATAAAATCCAATGATGAAGCATATGGAAAACATGGACTAAATCTAAACATCTAAGACACAAAACTCGATACCATATATAATATATGCAAAATATACCAATGAATACCAAACAGATATATATATATATATATATATATAGGTATAAACAATCACAAAAACTCGACACAAACAAATAAAATTTACGCACTAGCATAGTATCGACGTGTCTACACATTTGGGATGGAATGAATGGGCGTAAACTAAATACAAATGAGTTATGATCCAAACAAGAAAATATGTTTAAGAAGTTCTAATTGATCACAAAACTTTATTAAAATAAGATTTAGCCTCAAGTGAAAAAATAAAGTGAACTTTATGAACAAATAAGTACAATTCACAAAGGCATTATATAAATCAATAGCGTTACGAAAAAATAAGCATAAATACGATTCATTATGCAAACCCATTGTTGATCTTCAACTAAACACCCTCAAAAGATAAATGTATATGATAATTTCTTTTCTTTACTTTTCTCAATAATTTTGAAGCTATTGCTTTTGAAAAATCAAACAAACTAAACTATATTAGCCTTTGAATTTTTTTCTATTTTTATTGACTTTAAATGTTTTCGTTAGGCTCTTGACAACGATGGCTTTCTTGCAAAGGAGATTTGACCTTTTAGTAACCCTTTTCTGTGCACCCTCATATTTTTTACTATTAAATAAATAAGCTCATAGGCAATAGTTCTTACATGCAAAAATCCCCCATAATCATAAAACATGTAGATGACAAGATTGATGGGATAACATCTCACAAATCTCAAATATACATGTGAAGTTAACATTAAAAAAGCTCATGCATGTGTGCGCGAAGGCATATACAAAGTCGAATCCATAAAGCAAATGAAGTTTTAAACAACTCCATGCAAGGATGATTAAGAAAAATCTTAAGTATCTATAATCATAACCAAATGTCCTAGCCACCGAAAAAGTATGGAATGAATTGGATTGAAAAACATCATTATGACACACAAAATGGGTAAAACTAAAATACACAAATATGTAAAATCTTTTTGAATTTTTCTAATATTTTATAAAATAAAATACCATTTTTTTAAATATTTGAAAATACACTTTAACTCAGAAGACAAACAAAATCTTTTCGTATTTTTCAAAATGACTCAAAAAAATAAAAAATAAAAATATAAAAGATACACATGTTATAACACTAGCAAACATATATCACGAAGCACAAACCAGAGCATGAAAAATAAACTAACACGATCAAACATTTGATATAGAATGGGAAGTATCATGTGCAATCAAACGAGAATCAACAAGTCTAATACGTAAAGCCTCTAAATCCGATTTCCTAACCGAAGTAGGTGTAACATGATGCTTAAGGGCTTTGGGAACCACGGTGACTCTATTCTTAGACTTCCTAGATCCGTTGATCAAGGGTGAAAAGTAGCACAGTGCCAGTACGCTAGTCATTGAATTCGTTTTACCATATCAATACAAAACCTAAACTATTGACTACACTCTTTACGGGATTACAACGACATGTCTGAGTATCGAATTCACGGAGATTAGTTATTAGAATTCTATTAATTTAATACTTCGTAAATAAAAGTGCAAAAGATGATATATGATCAAATTATTAAACTAGGCATGTATTTAAACCTAAATTAACAAAAAGATTAAAACTATAGGTTGAGAGTCGTCTCCCTCACACGGGCTAAATAAAATAAATGGTTACATGTATAGAAAAGTGCTAACAATATTAATCAGGTTTGGATAATTAGTTAAACCTAGAGTTGTCACCCTCTAAATTCTCACAAAAGCTTAATTTGAGTTCAGTGTCAACGAATTTCCCGGAATTACACAAGAAAGGTTAGAAAAACGGAGCATATGTGATATAACCCATTAAATCTTGTAAGTGTGACACAAGGAACACTTAACTCATTAAAACTACCCTTGACCCATCATACCATAGTATAGCAATTAATTAACCCATGTGAGTTTAATAATATCAACCTATATTAAGTTACCTATAAAACATACTAAATGACATTAATTAAATAAAAGAAAGTAGATGAAATCAATTAAGTCTAGGTTACAGAGAAAGTAAACAAAAAACAAAGCAAGAAAAACGACAATGGAAGCTTGGATTTAAAGAGAGCGATGATGAATAGTCTTCTTACGAACCAAAGTGGGTAAAACCCTAGGAAAGAGAGAAGCCACACCCAAAATCACCTCCAAACCCTAACCTCCCTAACCTAAACTAAAAAAAAGTAAAAAGAAAATGTAAAATAATATGATGAAAGAAGTCTTAAAATACAACAAAAACCCACTTATATATTAAGTGCAAAAAGAAATAAAGATAAAAGAAAAGATTATGATTTATCCTAAAAACAAAAAAAGAGCGATCCGGGAAAATGGTTATAACATGTTCGTCAAGAACCGGATTAACGAACCGTCAGAGGTCACGCGAAGCCAACTTGAAGAGATACAACTTTCATGAAGAGTTCGGGCACGAAGCTCAAACGTTTGAATGACTAAATTTCCCTTAAAATTGATTACTATATTAAAAACTTCCCGAAAAGCACCAATTGTACCATTAATCGTTCCAATACCTACAAAAACTCAAATAAACTTTGCAACACACACACACACACACACACACACACACACATATATATATATATATATATATATATATATATATATATATATATCGAAACCCAAGGTTATATAGTGTATGAATGTAAATACGGGAATTAACGGACACAATTGCACTAGAATGCACAAAGATAACGAGCGCGAATATGAAATATTCTTGACTAATCACACCCCTAACTTTGACATTGCTAGTCCTAGTAATTAAACAAAACAAAATCAACCAAAAAGAAGGCGATACAAAACGTATATAAGCATAAAATATATAAATGTCACTTTCACGGGCGACCGATTGCATTTAGCATATGCAATAAGCCGTTAAACTCCTAGGTTACCCTAGTGGACGAGTGTTGTCTCATGAGGGTTTTCAGGGATAAAACCCCAAAACATCAAATTTCCTAAAAAATATGCCAAGCTCAACAACAACTAAATATTTAAACATATTATTAACAAAGCAAAAGATACTTTTGCCCAATAATCCAAAACTATTAACATTAAAAGAATAACTATATGGAATTAAAACCTCAAATGTGAGTGGTGTTCATGCACATGCCAACACTTTGATTTGGTAAAAATGCCTATAGACCAGATAAAAATTACAACATGCTTGCACTCAATCCTCTCCGGATATTACACTCAACAAATAAAAGCACTCGAAATGGGGTGTAACACATGAGACATGCGGGCATAATGAGTAAATGTATATGGAAACTAGGCCGCACACATGTCATCAATGAAGAACGCTATATATAAAATAAAAACTTTGCAATCTCAATGAAAGGATATCGTCATTAAAGAGGTGTAATGGATTTTCACAGATTATCGCAATTATTATGACATTTGAATTACATTCACCTTAGGATCACATAGTACTTTTATGGGTTGTAATGTAGGTTTGGGGTTAAGGTTATGAAATGAAAGGAATATGTACGTATTCAAAGGTCTTTGTGGGGAAAAAAACACTTAGGATAATGGAAAAATGTGGGCAATATCAAAATTGAAAAATAATTTTCATAACAAGCATTGAATATAACATTGGAAAGTGACAAAGGTTATTGAACACTATATATAACATGTACATACTTTCTCTCTTTTTTTTTCTCATATTTTTCTTTTGTTTTCTTTTTGCTTCTTCACTTTTTCTTTTCTTTCTTTTTCTTCACTTTTTCTCACGCTCACTTGCTTAATTGCAACCACATAACAATAACGTCATCCAATCCTATGTAAAATTTCAAACAAAGGTATGGGAGGTAATATGTATGATGTATAATTCCAATTTGGAGTTGGTTAAGGGATTTATGGGAAATGAAATGAAAGTCTATATTTAGGCTCAAAGGGGTTGACTAGGGAGATATATAAGGTGATATCAAGGTCAATATGGGTAATATAATAAAGAGGGCCTATGATAATCTCTAAAGTTTACGTAATTCTCGAGTCAAAATAATTTTGAAAATCATGCTCTAGTAACACATTTATGAATTTAATTAATGAATGATCAAATGAAAGAGTAGTGAGATTACCGATGAATTTAACGTTTTCAAGAAGGAAAGAGTAATGTATAAGCACTCACAAACGAAGAAAAGCACAAAGCTCGCTTGATTTTAGTGTACACAAAGCAACACAAAGATATTAAGTTATAATTGTCCTATCGAATCATTTATAAAATATGCTCAAGTGCTTATGGGTTTTCAAGATTTAATTCATGCATTTATTCTTAATATTGAATAATTTGAGGACTAAATTTTACTAACATGAAAGAAATAAAAAATGCATCATTGAATTACCAATTGGATAGGGAAATTATTGAATTTATCATAGAAAATTTGGGGCAAGAGGCCCAAGAAAGGGAAAAGAAACAAACAAAATAATTTTTAAATTTTATTTATTTATTTTTATTTAATAAATATAAACATGGATCACAATGATAAAATAAAAATTGAGATGAATAATCACACACTCCTTAACTTGAAAAGCACATTGTCCTAAATGTAATTAAAGACACTATGACAAAGAGAGTGATATAAATAAATCACTCCAATTTGGAGCGATCCCCAGGGTAGTCAACATGAGTCCTATACAAACCAAAGCAAAATAAAATATTTTCACAAAAATTAAGTTAAAAGAAATTATGTTGTAAGTCATAATAATCTAGAGGGTTTGAAGTGAAAATACTAGATAAATTGATGGTGAACATATGATTTATAAAAATGGAGGGTCACACGCATCAAAATCCAATAAATAACCAAAAACTACATTATCATTTCGAATCTCATAATTCCATAAAAAAACTTAATACAATACAAAATAGAAAGAATGAAAGAAAGAGGAAAAAATTAAAAATAAGAATTCCCATTACAGTAGCAACACTCAAAAATCGGGACCACCTGAGGTTCCCTGGGCATAATCAACCCCCCAACTATAGTCGCATATGACGTCCCCCCCCCCCCCCCCCGATTGTGGAATGAAAAAAATGCACAAAGTCCTCATTGATGTGACCATTCTGGCAAGAAAAATGCGCCTAATTGTGGCGACGTAAGATGACTCGCCTTTCACAACGAAATCATGGACACCTCGGGGAGGGCACACACTTGGTCGAATCGTACTTTGCAGCCATTTAAATATACAAAATAATAATTAGGCAAGATAAAAAAATTATAAAGTGCAATTAAAGTGAGTCGGTAAACGAGTCAAAATGGCATGTGCAAGTGAGTGAAACTGGGTGAAAATATACCACAATGTGATAAAAGGTGTCGAGGAACGACAATGAGTGAAAAATACACAAGTGTATGCTAAAAAAATCGGAAAATTTTGGTTTAGTCATTTTAGCGAACACTTGGTGTGCACAATGTGGTGTAAAATCATTCTTAAGAACACCATAATATTTAAACAAGAATACATTATTGATTAAATTCTCACATATAATTGTTCTTGATAAAATGATCTTGGATCTTCATGATAATCACATATATTCATTACGCAGAACATAAAATAGTATTAAAATAACATACCTCCATCATGTCACAAATCGAAAGATTTGTGGAGTAGTCAACCTTAATGATGATCGATCAGGCTAGATTTTGGAACATGGCTTCATCTTGTATATAGCAAGAACATAATCCAATTTTAACTTATTCCAACGGTAAGATCCCCCAGTATGGACAAAACACTATTTTAAAATTTTCCTTGAGAATTAGATTTCTCTCCCTTTCCTATAATTTCATTATTTTGTCTTTTTAGAGTGTCTGAATGATGGAAATCAGTTGCTTATTTATAGGCATGGACAAGACCTAAATCTCCAACAGTCACATCATATCAACCGTCCATCAAGGTAGATGCCCACGTGTCCTTTTGACTCTTGATATTTGGGGTACTCGTTCATTAACCAAAGTGACTCTTAGTATTAATATAATTATGGAGCACATAATGGAGAATTACTTAAAATAATTCTAACAGTCTCCCACTTAATCCATAATTATCATAAAGTACGCAATAACCTTTAAGTCATCCTTAAATGGTTTTCCATAAACACCTTAATCAAACAAATCATTAATGGGAGTCATGCAGCTCACATACTAATTTAAAAGAATGATTGATTCCATGTACCACAACATTAATAACTCATCCAATAAGGTCTATAAATAGGGTTATTCAATAATGGTCCAATAATGTCTTTGTAAAAGACTATTTATGTCACATTCATTCATATGCATGTGTATAATAACGATAGAAATAAATGATTCTGAAACACTGTATGATATCATATGGTAGTGTCAAAATAAGCACTAAAAAATCCACCACATCAAGATTCTATCGGCTATACTTTAAGACTCTTATCTTAAGCATGCTTCATTAATGTCTTTCACGATAGCCCAATCATGTGGATTATCCATGTTAACACTTGCACAAATGTGTTAAATGACATTTGTTT
Organism: Sambucus nigra; assembly: GCA_949130495.1. Lineage (NCBI taxonomy): Eukaryota > Viridiplantae > Streptophyta > Magnoliopsida > Dipsacales > Adoxaceae > Sambucus > Sambucus nigra. The sequence goes on from OX422219.1 coordinate 64,243,106, forward strand.
CAGAATTTCTTCTTTAAAAGGTATTTACATTCAATGTTCTTAGTTACTCACATAATACCTAATGTATCTTAATAAAAAAGATTGCAACGACAGTATAATAATATTTTAGCAACGTGGTAATAGTTTCGACAACTCCATATCTCGAAATTTAAATTACGTTGCCATAATCAATAAGTTGTAGCATCAAAACATGCTACAGATTCAGATTTCCATAATAGTCAATGAATTGTGTTGCACTCCTTCATTAAATTGGTCCTTAAACCAAAATAAACATAAGTAAATAAGAGTGAACTTAATACTTTCTATAAAACTAGTAAATCTGAGTTGTAATAACTGATCATCCAAAAATGACCAGCTAACTTTAATGTGAGCATATAATCTTTTAGTATCTCATAACTTCATCTATTACATATTGAAAATTCAGGTAGCAATTTGTGTCTCTACTTTACAATAAATTGAATATATAAACTTACTCCCACTGATAATAAATTGGATATACAATATAATGGTATTACTCCTAAAAATACCATAGGTGGGAAACTTAATTAAGTTTATACAATCATTTCTTCATAATATGAGTAAAATATCATAAGTATAATAATTTTCACTTACACTAAATGTAACTTTCATGATAATGAGTTACTCATCTCATAAGAATGTTATGTCCTTAAAATGACATGCTTGGTGAAGGTGAGAAGGTTCATTTATAACATTTTTTTCATTACTACTTCATTTATTTAATTACAATTAACATCGTGTTTGGTCTCAACTTAAATGCAATTCAATGAGATATTGTAGTCCAATAATTTTTCTTCTTATGATTTGTGAAAACAAAACCAATATTTGTTTATCCTTATACCAAATTCATATTCATGTAGATACACCACATAATCATTTAGAATAGTAGACTCATTTAGGATCTTCTTAATACTATTCCTTATCATTTTATCTGCATTTGTCTCAAAGTGACAATACCATGATTAATGGTTGATCATTTATTTGTTCTTTATTGTTTAAAAAATCCAACAACCAAAAGAACAAGTATTGGATAAAGTTATCGGTAATGGGATAAGTACCCTACCTTCCTTTAAAAACATATTTCATGATTTTCAAATCTCACTAATTTCACCATTCATAATCAATTTGACATTCGATTTTCTTTAATTCCATAGTACATGCTAATGACATGTATATGATCTATGTAAGTCCACTTTAAGGTTATTGCGTACTTTATTTTGTACTAAACATCAAAGGAATACCATAACCTTTGAGAAGGACTGAAAGATACTTTAAAAATATCCCTTACAATCAAGTTTAGACAAATAATTTTCCAAGAAAATTGAAAGCATTTAGAGTTTATGAAAAACAAATGGCTTGATTCCCCCATAATAAAAGAGAAGAAACTTTATTTGCATTTCTAGTTTATTTTGTAAACAATCCTTGCGTCAAAAGTAACACAGTAAGTTTAACTTGCAAACTTTACTAAGATGAAAACTCATTTCAAACCATAAAAGATACATATTATCTCTATAATTATTATTTCGAGTGTGCAACATGTAAACAAACTTACTTTATTTAATATCTTCAAACTTTATAGGAGTATTCCACACAATATTGAACATCAATACTGAGCTCCAAAAATAAATCCAATATAATAATCAAGAGAAACAAAATCAAACCACAACATCTGAAAGATATGAGATAATTTCTCACTACATTAATGCTTTGTTTTGGCAACACATACGTTAATATATCTTTAATACCTAATGTGCGTTTTATTTTCCTTATTAGTAACCATTGATTAACAATAATATGATGCTTGTAGATACCAGAGTATTAAATATACATGATATACACTTGAATAATGAATGTGTTATATAGAGTTCATTCAATCAGTCAAAATCAATTCCCTGTATCGAACAATCTTGTTTGATGATTAAACTCAATATATTCAACAGTTATAAGCATCACAGGTTACTGCTGCTATCATCTTTACATTTAATATTCATGCTCATTATAGTTGGGTCACTCTGGTGACTACCAAATATTTCATAATATGAATATTACATTAAGTAAAGACTTACATACACAAGTTAATAGTTTTCACCTATGTTCATTAAATATCGCATGAGCAATGAACTAAATTATTCATGTTTGGGTTTCATACAATTAATTGGTGATATTATGATGACATAAATAATGACATCTACATTTGATGACCACTATTGCCTTCCCAAAATATATATCACCACTTAATTTTTGCTCAATAATTGTAATCGGACCTGTAGGCTACTGAATCACAATAATTGAATAAATAATAATATTGTAACACCTCGTATTTTTGGGCATTAATTGATTAATTAATTCGGTCAATTTTAAATTACTTGTAAGTCATAATTTAGTTTAATTAATTAATTACTATTATTATATAAATATTAATCCGGTGAGCAGATGATTAATATTTATGGGATTTAAATTTACTAAACGCATGGTAACAATTTAATAAGTTAATAGGTGAATATCAACTTTTAGAAAAATAACTCGGATGGCAATTCTGAGTGTACGGTTGAGTCCGGATGGGTCGAAATAGTAGAAAAAGAGTTTCAGTGGGTAGTAAATGGGTCTCGGGACATTTTTAGGCAAAACTAAGCCCATATATGGGAGTGTTTGAGCCCTTTTAATAAAGCCAACAAGCCGAAAAATGGGATTGACATATTAAATCCTAAAAGTGAGAGGGTGTGAGGGCCATAACTCATTTAAGAAAACCTAATCAAGTAGAGGACAAAAGAGGGAGAAATTAGAGAAACCTTGGCGTTGATGTAAAAAACTAGATTTGATCAAATTATTTTAATCACAGATAAAAATAGATAAATGAATATAAGACAATGGATTTTTAAAGTGGTTCAACCCTATGAGAATGACCTACGTCCACTGTTTTTGTATTGCTGACTATTTGCCTAGAATTCTTGATAAGTGAGTTTACCAAGAAATTCAGAGTCCCCCTCTAATGAGGAGGTTACAATGTATTTATAGCCTTGAGGCTGTACATGCGAAAGGACAATGTGCTGTTATCTAGTAGACATATACATCTGTACAATAATAATGAGCATTTAATACGCAGTCGTCTTTTCGATTCTCCTGATTTGGATGCTCTGCACGCTGAGTTGCTCGGACCGCCTGAGTTGCTCGGTACGCTTAAGTTTCTCGGAGCCTTGAGTTCCTCGGGGTGCCTAAGCTTCTCGGTATGATTGATTTGCTTGGGGTACTTGAGTAGCTCGGTGGTAGTATGTTATTCGTTGAAAGTGTTTGTAATTGCCATGTAGGTTGACACGTGTCTTTAAGTGAATGGTCCACGTCAGCAGATTAAATTTGGTATCAACAGAAGCCCCCAATGTTTCACAGTTGAGGTTGAAGGAGAGTGTGGAACATTTTTCTCAAAAACTGCTTGGATTACGGTTCTTCATGGATTTTAGGGAAATTCTATAATTCCTTTTTGAGCGCATAATATCAGACTTCATAAATATTTTGAATTTTTATGACCACTTCAATATTTGTGTCCTTTTATTCTTTTAGCCACCGAAAACGGAAACGTCTTCCCTTGTAATCATTGCCTTTCTCTATTCCTGAGATAAAGTATTTAAGCGCGACAGAAATTCTATCATTTTTCACTTTTCAAATTTGTATCTTTGAACTCTTCATTTTCTTTATATCTCGTGCCTTTGTTCTTCCCATTGTTCATTGTCAACTGATTTCTCCTTGTTCTGTAAGATTTTCTTCCCTCTCCTTTATTTACTTTGTTCATCATGGTTTATCTTGTTGAATCGCTGGACAAATTTCGGTCTGAATTTTCAATCCCTTCGTGGGTTATTTTAGAAGAACTTTCTGAACCTTCTGATTATTTTTCTTTGGCTGAGGGACATTGGTTCCCCAGTCTTTTTACAGCCGAATGTGGCTTTTATTTCCCGCTAAATCCCCTGTGTTTGGAGTTTTGCCAATATTTTGATGTTGTATATTTGATTGTTGCTTATTGCAGTTGACAGTAAAAGAAAACCTCCAAAGGAAACTGATGTTAATATAAAGCATTTAAAACTTATCTGGAGCTTGCACCAATCTGTTGCTGAGGAGCATATTAGATCTGCTTCTTACTTGTTGCAATACAAAAGTTACACTTCGTCTTTCACTGCTCGTCCTCGTCCAGTGGTGGTTGATCTTGACCAAGTACCAGCCTCTGAGACTAGTGTGGAAGGTTCTTCTTCTGAATCGAATATTCCTATCAATGATCTGATGAAGAAGAGAAGAGCTCTTATCTTTTTTGACAAGTCTGCCTCTGCTAATGTGGAGGTGAATAAAATTAAACAAGATGTCCCAGAAGAAGGGAAAAAAACTATAGATGTACCCCCTCCTGTTGCTGCCAAAGAAGCTTGCAAAAAGCCCCTTGTGGCTCCAAGTAAGACTATTGCTATCTCTCCTTAGAGTGATGTTGTTGTCATATCACCAATAAAGACAACATCTTTAATTAAAAATGCTCCAGCTCCTCTGAGGAGATTAAAGAAAAGCTCTTCTGAGAGACCTGCTGAACCTATCTCTCAACCTTCAAATGTTGAAGGTAGTGTTCCACTTCTTGTTGCTCCGAGCTCTGCTGTGAGCTTGGTAAGATCCTGGACTGTTCCAGAATCTCAAGGTGTTGAAGACACCTTTTCTCACGAGAAACTTACTACACTGGCTGCTCAACACATTTCTTCAGTAAGTATTTTTAGCTTGACCTCTTTATTTTTTAATACTATGTTCATGCATTGACTTAAAGTTATTTCTTTTTTCAGCTAGTGACTAGTTTCAACAGAATTTTGAAGAAGGATGAAGCTATTAGGGCTTCAAGTTCCTTGGGTGGAGTAGAGGAAGCTTTTGTTGGGCTGACCCAATCTTTAAAATATTCTCATCAAAATTACGAGGAAGATAAAGTTTCTTGGGAGAAGCAGTTTAATTCCGTCGAGCTAGAGAAAGATCAAGATGTGAATGCCTCGAAGGAATTGGAGAAGAAGTTGAAGGAATTTGAACAGAGAAACAAGGAGTTTGAACAGAGTAATAAGGAGCTTGAGGTTAAACTTAAGTCTGCTGAAGAGAAAATTGTTAAACTTCAAGATCTTGAGCGATAGAAAATGGAGGTGGAGGAAAAGTTGAAGTCTACAGAGGAGCTCCTTAGGGAAAGGACCTCATCGGAGAAGGAAAAAAAGAAAGATGCAGTCAAAAAATCATTTAGTGCTGCTTGGGACAAAGGCTGGAACAAGGGTCTGGCCGTAATGTCTTCTCAAATGGAATATGTAGGTGTCAAATATTTTAGGGATGGATGGGTAGCAGCCTTGCAGGAGCTGAAGGTTGCTGAGAATTCTGAGTTATTCCAGCAGCACACTCATGGCCCTCCTCCCTCTCCTAGAGAAGAAGAAGAGGATGAAGCTGCTTCAGATGAATCTTCTATGATGACTGGATATTAGGTCCCCACTATTGCTCAACCTTCCGAGTAACTCCAATTAACCAGTACTTCTGCCTAGCAGCTACCATTGTCTTTCGAGCAACCAACCCCTTCATTCAAACCTTCTGAGGAAGTTGAAAGAAACAAGGATAAGGTGTAAAGTTGTTCGGGCTTTTTATTTTGTTGTTCTCTTGAATGTAACCCTGAATTATGTAATTTCTCTTATGATGAATAAAATTTTGAACTTTGGTTGTTCGTTGTTCGTCTTGAATTTCTCTTTTACTTTCTGTGTCTGCATCATTATTGATTCTTTTTATTTCTCCTCTTTGCTAGTTTATGGACAAGATGGAGCTCTTATCAGCTCATGATACAAAATTGATGAAAAAATATAATGACTATTTTAAAGCTGGTCATGCAGATTTTAATGAGGCCCAGATAATTAACATTATAGGATCAGGTGCTTCTGACCGAGCAATTGAAGCTTACCAATACTTGAAGTGCTTGTTCAATCGTGTTGTTGTCAACAATGTGGCCTACTATGAGATGATTGAAGACCTCCAAGGAACGATTGAGGAGCTTCAACAATAGTATAAATAATCTTCTGCCCTTTTGCATCAAGGATATGAGAAAAAATATCAACAATTGAGTGCTGACAAAGGGTATGACAAATTCATCTCTGCTCATGAGAAGAAAGAGAGTGTTATGAAGCTTGAAGTTGAAGAGCACAGGCATATCGCCAAGTTGTTGGAGCAGGAGAATATTGCTTTGCAAGAGGAAATAAAGAAACTTAGATTTGCTAATTCTTCTTCGGGATCCTTGGTCCTAGTAAATGATGATGGTTTTTCATTTTTGGAAGTAGAAAATGCTAACTTAAGGGATGAGTTAGAAACCTTAAAATGAGCTGGACCCTCCACATCTACTCGTGGATGAGCAAGATATTCTCGTGGACGAGAAAGGGCTGGTAGGGTCACTGTTGAAGAAGCGAGAACGCAGTCAACTTTAGAGAATCAAGCCTTTCAGTTGATGGCGAAGAACCAAGCCTTGGCAGAAATGTCTAAGAAGATTCTGAACTTCACCGAAGAACTCTCTAATCAAAGCTCTGCTCTGGAAAGTAAAGAAATTCTAGTGAAGAAACTCCACGATCAACTTGAGAGGTTAACTTATCAGTTCCATAAGCAGCCCATGGAATTTTGGATGGCTGGATATAACGAAGCTCTGTACCATATCGATGCTCGGTTGCAGCAGTAAAATAATGAGGGATATAAGCAGGGGTGGTTGAATGCCTTGTGCGTGCTAAAATTGGAGCAGGGCCACTACTTATGGGATTATTATGATCCTGGAGTGCTCGATTTGCCTGTGCCTCCTTTTAAGCTTGATATTAGTTGGATTCATGCTCGTGCAATTCCTCAATGCTTGATTTCCATGTATCTTGGCGATTACAGTCTTCATGCAAACTTTGAGATATCTCGCCCATAACACTTGCTAGATCGGCCCTCCGTAATGAATGTTCAAATGCTGAGAGATGTAAACTTTATAAATGCTCCTTATGCCTTAGATGATCCTCCAGCCCGGGTAGAACCTATTTCAAAAGCAAAGGGGAAGAAACCCATAGAGTAGGATATTTTTATGTAATGAATCAGACTTTTCACATCATATGTAATTTTACTTGATTTGAATGAAGAAATTTTTTGCTTTTTTCCATTTCATTTTCTTCTAAATAATTTGTAGAATGTCTTTGCTTGTTGGTTGGTAAATATTTATGTATATACTATACTTATCCCATTTGTTGTTTAATTATAGTGACTTGTCACTCTTTGGGCCTAAGCAATGGAATGATTTGCATCCCATGTTCCTGCTTAGTTGTAGTAATCTCTTATGGATTACTTTATTGCCTAGACAGTGGATGCCCCGGGAGGTCGTCCAGCTTCTTGCCTAGTTTGGTATCCACCAATCGAAGTTGGTGGTATTGATTTCCCGACCAACCGGAGTTGGTGGCATAAAGTTCATGACCAACCGGAGTTGGTGGTAATTGATTTGCCGAACAACCGAAGTTGGTGGCATAAAATTCCCGACCAACTGGAGTTAGTGGCATAAAGTTCCCGACCAACCGGAATTAGGGGTAATTTATTTGCCGACAAACTGGAGTTGGTGGTAATTGATTTTCCGACCAACCAGAGTTGGTGGCATAAAGTTCCCGACCAACCGGAGTTGGTGGTATGCTGCTCTGAATTTGGATTTGTGTACTGTGTAGCACTAATATTCTAAAAAAATTTCAACAAAGAAAGAAACTGGGTGAGACATCACTTTATTCATATTGAAGAAACTGCATTACATAGGAATTTCAATTACTGATAATACTGCACAGATGCTCTGCATTCTATACATTCTTGAATTCTTTTCCTTCCAAGGTTTCAATCCTGTATGTCCCTGGATGAACAACTTCTGTTACTCTGTAGGGTCCATGATAGTTAGCTTACAGTTTGTTATGCTTTTGGATCACTTTCTTTAGCACATAATCCCCTTCTTTCAGATCACACCTCTTCACTCTTTTGTTATAAAAAAAGCTGTTCGTTGTTGATATGCTGCATTCCTGATTGCTGCTTCTTCCCTAACTTCTTCGAGCATATCCAGGTCTAATCTTCTCATCAAGTCACTGACAAAAGAATTGAAATTAAGCACCCTATGCATGGGTAGACCCAATTCAGCAGGTATGATAGCCTCACTCCCAAATTCCAGCAGATATAGAGATTCTCCTGTCGCTGTTCGTGGTGTGGTACGATAAGCCCAAGACACAAAATGTAGCTCGTTAATCCAATTTCCCTTTGCATCATCCAGTCATTTTTTCAAACCATTCAGTAGCGTTATGTTTTTCACCTCAGTTTGCCTATTGCTTTGGGGATGGCCTAGTGCAGAGTGGATCTTTAGTACATTGGATTGATGACAGTACGCCTCGTTATCAAACTGGGTTCCATGGTCAGTAATGAATGCATGTGGGAGACCATATCTGCAGATAATATTCTTCCAAATAAATTGATAGACTTTGTCGTACGTCATATCAATGAGAGGCTCAGCTTCCACCCATTTGGTAAAGTAATCCACAACAACTACGAGGTATTTGAATCTTCCCTTGGTCATTGGAAATGGTCCTATCAAGTCTATCCCCCACATGGCGAATAGCCAAGGGGACGTTATGGGTGTTAACAATGCTTGGGGAGTTCTTCGGATGGAAGAGAAACGTTGACATTTATTTCACTTCTTAGCATAAGCTACGCAATCGGCTCTCATCGTTGGCCAGTAATATCCATGCATTATTATTCTCTACAAAAGCGTTCGACCTGCTACATGGGCTCCACAGGACCCTTCATGAACCTCTTCGAATAGATCTTTCACTTCAGAGGGATGGACACATCTTTGTATCCCTTCTATAACTCCTCGTCTATATCAAATGCCACTAGTCAATACATAATGAGCAACTTTAAACTTCAGTTTCTTGGCTGCGAGTTTATCAGTTGGTAAAGCCCCCTCTTCAATATAGGCCCTGATGGGATCCATCCAAGATGGTCCCAAGTCGAGGGTAATGAAGTTCATCATCAGATTTTCGTCTATGCTCCGACTAGTCAGGATTTCTATTAGAATTTTTCTTTGTAGCTCGGTGCGTGTGGCTGATGCTAATTGAGCTAGGGTGTCTCCTCTTGAATTCTCTAATCTTGGTATTCTAATTAACAGAACTGTAGTAAAACTCGATACCACCTCCATTGCTTTTGCATGATACTTGACCATTAATTCTCCTTTTGCTGCATACATCCCCAGAATTTGGTTTACGATTAACTGGGAATCACTGAATACAATGACATGCTCTGCCTTCATGGTTTTAGCCAGATTTAAGCCCAAGATCATAGCCTCATATTCGGCCTCATTATTAGAGGCTTTAAATTAAAAGCGCAGAGCATACTCCATATCAATCTCATCCAGGCTATTTAACATAATTCCTGCTCCACTGCCTGTAGTGCACGAAGAGCCATCCACATACAAATTCCATATAGATACTTCATTATCAAACTCTTGATCAGACAGAGTTCCTTGGTGGAATATTTGATGCTTCCTTTTATCCTCCTCCGACATTTCTCGCTGTTCGTTGACCATCTTCTCTTGATCATCCCTGGCTGAAAGTTGGTCGGGGGTTAAATGTGGTGATCTATTAACATCCACAGATTTGCTTGTATTACACTCCTATCACTTTGGGGTATCAGAATGAGTAAATTCTTCCATAAAATCTGCTACTGCCTGCCCCTTAAGTGATGATCTAGGATCATAAACTATATCATACTCACCAAGTTCTACTGCCCAGTACATCAGTCTTCCTGATTTCTCCGATTTATGCAGAGCTTGCCTTAATGGCATATCTGTATACACAACTATAGTATGAGCTTAGAAGTATGGCCTCATTCTTCTGCTTGCTTCGATCAGCACTAGTGCCAACTTCTCCAACCTTGGATATCTGATCTCTGCTCCTCGGAAGGTCTTGCAGGTGTAATAGATTGGTTTTTGCACTCCGTCCTCCAATCTTATCAATGCCGAGCTAACTGCATTCTCTGAAACTCCCAGATACAAGTATAATCTTTCTCCCATCACTGGTGTGGACAATAATGGAGGTGTCCCTGTATATTTTTTCAACTCTTGAAAGGCCTCCTCTAACTCATCATTCCACTCAAAAGTTTTTCGAAGTGTTTTAAAGAATGGGAGGCACCTGTCTGTTGCTCGTGACACAAATCTGTTAAGTGCTGTAACTCGCCCTGTGAGGCTTTGCATTTCCTTCTTCGTAATTGGAGATCGCATCTCCAATAGGGCTTTGATCTTTTCAGGGTTCGCCTCGATACCTCGTTGGTTTAGGATATATCTGAGAAACATGCCTTCTCGTACTCCGAATATGCATATGGTGGGATTCAACTTCATTTGATATTTCTCTAGTTGATCAAAGGTCTGACCTAGGTCAACGAGATGACCAACAACTTTCTTGCTCTTCGTCAGCATATCGTCAACATAAACCTCCATGTTATGACTGATTTTCTCTGCAAACACCTTGTTCATCAGCCGCTGATATATTGCACCTGCATTTTTAAGTCCAAAAGGCATAACATTATAGCAATAAGTTCCCATTGGGGTGATAAAAAAGGTACTTTCCCTGTCCTCAGGTTTCATTTTAATCTAGTTGTAATCATAATAAGCATCCATGAAACTCAACAACTCGTGCCCCGAGGTAGCATCCACTAGTTGATCGATTCGGGGTAAAGAAAAATGATCCATTGGGCATGCCTTATTAAGATCAGTGAAGTCTACACACCTCCTCCACTTGTTATTTTTCTTCTTTACCATCACCACATTTGCTAGCCAATCAGGATATTTGACATCCTCAATAAAAGAGGCTTTTTGTAGTTTCTCTACTTCTTCCTGTATAGCTTGGTTCTTTTCAAGGCTAAACACTCTTCTTCGCTGCTTCACTGGCTTGATTTCCTTGTTCACATTGAGCTCGTGGCATAGGAAACTTGGGTCTATCCCTGGCATGTCTTCATGACTCCATGAAAAAATATGCTTTCTGTGCCTAAAAAATACTATCAATTCTCGTTTTATTGATACATCCAGTGATGCACCAATTTGAGTTGTTCATTCTAGATGCTCGTCGTCAAGAATGATATTTTCGGTAGCCTCCATGACCTGGCCCTTCACGAGCTGAGACTCATCTCTAGGGTCTAATGTTTCAATCTATGCATCTTCTATTTCATCCACTTGATATGTAATAGTCTTCTTCCTGGATTCTTCACGCTCCTTCTGTTCGGTAGATGAATAGGAGCATTCCCGAGCTACTTTTTGGTCGCCTTTCACAACTCCCATCCCAAAATTGGTTGGGAATTTTAAAGATTGATGTACAGTAGATGGCACTGCTTCGAACTTCATCGGACCTACTCTTCCCATGATGATATTGTAAGCTGATTGGACGTTTTTATTCATTACAAAAAAGCATACTCTTTCTGTTCGACAAGTAGGCCATGTACCGATAAGCATGTCCAACTTGATCGTTCCAAGTGGAAAAACCTTCTCGCGAGTAAAGCCAAGGAGGGGCCTATGATAGGGCTCTAATTGGGCTAACTTCAAATTCAAACTGTCGAAGCTGGCTAGAACAAGATGTCTGTAGAGCTATCACCACTTCCTTCATTCTCATCTTGATCACCAATTGGTCGCCATAAGGATATAGTACACCTTCCAGGTCGTTCTTAGAGAAACTAATGACCAATTTGTCTTTATTCACCTTCCTCGGGCGCTCTTCTTCAACCAAGTTTATTCGCTGAATGTACGAGCAAGCTTGAGCCTCATTGAGGTAAGCTTTTCTTTCTGCAGTCATATTACCACCTCATGTATCTCCACCTGTAATAACATTACGTTCAAATAACTCAAAATGGATTGAAAATACCCCACGTTCTGGCTGTCTTGGTCTTTTGGGGAGATCGGGGTCATCTTCTAGATCATCTTTGTGATATCTCTTCTTGTCTTCTTTTGCTCGACGAGGAGACTTAGATCTTTTCCTTCCTCGGTCGCTGGTCTTTCCACCATTTTGACGATTAACATACTTAGTCAATTTTCCCCGCATGATGAGTGCTTCAATTACATTCTGGAGAGTTATACAATGCTTGGTCGTGTGACCATGGTCTTTATGGAATTCGCAATATTTGGACTTATTCCTCTTGTTAGGATCTGCCTTCATTTTTTATGGCCAGTTTAGCTCCTCGCTGTTCTTGATCTCTTCCAGAATGTGATTTATATCTACCTTCAAAGGAGTATAATTTCCAAATTTCTTCAACTGTTCCAGTGCTTGCTTTGCTTTCGACTGCCTGTTGCCACCATTATTCTTTTGATCCTTCTTCTTAGTCTTGTCAGCCTAGACCTTGGTCTCCTTAGCGTCTGTATTTTTTTCGCAGCTATAGCTTCCTCAGCATTTATGATTTTGGCTGCTTTTGCCATCAGTTCAGCCATGGTTCTAGCCGGATCTTTGGCTAAAGTGTAGTACAATTTATTTGGCAACAGTCCACTCATTAGAGCAGTAATTGTTATTTTCTCCTCGTAATCAATTACTTCAAGTTTCTAGTTATTGAAACGAGTAATTTAGTCCCTGGTGCTTTCACCTGTTTTTTATCTAACACTCAGCAAGTGTGCTACTCGTTTGACTGGTTTCGCACCAAAATAGAAGTTCCCAATAAAGAGTTCTGCTAGTTGAAAGGAAGTTGCAATTTTCCCCCGAGGAAGGTTATTGTACCATATTTGAGCTGATCCGGTAAGAGTTCCTGAAAATGCCCTGAATCTCATCTCGTCTGGAACTGCATAGATATCGGTAGTAGCTTGGTTTTGTTCTATATGAAGGACAGGGTCAGTTTTTCCATCATATTTAGGCGTCACCATAGGAGCTTCGAATTTTGATGGTGTAGGAAAATCCATAATTGTCTGTACAAATGGTGTCCCTTGGACAAAAGTTATTTGTAGAGGATTCTTGGCCTTAGACATTTCCCCTAATCTGTCCTCCAACCTCTGAATAGAGCCCTTCCATGCATCGTTTCCCTCCCCAGGCCTACTAGTTCGAGCAACTGATCGCGTTGAATTTGCCTCTTGGGATCTTTCATTACGAGCAGTTGGTCGTGATTGGACAAAGCCTTCCCTTAGTTCGAATGGTCATTGAGAGTTCCTCATCACAATTCTAGGAGGACTTCTATTCCTCTTAGGGCCCAAACGATCAAAAGGAGAGACTCTACTCAACCTTTCTAAAGCACTGGTCCTTTCTGGGGATAGAGTGACGTTCCGTTGAAAATCTGTAGCTCGTACTGATGAAGTTCGATCAAGTTGATAAGAAGGATTATTAGATCACTCAGTACGATATGATTCGATGCGTCTGGATCGAGATTACTCTGGGAATAACGTTTGCCTAGTTCGCGAAGAGGGTAAACGGGTATTTTTCTCAACACTTCGTTGTCCTGATTGGGTCGGCACTCCGCCTTGAATAATTTGTATAAGTTGTCTCAAGGTTTCTTGCATGTCCGTCTGACCTTGGGACAAATTAGCAATTATACCAGCCAGATCTTGAACATTCGGGGGAGTAGAAAGGTTCGGAGGGACCCCAGTGTTTCGATTACTGGATTCAGGATTATCAGCCATAGATGATGAATTATTTTGGTGAAAAACGATAAGTACAGTCGCTTCCTACAGATGGCGCCAATCTGTTGATGTAAAAAACTAAATTTTATCTAAGTATTTTAATTACGGATAAAAATAGATAAATGAACATAAGACAATGGATTTTTAAAGTGGTTCAGCCCTATGAGAATGGCCTACGTCCACTGTTTTTGTATTGCTGACTGTTTGCCTAGAACTCTTGATAAGTGAGTTTACCAAGAAATTCAGAGTCCCTCTCTAATGAGGAGGTTACAATGTATTTATATCCTTGAGGCTGTACATGGGAAAGGACAATGCGCTGTTATCTAGTAGACATATACATCTGTACAATAATAATGAGCATTTAATACGCAGTCGTCTTTTCGATTCTCCTGATTTGGATGCTCTGCACGCTGAGTTGCTCGGACCGCCTGAGTTGCTCGGTACGCTTAAGTTTTTCGGAGCCTTGAGTTCCTTGGGGGGCCTAAGCTGCTCGGTATGATTGAGTTCTCGGGGCGCTTGAGTAGCTCGGTGACAGTATGTTGTTCGTTGAAAGTGTTTGTAATTTCCATGTAGGTTGACACATGTCTTCAAGTGAATGGTCCACGTCAGCAGATTAAATTTGGTATCAAAATTTGGGATCCTAAATCAAGAACAAGTGTGGACATTCTTCATCAAATCATCATGTACACCAAAGAGATTCAGACTTTAGAAATCCTATAAGGCAAGTGGTTAAACTTGCTTTTAAATTAATTGCAGATTTCAATTGATATCATAGTAGGTGTAATAAGAACACATGATTTTATGTTGATTGATATCTAAATTGGGTTTCAGTTAATTTAGATCTATGAACTGTAAAGGATTTGGGAATTGGATGGGTTAATCTTCAATATGTGTATAGGTTTGATTAAGATTTAGAGTCTTGAAATTTTAGATGTGGCGTGAGTTTTAAAAGGGTTATAAAAATAGAGTTTGAACAGAATTTAAGGTTTTTAATCTTGTTAATGGCGAACTGTTGGATGACGAAGGAGGAGAGAGAATCCAAGGTCGTTCGAACGACTTGGGTCTGGTTTGAGCTACAACCACTGTCGTTCGAATGACATGCTATTTCGTTCGAACGACGTGACTTTTTTAGCCGCCATTTCTTCTTTTCCCTTTTTCGGCCTTGGGATCATTGTTGGGTTTACTGTTTTTTTTGTGGCTACAGTTATGGGATGGTTTATGTGAAATATTTATTGGAAAATTAGGATGATAATCCCAAAGGGAATTAAGGTTTAAATTGAGTGATTTAAGAACCTTAGATTAATAGGTGTGCAAAACTTAATGAAAAGAATTTGGATTAATAAATTCTGATTATTTTATTTTTGGACCAAGTGAGCAAGTCCTGGTATATTGGTTGAGTAACGCCGAGGTAATAAATTAATTGATGCGTGTTTCATTAAATTTGAGTCGAAATGTAGACTCGGGTATAATTTGGGCTAGTGCTACATGTTTTGTGCACGGTGTAGCTTGGATTAACTTTAATATATATATATATATATATATATATATATATATATATATATATATATATATAGAGAGAGAGAGAGAGAGAGAGAGAGAGAGAGACAGGCTCCTGTGGACTTTAAAGTTTGCACATTATTTTTTTAAAGTAGCAAAAAAAATATTTTTGACCTGATTTTTTTTATATGGGTTCCTTGAAATGTTTAAATATCACACAAAAAAATTCAACTAAAAAAAATATTTTTTACTATATTAAGCAAATCGGTCAAACTTTCGCAGCATTTAAGCACTTTAAAAACTGCAAAAGTTTGACCGATTTTTTTAAAATAGTAAAAAAGATTATTTTTAACTGATTTTTTATATGGGTTCCTTGAAATGTTTAAATATCATACAAAAAAAATCAGGTAAAAAATATTGTTTTTACTATTTAAAAAAAATATTGTGCAAACTTAGTGTGCACAAGAGCCTACCTCTCTCTCCCTCTCTCTCTCTCTCTCTCTCTCTCTCTCTCTATATATATATATATATATATATATATATATATATATATATATATATATATATATATATATATATATATATATATATATATATATATAGTGGAGGAACTGAAATGTATGAAAGTGTTTGGAGCTCAAATTGAGTCGAAGTTTGAAACATATGAATTGTTTAAAATGAACAAAATTATTTGGAGCCAAAACATTTTTAAAAATATTTCATCTAATACAATAAACTCAAATTGAGTCAAAGTTTGAATTCATGAAAAATAACTTTTGAAAACCCCTCAAGCTAGATAAAAATATTAGGTGTAGTTATTTTCAAATATATACATGGTTAAACATCAAATTCTATCAAGTATAAAAATCCTTAACAATGTATATAACAAATTTACACACACACACACACATACACACACACACACACACACACACACACACATATATGCGTGTGTGTATGTGTGTGTGTGTGTGTGTGTTTGATTATTCTCACATATTTTATATTGAAATATGGCTCTATTTATTGTTAGAAATTGTATATGGAACCTTTGATATATAATTGACTTATTAAGGTTTTAGACTTGTTCTTAGATTTGTGATAAGTAAAATATATATTGAGTAATTGAGATGTAATTAAAAGTTTAATTAAAATATGAGAAAGTTCATGTTAGGTGTAGTCTTTTTTATAACTCCATGAGTAATACTCTTGATACCAAATACTTGTAAAATTGTTACCATGAGAAGATTTTATGTTTGAGTACCCCATGATATTATGTTCTTCTAATTATGTAAGGGGGATTATGTTCTTGTTAAATTATGCTCCTGGAATTATATTATTGGAATTATGATATTATGTTATTGAAATTGAGAAATGGACTAATTATGTAAGTCACTTTATTCCTTGAGGGAATCAAGTAAGTAGACAATTTAGAAGAAGTATAGGATAAACTTGTGTTAGATTATGGGGTTGATGTGACTTGTGTTGAATGATCATGGTTGGATATGGATGATGGATACTTAAAATGGTCACTCTAGTAATTCTTCATAATAATTCTTTAATTAATTATTTGTCCTAATGACTAGCTTATCTTTAATGAAGAAAAAAATATACAGAAAATGATTATGGTAAATATGCAAATGCTAAGATGGATTTGTAGTAAAACCCAAAAGGAAAAAAAATTAGAAACAAAAAAATTTGTGAAACGGTAAAAGTAGCTCTTAAAGAAGATAATTTGAGAGAAATTCGACTTAGATGGTTTAGACACATCAAGCATAGAACAATGGATTCCCTTATAAGGAAGAGCTATTTAGTTAGTATTACTAGTAACACAAAGGGTAGAGGTATGCCTAAATTGACTTGGTGGGATATTGTAAAAAAGGACATGATATTATGTGGTTTAACCAAATATATTACACTGAACATAATAGAATGAAAAAAAATAAGATTCATGTAGCCAACCCCAAATAATCGAAAAAAGGCTTTGTTGAATTGAGTTGAGCAAATATACACATTATAATAAAATATTATTAAAATCATAGTCCTAAATATAATATTATGCTACAGGAAATAATAGAAGGCATGTTGAGTAGTCAATTCGAGTGCAACCCTAGGACATTGAAGCAGATGCCCTAACCAAAGTACATGGGATGGACAATAAGGGGAGGAAAAGATGTGTGGTCTCACGTATGCCAAGTGTAAAAATATATCACAATGCACCTATATTGGACGAGATCTCTTCGATAAGGACTCACGTGTTGGGAGAGGAGGGAAACTATGACAGAACTAAATGAGAGGTGTCAGAGCTTCAGAGGGAGGTGTTAAACATTAGCCTCAATATGACAATCCTTACGAATGAAATTCAAGGGTTGGTCTAATATTTACTTAACAATAGGGTTACCCCTCTTCGATGCCTCGTCAAACATTCCACTATCCTACGTCTCAAGGTTTCTCCTCCCAAATGCCTCCTCCTGAAACATTCCTCTCCTAAATGCCTCTTGCTGGAAAATTCTCCTCCCAAATGCCTCATCTAAAGTTCTGTTGATTATTGTCATCCACACATGGTGACTTTGGTGAGCTGTTAGAGACTTGTCCAATAGCAGCGTTATTGGCTTGTGCACTCTCATTTTGATGATTGTCAGAACACATGTCCACAATCTCCCTTTGGGGACGGGTGAGGCTCATATGTTGGTTGATACAATATACGATGCTTGCATAGACAAGTCTGTGTGCTTTGACCATCGAGAAGGGCCACTATTAAGAACTATCAAAATTATTTTATATCCCATCTCATTCATTTATTGGACAAGTCTAGGCCTTAAATAATGTTTTATTTTTCAACAAATTTTTGATAATTTAATTATTAGGAACATCTGTTTAGTTTTATTCCATACTTACTGATTGATCAAGTCAAATGAATTTGCTTGAATTGTAAACTGAGAGTTCTTGTATCCAACATGACCTTCATTTAACCTATTTATATAGGTGACTCGAATTTTGAAGACTACTTAGTGGCTTTTCCACAATACAAAGAGTGGATGGGAGAGAGTAATAGAGTATCTGATAATCATGTAAAGGGCATTCATAAGTTTATTAAATATGCAGATAGAAATCTTAATAGTGATAAGATTTCGTGTCCATATGATTTTTTATAAAAAAAAAATTTAAGTCTTTGTAAGACATTGAATTGCATTAACTAATGTGGGGTATGATGGAAAACTATAAGATTTGGACATTTCATTAGGAAAGGAATGTACCATATGTTTCAGAAGAATTATCGATATATTATCATGTGACGGTATCCCAGTGGGTGGAAGTGGTGAACGATTTTTCAACACATTGTCTTTTGACCGACCTAATTGATGATGCTTATGGAGTCCTCCACCATCAAAACTGCCGATCTATGGATATGAATAATATGAATTATAACCAAATCAATGAACAAGTTAGTGCTGAATTACCCAAAGATCGGGTATACATATAGTTAAAATTCGATGGTCTAGAACTTTGTATAAAAATTACGAAGAAGATCACTCGGTATTGTACGAATTGATCGTTTTGCATAGTTTGAAGAATATATTTGGATTGTTGAGCAATAACATAACTGAAATTCTTAAGTGGGCTAAATACATTTTCATAAAAGAGAACACGTTACCAGATAGTTATCCGAACATAAAATAGATCTTAAAGGGTAAGGGTTTGAATTATAGATTTATTCATGAATGCAAGTATGATTGAATATGGTAGTGTAATGAACATGAATCGAAGAAGGAATGTTCTGTATGCCAAGAGATAAGATCTATGGTTTGTGTGAGTTGAAAAGACAGTACACCAAAATTTCGTAAGTGACCACAAGTTTCAAAGAAGGTATTAAAGTATTTTCCCCTTGGGCCATGAATAAAAAGATTTTCACTGTACTGTGGATAATAGAGGTTATGACATCGAACGCACAAGCTAAGGTGGGTGGGAATCCTATGCGTCATCTGGTTGATTCACTAATTTGACAATTTTCAAATGTACGACACCCTGAATTTGTAAAATAACCACACAATATTCGTCTTGTATTATCAATTGATTGGTTTAACCCTTTCAGTAATTTAAGCACTAATCAGAGTTATTGGCTAGTTCTCATGGCTCTTTAAGTCTCCCTCTAACACCATACATGAGAAAAAAGTTCACATTATTATTATTGTTGATAACCGGGACAAAGTCTCTTAGTGACGATATTGATATTTTCTTAGTACCGTTGATCAAAGAACTTAAACAGTTATGGGATGAAAGTGTGAGGGAGTTGGATGCTCACAAGGTTGAAGTGTTCACACTTAAAGCAATGGTTATATGGTGATTCATGACTTTTCTGCCTATAGGATCTTATCCAGTTGGAAAGTTCATAGTTATCATGGATTTCACATTTATAGAGTAAAAAATGAATCCATTTGTCTACATCATTGTGAGAAGATAAGTTATGCTAGTCTTCATAGATTTCTGCCAAGCAGTCACCCTTTTAGGAGCGATAAGTCTAATTTTTTGCTTATTGGTAGTGAAAGGTGAAACTTGATCAACCTTTTGGTTATCTAATTGAGGAGAAGGAAAATGATACGACTTTGGGGAATAAGTTTGTAGGAAAACACCCTGAGTTTGTAGGCCAAAAGTGTAGAAATTAGGGAGGATCTGCAAGCTCTTAGTAAAATAAAGGCAAGGTCCAGACGATTAATCTTATTTGACTTATCATATTAGAAAGAGCCTCGTGTAAGGCATGTAATTTATGTGATGAACACAAAGAAGAATTTTACGAAACATCTAGTAGGAACATGTATGGGAGGATCTCATTCGAAAGATGGAGATAGGGTGCATCGTAATCTAAAGGAGATAAAAAAAATTGTGGTTAAAAAATGATCCTACAATGGAAAGAAATTCGATTCTCATAGGTGATTTCACTTTGACCACTAGTGATAAATTATCCTCCTAGATACATTGTTCTTTCTGAAGACTCTAAATGGTTATTCCGATAATTTACGGAGGGTTGTAAGCTACCAAATAAAATACCTAAAAGAGTGTAAGTCTCACGACTGGTAGGTCGTCATCTAATTAATCCCTCTATTATTTAACCATTATTTTATGAGCAAAAAGATCTCCACAATGCAATTGTGCAAACTATTTGTGCATCATCTTCCTATGTGCAAAAGTGGTAAACAAGACTCACATTAAGGCTATAAAAGCCATTTTAGCCGAGGTGATTTGTATCATGGAGAAGTATTTTCCTCAATCATTTTTTGTCATTAGCGTCCATCTGATTATGCATTTATGCGATGATGATTTATTTTGTGGACCCATCAGGTATCACTGGATATATCTTTTTGAGTGATTAATGAAAACCTTTAAACACTACGTTAAAAATACATAATATATTGGAGGGTCAATTACAGAAGAATACATAACAATAGAATCATTATTATACGTCGGGTACATATGACAAAGCAAGGGCTTATGAGGTTCAATACTCATGGAGAACGAATGGTCGAGGAACTTGATGGGTTTGATGATGAATTGTTTTTTGGGAACCCCAAAGAGGTGAGACTCACCAATCTGCAATACGAGAAAATAACTCATTATATCTTCGAATCCCAAGATGAAGTTGAAGACTATAGAGAGTAAGTAACTATATATAACTTATTTTTATTTGATTACACTTATTCTCTATATTACCATCTAAACTCTACAATTTCATGAACACGTTTAGGAAGTATGAGCGCGAATTGGCCATAAATATGGAAATAAGTGATTTTAGGGCGTGGATGTCAAAAGAGGTAATTCTAACCTCTTTTATTGCAGTTATTTATATATGTGTTGTAAAACACGACCTTATACAATTCGATTAAAAAATGCAGCTTTTAAAGAAATGTGATGTGTTTTTAAGACTTTCACGCCTAGACCAAGGTTCTAGTTTTCATGTGAAAGAGTTTAAAAAATTTTGCATCAATGATTTTGTTTTTGTCTCGTACCCGTGCGAGGAAAAGCTATTGAGGCAAAATAGCAGAATATAAATTCCTAATGTAGCTAGCAAAAGCTGTAAAAATCCAAAGGACATGTGTTAACCTATTACGTAATCGTCCAACAAATCCTAGAGATAGATTACTTAGACTTTAAAGAAATCACATACTATTATGATTGGGTGAAGAGTAAGGACACTACGAATGGTTGTAAAGTTGATACTCCCTCAAAACTTATAATGGTAGATTTATCTAAGATGAAGATTAAAGATAACTCAATCGACGGGCCTTTTATTCGTGCCTTTTGAAATGTCAAGAAGGTATTATACTCTAAGTGAATAAACGATGACAATTGGTCTATTGTTATGCTTGCACCAAAGGGTTTGACTACTCAGGTAGACGCATTAAAGGTCCCTAAAGAGTTTCAATCTTCTCTTGATGACAATCCTAATTTGACCGTTCTTTTAGTTGATTTTGACAAAGATTGAGTTTTGAAACTTAATATTATTGTCATTTAATTAACTTTTGTATGACCACCCTATTTGTATCGTATGCCTTGGAACAACCCTCGTATTTATTTATGTTTGTGTATCTTCTACTCACCTGCTCAGTTCTCTTACACTTGCTTCTCCATCGCTCACATTTTGAAAAATATCATTCTGTCGATATTCATAAATTTTGAATGTGACACTGATAAAAAATCGCCAATATGAGGTAACCACACAAATAGTCACGGATTCTGTTGATGTTCAATATTTTTATAGTCACCCTGATTAGTGGTTTGTGTTATGTGATGTTCACTGAGACACAAGGCATCAAAGTCTCTTATTGGTAACATTAATTCCATTTTCTTATATTCTACAATCACTAATCCTACTTTGTTTCATGTTACTATTCCATTTTTAGCTTGTATCACTAATCCCTCTCTTTTTATTATCATTTATACATTCATATATATTTTCATAAATAAAAAATCCCAAAAGAGAGCCTACACCACAATTCCCAATTTAGAGTGTTTTGAGATTTTTTTTACACTTTCAACACATTTCACATATATTGTCATAAATAAAAAGAAACACCCTAGATTCAGATTATGGGTTGGACCCAACCTTGTTCATCTTACGAACTATGTGGACTTTGATGCCATTTTTGGCTACATAGGTGTCCCGAAGTTGTTTTGGGATTCAAATCTTTTGTTACTTACCATTTGGAACAATTTGAAGTCTTATTTGTAGGTCTAGTTGGAGAAAGATAATTTTGAACTCTTATTTCATGGAAGGAAATAATGACTGCATTGGATTTTGATTTGGATATTCCAATGTTATTATCATATTCACGTAAGCATGCGTTGTATTATTATTTGTGTTGAACAATTTGTTGGCTTTGGTTAGTTATTTTGTGTTGTATTATTATTTTTTGATTTATGGATGGTTTATTGCCTAAATATTTATTTCAAGAAATGTAAAAAGGTTTGAAATTGTACATTTTTTTTGGATGCAGAAAATTACTTTTTATTTTTTAATTTGGTCATGATTTTGGATCGTGAACAAAACTGTGCAAATTATAAACAGTAATATTTGGTTACGGTCCACAACCATGACCCACTACCGTGTAAAATATTTAGTCACGGTCCAAAACTGTGACTAAATATTTTACAACTTTAAATTATCACACTAGGAGTCAAGGGTTTAGACCGTGACTAACACTAACATAGCTTTGAATGGTCACACTATAGGTCATGATTTTGGACCGTGATCGTTGGGTCATAGTTTTGGACCGTTTCCAACCATGTCATTTGAGGGACTTTGATCCCCATATTGGGTCACAGTTTTGGACAGTGACCCAGGATTTTGTCACCCTTAATATGGTCATGATCTAAATTCGTGACCTATAGGACTTGATCACGGGCTAAGGCCGTGACCACATGCCTGTTTTGGTGTATTTATTTTCAAAGGTTATTGCATTCCTTTTGATGTTTTGTATTAAATAAGGTTTGTACATATTTATTTAAAAGATTGTTTTGATCATGCATCATAATTGTAGCTTTATCGATGAAACTCTTTAATCTTGTACCAAATTAAATTTAGACTCCCTTTGATAATTTTTGTGGAGATTTTTTTTAATATCTCTTATAAATCTTGATATTATAGTTATGCCCTTAAGGTGATGTCTAATATCAGGATGATATATATGGCCCACGTGGGAGATTATGATAAATTTTCCTTAAAGTATACATATATAGAATATATAATCGTCACTGACACATACTTATTGCATTAAAGAAAATAAAAAATATCAAATTCTTATGAATAGTAAAATTAGTGGGTGTATCAAATCATGAAATATGGTTATAAAGAAATGTAGGGTACTAATCTCATTACCCGTAACTTTCTTGAATAATTGTTCTTTTAGTTGTTGGATTGTTTAACAACAAAAAATATATAAATGATCATCTACTAAATAATGGTATCGTCACCATGAGATAAAATCACAAGGAATAGTGTTAATAACATCCTAAAAGGAGTTTATTATCTTGAATGACTATGTGGTGTATCTGTAAGAATATGAATTTGACATAAGGATAAGTAGAGATTCAATATTGTTTTCACAAGTCATAAAAAGTGAAATTAATTGATTACAGTTAAGTTTAGGACCTCGTTGAACTACCTATTTGATATACTAAAGTCGGGTATGAG
Organism: Sambucus nigra; assembly: GCA_949130495.1. NCBI lineage: Eukaryota > Viridiplantae > Streptophyta > Magnoliopsida > Dipsacales > Adoxaceae > Sambucus > Sambucus nigra. The sequence continues at coordinate 64,266,949 of OX422219.1, forward strand.
TGGGTAATTAACACTAAACGCGATAGTTATTTTAATTAAATTATATAAAGCAAAATTTGTAGTCAAATATTTCACCATTCATGAGGAAACAATTATAAATTATCACTTTTATCTAAGGAAATGGAATTCGTATGACGTTAGTAACTAATTATAATTGAGACTTAAATCAAGTAAGTTCCCACCTATGATATTTTTAGAAATAATAACATTATAATCATTATATATTTGTATACACTTTAAGATCAGTGGGAGTAAGTTTATATATTTAATTTATTTATATACAAGCAAAGAGTTAGAAAGTAGAGAAACAAAATATTTTTATGATATACGAAGTAATGATATACTTAAAAGATTATGTGCTCACACTTAGGATGACTATTCATTTAAAGATGATGGGTTATTACAACTTGGATTTGCTGGTTATATGGGTAGTAAGAAGTAAACACTTGCTTAAAAATCTTCGCGTTGGCTAAATGGCCAATATAATGAAAAAGTGCAAAACAATCCATTAAATATTATGAAAATTGTGTTTGTAGCATGCTTCGAGGCTACAACTTATAGATTATGATAGCTTAACCTCATTTCAGGACTTGGGAGTTGTTGAAACTATTACCAAGCCATTGGAATATTTTGATTATGTCGCTGCAATCTTCTTCATGAAGAAGTGTTAGGTATTCTAAAAGTGACTAAGCACATTCAATATAAATACCTTTCAATTAAAGAAACTCTGAAATGAGAATGTGACTTGAACGCATTAGTAAAAGTGTTAACATAGAAAATCAACATAAATGGGCAATCACAGAAGACATTAATGATGCATGCTTAAGATACGGGTCTTAAATGTAGTGTAACACCTCGTAATTTTGAGAATTTAATAATTAATTATTTTGGGAGTTATAAAAATATATAAACTGGAGAAACTTAAATTTATGATTTGGAGAATTTATTTAAGTAAATAGAATTAATTATTTCGACGACTTTTAAGTTTAATTGTCCGAATTAAATGTGTGTCGCATTTTGAGGTCGAAATTTAGAAATGTAAAAAAAGTATTTTGGATGATAATTCTGAGTGCGCGGTTGAGTTCGAATGGGTCGAGATAGTCAGAAAAGAGTACTCGGGGGGTAGCAATTGGGTCTCGGGGCATTTTTGGGCCAAACCGGGACCATACGAGGGAATTCTAGCCTTTTTACATTTTAGGGTGAGGAGACCCAAGAATTTTAGAACTCTAAGTCATATTATAAGAGTTGGAGGCTAGGGTTAGGGAGGAGAAAAATACACCGTAGCCATTAGAGAGAAGAGAGAAATAATTCCAAGGCAAAAAGGAAGAAGTGGGAAGGATTCAAAGGAGACTTTCACCACAAACTCATTGGGAAGAAAGATTGAAGGAGAAAGATCATCAATCACCAATCACAATCACGAAATCAAACCTCCTAGACATAAGGCAAGTGTTTATTGCAAATCAAATTCAAGTTATAATACCCATGTGTAGGGAGTTTTAAGAATTGGTTGATTCTATTGAAAACCCTTGAATTAAATGTTTGAATTGATCACATGTTTGGGTAGGATTGCATATAGAATGAATCCCTAAGTAAAGATAAAATTAAATTTGAATATATTTGACTATTAAAATGGAATCTTTATGAGTTCTTGGATGAAGAACATGAATCTTGAATGACTTATGGTTTAATTGATGAACACAAGATGTCAATCTGCCAGAATTTTTAACAAAACTTTAAACGTATGCCATTTGAGTTGTACTTCGAATTAGAGTGTGAACCCATACATGCCTGAAAAGGTATTTCTCTTATCTATCCATTGAACTTTGAATCTGGTCAATCGGAGTTCTGTAGAGGTAGTAATCGACATTTTACTACAGGGTGTTTGATCTGTCAACATAGTAATCTGTTAGAATTTTGACGTGATTTTAACGTGTGCGATTTGAATTTTACTTCTAATTAGAGTGTGAACCATACATTCCTAGAAAGGTATTTCTCTTAGCTATCCAATTAACTTGGAATCAGGTCAATTGGAGTTCTGTAGAGGGAGAAATCAAAATTTTACTACAGGGTGTTTAATCTGCGAGAAAATTTGAGATTTTTCTTTTTAAGCCTAAAATGTCTAAAATTTTATTAGGGAAGTGTTTGGGACCTTGATGAAATATATTGATGGAATAATGATATGGCAGTAGGTATATGATTGAGTGTTGGACTTTAATTTTGTGAGAGAGTTAAAGTGGAGATTCATAGGCTTGATTGTGACGTACTCTAATTCGAGATGATAAGAATATAATTACGAAAAAGCGTGAGCGAGCTTAAATTCGTTAGGTCAGTGGGTTAACAAGGGTAACTACTGAATTGATATAATAAGGGGTAACTAGGACCCTTAGAGTTGTGTGAATACTCAAATTAATACGAAAGTGAAATAAATTCATAAAGCAAACAAGTACGGTGAATATTAGAGAGAAATATATTACGTGAAAGTATGAATACTTGAGTTGTGTAAATACCTAGTGTTTTATAGGATTAGTTGGGTTGTGAATGCCTATTGTGTGTTTCCTTATGACAGTATTGGTTAGTTCGATGCGACAATCCGAACTATACTCGATGAGATATTCCGAGCCATGTTAGAGGCGACATTCCGAACCATGTTCGCGGAGACATTCTGAACATTACTCGAGGAGACATTCTGAGCAAGGTTCGAGGAGACATTCCAAATCATTTGTCCTTAATGTGTAAAATAGGACCGATACTAGGATATGCTGTACTAGGTATATGTGTGTGTGAAAGATATACCGTATGAATAACCTACTTATGTGTGATAGGAGTAAGATTAGGTGGGGTATACCTAATTATTGTTTTCAATATATACTCAGGCGTAATAGTAGTGAGAACTATTAGTGCATAACTAAAATTGTATAAACTACATATGGGTAAGAGTGGCTGAAAAATAAGTGGACAACTAATATATATATAAAATCTACTTGAGTGTGAATGGTAGAGAAGGTAGGTAGTATTTACCTAAAATTTGATCAAGTATGAGAACTTAATTTTAAAGTATTAAACTAATCATCGAGAGAGTAAATTAATTTAGAGTCGGACTGTAGATTCGAGAAGGTAATAAATTAATTAATATGTAAATTAATTAAACTAGAGTCGAATCATAGACTCGGACAATTATTACATAAATTAATGTGTAAAGTATTTATATTAGAGTCGGGCTATAGACTCGGGAAAAATATCATATTAATTAATGTGTGAATTAAATAAATTAGAGTCGGACCACAGACTCGGGACAATGATAATTTAATAAGTGAGAAAATTTATTTAGTTGAGTCAGGCCAGAGACTCAGGAAATTTCAGGCTAGTGTTACGGGTTGTGAGTACACGGTGAAGCCGGGGTTTATTTTATATATATATATACGGTGTAGTGATAGTATATATATATATATGTGTGTATATATTGTGTGTGCTATTAAATATCAGTGATTATATATTTATTTAATTATACTCTAGTGCTATCAAGGGAGGTTGCGCGATGTGGGTGAATCCCCTAGCTTGAGGAGTAGGGTGAGTATATCCCAAGGTCATAGCGTCCGGTATATGGGTGAGGGGCTTATCTCACTTTCAGGGAAGGAATATGACCACCTCCACTTCGTTTATGTTTTGGTCCAGGTTGGTGAGCGATCCCAACCTGGGTAACTAGGTTATGTGAGCACCCCTAGTGAGATGGCACTTTAGAGGGAATCATTCGTTGAGGGTATACTCGGAAGGATGGACATACGTATGATATATGTGTGGATGTTTTAGTAAAGGTACATATATAATGTTATTAAACATTATATGCGGTTAATAATACAGTGTGTGATGTACTTACTTTATATAACTTGTGTCACAGTTATATGCTATTATTTAAGAAGGAATTAATTGAGTTAATTGGTGAAATAACTTATAATTTTTGAATAATTATACTTGGGTTAGAATAGTATGGCAATGGGAGGTTATTCCAGGACTAGTTGGGCGGGGTAGTACAACTAGGTAGGGGTTAAGATAACCATTAGGTGCGCACGATAGACGAGAGGTGAGGAAACTCAAGAGAGTGTGCGTGATCCTAACAAGTGTAATCAATAACTGATATTTATTGCGATAAATTACTTACTAAATATTTTCAAGACGTTTTGTGTACTAACACTTGCTATACAACATTTTAAAAACCTTTTAGGTGTCCATCCACATGGACGCCAGGATTGATATTCTATTCCAGGGACACAGAGCTGCGGCATATGTGGATGCTAGCAGGAGCTTGGATTAGACGCATCGTTTATTCTTTCCTAGAGTAGGAATCTTCTATCAGTTTCAATTTTATTTAAGGCTTGTCACCCAGACTTCTGAGTACAGTTTTCAAATGTATTTATTCAGGTGTTGGCTGTTTGTATTGAATTTCACTTTGGTGGCCGATGGTTTATTCGCCAAATTGTTTAATTACTTATTTAGTTGTTTTAATTCAGATATGTGAATGGTTTATTTTTATTCCGCATGTACTGGTTTGTTTAATTAAAAAGATAAAATTTAGCACCAGCTTTTTGGAATACTAGGTGGTTAGTAAGATTTAAAAAGTTTTCGACAATGATGCTAAGGATGAACCAACTGGGATTCCTGTTTTAATTTGATATATGACTGATCACCCGCTATTTTATTAGGCGGGGTGTCACATGTAGCCAATAAAGTGCTAATTATGTAGATTGCTAGTGCTTATTTTTTGACACTATATTGTGAGATCAATAAAGTATTTTATAATTCTTTAGTTTTGTATTTATTATATACATGCATGTGATTGAATTAATGTGACACAAATAGTCTTTTTTTGAAGAAATTATGGGAACAATATTGACAACCCACATTTTAGGCCTAATGGAATATGGTATTAGTGGCGTAGTAAAGAAAATGAGTCATGCTCTTGAATTAGTATGGAACCACCATGGCACATATTGGTGGATTAGTTAGTTAATGTAAATAATTGATTATGACAATTCCAAAGTTTATTGCGCAGCTCATGTTCCTTGAATTTAATCATAAAGTGAAATTATTATATGGACCAAGTGGGAGATTATTGAAAATATTAAATTTCGAAATTAAGAAGATTCAAAATTAAGTATTTAATTAAATATCAAGGATACAGATTTGATAGAATTCTGTTAGATAAGTCATCTAAATATCAAGGATAATGATGGTGGGTTAATTTTATAGCCAAACTCTATTGTTATGGATAATAGAATTCTAGTCTAACTAGAAAATCGAGTCGTATCTCAACTAATATATAGTAGATTGTATTCCATCAATAATCTACATTATAACACACCATATTCGATAAGAGAGAGAAAATTTTGAAATTCCAATATTATTATTTTTTCAAAATGACAAAGGTTATGCTGGAGCAATTATTGATGAAGCAATTATCATGATGATTTAAAGAGATTTCTACAAAAAATTTGATCAATGCATTGAATCAAGGTAAATACTATTTTCTATCGTTTAGGAATATTTTTGTAAAAAATGAAGACCCAAGATCCTTTTAATTAAGAATAATTTTATGTTTAAGTTAATCAATTAATGGATTCTTAATAAATATTATCGCGTTTTTAATAATCATTTTACACGGAGAGCTAATTTATATGCAGTAGTAATTTTAAACTTAAACTGACTATTTATGAACTAAAGTTGAAATAATAGAATAAAGAAGGAAAGAAAAATTATTAAGAAATGAAAGTCATGGATGTTTTTAATAAACCCCGTTTTTCTTTTTATTTTCCCCATTTCTATCAAACTTTAAAGCTGGTTAGGAGTGTGTAGAATGAAAATTTGGGTGGGAATAAAAAAACTCTTAAAATATTAAAGTTGTACAATCAGAAATATTTGTATTGAATTATAACTTATAAGAGCATTTTATTATAAGACATAAAAATAAAAAATAGAAATAACAAATATCTAACTATTTTTGTGCCGATTACATAGGTTCTCAATTATTGATTGTTTGGCACGATGTTTTCTCAGTTAAATGACCCTATATGAGAGTCCAAAATTACAGTACAAGGGTTATAATATGATTGGTTAAAATATCAATAGTTCATTAAAAAATATCGTTCAAGTAATTATGACAATTCTATGTAGAAATACAGAAATAGTAATGCTAAAGCCCCACAACATTCCAACACATTCATCAAAGTGTATTAAATATTCATTCCAATGTACAAACACTCAATACACTTTTGAAATATTTTAAATAATATATTTGGGTACATATCATATCCCATAAAAAATTGTGACTGATCCAACATGGCATTATTTTAATGAATATTGGGGTGGCAACTGCGTATGGACTGAAAATATGCAAATTTTAGTGCCCCAAAAAATATCATCAAGACAGATCATCGAAATATACATTAGTGCGTGGTACTTAATTAGTAGTTCCAATTTTTTTATGAAAAATAAAGTCAATTAAATATGATAAAGAGATGAAAAATTCAAAATATTTTATATTTTTCATGGCAAAATTTGTTTTGTCATGTTATCTTGTAATAAAGAGAGAAAGGGCTTTTGGTTGGGATATTTTAAATACCTTATAAAATTTAGTACACGACGCCATCTCTAAAAAAATTTCTTAAAATTTTCTTCATTAACTCCTTCCAATTCATCCATTAAGTGGGGTAATTTTTTTTAACCATAATGCATTAAATGTATGCCATAATTTGTTTTTCTACACTACTAACAAAAGAAATATTTAATAAACAATTCATCCACACCACACCATCGTCTTCGTCATCACAATTTCACAAATGTGGAGAATATAAACCAAGAGTTGTCCATATGGTTCCTATAAACCCGTACATTCCCCTTGGATCACGCCATAGGTAGGGTTGGTGTACCCAATGAATTACCTAGTCCCGGAGTAGATGATTTTCTTTCACCAGATATAAAAGCAAACTTACTTTTGCTGCTTGAAAGATGGCCCGAAAATGTTACGTGTTGCATAACCCAAGTAAAATGTGGAGAAAGTAGACATAAAATTCTTGAATATACATGTTTTGTAAAATTCGACATAAAATTAAAATAAATTTCTATGTATGAACATATTTTTTTTTTTGTGCCATACAAAACACAATTTCACTCACTTTTCAACAAAAATCACAAGTAAAATAAATACAAGAAGTCAAAAGAATAAAGTACTATCTTTTCACCCACTATTCAACTAAAACCATAAAGTAAACCAAATACTAAAATTAAAACCAAATAATATTTAATAACCACCATAACTAAAGATTACTACCTCATAACATCCAATCACAACTATCACTTGTAATATCCACACCCAAAGAGTAATTTAAAGATACCTAACCAACTAGGTGAGTACTAATTATATACATAGGAATATTCACTTGGGAAGAAATGGGACTTTTCTCTTGCTTGATGACCACCCACATCGATGATCCAAATCAGCTAATTACATTCAAAAAATCCAAAAACTAGACACTTGGTAATATGTGTGAATGTATGTATATATTTATAAACAAAGCCTTTGGCCTATTTTATAGGTTATCCATGTTAAGGAATTGATCCCACGAGTTTCACTCTAACCTTCTCAAAAGCTCCAATTCTGAATTTTGTGCAGTTCGCAATACAACTACACCTTAAGTGATTGAAAATACACAAAATTTAATTGTCAACAATAATAATCATTTCTTATTCTTAGTCAATTCACTTTAACTTAAATATTCAAGACATTAATGACATTTCAGAGGCTTCTAACTATACCACCATATATCTTCATAATTGTTAAGTATTTATAACTGTTGGAAAAATTATGTGTTAAATTTCATTTATAATTTCGACCTAAAAAAGTCCAAGACAAATCTAACTCCAATAACTTAATCTTATATAATTCACAACATCCTTAAAACAACACATAATGTAAATTGTTTGAATATTACTAAATCAAGACACATTGCAATGATATTGTACTTAAATTTTAGTTTTACAAAACAAAATTAATTAAGTCCAATATCTATATGTGTGATGCAAAATAAACAATTAAGGAATTAAACTAATTCACACACATGCACATACACACATAAACGAGTGAAAACCCTTGCGAGAATAACCACTATTTAATCCGAGACCAACCAAGTCCAATAGTAATATTGAATGTTTACATGATTCACAAAGAACAAATTCTACTTACATAAGAATCGATTTTGTACAGGATGTATTTCCCTTGGATTCATATCTGATGCCTTTGTCATACTAGAAACCCATTGCTTTCATTCTACTGGGCACATGTTTTTCCCACATGATTTGTCATCCTGTGTAGTCCGGATGCTCACTATTATTGATATCTCCAGATGAATAGTAGTGGGGTTCTGTAAATTAAAATCTCTCTTGGAGTTTTAAGATTTATTGGATATAAACTCTTATGAAGATTATCAAAATTATAAGTAGCATTTTGTGTTGTAGGAGCAACAATTAATTAAATGCAGAATTAAAAATTAGGAACGAAATTACCCAATTAGGAGCTGATAAATCGAGACAGAAATAATATGAGAAATTTGGAACTGGACAGTCTAAAACGATGGCTGAGTCGCGGACAATGTCGCTCTCTTTCAGGTGTTTCACGGCTCTGTCCAAAGTGTGCTGACAGTCTCGAAGCCCCGCCACCCCCAGGATAAAACAACTTCCAAAATCAGAAAATACGGATCGATAAAGCACAAAAATCAACCCGGTCTGTGTACACCCATTCTTTATAATTGCTCGATTCTAACAATATAATTAATCTGTAAAACGAGATTAATTATTCTGGAAAAAAAAAATTCCAGAACTGTATCAATGGTGGAAGATGAACTGTATGGAATTTTTCTTGTGTTGGAACTCTGTTGAAAATGGAGGTCTCAACCTCCTTTTATGCAAAAAAGAAATACCGTTAGTGGGCAAAAACGTGGAGAGAAAACTGAAAACGTGGGTGGAAAAATTCAACAGTAAAAGGCCCACATTTTTTTTCGGAATTAATTACCGTTAAAAATTAATTTTTAAAGCCCAAAACCGTTAATTTATTTGTCCAAAAAATTATTTCTTAATGAACCTAAGCCCAGGACCCAGGACCCAGGACCCGGACACAAGCACGCGCCGGGCCGGCCGGACGGCGGCGGCGGTGCGCGCGTGTGTGTGACTTGGCTCAATAAGTCCCCCACCCATACACACAAAACATCTAATGCCCAAAGGGCTTGCCCATTTGTTTCAAATAAATTGTAAATATACCCAACTCAATTTGTTGAGCTCTCCGATGTGGGACACGAACAAAAGCATTTCTAAGTTTTGCAACTCATACACAACTGTTACAAGAGACAGCTGTGTTTCAGCAATCCCTCACTTGCAAAATTTGAAAACATTTTATCGAGCAATAATTCATAGAATTGTGCATAAACAAAGGTGTCTTTCGACTTGAACCTTTACGTAGTAAAAATGATTCAGAATATCCTAGAGTAACCGTAGTTTTGAACTCTATCTCTCACAACATCCCACACACAACCCTACTTGTATGTAATTCTAATAGCTAGCACGTTACGACCATATGCTTCTATCCCAGTATAGTGAACGCTTTAGAAATTTGCTGAAAATATCCATAAGAAGTGACCACACTTCCACATTCACATAGGTGAGTCTATCAAGAATACTCCTGTAGCTAAGTACCCCACTCAAAATAGAGCCGTAGATCTCATTAAGAGTTATAATAACTCATCCTTAACTCGCTTCAGGATATCATGCTCCATAAGGATGGACTCGAAATAAAATCCTGTTCTATATTAATTAATTATAGCATGATTCAACCCATATCACTTGTGATTTGTTATTACCCTTTGAACATATTTCTTGGGATCTCCAGTCTATATGTTGGGTTACCATCACAAATGACTCATTTATCCAAAGGATTTAGTCCCATCCCTTTCGAGGTGTTCCACACCTTCTCCCTAGCTAGTCCTTTCGTCAAAGAATCAGCTAAGTTTTGTTCAGACCGTATATGATCCACCCTCACAGCACCCGTAGAGATAAATTCTCTAACAATACTATGCTTACGATGTATTTGTCGTTTCTTACCGTTATAATAACGGTTCTCAACTTTTGTCATAGCCGCGGTACTATCACAATGAATCAAAACGGCTGGTATCGGTCTTTCCCATAATGGGACATCTGATAGGAGGTTTCTTAACCATCCTGCCTCTTCACTAGCAATAGCTAGTGCTATCATCTCAGACTCCATAGTGGATTGGACCAAAATTGTTTATTTCTTAGATTTCCAAGAAACTGCACAACCAGCGATGCTAAATATATATCCACTAGTAGCCTTAGAATCATTAGATAGGGTATTCCAATCTGCAAGGACACAAATTTCCAATTGAGTCCATGTATAGTGTTGGCTCAATTCCGGACAAAAACATTTATTCATAGGATAGTATGTAATTGTAATACTCTCAAGCCTATGAAGTGTTTGTTGAAGACGTAGCGGCAAAGAGTATAAAGCTTCATCAATATGCCGGTTTGCGTGCCTCGTTTCTACGTCATCAACCATAATTCCATGCTCCCAAGGTATGAATGCAATATTATATATATAGGAGCTTGGAACAAGTTTTATTGGGTGTTAAATTTTATAAAAACTGTGTTTTATTTTCAGAAGGAATTAAATAAAACTTTAAAATAAGTTTATAAAGTTTTCTGGGCCAAAATCGAATTTTGCAAATTTCTGGAAGTTCGTTCGATATGTCGTTCGAACGAGTTTTTTCGTTCGAACCAGATGTCGTTCGAACGAGTTTGCCAACGAGGTTCCAGTATAGGCCTTTGAAATGACGTTCGATATGTCGTTCGAACGAACCTTATGTTCGAACGAGATATCTAACGAGATTCTAACGAGTTCAATCTGGAACGTCGTTAGAAGTCTCGTTCGAACGAGATTTCGTTCGAACGAAATGTCGTTCGAACGAGATGCCAGGCGGGAACAGTTTTTGGTAGTTTTTTGCCCACTTTCCCACTTAGTTTTTAACCAACTTTTTCAGACTTTATCATTAGCGGGAATAGCATTTTGCAAAGCAACTTTTTCCATCCTAGTTTATCTCTTAGAGAGAGTTTGAGAGCAAAATGGTTTTAGGAAAATGTTCATGTTTTGAGTGTTAATTTTCAAAGAGAAATTCACTTACCACTCTTGTTTTCACCCAAATGAGTTTATTCCAAGTTCTTATATACATATCAATTGCTTGGAGTTTGGCACTGGTTTTCTCTACACCGAATTGAAGAGAAGTTGTTTGCATTAATTTACCCACACGGAGAAAGGCTCCATGTACGGGTGACGGTGACCATATAAAGTCCTATCGGTGGATTCCGAAACCGCGGTGAAGTTCCAAGGTTATTCGCTAGGAAGAGGTATCTACAAGAAGAAGCGTCAAGGCTTGAGAGGGATCGAGTCGTGTGTTGTAAGTTTATCTGTCTTGTACATGTAAATCCGTATCTAGTGGATTTGTGGCTAGGGCCGTCCGAGGTTGTTTCCCGTCTTGGGTTTTTCCTCGTACATCGCGGCGTAGTGTGATTGATTTATTTTATCTAGCATAATAATTTAGAATGCATGCTTAGAATAATTCAAGATAAAATTTGGTTTAAATTATCACACTCAATTTAATTTGGTGCTAAATTATATATTGGGTAAATTTAGTTAATTCAAGTCGTTTACTAAAATTGGTTTGACCTAACTTTGAAATATTGATAATCATGACTTAGGCAAATTCTAGGGCTTGGATTAATGAATTAATTGGTTTAAGTGAAAATTAATAATTTTGTGTGTTTCATTAATTCTCACTTGTGTTTTACTTTAATTTGAAAAAGAAATTAAAATTGGTATTTGTATGTTTTAGTTGAACCATCACGTTTCACGTTTCCGTATCTCGAATATATCTAAAAGGAAATTATAATTTAATTTTATTGTGATAAAATTAAGAATCCGAGGATCTTTACTTTTACACAATCAGCATCACTAAATCCTTCAAGGACAGCGGGATGCTTATTATAGTGTAATCCGAGGTTCATCGTCCTTTTAAGGTACCGCATGACCCTCTCAATTGCATGCCAGTGCTCCATACTAGGTCTACTGGTAAATCTACATAGTAATCCCACAACATAAGCTATGTCAGGTCTAGTGCAATCTGTAGCATAACGTAAGCTACCAATAATGCTTGCATAAGCATTTTGGTTTACACTATCACGAGTGTTCTTAAATAACTTTACACTAGGATCAAATGGAGTACTAGCAGGTTTACAGTCAAAGTAATTGTATTTCTTTAGAACTTTCTCAATGTAATGAGATTGATCCAAAGAAAGTCCCTTTTCTGACCTAGTAATATTGATTCCCAATATTACACTAGCTTCACCCAAATCCTTCATATCAAAATTGGCACATAATAATGATTTAACATTTTCTAGGGCATGAATATTAGAACCAACTATAAGCAAGTCATCAACATAAAGACATATGATAGTGCAAATGTTCTCCACATATTTATAATAAATGCATTTGTCACTTTCATTAATTTTAAACCCATTATAGATGACTAAGCTATCAAATTTATCATGCCATTGTTTAGGTGCCTGTTTGAGTCCATAAAGAAATTTATCTAATTTACATACTTTATTTTCTTGACCGCGTACAATAAAACCTTCAGGTTGATCCATATAAATCTCTTCTTCTAATTCTCCATTTAAAAATATAGTTTTGACATCCATTTGGTGTACAATTAAATCATTTAAGGCAGCTATAGAAAATAGTACACGTATAGACGTTATTCTAGTCACGGGTGTAAATGTATCGAAGAAGTCTACGTTTTCTCTTTGTTTAAAACCTTTAGCAACAAGACGTGCCTTATATTTTTCAACAGTGCCATCGGGTTTTAATTTCTTGTTAAGAATCCATTTACACCCAATTGTTTTACACCCAGGAGGAAGGTCCACTAAATGCCAAGTTTTATTTGTTTCTAATGAATCCATTTCATCATTAATAGCTTCTTGCCATAAATCAGCATCTAAAGAAGATAAAGCTTCTTGAATAGTGTTAGGATCCTCCTCTAAAGTGTAAGCATAAAAGTCGGGACCAAAATCTTTTTCTACACGAGCCCTTTTACTTTTTCAAATTTCTAACATGGATTCATTATTTTCTTTATTTTTATTTAAAGAAATATTAGTGGATGACTCGCCCCCATTATTTCTCAACTTAAAAGGAATTTTATCTTCATAAAAATTGGCGTCATTTGATTCAATAATTACTTGATTTTTCAAGTCATAAAATCGGTATGCTTTGCTATTAATAACATAGCCTATAAAAATGCACTCATATGCTCTACTAGCCAATTTAGACCTTTTAGGGCCGGGTATACGTACATAGGCTAAGCACCCCCACGTTCTAAAGTATGACACGTTGGGCTTAATATTTTTCCAAATTTCATAAGGAGATATTTTCATTTTAGTCTTAGGAATTCTATTAAGCACGTGACACACAGTCAAAATAATTTAACTTCACCAATGTGAGGCAGCCCCTGAATTTAATAAAATAGCAACAACTAATTCAGTTAATGTCCTATTTTTTCTTTCGGCTTTACCGTTCATTTCGGGCGAATAAGGGGCAGTTTTTTCGTGAATAATACCGTGGGTTGTATAAAATTCAATAAATGGTCCAGAATCATATTCAGTGCCTCTATCACTACGTAACCTTTTAATTTTCTGATTAAATTGATTTTCAGTTTCATTTAGGAAAATTTTGAACATGTCAAATGCTTCACTTTTATTTTTCATTAAATACACGAATGAATAATCAGAACAATCATCAATAAAAGTTATAAAATAACGTTTGCCATTTCTAGTTGTGACACCATCCAATTCACAAATATCCGAATGAATTAAATCAAGTGGTTCAGATTCTCTAAAAAACAGATTTATGTGGTGTCTTAGTGATTTTTGCTTGGCTACACCATTCACATTCTTCAAAATTATTTAATGATAATTCTGAAATTAATCCTAAAGTGCTCATATTTTTAACAAGTCGTTTATTAACATGACAAAGCCTAGCATGCCAAATATTAAATGAACAAGCAATATAAACAAAAGGAGAAATTTTATTTATTTCATCAACATTTAACTTAAACATCCCATCAGTGGAATAACCCTTGCCTACAAAAATTCCATTTTTGGTCAAAGTAATTAAATCAGCACCAATAGTTTGAGTAAAGCCAGTTTTTTTGAGAAGATAACCCGAAACCAATTTTTTCCTTATCTCGGGAGTGTGAAGAACATCTTTGAGGATAACAGTATTTCCCGAAGTTAACTTTAATTCCACATTTCTAGTACCAGCAACCTCAGTGAAGTGAGAATCACTCAACAACACCTTCTTATCTGCAGTCTTAGAATAAGTCTTAGACATAGTACGGTCATAACAGATATGGCGGAAAGCGCCAGTATCCAACCACCACCCTTCGGCACCGCTAACCATGTTGATTTCTGAAATCATAGCACATAAGTCCTCTTCGGTCAAATTCGCTTGTGATTGTGGCACATTGCGATATTTGCGAGCCATATGGCCACGCTTGCCACACTTGAAACAGAGAAATTGTCTCGAGTTGCTAGACTGTCCATTTCTAGGGTTCTTATACTTATTCTAAGTCTGAGTCTGATTTTTAAAATTCTAGTTGTGGCTCTTTTTCTGATTTTTCATATTTTTTTCGTTTGCCTTTAAAACAACTGGAGTGTGGTTCTTTTTCTGATTTTTTTTGTTAGACACAACAAGAATTTCATCTTTATAGTGATGTTTTCGGGATTCCTCCTCAATTCTCAATTTAGTAATAAGTGACTCTAGTGAAAATTCTTTAGACTTATGCCTCAAAACATTTTTAAACTCTTTGAACAGTGGAGGCAATTTATCAATAATTACAGCCACCTGAAATTGCTCATCTAAAGCCATGCCCTCGAAAATAATTTCATGGCCAATCATTTGCAAATCATGGGTTTGAGCAACAACAGATTTGTCATCCGTCATTTGAAATTTCAAATAACGGATGACGACATATTTTTTAGCACCCGCCTCCTCCGTGTCATTTTATTTAAAGAGTTCTTTCCAAACATCTTTAGCAGTTTTATAATTGGCATAATAGTCATAAAGTTCGTCACTTAGAGCATTCGGGATATAGTTCTTGCACAGAAAATCATTTTTATCCCAAGTTCTAATTGTTTTGCTTTCCTCAACAGTAGGTGGATTATTTACTACGGGTTTGTCAAATTGAAGACACGATGCGACTTTTTTCGTAGTTAAATAAAATGGCAATTTTTTGCTCCAACATTTAAAATGGGTGCCTTCATATTTGAAAGGCTTGTTAAGGTTGTTAGAGTTAATTTCGTCCATGGCAAAATAGTTAACACCTTAAAATTATTGTAGCAGCAGCAACTAATTAAATGCAGAATTAAAAATTAGGAACGAAATTACCCAATTAGGAGCCGATAAATCGAGATAGAAATAATATGAGAAATTCGGAACTGGACAGTCTAAAATGGTAGCTGAATTGGGGGCAATGTCGCTCTTTTTAAGGTGTTTCGCGGCTTTGCCCAAAGTGTGCTGACAGTCTCGAAGCCCCACCACCCCCAGGATAAAATAGCCTCCAAAATCAGAAAATACGAATCGATAAAGCATAAAAATCAACCCGGTTTGTGTACACCCATTCTTTATAATTGCTCGATTCTAACAATATAATTAATCTGTAAAACGAGATTAATTATTCTGAAAAAAAAAATTCCGAAACTGTATCAGTGGTGGAAGATGAACTGTATGGAATTTTTCTTGTGTTGGAACTCTGTTGAAAACGGAGGTCTCAACCTCCTTTTATGCAAAAAAAAAACTTACCGTTAGTGGGTAAAAACGTGGAGAGAAAACTGGAAACGTGGGTGGAAAAATTCAATAGTAAAAGGCCCACGTTTTTTTTCGGAATTAATTACCGTTAAAAATTAATTTTTAAAGTCCAAAACTGTTAATTTATTTGTCCAAAAGATTATTTCTTAATGAGCCCAAGCCCAAGACCCAGGACCCGGACCTGGACAAGGGCACGGGCCGGACGGACGGCGGCGACGGCGCGCGCGCGTGTGTGACTTGGCCCAATAAGTCCTCCACCCATACACACAAAACATCTAATGCTCAAAGGGCTTGTCCATTTGTTCCAAATAAATTGTAAATATACCCAACTCAATTTGTTGAGCTCTCCGATGTGGGACACGAACAAAAGCATTTTTAAGTTTTGGAACTCATACACAGCTATTACAAGAGACAGCTGTGTTCCAACATTTTGTAAGCCCAGGTTATGCATTGAGCATTGTGTTTTACAGATATTTTATACATTTTTTTATACAAAGAGGGTCCAACTAATAGTACTCATTCTAATGACTAACTTTCTACGAAACCTTATACGAAGTCTTGTTTTTCTTATGAAGACCTCTCAAACAAAAGTCAATTATTGTACAAAATTCCACTTTACACAACATACTATTGAACAAAAAATATTTCTTATGAGGAATTATGAATTGAAAAACAATGCTGGCATGATATACATTTTGAACAACAATGTCTTCTTAAAAATATTCCTCACGAGATTCCTATAAACCCTGATAAGGTCCAAAGAAAAAATTAAAATATTTTCCAAAATAAGTTTTTCGTCTTGTTGGTGTGTAAATTTGGTTTGCTGATTTCGATTAGTCTTAGCTTAATTAAACAAATAATTATAACCAAAGATAAAATAAGAAAGAAATAAGCTAGAGAGAGATGAGAGACAAAGAGAGGGACAAAAGGGTTTACGCGGTTCAGCCCAATGAGGTGCCTACATCCACTAGTACAATGTTATTATGTCTTAGGGTTTAGTTCATGCCTTTTAGGAACTCTCTAGGGTTTAGATAAACTATTTTCAATTGCCCCTCGTAGAGAGAGGTAGTGATCTATTTATAGTAGTAGGAAGATAAAGAGATGAAATACCTTTATACATTATAATTAGCATTTGGATATTTTTCACATGCATGTGCATAGTGATTGCTAAGAGTCTCACGTGTCTCTGTTCACATTACTGACTCTTCATATTCTTGGGGGTGGTCAGTTAGCGTGTTGACCAATGAGAAAATAGTGATGACCATGTTTATTTACTGTTTCTGGACCCAATGAGTATGATGATAGGTGACACCTTTTTAAGGTCCACCTGGCCAAGTTATTTTAGGTTACAGCAAAAGCGCCCAATATTTTATTCTTGACTGGAGTGATTTGATGACTGAAAGGATGAAGCATTATCTGTCAAGAGTTGTTCGACTATCTGGAAGCGTGTGGTCTGCTGTCGGCCTTTGAGACTTGTAAATCATAGACTATCACTTAATGCAGTGGAAATTTCATAAATAATATCAAAATAGTGAACCGTCCATGGGTATGTTGTTCATTTTGATTTTTAAGGAATTAAAATGCCGTCGAAGTGTGAAGCGGTGGTACACTTAATCATTTCAGCTTTAGTAGCTCATGGAACGTCATAGGTCTTATAAATCGTCATTTTCCTCCCTATTTCTCTCACCTTAAATTTTAAAATCATCTTCTCATTCTAAAGCTTTCCCTCCACCATTCGTGAAAGAACTATTATTGTGTGATGTTTCACCGTACGAACTCCCTTTTCTTTATTTTTCCTTTCTTTTTTTTAAATAAAAATGGTGTATGTTGTAGATGAGAGTTCTTTGGAGACATTTAGGGAAAAATATATAATTTCAGAGTAGGTGACATAGAGTTCATAGCAGGTCCTTGTGACCCTTTCTCATTGGAGGAGGGTCATTGGATTCCCATAATATTTATTGCTGAATGTGGGGTGACCTTCCCTACCAATCGTTTATTTCTTAAAATTTCTCAATATTTTGATGTGGTCCCAGCCCAAGTGGCTCCAAACACATGGAGGGTAGTTAGTGGGGTCAATTTCATTAATGAGCGATTTGAAACCCACATAGGGATAAAATAGTTAATGTATTACTATAGCTGGGGGACCACAAATGACAACATTTTTTTTACCTGAATACCATATTTTCAAATAGGGATCTGTTAGTAAATTTTCTTGATTCCAATAAGGATTATTTGGATCACGGATTAATAGTAAATGACTAGTAGCTTTTCCAACTTATAATAGGCCCGTTGCCCTCAGGAATGACATGGCATAAGTTGAAACTTATATATTTCATGTACTTTTTCCTTATTTGGTCTTTTAGCTAATTATGTTACTAAAAATATTTTTTGTCTTTCTATTTTGTAGATAAGAGGAAGAAGGATATCCTCCATCCATCTAGAGTCAATTTCACTAACTTGAAAATTATCTGGTCCATCCAACATAATAGGGGACCATCAACCTCGCTTGGTATCTATTCTGATCGGATACCAGAGCTCTATTACCTCCTTCATTGCTTGCCCCACTAAGGATATTCCTTCAGCCCCCATAAACCTAGAGGATCCAACTTCCTCCTCCTTGGTTGCCAAGTTAGAATCTCCTCATCAATACGAAGGAAAATTTTCTGCTAGAGGTATATCTTCCTCCTTTGAGTTTTTAGACCTCATGCTCATGCTGATCACCATTTTATTCCAAGATATGGTGAAGATAAAAATCTCTAACCTTCTTGTCAGTTTCATCCACCCCTCCAATAGAGAAGAAAAAGACTAATATTAGGGGTTCAAAACACCCTGTATTGATTGAGCGTACTATAATGAAGACCCAAGAGCCTCAGTTTAAGAGGTTAAAGAAGGGTCCAACTACCCCTTTGGAGTTGACTGGAAAGGATCAGGTTGACCAGGGCCATGGTGGTGCTCCTTCTATGGTTGTGACCCTAGTCCTTGGCCAAGGGATAATTAGGGCAAGAGTCCTTCCAACTGACGAGGCTTCTATTGCTGACCTTTCTAAGACTAGGTTGTTAGAATGTGATGACCATAACTTGGACTTGGTAAGTATCATTTACTATTTTCTTATTGCTATATATTTATCTCCGTTATTCACTTAATGAATTTTATAACTGGCGAATTTTGCAGTTCCAAGTTAACTATGATCAATTGCTGAGGAGTGACGACTAGCTTTGGGAGTTCATTGTGGACTAGGGATGGCATCAGGTCGGATTTGGGCGGGCTTGTCAAAATTCGAACCCTCCCTACAAAATTATTTTTTAACCCGCCCCTCCCCGCGACGACCTGTGATGTCTTTTTTTTAACCCGCACCTAACCCAATTAAGTGTAACACCCTAAACCTTCCTCCGCCCCGCTCCACCCCGTTTACATGAAACTTGTTAAAAATTCACTCATGGTGGGTTAAAACCCACATGTTAAACCCACACACCCCATACATAACTTATATCTAGAAGGTTTTAGTGTAAGTGATATGTAAAATAAGAGTATTCATGTAAGTATAAGAAATAAATGGGTCGGGGCAGGGCAGGGCGAGGAGGGCGGGGCGGGTTATGCTTATATATAGTAAATTCGAACTCATCCCATTTAACTAACATTTTTTATAAGACTTATACCTGCCCCGTTTATTTTAAACGGGTTTTTAACCCCCCCCATTAGGGGTGGGGAGCAGCGAGAAACTGGTGGGGATGGATAAATTTCCATTCCTACTATGGATGTCGAGGTTGCTTTTAAGGGCATGCAGGAGTCTCAAGAAAGCCCATAAAGGAGAGAAGAAGAAGTGGGATGCTGCTTCCAAGAAATTGAAGGACAATAAGACCAACACCGAAAACGTAGCCGGCGATGCTGTGAAGAAGTCTGAGCGGGTTGAGAAGGCTGCTCAAGATGCTAAGAAGGTGGTCGATGATGCCAAAAGTTAAATTTTTTATCTGAAGGCTAAAGCCAAGAAGGACAAAGAGGATGCCTACACCCAGGGATGGGATAAGGCATTCTTTACTGCCATTGTGCAGGTGGAGTACTTGAATAAGTCATACTTCAAGGAATAATGGAATGCTGTCCTTATGGAGGTCGGCTCTAAGTTGAATTTTGAGCTCTTCCTTCAGCATAACCAAGGGACGCCTCCAGCGATTGAAGAGGAGGTGGATGATGATGAGGGTATGGCTGAATCTTATATGCCCTAAGAACAGGCTATGGTGTTTTCTTATTTTAAGTAGGAGGTTATCCAGGATAAAGAGAAGGTGTAAATGGCTAGGGGCTTTTTAGTTTTTCTTTGTACTTGTGTTTTTGTAGTTTAAATAATTTTTCTTATAATCTTTATCCACAATCTTAATAAAATTGCCCTTTATTTCCAGTAATTATGTTTCATTATGAGACTTATTATGCTTTCTATATTTATTTAATGTCTCATTCATTTCATTTTAACTTTAGGAATATTAGCGTGGCTACTACCGAGAATGAACTTTTTAGAAGAAGTACTCAACTGTTTGGGGAAGGTCATGAGGAGATTAATAAAGAAGAACTTAAGAAGTTTCTTGACTTAGACATCTCAAGTCAATCTAAAGAAGAGTACCTCCATATATTATGAGTTGATACTCTAACTCCAATAAGATCACTAAGAGGTAGTTGCTAGTTTGTCGGCTAATTATGAGAAGAAATTCGCCTTTCTTCGGAGTGACAGTGGTTTTGATTAGAAATTGCAAGAGTTATCCTCAGTGTATTTCAACAAGGAGTTTGTGTTGAAGTCTGAGATAAAAAGTTCTCAGGAAGTAGCCAGCCTCTTGGACCAAGAGAATAATATGTTGATGGATGAACTTGAGGGCATAAAGAAGGCTAAGGATACCAATCAGAGTTAAGGTGCATTATTTTTAGAGTAGGAGAGCACTAGGTTGATGGAAGGGTTAGAGAGGCTGAAAAAATCAAAGAGGAGCTAACCATCCAAGAAAGTTATTGTTGCTTGTCCGTCTTTCGAGGAAGAGAGAACAAAAAAGACTTTGGCCGACCAAATAATTATGATAAAGAACTAGTTGACCACCATTAAAAAAATGAATGAGAAGGTTAAATATCTCACTTACCACTTTCAGAAGTAGCCCCACACAATCTAGATGAATGAACATGATGAAGCTCTATCACACTTAGGCGAGGAGATGAATAAGACCGAAGAGAAGGTTATAAGTGGGGATGGATCAATTCTCGCACTGTCATGAGGTTTCCAAGGGAAAACATTTTATGGTATTAGCATGACCCCGGATGCTTAGACTAGCCTACCCCTCCATTTAATCTGTATACTACATGGATATACAAATGAAATCTCTATTAGCGTTGTTATGAAATACCTAGGGGATGATGGTCTGGACGTAGGCGATGTTCTTAGTCATCCTATGCACTTAGTGGAAAAGCCTAGTTCTAGTAGTCAATCTAGACTTAGAGAGTTAAGATGAACAGTTCTTCCTTCTACTGGGATGGATAAGGACCTTGGAAAATGCCCAGTAGAATACCTTTTCTTATAAGGAAGAAAAAATAATGAATTATTTGAATAAAAGTTTGCCTTGAATAAAACTTGGATTCCTTTATTTTATGATTATGGCCTACCAATAATTTAGTCTTACAATTATATGGTTGATGTTATGACGACTAATCTGCTTTACTGGTTACGAGTTCGAACGAACACATGTTATTCTGCCTTAGGTTCTACTAACGTGCTTTTGTCTATGGTCGCTCAAATGGATCTTATCATTTTGACCAAGTGCTCGCGTTAGTTACGAGAGGCAACCAAATATTTTAGGATTTTTTCTTAATTCAGCCTGGTAAAGCTTCTTGTTCTTGACAATGAGGGGTCATACATGAAGTTTTATGTTTGGAACTTCTCGTTCGTGACTTGTAAAAGATGAAATCATAGATGAGGTTTTTGATTTGAACTTTTGGGACTAATAGTAAGTTGTTAGTTTGCTAATTATTTTTTGAGATTTTACATCTTCCACTCTTGAAAAAAATGAAAAGAAAATATAATAAGAAACTAACTTTTGATGAAATTCGGTGTTCTTTACCGAATGCATAAATGAGTTACATAAATAGTAAGAAACTGCATTCCAATTGATTACTAATAATATTTCCTTAAGTGCTCGGCATTCCATGGGTTATTGAATTGTTATCCTTTCAGAGTTTCAGGTGATAAACACCTGGTTAGATAAATGTAGAAATACGATATGGACCATGCCAATTTTCCTCCAATTTATTTCCTTTATGGATTATTTTCTTTAACATATAGTCCCCCTATTTAGTATTGCTCGGCTTGACCCTCATATTGTAAAATCGAGAAGTTCGTTGCTGGTGGGCTGCCAGACATAGTGTTGCATTTTCTTTGACTTTCTCAATCAAATCTAAGTCCAATCTTCATATGAGGTCGCTCTTGCGGGAAATAAAGTTTAATACTCAATGACTAGGCAATACAATCTTTGTTGGGACCGCTGCCTCTATTCCTAATGCCAACATATATGGGGTCTCACCAATAGCTATCCTTGACATGGTCCTATCAACCCAGAATACACTTTGCAGCTTGATATACTTAAGTCTGGTCTCTTTTGGATGGGACCCACTCTGATAGCATGTCCCTTCATAGACTGCCTCAAACTCATCACAATACTAAACTTCTCAGCCAATAGGTCATGTTGAATAGTCTCAACTTTTGAGGTTATCTCATCCCAAGACTACCTTTATTAATTACTAAGCATATCATTGAACCGATAAATGAACAAGAATAATGACGGCCCAGTAGTGTCGGCCTCAGACAATTCTATTAAACTAAGACCTCACCATCAGACTGTCGATACCCTTACCCTCAGACACATCATACATGCTTGGAACATGTAATGGGGATATTATTAGCACATGTGACCCATACCATTATAATATATCAACCAACATGTGAATGCAATATTAGGCAATTATGAGTTGCACACCTCATTATACTACTGTCATGCTCTTATTGGCTATTGGATCTCACTACAGATGAATTGCATGGTTGGGGGTGATACTGCGCACCCCTAATGCTGTAAAATGATCTCACCATTTTCTTTAACAGGGATCGATCCGTCAAAATTAGTGGAGACTTTTTTTAGCTAATAATCACCAATTTAGTAATCAAAGATAATTAGTTGAATATTTTAAAAGAAAATAATTAGGAGCAATAAATATTTTTATAATGGCTTAGCTTAGGAAAAACCTATGTCCATTGTTATGGTTTTACGATTGAAGGTAGTTATACAAAATTTTGGGTAATCTTGCGTGTGTGTACTGGACCTGTCCCTTGAGACAAAGGAAATAAGATATTTATAATGGTCCAGAAACAAAGGGGAGGAATACCTTTATATATCCAGACATTTACACCTATACATAGTGAATGAGATTATTGATATTCTAAGGCATGTGTAGAATATTTCTTGATAATTTCCATGTGAATGACTTTTCTTCTTCCTGATGGTTCATCTTCTTAAGCTGGTCAATCGATATGACGACGAAGTTATTCTCGAGCCGACCAAATATAAATAAAATCATTGAGGTGTATACTTATGAGGATAGGTGTGCCAACATTATAGGTCCACGTGGCGTGAATAATTTGGCCCAAAACAATAGCCCCCAAATGCTCCATGCTTGATGTTTTGTCAAAAGGATGGAGTATTAGTTCTAAAAGGTTACTCGACTCCCAAACATGATGATAGTCAGAAGCCGACCTCCCAGACTTATAAATTTTTCATCAGTTTATCAGGCGATGGTATTTTCATGAACAATTTGAAAAATAGTGAACCACCAAAGGGCATGCTTGTCTTTTCGCGTATTTAAGAAGCATACGACCATCAAAGATTTGATCGTTGCTTCAGTTAATCACTACAATTCAACTTTTGAGGTGAAACTATAAAAGGACGGAGGTTTCCCCCCATTTCTCTCCATTACCAAACTCTGAACTTAAGATTTCTCTTTTCTTCTCAAGCATTTTTTTCTCTATTTCTACTGTTTTCTCTTTGTAATTTGTTCTCAAACTCTGTACGCTTTCTTTCCTTATTCTTCCCCCTTTTGATTTTATTCCTTTTAAACATGGTGTATATTGTAGATGAAAGTTCCTTAGAGGAGTTTAGGTAGAGAAGGAAAATCCCTAATTGGGTGAATTTAGAAATAACAAGTGGTCCTGTTGATTTTTTATCATTGGCTAAGGGTCACTGAATCCCCATCCTATTTATTGTTGAATGTGGCATCACTTTTCCCCCAAACCCACATTTTCTTCAATTTTTCCAATATTTTGACGTATTCCCAGCAAGTTTAGCTCCCAATACATGGAGAGTGGTGAATAGGGTAAATAGATTGAATGAAATCCATGGGACTCGCATTGGAATTCCTGAGTTGATATTCTGATATAAATGGAGAAGCACTGGTGACAATTCATATTTCTTAAAACTAGGCAGACCAATAGGGCATTGGTAGTCAATTTGAAAGATTCAAATAAGGATTATTGGGATTATGGTGTTGTAGTGAAGAACTGTCAATATAACCCATTCCTTAGGGGTATATGGGACCCAGATACCCCCATGACGGGCATGAAATAGGCCATATAATATTTTTATTTTCAATTTCTCTCTATGTTTACTAACTGTTTGATGATATACCGACTAAATATTTTTCTTTGTTCTTGTGCAAAGGAGAGCAAAGAGAAGTGACTGAAGGAAGGAGAATTTAATATTGACGATCTTAAATCCTTATGGGCCCTATTCATCAATGACTGGGAGAAGAACATCCCTAAGAAGCCTCTGTTCTACTAGAATACAAGAGCTTCATCACTTTATTTGTTACTTGACCAATAGTTATTCCGCCTCCGCCCTCATAAATTTAGACGAGGAACTAATTTTTACCTCCTCTAGTGCTGAGTCAATTGGAGTAGAGAGAAAGATTTTGCACAATGAGGAACATCATATTCCTTCGAATCCCTTGATATCACAGCTATCCCAACTTCACCTTTTGCAAAAATGGTAAAGACAAGAATCCCCAACCTATTGACTGGTTCTCCCCCACCTTCCAAGAAGAGTACAAACACTAATAAGAGGCCTTAGGTCCTCAATGTGGATGAAATAGGAACTACTGAACCTCAATTTAAGAGGTTGAGAAGAGGTCTAGCCAATCAACAGGAACTCTTCCACAAAGTCTCTACCGACCAAGGTAGTGCTGATTCTTCCTCTATAGTAGTGAACCCTGGGTTGGCTAGGGATTGATTGGGGCTAGAATCCTTTCAAAAGATCGGTCAGTTGGGCTAACCAAAATCTAGCACTTATAAGTATTTTAGTGCTTCACTTTCTTCCAATAGTTTATGACAAACACTTTTTATACTAGTGTTGCTTCTCTTTCCTTTTACAGGTGTTGGTTGATTAGGACCAACTTTTAATTAAGGATGACCAATTAAAGTAATCGTCTGCTGATGTCTAAGAAGACTTGGAAGGCTTGAAGAAGTCCTTGTAGGAGTCTTAGAAGGCCCTTAAGAGAGAAAGAGGATGGCTTGGTAAAAAAAACTAAAGGTGGATGAAGATAGGGAAACTTTGATAAAAAATAACATACAGGCCTTCGATGACAAAGTGAAAGTTATTGAGGAGAAGTTGAAGGAAGCTGAGAGCAGGGCAAAATTTGTCGAGGAGAAGGCCATAAACTTAACTAATGAATTACTAGATGATAAGAAGAAGTTATTGGATTTGAAGGCTAAGAGCAATAAAGATAAGGAGGAGGCCATAAATAAAGGCTGGGACAAGGCATTTGCCTCTACCGCCTTCTAGATTGAATAGGCTAAGAAAATTTCTTACAAGGATGGTTGGTCGGTTTCTTTGAACGAGGTCAGCACACAGGCAGACTCCAAACTGTTTTAGAGTTATAATCCAGGCAATACTCATAATTTTATTGAGGAGATTGATGATGATGAGGGTTATGGGTATTTCTCCATGGTACCAACTATTATAGCCAACCTACCTCCTCTCGATGCAACTGCTAAAGATAAATAAAATGTGTAACTCCTTTATCTAGATTTTATCTATTTTCTATTTGAATATTTATTTTTCCTTTTTTTGTTTTCTTCATTTGTAATGGTAACACAGTTGTCATCCTTGACTTGTCAATGAAATGAAGAAGTTTTTTAATCCATTTGATATTCTTCGTTGTTTGATTGCCATTATTTTCCTTGGTCAATCTTGTATTCTTATACTAGGGATTTTCCAGTTTGATTCTAGGAAAACTATGATTATTTTTGCTAAATTTGACCTGCTGAAATGTTGCAACAGTTTGCTTGAAGCTGTCCACGTGAGTTTGACTAAAATAAAGTTAGAAGATTGCTCGATGAATATTCCTCAGATCAAGTGAAGGATGCCTATGTATTTTTGCATAGTCTTTTTGATAGGGCAGTGGTAAATAATGCTGAATACTATGAGATTATCGAGCAGCTGAAAGAGGAATATAATCTTTTTCTGGCTCTCCTCCATTCTAATTACAAATCTAAATGCGAGGTATTAAGTACATGCTGGGGATTTGATAAGAAGCTACAAGAGATTAAATCCTCCTTGAGGAAAAAGGAATTTGTTCTGAACAAAGAAGTGAAAAGTGTTTGGGAGGTCGTTACTCTTCTTGAGAAGGATAATAACAATTTAAGGAATGAATTGGAGAGCTTGAAAAAGTCGGTTGATGTTGTACCAAATGAATGTTCTTATGTTATGGAACTTGAGAATGCTAAACTGTTGGAGGAGCAAGAAGACTTGAAGACATAATTTGGCTATCCCTCTTGGTAGGTAGTTTTTGCTCGGCCAACTAAGGATGAAGAGAGAACTAAGAAGACCTTGACCGACTAGGTAGCATTGTTAAAAGAGAAAGATAAAACCTTCAAGAAGCTCAAAGACAAGATGAACCGACTAACTTTTCACTTTCACAAATAATCTAAAGATGTATGGATGGCTGGTTATGATGAAGCCTTTACTCACCTAGACGATCATCTGGAGGAAGTTTGTTAGGAAGGAGACAAATGGGGTTGGTTGAACATGTTGGGCTTGCTGAAGATAGATTGAAAAAATAATTTATGGCATTATCATGATCCAGGAATATTGGATTATCCTTACCATCTATTCAAGATTGATGCCGAGTGGATTTTGACCAACGCCATTCCCTAGAGCATAGAGAGAAAATACTTAGGAGACTGGGATCTTCAAGGTGAAGATGAGTACATTTACCGCCTTTATTTTTTGGATTGATCGAGAAACAACAGACGTAATACATTGAGAGATTTTAGAACCACAAATATGCCCAACACTCTCGATGATCCTCCTATCAGGATGGGTAAAGCAGAAGGAAAATGCCCATCCGAATGAACTTGTTTTTGCATAAAATTTTGATGGAATAAAAAGACTGTTTCATGGCATACATGATTATCTATGTACTTTAGTCTTTGGTCCATAATTAAGCTTTTTGATTAGTGTAATGACGATACAACCCACTAACCTGTTTAATTGATTTGTGTCTGACTAACTTACGAACTTGAGTTATAAAGCCTTATGTTCTATTAATGCACTTAGGTTAAATGTTTTTAGAAATAAGTGTTTGCATTAGTTACCATTGATAACCAAGTGTAGTAGGAATGTAGGTATTTCTTGAATTTAACTTAGTTGGGTAAAACTCATTGTTTTTTATTTTGAATCATACATGAATTTTGAAGGACTTCTTGTTCATTACCTATCAAAGATGAACTCATACATTTAGTCTAATAGAATTTTCATTTTTGAAGTTGGAAAAGTTTATCGGGTTTAGTGTGACTCTTTTTTTGTGATTTGTCAAAGACTAAGTCATACATGAAGTCCAAAAACTTTGTAATAAATTTTTTAAAGTTGGAAAAGTTTAAATTTTGAAGTTGGAAAATTTGCTAGTTTGTTGGGGCTATATATCATTGTCGTATCCCCAAATAGAAACATAAAAAGGAAGCATAATTAATAGGAAATCATAATTTTATTAAATTGGATGAAAAGATTACATCAAATCAAAATTACTGATAATATTTTCTAAGGTGGTCGGCGTTCCATGGATTCTTAAATTCTTCCCCTTCAAATGTTTCTAGACAATAGGTTCCTGGTCAGACAACTGCCCAGATGTGGTATGGACCATGCCATCTTGTTTATAACTTGTTTCCCTTTGTATTACCTTCTTAAGGATTTAGTCTCTTTCTTTCAAGTTGGTCGGATTGACCGTCCTGTTGTAGAATCTAACAGTCCTTTATTGATAAGTAGCCATTCGAAGTGCAACATCCTCCCTGACTTCTTAAATCATGTCTAGATCCAATCTTATATGATATTTTTTTAGCGAAATAAAAGTTCATTACCCTGTGAGTCATCTAACCTACTTCGGCTGGTACCATGGCTTCTATTCCAAAAGCAAGCATGTAAGGAGCCTCACTAGTGGCCATGTTCAATGTAGTTCGGTATGCCCAAAGAACACTGTGCAGTTCATTTATCCAGTTTCCTTAGAATCATTCAACCTTTTTTAACCCCTTAAGTATGGTTTTATTAGTAACCTCTCTTTGGACATTGCATTGTGGGTGTCCAGGGGCAGAGTGAAGTTGTTGGATTTTGGATTGACTACATCACTCTTCAAACTCCTCATTGTCAAAATGAGTGCCATGGTCAGTGATGAAGGCATATGGAATTTCATACCTGCATATAATATGTTTTTATATAGTTTAGAAAACTCTTTTATAAGTCATCTCAACCAACGACGCAGCCTCCACCCATTTAGTGAAGTAATCCATTAGTACCACCAGGTATTTGAACCCTCCTTTGGTCCTCGTCAGTGGGCCAACCAAATAAATTCCCCAAATAGCAAAAGGTAAGTGGAAGTAATCAGAGTTAAGGTAGCCCCCGATCTTTTATGAATTGTAACAAACTTTTGATATTTATCACACTTCTTTACAAAGGAAATAAAATCTTCTCTCATAATCAGCCAGTAGTATCCCTGTATAGATATCTTGCGTATTAATGATTAGCCAGCTAAATGAGCCCCACATGATCCTTCATGAACTTCTCTGATCAAGTCTGGTACCACGACTGGGTGAACACAACGAAGCAATGAAACAATATATCCTCTTTTGTACACGATTCCTCGTTCTAACACATAACTGGCTGCCTCGAATCTTAACTTCTGATCTTCTTTTAGATCAACAGGTTATATACCCTTATCAATGTAATATCGAATATAATCCATCCATAAAGGATCTAAATCCATCGTAATGAGACTAGCCATAACTTTCACATCTACACTCTTGTGTGTAAAAATTTCCACCCGGATGGTTTTCCTGAATTCTATCCTAGTTGATGAGGTCAGCCGAGCAAGTGCATTTTCTTGAGCATTCTCTATCATTAGAATTCTTACCATTTTGACTGCAACAGACTTGGAGATGACGTCCATGATTTTGGAAAGATACTTGATCATGAGATCCCCCTTTACTCCGTATATTTGAAGCACTTGGTTAATAATGAGTTGGAAATGACTATGTGATATAATCTGCTCGAATCCTAATGATAAGGCTAACTCCAAACCTATGATCAATGATTCATACTATACTTAATTATTAGAGGCTTGGAACTAAAAATGAAGTGCATACTCCACATCAATTTAATCCGGAGTGCTGATGATTAGACCTGCTCTATTTTTAGTAGCACATGAGGATCCATCTAAATATAACTTTCAAACTGGGATGTCGTTATTTAATATCTCCTCAGATCGTCTCCTTATTAGAATATTTGCTTTCTCTGTTTATTGTAACTTTGATCCATCTCTTGGGCAGCTGACGTTTCAGGTTGGCCGATGATCTTTTCAATTTTCTTTGGAGTGGATTTTTCTTCTAAAAAAGTGTGCTCGGTAGGCAAACTTGGTGTAATAATCTCATTTAGATATGTGAATTCTGTAATAAATTCAGCTATGATCTGTCCTTCTAGCGCTATCCTTGACTCATAAAGGATTTTGTATTCTCCTAACTCAACTGCCTAGGACATCAATCTCCCTGATTTCTTCAGCTTGTGAAGTACCTAGAGTAGGGGTAAACATGTGTACACCATAATGGTGTGTGCTTGAAAGTTTGGCTTCATCGTCCTTGAGGCTTCAATAAGAGCAAGGGATATCTTTTTTGGTAAGGGAAACCTGACTTCTGCTGCTCTGAATGCTTTGATTATGTAATACATTGGCTTTTGAACTCCATTTCCTAACCTGACTAAAGACGAGCTAACAACTAATTTTGAAAAAGCCAAATATAAATACAAATTTTCTCCTAAATCTGGTCGGGATAGTAGTGGTGGAGACCTCAGGTACCTCTTCAACTCATGAAAATCATTCTCACATTCTTCAGTCCATTCTAGGATTTTAGGAGTACTTTAAAGAATGGTAGGCACTCATCAGTAGCTCTAGACACAAATCTATTGAGGGAGGACACTCTCCCAGTTAACTTTTATAAATATTTTTTGCTTGTGAGATATTACATCTCAATTAGTGCCTTTATTTTATTCGGGTTAACTTCGATGCCCCTTTGATTCATAATTAAGCCAAGGAACATTCCTTCCTATACACCGAACACGCACTTAGTCAGATTTAGCTTCATTTGATGTTTTTATAGTTGATCAAATGTCTGACTCATGTCTTTAATGTGGTTGACAACTAACTTGCTCTTAGTAAGCCTGTCATCCACATATACTTCCATGTTCTTCCCAATTTGTTGGTCGAAAACCTTATTCAGTATCCTATGGTATGTTGCTCTAGCATTTTTAATTCCAAAAGGCATACCATTGTAACAGTAGGAACCTCAATTGGTGATGAAAGATGTGATTTCTTTGTCATTAGGTTTCATTTTACTCACGAGTGTAGGCATCAGTGAAGCTCAGTAACTTGTGACCTGCTGTTGCATTTACCAATTGATCTATCCTTGGTAAAGAAAAACGATATTTTTCATACGCTTTAGTGAGGTAGTTAAAATCCACACACATTATCCATTTGTCATTCTTCCTTTTGACCATTATTGTGTTGTTTAACCAACTAGGGTACTTGACATCTTTAATGAAACGGTCTTTCTACAATTTGTCTACTTCTTTGATAATCATATTTTTATCTGGACTGAATAGCCTATATTTTTTCTTGATCGGATTAGCATCTGTGCTGATGTTGATCTCATGGCATATGAAATTAGGATCAATTACTGGCATATCCTCATGGCTCCAAGAAAACACGTACTTCCACTTTATAAGGAATGTAATTAATTCTTGTTTTAGGGAAGGTATTAAGTTTAAGACAATCTGGGTAATGTTTTTTGGATTTTCATTATCGAGTACTATGGTTTCCATTGCTTCAATAACTTGCCCTCTGACTAAATCAACTTCTTCACGTGGGTCCAAAGTGTCAATTTTGTGGGTGGTGGTACATTTATAGACTTCTTATTGATCGACGAAAGTATATTAAAACTTTATGCCTTCTTTATGATTGCCTTTTATCTTTCCAACCCTATAATGAATGGGGAACTTAATATACTGATGAAATATGGATGCCACTTCTGTCCATCCCTCACGATCGGCGTGCACGCCGGGGTCTCGCACCCTTCCTTGAGGCTCTTCGACCGTTGTCAATTGGGGTGATGTAAAGATAGAGTCGCCAGCGTATTTTGCACAAAACATGCAAAAGAAATGTTGTCTCCTCGAGAGAACGACATCAAAGACATACTAGTTCTTGCAAAAACAATTAGTTCAAGGATTCAGGGACTAAGTTACGGAATGGGAAGGTGTTCGGTACCCATCCCGCCTTTTCGATATCTCATGGACATATGTTATTCTTGTCCTCAATAACCCCATGAAGTGTGTGCGTGTATATATATAAATGGAGAGTTGAATTACTTGACTCGCATCATAGATAAAAGCAGAGTGAGGTGATCCTTATGAGTGCTCCGAAAATAGTAATCAAAATATTATGTGTGTGTTTGTCGGGTCACCGATATTATATAGAAGGACAATGGTGTAGGTTGGACAAAACACAAGCATGAATTACAAATATATGACAAGAAAATAATATATGAACATAAATAAGAGAGGAATCAAATCTCAGATTTTACCCGAGATGCCTAAGTAGCCTAAAAAGGCATCAAATTCCATGTAATACTCATATAACACGGGGTGGGATTCATTCCATAAATCCAACCGGGGACTATTCTTATATGTGTGTGTGTGTAGAAAAATGATGTTTTTGCGTGAGAATATGTAGTGAGAAACTCCCATTTAAAATTTATAAGCAAACCCTATTTTTCTGATTTTTGTGCCTTTTTTTTTTATAGAAAGTATATTATTTGCAATACTACTAATAAAAAGGCTGGATATTAATTTGTGTGATCTAAATGTAACGCTCAAATAAGAATTACACGACTAATGCGAAAATAAGAGAATTTAAAGAGAGTGTGGAAGATTAGGATCTTCTTTTGAAGCATTAAATTTATCTTGAATGTTAAAAGGATACTCTCACAAGTGGATGAAGGTGGTAGGAGGAGAGGGAACGGAATTTTTCAATTTAGCTAAGGAAAGGATGGAAAAGGAATCTGGGGAGATGTTTAAAGATGGAAACCACGCTGACTTCGAGAGAATGTTGCGGAGATCAATAAGAAGGATATTTTTGAGGTACCTTAAGAAGTGAGATCATGCTCCCCTTATTTAGGGTCAATGGAGGTTCCGATCAGCATTATCATTGTCATGTCTATCGGTAGAAAACCCAAGACACACTAGCGATAAGGAGGGAAATAGGTTTGCCATTCGACAGTCCTCTGTAGAGTTTTTTGGAAAAATGGTTGTAAAACCCAATCCATAAGTCCAAATCATGCACGAGATGAACGGTTGGAAAGGGTATTTAGATCCCTTTAAGAATCCATTAGGATGCTTTAGGGTTCGAGAATAGTCTATGGTCAAACGATGCTCGGAAGCACCCGTCAATCTTTTGGATAAGAAGGAAACAAAACATTTGTGAGAAATGTAAGACCGATTTGTGCACGAGATGAACCATTACAAAGGTTACGAAGGCTTTTCAATGTTTTAAAGAGCTTCACTCGATTTAGAGAGTTGACCAAGGTCAAACGGAGTCTGAAAGTGCTCGATGACCCTTCGGAGTGAAATGGGTCATTCGTTCATACCATAAGACCGATTTATGCACGGGACAGACCATTTAAAAGGGGGTTCAGAGACCTTAGACAATCTAAATATCTTTTCTCTCATTGGAGAGTTTATCGGATTCAAATGGGGCCCGGGAGCACCGATGTCCTCTAGAAATTTTTTTAAGGGAAAATGGATCGTTGGGTCAAAATTTAAGGTCGATTCATGCACATGGTAGACCATTATAAAAGTGTATTCAGGAACCTTTACATATCCAATAAGCTATCACTCAGGTGAAAAAGTTAACAGGTAGTCGAACGGGGCTTGAGAGCATCCAGTGGCCTCCAAATCAGTACTCGACGTATGACCTAGGGTTAATGATGAAAGAGGAGGTGCTAGGGACCTAAGGAGAAGATTAAGGGGGTCCTATAATGGGGTGTCTACTAGGCCCCTCGACAGGTGAGCCTGGAACAAGTGAAGGCCGATGAATAGACACCACATTGATGTTGGAAGATTGGGTGTTTAAGGTCAATTTTGCGGACCAAAGGGACGAGGGTGACTAGTTCAGAGGGCCGAGGTCGATTCTGAGGACCTAAAGTTACAATGAATGATTCTAGGGCCGAGGTCAGTTACGAGGACGTAAAGTTATGATGACCAATTCTAAGGGCCGAGGTCGATTATGAGAACTTAAAGTTATAGAGACCAATTCTGCGGGCTGAGGTCAATTTTGAGGACCAAAAGTTATAAGGGCCGATTTTGTGGGTCAAGGTCAATTCTAAGAATCTAAAGTTTGTGCTTGGGATAACCGATTCGGGGGCCGATGTCACTTCTGAGGACTTAAAGTTATGACAATCAATTCTGCGAGTTGAGGTCAATTCTGAGGACCTAATTATAACACCCCGTAATTTTGAGGATTAAATATTTAATTATCTTGGGAGATATAAAAATATTTAAATTGGAGAAACTTAAATTCATGAGTTGGAGAATTTATTTGAGTGAGCCGAATTATTTTAATTGGCGACTATTAAGTTTAATTGTTCGAAATCTCGTGTGTCTCATTTTGAGGTCAAAATTTGGAAACATCAAAAAGTATTTCGGATGGAAATTCTAAGTGCGTGGTTGAGTCCGGATGGGTCGAGATAGTCAGAAAAGAGTACTCGGGGGTAGTAATTGGTCTCTGGGCATTTTTGGACATAGTCGGGCCCACACGGAGTGATTTGGGCTATTTTAATTAGGTCCATGTAGTAAAAAACGAGATTAAGGGTTTTAACCTAATCTGGGGAATTGTTAAACGACAGTAAACACTAATTATAAACCTAGGGCTTGAGAGGAAAATTGGGGAAAAGTAAATCAAGAGCCAATTGGGGATTATTGGAGCCAAATTAAGGGACTACACCAATGGATCAAACTATACGAACAATTTCAGGCAAGTGGTTAACTTGCTAAAATGTATATATGGTGATGTCCAATTCATATTTTACTGATGTGTAAACTAAAATTCGTTTTTGGGGATAAATGGGTACAAAATGGGGGTTTTTGTTAATGGAACCATTGAATGATATTCAAAGTAAGAATTAGTTGTGTTATTTATTTCTGAGTATGATTATCTGATTTGAATGAGAAACCTGGAACATAAAATGGTGGGATTTGAACCTGAAATTGGGATTATACCGTAGGGATTTGTGTTCCAGAGTGGGTAAAGATTTGTAGTGTTAATGATGTAGTGCATGGGAGATGTAATAGGATGATCAACAGGCTAGTTTGAGGTTGGATTTTGAGGAAAGAAACCTTAGTTTTTCGTCAATGGCCGAATAGTGGGCTGTAGAAGACGAAGTCTGGAACGATCGATCGATCGACCCAGGGGGTTCGATCGATCGATGATACAGGAAT
This sequence comes from Sambucus nigra, assembly GCA_949130495.1. NCBI lineage: Eukaryota > Viridiplantae > Streptophyta > Magnoliopsida > Dipsacales > Adoxaceae > Sambucus > Sambucus nigra. The sequence goes on from OX422219.1 coordinate 64,302,010, forward strand.
TTTGACAATTCGACCAGTTTTGGATATAAAGAGAAAGTCATTTAAGATTTAATCCCTTACTTCTATTTAGTGATAAATTCATATGTGACATATATTCCTTAACAATTATAGAGTGATATAATTGGGTTTAGGAGGGTGAAAATTGCATGTCATGAGATGAACGAATTTTGGGAAATAATTCATAAATATTGAGGTTGGGCCGAGGAATAATGTTCGGATATTGTAGTTGGGTGACGCTACATTATTAAAGGAATTGAAGTGAAATAAATTAGTTATGGGGAAAAATATAGACTCGGAAAATATTAAGTTACGGGCCAAGTGAGCGAGTCCGAGTATAATGGTTGGGCGACACCACGTATTAAATTAATTAAATTAGAGTCGGAATGTAGACTCGGGAAAGTATTAAATTAATTAAGGTGAAATTAATTAAATTAGAGTCGAACTGTAAACTCGGGAAAGTATTAAATTAATTAATATGAAATTAATTAAATTAGAGTCGGACTGTAGACTCGAGAAAGTATTTAAATTAATGAAGGTGAAATTAATTAAATTAGAGTCGAACTGTAGACTCGGAAAAGTATTAAATTAATTAATTAGAGTCGGACTGTAGACTCTGGAAAGTATTAAATTATTTAATGTGAAATTAATTAAATTAGAGTCGGACTGTAGACTCGGGAAAGTATATAAATTAATTAATGTGAAATTAATTAAATTAGAGTCGGACTGTAGACTTGGGAAAGTATTAAATTAATTAATGTGTCATTAATTAAATTAGAGTCGGACTGTAGACCCGAGAAAGTATTTAATTAATTAATGTGTAATTAATTAGATTAGAGTCGGACAGTAGGCTCGGAAGGTAATAAATTAATTAATGTGTAAGTTAATTAACTGAGAGTCGGACCACAAACTCGAATTGGTATAAATTAATTAATGTGTAAATTAATTAACTGAGAGTCGGACCACAGACACAGATTGGTATAAATTAATTAATGTGTAAATTATTTAACAGAGAGTCGGACCACATACTCGGATTGGTATAAATTAATTAATGTGTAAATTAATTAACTGAGAGTTGGACCACAAACTCAGATTGGTATTAATTAATTAATGTGTAAATTAATTAAATGAGAGTCGGATCATAGACTCGGGAAAAATATTATATTAATTAATGTGTTAATTAATTAAATTAGAGTCGGACCATAGACTCAGGATAATGATAATTTAATAAGTGAGAAAATCTATTTAGTTGAGTCAGGCCAGAGACTCAGGAAATTTCAGGCTAGTGTTATGGGTTGTGAGTACACGGTGAAGCCGGGGTTTATTTTATATATATATATATATACGGTGTAGTGATAGTATATATATATATATATGTGTGTATATATTGTGTGTGCTATTAAATACCAGTGGTTGGATATTTATTTAATTATATACTCTAGTGCTATCAAGGGAGGCTGCGCGATGTGGGTGAATCCCCTAGCTTGAGGAGTAGGGTGAGTATATCCCCAGGTCATAGCGTCCGGTATATGGGTGAGGGGATTATCTCACTTTCAGGGAAGGAATATGACCGCCTTCACTTCGTTTATGTTTTGGGACAAGTTGGTGAGCGAATCCAACTTGGGTAACTAGGTTATGTGAGCACACCTAGTGAGATGGCACTTTAGAGGGAATCATCCGGTGAGGGTATACTCGGAAGGATGGATATACGCAAGATATATGTGTGGATGTTTTTAGTAAAGATACGTATAATATGGTAGTAAATATTATATGTGGGTAATAATACAGTGTGTGATGTATTTACTTTATATAACTTGTGTCACGGTTATATGCTATTAATTAAGAAGGAATTAATTAAGTTAATTAGTGAGATAACTTATAATTCATGAATAATTATACTCGGGTTAGAGTAGTATGGAAAGGGGAGGTCATACCAGGACTAGTTGGATGGGGTAGTACAACTAGGTGGGGTTAAGGTAATCGTTAGGTGTACACATTAGTGGAGGGGTGAGAATATCCACAAGGGAGTGCGACACTAACTTAAATATGAAGCGCATTCATGCATTTTAAATTACTGCAGTTAATTCACTTGCTAAATATTTTCAAAATGTTTTGGGTTCTAACCCTTGCTATAAAACTCTTTTCAAAACCTTTTAGGTGTCCAACCACAGGGACGCCATGATTGATATTCTATTCTAGGGACATGGAGCTGCGGCATATGTGAATACTAGCAGGAGTTGAATTGGACGCATCGTTTATTCATTCCTAGAGTAGGAATCATTTATCAGTTTTAATTTTATCTAGGGCTTGTCTCCCAGTCTTCTCAGTACAGTTTTCAGATGTATTTATTCAGGTGTTAAATGGTTGTATTGGATTATTCGCTTTGGTGGCCGATGGTTTATTCGGTAAATTGTTTAATTAATCATTCCATTGAGTTTTATTCAGTTGTGTGAATGTTTTGTATTTATTTTTGGATATACTGTTTTGTTTAATTAAAAAAAAGTTAAAATTTGGCACCAACTTTTGGAATTCTAAGTGGCTAGTAAGTTTTAAAAAGTTTTCGACAGTGATGCTAAGGATGGACCAACCGGGATTCCTGTTTTAATTTGGTATAGGACTGATCACCCGATATTTTATTAGGCGGGGTGTCACACTAATGTTGTAGGGACAGATTCTGCGAGTCAAGGTCAATTCTGAGGATCTAAAGTTGTGGGGACTGATTTTGCAGGTTGAGGTCAGTTATGAGGACCTAAAGGTAAGAGGACCGAATCTTCGAGTCGAGCTTAATTCTGAGGACCTAAAGGTTTGAGGACCAATTCTATGGGTCGAGGTCAATTCTGAGGACCTAAATTTATAGGGATCAATTCTGCAGGCAGAAATCAATTCTGAGGCCCTAAAGTCGTGAGGACCATTTCTGTGGATCGAGGTCAATTCTATGGTCTTAAATTTGCGAGGGCTAATTATTAGGTGTAAATATTTCATATTTATCTCCTTAATTTTGATTCTTTTATGATACCGTGCATTGCAATTAACTTGAATTTATCTCATATTAATGCTAATGACCCTATTTGGAAAGTATTTCTTTTTTTTTTTGTATTTCTCTCTTATTTTACGGGTAATTAGTGCAAGCGAAATGGAAGAGAAACACCGAAATAGTGAAAGAAATGCAAGAAAGGGAAGTCAAAAGAATTTTTGTAATTTTAAAGCTATAATATGGATGAGTATTCAACTGAAAAGTTAAAGAGATTGAAGTCACAAGAATACTAGAAAAAATAGCACCTCAATCGAGCTATAGTGAAGAAGTTATGCGCGTTTGAAGTTGGGAAGAAAATCTAGTGGCGGAATTATAAATAAGAGAACTTCGAGCTGACAAGGCATCACTTGGGCAACACTGGAAAATGGAACCACTTCTAGTCCTAGAAAAATTGATTCGCCATTAGTAATGGACTAGAATGGTGACAAAATTTGTAATGCTTCAGATCCGAATTATCGAAACCGGAATATTTATTTTGGCATTATTTTTTTAGCCTAGAGAGTTTTATGTCTTGGGGACTTATCTAAACGACTTCAAACTTATATATTTTGTCATTAGTGTTCTTTTAACAGAGTTTTAATTCATAGAAAGGCTAGAATCATTAAAAACACATTAGAGAAACATTTACAAGTTTTACATCATTAAATGCAATGCAAGAGCAAGTTATTTTCGGTTCTTCTTCATGATTTGATTTCTTCTTGCATGTTAATGTTCTTCGATCTTGGTAACCTTAAATTCCAACACTTTTATTATTCTTTCATTATTTTTAGATGCTTATTAATGAATTCTTGCATTGTTAACACCATCATATTTAGTAGATAGTTCAAGGTTCGGGATCATATGTCTACCATTGATGGGTGTTGAGCTTTGAAAGTTAGGTTTTACAAAAAAATACAATTAATTGGAACCTTGATTTAACTTTATTTGTCACGCAACGTTAGTGTTTATAGCGATATTTTGAAATTAATCCATTTATGAACATATTTGAGCGAAAGCTTAATCTTTCATTGTTGAATTAAATTTCTTCATGTTTGATGTTTATAATCAATTGAATACGCCCGGTTGAATATTTTCGAACCAAAATCCTTGATACGCATTATCTAGACCATGGTACGGATGTGATCCTAATCGCGTTTTCTTAACTTTTGTTTAGTTTTAATTTGCATAATTAACTTTTTCATCCTTTTCTCCTTTATCATCATCATGTTTTACACTTTTATTTGAGAAATAATAAATCAATTAAAGTGTATCAAACATTCTCTGTGGATTTTTGATACCCGAACTAGTCGATATACTCCATTTGAGTGTAGTTAAAGTTTAATTTTTTTTACATTGCAGTTGGAAGCCTCTAACAACAATTAGCGTGTCTACACGGATGCTCAATTTTCGTCATAACAAAAATGGTACTGTTGTCATGGAATGTTTTGTTATAGATTGCAACTGATTTACTATTTCATCGTATAGTTTTCTTTTGTATTCGTATTATTTGTTTTAAACTTTTTTATAGGCTTGAACATTTGAGCGCCATGAAACATTGAATTCTCGGTTGCACACCCCTCTATGTGGAGTGTCCATCTACAATCCATTCGGTAATCGTGTCTTTTTATAGTGATTTCGGTAATTATAATGGTTCTTTATTTAAGAATAATTCTCAACCTTTTTATTTTCAAGAATCCGCGCTTTCACCTATTACTGCGCGTGAAGGCCTTCCAATTCTTGATAATGAAAGGCTTGAAAACAAATATCAGGAGGGCAATCATTTTTAGGAGCAAGAGTTGGATGCATTATACGAATCCAATGGTGATTTTTCTTTTGATATTTTTGAAGTTGAAGAATGTTTTCAACCAAATGAGGAATCCGTGGTTGTATAGCTAGGAAATCTTACTTTGGAAGAAACCATGCTTCTTTTCACCCAAAGCGTGGATAACATTATTGGTGTTGATTTTGAAATTATGGGACTTTGTAAGGAGATTGATTCTTATTTGAAAAAAAAGAGGAGGTTGAGACTTGTGTTTCACCTCAAACTTTTTTAGAAGAACATCTCATTGAAAGTGAGTCTTTCTCCCTTGTAAGGAAAAAATTTCCAATTGAGTCCATTGTATAGTTTTGAGTTATTTTCGGAACAAAACACATTTGAGTCATAGATCGTATTTTTATTGTCACGATGCCACACAGACTATGACGTGTTAAAGTTTATTGAAGGCGTTGCGACAAAGATTCAAGGAATTATTTATGCCGAAGGTTTAATTGGTGGAAGTTTATTCGTCTTCGAGTTCAATTTCATTCCGAGATCACTCGGGTATGAATGCGTAGTTTCAATAGGACTCGGAGTTTATTTTAAAAATGTTTAAGGATGTTACTTTATTAAATAAATGGTTTAAAAATATTTTAAAAGTGTTTGAAATGTTTTACACTTCATTTTAATTTGATAATGACGGACTAGAGTAGAGTTTAATTAGGAGTCTGATTCGTTGTGTCGTTCAAATGACATACACTGTCATTCAAACGAGATTCCACTATCGTTCTAACGACTTGGTCATCTCGTTCGAGCGATAGGTCATATCGTTCGAGTGAGTAGTCGCCTCAAGAAAAGTATTTAATGGCATGTTTCCTTTAGATTTCGTAAGTGTGCATTCTGTAAAAAACTGCTTACGATCCTAAACATTTATTCACATAAGTTTTCTATGTTTTTTCAAAGTAAATGCATCCTTAGAATTTCAAAGATCCAAGTTATCATTAATATATGCTATAATGATCTTTGTGACACCAAAGAGGAGTTTTTCTACACTTGAACATTGCTGGTTTTGCAGTGAAGATTCGGTGGAGTTCGGTTTCAACATTGTAGACGTTACAAGGCATATCGGTGGACACCGAGACATACATGGACGCGTGTGTTGTTCACAGGTATCATGGAAGAAGGACTTTCTGCGTGGGCACTGTGAGAGGAGTTGTGTAAGATCTGAAGAATGTCATGTCTCATGGGGATCGAGTCGTTAAGTAAGATTTGTGTCTGTTTGTTGTAAATCCATATTCATAGTGACTATCTGGCTTGGGTCGTCCGAGGTTTTTACCCGTTGTGGTTTTCTCGTACATCCGGCGTTGTGAGTTTTCTTTTCTTTACCCTATTTTAATTGGTTTAATCACTAGATGGATGTTTAAGATTAATCAAGATAAAATTTGGTTAAGTTAAAATTAGTTCACAACTTGGTCTGAATTAAAAATGGGAAAAAGGTTTTTCATAAAAATATTATTTTTTTCATTCTTAAAACACTTTCCGCATTAGAAATAAAAAGGGACTATCAAATTGGTATCAGAGCTAAAAACATATTTTTTTTGTGTTTAATCCCTTCTGTTTTTCGAGACGAGTTTAAAGGTTTTGAAAGTTTTAGTGCTCCTATTTTTTATGGCACAAATTACGCTTATTGGAAAATACGAATGAGAAGTGCATTAAAATCCATTGATGAGCATGTGTGGTTAGCGATTAAAAAGGGTTGGACCCTAACAGTCACACGAGAGGGTGTGGTCATTATATTGAAACCCGTTGAGTCATGGACTGAGGCTAAATACCAAGGTTCTAAAAAACGTGAGGCGTGATCGAGGCGTGGAGGCCAAGCCTTAAGCCTTAGAAGCTTAGGCGGGCCTTAGGCGTAAAAAGGCGTGAAAAGGAGTTTAGGCCTTTTTAATATATTTTAATATTTTTTAACCATAACAAGGCTATTAAAATACTAAAATTGTACATATCATAAAAATATGCCTGAATATTTGTAAATTAAAATACCATTTGATTATTTTAGATGAGATAATGGTCCGGTTTGTAAAAAAATCTTTAAAAGGCGATATCGTTTCACTAAAGCATTGTTGTTTTTAGAGAAAAAGTGCCCCTTAAGGGTTTTACCAAGCATAAGGCGTCAAAATCTTAAGGTGAGGCGTTTCTCCCAAGCCTCAAGCCTAGGCGGGTTTTTTAGAACAGTGCTAAATACAGGCTTGCACTTTACAACTCTAAAGGTCTTCACGTTATTTCCTCACATGTCACACGTGAAGCGTATACTAGAATCATGACTTGTGAAATATCAAAAGAGGCTTAGGAAACACTTGCACTTACTCACGAGGGAACTATTACGGTTAGGACGTCTAAGTTACAAAACCTCACTACACAGTTTGAGACAATTAAGATGGTAGAGAGTGAGTCGTTTGATGAGTTTTATGCTAGGTTGCCTAATATTGTCAACTCGTCATTTAACTTATGGGAGAAGATTCATAACAACCGTGTGATAAAGAAAAAATTGAGATCTTTACCGAGTAGGTTTGATGAAAAAGTGACCGTTTTAAACTCCTTAGGTATGCTTGAATCGACGAAACTAAAAGAGATTGTAGGTGATGTATAGACCTATGAGCTCGATATGTTTACCTCCAAGAAAGTGCCAAAGAAAGAAAAAAGGGCATTGCTTTGAAATCCTGGAAGGAGGAAACTAAAGTTTCAGATGATGATTCTGATTTCGATTTTGAGGATGTCGCCTTATTGGTAAAGAAATTCAAAAAGTTTCTTAAATTTGAAAAGCCATCGAAAGATGCCAAAAAGTTTGAGAAATTCGAGAACAATAAGGTTGAGTCCACCCCAATGGATAAGAGTGAAAAATTTAATAGGGTTGAGTCGTATAGGTGTTTTGGGTGTGAGGGGTATGGTCACAAAGTTATCAAGTGTCCCACTAGAATTAAGAAAGAGGGCAAGAAACTGATAGCTTATAGTGCCTCCTTAAGTGATAGTGAACCGTAAGAGGGAAAGATTTCCCCCAATGAGAGCAAGTTTGTTGCTTTCTTGGCATGTCATGTGAGAGACAACGATAAATATTCACACGAAGATTCTCATGTGTATGATACTTCCGAGGCCGTTGAATACCAAGTGAGTCACGGTGAAGTGAGTGACAATGGCAGATGTGAAAGAGTTGCAAGTTGCATTTAATGAGTTGTATTCCGAGGTGGTGAAGGTGAAAAAGGAAAACTCTAAATTTCCAGCTAGGTTGAATGAGCATGCCGTAGAAAATAATGATGTTTTTATTGAGGATCTTAGGGAAAGAGATAAAGCTTAGGGAGAAGCTAGAGTATGTCGAGAAAGAGAGAGATAGTCTTCGTGGTTTGATAGAGACTTTGAAAAAGGAGTTGCTAGAGTTTGAGGAGTCTAGGCATGTGCTTGAGTCTAGGATTCGTGATTTAGAAGAAAAGTTAAAAGACTCGAGTAAGGTTAATTTTGACTTGGAATTTAGGTCGGAGAAGTTGTATTGGATGTTAAGAACCGTCCAAGTCAAAAGTGATAGGTTTCGTATAGGCTACGATAATAGAGTTGTTACCATTACCAAGGCCAATACCAACTGTGTGAGTGTGCCCACTAGGAATGTGAGGAGAGGTCGATATTTTGGTAATCATTATCGTTGCCTTCACACTTGCACATATTGCGGTAGGAGAGGTCATCTTATACATTTTTTTATGACCTTAGGAATGATCCTAGGAAGTTTAGGAATAAAGTTGTTTCGGTTCCCAAAACCCCACCTGTTATGTCACACCTACTTGGGTTAAAAAATTGGACTTAGTGGATTTAGGATTAAAACTTCATGGTTCTCATTTGGTTGCACTTTATTATTCCCATGATAAATCTAAAGGATTATTGTGTTACCATGTGTATCATTTTGGATTATATTTTTCTTTTATTAAGTCTTATTTGAAAAAATACAAAAAAGATTTTTGTTTTATTATATTTTTAGAAAAGTCAAAAAGATTTTACTTTTATTTGAGTAAAAATGTGTTGAAAAACCAAAAATATTTTTGATTTGTTTTTCGTGTCATGAGTTTACATGTTTGATGTGGCATATTAGTGTGCTTGGACCCCCTTCCTTTCATTATCCATGTGGCTAGGACATTTGGTCATAATTGTTGATGCTTAGAATGATCTTAACCATTAGATTAGGGGGTTGTTTTGAAGTTGATATGCATTTTGATTTGACTTTGTAGATATGCCACCTTTGCACACATGCACGAGTTTATATGGATGTTTCACATCTCTTGCATATTTGAGTTTGGTGAGACGTTCTTATCTCAATTTTGCCATCTATGCATAAGTAGACATAAGGATGAGGTGTGCATGTAATAACTGTTTACCCTGAGGATTGTTATTAAAAAATGATGAGTGTTCACGGGAAAGGGCTGCGAGAGTGTAAAATTGACTCGTCTTGAAAGCCACCATTTAAAAGAGCTCGAAAAAATTTAAAAGGCAATAAAAAGAATCATTTGCCAAAAATGGGTCAATTAGTTTATGTTCATTCAAAAAGAAAAATATGATATATTTGAGGGAGTTTGGATGGATAAAAATTAAACGGGTTTGCACAAAGAATCCTAACGTTGAAAATTCGTGTCATGATGATATTGTTTGTAGAATCACCAAAATTTCGGATTTATGTGCATGTTTGATTTATTAGTTCATTTAGCTCACACTTTAATTGTCACATATGGATAAAATAAAGTTTGATGATTTATATCTATCAATTAGATCTTCTTGATCATTTTGATGTATTGGAATTGCGATTCATTTGTTGTAGTTAACGCTCATGCGTTCCAAGTTCATATTTGAATACATCGGTACTATGTTAGCATAAAACTCATATTGTTTTTGTAGTTTTAGCTACTGTTTTGGTATTGTTTTGTAGTTTTGGACCCCTTTCAGTATTTTTTTTCACTGAGCAAAACTGTATGATTTTCTGCGTAAACTGTGATTATCTCAATTTCTCGTTCGAGCGAGATCTGTTTGTCACGTGAAGCCTGTTGTTCGAGCGACATGGCTTTATCGTTGGAGAAACACACCAGTTTTGTTCGAGCGACGTATGGATTTTTCAATTCCTTCTATTTCAGTACCTTGCTGCATATGTGTCATATTTTTTTAATAATGTTGAGTTGTTTCTGGATAATTTATTATATGCATATTCATATTGATCACATCTTTTACTGCATTGAGCTTGTTTAGTCACACCTGCTTAGATTGCTTTTTCATATTTTGTGATTTTTGTTTGCTACCTATGGATTTGATATTATTGCTCATTATTGGCTGGTTGTTTCATGTTTATATAGATATATTTCATTGATTTATCTCATTCTAGATGTGTTAATCTTTTCGCCAGGTTATCTATTCGAGATGAAAGGGGGAGAGATGTATTTGATGTAAGGGGGGATTTTTGTTGAGCATTGTGTTTGTTTTTTTGCACACATTTGTATCTACATTGGTATCTTGTTTATGTGCATATTTGATATCCGAATTTAAAAGTTGCTTTTTGTTTCAAATTGGTATCAAAATATTTTTCTCTCATCGGTCATTATGATTTATATAATTTTTTCCTCATACTTCAATGGGTATTTGTCTATCGCATGTGTGTAGGTATGCTTTAAGAGATTCGAGATTTCAAGACTACATCACATTCAAACACTCAGAGACAATTCATGCTTGCCGGATCATTTTTTACTAGTATTGTCTTGTAATTTTTATTTTTGGGTTATGGGATGGGATTTAGGCATCAATCGGCTTGACGGCCCAACTTAGGCATTTCACTGTTGGTTTTGTCCTGGAATAGTCAAAGGGGGAGATTTATAAGGATAAAATTTCCAATTGAGTCCATTGTATAGTTTTGACTTATTTCCGGAACAAAACACGTTTGAGTCATAGGTCGTATTTTTATTGTCACGATCCCACATAAACTATAACATGTTAAAATTTATTAAAGGCGTTGTGGCAAAGCTTCAAGGTATTATTTATGCCGAAGTTTTAATTGGTGTAAGTTTATTCGTCTTCAAGTTCAATTGCATTCCGAGATCACTCGGGTATGAATGCTTAGTTTTAAAGGGACTCAGAATCTATTTTAAAAATGTTTAAGGATGTTACTTTATTACATAAATGGTTTTAAAATATTTTATAAGTGTTTGAAATGTTTTACACTTCATTTTAATTCGATAATGACGGACTAAAGTAGAGTTTAATTAGGAGTCTGATTCGTTGTGTCGTTCAAATGACATATACTGTCGTTCAAACGAGATGCCACTATCCTTCGAACGACATGGTCATGTCGTTCGAGCGATAGGTCACATCATTCGAGAGAGTATCCGCTTCAAGAAAATTATTTAATGGCGTGTTTCTTTCAGATTTCGTAAGTCTGCATTATGCAAAAACTGTTTACGAACCAAAACGTTTCTACACACAAGTTTTCTAAGGTTTTTTTAAAGTAAATGCATCCTTAGAGTTTCAAATATCCGAGTTATCATTAATATATGCTATAGTGATCTTTGTGGAACCAAAGAGGAGTTTTTCTACACTTGGACATTGCTGGTTTTGCTGTGAATATTCGGTGGAGTCCGGTTTCAACATCATAGACGTTACAAGGCATATTGCTGGACACAGAGACATATGTAGACTCATGTGTTGTGGACAGGTATTGTGGAAGAAGGACTTTTTGCGTGGGAACTGTGAGAGGAGTGGTGGAAGATCAGAAGAACATCAAGTCTCGTGGGGATCGATTCATTGAGTAACACTTCTCTCTGTTTGTTATAAATCCATATTCATAGTGATTGTCTGTTTGGGCCGTTCGATGTGTTTTCCCGTTGTACATTCCTGATACATCCAACGTTATGAGTTCTTTTCTTTACTTTATTTTACTTGATTTAATCAATATATGGATGTTTAGGATTAAGCAAGATAAAATTTGGTTAAGTTAAAATTAGTTCACAACTAGGTGCGGATTAAAAATTGGAAAAAGGGTTTTCATAAAATAATTATTTTTGTCATCCTTAAAACACTTTCCGCATTAGGAATAAAAAGGAGCCATCATCCCTTGAAATTCAATCTCTAAGTGATGATGAATCACTTGAGATTGAATTTATTTCATCCCCATTTTCATTCTCCATTATTGAACCATTACAAGTACCGCTAGATTCCTATGAGTCGGTTGAAACTTTTGAAATGCTTAAACCTTTTACAGACGATGACTCTTGAATTGTTTTCCAACTTAGGTTATTCCTTTTTATGTGCCCTGCCTCGCATTCTACTTGAAAAACCTTTGGGAGGTATAACTATTTTTCTTGGATGCCAATTGTATTTGTCCCCCTAGCATCCAAATCCCCCATCATCCGCCTCAAATTTTTAATTGGTGATCGTTCATTTCTTTCCCCTTACACATGCCTTTAGTTGCTTAATCGGAATTCCTAATTTTCGGGAGGCATGAATGAAAATGAGGGTACACCGATTATCCCTCAACGTCAAATCGTATTTTGGGTGGACCCTAAAATTTTTTGACTAATAGTGTATGGTTTATTAGAAGTTCAAATTGTAGGTTGTAAATAGTTAGTTTTTATTATTTCCTTCTTTTTCTCTCTTTTTTATTATAGCCTAGTGTAATTAGTTAAACCTTTTGTTATTCTTTTTTGTTGTTATGCTTGGTTCTAACATGTTTTTTAGATTTAATGGACTTATACTTATCTGGGATCGCTCCATTTTTGGTAATATCGTTATTTTTCTCCCTTTATGTCATGTTCTTGATTTGCTTTGAGGATAATGCAACATTTAAGTTAAGTGGTGGAGGATATTCTTCCCATTTATTTTTTAGTTGCATTGATTTTATCACATGTTCGTTCCAAGCATGCTTTTGTTGAAAAATTGAAAAATTTTGAAAAATATTTTTCTTCAAAATAAATAAAAATTAGAATTTAAATTTTTTGAAAAAGTTACAAAATTTTGTTTAAAGTCTCAATTTGAAAAACAATACAAAGCACTAAGTTAGAATTGACCAGAGATGGAAATTGAGCGAAAATTGACGACTTAACGAATAGATGTGGAGATTAAATAACTTGATGAGATTTCGAGCCTTTAATTTTTGTGAGTAATTAAATCAATCTGAGTAAAGATTAACTCAAAGTTGAATGTAGCTTTAAAAAAGTCGTTGAAGATCTCTATTCCTTTGTTTTGATCGGTTACGGTAAAGAGTGAAATGTTGCCTTGAAAAATGTGCCAAAAGTATGTCTAAGTTAAATATAATCGTGAGACTCATATGGAAGCTTAATTAGTAATTCAAATAAATGATGTTAGGACATCGTTTATTACCCAAAAATATTAGCCATAAAGTTGTGAAAATTATAATTTTTGTAAACCTAATTGAGCCAAATAACTTTTCCAATTTTGTTTGATTAACCCAAAAGCCCATTTAGCCCGGAGTTATGAAAGTCAAAAAATTCATCAATCAAGTCCAAGTGGTGAAATAAGAAGGGGTAAAAAAAAAATGCTCAAACAAAAATAGAAAGAAAAGAAAAAAAATGAGAAAAAAAAATAGAAAAAGAAGAGAAAAGGGCAAATGCCTGAAAAAGTGCCAAAGGCATAAGCAAAATTTTCCAACTCGGCAATTTCCCAACCATTCCCATATTACCCAATGCACCTTACAACCTGAGAATGTCCTAACCGAGTCCGAATAATGAAATTAATTACCACGTGGATATCTAAGACAAAGAAAGATAAAAATAGAGATTAATTGGTGTGGATTAAAGATGACGTTTCCCATTTTCCAATGACCTACTCCGATGATGGGATCTTTTCACCATAAAAATTATGTCTTTTAAATTTGTGTGCGTGAATTTGCATTCCATTATATTTACTCTTATATTCATGCACATCGAGAGAAAATAGCCACATTTCGAGTGATTCGTTTGTGAGAGTATCCCGTGAGATTTTGAAATCAAAGCTAACTTTTGAAAAGTAACGTAGTGATCAATCTATGGAAATTAACGATTAATTTTTGACTTCGCACACACACACACACACACACTAGAAATTGAGACCATTGAATATGAATTTATGGTGACTATTTTTGGGGAGTTTAAATTATACAGTTTTAAGTTTTTTTTATTTTTCTTTAAGTCAAAAAATGAATTTTGTGGGTATATTCATTGCAAACCCTCACGGGACACCACTCGTCCTATTAAGGTAACCTAGGGGTTTAACGTCTTGTTGCATTTGCTAAATGCAATCGTTTGCTCGCGAAATAGGTATATTATCAAATTATTTGTTTAGAAGTCAATTTAACTTCATGCTCTTATTCTTTTACATTACTAGGGACGAGCAAAGTTCTAAGTTAGGGGGATTTGATTAGGCGTAAATATTTAATATTTATCCACCTAATTTCAACTTTTTATGATTCCGTGAATCATAATTAACTTTGATTTATCTCATATTCATGTTAATTCTCCCATTCAACAAGTATTTATTATCTTGTGCATTTCTCTCTTGTTTTACATGTAATTAATGCAAGTGGAATGGAAGAGAAACACCGAAACAGTGAAAGAAATGCAAGAAAGGGAAGTCAAGGGCATTTTTATAATTTTAAAGCTAAAATATGGATGAGGATTCAACTGAAAATTTGATTAGCTTGAAGTAACAAGAATACTGGAAAAAAGTCACCTCAATCCGAGGTACGATGAAGAAGTTATGCACATCTAGTGGTAGAATTGTAAATAAGAGAACTTCGAGCACACAAGGCATCACTTCTGAAACACTGAAAAACAGAACCGGTTTGGGTCCTAGGTAAACCGGTCATCAATAGTAAAGGACTAGAATGACGACAAAATTTGTCACACTCCATATCCGTGACAAATTACCTGAAGCGAAATGTTTATTTTAGCATTATTTTTTTAGCCTAGGCAATTTTATGTTTTGGAGACTCTTATAAACGACTTCTAACCTATATATTTCATCACTAGGGTTCTTTTAATAGAGTTTTAATTCATAGAAATGCTAGGAATCATTAGTAACTCATTAAAGAAACATTTACAAGGTTTTCATAATTAAATTCAATACAAGATCAAGTTATTTTCGGTTCTTCTTCAAGCTTTGATTTCTTCTTTCATATTTATGTTCTTCAATCCTAGTAACCTAAATTCCAACACTTTTATTATTCTTTCATTATTTTTACATGCTTGTTAATGGATTCTTACGTTGTTAACACCATCATATTTAGTAGCTAGTTCAAGGGTTGAGGTCATATGTCCACCATTCATGGGTGTTGAGCTTTGAAAGTTAGATTTTGATTAAAAATGAATTTAATTGAAACCTTGTGTATTAAAGTTGGAATATTAGGTATTTAATTCTCTTTATCACACAAAATTAGTGTTTATAGCGATATTATGAAATCAACCCTTTTGTGACCATATTCGGGCGAAAGTTTAATCTTTCATTGTTGAATTAAATTTCTTCATGTTTGATGTTTATAATCAATTGAATATACTCGGTTAAATGTTTTTGAACCAAAATGCTTAATACACATTGTCTAGCCCATGGTGTGGAAGTGATCCTAATCCCGTTTTCTTAAATTTTATTTAGTTTTAATTTGCCTAGTTAACTTTTTCGACCTTTTCTCATTTACCATCATCATTTTTTACACTTTTATTTAAGAAGTAATAAGTCAATTAAAGTCTATCAAACATTACCTATGGATTTTCGATACCCAAACTAGCCTCTATAGTCCATTTGAGTGGAGTTAAAGTTTAGTTTTTTTTTCATTACGGTCGGAAGCCGATAATAACGATTATCATATTTACACGGACGCTCGATTTTTATCACATCACCGATTCTGCGGGTTGAGGTCAATTTTGAGGACCTAAAGTTGTAGGGACTGATTTTACGAGTCGACATTAATTTGGAGGACTTAATGTTGATGTGAGAAGTTGCTCTCCTGGGAAGTTATAGTTTTGGAGAGGGGAAAACTTCGTCTGGGAAGCCGAGAGGGATTTTGATGCAAGCGCATCTTGAAGCTTGGTTAGGGAACTGGTTTAGACTAGATATTCCTCTAGAGAATGGTAGTAGACTCGGATGCTGGAAGGTTAATCTTGCTAGCCATCTTCAGGGCTTGTTGAAGAAATATTCTAATTTTTTTCTAGTATTTTAAAGATTTTTTCGGGTGATTTTTGGATTTTTTTGGCATTTTGTACAAAATTTGTAGCGTTGCCGATAGGCAGACTGAAGGGGTTGTCGTTCGGTAAGGGCACGGACTACTGTGCTTCCTTAGGAAGATGAATAGGCAGGTGCTAATCAGTATAAAAGGGCGTGATCCCTCCTCATGTTTACACCTTCTAGTGCTTGAATCGTCTACTTTCTCTCTTTAAAAACCATTCCTAAATCATTTTCCTTTCAAGACTTCAAATGGAGGGTACTCTAATGAAGGATACAGTGTGGTGTGGCTGGGAATTAATGACTGGGCTGGCCCAGTGTGGCAGTCTAGAGTGATCCTTGCCTTAGGCTATGAGAATGCCTTCGACTCTTTGTGTCGGTAACTGAAGAGCACTTCCTTTTGTGCGAGCCTGAGCACCACCATTCATCTAAGGTGAAGAACCGTAGTGGTTATGTAAGTAGGGTGACTTTTGGTATTCCATTTCATTTTTCTCTTTGTTCTTTGTGCTGATGAAAGGTTTTTCTTCTTTTTCTTTTGCAAATTGACATCGCTTATTTACGTATGCATTCTCGAGGAATTAATGGGTTGGGGATGTTTGGGAGAAGCTCCTGGCAGTGATGTACTGGATGGTTTCTTCGGTTAGTTTTGGCCATTTGGAGCAGGCCTTAGATGAGACATTGAATTCTACCATGAGGTTATGCATTATAGGAGAGAGGTGGTACCTTCCATTTGGGCTTCGAGGAGATGACTGTTACTCTCATTGATGTTTAGGAGTTGCTGGGAATTGATTGTGCGGATGTGAAAATAGAGGTGTATTGCATAGTGAGGGTAATTCCAGAGGCGGTTCAGGCGACACTCAGGGATGTGGGTAGGATCATTTCTGGGAATTCTATCTGTAGCTTTGCTCTTCGGGAGGTGATTTTGAGTAGGAGAATAGACGTAACTGATGGGCGATAGGTGAGACAGATGGCTCAGTTGTTCATTTTTCTTTTGCTTGGGGGATTTCTAGCGACGATGCGATGAGTGGCGATGTCGTTCATCTATGGTTTTTTCCATTTTCGAGGACGATTTTCAATGTCTAGTTTTATTATTGGGGAAGCTTGACTTTGGCATCCCTATATTCTTCTTTGTATGCTTTCAACCGTTGCTACTGACAGACTTTTATAGGGGCTATGTACCTTTTGGAAGTCATGTCAGACTTATTTTCTTCTTAGGTATTTCCTTACATTCTTCTATAGTTTCTTCTTTGCTGATTCCTGATCTTTTGAAGACGTAGTTTTATGAGGTGATTGAGCACAACATGAGGTTTATAACCCTAAAGGATGAGAGTTTGGTGGGACTTATGTCAGATGTTTCGGTGGCAATAGTCCAACTGTCTTTAACCATGGCGACGTTATGACAGGCTTTGAATGCCTTGATGAGTGATCATGTTATTTTGCATTTCTTTTGAGTTATTTCTTAGAATTTGCTTTCTTTCAATAATAATGATTCTCTCCCAGGGATTGCACGTGACCTTTTACACTTGGGGGATGACTCCTAGGGATATGAGTATGATGGGTATGCACGCGCAGATGTGGAGATTGATGGCGCATGAGTTTGGGTACGTCTGGTACCTAGGAGAGCATGGTGTGACAGATTGTGGAGGATGATGTGGTGGTCCCACCGTCAGTGCCTCCTATGTACATGAAGTAAGTGAAGGAGATATCTGATGAGGCCCGGGAGACAATATTAGTCAACGAGCCCTATGTGCTTTATGCAGACAAGGTGGTGAGTTATGATTACTTAGACTTCGTGATGAGATGGTTGATTCTTCCTTACATTTAATATGTGGAGAATATGACTCCTCCTCTTATGACTTTGGGTAGGGTTACTAGAGGGCCAGTGGGATCTGCCCACAAAACGGATGGTGGTACATCAGTGGTGGTGGCAACAATAGTGGTAAGAGAGGCTTTGATTATTCAGGTTATTCCCCCTTCCTATGATTTTCGACTGAGTGGAGGGGGGTCATTGAACATGCCACATTGTCCTGATGCATTGGTGCGGGGGTTGATGGGGCTCATGGATGATGCTTTTCAGCCTAAGGTATAACCTTATTTTACCCTTGTCTTGTTTTTTATTCATTCTTTGCTCTTTACTGGCTGATTGGTCTTTTGCTTTCGTTTCTTTATTTGCAGTATGTTTGGGTGCCGACCACCTGGCTGAAGGATATTAAGGACTGGGTGGTCTATGCCTCTGCTTATATTAGGGAGTCATTTCCTTCCTTCTTAGTTATGTTCACCTCCTAGAAGGAGGGATCGGGTTTTGGGAGTGGAGGTTCCACCGTTCGTTGCGGAGGAAAGCGCGTCCGTCGCAAAGGGTGAGGATTTTGAAAGAGAGTTGTTTGTTCGGTTGGAGTCTCATTTATTGTATTTTTTCTATTTTTCTTCTTTTACCTGCAAGGATGTAATCATTGCAGGTATATATATATATATATGAAGGAGATGCATATTTATTTTTTCTTGCTTTAATGACTTATTGTATATGCACTGTCTTTTTTGCTGAGACTGCAAAGGTGACATGAAGTGTATTTATTCAGGAAAATAGAGTAAATTATCTCAGGGAAAATATTATTTTGGAAATAATAAGTAAAATGGATAATTTAAGAATAAATAACCTTAGAGTTTTAAAATAAGCATTTCTTTTTGGGAATTTGATTTTGACAAAAGAGGAAAGATGGAATTTTCCAATATATGGGGTTGCCGATCGGCATATGGGTCAAGTTAAATCACTCTAAGGCTTTGATTTCACTTTCAAGAACATCAAAGTATCCTTGTAAGGCTAGAATTTACTCGAATTTTCAGATCCTTTGTCTTTCGCCAAGTCTGCTGTGTGTAAAAGGAGAGGAAAGAAATATGATTCTTCAACCGATACCCACTTTCTTCTTCTTCCTACTTCTTGATTTATTAATGCCAAATGTCCCTTATGGTGAATGTAGAGTTTTTCTATTACCTTGATGGTATAGAGTCCATGTGTTTGTATACTGTGGACTATGAGGCTTTCAACCAACGTCGAGTCTCTTTGTGGCATAATCGAGCTATTGACTGGAATATACTAGCAGAGGCGGTACAGTCTGGCGACCTGAAGACCATGTGTTTCGTTTCAACCTAGATGAGGTCTATCCGACTTATAAAGAATTCCCGTCCATGTGGGGAATCAACCCTAGTGTAGCGGCATCTCTATGCTCAAATTTTCTCATTCTCCCCGAGCGTTGTTAGCGGAGTTGCTCCATGTTTCTCCTTCTATGGCTCGACCGTTGGTTATTGGGGGGTGATTTCCCTTTAGTCCATTATGAACTCAGTGCACTTGAGGGGTTTTAATGATGGGGGCTATGCTGGAGATATTGCCTTTGTCCTTATTGCGCGGATTTTATTAATAACGGGGTACTTAATGGTGGATCCCTATTTGGTTGGGATAACAACGTGGATGTCTTACTGTAGATAACTAGGTTAACTAGTTTGTGGAGAAAGGAGACCGGTGTATTCTTTGGTCAGTACCATGTTGGGGTTAATTGTAGCATGTTCTGGAACTAAGAGAGTATCAATATGTGCGGTTAGCTGTCCTGCGACTGACTTCCTTCTATTTCCCTTGACGGCTTCTGTGCTAAGTTGGGCGGGAACAAATAGTGCTTCGTCACACACTAGACATCTTTCCTATGGAGGACCTGATTGAATCCCAATACATGATGTTGGTTTCTCCATAGGAGAGTCATTTATTAGTCCATCTAAATCTGTAGGAATGGTCTGGCATGTGTTTGGGGATTATCTGAAGTAGTTGTGGAAATGAGTAGTAGAGAAGATACTGGTAGAAAAGACTGGCCAAAGGTGGTTCCTTCTTTTAGACACCATGGAAGGGGGTAGTGTTTTTTTCCAGATTAGTTAAGGTGTATCGCTCCATGGACCATATTCAGAATATTAACTAGGAGGGCAGACCTGGGGATCTCTGGAGTCCAAAAATGATGATGAGGCAGGGTCTTCTAGAAGTTGTGGATAGAATTTATTGAAGCTAGGGGAGAGCTTATGCATTTTTCTATTTTTTAGAATAAATTTCTTATAGCTTGATAAGGTTGTTGTTTTAAGAGTGGTTTGATTCAGAAAAAAGCGATGGTTTGTTTAACTCCCTTCATGATACTTTATGTAATGGCATCGTATTTCCTTATTTGAAATAAAAATGATTTTGATCATATTTGTTTGTGCTTCTTGATGAATTTTTCATTTGAGCTATCTATACCAGTCGCTAAGGTAT
Organism: Sambucus nigra; assembly: GCA_949130495.1. Classification (NCBI taxonomy): domain Eukaryota; kingdom Viridiplantae; phylum Streptophyta; class Magnoliopsida; order Dipsacales; family Adoxaceae; genus Sambucus; species Sambucus nigra. The sequence continues at coordinate 64,322,281 of OX422219.1, forward strand.
AAATAATCCCCTTGTTCATGTAAATGATGAAATAAACCGTCATTCTCAGAGGTTAGAAAAGAATAGCATTTTTTGAGAAAGAAGGGGACCGTTCCAATGTAATGTGTATGAGTTGCCTACGTACCTCTGGGTGTTATGGAAAATTTTGTGAGTTCCATTTTAAAAGTAAAAAGGTTTTTTAGGGGATCAAGCCCCACTTAGTTCTGGGTCAAGAGAAATGAAGAGGTTTTTTTTAGAATAGAAGGGGGATGAGAATAGTCGTAGGGCGCTGAGATTTCAAACTAAGTGTAATTTTTTTAGATGGTCCAAGTTGACTGGACATGCCATCTCTTCTCTATAGAGGTCTGTGAGCATAGCGATGCCTCCTGACATGATCTTTTTCACTGTGTAGGGGATGCTCTAGTTCGGCATGAATTTTCCTCTAGGATCCGAGATGGACTCTATGATCTCCTTAAGGGAGAGGTCTCCTTCCTGGACACGACAGTCCTTAACTCTTCGATTGAATGATTGCACTATCTAACGATGGTACCCTTGTATGTGTTATAGATCCTTCAGCCTCTTTTTATTTAAAAGTGATAGTTCCTCAAAGTGGCTCTGATGCCAGTCTTCTTCGCTAACTCTGCTCTCGAGCATGATGCATAGGGAAGGTATTTCTAGCTCAACGAGTAAGTCTTCTTCCATGTCGTATACTAGATAATAAAGGGTAGCCCTAGTAAATGTTCTTACTAAAGTGTGGTAGCCCTAGAGGGCATAAAGGATCTGATCAGCCCAATCTTTATAACTCTCGATCATTTTGCTGATGATGGCTTGAGGTTTTTATTGGCGACTTTGATAGCACCATTGGTTTGGGGCCGGTAGGGAGAAGATTTATTTCTCTGAATCCTGTACTTGTCAACCAATCTTGTGACCTCGACTTCGAAGTGTAACCCATTATTTGATACTAACTCGTGGGGAACCACATATCAGTAGATGGTGTTCTTTCTAATAAACTTGGCCACTTTTTTAACATTCAGCACTATGTAAGACTCGACTTCAACCCGTTTGGTAAAGTAATCAATAATGACTCGGATGAACTCATGCCCATTTAAATCTTTGGGTATGACCTTCCATATGATGTTAATGCCCAAGGTGGAGAATGGATAAGGAAAAGTCATGTTATATAATTCCCTAGGAGGTAGGTGTTGGAGGTTGGAAAACTATTGGCATTTGAGGCATATTTGAATATAAGTGATGTAATCCTAAACCACGGTGATCTAATAGTACCCTTGATGGATGATTTTCCAAGCATATGATCATTCATATGTGTCTGCATCCCCATTATAGATCTTCTATATTATTAATTACTTAACATCAGCCCTTGTAATGTAGTGCAAATGGGTTCCACCAAAGTTTCTCTTGTACAGTGCTTTATCGCAGATGATGTACTAGGCAGTTAATTTGCTAAGGGTTATAAGATCTTTCTTGTTGGCTTCTTGGAGATACCTATCGTTCTTGAGGAGGTGCCAAATGTTATAGTATAAAAACTCGAACATATCAGAATATTTTTTGGTGATAAGATCAATGTGGTAGCAGTAGGTTGGCATAACTTATTTTTGGACTAGGAAAGGGGGCATCGTTATTCCCTCGGGCATGTTGACCATGGAGGCTAGGGTAGCATGGGCATCGACTAAGATGTTCTTTGTGTGAGGCAAGTCATGGAAGGTGATATCTTGGAACTGGGAGGCCAACTCTTCTAGGTGGGCATGGAAGGGTAAGATCTTTTTGGATTTGACTTTCCATCTTCTAAGGACATGGCTGATGATGAGGGCACAGTACCCATAGACAACTGGTGTTTGATAACTTTCTTGAGGGCGAAGTTGAGGCCTACAGTGCATGCCTCATACTCACTTATATTGTTGGTACAAGGAGAGTCTAATTTATTGGATATAGGAGTGTGAGAGTCATCAGGGACAATCATGAGTATCCTAATGCAGTATCTTTTCTTGTTCGCAGCACTGTCAAAGAACATTTTCCATCTGAGGTTTTTTTGAGAAGTGCAGAGGATATCTTATTTAGGGAATTTGAAGACCCAAACGTTACTTACCTCCATAGAGTAGTCAACAAGGTAGTCTAAGATGGCTTTCCCTTTCATGGCTTTCTGCGTGACATACACGATATCAAACTCAGCTAGCAACATAAACCACTTGGCCATTCCACAATATAGGGTGGGCTTCTCAAGAAGGTACTTGATAGGATCCATTTGGGACACTAGTCTGATGGTAAAAGCGAGCATATAATGTCGTAAATTTTGAGGGACACATGCTTTTTCCAAGGAAGTATAATTAACTTCGTACCCGACTAATTTTTGACCGGTGTAGTCGATGACCGTTTCTTTATGGGATTCTTTGATATATTGGGCTAGCATATCCCCTACCATAATATCTATCATGGTCAAGTACAAGAGTTGGGGGAGACCTGACTGCGGTGACATAAGCATCGGAGGTTGGGTAAGGGTATGGTTTAATTCTGTCGAAAGCTTCTTGACTGTCCTCATTCTAGATTTTAGTATAGTCCTTCTGGAGGAGTTTGAGGATGGTCTTGCAAATAGAAGTTAGCTGGCTGATGAACCGACCGATGTACTAAATTTTACCCAGGAATCCCCGACTTCCTTCTCCATTCGGGGCAGTGGCATTTCAAGTATGGATTTCATCTTGGAAAGGTCTTCATTGATTTCCTTCTCACTAACCATGAATCCAAAAGGCTTCACTTTCATGACGTCAAAATGCATTTTTGCGAGTTTAGACGAATTTAGTATCACCATAGTCATTCGAAGAACTTTCAAAGGGTGAGAATGTGACCTTTTCGAGTCTTAGACTTAATAATCATGTCATCTACATAGAATTCTACCTATTTGTCTATCAAATCATACAAGATGGTTTTATCAACCCTTTGGTAGATAGCCCCAACATTGTTGAGCCGAAATGGCATAAAAGTGTAGTAAAAGGTTCTTAAGGGGGTGATGAATGCAGTTTTCTCCTGATGGTCAGGGTGCATCTTGATCTAGTTGGATCAGGTGAATCCATCGATGAATGACGTGAGGGAGCGATTGGATGTGTTATGCACAATCATGTCAATATTGGGTAATGGGTAATCATCCTTTGGAGATGCTTTGTTCAGATAGTCGATGCACATGTAAACTTTTCCTCCTAATTTCAGCACATGGGCGAGATTGGTGAGCCATGCGGGATATTTAATCACTTAGATGAAGCTCACATTCAATTGCTTGACGACCTCTTCTTTGACTTTGAGCGACCATTCGACACGGAGTTTCCTTAGCTTCTATTTATTCGGCTTGCATTATGGGAATGCCGGTATCTCGTGTTAATCTATTTCAGGGTTAATGTCGAGAATATCATCGTAGGACCATGCAAAGACGTCAATAAATTCTTTAAACAACTCTTAGAATTACAAGCACTCGTGCTCATTAAGGGTGGACCCTATCATATTCTCGCGCTGCAGGCCACTAGACTCGAGATTGATAACAACAGTTTCATCTTCATTAATTTGAACATGATTATGCTGTTTGTTATTAACCTTATTAAGATCAGTTAAGAAATTTTTATTTGCAAAGTCATCATCATTAAGGGTTTGATTAGAATCAACATAATTAATGTAAGGCACAACACTACACTCAAAATCCTCATTTATTTCACTTTTGGGAAAAACAACATTAAGAACCTCATCAAAGGAGGTCTCAGTTACATTGATATCAAAAAAAGGAGAAGCAAGATAAGGTGAAGGGACAGGATAAATAACAAGATTGGGTTGAATCTCAGCAGGTTGGATTGGTATAACATTCCTGTTAAGAAGAGGCCCGTCAGCAGCCTTGATCAGAGGGGCTATGTTCAATGGTATACCATCTGAATGGATCATACAGAGAGTCAACCCCAGTGTCTGTAGGTTTTATGAGTTTTAAAATCACTTTCCTCAAATACCTCGATAACTATTTCGGCTTTCTCGGTGAGAGTTTGAAATTTATGCTGGTAGTCTTCAGCCCAAGAGTAATTTTCTAAAAAGAAGATTTCCATCCCCGATTTCATCTTCTTGTTGATATGGTTTAGAGAAGCTGTAGAAAGGGAAGTCTTCTCCCTCCTTAATAAATCTTCCATTTAGAGAATCTCTCAAAATAGTCTTTGAATCTTCTGAACCCCTTATCAGTTGTGGTTGGTGGAGTGCTTTGAGTTCTTCTAGTGAAGGCTGAATACCCAGGTAACATGGGGGAAAGGATGTTTTTAAGACTATGGGCTCAAGTATCCCTTGTTAACATTTCCCTAACCCCAGTCTGGGCATAAAATGAATGTTATTGAATATTTGTATCACATTAACAATATCGTGAGGGTTGTGTTTCGAACATACTCGATCTTTGAAATTTTCTCCTATTAGAAGGGGAAGTGGATCAATTCTTAAGTAGGAGAGGATCATGTCATTCGTCCCATACTGGATTTCCAATATTATATTGCTGGTGCTAGCACTTTCTGTACCATTGTCATCCCCAAAAATGCTCTTGACCTACCCTTTGGCAAAGAAATTAAATTTTCGTTGAAGGGAAAAAGATACGGCCCGGATGCTATGAATCCATGGTTGACCAAGTAGCATGTTGAAGAATGCAGGTACGTCAATGACTTGGAATTTGGTAATTGGGTTGATAGGGCGAATCCCAATTGTGAGTTTTACGGATCTCATTACCTCTCGATACGTATTATCGTAAGCAAGCAGTGCGGTAAAAGTAAAAGTAAGGTCATTGACTTTTAACCCCAACTAATTGAAGGTTCCGAGCGGATGAATATTAAAGACGAATTCATTATCAACAAGTGAGAGTGGGACTATCTTTCCAATTAATTAAATGGAGATGTTAAGTGAATAGTTATGATTAATATCGATCTTCGAAATTTCCTCTTTGGAGAAGGAAATGAGTTTAATGGAGGTCAAGGAGCTAACTATATTTACAATTTCTTTTGGAGTGGTGAAAGGAGGGACTGTGGGCCTAGTGAAAAGTTTTATCAGAGCATTCTAGTGTAATTGGGAAGGCACGAAGATTCCCTATAAGGTGAGGTTAGCTTGAGTCTTCTTGAGTTGGTCGAGGATTTTTCTCTCCTTAATGGTCATTTATGGCATGGGAAGTTCTTTGGCAATTCCCTTTCCCTTATCTGTTTCCGATGACTTAGGATTCGAATCCTTTTAGTGTCTCCCTAGTTTGTTTAAATGGTTTCCTAAGATGGGGAAGAATAAAAACCCTGTGTCTTCATCTATTTCTGGATGAATGGCTACTTTACTGATTTCCCCCCAACATGTCTTCGAAGGATATCATTCAGCATATGTTGATTACTGGATTGAATTTTCCCTGACTTGGTTCATCATATGAGTTGTCAAATTCATCCCCCCATTCGATGGCGATGATGTATTCCTACTAAGAGAAATTGATGCATTCAATAACCTTAAGGGCTTGCTCATATAAATCTTCACACTCAACGGGGAGGTTCAGGAGTAAAGGGACCACCTCCTTTGAAGTTTTAAAGTAGTGAGTAGTTTAGAAATGTTGCATATCTCACTAGTCTATCGAAATATATCGATCATGATCTATACCACATCATCTAAAATGATTTCTTCACAGGTACCACCATTTTGTCTAATTACCAAGCTCATTTTTGAGCTTCCATGAATAGTTCACTGAATTTCTGACAGTTAATGGTCATCTCGGTGGTCAATTTCAGCCCAAACTCCAGAAGTTGGTTCAAAACAGCTAGTAACTCCTTATCTTTCCCCTCAGATTGGGTTTGTATGGTAATATAGGCTCTTGTGAGGAGTGAAAAGGTTTGATCGATGAAGCAGGGAGGTTGTAAGAGAAAATACGGGAAAACTTTTAGAGGTTTGGGTGAGATGATATGTGTTTTTTCTGGGTACAGTTTTAGTGGATGGATAAAATTCTGGGTCATTTTTTAGTAAGACTGTATTTTCATGTGTGGGAAGTGGGCTGTTGGTGGTATTGGGTTTAGGATATTTTGACGGAGCAATGAAACCTCGATTAATCAAGCCTTGAGCCACATTTTTGAGATGGAAGCATTGATTGGTAGTGTGGCTCGCGGATTGGTGAAAGTCACAATGGGCATCGATTTTGAAGTTCTTAGGAAAAAGGTTTGGTAATAGATGGGGGCCCAAGGGTTTGATGGGGTTTTGGATTAACAAGACTTGGTAGACTTTGGATAAGGGATCATGGAGCTTGGTGTATTCATTTCTGGTGGGATTAGGATAACTTTTTGGTTCCCAAGAGGTAGCAGGTTGGGAGATAATATTGATGGTTGAGACTGTAGCACTAGAAAGCTTATTATACTTTTATGGAATGAACTGTCCGGTAACCTTTTTCGCCTTGACTTATACCTTGGTAATATTTTGTTCAAGTTCTACACCCACTTCCTGAAGGTCTTGAAGGTTTGGATAATACTAACCTCCCATAGTCACTCGGATATTGGGAAAGAAATTCTTCTTCATGATACTGACTTGTTCTTCTTTAGAGGTTCGGTTGGTCATGGTAGGGACTTTCTCTCTTCACCTTCCTATGAAGCTACTAACGATTTCTCCTGAGTTTTTCTTAAGATTCTCTTGATCACGACGTGTAACCTCTAGTTCTTTATTGTACTTGTATTGAGACATTAATTCCCGAGCGTCATCTTTCTAATTACGAATTTGAAATTATTCGAGGGATAGGAACCATCATAGGGAACTTTCTTTCAAAGTCTATTAACACCTCTGGGCCACTATCTCTTAAGAGGCCCCAAAAAGGTTTATAGCTCAGTGATAAATGCGAAGGTTTATAACCGGGCACCTGTTGTCCCCGAACTTCTCGAGGGATGACATCTTAAACTTCTCCGACAATCTTGCTTTGGGATAGGGAGACACATGGGTGTAGTCCATGTAGCTCGCGAATATCCTGACTTGGTCGAATTTCTTGGACAGCAGTTTGAGGTCTTCCTTAATCTTGTTCAGTAGGCACTGGAAAGTTAGCACCTGGCTGGGAAAGGTTTGGCATAGGGAGTTGGGTTGACGGTGACCCATTGTCAGGCGGGGTACGCGGAGCATGCTGGCATTCTTTTAGGACCCAAATAGGCATGAGAGTGGGTGGACCTATGGCATGAGGAAAGAGGACCTCGAGTTCTTTAGGAATATGGACCCGATTTTGATGCATCTCGTGGACCTCAGCTTGAAGGTTGTCAATCTTGGCACTAAGTTATACTAAGACTTCCATCAGATTAGGCGGCACATTTTGTGCTTGGTCAAAATTTTCCATGAAGAGTTGGTGAAGGTACATTCAAAACTCGGAAGAAGTAGCAGAGGAACTGGTGGAGCTTTGAGGCAGTTTGACGGAAGACCGCAGAAAATAGGTCGCAGGCCAAGAATTGGGTATGCGATCTACGTGAGAAGGAAAAATGGTTCGAGTTTATTTTTGAAAGAGGGAAGAAACAATTGTTTTTTGGTATTTTTGAAAAAGAGGAAAAAATATTTTTGGTATTTTTGATAAAAAGAGGAAAAATGTTTTGGGTATTGTTGATACCAAATTTAATCTACTGACGTGGACCAATAATAAGAAGACACGTGTCAATCTACATGGCACAATAACAACGAGGAAGTTTATTTCCCCCGACCAAGTCATGTTCTCTCCGAGCAACGAGGAGGACACCCCGAGGAACTCCATCCGAGGAACTCCATCATCCTGAGATACTCTAAGCACTCCGAGGAACTCTTGATCAACGAGCAACTAAGGTGGTCCGAACTGCATCTCGGCCGTATCATTAATTACCAGACGGACAACTGTTCAACTATTCATTATATTCTTGACGCACACGCTGCATTAAATGTATTACCCTTTCATATGTATATCATTTAATGTATTGGACCTTTCATGTATAGCCTAAAGGCTATAAATACCTTGTATCATCCTCATTCAAGGGGACCGGAATTTCTTGAGAGAAATTGTAATCAAGAATTCCACAAACACTCAGCAATAACATAACAGTGGACGTAGGCTTTATTCCTAGCCGAACCACTTTAAAAATCTTTGTCTTATTTATTTATCTGTGATTGAATAATTAGAGCGATCTAGTTTTTTACATCAACAGATTGGCACCGTCTGTGGGAACGTGTTACAAGCGTTGTTCTCCACTAAAAGCTAAGTTTTTATTTTCTCTACGTATAATCAATTATACATAAATCTTTTGATTCAATCATGATTTTTATGTTTATATACATAAATTAATTGTCCAATTTTTATCTGCAAAATGTTGCATATCATGATTTTTAAATCATAATTGTTAGATTAATTCTTATTTAGAAATCTGAAAAATAGTAGATTTCATAAATCATAATTCTTTGCTTGATTCTCAAGTTTCAATTTTATATCATGGAATAAATATTTTAAATGATTATATATGCCAATATATATGACGGTGGTAAAATTTGATAATTTTCATTATAAATTTTGTAAGATCTATGATGACTATTCAAATTCCCATCATATTTTTAATAAAAGAATGGGAAAAGGTTAAAGACAATGAAAAGTCTTCTCATGGAAATCATGACCCAGATCTATTTTCTCTCTCTTCAAGTTTGAGTCTCTTTGCATTCACAAGTTTGAGACTCTTTGCATTCATTTTTATGAACTATATAATTAATTTGGTTCATCTTCCATCTATGTCAATAAAGTCAAATTGATTTTTTATATAAATTTGGTAATAATTTCGATCATTCACCATATTTTTATCTCTCCAAATTGGGAATAGGAAGGGATCAATATAAAAATAAAAAATAAAAAAAAAAAAAAATCTCTCACCTGAAAAATCATTACCCACCTCTTGTAAAAGAGGATCAGTAAAATAATCATGACCATATCAAGACTCTGGGAACAAATTTGATATGTTGGCCCCTCGTTCATCACATCACAAGGTTTCTTTGACGAAATCACACGATCTAGTGGGTTATATATTTATTCATTTAATTAACATTCTTAAGGCTTAAATTTTACATTGAATGTTATTTTTGGATCTCAAGATTCGAGATATTCTGGTCATCCAACCATATATTCTATAACTTGAGATATCCTTAAATGTTGGTCGGCAACATCCATGTCGTTTGTCGGCAGCAGTAGAATCTTGGGGTATTAAAAAAATGCTAAGCACCCCTGATATTTCTTTAAACACGAGTTCGGCTTGGGGACAAGCAGGGGGCTTAAGTCTTTTTAACTTATGATCACCCCAAAAATATTTTTAAACAGCAACTAATACCTGATTGGTTGTTGGAGATTAAATAAATTTACAAAAAACTTTACGTCTTACTTATGATGCATATTTGATAATAATTTGTCCATCTCACACACATTTGGCATAAAACATATTATTTCATATTTTGAAATTTTTATGCTGATACATATCATATATTGATTGGATGAGTAAATTATTCTCATGACTAATCAATTCAGCCTACACATATGGTAGAGCAAATTATTAATTTTTACAGGCACAAGATTCAATGCCGACGAATGCTGAAGAACAAATTATTCTATATCCGTTCGGATTCATATTTTATATTTATCTCAGCATGGAGCTCGAAAAATTTCTTCTCTCTATATATATTCGGCTCCGAGGAAAAGCTACAACAGTTATTATATTTCACCCCCAACGGATAGTTGGTCGGGGTAATTCTTATTTATATTCAGGCCCAGATATCTGCTCCAGCACAAATGATTCTATATATCCATTGGGATTCATATTCTATATTCATCTCAACATGGAGCACGGCGAGATACTTATTATCATATTCATCTCTGAGGAGAACTATAACATTTATTATATTTCACCCCCAACGGATAGTTGGTCGGGGTAATTCTTATTTATATGAAGGCCCAGCAAAGTTCTCGGCCATATTCTTATGTTCTGGAAAATATTATTCTTATTCGGCATTCTGCAATTATGCCTCGACAAGATACTTATTCAGCTTTAAGGAGAATTACAACATTCGTTCGGATAATTCTTATTTATATTCAGGCCTGACAACGTTCTCGGCCATATTCTTATGTTCTGAAAGATCTTATTCTTGTTCGGCATTATATGATTCTACCTCGACGGATCGGCGAGGCACTTTATTATTTTTTAATTATTCTTTATATCTATTTGGATGCATATTCTATTCTCATTTCAGCATGGAGCTCGACAAATATTTATAATCTTATTCAGCTCCAAGGATGTCTCCAGCATTTATTATATCTTATTTAGCTCCAAGGATATCTCCGGAATTTATTATATCTTATTCCCAGCAATCTGTTGGTCATCGTCGAGGAGGTATCCTACATTTATATTATATTTTATTCCCAATAATCTGTTGGTTATCGACGAGGAGGTATCCTGCATTTATATTATATTTTATTCCCAACAATCTGTTGGTCATCGCCGAGGAGGTATCCTGCATTTATTATATCTTATTCAGCTCCAAGGATATCTCCGGAATTTATATTATCTTATTCCCAACAAATCTGTTGGTCAGCGCCGAGGAAGTCTCCAGCATTTATATTATCTTATTCCCAACAATCTGTTGGTCAGCTCCGAGGAAGTCTTCATCATTTATTATCAATTACCACCAACTCCGATTGGTAGATAAAATCCAACTCCAGTTGGTAGACAAAATCCAACTCCAGTTGGTAGATAAAATCCAACTCCGGTTGGTATTGGTCGATAAATCTCATTCAAAGTTCACATTCCACAGTTGGGGGCTTCTATTACAGATATATTTGTTCATTTGGTGGCACATTCTTATAACATCATGCAATCGAGCATCAAATTTAACTCCACAAACTCACATGGTCAGGGCCCCGATTAATCATTCAGGAGGTATATTGAAGTTCAGGAGGAATATTGAAGTTCAGGAGGTATATTGAAGTTCAGGAGGAATATTGAAGTTCAGGAGGTATATTGAAGTTCAGGAGGTATATTGAAGTTCAGGAGGAATATTGAAGTTCAGGAGGTATATCGAAATTCAAGAGGTGTATTCAGAAGTATCAGGACATGATGAAAGAAAGCGAAAAGTATTCCACCGAGGAACTCTGTCAGACCAGAAATTAGAAGACAAGTTGCCTATATGGAGGCTATATGTAGATGGGTCATCTTTCACTACAGGCTGTGGGGCAGGGATCGTTTTGAACAGCCCAGATGAGGTCGACAGGGAATATGCCCTACGTTTCTAATTCAAAGCTTCTAATAATGAGGTTGAGTATGAGGACATGATAGGAGGTCTTAATTTGTCAAATACTATGGAGGCACAGCAGGTTATTGTCTTCAGTGATTCTCAATTGATCGTAAACCAAATGTTGGGAATATATGCAGCCAAAGGAGAATTGATGATCAAGTCCAAAGCAAAGGTGATGGAGTTAGTATCAGAGTTTGTTGCTGTTTAACTGATAAGAATATCAAGAATGGAGAATGTGAGAGCATACGCCTTGGCCCGATTAGTATCTGCTACTCATACCGAGCTGCGAAGAACGATACCAATTGAAGTATTAGAAAGTCGGAGCATAGATGAAGACCTGACGATGAATATTATTACCCTTGATGGATCCCATCGGAGCATATATTGAGGAGGACAGCTCTACGGAGCAAAAGTGCTATAAGTAGCCAACCTTCTTTGGTTAGGAGGACAGCTCTACGGAGCAAAAGTGCTATAAGTAGCCAACCTCCTTTGGTTAGGAGGACAGCTCTAAGGAGCCAAAAAGTGCTATAAGTAGCCAACCTCCTTTGGTTAGGAGGACAGCTCTAAGGAGCCAAAAAATATTTCTTTGGTTAGGAGGTGTACACCAGCATGATCAATTACGGTTGGTAAGATAAAAATATACTCTCATATTACAACTTATGTTGGTCGGGAGGCAAGATTATTACAAAAAGTTCTTTGAAGAACAAAATATTTCAAACTGAACCAAGTATGGTTGGTCGGGGATAAAAACCCACTAACTGTAGTTGGTCGACAAGAAGAATTTATTGACCTTAGTTGGTCGGATACATTTTATAAAGACAAAAATTTACCAAGTATGGTTAGTCGGGGATAAACTCTCACTAACCATAATTGGTCGATGAACACAATTTAACAACCTTGGTTGGTTGGAAAAAATTTAAACATTTTTATACTCATTACTTTATTATTAAGTGATCGAGCAACGTTACTAATACTTTGTAAACTTTTTAAGCTGATGAACAACATAATATTGTTATCTTTTTAACAAATACATATGCATAAATGTAAAGTGTTTGATATTTACAAAACAATAGCAATTAAGATTGCGAATAAAAATGAAAGTCTTTCATTCAAAATATGTTACAGGTTACATGTATACTAACTATTACATTGAGATTCCTATTCTATTGGTTTCTTCTCCTTCTACTTTTAAAACAGGTTCCTCACCAGCAGGAGGATCATTCAAAGCATAAGGGGAGTGTATGAAGTTAAGATCTTTCAACATTCTGATATTCATCACAGATGATCTATCCGAGAAGCATTAGCTCATTCCCGAGAAGCACTTGCTCGTCCCTGAGAATCACTTGTTAGTCCCCGAGAATCTCATATTCGTCCCCGAGCAGAGGTAGAAGTCAAAATCAGCATCTACAGCACTGAGATCTTTGCTAATACTGTCTCGACCAATAATGAAGAAGAATTTATGTGAAAATATTTCGAAGTCCACCACTAGCTTGGTACTAATCAGATTGAAGAGTTGGGTTCAAAAGCTAGTATGTTACTCGACAAAGTATTCAGAGGATCATAAATCAGAAGAATCAAGCACGTGAAGTTAGCACTCAGTTACTCGGCACAGGAGGCAGTTGGTCGGCTAACAAACCAATCGACATACTTGAAGATTATGACAAGCTACAAACTACAAGCTACAAGCTGCATCATACTTCGTCCAGGAGATAATGAACTTTATGTTGAACAAATCAAGAAGGTAGATCAAGAATTTCATGAGCACCGAGCAACATTGCAGAATAAATACTCCATCCTTTCAAGTAACCCATCAAGCATGAAGCATTGGGGGCTTCTGTTGATACCAAATTTAATCTACTGACGTGGACCAATAATAAGAAGACACGTGTCAATCTACATGGCACAATAACAACGAGGAAGTTTATTTCCCCCGACCAAGTCATGTTCTCTCCGAGCAACGAGGAGGACACCCCGAGGAACTCCATCCGAGGAACTCCATCATCCCGAGATAATCTAAGCACTCCGAGGAACTCTTGATCAACGAGCAACTAAGGTGGTCCGAACTGCATCTCGGCCGTATCATTAATTACCAGACGGACAACTGTTCAACTATTCATTATATTCTTGACGCACACGCTGCATTAAATGTATTACCCTTTCATATGTATATCATTTAATGTATTGGACCTTTCATGTACAGCCTAAAGGCTATAAATACCTTGTATCATCCTCATTCAAGGGGACCGGAATTTCTTGAGAGAAATTGTAATCAAGAATTCCACAAACACTCAGCAATAACATAACAGTGGACGTAGGCTTTATTCCTAGCCGAACCACTTTAAAAATCTTTGTCTTATTTATTTATCTGTGATTGAATAATTAGAGCGATCTAGTTTTTTACATCAACAGGTATTTTGGATAAAAGAAGGAAAAATGTTTTTGGCATTTTGTTTTTTTGAGGAAAAAATGAGGAAAAAATAAGAGAGGAATCTCAACATGCTTAATACTATTATTATGTTTTCACTTGTATTGGGTTTATCTAAATGCATAAATATGTCGGATAGGGCCCGAGCCTGGGAGAAACGGGTTTGAAAAATATGTAAGACATGGTTCGACTTATTTCTAGGCTCATCAACAGGGTCTTATTTTGAAAAATAACAAAATAATGAAAAATTTTGGGCGGTATGCCGACCCGGTATTTGGGACGAGTTTCATATAGAAACTAGAAAACTAAATATGTGTGCCGAGATTTGACGCCTATACATGGTTTATGCAGTTTGTGGGCTAGTGGTAGGGTTCCCCCTTTGTCATAACTTCCACAATACACTTATTTCTTTTGAGGGTAATCGGTACGTGTGGAAAAGCATTTGATATACCTGAGTGTACATGAATTTCCCCAATATATACGTCATGGGGATAATATGCGTGAGTTCGAATTCGATATACTCGATGTACATGATTGAGTTCCTTTCTATACACCTGCCATTATGAGTTCAATCAAGAATTACGATGTGGGGGGAACCGTTTGATATACGTTGAAGGTATTAGGCCAATGGAAGGTTATAGTCATATTGCTTAGGCTAACTATGACCCGCAGGACCAGAGCCCATCATAAAGTGACCCCTTAGTACAAGATCAAATTTTGGTCACTATTGCAATGCTCTTAGTGATGTAGTTGCAAAATACATGATTCTTATTTAGTATATTATGAAGAGAGTATTTTATTTGGCATGATGAGTAAAAGAAACACTATACTAATGGGGAAGAATATACTAGTATCATGAAAAGTAAATCTAGCATAGAGCATAAAGACTACACTAAGCATCGACACATGTGAGTGAGTGATATATGAATATCTACAAGTGAGTGTGTGGTAGTGAGACTAAGATTGATCAACTACAAATGGCGTGTGATAAGTGCAAGTGAGCATGGATATATACAAGTTTGATAAGTGTGGGTGTGTACTAGTGAAGCCTAAGCATGGATATGTACTAGTGAAGCCTAAGCATGGATATTCTAAGTGGTGTGTGAAGCATATGGGTATAAGTGATCCTATATACAAGTGTAGGTAGTGATAAGTGTACATGGAGGGTATTTACAAGGGTATGAAGTGAAAAGTGATATATACATGAGGTAGATATATACAAGAAGTAATAGAGTAAATGGGGAACATAAAAGTAGGTGCATAGGCACACATGTAGACAATAATTACACCCATGTAAAAATAGAGTCTAGTCCTCAAATAATGCAAGTCTCTAGAAGATTTATCACTATGGACATCCTTTTTAATTAATGTGCACGCATGCAGGGGTCTCACACCCTTCCTCAGGGCGCTTCGACCATTGTCAATTGGGGTGATGTATAGATATAGAGTCGCTAACCTATTTTTCACAAAACAGGAAAAGGAAATGTTGCCTCTTCACGAGAATGTCATTAAAGACATATTGATGCTTGAGAAACAAATTGGTTGAAGGATTCGGGGACTAAGTTACGAAATTGGAAGGTGTTAGTCACCTATCCCGCCCCTTCGATCTCTCATGGGCATGTGTTATTCTTTTCCTTAATAACTTCGTGAAGTGTGTGCATGTATATATAAATGGAGAGTGAAATTACTCAACTCGTATCATAGATAAAGGCGGAGTGAGGTCATCCTTAGGAGTGTTCCCAAAATAGTAATCATAATCTTATGTGTGCGTTTGACGGGTTGATGACGATTTATAGAAGGACGATGGTGTGGGTTGGATAAAACACAAGCATGAATCACAAATATGTGATATGGAAATAATATATTGACAAAAATAGGAGATGACTCGAATTTCGAATTTTATCCGAGATGCCTACGTAGCCTAAAAAAGGCATCAGAGTTCATGTAGTTCACATATAATAAGGGGTGGGTTTTATCCCATAAATCCAAATGGGAAATTTTCTTATTTGTGTGTTTAGAAAAATGATGTTTTTGTGTGAGAAACTTTAGTGATAACTCCCCATTTGGAATTTACAAGCAAGCCCTCCTTTTCTTATTTTTGGTTTTTTTAAAGAAAGTATAGTATGTGCAATACTGCTAATAAAAAGGTTGGATATTAATCATCATCACCATCATCTCTGTCTTAATCCCATCATATGGGGTCGGCCACATGGATTCTCCTTTTCCATTCTAATATATTATTTGCATTATTATCATTCAATTTTAATTCCATAAGGTGTCTCCTAATAGTATGTTCCACGATAGCTTAGGGCGACCTCCATTTCTTTTACCCTCTATTTCCAACAATCTTCCTCTTGTTATATGGGAATCTATTGGTCTACACAACACATGTTCATACCACTTTAGTCTACTTTCTCTTAATTTATTTCTAATGGGAGCTACTCCTAACTTTTTTTTATCACCTATTGGTTTTTAATTTTATCATTTCTAGTAATTCCTATCATCCACCGGAGCAAACTTATCTCACTAACATGGAGACTTTGTTCATGTTTTTTAATGACCAACACTTCTCTCCATACAAGGTCTCTGGCCTAACAACTATTCTGTAAAAATTTCCTTTTAATTTATTAGTTGTCCTCTTATTGCATAATACCCCACTCGCTTGTCTTCATTTCATCCAACCAGTTGATATTCTACTCGTAACATCCTCATCAATATCCCCATTATTTTGTAACATTGAACCTAGATAACAAAATTTATTAGACTGGTTTATCACTTTTTCTTCAATCTTTAACATTATTTTACTCGACGCCTAATTATCAAATTTACATTCCATAAATTCCGTTTTATTTCCGCTGATTTTTAGTCCCTTAGCCTCTAACGCTTTTCTCCAAGTATCTACTCTGATCGCTGAGATTTCCTTTGAATTATCTATTAAAACTATATCATCTACAAACAACATATACCATGGGACACCTTCTTATATGTCTTTTGTAATCTGATCCAAAACTACGGCAAATAAATAAGGACTTAAGGCCGATCCTTGATGTGAAACTACTTTACTCGTAAAGTCATTAGTTTCTCCACATGTAGTCCTTACTCTAGTCTTTGTGTTATAATACATATCTTCAATAAATTTAATATAACTCATAGGAATTATTTTCCTCCTTAAATCCCATAAAATTATATCCCTAGGTACTCTATCATAAGACTTTTCTAAATCTATAAATACCATGTATAAATTTTTATTTTTACTTATACATTTCTCCATTAATTGTCTTAGTAAGTAAATAGCTTCCGTGGTGGATCTCCCTGGAATAATCTAAATTGATTTTCTGAGATAGTTGGATATTAATATGTGTGATCAAAATGAAATGCTAAAATAAAAATTAAATGACTAATGTGAACATAAGAGAATTTAAAGAGAGTGAAAGGTTTGGACCTTCTTTTGGAGTATTAAAATTAATCTTAAATGTTAAGGGGTTTCTCTCGCAAGTGGATGAAGGTGGTAGGATGAGAGGGAAAGGAATTTTAAAAATTGGGAAAGGAAAAGATGGAAATGGAATGTGGGGAATAAGTTTCAAGATGGAAATCATTCTAACTTCGAGAGAATGTTGTTGAGATCACTGAGAGGGATGTTTCTAATATGCCTTTCGAAGTGAGCTCATGATCTGGTTAACAGGGGTACCGATCGGCATTATCCTTGTCCTGCTTATCAGTAGGAAACCCCAGACATACTGTCAATATGTAGGGAAATGGGTTTGCCATTCGGCAGTCCTCTACAGATTTTCCAAAAAATGGTTCTAAAACACAATCCATAAGTTCGAATCACACATGAGACGAATATGGTATTCAATTCCCTTTAAGAATCCATGGGGCTTCTCCAAATTTTGGGAATTGACTATAGTTAAATGGGGCTCGGAAGCACCTATCGTTCTTTTGGATAAGAGGGAAACGGATCGTTCACTCGAACCATAAGGTTGATTAAGCTACGAGACATACTACTATAAAGGTTATGTAGGTATCTTCAACGTTCCAAAGAGATTCGCTTGGTTTGGAGGGTTTACCAAGGTTTAACAGGCTCGAAAGTGCTCGGTGACCTTCCGGAGTGAAATGGGTCATGCGTCTGTACTGTAAGGCCGATTCACGCATAGGGAGGACCGTTAAAAATGAGATTCAGATCCCTTTCCAAAGAGCTTCTCTTGAGTTGGAGGGTTAACCGAAATCAAACGGGTCCCGGGACACCCGGTGGCCTCTAGATTAATTTGTGGGGTAAAATGGGTTATTTGTCCGAACCTTAAGGCCGATTCTTGCACTAGGTGGATAGTTGGAAAGGGGATTCAGGGCCCTTAAAGATCCAATGAGCTGTCACTCAGGTAAGAAAGTTGACTGGTAGTGAAAAGGGACTCGGGAGCATCAGGTGGCCTCCAAATCAGTACTCAGATTATGACCTAGGGTTTATGGTGAAAGATGAGGTTCTAGGGACCTAATGAGATGCTTAGGGGGTCCTAGAATGAGTTATCTACACCACTGCTTTAAACTTCTTCAACCCAACTCTACCGAGGATCATATTATAATCTGAGGGTACATTTTCGTCCAGAATAAAGAAGAGAATATCTTCTGTTTTACTTGCTGGTCAAGTTTAGATTAATAATTCTTACTTGACAGTCCCCAAAGGATACACCTTTTCTCTAGAGAAGCCGATTAAAGGCCGATGTTAAGGTTCCAGTTTGCTATCTCGCAACCCTACGCTATGAAAGAAATTCTAGAATATGACATTAGCGGAGGTACCATTATCTACGAGAATTATTTCCACCCTAGTGTAATGAACTCAGTAGGTAATGACTAGGGGGTCGTTATGAGGGTACCGAACTCCAGACAAGTCATTTTTGGAGAAGCTGATTTCCAGCTTATCTTTATTCACCTTTTTGGGTTGACCGTCTACTTCGTTTATTAGATCAACTTGCCTAATATAGGAGAAAGATTTGTCCTCATTTAAATAAGCCTTTCTCTAAGCTATTTTATCTCCACCTCTAGTATCCCCTCCTACAATGAAATGACAACCAAAAGATATCATGCTTACATCAAGTTCAAGATCCCCGATTTTTTTGACAGGTTGGGGTTATCATTAGAATCATCATATATACCTCTCTTCCCGTCCTTTTTTATATTTTTAAGGGGATTTTGACCGTCTTCTGATGTCCCCACCTTCAGTCTGGTCAATAAACTTGGTTAATATTCCTTGGCGGATAAGAGATTAAATTTCATTCTTCAAGGAAATACACCTATTCATGGTATGTTCATAATCTTGATGAAAGTAACAATATTTTGACTTATCTCTCTGTCTAGGTGGCGATTTTAGTTTCTTTGGCCATTTAAAGTCTTTACTTCCCCTAATTTCATCCAAAATGTGATGCACACTTATAGTGAGAGGAGTATATTCCTCAAACATTTTAGGTTTCTCAAATTTCTTATCTTTATGCTCCTTCTCCTCAGAGCTCTTTTGGCCCTCAAATTTTATCACGGGGGTTTGCTTAATAGCCATAGCCTCTTCGACATTCATAATCTTTCCATCTTTGGCCATCAATTCAACCATGGTTTTTGGAGGGTCCTTTGCCAATGCATAATACATCTTTTTAGGGAGCAACCCACTCATTAAAGAACTAATTGCCATTTTTTCCTCATAATAAACTACCTCCAACTTCTCATTATTAAAATGAGTGATATATTCTCTGGTAATTTCTCCTGGTTACTGGCAAACACTGAGTAGATGGGCTACTCTCTTAATCGAGTTTTCCGCAAAATAAAAATTACTGATGAATAGTTTGTCAAGATAATGAAAATTGGCAATGTGTCCTCGGGTTAAATTATCATACGAGATTTGGGCTGGAACAGTGATCATACTTGAAAAATCTCTGCATATCATCTCGTCAGGAAAAAAATAAATATAAAAAATATCTTGATATTATTCGACATGAAGGATGAGATCAGTTTTTCCATTATATTTGGGAGTAAGCACAAGTAGTTTGAATTTAGAAGGTGTGGGGCAATCCCCAATAGCCTAGATAAAAGGAGATCCTTTCATAAAACTCCTCTGTAAAGGATTCTTAGCCTTAGCCAGTTCCCCCAAATAATCTTTTAATCTATGTATAGATCCCTTCCGAGAGTGCTCCTCTAGTTTGGACTTCGCTGATGCAGCTTTGGTTTCTTTACTGTGCACCTGTGATGACCTCTCTTCCTGAGAAGTCTTCTCAACACACATAGATCCTCTAATACTATCACTGGACCTAACTGACCGTTCCCTATGCTCACGGGATTGAACCGGCTCTCTGTAATAATCTATAGTTACTCGGGGACCTTTGTGATCAAAAGCAAACTCCTTGCTTAAATGATCTAAGATGGTCGGCCATTTAAAAGTGAAAAATTGACCATCATAGTAATTAGTAGACAAAATTGATGATGTTGCCTCCGAGTGGTAGGATCTGCCATGAGAAGACTTGGATAGCTACTTCTCTCATTTCTGTGTGAGAATATGACATGTCCATCCGAGATAGTTTAGTAGTTGATTTTTCTTGCAACATTTGATCCATTTGCCTAACTAACTCTTGCATGGCTTCCTGCCCTTTGACAAGATCAAATAAAATACCTTGAAGAACTGTAACACTAGGGGAATAGATGGACCTGGAGCGCTGCCTGCAATTGCAAGGCTGCTCTCAGGAACATTCTCCATCCCTTATAAATCATCCTAGAGGAATTATCTATTAGGATGTGTAGAGAACGATGACCAACAGTCATTACCACCGGTAGTGCCAATCTCTTGAGATGTCCAAAATTAGTGGACATTTTTTCTTAGCTAACAATCACCAATTTCATAATAAAAGATAATTAATTGAATAATGTAAATGAAAATAATAAGGAGAAGCAAAGAGTTTTAAAGTTGTTCAGCTTAAGAAAATCCTTTGTCCATTATTATGATATTACGATTGAAGGTAGTTATACAGATTTTGGGGTAATCTTGTGTGTTTGCTAGACCTGTCCCTTAAGCTAAGGGAAATAAGATATTTATAATGGTCTGAAAACCAAGGGGTGGAATGCCTTTATATATCCATACATTTACACCCGTACATAATGAATTAGACTATTGATCTTCTAAGGCACGTGTGTAATGTCTCTTGATAATTTCCATGTGAATGACTTTTCTTCTTCCTAATGGTTTATCTTCTTAATCTGGTCGGTCGGTACGCCGACCAAGTTGTTATGGAGCCGACCAAGTATAATTAAAGCGCCGAGGTTTATACTCATGAGGAAATGTATCCCAACATTATAAGTACACGCGACATGAATAATTTGACCCACAACACCTACTATATACATTATAAGAAGAGAAAACACAAAAAACCGTCTAAATACGGCTAATGGCTTTTATCCAACATATGTAGTGAAAATGATTTTACTCTTTGCATAGTAGATGTAGTAAAAGGCCGCACCATTTATATATGTGTCTTTTCTTCATCTTTCATCCCCTCTACTTATTATTTTATTGTCTTATTTCACCATTGTTATGCAAAGACAAAATTTAAGCTGAATTTATCTCTAAATGATATCTTGTATCATCATTTTGCCATTGTCTGTGGGAAGAGACTTTGTTTTCTTCTTCATCTTAGATTGAACGCTCTCCTCCTTATCTCTGGTGGTGATCCAGGTTCACCACTATTAAATTATCATTGAAAGCGCTTGATTTTGGAGTTTCATGAGCTTAGTTAATTCATCTTACTTTTGGGTTTCTTTTTTCATCTTTACTTTATTTACTGTTCGGTTAATTCTCACCGGAGATGGCCACTGATCTGCTTTACAGCACTGGACCCAGCCCTAGCCAACTGCCTCAGCAGTGAAAAATGGAAGACATAGCAGAGACACCGAGGTCACTTGTGTCTAGTTAGTAACAAATGAAGCAACAACTCATAGCTTTCTTCCAAGTCATAGTGAGTTGAATACTTAATGATTCTACGGTGAACTTGATTACTCCGTCTGGTAGGGAGGCAGTGCATCCAATAGCACGGGGCCACCCCTAGCTCCAACAAAGGAGGATCAACACCATCTATAGCGAAGCGACATCACTAATCCACAGCGTCTCTGCCTTGGAAAGAGAATCACTACACCAAATCCAATGAATGGTCACCCCTAGGGGGTCACGACCCAAAACTGTGACCACATCAACGTTGGTATTAAAATAAATTGTATTATTTAAGGGTACCGTCTTTTATGGCTTGGTAATTATTTAGAGTTTGAAATTAATTGAATATTTTAAGTTCTGCAGCCACTGACTCAAATCCCTTTCCATTCTCAAAACCTTAATCAAACTAATATACCCTTATATGTTTGAATGTATCAAAACCTTAATCAAACTAATATTCCCTAATACCTCGGATGCTTGAATTAATATTTTTTAATTAATTAGAGCCCTCATTTACCCTTATACCTTAATTATAGGACTCATATTCACACCCTCGTATATTTTTCCTAGGAAACATGAGCCACGGTGATAATCACTGGCAATAGGAGTACGAGAGGTTACAATTGGACCGCACATGTAACTCTTTTTTTAGTGAGCACCATATAGAGGGTACTCCTATTTATAGGTATGGAAATAAAAAGATCAAACAATTTAACTACCTTGTAAATTGTGGAGTTAATCTCTAAGAAGATTACCTCTTCAATCGTATTCTATTTTCCCTACCAGAAAATTGGGATGACATTATAAAAAATATATTTCACACATATAATCCCGATGTGGCACTGACCTTGGTTATGTTATTAGAGAAGGAGGGAAAAAAATCCACCCATTATGGATACAACTGCGTACAGAGAGCATTGACATAGACTGTGATGTCTCGCGCCATATGCACGTTAAACTGAATCTTACCAAGAAGTTAAAAAATATGGGATTCTGAGTTCATGTCATGGATATCTACACATGAATCATAGATACCCTTCCTCCTAGTTGGCCATACGCAAAAATTCATAAGTTCTTAAAAACTAATACCGAATGGATGGAGATCAGACACATTGAACATATTCTAAAGTCTTACTCTGAAAAGGCATATATATAGTCATAATCTTGATTAATAAATTGTAATTCCATATTATTATAATTATTTAGTCACTTATGGTTTTTCATTTTTGTAGATAATGTTGGGAGGAAACAACCCAAGGGTACCATGTGCCGAGGTGACACTGCAACGAAGTTCACCATATCGTGCACAACCTGAATTCTAAACACCAATGGATGGGAAATACACAACTCCACTAATGGTTCCCTCCTCACCAAGTCCAACTTTAGGTGCCTCGGTGCCCTCATCTAATGTTGTTAACCCCTCTCGCTCAATCCAAAAGAAGCCCATTGGGTTCCCCTTCTTAAGAATAACCTGAAGGCTGATAGGAATGATGCGATGAACTTTAAAGCCGAGTGTTTATCGCTAGAAAAAATAAAAGTGGGAGTTGGTGGACCAGACAATTGGAACTTTGTTGATCAGACCATCAAAGATCACTATACGATCAATTCTACAAGTATTTGTAATTTCCCGATAGTTCCAAGAATAAGGTTCTATCTCAGGTTGCTGAATCATTGAGGACATAAAGGAAAAACCTTCGGAAGAAACATTTCCCAAATATTTTTTCCTTGAAATAAAGAGTGCCTCCCAATGTTGAAATGCCGGTGGAGCAGTGGAATAAGTTTTTGGAGAAAAATATGGTCCAAAGGGAGAAAAAATATTAGGGCAAAAAAATATGATATCCATAGGCTGGGATCCAAATTATATGACGATTTGAATAATGAATGGGCAAGTAGGACAAAGGATCGTCCAGATGCGGGTAGAAAACCAAATCGATCAAACTTATTCGTTCATGGTCGATGGGATAAAGATAATAAATTCCCACCACATTTGACTGAGATGCTAGAATAAATAGAGTCCAATAACAGTCAGTTAAGTTTGAACCCTAATGATGACTTTGACCTTGAAAATGATGCCCTGTCCCTGACCTTTGGAAATGACAAAAGGGGGAGGATGAGAGGTGTTGGCTCACATATGCCAAAAACAAAATTTCAACACAGCACCTCTTGTGGACGAGTTTTCTTCGGTCAAGGATCGTGTCTCGTCCAATGAGTAATGACAGTTCTAGACTGACGGGGATGTCCATAATATAAAAAATAACCTGAGAATATTGACGAATAAAATTGGAAAACTTGTGTCTCTTTTTCAAATTATAGGGTCCTAATGCTGCCTCCTCAAGGTTACACTTATCCTCCTCCTCCTCCTCCTCCTCCTCCTCCTCCTCCTCCTCCTCCTCCTCCTCCTCCTCCTCCTCCTCCTCCTCCTCAAGGTTTCCCCTACCCCCTTCAAGTTTCCCTTCCCACATGCCGCCTTATCCAACATTCCCCTCCCAAATTTCACCTCATCCAATATTCCCCTCCCAAATGATGACTCCTTCAATATTTTCGTTCCTCGGGCCTTCTCCTATCAGGGGACTTAGATTATCATCAACAACTCATGGTGACTATATCAAAAATACTATTTTAAATACCTGAGCAGTAAGAGGGTTGTTGGGGTGTGCACACTCATCTCCATGGTTACTGGAGCACCAGTACACAACCAACCTTTGGATAGGGTGAGGCTCAAATAATGGTCGATGAAAGATATAAGGACTGCGGAGATGTACCTGTACACATTGACAGCGAGGAAGGGATGGAATTGAGGAATTATGCAAACTCTTTTATTGCTTGGCCAATTTATCTGTTAGTGAATATCTAATATTATTTTCGTTCATTTCAGTTCTAAAAACATTTTTTTTTATTTCAGTTGTAAGAATGTTTTTTTTTAGTTTAAGAATATTGGTTTTGTTTTAGTTTTAATAATATATTTTTTTTGCTTTAATTGTAAGAATATTATTTTTGTTTCAGTTGTAAGAATATTCTTTTATTTCTTGGTCAATTTAAGAATACTAGTTTTGTTTCAATCTTAAGAATATTGTTTTTGTTTCAGTAGTAATAATGTTTTTTTAACCTATTACCACATGAATGAAATTTGAAGATTATTACATGGATTTCCCACAATACAAAGCATGGATAGGAGAGACTAATCGAATTTCAAATAATCATGTAAACGGTGTTCAAGAATTTGTTAAATACGCTTTAAAAAATCTTAAAAGTGACAATATTCCATATTAGTGCACCCACCCCTTATATGAACGGAAATATAAGTAATTTGAAGACGTTGAGTCGCATTTAATAAAGTGGGGAATCTGCAAGACTATAAAATATGAACATACCATGATGAAAAAATATACCATATGTTCCGGAAGAATTGTCGGTACCCGACCACATAATGAAACCCCAAAGAGTGCGAGTGGTACATGATTCACCAACACATCATCAATTGACCGACTTAATTTATGATTCTTACGGACTCCATAACTGTAAAAACTACCAACCTATGGATTCGAATAATGCGCATTATGGATAACTAAATGAAAATTTTGATGTTGAACTTACAGGAGATTGGGAATACATACGGTTGAAAGACGATGAGGCTAGACCATTGTATAAAGATTGCGACGAAGATCACTCGGTATTATATGCAATGATTGGTTTGCATAATTTGAAGAGTCAATTTGTTTTGTCTAGGAATAGCGTAACCGAAATTCATAAGTGGGTTAAAGATATTCTTCTAAAAGATAACACATTACTAGACAATTATCCTACCATGAAGAAGATCTTGGAGGGTTTGGGATTGAAATATAAATATATTCATGCATGTAAGTATGATTGCATATTGTACCACAACGAGCACGAAGAGAAGGATGAATGTCATGTATGCAGTGAGCCTAGATATGTGGTTTGTGATAATGGAAAGGATAAAGCTGCAAAAAATTACAAGTGCTTGCAAGTCCCACAAAAGGGTTTGAAGTATTTTCCACTTGGGCCATAGATAAAATGTTTTTTATTGTAACGTGGATAGCATAGGCCATTACATGGCATGCTCGATGTGAGGTGGGTGGTAATCTGATGCGTCATCCAATTGATTCACCCATCTGGAATATTTCAAATGCATAACACTATGAATTTGCAAAGTAACCGTACAACATTTGTCTTGCAATCTCATTCAATGGGTTTAACCCTTTCGGTAATTTAAGTACTAGTCAGAGTTATGGCCCGTTCTCTCGGCGCCTTTAAGTCTCCCTCCAACACTATATTTGAGAAAAGGAGTTCACATTATTATCTTTATTGATACCTGGGCCGAAGGCACCCAAGGATGATATTGATATATTCTTAGCACCATTAATAGAAGAACTTAAATAGTTGTGGGATAAAGTCCTGACGACATTAGACTCTCATAAGGGTGAAGAGTTCTCACTTAAAGCAATGGTGATGTGGGAGATCCACGAACTTTCAGCTTTTGGGACCTTGTCCGCTTGTAATGTTCATGGTTATTATGGATGTCCCATATGTGGGGAGAAAACTTAAGCCTGTTGGCTATAACATAGTGGTTAGATCAGTTACATGGGTCATCATAGATTTCTACTGACTAATTACCCTTTTAGGAATGACAAGTCTAACTTTTTAACTATCGGTCACGAGCACCGAATGCCACCTACGGATTTTTGGTTGTCACAGCATGTAGGATTCCCGATTTCTCCATCCATCCCTCTCCAATTAATGTCATGTTTGCAAAACTCTTGAGCTCTAAAAAGTTGCAAAACTCTTGAGCTCTAAACAGTTGTGCACGACGTGTTCGTGCCACTCGCAGTGCTGTTTGGGTGCCGTTGGGGTGTCCACCCCCCGACGGGATGTTTTCAAGCATAAATGTGCCTATTTTCGAATTTTATTGTATTTCACACACACACCATGCTACTCTAGTAAAACACAAGCTAGCTTTGACACTTTCCCAAGTTCCAATGCCATACCTATGATGACGAATCCTGAATATAAGGTGGAGTACAAATCCACCACCGACAACATTTGGTACACCTCTCGACTGATTGTTCGTGATCAATATTTGATTGTGAGGCTATTAAACTTCCTCCAATCTCACGATGATAAATTAAGTGCCCACAATTTCAAAACCTCGCAAGCCGTGGATGACTTTTATCTAAGGTTCAGGCCTATATTCGAATAAATATAGCACAACCACTGGTGCAAAATAATCGAAGGCATCACCGATAGGAAATAATTTGTCCATATGGCTATCTATGTATGTTGAAATGTTTTACTGATACTCGTATGGACAAATTATTTCCTATCAGTGATGGTGGGCACAATATGGACGAATTATTTCTTAGAAAGACATGGTGGGCACTGTATGGATGAATTATTTCCTAGATAGACATGGTGAGATCTATTTGGAAATAATTCGTCCATACATCCATACGAGTATCAATAAAAAAATTCCAACATACATCGTTACTCGCATGGAAGAACTGTTTCCTATCAGTGACGCCTTTGATTATTTTGGAGCAGCGAGTGTCCTGTACTTATTCGAATACAGGCCTGAACCTCTGACAAAAGTCTTCCATGGCTTGTGAGGTTTTGAAATGGTGGGCACCGAATTTCTCATCTCACGGTCAGATTTTGACTATGGACAATTAGTCGAGAGGTGTACCACACATCATCGACGGTGGATTTGTACTCCACCTCATATTCGGGATTTTCCATATTTGGTATGGCATTGGAAACTCAAGAAAGTGTCAAAGCTAGTGTAGTGTTTGTCTAGACTAGCATGGTGTGTGTGTGAAATACAAAAAATTTCAAAACAATCACACTTAGGCTTGAAAATGTATCGCGAGGGGGTGGGCACCCCCAGCGGCACCCAAATGACACTGTGAGTGGAATGAACACTTCATGCACAACTATTTAGAGCCCAAGAGTTTGCGAATTTTAGTGCTCACGAGTATTATGAATAGGACATTAATTGGAGAGCGATGGATAGAGATATTGGGAATCCTACTTACTACCTAAGATGGTATGGGACTCTCGATTTTTTAATATGATGATAATTTGAAAATATCTAGACTTAGGCTTAAGATATTCCGTTAGAGGGAAAAAACTAGAAACACCCCCCAAACGGCCCCATGAGTGGCACCCACACCTCGCACGGGACTAATATAACTCTTAAGAACTAACCGCGTGGTCACGGGAGCCCCGATTTAAGAGCAGAACAATAATTTGATAATATTTACACTTAGGCTTGAAAACATGGCATTAGAGGGAAAAATCCCAAGACACCTCCCAAATGGACCCTTGAGCTGCACCAACACCTCTCATGGGACCAATGTAACTCGAAGGAGATGATCGCGTGGTCGCGGGATCCCCGATGTGAGAACACGATGATAACTTGAGAATATCTACACTTAGGCTTGAAAACATGGCGTTTGAGGGCGAAACCCCAAAACTCACCCAAAACGGCCACGCGAGCAGCGCCAACACCTTGCACGGGACCATTGTAACTCATAAGAACTGATCGTGTGGTCACAGGAACCCGATTTAAGAGCGCGATGATAATTTGAGAATATACACACCTAGGCTTGAAAATATGGCATCAGATGGTGAAACTACGAAACATCCCTCAAATGGTTCCTTGAGCAGTACCAACACGTCGCACGGGACCAATGTAACTCGTAAGAACTGACCGCGTGGTCACTGGACCCTCGATTTAAGAGAATGCTTATAATTTAAGAATATCTACAGTTAAGCTTGAAAATATGGCATTATGAAACACCCCCCAAACGGCCCCGTGAGCGGCATCCACACCTCGCACAGGACTAATGTAACTGGTAAGAACTGATCGCGTGGTCATGAGACCCTAAGTTTGAGAGCATGACGATAATTTGAGAATATCTACACTTATACTTAAAAACATGACGTTGGAGGGTGAAAACTCAAAACACCTCACAAATGCCCCCATGAGCGGCGCCCGCTCTTCGCACGGGACAATGTAACTCATAATAACTGATCGTATGGTCACGGGACCCTCGATTTGAGAGCACGATGATAATTTGAGAATATCTACACTTTGGCATGAAAACATGACGTTAAAGGGAAAAAGCCCGAAACACCCTTCAAACAGCCCCGTAAGTGGTGCCCGCACCTCGCACCGGACCAGTGTAACTCGTAGGAAATGACCGTATGGCCATGGGACGCCCAATTTGAGAGCACGGTCATAATTTGAGAATATCTACACTTATGCTTAAAAACACGGCGTTAGAGGGCGAAACCTCGAAATACCCCCAAATGGCCCCATGAGCGGCACCAACACCTCACACGGAACCAATGTAACTCGTAGGAACTAATAGCATTGTCACTGGACCCCTGGTTTGAGACCACGATGATAATTTGAGAATATCTACACTTAGGCTTGAAAATATGATATTAGAAGGCGAAGCCCCGAAACACCCCCAATGACACTGTGAGTAGCATCCACACCTTGCATAGGACCAATGTAACTCGTTGGAACCGACCACGTGGTCACGAGACCCCCGGTTTGAGAGTACCGTGATAATTTGAGAATATCTACGCTTAGGCTTGAAAACATGGCGCTAGAGAGCAAAACCCCAAAATACCCCCTAAACAGCTTCGTGAGTAGCACCCACACCTCGCACAGGACCAATGTAACTCATAGGAACTAACCGTATGGTCATGGGACCCCTGATTTGAGAGCAAGACGATAATTTGAGAATATCTACACTTAGGCTTGAAAACATGGAGTTAGAGGGGGAAACCCCGAACACCCCCCAAACGTCCCCGTGAGCGATGCCCATATCTCGCACGGGATCAATGTAACTCGTAAAAACCGATTGCATGGTCATGGAGCCCCAATTTGAGAGTACGGAGATAATTTTAGAATTGTTACCTTTCTGCTTGAAAACATGGCGTTAGGGGGCGAAACCTAGAAAAACCACCCAAACAGCCTCATGAGTGGTGCCAGCACCTCGCATGGGACAATGTAACTCGTAGGAACTGGCCGCGTGGTCACGAGACCCTTGGTTTGAGAGCACGATGATAATTTGAGAATATATACACTTAGGCCTGAAAACATGACGTTAGAGGGTGAAACCCCGAAGCACCCCCTAAACGGCCCTGTGAGTGGTGCCAACACCTTGCATGGGACCAATGTAACTAGTAGGAACTGATTACGTGTTCACGGAACCCCCATTAGAGGGTGAAAACCCGAAATACCCTCCAAATGTCATTAGAGGGTGAAAACCCTCTAATGGTGATAATTTACGAATATCTACACCTAGGCTTGAAAACATGCCATTAGAGGGTGAAAACCCGAAATACCCTCCAAATGTCCCCGTGAGCGGTGCCAACACCTCTCACGGGACCAATGTAACTCGCAAGACTTGTCTGTATGGTCAAGCGACTTCGATTTGAGAGAACGATATTAATTTAAGAATATCTACACTTAGACTTGAAAATATGGAATTAGAGGGCGATAATTTGAGAATATTATCGTGCTCTCAAACTGAGGGTCCCGTGACCATACGGGCTTTTATAATTTATTATTTAGCATTATGGTCGTGTGGGGTTTACATTACACAGGTTTTAGAATGTCAAAAAATAGAGAAAATATTGTTAAAAATGGTCACTACCAAAGTCCATGACCACATCTATTTATTTTGTCACGCATAAACAGGGCCATGGTCTAGGGCTGTGACTATTTTGGTGATGTCAAAGTTTGGGTCACGACCTTGAGCCATGAACAGAGCTGTGACCATTGTCATATTCAAATGGTTGGGTCATAGACTTGAGCAATGACCAGAGCTATGAATATTTTCATATTCTAAAGGATGGGTCACGGACTTGATCCATGACCAGATTCACGACCATTTTTATACTTCGAAGGATGGGTCACGGACTTAAGTCGTGAGCAAATCTGTGACGAAAATCATATATTAAAGGATGGGTCACGACATTTGGCCGTGACTAGCTGTATGTATAGGTCACGGATATAGTTCGCGACCATCCGTTGTGACCCCCAAGGTTCGTGACCCTTTGTTTGGTCAGGGATTTGGGCCGCGACTTATAAAAATGGTCATGCTCGAAATGGTCATGCCCCTTGGCTGTGACCCACAATCTTAGTCAGGGACTTTGGCCTTGACCATTCGCATAATATGGTGTAGTTAATTCAGGAGTGTCCGGACGATTTGGCCTGTGATGAGGAAGGGTGCTTGGAAAGATATAAAACTTTAGATACTTCTTATCAGTTGGGGGCACTCCAGATCCAACTTACTAAGGAAAAAGTGTTTAGCAAACTCCCCAGAGTCATCAGAGAAGCTTTGCATTTGACATACTAAGTAAGGGGTCATCTTTTGACCACCTTAGCCCAAGAGGTAATATTAGTCGAGACCAACACTCATATTTCCTGGGTGGCCCACGTCCCACTGGACGTCACGATGAAGAGAAGCTGAGATGAGAGCAGGAAAAAGGAGGAAAATAAAGAGGTCAACAGCACACAGAGGACTGGTGGAAGAAAACTAATTCCTAAGGTGCTCGCACTAGTAGAAGGAGGTGGATAGAACATTTTGATTAAGAGGCTAGAGGATAATATTGACTCTTTGATTAAAAGTCAAGATCCCGGCTACAAGGGGTATATGGATGGATCTCCATTCGTATAGAGGATGGTAAGATACTCAACTTCAAAAAAATTCAAACCACCGAGTGCGACACGCAGATTTGATGGGAGCACAAACCCCGTCAAATATAAAAAAAATCCATTAGTTGACTTCTGATATATATTCGACAACTGATGAAATAAGACACAGAGCATTCTTCAGCACCTTAATAGGCACGACGCATGTATGGTATACCGGACTTTTGAGATGATCTATAGAAAATTTTGAACAGCTCACAGAAAAGTTTATCCACAATTTCTGTTAAATGTGAAATAAGGGAAGATTGAACCTCTGAGGGATTACATATCTCATTTTAACAAAGAAAGGTAAAAGTAGAATATTACGATGAAGTTTCAATAATAGCCCTCATCAGCGGGCTTCATCCAGGAAAACCTCTATGGAACCTCTCAGTGGATTCTCCAAAGTCCATGACAGAACTTCTGGCAACAGTCGAGAGAGTCATGAACGTAAAGGAGGCCATGTCAGCTAAAAAGGTGACACAATAGAGGTAGGAAGTGGAAAGTTCATCCAAGGCAGGGACAAAGACATGTAGGGAAGAAGAGGTCGAACGATGATAAGTTTGCCAAGTATACTCCACTAACCGTGAGACTGAATTTGATACTTAATGAAATAAAGCCTAACAAGGAGATCAGATGGATTGAAAAGTTAAAGTCCCCATCTCGTAAGAGAGATAAAAATAAATGGTGTGAGTTCTATTATGATTATGGCCATACAACTGATCGTTGCTTTACCCTAAAAGATGAGATTGAGAAATTATTAAAATAAGGGAAGCTTCGAAAGTATATAGACATGAGTGAGGATCGAGATAAAGGAAGGAAGAGGTTCAACAAAATAAAGGATACCAAGACGAGAAAAGAAATCCAGGCAAATAAGAATGAGCAAGAGTTAGACGATAGCAACAAGGACAACCTTGATCTTTTGACCAAAATCCCTGTAGTAAAAGGTAATTTATGCATGATTTATCTTGGTGTTAAAATGATCTGCGACGGATTAGCTGGTGGAGGTACTGAGTTAGTAGATAGGAAGGTCCGTGTAGTTAAAGTAAAAATAGCGCCGAAAATAATTGAGGTTAGCTCAATCGAGATTGAAGATAAACCTGACAAGGTTAAGGAAATTAATATGGATATCCTTGTAGTGGGATTCTCAAGGATAGATTTAAAGGGGATCTTGGCACCATATAATGACCTTCTGATCATCAACACATGATTTCACTACTATAACATGGCTTGTATTTAGGTTAATAGAGGGAGCTCAGTGGACATCATGTTCTGGTACTATTTTAAAGGCCTAAAGCTAAGCAAGAAGAGACTGATTCCTTATCACCAACCTTTGATGGGATTCAGTGGGGGAGAAATTACACCCACTCAGAGTCTATAAGATGGATGTATTTATGGGAACCTGACCGAGATGCTTCACCAGGGAAATTGGTTTCTATGTGATGGACGAACATATCTTTTCAGCCTATAACATTATCTTGGGGAGAGCATCACTTAAATAATTTAAAGCTCTGCCTTCCATCATACAACAAATGATGAAATTTCTGACTCCTTATGGAGTAGAGGAAGTGCAAGGTGATCAGATGGAGGAATGAGAGAATTACTTCATCTCGATCGAAGAGAGGGAAGCCTATAATGGAAGATAACTTCCTATAACATCGATACCCTTGAACTAAGGGATGAAAGGAAACTTAAAAAGGGAGAGGCCTCCGAGGAGGTAGAATCCATCGTCCTCAATGAGGACGAAGTAAAAAAACCTTCCAAATTGGTCCATCCCTCAGAGCAAAAGTAAAGAGGAATCTAATAAAGTTTATGAGAGAACGATAGAGCTTATATCCCTGGAGCCATGAAGATATGCCGGGGATTGACCCCAAAATTATTTTTCACTGGCTCAATATAGATGAAAAGGCTAAGTGAGTAAAGAAAAAATGCACATTTACAAGAGATCGGTATGATGTAATTTAAGACAAGGTCAGGAAATTACAAACTGTGGACTTTATTAGAGAAGTTCAATACTTAGAATGGCTTTCTACTGTTATCATTACACTTAAACAAAATGGGAAGTGGAGAATTTGTGTATATTTCATAGACCTTAATAAGGACTGCCTGAAGGATATCTTCCTATTACCCTAGATTGATCAGATGGTAGACGCGATAATATGACATGAGCTCATGAGCTTTATGGATGTTTACTTTAGGTACAACCAAATTTCAATGCAAAATCATAAAGCCGAGAAGACTTACTTTATTACAGATAAATGGACATACTTCTATAAGGTGATGCCTTTTGGCTTGAAGAATGTAGGGGAAATTTGTCAGAGTTTAGTCAATAAAATATTTGAAGAACAAATTTGAAAGATAATGGAGGTGTATTTAGATGATAAGCTTACAAAGAGTCTGAAGGCCGAGACCCACGTGGATGATCTGGAAAAGACTTTTGATACAATGGATAGATATATAATGAAGTTAAACCTTGCGAAGTGTATGTTCGGTGTTAGAGCTGGAAAATGTTTTCATTGTCAATAAAAGGGGGATCAAATCAAATCTTCACCAAAATCAAAGAACTGATTCATATGAAGACGTCGAAGAAAATAAAATATATTCAAAGGCTAACGAGTCGAGTGGCTTCCCTGAATCACTTTGTGTCCACAGCAACGGACACATTCTTACCATTTTTTTAAAATCCTAAGAAAACATTTTTCTTGGGATGAAGAATGTGAAAAGGCATTTAGGGAGTTAAAGGCTTATCCTAGCTCTTTAATTCCCTTTTCTCGACCTATTCAAGGAGAAAAACTATATTTGTATTTAGTTATCTCAAAGTTGTCCATTAGTGTGACCATTGTCCGAGATGAAGATGGGGTTCAAAAGTCTGTCTATTTTAATAGAAAATCTCTACAAGGTTAAGAGTTGACTACCCAAAGATGAAAAAGATAGAATATTGTAAGGACATTTTTATCATGTTCGAAAGATTACATTTATGTATGTCATATGCCGCTACATTTGGCACGTCTGTACACGATCTCATACGACGGCCTCTATTCGAATTCTGGAAATCATGCATTCAACATCTCGATCATGTATCTCACATCTACCTCAACGACTTCACGTTGCACGATTTTAGGGTCCTAATGCAAGTGGTACGCAAGAGAAGTCAAAACAGTGAAAGAAGGCAAGATATGGAAGTTCAAGGGAATTTTGGTAATTTTATAGCCATCATCCGGAGGTTCGATCAACTGTAAAGTTGAATATCTCTCTGTAATGAAGATACTAGAAGAAACAACCCCTCAATCCGAGCTACGGTGAAGAAGTTACGGGCCTTTGAAAAAGAAGAAAATTCCGAGAAAGGACTTGGAAAAATGCTGAGTCCTTGAAGCCCCAAACCAACGAACTTTTGCGAACCGAAGGCTAAACAGATTCGGGGGGCGAACCAATTTACGATACACCTAAATCGGTTCGAGGTACCTGACGCTGGCAAGAGTCCCAAAGTTTTAAAATTCGTTTTGCATTCCTATAAAAGCTAACTTCAGGGGAGTTATTTGATAAGACTTGGAGAGACGATTTTGAGAGTTCTAATTACTCTAGTCTTCATATTTTTGAGTCCCAAGACTCATGTTTTGATTCACACATCCTTGCCAAACCTTTGTCAATCCTTTTGTAACCCAAGAACATAACCTTGTGTTTGTTCAACCTTTGTGGAGAAGCCGTTTTTCTTCTTCATTGTTGCCCACCTGGAGTTCCTGAGGGAGATTCCAGTCGATGACATCAGAACCGATGCCTGTGGGTATTTCTTTGTCACACTGTATTTTTACTGTAATCCGTGTAACCGTTTCTTACAAAATTATAGTGAAAATAAAAGGTTTTGCCCCTTTGGGGGATTTTTCCTCACGTGTGTGTTTTAATGTTCTTGCTTGATTTTATCATCTTCAATCACACCTAGATGCATGTTTAGAACTTAATTGATAAAAACTGAGTTTAATTAAATAATTTCTTTATTTGAATGCAAGCGCACTCCTTTCAAGTTGGTATTATAGTCAATTACACAAATATACCGTGTAATTTTTCACAAATTTTTTCTAAGATATCAATTTTCTGAAATATTGATTTTTGAAAAAGAGCGTGTTCTAATGGAGAAGTTATATAATAAAATGCTAGTTTTTGACGGGACAAACTATGCATACTGGAAAGCCCGCATGAGATCTGCATTAAAAGCCATTGATGAATGTGTCTGGATTTTGGTTGAAAGAGGGTGAACTCCTCCCTTTGTCACTGTTAATAACGTGACTAGTTTAAAACCTGACACTACATGGACTGAAGAAGAATTTAAATGGTCATCTTTTAATTCTAAGGGTTTAAGTGATATTTCTGGATCTGTCACACCTGATGAGTTCAAACGCATAATGACGTGCACCAGGTCAAAAGAGGCATGGGATGTTTTACAATACCCATGAAGGAACTAATGCTGTGAAAGAGTCTAAACTGCAAAATTTAACAACTCAATTTGAAATAATCACGATGCTTGAATCTGAATATTTTGATGAATTTTATGCTAGACTATCTGATATTGTTAACACTAGCTTTAATCTTGGTGAACACATTCTTAATGCTAGAGTTGTTAAAAAGATTATTAGATCACTCCCTAAGCTTTTTATCTCTAAAGTCACTGTGCTAAATTCTTTGGGTAATATAAATACGCTAAAATTGGAAGAATTGGTTGGAGACTTACAAACCTTTGAAATTGACATGTTTCCTAAGTCTGTCAAACCAAAAGATAAATGAATTGCACTTAATGCCTAGGAGAGAAAGAGTGAGGGGTCGGCAAGAAAGAAAGTTGAGTCATCTAGAAAGAGAGAGATAAAAATGTTTGATTCTGAGTGTGACTTTTATTTATATGATTTGGATGTATTTGCTAACAATTTCAAGAAAATTCTCAAATTTAAGAAAAATGGAAATTTCAAAGATAAAAAGAATTTTCAGAAAAAGAAGTTTGAAAAGAAAAATGAAAAGGATTTTAAAGATCCTCCTAAGAAAGAGAGTGAGAGATGCTATGAGTGCGATGGTAGGGGTCATAGAGCTTTTGAGTGTGCTACTAGGCTGAACAGAGAAAAGGGAAAATCTTTCCTTGACGCTACCCTTAGTGACGACAGTGAGGTTGAGTGGGTGGACTCTAGAGATGAGTCACCGCATGAGTTTAACTTCATCGCATTCATGACTAGTAATGTGAGCACTTATATTGCTCCTCACGAGGATGAAGATGCTACTTCACATGGACACCTCGACAGTGAGAGCGATGTGAGTGAGGGGGAGGATGATGCAAGTGAGAGCGAGAGTAATCTTCAACACGCCTACGCTGAGTTATATAATGAGTCATTTAAAACCAAAAGTGTAACAAAGCGTTAGTTCTTAGGATCACCGCGTTAGAAGAATATTTAGAAGAAGCGAGAGAGAGAGAGAGAGAGAGAGAGAGAGAGAGAGTCCTCCACCTGCACCACTTTGAGAGAGAGAGAGTCTGCCTATGTTGAGAAAGAGAGTTTGTTTAGAGAGAGAGAAAAACTATTTAGAGAAAGAGAGAGTTGTTTTGAGAAAGAGAAAGGGGACTTGACTAAACAAGTGGCTAGTCTTACGAGTGAGCTCCATTCCTCCCTGTAGACTCGGAAGAAACTTGAAGCCCTTGTATCCCAGCTTACTCATGATCTTGAGAAAGCACGGGAAGTCAAGGTTCAAATCAAGGACAGATCTAGGAAGATGGGAAAGATGCTCCTCGGCCCCGCTTTAGGTTTTGGGGATAGGCAGGGAATTTCTGAGTTTACTACGACTCCATATGGCCGTCGTTAAAAATCACGAAGGAGAGTTCGACCAAGAAAAATAAATCCAAGTCCGCCTAAGACTGTGTTCTTCTATACGTACTGCAAAAGAAAAGGCCACCTCAGGGAGTTATTCTATAGTTTGGGTCGAACACGACGTACTACTGCTCCACCACATCATATTGATGATTTTACCAGTTTGAGAGAGCGTGTTGAGAATTTAGCTACCATATCACAGAGTTTGATGGAGGAATTATGACGTATGTCTTTGCCGTCAGTGAATCCTTCTCACATCCCAGCTAAAACTAACAACAACAAGGGCAAACAAAATGTTACTGTAAGGACACAAATTTCCAATTGAGTCCATTGTAATTTTGGCTCTATTCCGGACAAAAATGTTTGAGTCATAGGATCGAGTCATTGACCATCCTTCAAGACTATGATATTCTAAAGTTAAAGACGTAGCGGTCAAGTTCATAAAGCTTCATCAAATGTTGTGTTTGTAGTGCCTCGTTTCTATGTCATCAACATGGTTCCATTACTCCTAAGGTATGAATAAATTTGAATATATATAGGAGCTTGGAACAATTTTTCATTGGGTGAGTTTTATTTTAAAATGCTGTTTATTTTTCAGAAAGTTTTTATTAAAACTTTAAAATAAAGTATATAAAGTTTCTGGGCTAAAACTCAATTTTTCAGCTTTCTGGAAGTTCGTTCGAATTTGTCATTCGAACGAGTTTTTCGTTCGAACGAGAATGTTGTTGGAACGAGGTCTGCCAACGAGTTCCCTTATTGGCCACTAGAACATCGTTCGAATTGTCATTCGAATAAGATGGCTATTCGAATGAGAATTCCAACGAGATTTCTAACGAGTTCAACTTTTAATACACTGGAACTTCGTTAGAAGGCTTGTTCGAATGAGACTTCATTCGAACGAGATTTGGAGGGAACAGTTTAATTGGCAATTTTGAGCAGTTTTTCCCACTTTCCCACTTCTTTTCCCACTAAATTTTTACCTGATTAATTAAGTGCAGAAACCAACTTTTTCAACTTAACTTTTTCACATCTTTCCATCTCCCAGTGTGAGTTTGAGAGAAAAATTCCAAAAGGAAAAAGTTTAATTTTGAGTGTTAATTTTTTAAGAAAATCTTTAAAACACTTTTGTTTTTCACCCATATTGTTTATTCCAAGTTTCAATATATATACATCTTGCTTAGAGTGGTTAGCGCCGGATTTTCTCTACCGCATTGAAGAGATTGTTTGCATTTACTTCTAAATCCCTCAAAAAAGAAGGAGTTTATTTTGCTGCGGCATTCTCACATGGTGAAAGGCACCATGTGTGGTTGACGGTGTACCTAAAGTCCGATCGATGGATTTCGAGACCGCGGTGGAGCTCCGTGGTTATTCGCTAGGCATAGGTAGTTACAAGAAGACGCGTCGGGTCTCGAAGTAGTCAAGTCGAGTGTTGTAAGTCATCTTGCTTGTAATTGTAAATTCCGTACTTAGTGGATTTGAGGCTAGGGCCGTGCAAGGTTTTTTCCCATTGTGGGTTTTTCCTCGTACATCGCGGTGTAGTGGATTAATTATTTATTTTATCTTTTGCAAAATCAC
Source organism: Sambucus nigra (assembly GCA_949130495.1). Classification (NCBI taxonomy): domain Eukaryota; kingdom Viridiplantae; phylum Streptophyta; class Magnoliopsida; order Dipsacales; family Adoxaceae; genus Sambucus; species Sambucus nigra. The sequence goes on from OX422219.1 coordinate 64,361,067, forward strand.
CTAGAACGCATGCTTAGGTAAAAAAGATAAAATTGATTTATTTCACTGCCTATTTAATTTGGTGCTAAATTAATTTGGGTAATGTTTATGTTAATATAATTCAAGTCGTCACTTAATTTGATAAAATTGGTTTGGCCTAACTTGGTAATATTGAAAATATGACTTAGGCAAATTTCTAGGACTTGAAGTGAATTAATTGTCTTTAAGTGAAATTTAAATTGTGTGTGTGTTTTAATTTTATTTCACTTGTTTAAGTTTAATTTGGAAAGAAATTAAAATTAGTTAATTTGTTTAAATGAACCATCTCCGCTTTCGCATATAGTTAAAAAGGAAATTGAAAATTACTTTTTAAAATGATAGGGGAGAAATGGTATCTAATCCTATTGTAATCGTATCTTAGTTTGGGAGATTTAACTTAGGGGGAGTCACGACCTTCTTAGGTGATCATAGTTGATAAAGGGGAGAATTAATTTAGCGGGAGTATTTATTTTATGCATTTAATATTCTTGATATTCCCTATGCGTTTGATTATTTGCTGAAGTGTACAGGAATTCTTTTAAGTGGCAATTTTCATCGTCGGCAAAGATATTGATCCTTGGGTTGTTTGAGTAAAGCATTGTATTTTTATTTTCGGTGGGACATTTTTATTAGTCTAGTAGAGCTTGACCACCCTTTAGGATTTTGATTGGTTTTTTTCCCGGAATAGCCAAAGGGGGAGATTTGTAAGGACACAAATTTCCAATTGAGTCCTTTGTAGTTTTGGCTCAAATCCGGACAAAAATGTTTGAGTCATAGGATAGAGTTATTGACCATCCTTTAAGCCTATGACATTCTAAAGTTAAAGACGTAGCGGCCAAGTTCATAAAGCTTCATCAATTGTCGTGTTTGTAGTGCCACGTTTCTACGTCATCAACATGGTTCCATTGCTCCTAAGGGATGAATGCATTTGAATATATATATATATATAGGAGATTGGAACAATTTTTCATTGGGTGAATTTTATTTTAAACTGATGTTTATTTTTCAGAAACTTTTTATTAAAATTTCAAACTAAAGTATATAGATCTTCTGGGCTAAAACTCAATTTTTCATCTTTCTGGAAGTTCATTCGAAGTTGTCGTTTGAACGAGTTTTTCATTCGAATGAGAATGTCCTTCGAACGAGGTCTGTCAACAAGTTCCCCTATTGGCCACTGGTATATCGTTCAAATGAGATGGTTGTTCGAACGAGAATTCCAATGAGAGTTCTAATGAGTTCAACTTTTAATACACTGGAACTTCGTTAGAAGGTTCATTCGAACGAGACTTCGTTCGAACGAAAATCTCGTTCGAACGAGATTTGGCGGGAACAGTTTAATTGGCAGTTTTGGGCAATTTTTTCCACTTTCCCACTTCTTTTCCCACTAACTTTTTACCTGATTAATTAAGTGCGGAAACAAACTTTTTCAACTTAACCTTTTCACATCTTTCCATCTCAAAGAGTGAGTTTGAAAGAAAAATTCCAAAAGGAAAAATTTCAAGTTTGAGTGTTAATTTTTCAAGAAAATATTTAAAACACTTTTGTTTTTCACCCATATTGTTTATTCCAAGTTTCAATATATATACATCTTTCTTGGAGTGGTTGGCACTGGGTTTTCTCTACCGCATTGAAGAGATTGTTTGGGTTTACTTCTAAATCTCTCAAAGAAGAAGAAGTTTGGTTTGCTGCGGCATTCTCACATGGTGAAAGGCACCATGTGTGGTTAACGGTGTACCTAAAGTCCGATCGGCGGATTCCGAGACCGCGGTGGAGCTTCGTGGTTATTCACTAGGCAAAGGTAGTTACAAGAAGATGTGATGAGGCTTGAAGGAGTCGAGTCGAGTGTTGTAAGTCATATTGCTTGTAATTGTATATTCCGTACTTAGTGGATTTGAGGCTAGGGTCGTCCGAGGTTTTTTTCTCATTGTGGGTTTTTCCTCGTACATCGCGGCGTAGTTGATTAATTGTTTATTTTATCTTTTGCAAAATCACCTAGAACGCATGCTTAGGTAAAAAAGATAAAATTGGTTTATTTCACTACTTATTTAATTTGGCGCTAAATTAATTTGCGTAATGTTTATGTTATTTTAATTCAAGTCGTCACTTAAAATTGATTTGGCCTAACTTGGTAATATTGAAAATATGACTTAGGCTAATTTCTAGGACTTGAAGTGAATTAATTGTGTTTAAGTGAAATTTAAATTGTGTGTGTGTTTTAATTTTATTTCACTTGTTTAAGTTTAATTTGGAAAGAAATTAAAATTATTTAATTTGTTTAATTGAACCATCTCCTCTTCCGCACATAGTTAAAAAGGAAATTGAAAATTACTTTTTGTAGACTTTTCAAATTGGTATCAGAGCATTGATTGAGAAAGACTCTACTTTTCAAATTGTTATCAGAGCAATGATTCAGAAAACCTATCGCTTTTAGTAACCACTTCTTGGGTACCTAAGAAAGATAAGAAAGCCCTTGTTATTCATGTCGCTCTCAAAGCACATAATACCTCACAGTGGTATTTTGATAGTGGGTGCTCCAGACATATGATAGATGATGCCTCATTTTTTACCTACCTTGAGGATTATAAGGATGGTAGAGTCACCTTTGGAGATGGGAGAAAGTCTAGCATTATAGGACGAGGTACAGTAGAGTTACCAGGATTTCCTAAGCTAGAGAATGTTTTGTACATCAAAGGTTTGAAAGCAAACCTTCTCAGCATTAGCCAGCTGTGCGATGCTGACTTTGTCGTAAAGTTTGACCGGGACGCGTGTAATGTCTATAATCAATCCGATAAACTTTTAGTGCGAGGGGTGAGGATAGAGGATAATTTCTATGGTACTGAGCCCACGTCCTCACTTGTCTTCCACAATGCCACGATCACTCCTATGGACCCGTGGCACCAACATCTAGGTCACGTGAACGTTAGAGATTTGACTCGCTTAGCTAAAAAGGACCTAGTACGTGGCTTACCATCACTTGGAAAGCTAACTTCCATGGTTTGTGAACCCTTTCAATTGGGAAAGAAAATTCATTGCCCCCATAGGCAGTTGCATTCCATTACCACCTCCTGTGTACTTGAGCTAATTTACATGGATCTTATGGGTCACACTCGTACTGAAAGTTTGGGTGGTAAGAGGTATATCCTAGTGATGGTAGACGATTTCTCCAGATATTCGATTGTAGGTTTTCTGAGAGAGAAATTCGATGCTGTAGAGTTTTCAACGACCAAGTTCTGTATCCTGTAAAATCAACACGGAGTCACTATTAATAGGATACATAGTGACAACGACACAGAATTTAAGGAAGCAAAGGTAGATCTTTACTGTGATAGCCTTGGGATCAAACATAAATTTTCTGCTGGGAAGACTCCTCAGAAAAATAGGATTGTTGAGAGAAATAATAGAACGATCCAGGAAATGGCTAGGTCTATGATTCTAGGTCATAAAGTCTCTAGGAGATTTTGGGCAGAGGCAGTGTCTACTGCATGCCACACGATGAATAAGGTTTACCTGCGTCCACACACACTTAAGACGCCTTATGAATTGTGGACTAGCAAGAAACCCAACCTTGCATATTTCTGTGTCTTTGGGAGTAAATGCTACATCCAACAAGATAGAGAGCAATTAGCAAAGTTTGACTCCTGGAGCGACGAGGGAATATTGCTAGGATATTCATCAAATAGTAGAGCGTACCGAGTTTTTAACCTGAAGATCTCTAAGGTTATGGAGTCAATAAACGTCACCGTGCAATATGACGAACCTCCGAAGGTTATTAATCCTAACCTTTAGTGTGAGGATGAGGACTTTTCTAACAGCGATTTACTTGTCCCTCACCCACACCCTGTGGACCCTACTCCTGTGTTAGGGAACACACCTTCTTGAGTTTGCAAGAGTCATGATCCCTCTACCATTATTGGCAATCCCAATTTGGGGGTCAATATTCGTGCTCAGCTAGAGAGTGTTGTTAGCCATCTTTGCTACACGTCCAAATTCGAGCCCAAGAATCACAAAGAAGCACTCAAGGATGAACACTGGATATCTTTTATGCAAGATGATTTGCTTCAGTTTAAAAAGAAAAATGTGTGGGAACTTATCCCCCGACCTAGTGAAACTAATGTGATAGGTACCAGGTGAATTTTCAAGAATAAAATGAATGAAAATGCTACCATAATCCGAAATAAGTCTAGGTTGGTTGCTCAAGGCTATACACAGTTAGAGGGTATAGACTTTGGGGAGAAATTTACTCCTGTTGCGAGGCTTGAGTCCGCCCGCTTACTACTCGCCATCGCATGTCATCTGCGCTTTAAGTTATATCATATGGATGTCAAGAGTGCCATTCTAAATGGCATTCTTCAGGAGGAGGTTTACGTGGAATAACCAAAAGGGTTTGAAGACCCTAAGCACTCGACGCACGTCTACTATTCGAGGAAAGCCCTGTATGGTTTGAAGCAAGCAACCTGGGCTTGGTATGAGAGGCTTACTTCCTATCTCCTAGCCCGTGGCTTCAAAAGAGGGGGAGTTGATATGACGTTGTTTGTTAGGAGAGATGACGGTGCTACTTTGGCTGCCTAGGTCTATGTGGACGACATAGTCTTTGGATCCACGTGTTCCCAGCACGCTCACCACTTTGAAGGGGAGATGAAAAGTGAGTTTGAGATGAGCATGGTAGGTGTGAATCATGCATGATTCTCTTATTAGTATCTTATGGTGAGAGTGTATTTCTTGATTATGCCAAACAGGCAGCAAAGTACAAGTACCAATGGTTCACCAAGTATGGGTGATACGTACAATGTGTGGATATATGTGACCCTAGGTCCACGTGGTGCGAAGTGTACATGGAGAATTTTCTACAAGTGTGTTAATAGAAGCATAAGCATGGGGTACATGATTAATAAAGGGGAACATGCAAATAGGGGGATAATATAAACAAACAAAACATGGAGGATCCTAGGTCCCGTGCGTCCCTCTTGGGAGAGCTTCGGCCGACGTTATTCGGGTGAGGTGAAAGATGTAGAGAGATTAGAGTCTCCAGTCTATTTTACTCAAGACAAACAAAAGAAAGGGAGTCATCCCGAAGGACAACATCCAAAGACATAATGATGATTACGAAACCAAAATTATTCAAAAAGGGTTTGGAGGCTAAGTCACGAAATGGGAAGGTGTTAGGCACCCATTCCTCCCTTTCGGTCTCTCATGGATTTTTGTTATTTTCCTTTAGTTTCCCCGTGATATGTGTGCATGTGTATATATAGTGGAGATAGGAATCCCTGACTTGTATCATGGAAGAGATAAAGCGAGTTATCCGTAGGAAGGTATAAAAATAATATTAGAAAATAGGATTTACGTGATTATACTTACGTTGACCGTTATGATGGAACGATAATGCATGCGGAATAATACGCCACTAAGAACAAATATATGTATAAATATAATATAAGAGAGTGGAGTTTAGAGAAGATAGAAAATGAGAGAAAAAGTAAAAAATAGGACTCGAGTCTTGAGTTTTACCCCGAGACGCCTACGTAGCCTATAGAGGCATCAAAGTCCACGTAGTTTGCATGCAAAACGAGGGTGGGGTTTATCTCATAAATCCAAGCGAGTGATTCTCTTATTTGTGTGTGTGTGTGTGTAGAGGAAAAGTGTTTTAGTTGTGAGAAAAGTGTAAGAAAAGTATGAGAATTCCCATTTGGAATTTATGAGCAAACCCTATTTTTCTTGCTTTTTAGGCTTTTATTTTTATGAAAATAAAAGATGTGAAATAATACTAAATAAAAAGTATATTAGGATGTGTGAGATGAGATAATGAAAGTGCTAAGTAATAAAACAAGTTATTGCGAATTTATGAGAATTTAGGGAGAGAGTTGAGAAAATTGGACCTTCTTAAAGAACTTGAGCTTGATCTTGAATGTTGGAGAGCAGCCCTTAGACTTGGACGATGATGGAGGGTAGTGAATTCACCAAGTTTGATGAAAAATGAAGGTTGGAAAGGGATTTGGGTGTGGAAATCACGCTGACTTCGAGAGAGGTTTTCTGGATTTGCTGAGAGTGATCTCTATCAGATCCGGGCCCTTCTTGCAAGTGAGGTCAGACCACCTTTTTATAGGCCCAGGGCATTGCCGATCGGCATAGCCCTGTTCCTGCCAATCGGTAGGTGCGTTTAGGCACATTTTCGATAGGTAGGCTCTGGACCTGTCGTTTGGCAGTGTCTTTAAGGCCTTTTTGAAAATTCGGTTGCAGAACGCAAACCGTTGATCAGAATCATGCACGGGGTGGACCGTTGGAAAGGTAATTTAGATACCTTCGAAAGCCCTTTGGACTTCTCCCTGTTTTAGGAGTTGATATTGGGTCAAATATGGCTCGAAAGAATTTGTCAATCCATTGGACGGGGAATCATCGGACGCAAACGGAACGTTCGTCCGCATGGTACTTTAGAATCGTGCATGTGTAGATCGTTAGAAAGTTTAGGATATGTACTTCGACATTCCAAAGAATTTGATCCGATTCGGGGAGTTAACTTTGGTCAACCGAGCCTTTGAAGCATTTGATTACCTCTCGGAGTAAAACGAATCGTTCGTCTGTATCGTAAGTCAGAATCATGCATAAGATGGACCGTTGGAAAGGGGTTTTAGTGACCTTTGAAGATTCATTCAGTCTCAGTCAAGTTGAAGAGTTGACTTAGTTCAAACGGAGCCTGAGAGCACCGGGTGGCCTCTTGATTGAGTTTCGGGAAAAATGGGTCGTTCATCCATGTGGTAAGTCGGAATCGTGCACGGGATGGAGCATTGGAGAGGGGATTTAGGGGACTTAGAAGGTTTATTCAGTGTCGATCGAGATGAAGACTTTGACTTTTAGTCAAATGGAGCCTAGGGGTGCCCGATGGCTTCTAGGTCAGTACTCGGGGTATGACCTAGGTTTGTAGTGATGAAAGGAGGTGCTAGGGACCTAAGGAGAGTTTAGGGGGTAACATAATGGGGTGTCTACAGAGCCCCTCGAAGGGTGAGTTTGGAACAAACGATAGCCGTCTAATAGACATCGCATGATGCATTTGAGGGAGGATGACCAATTCAGAGGGTCGAGGATGATTCTGAGGACCTACGGAGTATGCTGGGGATTACCAATTCTGTGAGTAGAAGCCGATTCTACGGGCTTAAGTTGAGATGACCAATTCTGAGAGTCAAAGACAATTCTGCGGGCTTAAGTAGAGGTGACCAATTCTACGAGTCGAAGCCAATTCTACGGACTTATGTAGAGATAAGCAATTCTGTGGGTCGAAGCTAATTCTGTGGGCTTAAGGTGAGATGACCAATTCTGCGGGTCGAAGCCAATCCCGCGGGCTTATGTAGAGATGAACAATTCTACGAGATTATGTAGAAATGACCAATTCTGGGGGCCAAAGACAATTCTGCCGGCCGAAGACAATTCTGCGGGCTTATGTAGAGATGACCAATTCTACGGGTCGAAGACAATTCTGTGGGCTTATGGTGAGATGACCAATTCTGTGGGTCGAAACCAATTCTGCGGGCTTATGTAGAGATGACCAATTCTATGGGTCGAAGACAATTATACGGGCTTAAGGTGAGATGACCAATTCTGCGGGTCAAAGCCAATTTTGCGAGCTTATATAGAGATGACCAATTATGCGAGTCGAAGTCAATTCTGCGGGCTTAAGGTGAGGTGACCAATTATGCGGATCAAAGCCAATTCTGCGGGCTGAAAGTGAGATGATCAATTATGCGGGTCGAAGCCAATTCTATGGGCTTAAGGTGACAATCCAAGATCGAGGTCAATTCTCACCTAAAAGAAGTGACGATCGAGGACCAAGGTCAATTTTGACCTAAATAAGGTGACGATCCAAGACCGACGTCAATTCTAACCTAAAAGAGGTGACGACTGAGGACCCAGGTCAATTATGACATAAGAGAGGTGACAATCCAAGATCGAGGTCAATTCTAACCTAAAAGAGGTGACGACCGAGGATCGAGGTCAATTCTGACCTAACTAAGGTGACGATTTAAGATCGAGGTCAATTATGACCTAAGAGAGGTGACGACTGAGGACCGAGGTCAATTCTAACCTATCTAAGGTGACGATCCATGACCGAGGTCAATTCTGACCTAAGAGAGGTGACGACTGAGGACCAAGGTCAATTATGACCTAAGAGAGGTGACGACCGAGGATCGAGGTCAATTATGACCTAACTAAGGTGACGATCAAAGACTAAGGCCAATTTTAACCTAAGAGAGGTGACGATCGAGGACCGAGATCAATTGTGACCTAAGAGGGGAAACGATCCAAGATTGAGGTCAATTCTGACCTAAGAGTGGTAATGACCGAGAACTGAGGTAAATTGTATCCTAAGAGAGGCGGCGATCCAATACCGAGATCAATTATGACCTAAGAGAGGTGATGACCAAGGACCAAGGTCAATTCTGACCTAAGAGAGGTGACGATCCAAGACCGAGGTCAATTTTGAGCTAAGAGAGGTGACGACCGAGGACCGAGGTCAATTCTCACCTAACTAAGGTTACGATCCAAGAACGAGGTCAATTTTGACCTAACTAAGGTGATGATCCAAGACCGAGGTCAATTCTGACCTACATTTTTTGGGGGGGTAAAGATTAGATTTTAGATTCTGCTGGGGAATAACGAATGATCTGGGGAAAATGTAGTGTCCTCCAGAGTTCCGCTAGGGAAATACTTGTGATTTTGGGGATTTTGTGGAGGAAAGGCAAGTTTGATGCCGTAAACTCCATTGGGGAAGTGATTAGGTGGTCCAGGGTTTGGATGTATTGCTTGAGACCTTTGGGTCATGGGGGTGATCTTTAGAGATCCTCCGGGGACGTTTTCGGGAGGCGTTTTACTTGGTTTTTGAGAGTTCCGCTTGAGGGAGTGTGAGATTTTCTTAGTGAAATGTTCTAAATCCTTCCTGGGATTTTTAGGAATTTTCTGAGAATTTTTTAGGGCTTCTGGTGTTTAGTGGGAATTTTTGTACGAAATTTTAAGGGGGCATGGTGCAAGGGGTGCCATTCGGCAGTGGCACGAACTTTTGGACTGCCTAGGGAAGGTAAGGGGTCAGTGCCGATCGATGGGTGGGGGGTCAATGCCGATCGGCATTACCCTTGGCATCCTATATAAAGGGGGCAAATTCCCTTCATTTTTTACAGCTTCTTGCTTTCTTTCTTTCTGAAACTTTCTTCTGCAAAATGTTCTAGCATTTTGATATCTAAGAAATGGTTGCCTTTATGAGCACTGCAACGCATAGGGAATTGTTAATTGTTGATGACTCGACGAACGTGGAGTGGAGGGCTAGGGCACCTCTTGCTTTGGTGAGTGAGAACTCCTTTGATGCAGTTGAGCAGGTTGCGGATGAGCGGATCTTGCTGCGAGAGATGTCACGTCATCGCTCCTCGAGGGTGGTGAGCCCTGACGGTTATGTAAGTAACCTAACTTTTGGCATTCTTCTCTTTTTTCTTGATTTTTTCCTTTTCTGTAATTTTGACAAGGTTTTGACAGTCTAATATCTCTTTGAAGAACATGCGTGCCCATGGGACTATGGGGCTTAAGGACGTCTGGGAGCATCTTCCACCTGTGGTGCATTGGGTGGTATCATCAACGAGTTTTGGGAGGTTGGCGTCTACGCTGGATGAGACACCTCAGTCGACATCGGTCTTATGCGCTTTGGGGGAGAGATGGTGTGATACTACCCACACCTTCCATTTTGGCTTTGGGGAGATGGTCGTGATTACCATAGATGTGCAGCAGCAGCTGCTGGGGCTAGATTGCGATGGGGAGAAGATAGAGGTGGATTTCTCTCTGAGGGTGAGGCCGGAGGTGGTGCGGTAAGCGCTTGGTGACGTAGGGAGGATAGTCTTTGGGGATTCCATCTGGCTATCCTTGCTGAAGGATGTTCTACTGAGTAGGGAGGTTGATGTGGAGGATGGGCTGCAGGTGAGGTAGATGGCCCGGTTGTTCATTTTTCGGGTACTGGGAGGTTTCATGGTGGCGTCGAGTGGCGACGTTGTCCATTTGTGGTTCTTGTCGTATTTAAGGATCTTTTTGAACATCCCTCTCTATGATTGGTGGAGACTGACTTTGGCGACCCTTTATTTTTCTTTGGATGCATTCAGTCGGTGCTACCTGCAAACTTTTACTGGAGCCACGTATCTCCTTGAGGTATTCTTCAATTTTGTGTATTTTTCCTTTCATTCATTCGCATTTTCCTTATGTGTCTCTTTTTTTATTGTGAATTCATGTCTTTGGCAGACGCGGTTCTATGAGGTGATTGGGTTCAATACCCTGTTGATTGCCTGGAAGGACGAGACTGTTGGGGACTTTTTTCGAGTGTATCGATGGCGGAAGGCCAATCGGCAGTCGAAGGGATCTCTCTCTCTGGAGGCGGTGCGTCAGGTCTTGAATGGCCTGACCAGTGGTAGGGTAAGACTCTTTTCTTTTCAATCTTGGTTTTTGGCATGTTTTGATTCTGTATTGACTTATGCTTGTCGGGGATTTACAGGTTACATTTTATCCTTGGGGGATAGCTATTCAGGATACGAGGGCGATCGGGGTGAATGCACAGATGAGGCATTTACTGGTGCATGAGTTCGGCCATTCCTGGTATCTGGGGGAGGGGGTGGTTCGGTAGATTGCTGATGAGGTGGTGGTGCCACATGTGCAGCCTCCTAGGTCAATGAGGCGAGAGCGGCTGATGCCGGAGGATGCGAGGATCACGACGATTATCGGCGAGTCCTACCTGTTATACACTGATACGGCTGCGCCGTATGACTATATAGACTTTGTGACGAGCTAGTTGATGGAGCCCAACATATACGATGCCTTGCCTTTCCCTCTTGCGGGTTTGAGTTGGGCGGTGGGGTCCTCCCACAATGGTGGTGGTCCATCGGCGTCTGCAACGGTGGCGAATTCAGATGTTCCCTTTATGGGATTGCATACCCTTTCATATAACATCCGACGGGTTCATGGAGAGATGGTCCCCATGTTGCACCGTCCTCACGCAATGGATCCAGAGGAGTTGGGTTTGACAAAGGAGGTTCTTCATCCTGCGGTATACCTTTCTGGTATTTCCCTCTTTTTGGTTCCTTTTCTGTTTTGATTATTCTTTGATACTAATTTTGCCTTCTTCTTGCAGCAAGTCAGGGTGTCAAACACTTGGCTGAGGTATATTAGAGACTGGATCTCTTCGGCGACCGCCCATATTCGGGACACAGTCCCGGTTCTTTCTTGTTTGGTGTCGTCTGCTTCGTCTGGGGAGGACTCTTACTCCGGTAACAGTGGTGCGTCATCTCGCCGTATGGGAAAGAGAGCGCGTCACAGGGGTGGAAGCTCTTAGAGAGAGGGGGAAGGGTAAGTGAGAGAGAATGTGGGTTCGGGCTGAGTCCCGTTATTTTTTTCTTTTCTTTTATTTCCTGCAAAATTTGATGTAACACAGAAGAATATATATATGCAATGCAATGGGATTTTTTTATTATCCTTTATTAATGGTGAGTGAATGCATGCACACACGCTTTTTACTTTGCTGCTAAGACCATAAAAAGAGATATTTTTGGGATTTTGAGGAAAGTTTTACGAATGGAAAATTATATAGGGGTGGAAAAGGGGTTTTGAAATTCTATTGAGAATATTAATTTATTGTGCCTCTAATTTTGACAAAAGAGAAAAAAGGAAAACTTCCAAAAAATAGGGGGTTGCCTATCGACAAACCCCTTATCCTGCCTATCGGCAGTCAAGTCCAGTCCCATCAATTCAAATCTTTGATTAGTGCCCTCTTCAGCATTTTTGGTACTTTGCGGGCGTAGGATTCCCTTCGATTTCTACAGGGATTATGTCTTTTGTGAGGGTTCTCAAGTATAGAAAGGCGTAGGGGTGGAGTGTTTTCATCACACCTTCACATTCTTACTTACTTGCCTACTATCTCTTAGTCCTGCAAGATGTCTCTCCTTGGTAGCATTGAGTTTTCTAACTATCTGAAAGCTTTAGAAAAAATATGCTCTTATAATGTCGACTACGATGCTTTTAACATGCATCGAGTCTCTTTGTGGTGTAATCGGTCCATTGAGTGGAACATGCTGATGGCGTTGGTATAATTTTGGTACCCCGAAGACCACGTATTCCTCTTTGGGTTGGATAAAGTTTATCCTACCTATGAGGAATTTTCTGCCATGCTGGGGCTAAATCCTAGGGTTGCTACATCTTTAATTTAATTTTCTCGTTCTCCCAAGGATTTGGTGGCTGGGCTTCTTCATATTTTACCTTCGACGACTAGATCACTGGTTGCTGGAGGAATGATCTCCCTCCCGACGATGTTGCAGTCAGTGCATTAGTGGGAAGTAAGTGATGCTGGAGCCGTTGCTCTGGGCCTGGTTTCAAAATTGCTGCTGGTGACTGGGGAACTGCTGGTGGATCCTCAACTTTTAAACATTACTTTATGGATGTCATACCATCGCAATCCTGCGACGATGATAATGGCGGAGATCGTGAACGGTCTGGATGCCTAGTGAGAAGATCATTTTTACTTCCTGTGGGGTAGCCCCGTGGTGCTGTTCATGTGGTTGTCTGAAAGACTCCACCTGGTGACTCTTCCAGAATATCCTTTATCTACTGTACCCAACTTCTTTTCACATCACTTCTTCAGCGTTGACATCAATATTGAGAGTTGGGATAATTGGCTTGTAGAGCATGGGGCTCGGAATCTGTACTGGTCTGTGCCTTGGTGGGGACAGTTGCTGCCTGTTCTGGATCTAGGAGAATACCCGTATGTGCGGCTAGTTGGTATCAGCCAGACCTCTTTTATTTCCCTTAGCGGCTTCTGCGCCAATATGGCTGGGCACAAGTCGTGCCACCTCAGATACTAAATTTCTTTCTGATAGAGGATTTGACCGAGCGTCTGCGCTTGTGACTTGGCTCTTTATGGGAGAGTTAGCATCCGTTGACCCGTCCCTCTCAATCTGTTGGGAGAGTTTGGCATATCCCTGGGGATTATATGAAATGGTTGTGGAGGAGAGTGGTTAGTAAGATGTTGGTAGTGGAGACGGGACAAAAGTGGCTTGTCTCTTTTGACACTATGGAAGGAGGTGTTGTGGTTTTTTCGAAGCTGGTTCGAGCTTATCGGTCCATGGAGTGTCTCCGACACTCTGTTCAGGCAGGAGAAACTTGGGGACCCCAGGATGCAAATGATGATGACGGAGCGGGCTCCTTTAGTAGCGGTGGGTAGGACTCCTGGAGAGTTTATTGTGTAATGGGGGATAAATGTGGGGACTTTATTATGGATTTTTAGGAAGGTAGGGGGAAAGGGAGTTATCTATTCCTTTTCTTATGTAATATGTACCGTAATTTCTTATTAGTGAAATAAACAAGTTTCTAATCATCCAACTGTTCCCTTTGATGAATTTTGTGTTATTTGAATTATCTATACCGATCGCTAATGCATACATAATCCTTTTGTTCAAGTATATGTTGGAATTGACTGTTATTTTCGGAGATAAGAAAAGAATAGTATTTTGTGAAAAAGAAAGAACCGTGCTCATGTAAGGTGTATGAGTTTCCTACTTACCTCTGGGGTTTTTAAAAAGTTTTAATTTTGTTTGAAAATATTTTTTTGCAGAGGATCAGGCCCACATAGTTCTGGGTAGATGGAAATGAAGAGATTTTTTTGAAATAGAAGGGAGACGAGAAGAGTCGTAGCGCGCCGAGATTTTGGACTAGGGGTAGAATTTATTGAGACGGTCCAGGTTGACTGGATGAGCCATCTTTTCCCCATCTAAGTCGATAAGCATGGCGGCACCGTCGGACAAGTTCTTCTTAACAATGTAGAGGCCGCTCCAATTGGGCTTGAATTTCCCTCTGGTGTCCCAGATGGGTTCTATGATTTCTTTGAGGGCTAGGTCCCCTTCTCAGACACTGCAGTCCTTGACCCTCTTGTTGAATGAACACGCTCTTAGGCAATGGTACCCTTGTATTTGGTATAGTGCTTTTAATTCCCTTTCGTCTAGGAGGGTCAGCTCGTCAAGATGGCTTTGGCACCAGTTTTCTTCACTGACCTTGCTTTCAAGCATGATGCGTAATGAGGGTATTTCCAGCTCCACTGGTAGGACTTCTTCCATGACGTAGACTAGATAGTAAGGCATAGCCCTAGTAGAGGTTCAAATTGAGGTCGGTATCCCCCGAGGGCTTATGGGATCCGGTTAGCCCAATCCTGACAGCTTTCGATAATTTTTCTTATCTTGGCTTTGAGGTTCTTATTGGCGGCTTCAACTGCACCATTGGTCTGAGGTCGGTAGAGAGAAGATTTGTGTCTCTGAATCCCATACTCGTTGACCACCTCGTGACTTTTACCTCGAAATGCAACCCATTATCTGATACTAGCTCGTGCGGGACCCCATACCGGCATATGATGTTTTTCTTAACAAATTTGGCCACTTTCTTAGCGTTCAGCACTGCATATGACTCCGCTTACACCCATTTGGTGAAGTAATCAATGACAACTAGGATGAACTCATACCTATTGGAAGCCTTCGGTGTAACCTTCCCAATAATGTCTACTCCCCAAGTGGTGAACAACGAGGGAGAGGTCATGTTGTATAATTCACGTGGAGGAAGATGCTGAAGGTTGGAGAATTGTTGGCATTTGAGGCATCTCCGGACATAGGCGGTGTAATCCTGGGTCATGGTGGTCCAGTAGTTTCCCTATCGAATGATCTTTTTGGTAAGCATGTGGGGTTTGCATTCCCTGCTGTGGATCTTATGCATTATATTTTCAATGTCAGCCCCTGCGATGTAGTGCAGATGAGTTCCATCGAAGGTTTTTTCGAGCAGTGCTTTGTGACAGATGATGTACAAGGCGACGAGTCTTCGGAGGGTTGCTCGATCTTTATTATTGGAACCCTCGGGATACCTTCCATGATTAAGGAGGTGCCAGATATCATAGTACCAACAATTGGCTATCTCGGGATCTTCTGTGGTGACGAGCTCAATGTGGTAGCAGTGGGTTGGTTTGTCTTCCATTTGAACCAGAAAGGGGGTCATTATTATTCCTTCGGGCATGTCGACCATGGAGGCTAGGGTAGCAAGGGCATCGGTTAGGTTATTTTTTTCTCGAGGTAGGTAATAGAAGGTGATATCTTGGAATTGGGAGGATAGTTCTTCTAAGTGGGCATGGAAGGGTTGGAGTTTCTCATCCTTAGCTCTCTATTTTCTGAGCACTTGACCGACGATGAGGGAGAAATCCCCGTAGACGTCTAGGCATTAAATCCCTTTCTTGAGAGCAACTCTGAGGCCTACCGTACATGACTCATATTCAGCCATATTATTGGCGCAAGGGAAATCCAAGTTGATGGCGATGGGAGTGTGGGATTCATCTGAGGCGATCAGTAGTATCCCAATGCCATATCATTTCTTATTAGTAGCGTCGTCAAAGAACATTTGCCATCGAAGGTTGTCCTGAGTAGTGCAAAGGACATTTTCATCTGGGAATTCGGAGATCCAGACATCAGCTTCTTCTATGGGGTAATCAACGAGGTAGTTAGAGATTGACCTTCCTTTCATAGCTTTCTGCGTGATGTACACGATATCGAACTCGATTAGGAGCATTAACCATCGAGCCATTCGAATGGACAAGGAGGGTTTCTCAAGCAGGTATTTGATGGGGTCCATTCGGGATATAAGTTTGATGGGGAAGGCGAGTATGTAGTTCCGTAGCTTTTGGGTGACCCAGATAAGTGAGACAAATGCCTTTTACAAAGCAGTGAAGTTGACCTCATACCCGACTAATTTTTTAGTGGAATAATAGATGGCTCTTTCTTTGCTGGAATCTTTAAGGTATTGGGCTAGTAATGCCCCAGCTGCAGTGTCGGTTATGGTTAGGTATAGGAACAAGGGGATACCAGGCTGTGGTGGCATGAGTACCAGGGGTTGGGTCAGATATTGTTTGATTTGGTCAAAAGCTTCTTGGCATGATTCGTTCTAAATCTTGTTTGAATCCTTTCTAAGGAGTTTAAAGATCGATTCTCAAATGGAGGTTAGCTGGCTGATGAACCGGCTGATGTATTGCAATTTCCCAAGGAAACCTCAGACTTCTTTCTCTGTTCGTGGAGGTGGTATCTCAAGTATGGCTTTCATCTTGGCAAGATCTTCTTCTATCCCTTTCTCATTGACCATGAATCCCAAGAGTTTTCCCTTTGTAATGCCGAAGACACACTTCTGGGGATTGAGTCTCATCTGATATTATCGCAGTCATTTGAAGAATTTTCGGAGAGCCGAAACATTACCCTTTCTAGTTTTGGATTTGATAATCATATCATCCACATAGACCTTAACTTCTTTGTGAATAAGATCGTGCAGGATGGTTGTGGCAGCCCTCTGGTAGGTAGCCCCAGCGTTCTTGAGACCAAATGGCATGACAGTATAGAAAAAAGTTCCCCATGGGGTGATGAATGCAATTTTTTCTTGGTGGTGTGGGTACATTTTGATTTGGTTGTATCCGATAAACCCGTCGACGAATGATTTGAGAGCATGACTGGCTGTGTTGTCCATGATCATGTCGATATTGGGTAGCGGATAATAATAATTTGGAGAGCCTTTGTTCAAATCCCGATAGTCTACACACATCCGAACTTTTCCTCCTGATTTCAGCACGGGCACTATGTTGGCTATCTACGTGGGATATTTGATCACACGAATGAAGCCTACGTTCAAATATTTGACCACCTCTTCTTTGACTTTGAGCGACCATTCATTGCGGAGTTTTCTCAACTTTTATTTAATCAACTTGTAATCTGGGTGAGTGGTAATCTCATGCTGAGCTATTTCAGGATCAATGCGAAGACATATACAAATTCCTTTAGCAATTCTTTGAGTTGTGCATGCTCATGCTCGTCGAGGGTAGCCCCTATCCTAATCTCGCACAGTTGGCTACTAGAACTGAGGTTAATAACAACAGTATCGTCTTCATTAATTTGAACGCGATTATGTTGTTTATTATTAACCTTAGTTAGATCAGTTAAGAATTGTTCATTTGCAAAATCATCATCATCAAAAGTTTGATTAAAATCCAAACAGTTAATGTAAGGCACAACAAGATACTCAAAATCTTTGTTTATTTCATTGATAGGAAAAACAACATTGAGAACCTCATCAAAAGAGGACTCGATTACGTTTGAACAAGGATAGACAACAAAAGAAGAGAATGGGTAAACATTAGGATTAGGGGAGGTTTCAGCAGGTAAAACTGGCGCAGCATGCCAGTTGAGGAGAGGTGTATCAATATCTTTAATCAGGTTTGACGGATCCAGTGATATAGTGACTGAGTGAACCATGCAGAGTGTCAACCCCAGTGTCTGTAAGTTAAAGGAATCTTTGGAGTCACTTTCCTCAGTCTTTTTGGTATCTTTGATGAGTGGTTGTACTTGGTGTTAGGAACTTTCGGCCCATGGGTAGCTGTCTTGGAAAAAGATCTCCATTCTAGGCTTCATCTTTTTGTCTATATGGTCACACCATGGTTCTAGAAAGCCGTAAAAGGGGAAGTCTTTTCCCTCTTTGATGAATCGTCCATTCAAGGAGTCACCTGGAATAGTTTGGACACGGTCTAGTCTTCTCTTTGGTCGAGACTGGCGGATCATTCTGAGCTCTTGTTCTGACGGTTGATACCCCAGCCCATAAGGAGGGAAAGCCTTCTTCAATTCAGTCAGCTCAAGTATCCCTTGTTGTCTTTATCCTAGCCCCAGTCCGGGCATGAAGTCCATATTTCTGAATATTTGAATCACATTGACGTTGCTATAAGGGTCGTATTCTGGACAAACCCTTTTTTTGAAGTTGTCCCCTGCCGGAAGTAGAAGTGGTTCAACTCGGAATCCTAATAGGAGCATATCATTTGACCCGTGCTGTATCTCAAGGATTGGACTACTGGTACTTGCACTATCGACATTATTCTTGTCGTCCAAGATGGTAATGACCCGTCCGTCGGCGAAGAACTTTAATTTCTAATGGAGTAAGGAAGACACGCCCTTAATACTGTGGAGCTAAAGTCATTCTAGTAATAGGTTAAAATAGGCTGGGATGTCAATAACTTGGAATTCAATGGCAGGGTTTATAAGGCCAGCCTTTATTATAAGCTTTATGGATCCCATCACCTCCCATCGGGTATTATCATAGGCACACGGAGCAGCAAAGATTGGAGCGAGGTCACTTTCATTCAGGCCTAAATAATTGAAGGTTCTCAATGGGCAGACATTCAAGGCGGATCCATTATCGACAAGAGAGAGTGGTACAACCATCCCATAAATTCGATGGAGATGTTGAGTGCATAATCATGGTTTAGCCCAATATTGGGGATTTCTTCTTCGGAAAAGGATAGAATTCGGGTAGAGGTCAAGGATCCGACCAAATTTACCACTTCTTCTGGTGTGGTAGACGGAGGAACTGTGGGTCCAGTGAGCAACTTGATCAAAGCATTTCCATGCAACTGAAAAGACATGAAAAGCCCCCATAGAGTGATGTTAGATTGAGTTTTCTTTAGTTGATCAAGGATCTTGCTCTCCTCTAGGGTCATCTCTGGAATAGGAAGGTTTTCAAACCCCCTCTCTTTGTCATTGGCTGGTAGTGAGTTTGGGATCTGGTAATGCCTCCCTGATCTGGTTATGTGATTTACTGAAGAAGGGAAGAACATGAATCCTGTTTCCTCGTCGATCTCGGGTTGTTCTGCCACCTTATTTATTTCTCCGAGGAGTTCTTCAAATGATATCATTCCACACATTCATTTACTGGGTAAGTTTTCTCTGAAGCTCGCCCTTCATTCGAATCTTCGAATTCTTTCCCCCATCCGGTGGCAATAATTTTGTCTTTCCATATAAAGTTGATGCATTCCACAACTTCAACGGCTTCTTCATACAGGTCACCCCATTTTTTGGGGATGTGTAAGGGTGAAGGGACCAGGCGCCCCTATAGCTTCAAAGCATCGAATAACTCGATGATACTGCAAATGTTATTAGTTTGCCTGAATATTTCTACCATAATCTGGGCAACATCATCTAGGCTGACTTCATCGATTGGTACTACCCAACTATCTGACTCTCGGGCCCATTTTCGTGCTTCCAAGAACAGCGTATTGAATCTTTGGAAATCAAGGATCATTTGTGAGGGCAATTTCAGTGCGAAATCTAGGAGTTGGTTTAACACTTCTATCAATTCCATGCTTCCATTTTTAGAACGGGTACGGACAGTGATGCATGCTCTGGTAAGCAGTGAAAATTCTTGATCAACGAGGCTAGTAGGGTGTAGGAGGAAATATGGGCTAATTTGGAGAGGTTTGGGAGAGTATATGGGTGTGATTTGAGTTGAGGGATCAAATTAGAGGTTCTCTTCTAGAAAGATGCCATTGGTATGATTTGGAAGGGGGTTATGAGTAGTGTTTGGCTTAGGATTGGCTGGTGGGGCGATGGTACCCCAGTCAATTAGACCTTGGATTATGTTTATGCCTTGAAGTTTCTTGGGAGTGGATTTGGCAATGGACTAGGATCCAAAGGTTTGATAAGGTTTCGTCTTAACAAGGCTTGATAGACTTTGGAGAGGGGAGCATGGATCTCGGTGTATTCCTTTTGGACCGGGACAAGGCGAATTTTTAGCGCCCATGATGTGGTTGGTTGAGAGATGTTGTTGATGGTTGAGACTGCAGCACTGACAGGCTTGCCATATTTTTTAGGGGTGAACTGTCAGGACACCTTCTTTGGGTCAACTTCTATTTTTGCAAGACTTTCCTCGATTTCTACTCCTGGTTCTCTGAGAGATCGGAAGTGGGGATAGTATTGTCCTCCCATCGTTGCTCGGACATGGGGTAAGAAGTTCTTCTTTACTATGCTGATTTGTTGTTGCTCGGAAGGCCGATTGGTCATGGTTGCTGCTTTTTCCCTCCATCGGACGATGAAGTTATTGACTGATTCTCTAGGGTTCTGTTTAAGCATCTCTAAATCACGATGGGTGACCTCAAGATCTTCGTTGTATTTGTACTGTGATATGAATTCTCGGGCTACATCCTCCCAGCTACGAATTTTGGACTCTTAGAGAGACAAAAACCATCGGAGAGCGCTATCCTTCAGAGTTTGCTGAAACAATTGGGCCATCACCTCTTAAGAAGCCCCTAGTAGAGTCATGGAAGGGTGATAACTTTGGAGATGAACAATCGGGGGTACACTTCCTCTGAATTTCTCGATGTTTGGCATCTTGAACTTCTAGGGTAACCTCACTTTAGGATAAGGAGACATGTGGGTGTAGTTCATGTAATTTCCTGAGATTCTGACTTGGTCAAACTTCTTAGTGAGCATCTTGAGGTCCTCTTTGACTTTGTTCAGCTCTTCTTCCTACGGATCAATGATCATAGGTAAGTTAGTACCATGCTGGGTAAGGCTAGGCATAGGAAGTTGGACAGACGAAGACCCATTAGCAGGAGGGGCACGTGGAGCGTGATGATATTCTTTGGGAACCCAGATGGGCTCGGGTGGATCCATAGCACGAGGGAATAGGGCATCGGGCTCTTAAGGGACGGGAACCTGGTTTTATTGCATCTCTCGAATCTCATTTTGGAGGTTATCAATTTTGGACACAAGCTGAGCTAGGACTGCCATCAGATCCGACTGCACAATGGGTACTTGATCTGTGTTCTCCATGGAAAGCAAATGGATACTAGACTTGAAAGAAGTAACATGGGAACAAATGGAACTCCGAGGTGATTTGACTGAAGATCAAAGCCAATAGGGAGCCAGGCCAAGGGTTTTCGATCGACCTGAGAAGGCACAAAATGGGATTTATTTTGAGAAAAAAAGGGATGAAAATATTTTTGACATTTTATTCTTTTTTCTTTTTGAGATTGGAAAAATATTTTTGGCTTTTTGATAAAGAGAGGAGATTTTCTTTTTGGATTTTTTGATAAAGAAAGGAGAAACGGTCTTAGCATGATTATTACAATTATTATGTTTTCACATGTACTAACTCTCCTAAATGCAAAATGATATGCCGGACGGGACCCAAGCCTGGAAAAAATGAGTTTGTAATATATACAAAGCTATGGCTGGACTTGTGACTAGGCTCACGGGCAGGGTCCCATTTTAAAAATGCACGAGAATTCGGGCGACAGGCCGACCCAGAATTTCGGCAGAGTTTTGGGTTAAAACCGACAATCTTATATGTGTGTCCTAGGCTTAACACCTATATGCGGGTATGCAGTTGGTTGGGTGAATTGGAAAGGGTTCCCCCCTTTGGCGTGACTTCCATGATATACGTCTTACTCTTGCGAGCAATCGGTACGTGTGGACAAGTCATTTGATATACCTAAGTGTACGTGAATTGCCTCACCATATACCTTGTGGGGACGGTATGTGTGAGAGAGAATTCGATATGCTCGGAGTATATGAACGAGTTCCCTACGATATACCTCCCGTCATGACTTCATTCAAGCGGTACGATGCGTGAGAACCATTCAATATACATCGAAGGTACTTGGACAATGGAAGGTGAGAGTCATATCGCTTAGGCAAACTGCGCCCTGTCGGACCAACGCCTATCACGAAGTGACCCTCCAGTTACTGGGTAATATTTGGTCAATCACAATGCTCTTTGGTGATGTCATGTGAATCATGCATGATTCTCTTATTAGTATCTTATGATGAGAGTGTCTTTCTTGATTATGACAAACAGGCAGTAAAGTACAAGTACCAATGGATCACTAAGTATGGGTGATGCATGCAACATGTGGATATATGTGACCCTAAGTGCACATGGTGCGAAGTGTACATGGAGAATTTTCTACAAGTGTGTAAATAGAAGCATAAGAATGGGGTACACATGAGTAGTAAAAGGGAACATGCAAATAGGGGGATAATATAAACTAACATAACACCCATGTTGTAAGAGGGTAGTTTGGATAAGATGGAGGCGTAACCCCTTTTAAGTATGGTGATGACAAGGTTAGTTAGAAAAGCACTAGTGATTTAGACACAAGACACAAAGAGCAGTTTGGAATGTATGGAACCCATCTTCTACTCACAAATCTCTCGTGTATAACTCACAATATAATAAAGAACTTCAGAAATAACTTAGCTAGAGGGAGAGAGAAGTAAGCACCCTAGATACACCTTGGTAGGCAGGCAAAACATACTAAAACTCTCAAGGATCTCTGTTATGTATTAAAAGCTTCGTAATAAATGACAAAATGGTGGGTGACAGAACTCTCTGGTTCTTTTAATAAATCTCTCTCTAGTAAATAAATTTCTCTAGTAATAACTTTTGAACTCTCAAAAGATCATCCTTTCCTCAGAGGTGGTTGGGGTCCTTAAATAGCCCCCCACACCACCCTCGAGGCAACTTAGTCATTAAAGACTATGAAAGACATCTCTCATACTTTATGTCACGACATTAAATGCCTAATGCACTAGTTGTCTCCTATGTCATAACCATTAAATGCCAAGATATGCCTTTTGCCTAACCACTGTGTGTCAGGGGGTTGTAGTCGCAGAGGTGGCTCACCAACTATGTGACAGCCCCAAATACCACGGTGGTTTACTCAAGTGCATGTCTGACATTGTTTAGAAGGCTAGTGACATCACCCACAGTAGATGTGACATTTAAGTAGAGGGTTGTTTGGTTCATAACTCAATGCCCGATGGAACTCCAAGCTGCTCCGCTTGAGGCTCCACGGTCAAGGTCCTTCGGTGTTTTACCAGGTGTATCTAAGATGGTCAGGACAAGCCCCAACGGTGCCCCACTTCTTAATCCTCCAAACCAAATCCCTCTAAAGTTCCCACGGTGAGGTTGTTCGATACAGCATGAAAGCTCTCCCAGGCCCTGCCAAGCCTGGTCTCTCGCGAGTACCGTTCGACCTCACGCCCATTCATTATTCTCGTTACAACATTACAGTCATTACAACTCGTAGTAAATATAAACAAAGCTATAATATGGCAAAGTAACAATAAGCTAAAGTACGAGTTGCCACGCCAAGCTGCCTCACCAAGATGCCACGCTTGAGTTGCCACGCTGATCTGCCTCACCAAGATGCCACGCTTGAGTTGCCACGCTGATCTGCCTCCCCAAGCTGCCACGCTTGAGTTGCCACGCTGAGCTTATCCTCAAAACACTGTTGCTAATTGGTGGATTATCCCTAATCCCAGGATTACCTTCAGGCCCCCTCTACATTTGCCCCTTCGTGGAGGGATTTGTTGTGGGAACAAGAAGTGCCTCCATGAAAACTTCTTAATCCGATGAACCTTCTCTGTCTGGCCTGCAGCTTTTTTTCTAATGCTGAGCCTCAACCGTTCCAGCTTGAATATCTGAAATTCTCCCGAAGGACCTGCTAATATTCTTCCAGTAATGTTCGAAAAAGCGAAAAATTCTCCCCGATGTAACTGAGTCATAACTAAACAACGTTTGAGCTTCTGTCGAGGGGACATCGTTGCTTTTTTGAACCATTGGGACACCTTCTTCGTTGGGGGGGGGGGGTTATTGGATATGTCAGAGAAAATCTTGGCGCCCAAAACTCAATCTTTCTTAGGAAGGTAACGGTGGTTGTTCCCTAGGTGTCACTTCATTAATTGATGGCAGTTCCCCAGGTGTCACGTCATTGAATGACGTAGCGTTGTCTTTTCCATGTCAGAACACTTCCCAAAGTGCCACGTGTACATTTGAAATGATTGCAGGCGGCCACACACGTGCAATGGTGGGAAACTTAAACGACGAACTTTAAAAATTAAACGGCCAAATCACTTAAAACCATTCTTTTTCTTGCTTTCCCACTACCTGCTTCAAATTTCCTTCGTTTTTTAGAGAGAGAGAGAAATAGCTTGCATTGTTGATCGTCTGAAACCTCTATTGCTGTTCGAGCTTGTGCCATCCTGTTCTTGCTCTCATCTTCTTCGCCACCTCCTGTGGTTGTTCTTCCGCCATTGTCGTACTCAGGCTCCTCTGACTCAAGGTTGTTTTTTGTTTGCTATAATAATCTGTCATGGCGTCTCAAAGTTACCCCACCATCTCTTCAACCAGTGCGCCGCCTGCTACTGCTGTTGCCACCACTACTGGTGCCTCTGCCTTGGACGCTGTTCGTCGTGAACAGTTAAGGTTTTATCGTCGCTCTCCCATTTTTGGCGAAGGTGATTGCTTTGCTGCTGCTTGCAAGACTGTCAATTTTGAATGCAAGTTTGAGACCTTAGTGCTGGGTGACGAGGAGGAAGAACCCTCGAAGTGGGGCTTTCTTCCTCCAGAGGGGACTCTCCGGTTTCGTCTGGAGCGAGGGGACTTCCAATGGTCCCAAATTGACTTCGAAGCACCAGGTGGTTCTCCTGCCCATTTTGCTGCTTGGAACTCTCACATGGTGAGTTCCTATGGTGATATTTTAAGTAAGATTGGCCTTCAACGGGCCAAATGGTTTGGTGAGTTTACTCTCTCTAAAAATAATGTTGCTCTCCCCATTATTGTTTCTCGTTGGAACGTGACGACTCACACATTTATTGCTGCGTGGGGCGAGTTCACGATAACCCTAGAAGATGTCTGCGAGCTTCTGGGGCTCGAAGCAACAGGTCATGAGCCTTATACCGATGAGCCTCTCGACGCCGAAGAGACTGCTGACCGTTTGGCGTTGGACCGAATATGCCGAAGTTGCATCTGTTCTTCAAACAAAGCTACCTTCACTCCGCTGATTAACTATTTCTTCAAGGGTTCTAGTGAAGGTAGTTCTTCAATTTCAACGGATGCCCCTGGCCAAGGTACTTCCTTAGAGCTCCCTGCTTACATCCTTGTGATTCTTTCCCGTTTTCTTTTGACGAGAAAACCAAACGATCAGCCCCGAAGGGACCTTATCAACATATCCCTTCGTTTGGCCCGGGGCATCAAACTTCCTTTGGCTGCAATTGCCCTAGGGTCCCTCTACACCTGGCTTGACAGAACGTTGTTCGACATGGAACGATCACTTGGCCGTTATAACCTGGCCAATTTTGCTAACAGCGTCCTTCTAACCAGCTTTCTTTACGTGCGCTTTCCTGTTGTGGCGGCCAAGGCCAACCGTCCTCCTTCTGGGGAAACCATTCTGCCCCCACGCTCTTACATTTATCACAAGAGGCAGAGCCGAAAAGAGCTGATCGCCTCAATTGATCGTTTTGAGGACTTTGTTATGAGGCCTTACGGAGAGGACGCCTTTGTTCATACTTACGATTTCTTTCAGCACGAATCCAGGGTGGTACAGGTGGGGGTAGACATTGAAGATCCTCAGTTAGCCTTGGTGCTTCTCCTTTCTCCGGGGTATCTGCCTTCCTACACCGAGTGGGGATATTCCAGCGAACATTACAACCCCAATCGGTGTAGTCGTCAATTTGGGTTTGATCAGGGGGCTCCTCGCTCAGTTTTACGATCCTCAAACCCAAAGGTTAGCTTTAGCGAGGCATGTTCCTTATTTTCCTCCACTGCTGCGTGGGGGATAAGTGAATCAATGGCTGGGAGAGTCACCATTCCCTCCAACAAGAGGCAAGGGAATGTGACCAGTCTATTTGTCACGAAGTTCTGGCCGAGACAACTGGCTAACATTGCTGAATTCATAGATGGCGAGCCTGTGTACCCTCCAGTTCTTTCATTTTCTGCGTTGGAGCTGGGACTCAAAGGCAACTCCGTTCTGGGGATTGAGTTCCCTCTAAGCAAAACCCCTAAGAGGCCTTCCGAAGAGCTACCTCCATTATGCCCCATGACTCCCACTGCCATATCCAAAGCGAAAAGTGCTGGGGTATCCAGGAAGACTGCTCCTTCGACTAGAGCTACTGCTGATGAAGGGTCTTCGCAGCCGTCGACCAAGAAGGCCAAGAGTGGGGTGGCTTCCACGAAAAAGACAAAGTCCAAATCCCAGACTCCTGTGGCAGCCCTTCCCATAGCCTCCGTTCCTCCTCCCATGTCTCCTGAAAGGGCCGAGAGGTTAAGGAGGGAGGCGCAAGCTGAGGTATATCGGGTGAATGCAGAGTTTCAACGGCGCGCTGTCGTCGTTCCTCCCTCGGTTGCCTTCCCCACGATCGTCGTCGATCCCACTGAGCCAGCTGCAAGGAGGAGAAAAGGTTCGAAGGTTCCTCAAGCCACTGGCAGTGACGTGACAAGGCTGAGGAGGAAGACTTTAGGCACCAAGTCCCAGCGGAAGCAAGCTTCCCCGGTGCAAGCTTCTTATTCTTCTTCCCAATCTGAGGTATGTACACTTATCTTGTTCTCTTTTCTTCTTTGGTTAGAGCAAGCCGGATTTGCTTATATATATTGTTCTTAACTACTTTGGTGCAGGGACTTAAAGAAACGGGGCCTCGTTCTCCTAGCCCCCCAAGTCCCCCCATTAGCCGTTTCGTGGGCGGTCGCTGTGGGGCCATCTCATCCGATACGACCCCACCCCGTTCGCCGATGACCGGGTTTACTTACGCCCGTCGTTCAATCTCACGACGGGCGAGGGAGGAAGTTGGGGAGGATGAGGTTATAGAGCCCATGGATGTCTCTTCGCCACCAGAGACAACACAATCTGAGATGCCTACTCCAGTCCCCTCTGGCTCACTGGCTTCCTCTAAGGCTGTTCTCCCCATCGTTCTGGTTGCTGCAGGTGATCCTGAGGTAATTATTTCATATTTAAATTTGTTTGATCTGGCATTCCTTCTCTTTCACCCCGTTCTGTGTGCTGAATTTAGGATGTTGGTTGCCCTAGGTCGAAGTATCCTCGCTGCTAGCAAACATTCTTCGTCCAACGGTGCTGGCGAGACCTCTGACCACAGTGCCCCTTTTCAACGTTCTGACTGAGGTAAGTTATTCTTGGATACATTTCGCCCTTTTTTCTGTATTTGTTCCTCTTTACTAACATTGGCTTTTATATTGCAGCTTTCTCCTGATCTTTCACCACCCTCATCTATTCCCGATGAACCCCTTGCTCTTGCTTTGGTACCTTATGTGGGCGAGGGAACTATGCCGATGGTTGAGGTTTCTGGGGCCAGAGACCCCGTTGAGGCTGATGAGGTAACAAGTCCCCTCCCAACGATTCCTGCCACTTTAACCTCCGTGATGACTCCCACTCCTGCCCCTGTTATGATTCAGGTACTTTCTTAATTCTCTGCATAAACTCCTTCTTATAATAGTGACTTAACAACGAAAACGTTTGTTAAGATTTTTATATAATCTCCACCTTATAACGGTGACTTAACAACGAAAACGTTTGTTAAGATTTTTATATAATCTCCACCTTATAACGGTGACTTAACAATGAAAACACTTGTTAAGATTTTTATACAATCTCCACCTTATAACGGTGACTTAACAACGAAAACGTTTGTTAAGATTTTTATATAATCTCCACCTTATAACGGTGACTTAACAACGAAAACGTTTGTTAAGATTTTTATATAATATCCACCTTATAACGGTGACTTAACAATGAAAACACTTGTTAAGATTTTTATATAATCTCCACCTTATAATGGTGACTTAACAATGGAAACACTTGTTAAGATTTTTATATAATCTCCACCTTATAACGGTGACTTAACAATGGAAACACTTGTTAAGATTTTATATAATCTCCACCTTATAACGGTGACTTAACAACGAAAACGTTTGTTAAAATTTTTATATAATCTCCACCTTATAACGGTGACTTAACAATGAAAACACTTGTTAAGATTTTTATATAATCTCCACCTTATAACGGTGACTTAACAACGAAAACGTTTGTTAAGATTTTTATATAATCTCCACCTTATAACGGTGACTTAACAATGAAAACACTTGTTAAGATTTTTATATAATCTCCACCTTATAACGGTGACTTAACAATGAAAACACTATAATCTCACTGTTTCTTATATCTCTTCTCAGGTTGCTCAGGAGGATTCCTCACCAGCGCTTTCACTTATGGGCACACCACGTCAGGAACCTGCTGTTTCGGAAGAATCTGACCAGGCTGACCAAGGTTCCACGACTGGTGTTGAGGCCGAAAGTGAATCTGGGTGCGAATTGCCTCTCCCTGACTTAACTCCTCCTGCCTTTTGCCTAATGGTGCTTCACAATTCTCCCCAAATGCTTGTGAGCCATCGCTTGGTGATTGAGCAGTTGGTGAATCATCACCCCGAGACCTTCACCGTGGACTGCCTACGGTCCAATATTTCCGTGATGAGTTATTGAATGCAAGGCATGGCAATCGTTGTTGCTGAGATTGCCAATACTCCCACTTCCAGTGTAACCCGAGCCCTCATTAATCAGTTTCTGGGTTTTCTGAAGGAATTGGGTCGTGACGGTTTCCGTTTCGACTGGCTTATAGCGTATTTGAAAACTTTGAAGAGTCAGCAGCTGATCGACCAGAGGGAACTGTTGAGGAAGCACCAGGAGGACCAACGGGCTGAGGAAGTTAAGTTAGCTGAGCTGGCACCTCTTTTGGAATCAGCGGATGAAGAAATAAAGAATGCCGAAGAGGCTCTGCGTTTGGCCAAACTGAAACGGGAGAGACTTCTTATTGAACGCGCACAGGTGCAAATCAGGCTAGAGGTTGCTGTCAACGCTCAAAGCTCCTTTGCGTCAGCTTCTTCGGGCCTTCTTGGGGATTTTTTCTCTTCCCCGGACCTATGGTTCCTTTTAGGGTAGCAAACTCTTGTATATATTTTCCTTCTTCGTCCATTTATGTAATTCTTGGGCAGTAGTTCCCAATTTTTTTTGTAATGTTCTTTTGTTTATTGAATGAAAGAATGTATATTTTCCCGTTTTATCTTTGAGTTGTGACTGCTTTCATATCGGTGTCTATACTTCACGTCATCAATAAAACTTGTATATTCATAATCAAAGACCAGATACATCGATGGTACAAACTTAATTGTTTACACATGATAGACTTTCAACCATTTATTATTAATTTTGAATGGCTTGTCTTCCTCCAACTTAGAAATTAAGCAATAACCTGAATCATGAGCTTCCTTCACGACGAAAGGTCCCTCCCAATTGGCTGCGAATTTTGGCAGAGGAAGTCCCCTAATGTGTTTCACCGCTGCTTTCAAAACGAGATCCCCCTCTACGAACCTCCTTGGTCTTACCAGGTTGTCATATGCCCTAGAGAGCTGCCTTGTATACATTTGAAAATGTTGCATTGCGTTGTCTCTGTGTTCATCCAATGCCTCCAGCTGCACATGCCTGTTCTGAGGGAGCATGCTACTTCGCAAGGCGTATCGAGCAGAGGGAACCTCCAACTCCACTGGAAGGATTGCCTCAGCCCCGTAGACAAGGGAGAACGGAGTTTACCCTGTGGGCTTCCTCTTTGTCGTTCGATAGGCCCACAACGCTGCTGGTATCTTGTCATCCCACGATCCTGGAAAGTCCTCCATTGTTTTAGCCAGGATATTAACCAGAGTTTTGTTAGTTGCCTCGGCCTGACCGTTCCCCTTCGGGTATGCCACCGTTGAAGTGTGATGAACGATGGAATACTTGTCTGTAAGCATCGTTACTTCTGAGTTGACAAAGGGAGTCCCATTATCTGAGAGAATAACCTTTGGGATCCCAGAACGGCAAATGATATACTCTCTGATGAAGCTACTCACTACCCCAGCCGTTGCCCTTCTGAGTGGTATTGCTTCAGCCCATTTTGTAAAGCACTCTGTTGCTACCAGTATCCATATCTTGCCCCTTGACGAAGGGTGTATCGCCCCCACGAGGTCGAATGCCCAAGTTTGGAAAGGATAAGGCGTTGCCAGAGAATGTAAGTCCACCGATGGGGCATGGATCATATTTCCATGAAGTTGGCAAGCTTTGCATTTTCGAACAAATTCGGCAGAGTCTTTCTCCATCGTTGGCCAATAATATCCCAACGTCATCAGCTGATCATATAACTTGGCCCCTCCTATGTGAGCTGGGTCATGGGCTTGTTTGAGGACCTCAGTTGCCTCTTCTTTCGTGATGCAACGCAATGGCTTGTTGAAGTACCCCCTTCGATAAAGCTTCCCCTCTTGGATATAGAACCTTGGGGCCCTTCGCTTCAGTCCCATCGCATCCACTTTATCCGTTGGGACCGTTCCATCTTGAATAAAGTCGATATAGGGCTGCCTCCAATCTGTTTGGGCTTCTATGAAATGGCACCCAGCTGCTTCGAAAAATAGCTGACACTTATCACAATTCCGTTGTAGTTCTGCCGCATCCTGTTTCATTCTAGGCCAAAAATATCCCCCTCTTTGAATTATTCTATAGAGAGGTATCTCAGTTGTTTCGCAATGCTCCTCATGTGTTCTCTTCAACCTCCGCTATGCTTCCTCTGGCCCAATGCATCTCGATAACCATCCCCCTGCATTTCTGTAGTAAAGATTTCCCTGGTTTGTAAAGTATTGGGCTAACTCTCTTAGTCCCATAACTCCTTCCCCGGATTCCAGTTGCTTCCTGATCTCTCCTCTCCAATCCGCGTCTCCCTCCATTGGTAGTATTGACTGTACCACCGAAGGAGCTGTCCTTCGTTGGATTGTAACGATAGTCGTATCGCTCCTCATGACCACCTTTTGAGCAATAGTGGCATAAACGTCTGGATGACGGTTCATCGTTCTGGGATGTCTTCTGATTTTGGTCCGGTGGAACTGGCTGAGGAGCCTTTGAATGATCGTTCTGTACGGTGCCAAACTCATGTGCTTCAACGCATATTCTTCGTTAACTTGCTGAATTACTAAGTTCGAGTCACCCTTGATGCAGAGAGAACTAATTCCCCTTCGAAGAGCCTCCAGCAACCCTAGCACTAACGCTTCGTATTCTGCTTCTTTATTGGAGCAAGGGAAATCTAGTTTGTAGGAAAGGCAAATCTCCTCTGTTCCTTTTGAAAGGATAACCCCTGCCCCTCCTTTTTTCTCTGCCGAAGACCCATCAAACTGCATCGTCCATTCCTCATCGGTTGCATCCAGATAGTTGGCTTGCAAGTCGTCTCCCAGAATGTCTTCTTTAGGTGGTTCAAATATTCCAGATGGAAAGATTGCCAACAGATCGGCATACGCCTGGCTCTTGATGGCATGAGGAATCACACACTTTAAATAATATTCGGAGAGAATAAGGAACCACCTAGCTGCCCTGCCAATCAAGATAGTTCTAGCCAACAAATACTTAATAGGATCACATCTAGTTACAATATGAATTGTAAAAGACAGCATATAATGTCTAAGTTTTTGTGCTACAAAGACTAAGGCCAAACAATGCCTTTCTAGGCTATTATATCTAATCTCTGGCCCATGTATGATCCTACTGAGGTAATACACCGGCCGTTCTTGCCCGTCAATCTCTTGTGCCAGTAAGGCTCCAACGGACCTTGTAGTTGAGGTGAGGTACAGCTGCAACGGTACTCCTGCCTGCGGAGGAACCATGATTTGTGGTGAAACGAGCAGCTTCTTCAACTCATCGAGAGACTCCTGGTGGTCCTTTTCCCATCTGAACTTTGTGTTTTTTCGTAGTAGTTGCATCAATGGGTGTGTTACCTCGGCCAATCCTGGTACAAATCTTCTGAGGTAGGAGACTTTTCCGAGGAAGCTTTTTAGCTCCTTCGCCGTTCTTGGGCACGGCATTTCTAAGATCGCGCGTTGTTTATCCTGGTCCATCTGCACCCCTTGTCGATCAACCACAAAGCCTAGAAACTTCCCGCATGTTACTCCAAAAACGCACTTCAATGGGTTCATCCTTAATTTATACTTCCTACATCGAGTAAACACCTTCTTTAAGTTGTTTAGGTGGGACTCCTCCTTCTTCGATTTGATGACCAAATCGTCCACATAGAATTCTACAAATTTGTGGAAGAAATCGTGGAAAATGGCCATCATTGTTCTTTGATAAGTAGCTCCCGCGTTCTTAAGTCCAAACGGCATTACTTTGTACATGAAATTGCCCAACGGGGTTCTGAATGCCGTTTTCTCTGCTTCTCCGGGGTCCATTTTGATTTGGTTGTACCCTACGTACCCATCCATGAAGCTATACATCTCATGCCCAGCCGTGGCATCTATCAGGCTATCAATGGAGGGTAGAGGGAACTCATCTTTGGGGCAAGCCCTATTCAGATCTCTAAAATCCACACAGATCCTTATTTGGCTCTTGTCCTTCTTCCCTACTGGCATAATGCTAGATAGCCATAGGGGATGCTGTATTGGTTTGATGAATCCTGCTGCTAACAAACGCTGAACCTCTTCCTTAATCTTCAAGTCCAACTCAGGTTTATAAGTCCTTGTTGCCTGTTTCACCGGGATGGCTGAAGGCATCACGTTTAACTTGTGGCAGCTCACTTCCTCATCTAGCCCTTCTATTTCGGTATACTTCCATGCAAAGACATCTATGAACTCCCAAATTAGCCCAACCAAGGCTTCTCGTTTCTCCTTATCGAGATCCTTCGCGATGAAGATGGGCCTTGGGTCTTCCCCTTCTCCTGCTAAGTTCAACTGCTCCAACTCTTGTGCCTGGGGCCTTGGTTGATTTGCCATGTAGTCTGGTTCTTCGGCGACCTCCTCCACGAACTCCTGTATGTTGGAGTTGTCTATCACCATACACTGTCCCTGCTGATCCACCAAGAAACACTCATATAACGGGTCATCCCCATCCTCCGTCTCTTCGGCCGCCCTCTCACATCGTTATAAATGGTATACCACCTTCCCCTCTTCAGTGACCACCTTCTTGCATTGCCTGTTGGTAACTGTTGCCACGGCCTTCCTCTTCCTCTCTCTCGAAGCCTCAGCGATTCTTCCCCCTGAAAAGCGACTCAGCACGCTCTGCCGTTGGACCTCGTGCTCCATAGGATCCACTCTAAGCTTTACTTTGTTTTTGAGCTGCCTTGTGGTACTTTGAGGTCGAGGGATCACCTGATGGGTTTCTTCGATCCTTACCCCTTCGTTACTCGTGGCTTCTTTACTTTGCTCGTTCAGAGGCCCCATTCTATCTTTGATCGAGGGAACCCATGCCCCCTCCATTCTTCTCATTAGGACTCGAGCGTCCTCTTCCAACTCCGTATAAAAGGCCGCATCTACAAAGTGAGCTTCCTCGATAGCAAAAGGCCTTTTTGTAGCCCTAATGATCACTTCTGTTCCTTTGACATTCGCCTTGGCTCATTGATGATATGTTGAAGGAACTAAACCTTGATTGTGCATCCACACTCTTCCTATTAGTAGATGATAGGAAGTTGCACTTTCTATTACATGGAACTTGATCCCATTACAATTCCCACATTCACATACCCAATGGATTTGGAAGATTGGTTGTCATACCCTGAAATTACCAGAGGCATGGGGACCAACCTTTCTTCTGGGATATCAGCTGCGTGGAAGGAGTTGATCGGCATAATGTTGATGGAAGCGCCCCCATCCATAAGCGTTCTTGCAAAACTAACCCCATTGATAATGGCCGTCACATACAAGGGCCTGTTATGAGGGAACCTTACAGCTCTATCTGCATCACTGAAGGTCACCTCTGATAGGATCTTTTTCACCAGCCTCGCCATGGGTCCCCTCCATTTCAACGAGGGAACCGCGTCCTTCCTCGCGATGTTTAGGATCGCCTGAGTTATTTCCAGTCTGCTCTCCTTTGGTATCCCCACCTGATCGAAGAACCAAACGAACTTTGGGGATTTTGAAACTGCGCTGTACTCAACGACTGCCTCTATTTCCTCGCCCTCAACGCTGTATACGTCTTCCACGTCTTTAGCGCTTGCTTCATCGTAGGCTAAAACTACGTTAGCCATTCCTGTGGTGCAACATTCCAGAGTTTCTTCGAATTCCCTTTGCCTCATTGTTGACCTTCCTTCTCCTCTTTCCGCCTCATCGTCGTAGGCCGTCACCAAGTTGGCCCCATGTGCTGGAAGCGGGTTGTTGTTAATGTTTTGTGGGGGGATCTGCAGCGTCCCTGCCTTCATGTACTTGTCAATGATTCTTCTTAGTGTGAAGCAGCTCTCTGTCGGGTGCTGGATCTTTCGATGAACCTGACAATATCTAGGATCCGCCTTCATTGCATCATCGGGTTCCTCCGAAGGAACACCTTTTGGCAGGTAGACCGTTCCACCTTGGACCATGGCGTTATAACAACTCACCGCCTCTTCTATCGTGCATGGTAACGGTGGTGGGTCTTCTCTATCCCTTCCAAACTTCCTTTTGTTGTCCTTCTTCGCCGCCTTACCCCCATCTGTTCCTTCGGTGTATCCCACCCGTGGGGGTTAAGGCCTTCCTCCCCCAGGTTGCATCGGCTGTCTGAACATCATAGGCACCACCACCGGGTTTGGTCGTACGACCAATGAGATGTTCCTTGCAGATTTTAAGAACGCCAAAAAAGTTCCCTCACGCGTCTCATTGATGAGATGGCAGATGTACTCCGGGAGTAGTCCTTCGGCACAGATTTGTAATAGTTTGGATTCCTTGGCCTCCTCTCTCACGTCCAGAGACCTTTCCCTGAACCTCCGAACGTATGCCACCACGTCTTCTCCTGGTCGTTGCTTCTCTCTCCCTAGTTGGGTCAAAGTGAATTCATCCTCTGCTAGAAAGAACTTTTGGACAAACAGCACATGCATCTCTTCCCATGTGGAAACACTTTTAGGGGCCAAATGAGAATACCACGTGTATGCTTTATCGGTTAGGGATTTGGAAAACTCCCTCAACCTGAGTTTCTTGTTGTTGCAATGCGCCCCTAGGTGCTCAATAAAACGTTTAATGTGCTCTTTCGGATTCCCACCCTTCCCTGTGTATTTTTCAAAGATGGGGGGGATATAATCCCTCGGGTAAGGCTCATCGTTGTATTCCTGAGGATAAGGTTTCCTAAAGTCATCATAGACTGAAGCTACCTCGCCTATAGACTGTGAGGAAGCCTGCACAAACTTTAACATCTCCTTTTGCATTTCTCTCCTCATTTCCTCCATGGGCGATGGGGCAACAACCAATGGGGGTGTTGGCTGAATGACCATAACAGTTGGAGCCATCATTACGGCTGGCGCCGTTGATACTCCGGAGATTCCCATTGTCGGATTCACAACGGAGGGTATGCTTGCCGGGGCTGCTCCCGTTGTACCTGCGCCCGGTGGAACCGTTGAAGCTGCCCCTGGTGTTACGAAGGAATTGGCCTCAAGTCCTCCCAGCACCGTTGAAGCTGCAGGAGTTTGTAAAAACTCATAGAACTTGCTCATGAGGAGGGTCATCTGGGCAGGTCCCAGCCCAGCGCTCGTGGAAGCCTGCGTCACTCCTTGAGCGCCCGTTGTTGTCTGAACTGGGGGCACTTCTATTCGAGGAGCTCCGTTCCTTAAAGCCTCCAATTCTACCGCTGCTTGCTCTTCACTGTGTTGGATATCATCAAAGTTGAGCCTTCGATTAACGTTATCTTGCGCCATAATCCTTCCTTAGAAGAATGCCTCCCCAGCAGAGTCGCCAAATGTAAGAGGGTAGTTTGGATAATATGGAGGCGTAACCCCTTTTAAGTATGGTGATGACAAGGTTAGTTAGAAAAGCACTAGTGATTTAGCCACAAGACACAAAGAGCAGTTTGGAATGTATGGAACCCATCTTATACTCACAAATCTCTCGTGTATAACTCACAATATAATAAAGAACTTCAAAAATAACTTGGCTAGAGGGAGAGAGAAGTAAGCACCCTAGATACACCTTGGTAGGCAGGCAAAACATACTAAAACTCTCAAGGATCTCTGTTATGTATTAAAAGCTTCGTAAAAAATGACAAAATGGTGGGTGGCAAAACTCTCTGGTTATTTTAATAAATCTCTCTCTAGTAAATAAATTTCTCTAGTAATAACTTTTGAACTCTCAAAAGATCATCCTTTCCTCAGAGGTGGTTAGGGTCCTTAAATAGCCCCCCACACCACCCTCGAGGCAACTTAGTCATTAAAGACTATGAAAGACATCTCTCATACTTTATGTCACGACATTAAATGCCTGATGCACTAGTTGTCTCCTACGTCATAACCATTAAATGCCAAGACATGCCTTTTGCCTAACCACTGTGTGTCAGGGGGTTGTAGTCGCAGAGGTGGCTCACCAACTATGTGACAGCCCCAAATACCACGGTGGTTTACTCAAGTGCATGTCTGACATTGTTTAGAAGGCTAGTGACATCACCCACAATAGATGTGACATTTAAGTAGAGGGTTGTTTGGTTCATAACTCAATGCCCGATGGAACTCCAAGCTGCTCCGCTTGAGGTTCCACGGTCAGGGTCCTTCGGTGTTTTACCAGGTGTATCTAAGATGGTCAGGACAAGCCCCAACGGTGCCCCACTTCTCAATCCTCCAAACCAAATCCGTCTAAAGTTCCCACGGTGAGGTTGTTCGATACAGCATGAAAGCTCTCCCAGGCCCTGCCAAGCCTGGTCTCTCGCGAGTACCGTTCGACCTCACGCCCATTCATTATTCTCGTTACAACATTATAGTCATTACAACTCATAGTAAATATAAACAAAGCTATAATATGGCAAAGTAACAATAAGCTAAAGTACGAGTTGCCACGCCAAGCTTCCTCACCAAGATGCCACGCTTGAGTTGCCACGCTGATCTGCCTCACCAAGATGCCACGCTTGAGTTGCCACGCTTGAGTTGCCACGCTGAGCTTATCCTCAGAACACTGTTGCTAATTGGTTGATTATCCCTAATTCCAGGATTACCTTCAGGCCCCCTCTACACATGTAAATAGAGTCTAGTCCTAAAAAAAAATTCCCCAGCAGAGTCGCCACTGTGGGCATCACCCGATCCTGATCCTCGCGGCGGGCGGGCGGCACCATGGAGGATCCTAGGTCCCGTGCGTCCCTCTCGGGAGCGCTTCGGCCGACGTCATTTGGGTGAGGTGAAAGATGTAGAGAGATTAGAGTCGTCAGTCTATTTTACTCAAAACAGACAAAAGAAAGGGATCCATCCTGAAGGACATCATCCAAAGACATACTGATGCATACGAAACCAAAATGATTCAACAAGGGTCCGGAGGCTAAGTTACGAAATGGGAAGGTGTTAGGCACCCATTCCGCCCTTTCAGTCGCTCATGGATTTTTATTATTTTACTTTATTTTCCCCGTGATATGTGTGCATGTGTATATATAGTGGAGATAGGAATCCTCTACTTGTATCATGGAAGAGATAAAGTGATTTATCCATAGGAAGGTATACAAATAATATTAGAAAATAGGATTTACGCGATTATCCTTATGTTGATCGTTATGATGGAACGATAATGCATGAAAAATAATATGCCACTAAGAACAAATATATGTATATATATATAATATAAGAGAGTGGAGTTTAGAGAAGATAGAAAATGAGAGAAAAAGTAAAAAATAGGACTCGAGTCTCGGGTTTTACCCCGAGACGCGTACGTAGCCTATAGAGGCATCAAAGTCCACATAGTTCGCATGAAAAATGAGGGGCGAGGTTTATCCCATAAATCCATCCGGGGGATTCTCTTATTTGTGTGTGCGTGTGTGTAAAAAAGTGTTTTAGTTATGAGAAAAGTGTAAGAAAGTTTGAGAATTCCCGTTTGGAATTTATGAGTAAACCCTATTTTTCTTATTTTTTGGGTTTTTATTTTCATGAAAATAAAAGATGTGCAATAGTACTAAATAAAAAGTATATTAGGATGTGTGAGAGGAGATAATGAAAGTGCTAACTAATAAAACAAGGTATTGCGAATTTATGAGAATTTAAGAAGAGAGTTGAGAAAATTGGACCTTCTTGAAGAAATTGAGCTTGATCTTGAATGCTGGAGAGCAGCCCTTAGACCTGGATGATGATGGAGGGTAGTGAATTCACCAAGTTTGATGAAAAGGATGATGAAAAGTGAAGGTTGGAAAGGGATTTGGGTGTGGAAATCACGCTGACTTCGAGAGAGGTTTTCTGGATTTGCTGAGAGTGATCTCGATCAGATCTGGGCCCTCCTTGCAAGTGAGGTCAGGCCTCCTTTTTATAGGCCCAGGGCTTTGCCGATCGGCATAGTCCTGTTCCTGCCAATCGGCAGGTGCGTTTAGGCACACTGTCTATAGGCAGGGTCTAGACCTGTCGTTTGCCAGTGTCTTTCAGGCCTTTTTGGGAAAATCGGCCGCATAAAGTAAACTGTTGACCAGAATCATGCACGGGGTGAACCGTTGGAAAGGTAATTTAGAGGCCTTCGAAAGTCCTTTAGACTGCTCCCGAGTTTGGGAGTTGACTTTGGGTTAAATATGGCTCGGAAGAATTTATCAGTCTGTTGGTCGGGGAATCATCGAACACAAACGAAACGTTCATCGGCATACGCACGGGGTGGAATGTTTGTAAAGTTAGGAGATGTACTTCGATATTCCAAAGAGTTTGATCCGGTTTGGGGAGTTAACTTTGGTCAACCGGGCCCTGGAAGCATTCGGTGACCGCTCGAAGTAAAACGAATTGTTCGTCTGTACCGTAAGTCAGAATCGCGTACGGGATGGACCGTTGGAAAGGGGTTTCAGTGCCCTTCAAAGATTCATTCAGTCTCGGTTGAGTTTAAGAGTTGACTTAGGTCAAACGGAGCCCGGGAGTGCCTAGTGGCCTCTTGATTGAGTTTCGGGGAAAACAGGTCGTTCATACACATGGTAAGTCAGAATCGTACACGGGATGGACCGTTGGAAGGGGATTCAAGGCCCTTAGAAGATTCATTCAGTCTCGATCGAGCTTAATACTTTGACTTTTGGTCAAATGGAGCTTGAGAGTTCCCGATGGCTTCTAGGTCAATACTCGGGGTATGATCTAGGTTTATAGTGATGAACAGAGGTGCTAGGGACCTAAAGAGAGTTTATGGGGTAATAGAATGGGGTGTCTACAGTAGGTGAGATTACATTCTTCCTTGCTCTCCAAGTTCATCATATAAAGGATGGGATGTTCATATCCTAATCCATGTATGCTAGATACCTAGTAAAGAAATTTGGTTTAGACTCCGCTAAGCATGCATGTACACCTATGAGTACTTCTATCAAGCTTAGTAAGGACACTTCAGGCAAGAATATAGAGCAAACCTTTTATCAGAGTATGATAGGTAGTCTTCTCTACTTAACTACCAATCGTCCCGACATAGCCTTTCGTGTTGGAGTCTGTGCGCGATATCAGGCATCCCCGAAAGAGTCACACTTACTCGCTCTAAAACGTATTATCAAATACGTAAGTGGGAATCTCTCATATGGTATTTGGTATTCTTTTGATATCAATGACCGTTTATCCGTATATTCGGATGTCGATTGGGCTGGGGATGTAGATGGTTGTAGGAGCATTATGGTCGGTGTTTCTATTTTGGTTCTGCTCTTGTCTTCTGGATGAGCAATAAATAAAACTCCATCTATTTGTCCACTGCGGAGGCTAAGTACATCGCCGCTGGGAGTTATTGCACGCAACTCTTGTGGATGAAGCAGATGCTGGAGGATTATGGGATTTGACAGAACACCATGACCATTTCCTGTGATAACACGAGTGCGATACACATATCCCACAATCCAGTCCAACATTCACGCACAAAGCACATCACGATACGCGGTCACTTTATACGTCAGTTAGTTGAGGGGAAAGTCGTATCCCTGAGTTTTGTACCCACCGACCTTCAGTTAGCCGATATATTCACGAAGCCTTTAGGTGCCCTTAGATTTAAGAGTCTTAGGAAGTCTTTCGGAATTTGCACAGTTGATTGAGGGGTTGGTTCATGTCTAGGATAGGATGCACTGTCATGTTCATATCATATGATTCCTATTCCTAGGTTGTATCATTTGTTTTATTATTGTTTTATTTTTTTACCAAAAAAAATCCAAAATTTTTTTATAAAATTTTGAAAAATCACAAAAAGATGTTTGTATTTTATTTGCACCTTTTATGGATGAGAATTTAAGATAGCCAAGTCACAAATTTCATTCCATGTATCCACGTGACTATTTGATAGTGATTTGAGATGCTACATCATTGCATCCATGTGATTTACATCGTTTGGAGTCTTTGAGGTGTGATTAGTGATATCTTTATACATGTTTGACTCCTATCTCCTTTATTGCACACATGCACCACTATATTTGATTATTGTACTTTTCTATCACATATTGTCTTGAGTGTTTTCATCTCAACTCTGTCTATATAACGTACAATATGCGATAAAACTTGACAAGATTGGAATGCATGTTAAAATCGTTTCGTGAGATATTGTGTTTTTTAACGGTAAAGGGCTACGAAAGGTTCTTATCTAGCCTTTGCGATCAATCCACCGTTAAATCGGACCTAAAAAATTGAGGAATTTTATTATCCGAGGTCCAGAGAGGTTAAAAGAGCCCGAAAAAATTTAAATGCAATAAAAAGCAATACATGCTAAATATGGGCCATTAGGTTTCACCATCAATTCTCCAAAGTTTGAGAATTTAGATCACCTCTATTCAAAATATAAATCTGAGGGAGTTTGTTGGAGAATATAAACGGGTTTTCACTTCCTTAAAAGTCCTGAAAAAGCATTCAATTATTTTGGATGTTATTGGTGTGGAAATCACTTTGAGCTTTGATTTGTTGATTTGATTGAGTCAATGTCTCATATTTCCATTTTTCACACCTAATGAAGATGTTGAGTTCATCCGTTAGGAGTATCCAATATTCATCGTGCACGTATTTCATGTTTTTATGCATTGATTTTCCTATCGAATTTGATCAAACCCCTTCATTTACGCTATCATCGACTTGGTTGTTTTTATGTTTGTTCATGGTGTGATTCTTTGTTTGTATATTCTATGTGAAATTTTTTTGAAAAATTAAAAAATAGAAGCTTCGTAACTTGTGACATTCTGCATTTGCTTTTATTTCTCATATCTGTCTATTTTGGGACATAATAAAAAGGGGGAGAAAGATTTATCATATTATGGGGCAATTTTGAAATTTTGAGATTTGTTTTATACTGGTATCTATGTTTATCTCATTTCAAACTCGATACGTAACTTGGTATTTGCTTTATCTCATGTATGTAGGTACTTCATTGATGATCATATGTTACACACCCTGATGAGAAAAGTTTGGAAGATTTGAAGTACAGATGATGAAAGACTTATTCATTTGTACCTTTCCAGTTTTGGGTTCATGGGAGGGTAGATTAGTATAGGCAATTTTGTTATTTGATAATTCGGATTTTTTTTTGTATGTACCGGCATAGACATAGGGAGACATTTGTTAGGACATTTTTATCATGTCCGAAATATTGCATTTATGTATGTCGTACGCCGCTACATTTGGGCCGTCTCTACACGATCTCACACAACGGCCTCTATCCAAATTCTAGGAATCATGCATACAACATCTCCATCATGTGTCCCACATCTACCTCAACGACTTCACGTTCCACGATTTTAGGGACTTAATGCAAGTGGTACGCAAGAGAAGTCAAAACAGTGAAAGAAGGCAAGATATGAAAGTTCAAGGGCATTTTGGTAATTTTACAACCACCATCCAGAGGTCCGATCAGCTAGAAAGTTGAAGACCTCACCGCAATGAAGATACTGGAAGAAACGATACCTCAATACGAGCTACGGTGAAGAAGTTATGGCCCTTTGAATTGGAGAAAATTCTGAGAAAGGACTTGGAAAAATGTTGAGTCCTTTAAGCCCCAACACAGCGAAGTTTTGCGAACCAAAGGACAAACCGATTCAAGGGAGAACTGGTTCACGGTACACCTAAACCGGTTCGAGGTACCTGACGCTCGTAAGAGTCCCAAAGTTTTAAAATTCGTTTTGGATTCCTGTAAAAGCTAACTTCGAGGGAGTTATTTGATAAGACTTGGAGAGACGATTTTGAGAGTTCTAATTACTCTAGTCTTCATATTTTTGAGTCCCAAGACTCATGTTTTTATTCACACATCCTTGCCAAACCTTTATGAATCCTTTTGTAACCCAAGAACACAACCTTGTGTTTGTTCAACCTTTGTGGAGAAGCCGTCTTTCTTCTTCATTGCTGCCCACCTGAAGTTCATGAGGGAGATTCCAGCCAACGATATCAGAACCGACGCCTGTGGATATTTCTGTGTCACATTGTATTTTTACTGTAATTCGTGTAATCGTTTCTTATAAAATTATAGTGAAAATAAAAGGTTTTTGCCCCTTTGGGGGATTTTTCCTCACATGTGTGTGTTTGAATGTTCTTGCTTGATTTTATCACCTTCAATCACACCTAGATGCATGTTTAGAACTTAATTGATAAAAAACTTAGTTTAATTAAATAATTTCTTTATTTGAACGCAAGCGCACTCCTTTCAAATATAAACTAATTCATACTTCAAGAAAGATGAATCCCTACCTCACAGTGCACAAGATGGTAGTGATGACCTATACTTCACTCCAACAGGTCATTCATAAACCTGAGAAATTGGGAAGGTTAATGGCCTAGTCAGTGGGGTTAGGAGAATTTAATATTATCTATCATTTGAGAAGTGCAATAAAGGTAAAGCATTAATGGAATTGTTAACAGAGTTCACATGGCTTACAAAAAATGATTTGAAAACTTCTAAAGCGACTGAGGTACTGCCCGGTGTTCAAAAACGAGTTACGGGCGAGGAGATGTAAATTGATAAAATAGAGTGTGGTAGTGAAAAAGACTTACTGATCAAGAAAGGAATGTTGGATGAGAGACTTTTTATAAAAGGGGGCTCATTTGGAGCCCGCTTGTTAATAAGTTGTCCTGCGAGAGTGTCAATGGTGTAAGCCTGATACTACCAGCCCCAGATGGGACTAACATTGAGTATGCTTTACGGTTAAATTTTAAAGCATCGAATAACGAGTTAGACTATGAAGCCCTGTTAGAATGCCTTTCCCTAGACAAAGCACTTAATGTCAGCCTACGGATTGCTCATAATGATTCTCAGGTGATTGTTAATCAGGTAATGGGAATTTATGAGGATAAAGATGAAAAAATGGATATGTACCTAGCCAAAGTGATGAAAATGTTGTTGAATTTTAATGAAATGAAGATGAGGAGAATTTCAAGACCTAAGAATGGATGAGTTGATGCATTAGCGAGACTAACACTCTAGAATGGAGATTAGACGACTTGTACCGATCAAATTCTGTTGAAGCCAAGCATTGAAGTAAAAGAATTGGCATGACTCTTTATTTGAACTTGAATCTAGGAGCACCTTGGATGGACCTGTGGATAGATTACGTTAGGGTTGGAAAGATTCCCGAAGTTAAAACCAAAAAGAGAAAAATCAGGTATCTCGTGACAAAATTCACCATTATAGGCGATGTGCTTTATAAAAAGGGTTTCTTGCTTTCTGCCTCTTCATTGTTTGCACCCCACCTAGGTAGGTTATATTCTCCAAGATGTGCACGAAGGGTCATATGCAATCCACATAGGTGGATGATAATTAGCCAAAAATATCATCCCTTAGGGATATTTTTTATTGACTCTCGCCAAAAGACTCGATCGAATATGTTTAAAAATATGACAAGTGCCAATGATTTGCAAGTGTCCCTCATTAAACCCACCAACCACTCTCGCCTATATTATCCCCTTAGCCTTTTATAATGTGGGGTATAGACCTAATCGACCATCTGCCTAGAGAAAATGGAAATTATAGGTTCCTAATAATTGCAATTGGATACTTTTCCAAATGGGTGAAAGTAAACATTATGATAATAATAACCGAGGATAAATGCTTCAAATTCATCTAGAGAAACACCATTTTTTGGTACGGAGTCCTCGATATCCTAATATCGGATAATGGAAAGAAGTTCAAAGATAAATCTCTGGAAGCGTATTATGAAAGGGTCAACATTAAGCAATTCTATTCTTCACCCGGCTGCCCACAAGTAAATGGGCAGACGGAGGTAACGAATGCAATGACATTAGACATGACAAAGAAGAATTTGAAAGATTCTAAGGGGAAGTGGGATGATGATTTATATGATATCTTATGGGCATACAAAATAATGGAGAGAACTCTGACGGGGGAAATACCATTTACGTTAGCCAATGGGTTCGAAGTTGTAGTCCTGATGGAGATTGGGTCACTGAGTCACGGGGCCCCAACTTATGACCCATAAGCTAACCTTGAAGAAAGAAGGCTTAACTTACATCTGATAGAAGAGAGACGAGAAGATACGGCAATCATATTATCAACCTACCAAAAGAATGCTTGAAACTGTTATAATAAAATAGTTTAAATCTCAGGCTATAGCAGT
The DNA here is from genome assembly GCA_949130495.1 of Sambucus nigra. Lineage (NCBI taxonomy): Eukaryota > Viridiplantae > Streptophyta > Magnoliopsida > Dipsacales > Adoxaceae > Sambucus > Sambucus nigra. Next base: position 64,405,224 of record OX422219.1, read on the forward strand.
GGGAGACCTTGTGCTTAAGAGGCCAACAAAATTCACCATAATTTTCACGGGCCTTACAGGGGTACAGAGGAGGTCCTATCGAGAACCTATTAGCTAGAGAATCTTGAGGGTGTACCATATTTTAGTCCTTGGAATGCAGACTACCTTAAGAGATATTATCAGTAGTTTTTTAATTTTGTGTTGAATTGAATTTTGTTTCGTGTTCACTTTCTTAGCCAAGAGGAAACAATTCCAGTTGTATGTAAGGGAAAAGTTTAATGTAGAATATAATTCAAGTGTTGTCTCATCTTTTCTTTTACATTAATATACATTCTTGATAAGAGACAAAACATATTTTCTTTTAATTATGGTGAATAATTTGGAACTCTCTCCCGACAGTACAAGAGTGACTGGGGACTCTTAGCTCCTGAACCTTTGTAAGATTCTCTGTCCTCAAATATTTCATCGGCTCTTTATGATTGGCTCTCATCTCCTGGGCTTTGGTGTCATACTCAACCTTTAGTTATTTAAATTTTTGTTTCAGATTATTATCCTCGATCTACGTATTCTCGATCACTTTCACCTTTTTTCGGCCATAATTTATCAGATTTTAATGTTTTAAAGGGATATAAAAGACTGTAGTATACGAGGACGAGTTAGTACAAATGACACAAGACTTGAGAATAATCAAGTGACACATTGAGAAGAAAACCTTTACCTGGGTGGCCCTGTGAAGTGCATAATTAAAGATCTGAGAGGGTCATGTGCATTAAAGTAACGACTATAACATTCAAGGACAATCGTAGTTATGTCTTCTCTAGCCTTTAATTATCTCCCTAAAAGGGAGTCAACAATAATAACCAATTGGGCCAAATGCTTAGCAGCCGAGGTATCATCCTTTATGGGCAGAAAGAGGTCACTGGCCTGCCTCTGAGGGGTGTCCTTCTTCTTCTTTTGGGGAGGAGGGTTGGAAGAGATACCCTCAAGAATGTCCTTCCTCTCTATTAACACCTCGGTGGCTTGCGGCTCGGCTATTGTATATTTTTTCCAAGATTGAGTCGGCACAGTAGCTTTGCCCTCAAGATGAGCTGATAGGTTGTTGGTCATTGGGGCAGCCATTTCCTACACCCGGTCTAGTATTCCTTATGCATGATCTGCACAAAAGAACACATGAATTAGTATCAGCCTACTTAAAATTATAGCAAAATAATACGATAATAAAGTAAAAAATCAACGGTAAGTTTCTTATGAAGTCCAGTAAAGGGATCCACCCCCATCCAAGTGCACTCTAGAAATTTAGGATCCATAAAATCCTTATAAACTATGAGGCCTCACTTACCTCCTTTGCCATGCAATTTGTCTATGTTTTTTCTCATCTTGACGCTAAGATCGGGATCCATTATTGACGAGATTGGGACACTATCACATTATCTGGGAACTCTCAATTCATCACTAGAAGATGACATGCTACCATCAAATTCTCCGTCCCCAAAGATGAAGAAATAACGCGACTTCCAATCATGGTTAGAAGTTTGTTTGATATGGATGAGCTTTCGATCGGAGCGATAGTCCATAAAGTTATAATAATAGGGGTAGCATTTGTCATGGACATTGTGTAGCATGCTCGAAAAATATCAACTGTGATTTCCTTCTCATAGGTAATCCTCCAAAGCTAGGCAACTCTTATAAGGGTCCTCCATGTATTCGGCATAAGTTAGGTAGAAGGCAGGCCAATAGAAGCAAGGATGGATCGGATGGATGAATTAATAGAAGACGAAAAGTAACTTTGGACATATATTTGTAGATGGAAACTTCTCCCTCAACCTTTTTGTTAAAGGCACATTCATCCTCCAAGGTAACCATCAAGTTAATATAAGACATAACGTCGTAGAGGTGTCTCGATATTATAAGGTCAGTCTTGCGAACGTCGCTAGGAATAGTTGAGGCCACACTTGTGTACAAGATGTATTCATCTTCTATATCCTCCCCAACGACATGAGCTTTTTCGCGAGGATCATGACTTCTAAACTCGACCTCAGTCATAGCCTAGATATGAATTGCCATTAGGGTCAAATTAACAAAAACTTTAACTTCTGGATGCTCGCAAAAAATATGATAGATTATGGGATCAGGGTCCCCTTATTATAGAGAATAAGTTGTGGCATGGCCATGATTATTGGACTTGGCTATATCACCCTCATCCAGCCAATCAACGAAGACTCTCATGGACACTTCAAAGGATTTGGCCCTAGATTTCTCTCATCCCGTATGAGAGTTAGCAATATGAGAAGGGTTGTAGCCCTTGGAAGAAGGACAGGATAGGGAGTCCTTAGAGGATGAAAATGACATGGTGTCACTACTGATTGAAATGACAACACTAGACTCAGCTAAAGTTGGATAAGTAAGAAGTGATGGTAAACACACTACAAATAACAGAACGGGGGTAAGAGGAAGTTAAGTCTTAGATCATCTTTACGTTTAGCCTCGTCTCTATTGATCTCCTGCAAAATATGATCATGGAGATAGGGAAATTATTCTCCTAGTGTTGAATCAAGATAAAATATAAGGACCTATAAAGCTCTTGAAATTAGCCAGTCAAGAACACCAAGAACAATTCTAGTGATATTCAACCAGGGAACTCCCTGAAAAATCTATACAAAACCTAGAAAATCCTAAACTTACTAAATATCGATCCTAAAATATTTCCTAAACCCTAATTCCTCCTTAAACCACGTCAATTCAAATTATGCACCACCAGGAATTTTAGCTGAAAAAATTTGATCACCGAAAAATGCAAAAAATATGAAATCTCTAAAATGCAAGATGGAAAATCAAAAAGGGTAGGGAAGAGGAGTACTTAAAGAGAAGCAGAATACCAAAGGAATAAATAAACATAAAAAACATGATGGAGGGATCGTCAAAAAGGAAGAAACTTAGAGAGAAAAGAGAGAGCAAGAGTTTTGGGTAAACAGCTATGCAAAATTAGAGAAGAAAGAAAATTGGAAAGTTTTTGGGATAATTTTAAACATCTTGGTGTGCACACGAAAACCTAGGATCTCATTATTGAGGCACATCACTCAAAGTGACAAGTAACAATGCAGCCACTTAACCCAGGGGGTGTGGTAGAGCGGAAGGGGCTCTTCCTCCCTTAACCAAGGGTCGGGGGTTCGATCCCCACCTTGGGCATGGAGCAGCCTTAAATCCCAGGGCAGCTGTCCCACCCATCGAGGTGCCTACAAATCAGCGAAGGGATTAGTCACTAAGTCTCTAGTGGATACCCTGGTGTAAATAAAAAAAATAATGCAGCCACTTGGGACACATGCCAAGCCATACATTAACTGACATGTGTATACCTTAGGGCCTTGGAATGACATATCTGACAACATGCCTTCCCATTACCATCAATGATAAATTCTCTAACATTAATGCTACATCCAACCACTCGTGTTCCCAGATGAACTTACACCTGAGCATCCCATTGACATTAATGACTTAGGTCCAGAGGGTGATCGATATATACATGTTTGGTCTCATGTAGACGAGACCCACTGTGATAGCGTGTCCCCGCACAAACTACCTCAGACTCATCACAATGCTGGACTTGTCACCCACTAAGTTATGATGAATAATCTTAGCTTTCGAGGTTATCTCATCCTGAGAATACCTTAATAAATTACTAATCATATCGTTGGACTATAAAACGACAAAAGCATAATATTGACCCAGAAGTGTCGACCTAACAGTGTATGCCGCAGATAATTCTATGAAATCTCACCATCAGCTATGCTCGTAAAAAATGGAGTTAGTCTTATCTCGGCTCCATCTCGAGTATCAATGCTTCACCAATATGGGCCAGTTGAGACCCTTAGCCTCATCCACAACATACGCGTGTGGAACATGTGATAGGGCTATTATTAACACACGTGACCAATATCATTATAACATATCAACCAACTTGTCAAGGGAATATTTGGCCATCATGAGTCGCAAACCTCATCATACAGCTGCCATGATCTTATTGGCTGTTGGATATCACTACACACGAATTGTAAGGATACCACCATCTTCTTTTATAGGAATTGATCTATTAAAACCTTTGGTAATACATTGTAGAGAGAAAATTTCAGAAAATCTTTTAAATACAGCTAATGGCTTCTAGCATACATATTTAATGAAAGTGATTTTATTCTTTGCATAATGGATGTAGGCCAAGGCCGAACCATATATATCTGTGTCTCTTCCTCATCTCTCATCCCATTTACGTATTATTTTATTGTCTTATTTCACCATTGTTATGCAAACCCATAATTAAAGCTAAATATATCTCTAGATTAAATCCTATATCATCACAACTCATTGATCTAGTTTCCTTTAGCATTATCCGACCTTTTTCTTAGTCCATTGAGAGGAGTTATGCTGGTCACCTTTGTTTGGCCATTGTACTGAGGTTATCCATGAGAGGAATTAATTTTTTTGATTTTAGACCTGATACAATAATCTTCCAATTCCTGATTTTAAAACTGTGTGTCGTGGTTAGTGATAAAGCCATACGGTATGCCATATCACATATGATTCTCTTCCATATAAATTGAAAGAGTAATATCTACAACATAATATATATTAGCAATTATGAAATCATCCTTCATTTGGTTAAGTGTTCTCATGCAAATGCAATGTGACATGTAATTGACTTTTATACTATATAACCCGGGCAATGAACCCACTCACACTTAATCATTCATTTACTAATACCCATATCCCGTTGACATGAATCAGAATGTGTCTTTAATGTGTGTGAATTATGGCTCAAGTTTAAGCCGGTCACTCAAGTAATAATCCAAGCAAGTTGGGTATCGAACGCATGGATTAAGATGCAAGGCATAACGACAACTAGCAAAGACGAGTAATCTAACAATCAACTCACCGAACTAAAAGGAAAGATGATGATTTGGAAAATAACAATTACCTTATAAATTAAAACAACCTAATTAATTACTATGAATGCAGGAATGAAGAATTTTTTATTTAAACTATATGTGAGAAAAATAAGGTCAGGATATAATCCTGCAACCCCTATTAATTTGACTAAATATAAAACTAGTCAAGATCTAAATAATTAATCCAAAAGAGACTTTAATTATTTCAAGAATTATATATATGAGGGAATCAACCCGCACAATATATAAGTAAAAAAAAATATAAAGCGCATGATAGAATTATCAAAACGCACGTCGCATACTTAAACACTCCGGTTATCTAGTGCAAATGAAGTTAAAAGTTATACAATGACGGTTTCAATAATACAACATGTTTTTAAAATATTTATTTATTTCAAGAACTTGTTTTATATCCATGAAGAACACATAGGATTGGGTTCATGCATCCCAACCCCAAGAAAATTAGCTTAACATGTTTCTATGAACAAAAACAACAATTTTTACATTACATGTAGTCATATTCATGATTAAGTTAACTCTAAACATGCAATGCTCAATTGTAAATTCAGAAATATAAATAAAACATGAATAAATTTAAAGAACAAGATGGAGAAAGAACACAAACTTTATTATTAATCAATAATATCCACAAAATGCATTCAAACTTGAAATATAATTCTTATAGGGGTTGTGCCTCCTTCTAGCTCTTTATTCCCTCTCTAAAAATTCCTTACTAATCCTAGAATGAATCAAATACAAAGCTATTACATTTATTTTTCTAAGTGTTTAAAATTTGCATAACTCTTATTTTTAAAAGGATAAGGATGAAATTTTTTTAGCTCGTCGAACCAGTTCATATTTGCCTACTATAAAGGGGAGGACCGGTTCACAATTCTAGTATCTAGGAAAAATTTTCTAGAAAAACCAAACTGGTTCCCTTTAGGGACCAAATCGATTCGCATCTTGAATTTTTCTTCTTTCTTCTTTTAATTCTCATCATCTTCATATCTTCATAACTTCACAACCGAGACTTGGATTTGGGTGTCGTTTCTTCCTACGCATTCGTGAGCTCATGAAAATCATCTTCTCTATAGGTACCATATATGGATTCCAATTGTGTAATTTCAAATTTTCCCTTAACTTTACTTCCTAATTTCTAATCTTCATTCGGATTTCTCTCTCGCTTTCAAGTGTATCGAATATCTACACAAAGTAAGAGAAATACATGAAAAATGATATATTCATAGGAAATCGTTAGTAGCAATGATATGAGATAAAATCATAGAGTTTATGTCTTACGGGATGATAATTGTAGCTAAATTACGAGGATAAATGTGAAGAATTTGTGCCGAATCGCACATTAATTTAACTATTACATATTTTCATATTTTTTATATTATCTTGCAAACTTGCCTTTGCATTAATGAGCACTGTGCTCAAAATTATATTTTCAATTTATTAATTGGGCATCAATCCACGGGTGTTATATGGACTTTCACCGACTCCCATCATGCTGACATATGCTAGTGATCAGTGATTTAAGTTTGAGCATTAAGTCGTACCCTAGAGCTATAGGCCCTCCTTAATTTTTTTGAATACCTACGATTGTCTTTTACTTTTTACATATTGTAACCCTTTTCCTTTCTTTTTCATCTACTTTTAAGACTTTTTTCTTTTTACCAGCTGATGAGGCCAAATACCCAGGACGAGAATAATCCTAACACGTAATTTTCCAAGTTTCTCACTTTATCAAGCATTCATTTTCATTTTACCTTTAACTCGATATTTCATCTTTGAAAATAACTTTATTTACCAATTGTTTCTGAAACTTAACGTTTGAGTTCAAAATATCCATTTATACACTTTAATGTTGTTTCTCTCTTGCTTTTAAGTTGTATAATTACGAATTTTTCCTTCACTTTACTTCCTAATTTCCAATCTTCATTCTAGTTTCTCTCTTGCTTTAAAGTGCATCGAATATATAAGAGAAATACATGAAACACGATGTACTCACATAAAATAATTCGTATCAATGATATGAGATAAAATTATAGAATTTACATATCACGAGATGATAAATATAGCTAAATTATGGGGATAAATGTGAAGAATTTATGTCGAATTAAACCCCTAACTTAGAATTTTGCTCATCCTGAGCAATGTAAAAGAATTGTGTAACTTCAAACACTTATACAAGAACATCTTATTTGGGATGTAATACCTTTTTTTCTGGCAAGTAGTTGCATTTAGCATTTGCAACAAACCTTTAAACCCCTAGGCTACCCTAGTAGGACGAGTGGTGTCTCTTGAGGGTTTGAAGTGATTATACCCACAAAAATCATTTTTCCACTCGAAGAAGAATCAAAATACTTAAAAATTGTACAAATTATATTCCTAAAAAAAGTCACCTTAAATTCATATTCAAGATTATCAATTCATAGTGTGTGTGTGTGTGTGCAAAGCTGAGAATTAAATCGTTAACTTCCACTGATTGATCATTACGTTACTTTTCAAAAATTCATTTTGATTGAATTCTGATAGGATATTCTCACAAAAGAATCTCTCGGAATGTGGCTAGTTCTCTCGGTGTGCATGATTTTTAAAAGTAAATATAATGAAACATGAATTCACGCACACAAATTGAAAGAGTGATTATTTTGGGTGAATATATCTTATTATCAGATTAAGGTTATTGAAAAATGGGAAACATCGACTCTTATCCACACCACTTAATCCTTGTTAGTATCTTTTCATGTCTTAGCTCTCCACATGATAATTAATTTCATTATTCACACTTAATTAGGATTTTTAGGGTTATAAGGTGCATTGGTTGAAATGGCAATGTTTCGGAAATTCGAAGTTGAAATTTTTTCCTTACGATGTCCGTTGGTATTTTTCAGGAATTTACTCATTTTTTTATTAATTTTCTAATTTTTCTCATTTTCTATTTTTGTTGATCATTTCGCTATTTTTTTCTTTTGCCTTTTTATTTCACCATTTGGACTTGATTGAAGAATTTTTATTTTCAATACTCCGGGCTAAATGGGCTTTTCGGGTTATCAAACGAAATTGAAAAATTTATTTGGCTCAATCGGGTTTGCAAAAGGATATTTTTCACAACGTTTTATGGCTCATATTTTTGGGTGACAAACGATGGCCTAAATTAATTATCGAAATGACTCATTATTTTAACATATGCGTCTCGAAATTAAATTTAATTTAGGGACATTTTTAGTGCGTTTTCAGACGACATCTCGTTCGTTTCCCGTAATCGATCAAAACAAAGAAATATATATTTCAATGACTTATTAAACGCTAAACTGAACTTTGAGTTAACCATTAACTCGAATTGATTTAATTTTTTGAAAAAATGATAGGCTTGAAATTTCATCGGGTTAACAAATCTCCACACTTATTCATTAAGTCATCAATTTTTGCTCAATTTTCATTTTTGGTCAATTTCGGCTTTGTGCGTAGTTTTTACAAATTGACAATTCAAACAAAAATTTTAGTGATGTTAATGAAAAATTTAAATTCTAATTTATTTATTTTGAAGAAAAATATTTTGATTTTTTTGGAATTTTTTAAATTTTTTGGAAAATTTTGACACTTTTCAATTTTTTTGGGCATTTTTTAATTTTTGAGTTTTTTTAAAAGGCGCACGTGTACCCCCCAACCTTAGACTTTGCATTGTCCTCAATGAAAAGCACTGAAATCTAATGTAAAAGAAGAGTGCATAAAAAAACAAATGAACAAAATGTAGATTTTTGTATTAATAACAAGTGATTCTGTTGTATTGCGATAGAAAATGATAGATTTACATAGTTCTTTGCAAAGATAACAAAAAAATTGAAGCATGATATGAACTACATAAAGAGATAAGCACCACACACAACAGAATGGAAGCTACTGGGGTGGCGCAGTGGAGCCAGGTCTATACGAATCATAAAAGTTGTTTAGAGGCGAAATACCCGGTCCCACTTGCATCTGATACATCTCTGACTGGAGCCTAAGCATCATGCCAATAATCTCGAGTAAAATTATTTACCTGATCCTATAATTCATCCATGCGATGGTAGATCCCCTTCGAATCGGGATCGTAGTCCAGGTCCGCTTCTTCATTGTACTCTTCCTCCTCCTCCTCCTCCTCCTCCACCATTTTCACATCCTCAGCCACCGGTGGAGGTGGGTGAACAACCTCCATTTGACTCATGCTCCTAGTAAGTGATGTTTTCCTAATGTCCCTCGGGAGTCAGCATGTAGCAACTGGCGGGGAAATCTCAGCATCTTTGAGTATGGTTGTGATAGATTGGGTGTATGGAAGGGACAACTTTTCGGTCCTATCGTAGGGGATGTGAACAATTTCGGCGTACATGAGTGCGCCGAGGTGGATATGTGCTTCATGATGGAGGAGGCGATAAAGAAAATTTTCTTGGCGGAGACGTAAGGTGAAATTGTTAGAAGTTTGGAGAATGGATGCGCAACTGATTAGAAAGGCAAGACATTCCCTCTCGTTGAGCTTCCCCATCGAAAATGAGTCACGAGCTCAATGGCGATTGGGTGTAATTTGGGCAATACAAGTGGCTTTGTTGACTCTGATGCCCAAGGTGGGGTAGGCATATTATTCGGGGGAGAGGACTATTTTGCCTTGTAATTTGTCGATCAGTTGTTGATGCGTAAATGGAATATGTGTACGATCAAGTCGAACCTCACAAGTAAAGATGGTTACTTTTACTAAGGTGCCGTAGAAATATCGACACTCTTCAGGCATCCTCCATGGTGTCCAAATAGTATCACCACCCGATGCGTCAAAATAGGTGACGAGATCATTGGCCAGTTCTTCCATAGGATTTTTTTGCTCAATATGAACTGTGCGAGTGGAGGAGAAATGCGTATAAACTTAATCCTGTTCTTTTATGGAACGGTAGACATCGTCTTCCTTATCCTTAACTTGATTGTTGTCGTATTTTTCAATCCTGGGAGCATGGTTGGTCATTAGTTTGAACTTGAGAATGAACTTGCAAGAGTTATAATAGGAAGAGTTTGGAAGTGGTGGGGGAAAATTGAGGGGGGAGGGGTGAATTTATAGGTGGTGGGGGTTGGGATTTAGTGGGAAGGGGGGAATGGTGGAGGGATATGAAATGAAGTTAGTTTGGGGTGTGTGTGGGATTTTGGGAGGGTAATTTTTGTATGGGAGTGGGGATGAATGTTGGGAAATAAAGAGGGAGGGAAAAGAGGAGGGGGATGAATATAGCTGCTAGAAAATTGAACCGGTTTGACCCTGTAGTGAAGGCCAGGGAAAACTAGTTCACAAATCCAATATGGCCCCTAACTTTTCTTCAACCCCTCTCAAAAACTAAGTGTTGGAACTTTTACAACTTAACTCCCGAACCATGGCCAACGTTTTCCAACCCAAATTTTAGACCGAGACGCCTCAAAAATTCACCTCAAATCGCCTTACGCTCTCATATGTAGTGAAATGATGATGTTATCCTTTCTCAACTCGCAAACCACGGACTTATACCTAACCTATCATGTGGCCATCCCGATCAAGGTGCGCGTCCCTTCTCCTCTCTTCTGCTTCCCAAGGGGGTGGAGAAGGAAGGCGGATTAAAAGGTCTCATGCTCTACTTAGGAACACTTTGATCGTCGTTGGTGTGGGATGAACGTAAAAAGATGGAGTCCCCAACCTATTTTGCACAAAATAGGAAAAAGAACATGTTGCCGCCTCGAGAGAGCGACATTGAAGACAAACTGATGTATACGAAACTAATAGTTCGAAGGGTTTGGGGGCAAAGTTATGGAATGGGAAGGTGTTAGGCACCCATCCCACCTTTTTTATCTCTCATGGGCTTGTGTTATTATTTTTCTTTGTTGCTACGTGAAGTGTGTGTGCGTGTACATATAGTGGAGATTGGAATCTCCCAACTCATACCATGGAAGAGATAGAGTGAGGTCATCTATAGGAATGTTCCCAATTTAATATATAAAAAATATGATTTATGCGTTTATCACGATATTGATCATTATGATGAAACAATAATTTGTGTTGGATGAAATGCAAATAATAATCACAAACACAATATGTATAATAATGTAAGAATATGGTAAATATGAAAATGCAGAATTTGGGAAAATTGAAAATTTGAAAAATGGAAAAATTAGAAAATTTGGAAAATTGGAAAATTAAACTCGAGTCTCGAGATTTAATCTGAAACACTGACGTAGCCTATAAAGGCATCAAAGTCCATGTAGTTTGCATATGGTATAAGGGATGGGGTTTATCCCATATATTCGAACGGGATTTTATTATATGTGTATGTAGAAAATGGGTTTTCATTTTGAAGAAGTGTGATGGATAATCCCGTTCAAAATTTATGGGTGTAACCCTCTTTTTGTTTGTTTTTTTTTATAGAAAAATAAAGTATGTGCAATATACTAATAAAAATGTAGGATGTTAATGTGTATGAACTAGAGTAAAACTTGATTATGAATCTAATGTATTTAATGCAAAATAAGGAAATTAAAGAGAGAGGGAAGGATTTGGACCTTCTTTGGAGCTTGATCTTTGATTTTGGATTAACACCCTTGAATGTGATATGAATTTTGGATGAGAGAGAATGAGATTTTTCAAAATTAGATATGAAAATGATGGGAGTGTAAGCTTGATTGAACTTCACATGGAGGATCTTCACTAATTTCAAGAGAATGATGCTGGGATCAATGATGCTAATGGATCTGAGGTGTATCTTGGGAATGAGGTCATATACTCTACTTATAGGGTAATGGGTGGTGTCGATCGACATTCCCCTAGTCCTACCTATCGGTAGGTAGCCCTTGATAAACTGCCGATAGGTAGGGAATTGGACCTGTCAATTGGTAGTCTCGTTCATATATTATTAGAAAAATGGTCATTGAACATAATCTGTTGATACAAATCATGAGCAGGGCATACCGTTAGAAAGGTAATTTAGAGACCTACAAGAGTGCTTTGGACCATTCCCGGGTCTGTGAGTTGAATTTAGGTAAAATATGGCCCGAAAGCGCTCGTCGGTCCTTTAGACGGGAGATCGTCAGATGGAAATAGATCGTTCGTTCGCATGGTAAGTCAGAATCATGCACGAGGTGGAACTTTTGAAAGGTTAGGATATTTAATTTGAAATTCCAAAGAGCTTCGCTCAAGTCGAAAGGTTGACCTTGTTCAACAGGGGACCAAAAGTACTAGTGACCTCTCGAAGTAAAATGGATCGTTCATCTGCATCGCAAGTCAAAATCACATACGGGATGGACCTTTGGAAAGGGTATTCAGTGGACTTCAAAGATTTATTCTGTCTTATTCTAGATGAAGTGTTGACCTTAGTCAAACAGAGCCTGGGATCTCCCGGTGGCCTCCGGATCAATTTTTTGGGGGAAAATGGTTCGTTCATCTGAACGGTTATGCCATTTTGTGCACGGGGTGGACCATTGGAAAGGGGTTTCATTTACCTTTGAATATTCAAAGATCTTTCTCTTTGACGATGAAGTTGATTGTGGTCAAATTGGGGCCTTGGGGCACCCAGTGGCCTCCGAATCGATATTCGGTGGTAAAATTGTTAGTTTGTCTAAACTGTTATGCCATTTTATGCATAGGGAGGACCGCTATAAAGGGGATTTGAATCCCTTTAAAGATTCAAAAAGATTTTTCTCTAACGATAGAGTTGATCGGAGTCAAATGGGGCTCGGGAGCGTCCGATGGACTCTAGATCGGTACCCAAAGTATGACCAAGGGTTTGTAGTGAAATGGGGAGGTGATAGGAACATAAGGAGAGACTTAGGGGGCCCTAGAATGTGGTGTCTACAGATTACCTCAAAGGGTGCTCGTGAAACAAGTGAAAGTCATCTAATAGATACCATATGATGTTTTGGAAATAAGTTGATTCTATGGACCTAGGACTAGGATGACCGATTAAGAGGGTCAAGGTCAATTTTGAAGAGCTATTGAGGATAGCCAATTCTACAGGCCGAAGTCAATTCTTGACCTAAAAGAGGTGAGACCCAAGGTCCAAGGTTTATTCTAACCTAAAAGAGGGGACAACCAAGGGCCGAAGTTAATTCTGACCTAAAAGAGGTGATGACCCGGGGTCGAGGTCAATTCTGACTTAAAAGAGGTAACGACCGAGGGACGAGGTCAATTATGACCTAAAAGGTGGTGACGATCGAGGGGCAAGGTCAATTTTGACCTAAAAGAGGTGACAACTTAGGTCCAAGGTCAATTCTGACCTAAAAGAGGTTACAATCGAGGAGGTCAATTCTGACCTAACAGAGGTGACGATCGAGGGTCGAGGTTATTTTTTTACCTAAACGAGGTGACAATCGAGGCCCGAGGTCAATTCTAACCTAAAAGAGGTGACAATCGGGGGCCAAGGTCAATTCTAACCTAAAAGAGGTGACGAACGAGGGACGAGGTCAATTCTGACCTAAAAGAGGTGATGACTCAGGGCCGAGGTCAATTCTGACCTAAAAGAGGTGACAACCGAGGGATGAGGTTAGTATTGACCTAAAAATAGGTTACGACCTAGTGCCGAGGTCAATTATGACCTAAAAGAGGTGATGACCGATGGCCGATGTCAATTTCAATCTAAAAGTGGTGATGATCGAGGGTCGAGGTCAATTCTGACCTAAAAGAGGGTGACCAATGTTGCGGGTCAAAGCCAATTCTCGGGGCTTAAGTTTTCTTGGGGAAATTTGGAGAATCCAATGGGGAAATGATAACTCGTGATATGTATATTATGATTCGCTGGGTATTTTGGGGGAGCGTTTGATTTTAGGTTTCGCTGGGGAAGTGGAAATAATCTGAGGGTTGGATGTTTCTTAGCTGGGAATTTTTTTATTTTTGCGATGTCTTTTGGAGACGTTGCTGGAGATATCCGATTGATTTTGGGAATTCCACTGGGGAGGTGAGAGTTCTGTTGGGGAAATGAGTGTGATAAAAATGCTTTTTTTGGTGAAAAAAGGTTCTAAATTCCATCTGGTAATTTTAGAAAATTTCTAGGGATCTTGCAGGTGACCTTCTATCCCTAGGGAACGTCCATTTAGCATACAAGTACGACTGGGGGGTATGCGTAGATACGGCATCTGTTGGCTCATTAGTTTAGATACTCCTGGTATCTTGGGGAGAGAGTAGTCCTGAAGGTGATAAGGGATGAGGTGGTTGTCCCACCTATGAGGCCCCAGTGTACATGAGGCGAGTGCAGGAGATGTCGAATGATGCGTGGGAAGCAGCGATGATGGGCGAGCCTTATTCATCATATACTGACACGATGGTGATGTATGATTATATGGACTACATGTCGAGCTGGTTGATGCCTCCTAGCATATATAACGTGATGCCTCTCCTTCGTACAAGTTCGAGTCGGTCAGTGGGGTCCTCCCATAATGCAAGTGGTGCGTCGACATCGGCAGGGGCGACGACCTTGAAGGTTCCTTTCGTGCTGTTGGCTCCTTCTGCTTAAAATATCTGGAGGGCTAATGGAGGGTCGGTGTGTATGTTGCACCATCCTAATGTGATGGATCCAGAGTAGCTAGGCCTGACTGAGGAGGTCCTTGAGCCACCAGTATAATTTTCATCCGAAGTAGCTGGGCTTGACTGAGGAGGATCTTGAGCCACAAGGATACTTTTCATCTATTTATCCTTTGATTTTTTATTTCTTTCTTTGCCTCAGACTAACTGATTTGATCTTTTCTATTTTTCTTGCATCATATCCGAGTATCGGCCACCTAACTGAAGGATATTAGGGATTGGATAGCTTTGACGATCGCCCACATTCGGGATGCGATTATGGCCCCTTCTTGTCTAGTGCCATCTTCCTCGTATGAGGAAGGTCTATCTCGGGGAGTGGGGGTACGTCGTCTCATTATCGGGGGAAGAAAGCACGCCACATGGAAGGAGGCTTCTATATATATATATATATATATATATATATATATATATATATATATATAGAGAGAGAGAGAGAGAGAGAAATGTAGGTGGGTTTGGGCTGAATCCCATTGTACTTTCTTATTTCTTCCTGCAAAATCAATATAACACAACAACATCTATAAACATAAAATGAAGTTTTTGTTAATTTTTGTTTTTGGTAATTTAATGCACATGCTCTTTTTACTTTACTATCGAGATCGTAAAAAGAATTAAAAATGATTTGGGAAAGATTTTATTTTTAAAATGGGATAAGTAAAAATATAATGAGAAGGAAATTCAGAATTTTTTGTTTGAGGATAGAAATTTTTTATTAAGTTTTTTTTATTTGACCAAAAAGGAAAAAATGAAAATTTCAAAAATAGGGGGTTACCGATTGCATTACCCTTGTCCTGCCTACCGGTGTCTCAGTCTAGTCTAATCAATCCAAGGCTTGATTGAACTTCCTTCAATTGTTTGGTACTTGGTGGGGTAAGTCTCCCAACAATTTCCTGTAGGGTTTTTATCCTTGGTGGAGGTTTTTCAAGTATGGATAGGGGGTATGGGTGCATCATTTTCTTTACACCTCTACATTCCTTCTCTTTTTCATTATTCTTTTTTATTTTGAAAAATTTCTCTCCTTGGTAGTGTTGAATTTGTTAACTACCTTGAGACCTTAGAGGCAATGTGCTCATACAATGTTGACTACGATGCTTTCAACATGCATTGAGTCTTTTTATGGCGCAACCGACCCATAGAGTGGAACATGTTAATGGCAGCGGTAGAGTTCTGCTACCCTGAAGACCATGTTTTCTGACTTGGGCTGGATGAGGTCTGTCTGACGTATGAAGAGTTCTCTGACATATTGGGGATAAATTCTAGTGTTACAGTAGCTTTCCCTGATTTTTCCCTGTCCTCTAAGGAGTTGTTATAAGGACTCCTCTATATCTCACCTCTGGTGTCTAGGTCACTGGTTACGAAAGGAATGATCTCTCTTCTTGCTATGATGCATTCTGTGCATTTGTAAGATGTCGGTGATGCTGGCTATGTTGAAGCCGTCATTTTGGGCTTGGTTTCAAAACTGTTATTGGTGACTAGGGATGTCGGTGATGCTGGCTATGTTCCTGGTTGACCCATAACTCGTATCCATTGCTTCTTGGATGTTTTACCATTGCAATCCTATGGCGGTGATACTCGGGGAGGCTTTGAATAGTCTCGATGCCTGGAGGGAAGGACGTTCGGACTTTCTAAGGGGTATCCTTGTAATGATGTTCACGTGGCTGCTGGAGAGGTTTTGTATGGTGGTCCTGACTGAGTACCCTTTGCCGGCGCTGCCAAACTTCTTTTCACGTTACTTTATCAGCGTAGTCCTGAACATTGAGAGCTTGAAAATCTTGTTCGTGGAGCATGTGGCTTGAGTCTTGCTTTGGTCAATTCCTTGGTGGGGGAGATACTACCCATTCTGGAACTGGGGGAATACCAATATGTTCGATTGGTTGGCCTCAGACAGACCTCCTTTTTTACTTTCCCTGGCGGCTCTTGCGCCAATTTAGCTGGGAATAGATTGTGCCACCTCGAACACTAGATTTCTTTCCAGTGGAAGACTTGATAGAGCGCATGCGCATGAAGCTTGGCTCTTTATGGGAGAATCTCCGACCATCGACCCATCCAGATCAGTCTGTTGGAAGAGTCTGGAATATTTCAGGGGACAACATGAAGTGGTTATGGAGGAGAGTAGTTGCCAAAATTCTGGCCATAGAGACCGAGCAAAGGTGGCTTGCCATATCTGAAGTATTATGGTTTTCCTCAGACTAGTCCAGGTTTATCGTTCCCTAGAGCATCAGTGGCACTCCATTCAGGAATGGGAAGTTTGGGGACCCTAGGACGTGGTTGATGATGGGGCTGGTTCCTCAGGAATCTAGGGGTAGGATCCCTGGGTATTTATTTTGTGAAGCTTTTGTAATGGGTGTTTGGTTCCGTTTATGGTTGTATTTTGTGGGAATAAATATGGAAGGAGTAGTGGGGCTTGTTTTTATTTGGATTTAGGAATGCATGAGTACGCTGGCAGGGGAAGTCGTTTGACTCCCTATGCTAATGTCATTGTAATGGAAATTTTTATTAATGGAATAAAGTAAAATTTTAATTACATTATTGTGCCTGTTGATTAGTTTTGCATTTGAATTATCTATACCAATCACTAAGGCATATATAATCCTTTTGTTCATGTTTATGTTATAATGAACTGTCATTCTCCGGGATAAGAAAATAATATCATTTTGTGAAAAAGAAGGGGGTTGCGCTCATGTAAAGTGGATGAGCTGCCTACATACCTCTGGGGATTTGAAAATTTTATGAAATTTTTTTTGAAAGTAAAAATATATTTTTATAGGATCAAGCCCCACGTAGTTTTGAGTAGAGGGAAATGAAGAATTTTTTTTAGAATAAAAAGGAGATGAGAAGAGTCTAGTGCGTTGAGATTTTGGACTTAGGGATAAAGTTTCTTGAGACGGTCCAACTTGACTGGATGGGTCATCTCTTATCCGTCAAGATCGATGAGCATAGTGGCGCCGCCTGATAAGATCTTATTCACAATGTAGGGTCCATTCCAATTGGGCTTGAATTTCCCTCTGGGGTCCTAGATGGGATCTACTATTTCTTTGAGGGCTGAGTCCCCTTCTTGAACACCGTGATCCTTGATTATCTTGTTGAATGATTGCACTATCCGGCGACGGTATCATTGTATGTGATATTGATCTTTCAACCTCCTCTTGTCTAGTAGTGACATCTCTTCAAGACGGCTCGGATGCCAATCTTCCTCGCTAACTTTTCTTTCAATCATGATGCGTAATGAACGAATTTCTAGTTCCACGGGTAGGACTTCTTCGATGCCATAAACTAGAGAGTAAGGATAGCCCCAGTAGATGTTCAAACTAAAGTACAACAGCCCCAGAGGGTGTAAGGTATCCGGTCAGCCCAATCTCTACAACTCTTGATCATCTTGCTGATGATAGCTTTGAGGCTTTTATTAGCGCCTTCAACTGCTCCATTGGTTTCAAGTCGATAGGGAGAAGATTTGTGTCTTTGAATCTCATACTCATATACCACTTCTGTGACCTTTGCCTCGAAATGTAACCCATTGTCTAATACCAGTCTATGTGGGATCCCTTATCGGTAGATGATATCTTTCTTGATGAACTTGGCCACCTTCTTAGTAGTCAGCACTGCATATGACTCGACTTCGACTCATTTAGTGAAGTCGTCACTCGAAACAAAGATGAATTCATGCCCTTTAGATGCTTTGGGTGTAACCTTCCCTATGATGTCGATGCCCTATGTTGAGAACGTCCAGGGAGAAGTCATTTTGTACAATTCCCACTGAGGCAGGTGCTGGAGGTTGGAAATTTTTTGGAATTTGAGACATCTTCGAACGTAGGTTGTGTAATCCTGAACCATGGTGGTCCAGTAGTAACCCCGTCGGATGAATTTCTTGGCAAGAATATGGCCATTTATGTGGAGTTTTCACTCCTCGCTGTGGATTTCTGCATCATCTCTTCAATGTCAGCCCCTGCGATGCAGTGTAAATGGGCTCCATCGAAAGTTCCTCTTTAACAACGCTTTATCATAGATAATATACTAGGAAGCCAGTCCACAGAGGGTTACTCTATCTTTCTTATCACACCCTTGGGGATACCTACCATGCTTAAAGAGGCTCCAAATATCATAGTACCAGCAGTCGGCCATATCAGGATCTTCTTTTGTGATGAAATCAATGTGGTAACAGTGGGTTGGTTTGTCTTTATTTTGGACTAGGAAAAGAGCCATT
This sequence comes from Sambucus nigra, assembly GCA_949130495.1. Lineage (NCBI taxonomy): Eukaryota > Viridiplantae > Streptophyta > Magnoliopsida > Dipsacales > Adoxaceae > Sambucus > Sambucus nigra. The sequence goes on from OX422219.1 coordinate 64,423,900, forward strand.
GTTATTCCTTCGGGCATGTCAACCATAGAGGCCAAGGTAAAAAGGGCATCGGCTAGGTTTTTCTTTGCTCGAGGTAAGTAGTGGAAGGTGATTTCTTGGAAATGAGATGTTAATTCTACTAGGTGGGCATGGAAGAGTAGGAGTTTCTCGTCCTTGACTTTTCATCTTTTGAGTACTTGACCAATGATGAGGGATGAATCCCCATAGACATCTATGTATTGAATTCCTTTTTTTTAGGGAAACTTTGAGGCCTACCGTGCACACCTCATATTTAGTCATGTTTTTGGTGCAGGAAAAATCCAGCTTGATAACAATGGGAGTGTGAGTCATCGAGGGAAATTAGGAGGATCCCAATGTCATAAGCTATCAGAGAACATTTAGTATCAAAGGTTTTCTTGGGAGGTACAAAGGATATTCTCATCTAGGAACTTAGAAATCCAGACATCGGTTTCTTCCATAGGGTAGTCAGTGAGGTAGTTAGATAAGGGTCTTCCTTTCATGGATTTCTTTGTGACGTATACTATATCAAATTCGTGTAGAAGTATCAACTAACGGGCCATTCATTTGGACAGGACAGGTTTATCGAGTAGGTACCTGATAGAATCCATTCAGGACTTAAGTTTAATGGGAAAGGCGAGCATATAGTGCTCTAATTTTAGGTGACCCAGACAAGGGCGACATATGCTTTTTCCAAGGCTGTGTAGTTAACTTCGTACCTGTATAACTTGTGACTAGTGTACTAGATGGCTCTCTCTTTTTCCAAGGTCTTGTTCAAGTCTCGATAGTAAGCACACACGTGAACCTTCCCTCCTAATTTTGGCACGGGTACGATATTCGCTATCCATGTGGGATATTTGGTCACATAAATAAAACCCATGTTCAACTATTTGACTAATTCTTCCTTAACTTTGAGCGACCATTCGGTGCGGAGCTTTCACAGTTTTTGTTTGATCAATTTGCATTCAGGGAGAGTTACAATCTCGTGCTGAGCGATCTCGGGATCAATGTCGGGCATGTCGTTATAGGACCATATGAATACATCCATAAATCCCTTCAGTAATTTTTTGAGTTGCTCATGCTCGTCAAGGGTGGCCCGTATTCTAATCTCACACAGTTGGATACTAAAATCAAGATTAATAACAATAGTTTCATCTTCATTAACTTGAATGCGGTTATGTTATTCGTTATTAACCTTATTTAGACTAGTTAAGAATTATTTATTTGTAAAATCATCATCATCAAGAGTTTGATTAGAATAAAGACAATTATTGTAAGTCACAACAAGATACTCAAAATCTTCGTTTATTTCATTGACAGGAAAAATAACATTGAGAACCTTATCAACGAATGTCTCGATTACATCAAAGTAAAGAGGAACAACAAGAGAAGAAGAAATGTGATAAATGTTTGGGTCGGGTTAAATCTCAACAGGTGGAACAGGTACAACATGCTAGTTGAGGAGAGGTGCATCTGTAGCTTTGATTAGGCAGGACAGATCCGATGATGTAGACATTGAGTGGACCATGCAGAGCGTCAACCTTAGTGTCTATAAGTTGAATGAATTATTGGAGTCACTTTTCTCAAAATCTTCGATATTGGCTATGCTTTTCTCAATGAGTGATTGTACATGATGCTGGGAACTTTCGACCCATGAGTAGCTGTCTTGGAAAAAATCTCCATTCTTGGTTTCATCTTTTTGTCCACATGATCATACCACGTTTCAGTAAAGCCAAAAAAGGGGAAATCCTCACCCTCTTTGATGAATCTTCCATTTAAGGAATATGCTAAGACAGTCTTGGCACTTTTTAGCCTTCTCTTTAGCCAGGGCTGGCGAATTATCCAGAGTTCTTCTGCTGACGATTGATAGCCCAACCCACAAGGAGGAAAAGCTTTCTTTAATATAATGGATTCAAATATCCCCTGCTATTGTCATACCAGCCCCAGTCCAGGACTAAAGTGCATGTTTTAAGCATCTAGATCACATTAACATTTCCATAGGGGGTATACTCCGGATAAACCCTCTCTTTGAAATCATCCCCTGCTGGGAGTTGAAGTGGTTCAATTCAAAATCCTGATAGAAGAATATCGTTTGCCCCGTGCTGTATCTCAAATACTATATTACTGATGCTTACATTCTCAGCAATGTCATCGTTGTCAAGATGGTGATGACCTACCCATTGGAAAAAAACTTTAGTTTCTGATGAAGGGAAGAAGACACACCCTTGATGCTATGGAGCCACGGTCATCCAAGTAACAGACTAAAACAAGTCGAGATATCGATGACTTGGAATTCAACAGCAGGATTTATAGGGACTACCCTTATTAAAAGCTTTATGGATCCTATCACTTCTTGATGAGTATTATTATTGGTGCATACAGCGACAGAGGTTGGAGCGAGGTCACTCACTTTCAGTCCTAAACAATTAAGGGTTATCAATGGGCAGACATTAAGAGTTGATCCATTTTCAACGAGAGAGAGAAAGGGACGGTCTTTCCCATGACTGACTCAGAGATGTTGAGAGCATAATTATGGTTTGGACCAATCTTAGGGATTTTTTCTTCGGAGAAGGAGAGCATTCTAGTATAGGTTAAAGATCCAACCAAATTCACTGCTTCTTCTGGCGTAGTAGAGGGAGGGACTGTGGGACCTGTGTGTAGCTTGATCAAGGCATTCAGGTGTAGTTGGGAAGATATAAAGAGTCCTCACAAGGTGATGTTATCTTGGGTCTTCTTCAACTGATCGAGGATCGTGCTCTCCTTGAGGGTCATTTTTGTCATATGGAGATTCTCAACACCTTATCCTTTATCGATCGCTGATTGTGGCAAGGTTGGGACTTGGTAATGCCTCCCTGGCCTGGTCATATGATTCATAGAAGAGGGGAAAAATAGAAACCCCATTTCCTCATCAATCTCGAGTTTTTCAGTCACCTTGTTGATTTCCCCTAGAATCTCCTCAAATGATATCATTTTACATATGTTGACTATTGGGCAAGTCTTTTATGGGTTTTAATTTTCATTTGGATCATCAAACTCGCCCCCCATCAGGTGACAATGACATCATCTTTCCATGAAAATTCAATACACTCCACAATATCAATGGCTTCTTCATATAAGTCCTCCCACTCGATGGGGAGATGTGGAAGTGAAAGGACCAGGCACCCCTATAAATTCAAAGCATTAAATAGCTTGGATATACTACAAATAGCACCTATCTGTCGAAATAAGTCTTCTATGATCTGGACCATATCATCTAGACTAACTTTGATGATACTAGAATTGGTATCACCATATCAAAGTGATGAATGAGCTCATACCAGTACAATAATTACAGAAATAAAGCAATATAATAATAGAGAGAGATGGGGCAACGAGTAAGAACACCAGAATTAAAGTGGATCGGTTGGAGCCTATGTCCACTGTGTAGTGTGAATGGTGTTTTTCACTATAATAATGGCTCTAATGGCCTGTAAATACAACACTCAAACTTTTCTCTCTCACTAAGCAATCTGACGGAGTTCTACTAGGGTTGTGAATAATCGATCCTTTACAATGTATAAGAAGAAGTGTATTTATAGTGCCTTGGGGGTGTAGTGTAACCCTAAGAATGTAACCATCATGTGCATGTGAAGGCTCCCAATAATGAATTGACACCCGTCCACTACACATATAGCTAGTCATGATGTAATATTCCCTTACATGAGGGGATAATCTTATTGTAACAGACTTGTTCACGTTGGATTTGCCATCTTAAAACTTTGTACTTCTCGTACTAGAGATGTCATTTGGAGGGGTATCGGCCTAGCCGAGTACGAGGTTATTGATGTACTGCAGGGTTACATGATGTAAGTATCAAGTATGGCCTCGGTTGAGCATCGAGACAAGACGTGCCATACAAGTTATTACCAAGTGTTGGCCAAAATAGGGGACGAGACATGTCTTCGTTGATGAAATGATGCCCCAGGGTATCAACTCTTATAAGGTCCGAGATCATGGATAACGAGGTCGAGATCATAGATAATGAAGCCGACCTTATTCTGGACAAGTCTTGGGTATGACCTAAATAGGGTCATTTGGGAACTCGACTATAGATGCTACTGTCCCTCATCCTAAGATGAGGTCACACTTGGTCACATCAATCACCCCTAGAACTTATCTATTTATCTGAAGAGGTGGATGAGGGGTAGGGGTTGGAGAATTCTTTGATGAGACACCTCTGATGTGTTGATACTTATAGCTTATACGAGAGGAGAGTGACACGTGCCTTAGTTCAAATTGGGCAACGTCTACCCCAAGTTGATTTGACGACGGGGCGATTAGGGCTTTGTGCCCTCAATGATGGGCTTTAGATCTCCCGCTTAATCATGATGGGGTTTAAAAATGACTCAAACCCCATTTCATCCAACTCCTTTAATACGCGTGCCATTTCTCTCTCTAAAATCTCAAGCTTTCCAATAATCATCTATCTCTTCATTCACAGGCATTCTTCAACCATTCTTAGGGTTTTTTTCGGCAGGATTCAGTTCCAAGTAACCTCATTTATCCTCCTTTGTGCTTCTTTCACTAATTTAGTTTAAGTCTAAATTTTTTTCATTTTCCAGGCGTGTTTTTAGATCTCTGAAAACCCCCACTGGTGGCTTTAGCTCCTGTTAGGTATGGTTAGTGGTTGGATTGTGGTAGTCTTAAGACTTATCACCCTCTTCCTTGGTAGTTTTTCCCCTTAGGGACTTTTCTGGTATAGCTCCGTCCATCTTCTCCAGAAGCTTTGCTTCATATTCTTGGCAGTTCTTGAGAAAAATGAGTAACCTTTTAGCTTTTGATCCTTTAGTCAACAAAAGTCAGTTTGCATCTTGTTTGTCCTCCTTTTAATTTTCAACCAAGTTGAGTCTCGTCCTGTTGATGTTAAGGAAGTTGTATAAAATACCCCAGGAATTTCCCAGCCAGAGAGAGAAGTGTTTTGAAGAGATTATAAGGGTAGAGGCTGAGGAAACTCTGAGCCGTAGTGCCGAGGTTTTTCCTACTTGTCCCATTTATCCTCTCCTATTAGCTATCATTCATCCCCCAGCTTCTGAGCCGAGTGACTCTATGTTTGAGTCGTCTTCTTTTGCAGACGAAAATATGTCCATCTCTTAGTCGATCGAGAGCATTGACTCTTTTGAGGAAGCCATGGATGAATTTGCACCCTCTATTAAAGGGTCTGAGGTAGATGAAGATTTTTCTCACATCGCATCCTCTCAGAAGGCCGAGACATTAGATAAATCTCTCTCGTCCATCCAAATACTTGATCCTTGTGTCTCCATTCCACCTTCAATTAATTCTATCCCTCTCTCGACTACGATGAGAGATAAGTTTGTCCAAAAATTCCTAAGTGGTTATCCAAACAATCCTTAGGCCGAGCCATTAGAAGATTATGGTGAGGAGAGTGAACTTGACACCTCTATTGTTGAATCCTATGAGAGAACCTTATGGTTTGGAGACACCTTGATGTTATAGGACCCTCCATTCGTATGAGAAAACCCTCTAAGGATGAAATAGCCTTTTATGGTCGAGAGGGCGAGGTCCGTGTCTATGTGCATATGCTTAAGGTCAGCTTTCGCTACCTATTCACCCGACCATCCGAGCCATTCTAGCCTGATTAGGACTTGCCCCATCTCAGATTTATCCAAATGCCTGGAAGTTATTCTTGACTTTATTTCTATCTGGAAAATGTTCACTAAACCGACCTTCTAGTTAACATTTTTATGGCCTGCTCTACTGCGTTGTCTTCCAATACTCAACCTGGATACTATCATCTCGTAGCAAGGAAATCTGGGAAGAAAGTCTTGTTGGTCAATCAGACTTCTAATCACAACTAGAAACCTCGATATTTTTTTTTATCTCTGGGGCTTGGGAATTTCTCCCCAATGATGTTTGTGGTACCTCTGAGCCCAAGACTCCTCTGAGATGGGCTAAAGTCTCTGTGTTGGCCAATTTGATCCGGGGTTGAACCCTGAGGCTACAGAAAAGGTTAAGAAACTTCGTTCCCAAGGAAATGGTGGTTGTCTTGTTATGTTTGAGCATATAATGACCCCATACTACTTGGATTAGATAGGTCTGGGGGTTGACCCCCTAGCCGAGCTGTGTAAGTGATTTTTTTTTTATTAACTGTTATCTCGTACCTTATAGTTGTTTATAGAGGACTTCGTCCATTTTTTGCAGAACGTCCAAAAAATATACCAAACAACATTTGGGAAATGGTGGCCCCATACTTGAGAAAGTTTATCGGCAAACACGGTAAGAAGTCTGATGCCCCTCCTACCCCAACTGCCAAAACTATAGTGGGTGGCTCCAGTTGAGCCGACGATGCTGGGAAGAAGAGGAAAGGTTGAGCCAAGGATACTACCACCCATCATCCACCTAAGGAGGTTCATTCTGAGAGAGCAATCCCCATTTCTACATACGAGGCTTTAGCATCTCATCTTTCCCAATTGAAACTTGACGAAGAGAGAGTCCTTGGCCATGCTAAAAAGTCCATGGATGGTGTCGGCTGCCTCATCTCCGACGGTGACAAGCGCTTCCTCCAATACGTAGACATCTCTCTACTTACTAAGTTTTCTATACACAGGGCTGTTCAGGTATTTTCATAAATTTTCCAAGTGTAGTCTCTTATCAATTCCACCTTATATTGATTTATCAGTCCATATTTTTAGTTATAGAGTGTAGTCTCCATTTATAGGATGGGATCTTGTATAAACAAGAAACATCCCTTGAATAATAAAAGAAGAGATGCAGTAACGATCGAGAATAACTCGAGGGACAAACTTTGAAACTCCAAGTCGGCCTTATAGAAGTCGGTGGATGAGGTTACCAATCTGAAAGCTGAGCATGCCAACATCCTGAAAATAATGGTCGAGTATAAATAGGACAAGATTATACTACTGTCAAAGTTGCACTGGACAAGGCTAAGGCACAAGCTATAGCTGAGTATAAGGAGTCTGGTGAGTTTGGGGGTTATGCCTTTGAATATCTTGAGAGAGGCATAAAGACTGTCGATCTATGGGCTACACTGAAGCACGCCGAGGTTGGAAACCTGACTCCTGAGGACTTTTTGTGTATTGATTTCAGCGACCCTCTTCTTAAGACTACCCTATATGTTGTGGAAAATTCATCCAACCCTTTGGAGGTTAACCCCCTTGAGGTCACTGAGAATAATGATACTGTGGCCAAGACAGTAGCTAATAATGATGGGGTCGAGATTACCAATGTTGGGGTCGATGGTTCCGCTCAGGTAGGTGACGATGCATCGGCTCAAGCTGGTGGCAACTTACAACTTTAAGCTTTTGTAATTTTTATTTCCATCTGGACGATAGCCGTTTGTGGACTTACTCAATTTTTGTGTAGCTCTTGTATTGAACTGACTTGTAACCTCATTATTATTAAATGAAGCTCTTTATTTTCCTATCTTCTTCTTGTGTTATGCAAATATGTCTGCCATAATTTTTCATTAGTAACATAATTTGAATTCATCATGATTCACATTACCCCTCTCGTCATTTTGAGAGTGTATGGATGAGAGTCATCTCATCCATATACTGTCGTCTCGGCCGAGAGATAATTTCCACCAAGTTAATGATGTTTAATAAATGAACCAAAACTAAGTGATTTTAAATTTTAATCCACCAAATTATGGTGTTAGATCATAAGTCCCCTCATGTCGTTTTGGGAGTGTACGGATGAGATTCGTCTCGTCTATGTATTGTCATCTCGATCGAGAGAGAATTTACACAAAATTAATGATTGTTGATACCAAAATTCACCATCCTACATGGACCAATTACAAGCCAGCACGTGTCATCCAATGTGGAAAAAGGAGGCCTGACCAATAGGGAAGCCCGACTAACAGCCAAAAATCTAATCTGTATAGTCAATCAAGCACCAGCAGTCTTACATCCTGTATTTCTAATAAAGCGACAACATTCATACATTTAAATCTCATTATGTATTGATGTAAATGCCTAACAAATAAAGGCATTCCATCCTTGCACATGACAACAAGAAAACCCCCTCTTGGGCTATACATACATTGTATTGTAATAACCCTCTCTTTCGATAGCCCATTTTTTTTATCCTTAATTACCGTGTGTAGTAATTAGTTATTATCTGTTAGATGCTGAGTAAATATTAATTTGTTATGTCAAGTTAATATTTACTAATACGTTGTGTAGTTACCTCGTGAGTAGATAAAATGTCCATGTGGTAATTTATTATGTCATAAGGATTTAAAATGACATTTTGGTTTATTATGAAACCGGAAGTAAATGAGTTACAAAATTCCCAAATGATAATTTGGTTAGTGTAGTTAGTCCCGGTAGGTGTGTGACAGTCAAAATAAGTGCCATATTGTATTTTGGCATTTTGGGGACTTTTGACTGGTTTTGGCTTAATTAGTGATATCGCGTATTATTTTATCGCGCTTTAGTTATTAGAGTTGGGCATTTTAGACTTATGGCCCGATTTAGTCTTGCTAAGACTTACTATTCCTTTTATGCCCCAAATTGTTAACTTAGAGAGAAAGAGAGAGAGGAAGAAAGCTTTGGAGAAAGAGAGAGAGATTGGAGATTGGAGCTTGGATTGTTGCTTCCTTCTTCATCAAACCAGATTCTTACCTTGAGGCAAGTAATCTACTTGCAAGTTTATGATTTAAGTAGAATAAATTGCATTGATATTTATGATTTAGAATTGTGAGGGTTTTGATTTGGATTTTTGGGTATTAACCACTAAAAATGGATTTGGATGATAAATGATGTTTAAGGTTGGTAGATAGATGGATTTAGGATGTAGAAGTGGCATCCAATGATTTTGGTTGGGCTGGTTTTGGAGTGGGATAAATTTTGGAGTTCAAGACTCCAAAGCCATTCTTGGCATTTTCGCAGGGGCGAATCGATTCGGCCCCTTGGGCGAATCGATTCGCATAGATGTAGAGTCCCAGGTCTTGTAGTCCGAATCGATTCGGATTAAGACCGAATCGATTCGGCATTTGCAGAAACCAAATTTTGTTGTCCGAACCGATTCGCTTTCAGAGAGAATCGATTCGGCCCTTAGGGCGAATCGATTCGGTTCCAGCAGATTTGGGGGTCTTTTTATTTTAATTTTCCTCCTTATTCTTTAGGATTAGGACCTAGGAAACTTCTTTAAAGAAGTAAACTTAGAGTCCTAGAGTAGCAATGGAGTTTGGTCGTTACCCTGGACTAGAAATGGGTTCATCTGGGGTTTATTTCGGGGAGGTCTAAAGTGATGTTAAGGCATTACTTCTTTTATTCAAACTCTTAGAAGTTTGGAAGTTAGGTACCCTAACTTGGAGACTAGAAGGGCTTGTCAAGTTGCATAGGCCTTGGAGATTTGTAGGATCATAATGATCATTTGGAGATTTAATCGGGGATTGTAATTTGAGGAAAATGATGATATTCGATGGGAATTAGGTTCGCATAAAATGAACCCATGTGAGTTTGATGATTATAGGTTCAACTAGAACGAACCCCGTTGTTTAATGATATTAGGTTTAATAAAAAGAACCAACCTCATGATTAATGGAAATGGATTTTGGTAATAAAAATAATGATAAATGTAAATGTTAATTTACTGTTACACACCTCTCTAAATACCATCTTAAGGGAAGTCCGCACGATAGGTGAAGCCCCCTGGCTAATGAATGCAGGGTGGATATAGTCCTAGGCTATGGGAGCGCTTATGGTTGTATATTTTTCTGTGCTGGTAGGAAGATTCCGGGTGTGGTCTTGGCTACCACGCAGGCTCATGGCCGCTTCCCGACGCTTTCGATAGGTGCCCAGGTTGTCTTATGTTAGGCCCTGGAAGATGATGGTCATTTAGGGGCGCGCACAGTGGGGAAACCCGGACGGGCGGTCTTAGATATCGTTATATGTATATGAATATAACTATATTTTCATCAAGTTGGACTTGATGGTTGTTAAATGCCACAAAGAGCGTATGAATGCCATAAAGAGCATAAATATGTGCCAGGAAGAGCACGGGAATAATATATGTGCCATAAAGAGCACCGGATGTAAATGATATTCCTAATAAGGAATGGAAAGATAAAATGGGAAGTTTTAATCAATGAATAGAAATTATAACTTCTTGACTTACCCAATTATATGGTTTTATTCCTAATAAGGAATGCCTGAAGGAAATGGAAATTATATTTTATAAGGAAGGGTTTTAACTTAAAGTGCTTTACCTTCAATTCTTGCTTATATTGTAGATAGCATGTCATATTATCATCCTCATCATTCATGTATAACTGTTCATATCTATCGTGCTTTTTATTCTTCTAGAAATCATATAGAACCCGACCCTGACCGGTTTACTTCCTTGTTGTATATATATTATTGTATCCGCTCAGGTGCTCCACCGCAAGGACGCCCGACTTGACTTTCCCGAATTCCTTGCACTTTCGACGAGCTGTAAGATTTTGCGGGTTATTACAGGATGTTGTATTAGATGCTTTCATTCTTGTTATTCTAGATATGATCGGGTCTTGTCCCTCGAGCGCGTGGCCCAAACATTTGTATTTGATTAATGGATGTACTATGTAAGATATTTATATTGTTGTACGTCGTTATATGTAGCTGTGGACCGACAGCTTATTCGGTCCATTTGTGTACATTCGTTTTAGTTATATTATATGCTATCTTTTGGAATTCCACTTACTGTCAGATTGGGTTGTTAGTTTAAATTTTCATAACCGCATTTTTAAAATTTTACGCTTTTTGGCAACCCGTTTTCTGATTTATTGGGTGGTTTTCCCGTATACTCAGTTTATTATTGTGATGCTGAGAATGATATCCATCCAGGATTCCTGTTACGTTTGAGTATCGGGCTGGCCACCCCTTATCTCGGATTGCGGGTTGTCACAGATGGTATCAGAGCATCAGGTTCTAGAGTACTAGGATCTGTGTGGACTTGTCTCGTTCTACCGTAGCGTTCTTTGATGTAGGGCCTAATGCTAGGACTTCTTGTTGCTTATGTTTGCGATTCTCTGCAAGATAGATTGTTTTAACTAGCAATCTAATACTATTGTTCTTCCATCTCAGATGCCGTCTAAGAGAGGTCGCCCGGCGAGACGTGTTAAGGTCGTAGAAAAGGAAGTAGGTCCTCCACCGCCACCACAAGGGACTGTTAATGTTGCGGATGTAGCAAGCATAGTGGCTGGTGCGGTTAATGCCGCCATGACCGTAGTGATCCAACAATTGCCATGGGCCCCAGGTGTTCAAGCTCCTATGGGACTTACTCCGTGGGAAAGGGTTAGGGAGACCTTTCTAAGGGGCAATCCCCCGGAATTCGAGGGAGGTGCGGATGTTATTAAAGCCAATCAATGGAAGAAAGACATGCAACGCCACCTTCGAATGATAGAATGCAGTGAGGATAAGAAACAAGTCCTTACCACCTTTAAGCTTGTCGGATCTGCGTTACACTGGTGGGAGACGATGACCACCCCAGAGCAAAGAGACACCATGTCAATCACTGAGTTCTGGGCTTTGTTTGAACTTCGGTATTTTCCTCCCGTTGTTCAGAGGGAGATGAAGAGGAAGTTGCAAGATGTAGAGCAAGGGGAGAGGTCTGTAGCAGAGTATGGAGAGGAGTTCACCCGTTTAGCAAGTTTTGTACCAGATGAGGTGACTCCGGAAGAGAGGAAGATCTCGAAGTTTATGGGAGGTCTAAACTGGAGAATCCGAAAACACTTGTTGGGTAACCCAGCTTTCCAGACTTATGGCGAGGTTATGAATGCAGCCTTACTCCATTGCTAGGAGCATCGATTACATATGCAGGGTAGCAAGAAAGCTACTGAAATGAAGCAAGTAGGGAAGCTTGGGAAGTTTATTGCGAGGGGCGATAATAGGCACGAACAAGGTGCTTTACATCAGGCAGATCGGGGTGGCCCTAGAGGTAGGGGTCATCCGGGCCGAGGTATTTCTCTGTTTAGAGATATCGGAGGTCGAGGTCGGGAGGACATGAAGGGACGGTGCTTCCAATGTGGGGAGGCAGGTCATATCAAGAGAGAGTGTCCTCAGATGATTGGGGGTCAGTTTCCTCGGGTTCCGCAACAGCCGTATGTTCTGTTTCCACCTTCGGTACCTATTATGGTTGTTCCTCCGCAGCAGGGGCAACTACAGTATGGACGTGCTTGTCATGATCGGGAGGCTATGTTTCCTCCAGCCCTGCCGGCACCGCCCATTATTGAGGGTAAGTTTTTCTCAGAGATACGTGAGTTAAATGTTATTCGATGCGGGTGTTACGCGCCCATTTGTTTTACGAGTTTTTCTCAGATTACAGATTTCATAATATCTGCTGAGAGTATTTTCATTGGTATCGAGTTCTATGGGTAATGGTTTACTCATTTCTTCTGTTTGTATGTATATAGGAAGTTCTCTTATTAAATTTTGCTTGAGGCCGATTTACTCGTCCTTAACATGGTCGAGCATGATGTGACATTAGTATGTGATTGCTATGCCTTATCTCCACGACCAACAAGTTGAGTGGTAGCGTATAGGAGGGGTTCCTTGTTTGGATTCCGCTTCTGCGGGACGCTCCACGCGTGAACCTTAACGATGTTGGGAGTGGGGATATACCACCTTTCCTTTCTTTTATCTTATGTGTATTACGCTCCATCTCCATGATCAACTAGTTAAGTAGGCATGTGACGGAGGGGTTCCTTGTTTGGATTTCGCTTTGCGAGACACTCCGCCGCATGAACACTTAACGATGTTGTGAGTGAAGATATGCTATTCTTTCCTTTTGTTATATTTTGTTTTATTACTTTATTGTCGGTAGTGGGATTGGAAAGTTTAGCCGAAAATCACATGCTAGGACGATTGATGGCTATTATAGTGCGACATAGGCGCACTGCATATAGTTCTCTCCTCTGATGGATATGAGGGAGACCGGAGTACGAAGTCGAATTGAGACTTCGGGTTATGCCTTTATAGAAGGCTACTTAATGAGATGTATATATGTTTTAGGACATATAACCTTAGGGTTTCACAAAGGGTGAACGCTAAAATTTTTCTTTAGTTATAATTGTTAGTGTGTAGCTGTAGGATCTCTTTGGTCCCGAACATGTGTCTTAGACCTATACCCCTCGATGACTGACAATGCGAGGTAGTAGTGTAACGGGAGGGTTCCTTGTTTGGATTTCGCTTCGGCGAGACGTCCCACGCACGAAACTGAGCAAATGTCGGAAGTTGAGAAAGGTCTTGGGCACTAGGGATATACTTAGTATTAGTTGTATACGACTTAGATAGGGTATAGGTAGATAGACTTTAGGATTGATTAGACGTAGGGCCTTTTAGTATGGTACGTAAGATTAGGAGGGTTGTTGGGAGTTGACCATGACTAAGTCATGCGTAAACTCATATCAAAGGATTGGTTCCATGTTATGTGAAGTGGGAGGATTTCGAGAAGTTAGTGGTTAAGGCCGAAGGAGATGAGGCCTCACGTAGTGGAGTGTTACGGAGGTAACGAAAGGGTGAATTAACTCGTACCCCTGAGCCACGTGGTTAAGCTCGAAGGTAGATTCCATTAGCAAGTCTCTGCCATGACGGGGAGTGATAATACTGGAGTGTCGATTTATGGTGGATGCCCCTCACAAGTTTAAACTTGTAAGGAGTATTATCCCCTATTTAGTTGAAGTCCATCTTGGGGGTGATCGCTGTATAGGAAGAAAGATGCTACTTCCTGGGCAGAATTTAGTCTTTCGTGCGAACAACATCTTATTTCAAGATAAGCTGTTGATTTAGGAAACAGAACTCTGCTCTTTTGACATTGAGGGTGGGGTACGTTTCCCTTAAGAGAATTTTGTCCTGAACAAAAGGGACTTAAGTAAAGCAGATATGGAATGATCGCGCGGTTCTAACGTTTCGGTTCATCAAGGTAATGACGAATCGTGCCAAGTTATACGTCGCTTGTACTATTGGCTGGGCATGGGAAGGTTGTTGCACTGAATCAAGACTTCCGTTTCTCATTCTTGGCAAGTTTCCAAAAAGTCATGGGAATCGAGTTATGGTTAATCACTTCTTGTCTTTTCCCAGATAGCCAGACCAATAGAATAAACCATATGCTGAGGCATATACTCCTTATAGGCGTGCCTAACTTTAAGAGTAGTTGGGAACAATGCTTTCCGCTCGTTGAATTCGCCTATATAGAATTGGTGTCGATTCACTATTAGGACGGCGCTTTAGAAGAAGCCTTGTATGTTAGGCCTTGTTGATTTTCCCCTGGTTGGTCGAAAGTACGAGATGATGAGTCTCTCGTATAGCCAAGACCGACGAAAGAGCTCAGTCGATGCGAGAAGAAGGCATCGGGAGTTTGAGCTTAGTCGATACAACATTAGACCAAATGTTGTGGTGAGTATCGCCTGGGACGGGCATTATACATTTCGAGAAGAAAGGAAAACTTGCGCCGCATGATGTTGTACTTTTCCTAGAAATGTCGCGGTGGGTCCCGTAAACTATTCGCTCGCTTTATTGAAACATTTTGCGACAGGCTCATGATTTGTTCCTTGTCTCTCATGCAAGGGAGTACGAAGGATACGATGGTGCCTTTAGGCACATTCCTTTCGAGGAAGAGGCAACTTGACGGTTCTTATTAGAAGTAGACGGTCGCTATCTTAGAGCGTAGAGTTACGTTGGTGTCGCTGGTAGTACCTTAGGGGATGAGTTCTATATATTAAGCAGAGTGTCGAGAAATCGACAGAGGGGCGCGAGGATGACTTGCGGGAATAGTATTCGCACTTCTTCTTGCGACGTATATCCGAATTTTGGGGGCAAAATTCCCTCTTAAGGGGGGGAGTATGTAATAACCCTCTCTTTCGATAGCCCATTTTTTTTATACTTAATTACCGTGTGTAGTAATTAGTTATTATCTGTTAGATGCTGAGTAAATATTAATTTGTTATGTCAAGTTAATATTTACTAATACGTTGTGTAGTTACCTCGTGAGTAGATAAAATGTCCATGTGGTAATTTATTATGTCATAAGGATTTAAAATGACATTTTGGTTTATTATGAAACCGGAAGTAAATGAGTTACAAAATTCCCAAATGATAATTTGGTTAGTGTAGTTAGTCCCGGTAGGTGTGTGACAGTCAAAATAAGTGCCATATTGTATTTTGGCATTTTGGGGACTTTTGACTGGTTTTGGCTTAATTAGTGATATCGCGTATTATTTTATCGCGCTTTAGTTATTAGAGTTGGGCATTTTAGACTTATGGCCCGATTTAGTCTTGCTAAGACTTACTATTCCTTTTATGCCCCAAATTGTTAACTTAGAGAGAAAGAGAGAGAGGAAGAAAGCTTTGGAGAAAGAGAGAGAGATTGGAGATTGGAGCTTGGATTGTTGCTTCCTTCTTCATCAAATCAGATTCTTACCTTGAGGCAAGTAATCTACTTGCAAGTTTATGATTTAAGTAGAATAAATTGCATTGATATTTATGATTTAGAATTGTTAGGGTTTTGATTTGGATTTTTGGGTATTAACCACTAAAAATGGATTTGGATGATAAATGATGTTTAAGGTTGGTAGATAGATGGATTTAGGATGTAGAAGTGGCATCCAATGATTTCGGTTGGGCTGGTTTTGGAGTGGGATAAATTTTGGAGTTCAAGACTCCATAGCCATTCTTGGCATTTTTGCAGGGGCGAATCGATTCGGTCCCTTGGGCGAATGGATTCGCATAGATGCAGAGTCCCAGGTCTTGTAGTCCGAATTGATTCGGATTAAGACCGAATCGATTCGGCATTTGCAGAAACCAAATTTTGTTGTCCGAACCGATTCGCTTTCAGAGCGAATCGATTCGCTGGGGCGAATCGATTCGGCCCTTAGGGCGAATCGATTCGGTTCCAGCAGATTTGGGGGTCTTTTTCTTTTAATTTTCCTCCTTATTCTTTAGGATTAGGACCTAGGAAACTTCTTTAAAGAAGTAAACTTAGAGTCCTAGAGTAGCAATGGAGTTTGGTCGTTACCCTGGACTAGAAATGGGTTCATCTGGGGTTTATTTCGGGGAGGTCTAAAGTAATGTTAAGGCATTACTTCTTTTATTCAAACTCTTAGAAGTTTGGAAGTTAGGTACCCTAACTTGGAGACTAGAAGGGCTTGTCAAGTTGCATAGGTCTTGGAGATTTGTAGGATCATAATGATCATTTAGAGATTTAATCAGGGATTGTAATTTGAGGAAAATGATGATATTCGATGGGAATTAGGTTCGCATAAAATGAACCCATGTGAGTTTGATGATTATAGGTTCAACTAGAACGAACCCCGTTGTTTAATGATATTAGGTTTAATAAAAAGAACCAACCTCATGATTAATGGAAATGGATTTTGGTAATAAAAATAATGATAAATGTAAATGTTAATTTACTATTACACACCTCTCTAAATACCATCTTAAGGGAAGTCCGCACGATAGGTGAAGCCCCCTGGTTAATGAATGCAGGGTGGATATAGTCCTAGGCCATGGGAGCGCTTATGGTTGTATATTTTTCTGTGCTGGTAGGAAGATTCCGGGTGTGGTCTTGGCTACCACGCAGGCTTATGGCCGCTTCCCGACGCTTTCGATAGGTGCCCAGGTTGTCTTATGTTAGGCCCTAGAAGATGATGGTCATTTAGGGGCGCGCACAGTGGGGAAACCCGGGCGGGCGGTCTTAGATATCGTTATATGTATATGAATATAACTATATTTTCATCAAGTTGGACTTGATGGTTGTTAAACGCCACAAAGAGCGTATGAATGCCATAAAGAGCATAAATATGTGCCAGGAAGAGCACGGGAATAATATATGTGCCATAAAGAGCACCGGATGTAAATGATATTCCTAATAAGGAATGGAAAGATAAAATGGGAAGTTTTAATCAATGAATAGAAATTATAACTTCTTGACTTACCCAATTATATGGTTTTATTCCTAATAAGGAATGCCTGAAGGAAATGGAAATTGTATTTTATAAGGAAGGGTTTTAACTTAAAGTGCTTTACCTTCAATTCTTGCTTATATTGTAGATAGCATGTCATATTATCATCCTCATCATTCATGTATAACTGTTCATATCTATCATGCTTTTTATTCTTCTAGAAATCATATAGAACCCGGCCCTGACCGGTTTACTTCCTTGTTGTATATATATTATTGTATCCGCTCAGGTGCTCCACCGCAAGGACGCCCGACTTGACTTTCCCGAATTCCTTGCACTTTCGACGAGCTGTAAGATTTTGCGGGTTATTACAGGATGTTGTATTAGACGCTTTCATTCTTGTTATTCTAGATATGACCGGGTCTTGTCCCTCGGGCGCGTGGCCCAAACATTTGTATTTGCTTAATGGATGTACTATGTAAGATATTTATATTGTTGTACGTCGTTATATGTAGCTGTGGACCGACAGCTTATTCGGTCCATTTGTGTACATTCGTTTTAGTTATATTATATGCTATCTTTTGGAATTCCACTTGCTGTCAGATTGGGTTGTTAGTTTAAATTTTCATAACCGCATTTTTAAAATCTTACGCTTTTTGGCAACCCGTTTTCTGATTTATTGGGTGGTTTTCCCGTATACTCAGTTTATTATTGTGATGCTGAGAATGATATCCATCCAGGATTCCTGTTACGTTTGAGTATCGGGCTGGCCACCCCTTATCTCGGATTGCGGGTTGTCACATGTATCATCCTCATTACAAGGGGAAAGAAAAAAATATCAAGGCAATCAATACACAACAGTGGATGTAGGCTATTTCTTTGAGCCGAGCCACTCTAAAAATCTCTTATGTTTTGTTTGTTTTACTTGATTTATCTGTGTGATTGATTAATTAGGCCTAGTCTATTTTTTTCATCTGTGGGAATGTATTACTAAATGTTATCACTCATTCACCATCCATGGCTGATATTCCTGAATCAAGTACCAAAAATAAGGGAATTACACCTAATCCCTTTGCCCCTCAAAATAACCATGATTTAATAGGAATTCTGGATGGTTTAGCCAAAGGTCAGGAGGCTATGCCAGATACCATGCGACAATTGGCCCAAACTTTGCAAGCTGGAGTTCCTGCACAATTTAATATGCCACCGTCTCCATCCAGGAGTATCAGGGATAGCCATTCCAGAACTTCAAAGGATCCTTCATACCTTTCTAGAGCAACTTCCTCCATCATGGTTACTAATTCCTCTATTGGACAATATCTCATCCCAGAAGGATTGAGTGCCTTAGAAAGGCTAAGTAGGGCCTATCCTTTTGATCATTTGGGATTCAAGGGAAATTCCTAAAGGGTTACATCGAGAGATACTTGACAAAAATGCGATTTGAGGGAAGGTTCATCCTAATCTAGATTAATCACCCAACGGAATCATATATCCAGACAGAGTGAAGAAAGTTCAGCACAATTTGTTGGTCGATATGGAAAAACTGCTACCTATAGATTTGGGACTGACAGTGAATCTTGGAAAGGTTATATTCAATGTTTGTAGGATAGGTTGTAAGAAATGGCCAAGGCCAAGAATCCCCTCCAAAGAAGTTTTATTAAGGGATCCCCCTTTGTGCAAACCATCGTAGATTTCCCTACCCCGACCAAGTTTAAATCTCTAGTGGTCACTCCCAAATATGATGGGAAGTCTGATCGAGTTCTTCATATAAAACAGTACTAAGTAGCTACTGATATCTATGTTGTTCCTGATGAGATGAGATGCAGGGCATTCTTGGGAACAATCACCGGATCTGCTCAAATTTGGTACAATAGCCTCCCTTGAGGAAAAATTTCTAGATTTCAACAACTCACTGAGCTATTCATTAGTAATTTTTGCTTTGGAGAAAAACTAGTAAAACGAGTAGCTCATTTTCTCAGTGTAAGGAAAAAGGAAGGAGAAAGTATGAGGGATTACATAACTCATTTCAACAATGAGAAATTAGAAGTCATTGATTACGAAGAGAAGACTACAATCACTATCCTAATGAGTGGTTTGCTCCCTGATAAATTATATGACACATTGGAAATAGATCTACCAAAGATGATGAAAATTGATGGCCAAAGAAGCAAAGATCATGAACGCCGAGGAAGCCATGGCTGCTAAAAAGAATTCATATGTAAAATCAGAAGCAAAAATATAAGGGAAGTCAGATAAGAAGGAGCACAAGAATCACAACGAGCGTAGGGGTTCGAAGGGAAAGTAAGGTCTAGATCGGCTCAAAAAATTCACTAACTACACTCCTTTAACGGTAGACATAAATCACGTGTTAGAAGAAATCAAGCACAACAATGATTTAAGTTGGTCAAAAAAGTTGAGATCACCCGCTGATAAAAGGGACAAGTCTAAATATAATGAGCTTCACAAAGATCACGGTTATACTACCAACCGTTGTATTGCCCTCCAGAATGAGATAGAAGCGCTGATACAAAGAGGAAAGTTGGACATATTTGTTGATCGACAGAATGGTGGGAGAAATGGAGGCAGAGGTCGATAGAGATCTAAATCCCCAATTAAGCTTAGAGAAGAGAAGAAGAGGAACCACGACGATGATCCAAAAGATGATCCTGATCTTCCCAAGAAGTCTAGACAACCAGAACGTGAGGTATTCACTCAGTTTTGGATCTTTTGATTGTCACATGATTATAGGTGGAGATGTCGGAGGAGGAGATCATACAACTGAGAGGAAAGCTTACCTCAATGAGGCTAAAGCTTGTTCCTATATCCAGTGGATCAACCTCATCGAGGAATACCCACTAAGAAAAGTTAACAAGGATAAGCTCGTAATTGGATTTTCTAAAAATGACTTATCTGGAGTGTTGTATCCTTATGATGATCCTTAAGTAATCCCGTTAAGGATGAAAGAAGTATTGGTAGTAAGAACATTGGTGGATAACGGCAGTTCGACAAACATCATGTTCTATCCCTGTTTTAATAGTTTGGGTTTAAAACTCAATCAACTAGAACCTTATCACATGCCAATCATTGGATTCTCAGGCGAGAAAATGTTTCTTTTGGGGACTATCAAGCTAAACGTGATCGGGATATGGTCGGCGAGCAGGACAGAGAAGGTGAGATTATTTGTAATGGACATAAATGTTCATTCTTCTTGTAATATGATTATGGGAATAGTCTGTCTGAAGAAATTTGAAGGTGTACCCTCTACTGTTCATCAATGCCTGAAATTCCTGATTAACTTTGGAGTTGGAGTAGTGAAAGGAGATTAAAAAGTAGCTCGGGAGTGCTACTATTCCTCTACTGAGGAAGACAATATGCTGGAGACAAAGAGAAAAACAACTACTTATCAAGTAGATACATCTGAGCCGAACAACGAGTCTGAGATTGAAACCTTAGATCCACAAGATGAATATGAGCTCGTAAAAGGCCAAGTGATGGAGGTAACAAATTGCATTATTCTGGATGATAATAAACTAGAACGAACAATTCAAATAGAAGCATCATTGGAACCAGTTCTTAAGCAGGATTTGACAACTTTCTTGAGGCAAAGAAAACATTCTTCGCTTGGAGTCATGAAGATATGCTAGGCATAGATCCAAACTTTCTGTGTCATGAGCTTAATGTTAATAGGGAGGTCAAACCTGTTAAGCAGCGGAGAAGAGTTTTCAGCCCGGAGAAGAACCAGGCTATACAAGAAGAAGTGGAGAAGCTTAAAAAATATTCCTTTATTGAAGATGTGAAGTATCCGTTCTGGTTGGCCAATGTAGTTATGGTCAAGAAGAAGAATAACAAGTGGAGGATATGTGTAGATTTTACTACATTGAACAAAGCGTGCCCGAATGATCACTTTCCTTTTCCACAAATTGATTAATTAGTAGATGATACATCAGGGCACGAGCTACTGAGTTTCATGGATGCATATTCTGCTTATAACCACATCAAAATGAAGCCAGAAGAATGATAAAGTACTTCCTTTAACACCCCTCGAGGAACTTATTGCTATAATATTATGAGATTTGGTCTGAAAAATGCAGGTGCTACTTATCAAAGACTAGTGAAAAAAGTATTTGAGGAGTAAATAGGCAAAAAAATGGAAGTGTATGTTGATGATAGGCTCATAAAGAGCAGAAAAGTTGCTAATCATTTTACCGACATTATCCAGACGTTTGACCAATACGAAAATCACCAAATGAAGTTAAACCCCACCAAATGCGTCTTCAGAGAGCAGGAGGGAATGTTCCTCGGGTATATAGTGAATCAAAGAGGTATTGAAGCTAATCCAGATAAGATTAAACCCTTGATCAAAATGCAATCTCCTACCTGTAAGAAGGATGTTCAAAGGCTAACTGAACGCGTAGTAGCACTTTCCATTCTTCAAAGTACCAGAAAAACCTTTGAATGGAACGATGAATGTGAAAAATCCTTCATGGGGTTGAAGAAGTACCTGGGAACACCGGCACTACTTACTCGACTAATGCTGAGAGAAAATATGTATTTGTATCTGGCAGTATCTGAGTCAATAGTTAGCTCTACCTTGATTAGGGAGGAAAATGGAGTTCAAAAGCCAGTTTATTATACTATCAAAGCTTTTCGAGGAGCAGAAGTGAGATATCCCAGATTGGAGAAATTGGCACTGGCCTTAATTGAAGCTATTAGACGAATGAAACCATACTTTTAAGCCCATACCATAGTGATCTACACTGGCATGCCATTAAGGAAGGCATTGCATAAGTCGAAGAAATCTGGAAGACTTATGTATTGGGCTGTGGAGTTAGGGTAATATGACCTTGTGTATGAACCAAGGATTGTTTTAAAAGGCCAAGTTGTGGTTGATTTTACTACAGAGTTCACTTATCCAGAGGTCCCCGAGTAATAAGGAACTCTAGCCAAGCAACATGCAGGAGTCAGTAGACCTACTGAAGATATGCCCGACCAACTCCAGACAAGGAAAATCGTAGTAAAAGACTAATCAAAGTCGTCAAATGGGCTACAAGATATGAAGAGGAAATATAAGGAGGCAAAGGATAAAATTTTCTATCAAGGAATTCTAACAATCCAAGCGTTGGATAGCGATATCCCCCTATGGAGCTTGTATGTTGACGGGTCGTCTTGTGCAATCGAATGTGGACATGGAATCATTCTCAATACTCCAGACGAGCTAGATATAGAGTATGCTCTACGATTCTAATTTCAAGCCTCCAATAATGAGGCGGAGTATGAAGATATGATTATTGGTTTAAATCTAGCTAAATCACTGAACACCGAGAAAGTTGTGGTGTATAGTGATTCCTAGTTAGTTGTAAATCAGGTGTTGAACTTATATGCAGCGAAAGGAGAATTGATGACCAGATATTTAGCCAAAACTTTGGAAATAATTACCACTGTGTTAGCTGTCCTAATGGTCAGAATTCTAAGATTGGAAAATGCCCGAGCAGATGCACTTACTCGGTTAGCTTCAGCAACCAGAACGGAGCTGCAAAGAACTATTCCTATTGAGCTACTTGCTAATACAAGCATTGATGAAGAGCTAATGATCAACTTTATTGCAGATGACATGGGGACATCTTGGATGGACTCCATAAGAGCATATATTGAAGATGGGATCCTTCCAACCGATCTACTTGAAGCTAAAAGGCTAGAATACAAAGCTATAATATATGTGCTAGATAGTGGTGTGCGATATTGAAGATGATTAACCGCTGGTCTACAATGGTGTGTACATCCAGCTGAAGTGAAGGATTTAATTAAAGAAGTCCATGAAGGATCCTGTGGAGCCCATATAGCATTGCAAATAATTCATACACAAGGATATTAATGGCCAACTATGCGAGCAAATAATGCATATTTTCCCAAGAAGTGTGATAAGTGCCAGAGGTTTTCCAGCATACGCAAGGTTCCACAAGCTCTCCTAACACTAATCACATCCCCTTAGCCCTTTGCTATGTAGGGAATTGACCTAGTCAGGCCTCTACCGACCACCCAAGGAAGGTTCAAATACTTGGTTATAGCTATTGATTATTTTACTAAATGGGTGGAAGCTAAATCGTTGATCGATATGTCCTATGAAAAGGTTTATCAGTTTAATTGGAAGAGTGTTATATGTATATGTGGCTTAAATTATGACTTTATAACTCATCACGACACACAATTTGACAATGATGAATTCGCTGCTTATTATGCCCAGTCCAATGTCCAAAAAATCCACTCTATTGCTGGTCATCCTAAAAGCAATGACCAAACAGAGGTAAATAATAAAACTTTACTAAAAGGGCTAAAGAAAAGGTTGGAAAATTAAAAAGTAAATTGGATCAATGAACTACATTCTTTACTGTGGGCATAACGAACAACTTCTAGAACAGCTACTGGGGAAACTCCCTACGTATTGGCATTTGGTACTGAGGCTGTAATTCCTGTCGAGATAGGCCTACCTATGCATAGAGTCCTTAACATTAATACCCCAGTCAGTGATTTGATGAGAAGTCTAGATTTAGATATGTTGGAAGAATTTCGTGAAGATACAGCTTTAAGGAATGCAGCCTATCAACAAAGAATTGCTCGTTTCTACAATAAGAGGGTCATGCCGAGCAACTTAAAAGATGGTGATTATGTTTTGAAGAGAGTAATTCATAAGATCAATAAGATAGAAGCCAATTGGCATGGGCCTTATCATATTACTGCAGTTATCCGACCACGCACATATCGAACTGAGACATTGGAAGGGGAAGAATGTGACACCCCGCCTAATTAAATATCGGGCGATCACTCCTTTATTAAATTGAATCAAGGTAAACAGTTGGTTCATTCTCAGCATCACTGTCGATAAAAATAAATTTTCCAATTTAACACCCTAAATAATTAAGCTAAGTGTCAAAAACATATTCATACAAACTTTCCAAATTTTAATTAATGAAAAAGATTTATTTAATTAAAACAACATTTCTACAATTAAGAATCACACCACAATAAACTAAATAACATAAACCATCCGTCAAACGAATGTCAACATATGAAACTAAAATCACAAATCCATCCTGAATAAATCCCATAGAACAATACTGGAAATAACTGAAATATAAATGTCCCAACAACAAATGAAATAATGGAAAGGGCGACACATGCCCAATAAATGAGAATGCTAGAAGTGGAGTCAATAAAAGAAGCCGTCTACTCAAGTGACCTGCAACTCCCACCTAAGCTGCAGCACGTTCCTCTCAAGGGATCCTAAGCAAGACGCCCTGTGGCTGGGCACCTGAAAATATACATATATATACAAGAGAAAGAGAGAGAGAAAAAGAAACGGGTCAGAGCCCAAAAGTGTGTTTGATTTTAAAATACGTTTAGCAAGTATTTAAATTGATACATGCCAATGCAATAACATATTAGTACGTCACTCTCTTGAGAAAATACTCACCTCTCTTCCAATGTGCACACCTATCGTACTAACCTTCCCCACGGTTTCTTATCATTTAAGGCACTAGTCTTTCTAAAAAATTTAACTTAACTTAGATTTCTCGCAAGATTTATAATTCACGACTCCATTTTAAAAGAATGTTCCAAACAGTAATCAAAGTCCTCCATTTTAACTTTATAAAATCAATACAGTTTTACAGTGACATCTTATACTTTTTCAAAACAAGTATTTAATAATTTGAGTCAACAACCATGTCCTACTTATCAAATCTCAGTAGACAATTTCAAATATCATAATCTCATATATATATTAACGACTCGTATAATATATATATATAACAGCACCCCGAATAAAATTATGGTGCGTGCATACTCTACTATCCAAAGCCCCATATCACTCATATTAAGTGGAATACATTCGGAATCACTCTCGAATTGTATTAACAGAAATACACAAACAATTGAGGCGAAGCATAGATTCCAAGTCTCTAAGAGGATGGCACATACCGGCGTCTCTTAGGACCGTCTGAACTATCACATCGATAGCCTGTACCAAGGATATCTATCTCCTAGGGTACAAGTCAATATCCCCCATAAAGGTCCCATCGAGATAAGACTTGTCCCAGCGCGGAAACCTCAGGGATAGTAAGTAGCGTGGGTATGATTTTCACATGCATATAATATATGTACACACAATCATATAAATATACCACTTTATCATATTAATATAGGTTCTTCTCATCACCCGTAATTATACCATATATCCTTAATTTCACAGTTATTGAATTTCGTATAAGGTTTTATTCCTAACCTTAACTCGAAGGGTTTTCTCACTTATTACCTAACACTCATGGGCTACATCCTCACAAATCTGAATTTCAGTAAGTGTCCTTATTAGGTTCCAACGTAACTCTCTTACGCACCTCACCCTTTAAATTCATAAGTCCACCAACCTAAAGTAAATATCCCATAAATACCATTTTCGTTAAAGATTAAGGTTCCAACATTTATTCATATACCCTACTGGTCCTCAATGTCTCCCAAATCAACTTATCAAGAGTGCCCAAGAATTATATCACGACAATTTGAATTTAATGCATTTAAAGAGGGAATTAGTAGTCTGCCAGGAGGGGTCGATCGATCGAAGCTTGGGGTTCGATCGATCGAACCTTCGATCGATCGAAGCTCTAGGCTCGATCGATCGATCAAGCAGGTCTGGGCAAAATTCTGCAGAATGCAGTTACGGGTTTCATCCAACTTCTTCATCTAAAACGATGTGTTTTCATTCTAATTGCCCCAAAAATCCTACTATCATCATTATAACATTATACCAGGTGTTTATAACGTAAAGCATGCATGTAACTATCATTAGACATGTATAATTAACTCAAAATCCCATCTAATCATCAAGAACCCTAGAGTTTTCCTAAAACAAGGTTCTAATCTGTTTCTACTAGAATTTCCTTCTAATTTAACATCAAAATTTCATGGGTTATATTCCTCTTCATGGCAAGGGTTCCAGAATTTCCATATTATCAAAACTACATGCATTATCCTAACACAATTTGAGTTTTCTTCCATGGTTTCCATCTCTAAACAATCCTAGACTAATATAAAGATTGCATTAACGAAAATACGCAAGTCAAATACTTGCCTGAGATTTTGGTATGCAGATTCCCGGATGATTTTGGTATGGCTGCGTTCCTTATCTCGTGATCTACGCGGTGGTGGTGGTGGCGGTGAAATCCGGTGGCTTTTTGGCCTTGGTTTGCCTTGGAGCTCTCTCCTCTCTTCTCCAATAGCCGTCACTTGATTTCTGAAAGTTCTAACCCTAAAAGGCTGACCTAATGGCTGATAAAGATGGCTGAAATTCGTGGGTTTAATTACCCAATTATGTAAAATGACTAAAATGCCCTCCCGGGGTACTAATTAGGCCTAAAAACTCCCCGAGACCCAAACTAAACCCCCGGGTACACTTTTCTGACTATCTCGACCCTTCCGGACGCGTTGGCGCACTCAAAACGACCATACAAACAACTTATAAAATATTTACTTTTTAATTAACAAAATTAGTCCCGACGTGACACAGGCACATCCCAACTTAAATTTCCGAAATAGTCATTTAATTCACGTATGACATTCAATATAACCAATATAGTATATCACTATGCTCATTAGTAATATTCAACAAGTTTCCCATAATTACTAACTCTCGTCACGTTAATAATTATAACATAATTAATTTCCGGATTTTTATTAAATAAACATTCTCATTAAATTTAATAAATCCCCAAATTAATATAGCATAAAAATACGGGGTATTACATACTTCC
Organism: Sambucus nigra; assembly: GCA_949130495.1. NCBI lineage: Eukaryota > Viridiplantae > Streptophyta > Magnoliopsida > Dipsacales > Adoxaceae > Sambucus > Sambucus nigra. Next base: position 64,450,603 of record OX422219.1, read on the forward strand.
CCCCTAATAATGGAATTTCGTCCCGAAATTCGGAAAATAAGGCATACCTGGTAAAAACAACTCTGGATATCTTTCGCGTATATCTGCCTCACGCTCCCAAGTGGATTCCTCCACATTATGATGCTCCCACTGGACTCGTACAAGTGGAACTATTTTCGACCTCAATATCCTCTCACTATAGTCTAGAATAGCCACTGGTCTCTCCTCGTAAGAGATATCAGACTGTAAATCAATCTCATCTATCGCAATGTGAGTATAGGCCATATCATCCCGAAGATGTCGTCTTAACGACGAGATGTGGAATACATCGTGGATGCGATGTAAATGTTCTGGCAATCCCAACCTGTATGCAACCGGCCCGATCCTCTCGATGATGGGAAATGGTCCCACATACCTCGGGGCCAATTTCCCCTTCTTCCCAAACCTCATCACTCCCTTCATAGGAGATACACACAATAACACTTGATCTCCCACATTAAACTCCCGGAAGAACCGTTTCGCATCGGCGTATCTCTTCTGCCTGTCCTGGGCTACCCGAATACGACTCCTGATTATCTCAATCCTTGCGGAGGTCTCCTGATTCACTTCTGGTCCTAGCAACTTGTTGTCCCCCACCTCGAGCCAACAAGTTGGAGAACGACAAGGCCTGCCATACAAAGCCTCAAATGGGGCCATACCAATCGTAAAATGATAAGAGTTATTATAAGCAAACTCTACCAGTGGAAGATGTGGCTCCCAACCTCCTCCAAAATCGAGAACACACATGCGTAGCATATCCTCTAACATATGATTAGTACGCTCTGTCTGTCCATCTGTCTGTGGGTGGTAAGCTGAACTCAACCTCAACTCGGTACCCATAGCCTCCTGAAAACTTTCCCAGAAACGTGACACAAAAATCTTGTCTCTATCTGACACAATATTCAGGGGCACCCCATGTAATCTGACAATCTCAGCAATGAACAATTGAGCATACTGACCCGTAGTATAATCTGTCCGCACTGGCAAAAAATGAGCCACTTTGGTCAATCTGTCTACAATCACCCAGATAGAATCGTGGCCCCGCTGTGATGTAGGCAACCCTGTAATGAAATCCATGGAAATACTCTCCCACTTCCACGCGGGTACTTCCAACGGCTGAAGCAATCCTGACGGTTTCTGGTGGTCCACCTTCACCAGCTGGCAGGTAGAACACTTGGACACAAACTCGGCGATGTCCTTCTTCATCCCACTCCACCAGTATTGACGCCTCATGTCCTGGTACATTTTATCACCTCCCGGATGTACTGCAAATCGGGACCCGTGAGAATGAGTCATCACTTCATGACGTAACTCCGCTCCTTCTGGAACCACTAATCTCCCATTAAATCGCAAGCCTCCATCAGAACTAACAGAATAGGACTCCGCACCCTCGGCTAGAAGTCGCACAATCTGCTCCTGGAAAAACGGGTCTGTGGTCTGTGCCTGTATCACCCTCGTAACAATCTCGGGTGTGACTGACATCACGGATATGAAAGAACGGGCTACTGCGTCCTGGTGACCCAACTCCTTCCACTTTGCTTTCCAGATGTCCGCTACATCGTCTACCGGTCTACGGCTCAACGCATCAGCAACTACGTTGGCCTTCCCCGGATGATACTGTATATCGAAGTGGTAGTCCTTCACAAACTCTAACCACCTGCGCTGACGCATATTCAGCTCTCGCTGAGTGAACAGGTACTGCAGTGACTTATGGTCTGTGAACAAACGGAATTTCTCGCCCAATAAGTAGTGCCTCCAAATTCTCAATGCAAAGACGACCGCTGCTAACTCCAGGTCGTGGGTGGGGTAATTCTTCTCCTGCGGCTTAAGCTTATGGGAAGCAAAAGCTATAGCCTTCTCTTCTTGCTGAAGTACTCCCCCAAGTCCCCGTAAGGACGCATCGGTATAAACCAGGTACTCCACACCCGGTTTCGGTAAGGCAAGGACTGGTGCTGAAGCAAGCTTTTCTTTCAGCTCGTCGAAAGCCAGCTGACAAGCGTCATCCCAAACATATGGTACCCCTTTGCGAGTCAGATTCGTCAATGGACCCGCTATTTTGGAGAATCCCCGAATGAATCTCCTATAGTATCCGGCTAATCCCAAGAAACTACGCACTTCCGTCGGTGTCGTGGGCTGTCCCCACTCCCTCACCGCTGACACTTTGCTCGGATCAACTGCAATCCCCTGTTCAGAAATGACATGGCCCAAGAACTGTACTTCTCGCAACCAGAATCCACACTTCTCGTACTTAGCATACAGCTGATGCTCTCGTAGAGTCTGAAGAACCTTCCTCAAGTGCTCGGCATGCTCCTCCTCGAAGTGTGAATATATCAAGATATCATCTATGAAGGCGATGACGAACTGATTCAAGAACTCTCTGAATACTTGGTTCATCAAATCCATGAAAACGGCTGGGGCATTTGTGAGTCCGAACGGCATCACCCTGAACTCATAGGACCCATATCTCGACAAGAAGGCAGTCTTTGAAATATCCTGCTCTCTAATACGTAACTGATGGTACCCCGACCTCAGATCTATGTTCGAAAAGAAAGTTGTTCCCCTCAACTGGTCGAACAGATCATCGATTCGAGGAAACGGATACTTATTCCGTATCGTGACCTTGTTCAATTCACGGTAGTCCACACACAATCTTAGTGAACCATATCTTTTCTTCACAAACAAGAATGGAGCGCCCCAAGGTGAGGTACTCCTACGGATGAAGCCCTGACCTAACAGATGCTCTATCTGATCTCGTAGCTCTCGCATCTCTGCCGGATCCATACGGTACGGTGCGCGTGCTATAGGTCTCGTATCTGGCAGTAAATCTATAACAAAGTCTATCTCACGACTGGGCGGTAGGCCTGGTATCTCCTGAAACACATCGGAATACTCCCTGACAACAGGGATCGAATCTAAGGGAATCACAACCTCCTTAGAGGTATCCTCCTCTATGTAATACAAATGAGCGGTCGAACCTCCCTCTGGGCGAGGCATCGCCACTACAAACATCTCTTGCCCCGGAATGGCAAAAATAATGCTCCCACCGAAGCAATCAATCATGGCTCTATAAGCTGCGAGCCAGTCCATACCAATAATCATATCATGCTCGTGCATGTTTAAGACTAACATGTCTGCAGGTAATACCAAGCTACCAATCTCTACCCCCACTCCCCGACATATAAAGAATATAAGTGACCCACTCCCCAGTGGTGAGTCGACACACGTCACGGTGCTCTCTGCTGTGGCTAGCAATCCTAAGGACTTCGCGAAATGCGTAGCTATAAAACAATGTGTTGCCCCCGTATCAAATAATACCCGACCCATAGTACCATGGATAGTAAACATACCCTCAATCGCGGGTGGTGCCTGTGGAGCTGCTGCCTGGTGGACGTTATAGACACGTCCATACTGCAATTGTCCCTGCTGCACTGGAGCTGCTGGAATGGCTGATAGGGATGGCACCTGGGCTGGAGTTGGGAGGGCAGGTGGAAAGAGTGGTTTCTGCGGCTCATTACGGGCTCCCTGCTGCTGTGGGGCCCTATCGCCCTCTGGGCAATCCTGGCGCCTATGGCCATGTTTACAGCACCCAAAGCATCTGCCTTTGAAGTTACCGCCCCTCTGACCCTGCTGTCCACGGCCCTGCTGGACGTTACCTCCACGCCACTGGCCCTGTTGGCCTTGATGTGCACGCTGTGGGCCTTGCTGGCCCTGCTGCTTTCCCTGCGATCGGTGTTGGCCCTGCTGGCCCTGCTGATTAGGTTGGCCCTGATGGCCCGGCCTGAAACCCCAAATTCCTGCCTAGAATCACCTGAACGGAATCGCTTAGCAGGGTCCTCCTGATGGGAACTCTTCTCGTGCTGACGAGTCTGTCCATGAGTTAGTGCCCCACCGACACTATTACCCCCGGTCCTGCCCTTCTGGCTGGACTCTCCCGCTCTCTTGCTTCCCTGAAGATGGAAGCGGTGATCCTGGAAATGTAGTTCTGCATTGAGTACGTCAGTGAAAGTACTCAGGGATAGATTCCCAATAAGGTGCTGACGGATCCTCCAAGCTAACCCGTCGACAAACAGCAAAATCTTCTTGCTCTCAGTGGGTGCCTCATCTGGCACAATAGTGAGAAGTCTCGTGAACTCCTCCTCATACTCAGCTAGATTATGGTTCTCCTGCTTCAGATTTAGTAATTTCCGCCTCATCTCAGTCTGCACTGCGGGTGGAAAATACTTGCGGTCAAACCGCTCCCAGAACAACTGAATAGGGATCGTGTCCCTCTCCTCCAAAGTAGTAGTGGACTCCCACCACTGTAATGTGGCTCCCACCAGCTTAAAGGAAGCCAATAACTGCTTTTGCACGTCAGTGCGCTCATACATACGGAGGTGCCGCTGGATGTCTTTCTTCCATTGGCTGACTGTAACAATATCGGAGCTACCAGAAAACTCAGGGGGATGCGCTTTCTGAAAAGCATCCCAAACCCTCTCCCATGCGGATGAAAACTGTGCTGGTACTGGCGCCACTGCCTGAACCTGGGGTGGAGCCTGTTGAATCACCGCTATCGCGGCATTCACCGCCTGAGCAATAATGGCGGCTACTTCGTTCGCATTCATTGTGCCTGGTGCCGGAGCTGCTGGCTGCTCAGCTTGGGCACGCCTATCTTTCGGAGCACGTCTCGGAGGCATCTGAAACGTGAACAAGTTTATTAGTCTACAGTTATTATCACATCACAAATAGCTGGAGACTTAAACGTAAAAGCAAGAATACAACAATCCTAAAAATAGGGCTCTATAGCAATAAAGTTACGCTGAAAGCGAAATAAGCCGTACAGATCCTATGGACACTAGAACCTGATGCTCTGATACCACCTGTGACACCCCGCCTAATTAAATACCGGGCGATCACTCCTTTATTAAATTGAATCAAGGTAAACAGTTGGTTCATTCTCAGCATCACTGTCGATAAAAATAAATTTTCCAATTTAACACCCTAAATAATTAAGCTAAGTGTCAAAAACATATTCATACAAACTTTCCAAATTTTAATTAACGAAAAAGATTTATTTAATTAAAACAACATTTCTACAATTAAGAATCACACCAAAATAAACTAAATAACATAAACCATCCGTCAAACGAATGTCAACATATGAAACTAAAATCACAAATCCATCCTGAATAAATCCCATAGAACAATACTGGAAATAACTTAAATATAAATGTCCCAACAACAAAGAAATAATGGAAAGGGCGACACATGCCCAATAAATGATAATGCTAGAAGTGGAGTCAATAAAAGAAGCCGTCTACTCAAGTGACCTGCAACTCCCACCTAAGCTGCAGCACGTTCCTCTCAAGGGATCCTAAGCAAGACGCCCCTGTGGCTGGGCACCTGAAAATATACATATATATACAAGAGAGAGAGAGAGAAAAAGAAACGGGTCAGAGCCCGAAAGTGTGTTTGATTTTAAAATACGTTTAGCAAGTATTTAAATTGATACATGCCAATGCAATAACATATTAGTACGTCACTCTCTTGAGAAAATACTCACCTCTCTTCTAATGTGCACACCTATCGTACTAACCTTCCCCACGGTTTCTTATCATTTAACGCACTAGTCTTTCTAAAAGATTTAACTTAACTTAGATTTCTCGCAAGATTTATAATTCACGACTCCATTTTAAAAGAATGTTCCAAACAGTAATCAAAGTCCTCCATTTTAACTTTATAAAATCAATACAGTTTTACAGTGACATCTTATACTTTTTCAAAACAAGTATTTAATAATTTGAGTCAACAACCATGTCCTACTTATCAAATTTCAGTAGACAATTTCAAATATCATAATCTCATATATATATTAACGACTCGTATAATATATATATATATATAACAGCACCCCGAATAAAACTATGGTGCGTGCATACTCTACTATCCAAATCCCCATATCACTCATATTAAGGGGAATACATTCGGAATCACTCTCGAATTGTATTAACAGAAATACACAAACAATTGAGGCGAAGCATAGATTCCAAGTCTCTAAGAGGATGGCACATACCGGCGTCTCTTAGGACCGTCTGAACTATCACATCGATAGCCTGTACCAAGGATATCTATCTCCTAGGGTACAAGTCAATATCCCCCATAAAGGTCCCATCGAGATAAGACTTGTCCCAGCGCGGAAACCTCAGGGATAGTAAGTAGCGTGGGTATGATTTTCACATGCATATAATATATGTACACACAATCATATAAATATACCACTTTATCATATTAATATAGGTTCTTCTCATCACCCGTAATTATACCATATATCCTTAATTTCACAGTTACAGAATTTCGTATAAGGTTTTATTCCTAACCTTAACTCGAAGGGTTTTCTCACTTATTACCTAACACTCATGGGCTACATCCTCACAAATCTGAATTTCAGTAAGTGTCTTTATTAGGTTCCAACGTAACTCTCTTACGCACCTCACCCTTTAAATTCATAAGTCCACTAACCTAAAGTAAATATCCCATAAATACCATTTTCGTTAAAGATTAAGGTTCCAACATTTATTCATATACCCTACTGGTCCTCAATGTCTCCCAAATCAACTTATCAAGAGTGCCCAAGAATTATATCACAATAATTTGAATTTAATGCATTTAAAGAGGGAATTAGTAGTCTGCCAGGAGGGGTCGATCGATCGAAGCTTGGGGCTCGGTCGATCGAACCTTCGATCGATCGAAGCTCTAGGCTCGATCGATCGATCAAGCAGGTCTGGGCAAAATTCTGCAGAATGCAGTTACAGGTTTCATCCAACTTCTTCATCTAAAACGATGTGTTTCCATTCTAATTGCCCCAAAAATCCTACTATCATCATTATAACATTATACCAGGTGTTTATAACGTAAAGCATGCATGTAACTATCATTAGACATGTATAATTAACTCAAAATCCCATCTAATCATCAAGAACCCTAGAGTTTTCCTAAAACAAGGTTCTAATCTGTTTCTACTAGAATTTCCTTCTAATTTAACATCAAAATTTCATGGGTTATATTCCTCTTCATGGCAAGGGTTCCAGAATTTCCATATTATCAAAACTACATGCATTATCCTAACACAATTTGAGTTTTCTTCCATGGTTTCCATCTCTAAACAATCCTAGACTAATATAAAGATTGCATTAACGAAAATACGCAAGTCAAATACTTGACTGGGATTTTGGTATGCAGATTCCCGGATGATTTTGGTATGGCTGCGTTCCTTGTCTCGTGATCTACGCGGTGGTGGTGGTGGCGGTGAAATCCGGTGGCTTTTTGGCCTTGGTTTGCCTTGGAGCTCTCTCCTCTCTTCTCCAATAGCCGTCACTTGATTTCTGAAAGTTCTAACCCTAAAAGGCTGACCTAATGGCTGATAAAGATGGCTGAAATTCGTGGGTTTAATTACCCAATTATGTAAAATGACTAAAATGCCCTCCCGGGGTACTAATTAGGCCTAAAAACTCCCCGAGACCCAAACTAAACCCCCGGGTACATTTTCGGACTATCTCGACCCTTCCGGACGCGTTGGCGCACTCAAAATGACCATACGAAAAACTTATAAAATATTTACTTTTTAATTAACAAAATTAGTCCCGACGTGACACAAGCACGTCCCAACTTAAATTTCTGAAATAGTCATTTAATTCACGTATGACATTCAATATAACCAATATAGTATATCACTATGCTCATTAGTAATATTCAACAAGTTTCCCATAATTACTAACTCTCGTCACGTTAATAATTATAACATAATTAATTTCCGGATTTTTATTAAATAAACATTCTCATTAAATTTAATAAATTTCCAAATTAATATACCATAAAAATACGGGGTATTACAAAGAATTCAAGAACCCATGGAATACAAAACACCTGAAGAAGTGCTATTAGTAAATGTAGTTATGTTGTACTCAGTTAACTTCAATATTAATGAGAACATGAATTTCCAAAATTGTTATTTTGTTGTGTTATTTTTCGGAGTACTAGTGCTATGAACTTACCAAACATTTAATAAAGTTCGTCGGTATCAATGAAGGCCACCAACAAAGTTAGTCGGTATCAAGAAAACCACCAACAAAGTTGGCTAGCATCAGCAAAGGCCACCAACAAAATTGGTCGGTATCAACAAAGGCCACCAACAAAGTTGGTCGGCATCAAGAAAATCACCAACAAAGTTGGTTGGCATCAGAGTTGGTCGACATCAAGAAAACCACCAATAAAGTTGGTCGGCATCACCAAAACCCACCAACAAAGTTGGTCAGTATTAACCAAGACTACCAAGAAAGTTGGTTGTCGCACATCTAAAACCATTGTTGATACCAAAATTAATATGCTGATGTGGACGAATAGTATGAAGACACGTGTCGATCTACGTGGCACAATAATAGAGAGGAAGATCATTTACTGAACAACCATGGTTGGTACCGAGCAAGGAGAATACACCGAGGAGCTCTATCATGCCGAGGAACTCCATCCGAGGAACTCCATCATCCCGAGATACTTTAAGCACTCCGAGGAACTCTTGATCAACGAGCAACTAAGGCGGTCCGAACTGCACCTCGGCCGTGTCATCAATTATCAGACGGACAACTGTTCAACTATTCATTAGATTCTTGACGCACACGCTGCATTTAATGTATTACCCATTCATATGTATATCATTTAATGTATTGGACCTTTCATGTACAGCCTTGAGGCTATAAATACCTTGTATCAATCCCATTCAAAGGGACCGGAATTTCTTGAGAGAATTTGTAATCAAGAATTCCACAAACACTCAGCAATAACATAACAGTGGACGGAGGCTTTATTCCTAGCCGAACCACTTTAAAAATCTTTGTCTTATTTATTTATCTGTGATTGAAGAATTAGAGTGATCTAGTTTTTTACATCAACAGATTGGCGCCGTCTGTGGGAAACGACTGTTGTTATCGTTTTTCATAAAAAATCATTTATCACCAATGGCAGATAATCCAGAATCCAGTAATCGAAATGCTGGAAATACTGGAAATCTTCCAAATCCATCTGCATCTCCAGATCTGGCAGGAATTATGATGAATCTGGCTCAGGGACAAACCGCCATGCAAGAATCTATGAGGCAACTCCTTCAAACTCTTCAAGGCGGTGTACCTACTCATTCAGGGCAAAGGACTGATCATGGGCAATCACGATCCAGACGTATTGGGTCATATCGCAATGGGGAATCCAATGATTCTTCTTATCAACCTGGGCGAACTTCATCAATACGGGCTACGGATACAGATCAACATATCTCTCTTTCTCCGGAGAGAACTAGCGCTTTAGAAAGATTAAGCAGGGTGTCTCCTTTCAGTCGGTTAGGACCAAGGAGGAACATGAGTCCACCTAGGGCTCCATCAGGAAGTTTTCGACCACCACCAGGTTTGAGAGAAGGATCTGCACAATCACGACCAATTACTCGTCGAGACAAATCTCAGGAAGCTACGTCAGAGCAATCAGTTGCTCGGACTAAGCGGCCCGAGGAAGGGAATGAAGCATGGAAAGGTTCCATTCAACGATTGGAGGATAGACTGGGAGAAATGGCTAAGGCGAGGAACCCCTTACAGAGAACTTTTGTTCAAGGGACACCTTTTGTGCAAGCCATTGTGGATTTCCCCACACCGTCGAAATTCAAAGCACCTGTAGTGACCCCCAAGTACGATGGAAAGACAGATCCCGTACTTCATATAGAACAGTACCAAGCTGCTGCAGATATCTATGCTGTCCCCGACGAGATGAGGTGTAGAGCATTCTCGGGAACTCTTACCGGATCTGCACAGATATGGTACAACAATCTTCCTCGGGGTAAGATTTCAACTTTTGTTCAGTTAGCCGAGCTGTTTATTGGCAATTTTTGTTTTGGAGCAAAGCCGGTAAAGCGAGTAGCACATTTGCTAAGTGTTAGGAAAAAATCAGGAGAAAGTACTAGAGATTACATAACTCGTTTCAATAACGAGAAGTTGGAAGTCATAGATTATGAAGAAAAGACAGCAATCACTGCTTTGATGAGTGGTTTGCTGCCTAACAAGCTGTACTATACTCTGGCTAAAGATCCGCCTAAAAATATGTCGGAATTGATGGCAAAGGCGGCCAAAATCATGAATGCCGAGGAGGCTATGACTGCGAAGAAGAATATGGATAAAGAAGTTAAAGTGGAGGTCGAAAACTCTAAGAAGAAAGATCAGAAAGGTAATGGTGGTGACAAACATTCCAGGAATAACAGGATAAAGTTGGAAGCTCTAAAGAAGTATGATAATTATACTCCATTGAAAATGGGTATTAATCATGTTTTAGAAGAGATCAGGAATAACGAGGAAATCAAATGGCCAGAGAAACTGAAGACAGATCCAGACATGAGGAATAAGACCAAATATTGCGAGTTTCACAAAGATCATGGCCATATGACCAAAAATTGTATAGCCCTTCAGAACGAGATTGAAACACTCATTCGAAGAGGAAAATTATCAAAGTATGTAGATCGCAGAGGTGAGAGGACAAATGAGGACAGAATTAGAAAGAGATCTAGATCTCCTCGTCGTGCAGAGGAGAAAAAGAGGAGGGACCATGAAGAGGATCCGGATGATGACCCCGATCTTCCCAAGAAGCCAAGAAAACCTGAACGAGAGGTATTTTCCATACGTTTTGGATCATTTCATTGTAACGTTATTACAGGGGGAGATGCAGGAGGAGGAGACCTTACTGCAGAAAGAAAAGCTTATCTCGGAGAGGCTCAAGCTTGCTCATATATTCAGCGAATAAACCTGGCCGAGGATGATTGTCCGAGGAAGGTAAACAAAGAGAAGCTAGTAATTGGTTTTTCAAAAAACGACCTGGCAGGTGTTCTTTACCCTCATGATGATCCTTTGGTGATCAAAATGAGAATGAAGGACGTGATCATTTCAAGGGTGTTAGTAGACAATGGTAGTTCGGCAGATATCATGTATTATTCATGCTTTGATAGCCTGAATTTGAAATTATCTCAATTGGAACCTTATCACAGACCCCTTCTGGGTTTTGCTGGCGAGAAAGTTTTTCCACTTGGGACGATCAAGTTGGATATATTCATTGGAACCTGGCCTGTTTGTCGAATGGAAAGAATACGATTCTTTGTGATGGATAAGAATGTGCAATCGGCCTACAACATCATCATGGGAAGAGTTGGATTGAAGAAGTTCGAAGCCGTTCCTTCTACAGTACATCAATGTTTGAAATTCCCAACAAATTTTGGAGTTGGAGTGGTGAAAGGTGATCAAAAAGTAGCTCGGGAATGCTATTATTCGTCGGCCGAACAAGAAGAACTAGAAGGATCGATGAAAAAGACTACTACTTACCAGGTGGAGGAAGGTACAGAAATTGAAACTCTTGATCCCAGGGATGAATCTCAACTTGTAAAAGGACAGGTGATGGAATCTACAGAAAATGTTATTCTGGACGACGAGCATCCTGAACGAATAACCCAGATAGGTTCATCGTTGGATATGTCAATAAAAGAGGAGTTGATAACTTTCTTGAAGAATAGGAAAAATACTTTTGCTTGGAATCATGAAGACATGCCAGGAATAGATCCAAACTTCTTATGTCATGAACTCAATGTGAATAAGGAGATTAAACCTGTAAAGCAGAGAACAAGGGTGTTTAGTCCCGAGAAGAATCAAGCCATACAAGAGGAAGTCGAGAAACTCCAGAAAGCTCAATTCATTGAAGATGTAAAATATCCAGATTGGTTGGCAAATGTGGTAATGGTAAAGAAGAAAAACAACAAATGGAGAATGTGTGTTGATTTTACTGATCTCAACAAGGCATGTCCAAAAGATCATTTTCCATTGCCCAGAATTGATCAACTAGTGGATGCTACCTCGGGACACGAGCTACTCAGCTTCATGGATGCTTATTCTGGCTACAACCAGATCAAAATGAAACCTGAAGACAGAGAAAGTACTTCTTTTATTACCCCTAGGGGAACTTATTGTTATAATGTTATGCCTTTTGGTTTAAAAAATGCAGGTGCAACATATCAGCGGTTGATGAACAAGGTTTTTACCGAACAAATCAGCCGCAACATGGAGGTCTATGTCGATGACATGCTCACTAAAAGCAAGAAAGCTGCTGATCATTTGATTGACTTGAGTCAAACTTTTGATCAATTGGATAAATACCAAATGAAGCTTAACCCGACGAAATGCACCTTTGGAGTACGAGAAGGAATGTTCCTCGGATACATTGTCAATCAGCGAGGTATTGAGGCAAATCCAGATAAGATCAAAGCTCTTCTAGGGCTGCGATCTCCGACGACGAAGAAAGAAGTGCAGAGTCTTACCGGACGAGTTGCAGCGCTCAACAGATTTGTATCTCGAGCAACTGATAAATGCATACCATTCTTCAAAACACTTCGAAAAACCTTTGAATGGAATGAGGAATGTGAAAAAGCTTTTCAAGACTTGAAGAAATATTTGGGAGCACCCCCACTGTTGTCCAGACCAATAACAGGAGAAAAGTTGTATTTGTATTTGGCAGTATCAGAGAACGCAGTCAGTTCAGCGTTGATCAGATTGGAGAATGGAGTCCAAAAGCCAATTTATTACACAAGTAAGGCTTTCCGAGGTGCAGAAATCAGGTACCCAAAGCTAGAAAAATTGGCATTGGCACTAATTGAAGCAAGTAGAAGAATGAGGCCATATTTCCAAGCCCATACCATCATCGTTTATACTGATATGCCATTGAGACAAGCCCTCCATAAGCCAGAAAAATCAGGGAGACTGATGTACTGGGCAGTAGAACTTGGTGAATATGATATTGTGTATGAGCCCAGATCATCATTCAAGGGGCAAGCTGTAGCAGATTTTATAGCAGAATTCACATACCCTGATACCCCCGAGGAGCAAAAGGTGCCTGCTGATCTACCTGTGGACGATACAGGATCAACAGAAACATTTGCTGACCTACCTGTGGATGATACAGGATCAGCAGAAATAGGTCCAAACCAACCAAGGTTGGTAAAAGGGTATGAACAGATGATTGACGAGGAGCGAAAGATACCGGGGGATGATGGGAGAAAACAACAGATATTTTATCGAGGAACTCTGACAGATAAGAAATTTGAAGACGAAATACCTACATGGAGATTATATGTAGACGGATCATCTTGCACAGCTGGTTGTGGAGCAGGAATTGTTTTGATCACTCCAGACGAGATTGAAATGGAATATGCTTTGCGATTCCAATTCAAAGCCTCTAATAATGAAGCGGAGTATGAGGCCATGATAGCAGGTCTTTGTCTAGCGAAGACTATGGAAGCACAACAAGTGATGGTATTCAGTGATTCTCAATTAATTGTGAATCAGATGATGGGAATATATGCGGTTAAAGGAGATTTAATGATCAAATATCATGCAAAGGTGATGAAATTGTTGACAGAATTTGAGGCCATTCAATTGGTGAGAATACCGAGGATGGAGAATGTACAAGCAGACGCACTGGCCCGACTAGCATCAGCTACTCGTACCGAGATGCGAAGAACCATACCGATTGAAGTATTAGAAGGTCGGAGCATAGATGAAGATCTGACAACGAATGTGATTACCCTTGATTTAGGACCATCTTGGATGGATCCAATCAGGAAATATGTTGAAGAAGGTGAATTGCCGGAGGACAAACTCGCTGCCAAGAAACTGAAGTATAAAGCTGCTCGGTATGTATTAACTAATGGTATTTTGTATAGACGAGGAATTATGGCAGGTTTGCAGAGATGTGTACATCCCACCGAGGTGAAAGAATTGATTGAAGAAATCCATGAAGGATCTTGTGGAGCTCATGTAGCAGGTCGAACACTTTTACAAAGAGTGATGACACAGGGATATTACTGGCCGACAATGAGGGCTGATTGTATAGCCTATGCCAAGAAATGTGACAAGTGCCAACGTTTTTCCTCCATCCGACGAACTCCACAAGCATTGCTAACACCAATAACTTCCCCTTGGCCATTTGCCATGTGGGGAATTGATTTGGTTGGACCACTGCCGACCACCCGAGGAAGATTCAAGTATCTCGTAGTTGCAGTGGACTATTTTACTAAGTGGGTGGAAGCTGAGCCTCTTATCAATATGACGTACGAGAAGGTATACCAGTTTGTATGGAAGAATATCATTTGTCGATATGGTCTCCCTAATGCTTTCATCACAGATCATGGAACACAATTTGATAATGAAGAATTTGCTGCCTATTGTCATCAGTCGAACGTTTTGAAGTTTCATTCAGCACCAGGCCATCCCCAAAGCAATGGACAGACTGAAGTGACGAACAGAACATTACTAAATGGGTTGAAAAAGAGGCTAAGTGAAGCTAAAGCAAATTGGATTAATGAGCTCCAATCAGTATTATGGGCCTACCGAACAACTCCCCGAGCAGCAACTGGAGAATCACCATATATGCTAGCATTTGGAAGTGAGGCTGTGATACCGGCCGAGTTGGGTCTCCCAACGCATAGAGTGCTGAATTTCAACTCTCCGATCAGTGACTTGATGAGAAGAATGGATTTGGACATGCTCGAAGAAGTAAGAGAAGAGGCAGCCATTAGGAATGCTGCTTATCAACAACGAACAGCTCTGTTCTACAACAAAAGGGTGAAGAAATGCGATTTGAAGGAGGGTGATTATGTGCTGAAGAAAGTCATTCAGAAACAGAATAAACTGGAAGCAAACTGGCATGGACCTTACCGAGTTGCAGAGGTTGTTCGACCTGGAACCTACAGAATAGCAACTCTAGAAGGAGAGGAATTCAAGAATGCATGGAATGCTGAACACCTGCGCAAGTATTATCAGTGATGTAAAATATAAAGTATTTCCTTCATTATGAATAAAACGAGGATGGTTCACCATTTTCTTTCTGTTAAAAGTTTTTCGGGGAATATTAGCGTTGAACACTACACTGCTTGACAAGAAGAAGACTGCTCTACGGAGTCATGCTCTACGGAGTCAAGCTCTACGGAGCGCTCTACGGAGCAAAAGTGCTATAAGTAGCCAACCTCCTTTGGTTAGGAGGATAAGCTCTACGGAGCGCTCTACGGAGCAAAAGTGCTATAAGTAGCCAACCTCCTTTGGTTAGGAGGATAAGCTCTACGGAGCGCTCTACGGAGCAAAAGTGCTATAAGTAGCCAACCTCCTTTGGTTAGGAGGACATGCTCCAAGGAGCCAAAAAGTTCGAAAGAACCCTACTACTCCTTTGATTAGGAGGTGTAGACCAGCATGATCAACTACGGTTGGTAAGACTTTATATACTCTCGCATTACAGCTTATGTTGGTCGGGAGGTAACATTATTACAAAAAGTTCTTTAAAGAACAAAATATTCCAAACTGTACCAAGTATGGTTGGTCGGGGATAAAAACCCACTAACTGTAGTTGGTCGACGAGGATAAAAGTATTGACCTTAGTTGGTCGGACACATGTTTATATTTGAAAATTGAACCAAGTATGGTTGGTCGGGGATAGAAACCCATCAACTGTGGTTGGTCGACAAACATTATTTATCCACCTTGGTTGGTGGGAAACAATTTTGAACAATTTATGCTTGTTATAAATTCTAAGTTGGTTGATGAACCATATAATTTGCAAACAGAAAAATAGCTATTGGCAAAACAGAAAATGAAATTCTTTCATTAAGATAAAAATGTATTACATGTTACATGTATGTGCTAACTATTACATTAAAGATTCCTACTCTATTGGTTTCTTTCCTTTATCTTTTGAGACAGGTTCCTCGCCGGCAGGAGCATCCTCTAGACAAAGAGGAGAATTAATGAAGTTCATGTCATTCAACATTCTGACATTCATTATTGTAGGAGTGTCCAACAGGTGCTCAGGACGAGATACTTCAACTTGAGAATGAAGGTTATAATCACCAAGATATTTAGAGATCAAACTCCTAGGAATGGAACGAGCAGGAATCCATGCCATATCCAATTTATAGGGAGGAACAGGCAAGTCTAGCAATCCAGGAGCATGATAATCCCATAAATAATGACCTTGTTCCAATTTTAATACACCCAGGGCGTTCAACCATCCCTGCTTATAACCTTCGTTGTTAGAATTTTCAAGGCGATCATCCAAATGGTAAAGAGCTTCATTATAGCCTGCATTCCAGAACTCACGAGGCTGTTTATGGAATTGGAAAGTTAATCTATCTACTTGCTCGAGAAAGTTCTTGATAAGAGCATCTTTATTATTCAGAGCAGACTTCATCGCAGCCAATTGATCCTCTAAAGATAAGTTTTTCTTAGACAAATCAGACAGAGCACGATCCTTAACATTCAGTTGGAATGCTTGAGTTTCCAGAGTAGATTGGGTACGAGATTCTTCAACACTGCGGCTAAGAACTCTTGATCGGCTCCGAGAAGTAACTGGAGAATTTTGCTCCTCGATGATTCTTCCTCGTCCCCGAGAACTCCTTCCTCGTCCCCGAGCAGTCACAGGAATAATAGACTTTTTCAAGTCATCCAACTCTTGCCTTAGTTTGGCGTTTTCAACCTCTAGAAACGAAAAACCTTCATCAGTAACTGGTACTAATGCAGTGGAAGAGGAGGCAACGGATTCATATTGAGCCAATCTTTTCTGCAGACTATTATTTTCTTGTTCCAGGATCTCGGCAATTTGTCGGCAGGCTTCAACTTCACCTTTTAGGGTCCTTTCCCTAAGGTCATATGCAGCAATGATCTTTTTATGACCTGTATCAGAGGAAAGTTGTTGATATCTATTTTCATATTCCTCGTGTAATGAAGCCATCGATTCATTGTGCTGGCCTTGGAGATCCTTTAAGGAACAATGCAGCTCTTCAATCAAGTCATAATAAGCGACATTGTTAGCTACAGCTCGGTCGAGTAAATCTTTCAAGTACCGATAAGCCTCAGTCGCCTGTTCTGAAGCATCATGACCAAGAATGTCAGCAATTTCAGAAGAACTAAGGTTTGTATGACCAGCCCTATAGTATTGGTGACATTGCTGCATCAGCTCGGTATCACGAGAAGAGATTAGTTCCATTCTAGCAACAAACTAAAGACAAGAAAAAGACAACAATCAACAAAGAATCATCAATAACAGCGATGAGTAAAGAAGTATTTTATTAGATCATAAAAGGATTACATTGTTCGATTACAAATGATCAAAGATAGAAATGATACCGAACAACTTCACACCTTTTCCTTGTCTCCCAAGACTTTCTCGGGAGGCTGGGACGAGGAGCTCGGTTGCTCGGTGATAACAACAGCTTGATCGGCAGAAATCTTTTCGGCAGGAGGAGGCATAGAAGAAATATCCTCAATGACAGAGGGTTGAGAAGCAGAGATTGGGACATCCACAGCCATGGAAGATTCATCTGAAGCAGGTTCATCTTCTTCTTCTTCCACAATTGGTGGAGGAGGACCAGGGAGATGCCTTTGGAATAGCTCAGAATCGTCTTGGATTTTTAGCTCTTGTAGAGCAGCTACCCAACCATCATAGAAGTATTTCAACTCCCCATATTTGACTTGAGATGTCATAGCAGCAATCCCTTTATCCCATCCTTTTTCCCAACCAGCACTGAAATGTTTCCTAACTGCAGCTTTTCTTTTCAACTTCTCCGAGGAGAGTTTGACATCCAATTGTTCTTTCTGGATTTTGATGTCTCGCAGGATAGACAGTTCTTCTTCTGCCTTCTTCAGTTGGTCATCGCACCTTTGCTGATTGACCTCTAAGCTTTTCACCTTCTCCTCCAAATTCTTGGAGGTTTCAGCCATCTTCATCTTATCAGCCTCAGCTGCAGCCAATTTTTTCTCCCAGGCAGTTTTCTCCTCGACGTACTGCTGGCGAGATTCTTTCACAGATTGGGCTAAACCCAAGAGGGCATCGTCAACATCGGACGAGGAACTAGAAGCTTTAATAGCTTGATCTTTCTTCACGATGGTATTGAAACAGTTCACCAGCTGAAAGATAAGAAAAACAATAGAGTCAACACAAATACAAGAGTTCAGAAAAAAGAAAAGAAAGACCAAAGGTATGAGAAATTTACTGAAGAAAGATGGCGAGCAGCTAGGGATGTCAGTGTATCCCTAGGAATCTTTTCATCAACCCCGAGAACCTCGGGTATAACTGAGCTCGTTGAAGAGCTCGGAAGAATGATTTTTGAAATACTACTACCACCAGCGGGTAGAGAAGATGCAGTTCCAGCAAGATTAACCGAGGATGATTTCCTCAATCTCTTCAAAGGAGGGTCAGCAGCATCAACCAAGGAAGAGGTCTTGGTCGGAGAGATTGTAATTACATCAGCACTAGCATTTTTCTTGCTCGGGGCCACTGGGGGCTTCTCGGCAACTTTGGAGGAACTAACATCTACTTTTTTAGTCCCCTCTGGGACATCAATTTTGCCTTTCTTTGCTTCAACAGCAGAAGAAATTTCACCAAATAGAGTAGGAGGAGCTCTTTTCTTGCCCATTCTCTGAGATAGGGGAATATGAGAATCTGAAGATGAACTTTCTGGTGTTGAGGCTGGTTCAACAGGGCGAGCAGTATAAGAGGTTGTGTAGCTCTTATACTGCAGCAAATATGATGCAGATCTAATATGCTCGTCTGCAATCGTCTTATGCAAATTCCAGATAAGTTTTAAATGCTTGATATTCACTTCCGACTCTTTTGGAGTTTTTCTTTTACTATCAACTGCAAATAAATACATAAATCTCAGTCATACATTTTGTCAAACATGATGAAAACGCAATTTCATAAGTAAAATAAAAATGAAAAATAAACCTATCCCATTGCCGTATGGGGGGCATCTGGGACCGTTGTATACTTCATTCCCAGATAAAGGCGCGTGTTGCCAATTTTTTATGACCAACCCATGCTCAAAATAATCTCTATTTGAATCAGGGAGGTTAACTACAAGGGCTCTATTTAAAAACCTAGTTTTTAAATAATAAATATTATCTAAAGTGGCCCATTTATAGCAGTACATGATTTCTGGGATCCCTATACGAGTCCCGTGAGTTAGATTTAACTTGTGCACCCCGTTAATTATTCTCCATGAATTGGGGGCTATTTTTGCAGGAACAAGATCAAAATATTGACAAAACTCAAGACATAATGGATTTGGGGGAAAAGAAAAACCACATTCAGCAATGAAAAGACTGGGAAACCAATGTCCCTCAGCCAATCGAAAGTAATCTAAAGGCTCAGAAAGAACCTCTAGAGTTACCCAAGAAGGAATGAAAAAGTCAGAACGAAATTTCTCAGAAGATTCAACAATATAAACCATATTGAATAAAAGAGATGCAGAAGAAAGGAAGAAGATCTTACAGAAAGAAAGGAGATATGTTGACAACGAACGGAAACAATGATGAACACACAAGAGAGATGAAGAGAATAGAAAACTTGAATGCAGAAAAATGGAAAGTGTAGACGACGGTATGGTTACCAAAGGAGTTTAAATACTTTGCATTGGGAAGCGGCGAAAGAAATGATTACTAAAAAGAAACTACTGAACTTCCGGCGGCTAAAAAGACAAAAGTTGCACGAAGATCGAAGCGCTTGTAAAAAAAAGGCGGAAACTGCGAAATGAGAAGGAAATTTGAATACAATGTTCCTAAAAACCAGGAAGGTCATTTAATATTACCACACCCCGAGAAAGAATGTCCCATACTCCTCAAAGTTCGAAATATGAAACATTGGGGGCTTCTGTTGATACCAAAATTAATATGCTGATGTGGACGAATAGTATGAAGACACGTGTCGATCTACGTGGCACAATAATAGAGAGGAAGATCATTTACTGAACAACCATGGTTGGTACCGAGCAAGGAGAATACACCGAGGAGCTCTATCATGCCGAGGAACTCCATCCGAGGAACTCCATCATCCCGAGATACTTTAAGCACTCCGAGGAACTCTTGATCAACGAGCAACTAAGGCGGTCCGAACTGCACCTCGGCCGTGTCATCAATTATCAGACGGACAACTGTTCAACTATTCATTAGATTCTTGACGCACACGCTGCATTAAATGTATTACCCATTCATATGTATATCATTTAATGTATTGGACCTTTCATGTACAGCCTTGAGGCTATAAATACCTTGTATCAATCCCATTCAAAGGGACCGGAATTTCTTGAGAGAATTTGTAATCAAGAATTCCACAAACACTCAGCAATAACATAACAGTGGACGTAGGCTTTATTCCTAGCCGAACCACTTTAAAAATCTTTGTCTTATTTATTTATCTGTGATTGAAGAATTAGAGTGATCTAGTTTTTACATCAACAACCATGTAAGGCAAAATTATAAGTCCCAAATCCCTGGTTAAGGAAGACCCGGATCAATAATGTTCATCTAAACTGGGCTAAAAGATGGAGAAATGTTCCACTCACGCCTAGGAACCAAGTTAACTAATGCAATTACCATAAAATTCAGGTACATTAGTAGAACCATGGTGAAACATTGGTAATTGGTAGAAAAATTAGGATAATCCTAAGAATATTAATAGAACCGATGAAAAACTAGAGATTAAATAAAAAAGTTCATCCCTTCATAGTCACGGACTAAAAAAACATTCAGAGTTTAACTAAAAGTTGATCCATGCATAAAATCACGTTTTCATTAAATGAGATTAAATGATTACATATTGTTGCTTAAAAATGGATAGACAAAATACAAAATTTTATTCTACATGATGCTTTCCTTCAGCCTTAGAAATAAGATTCATGCCAGCTGGAGGATCATCCAAAGTAAAAGGACAGTTCATGAAGTTAAGGTCCTGAAGCATCCTGGTATTGCTGCTACTAAGATGGCTAAGAAAATGAGGAGGACGGATGACGTCTAGTTCATCATGCAATTCATAATCCCTCAGGTACTTAGAAATCAAGCAGTGGGCAATACGGTGAACAAGTACCCAATTAACATCCAACTTGAAAGGAGGATTGCCAAGTTGCAGCAATCCCGAATCATACCAATCCCATAGAGAGTCTTTACCTTCCACCTTCATCAGAGTTAAATCATTTATCCAACCCATTTGTAGGATTCATTCTGGGCCTATTAAAGTCTATCATCATAATGTCCCAAAGCTTCATTATATACACCCATCCAAAATTCTCTTGGTTGTTTATGGAATTGAAAAGTTAATTTATCAACTTGTGATTGCAGCTTCTTCAGTACTCCATTCTTGACCTCTAGTTGGGAAGATTGAGTGGATAGTTGTTCAAATAAGGTCTTCAGCTTTTGGTACATCTCAGCAATAGCTCGGTCCTTTGCGTTTAGCTGCTCAGCTTGATCAGCGACGGCCGTTAGGTCCTAATTTTCTCTGTAGTTCCTCGAACGGATCTATTTATAGCTCAGGAAGAAGAAGCGGACTTAATGTTCTTCAAGGCGTCCAATTCATCCCTCCATGTGGCATTCTCATCTTCTAAAAATCAATAACCTTCATCTATAGTAGCATCAACAGTTCGAGAGGAAGACTTTAGAAGACTCACTTCATTCCTCAAATTATTATTCTCCTCTTCCAGGAGTTTGGCAACAATCCTAATATCTTCAACTTCAACCCTAAGTAAATCTTGCTTTTTATTATAAATAGAGACAAATTTATCAAATCCCCAACCTACACTTAAGCTTCGATATTTCTGCTCATAAATCTGGTGCAAACAGTGCAGTGGATTCTTAATACTATTCTTGAAGTTCTTCTATTATTTCATAATAGGCAACATTATTTGCTACCGCCCGATCAAGTAAGTACTTCAAATATTTGTAGGATTCTTTAACCTGCTCTGTGGCATCAGCACCGAGCAATCGAGTGGTTTCTTCTTGAACAAGTCCATAGACCATCTTTAAAAAACATTGCATTTCTTCAGTAGCTCAATATCATGAGAAGATAGTTGTTCCATCTTAGCAATAAACTGGCAAGAAGAAATAACCACCAATCAACAACAAAGATGAAGAACATGCATAATCAATAGGAGACAAAGAAGGAACAACAAATGGTTCTTTTATTGATAACAAAGAGTCCAAGTACAATCAAAATAAAGGAAAAAGAAACAACAAAAAGAAAAAGGAAAAATGTCGAATAACTTTACACCATTTCCCTATCAATTTCATCCTTCTTGCTCTTCTTATAAGAAAGGACTACAGGCTGGAGTTTCTCGGTTGGAGGAATAGAGTACTCATGGACTTTAGGTTATTTGGCAACAGACTCAACCATAAATAACGACTCCTCAGAAGCAGCTTCATCCTCAACTTCATCCTCTATGAATGAAGGAGGACCATGAATATACCTCTGAAAAAGTTCAGAGTCTCCATTTGTGTTCAACTCTTGAAGGGAAGCAACCTAATCACCTCTCAAACATTTTTGCTTCACATAATCAATTTGAGCAGATGCAACATAAATAGTTTTGTTCCAACCCTTATCCCAACCAGCACTGAAAGAGGCCTTCACAGTAGATTTTATATTAGCTTTGACAGAGGATACAAGATCTTCAGTAGCCTTTTCCTTGCGCTCAACTTCCTTTCCCCTGCGTTCACCTTCCTCTTTCTTGCGCTCAACTTCCTCTTTATGGACCCCAACCTCCTTAGTCATGCGCTCGACTTCAAAGGCATTTGTATCAGAAGTTTGAGAAGCAGTTTTAGTTGTCTTCAGTTTCTCTGCCCAAGTGCTTTTCTCAGTCTCTAAGGCCTGCTGAGACTCAAGAAGAGACTTCTTTAAACCATACAAGGCTTACTCCACCTCATTTGAAGAAGAAGAAGCCATAATTGAATAATCCTTCTCCAGCATATTATTTAAGTGTGACAAGAACTATAAAAGATAAAGATCAAAGTGAGCATAGGAGGAATATAAATGATAGCCAAACCAAGATAATGAAAGTTACTTACTAATTCAAGGTTTTGAGAAGCCAATTTAGCGATCCTCATTCTAGGGAGCTTGCCATCCAAACCCCTGTGGTATGGAAGAGTACCGGGGTTAATCAACCTCTTAGCCAAACCAAGAGTAATAGCTATTGGAGAAACAATGTCAAGGAGGGTAAATCAACCAAGGACAGTTGATCGGTCACTTGGTCGACTTTCTTTTCTGCAAGCCCTCTCTTAAGTCTCCTCAGAGGAACGTCGACCTCCTTGGGAACTACATCCTTAGGAGTCAGGTCTTTGGGGGATGGATCTTTAGGGATGGGACCCTTGGGGGTTGGGGGCTTCATAACATTCCCTGTTTTATTCTTAGCTCCTTCAATAGATGATTGGAAGCCAGAAGCACTACCACTGTAAAGGTCAGGAAACTTCCTCTTCTTTATAATTTTAGATAGAGGAGTATCAGAGTCAATAAAAGCTTCTTGTTCAAGATCAATTACTAGGGCAGGAGAGGTAGTACGTTTGGTAATAAAAGAAGAAATAATGTTGTTCTATTAGATCATATAGGATGCAGACCTAACTTCCTCTTCAATAACCACCTTTTGGAGACCCCAGATAAACTTTAACTCTTTCAAATTTACTTCACTCTCTTTAGGGCGCTTTCTTTTTTGCCCAATTGCAAATCAATTTATAAAAAACATAGTCAATATGACATTTTATCAAACATAAACAGGCCAAATTTTCTAAAACATAAAATAACCTATTCCATAACCAAAGAGCGGACATTTAAGTCCTTGGTATTTGCCACCTCCAACTAAAGGGCCATGTTGCCAATTTTTTACAACGACCCCGTGATCAAAATAATCCCTATTAGAATTAGGGAGATTAACTGCAAAAGTAGTAACATCCTTAGTTTTCAAATAAAAGGTGGTGTCACTAGTTACCCATTTATAACAAAACATAATTTCTGTAATCTTTAGATGGGTTTCATAAATTTGATTTAACCTATAAACTCCATTTACAACTCTCCATGTATTAAGAGCCACTCTTGCAGGTACAATGTCAAAATATTGATAAACTCGAAACACATGGGGTTAGGAGGAAACGTGAAACCACATTCAGCAATAAAGATGGAGGGAAACCAATGACCCTCAGCAAGAGATTAAAAATCAGAAGAAAAGTGGGATATTCTAAGACAACCCGGGATAGAATATTAAAGTCAGTTATGAACTTATCAAGTGACTCGATAGAGTACACCATGATGAAGAAAACAAAGAAGAAAAGAAGAAAGATTCTTATAAAGATTTAAGGATTCAGCAAGAACTGAAGACAAAAAAGAAAATGATCGCACGGAAGTAAAGAATACATCGGCAGGATCAGATTTAAGAGGTGCAAGATGATCAAAGTTTGTACCGCCCTTTTTATAAGACGCATCGAAAATTGGTAAAAGTAATGATTAAAGAGAATGACGTTTGGGTTTACGGAAGATAATAAAGGAAAAGACGAAGATACCCCATAAAAGTTAGCTAAAATTTGAAATATTTACAAAATTTACATTCGCGCCAACAAATCACCAATCGAGTGGATAAAATTCACAAGTGTGGAAGGTTTGCAACTAAACTAGAGAGCTTGAGATACTTT
This sequence comes from Sambucus nigra, assembly GCA_949130495.1. NCBI lineage: Eukaryota > Viridiplantae > Streptophyta > Magnoliopsida > Dipsacales > Adoxaceae > Sambucus > Sambucus nigra. Next base: position 64,475,148 of record OX422219.1, read on the forward strand.
TGGAGCATAATATTTTACACTATCACATCAACTCCAAGCATAAAACATTGGGGGATTCTGTTGATACCAAAATTCACCATCCTATGTGGACCAATTATAAGCTAGCACGTGTCATCCAATGTGAAATAAGGAGGCTCGGCGAACAAGGAGGCCTAACCAACATAGTTACCCAACCAACTGAAAAGCTCGACCAACAGCTGGAAATCCAATCTGTACAGCCGATCAAGCGTCAGCAGTCTTACAGTCTGTATTGCCAATAAAGCGACATCATTTATACATTTAATTCGCATTATGTATTGATGTAAAAATGCCTAACAAATAAAGGCATTCCATCATTTCCCATAACAATGAGGAAAACCCCTCTTGGGGTATAAATACATTGTATCATCCTCATTGCAAGGGGAGAGAAAAATAAATCAAGGAAATCAATACACAATAGTGGGTGTAGGCTATTTCTTTTAGCCGAACCACTCTAAAAATCTCTTGCGTCTTATTTGTTTTACACAATTTATCTGTGTTATCGATTAATTAGGCCTTGTCTAGTTTTTTGCATCAACAATGGTGTTTAATAAATGAACCAAAACTAAGTGATTTTAAACCCTTTCGATGTTATTGAGAGTCCAAGGACGAGGTCAACCCCGTCTGGACTGTCATGTCACTGAAAGCAACTTAACGTTATTTCACCACGAACGATGTTTTATAGCTTAAGATGAGTTGATTAATACAAGCAATAAATATACAAAAAAATATGCAAGGTATGCAGGAACATACGGAAATCAAGAATTTCATTTGTATTTCATTCATCATCTGATTCTCTTATACATGTATTACAATGGATTAAAAGGAGACAATAAAAACTCAAATCTTACTGGTAGTATTTTTTGAGATGGTCGGCATTCCATGGGGTGGAAAATGGATCTCCTTCTAAGTCTTTCAACCGATACATCCCTGGAACCACCTCTTCAACCACTTTATACGGACCATGCCAGTTCGGATGAAGCTTGTTGGGTTTCTGCCATGTCTTCTTCAGGATAAGGTCTCCCACCTTTAGTGGCCGATCTTTGACCCTCTTATTATATAACTTCCTTATTCTTTGCTAATAGGCAGCTTGCCTAAGATCATAATCTTCTCTTCTTTCTTCCACATGGTCCATGTTAAGTATTCATTCTGTAACATTCTCTTTCGAGTCATACGTCTGAAAATTGTGGGTTGGGAGACCTACCTCGGTCGGCACCACCGCCTCTAAGCCATAAGCCAACGTGGATAGAGTTTCCCAAGTTGGAGTCCTCTTAATCGTCCTATAACCCCATAAGAAAACATATACCTCCTAAATCCATCTCCCTTTGGAATCCGCTAATATTTTCTTGATTCCATCAAAAATTGTTCTGTTCGTTATTTCTGTCTGCCCATTGGATTGGGGTCGACCAGGAGAGGAGAAGAATTGCTTGATGTTGACTCGTTCATAATATTTCTCTAGGGAGATGTTCTTGAATTGTGTCCCATTATTAGAAATAAGGGTATTGAGTAGGCCGTACCTACAAATGATGTTTTTCCAAATAAATTGGTAGGCTTTCTTCTCTGTGATTGTAATCATCGGCTCGGCCTCTACCCACTTTGGAAAATAATCAATCACCAAAATTAAATAGTGATAATTGTTCACAGCTCTCAACAGTGGCCCTACCAAATCAATCCCCCAGATCGCAAATGTCCAAGGATAAGTAATAGAAGTAAGTGGCCGATGAGGTTGATGGGGGTATGGTAGAAAACCTCTAACACTTATCACACTCCTTAACATATGCAGCTTCGTACTTTACCAACGTCGGCCACCAGTAACCCTGAGTGATGATCCTCTTAACCAATGACCTTCCTCTAATATTAATGGAACCCTCTTTCAAGTCCTTTAAAATATACTCTACCTAGGATGGATGGACACATTTGAGTAGAGGAAGTAGGAACCCTTTTTTGTATAAGACATCTCCTATAAGGGAGAACTTTGCAACTTTATACCTCAACTTTTTTCTCTCAGCTCTGGACTCTGGAAGCTCCACATATCTGATATAATGGATGATAGGATCCATCCAAGAAGCTCCCATATTCAAGTTGAAGAAAAATTCCATAATATTTTCTTCTCCGTCGATCGTCGGTCGATAGAGAATCTCTATCGGGACTGTTCTTCTAATCTCTATCGGCTCGGCCATTGTCTAGCTAGGGTATCCTCTTCAGTTTCACTTTACTAAAATTCTTTAGTGTTGTCTTCACCCTTCCCAAGTTCTTGGCCATTCTGTCATCCTTTACCTCATATACCCCTAAAATTTGGTTCGCAACCAACCTGGAATCACTATAGACAATGAGTTGGCCGACATTCAGTGCCCAAGCGAGGGAAAAACCTGTTAGGAGGGCTTCATACTCTGATTCAGTATTGTTGTCTTTAAAGATAAACCTCAATTCATATTCAACATCGGTCCCATATGGGGCCAACACAATTAATCCTGCCCCACTTTCGCTCTCACATGGAGATCCATCCACAAACAGGCTCCACACATCACCATCTTTAGAAAATTTTCCCTCTTCCAGTCTTGAAGAGGTATTGCTCTTCTTCATTCTCAGGCACCTTGAATCTTTCTTAACTCATCTCGGCCTTGGCTGGGGGAGACACACCCTTCTCTCTTAATCAAAAGATGTAGCTTCAATCTCTTTAGTGTCGACCTCATCCCATGTGAACTCGAGTACGAAGTCATCTAGGGCATGCCCCTTAATGGCCATTCTTAACTAGTAGATGATGTCAAACTCCCCCAATTAAATTGCCCAAGACATCAACCTTACTGACTTCCCAAGCTTATAAATGACATGTCTGAGAGGAGAGTCTATGATGACTACCATGGTATATTCATAGAAGTAGGGCTTCATCTGTTGTGAGGCATGGATCAGAGCATAGGCCATTTTCTCCATTTTGGGGTATCTTTGCTCGGCCTCCTGGAGGTCCTTATTGTTAAAGTACACTAGTTTCTTGACTCCATCCTTCTCCTTGACAATAGCAATGCTAATGGTTGACTCTAAGACCACTAAATAAAGATACAACTTCTCTTCTTGGACAGGTCTTAACAACAAGAGTAGAGAGACGAGATAGGACTTCAAATCTTCGAAGGCCTTATCACACTCATTGTTCCATTCAAAATATTTTCTCAAAACTTTAATAAAGGAAGGAATTTATTGGTAGCTCTTTACACAAACCTGTTTAATGCGTCCACCCGTCGAGTTAGTTTCTGCACATCCTTTATTGTTATAGGAGTCTTCATCTCCAACAAAGCCTTGATCTTCTCAGGGTTGCATAGATTCCCCTTTAATTCACGATGAGGCCTAAGAACTTTCTTGCTCATACGCTCAAGACACTTTGAGGGATTAAATTTCATTTTATACTCATCCATCATGTCAAAAGTGTGCTCAATATCAGCCATATGAGTGTCGGCCATGAGGCTCTTCGTCAACATGTCATCGACATAAACTACCATCATCTTCCTGATCTGTTCCTCTAATATCTTGTTCACTAACCTTTGGTACGTTACTTCGACATTTTTCAAACCAAAGGGCATAACATTGTAGCAGTATGTCCCCTTTTCGGTAATGAAAGATTTCTACTCTGCATCATTCAGATCCATGTATATCTAATTGTATCTTGAGTAGGTGTCCATAAATCTCATTAATTCATGGACGATAGTAGTGTCAACCATCTGATATATCCTTGGAAGTGGGAAGTTATCTTTGGGGCAGGCTTTATTTAGATCTATAAAATCAACACACATCCTCCACTTACCATTAGCTTTGGGGATGATAACAGCATTGGCCAACCAATCAGGGTAAATATCCTCTATAATAAAGTCCGCTTTATCTAATTTCTTCACATCTTCTCAAATGACATCATCATTTTCACGAGAGTAGACTTTTATTTTTTATCGGATCTATTTTGCATCATCTGCCACATTCAACTTATGATAGAGAACCTTTGGATCAATGCCTGGCATATCCTTGTGGCTCCAAGCAAAGATACGCTGCCTCTTCCAAAACAACTTGATCAATTCTACTTTGATTTCCTCTTTCAAGGATTTCCTAATTTGGATGGTTTTTTCTAGCTCATCGTCACCGAGGACGATGGATTCTACCTCCTCAGTGGCCTCGCCCTTATTTAGCTTAGTCTCATCTCTGGGATCCATGGTATCAATGTTATAGGTTGTGGTGACCCTTTTATATGCTTCCCTCTCCTCGATCGAGTTTAAGTAGCATTCACGTACCTCAACTTGGTGCCCCTAAACTTCCCCAGCCCCATATAGGGTTAGGAATATAATCATTTGGTGGACTGTTGAAGTCACGACGTCAAATTCCTTAAGGGATACTATTACTAGAATTATATTGTAAGCTGAGTCGACGCTTTCATTCATGACAAAGAAATTGATCTTCTTTGTGAGGCACTTCAGCCAATAATTTCCCATTCTGACTTCCATTTCAGAAATGCCTAAAAGATGTACTTTCTCACCGTTTAACCCGATGAGTGGTTGGTGGGATGGAACCAACCTCTTCTTGCTCAAATCCTAACCTTTGTAACAGTCCCATAACATAACATTGGCCAAACTACTGCTGTCTACCAAAATCTTTGGCACCTTATAACCAAGAACCGGGGTGGTGATGACTAAATTGTCATCGTACAGAGATAGAATCCTTTTAGAATCTAACCTTAAAAAACCAACAACTATGGTATTCACATCAACTTTTTCTCTCCTACCTTTCACGGGCTCTACTGCGGCTGAGTTGATAATCTTCAGCTTTGGTGGAAAAGCTTTGGCCACGACCACATGTGCCTTTCGGTCTATAATCTCCGTTCCTCCTCCAAAAATTCCCCCCACAGATGATCTTAACCTCGTGCGTGATCATATTGAGATGACCCTTTAGATCATCAAACTTAGGAGGGAGGTCAGGTCCGTCTTAATCACAGTCGTCTGAGTCATCCTCATCTCGATTGGCTGGAGCATCTGGCTTACACTTATCATTCCTCTTCTTCTTTTGGATGTCGTCTCGACCACCCTTAAAGCTACAATTGTATACATACTTTCTCAACTTACCTACTTTCAACATCTTCTCAATTTCATCTTTGAAACAAAACATTTGTTAGTCAGGTAGCTATGGTCTTGGTGGAACTCACACCATATATTTTTGTCCCTCTTATGAGGAAGAACTTCCAAATTTTTAGGCCACCTCAAGGACTGATCATTTTTTATCTCATTCAATATATGCTCACAGCAGATCGTCAAAGGAGTGTAGTCAGTGAATTTGTCATCCATCAACCTTTTCTTGTTATCCTTATTCTTTTTATGGAACTTGCCTTCGCTACTTGTAACCTTCTCATCCTCATTTTTTTTATTGATATAGCCTCTTTGACATTCATGACCTTGCCAGTCATTGCTAGGAGCTCAACCATGGATTTTAGTGGGTCTTAAGCAACTTTTCAAAGTAGCTTTCCTTAATGCAGTCCTCCAATCAGATATGTCATTGCGATGCTCTCCTCATAATCATCGACCTCAGAAGTTCTGTATAAATCTCTCTCTGAGTCGTTTAAAATTCTCAATTGGGTTTTTAGGGAGTGAGGTAAACCATACATGGGCTACTCCGGTCAATGTGCTTGAGAAGGCATGACATTTCATCTCATCTGAGACTGAGTAAATATCAGCAGCCAACTAGTACATCTCCATGTGGAGGACTGGGTTTGTGATCCTATCATATTTAGTAGTGACCACCAATGGCTTGAACTTGGCCAGGGTTGGATAATTGACGATCCTAGACACGTATGAAGATCCCTTAGAATAGTGCCTCTGTAAGGGGTCTCGATTTTTTAAGATATCCCTTATTTTTTTCTTCCAGACTCTGAATATTATTATTCCAGGGTCTCTCGATTGTCGCTTGAACATCGTCTTTGACCACATTGTCTCCAACACCCTCTCGAACATTCGAATGCACTGAGTGCTCCCTAGGAGCTATCATTTCTCGGATATTAACTTCTCGTTTTCCCTCGTCTTGACCTCCTAATGGCCGACGATCATCAACTCTCTCATTTCTTCTGGAGCTTGCAATACTTTTGGACCTGGAAAGGCAATTCTTCAGATTGTCTATAATTAGGCTGAGCCTATTAAAGGCCGCCCACTTGCTCAATCTATCCAATGCTGATGCTCTAGGCCTACACTATCGGCTCGGCCTACCACACTCGACCCAACTGGGTTGAGTTGGTCTCACAAGGCCTTTAAATATTTCATAAGGCTCCCAGTATTCCCTTTCGTCCTCGTTATCATACTTGTCTTCCTCATCATCAGGTCATTCTTGACCCAGCCTCCCCAGGTGTAAACGCCTAGGGTCGGACACGTCCCTACGCCTATATTGAGGAATGAGATCCTTTTGTGGAGCCTGGGTGGTCCTCTGCCTATTTGTTCTGCAGCACCATCTCTAGCGGTTAAAGTTATTAGCTGATCTCCGGTGCCAGTAGGCCTAACTCTAGCGATTAGAGTTATTAGCTAATTATGATAAAATATTCCCTCACGTGAGGGCATAATCTTGTTGTAACAGACTTGTCCGTGTTGGATTTGACATCTTAGAACTTTGTACTACTCGTACTGTAGACGTTATCTGGAGGGGTCTCGGCCTGACCGATTACGAGGTTGATGATGTATTACAGGGTTACATGATGGAAAGTGTCAAGTGTAGTCTTACCTGAGCGTCGGTCCGAGATGTGCCCTGCAAGTTATTACCAGGTGTTGGCCGAATTAGGGGACGAGACATGTCTTCACTAATAAAATGCTCCTTTGGGGTCTTAGCTCATATGAGGTTTGCGATCATGGATAACGAAAACGACCTTATTATGGATGAGTCTCGGGAACGACCTAAGTGGGGTCATTTGGGAACTCGACTGTGGATGCTGTTATCCTTCCTCCTAGGACGAGGTCACATTTGGTCATATAAGACTTTATTGGTAGGTACTACTCAATTATTTGACTCTCGAGCCCATTTTCGAGCTTTCAAGAATAGTGTAATCAATCTATGGCAGTCAATGGTCATCTGTGATGGCAATTTCAGCCCGAACTCTAGGTGTTGGTCCAACACTTCTGATAGTTCCATATCTTTTCCTCTAGAACAGGTACGGATAATGATGTACGCTCTGGTAAGGAGTGACAAGGCCTGATCCTCGAAGCTGGTAGGGTGTAGGAGAAAATATGGGCAAGTATGGAGAGATTTAGGAGAGTATATAGGTATGATGGATGATTTACTTCGTATTATCTAGGTAGATGGATCAAATTCTGGGTTTTCTTCTAAGAAGGTGGCATTTATATGATTTGGGAGTGTATTATGGGTAGTGTTTAGTTTAGGATTGGATGGTGGGGTGATGATGCCCTGGTCAATCAGACCTTGGCTCATATTTCAGATGTGGAAACTGTGGTCAGTGGTATGGTCGGCACTTTGATGAAAATCACAATGGGCATCTAGTTTTAAATTTTTGGGAAGTGGGTTTAGTAATGGATGAGGGTCCAATGGTTTGATTAGGTTTAGACTTAAGAGGGCCTCATAAACTTTGGAGAGGGGAGAGTGATCGAGTGGAAACCGAGCGTCCGTGTAATACGCTAGTCGTTGTTATCGGCTTCCAACCTCAATACAAAAAAACCTAAACTTGTAACTACACTTCTTAAGGAGTATAGTGGCAAGTCTGGGTATCGAATCCACAGGGAATGGTTGATAGAATTTAATTGATTTATTACCTCTAAAGAAAAAATGAAAAAGATGATGATGGTTGAAAAGGGAAAAAAAATAATTAAATAAAGAAGTTAAATTAATTAAGATAAATGAGATAGTAGGTTGGAATACAATCCCCCTAACCCTAGTAATTTACCGTATAGAAACCTAGAATTGTAAATTATAAATTTGAATGAATCTAGTCTTTATAGATACTAAGCATTACATATATGAGGATCAAGCCCGCACCATATGAAATCAAAGGTAAATATAAAGAGGTGATAAATAATTTTACGCACATCATATTCTTAAACATCCCAAGTACCTGGGGCAAGAGAGATTAAAAGATCTACAATGGTTGTAAAATTGTCTCGCACGACTCTTTCAAATTTTTAATTTAAATTCTATTTTCTACATAAGTAATTTACATTGGGATGGGTTCATGCATCCCAACCCTTAAAAACTTAGCTTAACATGATGAAATCAAAATAAAACTTACAAATTAAAGTGCATGAATTCATAACTAACTCTAAAAAATTGAGAACATGACTTGAATTGGGAATGGAAAACTAGAAATCAATAATTAATTAAACTAACTAGGAAAGAAGTAAAAAAAAAAATTAAAATTACTTGCAATGGATGAATGATGAATCTTGAAGAGAACTTTGAATCTTGAATAGTAGACAAACTTCAAAAACTAGGGTTCTTGGTTACACGAATCCTCTAAAAACTAACTACAAAGAAACCCTACCTACTAGCCTCCTAAAACATGATAAAACAAGTCCCTAAAATCTGCCTCTCTCTCTAGAATTTGACTCCCCCTTTGAATGAGTTAGGGCTTGGTCTTTTATAGCACCAAGTTGCACGAATTTGACATCAAATTTCGCTTGTGGCACAAGTGTTTGCCAGCCAATCACCTTAAAATCTGCATAATTAATGACAGAAATTCGCACAACCGGATCGGTCCGAATACATTTGGTCCGGATTGGTTTGGTTCCGGATAGGTTCTTTTTTTCTTACCGGACCGGTCCGGTCCCCACAGGATCGGTCCTGTTCCATCCGGATCGGTTTGGCTTTTGGTTCATTTCTCTTCAGTATTGCGCAACTTCAAAACCTCGTAACTTCTTCACCGTAGCTCGGATTGAGGTGCCGTTTTTTCCACTATTCTTATAATTTAAAGCTCTTCAACTTTCTAGTTGGACCCACCTCCGGAATAAGGCTGAAAAATTACGAAAATGCCCTTCAACTCTCCATTTCTAGGTTTCTTTCACTGTTTTGAGTTCTCCTTCGCACTAACTTGCATGAAATACCTGTAAATCACATGAGAAATACAAAAAACACGAAATACTTGCCAAAAGGGGTTAGTAGCATAAATACGAGACAAATTCAAGCTATTGACACTACACGGGATCATAAAAATACCGAAATTAAGGGGATAAATATGAAGAATATGTGCCTAATCAGAGAGTAACGCTCGGTGTACTACTTTCATACTAAGTTAAGGCGTATTTTTGGTGTTGGTGAAGTAGTAGGATTGGAAATGTTGTTAATAGTTGAAACTTCGCTACTAACTAGCTTTTCAAAATTTTTGGCAGTAAACTGCCCATATGCTTTCTTCGGTTCAACTTATGTCTTATCAAGAACTTCTTCGATCTTCACTCCTACTTCTCTAAGGTATAGGAAATGAGGGTAATAATATCCTCCCATCAGCTCTCGGACATGGAGTAAGATGTTCTTTTTCACAATGTTAACTTTATCCTCTTTGGAAGGCTGGTTGGTCATGGTGGTTGCTTTCTCTCTCCACCTTACTATGAAGTTAATGAATGATTCCCCAGGGTTCTGCTTGAGAAGCTCTAAATCATGGCGAGTAACCTCTAACACTTCGTTACTTGTACTGTGACATGAAGTCGCGGGTAACATCCTCCCAACTACAGATTCTGGACTGCTCGAGGAATAAGAACCACTGAAGAACGTTGTCCTTCAAAGTTTATTGGAACATTTGGGCCATTATTTACTCGGAGGAACCTAGGAGATTCATGGCTCAGTGTTAATTGAGAAGATGAACAATTAGGGGTCCATTATCCCCTAGCTTCTTTACATTGGGCATCTTGAACATTTTTGATAACTTGGCTTTATGATAGGGAAATATGTGGGTGTAGTCCATGTAGTTTTTACAGATTCTGACTTGGTCAAACTTCTTGATCAACATCTTGAGGTTTTTCTTAACCTTGTTCAATTCTTCCTCCTTCCAATTAATGGTCACAGGTAAGTTAGCCCCTGGTTGGGCAAGATTCGACATAAGGAGTTCGGCTGGAGACCACCCATTAGCAGGAGGAGCACATTGAGCGTGATGATATTTCTCAGGGACTCATATAGGCTTGGGTGTAGGAGCACCTATGGCATGAGGGAAGAGGACCTTGGGATCTTTGAGAATAAGGATTTGGTTTTGTTGAATCTCATGAACCTCAGTTTGAAGGTTGTCAATATTAGCAGTCAATTGAGCTAGAACTATCATCAGATCGGGTTGCACATTCGATTCTTAGTCTGTGTTCTCCATGGAAAGTGGGTGAATTTAAGAGCCGAAAGTAGTGAGGGAAATGACAAAGTCTCGGGGAAGTTCGACAAAAGACCAAAGCCTATAGGGAGTAAGGCTAAGGGTATGCAATCGACCTAAGAAAGAGAAAAATTGAATTTATTTTGGAAAAGAGAAAGGGGGAAAGTGTTATTTTTGAAAAGGAAGGAAAGTGTTTTTGACATTTTGGAAAATAGTGGAACAAAATGTTTTTAGCTAAAAGGAGGAAAAATATTTTTTTTTAAGGAAGGGAAAATGTTTTGGGTATTTTTACTAAAAGAAGGAAAAATGTTTTTGACACTTTTTGGTAAAGAAAGGAGGAAAAAACAAAGATTATTATTATGTTTATTATGTTCTCACTTGTATTAGGTTTACCTAAATGCAAAACAACAACGTCGGACAGGACCTGAGCCCGGGAAAATTGGGTTTGAAAATATGTAAAACTTATGGTTGAACTTGTTACCAGGCTCATGGTTAGGGTCCCGTTTTAAAAATTGCGCAAAAAATTTGGGCGGTATGTCGACCCGTCATTTTGGTAGATTTTTGGGTTGAGATCGAAAAACTAAATATGAGTACCCTAGGTTTGACACTTATATGAGGGTATACAGTTGTTGGGTTAATTGGAAGGGTTCCCCTTGGCATTACTTCCATGATATACATCTTGCTTTTGAGGGAAATCGGTACGTGTGGACAAGCCATTTGATATACCCGAGTGTACATGAATTGCCTCACTATATACCTCGTGGGGACATTACATGTGAGAGAGAATTCGATATACTCGAAGTACCAAACAAGTTCCCTGCGATATACCACTCGTTATGACTTCGGTCAAGGGGTATGATACGGGGGGAACCGTTTGATATACGTTGAAGGTACTTGTCCAGTAGAAGGTGAGAGTCATATCGCTTAGGCTAAGTACGACCTGCTGGACGAGTGCCCATCACAAAGTGATGCCCAGTTATGGGAAAACAAATTTTCAATAGCAATGCTCTTTGGTGATGTTGTTCATAAAATGCATGATTCTTGATTATTATGTTATGGAGAGATTGTCTTTATTTGGCATGATGAGCATTATACTAAGCAGGGAATAATGTATAAGTATAAAAAGTAAATTTATACTAAGCATGGATATGTGAGAGTGAGTGATGTGTGAATATCTACAAGTGAGTGTGTGTTAGTGAACCTAAACATCGACCAACTACAAGTGGTGCGTGATAAGTTTGAGTGATCATGGATATGTACAAGTGTGATAAGTGAGGTGTGTGTTAGTGACACCTAAGCATGAATTTTTAAGTGGTGTGTACAACATGTGGATATAAGTGATCCTAGGAGCACGTGGTGTGAAGTGTACATGGAGAGTATCTACAAGTGTGTGAGTGAGTAGTGATACAACCATGAGGTATATATATGCAAGAAATAATATAGGAGAAAAATGGTACATATAGATTAGTGCATAGGCACACAAGAAAACAAACACCCATGCAAACGGAGTCTATCCCTATTATGAAGCTCCTCAGCGGACTCGCCACTTTGTCCATCTCGATCAAGATGCGCGCCCTTATCCTTTCTTCTGCTTCCCAATGGGGGTGGAGAAGAAAGGGGAATTGAAATATCTCATGCCTTACTTAGGAACACTTCAGCCATCGTCGGTGTGAGGTGAATGTACAGAGATGGAGTCGCCAGCCTATTTTGAACAAAACAGGTAAAAGAACATGCTGCCGCCTCAAGAGAGCAGCATCGAAGACAAACTGATGCATACAAAATCAATAGTTTGAAGGATTTGGGGGATAAGTTATGAAATGGATAGGTATTAGGCACTCATCCCGCTCTTCGGTCTCGCATGGCCTTGTGTTATTATTTTCATTTATTTCTCTATGACGTGTGTGTGCATGTACATATAATGAAGATTGGAATCGCCCAACTCATACCCTGGAAGAGATAGAGTGAGGTCATCCATTGGAATGTTCCTAAAATAATATATAGAAAATATACTTTATGCCTTTATCGTGATATTGATAGTTATGATGAAACAATCATATGTATTGAATGAAATGCTAATAATAATCACAAACACAATATGTATAATAATGCAAGATTATGGTAAATATGAAAATTCGGAATTTGGGAAAATGGAAAAATTAGAAAATTGGAAAATTGGACTTGAGTCTCGAGTTTTAAATCAAAACGCCTATGTATCCTGTAAAGTCATAAAAGTCCACGTAGTTCACATGTGGTATAAGGGGTGGGGTTTATCCCATAGATTCTAACGAGATTTTATTATATCTGTGTGTAGAAAATGGGTTTTAGTTTTGAAAAAGTGTGATGGATAATCCCGTTCAGAATTTATGGGTGTAACCCACTTTTTTTTAATAGAGAAATAAAGTATGTGCAATATACTAATAAAAATGTAGGACACTAATGCATATGAACTAGAGTAAGACTAGATTATGAATCTAATGCATTTAATGCAAAAACATGGAATTTAAGGAGAGGGGGAAGGATTTTGGACCTTTTTTGGAGCTTGATCTTTGATCTTGGATGAGCCCCCTTGAATGTGAGATTAATGTTGGATGAGATAGAATGAGATTCTGCAAATTGGATATGAAAAGGATGGGGATGTAAGAATGAATGGAAATTCACATGAAGGAATTTTGGTGATTTCGAGAGAATGTTGCTGAGATCAGTGATGCTGATGGATATGTGGTGTCTTTTGGGAGTGAGGTTATTCCCTATGTTTATAGGGTAAGGGGTGGTTCCGATCAGTATTGCCCGGGTCCTGCCTATCGCCAAGTAACCCTTGACACACTATCGATATGCAGGGAAACAGACTAGCCAATTGGCAGTCTTGTGTAGATCTTTCTGGAAAAATGATCGTAGAACATAATTCGTTGATCCAAATCACACAAGAGACATGTCGTTAGAAAGGTATTTCAGATACCTTCAATAGTCCTTTGGGCTATTCCCAGCTTCGAGAGTTGACTTTGGGTCAAATGTTGCTCAGAATTGGACATCGGTCCTTTGGGTAGGAGATCGTTGGATGGTTATGGATCGTTTGTCCGTATGGTAAGTCAGAATTGGGCATGGGTCGGACCTTTGGAAAGGTTAGGAGATGTACTTTGACATTCTAAATAGATTCTCTTGGTTCATAAGGTTGACCTTGTCAATCGGGGCACGAAAGCACCCAGTGACCTCTCAGAGTAAAACAAATCGTTTGCCTACACCGTAAGTCAGAATCACACACAGGGCAGACAGTTGGAAAGGGTAGTCAATGCTATTCGAAGATTCATTTCGCCTCGTTCGATATGAAGAGTTTAACTTGGGCAAACAGAGCTCGAGAGTGCCCGGTGACCTCTAGATTAATTTTTGAGGGAAAATGGATCGTTTGTCCGAACGGTTATGCCATTTCGTGCACGGGGCGGACTGTTAAAAAGGGGTTTTAGTGACTTTTAAATATTCAAAGAGCTTTATCTCTGATGATGAAGTTGATTGGGGCCAAATTTAGGCCATGGGGCCCCTGTTGACATCTGAATCAATTTTTAATGGTAAAATGGTCCGTTCATTCGAATCGTCCGATCATTAGAAAAGGGATTCAGAGCCCTTCGACGATTCAAAGAGCTTTCTCTCTGATAATAGAGTTGACTGGATTCAAACGATGTCTGAGAGTGCCCGATGGCCTCTAAATCAGTACTTGGGGTATGACTTAGGGTTTGTAGTTAAATGGGGAGGTACTAGGGACCTAAGGAGAGAACTAGGGGTTCCTAGAATGTGGTTTCTACATAGCCTATAATACTCAATATGATACAACACGAATCTCCCCATACACATTGGGGGTGAGATGACCTCTCATTTTACCTAATTCTACCCCATAAATGGGGTTCGACAAATAAATTGTGTCAGCTTCCTCAACGAATGCCTCAAGGTATGGATTTAAGTGTTGCCCATTAGCCTTAAATGTGTTTTACCCTTCGGATTCTCGAACTCTATCGCATCATGGGGAAACACTTTCTTAATGACAAATGGATCAGTCCACCTAGAACGCAACTTATTGGGAAACAAGTGTAGTTGTAAAGGAGCACCTTTTGATCAGGATGAAACTTTTTTCGATGGATAGGGCACTCATGAGCGAGTTTCATCCATTCCTTGGAAATTGGGTGATCTCATATGGTTCGTTGCATATTTCTTCCAACTTATGCAACTTTTGTTTCACACTTCACCAACTTTGTCTAAGTTGTAGTTCAAACTTTAATTGACCAATACTCTTTATACTCGAGCTCCACGGGGAGATGACAAGGCTTTCCATAGACAACAAAAATTGGGAACATATCGAGGGAATTATTATAGGCCGTCCGATTAGCCCATAGCGGAACATTAAATCGGAGATACGTCATTATCTCATGATTTGCTAACTCGGCTTGCCCTTTTTCGTGGGTGACAGGTCATTCCAACCATGTTAACTACACCGTACCTTATCACAAGTTTCTCAAATGGACTATTGTAAAAATGCTTGTCATTGTCACTAATAATAACCTTCGAAGCACCAAAGCGAGAAAGTATATGTTCTTGGGCGAAATTTATCACCACCTTATTGTCATTCGTCCTAGTAGCTATGGCCTCAACCCATTTTGACACATAGTTTATCGCGATGAGGATGTATTAGAAACCAAAAGAGGGAGGGAAATGACCCATGAAGTCGATGCCCTAATAGTCTAATATCTCAATAACGAGAATAGGGGTCAACGACATCATGTCACGTCAAGTTATATCTCCCATCCATTGTCATCTATTGCATGATTTATAATAAAAATTTACATCCCGAAAGATTATGGGACAGTAGAGACCGCTTCGAAGGATCTTAGCAGCCATTTTGTTCTTGGAAAAATAGCCTCCACATGCTTCTATATGACGAAGCAGATGACCCTAGAAATCTAATCATCTGGCACACATCTTCGGATGATTTGATTTGTGCAATATTTGAATAAGTACTGGTCATCATAAAAGAACATGCACGATTAAGTAAGAGACATTCTCTTCTCTTGTGGTGTCTAATTAGGGGAAATGAATCCCGTGACCATGTAATTCACTCTGTCTGTAAACCAAGGGAGAAAAGAAGTGGAAAATAATTTTTTATCCAGTAAGTATTCTTCTATGGGTATGGTATCACTAGGTATGTTGGACAAAATCCTAAACAAATGGTCGGCGATGACGTTTTTTACTCCTTTTAGTATCTTTTATGGAAATATCAAATTCTTACAGGATTAGGAACCACCTTATGAGGTGCTAATTATTGTCCTTTTTGGAAAGGAGATACTTAAGAGCCATGTGGCGAGTGAAGCATGTAATGGGTGAACCAATGAGGTAGGAGCAAAATTTATCTAGGGCAAAGACTACTGCTAGCAACTCTTTCTCCGTGGTGGAGTAGTTAAGTTGGGTTCAATTATGGTCAAACTAGCATAGTAGATGATGTAATCCTTCTTATAATTTATCTTCCCCAAAATAGCCCTAATCGCATAATCACTCGCATCACAGATAAGCTTAAATGGAAAGGACAAATCATGCTCTTGCATGATGGAAGAGGAAACTTGCATACTTTTCAATTTTTCAAAAGCTCATTGAGATGCTTCATTCCACTCAAAGGGGGAATCCTTGACTATTAGGTTTCTTAAGGGTCTAGTGATGAAACTAAAATCCTTTATAAACCTACGATAGAAATCCACGTGGCCCAAGAAAGAGTGCATGTCCTTTAGTGACTTAAGTATGGGAAGATCAACAATAAGGTCAATTTTCCCTGTTTATCTCAATACCTTTGGACGAATCGATGTGGGCAAGAGCTATGCCTTCGATAACCATGAAATGGCACTTCTCCCAATCTAGTGCCAAGCACTTTTCCACACATCAGGCTAACACCTTCTCAATATTAAAGAAGCAATTGTTAAAAGAGGGGCCGAAAATGCTGAAATCATCCATAAAAACCTCTAGTCCCCTCGTGACCATATCACTAAAAAGATTGAGCATGCACCGTTGAAAGGTCGCGGGTGCATTACATAATCCAAATGCAATATGTTTGTAGGTAAACATGCCAAAAGTACATGCGAACATCATCTTTTCTTGATCCACTACCTTCACCTTGATTTGGTTATATCCGGAATAACCATATAAAAAGTAATAAAATGGGTGGCCCACTACTCTCTCCAGTATTTGATCAATAAACGGTAAAGGTAAGTGATATTTCTATAGTCGACATATAGCTTCCTATAGTCAGTGAAAATGCGCCACCTGGTCGTGGTACATTTTGTGATAAGTTCACCCTTAGTGTCCTCGACCACAATCATCCTTGAATTCTTCGAGACAACTTCAATAGGACTAACCCATTTTCTATTCGATATGGGATATATGATGCCGGCGTCCAATAATTTTATGATTTCCACTCTCACAATATCTTTCATCGTGGGGTTCAAAAGCCTTTGCATCTCCTTCAAAGGCCTCACGTCCTTCTCGAGGTGGATTTTATGGGTACAAATTAGGGGACTTATACCTTTCAAATCCGTGATGCTATAACCAAAATCACTTTTTCTTCCTCAAAATGGCTATAAGCTTTCCCTCTTGCTCTTTACATAGGCTCAAGGAGACAATAATAGGAAATGTCTCATCCTCTCCTAAGTAAGCATATTTTAACATTTGAAGGAATCTTTTTCAATTCGAGGCTAGGAAATTTCTCATCGGAGGAAACCGTGCATAACTCCCTCAGTGGTAGTTCCTAGAATCGAGGGACCCAACTAACATCTCTCACATCCTCATCGCTCTCACTCTCGTTTAACAACTCTCCTATCTCTGCCACATCTCTCTCAAACTCGATGTATGCTCTATCTCCCTCGCTAATCTTAATAAGACACTCCTCTAATGGATCTTGTAGCCATCCCGATCTTTCAGAGTTGGGTCACTCGCAGGCGCGTAGGCGCTGGTGAGGTTCGTGCCCTTCCTTGGGGTGCTCCAACCGTCGTCAAAATGTGGGGTGATGTATTTAGAGCACCAACCTATTTTGCACAAAACAAGCAAAAGAACTATTGCCACCTCGAGAGAACGACATAAAAGACACTAATACTTTCGAAACCAATTAGTTCAAGGGTTTGAGGGCTAAGTTACATAATGGGAAGGTGTTAGGCACTCATATCTACCTTTCGATCTCTCATGGGCATGTGTTATTCTTTTCCTTAATAACTCCGTGAAGTGTGTGCATGTATATATAAATGGAGAGTGAAATTACTCGACTCGCGTCACGGAGAAAGGAGGAGTGAGATCATCTATAAGAGTTTTACCAAAATAATAATTAAAAATATAATGTGTGCATTTGTCGGGTCACCAATCGTTGATAGAAAGACGATGGTATAAATTGGAAAAAACATTAGCATGAATCAAAAATATAATATGTGAAATTAATATATGAAAAAAATAGGAAAGGAGGACTCGAATCTCAGATTTTACCCGAGATGCCTACGTAGCCTAAAATGACATAAAAGTCCACGTAGTTCGCATGCAACACGGGGGTGGGGTTTATCCTATAAATCCAATCGGGGAATTTATTATATTTGTGTGTAGAAAAAGGGTGTTTTAGTGTGAGAAAATGTAATCTGAAGTCTTGTTTGAAATTTATAAGCAAACTCTCTTTTTCTTATTTTTTGGATTTTTTTATAGAAAATATAGTATGTGTAATAGTACTAATAAAAAGTGGGATATAAATATGTGTGAACTAATAAATATGAAATGCTAGAGTAAGAGTTGAATAATTAACACTACGCCAAAAACAACTATCTAGTACAATATAAAACCATGCTAGATCAAATCTGACACGATTTTGAACTGTGCCAGAATCAGGTGTTCCAAAATGGCCATTTTTTTCTGGCACGGTTTAAAAGTGTGTCAGATTTGGCCAAACATGAACACGTCCGGCACACTTTTAAACCGTGCCAGAATTTGATATTTTTAGCACACTTTTGACACGGTTTTCAATTGTGCCAAATTGAGTACATTTTGATAAACTTCTGGCACAGTTCAAAACCGCGCAAAAAATTGATACACTTTTAAACTGTGCCAAATTTTTGGATCAAAGAAAAAAAAATAATTTGAAGACAAGAAAATTAAAAAAATATGAATCTCGCACGTTGTTGATAAACTAATGTACATAGAAACATCAAAATATTACAAGTCTAAGTAGTTCACAGACCAAAAAAATTGGACAGAGTCTCCTCTATTTTCTGGACATTCTAAAACCTGCTAATATAAAACCTGCGTAATATAAAGCCCGCAAGGCCATAAAATATAATAATAAAATTATAAAAGCCTGCACAACCATATTAGTTAGTAATAAAACTACAAAAGTCTGCACGACCGTAACACAAAAAATAGAATCTTGAATATTAACGACATTAAAGAAATAATTCCCTTGTTGTAAACCATTGACTTCTCCGTGTGTTCCACATGAATAAAAGCTAACGATAAAACGTTATCCTGTAAAAAAAATACGATACAAAAAAAGAATTGATATTAGTAACCAAGTAATTTATAAAAAAAAAATCTTACTAAAGCTAAAAACTTGCATATACGAGTTACAATTATTATTATTATTATTATTATTATTATTATTATTATTATTATTATTATTATTATTATTATTATTATTATTTTATTATTATTATTATTATTGTTATTGTTATTGTTATTATTATATTCTCAAATTTAAAATCTTACACAAGTTATGACTTACATGGTCAGTTCCTATGAGTTACATTGGTCTCATGAGAGGTGTTAGTGCCTCTTACGGGATCGCTTGGGGGCTGGTTTGGGTTTTCACCCTTCAACGACTTGTTTATACGCCCAATCTATATATTTTCAAATAACCATCATATTCTCAATTCGAGAGACCCATGACTACGCAGTTAGTTCGTAAGAGTTACATTGGTCTCGTGCGAGGTGTTAATGACTCTTACGTGGACGTTTGGGGGCTGATTTGGGTTTTCACCCTTCAACGGCTTGTTTCCTAGCCTAATCTATATATTTTCACATTATCATTATATTCTCAAACCGAGAGGCCCGTGACAATGAAGTGAGTTCCAATAAGTTACATTGGTCCCGTGCGAGGTGTTAGTACCTCTAATGAGGCCGTTTGGGTTTTCACCCTTCAACAACTTATTTCTAAGCCTAATCTATATGTTTTCAAAGTATCATCATATTCTCAAACCGAGAGGCCTGAGACCATGCGGTCAGATCCTACGAGTTACATTGGTTCCGTGCGATTTGTTAGTGCCTCTTACAGGGTCGTTTGGGGATGGATTGGGTTTTCACCCTTCAACGGATTATTACTAAACCTAATCTATATATTTTCAAAATATCATCGTATTCTCAAACTGAGAGGCCCGTGAATACGCGATCAGTTCCTATGAGTTACAATTGTCCCGTGCGAGGTGTTGGTGCCTCTTACTGGGCCATTTGGGGGCACGTTTGGGTTTTCATTGTTCAACGGCGTGTTTCTAAGCCTAATCTATATATTTTAAAATAATCGTTATATTCTCAAAATGATAGGACCGTGACTATGCGGTCAGGTCCTACGAGTTACATTGGTCCCGTGTAAGGTTTAGTGCCTCTTACGGGGCCATTTGGGGTTGGTTTGAATTTTCACCCTTCAATGGCTTATTTATAAGCCTAATCTATATGTTTTCAAATTATTATCATATTCTTAAACGAGAGGCTCATGACCACGCCATCAGTTCCTATAAGTTATATTGGTCTTTTACGAGGTGTTAGTGCCTCTTTCGGGACCGTTTGGGGGTTGGTTTGGGTTTTCACCCTTGAACGACTTGTTTATAATCCTAATCTATGTATTTTAAAATTATCATCATATTCGCAAACCGAGTGGCCCGTGAGTATGAGATAAGTTCCCACGAGTTACATTGGTCCCGTGCGAGGTGTTAATTTCTCTTATAGGGCCGTTTGGTTAATGGTTTGGGTTTTCACCCTTCAACGACTTACTTATAAGCCTAATCAATATATTTTCAAATTATCATCATATTCTCAAATCGAGAGGCTCGTGACTACGCGGTCAGTTCCTATGAGTTATATTTTTCCCGTGTGAGGTGTTAGTGCCTCTTACGGGACCGTTTGGGGGCGGCTTTGGGTTTTCACCCTTTAATGGCTTATTTCTAAACCAAATCTATATATTTTCAAATTATTGTCACATTCTCAAATCGAGAGTCCCATGACTACGTGGTCAGTTCCTATGAGTTACATTATTCCCGTGTGAGGTTTTTGTGCCTCTTACGGGGACGCTTGGGGGTTGGTTTGGGTTTTAACCCTTCAACGACTTGTTTCCATGCCTAATGTATATATATTCAAATTATCATCATATTCTCAAATCGAGAGGCCCGTGACCATGCAGTGATTTCCAACGAGTTACATTGATCCTGTGCGAGGTGTTAGTGCCTCTTACGGGTCCGTTTGGGTTTTCATCCATAAACTTTTTTTTTCTAAGCCTAATCTATATGTTTTTAAGTTATCATCATGTTCTCAAATCGAGAGTCCTGTGATTATATGGTCAGTTCCTACGAGTTACATTAGTCCTATACGAGGTGTTAGTGCCTCTTACGGGCCGGGTTGGTTTGGGTTTTCACCCTTCAACGACTTATTTTTTAGCCTAATCTATATATTTTCAAAATATCATCATATTCTCAAATCGAGAGGCCCTTGATTACACGGTCAGTTCCTATGAGCTACATTGGTCCCGTACGTGGCGTTGGTGCCTCTTACGGGACCGTTTGGAGGCACGTTTGGGTTTTTAGCCTTCAACGACTTGTTTTTAAGACTAATCTATATATTTTTAAATAATAATCATATTCTCAAACCGAGAGGACCATGACTACGTGGCCAGTTCCTACGAGTTACATTGGTCCCGTGCGAGGTGTTAGTGCCTCTTACGGGGCCGTTTGGGGATGGTTTGGGTTTTCACCCTTTAATGGATTGTTTATAAGCCTAATCTATATATTTTCAAATTATTGCTATATTCTTAAATCAAGAGGCTCGTGACCACGCGGTCAGTTCCTATGAGTTACATTGGTCCCGTGCGAGGTGTTAGTGCCTCTCACGGGACCGTTTAGGGGCTGGTTTGGGTTTTCACCCTTCAACGACTAATTTTCAAGCCTAATCTATATATTTTGAAATTATCATCATATTCTTAAACTGAGAGTCCCATGACCACGCGATGAGTTCCTACGTGTTATATTGGTTTTGTGCGAGGTGTTAGTGCTTCTTACGAGACCATTTGGGGGCTGGTTTGAGTTTTCACCCTTCAACGACTTATTTCTAAGCCTAATCTATATATTTTTTAATAATCATCATATTTTCAAACTGAGAGCCCGTGACTATGCGGTCAGTTCCTTCGAGCTACATTGGTCCCGTGTGAGGTGTTAGTGCCTCTTATGGGGGCCATTTGGGGGTTAGTTAGGATTTTCACCCTTCAACGGCTTGTATCTAAGCCTAATCTATATATTTTGAAAATATCGTCGTAGTGTCAAACTGATAGGCCCGTGACTACATGGTCAGTTCCTATGAGTTACATTGGTCCCGTACGTGGTGTTGGTGCCTCTTACGGGACCGTTTGGAGGCACGTTTGGGTTTTCAGCCTTCAACGACTTGTTTTTAAGCCTAATCTATATATTTTCAAATAATCATCATATTCTAAAACCAAGAGGCCCTTGACTAGACAGTCAGTTCCTATGAGTTACATTAGTCCAGTGCGAGGTATTAGTGCTTCTTACGGGGCCGTTTGGGGGCTGGTTTGGGTTTTCACCCTTTAACAATTTTATCTAAGCCTAATCTATATATTTTGAAATTATCATCATATTCTCAAATCGAGAGGCCCTTAACTATGTGATCAGGTCCTAAGAGTTACATTGGTCCCGTGCGAGGTGTTAGTGCCTCTAATGGGTCCGTTTGGGTCTGGTTTGGGTATTCACCCTTCAACGGCTTGTTTATAAGTCTAATCTATATATTTTCAAATTAACGTCATATTCTTAAACCGAGAGGCTCATGACTATGCGGTCAGTTCCTACGAATTACATTGGTCACGTGCGAGCTGTTAGCGCCTCTTACGGGATAGTTTGGGGGCTAGTTTGAGTTTTCACCCTTCAATGGATTGTTTATACGACCAATCTATATATTTTTAAATTATCATCATATTCTCAAATCGAGAGGTCCGTGACTACGCGACCAGTTCCTATGAGTTACATTGGTCCCATGCGAGGTTTTAATGCCTTTTGCGGGGCTATTTGGTGGAGGTTTGGGTTTTCACCCTTCAAGGGCTTGTTTATAAGCCTAATCTATATATTTTTAAATTCTCATCATATTCTCAAACCGAGAGGCCCGTGACTACGCGGTCAGTTCCTATGAGTTACATTATTCCCGTGTGATGTGTTAGTGCCTCTTATGGGACTGTTTGGGGGATTCTTTGGGTTTTCACCCTTTAACGGCTTGTTTATAAGCCTAATATATATATTTCAAATTATCGTCATATTCTCAAACCGAGAGGCCCATGACTACGGGGTCAGTTCCTATGAGTTACATCGTCATATTCTCAAACCGTTTATTTTGTTGATAGGTGCCCTACTGTATTACAAATGGGTTTATAACCCCCCTAGATTGGTAGATATATGAGAGTAATGAACGGACTAATCCAATACTCGGGTGACAAGTCTATTTCAGTTGAAAATTTTGCTATTGTTTTTTAAAAATCAATTTTTTCTGCTTACTTTATGCTTTTTAATGTGACTTCTAATCAAATTCACATCTATCCAGACTGTGACGGCCTAATGGGAAGGCACACCACCACTCCAAGTGAGTGTTACCTTCAATAGTAGTATTACAAATATTGACCTTTTTTTTAGTGTTACAAGTAGTAACATTTTTGTAACATTGAGATACATACCTTTAACTAGTAACACTTTCGCATTATCTTTCTTGTTTTTCAGCATATCTAAGTGGACATACGTAGCTCCATTGCGAACTTGATCACCATAGATAGACAAGAAATAAAGGCAAGAAGAAGAAGACAAATAGATATAATCCATAACTAAGGATCGAATTACGCAAATACCTCATCCAAAGCATTGTCTAGTAACTCAGCGAGCGTTGGAGAATATAAATCATTGTCAGAAAGTAATAAAAAAATATAATTCACATTTGTGAGAAAATAATAAATTTTATAAAATCAAGTAAAATGGATGTTGGGAGATTACCCCCCAAAGCCCATTTATGGCTGGTGGCATTTGAATGTAAAAACTTGGGATGAACCTTGAGATGATCCATGCCAACTGATAAATATAATCAGTTTAATAAAGCATTCATGAAATTTCATCTGATAAATATAATCACTCAAGAAATTGGTAACATGGCATTAGCATAGTCCATCACTCTTGAGACTTTAAATGTTCCGACTTTATAAAAGTATAGTATACAAGACAAGATAGTAGATGATACCTTTGCAGAATTGGATGGCATAATCTTTGACCTTAATGGATGAAATTTGTAGCCCTTTCAAGTTTGAAACCCCTTAAACATTATAAAATATATATTACTACGATGGGTAAGATTGGGTCGTTATCAACATTACAGCACACCCTAGTGTATCCGGACTTTGGCATCGGCAATAGTAGAGCCAAACGATTCATTAATTAATTGAATAATTGAATAATTAATTAAATACACTTATAAATTACTGTACTAAATAAAGGAGCGAAACAAAACGATTTTGACTGAGTTGTAAACCCAAAACAGAGATAAATTTAAACAAAATGTTATGAGCATATCTATGCAATTGCTAATAGTTTATACCCACTAAATGTTAACAGAGATTTCAAATGTGCAAGAATATTGAAAAACTAGAGCCAACCACGTACGACAGTACTAAAAATATCACCGGAACAATCAAAATCAGACTAAATCAGTCTTCAAATATGCCAAAACAGGTGTATATCAAAATCATTCAAACCAAAAAAATTAATCCCGGCACTGTTATAAATCTAAGCAACACCGTTTTTGACAAATACACAAACTCATCAATAATTTTATACGCAAAAATGTTAAGAAAAGATGGTTAAACACTCAACAAGCAGTGCAAGTTAGATCTACAAAATAACCAGCACTAATAAAATAAACAAAACAAGTATGTCCTTAATTAGGTACCAAATATGTTTGTCAAATAGAAAGGTATAACCAAGTATAGGCTAAAGAAGATCTTACCAGTAAAATGGCTCAATGAATAAAAATAGTAAAATGGCTCAATGAAAACAAATAAGTAGCAGTTTGATTCCACATTTCGATTCCTCAAACAAGTAGCAAAAGAACAATCCATAAATGGTTGAAAGGTATTGTTTGAGTTTGGCGAGGTGGTCAGAGAAGGAAATTAACGGTGGGTTCGAGGCAGAGAGGAAATTCTTAGGAACTATTGTTTGGTCCTGGGTTTTGGAGCAGATGTCCGGAGAAGGAAATGGACAATGGGTGTGGTTGTTTGTTGTTTCATGAAGGTGGGTGTTTGCTGAGCGGGAGAGGATTGAGGGTTTGATCGGGAGTGAATTGAGGAGTTATCTTTAGATTAAGATGAGAGGATCAATAACTTTTTTAGGTTATTTATATTTTAGTCAAGTGTACTTAATTTGGCACACTTTTAAACTGTGCCAAATTTTGGCGCTATTTTAAAGTGTGCCAAATTGTCATTAAATCGTGTCAGAATTTAGCACAGTTTTAGGCTGTGCTAGATTCATAATATCATAGTGTGCCAAATTACTATGTTTGGTGTAGTGTAATACAAAAATAAGGAAATTTAGAGAGAGAGTGAATGATTTGGAATTTCTTCTAAAGCTTTAAGATTTATCTTGATTATTGAAGGGATGATCTTGTAAGTGGATGGTGGTGGTAGGAGGAGTGGGGATGGAATTTGCAAAATTGGGTAAGAAAAGGATGGAAATGAAATTTAGGGGAGAGTTTTCAATATGGAAACCATGCTGACTTTGATAGAATGTTGCTCAGATCACTGAGAGGGATGTTTCTGAGTTGCCTTTTGAAGTGAGCTCATGCCCCCTTTATATATGGTTAAGGGGGTGCTGATGGCCATTGTCCTTGACCTGACTATTGAAAGTAAACCCCAGACACACTAGTGATAGTAAGGAAAATGGGTTTGCCATTCGACAGTCTCATGCATATTTCTTAAAAAAACGATCGTAAAACGTAATTCGTAAGTTTGAATTACACACAGACATATCATTGGAAAGGGTATTCAAATACCTTTAAGAATCCAATGGGCCACTCCCAGGTTCAAGATCTGACTTTGGTCAAACGAGGCTCAGAAACATCTAACGGTGTTTTGGACGAGAGACTCTTGGAGGAAACTGACCATTCGTCTGAACCGTAGGGCCGATTCATGCACAAGATGGACTATTTAAAAGGGTATTCCAAGCCCTTATAAGATTCATTCAGTCTCATTTGGTTCGGAGAGTTGACCTTGGTCAAATGGGGCCTGAAAGTGGTCGGCAACCCTTCGGAGTAAAACGGGTCATTCGTCCGTACCGTAAGGATGATTCACGCACGGGGTAGACTGTTTTAAGGGGATTTATAGACCTTTAAAGATTCATTCAGTTTCATTATATTTGAAGAGTTGAAGGGAGTCAAATGGTGTTTGGGAGCATACGGTGGCCTTTCGATTAATGTTTTGGGGAAAATGGACCATTCGTTCGAACTAGAATGTCGATTCGTGCATGGGGTGGACAGTTGGAAAGGATATTCAAATCCCTTCGATGATTCACTGAGCTTACACTTAGGCAAGGAAGTTAATTGGGGTCAAAACGGGGCTCACGAGAGCCCACTGGCCTCCAAATAAGTTTTGACAGTAAAATGGACAGTTCGTTCGAACCATAAGGCTGATTCATACACGGGGTGGACCATTGGAAAGGGAATTCAGAGTTGTTTGAAGGTTCATTGAGATTTCACTCATATGAGAAAGTTAATCAGAGTTAATTAGGTCCCAGTATCTCCAAGTGATCTATAGATCATTACTTAGAGTATGACCTAAAGTTTATGGTGAAGGAGGAAGTTCTAAGGACATAAGGAGGTGCTTAAGAGGGTCTTACAATGCGGTGTCTATAGATCCCATCAACGGGTGAGCTTAAAACAAGTGAAAGCCATCGAATAAACACCAAATTTACATTTTGTGGAAAGAGGTCAGTCCTAAAGACCTAAAGAGATGAGGATGATCAGTTCAGAGGGTCAAGGTTGATTCTTAGGACCTAAGGTAATGCTGGGGATGGCCGATTATCTGGGTCGAGGTTGATTCAGAGTACCTAAAGTTGGGAAGACCCATTCTAAGGGTCGGGGTCAATTATAAGTACCTAAAGGTTTAGTGACTAATTTTGAGAGTCGAGACCAATTATAAGGACCTATAGTCTGTAGCGACCAATTCTAAGGGCCAAGGTCAATTCTGAGGACTAAAAGTGATGACGACCAATATTTTGAGGTCTGAAGTCAATTCTGAGGACCGAAAGTAATGTTGGGCGTGACCGATTCTACGGCTCGAGGTCAGTTCTAAGGAGCTAAAGTTACAAAGAATGATTTTACGAGTCAAGTTCTGTTGTCAAGTTTTATTTGTTATAAAACTACCGTAAGTGCACGGGCTATTGAAATATAGCAGGTGTAAGTACGGGTTGAACCCACAGACATTCCGTCAATTTTTATAAAGTATTGATTGTCCAACTAGACATATGAGTATATTAAAAAGATTAAGTTTAACGAACAAGTACAAGAGATAATATTAAATGTGGAAGAAACTAGGACGTCGGATCGGTTTGTCAAGTCTAATTAAATTAACACATTAATTTAATTCTGTAATTCCGAATTTATAACACAAAATAT
Organism: Sambucus nigra; assembly: GCA_949130495.1. Lineage (NCBI taxonomy): Eukaryota > Viridiplantae > Streptophyta > Magnoliopsida > Dipsacales > Adoxaceae > Sambucus > Sambucus nigra. The sequence continues at coordinate 64,502,422 of OX422219.1, forward strand.
ACCAACTCTCATCGCGCACATTTTGGGGAATATAACATTACATGCGTTCAAAATATTTTAATGTCTCTTGAATTGGACACTATAAATCCCTATTCCCTTAAAAATATCACGTTCTAAATTTTTAATGTGTATTTAAGCATGAGGTATCAAAACATCTAAGTGCAAGCATAACCCATCAAAAATGACAACTTTAAATTTTTGAACCATGAATTTATAATTAATTCTTGACGTTTAAAAAATACACTCTCATGTAATTTTAAGCGAATACCGATTTTTTTTTCAAATTAAAACACATCGGAATATGTACAAAATTAAATTAACATGTGTAATTTAATCACTCATAGCAAACATCACCTAAATCCTAGTAATTAAAATACTCACACATCATATTTGACACACAAATATTGCAAGATGAAAAAAAAATTCATTAATAATAATCAACTTACAAAATTTCGGGTCCAAGACTTGAATTAAAATACACAATATGCTCCTTCAAAGTGTGCCTCAGAAATACTCTCTACGCAGATTTTTTATTGCTCAAAGTGTGTCTATTAACATACACACAAGCTTAAACTCCCTCTCTTTTTTTAGTCTGGACGCGACTCTTTCATTTATAGGTGAGCGGAGATAATGGAGTGTTGGGTTGTTTTTTTTTAGTGGTCAGGTGTTGGGGGGGGGGGGGGGGGGGGGTGTCGTATTTGTAGTGAGTTAATGGTTTGTGTGGGTATTGGTAGTGGGAAAGTGGGGGATCGAAGAAGCTTTCGTCAAAATAGAAAGAAAAAGGAAAAAGTTTGGGTTTGGGTTTGGGTTTTTATTGTTATTATTTTTTTTTCAGCAAAAAAATTAAGGTCAATGGAGGAATTGAACCCCCGACCTCACGGTCCTTTACTTCTCACTTCCCATCCACTGAACCAAATAATTCCTTTGGTGATAATATGCCTCCAATAATACCTAAAACCTTATTTTGACCAATTTCTAAAATTACAAAACACACCCCCAAATTCAATATCTTCTTCATACGACCTCCGATCGATGAACCGTAAGAACTGTCGTGACCCTCATTTCGGTCCGAACAATATTTTAATAGTGTCTGGGTCACAGCATTGACTTTGGGCATTGGCTTTGAGTTTGACTTTCTTCCCAATTCAAACTTTTAACGGACATAACTTCTTCGTTTCAACTCCGATTGATATGCTGCTTGAACACAGGCGTCCCTTGATTCAAGGCCTTCCGTGTTTGGTATGAGTTCGAAATCAGTCATTTGAATTTACAATTTTTCCCCTGAAGGTGAGGAAGGGACCTTTAAATGCTCAATTTGCCTCCTAACTTCACCATTTTCTTTTTAAATCTGTCAATACTCAAAACAATCTTGCACAAGAGATTAACGATGAATATACGATGTGAGCGTGAAGTTCTCAAAATTGTATTATTAACTCCATTTATTCTTAAATTTGTATTTTTCTTTTAAATAACAAAAATAACTTAAGAACTCTTTATTAATGATGTAACAGGACTAACAAGGCCTAAATTTGAGTATAATTAATACAAAATAATGCACTCATCAAATACCCCCAAACCTAAACTTTGCTAGTACTCAAGAAAAAATTAAAATCTAACTCATTTTCGTAGGAATCACGGTTGCACTTAGCTTGTGCAACATGCCGTTAAACCCGTAGGCTACCCTAGTGGACGAGTTTTGTCTCGTTAGGGTTTGCAGTGAATATACCCACAAATTTCAAAATTTGACTCTGTTTAGAAAAGACACAAATGTAATATAACCAAGTTCAAATGAAAGCTTCATAAATATTGTAGAAATATCAGTTTTCAATCTCAACTTATCGTGAGTGTGTGCGTAGCCAATCTAACTGTCCAATTCAAAAGATTTGATCGTTACATTTCTTCTTCGAAAGTTCTTTTTGATTTCAAAATCTCACGGAATGCACTCACAATAGAACATGCGGAAACGGGTAGCTTCTATCGATATATGTGAATAAAAGAGTAAATTTAATGAGAAATTTCACATATATATCATAAAAGACGGACATTTTATAATGGACGATTATGATCTCATTAATGGAAAATCGATAACTTTTTGAAAACATTGAATCACACCATATATCACATTCATTCTCTCCACACTATAACTAACTTCACTTGAGATCAATTAGGACTTTCATTCGGTTGTATTGTAGGCTCGGTTTTGGCTAGAAAGAATATATTTTGGAGTTTCAAAAGATTTTTGAGAATATAGAGATTATCGGGATTTTAGCTTTTTAGGCACTTTCCAATTTTCATTTTCATTTTTTTTAATCATTTTTCAATTTCATTCTTTCTATCTCCCCTTTTCTTCTTTCTTTTCTCTTCACATATTATTATAGAAAACATTCTTCGTTTAGTCTTTTGCCATATTTTTACCGTAATATTCTCAGAAAAATGGGTATGGATTTTTTGGGCTTTCAATAAAAGACTCGTTTTCATTTTGGTTCAAATGGGCTTGCAACGGAATAATGTACAAATGTCTATTTAAGTTTTATTTTGGGGCTTTCAAAACGGTGGCCTAATATCATTTCTCAAGTTTCGTTTAGTCAATTTTGTGTCTCAAGTCAACTTACTAAGGCATTTAGTGTATACGATTCACATTTTGACTTTCAGTTTTCAGTAATCAAACAAAATAAAGATTTTGAGATCATCGACGAATTAGGCGCTGAAGGAAAGTTTGAGTTATTGTAATTCAGATTGATTTAAATCTCTCGAAAACGACGAATGGCACAATATCTCATCGGGTTAAAATATCCACATTTATTCGTTAAGAATATTAACTTTCGCCTTAATGTTCATTTTCAATCATATTATATGGCCAAGTGTAAAAAAAATTATAACTTGAGAGATTTGTGAATTAATTCTATATTAATAAATCGTTTCAAAATTTACTTATATTGGAAATATTTTTGGATTTTTGAAAATTTTCTGATTTTTTTTTTCACAGCAGGGACCTCAATACCCCCAAACCTAATTTCTACATTGTCCTCAATGTACAATATAAAAATTAAAAAGGCGGGAAAGATATGAAAGATATTATCATAATGAGGGACTTTCTCCAACACATGTTTCTTGGAAGAAAAGTAATTATAGGAAGAAAAAATATTATGATACAAAAACATGACCCATGTTATGTTTACTCGTGGTATACCGGGTCTTGGAGGAGAATGACCTCCATTTGTCGATATCGTAATTCCAGATACGGTTTTAGTCTTTGACCATTAACCTTGAATATTGCACCATTTTTAGGATTCTCTATCTCAACTGCCCCATGTGGGTAGACTGTCCTAACAACAAAGGGACCAGACCATCTAGATCTCAATTTACCGGGAAAGAGATGCAGTCTAAAGTTGTACAAGAGAACTTTTTTATCTGGCTCGAATGACTTCCGTAGGATGGAATTTTCATGGAACATTTTTGTTTTCTCCTTAAATAATTTTGTATTTTTGTACGCATCATTCCGAATCTCCTCTAACTCACTGAGTTAGAGTTTTCGGACCTCTCCCATAGCGGGTAAATCAAAATTGAAGGTTTTAATGGCCCAGTAGGCTTTATTCTCTAACTCTAAAGTTACATTAGAAATTGTCCTTATACATGTGGGAAGAGTTTAGGACAATTAGTTTAGAGTTTGGTGGGAGAACATCGAATATTAATGTGAGTTAATGGTGAAGAACGTACCTTCTATAACTGTAGAAAGGAGTTACAGAAAAACAAACTGGTCCGGTCCAAATTGATCGGTTCGGTTCAGCCTTTATAGAATTGAGTTACAAAAAAATGAACTAGTCGGGACCAAAGATAAGCGGTTCGATTCGATCTTTACAGAATAGCGACCCGATTCGGTCGGTTTAATTCCCTAAATTAAATATCAAAATACCTTTTTGGCCCTAATGTTCCTAAATCGATGTTATGGAAATCTTTAGGACTTTTTAAATATAATAATAGTAGATTTATTATATTATGGTAGGCCTATTATAGAGATACGAAATTAATGACATCGTAATTAATCTTAGAGTCGGATAAAGAATTATGAAAATGGAATAAATTGATGTATTGACCAGTAGTGTAAGTTGGACTTATCTACCGAATTTAAAAAAGGGAGTAACTAAGACCCTTAGAGTTGTGTGAATACTCATATAAATACGATAGCGAGATAAATCGTAAAATAAAATGTGTGGTAAGTATTAGAGAGAAATATACTGCGTACCAATGTAAATCTTTAGGTTGTGTGAATACCTATAGTATAAGTACTTAGGTTGTGTGAATACTTAAAGTATATTAATATTATTAGGGTCGATGGCTATTCGTACCAATATGTGAAAGTTCAAATTTTTTGTTGATGATTATTCAGACCAATTCGAAAATAAATAACATTTGGGTCGATGGAAAATCCGGACCAATATACATATGCATAACATATACATTGGGGTCGAGGGATATCTGGACTAAAGTAATTGATAGGATAATTGGGGTCTATGGTTATCCAGACCAATAATCCTTATAGTATATCTTGTGTGCGAAATATATATACCTTATGATGTCCTATTAGTGCGATAGTAGACCTGTAGATCATATATTTATGGATATAGATCTAAAAGACGAATTAAGAAGAGAAACTTAATCTATCATAACATATGTAAGTGTTTCATGAGATTTTTTTTATATTTGGGATGTTAATGGAAATAATGTATTGTACGGGCGGTATGGGGACCTTAGGTGAATAGATAAGTTCAGTTAATGCTATAGTCTAATTAGCTTGGGCAGTATAGCTAGGTGGGATAAGTATAGAACGTTAGGCGTGAACAATAGATGAGGGGTGAGTAAACTTGAGAGAGTGTAGATAACCTAACATGTGTAATATATAACCGATTTAAAAAATGTAATAAACGCTTCCTAAATATTTTCCAATTTTGTTATGCACTAACACTTGCTATAAAATATTTTCAAAAACCTTTTAGGTGTCCTACCACAGGGCCGCCATGCGTGACTTCATTCCAGGGACTCAGAGCTGTCTCACTATGGATGTTGACAGGATTGATTTTATTAGACGATTCCTCCATTCAGATCTAGTGTAGGATTTCATTTTACATCCCATGTATGGACATGCTGTCTGTTGTGAGTTTTCATTTATTTAGTTTCTTTTATTATTATGGAGTATTTGGTTTTGGATTTTTGCCGATGATTTATTTGGCAAACCTCTTTGCATTTATACATTATAATGGTTGGAATCTCATATATTGTGAATGTTTATTATAGTTTCTGCATTGTTAGATCTATCCGTTTTTAAGAAAGATAAAATTTGGCATGGGTCGAATTTCACTTAGGTGGTTAGTAATTAAAAAGTTTTTTGATGGTGATGCTAAGAATGAACCATATGAGAAACCTATTTTAATTTAATAAAGGCTTGATTGACCGATGTTTAATTAGACAGGGTGTCACAGATGGTATCAGAGCATCAGGTTCTAGTGTCCTTAGGATCTGTGAGGCTTACTACATTTTCAGAACATAGTTCTTTGATATAGAGCCATATTATTAGGACTGTTGTTTTATCTTGGCGTGCTTTGAGATCATATTCTTATTTTGTTAAAATTTTGTATAAAATGTGTACTTATACAATTTAAATTCTATTTCAGTATGCCACCGAGGAGAGAGCGAGCTGAGAGGCCATCAACTAGAGAGGAGGTTAGGGAGGACCCTTAGGAGCAATCGGTACCGCCACCACCACCATAGATGATTTCCACTTCTCAGGTGGAAGTGATAGTGTCACAGGCTGTTGAGACAGCTATGAGAGCCATGGCAGCCCACTTTCCTAGCCTCAGACTCATCAGCCCACAACACTAGCTATTCAGTCCCAGTAAGGGCAACCCACTTGGCATAGCATCAAGGAGACCTTCCACAAGGGCCACCCTCCTGAGTTTCAAGGCAGTATGGATGTAGTGGTAGTATGCCAATGGAAGAAGAACATTCAGCGCCATATGCGCATGTTATATTGAAGTGAGGTACAACGATAGATATTTGCAACCTTCTGATTAGTGGGGGCAACCCTTTAGTGGTGGGAGTCAGCGACCACCGTTGAGAAGAGGGACTTAATGATGATTTTGGAATTCTAGGTGCGGTTTTATCACAAGTACTTTTCGCCTGCAGTGGAGTCAGAGATGAGGAAGAAATTTGGGGAGGTATGTCACGGTGACCGCTCAGTTGCCGATTATGAGGAAGAGTTCACCCGTCTGGAGAATTTTATTCCACACGAGGTGAGCAATGAAGAAAGGAAAAGATAAGGTTCATGAATGGTTTGGCCTGGAGGATCAGGAAGCATTTGATTGGTAACCCTGAGTTGATGAGTTACACGGATGTCATTAATGTCACACTATTACACTGTCAAGATTACCGTTTCCACAGGAAGGAAAGAAAGAGAGGAGTAGATCTTATCTAGCAGGGCAAGGCCAGGGGAAGTAGTGTTAGTGGGGAACTACCCCAGTAGCAGCACCCAGTAGGTACGCAGGGGAAAAACTTTCGATAAGGTAACTCTGCCAAGAGGTTCAGATTTGGTGGGTACCGACCGGATAGGCAGGGCCAACAGGGTCCCCAGTAACAATAGGTTCCTCAGGGCTGTCAGGGCTAAGGGAACTAGGGGTGGCCAGCAGGACCATCAGGGCCAAGGTCAAGGCTAGCAGGGCCAGGGGCAGAGATAGTTCCAGGTTCAGTGCTTCACATATGCTTAGTAGGGTCACAAGAGTAGAGCTTGTCCACAACAAAATAGGGCGCAGCGTCAGGGTTCCTAGAAGGGGTAGTAGGCTCCGATAGCTCCAACACCAGCACCTACCCCACAATAGAAACAGTAGGGCCAGATGCACCATGGGCGTGTGTATAACGTCTGGGATATTCTGATGCCTCCAGCACCACAGGCAGCTCCTGTAGTAGAGGGTACATTTTATATCCATGGGTCTGAGGGTATAATACTTTTTTATATTGGAGCATCTCATTCATTTATTAAAACTATATTTTCACGAGTTGTCAGGTTACTAGAGACAACCGACAATCTCCTTATGTGTGTTAAGTCACCGAGGGTAGTGGTTTGTTGATACATTCGATTTGTAGAGGAGTCGATATTAAGATTGGGGGACTGAGTCTAGAGGCATACCTTATCGTGTTACACATGGAAGGTTATGACATGATTCTAGGTATGGATTGGTTATCAAGCTACAGAGTGATGGTAGATTGCTATGATAGAACTACTGTGTTTTCGATTCCAATACTGGAGATGTTCCTTGTGGTGATGCCTCTTCCCGAGGGAGGATCGTGCACTCATTTATATTACATCGAGGAGGAGACCTCATAGGAGGTTGTTATTCCCTTAGATTCGATTCTTGTAGCGAGGGATTTTAAGGATGTGTTCTAGGAGATACTTAGGTTACCACCGAGTTGAGAAATATAATTTGTCATCAACTTAGAATCGAGGACGAGACCAATTGCCAGAGCACCGTATCGCATGGCACCTTGAGAGAAGCAGGATCTAAGAGAGCAGATTCAGTAGCTCTTAGGCTAGGGTTTAATTCGACGGAGCACATCGCCTTGGGGTGCTCCGATGTATTTTGTAAAGAAAAGGGATGGTACGCTTTGGTTGTGCGTGGATTAAAGGGTTCTGAACAAGGTGATGATATGGAACAAGTATTCATTACCTAGGATTGATGAATTATTTGATCAGTTGAGAGGGACTGCATATTTCTCCAAGATTAATTTGAGGTCAGGCTATCACCGATTGTGTATTCGGGAGGGGTATGTTCCTAAAACTGCTTTCCTGTTATGGTATGGATCCTGGAGTTTTGGGTGAAGCCATTTGGGCTCACTAATGCACCTGCAGTGTTTATGGACCTCATGAATAGGGTATTCTGAGAGTTTCTTCATTAGTTTGTGATAGTCTTCATTGATGATATCCTGGTTTACTCACGGACGGTGGAGGAGCATGCTTAGAATTTAAGTATGGTTCTGCAGACGTTACGAGACCATCAACTGTAGGCCAAATCTGGTAAGTATGGATTTTATCTTCTGGAACTACAGTATATTGGCCACATTGTGTTCGACATGGGCATTTCTGTTGATCCGAGTAAGGTGTTAGTGGTGAGGGAGTGGGGGAAGCCCACAACACTTATTTAGATTTGCTACTTCTTGCGGTTGGCCGGATATTACCGTCGCTTCATTAAGGGGTTTTCAAATATTATTGGGACTTTGAAGAACTTGACTCGTTAGGAAGTACCATTTGTGTGGAGTGACCACTGTTTGTTGGCTTTCGACGAGCTGAAGGATATATTGACCTTAGCGCCTGTACTTGCATTGCTTAGGAGTGGAGTGGAGTATCGGGTCTACATGAATTCATCCTTACAAGGACTTGGGGGTGTATTACAGCAGGAGGAGAGGGATATAACTTACGCGACTCAGAAGCTAAATCCCCATGAGAAGAATTACCCCACCCACAACCTCGAGTTGGTAGTGGTCATTTTTTCATTGAGGATATGGAGACATTATCTATTAGGGGAACATTTTACATTATTCATGGATCATAAGTCACTTCAGTATCTCTTCATACAAAAGTATCCGAACATGAGGCAGAGGCGATGGCTAAAATTAGTGAAGGACTGCCATTTTGATATATAGTATCATCCTGGTAAGGCTAACGTGGTTGCAGACTCATTGAGCTGACTAACTACTGGAGACGTATCAGAGGTCTGGAAAGTGAAGTGGAGTGAATTTTGATAGGAAGATGAGGTTGCCAGAGCGTACATGGCAGTTATGACTATCACTCTTGATATCATTATGTGGGTAGCGAAGGCATGGGTAGAGGATCAGTTCTATCGGGACAGGGTACGTCAGTGATTAGCTGAGGATGTAGAGTCTTACTCACTCAGCTCAGAGGGAGGCCTATGCTTTAATGGAAGATTAGTAGTGCCCGAGGATGAGTATTTGAGACATGAAGTTATCACTGAGTCTCACAGTTCCAGATTTATGGTACATCCCGGTGGTGATAAGATGTACCAGGATATAAGAAGATAATACTGGTGGGCTGGAAGGAAGATAGACATAGAAGAGTTTATCTCAAAGTGTGTTACTTATCAGCTTGTGAAAGTTGACCATTAGAGGCCTTCGGGGATATTGCAGACACTTGATATTCTCGTGTGGAAGTGGGAGAGCATCTCGATGGAATTTATTACTGGGCTACTTACGTTGTAGTGGGATCACGATTTGATATGGGTGATAGTGGATCGACTGACCAAGGTGGCTCACTTCTTTCCAGTTCATACAGACTATGAGAAGATGAAGTTTGCACAACTATTCATTTCATAGATTGTTAAGCTGTACGGGGTCCCGATAAATATTGTTTCTGATAGGGACAAAATTTTGTCTCACAGTTCTGGTAGAGCTTTTAGGAGGCCATGGGCACAGATTTACAGTTGAGTACGATGTACCACCCGCAGACAGACGAACAGACTGAGAGGGTAAATCTGATGCTTGAGGATATGCTGAGGATGTGCATCCTAGATTTGGGGGAGGGTGGGAGAGAGATACCTTCCCTTGGTAGATTTTGCGTAGACAACTCTTACCAATTTATTATCGGTATGGCACCGTTCGAGGCATTATATGGGAGGCCTTGTCATTTGCCTACATTCTAGTTAGAGGTGGAGGAAAATAAGTTGTTGGGACCCAAGATGATTTAAGAGAATACTTCTAAGATTGAGTTAATTCGAGGACGTATTCGAATAGCTCAGGACAGTCATAAGAGTTACGCCAATGTTGATAAGAGATAAGCGGAGTTAGAGGTTGGAGACCATGTATTGGTTTGAGTATCTCCTATGAAGGGGATTGTGAGATTTGGAAAGATAGGGAAGTTATCATCGAGATATGTGGGACCGTTTCTTATTATAGAGAGAGTGGGACCAATAACATACAGACTGGGACTTCCAGCGCATCTTTCGCGAATACATGACGTGTTTCGTGTGCCATCGCTGAAGAAATACAAGAGGAATGAGAGAGCCTTCTGCCACGTGCCCATTGATGAGATTGATTTACAGCCATCCGTCTTATATGAGGAGAGGCCCGTGGCTATTTTAGATAGTAGCGAGCATAAACTACGATATAAGGTAGTGCCATTGATATGAGTTCAGTGGGGACACCACAATATTGATGAGTCAACGTAGGAGCAGGAGGATGACATGAGAGAGAAGTACCTAGAGTTATTCACCACAAGTATGTCTTAATTTCAGGGATAAAATTCATTTGTAAAGGGGGAAGTATGTAATACCCCGTACTTTTACGTATTCGAGATTTAATTAATTCAGAAATTAATTGAGAAAAATACGTTTATTTATATTACGCGAGTGAAGTAGTTTAATGTAATTTGATAATAACTGTGATTATTAAATATTAATAGAGAGATAGATACTAATTAATATTATGAAATGAAATTTACTAAGTGTGAATAGTAAATAATTTATTACTATCAAATTAAGTCATAGCGAGTGATATGGGCATAATAGAGTTATCTCACCGAGAGTCGTGTGTAGATTATTTAGAGGTGAGAAATGAGAAATATATTTAAAGTAACTCGGATGATAATTTAGAGGTCACTAATGAGTCTAGAAGGGCCAACTTAGTCAAAATAGTATAGCCAGGGGTATCATTCGAGTCACGGGGTAATTTTAGACTAAAACGGGACCATAGGAGGGTAGTTTGGTCATTTTATATTAAGGGGTTAGGATACCTACAAAATTACAAACTCTATAGCAGCTTATAAGGGCTGGAGACTAAGGCTTAGAGGTGAAAAAACTCAGAGAAACCATTAGAGAAGGAAAGGAGAGAGTTCTTGAAGAATTTTGGGACAATTCTTAGAGCTTTCATCATATTCTTGCACATAAACAACCTAGGAAGGAGGATTGAACGAGAAATCAATCAACCCAACATCTAAGCCACAAAATCAAACCCTAACAACTAAGAGGTAAGTTGTTTATTGCAATAATTATGAAGTTATAATACCCATGTGTAGGGTTTTAAGATTTGTTTCATTAAATTAATGTTCTTGGTAGAAAAAGAATTATTTTTATGCATGCTGGGATAGGATTTGCATATAGAAAAATTTAACATATGTAGAGGATCAATAATTAGAGGAGAATTGATCTTTAATATGAATTAAATCTGGGTTTCGATGAATATTAGAGAAAGAACATGAAAACCTAGGATTTTTTAGGATTAGAGGTTTAAATCCATTGTTGAATGATGTGTAAGGTTATGATGCAATAAGTTACATTAGAAATCGTCCTTATACATGTGGGAAGGGTTTGGGAAAATTAGTTTAGAGTTTGGAGGGAAATCATGGAAGATTAAGGTGTGTTAATGGTGAAGAACGTACATGCTATAACTATAGAAATGAGTTATAGAAAAACAAACTGGCCCGGTCCAGATTAATCGGTTCGGTTTGACCTTTACATAATTGAGTTATAGAAAAACGAACGGGTCGGAACCAAAAAGAAGTGGTTCGGTTTGGTCTTTACAGAATGACAGTCCGGTTTGGTTGGTTCAGTTACCTAAATTAAATATGAAGAAACCTTTTTGTGCCTAGTGTTCCTAAATCGATGTTGTGGAAATATTTAGGATTTGGAAAATACAATAATACTATATTATGGTATGCCTATTATAGAGATACGAAGTAGTCTTATTGAGAGGTCTAAGATGAGATTGAATTCGAGATGAATGACATCGTAATTAATCTGAGATTCAGATAAACGATTACAAAAATCGAATAAATTGATGTATCGACCAGTAGGGTAAGTTGGACTTATCTATTGAATTTTAAAAAAAGGGGGTAACTAAGACCCTTAGATTTGTGTAAATACTCATATAAATATAATAGCAAGATAAATCGTAAAATAAAATGTGCGGTAAGTATTAGAGAGAAATATACTACGTACCAATGTAAATCTTTAGGTTGTGGGAATACCTATAATATAAGTACTTAGGCGTATGAATACTTAAAGTATATTAATAATACTGGGGTCGTTGGCCATCTGGATCAGTACGTGAAAGTTCGAATTTGTGGTCGATGATTATCCAGAACAAATAAAAAATAAATAATATTAAGGTCGATTGAAAAGCCAGACCAATATACGTATGCATAACATTTACATTGGGGTCCAGAGATATCCGAACCAATGTAAATGATAGGATAATTGGGGTCGATGGTAATCCGAACCAATAATCCTTATAGTATATATTGTGTACGAAATATATATACCTTATGATGTCCTACTGAGTGAGATAGTAGACTTGTAGATGATATATTTATGGATATACATATAAAAGAAGAATTAAGAAGAGAAGCTTAATCTATCATAACATATGTAAGTGTTGTATGAGAAAATAAATTTTTTATGGGATGTTAATGAAACTAATGTACTGTATGGGCGGTACGGGGACTTAAGCTAATAGATAAGTTCAGTTTATGCTAAAGTCTAGTTATCTAAGGCAGTATAGCTAGGTGTGATAAGTATAAAACGTTAGTCATGCACAATAGACGAGGGGTGAGTAAACTCGAGAGAGTGTACGATAAGCTAACATGTGTAATAAATAACCGATTTGAAAAATGTAATAAATTCTTACTAAATATTTTCAAAATGTTTTGTGTACTAATACTTGATATAAAATATTTTCAAAAACCTTTTAGGTGCCCAGCCACAGGGACGCAAGGTGTGACTTCATTCTAGGGACTCGGAGCTGTAGCACTGTCGATGCTGACCGGATTGATTTGATTAGATGATTCCTCCATTCCTATCTAGTGTAGGATTTCATTTTACATTCCATGTATGGACATGTTTTCCTTTGTCAATTTTTAGTGTTTTAATTTCTTTTATTATTATGGACTATTTGGTTTTGGATTTGGGCCGATGGTTTATTCAGCAAACCTCATTGCATTTATACATTCTGATGGTTGGACTCTAGTACATTGTGAATATTTATTGTAGTTCTGCATTATTAGATTTATTTGTTTTAAAGAAAGATAAAATTTGGCACCGGTCTAATTTCACTTAGGTGGTTAGTAATTAAAAAGTTTTTCGACAGTGATGTTAAGAATGAACCATATAAGAAACCATTTTTAATTTAACAAAATGCTTGATCAACCGATGTTTAATTAGGCGGGGTGTCACAGAAGGCTAGTATCTATGCACACTATATGTAATGGCTATACTATATTTCATTTAATTATGTCTTATTTATATTCTATTTTACATAGTGTGTATATATATATATACACACACACACACACACGTATAACATTGCATCATCTAGTATGTACCCGGAGAACATTAAGATATTGCAACAAAACTTTCCCCAAAAGTAACAAGTTTAAGCCACTAAGAATATTATTATATAGAAAATATGTAGTCTCAAACTTTCCAAACGGGACAATTCGAGAGATATCATTACAGAGATAATGACTCTCGAATGGGTCTAAGGGCTATATTTATGCGTACGCATAAGAACTAGAGGATTAGTAACTATGCGCACTATATGTAAGTGTTATAGTATGTTTCATTTAATTGTGTCTTATATATATATATATAGTTTTAGATTATACCCTTATTACAATCACATATATGGTTTTTGATTTCAATATACCCAATTGCGTATAAATAAAAAACAAATGTACAAAAATTACACAACATTATACCCAATTTCAGATTTACACAACACTTTAGCCAATTTCTGTTTTATACCTAATTTCATATTTACACAATAAAGGGGATCCAATTTCAAATTTGTGACAAATTTTTGTAAACACCAAATTAATCACACTCAGAATGACACACACACACACACACACACACACACACACACATATATATATATATATATATATATATATATATACAAAAAAAATCATGCAGACAATTAATCTAACACTCACAAGCATATATATACAAAAAAAAATCATACACACACACACACACATATATATATATATACACACACACACACAAAAACATAAAGGAAACAGTCAGAGAGAAAAACGCACCTAGGAGAGGGAGAGCACAGACACTAAGAGAGGGAGAAATATAGAGGGAAATGAAACAGTGAAAAAAAAATAGCGCAAAGGGTTTTTAGTTAAAATACTTGTCAGGACATGTCACGGTCTTTAACCGTGACAGCTTAATACAATTGTCACAATCATTAATCGTGACAAGTCCATGATAACTGTACTTGTCATGGACTTGTTATGGGCAATGACCGTGATAAACCCTTGTCACGGTCAATGGCCGTGACAAAAAATGCGTGTTTTTTATCATGCTCATAGCCCGTGACAAGGGTGGCCAGCTGAAGGGTGGCATTTTAGCCTTTTTGGTGTAGTGCCTTCTTGAGCACCACGATTCTTGACTCTTCAGTTGAATGATTGCGTTATTCGATGATGGTAACCTTGTATGTGGTATAGAGCCTTCTGCCTCTTTCATTCCTAGAGTGACAGTTTGTCAAAGCGACTCTAATACCAGTCTTCCTCGTTGACTTTTCTCCGGGAATAATGCATAAGGAAGGTATTTTGAGATCAATGGGTATGACTACTTCCATACCATATATTAGAGAGTAAGGGGTAGTCCTAGTTGATGTCCTGATTAAAGTGAGGCAGACCAAGAGGGCCTAAGGGATCCTATTGGCCAAATCTCGACAACTCTTGGTCATTTTACTAATGATGGCTTTGAGGTTCTTGTTGCTATCTTCAACTACACCATTGGTTTGAGGTCAACAAAGAGAAGATTTATGCCCTTGGATCCCATACTCATCGACTACTTCTGTGACCTCAACCTCAAAATTTAAATAATTATCTGATGATGTTTTTTTTATTAAACTTGGCCACCTTCTTGGCATTTAGTACTATGTATGACTCGACTTCGACCCATTTGGTGAAATAATCAATGGAGACTAAGATGAACTCATGCCCATTTGAAGCTTTGGGTGTGAATTTCCCTATTATGTCAATGCCCTAGGTAGAGAACACCCAGGGAGAAGTCATGTTATACAATTCTCAAGAAGGTAAGTGCAAAGTTTAAAAAACTGCTGCCATTTTAGGCATCTTCGAATGTAGGCGGTGCAATCCTGAACCATGGTGGTCCAATAATACCCTTAAAGGATAATCTTCTTAGAAAGAATATGACCGTTCATATGAGGTTCTCATTCCCCACTGTGGGTCTTCTACATCATTTCCTCAATGTCAGCCCCTATAATGCACTGCGAATGGTTTATATCAAAGTTTCTCTTGAATAGTGCTTTATTGTCAATGATGTACTGGGGAACTAATTTACGAAGGGACGTACAATCTTTCTTATTGGTGCCTTGGGGATACCTGCCCTGCATGAGGATCCATTAAATGTCATAGTACCAGCACTTATCCATATCAGAATCTTCCTCTATGACGAGCTTAACATGGTAGCAGTGAGTTGACATAGCTTATTTTTGGACTGGGAAAGGGTCATTGTTATTCCCCCAGACATGTCGACCATGGAGGCCTGAGTATAAAGGGCATTGGCTAAGTTGTTCTTTACGTGGGTAAAGTAGTGGAAGGAGATATCCTAAAACTGGGAGTCCGACTCTTCTAGGTGGGCATGAAAGGGTAAGAGATCTTTATCTTTGACTTTCCATCTTTTAAGGACCTGGATGATCATGAGATCAGAATCCCCATAGACATCTAAGTATTTGATACCTTTCCTGAGGGTGACTTTAAGGCCTGTAGTGTATGCCTTATATTCGGTCATACTGTTGGTGTAAGGAAAATTTACCTTGATGGAAATAGGAATGTGAGAGTAATCAGGGGCGATCAGGAGTATTCAAATGCCGCATTATTTCTTGTTGGCAACTTTGTCCAAGGACATTTTCCATTGAAGGTCCTCCTGAGAGGTGAAGATAATATATTTGTTCGGGAATTTAGAGATGTAAACATCAACCTCTTCTATGAGGTAGTCAATAAGGTAATCGAAGATGTCTCTCCCTTTCAAGGCTTTCTGCATAAGATACACAATATCAAATTCATATAGGAACTTAAACCATTGAGCCATTCAGCTAGATTGATCGAGTTTCTCAAATAGGTATTTAATAGGATCCGTTCGGGACACAAGTCTGATGGGGAAAGAGAGAATGTAGTGCCATAACTTTTGAGTGACCCAAACGATGGAAATCCATGCTTTTTCCAAAGCAGTGTAGTTGACTTAGTACTCAACCAACTTTCAACTAGAACAGTAGATAACCCTTTCCTCATGAGATTCTTCGATATATTAGGATAATAAAGCCCATGATGCAGTATCTATTATAGTCAAGTACAAGAGTAGAGGGAGACGTAGTTGTGGAGGCATAAATACCGAAGGTCAGGTAATATATTATTTGATTCTATCTAAGGATTCCTAGCCGGCCTCATTCCAAACTTTGGTAGCATCCTTCCAGAGGAGTTTAAAGATGGGTTCATAAATAGAAGTCAGTTGGTTGATGAACCGATTGATGTACTAAAGTTTTCCTAAGAATCCTCGGGCTTCCTTCTCCATTCAGGGCCGCGATATTTTGAGTATAGATTTTAGCTTGGCCAGTCTACTTCGATTCCCTTTTCACTGACCACGAATCTAAAAATCTTTCCTTTTATAATGTTGAGAACACATTTCTATAGGTTTAACCTCATTTGGTATTGTCGTAATCATTCGAAGAACTTTCAGAGGGTGGGAATGTGACCTTCCTGAATATTGGACTTAATGATCATATTATCTATGTAGACTTTGACCTCCTTGTGTATCAAATCATGCTTGATGGTTGGGGCAGCCTTTTGGTAGATAGCCCTAGCATTCTTGAGCCCAAATGACATAACCATGTAATAAAGGTTCCCAGGAGGTGATGAGGGCAATTTTCTCTTGATGGTCGGGGTACATCTTGATCTGATCGCATCTGAAGAATTCATCAAAAAATAACTTGAGGGCATGACTGTACGTGTTTTCCACAATCATTTTGATGTTGGGCAATGGAAAATCATCCTTCTGAGATGATTTGTTCAAATCCTAGTAGTTGATGCACATGTGGACTTTCCTCCTAATTTCGACGTGGGTACAATGTTGGCTAGCCATGTAGGATATTCAATCACTCGGATGAAGCCTACATTCAACTTCTTGATTACCTTTTCCTTGACTTTGAGTGACCAAATAAGTGCAAAGCTTTTTTAGCTTATGTTTGACTAATTTTCACTCTAGAAGAGTCGGGATCTCGTGCTAACCTATTTCGGGATCGATGTCGGGTCGTTGTAGGACCATGTGAATATGTCCATAAATCCCTTCAGTAACTCTTCGAATTACACTTGCTCGTGCTCGTTAAGGGTGGACCCTATCCTAATCTCACATTGTCGGCTACTAGAACCGAGACAAATTATAATAGTTTCATCCTCATTAATTTGAACACAGTTATGTTGTTTATTATTAACTTTATTAAGATCAGTTAAGAATTATTCATTTATAAAATCATCATCATCAAGAGTTCAATTAGGATTAAGACAGTTAATATAAGGCACAATAAGATACTCAAAATCTCATTTATTTCACTTTCGGGAAAAATAGCATTAAGAAGCTAGTCAAAAGTGGTCACGATTACATTATTTCCAGAAAAAGGAGGAACAAAAATAGATGAATATATAGGGTAAACATTAAGGCTGGGTTGCATATCAGCAGGTGGGACTGGTATTGCATTCTAGTCTAGGAGAGGCTCATCAGCGGTCTTGATTAGAGTTAATAGGTCTGACTATGTAACAACTAAATGGATTATACAAAGGGCCAACTCCAATGTTTGCAGGTTGAACGAGCCTTTGGAATCACTTTCCTCAGAGATCTCTACAATGGCTACGACATTCTAGGTGAGAGGTTACACTTTATGCTAGAATTTTTTATCCCAAGATTAGTTGTCTTAAAAGAAGATTTCCATCATTATCTTCATCTTATTATGCACAAGTCGTACTATAGTTCAATAAAGCCACAGAAGGGGAAATCCTCACCCTCCTTGATGAATCTTCTATTAAAAGAATCCTCACCCTCCTCAACCCCTCCTCGAGGGGTAAGATCTTTATACTGGTGGCTACAGAGTTTTTCAGCAAATGGGCAAAGGCCATACCATTTAAGAAGGCTATGGCTAGGGAAGTGGCGTGCTTTATGAAGGAGTATATTATTTATAGATTTGGCATCCCTAAGGTGTTCCTATCAGACAATGGAACCCTATTTATTAATAATGACATGCAGTTGCTCACAAAAGAATACTCCATTATTCACAACAAACAAACAGTGGCCTACCCTAAGTGCAATGGACAGGCTGAAGCCACGAACAAGACTCTGGTGAACATTCTCTAAAAAATGTTAGAATATTTCCCAGGAACTTGGGATGAAAAAATACGAGAGGTCTTGTGGTAATATAGAACCACAAAGAGGAAACCTATAGGGTACACCCCATTCTCATTGGTTTTTGGTGCTGAGGCAATTCTCCTAGTGGAACTCGAGGTACCTTTTATGCGCTACAACCTATGAAATGCAATGATTCCCCATAGTCGTCATGTACAAGTGGAAGCATTCGAAGAGCAAAGAGATAACGCAAAAATGCATTTTAAGATGTATAGAAAGTAGTTGTCTAGATCTTATAATTAAATGGCAAAGCTAAGAAAATTCTAGGAAGGTGATCTAGTTTCAAAGGCTTGTACAAGACACATCCGAGGTCTCTCATTACCTAAGTACGAAGCAAATTGGGAAGGAACTTATGTTGTTCGAAAGGCCCATGATTCAGGATATTGAGAAATCTCAAAGGTTGAGGATGAAGAGACTTTTAAACTTAATAAAAAATAGCTCAAAATTTATTTTGTCTAAGTTTTTAATTTGTCGTAGCATTTTTGGGGGTTTTAAGCGGTAGGTATAAGTAGGCTGAAAAGAGAGCATGCTCTCAGAACTTGTCAAGATACTTTCTGATAATTATATAGATAGCATGAGGATAATGTTGATCCAACCACAAGTTTATTTTCTTTTTTCATAGACAATTTTGCATGCAAGTAAAAGGTAATTCAATCTTATGCATTCCAAAAAAACAAAGTTCATTTAGGCACCAAAGAGGATCTAATGCCTCGAGAAAAGATGAGAGTAGTATATTTTTCTTATCATTATCTCTAGCTCAAAATACCTTTTTATAATCTATTGGATCGTCTATAACAAACCACAAGCTGGAAGAGTCTAAAATCCCGTGGTGATGATGACGTAGAATAGAGGCCAAAGAAAACTTCTCGGTGGACAAGTCTGCCATATCTTAATGATAATGGCCCGTCTCTTACTGAATTTGATAAGCCTTCATCTCAACCTTAGCCAAAGACTCCTTAGCAGCCACAACCTCCTCCACTTCTTTAATAATTTCAGAGTTTAAAGTGGTCATCTTCTCAGCTATTGAATTTTGTGAGCGAGTAGCGGCGTAGATTTTTGCATAAAAGGAGGGCATGCCGGCTTTCTTGAAGGACTTGAGCAGGTCAATAAGCCATTTCAGGGCAAAAACCTCACCCACAATAATATTGATTTACCCCATCATCTCGTTGATCTTCGAGGGACTTAAAGAAGACAACGGAGCATGCAGTACATCGGCTAAGACTATGGCAAACCCCAGAAACATGCAAGTCATCATAATAGGGATGTCTAGAATACAACGAGAGGTAAAGGTGGAAGGGTGGCATTCTAACAGTCGGTCAATTAGGTCATTATAAGGAGGAATTATGATATGAGTAAAATCCTTCAAAACTTTCTTCACAAACTCAACAAGAGCCAATTATGAAGGATACACACTGACGGCGTTATCACTTGCAGAGGAAAGATAGAATTTCAAGCCCGATAACCTTCTTGTTAAATGGTAGTTGTGTCTCGTTTCCCTCCCTCCATGTTTTTGGGATTTCATAGGTACAGTGTTGGGTTCAATAAAGTTCCCAACAGACTCCGAAGGAACATTCTCAGGAGGCACTTACTCCGTATGGGCAACAACATCACTTAAAGTCTTTGGATGGCTCACTTTAACATGAGAGAAAAAAGAATAAGTCAAGTTGGATGAAAATAGAGTACGGGCATAACAGGTGTTTTTAAGCCACGGTTTGCCTAAAGCACCTTTATAGTTGTTCAACTAGGTAAACTGTTGTATCTTCAAAAGTCCTAGTTTTGCTTAAAGCACCTTTATAGTTGCTCGACAAAGTAAGACTGGGTATTATTAAGCCTTAGTTTGCCTAAAGTACCTTTATGGTTGCTCGACGAGGTAAACTATTATCGCTTCAAAAGTCTCAGTATTGCTTAAAGCACCTTCATAATTGCTCAACTAAGTAAGACTAGGCATTTTTAAGCCTCAATTTGCCTAATGGACCTGCTAAACTAGGTAAATTATTATTGCTTCAAAAGTCACAATTTAATTTAAAGCACCTTTATAGTTGCTTGATTAGGTAAACTGTTGTCACTTTAAAAGTACCAATTTTATTTAAAGCACCTTTATAATTATTTGACTAAGTACTACTGGGAATTCTTAAGCCTTAGTTTGCTTTAAGCACCTATATGGTTGCTCAACTAGGTAAATTTTTATCACTTCAAAATTCCTAGATTTGCTTAAATCACCTTTATAGTTGCTCGACTAAGTAAGACTGGACATTCTTAAACCTCAGTTTACCTAAATCACCTTTTTAATTGCTCGATTAGGTAAACTATTGTTGCTTCAAAAGCCCCAGTTTTGCTTAAAGCACCTTTATGGTTTCTTGACTAAGTAAGACTGGGCATTACTAAGCCTTAGTTTGCCTAAAGTAATTTTTTGGTTGCTTGACTAGGTAAACTATTGTTCCTTCAAAAGTCCCAGTTTTACTTAAAGCACCTTTAAGGTTGCTAGATTAAGTAAGACTGGGCAACTTCAAGCTTTTAGTTTATCTAAGGCACCCATGTTTGACTAAGGAAATTGAGAGCATGGTTACCTCCTTAGGACATGATTCCTTAATAGCCACTGGATCATGAGCAATCTCAAAAACTCCAATAGTGGCAATAACTGTCTTTTCCAAGGTTTTAGATTCTGGTCCAACTTATCCCTCCTCAGGAGTGGCTTCTTTACCTTCCACTATGGAGGGACCAAACAACCCCACCAAAAATTATTCAGTGATGGTGGCCTTGGGGGGAATAGACACAAGATCCCGACAAGTGTTGGTGTTAACTTCTTTGATAGTGGAAACCCGCAAAAAACATCACAAATTTTTAGTGTAATATACGCATAAAAGAGAAACACGAAGTGTAAGAAATAGTGCGCACTCACCACAATCATAGGACCACTAGTTGCTGTTGATTCAACCTCAACCACTTCTTGGACCTGAGAAACAACTCCCAAAGAAGGACTGGATACAAGTTCAGGGGAATATTTGCTTCATGATAGGGGACAACAAATGAGGATCAAAACTAGGAGAATGTTGGGAAGAATGGTCTTCAATGTAATACCCCGTATTTTTACACATATTTATTTTATCATGATATTATGGAAATTATGATTAATTAATTTAAGAGAAAAAATTTAATTATAATTAATCCGATTATATGGTAATAATTACTAGTGTGACGAGAGTTAGTAGTTATCGAAAATAATAATGGTGAAATCATGTTGAGTAATAACTATGTTTAACATTACGTTGTGAGTAACGTAATAGATGGTTTCAAGAATAATGATATGGCCGAGGACGAGATACATGATAGTTAAGATATAATTAATTGGGACGCGCGTATGAGTCACGTCACTATTATACATTGGGAGGTTAAAAAGGTAAATTATTTTTATATAACTCGAATGACTATTTTGAGTTCACCAGTGTGTCCGAAAAGGTCAAAATAGTCAGAAAATACTACTCGGGTGTTTTATTTAGAGTTCGGACATTTTAGCCCGAAATGACAACCCGAAGGGGTATTTTAGTCTTTTGGGATTTTTTGGGAATTAAATGGACGAAAATTAGGTTTTAATTCAAAGAAACGTGGGTTAGAGGTTACTGTCAGCTTTCAACATACGTGAGAGAGAGAGAGAGAGAGAGAGAGAGAGAGAGAGAGAGAGAAGGAAGAAGAAGACTCCATAGGAGAACTAAGCAAAGAACTCAAGAGATTTCACGCCAAAGTTGCGCCAAAGTGTAAATCGTGACATGAGGATCAACCACATATCAATTTAGACCCTAGAATCAAAAATCCATTCCAAGGCACGTGTTTATCTTGCTCCTCTTTTAGTAAATATTGTTCCTGTTGATTTAGATTAAATGTTATAAACTTAGTGCAATGAAATCTTAGGGTTAATTAGACTGAATTGTAAAGAAATCTTATGAATTGGAGATGGGTATGCATGTAGAGGTTTTTCCCTTTGTTAGGCTATTAAATTTGGAGATTTTAGGTCTTAATCACGAATTATAATAAGAGTTTTGAATAATTAAATTGTTGGGTTCATGTTATACAAATTTTGAGAGATTTAAGACATTACTGGGTTTTCCTTTGAAAACATAAAGTTTGTACACTAATTTGTGTTAGAAAGTGTCCCATAATGATGACGAACAATTTAGAACTATCAAATTGGATATTGGATGAAATTTGGGTTGAGTTTGAAGTGTGTTATGTTGGAAAAATCAAATTTGGGGAAGAACTGGGCATGTTCGGTTTTTTTGTTAGAAGACCAGCCCAGGTCGTTCGAACGAGCCTTCAAACGAGTTGCTGAGTTCGTTCGAAGTTGGAAAATTATAAGAACGAGAATCCTAAAACTTCGAACGAGATTCCAGAACTTGATTTTTGGGTCCGATTGAGTTAAAATCCATCCTAGGCTTATCCAAGAGAGTGTATTAACCTATGTGAGTAACGGGTGACTTAAATTCCAAAGTTTTAGGGAATTAAGGGTGTAATGATCCTCGAGGTATCGAAGGTGGCTGGAAACCTAAGAGATAATGTAAGTCCTAGAGAAGTTATATATAAATGGATATCGTGGAGATTAATGACGTTAATATTACTTATGTATTATGGTAAATGGGGTTACGTGAATGCCTATTAAGTTGTATAAGTTGTGTGCATGCTTATTACTTGGAATATTATGTTTATGACATACCTAGCTACTGGATATCGAACGGAGGTTAGCGTATTGTGGATGACCATATCTTGTGTGCCTTCAGGGGATTTTGAGTCGTACCACTAGAGCATGGAACCTAGGTACATACTATCTGTGAGAACGATAGTGATGACGGTCGTATAGGCGCATAGGTATGTGCGTAGCCCATCGGCTTGGAACTATGTTTGCCTCCAATATGTGTGTATGTTTTATTGGTTCTTACGAGATTGAGCTTGTTTTCCTTTATGAATAAGCATTTACAACAGGACTCGATAACTGAGTATGACTAGCACCAGGGTTTCTTAACCATGGGTGCAGTTTATATATATATATATATATATATATATATATAGAGAGAGAGAGAGATTGTATATTTGTATATTGAGTTCCTATTATGTATTTCATGTTGGCTACTTTATTAAAGTGTATACATATTGGGTCACCGATTACGAATTAAGAATTCTATGAGAATGAGTTATAGTATCATTAAACCTATTCTTAGATAATAGAGATATATTGACTTCGGGGTATTTAAATATTATATCCGGTATAGTAATTATACCACGTATAGTCAGGTAGAGTATTGTGACTAGTATGGGTAGCTAGGCTCTCTAGGTGTGCGCATTAGATGAGAGGTGTGCATCCTAAGTGAGTAAGTTAAGTTAACAAGAATAATATTTGTGCTAATTAACCAATTTAAGCACTTGCTATATTTAAACTGTTTTTTACTCTAGCTCTGACCCGTTTTTCTGCAAATATCTTTTCTTGTTCTATTATTTTAGGTGCTCAGCCACAAGGACACCAGACTTAGAAGATTCCATTCATTTGCCGAGCTGTAGCTACTGTGGAAGCTACAGGATATTGCTAGTAGACGCTTCTGAGTCTATTTCTCCTTATCTATTAGTCATTTATTTCAGTTGGACATGTCGTCCCTCCTATTTACATTCAGAGATTTAGAATTACTTTATTGTATTATTAGACTTTGATTTCATGTTATTGGATTATTGTATGGGATTTTGATTGGATGTGTTTACTCCAGTTCTTTATTTAAATTCAGTAGTTCTTTCCTCATGCTATTGTGATGTATGTTGATGATTAGATATTTCCCTTGAATGATGATGGTTAATAACAAGATAAAATTTTGACAACAACCTTTTTAAATATTAGGTGGTTAGTTTTTATTAAACTAAAATTTGAGTTTTCGACATTGATGCAATTATCTGAACCAACTTGATATTCTGAAATTAGTTAATTAAGGACTGATCACCTGGTAATTAATTAGGCGGGGTGTCACATTCAACACTAAGCGTTGCCTTGGATTTATCATGCTCTGGGTCATTGTTATAATCATTAAGAATTGTATAATACATAGTAGTTGAACCAAGCTTCTCAGTAGAATACATTCGATGAAGCCTCCTAGATGGTCAAACCAAAGGGTATTCATACTCTTCTTCCAACTCATTACCCTTTTCGAGAAGAAACTTATCCTCAACATCGTCAAGAGGAGGTTGGACCGTGGGACTAGATTTCATCCTCTTATGACCAGCAATAGGGGTAGGAGGAGTAAAGAGATACCTCTTTCAGCTATCTGTTTGGCCAAAATAGACCGCGCATCTATAGGTCCTTGATCGAACTACCTTAATAAACTATTAATGCATTGATCGACCAACTGTGGGTCTGTAGAAGAATATGTTTGAGATGTTTGAGAAGGGATATAAGGGACTACCTTTCTCTTCCTACTGGGGGTTGCTTTCTTGGCCTTAGCTACATCAACACTTGAGACATCAATAGGAGTTTCCTCTTAAATAACATGCCGATAAGTAGCAGGGAGATCTATATGCTCCTCAACTTTCTAAGAACTGGAAGCCCCTTTCTTCTTCTTCTTCAAAATAGCTTCACTTAGAGGTGCCAAAGGTGGAAGTTATTTGGGGGGGTGTCATTGGTTTCACTCCAGGGAAATTGGGATGGATTGACCGTATAAATTTTTAATCCCAACTCAGATAGGGGAAACGTTAAACAACGGGGTAAATGGGTTCTCGTCCTATAACCTTAAGGAAACAGCCAAGGGTGTTGGTCCGGAATACATTAAGGTATTCAGTTGACCTACCACCTCGTGTATGCTTGGCTGGGATAATAATTTGGCGTTGCTACTGGACAGAAAAAGTGTATAATGTCTCAGTTAGGAAATAACTGCATGCCTTCGAATAATTTGAAGGTATTTCGCTACAAGGGCACTTTCCCTTACCGAATAATTATTGAACAGGTACACCTATTATAAGTCTTCATGCAACCGTCAATTAAACCTTTCAATTACTTACACTTTGTAGCTTCTTCCCTCATAATGGATTCCTCAAAGTAAGTATCAGTACCAGTAGCTTCCAAACCAAGGAACTCGCATGCATCTCCCAAGGTAATTGTGACCTCTCCCCAGGCAGCAATGAAAGTGTGATTCTTATGACTCCAATGGGAAACGAACATGCTCAACGTATTATTATTTTTGGCCAGATTCACATTACCAAACCATTTAGTGCATGACAAGCCAACTGTCGGAAACTCCACAACATACTTGCCATGGATATAATCAGTCCACACACCCAGTCCTTCACACGATCCACCAGCTGATTCAAATTCCACATTTGAGTATGATAGTCCCCTATCTCAATTCTGAACCTGGTAATAGTAGAATCGGGGATATAGTCATAATTCTCTATCACATCATCATCACCAATAAGTAAGTTTAAATATTCTACCTTAGAAATAAGGGAGCCGGGAAAAGAATTAACAAACTTCCAGAACTTGTCTACAGTGCCAAAATAGGGGGCACGATGATATTTTTCCCACTAGAGATGATAATCAACAATATCGGAGGAAATTTCTCCAGCGGTGGCACCAATAACAAAAGGGGTTCTTTTGATAACTAGTCCCATGACACGGAATAAAGAACCGAAGAGAAAAACAAGAAAAGAAGATGATCTGGGAATGAGAGAACACTGTTTGTTCTCAGAATCAAAGAAATACTTTGTTCAAAAAATCCAGAGGTAAAAAAGAAATGGGTATCAGAGGAAACCCTTTTGTAAGGGACATCTTGATTTAAAAAAGATGTGATTGATACAAAAAGAAATGCTTGGGGAACTGTAATCATCACAATAAGATTTTTGCCGGCTTAAGTAGCTCGTATGGGTTACACACGCGGGCCATCAACCAACGCATGTACAGCTAGGGGAAGGGTTGTTAGAGGCATTCATAATGAAGAGACACGATAATGATTAACTTTTAGGGGAAATTCAAAAGACATTTGGGGGTGAAACTTTAGGCTGTTTCACACTTGGATAAATAAATGGTTTGGGGTGAAATTTTATTACAAACTATTGTAATTGCCAAGATAAAAGACTGATAAACATAAGTGACTTGAGGCGTAATACCAAGTGGGAAGGAAGAATCTTCAAATAACTCGAACACAGGCCAAAGTTACCCATAGTCTTATTCAAATACTTTGTGTAAATATACAAATGTGGAAATTCTTTTTATTCTAACAAAAACGTGTGAAGATCAATCGAGATAGGATGTGAATTCATTTTTCTAATAGATTTTTCTTCAAACAAACGAATATCTCTATGAAGGGGAAAATATATAGGGGGATTCAGGCTTACAGTTGATTAAAATAATGCCAACACTTCGAAAGAAAGATTAGGGATGGCTGCTCATACAAAGATGAAAATGCTCGAAGGATCTCACGTGAAGATGGTTGCTCGCACTGAAGCTGCACGAAAGATCTTATGTAAAGATAGTCACTCGCATAAAAATGAAGCTACTCGAAGGACCTCTCATAAAGACCAAGCCCAGGAGATAAACTTGGAAAACACAAATTGTAATAGGAACTTTAATGTACTTATATTTAGCTCTCTTTGTAAATATAAAATTCACTTTATAGAGTTGTGAGGTTGCTTGGTACCCTCGAGGGACTATGTCTGGAAGGGCATGGGAGAGCTTACATGCTCTATCGAACAACCTCATTCTGCGTATCTTGTCGGGATTTTGTTTGGATAATTGGGTGTAAGGAAACGCTGGAAGAGACCAACCGCTGTAGGGTACTTAGGTAAAACCTTGGTTTATACTCAACATGGCTCAGTAGTACCTTAAGATACTATCTCTAGGAACCCACTCGAGGGTTCAAAATTCTAGAAATTGTCCATAATGTTAAACTCTAATATTTACATACACCACAATTTTCTCGAACAGTCATTCAGTTATTAGTCGAGAAACCTTCAATTTGATGAACTACCTTTTTGAGTGATGTGATAGCACATCCTTCGCAGGTTACTGTTTACCAACTCTTTGACGTCAGCATGTCTGACATTCAGGAACTTGATAAAAAGACACTCAAGTGAAGATATTCCTAGGATGGTAAGTACATAGTTGACGCATCACATCCTAGTTAACGCGTTCACAACTCTGAGAGTCCAAACAGTGTCCCGCTAAAATCTCATATCCAGTTCATTTAATGCAATATCTTTGGAATTAAATTCGCATAACTAATGACATCAAGAGGGGTCAGATGCATTTAATATAGGAAGGTCGCTCGAATGATCTTACTCTCCTATGAATACCTCCAAAGTTGTACTATTTAGGGATTGCACTTTTCTAGATTAGGACAGTTGCCAAAATACTCCCAGATAAGAGAGTTTATCATGAGAACATTTATAGTGTGACCAACCCTATTTACTCCATTTATGTTTTCAAGTCACGATCTTACCTTTGTTGCACTAAAGGAGCTTGTCCCCACTCCCTCCAACCAAGTTAACTATGGGATCTCCCTCATTGATTTTTTCATTATAGCATTTACGTTGTAAGGACACATTCAATACAAGAGTTTTATACATTGAATGTGCCGACTCTGGACTTGCATTTATTGTTATTGATGATTGTTCTAAGGCCCTAATCACCATCTTGATAAGGGGTTACACCTCCCTTGACATTAATATCATTTCAATAACTCACCTCCTACATATGCTAAACACTACGGGAATAATATGAATTTACAAGTAATGTGGTAGGGCTCGACTCCGAGCCATCGGTCTAATATACTAATTATAGAAGAATATAGAGTTGTACCGGTATATGCTTAAATAACAGTTAATTTAATAACTATTTAGATTATTACTCATACTCATGATTGACTTTAATACTTGAGTGCGTAACGATTATCTTATTGAGGTGGTCCTGACCCATCACGTTGTTAAAGGTGCTCCTGCGTGCCCGACCAAGTTTTTTACTGGAGCACACTATCTTCTGTTACATTAACCATTGAGCCTTGAAGATGTAGGGGTTGTGCCTACTTTTAGATTCATTTTAGTTATTGTGAGGGATACGAGCTTTACTTATTTCTCCACACTTGTATTCATTTTTAAAAGATAAATTGGTGTTGAGAGAATCAGTATGTATCAGTTTTTACTTAGTGATGTAATCAACTCTTATTCATTATATATCAGGATTCGAGGATTTCCCATGTCAATCTTCACTTTGATTTATCATTGATCTTTTTTCTTACTTCATGCTAATCATATATTGGACACATAATCCATTCGTCCTATAGATGATAGGGTGTGCTAGGTTACATCATTCTCAACGATGACTTCGAACATCATATATAAGTTAGAATTTTTTTTATATGAGATATAACCTAACATAATGAAGATATATCCTTTTGTAGTTAAATATGTATTCTATTATGAAGGTTCACAAATTTTCACACTAGGTGTATTTTATTTTGAAAGTGTGTTAAAAATAATTTTTTATGTATATTTTTTTAGAATTGTCTTTGATAGTTGTAATATGACGTCTTTATGTGCATTCCTACTAACAAACTCATATAGATTCCGTGTGCATGGTTTCTTAATTATTTCCCCACCCAATCCTTCATTTGATAAGTGTCTTACTTCTGTTAAATAAACTTTGAGTTGTGCACATAAATAAGATCTCCCCCGTGTGCACGACGTTGCTATTTTTGTTAAAAGGTATTTAAATGTGTTGAGTCTATTTTTAAATTAAGAAGCTCATTTGATTTAAATCTCATATAGGTATTTCACAGATTTTTCATTCATTTTTAGAGTTTTACTTAATTTATCTTCTTTTAAGTGATTAGGAGCCTAGATCCAACTTATATTAAAAGACTTATTTTGATAGCACTTTGAGATCAAATTCAATCACTCACCTTCATTATTAAACCAAATTGATTCAACACCCCCAATTTTTCGCATTCCAAGTGGCCAATTCTTTACGTCGAAGATAGGGTAGTGCCAAACAATTTATATCATTCTCAATTTTAATGAAGAGTTAAATAAATGTATAAATATGGAAACACACATACAAAAAATGAATAAAATGAATAATTGAGGTAAATACATATGTCTTAAATATGAATCACATAACTCAAAATGTCTCTATAAATTGAATGGAAATAAATGACAAATCTAATTAAATGTCTAGTCTTAAAACCAAAATGTAAGCAACTCTGGGACCACTACGGGCCTATAATCAACTGAATAATACACAATAAGTCTGACAAGAATAACTAGAATAGAAATACCATCCTATATTAATAAATAAAGGATGGAAATCGAAATGGAAGCAAGTTTATCTCAGCCTTGTCCTTCCTCCTTAAAATAACCTAGAAAATATTTTTAGAAGAACACATGGGTCATAAACCACAAAGTTTCAATAAAGATCTCCCTTTATAATTAAAGTAATGATATGAAAGTCATTTAAGTAATCATCCTAACTAGCTGGCACCCTCATGCATAAAATACCTGACCTTTCAACATAAGTGAAATAATCCGACTCGAAGTTCTCTTTACCAAATCGTAACTATAACATTCACCCCTAACAAGACTATAAAGTAAGCTACCATATACTATCATAGGACTACATCATACCAATATCCCTTATCCATACACTAGTATATAACTCAATATAGTTCCTATGTGTCACACAAATAATAAGATATACACAATATCATAATAAGGCCAATGATGAGATGCAACTCCTCAGATAAAAATCTCCCACCACTTGACTAATTAAAATATATCTATCTCACAAACCATTTTTCAAACTTCGGGAACATTCTTATGACTATATAAAGAAATTCATAAGGGTCGCACACTTAATGAATTCTAAAATATATCCACACAAAAGAATGGGGGATTGATACACAGTCACACCATCATGTGGTTACATTCCATCCTGCATAATGGATTAAGTCCTCTATGCATCCCAATCGTAAGATGATGACCAAATTTACACATGACCAAACATGGATCTATATGTAGCTTGCTACATCAGCCATAGGTGTAGTAATTTGGTCTCATAGTTCATTTAAATCGACAATCCCTTGGATATATTTCCAACAAGTTAAACACATACATATAGTATGTTCACAAACAAGTTATAAGTATACAAAGCACAAGATATAAATCAGATATCATATTACGACATGAGTTCTTATCACTAACGCTAATTAATATCCAATTAATATCGCATTTAGCAAGTCTAAATATTTCATCTACATTAACCTAAGATAAAACATGTTTAATCATCAGATCAATTCCTATCATGTTTCTAACCTAAATTAATTTATAAAAACAATCAAAACATAAATAAATTACATATTATCTTTTGTGATAGAGAAAGGTATTTCTTGCCTGATAATTAAATTTGAAGTACCTAAATTGAGTGTTCTTTTTTTATTCATAATTCATCCCAAAAGCCCTCCTTGGTTCTCTTAAATCCCCTTTGCATTTAGGGTTTGTGATTTAGGCTTAGGTAATTTATTTTATGAGGGTTAGTACTCCTAATAAAGTCCTGATCTCGTAGGTCCATAAAAGGACTAATTTTGGACCCGCGTATAAGCCCAAAATGCTACCGAGATTAATCAAAACTTAACACAAAGATATACCTAATCACGAGGCCCAATTCATCACACTAAAAATATGCATCACAATGTAAATGAAATACACATATTAAATATTATACGAGGTTACCACACATAATTAATTTCATCAATTATAGTCTAGATGTCACATAACATTCAAATCACATAAATTATGAACATATAATTACAATAGCACACAATAAATAATAATTCAAGTTCAATAATTAATTCATGAATAATAACGAATATTTTTAAATAAAATATGAGGTATTACATTCTTCCCCCTAATAAAGGAATTCCTCCATTTGAATTCGATACACACCCAGGTATAAGAGTTTCATATATATTACTCTCACGTACTCTTCCCTCTCCCATGTGAATTCTCACTACACCAAAAAAAGCAATCTGGCATGATTTAAAATTGTGTCAGATCAAATCTGACATGGTTTTGAACTATGACAGGATTAGGTGTTCCAAAATGGCCATGTTTTTCTAGCACGATTTAAAACTGTGCTAGATATGGCCAGACAAGAACACTTCTGGCATGCTTTTAAACCGTGCTAAATTTTGATATTTATGGCACACTTTTAATAAAGCTTATAGCTGTGCCAAATTGAGTACATTTTGGTACACTTTTGACACAGTTCAAAATCGTGCCAAGTTTTAATACACTTTTGGAATGGTTTTGAACCGTGCCAAATTTTTTTATCAAAGGAAAAAAATTAATTATTTGAAAACAAGAAAATTCACAAATTTTGAATCTCGCACGTTCTTGATAAACTAATGTACATACAAACTTCAAAATATTACAAGTCTTAATAGTTCACAGACAAAAAATAATTGGACAACATTTCCTCTATTTTTTGGACATTCTAAAACCTGCTAATAGAAAATATGTGTAATGTAAATCCTGCACGACCATAAAATATAATAATAAAATTACAAAAGCCCGCACACCTGTAAAAGTTAACAATAAAACTACAAAAGCTCGCACGATCATAGGACAAAAAATAGAATCCTAAATATTAATGACATTAAATAAATAATCCTCGCATTTTAAACCATTGACTTCTTCGTGTGTTCCAGGTGGATAAAAGCTAATTACAAGATGTTATCCTGCAAAAAAATGGATACAAAAAAGAGATGATATTAGTAACCGAGTAACTTAAAAAAAATCTTATTCAAGCTGAAAAATTGAATATACGAGTTACAATTATATTATATTCTCAAACTGAAAGTCTTATAACTACGTGGTCAGCTCCTATGAGTTATATTAGTCCCATGTGAGGTGTTAGTGCCTCTTACAGGGACGTTTGAGGTTTGGTTTAGATTTTCACCCTCAAATGGCATGTTTTTTAGCATAATCTAAATATTTTCAAATTATCATCATATTCTCAAACCGGGAGACCCGTGACTACGCGGTCAATTCCTACAAATTACATTGGTCCCATGCGAGGTGTCCTTACGGGACCGTTTAGGGGATAATTTGAGTTTTCACCTTTTAACGGCTTGTTTTTAAGTATAGTCTAGATATTTTCACATTATCATCATATTCTCAAACCGAGAGACCCATGACTACGCGGTGAGCTTCTAAGAGTTTCATTAGTCCCATGCGAGGTTTTAGTGCCTCTTACAAGGCCGTTTGAAGACTGGTTTGAGTTTTCACACTCAAACGGCATGTTTTGAAGCATAATCTAATTATTATCAAATTATTGTCATATTCTTAAATTGGGAGATCTGTCACTATTCGATTAGTTTCTACAAGTCAAATTAGTCCCGTGTGAAGTGTCCATGCCTCTTATAGGACCGTTTGGGGGCAAGTTTGGGTTTTCACCCTTTAACAAATTATTTTTAAACATAATCTAGATATTTTTAAATTATGATCATATTAATAAACCGGGAGACCCGTGACTACGCGATCAGCTCCTACGAGTTACGTTGGTCCCGTGCGAGGTGTACATGCCTCTTATAGGGCCATTTGGGGGCTAGTTTGAGTTCTCACCCTTTAACGGCTTATTTATAAGCATAATCTAGATATTTTCAAATTATCATCATATTATCAAATCGGGAGACCCATGACTATGCAGTCAGTTCCTACAAGTTACATTGGTCCAGTTCGAGGTGTTCATGCCTCTTATAGGGCCGTTTGGGGGCTAGTTTGGGTTTTCACCCATTAATGACTTGTTTTTAAGCATTATCTTGATATTTTCAAATTATTATCATATTCTAAAATCGGGAGACCCATGACGCGGTCAGTTCCTACAAGTTACATTGCTCCCGTACGAGGTGTTCATACCTCTTACGGGGCCATTTAAGGAGTGGTTTGAGTTTTCACCCTCAAAGAGCATCTTTTTTAGCATAATCTAAATATTCCCAAGTTATTGTCATAATCTCAAACTGAGAGACTCATGACTACAGGATCAGTTCCTACAAGTTACATTGGCCAGGCCTCTTACGAGACCGTTTGGGGACTAATTTGAGTTTTCACCCTTTAACGGTTTGTTTTTAAGCATAATCTAGATATTTTCAAATTATCATCATATTTTCAAAATGGGAGACCAATGACTATGTGGTCAGTTCCTATATGTTACATTGGTCCAGTTCGAGGTGTTCATGCCTCTTACGAAGCCGGGCCGTTTGGGGGCTAGTTTTGATTTTCACCCTTTAACGGCTTGTTTTTAAGCATAATATAGATATTTTAAAATTATCATCATATTCTCAAGTGGGGAGAATAGTGACTAACAATCAGTACCTATAAGTTACATTGGTCCCGTGCGAGGTGTTCATGCTTCTAATGGGGTCGTTTGGGGGATAGTTTAGGTTTTCATCCCTTAATGGCTTATTTTTAAGCATAATCTAGACATTTTCAAATTATCACCATATTCTCAAATTGGGAGTCCCATGACTACGTAGTCAGTTCCTACGAGTTACATTGGTCATGTACGACGTGTTAATGCCTCTTACGGGGCCATTTGGGCACCGGTTTGGATTTTCACCCTCTAACAGCATGTTTTTAAGCCTAATTTAGATATTTTTAATTTATCATCATATTCTCAAACTGGGAGACGCATGACTACGCGATCAATTCTTACAAGTTATATTGGTCCCGTGCGAGGTGTTCATGCCTTTTACGGAGCCATTTGGTGATTGGTTTGGGTTTTCACCCTTTTAACGACTTATTTTTAAGCTTAATCTAGATGTTTTCAAATTATCATATTCTAAAAGTGGGATACTCGTGACTATGCGGTCAGTTCCTACAAGTTACATTGGTCTCATCTGAGGTGTTAATTCCTCTTACGAGGCCATTTGGGGGTTGGTTTGGGTTTTCACCCTTTCAATGTCTTATTTGAGAATAATAGTGACAATTAAACACACTTTCCTGTGTCCGCAAAGTGCCTGACTTATGTGTGTTCGTATCCGTGTGTGATCCATGCGTGGACATTTCACATCCAGTGAAGTGTTCACACTCCATGTATAACATTCAACATGTATAACTGAAAGTAAATGTAGTCCTCCCTTAGGTGTCCTTGTGTAATATTAAATTTGATTGTAGTACTTAAAACTCGTACCATTCTAAAATATCTATCCAGATCAAACCTGAAGGTTTGAGTTGAAACTTAAGCCTTCAATTCGAAACATTAACTAGTATCCCAAAACATATTCAAATACCCTATTAATAAATAATAACTATTATCCTAGACAGTTAGGCGGACTAATAAAATAAAGAGATAGAATAGGAATGGAAAGTTACCAACCTTCATGTATCCACGCATTGAAATTAAACTGGTACTTGGCTAAGAAGTCAATTTGGGTTGATTGGCACATGAACTCGTAATACTATTCACTAATAAAAAAAACTCTTACCGAAAAAATATAATAAAAGTTGTACCTATCAATGGATATCATAATCACAAGATTCACTAATAATACGAATAAAATGAACACACATGTTCTGATAAGTCTTTATGTACATTAGCGTGTAGAATATATGCATTGAGCATGAGAGGGAAATACCTATCAAATAAAATTCCAAATATATAATTGGTGACTTTATTTATGCCGAGAAAAAAATCAAACAAACCTTGAATAAAATTAGGAAGCTAATAATGATCTAAATCTAGGAAGCTAATAATGATCTAAATCTAAGGAAAAATAATGTAATAATAAAATTAGGAAGCTTTGCCACAAAAGACAAAGCAAGTGTACTAACAAGGAGAAGCACCATACTTGTGCCCAAAATGTCTGAAGAATAAGCTGTAACACCCCACTCAATTAAATACCGGGTGATCAGTCCTATACCCAATTAAATCAGAGTAGACAGTTGGTTCATTCTTAGCAGCACTGTTGAAAAATATTTTCTTTTTGTTAATCACCTAATACTCAATTAAGTTGGTGTTAAAAACTTTCAAATTTTAATTTAATACAATGTCATGTTACCATTACAAACAATTTCATGTAATTCATTCCTCAACAATGCATAATACATAAGTAACATCATAACTGAATTAAATGTAACTGGAATAAATGCCCCAGTTTAAATATCTTAATAGAACAATCCAAATACACTGAATGTATCAAAACTGACATAAGTAATACCATTATCTAAGATAGAATCAAAATAACTAGAATCCTTGGGCGACATTCCCTACATGAACTAAATACTACGGATGTATGAATCAAGAGAATGAAAGCGTCTAAGCATAGTTTGCAACTCCATAACATCCGTAGTACATCAAGTATCCAATCCTCCATGCATGGCATTACTGTGGCTGGACACCTAATATAGAAGATACAAGGGAAGCGAGAATATGCAAGAAAGCGGGTCAGAGCCCGATGATAACATATTTTTAAAACTCGCAATTGATTAACAAGTGCCATTAAGAAATTATTATGTACATGTTATTCTCGAACTCTATCTTGACATTCTCACCTCTCATCAAGTGTGCACGCCTAACGTACCTTCAAACCATACTAGTTAGTATTCCCATTCTAACTAGTGCTTTCCAGTCTATCATCTAAATATAGACCAATATTGGTCCCACGTATTTCAATCGCAATATAAGTAATACATATATATCCAATTTCTCTTTAACATGGATAAGCACGTTTTCAATTTAATATAATTAAGTGTTCACCAACTTAATTCATTTTAGATTTCATTATCATTCATGTCTACTTACTTCACACAGTAGATAATATCACAAGTATATATATACATTCACTATATATATATACACAACATTGCCCCCTAAGACTCATCTGCAGTGCATCCATACTTTTTTATCATGTTCAGGTACATCTCGTCACTGTACAAAGGATTGTCGGTTCGGTATGTCCCTCGAATCATAAATAACAAACACAAATTGGAGGAGAACATAGTCCTAAGCCTTTGGGATACACACCCAAATGACCGTTCAATACCATTGTTTTCAAACATGGCAATCCAACCTAAGTCCTATGTTCTAAGGCACAAGTCCAAAATCCCCCCAGAGCTCATCAGGATATGACTGCCCTCAACGTGCAAACCTCCTGTCGATAGCAAGTAGGCTAGGTATGTCATACACACAAATCATCATATAGGTATATACTCAACCTATATATATATATATATATATGTATATATATATATATGTATATATATATATCAATAATAAGCATCCCATATTACAAGTCTCATACGTAGTATACATATATCTTGAATATCCTACGTATCAGGGTATTTTAAACCTTAATTATATTATAGGTATTCGCACCACCTATGTATATATATCAATAAATGGGTATACTATCATCCCATATACAAATCCCACACATAGTATATTTTTTGTTTATCCCATAAACGAATAATTCACGTTTTATTCACATTTCCCATTACTCCTAACATATCTTGTTAATCGAAAGGATTTAATTAATTATTCCAGTAACTACCTTCAACCCATACTTATTGGTCCAAAACCCAAACTCATTGTAACAACCTCGGATTATATTTTAATTCCCAATAATTCTTTTTCTCGATAAAGTTACATTCTGCCTAGAAATATAAAATTACAATTTGAGGCTTTTCTGCTCCGATTTTGAAAAACCTTAAAATTAGAAAGTTGCGTAGAACATGATTTTATACAACAAATTCCCGATCACGCTACCAATTTCCCCATAAAACAGTCCTACAATTATCATACAATGTTCATCCTTTTTCTACATATTTCTACCTACGAGTTATAACATAATTCATCCTCAAAACCTATACCAAATGATCCCAAGCTCTTTATAATTCATCCCAAACGATATACCCAAGTATGTACATGATTTAATACATAAAATCATATCAAAATCATCATGGAATTTCGATTAATCATGCTAATCCCATTTTAATTCAGAAAATCTGCATTTTATCATTCTTACTCAAGAACACGTATAAACCCCAAATTACTTCATCAAATAAACCCAATTTTCGTGATGTTAATTCTAATATCAATAAGATATTAATCCTACAAGGTTTCCATTTCAAGTATTAAATCAAAATCATCAAAATTCATCTCTGATTTAAAAAACTTTAAAAAATTATCTTTTTCTATCTACCATGGACAACATACATGCTATAGATTTCAAGATTTACAACACTTGCCTTTGATTTCATAGGTCTGAATCTTTGGATAAGATGATGCTATGGTGTTCCTCTCTTTTCTGGTCATTCTCTGGTGGCGGCAGTAGTGGTTCAAGGTGCCTTTGTCCCTTGGTTTTCCTAAAACAACCCTTCCTCTCGTAGAGAAATCTTTCCCTTTCCTCAATGGATATCTCTTAGAGTTTTGGTGAAAAAACCTTTGGCTAAAATATCTCTTAACTTATATAAAAATACCCAAATTTCATAAGTACTATTCATCTCCCAAGTAAAATGACGAAATACCTTTTTGGGGTGTCTATTCGGATCCAAATTAACCCGAGACCCAAATCAAACCCTCGAGTAGACTTTTCTGACTATTTAAACCCCTCTGGACACTTTGGACCACTCAAAATTACGAATCATATGACATAAAAATAATTTACATTTCATTCCATTCAATTATAGCCCCAACACGACTCACAGGCACGTCCTGACTTAATTACCGTAATTGTCATATTTATAAATCCTGATAATTTTTATAAAGTTATAATCATATATTAATTTTAATCACTAAGTAATATTTAATATGAATCACATATTACTTTATTCTAGTAATGGTCAATCCAGATTAATTCCAATTATTGTCACATAAATAATTCCAATTAATCCCCATTGATTTAACCCATTTACTTTTAATTTATCTCATTTTAAAAGTCATTAAAATATGAGGTATTACATACTCCCCCCTTATAACAGAATTTCGTCCTGAAATTCAGAAATTAAGGCATATCTGCTAAGGACAACTTCAGGTATTAATCTCACATCTCATGTAACCTCCGTCGTACCGCCCATACAGGACATTACCAAATACGCCTAATAATGAACACCTCACTGATATTATACTCCAAGCCTTACCATTTAAGTTTCACTGCTTAAATTTTAATTTTAGATAATCACTATCTATCCTCCAACTATTTGCACTATAGTAGATTAATGAGTCTTTAGATATATACAAACCCGTCTTACTACTATGTCACATCAGTATTTTATTCTTATTTATACGGTATATATTTTACACACACTATATACTATAAATGCCAAGACATTTTTGCAATGCTGCCTCATCAAAGGACTATGGAATCCAACCCTATAAGCTACCAGTCCAATCTTTACAATAATAGGAAATGGTCCTATGTATCTCGGTGCCAATTTCCCTTTTTCCAAAATGCAATAACGTAACAGCAAATCATTTTAATTCTGGCTTACGGGCCCTGAATCCCTCTGGACTGAGTAGATCATTATCCTCCACCTCTAGCCAATAAATAGAAGGACGACAAGGTCTTTTATATAGCGCCACAAATAGAGTCATACTGTAAATGAGTTGAGATGAGTTATTGTACACGAACTCCAAATATTACACTAAATCTTCCCATAATCGGAAATACAACATATCCCTCAATATGTAACTAGAATTCTCAGTCTGCCTGTCCATATGTGGGTGTGTTAGGCCATATACATTCGCGCCTCGATACTCATGGACTTTCAAAAACTCTTCCTAATAATCGAGACATAACTCTCTTGTCTCTATCAGACACAATGTCGAAATGTGCCCCATATAACCTTACTATCTCATGAATAATGATTGGGGTTTACTGTCACACACTATGATTAGTCCTAAGTGGCATAATTTGAGGTACTTCGATTACCCGACCCACTATCACCCATATAGGGCCGTGATCCCTTTGTGAAGTAATTAATTATGTGATAATTTAGGGATACGCTCTCCCATTTTTATGAAGGAATTTCCAACGACTCCTGTTAATTTCTGATGGTCCAATTTCAATTATAACTCAGCAATGTCTAGCTTGGTTTTATGCCATCACTACTATAGTTTTATACCATGATGAATTTTATCTTTCTCACAAAAGCATCCCCTACCATAACTCGTGCGACGATGCCATCACCGTGTGTCACAAGTTCTCCCCCTCTCTTCAAATTTTAGATTTTCATGAAACGTAGTCCTCCACATACCTTACCATATAAGTTTCAACTTTCCCAAGTCAAACTTTATCGAATTCTTCCTATACCATCCTCATGGAAAATTTGGGGAGTAGTGATCCTAATTGACCTAAACTATCAAATAGCTAAGTCCCAAAGTCACAACATCTACATTTATTTACCTCTAAAATATGTATTGTGCCATAATTCTCAATTATGGAAAATACTACAATCCAACTATCTAGGGCGCCCATACACCCTATGTACATGTGATATCATACACTAGACGTGATTACTCTGTAAGGTTACACTTTACCAACTTACTACTTATAATATAATTCGTATCCCACTGGTTTTTACATTCACATTTGGTGACTCCAATGGCTTCAAATCATACTATAACTCATAAATCTCAGTGTTAACAAATATATATTATAACAAAGGTTCTAAACCCATATCCTAAAGACCTAACTTACCTCGACTCCCAACATTCACTAGTTTCTTGCGTGGAGTGTCTCGCAGAGCGAAATCCAAATAAGGAACCCCGCCAATACACTACTACCTAACCTATTCGGTCGTCAAAACCCTTCAGGTCATTAGTCCACAGTATGTACCTTCCCAATAGGTTTTGTCTATTTATATAGAAGTTTACTCATACAATCTCATGTCCCTCAAAGATAATATTAAATATGGCACTCTCACTACCACAAGTTCTTGGTGCTACAAAATAACGAAAAATATCTCTCTCTGCACGAATTAAGAACACAATATATCCTGAATCACATCAGCAGCAAGTCCCTACACACCGGCATACTCACAGATGCCATGTATAGAATGCCATCTATAAATTTATACACTTAAGCCCAACCTAATTTCAAGTGGCAACTAACAAAACTAATATAGTTCACTCTGAAATAACAAATACGATAGTCTTATTACACAATTTACCATCATTTCAATATTCAAAAATCAGTCACTACATATTACCATAATAAATCCTACATTCCTCGCTAACAAATGTAGTTTATAATAACATAATTCTTAATGATCCTACCCGTTTCTCCCTACGGGTGTCAACAACGGATTTCTCTACCCCATAAACATATATGATGATATTCATACCTAGGATTCACATCTACCATTCTCAATCTCATGGGTCCCACTCACTTTTTATGGACTCAATCAACATTAATAGTTCTAGTTTTTTTTTTACACCTGGAACAACTTTTCGTGTCATTTCCCCTATCCCTGGTTCTACAGACCATTTTGAACCTAACAATACTAGCATCAATTGTTGCTCTACTGATTTCTTTGGCTTCACTTTCCCTATGGGACTCGTTATCAACTATATTAGTCTTGACTAAATTCGCCTCCACTTAGTAGATATTCAATTAAACCATATATATAGGTCCCCCTTGCTGGGTATGCCCCTAAGTGGTGTTCTACTATCCTCGTTCACCCTAATCTTAGTTTTCGACTAAATTCTCCAATACCCTTGACTCCCTTCTCATGGAAGCATTGATATTAATTCATAAACGTACACCCTTGACAACATCGTCACTAGTCATCTAAATATGATTTTTCCATTTACACATGGGTATATAAATCACAAACTCTTTAACAAAAGTAACTCATTTTTGTTAGGTATATCCCATTTATGATAAGGTCCAAAATTTCACAATTTCATTTGCATTCTCTATTACAATAGCAGATGGACTATTTCACGGTCAAACCGTACCCCAAATTTCACATTTATTGATAACCACCCAAAAATGTTATATTTAAACACTAAATAGACGCATTTTAACTGATAGTTCTCGGTAAAATCGGACTTATGTTGGTATTTATTTGTTTTGTAGGTCAATATGCAGTTGCGGTGTCAAACAAGCTTAATTCAAGTCAATTGCGATGAATAAGTGGTTGAGTACATCAAATATGGCAATGATGCGGTTACATAAACCCAAAATTCCTCAGTCCTGTAACAAAATCGAGCCAAAACTTAACCCAAACCTTCACCCGAGCCTATGTGTGTATTGAGTTTGTACCTTTATAATTATTATTTTTAGATTTTTAGTTCGAGTCATTTTTATTTTTAGGATTTATTTTAGATTTCTTTAGAATTTTCTAGAATTTATTTTATATTTCTTTTTCTTTTTTCTTTTTATTAGTTTTTAATTGTAGTCTTTATTTTTAGTTTTGCTAGATTTTATATTTTTCGGACTTTAGGTTTTATTTTTACTTCTTTTGTAGTTTTTATTTTTATTTTTAATAGATTTTATTTATTTTCAGAGGATATATTTTAGTGCGTCGAGTATTTGTTTTGCTTTATTTTTGTTTGTGTTTAGTTTTTAGTTAGTTTTTTTTTATTTGAGTCATGTTTAGTTTTTAGAGTTTGTATTGTGTGTCGTGTTATTTTTATGTTTTAGTTTTTTTTAGTGAGTTTTATTTTTATTTTATTTTATTTTTTATTTTTATTTTATTTGTTTTAATTTTATTAGGTTTTTTTTAATGGGGTCACAAATTAAACACACATACTACATAACCCCTACACTTAAATACACACACACCAAACTAAACCAAGTCACCCTCACCCTTATCATGCACTCACCCACACCCAAACACTCCCCACCTCCATCACTATTCACCTTCTTCTTCCTCATTTCCACCCACACTCTCTCACCTCCACAACCCAAATAAAACCCAACCTCCATCATCATCACCCACCATTTCAACCCAAAATCAAAACTCATCCATGGAACCTAAAACTCCATTAACCAACACTTCAATTCCACCATTTACACCAAATTAACACCCTCACTCCAACTTACCATACACCTCCACCAACATCCATTCTCTCTCACCTCACTACATTAACCCACTTAGCCATAACCATATACCTCCCTCGAACCCGTCTAAACCCATCGGCGCAACTCCTTACCCCGACCCCCATCGCTCTGAACTCGTCATTGACCAACCAAACCCGACTCTAGACCTGATCGAACCAAACCCGAGCTGCTATCTCCATAACTCGAAAGCCATAACCAAGATACAAACCCAAACTAGATACCCATTTCCCAATCCATATTTCAAATCCCAAACCAACAACCCATTTATATTTCTTCAAACCCATTTCCTTTTTTATACCAAAATCGGGTACCTGCCAAAGCCAGTAAACCAAATGCAAAATAAAACCCATTTACCCCACATGTCTTTAACCCCCTTTTAACCCTTTTCCCAAATTAACCCCACCAAAAACCTTGTAACCCAATTCTCATTTTACCCCTCTCTTATCACCTACACACCCTCTTACACCATTAACCTTCCCAAAATGTCCCTTGCCCTAATATGCCAATTATAAAGGCAAAGAGAAGACCCATTTGACATATCTTCAATTTTTGGTTTTAAACATGAGATAGTTTTTGCTCCAACACTCTATGGAGAGTGTTTGTATTTTTAACAAATATCTCAATAAAGGGTGTTGTGGTATAATTTGTTTCACTTTAATGAATTTTTATGTACAAATCTGTAACGCGAGGGTTTGTATTTGTAGCGAATATTTCTGCTTGTTTAATAATGCATTTAGAGTTCATTTAGAGGGAGAAATACTTAGATGCAAATCTTTGTTGGGATTGTTTGTATTTTTAGCATTTTATTTAAACATTGATGAGTATTTAGGAGCTCACCTATTTGTACATATTGTAGATAATCTTATATATTGCTTTTTAGTATTTTTTTTCCCCTCTTTGAGATTATTACTTATTGAGAGAAAAATGTGTAAATATTTTATTTAGTTAGATTTTTTTTTATTTCATTAAATTATTTTCTACATTTTCTCTTAATTAATTAGTTAGATTAGTTTTAATATTTTTTTAGAC
This sequence comes from Sambucus nigra, assembly GCA_949130495.1. Taxonomy (NCBI): domain Eukaryota; kingdom Viridiplantae; phylum Streptophyta; class Magnoliopsida; order Dipsacales; family Adoxaceae; genus Sambucus; species Sambucus nigra. The sequence continues at coordinate 64,546,010 of OX422219.1, forward strand.
TCATATTGTATAACTTTGTTTTAAATAAAAAAATATATATTTTTCTCTTATTAGTATTTTCTTCATAGTTAGTTTACTTAAAAAAAATCAACACACTTAGTTAAAAAAAATCATTTTAAAAAAGTAAACATACCAAAAATATAATAACATGGAAATGATTTTACAATTATCTTCACATGTTGAGTGCTTCACACATAAAAGGTGGATTGATACCCTTACTTAGCATATGCATATCTTTGATGTGTTTGTAGGTTGAAGGAATTTTTTATGGAAAAGAATTTGCAACAACGACACTATACGAGTACACACTTAGAGCAAATTTTTCTTTCTATCATTTATCTCAATACCAACTTCTTTATATACGAAGTCTAATTTCCATCACCTAAGATTGCTCTTATGAGCGAATTTTGTCGAAAATTCTTAAATCCTGGGTGTTGCTACAGTTCACCCTATAAAATTGCCTTTGGAATTCTACTTCCATTGGCCCCTCACTCTTCATCCTTCACACATTTTATAAATGTTCTTTTTTTTCTTTTTTTGATAAAATCATTCCAACGTCGCCACCCTTCACCGATAAATGTTGGGTGAGTCTGGAACGACACCATCATCACCAACGACGGTGTTTAAGTAAACTATAGTTCCCAAGATATTTCTTTATTATCGTCAACTTGAACAATAATTACGATGAATTTTACCTCGATCAACATTTTCCAAAATACACTAAGTCTCCTGTTAAGTCTTTCCTCCTGCATTTTGTCCAAGAGCCTTTGTTGGTCATCCTATTTTGTTCGACGTACGAAGCCTGATCGAACGTGTATAAGAATTTCACCACTTATGTTTAATAGCAAGAGAACGTAAATCTTCATACGTGAAGGAATATACCAATCCTAATCATAAGTCCTTACATTAAAGGACACTACGCTGAAACGTAAATAGTCATACAGATCCTAAGGACTTTAGAACCTGATGCTCTGATACCATTTGTAACACCCTGCTCAATTAAATACCGGGTGATCAATCCTATACCCAATTAAATCAGAGTATACAATCGGTTCATTCTTAGCATCACTGTCGAAAACAATTTTCTTTTTGTTAATCACCTAATAATCAATTAAGCTAGTGTTAAAAACTTTCAAATTTTAATTTAATACAATCTCATTTTACCATTACAAACAATTTCATGTAATCCATTCCATAACAATGCATAATACATAAGTAACATCACAACTGAATTAAATGTAATTGAAATAAACTCTCAAGTTTAAATATCTTAATACAACAGTCCAAATAAACTGAAAGTATCAAAACTGACATAAGTAACACCACTGTCTGAGATAGAATCGAAATAACTAGGATCCTTGGGCGACATGCCCTACTTGAACTAACTACTATGGATGTATGAATAAAGAGAATGAAAGCATCTAAGCATAGTTTGCAACTCCATAGCATCCATAATACATCAAGTATCCAATACTTTATGTTTGGCGTTCTTGTGATTGGAGACCTAATATATAAGATACAAGGGAGGTGAGAATATGCAAGAAAACAGGTCAGAGCCTGATAATAAAATATTTTAAAAAATCGCAAGTGACTAACAAGTGCAATTAACTATAACACCCCACTTAATTAAATACTGGGTGATCAGTCCCATACCAAATTAAAATATAATATACAGTTGGATAATTCTTAGCATCACTGTCGAAAACATAGTCACCTAATACTTAATTAAACAGGTGTTAAAAACTTTCCAATTTTAATTTAATTAAAAATTCCACGTTTAAAACATAAACCATTTAACACAATCCATGCATACAATGAATAACAACTGAGTAATAACAAAGCTAAATTAAATGCCACTGGAATAAAACTCTCTATATTAATATCTCAATAAAGTAGTCCATCATAAACTAAATGTAATTAACTCCGATACAAGTAAATAAACTGACTGAGATCAAGAGACTAGAATCCTTTGGGCGACATGCCCTAAGTGAAATAGCTACAAAATATGAATCAAGAAGATGAACTGTCTAATACAAAATCTGCAACTTTATACCATCCATAACACGCCAATAAACAATCCCCTATAGCTGGCATTTGAGTGGCTAGACACCTAAAATAATAGATACGAGAGAGATAGGATAATATGTAATAAAACCGGTCAAAGCCCGGTTGTAAAAATAATTTAGAAAATAGCAAGTGAATAAATGCTATATTCAACAATTATTATATACATATTAGATTTTCGGACTCTCTCTTGAGATCCTCACCTCTCATCTAGAGAGCACACCTAACGTACCTCTAAGTCATACTAGTTACAGTTCCCATGCTAGTTCATATTAGTGCCAACTAATCATAGAACATATATTTCCCACGTATTTCTCTCGCCTTACAGGTAATACATATATATCCAATTTCACATAAACATGGATAAACCCATTTCCAATTCAATATAATTGAGTATTAACTTACTTAATTCATTTTATATTTCATTATCTTTCAAGTCTACTTAATTCACATAGTAGATAATAACCCATGTATATATACATTTTCACACTATAATATATATACACTAATATGGCGCCCCTAGGCTCAGTTGCGGCGCAAGATGTAAAATATATCACCAGTATATATATACATTTCACTCTATTATATATATATATATATATACACATCACTGCACCCCGAGACTCAATTGCGGTGCATGCATACCCTGCTATCATATCCGGGTACATCTTGTCACTGTACAAAGGACTACTAGTTAGGTGTATCCCTCGAACCATAAAGATCAAAATACACATACTGGAGGTGAACATAGTCCAAGCCTTTGGGCTATGCACATACCCACGCACCCAAATGACCGTTCAATACCTTCGTTTTCACACACGGCAATCCAACCTAAGTCCTATGTTCTGAGGCACAAGTGGAAAATCCCCCATAAGGCGTATCGGGATATGACTATCCTCTACACAAAAACCCCAAATCAATAGCAAGTAGGCTAGGTATGTCATACACATAAATCAACAATCAATAGGTATACACATCAACCTATATAAAATTTTGTATGCACTTGACCAATATCATATAAGGATTTCATCCTACCCCAAGTACCCGTAGTATCTCTCGAATACCACCCGTACTTGTTAATCACGATTATTTTTTACATTTATTATCTAGTTATCACTCACATAATCCCAAGTACCCGTATATATATCACCAATATTACCCGTACTTGACCATGACGATTATTCATCTCTTAATCGTATTATTATTATATAGACATCTCTCACATAACTTTATTCCTCACTTCCATCTAATTTTCCAACATTAACCCAAGTCTCTCACTTTTTATTAATGTAACAAAATTATTCAAACATAATTCATCGTATTTTATTATGTGGTTATCACTCACATAATTTTCTATCCTTAATTCAATATTTAATTTCCTAACATTAACCCAAGTTTCTCACTCTTTGTTAATGTACCAAAATTAATCAAATCTTACCGTGGGACAGATTACCAATTTCTAAACTTTTCTGGGCTAAAACTAGGACCTTCTGAAATCTCGTTAGAAGTCCCGAATTCTCGTTCAAATGAGATGGCATCTCGTTCAAACGATAGTATGTCTTGTTCGAACAAGATCAGCGTCATTTCAGTTCGTCTTCAACCTTAGTTTTTTGCATTTTTTTTCAAGTTCTTACACCCAAACCCTCCTGGATTATATTCTACCCTTAACCCAGATATTCTAACAGTGTTCTAACATGTTCAAGGGTGGTTTTCACATAAGAGCAACATCAAATCCATATGTTCATAAGGGTATTATCATCAAACCCATTAAATCCTTAAAATTTCAATTTATCTAAATTCTCAATTTTTATTCTTCTTAAAAACCTAGAATTTAGAACTATCATTTCATATCTAAATCATCCAATTTCCATATTCATCATGGGTAGGATTCATCTACATGCAATACCTATCATCATTTTTATATCTTTACATGTAAAACATGTCCATTTTCATGTTCATGTTCATGTTCATAGTCTCTACATGTACAAATCTCCAACTACATGAATTTGCCTATCCATTAAACTTGATTTATCAATCATTTTAATCCCAAATTCATAAGTTCATCAATCAAAAAGAAGATTCTATTATAACATGGATAATATGAGCACCAAAATAGAGCAAGGATTACACTTTTCTTATGTGTAGGTCCGAACCTTTGGAGAAGACAAGCATTTATCTGTCACGTGGCCGTGGTCTTGGTGAAATTCGCACCACAGGTTCTTATTCCTCTTGCCGGGGGCTGCCCTCAGCTTCTCAGGCCACTTCAGCGTCCGGTCACTCTTTATCTCATTGAGGATCTATTCACAGCTGACCGTCAGAGGGGTGTACCCCGCGAACTTGTCATCCATGGATCTCTTCTTCCCCTCTTTGTTCTTCTTGGGGTATTTACTCCCACTGGCACCTCCTCTTTCGTCCTCATATTTTGCGGCCATTGCCTCTTCGGCGTTCATCACCTTTCCTGTTGTCGACAACAGCTCGGCCATCGTCCTCGGAGGGTCTTCAGCAAGCTTCCATAACAGCTTCCCCTTTTGGAGTCCTCCAATCAGGGCTGTCATAGCTATGCTCTCCTCATAGTCTTCTACCTCCAGCTTCTCCTTATTGAATCTGGCTATATAATCCCGCAGACTCTCGTTCTTCCCATGCTTAACATAGAGCAGGTGGGTGGTCTTCTTCTGTGGCCTCACCCCGAAGCAGAAATTATGGATGAACAGGTCTGCCAACTGCTTAAAGTTTCCAATGGAATTTTTTGGAAGAGACGTGTACCACACATGCGCAGCCCCTGTTAGGGTACCAGAGAAGGCACGACACCTCATCTCATCTGAGATAGAGTATATGTCTGCCGCCGACTGATACATCTCCACGTGGTGGATGGGGTTGGTGCTCCCGTCATACCTTGGGGTGACCATAGGTGGCTTGAACTTTGACGGCGTGGGGAAGTTGACTATCTTTCCCACAAAGGGTGAGCCTATGGTGTATCCCCTCTGAAGAGGGTCTCGGCTCTTCAATATATCACCAATCTTATCCTCCAATCGCTGGATTGAGTCATTCCAGGGCCTCACAGGGTCGGCCTAGCCGATGTTATCCCCTGCTGCCTCTCCGAGGTGGACGGAGGGTTCTGCTGCAGCAGGCCTGTGTCGACTGTTCACTTCCCTTTGGCCGTCATCTCGTCCTTGGGTCGGCCATCGGTCGCCTCCCTCCTGGATCTTTCAGCACTCCTTGGCCTGGACAACTATTCTCGCAGGTCATTTACTGGGCCTAGCCTCTCAAAGGTCGACCCCCTGCTCAAGCGATCAAAAGCAGAGCCTCTTGGGCGATCATCAGGGTTTGGTCTCCCGCACTTTCCTCTACTATCCTGGAGGGGTCGCACGGAGTTTTTGGAGACCTCGTAAGGTTCCCAGCACTCTATAGGAGCCTCCTCTCCCTCCAGATCTCCATACCTATCCTCAGGGCAAGGGTTTTCTTGCTTCCCCAGGCGTAGACGCCGGGGGTCAGCAACATCCCTACGCCGTTGAGGGGGTGGAAGGTCTTTGCGTGGTGCCTGGGGTGGTCCCCTGGCCTCATGCTGTCCTGGAGCTACTGCCGGAGTAATCATCTCAGGCGAAACCCCTGGTGCTCTTAGTATGTTCTGGCTTAGAGCTGTGAACTGTTCCTGCATCATCCGCTGGCTTGCTGCCAGAGACTTTAGGGCTGCCGCCACATCAACCATCTCAGACTGAGGCGGCGGCTGACTGGAACTGGGTCTTCCCCCCTCATCCGGCGGGGGAAGTGGTGGTGGTGGCATCTCAGGTGCCATGTGCTTGAGCTATGAAAAGTTGAACTAAAGAAACTACTGGTGAGCTTGGGAACCTTAGTGGGTCTCTTTCAATGGTGAAACACCTCCTCTCAGGGGGAGTGTTGGTTCACCACCAGAGTGCCCAGTGAGGTCAAGCTGCACAAAGGAAGAGATGTCTTCTCGTTCCCACAGACGGCGCCAAGCTGATGATGCTGGGATTTAGCACCACCAGGTAAGTGATAGTGAGCTCAAGCCGTAGCAGCCATGGCAGCCATGGAGATGTATAAGTGTATAGAAGGGGATGAGTATAAGAGGAAATTAGACAATGATGTATAGTGGTTCAGCCAAATTGGCCTACATCCACTGTGAGTGTGTGATCCACTAAGTATGGGCACTAATGGCCTTGGATACAATGCACATAACCCTCTCTCTCTACTGTGTGTGTACAAACAGAGTTTTAGCTAGGGCTACTGTTCATGGATTGATCCCCTGTAGGGTTGTAGATGACAAGTATATATAGGTCTTGGGGGGTGTAGTGTACCCCCCAAGTAAGCATGGTGCATGTGAATAATGATCTAGCCAATCCCCTGTTGACACCTGTAGATGCCAAATAATGATATAATATTCCCTCACGTGAGGGTGTGATTTTGTTATAACGGTCTTCCACGTGCCATATGAGCCTCACGCGCACTGTTCCACGCGTCTCCCAAACCACGCGCTGTCATGATGTCACCCTCGGCCTATGAGCCGAGGACGAGGGCAAAGTTTCTTTCGGTAGTGAGTCTGGCTTGATTCTGGCCTCGTACGGTCGTACCCTTGTAGGGTCGTCCGGAGTCTGGGGAAGGGTCGTACCCTCGTAGGGTCGTCCGGAGCCTGGGAAAGGGTCGGCCCCCGTAGGGTCGTCTAGAGCCTGGTGGAGGGTCGGTCCCTCTTAGGGTCGTCTGGACCTGGTGGTGGCCAGTTGGGGCCTGTTGAAGGGTCGGCCCATCGTAGGGTCGTCCGTATTGGAGGTAATCCTCATCCAGGCTGAGGGTATAAACGGGTATATCATGGTTCCTTCATTTGGTTGTCTTAGTGTAAATCCATGTTGTGTGATTTTTGTATAATTATTTTTTGCATTTTTATGAAAAATTGAAAAATTAAAAATAGTTTGTGGAATACTTTTGAGTATCTTTTTGAGTTCGTAGTTTGTTTGCCTTGATAATCGTGACATCTCCACACTTTATTTTGTTTATTCGTTTCCATGTCTATTTACTCAAATAAAAAGGGGGAGAATGAACTATGGGGGAGTTTTTGCATAATGGGGGAGATTTGATTATTGATTGATTTATTCTATATCATTTCAAACTCGATGGGTCAATGAGGTATTTTCTTTGTCTCATGTGTGTAGGTACAAAATTGAAGATCACTATATTGCACACCCTGATGAGAAAAGATTTGATATTTGAAGTTTTGAAGTTGAAGATTTTGAAGAAAGGTTTTGAGACTCGCAAATTAGCACCTTTCATTTTTGGGTTCATGATGGTATTAAAATTGTATAGGCATTTTGATTTGATAATTCGAATATTTTTATTTTGTACGGGCATAGACATATGGGGAGATTCATAAGGACATATTGTATATTATCCGTTATCAATTAAGTATGTCGTATACCGCTATAACCGTTGAAGAATTGTTCAAGATCATATGTAATAAGACGGATCCGAATATCAAGTTTTCTTCAACATTCAAGCCTCCGCAAGTTTAACTTTTGTAAGGTTGTGGTTTGAGTCCTTAATAATTCACTTAGAGTGTTGGGATATTTTTCATGAAATATTTTCTAAGTGTTGGAGCAGAGTTTTTAAGTTTTACGTCAAAACTATTTTTCTAAGTGCTAAGGCGAATTTTAAGAAATAAAAAATGAATTTATTTCTGCGCTGGCTCGTTCGTGCGACAGTGGCTGTCATTCAAGCTACATAGCCACGTCACACGAAGCTCGTTCGAGTGAAGCATGACCTCGTTCGAGCGAGATCCCTATTTAATTCGAGTAACTCGACGGCTTAGATTTTCTATAAAAAGGTTTTTCCAACTTCGGTTTATAATAGAAGACCTGCGATTTTGAACCGAGATGAAACTGTTTTGGCAGAATACTTTGTCTTCTCACTTTTAGGGTTTTAAATCTTTTTGTTTTCAATTCACAAGATCCCAATAGTTTGTATAAATTACTTAGGAATCCAAGAACACATCTTTTGACAAGTTTATCTTATGGAGGGGATCTCTATTGCTGATTTATGTGCCTTTTAAGGGGAGTACTGGGTTGACTACGATTGTGTGTCAAAAGGGGGTTCTTATGGGCATTCTTGGGCTGAATTGGAGTTGTGGCTCTGGATGACTCTAGGTTGCGTGTCTATGTAGGTTTGCTAAGGTAAACTTATTGCACATTTCATTGTGATTGTAAATTCCTATTTAATTCATAGTGAAGTAAAAGATTTTTGCCTTCGAGGATTTTTCCTGAAACTCGTGAGTTAGCATATTTATGTTTGTGATGGTTTGGCACACGCACACACATAGTTCTACATTTAGGAGCTGAATTAACTTGCTTTAAAAATTGACTCTAATAAAATAACTTTATGGCTGGAATTTGTGAATTTATTTAAAATTAGTATCACGCATAGGGCATTACTTTTTACACTAACACTTCTCCTCCCACCGTCGGTATCATGTAAGGGGCATTACTTTTTACGCAAACACTAGCATGGGGCATTAATTTTTGTTTTGATCTTCAAAAAAGTCCTAAGAAGTTGAAGTCTAGTGTTTCCATGGTTCCCAAAATCCCCATGCGTCGTTGCACACCTATTTTGGTTTAGGAAATCACATTTAGAGGCACTAGATATTAGACTAGTTGATTCTCGGTTGCTTGCACATGATTCTTCTCTTGATATATCATATAGATGATTGTGTTCAAAGTTTTCCATACGCTAGTTGTTCTTTATGATATATTATTTCTAGTGTTATGACTTGTGTACTTTTTGTATTAGTTTTTTTATTTTTGATAAAACTTTTGAAAAATATAAAATGATTCTGTTTTAATAAAAATTTTAAAAAAGACAAAAATAGTTTTGTATTTTGTTCTGCATAATTTATAGATGGACATTTAGGATGACCGAGTCACAATTTCATTCCATATCCATGTGATGATTTGATATTGTTTTGATATGCATCATCATTTCATTTTGTGTTTTACAATGTTTGGAGTCATTGAGATGTGATCAGTTGTTACTACCTACATGTTTGACTCATAAGTTCCTTAATTCACATTTGCATGAATTTGTTTGATTATTGTACTTATTTATCACATGTTTATCGGAGTGTTGTCATCTCAATTATGTCATTAAAATGAACCAATCGCGACAAAACTTGACAATGGAAGTAATGCATGTAAAAACCGTTTATCGTGAGGAATTTAATTGCAACAAAATATGATGAGAAAATCATAGGAAAGGGATACAAGAGTTCAAAATTAACTCGTCGTGAAAGCCATCATTTAAAAGAGCCTGAACAAATTTAAAGGCAATAAAAAGATAAATATGCCAAAAAAGGGGCCACCACATAAGAAAAATATAATGATTGTTATTTATGATGGAGTTTGGATGGAAAGAAGTGAAAAACGGATTTGCAAATACTGACAGCGTCTTGAAAAGGCATTCATAGTTTTAGACGTTAATGGTGTGAGAATCATTCTTTACTTTGATGTGTTGATGGATTGAGTCGATGTCATTTAAATTCAACACTTTTTGACACCTAAGGACGATTTTGAGATTCATTTATTAGGAGTACACGTATTCATTGTGCACATATGTTATGTTTTATTGCGTTAATTTGCCTATCGAATATATTCACACCCATTCATTCCGTTTTCATGATTTGGTTGTCTTAGTGCAAATTCATGTTGTGTGACTTTTGTATAATTATTTTTTGCATTTTTATGAAAAATTGAAAAATTAAAAATAGTTTCTGGAATACTTTTGAGTATCTTTTTGAGTTCGTAGTTTGTTTGTCTTGATAATCGTGACAACTCCATGCTTTATTTTGTTTATTCATTTCCATGTCTATTTTGGTCAAATAAAAAGGGGGAGAACGAACTATGGGGGAGGTTTTGCATAACTGGGGAGATTTGATTATTGATTGATTTATTCTATATCATTTAATACTAGATGGGTCACAAGGGTATTTTCTTTATCTCATGTGTGTAGGTACAAAAATTGAAGATCATTATATTGCACACCCTGATGAGAAAAGATTTGATATTTGAAGTTTTGAAGTTGAAGATTTTGAAGAAAGGTTTTGAGACTTGCAAATTAGCACCTTTTATTTTTGGGTTCATGAGGGTATTAGATTTGTATAAGCATTTTGATTTGATAATTCGGATAATTTTATTTTGTATCGACATAGACATAGGGGGAGATTTGTAAGGACATATTTTATATTTTTCGTTATCAATTAAGTGTGTCGTATACTGCTACAACCATTGAAGAATTGTTCACGATCATATGCAACAAGACGAATCCGAATATCAAGTTTTATTCAACATTCAAGCACACACAAGTTTAACTTTGGTAAGGTTGTGGTTTAAGTCCTTAATAATTCACTTAGAGTGTTGGGATATTTTTCATTAAATATTTTCTAAGTGTTGGAGCAGAGTTTTTAAGTTTTTCATCAAAAATATTTTTCTAAGTGCTAAGGCGAATTTTCAGAAATAAAAAATGAATTTATTTACGCGCTAGCTCTTTCGAGCGACAGTGGTTGTCGTTCAAGCGACATAACCATGTTGCGCAAAGCTCGCTCGAGCGAAGCGTGTCCTCGTTGGAGCGAGATTCAAGTTTCGTTCGAGTGACGTGCCGCCTTAGATTTTCTATAAAAGATTTTTCCAACTTCGATTTTTATTAGAAGACCCACGATTTTGAACCCATATGAAACTACTTTGGCATAATACTTTGTCTTCTCACTTTTAGGGTTTTAAACCTTTTTGTTTTTAATTCACAATATCCCAATAGTTTGTGTGAATTGTTTTGAAACCCAAGAACACATCTTGTGTCAAGTTTATCTTGTAGAGAGGATCTCAACTACTGATTTAGGTGCCTTTTAAGGGGAGTACTAGGCTGAGTCAAATGACCCAATTTACTCAAAAAAATGTCTAGAGACCATCGAGTGCTTCCAAGACCCGTTTGACTTTAGTCAACTCTTGAAACTTCGAGTGGCTCAATATATTCTTGTAGGGCTCTAAATACCCTTTTCAACGGTCCTAGCTATGCACGATTTAGACTTACGGTTTGTATTTTATGCCCATTTTTCAAAAAAGTCCATTCTGGATTGACTATAGGCACCCCAGACACCTCCACCCTTATGACATATCAAACTACGTGGAGTATGATGCCCTTTGGGCCACATAGTTGTTCCGGGACAATCCTTGGATTCGAGTCCTATTTTCTCATTTTACGCTTTCTTATATTTATTAGTATTTGTGAGTCATGAACTCCTAGATATTTGTGTTCTGCTCGATATACACATTCACTTCTTTATAATGACTTGTGATTCAATGGAAACTCACATTATATTTATTTTTATACCATCTCTTCGGTACACTCCTTAGGATGATTTCGCTTTGTCTTTTTCATGACATGAGTCGGATGATTTCTTTCTCATGTTACTCACACCGCACATATGTATACACCTATCACACTTTGGAGAAAAGGAGAATATTATCATAGCCCATGATAGACAAAAAGAGTGGCTGGGTGCCTAACATATTCCCATTCCGTAACTTAGTCCTCGTATCCTTGGTTTATTTCGTTTCATATGCATCAATATGTATTTGATGTCATTCTCTTGGAACGCCTACATTCATTTTTGCTTTTTGAGCACAATAGGCTGGCGACTCCATTTCTTCTTGTGTATCCCCTTTTTGATGATGATCAATTTTATCCTAGGCATCCCGTGAGGATATCAACGCGAGTGGCGGAGGGAGGACTCCCATATCATTCAATCACCCGCACACATGAGAAAGAGGGATTTCTTCAATTTTCTCTCTCATCCTAATTTTAGGGTTGGCCCATACCGAAGGAACCTGAACCGAACTGCCACAACTAGTACTAAACCTACTCCTGCCCCATTATAATTGGAGACTTTATCCAAATAAAGGGTCTATCCTTCCTTTTCTTTACCCAATTTTTGAATATTTCCTTCACGCGCGGTGCTAATTTCTTTTGGTGTTTGTTCGGTTGAGAATTGGATGATAAATTTATCTAGAACTTCCCCCTAATCAACATCATATGATGATACTGGATATCAAGATTTCCCAGATCCACCTACCGTTTGCACATTCGTCTAGATAGATCAGCCATCTGTAGTATCGCCTTTATAGGTAAGGAGGTCAAAATGATGATTATCTGTTCCTCACATTAATGTTTCGATTTGCAAGAGGCTAGCACCAGTGCATATGCAAGTTTTTCTAAGGGGATGTATTTTTTCTCAGCATCGAGAATTTTTTTCTCTCATAATAGATGGGAGTTTTACCCCCCCCCCTTCTTCTCTCAAAATAAATTCGAACTGACGGCATGATTGGATACTACTTGGTACAAGTATAAGGGTCCTTCTTTTTCAAGGATTGTTAACATTGCCAGTTGGTTCAAATACTTATTCAATTCCTCTAGTGTCGGGGTACATTGGTAATTCCATATCTCTTTCCTTTCTTTCCTCAATAGGTGAAAAAATGGTTGATACCTTTGTAAATATCTTGATATGAACCCGTTGAGAGCAGCGAGCGTTTTAGTCAGCTTCTTCCCTTCACATATGGTTATTGGCGTTTTCATGTTCCTTATTTATTCAATTTGATCGGGGTTTTACTCAATCCCCCTTGGCTGACCAAAAATTCTGGAAACTTTCCTAATTGCACTAAAAAAGAACACTTGGCAGCATTCAGCGTCATTTTATAACAATAAAGGACTTCAAAAGTCCTGGCTACGTCGACAAGATTACCCTCTTTCTTTCTACTCTTCACGATCATGTCATCTATGTCCACATCTATCATGTCTCCCAATCACTTCTTAAACATCTCTGTAATAAGCCTACATTAAGTTTTCCCAGCCTTCTTTAGTCCGAACGACATCACCTTATAGCAGTACAGTCCTAATGTAGTGATGACGAATGTATTTTTCTTGGTCGGGTCCGAATAATGTGATATGGTGGTACTTTTAGTAGTCATAGAGGAAGCTCATATGTTGGTGATTTATATTTACATCGACCAGTTGGTCAATCTTAGGAAAACAAAAACTATTATTGGGGAAAGCCTTATTCAGGTTGGTGATGTCTATATAGACTCTTCACTTCTCATTGCTATTTATAACCACCATAAGATTTTATAATCACTTATAGAATTGTACTTCCTTAAAGGACCATGCCTCCAGAAGTTTCTCCATTTTTCCCCTACTAACCTTGCCTTCGCAGTGGTCGTTCTTAGCAGCTTCTGGGTCACAAGTGGATGTGATGGGTTCAAGTAAATCTTGGGCATATAATTTTTGGGTTAATGCCTGAGATGTCATAGGGTTACCAAGAAAACACATTTTGATTACTCTTGAGCACTGCTCTAGATGATTGAGATGTAGTAGGAAGGAAACCAGGATGATCCCTAGCAAGAACCACCTCCTAGAGGGGATCCATAGAGTAACCCTCGCTTCCTCAACACCAATCCACCCATACTTTAACTCTTACTTGACAAATCCCTCTGCAGCTTCTATAACCTTCTAATTTTTCTTTTCTTGCTTTGGTCAGATGTTAGATATGAAGCACTTCTCTGGCTCCCTCTAATCTCCATTACTCATTTCTCAATGATGTAGTTCATCTACTTATGGTAGGTACAAGGTACTGCCCTCATGGAATGCATCCATTATCTCCCAAGTATTCCGTTATAAAGAGAATCTATGTCCAGCATGAGGAACTCAGTGAGTTTGGATATTCCTCCTTCTAGATAGGGAGAACGACCTACCTAACGGGAATGGTTATCTTACTCGTAAAAATAACTAAAGGCAGAGTTGCTTCTTATATACCTTATTTTCCCAAATTGAGTTTGTTAAACATCTTTAGGTGTATGACCTTTGAGGACTTCTCGCGATCCAGTAGTATCTTTTCCACATCCATATTGGTAATCTTAAAAGTTATTTCTAGGGCGTTGTGATGGGGATTCTATCTCCTCTGGTAGTCAAGGCTTGCTAGAAATAGGCTTGGTCGGATTCATCTAGGATGCCTCCATTCTAATGGTGTTTCCCTTGATCTTATTTGAGTTTGATTCCCTATGGATCTCTACAAATTCATGGTTCGTATCCTCGTCCAATTTGTTATCTGGTATTTGGTCGCACATAGGTTATTCTTAGATGTCCAGTATAGTACAGTTCCTTAAAATGAGAAAGTCTTTTCAATTCATGATCTTGTGATCGTGATGCTTGTGGTACGATCATCTTCGTGTCGTGTTCCTAATCTTGGGGTCTCCTAACATCTTTCAGGCCATTTGAAACAATGTCGACTTTTAATCTTTTAAAAGATCTTATAGATTGGGTCGATAAATTTATGTTATTGGATTTGAATACCTTATTGGGATCCTTCTTGTCATTCCCTTTCTATTTTCAATTTTTTTCTTCCCTCCCTTCTTGGTTCCTTTTTTTCTTTATTTTTGGTTTATTTTGGCCGATCACCTTCTTGGCCAATTATGACCACTACATCATTAACTTTAGTGAGGTGGTTAATAGTGTTTCCCTCCATCTTAGTGAGAGATTGGTCAAGCATGAGCTGCTCGACATCCCAATCTTGAAGGAGGCCATTGTAACTTGCTCGGTACAATCCTCTGCTTCATTATACACTTCCCAGTATCTTTTGTAATACTCACAAAGGATTTCCTAAGGATTCTTTTTTATCATGAGAAGTGATTCCATACTTTTAGGATGAATGCTACTCGTAATGAATATATCCCTGAAGGCCTCAGCGAGCTCCTTAAAACATGTGATCAAACCATCTGGCAACTTTTTGAACCACTTCTGAACAACATCCCTGAAGTTGGAGGAAATATAGCACATCAAACTCTCATTGTTATTCCATTACTTCATGGCCTCATAATATTATCTAACGTGGTTAGTAAATCCTTTTTCGCATTTAAAAATTTAATCGTGGAGTACCGAACTTCTTAGGAGGCACAAACTTTACAATAGTTCATTTAAATGGTGATTTCATTTGAGTGATAAGAGCTCTTTTATCAAGCTCCTTAGATGTATGTTCTTCTTGGTGATCAGAGTGTTTTTCCACCTCCCTCCAAATAAAATTACAAAGGTCTCTTTCTCCCCACCTCTCACAAAAGATATCTTTCCTTTCATGTTAATTCTTGTGAGGTGAAAGTTATTTTTGGTGTTGAACACTCCTCCTTCGATTGAGAGCTCTGCTTGCTTGAAGACTAGGAGTGATTGGTACATGTCTTGATTTACTCTTCTCCTTTTGAACTTATATCTCTAACCTATTCATATGTTATTGGAGAAAAACATTTTCCTCCTGCTGGTACGTAGTGGCGGCCCTCTCGTTTCGAAGGCTCTTATCGTAGATGTTAACGAGCCTTGAGATCTGGTTAGATCGTCGGTGTTCATCGATTTCTTCCATTCTCTCCTCTTGAGGATGATAACGTGAACTAGGTGATTGGCGATGGTCACCAATCTCTGATCTGACCTTTGGTGGTAAGGGAGAAGGATGACAACCCTCCAGGTCATTCGTAATCGAAATGGTGACCCTCCTAGTCTCCATGGTTTCGCTAGTGATGATCTTAATAGTCATCAAGACTTTGGTTATCTCAGTTATGCAAGAGAGACATCGCATAAATTTTTCTAGTGGCAATGAACATTATATTGTTTCCACAAACGACGTCAATTGTAGGTGGTAAATTCATACAGATTATTATATTCAATGCACATAAGTCCAAGAACAATAATAATTATAAAAATAATGATGTCACACAAACACAACACAAGATGTATGTGGCTCGACAACTTTACTATGTCCAAATGGTGCTAGGGTCTGTTCTTTACTGATTAAAAACTCAGGTCGAAAGAATTATAGTACTACTCGGTGTTACATATATGCCTCACCCATATGAGGTGAGTTTACATTTATAAGGCGTCTTAAGAGAGTCGTAAGTCCTGTTAACATCTATCCCTAAGAGTTTAGTCTAATCCCTTGATCATAGTCAACCATTGTATGTGGTTGAATTTTATTATTCTTCTTATTTTGATTCGATGATTCTTTCGGTTACGGGCCCATGTGGTCGAACACGTGCTAGTAAAATAATTGACCACACAAATACAATAAAAATATTTAGCCTATAAAACCTAATGAATTACATGAATTATTGAAATGGTATATATATATATACACACACACACACACACAAAAGTATACATAGAGAAAACTGACACACATATTTGAAAACAATTTTGTTTGCGCTTGGTAAAGTACGCGCAGAAACTGCAAGTGTTTTCATAAAATTACTGGCTGAATTTTGTGTGCATTTGATAAAGTTTAGACAAAATTTGCATGAAACTTCATAAAATTTACATAAAAGTGTGTGTACTTGATACTTAATCAACACTACAAATTTTTTGCTTTTATTCATAAGTATTCACTTTATTTAATAAAAATACGCACGGTATTATTATAATTAAACTAATTACTAAAGACCCAACTCTGAAATTTAAATCTAAGGTCTTAGGACCCTTAATAGATTTATCTTTTGGACTTTATAGCCCATTTTTTTGTGTGTGTGAGTGGGGTTGGGGAGGGGGGCCTAAGTGTTGTCCAAAAATTTTGGGCCTTTAGTCCTAAAAAGTATAAGTACAAAGGATCTTATGGTTTTAAAGTCTTGTGACCCATCTCAGAATCTAAGTCTTAGCTTCAGAAACTACGTAAGTATATGGCATATGTCTTAGGTACTTCAGATCTACATCAACAAATTTCTTAATAAAGATCCTTCTGCTTTACCCAAAAATCTTAAGGAGCTGAGGGGGAATATTACTTACTGTCTCACCTCATATGGATGAATCTTATGCAAAAAAATTCCTTAGCAAAGCAAGAGCAGAGTAGTATAGAAGATGAAATGGCAAACCCTAAGAGAGAGAAAGAAAAATAAATGGCAAACCCTTTATGGGGGATTCACTTTCTTTCCATTTTAGAGCTTACACATAAAATAAATGGCAAACCCTAAGAGAGAGAAAGAAAAGCTCCCAAAATCCTCTCAAACCCTAACAAACTACAAAAAACAAGATAATAATTAATAAAAAACAACTTATATATATATATATATATATATATATATATATATATATATATATATATATATATATATATATATATATATATATAAACAAATCAAAATCTCATAAATATATGAAATCTGGGTTGATCGATCGATCAATGAAATTCGTCGACCGGTCGATGAAATTCGTTGATCAATTGATGAAGGCTAAAATGAGTGAAAGATCAATCGATTGACGAATGTTAAAATCCAGCATTGTCTTCAGCCCAAGGAAAATTTTGTTTCGTCGATTGATCATCGATCGATGTTGTGTTTCAAACGTGATTCATCCCACGAAAAATGTTGTAACTTCTTCATCATTGATTGGAATGAGGCGTGGTCGGAGGTTGTGTGAAGCTAGAAAAGAGGGATACACTTCTATAAAGACCTTGGGTCAGAATACCAAATGATAAAATGACTAAAATACCCCTCAATGTACATTTTATGATGAAACTTTCTCTGAATGTGATCAAACTTCACGCTTAGCAATTTAATACCTACAAATGCTCAATTATACCTCGCAAAGAATATAAACATGCATAAAAGAGGTTTTCTAGTTAATTAGCATAAATATAATAATTAAGTTATTCGAGGGGGATAAAATGCATAAGTATAAATGGTAAATAAATGAAATATTCGAGACGAATTACACCCCCTAACTTAGACATTGCTAGTCCCTAACAATGAAATGAAAAGGAACAAGAACTAAAAGTACAACCACAAGAAGGGAGATACGTACAATGGAGATGAATACCACTTTCACGAGCAAACGATTGCATTTAGTGTATATAATAAGCCAATAAACCTCTAGGTTACCCTAGTGGACGAGTGTTATCTCATGACGGTTTTAGGGATGAAAGCCACAAACATTAAAATTTCCTCAAAACATATGCCCAACATCCAACGTGATAAGCCCCCAAAAAAGAAAAAGATTTCAAAAACTTAGTTAGCATTAACATTATATAAAGAACCTCATAAAATTTAAACCTTAAGTGTGGGAGGAAAATCGAGCACATGAAAATATATTAATTTGGCAAGACTTTTATAAATCGGATAAGCATTAAAGCGTGCATAAATATCAATCCTCACCAGGTGTTTACACTTAACAAATGAATCACTGTGAATGGGGTGTAACACAAATGGGACATGCAGGTATAAAGAGTAAATATAAATGGAAACTAGGTCATACACATGTCACCAATGGAGAACGCTATATAAAAATTGAAAAAATGCAATCTCAAAGGAAGATAACGCTCATTAAGGGCGGTAAAATGTACTTTCACATATTACTACAATAATGGTAACTTTGAATTCCATTTACCTTAAGATCACATAGGACCTTTATAGGGTCATAATGTGGATTTGAGGTTAAGTTTACGAAATGAAGGCAATATGTATATATTCAAAGATGTTTGAGGATGAAACACTTGGGATAATAGACAAGTGAAGGAAATTAAAAAATTAGAAAATCATTTCCATAACAAGCATTGGATATAACTATGGAGAGTAACAAACATTATTGAACACTATGTACAATATATAAATACTTTCTCTTTCTTTTCTTTCCTTCCTTTTCTCTTTTTTTGCTTTTGTTTTCTTTTGCTATTTTGTATCTTCTCTTTTCTTTTATTTTTCTTCACTTTTTCTTTTGTTTCACACTCTTACATGCTTAATTGCAACCACACAATAAGAACATCATAAAATCCCAAGTATTATTCCAAACAAAGCCAAGGTAGGTGATATGTATTGTTTATAACTCTAATGTGGAGTTGGTTATTGGATTTTGGGTTATGAAATGAAAAGAACTATTAAGGATCAAAGGGGTTGAGTAGGGGAAACATATAAGGTGAGCTTAAGGTCATTATGGATTAAATAATAAAGATGGCATATGATAATTTCCTAAAATTTACATAATTCTCTAGTCAAAACAGCTTTGAAAATCATGATTAAGTAACACATTTCATAATGAACTCAATTAATGAACAACTAATGAAAAATAGCAAGATTACCGATGAATTTAACGTTTTCAAGAAGGAAAGGTTAATGTATAAATACTCACAAACAAAGAAAAAAGCAAAGCTCACTATGTGTAAGTATATACAATACAATACAATACAATATTACCAAGTAATACAAATCTGAAACAAAATCAATTAAACAAGAAAAGCACATATGCTTATGGGTTTAAAGTTTAATTCATGAATTTTTTCATAATATCAATGATTCTAGGACTAAATCTTGATAACTTATAAATCAAGAACATGCATCTTTGAATTATCTATTGGATGGGCTATATATTTGAAATTTATCATCGGAAACAAGGCAAAATGCCTAAGAAAGGAGAAAAAAGAAAGAAAATGTTTTTTAAAGTTCATTTTTTATATAAAAAAATATATTTGGTAAGAACATGTGATCAAATCAAAGAGACTACCAATATATGGGAAGAATATCCCACACCCCCTAACTTAAATCTTACACTGTCCCCAATGTGAATTAAGAACCAAGTTAAAGAGAGGAAATGACTGATAATACCCCAAATGGAGCGCTCTCTCGAAAGTACAACCCCAAAGATTCTAAAAACATGTTAGCACCAAGCATAACAAAAAAGAATAACTAAAACTTTAACTAATTACACTAGGCAATAAGTAAAAAGGAAGAAAAATGAAACAAACAACTATGTATAACCTATAATTTTAAGTTCTAACTAACATACACTAGAAGTTGAAATATTTTAGGATCTATCCAAAATACGATTTGACTTTGAGGGATAATTGGTGTACCCTCATTTCAGTGCATACCTTCCAAAAAATAAGAATTTTGTTGGAAAAAATTTAAAGGTGTGTGTAAGGTAATGGTGGAGGATTTGGATTGAATGAATGATGAATACATATGGGATCCCAAGAAATAGAATTTCCTCCCAAAGATTTTTCAATTGGAATCGTAGGTGGCACATTTAGAGGCAAGATTGCCCTCATGTAAAATGAGTCAAGCAGGTAATCCTCATTGGTGAAAGATTTGAAAGTTTTAAAGTTTTAAACCGATTTTGGGATACTTGTAATGGTTTGATAATGAAGAATAAATATGGGTAGGAAATAAATTCAATATGAAGAGATGAATCATCATCCCTTGAAGATTGAATTCTAAAGGATATGGATTCATATTCAACGAAATGTTCTTCCAAAATTGTTTGAGATGAAACATAAGTCTCAACCTCATATGGATACTACATCGATTTCTTCTTCGCTTTCATTATCTATTATGCCATGGGCAAGGAGAAGAATGATTTTTTCCAAAATAGGCATCAATTCCTCATTTGGTTAAAAAAACTCCTCAACTTCAAAAGTCTCAGAAGAAAAATCATCGTTGGATTCGAATAATGCGTAGAACTCTTGTTCCCAACAATGATTTTCTTCCTGACAACGGTTTCCACTGTTTTCATTCTTAAGAATGAACAAGCCCTCATGTATTGTCATGGGTGGAGGCGTGGATTCACTACACCAAATAAGGTCCATTGTAACGGAAAAAATGTTTAAAAAATATTTATAATGGATTAAATCCGCTAAAAAATTGGCATTATTTATTTTACTAACGAAATTTGTAACTGATAAAATCCGTTAAAAAATTTACAATTTGTAACATACTAAACCGTTATAATTTATTTTGTAATGGATTTGGCAATGGTACACCCCCCCATATATTAGTAACGAATTTACTAAATTGTAACGGTTTTGACCCACTACAAATATAGAATTTGTAACGGACAAAAACCATTACAAATGGGAGTGTCATATATTTTTAACATATGTTTTTATTTATAACGGTTAAAGTCTTTTAGCAATGTTATTATATTTTAAAAAAATATTAATTTATCATTAAACAAATAAATATGAATACACTAGTAATAACTTGTGCTCAACAAATGGAAATGCATAATCAATGCCCACAAATTTTACTCAAAACATAATTTTAAAACACACGTGACAAAATGAATGACACTACATTTCGGTGATATTAAATCGATCTAAAACTATATTTCATTAATAACCATTAAAATTCCCAAAACAAATGTTGTGCAAGATAAACCATCAAGCTTTTAACCATAAACTTGAAACGAAGTCTAACATCATTAAAGTTCTAAATATTGTTCTTCCAAAAGTAGTCTTCATGGCATTTCTTGCAAAAATAGACTTCATTCTCCCAAAAGTAATCTTCATATTTCCCAATAAGAACCCGTTGAAAAAAATCAACATTAATAAATGTGCAATCATAGATGAGTAAATAACTTAAAATACTAATACATTTACATGCCATTGACACACATGTAATTTATTGGGGAGTGATCGATACACACCAAATGACCATATTTACTTTTGTATTGTTTGATGTGTTTAATCCTAATGTGGTTTTCAATTTTCTCCCTTAACAACCATTTGTAACACAAATACGAAGCGTATACTAGTCAATTAGTCCAACCGAGAGTACGATGAGGATGAGGTTAGTTTAGACAAGTTACTTTTGTATCGCCTGATGTGTATAAACCTAAACTAAGGCCGCTAGGTGGATGTTTTCATTTGTCACTCCCCAATGCCCATTTTTAACCCATAAAAAAAGCGTATGCTAGTCAATTTAGGCAACCGAGAGTCCAATCAGGACACAATTAGTTTAGGAAAGTTACTTTGGTATGATTGGATGCGTTTCTACCTAAATCTAGGCAGCTAGGTTGTTATATACAGTTTTCGCCCCATAACGCCCATTTTTAGCCCTCAGAATAAGCGTAGATTAGTCATTTGGTCAACCAAGAGTCCGATGAGGGCACGATTAGTTTGGACAAGTTAGTTTAGTATTAATTGATGTGTTTGTACCTATTTATAGGCCGTTAGGTTGTTGTTTTCAATTTTCACCCCTCAACACCTATTTTAACCCCCAAAAGAAGTCTTTACTAATCAATTTGCGCAACCGAGAGTCGGATGAGGATGCGATTACTTTAGACAAGTTAATTTAGTATCTCTTGATGCGTCTGTAGCTAATTTTAGGCCGCTAGATGGTTATTTTCAATTTTCACCCCCAACACCCCTTTTTAACTTTGAAAAGAAGCGTATAGTAGTCAATTTGGCCTACCGAGAGTCTGATAAGGACACGATTAGTTTAGAAAAGTTAATTTCATATATCTTTATGTGTTTGTATCTATTTTTAAGCAGCTAGGTTTTTTTAGAGTTTGCCCTCCAACGCCTATTTTTAACCCAAAAAGATGGGTATGCTAGTCAATTTGACCAATCGAGAGACAAATGAGGACACGGTTAGTTTAAATAAGTTACTATGGTTTATCTTAATGCGTTTATATCTATTTTTATGTTGCCAAGTTGTTGTTTTCTGTTTTTGCCTTCCAACGCCCATTTTTAACCTAAAAAAAAGCATATACTAGTCAATTTGTCAAACCGAGAGTCTGATGATGACATTGTTTGTTAAGACAAGTTACTTTGGTATCACCTGATGTGTTTAAATCTAAATCTATACTATGTTTTTTTTCCAGTTTTTGCCCCCTAACGCCCATTTTTAACCCCAAAAGAAGCATATATTAGTCAATTTGGCCAATCGAGGGTCCACTGAGGATACGATTAGTTTAGACAAGTTACTTTAGCATCGCTTAATGTGTTTGTACCTAAATCTATACGTCTAGATTGTTGCTTTAAGTTTACACCCCAAACGCCTATTTTTAACCCCAAAAAAGCGTATAATAGTCAATTAGACCAACTAAGAGCTCGATAAGGATGCGTTTAGTTTAGACAAGTTGTTTTGTTTATATATATATATATATATATATATATACACACACACACACACACACCTTTTTTTCCTTTTATGGAGTGGGGGTGGGAGGGAGGAGGGTGAGGTCGAGATGAAGTAAAAGAAAGAAAATAATAGTGAACTAACTTCCGAGGACTTAACTGCCACGGATCATCCCCAACCATCATCATGTCATCCTCGTTGTCAGTATAAACAACCTTCCATTTTTTTGTTGATCTACAAAGTTCACCTTCAACCTCAAACATCTCTTCAAGTTTTCTGAGCAGATCCCCATACTCGTTAAACCTCGTTAAATCTATTGCCCTGCCAATAACCATCCCTTGCATGTGAACCTGCATATTTAACAATCATGTATTCCATCAAAATTCTCTAATTTGAAGAGAGAGAGAGGGGGGGAATAAGAGGAAAAAATTAACTTTCACTTCCATAAATGAAGCCAGGAAAAAAATAAAATAGAATAATCAAATAAATCAACCTATGCAATACTCTAGTTTAGACATTGCAGCACAATAAGTTTCATATTCACACATGATTATCTCATCCAATTTTAATTCATTAGTAAATGTTAATCCTCTCAGGAAAGATATTTGGAGCTACCACAAAAGCAAACGCTAAGGTGTGCAAATAGTTGTTCATGCTTGATGGGTCAACCTACTGTAAGGACATAATTTTATAAATGTTTGGTGTAGAATCTAGGAATTTTCTGTTTGTCCTAGATCACAGTTTGTATGTCTGATACCGCTACATTCGACACGTCATCACGATCATCCACGACAGCCTTTATTCGAATCCAATGCATCCATCATCTTCACGTGCATCATGCTACATGCGACGTGCTACACAGCTCATTCCCACTACTCCACTACGTAATATCGGTAAAATGGTTTATTGGAGTATTAACATTTGCATAAATATTTGGGAAATTTTTTAGAAAATATTTTTTCGAAGTCTGATGTATTTTTATAAAAAGCAGAAATTTTTCTAAGTATAGAAGCGGAGTGCCTCGGTCGAAGAGCTCGTTCAAGCGACATTGCACTGTCGTTCGAACGAGAAAGGCATGTCGCGCGATCTCGTTCGGATGACATTTGTCCTTCATTCGAGCGACATGTCATCTCGTTCGAACGAGCGACCGCCTCGATTTTCATATAAATACATGTTCACCTTATACACGTGTCTTTCTGCAAACACGAACTCTGGAAAATAGCCAAGAATCAGACTTCACCTTTTAAGATTTTCTTAAGCCTTTTTATTCACATAATCACTTCCATTTATATATGTGAATTGTTAAACCTCCAAGAAGATCATTTACTCATCTAGAGTATCTTTGTGGAGAAGCCGTATCTCTTCTTCATTACTGCCCTCCTGGAAAGGGAAAGTTCCAGCCGACGACATCGAAACTGACACCCGAGGGCATTTTTTTGTCACACTTATTTTCATTGTAATCCGTGTAACCGTTTTTACAAAATTATAGTGAAAATAAAAGGTTTTGCCCCTTTGGGGGATTTTTCCTCACATGTGTGTGTTTGAATGTTCTTGCTTGATTTTATCATCTTCAATCACACCTAGATGCATGTTTAGGATTTAATTGATAAAAACTGAGTTTAATTAAATAATTTCTTTATTTGAACACAAGCACACTCTTTTAAATTGGTATCAGAGCCAATTACACAATTATACCGTGTAATTTTCCACAAAAATTTTCTAAGATATCAATTTTCTGAAAAAAATGATTTTTGAAAATGAGTGTGTTCATAATGGAGAAGTTATATAATAAAATGCCAGTTTTTTATGGGACAAACTATGCATAATGGAAAGCCAGCATGAAATCTGCTTTCAAAGCCATTGATGAACGTGTCTGGATTTTGGTTGAAAGAGGGTGGACACCTCCCTCCGTCACTGTTAATAACATGACTAGTTTAAAACCTGACACTACTTGGAATGAAGAAGAATTTAAATGTTCATCTTTTAATTCTAAGGGTTTAAGTGCTATTTCTAGATCTGTCATACCTGATGAGTTCAAACAATTAATAACGTGCACCACGTCAAAAGAGACATGGGATGTTTTGCAACTTACCCATGAAGGAACTAATGTTGTAAAAGAGTCTAAACTGCAAAATTTAACAACTCAATTTGAAACAATCACCATGCTTGAGTCTGAATGTTTTGATGAATTTTATGTTAGACTTTATGATTTTGTTAACACTAGCTTTAACCTTGATGAACACATTCCTAATTCTAGAGTTGTTAAAAATATTCTTAGATCACTGCCTAAGAGTTTTATCCCTAAAGTCACTGTGTTAAATTCTAGGGGTATAAATACGCTTAAATTGAAGGAACTTATAAGAGACTTGCAAACGTATAAAATTGATATGTTTCCTAAATCTATCAAGTTTAAAGATAAGGGAATTGCACTTAATGCCCAGGAGAGAAAAAGTGAGGGGTCGGCAAGAAATAGGGGAGAGTCATCTAGAAAAAGAGAGATAGATACGTCAGATTCTGAGTGTGATTTTGATTTAGATGATTTGGCCCTGTTTGCTAAAAATTTCAAGAAAATTTTCAAATTCAAGAAAAATG
This sequence comes from Sambucus nigra, assembly GCA_949130495.1. NCBI lineage: Eukaryota > Viridiplantae > Streptophyta > Magnoliopsida > Dipsacales > Adoxaceae > Sambucus > Sambucus nigra. Next base: position 64,571,581 of record OX422219.1, read on the forward strand.
GTAATTTTAAAGATAAAAAGAAGTTTGAGAGAAATAAATTTTAAAAGATAAATCAAAAATATTTTGAAGAGTGCGACTGTGTGATAATTGATTAAATTAAATTAAATTAAATTAAATTAAATTAAATTAAATTAAATTCGCAAGTGTCCAAGTACCCCTTATTTAATTAGAGTCCTTAAACATGCATCTAAGGTGCGTGTGTCAATCCATAAATAAATAAAGCATGCGACACAGTAAATATGCTGAGACACAGATTTTAGGAAAAAACCCCTTTCGGGTAAAACCTTTATTTCACTATGAATATATAAATCGCAACTTACAATTACATAGAGAAATCTGCAATGGATCAACACGCAGTCAACCCACAAAGACACGCAGCCTTGAACTCCGCAAGAGAATACACGCAGCACCCTCCAAGGACTCGCAGCCCAAACATCAAAGGAAGAACCGCAGCTCTCCTCAATGACACGCAGCAATAACACCTTGTAGAGACTCCCTCAGCAATGACACGCAACCCTCGGTTGCAAAGATATCTCCACAAAGATGAACAGTAACAAAGTATGTGTTTTAGGGTTCCAAAAGATTCACAAAAGTAATTGGGATTTTTATGTGTGAATCAAAAAGATGTTTGGCACATCAAAAATCGAAGTCTTGTTGTGTTTGATCTCTTAAAAACGTTTTCTCAAAGACTTAAAGAAATACACCATCGGAATAGTTATATATATAGGAAATATGAGATGGTGGATAAAAAGCACACGAAACTGAATGATTTTATCCCAGGCGGACCGGTCCGGCTTGGAGGCGGATCGGTCCGACCTCGGATCAGTTCTTTTTTAAAATAGGCCTCTTCGGTTCGCAATCGGTCTATGGTTCACTGGTGCAAAGATGATTGGTCCGGTAGGTAGGCGGACTGGTCCGGGGGCGGATCGGTTGGTTTAATCTGGGCGGACCGATCCGGCTTACCAGAAAATAAAAAATATTTGAACAGCCTCATTTTGCTTGAAAAAACTTACTTCTTATTTTTATAAAAAAAAACATTTTATGAAAATTTCCCAATACTAAGTATGAACTTTAAGGATCTTAAAAATAAAATTTACTAAGTTCATTCTCGCAGAGGCTATGATGTTGAAGACGCTTTGATATTAGGATCCATTGACGTAGATGCGATCTTGAGTTTCTTCAGCGGTGTAACGGCGTACGACATACAAATTGATAATGGACAAAAATGTCCTTACAAATCTCCCCCTATGTCTATGCCGGTACATACATAAAAAAAATATCCGAGTTATCAACTAATGACCTATACAAATCTACCCTCCCATGAACCCTAAAGATGGAAAGATACAAATGTTTAAATCTTCATCGTTTGTTCTTCAATCTTCAACAATCATCAAAGCTCAAAGCTTTTCTCATCAGGGTGTGCAACATATTGATCTTCAATCTTCATACCTACACACATGAGACAACGCAAATACCACGTTGCATATCGAGTTTGAAATAAGATAAACATAGATACCAATTTATGATAAAAGCATAAGCTAAATCTCAAAAACTCCCCCAAAATATGATAATTCTTTCTCCCCCTTTTTATGATGTCCCCAAATAGACAAATGAGAAGAATGAGTCAAATAAGCAAAATCGAGGTGTCACGGTACACAAAACAAGGCATCAAACAATACGGTAAACGTGCTCTTGCAAAGAGATGCTCAAAAACAAATGCACAAACTATTTTTGATTTTTTTAATTTTTTTTTATACAAAAATAAGATACATTTAAAAAAAATATGCTACAAAAATCACACCATGGATTTATACTCAAACAACCAAGTCATGGAAATGGAATGAATGGGTGTGAACACATTCGATAGTTAAATCAACTCAATCAATCATATGTGCACGATGCATATGTGTACCCCTAACGAATGAACATCAAAAGTATCCTTAGGTGAAAAGATTGTTGAATTTAGATGACATCGTCTTATGCAAATCAACAAATCAAAGTCAAAATGATTTCCACCCCAATAACGTCCAAAACTAAGTAGCGCATTTTCAAGCATTTTAAGGACGTGCAAACCCATTTTAATTCTCCAACCAAACTCCCTCAAGGATATTTTCTTTTTAGAGGTAATCTAAATTCTCAAACTTTGGAGAATTGGTGCAAAAACCTAAATGGCCCATAATTTGGCATGAATTTCTTTTTATTGCCTTTAAATTTTGTTCAGGCTCTTTTAAACCTCTTTAGACCCCGGATAATAAAATTCCTCCATTTTTTAGGTCCAATTTAACGGTGGCTTAGTATTCTCAAAGGCAAAATGAACCTTTCGCAGCCCTTCCCCGTTTTCAAACAAAGCACACAAACTCACAAAACGGTTTTTTTATGCACAATTTCCTTATCAAATTCTATCACGCTTGGTTCATTTTAAGGACATGATTGAAGTGAAAACACCCAACCAACATGTGATAAGATAAGCACAATAATCAAACAAATCCGTGCATGTGTGCAATAAAGGAAACATGAGTCAAACATGTAGGAAGTAACACTAAATTACATCTTAATGACTCCAAACATTATAAAGCACAAGGATGAATTGACCTATTGTCTCAAAACACTATCAAATAGTCACATGAAAAATGGAATGATGTTGTGACTCGGTTATCCTAAGTCTTCATCCATAAAAGGTGCAAGCAAAATACAAAAATATTTTTATATTTTTCAAAAATTTTGTCAAAATAAAATCTTTTTGTATTTTTCAAAATTTTTCAAAAGCAAAAATCTATACAAAAAGTACATGTCACAATGCTAGCAAAACTAAATCAAAAAGCATAACTAGCATATGACAAACATGCAAACACAATCATCTATATGATGTGCAAAGAGAAGAATCATGTGCAAGCAAATGAGAATCAACTATTCTGAAATCTAGTGTATCCAAAAGTGATTTCCTAACCCAAATGGATGTAACACGTCGACACGGGGTTTTGGGAACCAACAAAATACTAGACTTCGAATTCCTAGGATCTCTTCCAAGATCAAAATAAAATCTCCTAATGTGACCTTTCCTACCACAATATGAACATGTGTAAACGGTTGAACGACACCTATGGGTTGACCTTTTCTAACATCCTTGAAATTGGTTGACCCTCTAAAACAAATAATGGTTTTGGCTTTAGCACTAGAAGCATGAGAACAAGATGAGCCATTACCATCACTATCAAACCTACTTGAGTCTGTCAAATCATTTTTTAACTTCAAAATGTTTGACTCAAGCAAAGAATTAGACTCTTCCAATCTGAAGGATTTCTTTTTCAAATTATCAATTAAACTTAACAGTTTATTGCGCTCCCTCTCAATAAAAACAAACTTTTTCCTAATAGTCTTTTCACGTGCCACAAACTCATTGGCTAAAATATTTTTATCCTCTTTGGCACAAACACAAACCATCGAATTTTTAAGGTCCTCCAATTCTTTCTATAAAAATAGGACTCTCTCATCACTCTTATTTTTGGCAATTTTCAAAGAATCAAAATCAATACACAAATTACCAAAGTGTTCACGACAAATAACACTTTGAGTTTGAAACGCTTGCAAATATTCAATCTTACTTTTAAAGAGAGAATTTTCTTTTTTCAAAACTTTAATTCTTTTGCAAAGTTTCAAATTCAAAATTTTTAATTTTTCAGCACGTTCGTCAACTTTTTCAAAAATAGGCTCCTCATTAAATGGGCATTCCATTGAAAAATTGCGATTTTTTACAAAACTGATTTTTCAAAAAAATCAATATCACACAATTTTACGGAAAATAGGAATATGCGATAAATTAGCGCAACCTGCTCTGATACCAATTTGAAGAGTGCGATTGTGTGATAATTGATTAAATTAAATTAAATTAAATTCGCAAGTTTCCAAGTACCCCTTATTTAATTAGAGTTCTTAAACATGCATCAAAGGTGCGTGTGTCAATCCATAAATAAATAAATCATGCGACACAGTAAATATGCTGAGAGACAGATTTCAGGAAAAAAAACCTTTCGGGAAAAACCTTTATTTCACTATGAATATATAAATCGCAACTTACAATTACATAGAGAAATCTGCAATGGATCAACACGTAGCCAACCCATAAAGACACGCAATCTTGAACTCAGCAAGAGAATACACGCAGCACCCTCCAAGGATTCGCAGCCCAAACAGCAAAGGAAGAACCGCAGCTCTCCTCAATGACATGCAGCCATAACACCTTGTAGAGACTCCCTCAGCAATGACACGCAGCCCTCGGTTGCAAAGATCTCTCCACAAATATGAACAGTAACAAAGTATGTGTTCTAGGGTTCCAAAAGATTCACAAAAGTAATTGGGATTTTTATGTGTGAATCAAAAAGATGTTTGGCACATCAAAAATCGAAGTCTTGTTGTGTTTGATCTCTTAAAAATGTTTTCTCAAAGACTTAAAGAAATACACCATCGGAATAGTTATATATATAGAAAATATGAGATGGTGGATAAAAAGCACACGGAACTGAACGATTTTATCCCAGGCGGACCGGTCCGGCTTGGAGGCGGATCGATCCGACCTCGGATTGGTTCTTTTTTAAAATAGGCCTCTTCGGTTCGCAATCGGTCTCACTACACCAAATCTGCCCATTTGTCAAGGTCATTGACCTTGACAAATTCACCTTGTCAAGGTCAATGACCGTGACATTTTGAGGCGAGACAACTTTTTTTGTCACGGTCGTGTCACGGTCATTGACCTTGACACAAAATTCGCGTTTTGTGTCACGGTCGTGTCAAGGTCAATGACCGTGACACGTTTGTCACGGTTTATAACCGTGACACGTTTGTCACGGTTTATAACCGTGACAAAGTCGTGACCCTTTTTAAAAAAAATTATCACGGTCAATGACCGTGATAATTCTGGGCAGAATTTAAAAAAAATCTGCTGGGCAGTATGGCCACCGCCACTGCCCAGCAGTATATTTGTACCTGTTATAACAACGTTGTACCTGTTCCAAACATCATATATCCAACACAAACTAAAGATAATGCAAATATATATTCATGACAGTATAATCCAAATTTTCAAAGTAAAAATAATATACATGACGATATAATCCAAATATAATTAAAATGGACAAACTTGAAAATAATGTTACTACATGTCTTGTATAAAACTGAGGAGGTGAGTAGGCCACACGACATACGAATTGACGCACCCACTAATATATGTCGTGCCGCATTGTTCACGCAACCACAGTAGGGAGTTCTCCTTCCCGGGTATGACATGCGTGACGAGCACCCTGGACTCCATCCCTTGAAGCACACGTCCATGGACTATTCCACCCTCGATGATATCCGGGTCCCTCAAGCCCCGCCCTATCCGCTGGCCATCAAATATGTCCAATATGAACACGCTCGACCAACCAATCGTCGATAATGGTCTGTTGGAGGGCGTCAAATAGGGAAGTGGATCGTCTAAGTACGAACGTGTCGGTGATGAAGCAGCGAGGTCCACATCCTCGTCATCCTGCGCCTCGTCCTCCCGCACCTCCTCGTCCTCCCGCACCTCCTCCTCCACTGCCTTCTCCTTCCCTTTCCCTTTCCCTTTCTCTTTACGGTCTCCACCCAACGTACGCTTCATGAATGCGTACATATCTTGGACCGTCGCCTCCAAACGGGACAGCTTCGCGTCGTGTGAATCCACCGTTCGAGCCAACCCGGTGTCGCTCGTCTCCAATCCGATGATCCTAGATTTGGCCACCCGCGAGCTCACTCCCCTTGTCCTCCCCTTGCGATCAGAGCCAAGCACTTGGCTGAGTGCGTCTGTGGACAAAGATGCCTTGTCGGCATCAGACTGCGACTCATGCACTTCCTTAAGCTTTGCCTGAAACGACAAAAAGCACATGATTAGTAAAATAAGTAAACTAAAAAATTATAACGTAATTAACAATAATTAAACTGTCGGATTACTTACAATCGTGGCCGCGACGCTCGGGGACACCTCCTTGTCCTTCCCCTTCTTCGTCCGAAGAGCCACATAAGTATCGAGCCTATGTGGCTTACCCCCTGGCCCACTCCCTACCCCCTGAAATAAAATAAAGTAAAGTAAAATTAGTATCGGCCTCGCAAAGTAAAATAATATCCAATAATATATTTCTGTAGTTATAGATAAATTAAATATTACCTTCATCCTATGCTCCACCTCAGCGTAAGAGGTCCGGCCGGAGTAGTGCACGTCCGTCTTTTTAGCCCGATTTTCCCTCCCCGATTGGCGAGATGCCAATTGTCGATCCTCGATCTCATTGTCAATGAACTTTTGCCATTGTGCCAATGAGATCGGCTCCTTGGGCGGGACGGATCCGCGCCATTGTAAAATGGTCTCTCGTGTTTTTCCAAAGTACCGTGTCCGCATATTTTTTTTCCACGTCTTGTGTTTCTCCCTCAACTGCTCGAAGACGGAATCGCGTAGCTTTGGATCCAAGTTGAATTGTTCCTGTCCAACAAATACAATGTTAGTTGCGAATAAATATAAATATAAATATAAATATAAATATAAATATAAATATAAATATAAATATAAATATAAATATAAATATAAATATAAATATAAATATAAATATAAATATAAATATAAATATAAATATAAATATAAATATAAATTGAAATTGAAATTGAAATATTCATATAAATATTACCTGTAGTGCCGCCCAAACAGCTAACTTGAGCTCATACGGCACCTCCTTCCAACTCATAAACCCCGGGCCGATGACCGTCTTTAGCAGCTCGAGGGATCTCGCTAAAAGCTCCGACTTGTTTTCGACTGTAATCCCAAATTTTCCATATTTGGGGAGCCTAGGAGCGGAGGAGCCCTCGTCGCCTCCGCTACCACCGAACCCAGACGACGACATCATCATAAACAGCATCATCATCTTCGCCCTAACATCTGAAGGAGACATTTTTGCTGTAAAAAAAATGTTATTAGTACAGATAAAAAAAATGTTATTAGTACAGATAAAAAAATGTTTCGTCTATATTATAACGTATGTGTAAGTTCCGTCAATACCACCCCCGCCACACGCACACACACACACACACACACACCACCCCTACCCACCCCACCCCACCCCCGCCACACGCACACACACACACGCACACACACACACACACGCACACACACATATTTTGAATGAAAATATCAATTATTTATAAAATTGATGTCTACTTTTAGTGTTGTGTATATATGTTAGTCTACTTTTGCTTTTTTTTTAAACAATCAATTAACCAAATTTCATAATAGTGAATAAGGGTTAATCCTAGCCATTGATTAAGTGTATTATTAGTAAGTACAAAAATTAAATGTGGACTCTTAATCTAGGATATAAGGAGTATTTGTTAGTGAAATAATAATTTAGTGATAAAAACACACTCGAACACTACCAAGTTTTGACGACACGGGTCTCTAGAAAGAAAAACAAGCATTTCCAAATTACACGTCGAAATAATACAAGTGCATGCTTTGCAATCAAAGGTATTTATCTTTAGGGGTTTGTAAATTTAGGATTTATTGTAATATGTATTTTGAAAATAGGACAACAAACATTTTATTTATGATTTTAGTCCCTATTTTTTAATAAAACCGCTGGCGCGGACCCATATTCATAAAACGTTAACCAATCATAACATGCCACGTGTCCCTTTAATTTGAAAATAGGGACTAAAAATGGAAACAAAATGTTTGTTGTCCTATATCCATAATCAATATTATTTTAAGTCCTAAAATTACATAATCTATTATCTTTATAAGGATAAAATTATCTTAAAATGATTGGTAGGGAATGTCTATGAGGTGGATGATAATTTATTTGATATTTTATTTTATTTCTTTTGGTTAGGTTATTAAGACTTTATTTGAATTGATATCTTAGTAATTATTATTTAATATTTATTTTGAGCAATTATCTTATAGTAGGATTATTATCCTAGAAACAATTCTATCAATTCAAATAAATAGATATCAATTCAAATACATGTCTTGGATATCAATTCCCACTAGGGGTGGCAATTCGTGTGCGTCGTGTCGTGTTCGGGTCGTGTCATGTCGGGTTCGTGTTAAGTATTAGTCAACCCTAACCCGACCCATTTAACTAATCGTGTCAGATGAGCAAACACTAACCCGACCTATTTATTATCGTGTCGTGTTCGGGTTGACCCGCATAACCCATTAAGTAAAATATAAAATAATTTTTTTCTTCTCTCTTAACCAATCATAGCACTCATACGCCTACAATAACTTAATTTAATTAATTTCAAATTCTTGCAACACATAAATAATTTATCATCCGAGTTCGTGTCGGGTATCGTGTCGTGTCAAAAATTGCCACCCCACCCCACCCCTGCCCCCCTCCACCACCACACACCACCACACACACACACACACACCCCACCCCACCCCCTCCCCCACCACACACCACCACACACACACACACACCCCACCCCTAACCACCCCCTGCCCCACCCCTCCACCACCACCTCCCCCACCACACACCACCACACACACACACACACACCCCACCCCACCCCACCCCACCCCCTCCCCCACCACACACCACCACACACACACACACACACCACCCCTAACCACCCCCTGCCCCACCCCTCCACCACCCCCTCCCCCACCACACACCACCACACACACACACACAAACCCCACCCCACCCCACACCACCCCCTCCCCCACCACACACCACCACACACACACACACACACACACACCCCACCCCACCCTCCACCACCCCCTCCCCCACCCTGTCCCACCCCCTGCCCCCCTCCACCGTCCCCACCCCCTCCCCCACCCTGCCCCACCCCGCCCCACCCCCCACCCCCTGCCCCCCTCCACGCACACACATACACACATATATATATACACATACACACAAATATACACACAAATATATATATAAATGAAAGAGAGAGAGAGAGAGAGAGAGAGAGAGAGAAAATGGACCTGAAAGTAGAGAGAGAGAGAGAGAGAACAGCGTCGAGAGAGAGAGAGAGAGAGAGAGAGAGAAATGGAGGGAACGGCGCGGGAGGGAAAAAAGAAGGGGGATAGGGTTTTTGCTGCGAATATTGTCACGGTCGTGTCAAGGTCTTTGACCGTGACAAGAATTTAAATAATTGTCACGGTCAATGACCGTGACAAGACCGTGACAAATTGAATTGTCACGGGCTTGTCACGGTCAATGACCGTGACAATTCGTTGTCACGGTCGTGTCAAGGTCAATGACCGTGACATAAAACGCGTGTTTTTGGACGGCTGAAAGGTGACAATTTGCCCATTTTGGTGTAGTGTCTCTGGTTCACTGTTACATAGCGAATTGGTCCAGTAGGTAGGCGGACCGGTCCTGGGACGGATCGATTCGTTTAATATGGGCGGACCGGTCCGGCTTACCAGAAAATAAAAAATATTTTAAAAGCCTCATTTTACTTGAAAAAACTTACTTCTTATTTTTTTTTTTAAAAACATTTTATGAAAATTTCCCAATACTAAGTATGAGCTTTAAGGATCTTAAAAACAAAACTTTACTAAGTTCATTCTCGCAGAGGCTATGATGTTGAAGACGCTTTGATATTCGGATCCGTTGATGTAGATGCGATCTTGAGTTTCTTCAACGGTGTAACGGCGTACGACATACAAATTGATAATGGACAAAAATGTCCTTACATATTTTAAAGATCCTCCTAAGAAAGAGAGTGAGAGATTCTTTGAGTGCGATGGTAGAGGTCATAGAGCTTTTGAGTGTGCTACTAGGCTGAACAGAGAAAAGGGCAAAGCTATCCTTAATGCTACCCTTAGTGACGACAGTGAGGTCGAGTCGGTGGACTCTAAAGACGAGTCACAGCATGAGTGTAACTTCACCACATTCATGGCTAGTCATGTGAGTACTACTAGTGCTCCTCACGATGATGAGGATGATGATTCACAGGGACACCTCGACAGTGAGAGCGATGTGAGTGAGGGAGAGGATGATGCAAGTGAGAGAGAGAGTAATCTTCAATGCACCTACACTGAGTTATATAATTAGTCATTTAAAACCAAAAAGCATAACAAAGCGTTAGTTCTTAGGATCACCGTGTTAGAGGAAGATTTAGAATAAGAGAGAGAGAGAGTCCTCCACCTACACTACCTTGAGAGAGAGAGAGTCTGCCTGTGTGGAGAAAGAAAGTTTCTTTAAAAAGAGAGAGAGACTATTTGGAGAGAGAGAGTGGTTTTGAGAAAGAGAAGGGGGATTTGACTAAACAAGTGGCTAGTCTTACGAGTGAACTCCATTCCTCCCTGGAGACTCGAAAGAAACTAGAAGCCCTTGTTTCCCAGCTTACTCATGATCTTGAGAGAGCACGAGAACTCAAGGTACAAATCGAGGATAGATTTGGAAAGATGCTCCTCGGCCCGGCTTTAGGTTTTGGTGATAGGCAGGGAATAGGTTATGATGGTGCCTCCATGTCCCAAATTGCACACGGACCAGTTCCTGAGTTTATTATGACTCCATATGGCCATTGTAAAAAACCATGAAGGAGAGTTCGACCAAGAAAAGAAAACCCAGGTCCGCCTAAAACCGCGTTCTTCTGTACGTACTGCAAAAGAAAAAGCCAACTCAGGGAGTTTTTCTATAGTTTGGATCGGACACGACGTACTATTGCTCCACCACATTGTACTGATAATTTTGCTAGTCTGAGAGAGCATGTTGAGTTTTTATCTGTCACATCACAGAGCTTGATGGAGGAGTTTCGATGGATGTCTTTGCCGTCAGTGAATGCTTCTCGCATCCCGGCTAAAACAAACAACAACAAGGGTAAACAAAAGGTTACCACTTCTTGGGTGACTAAGAAAGATAAAAAGGCTCTTATTGTTCATGTCGCTCTCAAAGCACATAATACCTCACAGTGGTATTTTGATAGTGGGTGCTCCAGATATATGACAGGTGATGTCTCATTTTTTACCTACCTAGAGGAGTATAAGGAAGGTAGAGTCACCTTTGGATACAGGAGCAAGTCTAGCATCGTAGGATGAGGTACAGTAGAGTTACTAGGATTTCCTAGGATAGAGAATGTTTTATATGTCAAAGGTTTGAAAGCAAACCTTCTCAGCATTAGCCAGCTGTCCGACGCTGACTGCACCATAAAGTTTGATCGGGACGCATGTAATGTCTATAATCAAGCCAGTAAACTTTTAGTGCGAGGGGTGAGGACCGAGGATAATTGTTATGGGACTGTGCCCACATCCTCACTTGTCTGCAATAGCACCATAATCACTCCTATGGATCTGTGGCACTAACGTCTAGGTCATGTGAACGTTAGAGATTTGACTCGCTTAGCTAAAAAGGACCTAGTACATGGCTTACCATCACTTAGAAAGCTGACTTCCATGATTTGTGGACCCTACCAATTAGGAAAGCAAATTCGTAGCCCCCCATAGGAAGTTGCATTCCATTACCACCTCCCGTGTGCTTGATTTGATTCACATAGATCTTATGGGTCCTACTCTTACTGAGAGTCTGGGTGGTAAGAGGTACATCCTCATGATGGTGGATGATTTCTCTAGATATTCGATTGTAGGTTTTTTGAGAGAGAAATCCGATGTTATAGAGTTTTTAATGACTAAGTGTCATGTCCTGCAAAATCAACACGGAGTCACTATTAATAGGATACGTAGTGACAACGGCACAAAATTTAAGGAAGTAAAGGTAGATCTTTACTGTGATAGCCTTCGGATCAAACATGAGTTTTCTGCTGTGAAGACTCCTCAGCAAAATGGGATTGTTGAGAGAAAGAATAGGACGATCCAGAAAATGGCAAGATCTATGCTTTTAGGTCGTAATGTTTCCAGGAGATTTTGGGCATAGGCAGTGTCTACTACATGCCACACGGTGAATAGGGTTTACCTGTGTCCACACACTCTTAAGACACCTTATGAATTGTGGACTGGCAAGAAACCCAACCTTGCATATTTTTGTGTCTTTGGGAGTAAATGCTACATCCTACGAGATAGAGAGCAATTAGGAAAGTTTGACTCTCGAAGCGACGAGGGAATATTGCTAGGATATTCATCAAATAGTAGAGCATACCAGATTTTTAACCTAAAGAGCTCTAAGGTTATGGAGTCAATAAACGTCACTGTGCAAGATGACGACCCTTTGATGTTTATTAATTATATCTTTCAGTGTGAGGATGAGGCTTTTCTGGCAGCGATTTACTTGTCCCTTACTCACACCCTGTGGACCCTACTCCTGTGTTAGGGGGCACACCTCCTTGGATTCACAAGAGTCATGATCCCTATGTCATTGTTGACGATCCCACTTTAGGGGTCAAGACTCATACTCAGTTAGAGAACGTTGTTATCCATCTTTACTACACGCCCAAAGTCGAGCCCAAGAATCACAAAGAAGCACTCAAGGATGAACACTGGATATCTTTTATGCAAGATGTGTTGCTTCAGTTTAAAAAGAACAATGTGTGGGAACTTGTCCCCCGACCTAGTGAGACTAATGTGATTGGTACCAGGTGGATTTTAAAAAATAAAATGGATGAAAATGGTACCATAATTAGAAATAAGGCTAGGTTAGTCGCTCAAGGCTACACACAGATAGAGGGTATAGACTTTGGGGAGACATTTGCTCCTATTGCGAGGCTTGAGTCCGTCCGCTTACTACTCGCCATCGTATGTCATCCATATTTCAAGTTATATCTGGTGGATGTCAATAGTTACTTTCTAAATGGCATTCTATAGGAAGAGGTTTACGTGGAATAACCAAAAGGGTTTGAAGACCCTAAGTACCCGGAGCACGTCTATTATATGAGAAAAGCCTTGTATGGTTTGAAGCAAGCACCCCGTGCTTGGTACGAGAGGCTTACTTCCTATCTCTTAGCCTATGGCTTCAAGAGAGGGGGAGTGGATATGACGTTGTTCGTCGGGAGAGATGACGGTGCTATTTTGGTCACCTAAGTCTATGTGGACGACATAGTATTTGGATCCACGTGCTCCCAGCATGCTCACCACTTTCAGGAGGAGATGAAAAGTGAGTTTGAGATGAGCATGGTAGGTGATCTTACTTTCTTCCTTGGTCTCCAGGTTCGTCAGCTAGAGGATGGGATGTTCATATCCCAATCTAAGTATGCTAGAGACCTAGTGAAGAAATTTGGTTTAGAGTCCGCTAAGCATGCACGTACACCTATGAGTACTTCTATCAAGCTTTGTAAGGACACTTCAGGCAAGGACGTAGAGCAAACCTTGTATCGGAGTATGATCGGTAGTCTTCTCTACTTGACTGCTAGTCATCCAGACATAGCCTTTAGTGTTCGAGTCTGTGCGCGATATCAGGTGTCCTCGAAAGAGTCACACTTACTTGCTCTAAAACGTATTATCAAATACGTGAGTGGGACTCTCTCATACGGTATTTGGTATTCTTTTGATACTGATGATCGTTTGTCCGCTTATTCGGATGCCAATTGGGCCGGGGATGTAGATGGTTGTAGGAGCACTTCTGGTGGGTGTTTCTATTTTGGTTCTGCTCTTATCTCCTGGTTGAGCAAGAAGCAAAACTCCATCTCTTTGTCCACTGCGGAGGCAGAGTACATCACCGCCGGGAGTAGTTGCAAGCAACTCTTGTGGATGAAGCAAATGCTGAAGGATTATGGGATTTCACAAGACACCATGACCATTTCCTGTGAAAACACGAGCAAGATACACATATCCCGCAATCCAGTCCAGCATTCGCGCACAAAGCACATCATGATACGCGAGCACTTTATACGTCAGTTTGTTAAGGAGAAAGTCGTATCCCTGAGTTTCGTACTTACCGACCTTCAATTATCCGATATATTCATGAAACCTTTATATGCCCTTAGATTTGAGAGTCTTAGGAAGTCTTTGGGGATTTGCACAATTGACTGAGGGGTTGGTTCATATCTAGGATAGGGTGCATTGTCATGTTCATATCATATGATTCATATTCCTAGGTTGTATCATTTGTATTATTTTTTTTGTTTTTCCTATTTTTTTGAAAAATCCAAAAAAAATTTCTTTTTATAAAAATTTTAAAAAAGAACAAAAAGATTTTTGTATTTGCACCTTTTGTGGATGAGCATTTAAGATAGCCGAGTCACAAATTTCATTCCATTTATCCACGTGACTGTTTGATAGTGATTTGAGACGCTACATCATTGCATCCATGTGCTTTACATTGTTTGGAGTCTTTGAGATGTGATTAGCGATATCTTTCTACATGTTTGGCTCCTTATCTCCTTTATTGCACACATTCACGGGTTTATTTGATTATTGTTCTTGTCCATCACATATTGGCTTGCATGTTTCCATCTCAATTATGTCTATACTACGAACCATATGCGATAAAACCTGACAAGATTGGAATGCATGTACAAAACCGCTTGGTGAGATTGTGTTTGTTTTAAAAAATGGTGAAGGGCTACGAAAGGTTCTTATCTAGCCTTTGCGATTAAGCCACCGTTAAATCCGACCTAAAAAATTGACGAATTTTATTATCCGGGATCCAAGAGGTTAAAAGAGCCAAAAAAAAGTAAGGCCATAAAAAGCAATACATGCCAAATATGGGCCATTTAGGTTTCACCATAAATTCTCCAAAGTTTGAGAATTTAGAACATCTCTATTCAAAATATAAATCTGAGGGAGTTTGGTTGGAGAATTAAAAAATGTTTGCACTTCCTTGAAAGTCCTGAAAAGCATTAAATCGTCTTGGACGTTATTGGTGTAGAAATAATTTTGAGCTTTGATGTGTTGATTTGATTGAGTCAATGTCTCATATTTACATCTTTTTTTACACCTAAGGAAGATGTTGAGTGCATTCGTTAGGAGTATCCGATATTCATCGTGCACATATGTCATGTTTGTATGCATTGATTTTCCTATCGAATTTGTTCACACCCCTACATTTACGCTATCATCGACTTGGTTATTTTTGTGTTTGTTCATGGTGTGATTCCTTGTTGTATATTTTGTGTGAAAAATGTTGAAAAATTCAAAAATATATTATTTTTACCATGTGGCATTTTCCATATTTATGCTTCTCATATCTGTCTATTTTGGAACAACATAAAAAGGGGGAGATTGAATTATGGGAGAGATTTGTTTGGTTGATTTATCATGATTTGCTTCAGCTTAATTGATCTTTGATTTTAGCATATCATTATATTTCAAACTATTACTTATCACGGGTATATGCTTTATCTCACGTGTGTAGGTACAAAGTTAATTTATTGGATTACACACCCTGATGAGAAAAGCTTTGGGAGTTTCTGAAGAGCTGAAGATTTAAAAATGCTGAAATTTGATTGAAGACATGTCATGTAGTATTCTCACTTTGAGGGTTTAATGGGGATATTATATTGTATGTCATTTTTTTTAGGGAGATTGCATAATTCGAATTTTTATGTATGTATAAGCATAGACATAGGGGGAGATTTGTAAGGACATAATTTTATAAATGTTCGGGGTAGAATCTAGAAATTTTCTGTTTGTCCAAGATCATACTTTGTATGTCTGATACCGCTATATTCGTCACGTCATCGCGATCATCCACGACGGCCTTTATCCGAATCCAATGCATCCATCATCTTCACATGCATCATGCTACATGCTACATGAGACGTGCTACTCAGCTCATTCCCACTACTCCACTACGCAATATCGATAAAATGGTTTATTGGAGTATTAACATTTGCATAAATATTTGGGAAATTTTTCATAAAATATTTTTTCGAAGTCTAATGTATTTTTATAAAAAACGGAAATTTTTCTAAGTGTAGAAGCGGAGTGCCTCGATCGAAGAGCTCGTTCAAGCGACATTGCACTTTCGTTCGAACGAGATAGGAATGTCGCACGATCACGTTCGAACGACATTTGTCCTTCGTTCGAGCGACATGTCATCTCGTTCGAATGATCCAACGCCTCAATTTTCGTATAAATATATGTTCACCTTCTACACGTTTTTTTAAGTCCTTATGCAAACACGAACTCTGCGAAAACAACCCAAAATCAAACTTCACCTTTTAAGTTTTTCTTAAGCCTTTTTATTCACATAATTACTTCCATTTATATATGTGAATTGTTAAATCTCCAAGAAGATCATTTACTCATCTGGAGTATCTTTGTGGAGAAGCCGTATCTCTTCTTCATTGCTGCCCTCCTTGAAAGGGAAAGTTCCAGCCGATGACATCGAAACCGACACCCGAGGGTATTTCTTTGTCACACTTATTTTCATTGTAATCCGTATAACCGTATTTACAAAATTATAGTGAAAATAAAAGGTTTTGCCCCTTTGGGGGATTTTTCCTCACATGTGTGTGTTTGAATGTTCTTGCTTGATTTTATCATCTTTAATCACACCTAGATGCATGTTTAGGACTTAATTGATAAAAACTGAGTTTAATTAAATAATTTCTTTATTTGAACACAAGCACACTCTTTCACCTACAATCGGATACAATATCCTCATTGAGACCTCGCATAGATTTTCCTTCACAAGTTCATGCAAGTTCCCATACTTTGGACAACAGAGATCCACATACCGTTTTTTTTTTCATTATAAATAATTTCCAACCTATGTCTCATTTGGTTCAAGTTTAAATATTTTTCAACTTGGTTAAAATAAAATGGTGAAAATTATTTTCACCTATTTGGAATTTTGTTCACTATTGTTGTACAAAATCGCATGATAATTACAGACGCACACTTATTTACAATTTTAAACAAATAAAAGTTCAACTCCACATAGGTAGAAATACTCTCATCATTTTAATTATCATTCAAATGGAAGATATTTCACCCTAAACTAAAGGGGGGCTTATGAAATATTGGATACCAACTTAAGTACCTTAGTGTAGCTCCAAATCTGCTTGCTTTGTGATTCCAAAGGGGATCCTAGGCATGAATTTTTAAGCTCACAATTTGCTGAATGGATATCACATTGATTGATGTTTGATGATTCATAATGCCTATTGGATTCAGCATCTAAAGATGCAGCTGACTGATCATTCAAACTTATTTACCAATGGCAGAAAGATTTGGCATTGGTGAAAGTAAAACTGGAGTTCGTGTCCTCTTATTCTTTTGTTGAGGTTGTGTGTTTGAGGAGTTGCTGCCACAAGAGGCTTTAATTCCCACAATGAAACCCTCTCTGGACGTAAAATTGATGAAGGTTTCTCCTATTGAACATGGACATGGATGACAACAGAGGCACAACTTCAGATGTGAAATAACTTAACAAAAATGTAAAAAAGTAAATTGCCATAAAAACTATGTAATTTATGCCAGAAACCCTATCAATATTATGTGAAGCTTATCACTAGAAATTCAAACTCACATGAAAAATACAGTCATAAAGTGAGTATAAGTGACCTTTAATGCATGGGACTATGTTGAATGCAACATAGGAAAATGAAACTAGAGATGGACGATCCCACAACAGAGCTTTGAATGTAATACATTCACCTTTAAGGATCTCCATTCAGAACAAGCCATCTTGATGGTGTATTATTATCTCCAACCCGAACAATTGTTCCACTGAACCTGTATAAACAAGTAAAATATAAAGTTAATAACTACTTCCATCTCCTAACCAACAAATTGATGGACAATCTGCATAAAATACCTTCTTTTAAGGAATTCCTCGCCTTCAAATTTCATCTTAAACCTTATCCCAACATATAGCTTCTGACTTTGAACTTCAAGGTATTTGTTAAGACTTACAATGAAATCGGATCGAATTATCATGCATAAAAATTTCCCGTGTTTGATAAGTGGAAAATAGGATAAGAAACTTTAAGGATTGGTGATAAGCTTTACTTGGGAAAACTACATAGGATATAATGTGTAAATAAATAATCCATACATATGGTTAATTTGTGCATAAACGAGCTTAGATATTTCATTTCCACCCTCAAAACATTAACATGCAATAAAACAAGGAAATTCAGCCCTTCTTTGTGCAATAAAAGACATTTAACTCATTTCCCAAAGAAAATAGAGAATATTTGAGAACAAAATAAAAATCTAATACACATAAGAATGGTGTAAAAACTATGTCAACACAAGGTATCTACTTGGGGTTAGTGTACTAGATGATGAAAAAAAGAAAACACTCACCTGGTACTTCTCACATTCTACTTTGAAGCATCAACAATTGTTCGCATATGATGGCTATACTTTGATACTTTGGCAATTATTGTTTATTCTTCCTCACTCTTTTTGTCATGTACTAAATTAATTCGAATTTTATTTTATAAGTACGAAACAATTGACATGTTTATGGACAATAAGTTATGTATAATTATCCACTCATAATGTGTTTGATCACCAACTAAAATTGTCACTAAATTATCACAAAATTTGTGCATCACAAGCAAATAGATAAGTTGGCATCGTCAACGGACTTCCCAACAGGTGTGTTACTCTTTGTTTCTCGATTTATGTTCTCATCTTAATTTATTGATTTAACTCTGAAACTTTCTATACTCTAGAGAGTACTACACTGAAGACAAACCATCAACAACCACATTTACGGTTGCCTCAAAACTTTTTGTCATGTGTGCATAATTACTTTATTATGACAATTTTCCAAGACGATTTGGGTGTATTATCGATGATGGTTGAAACAAGAAAGGAAAAGTGTCCCTTACTACCTTAGGATTTGAATTTTGTCTAGAAGATGTATGCATAATTACTTTATTATGACAATTTTCCATGATGATTTGGGCGTAGTATTGATGACGGTTGAAATAGATGAATATAGGATGAGATACAATGCACCTTATGTAAACCATTTTTTAGTTTGTCAATGAAATATCTAGAAAGCTATTAGGGAAGACATAGGCCATCAAGATCAAAGGGAAAATAAAAGATATGTTCACTCTGTATAATTAATACTTTTGACAATCAATAGAGTTTCAGTAATCACCACACTACTAAAGAGGTGATTAAGTACTAAAATGTGGATATGTGCTAGAAAATTATATTAACATCCTTATTATACCTTGAATTTTGACATTGTAAAGTTACATTACCAAGAACTCTTAACAAACCCAAACCCAAACCAACCAAAAAGTAAGAAAGAAGCAAAGTGATTACCTGTGTAGAATACTTGACCTGGTGGTGCAGAGCCCCTGCATCACTGATTGCCCGTGTATCAAATGAAAAAGAAATAGTTACATCAAGGTGAAACCTCATAAGCTCAATCAAACAAAATTGATCTCCCATTTTGTATTCTAACATTTTAGTTCACATTGCTTCATATTGTTTGAGTTTTTTAAGTTTTAAACATATATATTTTTGTACTCGTTTTGAACTGACCTAACATAATTATGAAATGTTTCCATCGATTAGGCTCATGGATTGAGCAAAAAAGGCAAATCAAAGCTTGTATAATAAGTGTTAACTTCTAGACAAGTTATCACAAACACAAAATGGCACTCTAAACACATTAACATATTGAGTGATATTACCATTTTCAGTAATGTTTACACGTAAATATATAAATTTTCTATTGCAGGCCACTAATAAAAAAATAATAACACAAAGGCGTTATATAATTTTTGCAAAAATACAATGCATTGTCTAAATTTATTCAAGGCTTACTAAGAAAGAGTAACAAAAGATAAGACTTTTTAAAATGTAACCACAATCCAAACCCAAAAATTCTCATATTAAACACAGTCTCTCAATCTAGATAGTGATGGACCTTTATTCTGGCTCAAAATGAGTGTACAACACAATAAAATATTTTAAAACTAAATAATATCATCTTATGACTATTGGAAAGTGTGCATGCTTGTGGTGGATTGACCATGCAAAATACGTTATTTATGCCTCTATATCGACGTTTATGGCACAGATCATCCTAATAATCATCCCTACTTAGGCTCGTACCAATGAATGCTACAAGAAATACATATATTAAGTTATGTTGGGCATTTTTTTCTTATGCTAAATAAACAGAATGAAAATTATGCTACTGCCATCACTTCATGCTTAAGGAGTAAGTAAAACCTCGAAAGAACAATTAATAATAGTCAGTGCATTGACAGTAGTTATAAACTTAAACAGGACAATTGCAATTTCTATCAACTCATTTTTATATATGAACAAATATACATAAAATGAACTATCATTTATGAATCAAATAGAAAGAGAAACCATAGGTCTTGATGTCATTGATTCCAAACTTAATAAAGTTGCCCCCACTATAATTTTCAATATGGTTTTCTTTAAGAATAAATCTATAGATGCATAATGTAAGCCATTCAATCATATTTTCTAACATAGTCATGAAACTTGATATCAAAATGTCAGAAAAGCCAAATTACTAGACTGTTTCATTCAGAAGAAAACTAATAAGGCACATAAAATATGTAAATTCAAAATAAATAAAGAACTAGAAAGAGAGATAGATATGCACATATTGAGAGAATGCCAAATATTTTTGACATATTGTAGTATTGGTGTCACCGAAAGTGATGAACGAGTGGGAAATTCTGAAAGGGTGGACAATTCTCTAGTTGAGAAAAATGGATTTATACTCCATCCATCCCAAATTAATAGTCGTGGTTTCCTTGTTAGGCCATCCCAAATTAATAGTCATGCTTCCAGAATAGTAAATAAAAGTATATGATCTTACAAAGTTACCCCTCCCAACCATAAGAGAGAAACTTGCACCGATTCGTGCATTCCTTTCAAAGGTATTCATCATTTTTATAAGGATAAATTTCAAAAGTAATTTTTTTAAAATTCTGACTTTCAAATGGTGACTATTATTTTGCGACGAATGGAGTACAATGAATCTTGCCAAATATAAGAAAAAAGGCGAACACGTAAATTAAGATAAACAAAAATTTGACCTAATAAACTTTTTAATAATATAACAATCCCAACAATAAATGCCTAATGTTATAGGAAATGGATTGAATTGAGCAGGGCAAAAGAAGTAATAAGAGAAACTTAAAGTAACAAAAGTGATGCATTTTAGTACTTGTTGAGGGAGAGAATGGTGGTGGTAGTTCCCGAAATTCACTTTCAAAATTGCTTAAACGCCACTGTCAAATCTGCTCCCTCTCTCCCAAATTAATAGTCCATATCTTTATTTTTTATAGAATAAGGATACACTCGATCAACTAGAAATATTGACTATACTACACCATCGTGGAACTTGATTTGTTGATTATACCCAAAAAGGAAAAGTGGACCCTTAATTTAGGATAACCCAAAAAATTAATAGTGGACTCTTAATTTAAGACGAATGAAGTATAACGTAACCAAGATCCACTACATCAAACCCAAGTGAACCCCAAACATTCCACATAGTGATTACAAAAAATAGATATAACCCATAAATAAAACACTATAAAAACTACCATCATTAAAACACTACATAAAAACAATGCGCCTATGGATTAACAGTTGTAGGCAACTCTATTTAAATAAATTTGGTCCCTTAATTATCCTAATTTTATATAAGTAAATCCCTATCTAAACAACACCTGATTCAGGGCATATTGAGAAAATATAAGATAATAATTAAACACAAAACCTTAGGACAAATGCAAAATATTAGCAACATGGATTTGGGGGGGGGGGGGGGGGGGGGGGGGACGTGTGGAGAGAGAGAGAGAGAGAGAACACTTACAGTTGATAGATTAAGAAGTTGCAGTCGTTGTCGCCATAGCCGCAGTCGACGCTGGATATACTAGTAATGACTTGGAAAATTCATGAGTTACGAATATATTTTGGTAAAGACGAAAATGAAAAATGTGTGTGAAGTGAAAACCTTGACACTACAAAAAAAGGGGGGGGGGGGGGGGATCCCCACTTCTATTTTCACAAGTGAAAAAAATAGAAGAATGTAAAATAGGTCATTTTCTAACAAATATTAGATTTTGTAACCTGCGGAGTCCGTTAGTACTTTTTGATGGATTATAACCATTAGAAATAGAATATTTCGTACGTTAGAAAATACCATTTTTGGTGTAGTGATTCTTGAAAACAAGAATCTTGAAAACTATCGTCGCATTTACTATCAAAATCATTATTATAAGAATTTAAAAGCTATTGAAATTAGTTTCACCATTTTATTATAATGACTTTCTAGCCCTCTATCGGAAAGACCATTCTAACATTATCTATAACTTGAGTTTTATAATACACACCTATAGTCATTTTAGATGTATCAAGTTTTTTACTTTGAAAGTATTCTCCAAAAGCCATAGGTTCAAGGAGATTTTGAGAATTATCGTTACGATTACCGAAAATATTGAAATAAGACATGCTTACCTCAATAAGCTCAAGATGGCAAATTCCACAAAGTGATGTGCGGTCGATAAATTCGAGCATTTATTGGCCCTCAAATGTAGAAGTACTACAAAACTAGTTAAAAAATAATACATATAAAAAGAAAAATATTACAAAATAATGAATCAATTAAATTCGAAAACAAACAATTCCCCGACAACGACAACATTTTGATAGGCAGGGGAAATCAACCATTTGTATTACTACGCCTCTCACTGTTTTCGGCTCCGACCTCTATGAAAAAACCTAAACTTTAAGTACATTCCTTACGGGAATATAGCGGCTAGTCTGGGTAGCGAATCCATAGGGAATTTTGCTAGATATTAATTGATTTATTACTTCTCAATAAAAGTGTAAAAGATGAAAAGGTTAACCAAATTTCAACCTAGGCATGTATTGAAACTAAGATTAATAAAATGACTAAACACTATAGATTGAGAATAATATCACTCACCTTTGGTTAATTAGTATAAATGGTTACTGGGAAGAAAAACTTATCAAGATTAAATGTCATTTTCACCATTAATAAAATCTAGAGTTATCACCCCTAAATTCTCATTAATTTTAGCATCAACAAATATCCCCAAGATTAAATATGCAAGGTCATAAATACAGTGCATACATGATATACACCGTTACATATCCTAGGCATAAAATCAGGAACCACCTAACCCATTTAAACTAGTCTAATCCATCACCAAAACAAAGCAGTCATTTAATCCAAGGTGAGTTCAATCATCTCAATCTATATTAATCTAGCTAGAAAGCATTTTAAATAACATGAAATTAAAGGAAAATAATAAACAAGCAAGAAAACTAATTATAGAAGTGAGAAAACTAATTAGCAAAGAAAGAAATGGTAAAAGAAGATTTAATTTAGGAAAAAGAAGGTGGATAGTAACTTACACATTAAAGAAATGGCAAACCCTAATATAGGGAATGAGAAGCTCCCAAAATCCTCTCAAACCCTAACAAACTACTAAAAACAAGATAATAACTAATAAAAACCAACTTTCATATATATATATATATATATATATATATATATATATATATATATATATATATATATATATATATATATATATATATATATATATATATAGGCATAGGCTCAAGTGAGGTCCTTAAATGAGGTCCTTATGTGAGGTCCATAATAAGACAAAAGTAAGACCTTTAGTAATATTCTACTTTAGACCCCAATACCTTTAGATAACAATTTTACATTTTAAGCTTTAAGACTTTAGAAACAAGAAACTCACCGAATTCCGACCAAACCCCAATTCTGGTATCAGAGCCATAAGACGTTCCTTTTAGACTAGAAGTAAAAAGACTTTAATGCCCTTGGGATTTATCTCCCGCATTTACTAAGATATTTTTGGATCCAACCCAAACTACCAACCTATACCCATCAATGATTTAGACTCAGAAGGTTGTTTAACCACACACATAGACGGTTGTTCACACACTGAACACATCCCAACTAAACACGCAGATAGTAGACAAGTCACTGCTAGTGCTATTAATAGCATAATAGACCAAAATAAGTGTATACTCCTTATATTAAGACAATTAATAAAAGACACTCAAACTTTAGAAATAGAGATAAAAAAATATCTCTAAAAGATTATTAGACATAGATAATCAAATCCCAATAGACTTAGTACACGTGTTACAAGAAATAAATATTAAGACTAATCATACAGAAGTCCTTAACAAAGACATTTTAGAAATTAAGACTTTAATTAAAAATCAAGATAGTGAGTTAATTAAACTTACTAAAGAACAAGTTAAGCTTATCCCTAGACTAGATAGTTATCTTCCTAATGGAGATAGTTAGATCAAACTGTAATGAGGAACCTAGAGACCTCTCCATTCAGACTGTATTAGAATTTTATCAAAGAATTTTAGAAAAGATAAATGATGATAGATTTTATTATAAGATAAATGAAAATGAGATTGCCAACGCGGCTAAGGCAACTAGACTTATATTAGAAAGATTAAATTTAATTTCCACATCTATAGCAGCTACCCAAGACTATAACAGTAGCTTTGTTAAAGACTTACATTTAGACTTAAAGGCTAAGACAGAAGGATTAACCACCTTCTATACTGACTTTGTTAAATTCCAAAAAAATTTAGCAAATTACCTTAATAATAGGGAAAACCATAACCTATCCAAAATGGATAGAATTATTAATGAACTTAGACTAGACATGGCCCAAGTAAAAGAAAAATACAGAGAAATTATAAACGGAATTAAGGCCGTATATAATAAACCATCCCAAGGAGAAATAAACTCTCCTTTTATTCTAACTCGGTTAGATAAAATTGAAAAGACTGTAGAAGCCATAGAAGTTAGATCTATACAACAACAAGAAAAAGATAATGAAGTAAAAGAATATATTACCAATATTGTTAAAACTATTGTTAATTCTCTAGCTAGACATAGTGAAGAAACTTCTGAGAAGACTAAAAAAGAGAATGAGAATTTTAAAGAAGAAATCCTTAATCAGATAAAAAGACAAAAAAGATTATTCAGACTTCTTGGAAAGAATTGAAAAAAGACTTAAACAAAAACAGGCAAACACCTGTAAATTTAGAGAAACCCCTCCCATAGAAACTAGAGAAAAGAATACCATAGGTAGACGAGTCATAAATGACGAATTAGATAAGACGAGCAAAATAGTTAGCTCTATCCCAAATATTGGACAGAGTAATCATATGCTCCAAAGACTTAAGGATTCATCCTCCAATGTTAGGACATGGTGGAAAGAGAGAAATTTCACCAATCCTCTCCAATGAAAAGAGTGGGGTGAAGTTGACTGGAAGATTATTGAAGATTCCAATCATAATGGACAACTTCCAGCCGTTAGATACATAGACTTGTTTAAAGAAGGTGCCACTCCTAAGACTCCTAATTATAACATGACTTACCATTGTAGGAATCATGTGTTAGACAAATCCTATACTGAGCTTCAAGTATTTGACTCAGAATGGCTTAGATCTAGAGGAACTAATAGGAAGTTACAATTTCTAACCTTTGGACTCTTTCAAGCAAGAATCCAAGGATTACATAGACCTCAGAATAATATCAACATATTATGTTGTTTAGTAGACAAAAGATGGAAGGATTTTGAGAAAAGCCTTATTGGAATAGCCCAATTAGAAATGTCAGACAACATAGGATACTTTAATGTCATTCCGGCATTTACAGTAATCGTAGACACAACTGTGACACCCCGACTAATTAAATACCGGGTAGCTACTCCTTTATTAAATTAATTCAAAATGCCAAGTTGGTTCAGTTAATAGCATCACTGTCGAAAACATTTAATGATTACTAACCACCTAGTATTTAAAAAGTAAGTTGTCAACACGCAATAAAAGAATTATGAAAGAATAACATAACCATTCACCATAAAGAAGCAATAGAATAACCAACAAATAATAATAAGTCTGGAGGAAATACTCCTCACAACAATCCCACAACTGAAATAAATAGAACAGTGTACCCTCAATTAATTACATGCCAAAATCTGAATAACTGAAATATGAAATGTCTCTAATAGAAATGGGCGACATGCCCTACAAATGATGAAAACTTAATAGAGTCAAGACAAAAGAAGCGTCTACTAGCAAGGCCCTGTAACTTCCACAAACAGCTACAGCTCGTCACCTGAATGGAAATCCTATGCATGGTGTCCTTGTGGCTGGGCACCTAAAAGGTTTTTACAAAAAATAGATTTGAAAGCAAACGGGTCAGAGCCCGAAAGTGGAGAGTATTTTAAAAACAGCAAGTGCTTTAATAACATTAAAACAATGAATGCAAAATACATGTTAGGACGTGCTCTCACATGAAATACTCACCTCTCGACTACTTGTGCACTCCTAACGTACAATACCCATCTAAGTGGTATTCATATCCAACTAAACCGACATAAGTTTTAACCCATCTACTCGATTCACAATATGAATTCCCAATGATATCACTTGAATAGATAGCTTTGCTTAAACTTGGATTCTCAATTATTAACATTACCATTTACTGGAGGTTATCCCCCCTTTTTTTTCTCAAGGAGTTACTATAAATTATTCTCATAATATAACATGACAAGTCTGTTCATTTAACCGTATATCATTCACATCATAAATATACAATACAAGCACCCCGAGACTATGCTGCGGTGCACACATACTCTGCTATCCATCCCGGTACATCACGTACATAAGGATCACGCATTCCGAATCTCTCAGGAATCGTTCTCAGATAACAACAATCACAAACAATGGAGGCGAACACACTCACATCACATGGGTCACGCACATACCTACGCTCCCACGATCAGCAGTCTTATTAACTTCCCAATAAGTCCTTCTCTGACCTATGTCCTCGAGGTACCAATCTATATCCCCTCGTAGGCACACAAAGATTAGATGGCCCTAAGCGAACGTAAACCTCCCGTGATAGCAAGTATGGTACGTATGTCATACACATAAAATCATATACATATACTAAGCATGCACACATCTTAGTAATTACCATAATTTATTAGTGGTATACTTCTCGTTCTCATACCAACTTATAATTGTACACCTTTCATATGTTCGGTTCGTATGTATTTAAGTCATCAATTATTCTCACAGCGTGATTAGTCACTCTAATCCACAAATATTATTTGGTTCCAATCACACTTCTATATTTTTCTCCGCAATATATCCCAAATATCCGTTAATACAATATTTAAGCCGTCACTTGTTTTCACATCGTAATAGTCACTCACGTCCTAATCCACAATTATCATTTGATTCAAATCACACTTCTATGTTTTACCCCTCAATATATCCCAAATATCCCAACTATATCAAATAGTTAACAAGGGAAGGTTATCTCTACAATTAAATAGGGTTACGGGACACTAGAAATCAAATCAGGCCAAAAAGGCCAATCTGTCAACTCGTTAGAAGTCTCGTTCGAACGAGGTCATTCGAACGAGAGTTCGTTCGAACGAAATGGGAATCTAACGAGATCTCGTTCGAACGAAAGGCATCGAACGAACATCCAACTCGTTAGAAGGCAAACTTTCATCTCGTTAGAAGCTCGTTCGAACGAGCTCGTTTGAATGACCTGGGCAGGTCTTCTAACGAGGTGACAGTTTCGAACCCAGAATTTTCCTATCTCGTTTTTCTCAATTTTCTTCACCTCTAATCTCATCTAAAAGTCGTCCCAACAGTATTTTAAGGTTTCTAATCCTCACTAAACATCCGTAGGTCATAACTCAACATTTATATAGGGTCAAATCCTTCTAAACATCATCTAATTATCATAACTCCCCAATTTTTCCCAAATCTTATGAACATGAACCGTAGAAATTTAAAGTCATCAATTTCCATAAATAAATCCGTTTTTGTAACATAAAGATTAGTAATTCTTTTAGTCTAATCACTCAATAACAATTCTACATGCAAACCTATATCAATATCTGAATTTATAACTCCAATTTCATGGGTTTTTATAAATCTCCCAATACAATGCAAATATATCAATTTTCTAAGCATGGAAGAAGCATTCGCTTGAAATTAACGAAATTAAACCACTTGCCTTGGATTATTCTCTGTATTTGGTGTAGAATGATGAAGGTTGCACTCTCTCTTTTTCTCCCAAGGTTGAAGGTTGATGATGGAGGTTGTGTTTTCTCTTTGGAAACTCTCTCTAACTTCCTCCTCTAACTCCTGTTGCCCTCTAATCACTTAAGTGTTGGTAGTGGGTTAGTGGGTTATTAAATTCCCTATTTTTAATTCCCAAAATTCGTTGGTCATAGATCCCCAAATTTCAAAATTACCAAAATACCCTTTTTAGTTGTCGGTATGGCCCAATAATGCCCCGGGACCCAAACTAAACCCCCGGCTAGTGTTTTCTGACTATTTCGATCCTTCCGGACACGTTGGCGCACTCAAAATGACCATTCGGTTGATTAAAATAAAATTTTCTTTTTAATTTAAATAATTACATTCCTGACGTGACTGTCACGCACGTCCCAACAAAATTTCTCAAATTATCGTATTTCAGTCTCGCGACAATTTTAATATTTTCAATATTCATATACTACCATATATGCACATTATGATCAAATACCAACTCACATCTCGTTAGTATTTTATCCGGATTAATTCTCAATTAATTCACTTTTAATTCAATTAATCCCATAAATAAATATCCATAAAAGTACGGGGTATTACATACTTCCCCCCTAATAACAGAATTTCGTCCCGAAATTCGGATAAGTAAGGCACACCTGGAAAAATTAGGTATCCTCCAGTATTCAAAACAATTATAAAGAAAAGCCCAAATCACTAAAACCCTCGCTTCACAATAAGCTTGTTTAACATACTTGATACCTTATTAGAATAATCTTCGATAAATGCACCTCACGTTGTGCTCTTATTAAACCACATTCGAATAAAAATAGCCTATACATCATTAGCCGCATTATTTTTATTAGTATTGTGAGTCCGCACCTCACTACTAACTCCCGCGTTTATCAAAACTCCAAACTCCCATCCTGGGATGAATCAATAACACATCTGACTACGCTTGTCCATTCCTTGAAATATCCCGACGTTGTGACTTTTACATAAGGGGAAATCGCTTCAGCCGGTTGGTGTCACACAAACCTTTGTAAGCACCTTGTCCACAATAAAATAGATACGGGTGGTTTCACCCAGCTCTACTATTAGATAATATTTTCTTCCCATTACCACAATGTACCTTGCTTACTAGTTTCTCGATTTGGAAATAAAAATATCGAAATGAATTCAACATTCTTTTATACAGCCCACCAGTCGCCAATCACCTTGCGCCTACACCTCGGATCATAGGTGATACAGCCTAGTCCAAGTGAAACGTATTTCCTCTACTTCTTGTTACCCCACGTTAAAGGTGGATTTCGGGGATCCCATCCCAGTTCTAAATAGTACTACGTCGAACCACGTACCGGCGTGTTCAGTATCTAATAGTGTAAATCACCCCAAGTATATAACAATTTCTCTCCTTCTGGACAACATGTCCCACATAATCGAAGGAACTCATTACTTATCAATAAGTTGGCTACCTCTCAAGAAAATTCTCCAACTTGACCCTCCCATGCTTGGAATCGTCGTCTTGATACAAAATTATTTGGTTGATCATCTAACCCCAACTGTTCTACTACTTACTATACCTCTTTCAATGTCGATATTCACATTAAATTTTCCCCGTTAAATGATACTTAATGATCTTATTCTCCCGACGAATACCAAAAGTTTGGACCTTTACACTTTTCACCACTTTGTGCATATCTAGACTTTATACCTGATTGACATTCTCACTCTATTTACTCTTGAGTCACCCTCAACATTCGGTTGATCGAAAATCTACTCCAAATTGCTCATAATAATTTATTCGCCTTCTCAAGAGATATCCTTTTATTAAATGGCTTTCTCCAAGTTTGAACGTGCTACACTGACTACACATGATATTCACTTACACCTTTTCTTATGACGTTTAATCTCATAAGTAATAATCTCACCCGTCTATGTTCCCTCTTCCTTTGATTTACACTTTAGCAAATCAAGATGTCTACGCCCCTTACAACCCAACCATACGGTTTTTAAACATTATATACGCTTCATACAAATCCTAAACTCTTTATTGTCACTGTAAATACAACGGTGCTATACCACTTGGGCGTTCTCAATCGCTTCTGAATTAGAAATCCTAAATCCTCCTTATCCTCAATGCGTCCTTCAACACGCCGTGACAAAACCAACATTATTAATACTTATATCGTAATTTACTAACAACTGGCTCTAATGGCCGTACATCATAATTTACTCCTTGTAACTTCCCGTTATAACTACGTACTCCATAACTACAGAGGTATCCAAATCATGAACGAAGGGCCACACATTTCCTTACTACCAGCCTTACGTTAAGTTTCATGCGTGGGGTGTCTCACAAAGCGAAATCCAAACAAGGAACCCCCCGATACACTACTACCTAACATTGTTGGTCATCGGAATCCGTTAAGCCCTGTCCATAATATGTACCCCTACACTCTCGTCTTTTAACAACAAAGTTTCATCTCAGTTCGCAATTATACATAAACAAAGAACTCCTTCTGAAAGACACTTTTCTCTTTACAGTGATGGAAATCACATTTCATATACAACATGCGAGACATTTTGAGACCCTCAACTTCCCATCCCCAAACACACAACTATGAGTATAAACTTCCAAATCTCTAACGGGTGATAAAATAATGCACTTTTTTGTTACGACCTCTCTCTCGTTAATTATAAAAACCAACTAACTCTTTGTTGACTAGTAAATCAATTACATACGACTCATAATAATGAAATCCCTACGCATACTGGGATTAAATGTCCGAGACCATTATACTTTGAAATCACAACATATATATATATACATATATACAATAGTACAATTTTGAGCCCGGCCCTCTCACACATGGGGCCTCTCCAGAACCAAAATATTCTACCCCAAGGTAGTAACTTCGATAAACTTGTAATACCAACACACTATCGATACAATCATATATAAAAAATAATAATTAAGATCATATCATAATCGTATAACACATCACTAAAATGAGTAATTTCGATAAAGCATAAGCCGCTATTAATATACCCATTCATCCTCCGCGGATGACAATAAAAGTAACCCCCACACTATCAGCGAAAAAAAATGTTCACATAAACAAAATTGTCGATACTCACTAAACTCAACTCTCAAGCAAAAGTGACAATAACAACAATAACCATTGTAGTAACCTGTTTATATTACAACCAACATGCAACATCATCTGAGAATATAACTCCTACTTCCATCCTGATAATCGTCCTGGCTGCTCTAATGGTTTCTGGTCTTAACACGTGTCCGTACCACACCAAATATTTCAATAACTGTCGCCCTCGCCAGGCACAATACCTTGATCCCTACTCTTGTATTGGAAAAATTTTATAATGTACGGGTTTTCACTCCCACAAAGTACCTCTACACATACTCCACTTATTTCCGGTCACCCTGACCATGTTAAAGTGGTCCTTTCCTCGGACGTTGGTAGTCTCAGCTCTGAAGACTATCTCGATTGTTCCCTTAGCTTGATGTACCTAAGGAACACGCTACTAGTTTTCCACCTCTCTTACTGAAATTACCATCGCTCGGTAGTACTTTCGCTATCGAATTATTTTAACTGGTCCTCCGTTGGGTCTTCCCATTGTGGTGCTTCACCAACACTGTTTTCCCCCGTCTTACTTTATATAAAGACTTCGGTTCTTGTATCTCCCCACCCCGGGATGTTTACCTCCAAATTAACTCTATGCGACAATACCATTTGCTTTAACCGTCCAAGCAGAATTCTGCCAGAAGGACTAGCAATTCTTCTATATAAATTTTTTCCCTTTAATATCCCCTTCTCCGTTTCACTTACTTCACCTGGTGTAGGGTTCACTAAATAATTTTATTTCTTCTCACAAAGTGACCTCTGTCCGGACCTCTTATGTGAGTTTAGAATAACATTCTCCTTTCAACCTGAATATCTGATGAAGGAACTTATGGTCAAACCATACGTGTACACCCTCTCGACATCACATTCCACTTTTAAGTGGGTTGTTTGTTTCTCACCATTGAATCTCCGCTCTTACGAGTCAAGGAAAAATTTCTCTAAACTTTCACTCTCAATTGGTCATATCCTGACATATGTCCAAGCCTTTGGATACATTGCGTTCGTTTGGCTAGCACGTGCCGTCTTCGCCTTTCGAGTATTGCTACTACTGGTTCTCTTCAATGTTACACCTAACTCTTTCTCTCCCATTCGAACCTTGTTGGATGTGTCTAATTTGACCCCATTCCTACTATAGCTGTACCCGAAAGTCTCAAGTCGCGCCTTAGTCTTCTATATCATCCAGGACTTCCGTGCCATAATATCGGTGACTTCAACTACGGTCATCCTTCTTTAAATAAATCAATTAACCTCAATATATATTTGCCTCTTGCTGTTCACCCAACTGTCTTCGCCTGACGTACTACATTGTTCGGCACACGAATACACCCGATCGCAATACAATTCTCTATCATATACATCATAGCAGGAGAACGAAATTTTACTAAAGGAATCAACAATCCTAAACATAGGGCTATATATCAAAAAAAGTTACGCTAGAAGCATAATAGGCCGCACAGATCCTAAAGGACACTAGAACCTGATGCTCTGATACCACCTGTGGCACCCCGACTAATTAAATACCAGGTAGCTACTCCTTTATTAAATTAATTCAAAATGCCAAGTTGGTTCAGTTAATAGCATCACTGTCGAAAACATTTAATGATTACTAACCACCTAGTATTTAAAAAGTAAGTTGTCAAATTTTAAATTAAATCTGATTAACACGCAATAAAAGAATTATGAAAGAATAACATAACCATTCACCATAAAGAAGCAATAGAATAACCAACAAATAATAATAAGTCTGGAGGAAATACTCCTCACAACAATCCCACAACTGAAATAAATAGAACAGTGTACCCTCAATTAATTACATGCCAAAATCTGAATAACTGAAATATGAAATGTCTCTAATAGAAATGGGCGACATGCCCTACAAATGATGAAAACTTAATAGAGTCAAGACAAAAGAAGCGTCTACTAGCAAGGCCCTGTAACTTCCACAAACAGCTACAGCTCGTCACCTGAATGGAAATCCTATGCATGGTGTCCTTGTGGCTGGGCACCTAAAAGGTTTTTACAAAAAATAGATTTGAAAGCAAACGGGTCAGAGCCCGAAAGTGGAGAGTATTTTAAAAACAGCAAGTGCTTTAATAACATTAAAACAATGAATGCAAAATACATGTTAGGACGTGCTCTCACATGAAATACTCACCTCTCGGCTACTTGTGCACTCCTAACGTACAATACCCATCTAAGTGGTATTCATATCCAACTAAACCGACATAAGTTCTAACCCATCTACTCGATTCACAATATGAATTCCCAATGTTATCACTTGAATAGATAGCTTTGCTTAAACTTGGATTCTCAATTATTAACATTACCATTTACTGGAGGTTATCCCCCTTTTTTTTTCTCAAGGAATTACTATAAATTATTCTCATAATATAACATGACAAGTCTGTTCATTTAACCGTATATCATCCACATCATAAATATACAATACAAGCACCCCGAGACTATGCTGCGGTGCACACATACTCTGCTATCCATCCCGGTACATCACGTACATAAGGATCACGCATTCCGAATCTCTCAGGAATCGTTCTCAGATAACAACAATCACAAACAATGGAGGGGAACACACTCACATCACATGGGTCACGCACATACCTACGCTCCCACGATCAGCAGTCTTATTAACTTCCCAATAAGTCCTTCTCTGACCTATGTCCTCGAGGTACCAATCTATATCCCCTCGTAGGCACACAAAGATTAGATGGCCCTAAGCGAACGTAAACCTCCCGTGATAGCAAGTATGGTACGTATGTCATACACATAAAATCATATACATATACTAAGCATGCACACATCTTAGTAATTACCATAATTTATTAGTGGTATACTTCTCGTTCTCATACCAACTTATAATTTTACACCTTTCATATGTTCGGTTCGTATGTATTTAAGTCATCAATTATTCTCACAACGTGATTAGTCACTCGCGTCCTAATCCACAAATATTATTTGGTTCCAATCACACTTCTATATTTTTCTCCACAATATATCCCAAATATCCGTTAATACAATATTTAAGCCGTCACTTGTTCTCACATCGTAATAGTCACTCACGTCCTAATCCACAATTATCATTTGATTCAAATCACACTTCTATGTTTTACCCCTCAATATATCCCAAATATCCCAACTATATCAAATAGTT
Organism: Sambucus nigra; assembly: GCA_949130495.1. Taxonomy (NCBI): domain Eukaryota; kingdom Viridiplantae; phylum Streptophyta; class Magnoliopsida; order Dipsacales; family Adoxaceae; genus Sambucus; species Sambucus nigra. The sequence goes on from OX422219.1 coordinate 64,605,896, forward strand.
AACAAGGGAAGGTTATCTCTACAATTAAATAGGGTTACGGGACACTAGAAATCAAATCAGAATAAAAAGGCCAATCTGTCAACTCGTTAGAAGTCTCGTTCGAACGAGGTCGTTCGAACGAGAGTTCGTTCGAACGAGGTCGTTCGAACGAGAGTTCGTTCGAACGAAATGGGCATCTAACGAGATCTCGTTCGAAGGAAAGGCATCGAACGAACATCCAACTCGTTAGAAGGCAAACTGTCAGCTCGTTAGAAGCTCGTTCGAACGAGCTCGTTCGAACGACCTGGGCAGGTCTTCTAACGAGGTGACAGTTTCGAACCCAGAATTTTCCTATCTCGTTTTTCTCAATTTTCTTCACCTCTAATATCATCTAAAAGTCGTCCCAACAGTATTTTAAGGTTTCTAATCCTCACTAAACATCCGTAGGTCATAACTCAACATTTATATAGGGTCAAATCCTTCTAAACATCATCTAATTATCATAACTCCCCAATTTTTCCCAAATCTTATGAACATGAACCCTAGAAATTTAAAGTCATCAATTTCCATAAATAAATCCGTTTTTGTAACATAAAAATTAGTAATTCTTTTAGTCTAATCACCCAATAGCAATTCTACATGCAAACCTATATCAATATCTGAATTTATAACTCCAATTTCATGGGTTTTTATAAATCTCCCAATACAATGCAAATATATCAATTTTCTAAGCATGGAAAAAGCATTCGCTTGAAATTAACGAAATTAAACCACTTGCGTTGGATTATTCTCTGTATTTGGTGTAGAATGATGAAGGTTGCACTCTCTCTTTTTCTCCCAAGGTTGAAGGTTGAAGATGGAGGTTGTGTTTTCTCTTTGGAAACTCTCTCTAATTTCCTCCTCTAACTCCTGTTGCCCTCTAATCACTTAAGTGTTGGTAGTGGGTTAGTGGGTTATTAAATTCCCTATTTTTAATTCCCAAAATTCGTTGGTCATAGATCCCCAATTTCAAAATTACCAAAATACCCTTTTTAGTTGCCGGTATGGCCCAATAATGCCCCGGGACCCAAACTAAACCCCCGGCTAGTGTTTTCTGACTATTTCGACCCTTCCGGACACGTTGGCGCACTCAAAATGACCATTCGGTTGATAAAAATAAAATTCGCTTTTTAATTTAAATAATTACATTTCTGACGCGACTGTCACGCACGTCCCAACAAAATTTCCCAAATTGTCGTATTTCAGTCTCGCGATAATTTTAATATTTTCAATATTCATATACTACCATATATGCACATTATGATCAAATACCAACTCACATCTCGTTAGTATTTTATCCGGATTAATTCTCAATTAATTCACTTTTAATTCAATTAATCCCATAAATAAATATCCATAAAAGTACGGGGTATTACAACAGCCAAATATTTTAAGTTAATCTTATATGCTAATGGCTATGAAGACAATATTATCCCAGACGCTAATATAAATATAGAATTTCAAAGCTGTGTGAAGTTCTCCCAATTTCCTTATGAAGGAATGCAATCGGGAATTCCTAGCGGTAGACTTAATGAAGAAATCTTAGTTAGAACCAATGTGTCAGACTATAATCATACTTACAGTATTAGGAATACAGGACCTATGAGAGACAAAGCTAAGACCCTCTGGCAATTGCCAGAATTTCAAGAAACGAAGACTATCCAAAATAAACCCTTGTTTATTAATCAAGACGACGTCACTGGAAATGTTACCATCCAGTTTGGTCCTCCTAAGATTGTCAATGAGAATATCCAGACCGAAGAAATTAGATTTAGAAATATGGGAGAAGCCATAATCAATGATCCTTCAGAAGGAGAATATAGTAGTAAGATTAGTGCTAGTTTACTAAGGCAAGCCCCTATAATTAGACCTAGAAGATCATTTGAATAAAAAGACTTTGTTAAAGAAAAATCTAGGATCCAAAACTTTGGACATGAACCCTCAGAATGGGATATGAAGACATTTAAAGATAACCATAAGAAAAGTCATTCTGTTAGGTTTCAAAAAAGAGAAAGATTTAATATGATAGCCCAAGACCGCATATTAAAATTAAAAGAATCTAAGAATACTAAAGAACTTCTTAGAAACTTAAGACTAATAGAAGAAGGAGAACAAAGATTAATGCCAGCTACACAAGTAGAACCTAGTAAACAAGAGATAGGAAGTAGTAGTAGGCTAGAAGATGCTCCTAGACTTTTTAGTAAACCAATAGGAATAAATATTCCTATATACTCAAGTACCGTGGTTAAGACTAAACCTGATTATATAAAAGACTTCCCAACAAGTGATAAGAGTTTCACTCCTGTTAAGACTATGGCAAGCCAAGCCATAAATCCAGTAGGTATCTACCTTAACCTAGACAATGTGCAAGATAGGAAGAAAGCCTTAGACGAATGGCGTAATCAGATGAACATGTGTTTTGCATCTAATGAACAATGGGATGTCAGTTCATGTAAGCAGTACGCTGAGCAATCCATTAGAGGTATTGCAAATGACTATTTAGATAGTTTAAGAAAGGCTACAGATGAAGACTCCTTAGCTAAGATTGAGAAGATGAAAGAAAACTTAGAAGAAAGATCAATTGAAGAATATATTCAATTGTTCACTTCAGAATTCATTGGAGCTGGACATTTAGCTCAGATCAATGAACAAGACCTAGCAAAAACTAAGTTAGCCCTCCTTAGCATTTGCAAATTAGATAAGATAAATGAATATAGCAATAATTACGAACAGCTATATTACCAAATTAAAGAATTTGGAGAGACCTTAAAAGATGAATACTTTAGGAAGATACCAGCCATAGGACAAATCCTAATTAATGAACATAGCAATTGGCCAGGAGTAGCTAGAGTTAAGAATAACTCCCTTGGTGAAAGAATCAATTTCGCTAAAGACTATATCATATCTAAGAGACGTGATATAACCCAAGGAAAGTTAATAGAAGAAACTTTCAAACAGATCCCTCCAATTAAAGACAAAAGAGACATCGCTCCAATCCAATGGGGATGTGGAAGTGAATCTAAGAAATTCAAAAAGAAATTAGAATGGAAACGTACGAAGTTTAAGACTAGACCTTTAGGATTTCCAAAGAAGTATAAATTTAGACAATCTACTACCTTTAGGGAAAAGAATCCTAAGACTAAGAAAAATAGATTTAACCAAAGAAGATACTTTAATAAGAATACTAGTAAGTATAAGAAAGTTCCTAATTATAGGAAAGAAAAAGATGTAGCTCAATCTAAGACTGCCACCAAAGAATGTTGGACTTGTGGCAAAGAAGGACACTTTGCTAAAGATTGCCCTAATAAAAAAGATAAAGAAAGTATTAAGATTATTAATACAATATTAGACTATGCAGATCAAGAAAAATTAGATATCTTATATGCTATAGAAATATCAGACATAGAAGATGGTGATAATACTAGTATCTATAGTGTATACACAGATAGTGATTCAGAAGACTATAGTGATACTGATGAGTATGAAGACTCTCAGGATACTCTAGAATTGTATATGATGCAGACTAATCAAGAAGATCTAGATGATGAATATATAGACTTTGAAGACGCTTGGTATAAGTGTATATTAAGCCTCTTTTTAAAGAAAAGATGGACAGTTAGTAATCCTGAATTACTAACCTATATACCTAGATGCTATTGTACATTTGAAATGAAATGTAGTAAGAAAGACTTTAGATGCGTAGAATGCTTTGAGATTATACAGACGGAGTTATTTATGGTTTGTGTTATTTGTCAATTACACTACCATGAAGATTGTTGGAGAACTAGATTTAGAGCAATTTATACTAGCAAGTATGACGCTCAAATAGACTTAGATATAAAAATATATTATCAAGACATTGATAGAAATATAGCCAAAAGATTGCAAGAAAATGAAGACTTCAAAGGAAAGGGAATTTCCTATGATTTAGAAGAATACCATTCTGATAGTAGTTCAAGAGACCAAATACCCTTAGATTTTATAGATAAACCTAAGAAGGGAATATCTATTTTAGAAAAGAACAATTTAGGAATTTCTACTAAACCACATGCTTGTTTCGTAGAATTATTTGTTCAACATAAAGATTATCCTAAAAGACTTTCAGCCTTTATAGATACAGGGTGCTCTCAGAGTATTTGCAAGGCTAATGCCTTCCCTGAAGAATATTTTTTAGAAAGTACTCAAGAAATCTATGGTAAAATGGCTAATGGAGATCCATTTACCTTATATTTTCAGACTATTCCTATTTATTTTAAATTAGGAAATCAGACCAACAAAACCGTTAATCATCGGTTTTGGATAATGGATCATCGTCCTAGTTTCACAGGAAACATTATTTTAGGACAAGAATTTATTAGTAAATATCATCCTTATACTCAGTATAACGATAAGATATTAATTAGTGATCAAGAGGAATTAAATATCAAAGCCCCTCTAATAGATCATAAGACTGCCTTTGACCTTATGCAGGTCAAACCCAATTATAGACCCATAAAACATCAGAGTTCTTCAGCTGAGCATGGTGGACCTAGACCTACAACCCAACAAGAATCCCTAGACATTACTAAACCATTACAAAAAGAGTGTAAGTGTCCATACTAAAAGTGTTATAAGCAAATAGCGTTTATACAACAAGACATTTTAGATCATGCCCAACATACCTTATTACAGGTTCAAGCTATATCCAAACAGAAGAAAATGGATATAGAAGTAGAAAAAGAAAATATTAGGCAACTAGCAGAGCCTACTTTAGGATAAAATCAAATCGCTAAGTGGGATAAAGACCAAAGTTATTGTGAAATCATCCCTATTAACCCAGACGTCATTATTAATGGTGGAACCTATAAGAAAGGATACTCACAAGAAGATAGGGAAGAATTCAAGAAAGACATAGATGAAATGCTTAAGTTAGGTATTATTAGAGAAAGTAAAAGTAGACATAATAGCTTAGCCTTCTATGTTCAAAATGAATCTGAACGTAAAAGAGGAAAAAGACGCATGGTTATAGATTATAGACAATTAAATAAGAATTGCGAATTTGATTCTTATAAGATACTAGATAAGAATAATTTGATTAATTTAATTGAAGACAAAATTATATTCAGTAAGTTTGATTGCAAATCAGGCCTCTGGCAAATTAAGATGCATCCAGACAGTATTACTTGGACAGCCTTTAGTGTGCCCCAAGGAAAATACGAATGGCTAGTCATGCCATTTGGATACTTGAATGCTCCTCAAGTTTTCCAAAGAAGAATGGATAATATATTTGAACCTTATTTAGAATTTTATCTTGTTTATATAGATGATATTCTTGTAGCCAGTAAGACTGAGATAGAGCATGTAGACCATCTTAAAAAGATTATCTTAGAATTAGATAAACATGGTATTATTATTTCCGAAAGAAAAATGCAATTATTTCAGACTGAAATAGAATTTGTGGGAATGAACATTAATAAAGAAAAATTATCCTTGGCAGAACACATAACCAAAAAGATTCTTGAGTTTTCAGACCAACTTAAAGATAGAAAACAATTACAATCATTTTTAGGATTGCTTAATTGTGCTGCAGATTTTATTAAAGACCTTGCTTCAAAAAGACAAAGCTTAAAGGCCAAATTAAAAGGAACAGACAAAACTAATCCCTTTTATTGGACTAAAGACGATTTTGAAGTAATAAGACAAATTAAAGATGCAGTCAAGAACATTCCTTTACTTGAACTGCCTAATGCGGAAGACCAGTTTATAGTAGAAACAGGTGCCTATGATAAGCAATGGGGAGCAGTATACTTTGCCATTGATCATTAGACAAAAAAGAAGAAACTTTGTAGACATAGTTCTGGAACCTTTACAGACCCAGAAATAAGATACACTGCCCATGAAAAAGAAGTTTTAGCCATAGTAAGGGAAATAGAAAAATATATGTTGTTTCTTAGACCTAAACATTTTACTGTTTATACTGACTCTTCTTATGCAGTAAAATTCAGAGATTTAGACTTGTCCAAATCAAGGACTAATAGATTAATTAGATGGCAATAATTGCTTAATGGTTATGACTTCTCTGTTATACATATTAAGGGAAGTAAAAATACCATTCCGGACATTATATCAAGATAGCCAATGTTTGCTAACACTAATATTATTTCATGTTTTATGTTGCAAACAGAAGACCTAGAAGACATGAGTTCCTCTGGAACGAATAGACTGAACAGGGAAGACGTTGCAGACTATCTTAGACGCGTAAGACCAAATGCTGGTGTAACACAAAGACCGACTCATATTCAAGACTCTCAAGAAAGACCAATCCTAGATAACTTTGATGATATCTTAGTTCCTCCTGGAAAATCTAGACAAGAGATTATTTCTCAAAATAGGATTATTTTGAAGATTTATTTTCCCCAATATAGACCCGATCAAAGATACCCAGACTTGATCAAATTTAGACGAGAATTCTCAGAAGGCGAAAATACCCTTATAGATGCCATATGGTGGAACGTAAAGAATAGACTTTGGATCGAGTTCAAATAAAATTTGGTAGCTATTGCCAGATTTATGAGGACTCAAAGACTTGCAGTTACCCAACTTAGTGGTACTGCTATACCTAGACCACAGACTCAAACCTATGCTCAGACTCTTGGAGAATCCTCCAAAGTTAGACCCACTGATAATTTTTGTTATCAGAAAAATACTTTTAAGACTAGGATTGTTATACCATTTGGTCATAATAATCTTCCATTAATAGAAGACTATAAGAAAGAATCTAATAGCATTATTGAACATTTCAATATGTTATTATCTGAGACTAATGGAGATGCTTTAATAATGAAAGGTTTCTTCAAAGACGTTCCAAAGATTTATCTTGCTGGGAAAACAGAAATTGCCCAGATAACCTTAGCAGACTATGGGTTCATCGGACTCATCCAAATTGAGACTATAGAAGACTCTATTGCTCTTGGAAAAATAGTCCATGAGTATGTCAAAAAGGTAGAAGATTTCCTTCCTTTATTTGCTAGAATCTATCAAATTGCTCTAAGTTCCTGCGGAGGAATGAGAGTGGAAGGATTTAGACTTATTAGATTTTCTAATTATACATTTGAAGATGTTGAGATCCTATCAGAAGATGAAATTAAAGATATAATTATTGATAAGTCCAAGCTCCAGATTTCTCAAGCCATGGAAACAATTGAAATCATGGAGTTATTGACAGAAGAAGGCAGGTGGTACACTGCCTACCACAAAGAAGACCTAATAATCCAAGCTGATGAGCCATTCAATGGAAGGCTCAAGAAAGAATCTAAAGAAATGGTAGAGATAGCTTTTCCAGCCAGCCTTAGAACGGTAGGTCTAATTGATGAATTTTTCAATAACACCCTCCCAAACCAGGACAAGGCAGAAGAAGACACAGACACGACAAAGAAGGGCCCCTCAGTAGTAGATGAATTATTAAAGACGGAAGAATCATTTGCCTAGACCATGCTTTTCATAAAGCAAAGGGATGCCTGCCCCACATGGGCTATCAGACTGATGAAAAGGACGAAGACTTTGTTTGATGCTCTTGCATTATTACAAAACAACAAGACTATGATGAAGACTTGGCACGCCTTTCTTTTTATAAAGAAAGAGGTCCCCCCAAATTATCAAAAGACGATAAAAGCCTGTAAACCCAGCTGATAAGATTCTGAAGACAGTGTTGCTTTAATAATTAATGCTTTCAACCGGATTGCTTTTGGTAACCGATTACCAGTCATTTTGTAGTGCCCTTGATCTATAAAAGGGAGCGTCCATTTGTGTTTTAGACATCAGGAGTTAGAGAGTGAGATATTGCTAGACTTATTGTGTTAGAGAGAGTGTATGCTTGTAATAAGTAATATGTATATGAGTGATTAAACCTGTCATAGTTAGGGAGGAGGGGAGAGTTGTATTTACTTATGCTATGCAATAAAAGTGTTTTCTTTTCCAGAAATCTCTTATGTTAAGTTGTTATTATTTTCCAAATTGTCTCCAACTTTCTGTTCATAGAGGACTATTGTGTGGAACCTCTGGTGTAGCACACAAGGTGTTATACTGGTGAACCGTCGTCAGGTGCCGATTAGCCGTGAGCCGTTAGTCAGGTGGGCGTTAGGCGTGAAGGCGTACAAGCAGGAAATGGGTCAACCGCCAAAGTAGTGGATTGAGGTGCGACACATAAAGAGAGAGTTGTAGGAGGACAATACCGGAGAAGAATAGTAACAAGGCTAAAGAGACAAAGGAAAGAAGATAAAGATATTGCAGACCAGAAGGAAGGTATAACTCAAACCAAACCCTTAACTATTTTTACATATTATTTCTTTAAAGAGAATCTTATATGAGCTTACAAATCACTAAAGACTTTTTAGAATTTGTTAATCAAACAAGTTTAGACTTAACTAGAGAAATTCAAGACTGGACTCTTACAGACACTAAAGATAAAGAACTAATAGAATCTGCTTTAGTATACGTAGGTGGTACTTTTAAATATATAGACCAGATCATTGAGTGGTTAGGAAGAGAAGTACCTAGAATAGAAATAATTAGAACAGGGATCCGTGATCTCTTTAGACAAAAATTAAGAACAGAAGATTTTGCAGAAGAACTATCAAGACCTGAAAAATATCAAGAATACACTAGGATACTTGAAGACAGCATAGACGTATTAAAATTTATTAGACGAAAAAGGTTAGCTGAAATAAAGGCCACTTTAATTAGAGCCGGAGGAATCCGCCCTCTCCTTAAAAACGTAGAGACAGCTGCCCCTAGAACATACCGTAGATTTTTGTCATCCTATGGTGATAATAATTTAGACGAATTTATAGATAACGATATAATTGATATTGTTAATCAAATATATAAAGAAACTAGACAGATAAATCCAAGATACCGTATAATGTATTTAAGACTAGAATATTTTCCATCAAAACCTCTTTTAGTTTCTAGACTCCCTGAAGAAATAATTTATATAGATAATCCTCGCTATTCAGAATCCCAGTACGATAGTGACGGAAGAAGCTTAAGAAGTAGCAGTAGCCCTGAAACTTCTATAATTAGACTTCCAGATTAATTAAGTTTTAAAATAATCTTAAAAAGACTTTAGAAAACATTGGGGTAGAAAATTATATTCCGTAAAACTTTAGAAAAAGACGAAAACATATAAAGACAAAGGTGGTCCCTAGGTAAGTTTTGGACTGTAGCTAGTCTGCATACTTAGTCCGCAAACAAGGTCCGCACTAGATCCACACACACTCTCTCTCTCTCTATATATATATATATGAAATCAAAATGTCAGAAATATATGAAATCTGGCTTCATCGATCGATCGATGAAATTATTTGATTGATCAATGAAGGTTAATAAGTGATCGATCGATCGATGAATGTTAAAATCTGGCATTGTTTTCAGCCCAAGGAAAATTCTGTTTCGTCGATCAATCGATGCTCTATTTCAAACATGAATTATCCCACGAAAAATGTAGAAATTTCTTCATTATATATCGAAATGAGGGGTGATAGGAGGATAAGCGAAGCGACCTCAAAGGGCTACACTTTCATAAAGACTCTGGTCAGAATCCCAAATGATAAAATCATTTAAATACCCCTCAATGTGAGCTTTATGATGAAACTTTTCCAGAATGCAATCAAACTTCACTCTTAGTACTTTAATACCTACAAAATCTCAATTATACCTCACAAAGAATATAAGCATACATAAAAGAAATCGTTTGGTTAATGAGAATAAATATAGGAATTAAGGTACCCAAGGGGGCTAAAAGGTATAAGAATAAATGGTAAATAAATTCAATGTTCGAGATGAATCACACATCTCCCTTAGGAAAGATTTATTGGACCTTAGCCTTAAAATTCTTCAAACCAAAATATGTACTTCTGAGAAATAAATTTCTTATGAGGCTCAAACTAAAGATAGGCATCCAAATTGCTTTTCACTATTTCGTGAATTCTCCCGTGAAGCTCAGTGTACCTCCTTACGACCTCAACATACTCCTTTTATATCTACTGAACCTTAGAGGTCGACTGGTTCTTCATAAAATTGAGATCAACAACCTATTTCTTTAGAAGACCCATGTCCTTTTAAGCCTAAAAAATCTTTTCTGGGTAATTTTAAAGCTGTGGAGTTTGGCCTTGATGTTCCTCCTTTATAACCTTATGTTCAAGCTAAATCAAAACACTGGCCTCCTTGACCTTACCCAAATCCTGAACAACATCCAAGAGGGAATCACTGCTCCTAAGAGTCTTCTCATTATGAAGTTTATCCTTTTCCAACGAGATAAATTTGAACTTCAGGATAACCCTCTCGTTCTCTAGAGAAACCACCTTAAGTCACTGGTTGGTAATTATTGGGTTTAATTTTATCTAGATGATGTCCCACTTATCAACCATCTCTACGGCCTTATTCTACCCTCTTTGATGTTCAACAATATCATCCACGAGGGACAGTTTTCTTTACTACTTTAGGGGTTATAGTAGATCAATAAGAAGGAGAAGAATGTATTATCTATTAGTTATTCTTCCCTACTAGCAGTAGAGCTAGGTTGTCGTCTCTTTGTAGTTGGGAGAGCTAGATTACGCAAGGGGTCTTTTTATAGGAATTCTTATACCGCGGGCTCCATCTCCACAAGTTATTATCGAGGAATCATCAGAACATCCTTTCAGTTCCTTCCTTTCACGATCCTCCATCAAGTTTTGAGCTTACCAAAAAAGATCATGAGAACAAGATGGACCAAATGGAACCGCAAAGTAAAATTCAAATAGAATGCAAAAGTACCTTGTCGAGTAGATGTATTAATTACTAAGCGTTGGTAGACGTCCCTCAATCCCTTACCTTGGCCACTATCTCGGAGAAGTTTGTTTTAGCCATTGAACAAATTACATTCGCAACCAAGTCATATGAGTTCATCTCATCATTTAAAGGGGGACTTGAGTATCCCTGAACTACCAAGGTCAAGATATTCTCCTTTATAATAGAAGTTGTCCCATTAGGTTGGCCTGAGATCTTAGAGTCACTTTTTTTACCATCTCCTTTTGGGGGAAACCATCATTTCTTTCCCTTTAGCGAGGGGATCACAAAAAGATTATTTATTTTTTAAGATCAAGGGCTATAAGTTCCTTGGAATATAAGAATCTCTCTAGGTTACCCCCGAGGTCCCACTTGACCTCAGATGTGCTTGAAGCAAGGGCAAGGTTTTAATAGAAGACCCCATTAATGAGGTTTCATTTGGGCTAGACCGCATTTCGTCCTTCTCCTCCATTTGATGCTAGAGTTGGAATACCCTCTAGCATGTTGACGTCAAGCGCCTGGTGGATTTTGATCTCTTCCCCTTGTTGAACCCATTCTTCTCGAGGCCAAGTTTGGTAAACAACCTTACCTCCCTCCGTTCTCCTAGGGATGGAAATTTAACTCGAGCCTCCGAGTTTTTGCCCCGCCCCGCCCCGCCCCGCCCCTTACGGGGTGGGTTAAGAATTCATTTAAAATAAATGAGGAGAGTATATGTTAAAAAAAACCATTAATTAAATGGGACGGTTTTAGGTTTACTAGATATTAGCATAACCTACCCCGCTTACTTCTTATATTTAATTAAATAGCCTTCTTTGATATATTATTTACACCAAAACCTTTATATATATATATATATATATATATATATATATATATATATATATATATATATGGAAAGGTTGAAAAGTGAACTTAAAAGATGAACATTTTAATGAACCTTAACAACCCATTAATTTTAATTCTTATGTTGTAATTGGTCCGCGCCAGTGACAAGGGATATGCGTGTGACACACGTGTTTTTTTAATACACACACCTTAGCCTCCCACTCTCGTGTCACACGCGTGTCCGTTGCCGCTGGCGCGGACCAATTACGACATAGGAATTAAAATTAATGGATTGTTAATGTGCTTTTTTTAATTAAGGCTCATTAAAATGTTCATCTTTTAGGTTCACGATTGAACCTCTCCCTATATATATATATATATATATATATATATATAAGTTATGTATGCAGTACGTGAGTTTAACGTCTCGAGCGGGTTTTTGACTCCTGTAATGTAAACGGGGTTGGGGTGGGGCGGGGATGTGGTGAATTTAGGGGGTTTACACTTTATCGGGTTCGGGGTGGATGAAACCAAAATCGTCATGGGTTATGGGGGAGTGGTTAATTTTTTTTTGCGGGGCGAGTTCGGGTTTTGGCAAAACTGCCCTAAATTCGCCCCGCTGCCATCCTACATTTGCCCCATTCATCTCCTAGACCATTAATAAAGTTCAGAGTTATTCATCAAAAAAACAAAAATTAAAGTAATTGCAAAAAAATAAGAAGGGCGGGTTACATATTAGGGTAGAAGACAGAGTAAATCAAGATTTCTCCTCGAATAGTGGGGAGGACCTCCTCAATCTTAGGGGGCTTAGACTTTCCCCTGAGCTTTTCATCCTCGCCTTCAGAGGCCTCATAGTCCTCAGAAGAGACCTCAATAGTGACTTTCCTTTTGGGGGGGGCATCGAGGCAAAGGGGTCATCCCCAGGCGTCTCCCCGACCATGATTTGGGGAGCCTCAGAAGCACTCCGAGACATCATGTCTTTTAGCTCAAGCCCCAACCCACTCCTTAAAAGGCATTTTTCTCTAACAAATACCTTGAAGGGGATAAAATTCCAACTTAATGGACTCAGCGATCCTCTCCTCCTACTCTTGGGAAAGCTCGACAACCATTACAAAAGAAGAGAGATAATTAAGGCCTTAGTTTGAAAGTCAATAAGAAAATGCAAAAGCAAAGACATAAATATAGGCTAACTTGCCCACATTCGGTGGAGAACAATAGAGGGTAGGATTACTAATTGACTTCACTGGGTCAGAGTGACATCATGTTTTCCTCCACTTGACTCCTAAAAGCTAAGATTGTGACCATCGGAATCCTCCAAGAGTTAGCCACCAATTATGAAGGGGCTATCCAATGACTTTTAAAATCCTCACCATAGACAGAGGAAGAGGGACCCGACCCCATACTAAAGAAATCATTCGTTAGAGCACACAAACTAGGAGACTAAAGAACAAGCCCTAACTCCAGGCTTGTCATCCCTTAGAGTGACAACCCTATAATCTGATAGGTCTACAGGATTTTCACCAAGTCTTGCTCAGTGATTTGGGAAGAAGAGTAGGCTCTACCAGTGAAATGCGGGTAGCTGCCCCCATGTAATTAATCACTATTGAACCAGATGAAATGGTCCAAGTGGGAAAATTCTCAAAGGCCTCAGTTCCTTGTTATCATGGTGGGAGAGAAACTTAGGGCCCATCCACCGGGAGGGGTTTCGGATCCAAGACTTTGTAAGGAGAATGGTTTATGGTGAACATTTTAAGTAAGAAAATAATAAGGAAAGAAGTTTCTTACTCAAGAGTTCTAGAGAGAAGAGATAATTAGGGTGAGATATCAAGATTTGAGGACTTTAAATTAGCCAATGGGCTTATTTAAGGCCCTCAAAACACGTTCCATCAAGTACTCTCGGCCACTTATAAAATTCTTCCCAATGCACTCTCATTATAATGAATCTTCGATAGTTTCCCTTCTACCCCAAACTTGCATAAATAGTATGTGTTTCTCCTTGCACTCTATTCAAGAAGCAATAAGGGAACACTGAGGATACCACAGTTGACCCTTTGTATTCCAATCCTCCCAAGTCCACCGATTCCACTCATGCAAGGATAGAGGTACTAGAGTTCACCTCAGACCTCTTCTAGATTACTATATGGCTCCAAAGACCACAATTTCTGCTAGAAATGTACCATTGTATTATATGATACCACAATTAACTCATCATGCCTCTAGGGAACTCAATCGTTTTAATTACCAATGAAATCAATCTCAAGAACCTCGGCACAAGTGCCCCATTATCTTTAACGCTCATAGAAGACATCTGTCTGGAAAGATTATCCTCTTAAGCTCATTTAGCCCTCAACCCGAAAAGGTACTATCACAGCATACTTAAAGATCATCTGAAAACCAACTAATGGCATTTCCAGACCTCCATAGGTCTGGATGAACACCTACAACATGTATAGCGGAGAAGGGGGAAAGAAGAATACTATTCCATCTACCGTCACTACTTATCTCCACTTTTATTGATGGGTCCCATCCTTATTAAATGCACCCACCAAATACCTTACACCAACTTCAAAATGTTTGATTAACACTCATCCACCTTGCTGACGTCATCAGACGTCAAAGACATCAAAACCATATTGTGACAGTCCATTCCTTCTGACTCCTAAAGTTTGCATATAAATAGGAGGCTAGGTAAAGTTTAAAGGTGCGTTCATTCCATCATACTTCCACAGAATCAAACGTTTTAGCATTCACAAGTGTTTACTCATTATTTTATACACTTTTAACGCATTGTTGTGAGCATAAACTCGTAGTTTGAATCACTTTCATCTATCTTATACATTTTATACCTTTCTGAGCCCTAAGTCGATAATTAGGAACCTGTAGAGAAGTCCATAAAGTTGATTCCTAAGGTCCTTTGGATTGTTGCTAGAATTTTCAAGGACCTCGGACTCTCTTAGTCAAAGTCGAATAGGTATAGAAGATTGTAACAACTCTTTTATGATATAATAAGCAATATAACACTCTTTGACAGTGGACGTAGGATCCTGAGTTGAGGTCTGAACCACTTTAAATACTTGTCTGACACTTGACACTCCTCCTATTTTATCTGTTTCAAGTCTGGAGGGGAGAACCCGTAGGGTCTGAAGTCTCATACGTTTTCAATACCCACCATTATGTCATTTCAAGACCCTAATAGATTGATGTAATAACGTTTATATATAATGGACTGATATACAAAGTCAACAGATCTCAGTGAATACAGTATGACTTATGGATACACAAACTGTTGAGAACAATTCTAGCACTGGTCCAAGAAGTTTTGAAATATATTTAATTTGAAAAATTGTGCACAAAAAGATAAAATGGGACATAACGAGTCCCATCAACTTTCATTGAGTAGTTTTTGTTTGGATAACTTTTGTGTCGTGTTTTGACTCGGTCCGATACAATATAATAAGACCAATAAAACACAAATTAAACATAACACGACACAATTTTCTATTTATTTATTTTTGAGTTTTTCTTTTTAGTCTTGGCCAATATTTATTTTAGCTCTGGACCAGTGACATATTTTTTTTGGCACTAAGATCCCTCACTCTTTAATGTATACTTTGTAAGCATGACTGCTTTGAAATTTTTGGGGCCTTAAGCGAACAACCAAATGGTGACCCCTATATATTTTTACAAATTATCGAAATTAAAGAAAATGTGTTATTCTCGCATTTTAAACTAACAATTAAATCATCAAATTTTATTTCTTAAACAAATATTTTCAATTGACAACATAGCAAATCCATTTAATCTTCTTGTGACATGGTCAAACGAAGGTAAGACTTTATTATTTTTCACTTTAAAAAACTTATTCAGATCAAGGCAACCGTAACGGGTATAGTTAAATTTATTCTATAAACAATCCAAGCATTTGAAAAACAACAATTCATTCTTCTAATATAGTCTAACGCCTCAATTATTATTTTTTATTTCTTTTGGTAAACATTTAATCTTCTTGTGACATGATCAAACGAAGGTAAGATTTTATTATTTTTCACTTTAAAAAACTTATTTCGGTCAAGGCAACCGTAATGGGTAGAGTTAAAGTTATTTAATAAACAATCCAAGCATTTGAAAAACAACAATTCATTCTTCTAATATAGTCTAACGCCTCAATTATTATTTTTTATTTCTATTGGTAAAGACATTTTCAAAATTTGCAATTCTAAAAACAATTCGTTTCCACTAATATCGCAACTATTGTCATGTGTTAAAACATCTTGTTGATTATTTTGAGTGGGTTGGAGGGAAATGAAAGAGGGAAGAAACAAGGAAAATGTGTGGTGTTGGTTTTTAATAAGTGGATTGGATGAGTTTGTGTTTGGGTTTATTTTTTTAAGCTATTGAATGGACCTTTAAATTTGATCTTTTTAAACCTTCTAAGTGTAAGTGAATCTAGTTTTATATATTTGGCCCATTGATTTAAGAATTTGTTAAAAGTGACCATGATTTATTTATTTTGGAGTTATCAACTCTTTTTTCTTATAATTTTCTCTCTCTCTCTCTCTCTCTCTCTCTCTCTATCTATCTATATATATATATATATATATATATTATATTTTTATTTGGGGGAGCCGATTATTGAATGCCCTAGGCGCTGGCCTAACTCGCATATAGTTAGGGCCGACCCCGTTTATAAGTTATGGTATACACAAACTTAAGACGTGTATATTACAAACATTTATGCAAACATTATAAATTTCATGTATAAATTACAATTTGTTCTAAAAAAAAATTGTGTATTTTATAAAATTCACTATATACATTACTAAAAATTGAATATAGATGATCTCAATACCAAAAAATAATATTTAATGGACTAGAACCAAAAGAAACTACATTTGTAAAGAGTTAACCCAAAAAACTTGCATGACTGTGACCCATTTTGAGTCCAACACATCATATTCCACAAGAGTGGTCTCAACACGAAGAGAAGACGTCAAACCCGGGCAGAAATGTGTAAATAGGAATGAAAATATCTCTGTGAGGAGAAGACGCCAAGCTGGGCAGTTTTGGCATCACATGCATCATCTTATTCAAATATAGATCTTTGCAGTCTTATCTTTACCCCCACATACCAACTTATTTTTCTTGCCATGATTTTCCATGGAAGTTGCTAGGAAACAGCATTTTGGCGCGTGAAGGATTGGTATAGATATAAATCTATTGGCCCTGCGCTCACGCTGAACCTTCAAGGTTTTGTTCTTCTCTAATTAAATGGGAGACCCAAGTCTTTTGCCCTTTTAAAGGGAAAAAAAAAGAGAGTTGATTTTTTGGCTGTGGCCCTAGATACCAATGGATGGTCACTCGGATAACTACGTAAATTAGTTAACAATAATAATAAGATGATGCCCAAAATCAAATATAAATTATTTATTTTCAGGTCCAATTATTTTCTTATTATTTATATGTAAATTTTAATAAGTTTATCAAATCCTAAACAATCAATATGAAATAATTGTATTTCTCACATAAAATTTATAAATAATAAATGAAAGTGTACCTCAATCCATTTATCGTCTTTTAGTCTTTTTAAATTTGTTCTGAATATTTAGTACTCACAATAATTGATGTCTTTTTCTCTTACCTTTTGATAATTTCCTTTACATTTTAATGTGTTTAATATTCTCTACAAAATTATAATTTTTCACACTTTTGATGAAAATGACGTGTGAGGATCCAATTTTTTATCCAAGAATGATGTCTCTTCTCAATAAAAGAGACGCAACCTTTTATTATACTTCTTTTATCAAAAGGACATGTCATTTAATTATGTCCACACATTAAATTATTTGGGACACAAAACTAAATAAAAAAAAATTACGTCTAACAATAGATTCACTGATAGCTAGCCAGGATTTCAGAAGTGACAATATCCCGTAATGGTTACAAATACATTTAATAAATCCAAAAAATGAATACAAGGTCTACAAACAAAATTGTTCCTAATAGTTATCAGATGCATGAGATAGTATTGTAGGCATGATGCATGTCGTGTGTTATGAAGAATTTTTTGAAAAGGAAGTAGAGAGAATATATATAACCTACTACAACCACTTAATAATAATAGAAAAAGAAAAAATACTAAAATACCCTCAATGCTAAATAAAACTCTAATAATCAGATGCATGAGATAGTATTGTAGGCATGATGCATGTCGTGTGCATTAGTACAAGAACTCTGAATCCTCAAATTTAAAAAGGATAATTAGCAACAAATCGAGTACATTATAAATTTAATAAAGGACGAGCATCTTATACGTAATTGGCATACCATGAGCATGACGTAGATACGAGAAAAAGAACGACGGTAAAGGTTCTCTTGAAATTTCCCCAAGTGCCCTCATAATGTCATGGTCTCCTTGAGAGATGTGTCATGGTTATTATGTTTATACAATACCTTCATATTTAACAGACATGAAATGAATAATATTGTAACATGCAGAGCCACTACAATACGAGTATTGTAGCGTATACTAATTGCGAGGCACCACGTGAATAGGCTATATATTAACCTCCACGCAACTAACTATTACTCGCCTGATAGATCCAAGCATTTCAATTGTCACTTTTTGGGATCCGTTTTCATATTTTTTTCCAGCAAAAGGACATAGTTATCACAAATTTATTGAAATTACTCTACAAGTTCTCAAAATATATCATAACAAAATCTCTACAAGTACTGACCGTGTATGTATGAGTTTATAATTGACATATTTTTCAGTAGTTTAGCTCAAAAGATGCTAAAAAATACGAGTTGTCTAAGATCTAATTTTTGGAGAAGCTAAGGGCACTCCATTTAATTCTGTATGCACTTCATATTAACATAAAATTTCAACTTTCTCCTTGCATATAAATGACACCATCTCTTCACTATACTTTTTTACTTATTAAGGATATGAAGTAAAGTTCCTTCATAACATAAAAATATTTTTTTATATAAAAACAGTTTTTACATGTTAAAAACAGTTTTTTTTTTATTTGTTAATTTTTTTAAAAGTTTTATGTAAAAAACATTTTTTTAAGATAGTTTTAAAAACTTTTTTTTACATAAAACTTTGTAAAAAATTAACAAATAAAAAAAACTGTTTTTTATATATAAAAAAAATGGGTCATTCGATGAAAAACCCCTCGATATTTTTTTAATTAACATTTAGTCCAAACATTTTTTTTTTGTTCCAAAAGTTTCTTCATAATATAAAAACACTCACAAACATTTTTTTTCTCATATCCTAAATGCAAAATATACTTAACTTCTGGGAACTAAACATCAATTGTCCATTTTTAACGGTTTTTTATATAAAAAAATTGTACGTAATTTATTAAAAGACAAATGATTTTTTTTATATTTATTGAAAAAATAACTTTTTTGTTTCTAAATTGGTGAAACCATTTTTGTTTATAAACTCGTGAAACAATTTTTGTTTGAGTTTATAAATTGTACGTAATTTATTTTGTACTGATTGGTTAGTACCGCTGGCGCGGATCCACATCCATTAAATAATGTGGGTTCGCGCCAATGACACTAACCAATCACTAATCTAAGATATATAAAAATTATTTTTTAACCAAAAAAAACTTACCACAAAATTGTTATTAAAAAAATAATTCTAAAAATATAATTTGAGAAAGAATTGTAACCCCGATTAATTGTTGAACATACAACACTCATTAATAAATATAACTGTCACTTTTTTAAATAACGAAAATATTTTTTTTAAATAAGTTATATCAACTATTTTTTTAAAATGGACATATTTTTTTTAAAATGGACATATTTTAAATAAAAAATTAAGTTTAAAAATAAGGGGTGACGATGGTGCGGATCTTTGAAAATAAGAGAATACTGGGTAAATGGATGTTTGAAGGACTAAATGAGTTAAAAATAATTTTTTTTAAAAATCTTATTAGAATAGTTTTGTTTTTAAAAAACATATTTTTAATGAAAATACAAATTATATATTTTTTTTTTGAAAAAAACTGTTTCAAAAAATAAAAGCTAGTTTAATGTAAATAAAAAAATAAAAGTAAAGATGAGTGTGAAAATGGGTGGGTATTGAGATGGGAGGGAAACAGAGATGAAAGAGGCGTTTGTTTTTTAGTTTTCTTACTTTCAATTTTTTTTTTAAAAATTCCTTACAGCTGGCATCCGGTAATATTTCGACTAACACTATCGGTACATATCTCATTTTCCTTTTATATTACTAGTTGTGCCCACGTGCGTTGCACGTGTGGGTGAGTCCAGATATTCAACTGGATGAGATGAATAAATGAATAAGATACTATGAATTTAAAAATTGATCATGTAAAGCATAAAACTTATAACAATGTACATGTAATAAAGTAGAGGAAATCAATGTGTGGCAAACAATGTAGCGACAATGACATAAGAAGATATGAAATCTGATGATATAGTAAAACTTAATGTCAATAAATCCGAGTTATTAAAAATTTAGAATGCAAAAAAAGAAAAAAATTGTTTAGGGAAGAAATAAGATAATAACAAAGTGTAATGAGAAAAATATGAAACTGTAATCACCATATATGTTGCTTTTGACGTTTGTTAGGATTTGATGTGTCTTTTTCTTCTTCAACTTTATGAGCGACAAAACGTGCAATCTTTCGAAATCATTCAATCTGGTTTGAGATCCAAGTTTAGAAGTGAAAGCAAATGATGATACTATGCATACCTGGTTCGAGATCACTTTCAAGCAAGTGATTGATTTTAAAACATTTACATGAAACGCAGACAATGTAATGTGGTAGTTACAATTAGATCATTCAAACTTTGTATGTCACTTCCATGATATCTTACTGGTCTTACAAATTTCACAAGCTTTATTAACAAAGTGAAATTGATGCTAAAAAAATTTCTATGTTTTTCGTATTATGGTATACCATGTTGTTTATGTGTGTGTGTGAGAGAGAGACAAAGAGAGAGTTGATATAGAATCATCTATCAAGACAAGTCAATTACAGTTTTGTTCTCTTATTGCAGAGCATTTCATAACCGTGTTTAGAGGGAAAAAAAAATGAATGAAGAATTGAGATATTGAACAAAAGTTAAGTGTAGGACTGCAATCCATACTTAAAGTACATTAGATTTTTAAGAAACATTTACACCGAAATCTAAGGATAATAGGCCTAAATGTCATACATAATAGTGGAACTAATAGTTAAGGAATCTCAACAATACTTGATAATTTTCATTATCTTCTAGGCCAAATTGTTTTCCAGCATTACCTAATTTAAACTGTTTAAAACTCAAACAAACAAACGAAGGACTCTGTTCAAAAAGAGGTTGCCATGAGAATAATATTAAGAGTAATTCTAGAAACACCCTCAAAACGATGCCCATAATTCATACCCAGTTATGCCTCACGCATGAAATGGCACACATCACCATGTCTGATTTTTTTGGTATCAATTTGAGGATCCTCGTATAACTACTTATAAATTTATAAATGACTGTAATGACAAGAACTTCCAAATTGGATAAGAAAATTATTCTTGAACTGCAGGTTAAGATGAAACATTTTTAAAACAAATAAAAAAATTACTAATGAAGTAAAGACACATCTATGACATCCCAAGTTAAAATTCCAACCGGTATGATTGACAATGTTGAAACAAAGTTCTTCCCATGGCTATTGCAAGGCATTCAAAAGTCAGACACAAATTGATGCAGTAAAATTATGATTAGTTAAATTGTTTGTGGGATAAGCACACCTCTACAGGTCCAAACAATCACAATAGTTTTCTTCACATTTTGTAGCTTGCATTTTCATACAGTTAGAGAGTAAAAATAAACATACCAGTATTTAATCATTGAGACTCAGTGACAAAAACTTCAATATTTAACTTGTTTAAATGTCAATAAAACTTTACCATGTCATATTTTTACTATAAATAATTGACCTCGCGTAAACAAAATTATGTGAAATCTAAATCACAAAAATAATGTACAAGAACACCGTTTATCATTACATACATTAATGAGTACGTGTGAGCATTCAACAAATATATACACATAAATATACAACATTCAGATTCATCTAAACATTTTCGAATTCCAATAAGAATAAAATAGAGATTCATGCATTCACGTTTACACACACACACACACACACACATATATATATAAATCAAACTTTTCATTTCTACTTAATAATTCCTCTTATACAATAGTTTATTCCAATATTTTTTTGGTAGCATACCATAAGATGTCCAAGCCAGCTTACGTACACCTCGATTAATCCCCATTCGCAGTTCGTGGCTTTCGCTGTCCAAACATTATTTTGATAGTGCCAGGGATCGAACTGGGGGTAAACCTATTCCACCCCCGAGACTGTCCCAATGACAACCTAATACCACTGGGCGAAGACGCTTGGTCTAGTGATACTGTCTCATCTATTTCACCAATCGATACCACAGTTAAAACTCCTCATCATCCCAAGTGGACCTTGTAATGGGTATGGACCACCTCCCCAAATGGGCAGTGTAATTAAAGCACCGGACAACACCCTTTCTAGTGGGCCCATCCGGGAAATCGAGGAGGCTTATGCTGTCGTCATCAAGATGAAATCGTCCCATCCATTCCTTTCTTAGATTTGGACAATGCCCGATCAAAGCAATGTGAACCGTAGGATGCGCAACCGCTACAACAACATTTTTAGGCTCCTGTTCATCGGATAGCTCCTCCAATAAAGATTTATAGGCCTTACCCGATCGATCCTAAAGTGCTTCATTTGAATCCTTTTTTGATTGCTGAAGGATGTTTTCAACATCAAGGTCATGTATTTGTTTTATTTCCACATAGCATGGCACACAGTCAGCACCCAAGCAATCAGTATCTTCTTGAACTCGAGTGATGGCATTAGCTATCTCAACTGATGCAATTTTTGGACTACTAACTATTGTTTTCATCTTTATATCAAGTAGAAGCTCAACATTTTTTTCGGCCTCCAGATCTTCTCCCAGCCAGTGGTGAATCTAGGGTCTGATTTAAACGATTAAGACAAATATATGGTGATCCACCATCAGGTCGTGGGGTGAAATCCAGCACACTCACACCACAGTTACTCTGAATTAAAACCCTGAAGTAATCAGTTCCTAATCCCATCGCTACGAAAATAAGAGCCTGGTTAACAGCATTATGAGCAACTATAAGAGCATACCTACTTTCATGGGCAAATATTTTATTCCAGCAGAATCTAGCACGTGACCATAACTCCCTCACTGGATAATGACCATCGATGCATATATATATATATATAAAATAAAGTAGAAAACTTATGTATGTCACAAGTTTGACTCATGATGTCATCTACATTATTTTTTCTAGCACTCCCTATTTTATCCTTGAAATTTTTGGATTCCCTCTCTTTTCATACACTTTAATTTATTTGTCCCCTTTCTTTAAATTTTCAAATTGAGGGTTATATTTGTAAACATATCAACAATACACTCTCACCACAAACCTCATACACTCAGCTCACTCCCCGAACTCTCTTCCCTTTCCACCCATTTGAAAATTGAAGCAGCCGCTTCATCTCTCTCTCAAATATTACACACCAAACCCTAACACTCAGGCCAGCGCTTCATCTCTCTCTCTTTCTCTTCATCATCTGATTTTTTTCATTTCTCAACGGAGGCTCCACTACCACCAACACTCAGGCCACCGCCAAATCTCAGACAACCACCAACCCCTCTGGCCACTATCAGTCGACACGGAAAACCCAAACCCCTTGTGATTTATTGCAGGTCCCCCTCTCTCTCCCTTTTCACCAACACCCGTTTTGATTTATTGGCGATTTATTGTAAGTCCCCTTGCAATTTACCCAAACCCAAACGCCCATTTCACCAACGACCGCTTCGATTGATTGGCGATTTATTACAAGTCCCCTGAAATTTCACCATTTACCCAAACCCAAACATCGTTGGCGATTTATTATAAGTCCCCCCTGCAAAACGCGGTTTTTGATTCCAAATACCCAAACCTTCAATCGTTGAGAGATCTTTGGGTTTTTTTTATTCCAGGTATGTTTCTTAAACATTTTTTTATTTGTGGGTAATAATGGGTTTTTTTCTTTGTATTTATTCTTCTTACTTTTGTTTATGAAGAAGGGTTTTCTTAATTTTGTTTTCAATATTTACGTTTCTGTAACTGTGGATAATTTTGTTTTCAATGCTTCCATTTCTCTAACTGTACATTTCGCTGGGTATCAATGCTTACATTTCTCTAACAGTAGCTTGGCTTTATCTCCATACCTTTGACTTTTATGCTTGGTTCATCTATTTCAATAGGGGACGATCTTAGTTCTTTGTCTTTAAGTTCAACAGGGGATGATCTTGGTTCATCTATTTCAATAGGGGACGATCTTGGTTCATCTATTTCAACAACTACAACAGTAGCTTTGGCTTTAAGCTCTTTTTCTTTTTCTTGAATCTATTTTAAGTTTCCATGTATTTTAAATTTTTACATAGAGTTGTAAGATTTTTTTTAATGTTTTTCCCCTTTCCTAGGCCGGGGTGAGCTTTGATGAGCCTTCTTGAGTGATAGGTTTTCACAGGGGGTGGTGTGTATCTGTGAGTTATTGAGTGTTGCTTTAACTTCATATTGCTTAACCGGTACCATTCGCATATTGCATCTTGCTTTTACTTAACACGTACCATTCAAATATTGCTTTTATTTCACATTTCTCAATATAAATTCTATTTTATTTGAGGTTTTATGTCTTTTGCAGAATTTATGATTATGTGCCAAATAACTCTACCTTAATTTCTTTTTAAGAGCAATTATTTTACAACTTTCAACATTTGGATATTATGGTAATGGTAAGCTCAAAGTCTTTAAATACTATGGTTATACTTTGATATATTGCTTTTATCTTATTTTTAATCCTTCTCAATTTGTTTGACTGTGGCATTTGCAAATTCAAATGGAAGGTGCTTTATGGACTTTGTTTCCTTTCATCCACCATTTACTAAGGTTGTTTACATTTTCTTAGTTTTGCAAACTCATGTATCACCTATTTATTGAGATTTTTTGGTTATGCATCAACTGTAGGGGCATTATTTTGGTTTTAATTTTGATTATGTTGGGGCCTAAACTATTGAGTATTCTTTTGGTTTTAATTTAGATTCTGGATTGTTTATTGGAAATTTCATTTTAGATCAGATATTTTTCATTTCTGATCAGATATCTTCAATTGTGGATTTTGCGTGGCTAAAAGAGCGTTGGGCAGGTAACCTGTCAACATTGTATGCTGTGGAGCGATAAATTGTCTAATTTTTCACATATCCTATGTGGAGGAGCATGTATGGAGGTCGAAATAACAACATAAGACAGGTATTGAAGGGCGATCCTGAAATTTACCCATGGTTGGGGTCAGACCAACATAAAGATTCTTAGGGAGTTTTTGGGCTTTTCCTGTATTGACTTATATGGAAAACTTCATTTAAATTCGCAGTACCAGCTTTAATAGATTGTGCATGAGCCTCAGCTATGTCTGATAACATCTAAATCAATATGTGAAAGTTTATTGCTCACTGTTTTATTGGTCACATCTAAATCAATATATATGCACATTTAAAACAATATCTGCATATATTATCTCATTATTTTATTTCTCATATAAGCTTTTGCCCATCTTAGTAGAAGAACTATACATATTAATTTGTTATGATATAAACATTATTCTTAGTAACTCCTTGATAGAAGTCCTTATTGTTAGTTCATTCAATGTCACTAGACATGACTTATCAGAATTGTTACATGTACAGTTATTACTTTACGAGAAATCTAAGTTAGTAATTCACATGTAAAGTTATAGTTTAGGGTATGAATTTGACATGACTTATCAGAATTGGTACATGAATTTACAATTTGAGATTCCCAGAATCTAGAAAAACTCAAATCAAACAAGCAAATTCATGAAACTCTGTTCAACGGATTGTTTTGGAGTTGTCACCCATAAACTCTCTCAGTGCCACTCTGAGGGTGAAACAACAAATTTATAAAAGGTATTTAAAGCTTTTCTTCCTATTTATTAATCCTTGACATTTTTACTTAATGTGAATTTTACATTATGATAATAATCATTATTATAATAACTGCAATCCTTGACGCACTCTATACAATGCTGTTTGGCCCATGAAAAATGTGAAAGCAACTAGAAATAAGTACTCCATATATTATACATATCTAAGTAGACAATAATATTATATTTGAATTATAAACTATTAGTTTTGTTGGTGGTGTATTTTTTATTTCTTATATAGGGAAAATAATCCTATAAACAAAGGAAGCACTGCCCAAAAAATTTAAATTGTTTACGATTATTTATTTTATATAAAAACATTAGACTTAAATTATACATGACTTTATATTTTGAAAAAAAAATCTTCGTGCCTTTAGTCAAAGGGCAATGCACTTAACTACAGGATCTTGAATAGGCAGATGTTGTCTTGCTTACCCCATATATGACGAGACTACTTCTATGTCTCGAACTCGAGACTAATCATATCTTTGGCGAGGGCACTTGCCATGGCACCAAGGCACGAGTTTATACTTTTCAAAATTATCAGCGTGCCTTCAGGAACGGGCATACCCTAGTGTATATATATATAGTTCCCACTGGATCTTCCTAATCTCAACTCAATCTCGCTATATATACATATATAAAAAGAGAGAACCAAGGGAAATAAACAGATCTATTTGATCGGTCAAGAATAACTCATCAAAGCATAAGAAAAATGATTTTGTATTACAAAAACAGATCCAGGTTCATTAAACTCATAATTATTGGTACAAACAGAAACATAAATCAGTTCAAGCGAGCAGATATCTCTCTCTCTCTCTATATATATATATATATATATATATATATATATATATATATACTAGGGTATGCCCGTGCCTGAAGGCACGCTAATAATTTTGAAAAACATAAATTCATGACTTAGTATGATGGCAAATGCCCTCGCCAAAGCTACGGTTGATCTCGAGTTCGAAACACGGGAGCAACTTCTTTATATATGTCTGTGACCGAAGGCACGATAAAAATTTCAAAGTACGTAATTACAAACCGGCGAACATTTCAAAGTACGTAATTACAAAACGGTGAAAGTTTCATTCCCCGACAAAATTTCCAAAGTACATAATGTTTTTTAACTCCCAAAACAAACCAAAGAACATAATGTTTTTTAAACAATCACGTAAAGCTTTTAGAAAATGGTTGAATATAATTTTGGAATGTTTATCGTTTTTCTATTAAAAATATCTTTTAAAAATTTAATAAAAAATTGAAAAAAAAAAATTGGGATTGTCACTATTTTTTCTGTTAAAAAACTTTAAAACAACAAAGAGAAAATAAAAATAAAAACAGTTTTTATTATTATTTGCGGATAAAAAACTATTTTTATCTCCAAATAATAATAATAATAAAATAATTTATTTTTAAAAAATTTTAACACCCATTTTTTATTTTTCAATAAAGATGGGTAATTTATAATATTTTCTCGGGGTGGAGTGATAAATATTTGCTCCATTAAAATATTTTCATTAAAATATTAAAATGTTTTCAATAAAATATTTTCCAAACTATTAAGTCATGTACAATTTAAGTCGAAAAGATTTTTTATTTAACAGAAATAATTATAAAACAATTTAAAATTTTTGGGCAAATCTTAAATTGTTTATAGGACTATGCACCCTGTTTAAGAAATAAATAAAAAAAACTCCAACAACAAAATTAATAGTCTGTAACAAAAGTGTTCGTCGTTGATTGGTGTATTGAGAGCATTGTTGCGATGATTGTCTGCACTTAATGAATTCAATATGTTTTTCCAAAATATTGAATGTTTAAACAATTATCAAGTTTTTTACTTGATAATTTTAGAGTCCTTTTTATGGCCATGTTTAGCATTTCAATATAACTAATATATTCATATCATACACAACTCCTGTACAAAAAACTTAGCTCACTTGCTGATTAGCACCTAAAAAATGAATTACTTGCATCAATTAAATATGAAACCCCAATTGCCAAATAAATTACTTAAATGAATTGTAAGACCAACAAACCAATGCATATGCTATAATATCCTTGAAGTAAAGAATTTTCCATAATATCCAAACAGAGCATACAAAACTATGGTCAGTAAATGAATTGAATTCTGTAAAACTTCTACTAAACACATTACTATGAAAACTGTGTGGAGGCTACACAATCTATCGCGGAAGCAAGTCTTATAAGTGAGAAGCAGTGAGTGGAAAAAAACCACATGATGTTTACAGTAGCTCCTCCTAGTGTTGTAGTTCCTCACAAAGCCAACAAATTTTTATTACAGTAGCTCCTCCTAGCACAACCAGCCACTTTTAACACAACGTATGAATCTTGAAATTAGGTAATGATTTGGAAACTTGAGATCTGTAATCCTATTTACGGCATAGATTTCCTTATAGACGTCCTCCATTAATTTGGTTGTGCCAGCATGAGGAACCTTACCAGCAACGTGGATCCAAAGTCGGCCCCAAATGATAGAATGCCAAGATCTTCCTTCAATGTGTTTGTGTTTGATATCGGGCACTAATAAAGAAGCTCATGGTTGAAACTCATGTATTTCTCCACCTGCACAATAAAATCCGTGAATGTTAATATTAGTGGTATAATCAAAATGAGAGTGTAAATCAAAGTGGGATTGTGAATCAAGTATGAGAGGACTAATCTCGCTTACAACCAAGTATGAGAGATCAATTTGTTATGTAGGCGAATCGCCCTTTGGCTTCCGTTCAATCACACAACGAAGATTAACACATTATGAGAAACATAATAAAAATGATGAGTACTACTAAAATGACACGTGGGGATATCTGATGAGGAGATTCAACCTTTATATCTAGGAATAGATTGAATCCACACTGAACAAAATGCAAAATAGAGTCCAAACACATGAGGATATCCTAATGCTGTCTACTGTTAATTGTTACACATAACAAAAAGAAAAACACATAAGTGACTAAAGACTAAAGCTGGTGGCAATAGTTGTTTCCTAAACACAAACAGAGGCCAAAAATATTTCAGATAGTGTATGCAAGAATGAAATGAAATGGGTTACAAACATGCATCAAAAGGATGAAACTATTTTTGTTGAACATGATGGACCTTTTCAATATGTGTTGTGTTGTTAATGGCCTCAATCCTTGAGGCCTTGAGCCTTGATTGAAAATCATCATAAACTAATTAAGCAGCAAATAAAAGTTACATATTTTTATCAAACTAATTAAGCCCTGAGAATCATGTTGATTATATCCACATTCCAATGAAGCTGTGAGTGAATCTAAAATGCAAATCAAAGTTAATTAGGCAGCAAATTGATCAGAATCAAACCTTAGCTTGCTAAAAAAACACATTCAAATGAAGATACTACAACGATCACATCAAACCTACGTATTTGAATCTCTAGAGAAAAACTGTCTTTACTGATCAAACTCATAAAATCACTCAATTTTGAATCTCTACAAAAGAATCCCCATTCTATCATCACCGATATACCCCACAAATACCATAAAAAACATATACCCACGAATCAAACGAAATATAATGAAATTGGTAATTTATCTTACCTTTTAGTACGTCTGACAGATTTGGAGTTGGAGAATCCCTTCAATATGACGTTTTGTTTCAAACCATAACACAGTAATGGAATTAGGTATCTTTCTTTTTCGCTGGCCGAGATGTCTTACATCATTAAGTTCTGTGTGGGGAGGTAAAATTAGTTTTACACATGGCATAATTTCCACAGAACTAACTACCAAAATGTGTTGCTAACTGCACAAAAAGGTATTCCAACAACACAAAAAGGTGCTCCAAATGATATTGATACTGTCTTCATGACTTTCAAAAAATAATTTCATCATCCTCTCGGTACTGTGTAACTGAAATATGAAAAAGAAAGAATAAAAAGAACAGTGAGAATATCGCATATTGTTTTAGAGAATCATCGGATCACATAAACTTCTCTAAACTCAACCCTTACAAAAGTTAACACAAATATAAATCCACCTCGATAATTTCTATTCAGAATATAGAATCAGAAACATTAAAACTTTTATGTCAGTCATTAGGCCTCTTATGTCAGTCATTAGAGATTATAAATCAGGGGGCTGACCTCTTATTTTGAAACCAAAAAATATAAAAAAAAAACACATACACTTAGAGAGAGATTACTAGAGTGAAATAGCATTCAGAAGTACTTGTATTCAGAAGTATTTGGCTCATTATTTTTGGATACTTGTATAAACTTCAAGTACTTAATCATTAATTCAATCCATTATTTTATCTTTCTCCACAGCCCTAGGAACCTCGAATTTTAGATTCCGCTCAAGGAAAGATGGTGGCTTTTTGTACACAATCGATGCTGCTCTAATCAAGATCCTAGCAGTGAGACCCCATATCACATACTTCTTACCATACGTTTCATAGTCAAAGAAATAAATCAGATACTTGTCTCCCATACATTCTCTCTTTCAATCTTCGAGTTTAATCCTTGAGAAATATTTCTAAAGGAGCGTCAAATACTTCTTCCACTTCAGCAATATTAGGAGTGGGATTGAATGCGTTATTCATGGAGCCTATACAAATAACTGGAATTAAATGAAAGAAATTCTTGGGTAAAAATGGATTAAGGACAGGGAGAACATTCACAACTGAAGGATCCAACCCAAAGGCGCTGCCGGTTGCAGGACCTGAGATGTTACAGCACCTGAGAAGGATCCAACCCGAGGCTAATTTTTTGGACGATAGCTCGAAGGCACTATCGGTTACAACACCTGAGATGTTGCAGTTTATCAAATTAACAAATAAATCCACAATTGGTAAGTGAAAATGTTTGTAAAGCATAAACATAAATCCCAACATTACTTACTGAAAAAAGAGAAAGGAAATAAGTACTGAGAGGAAGTGGTCCACTGCTATGCTCCTACTTACTGCTGCCTGGCAGTGGGTGGCCGACAGGGCTGACCGAGAGAGAGAATCAAAGTTCAAATATTTTTCTTCAAAAGAGGAAGGCAAAACATTACAAATATATATGTTAAACATGTAATATATAACTAAATTTTATCAGTTGACATCTGAGAAAGGAAAAAAATGACAAATAAATAAATACATTATGTAACTATAATAATATCTTGTAAATATAACTAACCTACACATTGTGTCAACTATTGAATCTTACACCTATTTGTAAAATAACCACCCTTTAATCCATGGAAAAATAAATAAGGTCTAAGGAAAAGAAAAACAAACTTACAGAGGAAAAAGCTTAATTTCACAGCTTAGTTCTGGAATTAATAAAAAAATTTATTTCACAGCAATATAAACCATGGTTAAGAATAGAGATATAAAATCCATTAACATTAAAAACACCAATCTCAAGACCCACAATTTACCTAATGTCGATCTAATGCACAAAGACCTCACAAATGGAATGAGATACACAAATGTATGTGCGATCTGATGTTGATCTAATGTCGGAATATCCAAATCACAAAGATGCGATCTGATCACAAATGTATGTGTGATCTAAGATATTATGTATGTGCAATCACAAATGTATGTGCGATCTGAGATATGATGTATGTGCAATCACAAATGTATGTGCGATCACAATGTATGTGCGATCTGAGATCTAATGTATGTGCGACCGGAGATTCGATGTATGTGCGATCTGATCTATATCCAAATCACAAATGTATGTGCGATCTGATATATGTGAGATCTGGTCGTTGATGATGATGTACAAACAAAACGATTAGAAAAAAAAGAAATCGATTAGAACAGCAAAAGAAATCGATTAGAACAGCCAAAACAAAACGATTAAAAGAGGCAAAACAAATCGATTACCAGAGTTAATGGAGGCTGAAGAGGTTCGTTGTTGTTGATGGCGGTTGCGGCTGAAAAGGCTTCTCTCTCTCCCGTTGTTGATGTTGTTGGATAATGAGGGGTAGGTGAGATAATTTCGGGTAGGTTTGTGTAATGAGGGTTTGTGAGAGAATAAGGTCAATTACCCTTTTACCCTTTTTTTGAATTTTGAGGAAGAGTAGGAAATAAAATTGAGTGTAGGATAAAAGGGGGAACTCAAATAATAGAGGGGTAAATTAGGTAGTGCAGGAAAAATCTATATTGATGACATCATAGTGCTAACTTGTGACATACACAAGTTTTATACTTTATAATATAGATATATATATATATATACACACACACACACACAAATAATAACAAACACAGATATTAATTAACAAATCTTGAATAATAAAGGATTTGTAACTGAAAAACAATTGCCAGGAGACAAGTAAAGAAGGAACACTGACCTTCTTCTGCAAAGGAATGAAAAAGTTGAAAGGTGATGTATCGTGTGATGCATCATGAGAAGATGAAAGGTGAGAGTCAAAAGTTTAGTAGTAAATGGGGGATATAAGGGTATTAATGGATTTTTAAAATTTATGAGGTTATAGTGGTCATTATGCCATTAAAGAGATACTCCCCTAAGGGAAATAAACAGATCTATTTGATCGGTCAAGAATAACTCATCAAAGCATAAGAAAAATGATTGTGTATTACAAAAAGAGATCCACATTCATTAAACTCATAATCATTGGTACAAAAGAAAACATAAATCAGCTCAAGCGAGCATATATCTATATATCTATCTGTGTTTGTTATTATATATATATATATATATATATATATATATATATATATATAATAACAAACACATATATTAATTAACAAATCCTGAATAATAAAGGATTTATAACTGAAAAACAATTGTCATGAGACAAGTAAAGAAGGAACACTGACCTTCTTCTGCAAAGGAATGAAAAAGATGAAAGGTGATGCATCGTGTGATGCGTGGGGTGATGCATCATGAGAAGATAAAAGGTGAGAGTCAAAAGTTCAGTAGTAAATGGGGATATAAGGGTATTAATGGATTTTTAAAATTTATGAGGTTATAGTGGTCATTATGCCATTAAAGGGAAACTCCCCTCTTTTTAAGTAGTAGAGATAGAGATGAAGGACCTTTTGGAACAAAAAAAAATGTTTGGACTAAATATTACGTAAAAAAATGTTGAGGGAGTTTTCATCAAATGACCCATTTTTTTTAATATAAAAAATAGTTTTCAATGTTAGAAACAATTTTTTTTATTTGTTAATTTTTTCCAAAGTTTTATGTAAAAAACCGTTTTTTTGAAAAACTCTCAGAACAATTATTATTACATATCATAAAGACGACCCAAGTAAAACTGACACAACATAAAATATTATTCTTTTAACCAAAAAATAAGATTTGTTTTTTTAAAATGTCCAATTTTATTTAATAAAAAAATGTCTATTTTTTTAACTTTATAATAAAATATTTTTTGTAATTATTTAATTAAAAAAATTATTGAGAATGTTTGAAAAGAGTTTTTATAATAAAACAGTTTTTAAATAAGTTATACCCAATTAGCAATTGTCAAAAGGGGTAATATTGTCATCTAAGATAATTATAATTGAAAGTGGAGTGCTAGTAGAATTGAGGGAGTACCAATAGCCATGCCCTTAACTTTACCCATAAGCACCTCTATACCATAGTTTCGCAATATGAGCTAGAAATTGTCTTATTAATAAGAATGACAATTTTAAACATGTTATAATAATACATATAGGTTTTTACGGTCTAGTCCTTTGATTAAACATTTTGGACAAAAAAAACGATGAAACCAATTTTAAACGATTAGGTACAACATATAAATATTGTCAATCTAAAAAAATTATAAACCTAATCGGCTATTGGAGGTTTCTCTGCAACTAACCACTATTCTTCGAAATAAAAAATAACATCAATCTTGGTGCTTTTTTCGTCTGTCGAATAATCGATTACAGTGTTCTTAATCGATTCTACCTGTATCACTTGGCTCTATCATTTGTAAGTTTATCTTTATCAGTAGTTGGTTTTTCTATTTTCGATGGATTACAATAGGTCAATGTACTTTGTTTTGATTCAAGAGACTCATTGTAATTTCGTAATTCATGTGATTGAATAGCTTTTTATATGTTTTATATGTATATGTTTTGATTTTGTGTTTTTTATGCATGTATGTTTGGATTCTTCATATATAAGTTATATTTATCAATATTTGTAATTGTTAGTTGAATGTGCTGAATGAATATTATTGATGTTTCATTCTAATTTTAAGATTACTTGATTTTGAATTGGTATTGAATCACTTATTGATATAGGTCCGTGCCAGCAGAACTAACCAGTTCGACATCATTTTTCAAAGTACACATAGTGTTTATAAAGTAGACATTATTGTTTTTTTGAAAATATGCGTCTACCCTATTGCTTCATGTATAGGTTTTTAAATAGTGCCTGTAATTTTATATTAATTATATATAAACATTTTGATATTTCATGCATTAAATTATTGCACACATTTTTAAAATTGTTGACCTTGAATTAAATATTTTTCGTCTCTCTTTTATTGCAGGACATTATGATAAGTAGTATAATAGCAAGGTGTTGTTATTTGAAAAATATGGCTTGTATTAAAATATTTGAAGATAGCTGATTAGATTTCATATGCAATGAGTTGTGTATTAGGTTTACTAATTTGAGAAGTGGGAGTTTTTCATTGAGGTATTCATTTGGTGATGAATGTCGATTCATGTTGGTTTGTGACAACGATGTTTGTTGTATGTTGTGGTCCCAATTGATCATAAAAGCTAATTTCATTTAGATATACGTCATTGATTCATTAGCATTGCCAAGTAATACATGTCGTGAACGGGTTGAATGCTCTAATCTAATTTTTGAAGGGGTTGACTGCAGTAATACAAGTTCAGAGAGGGTTGACCGTGGTGATACAAATACACAGAGGTTAGAGTCTTTATCATCAGGTACTGCAAATGATTTTAATAGTTGCATTAAAAATGACTTTTATCTTGGAGGTGTGGAGCCAAGTAAGTCGAAAGTCTATCTTTTGAATGATTGGAAGACTTATATAAGTCATGAGCAGCAGTGTTTTGAAGGAGGTGTAGTTGAATTTCGGGATAAATTGTGAAGGTATGCCGTTGAGGTTGGGTTCAAGGATGTGTATTTGAAGAATGATAAAACTCGAGTGACGGCTGAATGTTGTAAAAAGACTACTAAGAATTGCATGTGGAGAATTTATGCTTCATTATCTATAATAAATTGATACTTTTACATACGTTCAATGAATAATGAGCATACATGTAGAGGTGTCTTTCGTAGTCCGTCAGCCAAAATGATAGCCTCCAAGTTGGTTTCAACATTAGTAGCTGATGATCTTAGAGATAACCCACTATTGAGACCAATTGATGTAGTTAGATATATGAAGAAGAATTATGGTCTTGATATAGCTTATCAACATGCATAGCATGCGAAAGAGATGGTTGTTGTTGATATACATGGTGATGAAAAGGTTTCTTATGCATTAATGAATAATTATCGTGACCTTCTATTGCAGTATAATCTTGGGTCGCATTGCATCTTTGACGTGGAACATGAGAATAAAAAATTCAAGAGAATATTTGTAATATTTAGAGGATGTATTTATGGATTTCAATACTTCAGGCCTGTTTTATTTCTTGATGGTGCCTTTTTGAAGAGCCGTTACCGTGGAACAATATTATCAGCAACTGCAAGGAATGGGAACAATGGTAAATTAATTCTATATATTTTATTTTGTGTATTGCATTGACAATTTTTTTGCTCCATTCCAGATCATCAAAATACAAGCATAAAATTATAAAGTACCTTTGAATGTCTTTGTTTTAGTTCACGTGTACTTTTTATTTTTTTGCGTGTATCTTGATGATATGTCTTATTATGTGTAATACAAACTAAAGAACACGCATAGTACATGTCAAGTACACGTGAAAGTTTCTGTTAATTTCACGTGTACTTTTCATTTTTATGCATGTACTTTGATGATGATGTTGTTACGTTGAATACTAATTATAGTACACGCATTCGCATAGTATATGTCAAGTACACGTGAATGTTTCTATTAATTTCACGTGTAATTTTTATTTTTATGCGTGTACTTTAAGGATGATGTTATGCTGAATAATAACTAAAGTACATGCATAGTATATGTCAAGTAAACGTGAATGTTTCTGTTAATTTCGTGTGTACTTTTCATTTTTATGCGTGTACTTTGATGATGATGTTGTTATGTTGAATACTAACTAAAGTACACGCATAATACATGTCAAGTACACGTGAATGTTTCTGTTAATTTCACATATACTTTTCATTTTTATGCGTGTACTTTGATGATGATGTTATGTTGAGTACAAACTAAAGTACGCGCATAGTACATGTCAAGTAAACGTGAATATTACTATTAATTTCACGTGTACTTTTCATTTTTATGCGTGTACTTTGTTGATATGTGTTGTTATCTAGAAATAATAAAGCCAACTACGCGTTAAAAATGTAAAGTACCTTTGAATATCTTTGTTTAGTTCACCTGTACTATGCGTGTACGTTGATGTTAGTGTTGTTTTTTTAAACTAATTCAAAGTACAAGAAAAAGATTGGAAAGTAAACGTGCATGTCTTTTTATCTTTATCACGTGTACTGTACATTTTTATATTTTGTCTTGTTATTTACAAATAATTTAAATTAAATACATAATATATTTCCCATGTGTTTTAAGGTCTACGCCAGCAACATCAATTTACGATGTGTTCTACATGGATATGTTATTTATTTTAATTTTGATATATTTTTATTTTTCAGGCCTTTTTTCTGTTACATATGCTGTTGTTGATTCTGAAACCGAAGATAACTGGATGTGGTTTCTTATCAATTTGCATAGTGCACTACTTGAGCAATATTGAAACATAACCTTTATATCAGATTGAAACAATGGATTATTTGAAGCTATTTCGAGGGTCTTTCCATTGTTTGCACATTCCTACTGTATATATATTTTACAAGAGAATATAAAAAAGAAAATTTGTGGGAATTGTGCTGGATTTCGAAAGAAAATTATTAAAGTTTTTTTTTCTTGTGCATATGCTGTCTCAGTAGATGTATTTCACAAGAATATTGAAGCATTGAAGAAGGAAGGAGGAGCTGTTATTGCTGATTTCATTGATAGTTTGCCTCCCGAGAATTGGTCATGTGCATATTTCCCTGGTAAACGGTATGGTGACATGGCATCTAGTGCTGCGGAGTCATTCAATTCATGGATATTGGAGGAAAGACATTTACCAGTAATGAATATGCTTGATAAATTGAGAGTGAAGATTATGAATTTCAATACAAACAAACTTTTTGAGTCTGACACTTGGACAAATGAGCTATGTCTTTTTTTTCAAAAGTTACTGAATGAAAATTGGAATAAAAGTCGACATTGGACTATTAGTCGCTCAAGTCAAAATGTATTTGAAGTTCATTCAGAAGTGAGAGCAACAGTTGACTTAGGAAAAAGGACTTGTTCTTGTAAGAGTTGGCAGATTAGATGTTTTTTATATTCTCATGTAGTTTGTGTTGTACGGAGGAAAGGGACCAGTATTTATGATTATATTGAGGAGTACTATAAGGTATCTTTCTACAGAAAATCATACTCGATACCTATAGTTCCTCTTCCTGATTTGATTTTCTTAAATATTCCTATACCTGAAAATCCGTTTGTCCTTCCACCAATGACTAAGAGACCGACAAGCAGGCCAAGAAATAAGAGAATAAAGTCTTCTGATGAGATCACAGTAAGGGAAGTTACTTGCTCGAGGTGCAGTAAAATGGGTCATTACAGGTCTACTTGTAAGGAACCCATTTGAGTACGTTTAAAATTGTTGAATTCATTCATTTTAACCATTTGATTGAATAAATTAATTAATAAACCCTTTGTTTCACATAAATGAATGTAATTTTAGTTTTTAGTCTCATATTTTAGTTTGTTTTTTGTGTAGCTGTACATGTATTTTTCATAAAATACACGTGATCATTTTTTCTGATGTTCACGTGTACTTTACATTTGTATACGCATGTTATGTACAGTACACGTGCATTTTGATGACCAAAGCCATTTTATCAATGCGTGTACTTAATAAAATATGCGTGTACATTAATAAAGTACACGCATAATATATAAAGTACACGCATTTAAAAATGAATTTGGTCACTTCAATCTGCGTGTACTATATAAAAGCATGCGTGTACTTTATTAATTACATTTAATTTAGATTTACTTGATGAAATATGCATGTACTTTTTTATGTACACGCATAATATAAATATAATATGCGTGTACTTGATGAAATAGTGTGTGTACTTTATGAAGTACACGCGTATTGATATGATCAAAATCTAATTCAATATACGTGTACTTTATGTATTATGCATGTAATTTTATCAAGTAGACGTATATAAATGCATGTACTATTTTAAAAATATTTTTGGACATTACAATATGCTTGTACTTTATAAAAGTCACTTAGGGAACTCATATTCTTAAATTCCTATGTGTATTATGGTCCGCGCCAGCAACATTATTATACAAGTATTTCAATAAGCGTGTACTTTATAGACTATACGTGTACTTTATAAAGTACACGTGTATTAAATAAAGTACACGCGTTTATATAATGGTTTGGGACAGTATCTTGTGAGTGTGCTTTATAAAAACTTGCGTGTATTATAATTTATAATAGATAGAATCATATTTTGACATATTTTGAGAATACACTCATATTTTGACATACTAATTTTTTTACAATATATGATATTAATGTTTACATTTTTTACAATACACGTGATCATTTTTATAAAGGTTCACTTATACTTGACTATATTTGGTGTATGATATAAGTGAGAATACATGCATGCATGAAAGAAATAAATTTTTTATTAAAACAGAAAAATAAAGTACAATATTTTTACCTAACAAAAGCTGAAAAAATTGAAGAAGGCTTCTATTAGGGTAATTTGTTAAAGGCATCTATGGTGTCAGGAAGAGAGTCAATTAAATACGACTAGTGTCGAATTTCTTCTTCTATAACAGCTACAAGGTCTTCATGGTGAGCCTTCTTCTCCTTCAGCTCTGCGATTTTCAAGGGAACTTCTTGTCTATAGAAAGACATGAGGTCTTCATGTATTTAAGAAGGGTCCTCATCCACATTAAATAAATCTATGGGATTGGGTCGATGTCCAGAGCATCCTTCCCTCACATATGTTTGTAACTGCTCAAAGGAGTTTCATATGAGGAAATATTTTCCTCAATTTTCCTCAATTTGCCTTATTTTTTTTATTTCTTTCATCTCTCTCAAGAGTATCTCGCAACTTTTCTGCTGGAATAGTCATTATGTAATCTTTACCCTAGATGTAATGGTTAAGAAAGGAACAAATATTTCTCTTTTATAGGAAAAGTTAAAGCTATTTATTTCTTTGACCAGTAGTAGTTGGGAAGTGAGTAGTTGAGCTTAATAAATTAATTTTGGTTATTGTGTCCTTCTGATAAACAATATAAAGTAGTTTTCAATTAAAAATAAAAAAATATTACATTAACTAGTGCATGTACATTGTTTATATTGCGTGTACTTTGAAGAATTCATATGTGCACCAGTGCGTGTACTTTGAAGAATTTTATACCTTACGTGGATTGCAAACAATAACCAATATAACACAAAACAAATTACAAATATGGTTTGTATTTAAATCAATTTACATAAGTTTTTTCTCCTTTCGGGGGAAGAAATATTTTGATAGAAGAGTTTCCCTTAGTACATATGATTTGTGTTTTAGCATGTCAGGGTCTTCAAATAATTTTTGCATTTCCTTGTTTCTGCTAATTTGTTCAATGTAGTACATGCAAAACACCCCACAGTCAACCCTGAAATTAAAATAAAATAAATTTACAAATTAGTATGGTGTGAATGAATTTTTTTGAAAATATACAAATTAGTAATTTTTAGAAATGAAGTTTTTGCTTACCCATTATATTGCTTAGGGCATTCATTATCTCTTATTAGGTCAAATTTGAGATCACTTTCCAGCAAGAAATCTACTGTCCTTTTTTCTTGCTCTGTCAATGGATCGTCATCCAATGTAAACTCATTTGATGTACCTTCATCAAAATTTCTCTGAGTTTTGAAACCATTATTTTTCATTGTTTATGCTTCAGTCTTCAATAGGTACAGTATTTTTTGGAAGACATAAAACTATTAAGAAGACGCATATTTAGTGTATAAAAATAAAAGAGTATATGAAGATTAAAGAGTTAAAAGTACACGCATATTTTATTTTTAAAGTACATGTGTATTTTAAAATATGATGCGTGTACTTTGCTGAAAGAGTTAAAAGTACACGCATAATATTAAAGTATACGTAATTTGTATTAGTTCATTTCACGTGTATTTTAAAATATGATGCGTGTACTTTGATAATCTGGGTGATTATGTGCAACTAATATAAAGTACACTCATTATATGATAAAGTACACGTGTATAATATAAGTACATGTAACTTTACTAATTAAGTTTAGGCACTAACCAATTTTTTCGCATCATCGAAGAATACTGTATTTTTTTTCTTATCGTTCGGTCGAAGGGAATCCATGTGGACCACTTTATTTTCTTTTTTGTATATCACAAGTAATGTGAAATGTCCTACGCTATGTCTTAGTACAATGCACAAACTATTACAAGTGCCTAAGTATTCAAATAAATCTCTGTATAAACCCCCTTCTTATTGACTTCATTTGTGCTACAAGCTTCTATCTGAATAAAAACTATAGACATTGTGTTAATAAAAAAACTAAATTTTTTTTTCACAAAGCTTTCGGTTTAATTGTACTTACCCAACAATAATCAGAAAAAGTGTGTTAGTGGGAGAGCCCTTCCTCTGACAAGTTTAACCTCAATACTTCACTAAAGGCAAGTATTATCTGTTTCACACAATATAAAATGATGAGGAAATAATAATGTTAAAATTTAATGAATGTCTAATATTTGGACTACATACTTGGCTTGAAATTTCTTGATTTTTGAGGACTTCAACAAAATCTTCCCATGGGACATACGAAACCAGCCATCAGAAAATAAATTCCCTGCATTTTATATAAGCAATAAGACAATTGTATAATAATAATAATAACCTTATTCTTTTGCGCCAAAAAAATATAAATTAGCAAAGTGATAAATCATAAAACAATACACTTTACCCTGGCTCAGCCTTTTGAATAAACTCTTCAATCTTTTTCTTCGCAGCTTCATCGAGATATTTGTATACTTTGATTGATTCAAGCTTTAAGTGAGTTTCTTTCATTTGTTGAGATATTGTTAAAGGGCCTTTTCTTAGCTTTGAATCTTTTTGTTTCTTAATTGGTTCATGCTTTTCGGTTTCACTGTCAACTTTTCTTTTCTTCTATCCTCTAGTAAGAGGCCCTTTTGTTTTGGATATTTTGAGGGTTCCCTGAACTGTCTTTGAGGCTAGTTCAATCTTCAAACTCGAAATTTCGTCCATGAGTTGTTTATTAGTGTTTGCCTGATATATTTAACAAGGAATGTTGGATTGTAAGCATTTTTTGAAACAATGATTCATTTTCTCTTGCGTGTATTTTATAAAGTACACGTATGTATTTTATAAATACACGCGCGTACTTTATAATATACACGCATGTATTATAAAATACATGTACTTTATAAAAGTTATAATATACACGTGTACTTTCAACATAATTTGCGTTTACTTCAGAAAGTAAATGCGTGTACTATATATCTATTGTACTTTATAGATATCTGATCAGTTTTTTTCAATGCTGATTCATCAAGCATTTTCTTCAACTACGAAATTTCGTCATTAAGGATTTTATTATTATTTTCCTGTTATACAAAAAGAATGTTACATTATAAGCAATACTTGAATAAAACTGCATTATTTTTAATCAAAATAATGCATGTGCTCTGCATTATTTCTAATATAAAATAAAACTGCATTAAAAATACTATGAAATAAAACTGCGTGTACTTTAGGAAAATTGCGTGCACTCTGCATTATTTATAATCAAAAGTACCTGTTGAGTTCTTTTCAATTCTGACTCCTCAAGATTCTGCCTCAATGTCATCTTTTCTATGTCAACATTTTTCCAATTTTGCAATGTATCGTCATACTTTTTTTTTAGATCTTCATTACTCAGAGACAGATATCCATTTTTTTGTTTCGAAATTCGTGTTGATTCTTTCTGTTTTTTCAATGATTCATCCAATTCTTTAATTCTATCTGAGTCACTCATTGTGACTTGATCAAGCTTTTCTTTTAAAGAATTATTTAACTCAACTAGTTGGGCATTTTCCACCTCCAACTTATTTAGTAAATTTTTTTCCTTCAAAAGGTTGGAATTCTCTACCTTTAACTTCTT
This sequence comes from Sambucus nigra, assembly GCA_949130495.1. Taxonomy (NCBI): domain Eukaryota; kingdom Viridiplantae; phylum Streptophyta; class Magnoliopsida; order Dipsacales; family Adoxaceae; genus Sambucus; species Sambucus nigra. The sequence goes on from OX422219.1 coordinate 64,648,034, forward strand.
CATTTCCTCATGGGCTTCAAAAAGTTAATCACGATCTACCTGCAACTGTACATTCAAAATAGCACTCTCCACCTCCAAAGAGGTCACCTTCTCAAGTGCACCATTAAAGTCTTCAACTGCTTTAGATAGTTGGTTATTTTTTTCCAACAATTCCCTTTTCAAAACAGTACTTTGTTCCTCCAAATTAACCTTTGGTTGATCTTTTCCCTTCTTTTTCTTAGGAGTCACAATCTTTTTAAGGGGAATATTCCAACCATATGAAAACTTATTGTCATTAATATCTTCAGCAACTTTTTCTGATGATGAATTAGCATGTATAGGACTTTTTGTAGAAATGTTCAAAGAGCAACTTGGCCCTTCAAACTGAGATTCCTTTTGTACAGAACTGTCCTTACAAGTTGGTTTATTTGTATCCTACTTCAAAGTTGTTGTTGCGATGTCATTCTTCACAAACCATTGTCTCAAATAAGATAATTTCCACCTCAGGATTTTTGGCGTCTTATCTTTAAATTCTTCAACAAGAGAAATAATTTCAAATTTCTCACATGCCCAATACTGTGATCATACAAAAAACAAAATAATATTTATAATTATATTACCTAGGTATTCATAATGGAAAGTACAAGTGGTTTGTTCAAAATACAGGCAAAATTAAATGTGTACTTTACAAATTTTTCTATTGTATTTTGAAAGTACAAGTGATTTTAATAAAGTACACGCGTATTTTGTCAATATAAGTTCACGTGTAATTAAAAGTACACGTGTACTTTATAAAATACAAGTGTACTTTATAAAGTAGAAGTGAAGTTTCAAAATACACGTGAAAATATCAAGTGTATTTTCAAAATACACTTGTTATCACGTGTATTTTCAAAATACACGTGAAAATATCACGTGTCTTTTCAAAATACATGTGATTTTTATTAAGTACACATGAGTATTGGTATGTAAATTTTGAAATATCAGGATGTTTTTTTGCTCACCAGAAGGAAAATGACACATCCAGTAACTGTGCTAGGTTTTGAACCTGCTGATTTCTCAAGTGAATGTATGAGAAACTCATGCATAGAAGATGCTCAATCATACTTATTCATTTCCTCAATATTGTCGATATATTTCAACCAAAATTCTGCAAGGGTGAAGTTTGAGTTGGAGAAAAACAACGTGTTCAAGAAGTGGAGACACACAATTTTTACAAAATCGGCAATGCCTTCATCTGTCTCCAATTCAACTGATTTTTTCAAACCATTCAATATTTCTGACTTTCCTATTCTTTTTGCGAAGTATCGTGCTTGTACTCCAGGTTTTTGAGCAGTATTCGGTCGCTTTTTCAATTCTATTGATTTTAAACCCTCAACCAGTAGTATGCCAAATATTAACTTATATCTATTGGCATTATTGCAATCCTACTCTTCATACAGAAACTTTTGGTTTCCGTATTGTACAGCTGGATAATTGATAAAATATTTTTATCTGTCTTCTTGTGGTCCACTTCTACTACTTTCTGACTGTAGTAGGCATTAAAAAGCTCCCAAAATGGAGTCTTCTTAAGAAGTTCAATATGCCTATTATTTATTTTCTCTTTAATCTGATGCAAATCATGGAGAAAGCTAACAATATTTTATCGATGTTGGTCATTCTTCTTTGCAGGACGTTTAGATTTCAATGCCACACTAGAACTAGAACTGGAACTGGATGAAGAACTATCATCAGAACTACTCTTTTTTTGTTTCTTTCCTCTACTTGCCTTCATCTTCATCCCCATTATATTGATCTATAAACAAAATTTAAATTACTAACCTATAATGATATGTACAAAAAATAAAATACATGCGAATTAGAATAAAACATTGACTAAAATAATAAAATACAAGCGTATTTAAGAAAAATAAATGCAATATTCTCACAAACAATTTATACAAGTCTCAACAAAATACATGCTAAAGGTGATAATATATATCGTCAGTTTCATGGTAATACCTAACAGAGGTTGTTCGACAAGTCAAAAACCAAAATTCTTTATTCCTAACATATTCAGTAAAGAAGTAATACAATAGCTGCATGCTAAAAGCTCCAACATTATCAACACTCCTTAAGCAGTACGGCTCAATTCGTTTAGCTAAATCCTTCGCTTTCGATCCAATTACTTGAAGCGGTTGCACATCAAAAGTGTAGTAAATGTCTTCATAATAGTAGTAGAAACTAAGTAACCTTTTAGCTCTATCATTGATGCGAAGGAGAAAATAAATTTTGTCATCATTAGTACTATTGACTCTCAATGTGAAAGGTTTTGTATTGTTAAGATCTTCGAACATGCAAGCAACAGTTTTGTAGTTGAACATGCTTGATCGTATCATTCCTAAATAATAACACAACAATACAAAATAGTACACTCATAATACACATTAGTACACGCATATTGGATTGAACAAATTGAATTTCAATGTGCGTGTACTTTATGAATTTTTTACGTGTACTTTCAACAAAGTACACGAAAAAAATGAAAAAGTACACGCAATAATACTGATTACAAACTAATAAAATATAATTCAAATGCCGCTGACGCGGACCAAAAACACTCCTAAATATTAACACAATAATAATGCTTCTTACAAACTCATGGAATATCATTCAAATGCCGCTGGCGCGGACCAAAATAACATAGGATTGATCAAATATGGATTTGAAATATGTATTTTATAGAGTACACATATAAAACATAAAAGTACACGCATATTGAATTGAGAAATTCAATTTCAATGTGCCTGTTCTCTGTGTATTTTGCGTGTACTTTTTGAAAGTACACACAAAATACACATAGTACACACAGTAAAACAAGGCTTGTACATGTACATAATCCAATCATGTATATATTCCTACTCCTTGATAAATTCTCGATAAATGATGTATACAGGAGAAAAAGTACAATGATGAAATACATATATCTAACATGCAAAAAGTGTGTTTTGCAATTAAAATGAAGGAAACAAATATATTTTTTCATATCATGAAGAAGAAGAATGTGATTTCATCAGTCCATGTATTTACAAATTTATATATATGAGAACACAAAATACAAAAGGACAAACAGGTGATAAGAGAATGTATACATAATTGTTAGTGGTGTTTGGAAGAATTTGATTTAGAATGTAAAATGCTCGGTAGAACTTCAACGATTAGGGTTTGATCGAAGAGAGTTAGGGTTTTGATCGAAGAGAGTTGCATTTTTTATCGAAGAGAGTTAGGGTTTTGATCGAAGAGAATTTTTAGCGCTTCGATTTTTGAATAGTATGTGTTTGTTTTAATTTCAGGCTATTTATATGTTGGATCTAATCGTTTAAAATTTGTTGGACTGATTTTTTTGTTCAAAATTATTAATTCAAGGACTAGATCGTAAAAATTCATAATACATATACAATTGATTAGAAATTGATATAATAATAGAAGTATTTGTGGGAGGATTTTTTTGACAAAAAATTATGGTGTATTCTTGCCAAATTTATAAGTAGTGTGACTTGTTATTGATGCGTGTTCCATCTTCCATATTATCCTCCCATCCATTATTGTTATAGTCAATTCCATAATGAAGTGTTTTTCAAATGGGGCTGTCATTATTCCGACAAATAACGACTCACAAGTCAACCAATTAAATATGCTATTTGAATAGTAGAGTAGTTTAGTTCTTATTTTATAAAGGGAATTTATAATTAGGTCCCTTGGTAATAATTTTTAAATATTTAAGGACAATTTATAATTAGGTTCATTTGTTATGTCACTAGCGTGGACTTCTACAAGAAGGGAATTAGTGAACCTAAGTATTTAAAATTTGTCAAAATTTTTTTAATGTTTAAAATTTATTCGTGAGGGACCTAAAAGTACTTTCTCCTTTTATAAATTGTATTCATGGCTTCAACTATTAACGGAGTTTTATTTCCTAAGCTTTAGCTTTCTTACCTTCTCCTCTCTCATTAAGAAATTGAAACTATCTTTTTGTATTACTCTGTTACTTCTGATTTTGTAAGTTTTTAATAATCAGTTTCAATCATCAATAAGAAAAGATTTCAATATTTATTTGACCATCTTTATTTACAACATTTTATTACTTGTGTTTATATTTATATTTTTTGTACCAGACAAAGAGAAGCTTTATATTACTTGTATTACCTGTATTTATATTGATTTACATTATTTTGTGTTCTTTTCCATTATTTACATGGATGCTCAAACATGTCTTATCTTTTCTATCGTAATTGATACAAAGTTGACTCAATATGTGGAATCAAAATTTTTTGATACAAAGTTGTATTGTAATTCTATGCAAGGGCGGAACTAGTGGTCGGCTTGGGGGGGCTCCAGCCCGCCCCTAAAAAGAAAAAGAAAAAGTAGTGCTAATTATTATAAAAAAAAAAAAAAAAGTAGTGTTAAAATTTAAATTCAGCCCACCCGAAATTTAAATTAACCCCACCCTTAATAGGAATTTTGATGATTTTCGTCAAATTTTTTTAAATAATCTCAAAAAAATTCGGCTCGGGGGTCCCGCCCCCGAACCTCCGGCGTTAGCCCGTCCCAGCGTCAAATCCTGGTTCCGCCACTGATTCTATGAAAATATAACTCATGTTAATCATATAAATAAAACTTATATTAATCATATCATATACTAAATGAGTTACATTCGTAATGAGTGAATAAAAGCACAATTAATATCATGATAACGTTCCTGTGCGTTTTCAATATAAAACGCGGTCAAGGAAAAGGAAACGACAAAGTCAACGTTTAAGCTCCCGTAGTGAAATTCACGTAATGTATATCACAGGATAGTATAGGCTTCGTTTTGGGGATTTAGCCATATCTGACTCTGAATGTTTCATTGTGTTTTTTAGAGATATCCACATCATTCTATGCTGTATTTCGAATTTATCTATTGAGATCTGTGTGTGTGTGTCAAATGAGAGAAGTTATTACTCTTATTATATAAGAAGGAATTTACAAGTTTGATTATATTTAGTCCTCTTATACTAATTTACAAAAGAAGCCTACATACTGCAGCTATATAAAACATAGAAAATAAGCCTAGATAATGCATCCCTAGATACTCCATCACTAGACCGATGAAGCCTAGACAATGCATCACTATCCCGGTGAAGACTAAAGGTGGAAATGCCAAAGGGTCAAGTTTGGATGGGATTTGCAGAGATATCTTTTAATGCCATATATAAGAAGGTGACATAGGATAATATTATTTCATTTCGTATTTAATATCGCACGGGATAAGATTTTTAATATTTGATGTTGAATGGGATAGAATTTTAAGTGAGATAAATTATTTCAAGTAAGCGTCTTATCCCTCCAGGTAAGATAAAAATTACACCTATGATGTGGGATTATTTTATTATGTTGGGATGTGATAATTCTTATTCTATCTCACTTTCTTATTTCGCGCATCAAATGAGACCACTAAATTCGTCACGCACGGTACCCCGAAATGGATTTATTTATAAAACTCGATTCCGCCCCAAACTATTTTTATGAAATTTGAACTTGACACAACCCGATCTGTCAAGGACTATAGTTGAATATAATGAACTTAAGTTTTTGTACACCTAAAATAATTAATAAATAAGCACACCACCTTGATTGTATACTTATAAGGGAATTGAATCCTTAGGAAAGAATCCTTACTAATATACATGTATATACATATAGAGGAATGCTCTCCTACATCGCACTCTATACATCACACCATATATCACATCTAGTTTTAGGTCCTTAGAAAGCTATTTCCCAAAAAAAATTCCATTGAAATTAACCCTCCAATCGACATATGTTCAAAAAACAAGGTCAAAATATATTTTTTGGCTATTTTTAAAAAAATCACAAAATTCAACTAGCGCGGAGCCTTATAAATAAGTTATTTTCAGTAGTTTTTTTGTTGAATTTTTAAAAAGAAGCTAGAAAATTGTATTTTGATATAATTTCTTGAACATGTGTTGATTGGAAGGTAAATTTCATGGGTAAAATAAAAAAAATTGAAAGAAAAAGTTTTTTAGACCCTAGAACTAGATGTGATGTAGGAAGCATGATGTATAGGAGCCTCTCTCTCTCTCTCTATCTCTATCTCTGTGAGAGAGAGAGAGAGAGAGAGAGAGAGAGACTCTCCAACATACCTAGTAATATACTCATTTTTTAAAATAGTAAAAAAATAATTTTGACATGATATTTTTTATATGTCTTCATGATATTTCAATATGCCCCTGTAAAAAAAATCAACTGAAAATAATATTTTTTGTTATTTTTAAAAAATAGGTAAAGATAAACTGACAGTTTTTATCCTATATAACTGTAAGATTTTTTACCTATTTTTAAAAAATAACATAAAATATTATTGAGCTGAATATTTTTACAGGGGCACATTGAAATATCATGAACCCATATAAAATATATATATATATATAATATCTATTTTTTATTATGAAATATCATGAACTCAAAAAAAAAAATACTATTTAAAAAAAATAGATATGTTTAATGAGGTATGTTGGAGAGTTTTTCTCTCTCTCTCTCTCTCTCTCTATATATATATATATATATATATATATATATATATATAATGGTATTTTGTGAGGTACATGCTACTTGCGCATACAATAAGTGAAAAATCATGGTAAGAAATGAATATAAATTAATAGTTAAAAGCAAGTGAACTCCAATTAGATAAAAATTAGTATTTTAGAAAATAGTTTAGTACTCAAAAACGGATGAAATTTGTAGTTTATGTTTGGTTAAAATGAACAAAAAACCTTTTTTACAATATTTCTTATATTTAAATGAATCTATTTTAATGTGTCTCAGTGGTTTTAATGAGTGATGCAAGTCACCACCAAACACACTCACTATCATGTTTTATTGAGTTGGAACTTGTATGATCCAAAGCCATTAAGGTTTCATTCATTAATTAATAACGTCGTGTCAGAGTGTGTCTCATTTTGCCATTATTTTTTAGACTTTCAAATTTTTTAATTATCGATCCGGTTTTTTCAAACATTAGCGTCATGTACGAAATTTTTGATATTAGAAATTTGGGGAAAAATCAAAAATAAATTGAAAAACATTTAAAAGGCCTAAAGTTTTATCCTACTTTATAGAAATCGTGTCGATCCTAATTTTCTAATAACGTTTCCTTGAATTTTCTAATATCTTCCAATTTATAATAGTATATTTATTTATGATATGTTAAAACTTTAAGCGGCATTTTGACTTTGTCCACCATTTAGTGTTCATTACGTATTCCCTATTTACCCTAACTTTACCAAATAATTATTATTTTTTCACTTTTCCCACTGAAAAAAACATGAAATTCTTTCAACTTCTATAATATCTCGTATTTTAGTTGCATTAAATTAAATTATAAATTGTTATATTTGTCTATGGTGACATATGATATTACTATTTATATTTTTCATGCATTACATATATTAGATAATTCAAAATTTAAATTGAAGTTAATTATATTTATCATACATTATATGTATTATATACCTCGAAATTGAAATCGGACTTAATTCACGGTAAGTCACAAATTAAATATTTAAAATGACTATGTATTATGGAAGACTATAGAATGGTAAGAAATTTGGTATCAAGGATTTTCTTATCTGAATTATCCTTTCGATGTCGGGTTCCATCGATCGTCAAGTAGTATTCTATAATGTCGTGTCGCGACAAATTAATAAATAAAATAATAATTGATTTTGGATTCACATCGAATAAAATAATTATTTGTTGTGTCTCATAATTTGGGTGTCTGTTCGGGATATTTAGAATGTCCGTTTGAGACATAAAATAATGGGCTTTAAGCCCTATGAGTTGGTACATGGCTTGGGTAAGGTTTTGGACCTACTAGAATATTATTTGGGCTTAGTGGATTTATGTTTATGTGGTCCCTATACCTAATTTAGTGGATAAATAGTTTAAAATATCACTAGGGTAACCTAATTCATCCTAGGGATAGAGAGAAGGAACGTAAATCCAGATAAAGGAATCCCTTAAGGAGATAAGAGAATTTGGAAAAAATTAGCTTGGATTCATCTGAAATCATATGACAAGTGTACTTAAATTAAATATTTAATTTAGAGTTTGAGTTATAATGATAATTACCCATTTGATTCTGTTAATTTCAGTTTAGAATCCTGATTTGGATTAATTTAATAATCTAATTAATCTAGGAATTCAACCCTTAATCCTTTATTCATAAGATACGAAAATTTATGTTGAATCATTTGAATTTCGATTAATTTATAGGGATATATAGTCAAAATCATATAACATTTAAATGCCCTTTGTTTTATTCATGAATTGAACTAAATTTGATCTTAATTTGACAATTTAGAAAACTAGGGTTTATACTTCTAAATTTGAGAATTTATCGTCATATTCTTGTTAGATTGAATATAACTCATAACTATAGGTTGTTTATATAATTACATAACTTATATTAGAAAAAGTATCGGATTAAAGCTATGTAATGGTTCGAATTAAGAAGTTTTTGTTCAGTAATGGAATATTTGGAGTGCTCGGGAATACACAACGTCAATCTCGTTCGAACGAGATTTGTATCTTATTTGAACGAAATTTGATGCTTCATTCAAACGATATTTTTAACATGTTTGAACGAGTGTACGTTTCTCGTTTGAACGGATGTGTTAATCCATTCGAACAACTTAATACATTTTGTTTGAATGGGAATATGGTATTTATCCAACGAGTTTGGATCAGTTTGGAAAATTAATTCTTAATTAAATGAGATTAATTAAATTAAGACTTTTAGGGTAAGTTTATTAATTTGCGATAGATTATATTTGTTACTATGTATTTTTATGTGCAATCATACCATTTCTAGTAATGTCGGGATTGTATTTATATTGTTATTAGCCCAAATTTTTAGTACATGTTGGGATTGTACTTATATGGTTATTAGTCCAAATTTTTAGTACATTTCGGGATTGTATTTATATAGATATTAGTCCAAATTTCTTATACATGTGAAGATTTTACTTAAATGGATATTAGTTTAAATTTTTGGTACTTATCAAGGTTTTAATTACAAGGATATTAGCCCAAATTTCTTGTGCGTGTCAGTATCGTACTATTACATATTATTTAACTTAAGATAAATAGTAATTATATATGGCTCATATGGGATTGGGATTAGATATATATGATATTTGGGGTTGTTTGGGTTAGGAATAACTTTAAAAAAATATGGGAGGAGGAAATGTGGTTGTAGCCCTCATTCGGTTAAATCCTTATTCTTATGTTGTTTAAGACATAGGCTTTCACTGTCGCCTCACCCGTGATTCCTTTATTTTCTCGCTTCTTCAGTTGCTTCTCATTATTATGTATGGGTCGAGCCTGTATGCTCACTCTATTATTTAAAATAGTTTCAGTTGTGTCGAATTTATATTGGTTCTTTTTTTATTTGGGCGTGGGCTTGTGTTGAGATAGTAGTATTGTTAGTATTGGATTTTTATTATTATCATAGTTAGGATATCAGAGGTGTATGGATTTTTACCATAGTTGTGTGACATCCCGCCTATTCTAATCTTGGGAGATCAGTCCATTATTAAATTAAACATGAATCATTAATGGTGTTATTCTTAGCATCACTGTCGAAATCCAATTTATTTTACTAATACCCTAATAGCCCGATGTCAAAATTTTAATCTTATTATTAACATGCAAGGAGTTTAAATTAAATGAGTCACATTCACCATTCCAATCCACATGGTAATAATGATAAAGCAATTAGATAAATAAATATGTCTGGAAGGACACTTTAGACAAAATTCAGATATAACCATCCATAATAAAATAAATCCAACATGTAAACAAAATGGAAGTAAAATATATTTGTAATAATAATCAACTAGGAGTGGGAGACATGTCCGACTGTGATAGATAAAATGAGGAATAAGAACTGATAAATATGGATGCGTCTACTACCAAGGTCCTGCAACTTCCACAGCAGTTGCAACACGTCAAATGAAGGAACTCATAAGCCTAGCATTCCTGTTGCTGGGCACATAAGATATTTTTACAAAAAAAGATTCGAAACGGGTTAGAGCCCAAGTAAAATATTTTGAAAATATTTTAGCAAGTATTTAAAATGCATTAAAGAGTACATATTATATACATGTTAGCTTCGCGTGCTCTCACTTGAGATTTCCACCTCTCTACTATTGTGCACGCCTAACGTACTCTTCTAACCCACCTAGTTATGCTACCCCGCCTAACTAGTTTGAGTTAAGTCTTTTCCCGTCTAAGAGTTCACTATGCCCACCTGTATGTCCCATATAATACGAAACTAAATTTTCAATCCCTTATATTTATTACGAGTCACCAATTAATTATTAACTTCACCATACTGAAATTAATTTAGATATCGCTATCTATAGGATCTAATAAAACACCCGTAGTAGCATAAATCACACGTATATATATTTACATCGCTATTATAATATATACGTGTACAACATCCCTAGGTGGAGACCTGTGATGCGGGCATACTCTTCTATCAAGTCCTGGTACATCACATACTAAATAGGGACATTGGCTCGGATATCACTCTCGAACCATAAATCAAACCACACATATTTGGAGGCAAAGATAGTTCCAAGTCTATGGGTCACGCGCACACCAAATGTGCCCAATTGGCCGTCGAAATCATACAATCAGATAACTCATACCTAGGTTCTATGTTCTGGGGTACAAGTCAAAATCCCACCAATGGGCTCATAAGGATAAGACTGTCTACGATGCGAAAACCTCGTGTGATAGTAAGTAGCTTAGGTTTGTTTAAACGTAAGAATTTACACAATAAGCATTCACACAACCTATGTCTATATATATATAAAACCAGTATAGGTATAGAATCAACTTATAATATATGTTTCATACATAGTATATATAACTCCTGAATATCCTACGTATTCTTAATTTACCATAATACTACACCTCATATTTTCCTAAGGGTTTCCCACCACTCAAAGAGTTCTAACCACCCCACTATAAGATTATTTTAGTAGTCATAATATCCCTCTACTACTGGTCCGGTTTTAGGTTCACTCGTACTCTTCGTGACCCATTCTAATTCTCATGGTATTATTTAATGTCAAATGAGACCCCATGGTTTACACGTATTCCTCTTGACCCATTCTAATCCTCGTGATGTCAATTAATATTAAAATATACACCATAATTGTTAGTCTTAATTCTCATTAATTGGGAAAAATTCCAATCCTAACCTTTTAAGAATTTAATCAAACTAATGTCAAGACTATCAGATCCTCCGAACCGATTTGAGTGTACTCACGAACCGATTCTGGTGTACCTCCAAACCGATTTGAGGGGTTTATCGAATCGGTTAGAGGTACCTGGCAATTCATCTTCTCTACAACTACGGGTTTCACCATTTTCAAAGCCCTGAACATCCATTACACAGTCCCAAACTCCCAATAAATTGTACTAAACATTATACTAACATGAACACATGATTTCCAATGTGAAATAATCATCAAAGTCAAGGAACACCTTTGAATTGCATTAATTTAAGATTAAGTTATAAAAATCCTAGTTTATCATTTTTCTTCAAGATTGTCATTAACAATCTCATATTTCTCCATAGTTTCGTTGTTTCAACCCTTAATTCTGTGTTACACATATGAATTTCACATATCCATCAAGTTTTTTACCTAAGAACATGAATTTATTCTTCCAAATCAAAGCCAACATTTAGTTTTTCGTGTAGTTAATCATCCTACACTAACATGGATGTTATATATGTTCAAAAGTAGCAAGATAAATACTTGACTTTGTTAGTAGATGTGATTCTCTATAGAAGAATGGTAGGGTTGGGTTCCTCTTCTCCCGATCTACCCAACGGTGGTGGTGGCGGTGCATGAATGGTGGAAAAGTCTTAAAATCTCCCTGAAAACCGTTCTCCTTCCTCCTCTTGTAGTCCCTCTGTATTTCTTATTGTTTTTACCCTAACTTCCCTCACATAACTGCAGATATAACTATCCAATTTTCGTAGGTCTCTTTTTCTCAAAATTTTAAAAGACTAAAACACCCCTTCGTCGTGCCGGGTTGGCCTAAAAATGCCCTGGAACCTAAATTAAATCCCCGAGTATATTTTTTATACTATTTAGACCCTTCCGGACACACTAGAGCACTCGAAGTGACCATTTAAATTATCTAAAATGAAATTACTTTTCATTTTCCAAAATTAAGTCCCGACACGACTCACACGCGTGTTCCGACTAAATTTATCTTCACTGTCGTATTTCTCACTCATGACTCGTCATAATACTTTTGTATCACTTTACTACTCATTCACTAAGTAATATTCAATATAAATAAATATTAACCCTTTCCTCGATAATTAATATTTATTTTAATCTGAATTAATTTTCCATTTTAAAATTTAATTAATCCCAATATAAAAATCATTAAAATTATGGGGTGTTACATACTTCCCCCTAATAACCGAATTTCGTCCCGAAATTTGAAAAAAGAATTACCTGGAATGAATAACTCTGGATATTTGTCGCGCATCTCATCCTCGCGCTTTCAGGTAGACTCGTCGGCATTATGATGCCCCCACTAGACACGTATATATGGAACTACCTTCGACCCCAATCTCCTGTCACTATGGTCTAGGGTAACCACTGGCCTCTCCTCGTATGAAATATCGATCTGCAAATAGATCTCCTCCAACGCAATGTGAGTGTGAGCTAACTCATCTTGGAGATATTTCCTTAGCGAATAAATGTGAAATACGTTATGAATCTAGTGCAAGTGTTCCTCTAGTCCGAGTATATATGTTACTGACCCAATCCTCTCAATGATATGGAATATCCCCATATACCTGGGTTCTAACTTCCTTTTCTTCCTGAACCTCATGATCCCCTTCAGAGGAGATACACGTAGCAACACCTGGTCCCCTACATCAAACTCCAGGAATAATCACTTAGCATCGACATAACTCTTTTGTGTGTCCTGGGCTATCCGTATAAGACTTCGAATCAACTCATTTTTTATCGAACTAACCTGAATCAACTCTAGTCCAAGTACCTTATTGTCCCCCATCTCTATCTAACAAGCGGACGGACGACAAGGCCAAACATACAACGCCTCAAATGGTGCCATGCCAATCGTGAACTAGTAAGAGTTATTATACACAAACTCCACCAGTGGAAGATACTTCTCTCAACCCCCTTTAAAATCAAGGATGCACATTCGTAGCATATCTTCCAACATCTAATTCGTCCTCTTCGTTTGCCCGTCCATATACAGGTGATAGGTTGTACTTGATCGTAACTGGTACCCATGTCCTCCTAAAAACTCTCTCAAAATCGAGACACAAAAATCTTATCCCTGTCGAACACAATATCAAGTGGCACCCCATACAATCTCACTATCTCAGTGATAATAATCTGGGCATACTATCCCGTAGTATAATCCGTTCGGACTGACAGAAAGTGGGTTGCCTTGGTCAACAAATCCACTAGTACCCATATGGAATCGTGACCTCTCCATGAAATAGGCAACCTAGTAATAAAATCAATGGAAATGCCCTCCCATTTCCACATCGGAATATCTAATGGTTATAGAACCCCTGCTGGCTTCTGATGGTCCACCTTCACCAACTAAAAAATGGTATACCTCGAGACAAACTCGTTAATGTCTCTCTCCATCCCACTCCACCAATACTACCGTCCTATGTCTTGGTACATTTTATCCCCTCCGAGATGTACCGTAAATCGTGACTCGTGCGACTCTTCCATCACTATGTGTCATAAATCTTCCACCTCAGGGATAATAAATATCCCGTTGAATTATAAGCGTCCCTCTAAACTCACAAAATATGACTCGACTCCCCCGGATAAAAGCTGTCTGATCTTATCCTGACAAAATGAATCCACTACTTGAGCTTATACCACCCTTGTGACAATCTGGGGGTGACAGTCATAACTGGTATAAATGATCTAGAAACTGAATCCTAAAGTCCTAACTCCTTCCATTTTTCTTTCCAAACGTCATCTACGTCCCCCACTAACCTGCGTCTCAACCACGTTATCCTTTCCCGGGTGATACTAGATGTCAAACTGAGTGAATAAGTACGGTAGTGACTTATGATTTATGAACAGGGGAAATATCTCCCCCAACAGATAATGTCTCCAAATTCGCAATGCAAACACAATAGCCGCTAACTCCAAGTCGTGGGTTGGGTAATTCATCTTGTGAGGCTTAAGCTTGCAAGAAGCATAAACTATAGCCTGATCCTCCTACTTTAACCCACGCCCAATCCCCTGTAGGTAAGCATTAGTAAAATCAAATTACTCCACCCATGCCATGGGAAGTGCGAGTACGGGTGCTGAAGTCAACTTGTCCTTTAGCTCATCGAATGTCAAGTGACAAACGTCATCCCAAACAAATAGTATGCCTTTACGAGTCAAGTTAGTTAACGGCCCCGCAATCTTCAAAAATCCCCCAATAAACCCTGTAGTACCCGACTAATCCCAAGAAACTGCGCACCTCCGTTAGTGTTGTGGGTTGTCTCCACTCTCTCACCGCTGAAACTTTACTAGGATCCACTGATAACCCCTTGGAAGATATGATATTACCCAAAAATTGAACCTCATACAACCAAAACCCACATTTCTCCAATTTAGCATACAACCGATGTTAGCGCAGTGTCTGCAAAACACGACGCAAGTGTTCAGCATGCTGCTCCTCAGTCTGAGAATAAATTAGGATGTCCTAAATAAAGACAATGATAAACTGATACAAGAACTCTCTGAACACCCTATTCATCAAGTCTATAAACATAGATGGCGCATTAGTTAACCCGAATGTCCTAACCCAAAACTCGTAAGACCTATATCTCGTCAGAAAGGCAGTCTTAGACACATCTTGCTCTCAGATGTGCAACTGGTGGTATCCTGACCTCAAGTCTATCTTAGAGAATTAGGCATCTCCTCTCAACTGGTCAAATGAGTCATCGATTCTGGGCAATGGATACTTATATCGTATCGTGAATTTATTCAACTCCCAATAATCCACACATAATCATAAAGAAACATCCCTCTTCTTCACAAACAGCACTGGGGGACCCCAAGTAGAAGTACTCCTATAGATAAAGTCCTTCCCCAACAGTTGCTCAAACTGATCCTGTAGCTCTCTCATCTCCATATGATCCATACGATATGGTGCCTGAGCTATTGGTCGAGTGCCCGACACTAAATTAATAACAAACTCTATCTCTCGTCTATGTAGCAATCCCATTATGTCCTAAAATACATCTACGAACTCACACATAATTGGGATCGAATCTAGTGAAATAGCTACACCTAGAGAGGTCTCATCCTCTATATAATACAAGTGAGTCGACAATCCTCCTTCGGGACAAGGCATTGCCACTAAGAACATCTCCTAGCCCCGAATCGCTAACACAATGCTCCTACTATAACAGTTAATCATGGCCCTATACGCTTCTAGCCAATCCATGCCAATAATGGCATCGTACTCTGACATATCTAACACTAGCATATCAGTGAGAAAAATAAGTCTCCCAATATCTATACTCACCCCCGACAGATAAATAATATAAGTGTCACACGACCTAGTAGTGAGTCTACACACATGACTCTACTATCGACTGTATCTAACAATCTTATGGATCGTGCAAATCTAGTGGCTACGAACGAGTGTGAAGCCCCGTGTCAAATAAAATGCGCCCCAAAGTCCCGTGTATAAGAAATATACCCTCAATTACGGGTAAAACTTATGGAACTGTAGCCCGGTGGAAGTTATATACACACCTATACTGTAACTACCCCTATTGAGGTGGGGCTGCTGGAACGACTGGTGCTGTAGGCAATACTGGCACGGGTACTGGTACTGGGAGGGCGACGGGAAAAATAGGCCTATGGGGATCCTGGCGAGAACCCTGATTCTTCTGAACTCTACCCTTATTAGGGTTATCCTAACGCTTATGGCCATTCTTGCCACATATGAAACACATGCTCGTGAAATTTCCTCCCCTCTCGCCCTGCGACCATTACAACCTCTCCCCTGGCCCTATTGGTCCTGCTGAAAACGTTGTTGGATCCACTGGCCTTGATGTCCCTTCCTAAATCCACCATGTCCCCGTCTGTAATATCTCGAATGGAAACGCTTAGTAGCATCTCCCTGGTGGGAACCCTGCTCACTCTACTTCGATTGAGTTTGAGTCGATTGTGTCCCGCTGGCACTGCTACCTCCTATCCTGCCCTGCTGGCTAGACTCTCTTTAATGCTTTCTTACCTTAACATGAAGTTGTGGTCATGACAGGGCAATGGAGCAGAATTCAACACATCAGTATATTTCTTCAAAGATGGGTTACCTAACAAGTGCTGGCGGATCCTCTAGGTAATACTATCCATAAATAATCGTATCTTCTTCTCTCCCGTGCTCACCTCCTCAAGGATAAAGTTTGTCAGCCTAGTAAATTCTTCCTCATACTCTACTACTGTCCTCCCCTCCTGTGACACATCTAAAAATTTCCTCCTCATCTTAGTCTGAACAGCGGATGGGAAGTATTTGTAGTCAAACCGCTCGTAGAACTCCTGAATCGTAAAGGTGTCTCTCTCCCGTGTAGTGGTAATGGACTCCCACGATTGTAAGGCTGCCCCAACTATCTTAAAGGTATATATTATATGCATCTGTATGTCAGTGCACTCATACATTCTCAATTTCATCTGGATATCCTTCCTCGATTGGTACGCCGCAACTATATCGGAACTCCCCTATAATTCTGGAGGATGAACTTTATGAAAGGAATCTTGGACTCTCTCCCAGGAAAAAGGAAATGAGTGTGTAGGAGATGGAGAAATAACTTAAGGTTGGGGTGGCACCTATTGTGCCTGTTGGGCAAACGTGGTCAAGGCCACATTAATCGCCCGTGCCACAATGGCGACAACCTCAACAGCATTCATAGTTCTTGGGGCCTGAGTTGTGTGTGGCTCGGGTTGTGCCTATAGGATTGCTCGTAATGCACATCGAGGAGGTATTTGAAATGAAAAAGAATATTCTATTATTACACAATTCAAGATATCTCAAAATAGATGAAGACAGAAATGCGAAATTATGAATATAACAATCCTAACAATAAGTCTCTATATCAAAGAACATTACGCTGGAAACGTAATAAGTACGCACAGATCTTAAAGACACTAGAATATGATGCTCTGATACCATCTGTGGCACCCCACCTATTCTAATCCTGAGTGATCAGTCAATTATTAAATTAAACAGGAATCATTAATGGTGTCATTCTCAGCATCCCTATTGAAATCCAATTTATTTTACTAATACCCTAATAGCTTGGTGTCAAAATTTTAATCTTATTATTAACATGCAAGGAGTTAAATTAAATGAGTCACTTTCACCATTCTAATCCACATAGTAATAATGATAAAGCAACATGATAAATAAATAGGTTTAGAAGAACACTTTAGACAACATCCAGATACAACCATCCATAATAAAAATAAATCCAACATGGAAATAAAATTGAAGTACAATGTCTTTATAATAAGAATCAACTACGAGTGGGAGACATGCCCGAATGCGATAGATAAAATGAGGAATAAGAACTGATAAATATGGAGGTGTTTACTACCAAGGTCCTACAACTTCCATAGCAGCTGCAACACGTCAAATGAAGGAACTTCTAAGCTTGGCATCCCTATGGCTGAGCACCTAAATTTTTTTTACAAAAATGGATTTGAAACATGTAAGAGACCAAGTAACACAGTTTAAAAATATTTTAGCAAGTATTTAAAATGCATTAAAGAGTACATATTATATACATGTAAGATTCACATTCTCTCACTTGAGATTCTCACCTCTCTACTATTATGCATGCCTAACGTACTTTTCTAACCCACCTAGTTATGCTACCCCGCCTAACTAGTTTGACTTAAGTCTTTTCCCGTCCAAGAGTTCACTGTGCCCACCTCTATTTCCTATATAATAGGATATTAAATTTCTAATCCCTTTTATTTATTACGAGTCACCAATTAATTATTAAGTTCACCATACTGAAATTAATTTAGATAATACTATCTATAGGATCTACTAAAACACCCGTCGTAGCATAAATCACACGTATGTATATTCACATCACTATTATAATATATAGGTGTGCAAAATCCCTAGGTGGAGATCTACGATGCGGACATACTATGCTATCAAGTCATGGTCCATCACATACTAAATAGGGACATCGACTCGGATATAACTCTCGAACCATAAATCAAATCACACATATTTAGAGGTAAACATAGTTCCTAGTCTCTGGGTCACCCACACATCAAACGTGCCCAATTGACTGTCGAAACTATCATATACTCAGATAGCCCGTACTTAGGTTCTATGTTCTAGGGTAGAAGTCAAAATCCCCCCAATGGATGCATCAGGTTAAGACTATCCATGGCGCGAAAACCTCCTATGATAGCAAGTAGCCTAAGTATGTTTACACCTAAGAATTTTCACAATAGGCATTCACACCGCCTATGTCTATATACATAACACCAATATAGGTATACAATTAACCTATAATATATGTTTCATGCATAGTATATATAACTCCTGAATATCCTACGTATTCTCAATTTACGATAATACTACACCTCATATTTTCTCGAGTGTTTCCCCACCATTCGAAGAGTTAAAACCACCCCATATGATTATATTAGTAATCATAATATCCTTCTACCGATGGTTTGGTCTTAGGTTCACTCGTACTCTCCGTGACCCATTCTAATTCTAGTGTATTATTTAATATCAAATGAGGCCCCATGGTTCACTCGTATTCCCCGTGACCCATTCCAAACCTCATGATGTCAATTAATATTAAAATATACCCTATAATTCTTAGTCTTAATTCTATTTAATTGGGAAAAATTCCAACCCTAACCTTTTAAAAATGTAAGAAAACCAATGCCAGGACTATCAGGTCCCCCAAACCGATCAGGTCCCCCAAACCGATTTTAGTGTACTGGCGAACCGGTTCTGGTGTACATCTAACCCGGTTTGAGGGGCCTGCCGAACTGGTTCGAGGTACCTGGTAGTACATCTTCTCTACAGCTACGGGTTTCAACTTTTTCAAAGCCCTTAACATCCATTACACAATCCTAAACTCCCAATCAATTGTACTAAACATTATAATAACATGAATACATGATTTCCAACATGAAATAATGATCAAATTATCAAGTAACACCTTTTAATCGAATTAATATCAGATTAATCCATTAAAACCCTAGTTTATCATTTTTCTTTAAGAACATCATTAACAATCTGAGATTTCTTCAAAGTTTCATTGTTTAAACCCTTAATTTCGTGTTACACATATGAATTTGACATATCCATCAAGTTTTCTACCCAAGAACATGAATTTATTCTTCTAAATCAAAGCAAACGTTTATTTTTTCATGTAGTTAATCATCCTACACTAACATAGATGTTATATGTACTTAAAAGTAGAAAGATAAATACTTGAATTTGTTAGTAGGTCTAATTCTCTGAAGAAGTATGGAAGGGTTGGGTTCCTCTTCTCCCGATCTACCCAATGGTGGTGGTGCAAGAATGGTGGAAAAGCCTTAAAATCTCCCTGAAAACCCTTCTCATTCCTCCTCCTGTAGCCCCTCTGTGTTTCATATTGTTTTACCCTAACTTCCCTCACGTAACTGCGGATATAACTATCCAATTTTCATAGATCTCTTTTCCCCCAAATTTCATAAGACTAAAATACCCCTCGGGGTGCCGATTTGACCTAAAAATGCCCCGAAACCCAAACTAATCCCCGAGTACCCTTTATAGACTATTTCGACCATTTCAAACACAATGGCCCACTCAAAATGACCATTTGAATTATATAAAATGAAATTATTTTTTATTTTTCAAAATCAAGTCCCGATATGACTGACACGCGCGTTCCGACTAAATTTACTATAACTGTCGTATTTCTCACTCACGACAAGTCATAATAATTTCTTATCACTTTATTACTCATTCACTAAGTAATATTCAATATAAATAAATATTAAAAGTTTCCTCGCTAATTAATATTTATTTTAATCTGGATTAATTTCCTATTTTAAAATTTAAATAATCCCAATTAATCCCAATATAAAAATTATTAATATTATGGGGTGTTATAGGTTGTATTTAGTTATTACCCTTATACTTTACTTTATTCTAGTTATGCTTAGAATGATATTCAACTGCTTTAGACTCTTGTATTGTTTACTTTGGATCTGATCAATCTAGTTTATATTTTACAAGGTGTCACAATTGGTATCAGAGGATCCTAGGAGTAGCCTAGGTATCTTGAGTGTGTCCATTATTTTTCACGTAGCCTTCTTTAATACTTAAGATCTTATCATTTATATTATTGTACTCTATTTTCGTATGTACTTATGACACCCCATTTAATTAAATACCGGGTAGCTACTCCTTTATTAAATTAATACAAAATATCAAGTTGGTTTAGTCTTAGCATCACTGTCGAAAATATTTAATTAATCACTAGCCACCTAATATTTAAAATAGAGAGATGCCAAATTTTATTAAATAAGTTACCAATTAACCAAGAATTAAATCATCAACCATCAATTGCATAAACAATCTCATATGAATAACCAATGTAAAGAAATAAACTGAGTCTGGAGTAAACACTCCAATAATAATGACAGAGTAATATAAAATCCTGATACAAGAGTCTGAATAAATAAACTAACATCTGAAAGAAAATTGAAAGTCTGAGAATTCTATCTCTAAATGGAAATGGGCGACATGACCTAACAGATGAGTAACCCTGAGTGAAATCAAGTACAGAATGTGGAGGCATCTAATACCGAGATTTTGTAACTTCCACAGCAGCTACAACACATCAATGTAATGAAACTCATATGTTTGGCGTCCCTGTGGCTGGGCACCTAAAAGGTTTTTATAAACAAAATAGATTTGGAGGAAAACGGGTCAGGGCCCGAGGTGAAAATAGTTTAAAAATATAGCAAGTGTTTAAATTGCAATTAAACAACACATATTATAAACATGTTAGTTGCGTACTCTCACATGAGTTTCTCACATCTCAACTAATGTGCACACTTAACGTATACCCTTAACCCATCCTAGTTATGCCACTATCTAACTAGTCTGTACTAACCTCTACTACCACATTCTAATATAAGGTGTCTACTCATATTACACAAACAAGTTATATTTTTAACTCACATCCACATTCATTAAATTACTTATCGCGAGTGTTATTTAAATTCTCATATTAGTAGCCCGTTCAAATATCTTAGTTATTCACATCTACTAAGAAATAGTGAACCAGTCACAAGTATATATATAAATCACTCTCAATACATATAAAAATATATGGCACCCAAAGGCTAAGCTGCGATGAACGCATACTCTCCTATCGAATCCCAATACATCTCGAACATAAGGATCACGTGTTCCGAATCGCTCAGGAACTGTCTCAATACAAATCACACATATTAGAGGCGAACATAGTTCACATACCCATGGGTTACGCACATAACTACGCTCCCATGGTCAGCTGACTTATCAACTAATAAATAAGTCATTCAGAGTCCTATGTTCTTAAGGTACCAGTCTAAATCCCCCCGAAGGCCCACAAAGATAAGACGGTCCTTTCTCAAAAATCAACCTCCCGTGATAGCAAGTATGGTAGGTATGCCATACATAGAATCATCCATATACTAAGTATTCACACAACTTAGGTAATCATCATTTTAGTATAGGTATATTCCAGCCCCATATCGTATGTCTTACACAAATAATGATATCGACTCGTTTATTCTACATAATAGATTTTTAACGCGATAATTATCTACGTATAGCTCCGAGTACATATCCTATCCCAAAAAGGGTTACTAAATTCCCCGCTAGTATATAAGGTTTTCTCAGTATTTAAAGTTTCCCACTTTTAGTCTCTAACCTTAAATTATAATTGGAGCAAAAGATATTCAGGTTCTCACAACTTACAATCGTACCTCACTAATCGGATATTCGTAAGTTTACCACTTAACCTCAATTAAATCTTAATTTTTCGGGCTTCAAATACCATCCGACTGGTCTTCCCTAAGTACCAATGTGCTCAATCAATTATTACTAAAGAGTTCTAAAGGTTGGAAGTTATTCAATTATTTAAAGGAAAAATACTTCACTTTTTCTAGAGGGGCCAATCGATAGAAGAAATGGATCGATCGATCTATGGTCGATCAATCGACATGCTTGGATCGATCGATCGAACAAGTAGTTATCTGCGCAGAATTTCTTTGACAGTTACGGGTTCTTCGAATTTTACACCCCAAATCCTCCATTACAACGTCCCAAACTCCCAAGAAAGTTCATTAATCATCCTATTAACATATTAGCATAATCTTTAACGTATTAGAATCATTAAATCATCATGGATCATCAATTTTTTGGATCAAAACACCGAATTTTCATAAAAACCCAATTCTTCTATTTTCTTCAACATCTTCATATAACTCAACATAAATTCACAATTCTCTACGCATGGATCATGGTTTCATAACTAGTATTTGCCCAGAAGTTTATCTACTTGAAGCTTACCCATATTTAATGTTTAATTCTGCAGTTTCATAATTGTTTCACTTATTTACGATAAATCATCAAATCTAAACTATCATGTAAAACATATGCCTTGAATCTTCGCAAGATAAATCACTTGCCTCTAATTAGAAATTTTGATCCGTTGATGATGGCATTGGTTGTTTCTCCATCTCTTTCCAGTCACAAATCCGGCGATGGTGGTGGTGTGTGGTGGTTGTTTTGCTTTGGAAGCCCTTGGAGTTCTCCTGAAACTCTTTCTTTCTTCTTATATTACTCTCTCTCGTGTTTAACAAATAATGGCCCAAATAACCAGAAGTGTTGGCTGATAAATAAAACCTAAATTTCGTAGGTCACTTTTCACCAAAAATAGGAATGACTAAAATACCCTCCTTGGTTGCTGGTTAGGCCTAAAAATGCCCCGGGACCCAAACTAAATTCTCGGTTAGTGTTTTCTGACTATCTCGACTCTTCCGGACACGTTGGCGCACTCAAAATGATCATACGGATGACATAAAAATAAAATACTTTTAAATCCATTAAATCGAGTCCGGACACGACTGATATGCGCATCCAAACTTAATTACCGAAACTGTCGTATTTTCAACTCATGACAATTTTAATAAATTCAATAATCACATATTACCACAATCACTCAGTAATATTCAACATTATCATCATATTTAAATACTAACTTTTGTCTCACTAGTTATTTAAATCCGAATTAATTTTCAATTAATTATCCCAAATTAATTTAATTAATCCCATAATTAAAAGCAATTTCATTTAATTAGTCTTATAATTAAAAGCCATAAAGCTACAGTGTATTACAGTACTGATACAATTTTGTTTGCTATCTTTCAGCTGGTGTACGCACGACGACGAGTATCGATCGCGAGTGACGAGTCTAACGTGACATCACCTTAACAGTCGCAGCTACTATGGTAAGGACATGTGCCAGCTATAACGCCATCCGAATTAGCCACTATTATTGTTTAGACCTTAGTAGTGAAGATGGAGGAATTACTCTAGGATCATCCACTACTGCCACCACCTATGCTTGTATTTGTGCCTGCACTAGTACCTACTACCACTTTGACTTGGAAGTGCTCCAAGAGTGCCTTCGAAAAAGGTATATTGACGGAGTTTACTAGGTCGACCAATGTCGTTGTCACATTGAGTGGAAGCATGAGATTGAGCGACAATTACATCTCATGGAGTTCACTAATGTACATATGCAAATGCTTTCTAGTCTTCGACTTGTGGGGGATGCTCTATACGGGTGGGAATCTGTTACCAGTAAGAATGATATAGTACATCTGACTATAGGAGAGTTTTAGGAGAAGTTTGAGGGGAAGTATTTCCTTCCCGCACAATAGATCAATTTAAAGATCCAGTTTGATAGGCTCAAGCATGAGCACCTTATAGTTGCATAGTAGAAGTAAGAGTTTGCCCATGTTAGTTATTTTACACCAAATGTGATGAAATCAGAAGTGAGGAAGATGGATAGGTTTATTAGAGGATTGATCTGGGGGATCATAAGGGTGTTAATGGTAAATCCGACATTTACCACATATACCCAGGTTATAGATGTCATACCACTGCACTGTCAAGAACATAATAATTTTTAGAAAAGAGTCGAAGAAGGATAAAGTGACAAACGGTCAGGGGCCGAATACTATTGAATCTAATGAGTCATTCCGAGGGAAAAGAGGATTGCAACATCAGAGAGGAAAATCTGAGGAACGTTTCCCAAAGAAATCTAGAGGACATGGATACCAAGTCCAGGTCTAATTAGGGCCACTCGAGCCAGTGATCGAGATAACAAGATAGACCCCAGTGGTACGGTCAATAGGGGCATCAGTAGGTTCACCCATTTCGTAGATCTTTCTTCACTTATGGGGAGTAGTGCCATGCTGCTATTAGGTTCCCTAAGGGTTTTCAGGCAGGACAATAAGGACAACCTCAGGGGCATCAATAGGCTCTTCCAACCCCATAACAACGTCAAGCATTGCCACTAGTTCCATTGTATCAGGCATTTCCTTCATCCAAGATGTATCTCTACGTGTAACAGGCAGACCATCCAACACAACCTCAAACTATTGATGGTATGTTTTGTGTTTATGGCAGTTATGCACGAGTACTTTTTGATATGGGAGCATCCCATTTTTTCTAGTTATACATTTACTACGTCGAGTATGTTATAGATTACTACCGATGTGTTTATGCACGTAGATAGCCTTTTGGGTATGGGTTCTACTTTATGTCAAGTTTGTACAGACGTAGAAGTTGAGATCGGTTGATTATGCTTCTCATCTAGGGATAGCTACAGGTTAGGTTTTGGGCGATTTTGCCAAAACCCGACCCCCCCTCCCAACTCTGTGACCTGTGATGGGTTTAGTTTAACCCTCCCCAAACCCAAGTAAGTGTAAACCCCCTAAATTTTTCCCCGCCCCGCTCCGCCTCATTTACATTACATGGGTTAAAAATCCACTCGTGGCTAGTTAAAACTCGCATGTTAAACCCATATACCACATCCATATCATATATATATATATATATATATATATATATATAAGTTTTTGGTGTAAATAATATATCATAGAATGGGTATTTAAGTAAATATATAAAATAAACGGGATGGGTCAGGGCGGGTTATGGTTATATATTAAAAACCTGAACCTGCTCCGGTTAATTAACAGGTTTTTTTAAACCCATACCGACCCCATTTATTTTAAACAGCCTTTTAACCTGCCCTATTAGGGGGGAGGCAGGGAAAAAACCCGACGGGTCAAGTTAAATTGACATTCCTATTCTTAGCCGACTTGTTACTTATGGATATGTCTACATATGATGTTATATTAGGTATGGATTGGTTATCAACTTACCATACACATATCGACTACAATAGGAAGGTGATCACATTTTTTTTATCCCGGACAGGAGATGTTTCTTATTGTTATGCCTAGGATTGAGGGGGATTCTAGCACACATTTATATTATATAGATGCGAGTACATCATAGGAGGTCATACTATCTTTAAATTCTATCCCAACTGTTCCAGAGTTTACATAATTTTTTGATTAGGTACCAGGATTATCTCTCAATAGAGAGAATGCCTTTTGCTTTGATTTGGCAATGGTCACCATGCCCATTGTTAGGTCTCCATATCTGATGGCTCTATTAGAGACGCGTGAACTTTTGGAAAAGATTTTGTAGTTTTTGAGCTAGGGGTTTATCCATAGGAGTACTAATATGTGGGGATCTCCTGTTTTATTTGAAAATAAAAAGGACAACTCACTTCAATTATGTGTCGATTATCAGGAGTTAAACAAGGTCACAATACAGAATAAGTATACGTTGCCACATATCAATGACTTTTTCGATTAGTTAAAGGGCGCATCATTCTTTTCCAAGATTTATTTACACTCGGCATATCATCAGTTATGTATTTAGTAGGAAGAAATCTTGAAAATGACCTTCTTGACACAATACGAATCTTATGTGTTCTAATCCATGCAATTTTGATAGACTAACGCACCAGTTGTGTTTATGGACCTAATTAATCGAGTATTTTGTCCGTACTTGGATTAGTTTGTCATCGTATTAATTGATGATATTTTATTTTATTCACATTTAGAGAAGGAACATGCACGACATTTAAGGATGGTTTTACAGACATTTAGGGAGAACAAGTTGTATTCCTAGTTTTTTAAGTGTGTATTTTAAATCTATAAGGTGCAATTTTGGGGGCACGGTGTATCAGAGGCTGGAATTTCAGTGGATTCTACGAAGGTATTTACAGTTTTGGGTTGGGGACAAACTTTGATATCTACATAGGTTAGGATAATCTTCAATTTGGTTGGGTACTACAGGATGTTCATTTAGGGGTTCTCCAAGATTGTCGAGCCACTAACTCACCTCTCCCAAAAAAGAGTACCATTTATATGGAGTGATGACTGTCAAAGAGTATTTGAGGAGCTTAAGAAGTGACTCACATTCTTACATGTCCTTGCCTTATCACAAGGTGGTGTTGAGTATATGGTTTACACGGATGAATCATTCTAGGGGCTAGGATGCTTGCTGATGTAGGAGGATAGAACAACTATTTATGCTTCATATAAGCTTAAATGTCATGAGGGAAACTACCCTACTTGTTATTTAGAGTTGGAATTAGTAGTTTTTGTGCTACGTATCTGGAGACATTATCTATTGGTGGAGAAATTCACTGTAAGGACAAATTTCCACATCTTGTCAATTTGTAGTATTGGCTTATTTCGTTGGACAAAACATGTTGTTTGTTAAGGTGTCGTATCACATTCGTGTAATTGAAGAATTGGATTTACAGTACTTGCACAACATATTCAAATCCGAGTGCTCTCATTCTAAAAAGCTATGTGACCATATTTATCATTGTTGGAGAAAATATTTTAATGTCTAAAGTTTTTATAAAATACTTTTATAACTTGAATTGTAAATTTTCCAAGTTTTCCAGGTCGTTCTAATAAGGAACAATGCCTCATTCGAATGAGGCTTTGTACCTCTTTCAAATGAGTTTACTACGGAGGCAAATTTCTCTAAAAGCTCTCCTCTCTGGAGTCTTATTGGAAAGGGAATTTGAAGGGCATTCGAATGATATTGGTGCCCTCGTTCGAATGACCTTAATAATTCTAACGAGAACAATACCCTCTTTTGAACGAACTGCAAACCAAGTTCTAATGAGGGAATTTTTTTGTTTTTTCTTGACTTCACTAGAATCTCGTTAGATCTCCCATTATTTCATGTTTGAACGAGATTGGATATGTCGTTCGAAAGAGAATGGTGCCTCGCTCGGATGATCGGGCACGAAATTTAAAAAATTTAATTTTTTAAGAAGTTTTTGTTTTTAACTTCCACACCTTAACTCTGATGTTTTTTCACATATAAGGGGTGCATGAAAACTGCAAGAAACCAACTTTTTTGAAGATCCAAAAGCGCAATAACACATTTTGGAACTCTCTCCAATAACCCTTGGTCTTTATTGATTAATTTTCCCAAATCATACCTAGACGTTCATCCTCTTCATTCGCTATCATTTGTGTGGTGGATTCTTCACTATTGGACAAGGTAGAGGCATTCGGTGGATACCGAGGCACAGAGGTGCTATATACCGTGTTTGATTTGCACATAACTACAGAAGAAGGTTTGGAAGACTGCATCAGCGTATCTTGTTGTGTCAAGTGTTTGTGAGTCTTTTGTGTCTTCTTATAAACACCATATCTATAGTGAATTTTTCTAGGCCTGGCCGTCTAAGGTTTTTTCCATTTGGATTTTCCTCATACGTCGGCGTGTCGTGGTTGCTTGCTTTCCTTTACAATTTGAATCTTGCATGCTCACGTAGTAATTATATAACAATATTAAAATACGAAAGAATCGATATTGTTTGCCTAGTTTTCTAAGTGCCTATTTTTGTGTGTTTGTGCCTTCAGGTAAACTTCATGAATTTGTACCTATACCATATAACCGGTAATTTTCAAATTGGTATCAAATCAAGTTCATAAAATTTACTTAGATGAATCTTGGAAGTTATATGGAAGGTTGTCCGTCAAATAAAACCCATATGTCTGATGGAACTAATTACTCATATTAGAACGCCCGCATGAGATCTTCTATTAAATCAATTGATGAACATTTTTGGATTGCTGTTGAAAAAGGGTGCCCCCTTCCTACCATTGTAGTTGGGGAAGCTATTGTTTAAAACGTGTTGAGGAATAGAGTTAAGAGCAGTTGAAATTATGTAATTTTAATTCTAAAGGTTTAAATGCTTTATTCAGTGTCATTACTCCTGAGGAGTTTTTTCGTATCATGACATGTAAAACTTCAAAGGAGACATAGGACATTCTTCAAGTTACTCATGAAGGAAAGAGTGCAGTTAAAGCATCTAAACTCTAAAATCTCAAAATTTAAAACCATCACTATGAACGCGAGTGAAACATTCGATGAGTTTTTGCAAATATCTCCGATATTGTTAACTTGTGTTATAACTTGGGTGGTAGGATTCTAGAAAATCAAGTTACTAAAAAGAATATTAGATATCTTCTTAGTCGTTTTAATGCCAACATCATTATTCTCAATTCCTTAGGTGTGTTAAACACTTTAGAACTTGAAGTGCTCGTAGGTGATCTACAAACATATGAATTAGACATGTAGAGTGAGCATTATTCTCCAATGGAGTAAACTTATTTAATTAAATGTCAAAACTCAAATAAATTCCAATTTTAATTAAACGATAAATAAGTAACTAGGTGATTCAAATCAAGCATGTAAAGAAACAAACAATTTCAGGAAAAAAAATCCCCAAAGGGAAAAACCTTTTATTTCACTATTAAATGTAAATCGCAACTTACGAATACATAGAGAAATATAACAATAAATTCCCGTAAGAACCCACAAAGATCAAATCCTTCAATCAGCAATGATTCCCTCTAGAATCACAAGAACCTTAGTCCTCCTCCTTCAGCAGTGAATACCCTCGAGTATACAAGATCAGCACTGAAGAAAGCTCTCCATAAGAATAATTTCGATAAAAAAGTGTTTAGGTTCCAAAGAAGATTCACAAAAGTATTTGGGATTGATTTGTGTGAATCGAAAAAATGCTTTAGCCTAAAAAGGTGAGAGTATTTGTAGATATTCTACATTTAATGTAAATGAAAAGTCTTAAAGAAAAATCTTCACGAAATAGGTATTTACATGCAAACACGAATTTTGAGGCGGTGGAATGTCATTAGAACAAGATCATGAGGTCGTTTGAATGATATGGATATCTCGTTAGAAGCGAACTTCGAACGATGTATGAAACGACCTTTAAAAAATAAAATTGTAAGCTTCGTTTAATCCATATTAGATACAAGACTTTAAATGAGGTATCAAACGACTTAGCGATGTCGTTTGAATGAGTTAAATGAACTTTTAAAACTCCACATACGGAAAACTTAGAAAATATTTTTAAGTTTGAAAACGGCTCATTTTGTAAAAAACTGTTTAGAAAAACCCCCAATACTTAGTAAAAAAATCTAAGTAACACAAAACAAAATCCATACAAAAATTACATCTCATCGTAGAACTTTGTTGAAGATACTTGATATTCGAATTCGTCTTCTTAAAATTGTGAATTTGAATTGTGTTGACAGATGTAATGGGATACGCCATACTCAATGTAAACTACACTCTATGGACAAGTCCTAGAAGCTAGGGGATGATGGAAAATTTTCCCTTACAAATCTCCCCCATGGTTATTTCGGTACAAAATAAAAACATCCGACTTATCCTATAAATATCCTATACAAATCTAATACCCTCCCAATAAACCCAAAAGTGGAAAGATACTAAACATGTAAGTCTTCAAAAAATCTTCAACTTTCAAATCTCTAAATCTCCTTGCTTTCTCTTAATGAATTTGTGCTTTTCGATTGATCATCAAAGTGTACCTACACACAATAGACAAAGAAAATACCTTCATGACGTATCGAGTTTGAAATGAGATAATAAATCATAATTGAATCAAATCGATTAATAATTCTCCCCTATAAATTAACTCTCACTCCCCCATAATTCATAATTCGTTCTCGCCCTTTTAATTTTTTCGAAATAAATAAGGGAAATAATAAATCGGAGTAACTCACAACAAGCATAGAAAATCATCACAAACAAGGATAAACTCACAAGGTTCCACAAACTATTTTTGATTTTTCAAATATTTTTCAAGAGAAAATATAGTTTTACAAAAATAACACACCATGAATTAACACTAAGATGACCAAATCGTGGAAACGGAATGACTGGGTGTGAACAAATTCTATAGTAAAATCAACTCAAATAATTATAACATATGTGCACGATGAATTTTGGATACTCCTAATGAATGAACTCAAAATCATCCTTAGGCATAAAAATATTGAATTCAAATGATATCGATTCAATCTAATTGACAAATCAAAGTCTAAAATGATTTTCACATCAATAACGTCTAAAATTATATAATGCTTTTATGAGACTTTTTCAGATGGTGAAAACCCATTGATCTTTGACTAAACTCCCTGAGAAGTCACATAAATAATATTTCACTTAACTCTTTTATTTTGAAGAAATCAATGCTCATATGTAGCGAAGCATCAATGTTCTTTTAAATTTGGCCTAACACTTTATATTTTTTAATTTTGAGTGCTTTTAATCTTCTAGGATCTTTTCTTTTGCAAATGGTGGCTATTCATGCAAAGATTTTTTTTTACTTTCGTAACCCCGACCATTGCTTTAAAATTAACACATTTACCGAAGATATAAAATTCAATTTTTCCAATCCGTGCAATGGTTCTTACAAGAACAACTTTCGTTGTCTTATTTTATCGCATTTGGTTCATTTTAAAGATAGGATTGAGATGAAAAAACTTTGACCAACATGTGATAGATAAGTGAAATACTCAAATAAATCCGTGCATGTGTGCATTAAAGGAACCAATTAATAAAAAAATGTAGAAAGTAATCACTAATCACATCTCAATGAATATAAACATTATAATGCACGTGGATGAAATGATGTTGCGTCTCAAAACACTATCAAAAATTCATGTGGATAATAGAATTATATTGTTACTTGGTTATCCTAAATGTCCATCCATAAACGGTGTAAAACGAAATACAAAAATCTTTTTGTGTTTTTCAAAATTTTTATCAAAAATAAAATCTTTTGGATTTTTCACTTTTAAAAAAAAAAATAGAAAATCTTTTTGTATTTTTTTCAAAAATTTTCAAGAAAAACAAAACTCTTTTTGGATTTTTCAAAAAATATATCAAAATGGAAAAAGCTAAATACAATAATAGTATACACTAATAATAGGCATGAACAATATAAACATGAAAATCTACCTATGCTAGCAAGCAAGTCTAAACCTCAATCATTAGGTCCAGAGGTGTTTTTCCAAGGTGGTAACATCCTATGAAAAATATCCATCAAATTATGTGAAGTTTTGATTTAATAATCAACTTGCGCTCGAAAATGCTCAAAATCTCTCATGTAATGTGCGGGAGCATGCGAAGTATCATGTGTGGGAGTGCGCATGGGAACACGTGTAGTAGCATAATGAGGTAAATACCTATGTGACACACTACCCAACTTAAAGAAAAAAATCCCTAAGGCCCTCTCTTCTCTTACAATGGGAATAAATATAAATGGGCCTAGGAACACCTCTCTCAAAACATCTAGGATGCAGTCTCCTATGGGTAAACGGATGCCTAGGTGGTCCATAAGAATCTATCACAAACACGGGAACGAACTCGGGACGCACCTTCATAGCCTATTCCCAGTCTCTCAACATTACCCAAAGCGAGACCGAGGAGCATCTTTCTAAACTTCTTATAAGTGTCCTCTAAACTGACCTTGACCTCCCCAGCATGTTCGAGATCGCTCGAGTTTGGATACACAAGCTTCAAATTTCTCATGAGTCTCTCATGAAGATTGAAGATCTCCCTTAATAGTAGCTATGATTTTAGTCACTTCACTCTTTTCTCGGCCTAAGACGATCAACTGCTCACACAAAGAAACTCTCACATTCTTGAGTTGACTCGCTGATGCCCCATACACCCTCAAAACTTCTATCTCTCCCTCCAAATCTAATACCTTAAGCGACAACTCTTTATTCATCTTTTTCGTTTTCAAAGTCTTGGTGTATAGATCACTAAAAGGTTTTTGGAGATACCCTTCGCCCTCACTTGAAATCTCAACCTCATACTCATTATCTCCCGAAGGGCTCGGAATATCATCGAGGATCTCACATTTACAAGTGTCCTCATCATCGTGGGATAAACTGGAGGTACTCACATGACTAGCCATGAAAGCAAAGCACTTTTCATGTGGTGATTCATTCCCGAAATCATCCAACTCGATGTCACTATCGCTAAGAGTGGTCTTATTAGTAATTTTCTTGCCCTTTCTCTTTAGCATAGTGGGACACTCAAATGCCCTGTGCGCTTTACCCTCGTAATTATAACACCTTATATATTCCTTTTTCTCACCGCTATCCTTGACATCATCATTCCTTTTATTTTTCTCAAAAATCTTTTTCTTGGAACAATTTTCTTCGAAAAATTTGAGGAACTTTTTAAAAAATTTCGTAAATAAGGCCAAGTCATCTAAATCAACCGCACCCTCAGAATCAGAATCATAAAATCCCTTTTTTTCTTTTTCTTAACTTAAGTCTTTAAATCTATCCCTCTATCCTTAGGCTTAATGGTCTTAGAAAACAAGTCTATCTCATAAGTTTGAAGGTCTCCTGCGAATTCTTCTAACCTAAGAGTGTCTAATACCCCTAAAGACTTAAGAACGGTAACCTTAAGAATAAATCAGGATGGGATTGACCTCAAAATCTTTTTTACAACTCTTAAATCCTCAATCTTCTCACCCAAATTAGAACTCATGTTAACATTGTCCGACAACCTAGCATAAAGCTCATCAAAATGCTCAGACTCTAACATAGTGATAGTCTCAAATTGGGTGGTCAAACTTTGCAATTTTGATGCCTTAACAACGTTGGTACCCTCATGGGTCAACTGGAGAATATCCCATGCCTCTTTTGACACGGTGCACGTCATGATACGTCGAAACTCATCGGGTGTGACGACTCTAGAAATAGCCTCGGGAGTTGTAGGTACTCAACTTAAACTTATGAACAGTCCAATCAGAAACGAATTTGGGAATCGTGACATTACCAACAATGATAGTGAGAGTAGTCCACCCTCATTCAAAAAATAATCCCACTCTTTCATCAATAGATTTTAAATAAGATCTCATGTAGGCTTTTCAATATGCATCATTTGTGCCATCAAAGACGGGCATCCGATTATATAAGTTATCCATCATAAATTTTGAGATTTTTCAAAATCAATTTTTAAAAGAATGGATATCACATAATTTTTTTTGCGGAAAATGGATCACACAGTAAATTAGTGCAACAAGCTCCGATACCAATTTGTGGAGTGTGCGTTATTCTACGATGGAGTAAACTTATTTAATTAGATGTCAAATCTCAAATAAATTTGAATTTTTATTAAACCCAAAACATGCAACTAGGTAATTCAAATCAAGCATGTAAAGAAATAAACAATTTCAGGGAAAAAAATCCCCGCATGGGCAAAACCTTTTATTTCACTATTAAATGTAAATCGCAACTTATAAATACATGGAGAAATACAAAAATGAATTCTTGTAAGAACCCACAAAGACCAAAGCCTTCAGTTAGTAATGATTACCTCCAAAATCACTAGAACCTCAGTCCTCCTCCTTCAGCAGTGAATACCCTTCAGTATCACAAGATTAGCACTGAAGAAAGCTCTCTATAAGAATAACTTCGATAAAAAAGTGTTTAGAATCCAAAGAAGATTCATAAAAGCATAAATGAAAAGTCTTAAAGAAAAATATTCATGAAACAGGTATTTATAAGCAAACATGAATTTTGAGGTGGGGGAATGTCATTCGAACAAGATTAGGAGGTCGTTCGAAGGAGACGGCTATCTCGTTAGAGGCGACCTTAGAAAGTATCAAATGACCTTGAAAAAACAAAACAGTAAGCTTCATTTGATCCATATTAGATGCAAGCCTTCAAATGAGGTATCAAACGACATAGCATTGTCATTCGAATGACAGTGACATGTCGTTTGAACGAGCTAAACGAACTTTTAAAACTCCACCTACAGAAAACTCAGAAAACATTTTTAAGCTTAACAATGCCTCATTTTGTAAAAAAACAATTTAGAAAAATATCCCAATACTTAGTATAAAATCTAAGTAACATAAAATAAAATCCATATAAAAATTACGTCTCGTCGTAGAACTTTGTTGAAGATGCTTGTGTTCGAATCCTTCTTCTTGAAATTGTGATCTTGAATTACCTTGACAGATGTAACGGGATACGCCATACTCAATGTAAACTAGACTTTATGGGAAAGTCTTAGAATGTAGGGGCATGATGGAAAATTTTCCCATACAGACATGTTCCACGAAGATTAAAAAAAAAAAGATAAGGTAATTTCTCTAATAGCTCGAAAAGAGGAAGTTTTTGAATTTATTGAGTCCAATATTAATCCTGATGATATGGATTTATTCACTAAAAAATTCAAAAAAATTCTCAAATTCAAAAAGAAAAATTCCAAATTTGATAAATCAAAATTTGAGAAAAATAAAAATAAAGCGGGAAGAAGTTCTAATGATCGGGATCAAAAGAAACATAAAAATAAAATTTTAATAGAGATAATTTTAAAAAGGATGATTCAAAAATGTGTTTTGAGTATGAAGGACGAGTTCATAGAGTGTATGAGTGTCCCATTAAGATAAAGAGATTGGGTAAAGACAAAGTTTTCTATAATGCTACTCTTAGCGATGGTGACAATGAGTCTGAAAACTCTAACGACTCCATTCCATCAGGGAAAAACTTCACTGCTTTCATGGCTAGTTATGATAGCTCCATAAATACGTCACATCCTAATGTTGATGTTTTCGTGGATGAAAACCTTGAAGTTGTGTCTAATCACTCACAAGGAAGTTGTTATGTTTAGGGGTGTGCACGGGTCGGTTCGGTTCGGTTTTGAACTGCAATTCAGACCGAACCGATCGGTTCGGTTTTGGAAAAAATCAGACCGAAACCGAACCGACGATGAAAAAAACCGCCGATTTCGGTTCACATCGGTTTCGGTTTGGTTCGGTTTCGGTTCGGTTTTAACCGATTTTCAATTTTGGTCGGTTTTTTGTAGGTCGGTTTTCGGTTTTGGTCGGTTTTGGAGGTTGGTTAATGGTGTTTGGATATAAAAATAAAAGATACTTAAGGGTTTTTTAATATATAATATTGATGTCGGTTCGGTTCGAATCGGTTTTTTCTTTGTCTAAACCGACAACCGAACCGATATTGTCGGTTTTTTAAATCCTTAAACCGCAAACCGAACCGGGCTAAAAAAACCACCGGTTTCGGTTCGGTTCGGGCCGGTTCGGTTCGGTTTTCGGTTCGGTCGGTTTATTTGCACACCCCTAGTTGTGTTGGTAGTTTGATTGATAAAGATGTTTATAAATGTGATTATAGTCCGCCTATTTTGAGCTATACACCGAGTCTTTGAGAATTACAAAGAATAACAAGAAGTTAATTTTTAAGGTGTTGATGCTTGAAAAGGGGTTGAAAGTTCTGAAGGAGAAGGAGGCCTTAGTTACTCAACTTAAGGCAATTAATATTTCTCTTTCTGAGAAACTTATTTTGGTGGGAAAAGAAAATAATGATTTGACTAACTCTTTAGCTCGTATTACTAAAGATCTCTATGACTCTTTGGAGATTTATGAGCAAAAATTGTCAAACATGAGAAAGATCTCGAGGTTTCATGTGAAGTCAAAGTCACTCTTGAGGACAACTCTGGGAGAAAGGAGAAATCATTTCTCAGACTAGTCCTAGGTTATAAGGAGAAAGGTTATCAAAAGAGAAAAGATAAAGGGTATATTAAGGGTGAATCATCCAACACTAAATCCAAACCTATACCCAAGTTTGTTACCAAAACAAACACTCTAAAACCTAGCCCACCAAAGAGAAATCTACCTAAGTAACCTATTAATGTGACTCCCAATTAAGCTTATGTTTGTATCTTTTTCAACGAAAGGGGTCAGCTTTGAGACTTTTGTCACAAGCATAGAAAGAATTCTCATCCCCATACTGCTACGCCACACTATAGCCAACTGGCTAGCCTGAAAAGTAAGTTAAGCATCTCGTCAATACATCCAAAGTTCTAATGGAAGAATTTTAGAGGTTGTCTATACCTTAAGGGAATTATTCCAACCCAAAGACTAGGAACAATAATGACAAGAATGCTAAGAACACACCTCACACTTGAGTTATTAAAGATAAGGCCAAGATGGCTCAAAATAAATCTCAGTGGTATTTTGATAGTGGGTGCTTTAGACATATGACATGTGATAGATCTCTTTTTATGGCACTTGAGGATCAGGCGGGTGGTAAGGTCACATTCGATGATGGGAGTAAGTTTAGGATTATGGGAAGAGGCACCATTGAAATTTATGGTTTTCCAAAACTAAAAAATATTCTTTATATTTATGGACTAAAAGAAAAAATAATTAGCATTAGCCAGTTATGCGATGAAAACGTAGCAGTTAAGTTTAGGGAGACAGAGTGTAATGTCTATGACAAATTTGTCAAGACTATACTTCAAAGTGTGAGAACTACCGATAATTGTTATAATATCATTCCAAAGTCTTCATTCGTTTGTAAAAGTGCTAGGGTCTCCACTTTCGACCTTTGGCATCAACAATTAGGTCAGTTAAAATTTAAGGACCTTAAGCGTCTAGTGAAGAAAGATCTTGTTAGTGGCTTGCCATCGTTAGGAAAACCAACCTCATCTCGGTTTGTGATCCTTACCGACTTGGAAAGAAAATCAAGAGTCATCATAAGAAATGAAACTCCTTTACCACTTCGTGTGCTTTAAAATTAATTCAAATGGACCTTATGGGTCCCATACATACCGAGATCATGGGTGAGAAGAGGTACATTCTAGTGATGGTTAACGACTTTTCAAGATTTTCAATTGTTTGATTTCTTAGAGAAAATTCTAATGTTGTTGAGTTTCTGACAGTTAAGTGTCGACTCCTTAAAAATCAACACGGTGTCTCCATAAAACTCTTTCTTAGTGACAATGGCACTGATTTTATGGAGGCCAGTGTGAATGCATTTTATGATGAAGTTGGGATTAAGCATGAGTTTTCAGTCATTCAAATTCCTCAATATGGCATTATTGAGAGAAAGAATCAAACAATTCAAGAGATGGGAAGGTCTATGCTTTTTGGAGGAAAGTGCCCCAATAATTTTGGGTGGAAGCAGTTATTACCACATATCACACGGTTCATAGGGTATACTTACGTCCTCATACTAATCAAACTCCATATGAATTATGGACAGGTAAAAAACCTAACCTAGCTTATTTCTAAGTCTTTGGGAGTCCTTGCTACATCCTTAGGGATACATATCTTCTAAAGAAGTTTGACTCGAGGAGTGATGAAGGAATTTTTCTAGGTTATTCATCGAATAGTCAAGCTTATAGAGTTTACAACTTTACTAGCTCAAAGGTCATGGGATCGATAAATGTTAAAATAAAAGATAATGATCCCGCCACATTTATTGATGATGATCTTTTTTATGAGAGCAATGCACCCCCCAGGTGTTGATCACATTGCTCTTTGCTATGATTTGGTGTACCTCGCACTTGATAGAGGAAATCCATCTCCTTGGGTTCATAGAAGTCATGACCCCGCCA
This sequence comes from Sambucus nigra, assembly GCA_949130495.1. Taxonomy (NCBI): domain Eukaryota; kingdom Viridiplantae; phylum Streptophyta; class Magnoliopsida; order Dipsacales; family Adoxaceae; genus Sambucus; species Sambucus nigra. Next base: position 64,686,074 of record OX422219.1, read on the forward strand.
ACATTATTGGTAATCCAGAAGATGGTGTCAATACTAGAGCTCAACTTGAAAATGAGATTACCTATTTGTGTTACACCTCAAAAATCAGGACCTAAAATATCAAAGAAGCACTCAAAGATGAGCATTGGATCAATGTTATACAAGAAGAGTTTCTTTACTTTCAAAAGAATGATGTCTGGGAATTAGTTCCTCATCCTAGAGATACTAGCTTCATTGGTACTAAGTGGATCTATAAGAACAAAATGGATAAAAATGGTGTCATTGTTCGTAATAAATCTAGGTTAGTTTCTCAAGGTTACACTGAAATCAAAGGTATTGATTTTGATGAGACATTTACTCCTATTGCAAGGTTAGAGTCCATTCACCTTTTATTAGCCATTGCATGTCATCTTAGGTTTAATATTTATCAGATGGATGTCAAGAGTTCCTTCTATAATGGCATTCTTCAGGAAGAGTTCTATGTGGAACAAACAAAAGAGTTTGAAGACCCTAAGAACCCAAACCACATATTTTTATTTAAAGAAAGCCTTGTACCATTTGAAGCAAGAACTGTGTGCTTGGTATATAAGGCTTACATCCTATTCGCTTGGTCATGGCTTTATGATAGGGTGAATGGATATGACATTATTTGTTCATCGGGGTGAGAGTGTTATTTTGGTTGCCCAAGTCTATGTCGATTACATAGTTTTTGGACCAGCATGTGATCAACATACTCATGTTTTTGCAGGAGAAATGCAAAGTGAGTCTGAGATGAGTATAGTTGACAAGCTTACTTTCTTCCTAGGTCTTCAGGTGTGCCAACTCGATAGTGGGATCTTCTTATCCCAGTATAAATATACTAAAGATCTCGTGGAGAAGTTTAATTTAGGCTTTGCTAAGCGTGCACACACAACTACGAGTTCATCTACTAAGCTTAGCAAAGACAACGAGGGAAAGAACGTAGAGCACACACTCTTTAGGAGCATGATAGGGAGTTTAGTCTACTCAACCATTAGCTGTACAAATATTTCCTTTAGTGTAGGAGTCTGTACCCATTATCAGGTTGCCCGATAGAGTTACACTTACTTGCGCTAAAACATATGTGAGTGGGACCCTATCATTCGGGATTTGGTATTCTTTTAACACCAATGATCGCGTATCGGCCTATTCGGATGCAAATGGGGCAAGAGATGTTAATGGATGCAAAAGCACCTCAGGCGAGTATTTTATTTTGGGAGTGATCTTATCTTTTGGATGAGTAAGAATCAAAACTCCATTTCCTTATGTGACACCCCGCCTAATTAAATACCAGGTGATCAGTCATTTATTAAATTAAACCAAAGTATCCGGTTGGTTCATTCTTAGCATCACTGTCGAAAAATAATTTTCTTGATTTATCACCTAATCAAAAATTAAGCTAAGTGTCAAAACATTTAATTTTATAGATTAAGTCCCAACAATATAAATTGTACACATAACCCATTTAAATGAACACAGTTATAGTGATGAATATCAAACCATTCGACTGAATGAAACAGGTTGGAATAACATTTAAGGAAAATATCTCAAAACCACGAACAATAATAATACTAACAATCCTAGCTGAAAGCTGAGTGTAGAAAATAAGAAAGTACAATATTTTTCTGAACTAAATAGAAATCGGAAGTGGGCGATACATGCCCTATCTAAAATGACTAAATGAAGAGCTGAGATAATAAGGATGAAGTCATCTAAATACAAGGGCCTGTAACTCCCACACCAGCTGCAGCATGTCAATCAGTCCAACGGTCTAAGCTTGGTGTCCCTGTGGCTAGACACCTGATATAATATATACATACAAGAGGGAGAGAAGAGATGACAATAAATGGGTCAGAGCCTGAGTATAATATAGTTTTAAAACAGTTTAGCAAGTATATAAAATGCTTACTAGTTGATATTACATACATGTTAGTATTTTGACACTCACTTGGGAATTCTCACCTCTCAACTAGTGTGCACGCCTAACGTACCGCTAAACCATCCTAGTTAATGCTAACCCAGTTAACTAGTTCAAGTTAAGTTCCCTCTTACATTTTCTCTTTTGTATGCTCATACATATTACACACTAAATACATTAACCGCAATCCTAGCATTTATGAATCAATGTTATTATTCCATTACCGTCTTAAGTTCCCACACACTTAAGTTATCATATAATATAATTATCTTTCTCATCTACTCACAAGCACAGTATATTAAGCACAGGTACATATAGTTTATCACTTAATATATATACTAATAGGGAACCCCACATAAAATCTATGGTGCAGGCATACTCTGCTATCAAGTTCCCGTACCTCTCGTACATAAAAGGAAAATACTAGTTCAGAATCACTCTCGAACTGTATTGACACAAAACACACATAATGGAGGCAAATCATAGTCCCAAGTCACTAAGAGGTAAGAACATACCCACATGCCCCTTAGGACCGTCTGCTCTATCACTCACTGTACCAAGGTTCTATATTCTAGGGTATAAGTCAATATTCCCCCAATGGGCACATAGAATAAGACTGTCTTCATATATTCACACACCTATGTATATTTTGATTTCAATTAGGATAGGTACACTCAAGACCTACACACACATGATTCGTACGTAGCGTGTAACTCTAGACTGTCCTACGTAATATATAATTATCGTAATCACTTTCATCGTATAATTTAAATTACCTTTCCCTACTCACAATAAGGTTACTAAGTCACCCCACCATGCCTTAGGTTATTCAGTAGCTATAAAGACCCCCTTACTACTGATCTTAACCTTACGTTATCATATTGCCAATTTAAACCCTGAATTATATAATTTCCAATCGTAACTCATTCGGTGAACAATCGTACATTCATCGTTTAATCCCTTTCAAAATCTCATTATTCAAGTCTTAATCACAACCCTACTGATCTTCCCTAAGTATTATTATATTCAACTAATCAACACCAAGGATTTGAGAAGGTTGGGGTTAGATCAAAACATAAAGGAAAATATCTTCACAATTTATAGGGGAGTCGATTAATCGAAGAAAATGATCGATCGATCGATCCATCAGGTATGGCTGCGATTCTGCATATTTTTTCCTACGGGTTTCTTCCATTTTAATCCTCAAATCTCCATTTAAAAAGTCCCAAACTCCCAACCAAATATCACAAACTTAATATAGACATGTATAGATGATTTCTAACATAAAACATTCAATAAATCTCAAAGAATCATCATTAAATGGTTTCAATTCAAGGATTAATCATGAAAACCCTAGATTATCTTACTTTCTCAAGAACTCCATTATTTTCTAGATTTTTATCTCTACTGGGTATTAAAATTTTGTGGTTAATGTTCTACATACATCAAGAAAATTAACTTAACATGATTCCTACCCAATATGCGTATTTAATCTTCCAAACAACATTAAATCTTTAAGAAAACAAGTAATTATTCATCCTATTCTAACATGGATGTCTTATTAACACAAGATTAGTAAGATAGATACTTTCCTAAAAATCAAATGTCTAAGTTGTAGAAGATGATAGGTATAATTACGCTCCTCATTCTCCGATCTACGCATTGATGGTGGAATTGGTGAGAACGGTGTAGAATTGATGGCTCTCCCCCTTGGAAACCTCCTCTCTTATCCCTTCCTTAGCCTCTTTGAAACTCAAGTGTTTCTAACCCTCGAATGCTATAGTTTCCATCATCTATAACCTCTTAATTTTCGTAGGTTTAATCACCCCAAAAATGTAAATGGCCTAAATACCCCTCGCGGGTGTTGGTTTGGACTAAAATAGTCCCAAGGCCCAAACTAAACCCCCGGATACACTTTTCTGACTATCTCGACCCTTCCGGACACATTGGCACACTCAAAATAACTATTTGGATGTCATAAAAATATTTTTACTTTTCATTTCACTTAGATAGTCTCGACACGACTCACATGCGCATCCCGATTTAATTTCCATAAATTATCGTATCCATCACTCGCGATAATTTTATAAAATCTTAATCATATGTAAACTCATAATCATATATATTACTTTTAATCACCAAGTAATATTCAACATAAATCACATATTATTTTTCTCACGAGTAATATTTAAATCCGGATTAATTTTCAATTATCTCATCATTAATTCTAATTAATCCCATTTTAAAAATCATTTTCAATTATCTCATAATTAATTCTAATTAATCCCATTTTAAAAGTCATTAAAAATACGGGGTGTTACACCTTATCCACGGAGGAAGCCGAATACATAGTCGTTGGGATTTGTTGCACACAACTCATTTGGATGAAACAAATGTTGGAGGATTATGGGATTTCTCAAGGCGTAATGACTATTTACTGTGATAATATGAGTGGAATTAATATCTCTCAAAATCCGTCCAACATTCTTGAATAAAGCACATTAGCATTCATGAACACTTTATTCGTGAATTAGTCGAGGAGAAGATCACTCCCTTAAGCTTTGTTGGTACCGAACGTTATTTGACCGATATTTTCACCAAACCTCTAGTTGCTCTGAGGTTTGAGGATCTTAGGAAATCTATTGGGGTTTGCTCCATTGATTGAGTTCAGAGTCAAAATCTAATTTAGGGTGTGATTCCATTTTATTTCTTCCCCCATGAACTCGATTATATATTTGTACATATCTTTAATAAAAAAATCCTTTTTTTTGTTCTTTTTCTTTATTTTGTAAAAAAATTATAAAACTAAAAAAATTTCCTTTTTATCCCCTTTTAGATGTGTAATTAAGATATTCAGGACACCCCATCATTTCATGTTCATGTAACTTACAATGGATAGCTAGACTTGATTTCGTCTTACTTGTGCCTTATATGCATTGTCATGATGTTAGATGACCTTTTATTATATTTCCTTTTATGTTGGACTCATACCATCACCTTATATTCACACACCTGAAATGGGTTCTTTAGAATGTTAATCTCACGTTGCATATGCTAGGTGAAGTAAGGTGTTGTCTTATCAATTTTATCACTTAACGTAATATGCGATAGACAAAAATTGTGCATGTAAGAACCATTACCTATTATTATGGATTTTGTAAAACTTGTGTGAGTAATGCAAAGGGGCTATGAAAGGATCAAACACCTTTGCGTTAAAACTCGCCATTTAAAGGAGCTTAGAATAATATTCGGCATCGAAAAACAGAATTGCCTAGGCCAAAAAATTTCTCATTGATGCTTCTAAAGAAAGATCAAGATATGATATCTTAAAAATATAGCGTGAGGTTCAAAATTATTATCATTGAGGGTGTTATAAGTCAAAGATCAATGTGTTCACACAATAAATCATTATATTGTATTTTGGGTGACGCTATGCGCCGGAGAATCACCCAACTTCTAGGCAATTTTATTGAAGTATATTGACTTCTATTAAGTCCTCTTATGACAACACAAAGGTCGGTTTGAGTGCTTAACGTTTAGGAATATTGTTTGGAATTTTGTACTTGTATGTTATCTTAGGCTTATGCTTCTATTCGGTTTGTTTTCACCCATTCACTTTACTCTACATTCCGGATATTTTGATCATATACTAAGGCATTTTTCAACGCTCTGAATTTTTTTTCTTTGTATTATTATTTTTGTTCTTTTCATTTTCCTTATTTATTTTATTTTTTTAATTTAATTATGATTTTTGATAGATCTCGTTTGAATGAGATTCCATGCCTCGTTTGTACAAACGACTGTTAAAAATCGCATTTGGTCCTTTTAATCCTATCCCCCCTTTTCATTTTCACTCTTCACTTATTTCCAGTCAGCTGTTTCACTCTCCCTCTCTCTCTCTCTACATATCTATTCCTCCATAACCCCTTATCTACAAGCACACTCTTCATCCCTTTATCATCACCCACCATTTATCCAAGTCTCCTTCATCTCCTCCATTCTAGGTGCGATTAAAGGGCTATTCTTATTGGGTTTCCTCCTTTACGGTATTTTTTTTACCTTTTTTCCAATTTTTCTGTGTATTTCATAGACATATTTTTGGGCATCTTTTATACACTATTAAAAAAACTCCTTTGGTATATCCTTCATTTTCAAATATATATCCACAAACAAAAATATGGAAATTTTCTAGGGCTTTTTATTCTTTTTACTCATATATATATATATATATATACAAAAAAATATTTTTTTTGCCCCATAAATGGTTCTTCATACTTTTTTGGCATTCTTATTGTTTTAAAGAATCATTTCTTTGGAATGTTGAACAATTATGAACCTCCATTTATTTTTTATTTTTTTGTGGCCTATTCATATATATTGTGCTACTGTATATGGGTTAATTTTGTTGCTAATTGGTTTTTGGTGTTGTGGAAGTTTGGTTGGTGTTGTTAGTGTAGGGATGTGGTTTTATCTTAGGTTAGCCTCTTTAGTCCCCCTCTCCTTTTCCCTTTCCATCGTGCCTAGACATCTCCGTGCTTGAGACGCCGAGGATCCTGATGAGGATCATTCCTCACGGGATACTTCGGATGTCCCCAACCTTCGTTTGAGGTGGGAGACACGGCACGCATATTTTTGTACAATGACTTGGGCTTTCCCGTACGATCCGTTGTACAAAAATAGATAATGGACTTGGCATCCCTATCTAGGATTACTGTCTTTATATGGTTGTCCGAATGTGGGTGGGATCTGATTTTTATCAAAAGAGACTCTATATATCCCGGACTTATTTGGGAATTCTTTTTTTGGATGACTATCACCGCTAGGGGTCTTTTGTCTAGGGTCCAGGGAAAGGAGGTGGTCATCACCATCGAGTACATTTCTCGACTTTATGAGTTATTCTGTTACCCCGATGAAACCTATCCTGGGACCACTTTTCAGAGTCCAGATATTGATGTCAAAAGATTAGTTGTCTTAGAGTGAATCCAACACGGCACCACTACTATTTCCACAAGGACCTAAAGGCTGATTTTAGGATCCTTAATTGGATTGTTTGTGTGTGCTTCATTCTACTTGATAACCATACCCAGATCACGTGGTATCACATGCATTTGATGTATGCCATTAGTCTTGGCGCCATCATTAACCTCCTCGAGCACATCTTTTCTATTCTCCTTCTGGTTCAGAACTCTGGGTCCTCTCTCGCTAGACAGATGTTACCCTTTGCAGTCACTATCACTCGCCACTGTTTAGATGTCCACTGCCCACTCCTCTCATCAAATGTTCCTATTACCCTCTACCAAACCATTTACCCTCTTTCATTAGTCGGTCATGGATCCACTTTCTGGATGTTGAGACACAACCTACCCTATCTCGCTCCGAGTCATTTCAGTCTGCCCCCATATCCACACCTTCCCAGTCCAGTGCATCATCCTCATACTCCCATTAAGCCATAGTCCGTGGAGGATGGGATTCTTTGTATGCAGAAGGACCAGCTGGTAGAGGAGCAACGTCGGGATAAATTGATGTTCCTAGAGTTTAGGCGTCCATGTTGTGTGATAGGGAGAGAGACGAGGAGGCGTAGGCCCCCAGAGATTCCTTATTACTATAGCGGATTGAGGATCTGTGTAGAGATGAGATGCGCCGTGAAGCAGGTCCTTCACATTCGGAGCCTCCATTTGGCAACAAATCAGATAGTGCCAGAGATGGATCTTCTCAGTGATTCTCTTAGGTATCTCTTTTATTTATTTTTGTACCTTTGTGAGTGAGCTTCAGAGATTGTATCTTATTATCTCTCATTTTGTACTTCAGATAATTGATACTTTAGATGGTTGGCTTGGACATTAGGTTTTATTTTAATTAATCTATCCATATATTTATCTATCTTTATATCATGTCTGTGGCTAAATTATTCATCTATCTTATTATGGTTGCCATGTTCCTATATCATGTTAGTGTGGTTCTATAATGCTTATGACGAAACTTTTATTATTATCTCACTAACATTACAACCTTTTTGTTCTATCCCTTTGTCTTTTTTGAGCAAAAAGGGTGGGAACATTATTAGGGGGAGTTTGTTTTTTATTTCTGATCTTTATTTTTTATATTATCCCACATGGGTCACGAGTAGTCTCATTTCATGTGTGTAGGCACTTGTTCTTATGGATTGCAAAGATACTAATGTTGCTGCTAGGTTGTTAATGTGTCTGACGTCTTTTTCCGTTTGGGGTTTAGAGTGGTCATTAGATCAGCTTGAAGACCCAGCTTAACGAGTTTAGTCTTTTTATTTTATATTTTTATGTTTTTCCCGAAATAACCAAAGGGGAAGATTACAAGGACATATTTCCATATCAAGTCAATTTATAGTATTGCCTTATTTCGTTGGACAAAACATGTAGTTTGTTAGGGTGTCATATCACATTCGTGTCATTGAAGATTTGGAGCAACAATACTTGCACGACATACTCAAATCTGAGTGCTCTCATTCCTCGAAGGTATATGACCCCTTTTTCATTGTTGGAGAAAATATTTTAATGGCTTAAGTTTTTATAAAATCTTTTTATATATTAAATTGTAAATTTTCTAAGTTTTCTCGGTCGTTCTAATGAGGAATAGTACCTCATTCGAACGAGATTTTTTACCTCATTCGAATGAGCATACTAATGACGCAAATTTCTCAAAAAACTGACTCTCTGGAATCTCATTCAAATGAAGTTCTACGAAGGTAAATTTTTAGTTTTCCTTGGCTTTTATCGAATCTTATTAGATCTCTCATTCTTTAATGTTCGAAGGAAATTGGGTATGTCATTCAAACGACAATCGTAACTCATTTGGATGACCGTGAGTGAATTTTAAAAAAAAGCTATTATTTAGGTAAAAAAAATTAACTTCCACACCCCTTAAATCATATTTTTTCTCATATACAAGGGGTGCGTGAAAACTGCCACAAACCAACTCTTTTGGCCATACCAAATTTTGGAAAACTCTTTCCAATAACCCTTGATCTTTGTTAATCAATTTTCACAAATCAAACCCAAAATTTCATCCTCTTAATTCACTATCATTTATATGGTGTATTATGCACTATTGGAAATGGTAGAAACATTCGATGGATACCGAGGCACGGAGGTGTTGTGTACCATGTTGGATTCGCATGGAACTGTAGATGAAAGTTTTGAAGACTACATCACTGTATCTTGTTATGTCAAGTGATTTTAAGTCTTTTGTATCTTCTTGTAAACACCATATCTGTAGTGAATTTGTCTAGTCCTGATCATCTGCGGTTTTTCCCAATTAGGTTTTTCTCATACATCGGTGTGACATGGTTGCATGCTTTCCCTTACAATTTCAATCTTGCATGCTCACATAGTAATTAAATAACAAGGTTAAAATTGGAAAGAATCAGCATGTTTGCCTAGTTTTTCTTAGTGCTTATTTTTGTGTGTTTGTGCCTTCGGTAAATTTCACGAACTTGTACCGATACCATACAATAGAGACTTTTCATTCGCATTATTTTTTGATAATAAGAGTCTTCCGTATTTATTTACTCAGAGGGATATGAATATGCATCAGAGGATATGATTTGAGTTTCTGAAGGATTACCACTTCTCGATTCAGTACGATTCGAGGAAAGCATATGTCTTATCTGACGCATTGAGTCAGAGACCGAATGTGACATTAGCAACACCATGGAAAAAAAATAAGGGGGACTTAGCTAGCATTTGGGCAACATAGTGGAGTGCCACCCAGGAGATGGATTTAGCATATTCTATATGATCAGTTGTGTCTATTACACCTATTATTATGAAGAGGGTAATTGATGCACAGGGTTTGGAACTTTCTGTCAGGAGAACATCCAAGAGATATTAACTAGTGGAGTTCCATATTTCTTGATTGGATCAAACGAAGGATTGAGATACGAAGGACATTTAGTAGTATTAGGGTACCCATATTTACGAAGGGAAATGCTGTCCAAGGTGCACGAATTACGATACATAGTGCATCTCAGAGAGGACAAGATGTACCAAAACATGAGGAGATCATACTGGTGGATCGGGATGAAGAGAAATGTGGATAATTTTGTGTCCAAGTGTGCCACCTAGCAAGTTGTAAAGTTTGAGCACCAACGACTGGTAGGGGAGTTGCAACCATTACTGATTCTTAAGTGGAAGTGTAAAAGAATATCTATGAATTTTATTATGGGGTTTCCAAGGTCCTAGTCGGGTCATGATTCTATTTGGGTCATTATTAACTGATTGACGAAGGTGGCTCATTTCCTTCCAGGGCGGACATATTACAACGAAAAGAAGTACGCCGGATTGTTCATGTTGGAGATTGTATGACTTTATGAGGTACCACTAAATATTATGTCCGATATAGACATCACTTTTATGTCCCGATTCGGGAGAGGTTTTCAGGAGTCGGTGGGTGTGCATCTAAATATGAGTTCGGTATTTCACTCTCAGCACTTACCCCTTGTCGAGTTTTCCTATAATAATAGTCATCAACAGACTATTGGCGTGGAATCTTATTTTGGAGACCATGTCGTTCATCAAGATGTTGGTTATAGGTAGGGGAGCATGGGATGTTTGCGTCGGACATCATTCAAGCCACCTCAGATAAGTTGACACTCATTCGAACACGGATGAAGACATCACATAACCGACAGAAAAATTATATAGACAAGAGAAATCATAAAGAGGAGATTTGAGTTGGAGATCAAGTGATATTTAGGTTATCCCCGATGATGGTAGTTGTTAGATTTAAGTCTAAGGGGAAGTCAGCTACCCAATACATAGGTCCCTTTATAATACTAGATAGGGGTGTCCTGATGGCATATAGATTGTCCTAACCCAATCATCTTTTGCGGATGCATGGCGTCTTTCATGTGTCTATGATGCGGAAATTTTTTGGGGACGATTTGGATTATCAATACATCAACTTTGAAATGATTAAGTTTCGTCTCAATACTAGATACAAGGAATGGCCACAACGTATACTTCACCAGAGAGAGAAGACATTGTGATCGACGGTTATACCATTAATTAGAGTCCAGGGAGGACGTCATAGTAGGGCTAAATCAGCGTAGGAGTAAGAGAATGAGGGCGAGATATCCAAGATTATTATAGCCAGGTATAAGTTCAAATTTCGAGGATGAAATTTCTTCTTTAAGGGGGAGTAATGTAATACCCCGTATTTAATTGCATTAAACTAAATTATAAATTATTATATTTTCCTGCAGTGACATGTGATGTCACTATTTTTATGTTCATGCATTATATGCATTATATGTATTAGATAATTTGAAATTGAAATGGGACTTAATTATATTTTTCATGCATTATATATATTATATATTTCCAAAATAAAATCAAACTTAATTCACGGTAAGTCGCTAACTAAATATTTGAAATGACTGTGTATTATGGGCGACTATGAAAGGGATTTGGCATTGAAGGTTTCACTGTTTGGATTATCCCCTCGGTGTCGGGCTCCATCGACCGTAAAGTAGTTTTCGATAATGTTGTATCGTGATAAATTAATAAATAATTTAATAATTAATTTTTGGATTTTATTGGATAAAATAATTATTTGTGGTGTCTTATAATTTCAGTGGATGTTCGGGACATTTAGAATATCCGTTTGGAACTAAAAATAATGGCCTTTAAGCCTTATGGGTTGGTCCATGTCTTAGTGAGAATGTGGTGATCGCTTAAAGAAGCTTTGATATAAATTTATAAAATCCGGTGTGATACTGATTTGAATAAATACACAAATTCCAAGTAAACCCTTATTTAATCAAATGTCAATTTTAAATCAAATTAATTCAGCCCTTAAACATGCATCTAGGTGCAGTGGATCATGCCAACCCAAAAAATAATTTTCGAGTCACGGATTTAAGGAAAAATCCTCGAAGGGCAAAACCTTTTATCTCACTAATAATACTCAAAAGGATTACAAGCAAAATTTTCAATGAATACCCACAAGACCTCAGTTCTGAATCAACAATGAATCAACCTCAGAAGATCCGTAAAGCCACGCAGTCCAATCAGTCGAGGAACACCCACGAGTACTTCTTTTGACACACAGTCAGGTCAGCCCAACACCTCCCTCAAGTGGCACCTAGATCAGCAGTAGGTTATCCTCCCTACAAGAGAAACTCCAGGAAAACTATATTTTGGATTCCAAAACAATTCACCAAAAGCAATTGAGATTTGTGAATTGATTACAAAAGGATATTAACCCTAAATGAAGAAGACAAAAATGTTCTGCCGAATAACAGTATGTGGAGAATGAAAATCATTAGGTCTTCTTAATGAAAACGGAGTGGTTTAACACGCTTTATTTAAAAAAGTTGAGTCGACGCGTCGATCTAACGAAACAATGTTATCACTCGAATGATGTCACATGTCTCTCGAACAAGCTTCGTGCGACATGCCAATGTCGCTTGAACAATAGGCAGTTGTCGCTCGAGTGACCAGCACGTAAAAATAATTTTTTATTTGGATAAAAAACTCTGCCTCAACACTTAGAAAAATTTCTTTTGACAAAAAGTAACGCCTCAACACTTAGAATTTTTTTTAGAAAAATATCCTAATACTTAAAATGAACCATTAACGTACTAAAATACATCCTTATTAAAATTCATCTCATGGAGACTTGAATGTTAAAGAACTTTTTATATTTGGGCCCGTCTTCATGTATCTTTAAACTTAAACTTTTTCTTCAACGGTTTATAGCGGTATACGACATACACTAATGTGAACAGGACTTATAAAATATGTCCTTACGAATGTGCCCCTATGTCTATGCCGATACAAAATAAAAACATCTGAATTATGAAATCAAATGACCTATACAAATCTAATACCGTCCTATGATCCCAAAACTGAAAAGGTACTAAACATGTAAGTCTTAAATTTTTCTTCAAAAACCTTCAAATCTTCATGCTTTTCTCATCAGGGTGTGCAACATATGATCATCAATCTTTGTACCTACACACATGAGACAAAGCAAATACCTTCGTGATGTATTGAGTTTGAAATGAGATGAACATAAATCAAAACAAATATTGAATCTCAAATCTCCCCCATAATGTAAAACTCCCCCATAATTCGTTATCCCCCTTTTTATTTGTCTGAAATAGACACGAAAACAAACAAATAAAATAAACATGGAGTTGTCACGATAAGAAAATCAAACAACTACGATCATCAAGAGATACTAAAAAGCATTCCACAAACTATTTTTGCTTTTTCAAAATTTTCAAAAAAAATGCAAAAATAATTTTACAAAAAAACACACACCATGAATTTACACTAAGATAACCAAATCATGGAAACATAATGAATGGGTGTGAACAAATTCGATAAGAAAATCAATGCAATAACACATAATATATGTGCACGATAAATACGGATACTCCTAACGAATGAACTCAAAATCGTCCTTAGGTTTCAAAAATGTGATTTTAAATGACATCGACTCAATCCATCAACACATCGAAGTCAAGAATGATTCGCACACCAATAACATCTAAAACTATGTAATGCTTTTTCATGATGCTGTCAGGACGGAAAAAAACGTTGACTTATTTCCAACTAATCTTCTCAAAATAATAAATCTTTATATTTTCAATTGAGGTGATCTAAACTAAATGGCCCCTTTTGGGTATATTTATCTTTTTATCTCCTTTCATTTTTTTTCGGGCTCTTTTCAAACGGCGGATTTCACGACAAGTTAATTTTGTACTCTCGCATCCCTTTCTCGTGCACTCATCATTTTTTCAAATTAAACAAATTCATCACGAGCAATAATTCTTATATGCACTACTTTCATTGTCAAGTTTTATCGCATATGGTTCGTTTTAAAGACAGAATTGAGATGACAACACTCCGACCAATATGTTATAGACAAGTACAATAATCAAACAAATTTATACAAGTGTGCATTAAAGGCAATTATGAGTCAAACATGTAGGTAGTAATCACAAATTATATCTCAATGACTCCACATGTTATAAAGAACCAAATGAAATGATGACGTATATCAAAACACTATCAAAACATCACATGGATATGGAATGATGTTGTGACTCGATCATACTAAATGTCCTTCCATTAAAGGTGTGAACACAATATAAAAATCTTTTTTGATTTTTCAAACATTTTATCAAAATGAAATCTTTTTGTATTTTTCAAAAGTTTTATCAAAAACAAAAATCTAATACAAAAGGTACACGTCATAACACTAGTAAACATATATCATGAAGAACAACTAGCGTATGACAAACAATAATACACGATCATACTTATGATATGGCAAGAGAAGAATCATGTGCCGGCATGTGAGAATCAACTAGTTTACCATCTAGCTCCTCTAAAAGTGATTTCCTAACCCCAAATGGATATGATACGTTGAATAGGGGTTACAGGAACCATGGGAACACTAGACTTCAACTTCTTAGGACATTTTTGAAGATCGAAATAAAAACACCTATGGTGACATTTCCTACCACAATGTGAACATGTGTAAACAGGTGGAACGATACCTACGGGTTGACCTTTTCTAACGTCCTTTGGATTGGTTGACCCTCTAAAATAAATAATAGTCTTGGCTTTGACACTCGAAACTTTAGAACATGACGAGCCACTACCATTGTTACTAACACTACTCGAGTCAGTCAAATCATTTTTTAACTCCAAAATTTTTTACTCAAGCAAATAATTAGACTCTTCCAATTTTAGGGACTCCTTTTCTAAATTTTTAATTATTCCTAGAAGGTTATCACATTCTCCCTTAAAATACGCACACTTATCCCTAAGAGTCTCCTCACGTGCCATAAATTCATCGATTAAAATATTTTTATCCTCTTTGTTACAAACACAAATCCTAGAATTTTTAAAGTCCTCCATTTACTAAAAATAGGACTCTATCATCACTTTCCTTTTGAAAAAAATTTAAAGCATTAAAGTCATGGTCCAAAGAAACAAATTTCTCATGATAAAAATCTCTTCGATTTTGAAGCGTTTGAAAAAGATCCATATCGGATTTATAATGAGAATTTTATTTTTCCAAAACTTTAATTCTTTTAGCAAACTTCAAATTTAAACTATTTGAATCATCAAAACTTTGACTTGTGCCAACAGGGAGGTGCATCTGATTATATAAGTGCTCCATTGGAAAAATTACGATTTTTCACAAAATAGATTTTTCAAAAAATCAATATCACACAAATTTTGCTGCAAACAAGGTTCACTCAATAAATTAGAGAAACGCGCTCTTATACCAACTTGAGAAGGTGATTATCGCTTAAATAAGCTTTAATACCAATTTGTAAAAGTCTGTGTAATACTTATTTGAATAAATTCACAAATTCCAAGTAAAACCTTATTTAATCATATGTCAATTTTAAACTTAATTTAGGCCTAAAACATACATCTAGGTGTAGTGGATCATGCCAACACAAATAATAATTGTTGACTCACAAATGTAAAGAAAAATCCCGAAGGGCAAAACGTTTTATTTCACTAATAAAACTCACAACGATTACAAGTGAAATCTACAATGAATATCCGCAGATACCCACAAGAACCTCAGTTCTGAATCAACAATGAATCAACCTCAAAGATCCACAAGGATACGCAATTCAATCAGCCCAGGAACACCCACGAGTACTCCTTTAACATGCAGTCAAGTCAACCCAGCACCTCCCTGATGTGGCACCTAGATCAACAGTAGGTTATCCTACATACAAGAGAAACTCTAGCAAAACTATATTTTGGATTCCAAAATAATTCACTAAAAGCAATTGGGATTTGTTAATTGAAAACAAAAGGATTTGAAACCTAAACGAAGATAAGGTGTTCTTCCGATTGTGCAGAATAAAAATCGTCGGTCTTCTTAACGAAAACAGAGTGGTTTGATACGCTTTATTTAAAAAAATTGATTAGGCGCGTCGCTCGAACGAAACAAGGTTATCGCTCGAACGATGCCATGCGTCACTCGAATGATCTTAGCACAACATGCCAATGTCGCTCGAACGACCATCGCGTAAAAATATTTTTTTATTTCAATAAAAAACTCCGCCTCAGCACTTAGAAAAATTTCGTTTGACAAAAAGTAACGCCTCAACACTTAGAAATTATTTTTAAAAAATATCCCAATAGTTAAAATGAACCGTTAAGGTACTAAAATACATCCTTACAAAAATTTATCTCTTGGAAGCTTGAATGTTGAAGAAATTTTGATATTCGGGTCCATCTTCATGTATCTTCAAACTTGAACTTTTTCTTCGATGGTTTGTAGTGGTATATGACATATACTAATGTAAACAGGACTTATAAAATATGTCCTCATACTTAGGTAAGGTTTTGGACAAACTGGAATAGTATTTGGGATCACTGTGCTTCTATATTTATGCCTTTACCTTCAATAGGTCATTAGGATTAACATAATTCATCCTAGGGGATAGAAAGAAGAACCTTTAAGATAGAGATATGAAGCACTCAAGAGGATAAGAGAATTTGGGAAAAATTAGCTTAGATTAATCCTAAAATCATAAGGCATGTATACTTAGTTTAAAGATTTAATTTAGAGTTTAAGTTATAATGATAATTACCCATTTGATTATGTTAATTTCATGGTTAAAGTTCTGATTTGGATTAATTTAGTAATCTAATTAATCAAGGAATTGAGCCCTTAATCCTTTATCCATAGGATAAGAAAATTTATGTTGGATACCTTGAATTGGATTAGTTTATGAAAACAATTTATTAGACATACAGTCACAATTATATAACATTGAAAATCCCTCTTCTTTATTCACGAATTTAACTAAATTTGATTTCAATTTGACAATTTAGAAAATTAGGGTTCATACTTGTAAATTTGGGAATTTATCCTCATATTCTTGTTAAATTGATGAAAACTCATAACTATAAGTTTTTTATATAATTATATAACTTATATTGGAAGGAATATGGGATTGGAGTTATGTAGAGGTTCGAAATTAGGAGTTTTTATTTGTTAATGGTGGATTTGGAGAGCTGGGGAAGACACAACGTTAATTTCTTTCAACGAGACCTGTATCTCGTTTGAATGAGATTTGATGCTTCGTTTGAACGGGATTTTCAACCCCTTTTAATGAGGGTATGTTTCTCGTTCGAACGAATGGTTATACCATTCGAACAACTTGGAATATTTCGTTCGAATGAGAATAAAGTCTTCGTTTGAACGAGTTTGAATTCATTTGGAGAATTATTTCTAAATTAAAAAAGATTAATTCCATTAATAATTCGGGCGTATGACGTACTAATCTACGATAGATTATATATGTTACTCTGTATTTTATTTGCAATACCATTTCTACTAGATGTTGGGATTTTACTTATATTGTTATTAACCCAAATTTATAGTATATGTACCGATTGTAATTATATAGGTATTAGTTTAAATTTCAAGTATATGTCGGGATTGTACTTATAGGGATATTAGTACAAATCCAAATTTCTAGTACATGTCACGATTGTACTTACATGGATATTAATCCAAATTTTTAGTACATATCAGGATTGTACTCACATGGATGTTAGTCCAAGTTTTTAGTACATATCTGGATTGTACTTACATGGATATTAGTCCAAATTTCTTATACATGTCAGGATCGTACTACTACTTAATATTATATTTGGGATTGGTATTAGGCACATGTGATATTTAAGGTTGTTTGCACTAGGTATAAATTCTAAAAACTTAAATATGGGAGGAGGATGTTTAGTTATTTATTATATCTGAAATTCAGTTAAATCTTTATTCTTTGTAGACTTGTTGTTTAAATTGTTATTAATTATGTTTTCCAGGACATAGGCCGCCACTACCACTTCTTCCCTAATTTGTCTATATACTCCCTTCTTCAGTTGCTACTCATTAGGATGTAGGTGTCAAGCCTACATACTCACTCTCTTGTTTAAACTTACTTTCATTTGTGTCAGATTTATGTCGGATCTTTTTTTTTGGTGTTTGATTTTGTTGAGACAATAGTATTGTTAGTGTTGGATTTTTATAACTGTTATGGTTATGCTATCAGAGGTCTATGGATTTTTACCATGGTTGTATGCAGTTATTACCCTTATACTTTACTTTATTTGTAATTCTGCTTAGAATGATATTTAATTGTTCTGGACTCATGTAGGTCCCCAAAAATATAACTTTCAACAAAAACACTTTCTGCTTGAGCAGAATTAAGTTAAGGATGAATGCAACCCAACTTTCTCTTCTTATGAAAAAATTCTTTTTCAATTTTATCAACCTAAGTTGTGAACACATTTACTATGCCAATTATATCTTGTTTAAGTCCTAAACATGCATCTAGGTGATAGGCAAGTAAAATAAAGTAAAGAGTACTCACAACGCTGGATGTACGAGGAAAAACCTAAAACGGGAAAAACCCTCGGACGGCCCAAGCCAGACTATCACTATGAACAATGGTTTGGTCCTTACAACTCATGTATTATTTATTTTGGGCCTGATCAATCTATTTTAGATTTTATGGGGTGTCACAACTTATTCCATCAAATTATCCAAATGAAATGCATGTCCCTTTTTATATTAATGAATTATATCATGTGCTAAGAAACAACCGATCTTTTTAGATAATCTTTTATATATTTTGGCAACTATATCTAGCTAAATAATATTATTTTTAATTTTTTTCCCAATCAGAAAAATCATTGATATTTTCTTTTGTGATTCATTCTGAAATACTTGATAATTTTCTGGAACTTTGATTTTAGCATTTTGAATCCATTGCAAGTGCTTAGTTTCAGTCACTCAATTTGAAGTGTCCTTCAAAGTAGTTAATCAAGAGTTTTATTAATTTACAAATTAGCAAGAAATGGTTATTTTAATAAACCAAGAAATAAAATTAACCCATGGTATTCAAATGGAACCCTTAATAAAGAAATATGACTTTTAGTTTACTTAATTATGGGCCAAATTGTGGCTTTATAAATCATTTAAACTACGTAATTCTAATAGTCTCCCGCTTAGTCCATAAATATCATAAGACCCTATTTTAACCTTCAATCATCTTAAATCATTCTTCATAAACACCTTAATCAAATGAAACATCAATTTGAGTCACATTGGTTCCAAACTATTTAAAGAGTATGGTTCCTTCTATATGCTACAACATTAATATTTTATTAAGTAATGTTTGTAATAAGGGTTTATTATAATGGTCCAATGATCGTAGTATAAAGACTATTTCTATCACATTCATCACTTTGCATGCATGTAAATAAATATTATAAGATATAAATTTAAATGTTAAGAAATATGTTTTGTTTATATAAATTATAGTGTTAAATTCATAAGAACTAATCAGTTCACAATCACATTATTTTAATGATTATATTTGAGATCCGTCTGTTTAAGATATTGCAAAAAAAAACTTTTGTGATAGACCTTTAACAAGTGTATTTGATATATTACCACTCATAATAATGTGTTGAATTGACACTCGTTGATTCTAAACTTTATTCTTTGGCAGATAGGTATTTGATCTAAATGTGCTTAGTTTCCTTAGAATACCTATTATTCTTTGAAAAAGGACTACTGTTATGACATTATCACCATAAATTTTCAATAACTTAGTGGTAGAATCCATAACACCTAGACCTAAAATAAAATTATGCAACCATAATCCATTATTTGGAGCTTAAAATAAAGCTACAAACTCAACCCCTGTAATGGAAGACGCTTTATTTGGAACTTTTCCAAGAAATTGCCCCTCTTGTGAGGAGGAACACATATCCACAAGTGTTATATCTACTATCCACACATCCTCTATAATCTGAGTGTGAATAACCAACTACATAAATGCGATTAGTCTTTTGAAATGTGAGAATGTAATGTTTACCCCCTTATAATTATCGTAACACTTCTTTGCAGCTTTTCAATGATCTGTTATGTGGTTTCTTTGATATCTGTCCTTGTGCAAACCTGTGCATACATTAAACTTCCAATGTTCAAGCATAAGGAAATTTTTTCATAATTTCTTATTACAATTGATTTTGAGGACATTATTGTAAGGTGAATTTATCTCCCTTCTGAATTGCAACGATATTGGGTACCTAATTATTCATGTAAATCTTTTTAAAACCTCAATAATGTAAACTTTTCTAGACTATTCCAACCATCCACGAAATCTATCATGAAATATTTGTGCCTCTATCATGTATGAGGCCTCTTTCTATCTTTCATTACAATGTTTTGAGAAACAAAATCCTTAGCTTCATGTAACAAACCAATATTACTAGCAGAAATAAGTAAGTCATTAACGTATAGAACCAGAAATACAAACTTACCCCCCACTGATGTTTAGGTATATACATCAATCAACGATGTTTTTCTTAAATCGAAGGGAGGTAATGTTATTTTGAAACTTAAGATACCATTGACGAGAGACATATTTAAGTCCTTATGTTGATTTATTTATTAAACATCCCATATCTTCCCTCCCTTCTTCTTCTTCTTCTTCTTCTTCTTCTTCTTCTTCTTCTTCTTCTTCTTCTTCTTCTTCTTCCATGTAGATTGTAACATCTCGTGTTCTTATAACATTTAAATTGGTAAATTTTAAATAAATAAACTACGTGAATAAAAAACTTGAATATTATATGCATGATTATGTGATTTAATTATACCGAATATGTATATTAGTAAATGATTAAATTGGATGTCACTTGAATTATTATTATCTATTGATCAGCTTCACAAATGTGCAATTTGTGGTAACCATTGTTTGGGCGCGTTCTGAAGTGATTTGGGAACTCGTTTAGGCATTTTAAACATCTTAAGTTAGGTCCGGGGGATAAGTATTCACTTCGGGTCACTTTTGGATCAATCCAAGTATTATTCTGGGCTTGTATGGGGGACCAAAATTGGGTATTAAGTGGAGATAATAGATTAAGGATTTAAGTAAGCTAATAACCTAACCTAATCACATATTCCATTCACATTAGATTTGACCTAGCAGCAGTACACCCTCTGAAGGAAGTTATCAAGATTGAAGAATAATGGAGGAACAAGCTAAAAATTGTTCACTAATTTTTAACACAAAGTCAAAGATTAAGTAAACTCTTATACAAACTCGTTTAGGAAACTCCTTTTAAAAATCTTAAAACACAAGATGTGTAAAATTTGTTAAATTCAGATTCAAGACTTGGTAGCGTGATTACCTAGGTTTTTTATTTAAAAACCTATACTTCATCTTTGGAAATAATCCAAACCATATAAAGCATTAAGAAGAAAAATAAGTAAAGTTTGACATAAGTATTTTTAACGTGGTAAAACTCAAATCAGAGGAAACATCCATGGTGACCTCTATACCATAACCAAATATCCACTAAAATAATTTCAAGAGTTACAAGCACATGAACATGAAAATACAAGATCCTAAAGATAAAAGATAGAAAATATACCTAATGAGCGCAAATATCCTTCACGGTATTCTGATTCTGACGCTCTTGACCTTTTTGACCGTTCCTTGCTTTAACTCATTGCCTCTTGCTCCAGTGGCTCAATCAAGCTAAATCTCTCAATGGAACAACACTTTTTCTCTGTGTTCGTGTGAGCGTGTCGTGATTGTGAAGTGCCTCATATACAGTATGCAACTCACTTCGCTCATAAGAATATACAAATAGTCTTATGAATTACAAGAATTCTTTATGACATGCAAGGTTTTAATTCTCTAGAAAATCAGACTTCTTTTTCAAAATAATATTTCAGATCTGAATTTAAATCTTTCAAAAAATAGATCTAAGTTTTGAAAACTTTATTTACATACAGAACAAGTTTAACAAACTACAAAACTTTGTTTTAGAGACAAAACATTCAGATATAAAATATACACTCATTTTGAAGTCTCTTTTTCAAGATATTGAAATCAGAGAGAGTGAGTATAAACATATATAGAATAAAACTCAAGATCTAAATAGGAGAAGGTAAAAAAAATACTAGATCTATGTGAAAATGTATCTCAAAAGTGTTTCCCACAATATCTAGGAAGAAATATGAGAAATACATTGAGATTCGTGTTCCTAAGAAAGATAAAGTTGAAGAGGTTTCTTCAAACAACCAAACTCACAAGCCCTCAAGAAAACCTAAGTTTCTAACTGTCAAATATAGTGGTTTTCTGATATGGTTATGGTATGAATGTGTATTATCTTGGTTTAAGAGAAAACCCTAATATTTTCTCTAGTTTTTCTCTAGTCTCTCTCTCTATCTCTCGGATGGACTAAGTGTAAAAAAGTCTCTAAATGCCTAACATATGGTCTCTGTTTCTATTGCTAGATGAAGGTTCTGGACATTCAATGGAAATCAACGATCAAGATTAAAATGCCTGTTTAAATTCAAATCCATTGCTTCACAACGCACTGCATAACCTCACACTGCCATTGGTCCAAGCTAATCTCACTTGTTTTGATTCATATAACATGCAGATAGTTTGATAATAATTTATCCAAAGGTTGAAATTAAGTGTCAGATTTGTGAGACACAGAAAATGCAAAGTGGGCCACTCACATGCACACACGTGTTGCATTCTAACAGGAACAAAAATACGTGTTTTGATACATTGAATAATCCCAATTTGTACCATATTATTTTGTGTCTATTTTTTTTTTCTAACCAAGAAGTTTTTAAGGGAATTTTTAATTCAAATTTTAACCCCAACACATTTTAAATTCAATTTATTAAACGTTTAAAAAATTATTTTAAAATGTTTAAAAATTACCAAAAATATTTACAAATATTTTATCATATCTAAAGATATTTTAACACCCCCCCCCAATGAAATGCATGAATATGTGTCCTATGTTTGTTGTTTAACTTCCCTTTTAGGCAATGAAGTTTGTCTTGGACTGGTTGCATTATTGATAAAGATTTGCAATACCATATAGAAGATGCTCAAAAGAATATACTATATTTTGTTAACATATCCAAACTAGTTGGAACTCCTGTATTTTATAAACTCAAGTAAGTCAGCCATATAGTGTGTTCTTAATCTCCCCCTTTAGATATTGTAGAAAAACTTCCCGTGAGTAACCTATACTCGTGGCTAAAAAAATAAAATCCTAGAATCATATACAAAAGAGCTAATCTACCCATTCCCATCCTAGAACCCAAAATAAGAGAGAAAAATATATTACTCAACTAATTGCAGACCAATACCCTAATTCGATAAGATTATACAACAGATCTGTAAATAAGAATGCCTGAAATAAAACACTTAATGACATATTAGTTGAATCATGATAAGATATAACAATATAATTCAAAGTCGTTACTCAAGTTCTTCTCCGCCAATTTTGCTCAAATAGACAACGGGGTAAGATGAATTATTCTACACAGATAATGTCATAAGCAAAGTTAATATCAAGGGTCTCCTACATTATCAAGATAAAGGAGTCATCTTTTGTCATTTATGAAACAAGTGTGCCCTAAATCCTTAGAAACAAATTATTAGCATGAAAATGATCGAGGATATGACAAATATGCATAATATATTATGTAAGCACAATCATCCCTATGGCTTTCCTAAGAGATTCAAACCTAATATTGTCCAGAGGTTTAGTAAATAGGTAAGACAATTGTTTTTCAGTGTTAATATATTCAATATCAAGTTCCTTAGATTCATCAAGTTCACAAATAAAGTGATGCCTAATCTTTATATGCTTAGTTCGTAAGTGTTGTAAATAATTTTTTTGATATGTTAATAGCACTCTGGTTATCACTATACATGGTTAGTTTATCTTTAATAATTCTATAAACACTAAGCATTTGTTTGATCCATAAAATTTTAGCACATCAACTACCCGCAACTATATATTCGGATTCAGCACTTGAAAGGGCTATACAATTTTGTTTTTTACCACTCCATCCTACCTAGTCAGTATCGGTATAGCCAACTATAAAGCTAGTAGTGTCTTTTGTGTACCAAATGCCAAAGTTTATTGTGCCCTTAACATATTTTATTATCAATTTTACACATAACACATAACATTCTTTAGGTGCCCATTATTATCATGCACAGACACATACATCAAAGGAAATATTTGGTGTAGATGCAGTGAGGTATAATAAACTCCCTATCATGTTTCTATATAAGGTAGGATCTATGTCTTTCCCATGTTCCTCTTTAGATAGTTTAGTGGATGTGCTCATGGGTGTAGGTGCTGCTTTAGAATTATCAAGACCAAAATTTTTAACCAGATCACTAGCATATTTTGATTGTGTTATGAATAATCAATCACTCAACTATTTAACTTGTAAACCGATGAAATATTGAAACTCCCCCATTAAGGACATCTAAAATTCAACATGCATTATATTAGAAAAGTCCTTTACTTGACTAGAGGAGGTGGAAACAAATATGATATCGTCTAGGTAAACCTGTGCAATCAATACATGGCGTTTTATCTTCCTAACAAACAATGTGTGGTCGTTGCCACCATGCTCAAACCATTTATTGACTAAAAAGGTCGAGAGACACTTATACCAAGCTCTAAGAGCTTGCTTTAAGCCATACAAAGCCTTCTTAAGTCTAAATGCATGATTAGGGTGCGAGGGGTCTACAAAGCATTTGGGCTACTCTACGTATACTACCTCTGACAAAATACCATTTAAAAATATAGACTTAATGTCAATTTAAAAAATTATAAATTATAAGTGACACGATATAACAAGGAGGAGACGAATAGACTCGAGTCTTGTGATAGGTGCAAAATTCTCGTCAAAGTCTATTCCCTCTATCTGATAATATCCTTACGCTACTAACTTAGCCTTATTTCTAACTACAACCCCAGTTTCATTAGTTTTGTTTTCAAAAATCCAGCGGGTGACAATAACCTTCTTGTCTTTAGACCATGGGACGAGATACCAAACTAAATGAATATAAAACTAGACAAGTCCTTATTGCATAGCATTAATCCCAAATGGGTTGCAAATGGCATCATTTACACTTTTTGGTTCTACTAGAGAAACTAATCATACAAAGTTAGCCACTTTTTAAAGTTGGGATCTTGTTCGTACTGGCTCAGACGGGTTACCAATGACCTTTTCAAGGGGATGATCTTTAAAAGCCTAGGTTTGTACCCCAGGGCCCTCAAGTGGTAGTGAATCAGCTATCTGAGGAGAGTCAGGGGTAAAACTAATTTTAGACTCATCCAGGATTACTGTTTGACTGGCACAACTCTCTACACTAGTGTAATTTACAATTACATTAATATACCCCATAATGACTTTGGTACACAGATTATAAACGCGATAACCCCTACTTGATTGAGAGTAACCTAGAAAAATTACTTTACAATGTCAGGTATCAAATTTTGAAAGGTTTTCTCTGTCTTTCAAGACGTAACAAACACTCCTGAAGGTTCTAAACTACTTCAAGTTAGACTTTTTATTGTACAATGGTTCATAAGATGTCTCTTTGTTATTTTTCTTGAGGTATACATGGTTAATAATGTGACACGTCGCCTGGACTACCTCAACCCAAAAGTATTTTGGCAAACCTTTTACGTGTAACATCACCCTATCCATCTCTTGAATGGTTATATTCTTACATTCAGTAATGTCATTCTGCTGAGGTGTCTTTGGTGGACTGAAATCATTTTGATATCCATTACCTACACAGTATTCTGTAACACCTGGGTCTTTGAATTCTCCACCTCCGTCACTTATTATGCGAGTACTTAGGTATCCTTCTCGTTCTCAATTTTTAAAAGAATTTTCAAGAACTCACGAAAGGTGTCAGATTTATTTTTCATAAAAGTGGCCCAAGTAAATTGTGTAAAATCATCCACCATGATAAGAATATAACTATCACCAAAGAGGTTGACAGTTCTAAAGGGACCCATAATATCCATATGGATTAGTTATAGAGGCTTCGAAGTTAAAATATCTTTAATCTTCTTATGATTAGATTTACTCATCTTCCCCACTTTGCAAGGACCATTAACAGAGTTAAAAGTGTTTTAATTTTGGGCAAACCTCTAACTATTCTTGGGAGCTTAGCCTACAAAGGTTATCAAAATTTGTGTGTCCTAATCTATTGTGACATAAATCAGAATCATATAATCTGGAAAAGTTGCAAGATTCAGTCTTTGGAATCACAGTATTATAATTATTCGCAGTTTTGTTTCCTGAAAGAATATAATTATGTGCCCTCTTCATTCAAGATTTTTCAATTTATTTTTAAAAGGTAACAGTATTATTGGAATCAATAAATTGAGATATACTTAGTAGGTTAGCTTTAAGACCTTTAACAAGAAAGACATCATTGAGCCCTTTTTCACCTAGTGTTCCCTTACTAATGATCTGGGAAGAGACTCTATCTCTAAGTAGGACACTACCTCCAAGGAAGTATGTCTTATTTGTCAATTTAGTATCATCCTCGGTAATGAGTTTGGAACATCTGGAATCCTAGTACCAACCAGTTGAAGTTCGTCGGGCCCTAAAAGAATTTATGACCACATTACACTTGAGTTAGGGTAACAAATCATCTTTTCAAACCCAAATAGGCTCAGTTTTAAAAAAATTCTTGGCCTTTGATTTAGAAACGGTAGAAGGGATCTTATTAAATGGTTTCTTCTTAGTTTTAGGTCCCCCCTTTTTCTTCCTATAGTTTGATGTATGTGTGGTCTGCTTTGGGAGAACATATGTATTCCTACTCTTTCTCGAATAGTTAAAGATTTTATATGTAGGTGTATATAAATTTCTTTAAAACACTCGGTAATGGGGTGCCCATAGACATCGCAATAGGAGAAATACCGATGAGAAGTAAGTTTGACCCTATCACCTAAGTCCTTAAAGATAGGTTTGGTCTGGTAAGACACACTAGTCCAATTAGCACAAGTCTTGGTGTTTTGTCCGAGGTCTCTAACAAGCGGGCATACATACTTAGCTTGACCATTAGGTTTTGGTTGTTGATTACACTTGTTTTGCATTGCTTTAGAGACGTCAACATGAAACATTCCTTTCTGAGGTTTTTTAACAGTTTGGACTTGTTTCACGAAAATAACATTTTTTGGAGAAACAGTCATCTTGTTAGTTACAACCTTTTCCCCAAAACCAAGCGAGATTTGTCTTCAGAATCCATTTTACTACCCACAACAATTTCTTCATAAGATTTATCTTGTGTTTCAAAATGCAAACATTTTTTTAAAGGTATTTGAACTTTTTATTTGGATTCTTTCTATTCAATTAGAGTAGCCTTGTATCTTTCTTCTAAGACAACATTTTTCTCAAGGAGGTCTTTTATTTTTAAAGAAAATTCTTTTGTCTCTATCTCATGAGCAATACATTGTGCAGTGTAATCTTCTGCATTCTTCATAATAGTTTTACTAAGTTATTCAACACATTCAGTCAATTGCTTAACCATCTTACCTAGTTTGGCATAATTTTTAAGAGTTTTAGTGTACAACTCTTGAATATCAGGTCGGCCATCATCGGACTCGCTAAGTGAAGTGTGTGTAGTGTCCTCTATCATTTCATTTTATACAGTGGAACTCAGACACTTTTAATTCATATGCATTGTTTTCACTTTGACTCACTCGTAAATTAGAACTATCTACAACATTTTTTATAGTAGTAGATACATCAGTTTCACTAGATGGAATAATATCAACATCAACAGGCATAATATAGTCATCAACAACATTATTAGCAGGTAGACATGAATTATCATCAGAATATATGATCTTGTCATAAAAGGGATGCATGATTCATCAATAATGGATGACTTAGGCTCATCTTCATCAAAATCACTCGAGTCGTCCCACGTTTTGCACATGTTAGACCTGACATTATTATTACTCAAGTTGATTCTACACTTAGCAGTAATGTACCCCATTTTCCCACAATGATGACATTTTATATGGTGATTATCAGTTTTAGGCCTATTGTCATCATTTGTCTGTTTGTCATCGTTTATGTCTTAAGGTCTGTGAGTTTGAGAGTTTTGATAACCAGGGTTCCCCTATTTAGAAGCAACAAAGTTTCTAAACTTAATGATTTCTTGAATCATTAACTCATGAGAGCAATCTAGTTATCCAAACTGTCTAAATCACAATCCTCACAAAGGTCTAGGTTAAAGTCACGTGGGTTCATTTTAGGGGCAGTCACTTGAGATGAAAACACAACATTTGATCCAAAGCATCTTTCGTTCTAGAGGTCAGGGTTTTCTTAAATTCTAATTTCATCTCGACTTTTCTCAGTTTACTACTCAGTAATTCGGGAGTTAAATTAGTATCATCTCTTCCATGGAATAACGTTTATTGTCAAATTTAAGAGGAAACGATCTTAAGATTTTAGGCACTATTTCTATTCTATCATATGTTATCCTATTTGCATGTAACTTTGTGACAATATCAGTTAATTTGATATAAAAATCATCAAATCACTCATCCTTATCCATAATAAGAGTATTGAACTACTGAATTAACATCCAAGTCTTCCCAGCCTTAACTAGGGATGGAAATGTTTCCCAAAAATTCGAGTCCTCGCGGATACCCGAAAAAAAATCCCCAAAAATTCGGAATCGGGGCGGGTTCGGGGAGTAAAAAAAATCCTCAGAAAATTTCGGGCCAGTTTCAGGTATACCCTTGGGTCTCCACGGGGATACCTGAATTATTAATATATAATAAAATATATATATGTTTATATTATAATAAAAATATAAGTATAAAAGCATTTGTATTTTTCTAAACCTAGCTTCGCTCCCTCATCTTCCCTCGATCTCCCTCACTCATCTCCCTTATCTCTCCTCTCCTTTATCGTCCCACTCCTCCTCTCCCTCATCTTCCCATGCCGACACTGTCAACTCAAACTCATCTTCCTCATCTCCATGACCTCACGGTTTTAGGTTCTCTCTACTATTACTATCTTGTAAGGTATGTGTTGATATCCTTGCTTTGAGACTATGTTTCATCCTTTTTTGTTACAGTTGATTACGATTATTGGTACAATTGTTGTTGTTAATTTCGGCCCTTCTATTTTACGATTGTTGATTTCGATCCTCATTGTGTAAGACTATGTTTCATCCATTTTTATTGCTGTTATTAATGGTTTGGAACGAATGTCATCTCTCTACTATTGATTTCAATCCTTCTATTTTACTTCTACGACTATTGGTACGATTGTTGTTGTTGATTTTGTCCAGTTTTAAGAGTATGATTGTTGTTGTTGATTCACCATAAAACGAGTCCTACTTATTGATTCCAAACCTTACTTTCTCAGATTTTTCACCGATTTGATATTTGGACATGTGAGGACTTTGAGATTGCATTGAGACCATGATTTTTTGTTCATGCTTTGAGACTGTGTTACTATTTTCTAGTGTTTTATCTTTAAGATTTATTTTCTCTTTGAGATTTGTTATTTATTGATTTGGGGTTTATCAGTTAAACTACTTTTTTTAAAATTCAACAGATAACATAATAATATATACTTAATTGTAAATTTTTTGACATTTGTACAGGTAAAAATGTCTACATCAAAGGAGATTCCAACGCAAACGGTGGATATACAATCAACTCCTATAAAAAAATGAGGTTGCTT
This sequence comes from Sambucus nigra, assembly GCA_949130495.1. Classification (NCBI taxonomy): domain Eukaryota; kingdom Viridiplantae; phylum Streptophyta; class Magnoliopsida; order Dipsacales; family Adoxaceae; genus Sambucus; species Sambucus nigra. The sequence continues at coordinate 64,715,604 of OX422219.1, forward strand.
CTAATCAAAAACTAATTAATATATCGGATGATGATAATGAAATCATGAGATTGAGTCCCATGATACTGATGTTATTAATGAAAATGGAAAATGACCTCGACGGTCATGGGTATGGGAACACTTTCATTTGAAAAAAAATCAATGGACAAGATAAAGTGATTTATAGATATTGTGAAAAAAACTTGGGGGTTCAAGTAAAAATGGAACATCTCATTTGAGGGATCATTTCAAGTCTTGTCCTCGACGAAAATTAATGGATATTAAACAAGCGATTTTAAATCAAATGCGGAGGCCCGATGGAAATACTCAACTAACTAATTTTTCATTTGACCAAGAAGCATAAAGATATTCTCTTGGTAAAATGATTACTTTGCACGAGTATCCTCTTAGTGTGGTTGAACATCAAGGGTTTAGGGAGTATAGTAATTGTCTTTAACCATTGTTTAAGGTTTCATCTCATAACATTGTAAAAAATTATATATTCAAAATTTATGAGTTTGAGAAAATTAAACAATGTAGTTGTTTAGAAAGAATCGAGGAAGATTTGCAATCACCACGGATATGTGGACTTCTACTACCCAAAAGAGAGGATTTATGGCCATGACATCACACTTTATTGATGATTCTTGAAAATTGCAAAGTCGGATTGTGAGATAATTTTACATTTAAATAGTGATATTTTTAACTAAATAAAGATATTTTGTTACCAGATAGTATTGTTTTTCATTAAAATATTGTGGTTTTTTACTAAATAATGTTGCTGTTTACAAAATAGTGCTATTCTTTTTTACTAAATAGTGTTGTTTTTTCATTTAAATATTGCTGTTTTTCATTTGATTTTTGTTTGTTTATAGGTTTATATATGTTCCATGCCCCAACACCACGAAGGTACTTGCCGAGGCTTTGGTTGAATGTTTGATGGATTGGAATCTCTATCTAAAGTTATCTACGATAACTTTACATAATTGTAGTACTAATGATGCAATGGTGAACATTTTGTTGGATAAATTACCTTCTAACTCTTTATTATTGGGAGGTAAAATCTTCCACATGCGTTATTCTGCACACATACTAAATCTTATTGTGAAAGATGGGTTGGATGTAATTGGTAATTCAATTGAGAAAGTGAATGAAAGTGTAGCTTATTGGACAACGACTCAAAAGAGATGGGAAAATTTTGAAAAAGTAGCTCGTCAATTAAAAAATCTCTTGCAATATGAAACTTGCCCTAGATTGTAAAAAGAAATGGAACTCAACCTATATGATACTCCACACTGCCTTGAGTTTTAAAGATGTTTTTGGTTGCTTGAAATTAAGTGAGTCCCAATACAAATGTGTCCCTTTTGAACATGATTAGTTATTAGCAAGTGAAACTAGTGAGAGATTGGAGATATTTTTTGAGGTGACAGATGTTTTCGGGAATTAAATATCCAACAATCAATCTATTTTTCCCGAAAATTTGTGAGATAAGAGTGTCACTTAATGATTGGACAAGTTATGATGAAATACAACTCATGGCATCTAATATGATAATAAAGTTCGTAAAATATTGGAGTTCACTTCATGGAGTAATGGATTTGGGTACAATCTTGAATTCTAGATTTAAAATGAAAGAGATTGAGTTTTACTTTCCACGCATATATAATGATAAAGCGTTGAGAGAAATTAAAAGGGTGCGTAACATTTGTTTTGAAAGGTCTTGTGCAACACGATTTGAGATAGGTACCATAAATGAAGATAGCGATGATGAGGTAATAATTTAATTATTATATTAGCATTGAACTTGTTAGTTTAGTTATATTTGTTTATATTATTGTAGACTAATACAACGTGTAACTTGTGTAGGTTGAAAGTTCTATGAAAAATGGTTGAGGTGATTGATTGAAGGGAAAGTTTCGCACGACCAATAGATGAAGAAGCAAGGAAGGCTAGGAGCATATTATGAATTTATTTTGTTAGTTATTTAGTACACTAGTTGTTGATTTGTTATGTTGAAACAATGCACTTTGTTTAATTTGTATGTTATGTTGTAAAACTATAAACTATTTTGGAGATTTTGGAGTTGCAAAGTTTGGATTTTGAACTATTGCACTTTAGTTGTGTTTAATCATTTCTAATTGGAATGTAATTTAAATGTAATTTTTACGTAGGTTATTAAAAAAATGGGTTCCCCGTGGAGAAATAGATACCCATTTTAAATGGGGATGGGGAACCCCGAACTCGTTATAACTAGGGAACGGGGCAGGGACGGGGAATGATATTTTTAACGGGAACGAGGATGGGGATGCTTTCCCGGACCCCGAACTGACCCGTTTCCATCCCTAGACTTAACACACTCATCACCTTAATGGGCAGTTACGAGTGTGTCCCAGGCTTCCTTGGAAATAGAGAAAATAGATATACGTTCAAATTCATGCTCATTTACGGATATAAAGATGTAGTTCTTTCCCTTATTATTGTTAAGTGACATCTGTTTTTCCTCTTTGATAAACTCACTGAGACTTTTCTTAATTCTTATAGTGTTGGTTTTAGTTAAAGGCTTAGTTGGGTGAATGTAGCCATTTTCAAATCAGGTCCCAAACATCATCACCCGAAGTCCCTCTAATGAGTGCAATCATCCTTACTTTCCAGTAATGAAAATTGTTTCCATCAAAGAGAGGTGGACGACACAGGTTCCCAAGCTTCTTAAATCTCTCATCCATTTTAAGAAAAAGATTTTAGAAAGTAGCTTCTGGAGTTTGAGGATCAAACATATTTTGATAAACCCGCTCTAATAAGTATAAGTTAGAAAACTAACCTAAGAAAAAAAAGACTTTCCTTTTATCAACCCCCATTCCTGACTTGAACAGAACCTTCAGCTACTTGAAGAGTTAAGAAGCATCTACCATCTTTCAATGCAATACTAACCCATCTAGCAACCTAGGCATGTAGCCACCCGCTATTTACTAATAGCAACCAAGCCAATTGGCATTTTTAACACAAAGTTAAAGATTAAGTAAAGTCCAATACAAACTCGTTTAGGAAGCTCCTTTTAAAAATCTTAAAACACAAGAAGTGTAAAATTTGTTAAATTCAGATTCAGGACTTTGTATTTTGAATGCGCATGTTTTTTAAGTTAAAAACATATACTAATTGTTTGGAAAGAAGCCAAGCATTAAGAAGATAAATCAGTAAAGTTTGACATGGGTATTTTTAACGTGGTAAATCCTCAAATCTAAGGAAACATCCACAGTGACCTCTACGCCACAACCAAAAATCCCCTAAAACATATTCAAGAGTTACAAGAACATGAACATGAAAACACAAGATCATAAACATAAAAGACATAAAATATACCTAATTAGCGCAAAATACCTCCACAGTATTATGATTCTGACGCTTTTGATCTGCCTGGTCGTTCCTTGCTTTAACTCCTTGCTCCTTGCTCTAGTGGCTCAGTCAAACTGAATCTCTCAAAGGAATTTTTTTTATGTGTTCGTGTGAGAGTGTAGAGACTGTGAAGTTCCTAATATGCAGTATGCAACTCACTTCGCTCTTAAGAATATATATAAGTAGTCCTATGAATTACAAGATTTTTATATGACATGCATGGTTTCAATTCTCAAGAAAATCAAACTTCTTTTTAAAATAATATTTCAGATCTGAATTTAAATCTTTCAAAAAACATATCTAAGTTTTAAAACTTTATTTATATACAAAATAAATTTCACAAATTGTAAAACTTTATTTTAGAGACAAAACCTTCAGATATAAAATCTATGTTGATTTTCATGTCTCTTTTTCAAGATATGGAAATCAGAGAGAGTGGAGATAAACATATATATAATAAAACTCAATATCCAAACATGAGAAGTTATAGAAACACTAGATCTACTTGAAACTATATCTGGAAACCGTTTCTCACAATTCTAGGAAGAAATATGAGAAATACACTAAGATTCGTGTTCCAAAGAGAGATAAAGTTTGAAGAGGTTTCTTCAATCAACCAAACGCACAAACCCTCAAGAAAACCTAACTTTCTATCTCTCAAATATGGCAATTTTCTGCCTTGGTTATGGTACGAATGTGTATGAGTTTGGTTTGAGAGGAAACCCCAATATTTTCTCTATTTTTTCTTTGGTTTCTCTCTCTCTCTCTCTCTCTTTCTACCTCCTTTCTCTTTTCTCTCTCTTTTATTCACTCAGATGGACGAAGTATCAAAAGTATCTAAATGCCTAACATATGGTCTCTATTTATACTGTTGGATGAAGGCTCTGAACGTTTGATGGAAATGAACAGTCAAGATTAAAACGTCTGATTCAATTCAAATTCAATGCTTCATAATGCACCGCACAACCTCACACTCCTATTGTTCCTAACTAATCTCACTTGGATTGATTCAGATAACATGCAGATCATTGATAATAATTGATCTAAATGCTGAGATTAAGTCTCAGATCTGTGAGACAAAGAAAACACAAAAATGGGCCACTCACATGCATACAACTGTTACACTCTAACATGAATAAAAATGCGTGTTTTAATACGTTAAAAAATCCCATTTTGTACCACATTATTTTGTGCTGATTTTGTTTTCTACCTAGGAAGTTTTTAAGGGAATTTTTAGTTCAACTTTTAACCCCAAAACACATTTTAAATTCAATTTATTAAATGTTTAAAAAATCATTTTAATATGTTTAAAAATTCCTTAAAATATTTAAATATATTTTACCATATCTAAAGATATTTTAACACCCCCCCCCCCCCTCCCCAATGTAATGCATGAATATGTGTCCTATGTGTGTTATTTAACTTCCCTTTTAGGCAATGAAGGTTGTCTTGAACTGGTTGCATTATTGATGAAGCTTTACAATACCATGGAGAAGACTCACAAAAGAATCTACTAAATTTTGTCAACGTATCCAAAGTAGTTGGAACTCCTATATGGTACAAATTTAAGTAAGTCAACTATATAGTGCGTTCTCATAAGGATCAGGGGAGGAGGCTCATATCATCTCTAAAAGGGAAGAATATTCTTACAAAACTAATAATAATATCTTTCTTGATTTAAATGCATATTCTCTCATTACTAATTCTCGGTTAAAAAAAATTGACTTAGAGATTGAAAAACAAATGGGTTTGAATTGTGTTTTAAAGAATCAAACACTTTAGTGACAAGTATGGAATTAACATCGTTTTATTGGGAAAACTACTACTAGAATCCATGTGATAGGATTTGTGTTTATAGCTGATTTCAAATTATGTATTGATCTCATTATTTAGGAAATTTTTAGAAAAGAATTATGATCTTGATTAGGTTAGACAACTTCTATTGCTTATGATCCAATCACTTGAATTTATATGCGTAGATTGGCTATATAATGATGTTATCATGTTTTCTTGAGTATATTAGGATTATGGTTCTTCAAACTGAAGTGTGTAAAACCTTATAAATGAATTTAAAATTTCGGGGATGAAACCCGTATAGCAAAATATAGCATATCTGGGCTACTACCAAAAAATGAATTGATTCAGTCCTATGAATTGATTCAGCAATGGGAGATGAATAGATTTGGCTCCTGGGTTTGAGTTAAGGTTGGACCATAGGAACGTTCAGGGGATTTTTACGAGTTCAAGTGAGTATGTGGGAGGTTATCCAGGTGACGAAATATTTAATTAAAAATAGATTTGTGTCTCTATTCAATAATTAGGGAATTTAGTAATTAACTAGAGTGTTAATTTTCAAGACAAGGATTGTCATTTTGAGATTAACGAAATCTAGTTACGGTAGTTATGGGGATAATTACCTATACATATTGTGTTCTACATGTATGTAATTATTAATTGTGTGAAGATACCCCAGTTCGTGGATTGCGTACATCGTCGAACTATAGTACGTGTCGGAAATGATGGGCTAGGCATAGTAAGTGTTTACCATGTCTTTAATAAATAATGACAATGTGGTAAACTCCTCCTCATACTCGGTTATAGTACGACCCTCCTATTTCAAGTTCATAAATTTCCTCCTCATTTTCGATTTCATGGCGGGTAGGATATACTTTCCCTAAATATTTTCCTAGAACACATTAATGGTCATCTGGTCCCTCTCCTCCAGGATGGTGACAGACTCCCACCACTATGAAGTTGCTCCTACTAATAAGAATGAAGCAAACATGGGCTTTTGCACTACCGTGCATTCAACTATCCTCAAATGTCTCTGAATGTTCTTCTTCCACTAACTTGTCATTAACATATTTATACTCCCAACAAACTCTGGCATGCATCCTTTAGTGAAAGCCTCCCTCACTCTCTCCAAAATCGAGCCCTGTGTCTAAATGGGTAGGACCACCAACTGCGTGGTGGTGGTGGTTGATGTTGGGGCCAAAAGTACTGTAGCATGTCGGCCATCGCCATAGGGACTTCCTGTAACACTATCATATCTATATCTACTAGAGTAACCATGGGTGTTACTGGGGGTGGCGATAGGTGTGGCTACAACTCCTTCTTAGCCTTATCCTCTATAGCCTTATTGGTAACACGTCGTAGTTTACCATTCCGAGTGTTTTCCATCTGAAACTAAATAAGATTCGTATTAGTAATAGATCATAATGAGTACAATGGTCCCCAAACATTGGGCTCTACATATCAAAGAAACACAATGAGGAACGTAATGAGCGCAACACAGATTCTAAGGATGCTATGACCTGGATGCTCTGATACCAACTGTAATAACCCCCATTTCCCATGTAAAGGTTATCCAGACACAATATGCCAAAGATGGGGCTTGTCTAATAATTCATACCATTCTTAGCATCAAACCGTAAAAATAAAATCTTAATTTAAAACATATATGCACAATAAAACATATAAAGGAATAAACTGACAATAAATTAGCCTCAACTCTCATAAGTCATAAAATATCCATCCCAACTTAATCGAAGATTAAATGATTGGAATAAACAAATATCAGGCTTATGCCCATAAAATCTTTAAAATAATATAAATTGAATGAGATAGAGAGTAACAACCTATACTAGAATCAAAAGAACTGAATCCCCTACTAAGCAAGTGCAACTTTAAGTCTGATTTTTTTGTTAGCCCCGTTGTCCCTATTTAGGAAAACCTGGGGTTAAAATTTTTTATAATTTGAGCCAGTGCCCTAAAGTTACATGAATTAACTTAAAAAAACAAATAGAAAATAATGCATTCAATTCACATTACATATTTCCATTGGCACTTGCATGCAGATGAGTACTATATGCATTTTCAACCCAAGCCCCAAATATGAAATCTGGTGTCTACACTAACGTGACAATATCAAGGCATCTAGCATATATATCAAACATGAGATGAATATCTACACACATGATTTCAGTCCCAAGACTAACCCCCACAATACTACCCAATAGAAAAATACCATATCATCACATTATGTATTTTATGTAGCATTGTGTTCGTTAATAGTTGTCTATATCATTAGTACATGGATTTGTTCTTAATTAATTTGTATAAATATATTTACCATCATATATATATATATATATATATATATATATATATATATATATATATATATATATATATATATATATACACGACACATGAAGTCATATACCTTCTATGTCCAGCTCATGCTATATCAATAAGTTTGGAGGGCTCCCTCACCAAACGTACGTAAACAAAACACACATAAGTGGGGAGGTCACTAAAAAGTACACCATCTCATGGTCCATGCCCCCGACTATGATAATGGATTTGGCTATCTCATTTTTATCATCATGAAGCGGTGCCCCTAAAAATAGGACCTATAACTTGGCACATTAGAAAATCCATACTAGGGAACCCGACTTTTACCACCTACACTCAAATGGTGAGTGCCTCTTTATTGCATTATCAGGACCACCAGTTGTTCCAGAAGAGTAAGGGTGATAAGAGATCCAATTCAGAGACATCGATCCAGTAGGGTAAGATAGGTGGGAATGGTAATCATAGGTTCCAGTAGTTTAAGGGGTCCGAGACAGGAGATCAGTATAAGAGATAGAGGGATTCCAATGATGAGAACAAGTAGGGACAACAGTAGAGAGGCCATCATGTCTAGTGGAAGTAGGGTCGAGGCCAGCAGAGCCAACAAGGGCTATATCAGGATAGGCGTCAGTTCCATGGAAACTACTATGTCTATGAAGAGAATGGACACATAGCGAAGAGGTTCCCTCGGGTAATTGATGGGCACATGAGAAAGGAGGTTAGTGTGGGTATTAGTCACTTTAGGGGAAGCGCCAGTAGTTGCCATCCCTACCAGTGGTTGTAATGCCAGCACTACCAGTTCTACCTGCTCCACCTCAATGGTAGCGGTCGAAGTTATAGTATGGGCATGTGTATCACATCGCATTAAGAGAGGGACCAGCACTGGCAGTGGAGGGTGTGTTCCATATTTTTTGACATATAGAGCCTATTTTATATGATTTTGGTGCATCGTGCTCATTTGTTAGTACTAACTTTTTTCGAGCATCGGCGATGGTAGACTTTGCATATGACATAATACTTTACATTGATTCACTGTGGGTAGAGGGGCACCTATACATTATGTGTGCAGAGGTATAGGGATTGACATTGGAGTACTTAGATTCATGGAAGGCCTATTTGTGTTAGATATGTTAGAGTATGACGGTATTCTAGGTATAGATTGGCGATCTACTTACAGGACTTGTGTTGATTATTATGGGAGGTCCATCGTGTTTGCCATTCCAAAACAAGAGTTATACTGGGTTGCGATGACGCACCTAGAGGGAGGGTCGAACACACATTTGTATTGTATTAAGGAGGAGATTTCTGATGAGGTCATTATTTCTCTATATTCCATTCATATTGTTAGGGAGCTTTCAAATGTAATTGGAGAGTAATTAGGGTCACCACCGAGTAGAGAGATTAATTTTATGATTGACATGATTTCGGGTACAATACCCATCGTTCGTGCACCGTATCGCGTGTCTCCTTTAGTGATGGGAGAGCTTAAGGATTAAGTTCAGCAGTTATTGGGTCGGGGATTTATTTGGAGGAGTACTTCACCTTGAGGTGATCCTGTTACATTAGTCAATAAGAAGGACGGATCATTGAGACTGTGTATAGATTATAGGGAGTTGAACGTGATGACTATATAGAAAAGTACTCGTTTCCTCGTATTGATGATCTATTCGACCAATTGAGGGGTGCATCATATTTTTCTAAGATTGATTTGAGGTCGGGGTACCATCAATTGAGGATTCAGGAGCATGATGTTTTGAGAAGAGCATTCTTGATCAGATATGGGTTATATGAGTTCTTGGTTATGCCTTTTAGCCTAACCAACGCACCGACAGTGTTTATAGACCTGATGAATAGGGTGTTTGATTACTTTTTAGATCTTTTTTTTTATCATGATCGTAGATGACATATTGATTATTCTCGGATCGCAGATGAGCATTCACAACACTTGCGGATAGTCTTACGGACATTACGGGACCATCAGCTATATGTTAAGTTTGAGTAATGTAGATTTTGTTTAAGGGAGCTTCAGTTCTTGTGCCACATAGTATTTGGGAAGGGAATATCAGTGGATTAGGGAAAGGTTTCCGCAATAATGGAGTTGGGACAACCCACTTTACCTATGGAGGTGCGTATTTTTCTGGGTTTGACAGGGTATTATCGTCGATTCATTCAGGAATTCTCAAAAATAGTCAGGCCTCTAACGAATTTGATGCAAAAGGATGTACCATTTGTTTGGGATAATGCAAGTCAACATGCTTTTGACGTGTTAAAGGTCATATTGACTTTAGCTCCAGTACTTGCTTTTCCTCGTGGAGGGAGAGATTATAATTTTTTTTACCGATGCATCCTTAGAAGTGTATTGATGCAGGAGGAGAGGCTGATAGTTTATGCTTCCCGAAATCTTAAGCCTTATAAGGGGAATTACCCCACCCACGATTTGAAATTAGCATTCATAGTGTTTGAATTACGCATTTGGAGGCATTACCTCTTAGGAAGAAATTTTAGTTGTTCACAGACCACAAAAGTCTATAGTATTTGTTCACACAGAGGGAGTTGAACATGAGGCAGCGTCAGTGACTTGAGTTCATGAAAGACTACCAGTTTAAAATCCAGTACCATCCAAGTAAGGCAAATGTAATGGAATATGCCTTGAGACATAAGTCGACAGTCTGCTAGCAACGGTGTAGAAAGAGAAGTGGGATTCCTTCGTACTGATGATGAGCTATCATGTTTTTTTTATTAGTTCTTAACATCACACCTGAGATCATTATTCGGGTTATGAAGGCACAAGAGATCATCTTTTTCAGGAAAAAGTTAGTTAGTTGTTGGAAGATGGGGAAGAGCATTATTCTATTAGTTCGCATAGGGGATTGGGATTCCATGTCAAGTTGGTAGTCCCAGAATATAAGGAGTTTTGACAAGAAGTTATATAACTGAGGCACGTGGATCATGTTTTTGGGTACGTCCCGGTGGGGATAAGATGTACCAGGACATGAGGCGCTAGTATTGGTGGATAGGTACAAAGATGAACATAACCATATTTATGTCCAAGTGTGCCATATGTCAATTAGTGAAGGGGGACCATCAGCAGCTAGTAGGTATTCTACAACCTCTCGAGATTTCGATGTGGAAATGGGAAATCATTTCCATTTATTTTATTACGGGGTTACCTACATCACAGCGGGGACATGATGCCATCTGGGTGATCGTTGATTGTTTAACAAAGGTGGCTCACTTTTTTCTAGTTCGAACAGACTCTACATCAGAGGAGTACGCCAAGCTTTTTCTTATAGAGATTTTGAAGTTACATGGTGTACCACTCAATACTGTGTCGTATAGGGACAAGAAATTTGTGTCCCACTTTTGGAGGAGTTTTTAGAAGGTGTTGGGGGTGGAGTTGAGGTTGAGTATCTCGCATCACACATAGAAGGATGGTTAGACAGAAAGGGTCAATCAAATATTAGAGGACATATTGCGGATGTGCATTTAGGACTTTAAAGGTAGTAAGGAATATTAGTAATCATTGATGGAGTTTTCTTACAACAACAGTTACCATTTTACTATCGGGATGGCACCTTTTGAGGCATTATATTGAAGGCTTTATCGTTCACCGTATTAGTGATTAGAAGTAGGGGAGAATAAGCTTCTAGGTTTGGAGTTCATCCATGACACTTTGGAGAAGGGGGAGATGATTCGGTCTAGGACTCGGATTGCCCGAGATCGACAAAAAAGTTATGCTGATGAAAACATAAGGCATTTGGATTTTAAGGTTGGTAATCAGGTTCTATTCAGGGTATTAGTGATGCAATTTAGGAAGAAAGGAAATTTAGGGCCCCGATATGTTGACGTGATAGAGCTCTAAAAGACGTGAGTTACGAGGAGAGACCCGTAGCCCTTCGGGATCGTAGGGAGTATAGACTTCGTTCCACGGTTGTTCCTTTAGTGTGAGTGTTGTGGGGACATCACAACGAGGACGAGTCGACATGGGAGAGGGAGGATGACATGTCGAGGATAGAATTCCGTTATTAGGAGGGGAAAATGTAACACCCCATGTTTTTATAACATTTAAATTGGTAAATTTTAAATAAATAAACTACATGAATAAATTGCTTAAATATGATATGCATGATTATGTGGTTCAATTATGTCGAATGTGTATATTAGTAAGTAATTAAATTGCATGTCACTTGAATTATTATTATCTCATGATTAGCATAACAAATGTGCAATTTTCGGTAGACATTATTTGTATATGTTTCGGAGTGATTTGGAAACTTGTTTAAGTATTTTAAACATCTTAAGTTAGGCTCGGGAGATAGATATATCCTTGAGGTGTATTTTGGACCAATCTAAGTATTATTATGGGCTTGTTTGGGGGCCCAAAATTGGGTATTAAGGGGAGGCATAGGATTAAGGGTTTAAGTAGGTTAATAACCCAACCTAATCACACATTTCATCTACATCAAAGTTAACCTAGAAGTCCTATACCATCTTAAGGAAATGACCAAGGTTGGAGAAGAGGGGAGGAACAAGAATCAAGGGAGGAGGCTCATATCATCTGTAAAAGGCAAGAATTTTCTTAATATACTAATAATAATATGTTTCTTGATTTATATGCATATTCTATCATACCAATTTCGAGTAAAAAAATGATTTGGAGATTGAAAAGCAAATGGATTTGAATCTAGGAATGTTTAGAATTAATCAAAGAATAATTGTGTTTTGAAGAATTAAACACTTTAGTGACAAGCCCATAATTGATATCATTTTATTGGGAAAACTACTACTAGAATTCATGTGATATGATATATGTCTATAGCTTATTTCAAATCATGTATTGATCTCATTATTTTGAAATTTTTTAGATAAGAATTATGATCTTGATTGGATTAGACGACTTTTAATGCTTTGGTTTAAATTACTTGAATTTACGGGGGTTATCATGTGTAGATTGGGTATAAAATGATGTTATCATGCTTTCTTGACTATAACAGGGTTATGGTTATTGAAATTAATGTGTGTAAAACCTTAGAAATGAATATAAAATTTTGAAGATGAAAACTATAAAAAAATATAGTGGATTTGGGCTACTACTAAAAGACGAATCGATTCGGCCTCCAGGACGAATTGATTCGGCCCAACGAATCGACTCGGCTTTGGGAGGCGAATCGATTTGGCTCCTGGGCTTGAGTCAGGATTGGACCATGGGAACGTTCAGGGGATTTTTACGAGTTCAAGCGAGTATGTGGGATGTTATCCAAGTAAGGGAATATATAATTAAAAATAATTTTTTGTCACTATTCAATAATTGGAGAATTTAATAATTAACTAGAGTGTTAATTATCGAGATTGACAAAATCTAGCTGCGGTAGTTATGGGGATAATTACCTATAGATATTACATGCTACACGTATGTAATTATTAATCATGTGAACGTACCCGTGTCCGTGGATGGCCTATCGCCTGGGATTGCATACGTTGTCGGATCGTAGCACACACGAACATAAGTGGGCTAGGTGTAGTGTAGGTCGTTATTATACGTCCTACATTCAGGAGAACCACTTCGTGATAAGAGAAGTGGGATCTCCAAATCCATTGGCATAGTCTGGGGTATGGGCTATGAGATGGTGTCCTGTGTAGTGACCACCCCACTTATGTGTTTTTTATTTACATCCATTTGGTAGGGACTGCTCTGGACTTACCGACAGAGCACGAGCTGAACACCGAATATAGATTCCTTCGTGTGCCATATATATATATATATATATATATATATATTAATCATGAACAAATCAATGTAGTCTAATGATGTTGACAACTGTTAATGACATAATGCTACGTAAAATACGTAATGTGATGATATGGTCTTTTTCTGTGGGGTAGTATTGTGGGGGTTAGTCTTTGGGATGAAAATCATGTAAGTAGATATTCTTCTCTCGTTTGATATATGTTCTATATGCCTTGATATTGTAACATTAGTAGATATCGAATTTCATTTATGAGGCTTGGGTTAAAAATGCGTATAGTATTACACTTAGTTGAGGGATGAGATACTTACTGCATGCGAGTGCCAATCAGCGGTATGTAATGTGAATTGACTGCATTATTATCTATTGATTTTGTAAGTTAATTATAGCAACTTTAGGACGCTGACACAAATTATAAAATGCTTTTCCTCCCAGGTTATCTTAGACAGGGACAATAGAGTTGATAGAAAATCAGACTTACAATTGCACTTGCTTAGTAACGGATTCAGTTCTTTTGATTTTAGTATAGGTTGTTACTCTTTATCTCATTTGCTTTTTATTATTTCAGAGATTGTATGAGCATAAGCTCGAGATTTATTTTTTTGATTATTTAATTGAAGTTAAATTGGGATACATATTTTATTACTTATGGGAGTTGATACTTATTTATTTTCAGCTTCTTCCTTTATATGGTTATATTGTGCATGTATGTTTTAAATTAAAATTTTATTTTCACGATTTGATGGTAAGAATGGTATGAATTGTTAGACAAGCCTTATCTTCAGTGTATTGTGTATGTCCATCCTTTACGTGAGAAATGGGGATTGTTACATAGACTAGTTCTTCTAAAATCCTATTTAGAAAAGTTTTTTTTAACATCTATATAATGCAACTCCAAATCATAATGAGTTATTAATGCTAAAATAATTATTTAATAATCCTTTTTTGAAATGGGATAGAAAGTTTCATTATAATGAACACCTTATTGTTAATCAAAACCTTTCGCTAAAAGTCTAGATTTATGTCATTCAATTTTGCCTTTTGAATCGAGTTTGGAGTTATTGACCCATTTACACTCGATCCTTTTATGTTATTGAGGCAAAACTAGACAACTCTCAAATTTCGTTAATGCTCATATATTTTATTTCATCATTCATGGCATCAATCCATTTAGCCTAACAACTACAACAAATGGTTTGTCTATATGTAACCAGATCATTAATATTTCTAATGTTATTTCTAACTCTTGTAAATACACCACATAATCATCTGAAATGGTTTCCCTTATAATCATGTGGGGCCTTTTTTATGCTAATTATCGTGGTGTGTCTACTATGGGTTCATGGTGATTAATTCATTATGGGGCTCATTATATTATTCATTGTTGTCAATAGATACAACATCTTAGAAAATAAAAATATCTTTATGAACTCGAGGTAAGAGAATTGCTACCCTGATTCCTTGAATAATATTCCTAACTTTATTACTCCCACTAATTTCACCATTCTCAACGAATTTATCATCATCGATTTTAGCTATTCTCGTGCTATGGTTAGGATAGTAAAAATTATACCTCTTTAATTGCTGGATAAGAATAAATTAATTATTTTGGAGTCCTATTTCTTTTCTTATAGATTATAAGTTCTTGATTCCATTAGATATCCCCAAATATGCATGCGTCTTAAACTAGGTTTCATCCATGCTCAAAGTTCAAAAGGGGTCTTTAGAACTGCCTTAGTAGGAACCCTATTTAAGATATACATAATGGTCTTATAAGCATGCGTCCATAAAGATATGGGAAATTTGGTTCTACTTATCATACTTCTAACCTTGTCCATAATGGTATGATTGCGCCTTTCAGCCTTATTATTCTAATAGGGTGTACTCGACATTGTGTATTGGGGACAAATATCTAAACGTTTGAGGAGCTTAGCAACAAGACTAGGATATTATCCTATCTCATCATATTTGCAATAAAATTCACTATCCTATCATGCCTGATTTTTCATCTTCTCCCCTAATTTTTTTCAACTTCAGTTATATAAATCTCAATAAAATTTACAAATTATGATTTATCATTTATGGGATAAAAATAACAGTAACATGAAATTTTTTATCTAAAGATGATATAATATGGCCCTCCACCAAAGGATGAAACATCAAATGGTTCGCAAATATTTAAGACCCATTTTCATATTTTTTTTTAGCAAAAAGAATCCATTATCATAAATTTATCAAAAGTAATCAACAAGTTCTCAAAAAATATCATAACAAAATCTCTAGAAGTATTATTAACGGTGTACGTGTGAGTTTAGAATTGGCATATTTTTAGTATTTTAGCTCAAAAGATGCTAAAAAATAAGAGTTGGGTAAGATTTGATTTTACCCCATAAGCAACTTTGCACCATAGTTCCGCATTATGGATTAGAGATGGTTGCCAATTTAAAATACGCCAAAGTAATACATACAATTGCGTCGAAATTGATACTATGTATAAAGTGCTCGTATCAAGAGATTTTTTTGACAAAAAATTATCTTGTCTTCTTGTTAAATTTATAACGAGTCTTAGACTTCTTATTTGTGTGTGTTCCAAACCGTGCTCCCATCCATTATCACTGTAAGCCAATTCAACAATGAAGTGTTTTCCAAATGGTGCTCCCATGATTACGCCATTAAATATGTTAATTGAATAGTAGACTAGTTTAGTTCTTATTTTATAAATTGTATTCAAGGCTTTATTTATAAGCAAAGTTTTATTTCTTAAGCTTTAGCCTTCTTACTTTTTCCCCTCTCATTAAAAAATTGGAACTATTTTTTTTTTTTGTATTACTCTGCTACTTCTGGTTTTGTAAGTTCTTAATTTTCAATTTCAATCATCAATAAAATTTTGTTCAATTTTTATTTAGTTATTTTTATTTCCAATGTTTTATTACCTATATTTAAATTTCTTTAGAATGTTTTGTGTTCCTTTCCATTATTTTCATTACATGCTCGAACATGTATATTATTGTCTATTATTGGTATAAGAGCTAATACAAAATTAACGGGATACAAAGTTGTATTATATTTGTACCAAAATTATGACTAATATTAAATGAGTCAACGTTGATATAAGTGAATAAAAGCACAAGTTTATATTATGTTAATGTTCTTGTGATTCTTCAAATGAAAAACACGGTCCAAAGAATTGAAATTGGCAAAGTCAACGTTTAAGCTCCCTTCGTGAAATTCACGTAATGGTAATGGATATCATATGATGTTATAGGCTTCTTTTGGGGGATTTAGCATTATATCATTTTTAATTGGTGAGAAGCTATTATAATATAAGTGGCAATTTACAAGTTTGGTTATATTTAGGTACTCCCACTAGCTATTTTGAAAAAGTCTTTTCACAAAAGTGGACCAAAATAATATGAACATGCAAAAGAAGCGTATATATTGCATCAGTTGGCTATGAGGCTAGGGGCAAAAATGACATAAGGTCTCATTTGGGACGGACCTCGTAAAACTGGATCCCGTAATAGAAATACCAAGCTTGTCTCGCCGCATACCCGTAATGGCTTTTATTTATTAAAAAAAGACATTAACTAATAAATTACTTAAAAATTTATTTATACATGGTCAGTTCAAACGATAATTTTATTAGTATCTTAAACTCGTAAACTTTTTAATTAATTAATGATAAGTTCAAACGATAGAGTTACACTATCAATATTAATATAATTATCCTTGTTGATGTAAATATAATTGCAAGTGTAACTCTATCTAAATTAATAAATTTAACTGTATTTACATTAATAAATATATATATATATATATATATATATATATATATATATATATATATTCATGTAGTTAAATTAAAAATTGTAACACACATAAATTTATTGAAAAAATTATTTTTAACTTGTCTTTAACATTAATTTCTAAAGAGTTCTAAATATTTATCACCACACTTCCCTAAAAATAAATTGATTCCTCTCCAAAACTATATTTATGAAACTCGAACATGAACCAACCACAAGCTAAGGAATATAGTTTATTATGATGTACTTGAGTTTTTTTGAGTCAAACCGCCATAGCTTTCTTTTCATGGGGTTTCACTCGCATTTTTACAGATTTGGCCGTTAAGTAACTCATTCTCATACCTATAATATCTGATATACCCCTCCCTCAATCATTACTTAACAACCATGATGTATAAAAAACAGTTTTTTATTTAAAGAAATGTTTTACAAAAAATAAAAATGTTTTTTATTATAAAAAATTATTGTGCTGGTTTTAAAAATCTGTTTTTAAGATAGTTTTGAAAAACTGTTTCTTTAAAAAACCTACATTTTAAAAAAAACTGGAAAAAAATATTTTAACAAATAAAAACTATTATTTATATAAAAAGGTGAACGTTATTTTAAAACAATTTTTTTTCTATAAATAAATACTTGAAAAATAGTTAAAATATTTTTTTTAGTTTTCAAAACCTAAAAAACTGTCTTAAAACATTTCTTTTATACAAAAATATTTTTTTTTAAAAAAAGGTTTCTTGTACAAAATAGTTTTTAAACAATTGAAAACATTTTGTTAGCAGTGTAAATTCAATTACTTTTATAAAAACAATTTTTATACTTATTGAAAAAATCTTTTTTTATAAAACTGTTAATTTTTTTAATTTTAAACCAATTTCTTTGTCTTAAAACTATTTAAAAAAGCTAAAACCGTTTTTTGTAAAACTTATTTTTATATTTAAAAAAATGTACATAATTTAGAACAACACAATTATTTTTTTTATTTTTATTGAAAAAACAACTTTTTTTAATAAAAGAGTGAAAGCCTTTTTTAAAATTTAGAATAGTTTCTTAATTTCTTAAAATAGTTAAAAAGGTAAAAAAAAATATTTTACTTAAAAAATATTTTTTTTATATTTAAAAACAAAACGTAATTTATAAAAAAAATAGTTTAAAATATTGTTCTATATTAAAAAAACTTTTTTGTCTGCTGTTAAAAAAATGCTTTTTATAAAAAAAAAAAACAAATTTTTATTTGTTAAAATAGTTTTTTCCCACTTATATGTAAAAACTATTTTTTAGAGAATAAATACTTCTTTTAAAACTACCAGGAAAAATAAATTTACAACAACTTTTTAAAACTATCAAAATAGTTTTTTATTTGTTAAAACAATAATCTCCCAATTTTTCAAAAAAAAAACTTTTTTTGAACTATAAAAACAATTTTTAAATTTTTTTTTTTAAACTATCAAAACAATTTTTTCCCAGTTTTATGTAAAAAAAACTAGATTTATTTTAAAAAACAAAATTTTGAAACTATCAAAACATTTTTTCAATTTTTTTTAAAACTATCAAAAATAGTTTTTTAAAATAAAATTAAGTTTTTATATTTTTAATAAAATGTTTTTTAAGTAAAAATTATTTTATAAATTATGATTGTTAAGTAATGAACGGGGGTGGGGTATATTAGAAATTTTAAGTATGAAAATGAGTTATTTAACGGTCGATTGACAAAATCTATTAAAATATGGGTCAAATCGAATAAGTGAAAACTTTAGGAGTTTGACTCAATAACAAATAATTAATGGGTGTCCAAAAAAATAACCCCTAAAAATACGTAAGTACACCATCATGATTGTATACTTATTTAAGAATTGAAACCTTAAGAAAGAATTCTTAATGTATATATATATTAATGATATTTTGTGAGGTATATGCTACTTGTGCGTACAGTCAAAGAAAAACGATGATCAAAATCAAATATAAATTAATACTTATGAAAATTATAACTTTTGCAATGTTTCTTTTAAATATTACTCAGAAAAAAGTGGAATCCTATTTGATAAAAAAATATTTTATAACATAGATTAATACTTGAAAACTAATTCTATTTGTTATTTTTGTTCGTTTAAATAAAAAAACTTTCTTCACAATATTTCTTATTTACTTAAATGAATAGATTTTAAAGTGTCTTAATGGGGTTTAACGAGTGAAGCAAGGTCAACAGCAAACACACACATTAAATGTAATGTCTTATCGAGTTGGAACTCGTATGACATAAAGCCATTAAGGTTCCACCTATTAATCAATAACCTTATGTCGATGTGTGTCTCATTTTGCCATGTCTAGCTAGAGGTCTCATTATTTTTTTAGAATTTCCAAGTTTTTAATCATTACTCCGATTTTTTCAAACTTCAGCATCATATTTGAAATTTTTTATATTAGAAGTTTTGAAAAAATCGAAAGTAAATTACAGAACATTTAAAATGTCTAAATTTTTATCATACTTTTCTGAAACTATGTTAATCCTAATATTCTAAAAATATTTCCCTAAATTTTCTAATATCTTTTATGAGTATTTATTTTTCACGTTTGCATTTAATTTTTAATTTAATTGGAAAAATTAAATTAGTTTCGGTAAATATTAATTAGTAGGTTAAGCATTAATATTTATTATTATTATTACTTGCTTGTGTGTGATAAGTAAATAGAGGTGTGATTTATTATATGTCGTTTATGGGTGAAAAGAGACGGTTTATTAAATTAAGTCGATAGAGAGTTGTGACACCCCGACTAATTAAATACCGGGTAGCTACTCCTTTATTAAATTAATACAAAATGCCAAGTTGGTTCAGTTCATAGCATCACTGTCGAAAACATTTTAATATTTCTAACCACCTAGTATTTAAAAAGTAGGTTGTCCATTTTAATTAAAACCGATTAACATGCAATAAATAAATTATGAAAAGTTAACATAACCAACAATATAGTCACAATAGAATGATCATCCATTAAATAATGAGTCTGGAGGAAAACTCCTCACAACAATCCAAATTCCGAAATAATTAAATACAAAGTCCGCATCACTAAATTAATTACAACCCAAAGTATGAAATAACTAAATAAGTAAAATGTCTCTAAAAGGAATGGGCAACATGCCCAACAAATGATGAAATCTGATAATGGAGTCAAGATCAGAAATGGAGGCGTCTACTGTCAAGGTCCTGTAACTTCCACAGCAGCTACAGCACGTCACCTGAATAAAACTCCTATGCATGGTGTCCTTGTGGCTGGGTACCTAAAAAGGTTTTTACAAAAATAGATTTGAAAGCAAACGGGTCAGAGCCCGAATGTAAAAATAAATTTTAAAAATGCAAGTGTTTAATATCATTAAACAATGAATATAACGTACATGATAGTGTGTGCACTCACATGAGTTCCTCACCTCTCAACTAATTGTGCACTCCTATCGTACCCGTAACCATTTCTAGTTGTTCTCATATCTATCTAGTCCAATACTAAATCTAACATTTCTATATGATATCCAACTCAAATCCCAACATCTTCTATTTAATAGAGTATTGTACCTTATTACACAGTTTCCCCACTTTAGTATTTCAATATTATAAATCTTACATTTTCACTTTACAAACCGTTGCTATTACTTATACCCACGATTATTCACAACTAATCATTTCAATCAACAATATATTATCCTCACCATAAATATACAATACTAGCACCCCGAGGCTAAGCTGCGGTGCTCACATACTCTGCTATCAAATCCCGATACATCACGTACATGAGGACCAAGTATTCTGAATCTCTGAGGAAACGTTTCATTAACAACAATCACAAATAACGGAGGCGAACGTAGTTCACATCACATGGGTCACGCACATACCTACGCTCCCATGTTCAGCAGACTTATTAACTTCTCAATAAGCCCTTCTCTGACCTATGTCCTCGAGGTACCAATCTAAATCCCCCCCGTAGGCACACAAAGATTAGATGGCCCAAACGAACGCCAACCTCCCATGATAGCAAGTACGGTAGGTATGTCATACACAGATAACTACATATACTAAGCATTCTCACATCTTAGATATTACAATGTTTATTAGTGGTATACTTCTCGTTCTTATACCCACTCTTAATATTATACAAATCATAAGTCCCCGGTTTATATGTATTTACGACGTCAATTAACCTCACTTCGTGATTAGTCACTCGCATCCTAATCCACAAGTATCATCCGGTTCAAGGAACTAATCCAAATTCTACTCCTCAATATACCCCAAATCTCCCATCTATACCTACTAGTTGATAAAAGAAATTATCTCACCATTTAGATAAGACTACGGGATACTAGAAATCAAACCAGGACAAAAAGGCCATTCTGTCAACTCGTTAGAAGTCTCGTTCGAATGAGGTCGTTGGAACGAGTTCGTTCCAACGAATGGCTTCTAACGAAATACCAACTCCTTAGAAGTCATACTGTCATCTCGTTAGAAGCTCGTTCGAACGACCTGGGAGGTCTTCTAACGAGATGGCAGTTCCAGCCCAGAAATTCCCCAAATTCGTTTTTCTCAATTCTTCTCTCCTCTAAATCCACCCTAAGACCATCCAAGCTGTGTTTTAACGTATATAAACCTTTTTTAATCACCCTAGATCATTCCTCAACACGTTTAAGGGGTCAAATCTTACAAATTTTCATGGGATTAACATGAATCTTCAATTATTTTCCAAAACCCTATGAACATGAACTCCAAATTTTTCTTATGCCTAATTACTCATCAAAAATCCGTTTTTTAATTCATCATATACAACTACTCAAGTATTAACTCAGTCCATTAACATACTACATGCAAATCCTAACCCAAATTCAAAGTTTCTCCAACAAATTTCATGGGTTTCCTTCCAACAATTTTTAATAAAAGATAATTCCTACACTAAGCATGGAAGACATATTCAGTGCAATAAAAATACTAAATCACTTGCCTTAGATTGTTCTTCAGAATTTGATATTGAAGTTTGAAGGTTGTTCTCTCCCCTCTCTACAGATTTCTTTCCAAGGTTGAAGATGGTGGTTATGGGTTTTCTCTTGGGAACCTCTTCCAACTCTTCCTATAACTCCCGTAGCCCTCTAACTTGCCAAATGTTGATAATGGGCTTAGTGGGTTACTAATTAATGTATAATTAACTCTTAAAATTCGTAGGCCTTAATCCCCAAAATTTCAAAATTACCAAAATACCCTTTTTAAGTTGCCGGTACGGCCCAAAAATGCCCCGGACCCAAACTAAACCCCCGGCTAGTGTTTTCTGACTATTTCGATCCTTCCGGACTCGTTGGCGCACTTAAAATGACCATTCGGTTGATAAAAATAAAATTCACTTTTTAATTCAAGTAATTTCATTTATGACGCGACTGACACGCGCGTCCCAACTAAATTTCCCAAATTGTCGTATTTCAGTCTCGCGACAATTTTAATATTTTTAATATTCATATATTGCCATATATACACAACATAATCAAATACCAACTCACATCTCGTTAGTATTTATATCCGGATTAATTCTCAATTAATTCACATTTAATTTAATTAATCCTTTTTATTTATATCAATAAAAATACGGGGTATTACATACTTCCCCCCTAATAACAGAATTTCGTCCCGAAATTCGGAACTAAAAAGTACCTAGTAAAAACAACTCTGGATAACGTTCGCGCATTTCATCATCGCGCTCCCATGTGGACTCCTCGGCATTATGATGCCGCCACTGAACATGTACCAACGGTACTATCTTCGACCTCAGTTTCCGCTCGCTTCGGTCCAAAATAGAAATCGGCCCCTCCTCGTTGGAACTATCGGGCTAGAGATCGATGTCCTCCAAAGCAATGTGAGTATGGGCCAAATCATCCCTAAGATATTTCCTTAGCGAGGAAATATGAAACACATCATGAATCCTATGCAAGTGCTCCGGTAACCCAAGTCTATACGCAACTGGCCCAATCCGCTCGATGATAGGAAATGGCCCCACATATCTCGGTGCCAGTTTCCCCTTCTTCCCAAAATGCATAATCCCTTTTATAGGAGATACTCTGAGTAAAACCTGGTCCCCCACCTTGAATTCTCTGAAGAACCTCTTCGCATCTGCATAGCTCTTCTGTCGATCCTGAGCTACCCGAATGCGACTCCGTATCAATTCTATCCTTGTCGAAGTATCCTGAATCACCTCCGGCCCAAGTAGTTTGTTGTCCCCCACCTCTAACCAACATGTTGGGGAACGACAAGGTCTACCATACAACGCTTCAAATGGAGCCATGCCAATGGTGAACTGGTAGGAGTTATTATAAGCAAACTCCACCAGTGGAAGGTACTGCTCCCATCCACCCCCAAAGTCTATGATGCACATACGCAACATGTCCTCCAACATCTGATTTGTACGCTCGGTCTGCCCATCGGTCTGCGGGTGATAAGCCGTACTCAACCGCAATTCAGTGCCCATGGCCTCCTGGAAACTCTCCCAAAATCGTGAAGCAAAGATCTTGTCTCGGTCAGACACGATATTTAGGGGCACACCATGAAGTCTCACTAATTCCGCAATAAAAATCGGGGTATGCTGTCCCGTAGTGTAGTCTGTCCTTACGGGTAGAAAATGAGCAACTTTGGTCAAATGGTCCACAATTATCCAAATGGAGTCGTGACCCCTCTGTGACATAGGTAACCCAGTGATAAAGTCCATGGATATGCTCTCCCATATCCACGTCGGAACCTCTAATGGCTGTAGAAGTCCTGCCGGTCTCTGATGATCCACTTTTACCAATTGACAAGTGGCGCATTTAGAAACAAACACGACAATATCTCTCTTCATCCCGCTCCACCAATACCGACGTCTCATGTCTTGGTACATTTTGTCCCCACCAGGGTGTACCGCGAACCCTGAACCGTGCGACTCTGCCATAACCTCGTGTCGCAAGTCTTCCCCTTTCGAAACGACCAGTCTCCCATTGAAGCGTAATCCCCCGTCTGAGCTAACGGTATAGGATTCTGCTCCCTCTGCTAGTAATCGAACTGTCTGCTCCTGACAGAACGAGTCATTTTCCTGGGCCTTTACCACTCTCGTGATAATCTGCGCTGTAACAGTCATCACAGACATGAACGATCGGGCCACTGCATCCTGGTGTCCCAACTCCTTCCACTTTGCTTTCCACACCTCGGCCACTTCATCTACTGGCGTACGGCTCAACGCGTCTGCTACCACGTTAGCCTTCCCCGGGTGATATTTGATATCAAACTGATAATCCTACACAAACTCAAGCCACCGTCTTTGACGCATATTCAACTCTTTCTGCGTGAAGAGGTACTGTAGGGATTTGTGGTCCGTGAATAATAGAAACTTCTCCCCCAGGAGATAATGTCTCCAAATCCTAAGGGAAAATACAACTGTCGCTAACTCCAAGTCATGGGTGGGATAATTCCTCTCGTGAGGCTTTAGCTTACGGGAAGCATAAGCTATGGCCTGACTCTCCTGCTGTAGCACACCTCCAAGTCCTTGTAAGGACGCACCAGTGTAGACTAGATACTCAACTCCCGATCTCGGCAATGCTAACACAGGTGCTGAGGTTAACTTATCCTTCAACTCATCGAATGCCAACTGACAGGCATCGCTCCAGATGAATGGCACACCCTTACGAGTCAGATGTGTCAAAGGGCTCGCTATCTTTGAGAATCCCCGAATAAACCTCCTGTAGTATCCTGCTAGGCCCAAGAAACTACGGATCTCAGTCGGTGTCGTGGGCTGTCCCCACGCCCTCACCGCGGATACCTTCCCCGGATCAACAGATATCCCCCGGTCTGAAATGATATGCCCCAAAAACTGAACATCCTTCAGCCAAAACCTACACTTCTCATACTTCGCATACAGCTCATTCTGACGTAGCGTCTGCAAAACCTGTCTCAAATGCTCGACGTGCTCCTCTTCGGTCTGGGAGTAAACCAGAATGTCATCGATGAAGACAATGATGAACTAGTCTAACAACTCTCTGAACACCCTATTCATCAAGTCCATAAACATGAATGGAGCATTGGTCAAGCCAAAAGGCATAACCCGAAACTCGTAGGAATCATATCTCGTTAAGAAAGCAGTCTTCGAGACATCTTGCTCCCTGATACGCAACTGATGATATCCCGGTCGCAAATCAACCTTTGAGAAGAATGAAGCTCCTCTCAGTTGGTCGAATAAGTCATCGATTCGGGGCAACGGATACTTATTCCGTATCGTGACCTTATTCAAGTCTCGGTAATCTACACACAACCTCAACGATCCATCCCTCTTCTTTACGAGAAACACAGGGGCACTCCACGGTGAAGTACTCCTCCGGATAAACCCCTGACCCAATAACTGCTCAATCTGATCCCGTAACTCTCTCATCTCTGCTGGAGCCATACGATAAGGTGCGCGGGCAATAGGCCGAGTGCCCGGCATCAAGTCGATCATAAAATATATCTCTCTACTCGGAGGTAGTCCAAGTATATCCTGAAATACATCGGCAAACGCCCTAACAACTGGAATCGCATCAAGTGGTATCACCACTTCCGTAGAGGTCTCCTCCTCTATATAGTACAAGTGAGTGGACGATCCTCCCTCAGGGCGAGGCATCGCCACTAAAAACATCTCCTGCCCGGGAATGGCAAAGATAATACTCCTACTGAAGCAGTCAATCATGGCTCGGTACGCAAACTCAGTAATCTCTAACACTAACATATCCGCGGGTAAAGTAAACCTCCCGATCTCTATACCCACACCTCTACAAATAAGGGAGATCACGGAACCTCTACTCAACAATGAATCTACACAAGTAACTGTGCTCTCAGCGGTGTCTAATAACCCAATAGTGCGTGCAAATCTCATGGCAATGAAACAATGTGTGGCCCCCGTATCATATAAAATACGCCCCATATACCCCTGAATAGAGAACATACCCTCAATGGTCGGTGGATTATGGGGCTATGGCATGCTGGAGCTGATACACTCTCCCATACTGGAGTTATCCCTGCTGGACTGGGACTGCTGGAATGGGTGGTAGTGCTGCCATCTGTGGTGGTGCTGGGAGGGCGGCGGGAAACATAGGCCTCTGTAGCTCGTGTCGGTTACCCAGCTGCTGCTGCTGTGGGGCCCTGCCCTGTCAGGACAATCCTGGCGTTTATGGCCAGTCTTGCCACAAACAAAACACTTCCCCGGGAAGTTTCCCCCTCGCTTTCCCTGATGTCCTCGGCCCTGATGGCCGTTACCATTCCTACCTTGGCCTTGCTGGCCCTGCTGAAACTGTTGCTGTTGACCATTCTGACCCTGCTGGCCCTGATGGTCGTTCTGACCCTGATTGCCCTGTCTGAAATCTCCCTGTCCACTTATGAAACCCCTAAATCTGAATCTCTTATGATCCCCCTATTGGGAACCCTGGTCACCCTGCCTGTACTTTCCTTGAGCAGATTGTGCCCCGCTGGAACCATTTCCCCCGGTCCTGCCCTATTGGCTGGACTCCCCTGATCTCTTGCTCTCGTACATATGGAAGCGATGATCCTGGCAGTGAAGTAATGCAGCGTTAACTACATCAGAATAAGTGGCCAACGAGAGATTACCCAACAAGTGTTGACGGATCCTCCAAGTCAATCCATCTGTGAACTTCTGAATCTTCTTCTCCTCAGTCGGTCTCTCACTGGGAATAATGTTCAAGATATTAGTAAACTCGGCCTCATACTCGGCCACCGTCTTTCCCTCCTGCTTGAGGTTCATCAATTTCCTCCTCATATCCATGTGAACAGCTAACGAAAAATATTTGCGGTCGAACCGAACCCAAAACTCCTGTATAGTGAGGGTGTCCCTCTCCTCTGCGGTGGTAATGGACTCCCACCACTGCAATGCAGATCCTACTAGCTTAAAAGTAGTTAGTATCTGCTTCTGAACATCTGTGCACTCCTACATCCTTAAGTGCCTCTGAATATCCTTCCTCCACTGACTGGATACCACAATATCGGAGCTACCTGGAAACTCCAGAGGGTGTGCTTTCTGAAAAGCATCACGAATGCGTTCCCAAGAAGACGGGAATGCATGAGCCTGAACTGGCGCAACTACTGGCGCCTGGGGTAGTGCCTGCTGTACAACGGCTAGGGCGACATTTACCGCTTGGGCTACAATAGCTGCAACCTTTGCGGCATTCATAGTGCCCTGAACTGGTGCAGGCTGTGGTTCTGGCTGTGCATCCCTAGGAACTCGCTGCGTACGTCGTGGATGCCTCTGAAATGAGAGTAAAGTCTTATAACTTCGCAGTTGTTATCTCAAAATAGCTGAAGAGCGAAGCACATACAAAAGAATACAACAGTCCTAAAATATAGGGCTCTACATCAAAGAAAGCTCAGCGGAAACATAACAAGCCGTACAGATCCTAAGGACACTAGAACTTGATGCTCTGATACCACCTGTGACACCCCGACTAATTAAATACCGGGTAGCTACTCCTTTATTAAATTAATACAAAATGCCAAGTTGGTTCAGTTCATGGCATCACTGTTGAAAACATTTTAATATTTCTAACCACCTAGTATTTAAAAAGTAGGTTGTCCATTTTAATTAAAACCGATTAACATTCAATAAATAAATTATGAAAAGTTAACAAAACCAACAATATAGTCACAATAGAATGACCATCCATTAAATAATGAGTCTGGAGGAAAACTCCTCACAACAATCCAAATTCCGAAATAATTAAATACAAAGTCCGCATCGCTAAATTAATTACAACCCAAAGTATGAAATAACTGAATAAGTAAAATGTCTCTAAAAGGAATGGGCGACATGCCCAATAAATGATGAAAACTGATAATGGAGTCAAGATCAGAAATGGAGGCGTCTACTGTCAAGGTCCTGTAACTTCCACAGCAGCTACAGCACGTCACCTGAATAAAACTCCTATGCATGGTGTCCTTGTGGCTGGGCACCTAAAAAGGTTTTTACAAAAATACATTTGAAAGCAAACGGGTCAGAGCCCGAATGTAAAAATAAATTTTAAAAATGCAAGTGTTTAATATCATTAAACAGTGAATATAAAGTATATGATAGTGTGTGCACTCACATGAGTTCCTCACCTCTCAACTAATTGTGCACTCCTATCGTACCCATACCCATTTCTAGTTGATCTCATATCTATCTACTCCAATACTAAATCTAACATTTCTATATGATATCCAACTCAAATCCCAACATCTTTTATTTAATAGAGTATTATACCTAATTACACAGTTTCCCCACTTTAGTATTTCAATATTATAAATCTTACATTTTCACTTTACAAACCGTTGCTATTACTTATACCCACGATTATTCACGACTAATCATTTCAATCAACAGTATATTATCCTCACCATAAATATACAATACTAGCACCCTGAGGCTAAATTGCGGTGCTCACATACTCTGCCATCAAATCCCGGTACATCACGTACATGAGGACCACGTATTCCGAATCTCTGAGGAAACATTTCATTAACAACAATCACAAATAATGGATGCGAACATAGTTCACATCACATGGGTCATGCACATACCTACGCTCCTATATTCAGCAGACTTATTAACTTCTCAATAAGCCCTTCTCTGACCTATGTCCTCGAGGTACCAATCTAAATCCCCCCCGTAGGCACACAAAGATTAGATGGCCCTAAACGAACGCCAACCTCCCATGATAGCAAGTACGGTGGGTATTTCATACACCGATAACTACATATACTAAGCATTATCACATCTTAGATATTACGATGTTTATTAGTGGTATACTTCTCGTTCTTATACCCACTCTTAATATTATACAAATCATAAGTCCCCGATTTATATGTATTTACGTCGTCAATTAACCTCACTTCGTGATTAGTTACTCGCATCCTAATCCACAAGTATCATCCGGTTCAAGGAACTAATCCAAATTCTACTCCTCAATATACCCCAAATCTCCCATCTATACCTACTAGTTGATAAAGGAAAGTTATCTCACCATTTAGATAAGACTACGGGATACTAGAAATCAAACCAGGACAAAAAGGCCATTCTGTCAACTCGTTAGAAGTCTCGTTCGAACGAGTTTGTTCTAACGAATGGCTTCTAACGAAATACCAACTCCTTAGAAGTCATACTGTCATCTCGTTAGAAGCTCGTTCGAACGACCTGGGAGGTCTTCTAACGAGATGGCAGTTCCAGCCCAGAAATTCCCCAAATCCGTTTTTCTCAATTCTTCTCTCCTCTAAATCTACCCTAAGACCATCCAAGCTGTGTTTTGACGTATATAAACCTTTTCTAATCACCCTAGATCATTCCTCAACACGTTTAAGGGGTCAAATCTTACAAATTTTCATGGGATTAACATGAATCTTCAATTATTTTCCAAAACCCTAGGAACATGAACTCCAAATTTTTCTTATGCCTAATTACTCATCAAAAATCCGTTTTTTAATTCATCATATACAACTACTCAAGTATTAACTCAGTCCATTAACATACTACATGCAAATCCTAACCCAAATTCAAAGTTTCTCCAACAAATTTCATGGGTTTCCTTCCAACAATTTTTAATAAAAGATAATTCCTACACTAAGCATGGAAGACATATCCAGTGAATTAAAAATACTAAATCACTTGCCTTAGATTGTTCTTCAGAATTTGATATTGAAGGTTGAAGGTCGTTCTCTCCCCTCTCTACAGATTTCTTTCCAAGGTTGAAGATGGTGGTTATGGGTTTTCTCTTGGGAACCTCTTCCAACTCTTCCTATAACTCCCGTAGCCCTCTAACTTGCCAAATGTTGATAATGGGCTTAGTGGGTTACTAATTAATGTATAATTAACTCTTAAAATTCGTAGGCCTTAATCCCCAAAATTTCAAAATTACCAAAATACCCTTTTTAAGTTGCCGGTACGGTCCAAAAATGCCCCAGACCCAAACTAAACCCCCGGCTAGTGTTTTCTGACTATTTCGACCCTTCCGGACTCGTTGGCGCACTCAAAATGACCATTCGGTTGATAAAAATAAAATTCCCTTTTTAATTCAAGTAATTTCATTTATGACGCGACTGACACGCGCGTCCCAACTAAATTTCCCAAATTGTCGTATTTCAGTCTCGCGATAATTTTAATATTTTCAATATTCATATATTGCCATATATACACAACATAATCAAATACCAACTCACATCTCGTTAGTATTTATATCCGGATTAATTCTCAATTAATTCACATTTAATTTAATTAATTCCTTTTATAAATATCAATAAAAATACGGGGTATTACATACTTCCTCCCTAATAACAGAATTTCGTCCCGAAATTCGGAACTAAAAAGTACTTGGTAAAAACAACTCTGAATAACGTTCGCGCATTTCATCCTCGCGCTCCCATGTGGACTCCTCGGCATTATGATGCCGCCACTGAACACGTACCAACGGTACTATCTTCGACCTCAGTTTTTGCTCGCTTCGGTCCAAAATAGCAATTGGCCCCTCCTCGTAGGAACTATCGGGCTGGAGATCGATGTCCTCCAAAGCAATGTGAGTATGGGCCAAATAATCCCAAAGATATTTCCTTAGCGAGGAAATATGAAACACATCATGAATCCTATGCAAGTGCTCCAGTAACCCAAGTCTATACGCAACTGGCCCAATCTGCTCGATGATAGGAAATGGCCCCACATATCTCGGTGCCAGTTTCCCCTTCTTCCCAAAATGCATAATCCCTTTTATAGGAGATACTCGGAGTAAAACCTGGTCCCCCACCTTGAATTATCTAAAGAACCTCTTCGCATCTGCATAGCTCTTCTGTCGATCCTGAGCTACCCGAATGCGACTCCGTATCAATTCTATCCTTGCCGAAGTATCCTGAATCACCTCTAGCCCAAGTAGTTTATTGTCCCCCACCTCTAACCAACATGTTGGGGAACGACAAGGTCTACCATACAACGCTTCAAATGGAGCCATTCCAATGGTGAACTGGTAGGAGTTATTATAAGTAAACTCCACCAGTGGAAGTTACTGCTCCCATCCACACCCAAAGTCTATGATGCACATACGCAACATGTCCTCCAACATCTAATTTGTACGCTCGGTCTGCCCATCGGTCTGCAGGTGATAAGCCGTACTCAACCGCAATTCAGTGCCGATGGCCTCCTGGAAACTCTCCCAAAATCGTGAAACAAATATCTTGTCTCGGTCAGACACGATATTTAGGGGCACACCATGAAGTCTCACTATTTCCGCAATAAAAATCTGGGTATACTGTCCTGTAGTGTAGTCTGTCCTTACGGGTAGAAAATGAGCAACTTTGGTCAAATGGTCCACAATTATCCAAATGGAGTCATGACCCCTCTGTGACATAGGTAACCCAGTGATAAAGTCCATGAATATGCTCTCCCATATCCACGTCGAAACCTCTAATGGCTGTAGAAGTCCTGCCGGTCTCTGATGATCCACTTTTACCAACTGACAAGTGGCGCATTTAGAAACAAACACGGCAATATCTCTCTTCATCCCGCTACACCAATACTGACGTCTCATGTCTTAGTACATTTTGTCCCCACCAGGGTGTATCGCGAACCGTGAGCCGTGCGACTCTGCCATAACTTCGTGTCGCAAGTCTTCCCCTTTCGGAACGACCAGTTTCCCATTGAAGGGTAATCCCCCGTCTGAGCTAACTGTATAGGATTCTGCTCCCTCTGCTAGTAATCGAACTGTCTGCTCCTGACAGAACGAGTCATTTGCCTGGGCCTTTACCACTCTTGTGACAATCTGCGGTGTAACAATCATCACAGACATGAACGATCGGGCCACGGCATCCTGGTGTCCCAACTCCTTCCACTTTGCTTTCCACACCTCGGCCACTTCATCTACTGGCCTGCGGCTCAACGCGTCTGCTACCACGTTAGCCTTCCCTGGGTGATATTGTATATCAAACTGATAATCCTACACAAACTCAAGCCACCGTCTTTGACACATATTCAACTCCTTCTGCGTGAAGAGGTACTGTAGGGACTTGTGGTCCATGAATAATCGAAATTCTCCCCCAGGAGATAATGTCTCCAAATCCGAAGGGTAAATACAACTGGCGCTAACTCCAAGTCATGGGTGGGGTAATTCCTCTCATGAGGCTTTAGCTTACGGGAAGCATAAGCTATGGCCTGACTTTCCTGCTGCAGCACACCTCCAAGTCCTTGTAAGGACGCATCGGTGTAGACTAGATACTCAACTCTCGGTCTCGGCAATGCTAACACAAATGCTAAGGTTAACTTATCCTTCAACTCATCGAATGCCAACTGACAGGCATCGCTCCAGATGAATGGTACACCCTTCGAGTCAGATGTGTCAAAGGGCTCGCTATCTTTGAGAATCCCCGAATAAACCTCCTGTTGTATCCTGCAAGGCCCATGAAACTACGGATCTCATTCGGTGTCGTGGGCTGTCCCCACGCCCTCACAGCGGATACCTTCCCCGGATCAACAGATATCCACCGGTCTGAAATGATATGCCCCAAAAACTGAACCTCCTTCAGCCAAAACCCACACTTCTCATACTTTGTATACAGCTCGTTCTGACGTAGCGTCTGTAAAACCTGTCTCAAATGCTCGGCATGCTCCTCTTCTGTCTGGGAGTAAACCAGAATGTCATCGATGAAGATAATGACGAACTAGTCTAAGAACTCTCTGAACACCCTATTCATCAAGTCCATAAACAAGGCTGGAGCATTGGTCAAGCCAAAAAGAATAACCCGAAACTCGTAGGAACCATATCTCATTAAGAAAGCAGTCTTCGAGACATCTTGCTCCCTGATACGCAACTGATGATATCCCGATCGTAAATCAATCTTTGAGAAGAATGAAGCTCCTCTCAGGTTGTCGAATAAGTCATCGATTCGGGGCAACGGATACTTATTTCGTATCGTGACCTTATTCAACTCTCGGTAATCTACACACAACCTCAACGATCCATCCCTCTTGTTTTCGAACAACACAGGGGCACCCCACGGTGAAGTACTCCTCGGGATAAACCCCTGACCCAACAACTGCTCAATCTGATCCCGTAACTCTCTTATCTCTGCTGGAATCATACGATAAGGTGCGCGGGCAATAGTCCGAGTGCCCCGCGTCAAGTCGATCATAAAATATATCTCTCTACTCGGAGGTAGTCCAGGTATATCCTGAAATACATCGGCAAACTCCCTAACAACTGGAATCGCATCAAGTGGTATCACCACTTCCTTTGAGGTCTCCTCCTCTATATAGTACAAGTGAGTGGACGATCCTCCCTCAGGGCGAGGCATCGCCACTAAAAACATCTCCTGCCTGGGAATGGCAAAGATAATACTCCTACTGAAGCAGTCAATCATGGCTCGGTACGCAACCAGCCAATCCATACCAATAATGGCATCATACTCAGTAATATCTAACACTAATATATCCGCGGGTAAAGTAAACCTCCCGATCTCTATACCCACACCTCTACAAATAAGGGAGATCACGAAACCTCTACTCAACGGTGAATCTACACAAGTAACTGTGCCCTCGGCAGTGTCTAATAACCCAATAGTGTGTGCAAATCTTATGGAAATGAAATAATGTGTGGCCCCGTATCAAATAAAATACGCCCCATAGTCCCCTGAATAGAGAACATACCCTCAATGGCCGGTGGATCCTGTGGGGCTGCGGCATGCTGGAGCTGATACGCTCTCCCATACTGGAGTTGTCCCTGCTGGACTGGGACTGCTGGAACGGATGGTAGTGCTGCCATCTGTGGTGGTGCTGGGAGGGCGACGAGAAACAAAAGCCTATGTAGCTCGTGTCGGTTACCCTGCTGCTGCTGCTGTGGGGCCCTGCCCCTGTCAGGACAATCATGGCATTTGTGGCCAGTCTTTCCACAAACAAAACAATTCCCTGGAAAGTTTCCCCCTCGCTGTCCCTGATGTCCTCGGCCCTGATGGCTGTTACCATTCCTACCTTGGCCTTGCTGGCCCTGCTGAAACTGTTGCTGTTGACCATTCTGACCCTGCAGGCCCTGATGGTCGTTCTGACCCCGATGGCCCTGTCTTAAACCTCCCTGTCCACATATGAAACCCCCAGATCTGAATCTCTTATGATCCCCCTGTTGGGAACCCTGGTCACCCTGCCTATACTCTCCTTGAGCAGATTGTGCCCCACTGGCACCATTTCCCTAGGTCCTGCCCTGTTGGCTGGATTCCCCTGATCTCTTGCTCTCGGACATATGGAAGCGATGATCCTGTAAGTGAAGTAATGCAGCGTTAACCACATCAGAATAAGTGGCCAACGAGAGATTACCCAACAAGTGTTGACGGATCCTCCAAGTCAATCCATCCGTGAACTTCTAAATCTTCTTCTCCTCAGTCGATCTCTCATCGGGAATAATGTTCAAGAGATTAGTAAACTCGGCCTCATACTCGGCCACCGTCTTTCCCTCCTGCTTGAGGTTCATCAATTTCCTCCTCATCTCCGTGTGAACAGCTGACGAAAAATATTTGCGATCGAACCGCACCCAAAACTCCTGTATAGTGAGGGTGTCCCTCTCCTCTGCGGTGGTAATGGAATCCCACCACTGCAATAGAGATTCTACTAGCTTAAAAGTAGTTAGTATATGCTTCAGAACATCTGTGCACTCGTACATCCTTTAGTGCCTCTGAATATCCTTCCTCCACTGACTGGATACCACAATATCGAAGCTACCTGCAAACTCAGGAGGGTGTGCTTTCTGAAAAAAATTATGAACGCGTTCCCAAGCAGACGGGAATACATGAGCCTGAACAGGCGCAACTACCGATGCCTGGGGTGGTGCCTGCTGTACAACGGCTAGGGAGGCATTTACCTCTTGGGCTACAATAGCTGCAACCTTTGTGGCATTCATAGTGCCCTGAACTGGTGCAGGATGTGGTTCTGGCTGTGCATCCCTAGGAACTCGCTGTGCACATCGTGGAGGCATCTGAAATGAGAGTAAAGTCTTATAACTTCGCAGTTTTTATCTCAAAATAGCTGAAGAACGAAGCATACACAAAAGAATATAACAGTCCTAAAATATAGGGCTCTACATCAAATAAAGCTCAGTGGAAACATAACAAGCCGTACAAATCCGAAGGACACTAGAACCTGATGCTCTGATACCACATGTGACACCCTGACTAATTAAATACCGGGTAGCTACTCCTTTATTAAGTTAATACAAAATGCCAAGTTGGTTCAGTTCATAGCATCCCTGTCGAAAACATTTTAATATTTCTAACCACCTAGTATTTAAAAAGTAGGTTGTCCATTTTAATTAAAACCGATTAACATGCAATAACTAAATTATGAAAAGTTAACATAACCAACAATATAGTCACAATAGAATGACCATCCATTAAATAATGAGTCTGGAGGAAAACTCCTCACAACAATCCAAATTCCGAAATAATTAAATACAAAGTCCGCATCACTAAATAAATTACAACCCAAAGTTTGAAATAACTGAATAAGTAAAATGTCCCTAAAAGGAATGGGCGACATGCCCAACAAATGATAAAAACTGATAATGTTGTCAAGATCAGAAATGGGGGCGTCTACTGTCAAGGTCCTGTAACTTCCACAACAGCTATAGCACGTCACCTGAATAAAACTCCTATGCATGGTGTCCTTGTGGATGGGCACCTAAAAAGGTTTTTACAAAAATATATTTGAAAGAAAACGGGACAGAGCCCGAATGTAAAAATAAATTTTAAAAATGCAAGT
Source organism: Sambucus nigra (assembly GCA_949130495.1). Classification (NCBI taxonomy): domain Eukaryota; kingdom Viridiplantae; phylum Streptophyta; class Magnoliopsida; order Dipsacales; family Adoxaceae; genus Sambucus; species Sambucus nigra. The sequence continues at coordinate 64,751,437 of OX422219.1, forward strand.
GTTTAATATCATTAAACAGTGAATATAAAGTACATGATAGTGTGTGTACTCACATGAGTTCCTCACATCTCAACTAATTGTGCACTCCTATCGTACCCGTACCCATTTCTAGTTGCTCTCATATCTATCTAGTCCACTACTAAATCTAACATTTCTATATGATATCCAACTCAAATCCCAACATCTCCTATTTAATAGAGTATTATACCTTATTACACAGTTTCCCCACTTTAGTATTTAAATATTATAAATCTTACATTTTCACTTTACAAACCGTTGCTATTACTTATACTAAGCAGTCTCACATCTTAGATATTACAATGTTTATTAGTGGTATACTTCTCGTTCTTATACCCAGTCTTAATATTATATAAATCATAAGTCCCCGGCTTATATGTATTTACGTCGTCAATTAACCTCACTTCGTGATTAGTCACTCGCATCCTAATCCACATGTATCATCCGGTTCAAGGCACTAGTTGATAAAGGAAAGTTATCTCACCATTTAGATAAGACTACGGGATACTAGAATTCAAACCAGGACAAAAAGGCCATTCTGTCAACTCGTTAGAAGTCTCGTTCGAACGAAAGCCTTCTAACGAAATACCAACTCGTTAGAAGTCATACTGTCATCTCGTTAGAAGCTCGTTCGAACGAGGTCGTTCGAACGACCTGGGCAGGTCTTCTAACGATATGGCAGTTCCAGCCCAGAAATTCCCCAAATCCGTTTTTCTCAATTCTTCTCTCCTCTAAATCCACCCTAAGACCATCCAAGCCGTGTTTTAACGTATATAAACCTTTTCTAATCACCCTAGATCATTCCTCAACATGTTTAAGGGGTCAAATCTTACAAATTTTCATGGGATTAACATGAATCTTCAATTATTTTCCAAAACCCTATGAACATGAACTCCAAATTTTTCTTATGCCTAATTACTCATCAAAAATTCTGTTTTTTAATTCATCATATACAGCTACTCAAGTATTAACTCAGTCCATTAACATACTACATGCAAATCCTAACCCAAATTCAAAGTTTCTCCAACAAATTTCATGGGTTTCCTTCCAACAATATTTAATAAAAGATAATTCCTACACTAAGCATGGAAGACACATTCAATGCATTAAAAATACTAAATCACTTTCCTTAGATTGTTCTTCAGAATTTGATGTTGAAGGTTGAAGGTTGTTCTCTCCCCACTCTACAGATTTCTTTCCAAGGTTGAAGATGGTGGTTATGGGTTTTCTCTTGGGAAACTCTTCCAACTCTTCCTATAACTCCCGTAGCCCTCTAACTTGCCAAATTTTTATAATGGTCTTACTAGGTTACTAATTAATGTATAATTAACTCTTAAAATTCGTAGGCCTTAATCCCAAAATTTCAAAATTACCAAAATAGCCTTTGTAAGTTGCCGGTACGGTCCAAAAATGCCCCGGACCCAAACTAAACCCCCGACTAGTCTTTTCTGACTATTTCGACCCTTCCGGACTCGTTGGCGCACTCAAAATAACCATTCGGTTGATAAAAATAAAATTCACTTTTTAATTCAAGTAATTTCATTTCTGACGCGACTGACACGCGCGTTCCAACTACATTTCCCAAATTGTCGTATTTCAGTCTCACGACAATTCTAATATTTTCAATATTCATATATTGCCATATATACACAACATAATCAAATACCAACTCACATCTCGTTAGTATTTATATCCGAATTAATTCTCAATTAATTCACATTTAATTTAATTAATCCCTTTTATAAATATCAATAAAAATACGGGGTATTACAAGAGTTACATCGACGGATTTATATAGTTTGTGGGTGTAAAAGAGTAGTCCCCTTGAAGCCTGGGAGTATAATAATATCAGTTGAGGCATAACCCCTATAAGTATTGTGATAAGCATTAAACCAAGTACTCTTTAACAAAGATAAATGAACACACTATTGTACATAATCAACACTCAGATTGAACTCACAAATCTCTCGTGTATAACTCAAATAATAATAAAGAAAACTTATAAGCAACTCATTCAAAGGACGATAAAAGTAAACACCCTAGATACACCTTGGCAGGCAACCAACGCACCAACAACCTCTGATATTTCTTTGGTTAGCTATTGAAAGCTTTAGAATAAATGACAATGGTGAGTGAATAAACCCTGTCGTTTGTAATAACTTCTCTCTGATATCTTATCTCTCTAGCAATAAGCTCTCTAGAAAGAACTCTCTCTTCTCAGAAGTGGTTGAGGCCCATAAATATCCCCCACACCCCTTCCTGAGATGTTTTAATCCTCCTTAATGTGAAAAGACACCCCCTCATACTTTAAGTCACAAACATTAAATGCATAATGGGTCAGCCTATCCAACGTCATAAACATTAAATGCCAAGACATGCCTTTTGCCTAACCACCATGTGTCAGAAGATTATCAAAACATAGGTGGCTCACCAACTGTCCGAAAGCCCCAATACCACTGTGATTTATGTAATACCCCTTATTTATGAGTAATTATTTTTATATTAATTTGTCGTGTGGGTTAATTATATAAAATAAAAGAATTTGGAGTAAATATTACTTTAAGTGATTTAAGAGATAATATTTACTGAGTTTTGCATATTTACAGTTAAGTGAATGTAAATAGCAACATATTATGTTTTGTTGCGTCGTTGTGCTTTAAGCGACGGGTATGGCTTATATTCAAATGGAATCATTATTGATAAATTAAATGACGTTGAATCATGAAATAATTTATGTTATCCCGGATGCCAATTTAGAGGGCGTGGTTAGTCCGAAAATAGTCGAAATAGTCAAAATAAGTACCATGTTGTATTTTTCGGCTCCGTGTACTTTTGACCGGTTATGACTTAATTAGGTTGTTACGAGTCTTTTTAATTATGTAGTAGCATTTAAAGTTGGACCTAGTGTATTTGGGCATTTAATTATTCCAACAACATTTATTTCTCATTTGTGTGTTCTAAACTTAGAGAGAGTTAGAGAGAAGAGAGAGCTTGGGAGAAAGAGGAGAGAAAGAGAGAAAATTGAAGATTTGAGCTTGGAATTTGTTGCTACCGGAACATAATATGAGATTACAACCCTAAGGCAAGTTTCTAACTTGCAAATGTATGATTTAGTGTGGATAATTTGCATTTTAGTTGTGTTCTTGAGAATTTCCATTTATGGGGTTTTATGATCTTTTTGGTGTTTAAACCCTAAAACATTGATTTAGATATGAATTTGTGTTGGTTACATTAGTTAATGGTTGTGTAGGATTGATTTGGTGGGATTATTGATTATTTGTGTTGGATTGATGGAAGATAAAGGGTATTTGGAGAAATTAGGGCTCATATATCCCGTAGCCCCCAACTTGGCAATTTTTCCAGGGTGAATCGATTCACCCTCCTTAGCGAATCGATTCGTTAAAGAGGATGTCTACGAGTCTGGGGGGCCGAATCGATTAGGGTTAAGGCCGAATCGATTCGGCATGAGATAAAAAGTTGGTGATCCTAGTCGAATAGATTCTCTTTTAAGTCGAATCGATTCGCTATCAGGGCGAATCAATTTGGCCCCAGGGCGAATCGATTCGGAATTCCAGCTATTTTAGGATATTTTTCTAACTTAGTTTTTAGCGCTTTTCTTTTAGGTTTAAGGCCTAGGAACCTTCTTTTATGAAGGAATAAAGTGTACTAGAGTCTTATATTAGGGGTATTAATACCCTAGATTAGTAAAGAGATACGTGGGATTATTTCAGGGCTATTTAAATAGCAGTTAGTACCTTTTTCTTATAGAAGGCTAGCTTAAGATTTAGGGAGACGTAGGTGGTATTATTTTGGGACTTTTAGAGACTAATATGAGGGAAATCACACTTGGTAGCCTTTAGTGTTATTGTGAGATCTCAGTGACTATTATAGGGACAATTATATGTTGTGGTTTATACCGTTAAACACATATGGTTTCGAGATGAATAAAATGCACTTGTTTAATTAGCATATCTTGTGAAATTTGACTTGCACATACATACCTCTCTAAATTCTATCATAAGGGAAGTTAGGCGCATGAGGTGATGTCACCTGGCTAATGAATGTAGGGAGAATATAGTCCTCGACCATAGGACCGGTGGTTATACTGTGTTATTTTTTTATTCGAAGTGAGGTAATTTCAAGTATGGTTATGACTCACTGTCGAAGGTATATGGCCGCTTCCCACGCGACGCGATATAGGGTGCCTAGGAGGTCTTGGTTATAGGACCTGGACGATGATAGCTATTTAGGGGCGCATGCAGTGGGTTGATGTGACACCCCGCTTAAAATGACCTCGAATATGATGTAAGGGTTGCACCTCCAAAACTTCCTCAAAACATGGTCCTCTACCTCTTTTAGGACAATCTCTCTTTCTATGACCTAATTCTTTACAAAAGAAACATCTACCCACAAATCCTCTCTACCCACCTTGAGGAACATAACGCTGTTGAGACCCTCTATAATTTTTCTTATATTGTCTTGCATTACTGGATTTCTCATCACCAAACCTACTTGATGAACCCGAATCTCTAAAGTTCTTACTCCCTTGTGAACGAAGGCGATATTCATGACACTGTAATAGTGTCACATTCACTACCTCGACAAAACTCACTAACGCTGGGTTCCCTAACAAATGCTGCCGAATTCTCATATCTAAACCTCGCATGAACTTAGATATACGCGTATCTTCTGTATTTACCTCATCAGGTACTAAATTCGTCAATCGAGTAAATTCCTCTTCATACTCGGCCACCGTTCGATTACTTTGAAATACATCCATGATTTTCCTCCTCATCTCCTTCTGAATCACGGAAGGAAGATACCTTCGGTCAAAGAGTTCCCAAAAATCTATTATAGGCAATGTATATCTATTTTCAGATGTGGTGACATAATCCCACCATTGGAGAGCTTCTCCCGTTAACTTAAAGGTGGCTAGAAATTGCTTCTGCACCTCACTACACTCAACCATACGGAGGTGCCTTTGCATACCATTCTTCCATCGACTTGCAATCATCGCATCAACTCCCCCTGAAAACTCTGGAGGATGCTCCTTACAAAAATCTTCCCACGTTCTTTCCCACAAAGATGGTCGTGAATGGGTTTGGGTTGCTTGAACTGCAGGTTGAGGCGCCATCGCAGAAATGGCAGCAGTTACTGGTTGTGCCACAATACTGGCAACTTCATCTGTAGTCATAGTCCTTTGAGGCAATTGGGGTTCCACACTCTCATCCCCTTTATTTGCCCTGCCTGAATGACTTCTCTTCGGTGGCATCTAAAACAAGAACAATTGTATTAGAACGCCTTTCAAATGTTTTCTTATCACATAAGAAAATATGGACATATGAATACAACAGTCTTAATAATAGGGCTTTACATCAAGAACGCTTACGGAAGATCGCAGTAAACCCACACAAATCCTAAAGACACTAGAACCTGATGCTCTGATACTACCTGTGACACCCCGCTTAAAATAATAACGGGTGGCCAGCCCTATACTAAAATAATCAGGAATCTCAAGTGGATCATTCTCAGCATTTATTGACGATTCTAAAAAATAAACACAACTAACTACCCATTACCACAAAAAGAAGGTATCAAAAATTTTAAAACAATTTATTTATATCTCTTAAAACAAAACCATGCAACAACATAACTCTAAATATGATCAGAGACACACATACTCAATTAATATAAAAGAGACTAAGAAAGGAGTACAATAAATCTCCAAAATGAAAGACCCGAATATGCTTTCGGGTCACAGGCAATACAATATACTGAGAAGGAAAATATAAAAGTTCTACACTACAACACTTGGGTATAAAACCGATATACAAACTGAATCGTAATCTAGATACACAAAGATAGGTATCGACTATATCAAAATGTCGCAATAGTCCGCTACTGCCATAACTCCACGAATAAACTGGATGGATATCATCAATGGCGTCCTTGCGGAGGAACACCTAAAATAATACAATATATATACAAGGAAAGGGAAAATATAAACGGGTCAGATCCCGAGGTGTGAAAAACATTTTATATCAAGTGCATTAAAATGCTTAATAATTATAAATGCATTATGACATGATTAAAGTGGAGTCGCACTCTCCATAAATTTCAACTCACCTCTAAACTAAAGCGTGCAAATAAACGTATGCACATGATCTCCAAATAAGTGCCCAAATCTATCTAAGGGCCAAGTAATCTAACTTACTCCCAAATTATACTCTTCTAAAATCCATCTACATCATATCCTAAACTTCTACTATTACCACTCCTAATTATTCGCCCACTAATCCACACATATAAAATATACATAAACATTCTCTTTTACTAGAATTTCTCATTTTCTAGTTATTAACATATATATATATATATATATATATATATATATATATATATATGAGTTAATAGCATCTAAGTGCTAAGGGCTAAACTTCTCCCAATTCTCAATACTGCACTGTGTTTCGTGCGTGGGACGTCTCGCAAGCGAAATCCAAACAAGGAACCCCCCGATACACAACTCCTGGGCAGTATTGATTATTAAGATTCATTATGCCCTCAATGTATGACGCATATAACCCAAATTTCTTTTATACAATAACTGATTAATTAATTCTTCTCAATTCTCAATAGTGCACGGCGTTTTGTGCGTGGGACGTCTCGCAAGCGAAATCCAAACAAGGAACCCCCCCGATACACTACTCCTCGGCACTATCGATTGTCGAGATATACTAATATATAAATATGAGCACTAAGGACTAACTTCTCCTCACTCCCAATATTGCACTGCGTTTCGTGCGTGGGACGTCTCGCAAGCGAAATCTAAACAAGGAACCCCCCCAATACACTACTCCTTGGCAATGTTGGTCGTTGAGGTCCATTATGCCCTCGATACCCAAAGTACTATATGTATACTCATATAATTAACTACTCTTCATTTTCTCATAATTGATTTATCACAATTTAAGTCCGGTTAAAATCTCCCGGAATGAGATTCAATCAATCTTTCTTATATCTCTTTACTCTAGAGACAAATATGATATAACATAATCATATACAATTAATATACTATTCACACAAGTATAATAATCATTCGTGCGAGCTATAGCTCGAGGATGCAGGTTCTCAATGTTATCATCTACCAGGAAATCACTCACATATCATCCTGGGTACCAACGGTAGGAATCTCACACTGCCTTGGCAAAAAACATATCGCAACGTACGGGAAGCGGTCATAGTTCCTGCCCAGAAATGAGACGAAACATACCCACCACGTCTCACCCCTAATAAAAATCACACAATAATAATAATGGACGCTATGACTCGGGGACTATACGCGCCCTGCTCCTCAAGCCAAGGGGACTCACCCATATCGCGCAACTTCCCATGATAGCATAGAGGGGGTATGCTTCATATATATATATATATATCATTCATACAAGATATACATACATCATCACATCATATAAAGGTATACCATCACACAAGGTATATATATCATACTATTTACATACTGTTATTACGCTATTAGGCGTAAATGAAATAATATAATTATTTAGTATATTTTACTCTCGATATACTATTCATCAATAGCTCACATAACTTCCCCACTTAGTATATACTATACTATTTCAAACTTGAAGTTCACACCTCACTTCTATTTATATGAATCTTTTCTCAATTCTATTTACGTTGAGGATATTCTCTATATCTTAATGTACCTCGATCAGTATTTATCATTCTCAATCCATTATATGGTTCAATCAATCGTATGAACCTTTAAAGTTGTCCCCTTTGGGATTTAATTCTAAAATCCATTATCATTAAGCGCATTCTAACTCTCCCTTATAAACCCATAAATATCACCGAGTATAAATCTTAATGATAGTGGGCTTCCCCACTATTCGCTACAGTACTCTCCAATCGATATTCTCTTGAATTAAGTCCAGATGACTCCAATAATTTTTCATAAAGGAAAATCCCTAAAAGTCTCCGAAACACACTTCTCATAACACCTATAGAGATTCCCAATCGATAAACCTAAACGAAACGGAGCGAAACTCACTCTAGAAAAATCTCGCAAAACAGCCTCATTTTCGAATCGATTCGGCCCCTCCGAATCGATTTGGTCCCAATCAACAAATCGATTCGGCCCCAGTGAATCGATTCGGTCCAAAGGACCTATAAGTCTGCTACATACTAAATCAATTCGCAAGGGCCGAATCTATTCGGTCCTAAAGACCTGTAGAATCTGCAACAGGTCGAATCGATTCGGAAGGGGCGAATCGATTCGGTTTGTTCAGCAAACTACGAAATGGGTTATATTTCTTCAAACCCAAAATTCCCCAAAACCATTTTATCATCTTTTAACCCTTTTTCCTCAACCCAAACATATATATATATATATATCATCAAAATGCATTGTATAACTCATCCCAACTATTTTATAACCTCCAATCCATATATACACATCAAATCTAAGATTTTACCCAAAATCTAGGTTTTAAAATTTTATCCCAAATTCACAATTTTTATCCACAAATCATGAAATAAATGATACACAACAATTATTTAGCAAGTTTAATCACTTGCCTCAAATTCGTAGAGCCTGAATCTTCCTCGAGATCGCGTAATGGTCGAAAATCCCACTTTTCTCCTCTTTCTCTTCATCTTTTCTTCTTCCCTTTCTTTCTTTCTCTCTTTCTTTCTCTTTCTCTCTAAGGATATTTCTATCTCCCGTAGGCTTTTTAAGCCTTATCTCCAAAATACACAACTTTAAATGATAATACACACTTTAAATGACTCGGTCACTTTAATTCGAGCAAAAAGAACTTAAAATATTTCTAAACCCAAATAAGCCCTAAGTATAGTCATTTCAACTATCTCGACCCTTCCGGAAATAACCACACCCTCAGAATCATCATTCGAATCACTTTCTAACATCTTGGAATTTTGACCTCAATGCCAATTTAATTATTTTCCAATTAAATAATATTTATTTCTCCCAAAAATAAATAAATTATTGTCCCAAAAATCTCGGGGTATTACAGACTTCCCCAATTACAAGAATTTTGTCCTTAAAATTAAGCTAAGCCTAATACTCCAAAGCTCCTCTAGTCTCTACTACACTTATCCTCACTAACACTATACCCAATCCTCCCACTTCTCACGATGAATTATCTTTAAAATTTTATAAAACTAAGTTTAACAACTAGGGCGCCCATACACCCTTTATTTGAGCTCTACTCACATAAACATAATTAGGCTTCACTTGCCTCAAATAGTACAATAATTTGAAATATATTAAATTATACTAACATACTAATTTTGAAAGGTCCAAAGATTTAACTCCTCTCAATTCCTGACATTCTCTACTTACATGCGGGGGAGGTCTCGCAAGCGAAATCCAAACAAGGAACCCTCCCAATACACTAATGTGTAGCGACGCCGGGGATTGGGAGTTTATTAGATCGGTACTAGAGTTTAAAATATTTTTGTGTAAATCATTTTTGATATGGCCCAAAGGCCTATAAAAGTTTATTTTGAAAATAGTTTATTTTAAAAGAGGTTTATGTCTTTCGACATTTAATTAAAATACCTTATGCTCCAGGCACAAGGTTTTAACAATTCTCATACTCATAATAATATATAGTTCTCAAAATTAACATAATTATGAGCTAGAATCTCTCGCTCAAAAATAATCCACTAAATTCTGACTCACTTCAGTAATAATCTCTCACATCATATTAATATATTGCCATTTACTCGGCTCTTCCATAAATGGAATATAACAATTATATAAGTCTAGCAAGACTATAAAGCAAATAACTTTACCATTACTACTCAACACATTACAACAATTCTTACATTCACAACAAAGCTATAGCTCTCTATGATCACATTATAAAACAATCTATTCTCTCAAAAGATAATAACATAAGAGACTTACTTGCTTAACATTCTCTTTCGGGTCATTCCATACATAATAGGGTTATAGCACTACCCTCTCATAACTATCTCCAATACGATATTCCCAGAGCTTCATATATCATAATCCTATTCACACAGGATTACATCATACCTCTTTAGTTCGATTTCATCTCCTCATCATTGGGTTCCCACCCAAAGTCCCCTGGCCTAAAATGACCTCGAATCTGCTGTAAGGGTTGCACCTCCAAAACTTCCTCAAAACGTGGTCCTTTACCTCTTTTAGGATAATATCTCTTTTTATGGCCTAATTCTTTACAAAAGAAACATCTACCTGTAAATCCTCTCTACCCACCTTGAGGAACATAACGCTGTTGCGACCCTCTATAATTTTTCTTATATTCTCTTGCATTACAGGATTTATCATCACCAAACCTACTTGATGAACCCGAATTTCTAAAGTTCTTACCCCCTTGCGAACGAAGGCGATATTCATGACACTGTAATAGTGCCGCATTCACTACCTCGACGAAAGTCACTAACGATGGGTTCCCTAACAAATGCTGTCGAATTCTCCAATCTAAACCTCGTATGAACTTAGATATACATTTATCTTCCGTATTTACCTCATCAGGTACTAAATTCTCCAATCAAGTAAATTCCCCTTCATATTCGGCCACCATTCGATTACCTTGAAACACATCCATCAGTTTCCTCCTCATCTCCTTCTGAATCGCGGAAGGAAAATACCTTCGGTCAAAGAGTTCCCAAATTTTTTTTATAGGCAATGTATCTCTCTTTTCAGATGTGGTGACAGAATCCCACCATTGGAGAGCTTCTCCCGTTAACTTAAAAGTGGCTAGAAATTCCTTCTGCACCTCACTACACTCAACCATACGGAGGTGCCTTTGCATACTATTCTTCCATCGACTTGTAACCATCGCATCAACTCCCCCTGAAAACTATGGAGGATGATCTTGACAAAAATCTTCCAGCGTTCTTTCCCACAAAGACAGTCATGAGTGGGTTTGGGCTACTTGAACTGCAGGTTGAGGCGCCATCACAGAAATGGCAGTAGTTACTGCTTATGGCACAATACTGACAACTTCATCTGTAGTCATAGTCCATTGAGGAAATTGGGGTTCCACACTCTCAGCCCCTTTATTTTCCCTGCCTGAACGACTTCTCTTCGGTGGCATCTGAAACAAGAACAATTGTATCAGAACGCCTTTCAATTATTTTCTTATCACATAAGAAAATATGAAAGTATGAACATAACAGTCCTAATAATAGGGCTCTACATCAAGAGCGCTTACGAAAGATCGCAGTAAACTCACACAGACCCTAAAGACACTAAAACCTGATGCTCTGATACCACCGGTGACACCCCGCTTAAAATAATAATGGGTGGCCAGCCCTATACTAAAATAATCAGGAATCTCAAGTGGATCATTCTCAACATCTACTGATAATTCTAAAAAAATAAACACGGCTAACTACCATTACCATAAAAAAGGGGTATCAAAAATTTTAAAACATTTTATTTATCTCTTAAAACAAAACCATGCAACAACATAACTCTAAATATGATCAGAGACACACATATGCTCAATTAATATAAAAGAGACTAAGAAAGGAGTACAATAAATCTCCAAAATGAAAGACCTGAATATGCTGTCGGGTCACAGGCAATACAATATACTGAGAAGTAAAATATAAAAGTTCTACACTACAACACTTGGGTATAAAACCGATATACAAACCGAATCTTAATCTAGATACACAAAGATAGGTATCGACTATATCAAAATGCCGCAACAGTCCGCTACTGCCACAACTCCACGAATAAACTGGATGGATATCATCAATAGCATTCTTGCGGAGGAACACCTAAAATAATACAATACATATACAAGGCAAAGGAAAATATAAATGGGTCAGAGCCCGAGGTGTGAAAAACATTTTATAGAAAGTGCATTAAAATGCATAATAATTATAAATGCATTATGACATGATTAAAGTGGAGTCACACTCTCCATAAAATTCAACTCACCTCTCAACTAAAGCGCGCAACTAAACGTATGCACATGATCTCCAAATAAGTGCCCAAATATATCTAGGGGCCAAGTAATCTAACTTAATCCCAAATTATACTCTTCTAAAATCCATCTAAATCATATCCTAAACTTCTACTATTGCCACTCTTAATTATTCGTCCACTAATCGACACATATAAAATATACATAAACATTCTCTTTTACTAGAATTTCTCATTTTCTTGTTATTTTATATATATATATATATATATATATATATATGAGTTAATAGCATCTAAGTGCTAAGGACTAAACTTCTTCCATTCTCAATACTGTATTGCGTTTCGTGCGTGGGACGTCTCGCAAGTAAAATTCAAACAAGGAACCCCCCGATACACTACTACTCCTGGGCATGATTGATTATTAAGATTCATTATGATCTCAATGCATGACGTATATAACCCAAATTTCTTTTATACAATAACTTATTAATTAATTATTCTCAATTCTCTACAGTGCACGGCATTTCGTGCGTGGGACGTCTCGCAAGCGAAATCCAAACAAGGAACCCCGCCGATACACTACTCCTCGACACTGTCAATTGTCGAGATATACTAATATATAAATATGATCACTAAGGACTAACTTCTCCTCACTCCCAACATTGCACTGCGTTTCGTGCGTGGGACGTCTCGCAAGCGAAATCCAAACAAGGAACACCCCCGATACACTACTCCTTGGCAATGTTGGTCGTTGAGGTCCATTATGCCCTCGATACCCAAATTACTATATATATATATACTCATATAATTAACTACTCTTCATTTTCTCATAATTGATTCATCACAATTTAAGTCCGGTTAAAATCTCTCGGAATGAGATTCAATCAATCGTCTTATATCTCTTTACTCTAGAGACAAATATGATATGATATAATATAATCATATACATTTAATATACTATTCACACAAGTATATTCTCACAAGGTATATATATATCATACTATTTACATACTCTTATTACGCTCTTAGGCATAAATGAAATAATATCATTATTTAGTATATTTTACTCTCGATATACTATTCATCAAAAGCTCACCTAACTTCCCCACTTAGTAAACACTATACTATTTCTCACTTGAAGTTCACACCTCACTTTTATTTATATGAATAGTCTCTCAATTCTATTTAAGTTGAGGATATTCTCTATATCCTAATGCACCTCGATCAACTTTATCATTCTCAATCCATAATTTGGTTCAATCAATCGTATGAACCTTTAAAGTTTTCCCCTTTGGGACTTAATTCTAAAATCCATTATCATTAAGCGCATTCTAAATATCCCTTATAAACCCATAAATATCTCCAAGTATAAATCTTAATGATAGTGGGCTTCCCCACTAGTCGCTACAATACTCTCCAATCGATATTCTCTCGAATTAAGTCTAGATGTCTCCAATAATTCCTCATAAAGGAAACTCCCTAAAAGTCTCCAAAACACACTTCTCATAACACCTATAGAGATTCCCAATCGATAAACCTACACGAAATGGAGCGAAACTCACTCTAGAAAAATCTCGCAAAACAGTCTCATTTCTGAATCGATTCGGCATCTCTGAATCGATTCAGTCCCAATCAGCGAATCGATTCCGCCCCAGCGAATCGATTCGGTCCAAAGGACCCATAAGTCTGCTACATATCGAATCGAGGCACAAGGGGCGAATCGATTCGTCCCTAAAGATCTGTAGGTTCTACAACAGGCCAAATCGATTCGGAAGGGGTGAATCAATTCGATTTGTTCAGCAAGCTACGAAATGGGTTATATTTCTTCAAAACCCAAAATTGACCAAAACCATTTTATCATCTTCTAACCCTTTTTCCTCAACCCAAACATATATATATCACAAAAATGCATTGTTTAACTCATCCCAACTATTTTATAACCTCCAATCCATATATACACATCAAATCGAAGATTTTACCCAAAATCTAGGTTTTAATATTTTATCCCAAATTCACAATTTTTATCCCCAAATAATGAAAAAAATGATACACAACAGTTATTTAGCAAGTTTAATCACTTGCCTCAAATTCGTAGAGTCTGAATCTTCCTCGAGATTGCGTATTAGCCGGAAATACCACTTTTCTCCTCTTTCTCTTCTTCTTTTCTTCTTCCATTTCTTTCTCTCTCTCTTTCTCTTTCTCTCTAAGGATATTTCTATCTCCCGTAGGCTTTTTAAGCCTTTTCTCCAAAATACACAACTTTAAATGATTATACACACTTTAAATAACTCAGTCACTTTAATTCGAGCCAAACGAACTTAAAATATTTCTGAACCCAAATAAGCCTCAAGTACAGTCATTTCGACTATCTCGGCCCTTTCGAAAACAACACCCTCAGAATCATCATTCGAATAACTTTCTAACATCTTCAAATTTTGACCTCAATGCTAATTTAATTATTCTCCAAGTAAAATAATATTATTTCTCCCAAAAATAAATAAATTGTTGTCCCAAAAATCTCGGGGTATTACAGTTGACTCCCGGAAGGATGGTCTTAGAATTGTTATACTTTGATTGTAACTATTCTCATTAATGTAGTATTTCATAAATGGCTAATGCATTTATAAATCGAATGTACGAACTGATTTTACCAAAGATGAATGAACTTGAGAAATTGTAGTTTACGAAACTGAGATTAATGTTGATTAGAATGGAATTTAGTTAATTCTCTTACATTGATGAATAGTTAACATTATAATGATATTGCGCTAGGATGTGCACTTAGATGAGAGGTGAGGATAATTCTTATTTGTGAGAGCAGACTGGAACTGCTTATGAGGTTTAGAATTCATGACTATTATGCATTTTATTCACATGTTTATCATATCAAATCGGGCCCTCACCCGTCTATATTTATCTGTCTTTTGTGGTTCTCTTTTACGTCCAGGTGCTCCACCGCAAGGACGCCCGTGTTGATCCTTCCTTCCTAGTGTCCAGGGGCAATAGCATTTTTGGGGATGTTATAGGACTTTTATGATAGACGCATCACTCTTTTGTATAATCTAGTTATGATCAGTCGGGACATTCGGGCGTGTTTCCTAAGTTTTGTAATTGTACATATTATTTGTATTTAACTATAATACTCGGTGTAACCTATTTTGTACTAGGTTGTTAACCGACAACTTATTCGGTTATTGTGTTATGAATGATTGTTAAAAATGTTATTTGTCTTTATTTATATCCACCTCCTTTTCAAATTGGATTGTCTAAATGGTTTTATTTAAACTTACAAATTAAATTGACATCCATTTTTTGAAATAATTGGTGGTTATCTCATACTACTATTTTCACGACAGTGATGCTAAGAATGGACCATATATGATTCCTGTATTTATTAGAGTATCGGTTTGGCCACCTTTTATTTTAATAAGCGAGGTGTTACAGACGGTATCAGAGCATCAGGTTCTAGAGTCCTTAGGATCTATGCGAACTTATCACGATCTACCGTAGCTTTATTTGATATAGAGCCCTATTATTAGGACTATTTTGTTTGTGTATGCTTGAGATCTTCTGCAAAGATAAGTTATTTTATATTGTATTCTGATCTATCCATTCTTTGTCTCAGATGTCGCCAAGAAGATGTCGTTCAGCAAAGAGAAATCGAGTTGTAGAAGATAATGTAGAACCCCCACCACCGCAAGGAACGATTAATGTCGCAGGGTGGCTAATATTATTGCACAGGCAGTCAACGCTGCAATGTCTGCTCTCTCTCAACAGCTTCCCCAGGCCCAACAATTGGTAGTATCGGAGGTGCAAGCCCATGTGGGACCTTCCCCATGGGAAAGAGTTAGAAAATATTTCTTAAAAGGTCACCCTTCAGAATTTCAGGGTGGTGCAGATGTGATAGTAGCAAACCAGTGGAAGAAATATATGCAACGTCATCTCTGAATGGTAGATTGTAGCGGGGAACGAAAACAAATTCTTGCCACTTTCAAACTGGTAGGGGCAGCTTTACATTGGTGGGAATCGATGACCACTCCGGAGAAGAGGGATACCATGTCTATATCGGACTTCTAGGTTTTGTTTGATCGAAAGTATTTTCCTCCAGCAGTCTAGAAGGAGATGAGGAGGAAAATACATGATGTGGTTCAAGGGGAACGGACAGTTGCGGAATATGAAGAGGAATTTACTCGTCTAGCGAGCTTTGTGCTGGATGAAGTAATTTCGGAGGAAAGGAGGATATCGAAATTTATCGGGGGTTTATATTGGAGAATCAGGCAGCATTTATTGGGAAATCCAACTTTGCAAACGTTTGGTGACGTGATGAATGCAACCTTGCTTCATTGCCAAGATCACATTCTATATGTGAAAGGGAGTAAGAAATTTTTGGATTCAGGTCAAGCTAGTAAGCAAGGAGGTAATGGTGCTAGTGGAGCACACCCCTCACCACAACAGTCGGGAAGTAAACAGAAAGAGAAGAACAACCAGCAGGGGGATTTGTCCAAGAAATAACATTTTGGGGGTTTTAATTTTGGCAGAGGTGGTTTTATGCACGGTCAGGGTGCCCAGCAGCAGCAACAGGTGGGCCAGAAAGGACAAGCAAGCCGAGGTAATAATGGGGGTCGAGGCCATCAGGGCCAAGGTTGGGGCAGTTTCGAAATAATAATCGGGGTTGATATTCGAAGAATATGGAGGGCCGCTGCTTTTAATATGGAGAACAGGGCCACTATAAGAAAGCTTGTTCACAGTTGATCGGGGGACAGTTGCCTAGGGGTCCTCATCATCAGCAGGTGCATTTATAGCCTCAAGCGCCTATCCTAGCCGTCCCTCTACAACAGGGATAACTACAGTATGGGCATGTGTATCATATTTATGATGCTTTGCTTCCTCCAACCCCGCCAGCTATTGAGGGTAAGTTTCCCATTCACGGGTATGTGGGTCGTGTGTTATTTGATACGGGGCAACGCATTCGTTTATTGATAGACATTTTGCTCATTCGACGGGGTTAATTAAATCTACGAAGAGTACCTTTACTAGTGTCGAATCTTCCATGGGTGATGGTTCACTTATATTCTTTATATGTAAAATGGTAGGAATAGACCTTGGTAATTTGCATTTTGAGGCTGATTTACTTGTCCTTGATATAGTCGGGTATGATGTCATTTTGGGTATGGACTGGTTAGTTAAATACTGTGCTATAGTAAATTGCTATGGGAGGAGTATAGTCTTTTCCATTTCGGGGCAAGAAATGTTTCTAGTGGCTATTCCTCTTTCGGAGGGAGGTTCAAGCACTTACTTATATTGTATTACGGAGGAGACTTCACATGATATAGTCATTTCCTGAGATTCGATTCCCGTTGTTAGAGAATTTTAGGATGTTTTTTGGGAGATTTTGGGTTTACCCCCAAGTCGTGAGATCGAGTTTTTAATTTATTTAGCACCAGGAACTCAACCTATTACTAGATCTCCATACCGTATGGCTCCTATAGAAATGTGGGAGTTGAGGGATAGAATTTAGCAATTGTTAGAGCAAGGGTTTATTCGGCGTAGCACGTCGCCATGGGGTGCTACTGTGTTATTTGTGAAGAAGAAAGATGGTTCCCTTCGGTTATGTATTGATTAGCGGGAATTGAATAAGGTTACCATCAGGAATAAATACCCGTTACCTCGGATCAATGATTTATTTGATCAACTAAGGGGAGCGTCATACTTCTCTAAGATAGATTTGAGGACTGGGTATCACCAGCTGCAAATTAGAGAGCAGGACGTGTCGAAGACTGACTTCTTAACTAGATATGGGTCCTATGAGTTTTTGGTCATGCCTTTTGGGCTAACCAATACTCCTATTGTATTTATGAACCTTATGAACAGAGTATTTTGAGACTTCCTAGACTAGTTTATCATAGTGTTTATTGACGACATCCTAGTCTATTCTCGAACCGAAGCCAATCATGCTAAACATTTATGATTGGTCCTACAAATGCTATGGGATCATCAATTGTATGTTAAATTCGAGAAGTGTGGTTTCTGGTTACAGAAGGTGCAGTTTTTGGGTCACATTGTTACAGCTGAGGGCATTTCGGTGGACCCGAGTAAAGTTATCGCGGTAAGAGAATGGGGTCAGCCCATGACGCCCACTAAGAATCGTAGTTTCTTGGGTCTGATGGGTTATTATTGCCGTTTCATCAAGGGTTTTTCCAAGATTGTTTTCCCTTTGATAAATCTGACCTGGAAGGGAGTGAAATTTGTATGGGATGATTCCTGTCAGCTAGCTTTCGACGAATTAAAGGACAAGTTGACTTCTGCTCTAGTACTCGCGTTGTTAAGACCAGGGGTGGACTACTTAGTCTTTACTGACGCATCTGTGCAAAGATTGGGAGATGTGTTACAATAAGAACATTGGGCTATTGCTTATGCTTCTTGCAAGCTAAAGCCCCATGAGAAGAATTACCTCGTGCATAATCTGGAGCTTGCTGCGGTAGTGTTCGCCTTGAAAATATGGAGACATTACCTCCTGGGGGATAAGTTTAGTCTTTTCACGGACCACAAATCGTTGCAATATTTATTCTCGCAGAAGGACCTGAATAAGCGACAACGTCAATGATTGGAGTTTGTGAAGGACTACCAGTTTGATATTCATTATCACCCGGGCAAAGCTAACGTGGTAGCGGATGCACTGAGTCGAAAACCCGCGAGGGAGCTAGTGAAGGTATGGAAGGATAAATGGAAAGAACTTATCTAGGAGGATGCTGTAGCAAGGGCTTGTATGTCAGTGTCGACCATTACGCCTGCAATTGTGACGAGAGTCATGGATGCTCAAGGAAGGGACAAAGATTGTCAAAACTGGATACGCCAGTTGTTAACCGAGGGAGCTGAGTCTTACTCTATAAGTGCAGAGGGTGAGTTACATTTCCACGGGAGACTTATAGTATCGGATGAGGGAGATTTGAGACGTGCCGTCATGACTGAATCTCATGAGTCCAAATTTGCAGTAGATCCCGGTGGAGACAAAATGTACCAAGACATGTGCTATCAATATTGATGGGCAGGTATGAAAAGGGACATCTCTAAAATTTATTCCCAATATACTACTTGTCAATTGGTGAAAATCGACCACCAGTGACCAACAGGATTGTTACAACCGTTAGAAATATCGGTATGGAAATGGTAGAGTATCTCGATGGATTTTATCACAGGACTGTCGACATTGCAAAGCATCCACGATTATATTTGGGTTATTATCGATCGTCTGACCAAGTCGGGACATTTCTGATCGGTACGTATGGATTACAATAAAGCTCGTTATGCCCAACTCTTTATCGCAGAGATTGTGAGACTCCATGGGGTGCCCATCAATATAGTCTCCTACCGAGACAAGATTTTTGTGTCCCATTTTTAGCGAAGTTTCCAAGAAGAAATGGGGACCGAGTTAAAATTGAGTACCTCCTACCACCCGCAAACAGATGGACAGACGAAACGAGTCAACCAGATATTGGAGGACATACTTAGAATGTGTGTGCTTGATTTTAAAGGAGCATGGGAGAAATAACTCCCCTTGGTCGAATTTGCTAATAATAATTCGTACAAATTCACAATAGGTATGGCACCTTATGAAGCATTACATGGTCGGCTGTGTAGATCACCTACTTGTTAGTTAGAAGTAGGAGATAATAAACTTGTTTGACCTGAAATGATCCAAGATATCTCTTCAAAGATTGATCTTATTCGAAACTGCATCCGAATTGCTCAAGATCGTCAGAAAAGCTATGCCGATGCGAATAGAAGGCATGTGGAATTGGAGGTGGGAGACCAAGTTTTGGTACGGGTGTCACCGGTGAAAGGTGTAACGCGATTCGGGAAGAAAAGCAAGCTTGCACCGCGCTACGTAGGCCCTTTTCCTGTTATTGTAGAGGTAGGCTCCGCAGAATATCAACTCGCCTTGCCGGAATGCCTACAACAGATTCACGACATGTTTCATGTTTCATCCTTGAAAAAGTACAAAAGGTGTTATGGAGCTCACTGGCACATTCCTTTGGATGATATTGAATTGGTCCCCGATATTTCATACGAGGAACAACCAGTAGCAATATTAGATCACGAAGAGCATAGGCTAAGGTCGAAGGGGGTTCCATTGGTTCGTGTCCAATGGGGACATCACAATGCCGACGAATCAACATGGCAGCGTGAGGACAATATTCTAGAGAAGTATCCACACTTATTTTTACAAGGTATGCCTGAATTTTGAGGTCAAAATTCCCTTATAAGGGGGGGAGAGTGTAATACCCCTTATTTATGAGTAATTATTTTTATATTAATTTACCGTGTGGGTTAATTATATAAAATAAAGTAATTTGGAGTAAATATTACTTTAAGTGATTTAAGAGATAATATTTACTGAGTTTTGCATATTTACAGTGAATGTAAATAATATCATATTATGTTTTGTTGCGTCGTTGTGCTTTAAGTGACAGGTATGGATTATATTCAAATGGAATCATTATTGATAAATTAAAATGACGTTGAATCATGAAATAATTCATGTTATCCCGGATGCCAATTTAGAGGGTGCGGTTATTTCGAAAATAGTCGAAATAGTCAAAATAGGTACCATGTTGTATTTTTGGGCTCCGGGTACTTTTGACCGGTTATGACTTAATTCGGTTGTTATGAGTCTTTTTAATTATGTAGTAGCATTTAAAGTTGGACTTAGTGTATTTGGGCATTTAAGTATTCCAATAACATTTATTTCTCATTTGTGTGTTCTAAACTTAGAGAGAGTTAGAGAGAAGAGAGAGCTTGGGAGAAAGAGGAGAGAAAGAGAGAAACTTGAAGATTTAAGCTTGGAATTTGTTGCTACCGGAACATAATATGAGATCACAACCCTAAGGCAAGTTTCTAACTTGCAAATGTATGATTTAGTGTGGATAATTTGCATTTTAGTTGTGTACTTGAGAATGACCATTAATGGGTTTTTATATTTTTTGGTGTCTAAACCCTAAAACATTGATTTAGATATGAATTTGTGTTGGTTACATTAGTTAATGGTTGTGTAGGATTGATTTGGTGGTATTATTGATTGTTGATGTTGGATTGATGGAAGAGAAAGGTGATTTCGAGAGATTAGGGTTCATATAACCCGTAGCCCCCAACTTGGCAATTTTTCCAGGGTGAATCGATTCACCCTCCCTAGCGAATCGATTCGCTAAAGAGGATAGCTACAGGTCCGGGGAGCCGAATCGATTCGGGTTAAGGCCGAATCGATTCAGCATTAGACAGAAAGTTGGTGATCCTAGCCGAATCGATTCTCTTTTAGGGAGAATCCATTCGGAATTCCTACTGTTTTAGGATATTTTTTCTAACTTAGTTTTTAGCCATTTTCTTTTAGGTTTAAGGCCTAGGAACCTTCTTTTATGAAGTAATAAAGTGTACTAGGGTCTTATATTAGGGGGATTAATACCCTAGATTAGTAAAGAGATACGTGGGATTATTTCGGGCTTATTTAAATAGCAGTGAGTACCTTTTTCCTATAGTAAGCAGGCTTAGGATTTAGTGAGACCTAATTGGTAGTGTTTTGGGACTTTTAGAGACAAATGTGAGGGAAATCACACTTGGTAGCCTTTAGTGTGGTTGTGAGCTCTTGGTGACTATTATGGGGATAATTATATGTTGTGGTTTATACCGTTAAACACATATGGTTTCGGGATTAAAAAATGCACTTGTTTAATTGGCGTATCTTGCGAAATTTGACTTGCATATACATACCTCTCTAAATGCTATCGCAAGGGAAGTTACACGCATGAGGTGATGTCCCCTGGCTAATGAATGTTGGGAGAATATAGTCCTCGGCCATAGGACCGGTGGTTATATTGTGTTATTGTTTTATTCGAAGTGAGGTGATTTCGAGTATGGTTATGACTCACTGTGGAAGGTAGATGGACAATTCCCACGCGATGAGATTTAGGGTGCCCAGGTGATCTTTATTATAGTCCCTAAAAAATGATAGCTATTTAGGGGCGCATCCAGTGGGGTGACTCCCAAGAGGATGTTCTTAGAATCGTTATATTGTGATTGTAACTGTTCTCATTAATGTAGTATTTCATAAATGGCTAACGCATTTATAAATCGAATGTACGGACTGAGTTTACCAAAGATGAATGAACTTGAGAAGTTGTAGTTTATGAAACTGGGATTAATGTTTATTAGAATGGAATTTGTTAATTATGTTATATTGATGAATAGTTAACATTATAATGATATTGCGCTAGGATGTGTACTTAGATGTGAGGTGAGGATAATTCTTGTTTGTGAGAGCGGACTGGAACTACTTATGAGGTTTAGCATTCATGACTATTATGCATTTTATTCACATATTTATCATATCAAACCGGGCCCTGACCCGTCTATATTTCTCTATCTTTTATGGTTATCTTTTATGCCCAGGTGCTCCACCGCAAGGATGCCCGTGTTGATCCTTCCTTCCTAGTGTCCTAGGGCTATAGCATTTTTGCAGATGTTATAGGACTTTTGTGATAGACGCATCACTCTTTTGTATAATATAGTTATGATCAGTCGGGACATTCGGGCGTGTTGCCAAAGTTTTGTAATTGTACATATTGTTTGTATTTAACTATAATACTCGGTGTAACCTGTTTTGTACTAGGCTGTTAATCGATAGCTTATTCGGTTATTGTGTTGTGAATGATTGTTAAAAATGTTATATGTCTTTATTTATATCCACCTCCTTTTCAAATTGGATTGTCTAAATGATTTTATTTAAACTTACAAATTAAATTGACATCCGTTTTCTGAAATAATTGGTGGTTATCTCATACTACTATTTTCACGATAGTGATGCTAAGAATGGACCGTCTATGATTCCTGTATTTATTGGAATATAGGGTTGGCCACCTCTTATTTTAATAAGCTGGGTTTTACAGTTTACGTAAGTTTAGATTGGACAGTGTTTAGCTATCTAATGACATCACCTAAAGTAAATGTGACGTGTGGTATATGGATGTTTGGTTCGAAACTCAATATACGATGGAACTCAAAGTTATTTTACCCAAGATTCCTCAATGAAAGATCTCTCAGTGTTTTACCACGTGTATGTAAGATGGAAACGACAAGCCTTAATCCTACCTCACTTCTCAATCCTCTAAACTAAAATCTCTGAAGTTCCCACGGCGAGGTCAATCAATAGAGCGTGTAAGCTCTCCCAGTCCCTGCTATGCCTAGTCTCTCGCGAGTACCATTTGACCTCACACTCAATACTATAATCGTTACAATATTACAATCAATGTATTTAAAAGATTCAATTTGACTAAGTAAGAACGAAAGATAAAGAAGAGCTTTCTCTGCCAGTTTCCTCGCTGAGATGCCTCGATGTCTTCATGTTGCTTCCTTCTCTTGAGTCTCTTCTATTAATTGGGGAAGGTTTATCTAATTCAGAGATTACCTTCAAACCCACTATAGTGGGCGATGCGTACTATTCACACATGGGCACGATTAATGGGATGATGATTTATTTTTAGTATAGTGACTCAGATGATCTTTTTTAGTGTACCGGTGATTTGGGATGGGTCAAAATAGTTCAGAATCGGTGCTCGGGGGGTTATAAACGAGTTTTGAGGGATTTTTAGATGTAGTAGGGTGTGATTAAATAATATTTAAGGATTAGGGAGGTTGATGACGACCTTCCTTTTGGCCTCTACACAATGATGATTAAGGAATAGATGCAGAGAAGAAAAAAAAGAGAACTTGGAGAAGAGAGGAACAACATCTCCAAATTCAATCATCAAGAAGAGACTTCTGATTCAAATTCAAAAGACAAGTGTTTACTTGCTTAAGATTATAATTTATATGATTAATTTTATTTTTAATTAATTAGGAACAAATATTAGGTTTAAAAGATGTAAACTTTGAGAGACAATTGAAGAGAATTAAATTATGTTTAACCTCTAATTTTATTTGGTAATGATTGATGATGAATAGATTAGAAATACGTAATATTAATCTAGGTTGATGATTATGAACATAGTAATATTGATAGGTTGTTAAAAATCAATAAATTTCAAGGTTTGATTGATTCTGAGTTGTTTAAATTGATTAATGATTAGTAATCCTAGGGTTTTGATAGTGGATTCGGGTTGACTTCGGTACTAGAATGCTTCTAGGTTGATTACATGTTAATGTGAGAAAGAAGACGATTAGCAGCCTAGTAAACCAATCTGGTTCTCTGAGGGTGCAAATCGGTTCGATCTTCCACGCAAATTTCTTCGGTTTGCTGGCCCATTCATTTTTTTGTTGCGCGTTGTTTTGACTCTTTCATGCTTGGGAAATGAAAGTATGGGCTTCCAGGGTAGATCAGGACTAGGAAATATTTATAGGGTTTGGTGCGTTAGGCCAACAGTTAGATAGCTTAGAGTGAGACGAACTGGGAATTTAAGTGAGTGAACACTTATATGTAGAATCGAGAGGTCGGTTTGAACTTCGGGTTTAGTAAACTAGTACGTTGTGAGATTTTTTTTACATAGTCAGTACTTTATATATATATATATATATATATATATATGTGTGTGTGTGTGTGTGTGTGTGTGTGTGTGTGTGTGCGCGTGTGGATTACTTATATATATAAGTGTGATTATTTGTGTATTTTTTTTAACATACCTACTCAGTAGTGTTATCTTTAGGAGGTTTCATGTAGCGGGAAGTCCAATTTGGCATTGACTAATAGGCGTTGGATTGATTTTCGAGGTCATAGTACTGTTACATGGCCACTATCCATATGAGAGGATAAGTATTGGTTTGGAGACCGATTGGGTGCGATGTGGTATGGTTGCGACCCCCGGATGTATATTTATGACTTCCTTCATTTGTTTGTGTTTACATTTGGGTTTGGTTGTGAGATTCTAAACCGATGGCCCAGTTGTGGTACGTGGGTATACCTCGAGTCTGATAGCACATAAGGGAAACATTCGTGAGGTCCTGGCTCTGGGGATGCGATTATTCATCTATATAGTGAGTTATATATATATATATATATATATATATATATGTGTGTGTGTGTGTGTGTGTGTGTGTGTGTATGTTCTGTGTATATCTACTTGGCAAGAGTTTAGTTATGTTATTATATTTTCTGTACATTTATTTATAGCACGTGTGTAGCTCTGTTGTTATATGAAAGTATACCTTGTGAGGGTAGCATATTATTTGCTAATGGGGACTATTAGCGAGATGGAATTTGATAGTGGTTATTGTCCTTGTTAAACTAGGTAGTATAATTTGGATAACAATATGAATATGTTAGGTGCGTACTGTAGATACGAGGTGAGGTTAAATCTCATGTGAGTGCGAACAATAAATTAATTGTGAAGGTAATATACTGCATGCTTTTATTTAAAGAATTTAAATATTTGCAAAATATTTTTAAAAGTTTTCAAACTTTGACCCACTAGTAAATTTATTTGTTTTCAAAACCCTAGGAGTGCAGCAATAGCAGAGACAACATGGCTAGTTCTTTCATGCCGTTGCGAGTAGTAGCTGTGAATGATGTTGGATTTTATTATAGTCGCTTCAGTCGTTCCTATTTAGATAGGATTCCATTTCATTCCAGTATTTCATTTTGGCTGTGTTGCCCATAGTTGGATATGATTATTTTATGTCATAGGTATTCTTTATTTATTAGTTTTCATTTATGTTGGATGATTAATTGTAGTGACCGATGTCTTTTTGTCTCACGTTATTTAGTTATGCATATTGATTATTCTATCATTTTATTGATGATGAGAATAAAATCATACTGGATTCCTATTTTATTTTAACAAAGAATTTATCACCCAATTTTGAAATAGGCGAGTTGTCATAATTGGTATCAGAGCATCATATTCTAGTATTCGTAGGATTTGTGCAAACTTACTACGTTGTCTGCATTGCGTTTCTTTGATATAGAGACCTATGTTTAAGAATGTTGTTTCATATTACGCATTTACATTCTTGTGCTATTATTTATATTTAAGTGAAATCTCATACAATTTTGAATTTATTTCAGATGTCAAACACTAAGAGAGGTAGACCAGCTCGTAAAGTATGGAGGGTCATAGAAGGAGAGGCTTAGTCCGAGCCAAAGGTCGCTTAGGGGGCTGTGACCGTAGAAGAGGTCGTAACTATAGTAGAATATGTATTTAATGCTTCTATGACCACCGTGGCCCAGAATTTTCCCCAGGCACAACCATAACCACCATTGGTAGCACCAGTATAGACTCATCCGATGTTATTTGTGTGGGAGCGAGTTAAGAAAGTCTTTCAAAGCTATCATCCACTAGAGTTTTAGGGTTGTTTGGATGTAGTAGCAGCGAGACAATGGAAGAATGACATCCATAGACATATTGGTATGGTTGAGTGAAACGATACACAAAAGTAGGTACTAGCTATGCCTAAGATAGTCGGGGCAACTCTTTAGTTATGGGAGTCAATGACCACATCAGAGGATAGAGATGTTATGATGATTCTGGATTTTTGCGGCTTTACAGACATAGATGAGGAGGAGATTTATGGATTTAACGCAGGAGGGTCGAACAGTGGCTGAGTAGGAAGAGGAGTTCACCTGTCTGGACTAAATGAGGTGAACATTGATAAGAAGAGGATTCTCAAGTTTATAGACAAACATACTTGGAGGATCCGCCAGCATCTGATCGGGAACTCATCATTGAGTACTTATACTGATGTCGTTAACGCTACATTGCTTCACTACTAGGACCATCACTTCCATCTGAGGGGAGGAAAAAAAGATAGGAGAGTCGTGCCATCAGGGCAAGACTGGAGGCAGCAGTGCCAGCGGGGCTCCGCAACAGTTGAATAGGTAGGAGGATCGAGGTTCCCAGTAGAGGACTCGAATAATAGGTTTAGGCCGGGTAATGGTTGTTATGGGAAGGGCCATACGGGCTAGCAACATGCTTATTAGGTCTAGCAGGGACATAAAAACCAGATTGGAGGCTAGTAGGGCGATGGCTATCATGGCCATCGATAAGGGCATCCTCGATAGGTCAAGATGTTGAACGACTTTATTTGGAGATATTTTGTATGTAGGGATCAAGACCAAATGCACCGTGCATACCCGAATAGGGATCAGGATCAGTAGCAGGACTCTCAGTAGAAGCAACAGTTACATTAACTTCTAGCCCCACTAGCAGTTCTAACATTGTCGCCTCTGCAGGGGCAGTTGCAGTTTTATCGAGTGTATAACATCCATGTGCTAGTTTTTCCACCAACGATTGGGGGTATGTTTCCTATCTATGGGCACATGGGGCGGGTACTATTTGACATGGGAGAATCACATTATTTTATTGTCACTAGATTTATGCGAGAGACGAGTTTAATGGATATAACGTCTGGTATTATTATAATCATAAATTCACCAATGGGTAGTGGGGCTCTCATCTGTTCCATATGTAGGGGAGTGGGTATGGACATTGGGAGGTTATGCTTAGTAATGGATCTTCTCATTTTAGAGATGTACGAGTATGATGTTATTCTGGGTATGGACTAGTTAGCGATGTATAAAGCTATAATGGACTATTATAGCATGACTATCATGTTTGCTATTCCAGGGCAGGATATGTTTCATGTGACGATGACTTATCCGGAGGAAGGTTTGAGCAAGCACATATATTATATCAAGGAGAAGACTTCAGAGGGTATATTCATCTCTCTAGATTCAATCCCCATGGTTAGGGACTTTGCTGATGTATTTAAGGAGTTGTCGGGTTTACCTTCGAGTCAAAAGATTCAGTTTATGATCGACTTAGTACCGGGGACTAGGGCGATGGTGCATGCAATGTATCTTATGGATCCTTTAGAGATGCAGGAGTTGGGACATCGAATTCAAAAGATTTTAGGTCAGAGTTTTATTCGCAAGAGTACATCACCTTGTGGTGCCCTAGTACTATTTATGAAAAAGAAAGATGGGTAGTTGAGATTGTGTATCGACTATCGGAATTTGAATATGGTCATAATTTGAAACAAGTATCTATTGTTGCATATCGATGACTTATTTGATCAGCTGAGAGGAGCAGCCTACTTCTCAAATATTTATTTGAGATTAGGGTACCATCAGTTTCATATTAGGGAGCAGTATGTCCCTAAGACCGCATTTTCAATGAGATAATGGTCTTATGAGTTCAAGGTTATGCCATTTGGACTAACCAATGCACTGATAATTTTTATGGATCTTATGTACCAAATGTTCAAGGATTTCTTGAATCTGTTTATCATTGTCTTCATAGATGACATCTCGATTTATTCTTGAACAGAGGGCGAGCACACAGAGAATTTATGTATTCTTTAGACTTGTGGGACCATCAGTTTTATGCCATGTTTGAAAAGTATGGATTCCGATTGTGGGAGGTGAAGTTCTTAACTCATGTCTGAGAGGGGGATTTATAATTGAGTAAGGTTTCAGTGGTGAGGTAGTGGGACCATTGCACAATATCAATGAAGATTCGTATTTTCGGGGGGTTAGCAGGTTCCTATCATCGATTTTACAAGAGGATTTTAAAGATTGTGGGTCCCTTGATGAATTTGACTTATAATGGAGTACCTTTTTATTTAGGATGATCACTATCACTTAACTTTATATGAGCTAAAGGAAAAGTTGACTTCAGCACCAGTGCTCGTATTTTCTAGGAGATGGGTGGAGTACTTTATTTTTACTGATGTTTTCTTACAGAGGCTTGGAAGAGTTCTACAGCGGGAGGAACAAGCTATAGATTATGCATCTTGTAAGATTAAGCCCCACGAGAAGAACTATCCCATGCATGATTTGGAGTTAGGGGTAGTTATTTTTACTTTTAGGATTTAGAGGAACTACTTATTAGGGGAGAAGTTCTGATTGTTCACGAACCACACGTTACTACATCATCTTTTTATGCAAAAGGAGCTGAATATGAGTCATCTTAGATGGCTTGAGTTTGTGGAGGATTCTCAGTTTGACATTAAGTATCATCTTGGAAAGGCTAATGTGGTGGCAGCTACATTAAGTTGTATGCCGGCAGGGTAGTTGGTAGTAGTGTGGAAGAGCTTCAACAGGAGGAGGTAGTTCGGGCCTATATAGCAGTGATAATGGTCACACCTAATATCATTTTAAGGGTTATGAAGGCATATTCAGGGGATCTTTCTTGCCAAGAGCGGATATAACAGTCATTGAAAGATGGAGCAGAGTCTTACCCAGTCAGTTCTGAGGGTGGCTTAGGTTTTAATGGGAGGTTGATTATCATAGATGACGATAACCTATGACGTGCAGTTATGGAGGAGGTGCACGGGTCACGATTCTCGATGCATCCTGGAGGGGATAAGATGTACCAGGATATGATGAGGCAGTATTAGTGGGACGGTATGAAGCGGGACATAGAAAAGTTTATCTCCAGGTGCACCACTTATTAGATGTTGGATCATCAGAAACCAGTCGAAGTTTTGTAGTCGTTGGAGGTTCCGGTATGTAAATGGGATAGTATATCGATGGAATTCATAAAGGGGTTATTGACATTGTAGATGGGTCACAATTTTATCTAGGTTATTATGGATCGTTTGACCAAAGTAGCTCATTTCTTACGATTTTAGGAGAATTACATGACGTGGTTATATGCCCATCTTTTCATTGAAGATATAGTGAGATTTCATGGGGTGCTTCTTAACATTTTTTTAGGCGGGGATAAGATCTTTGTGTCCCACTTCTTGAAGAGTTTTTAGGAGGTCAGAGGGAAGGAGTTATGTTTGAGCATGACATATCACCCCCAGACTGAGAGGGTGAATCAGATGTTGGAAGATATGCTGAGAATGTGTATTTTGGATTTTAAGGGTAGTTGTGAGTTGTACTTACCATTAGTAGAGTTTGTGTATAATAACTCGTAACGATTTACTATTAGCATGGCACCATTTGAGGATTTTTACTGTAGACCTTATCATTCGCCCTTACGTTGGTTAGAGGTTGGGGACAATAAGCTTCCCAGACCTGACATGATTCAGGATACACTACACCAAAAATAGCAATTTGGCACACCATGATATTAAAAATCTGGCACAGTTTTAAACTGTGCCAAATTTTGGCATGGTTTAATGACAATCTGGCACACTTTAAAACAGTGCCAAAATTTGGCACTGTTTTAAAGTGTGCCAAAATTGAGTACACTTATTAAAATATAAAATACCTAAAAAAAACATTAGACAACATTTCTTTCATTCCCCCTCAAGCCTCTCTCGCTTTCATCTCATTGGCGCTCTCGCCTCTCTCTCTCTCTAGGTCCGGCCAGCTTCATCATCTCTCCGGCCATCTCTTTCTCTCTCTTCGAATAGCTCTTTCTTCATTTATCCAGGACGACACTCTCTCTCGTCGGTAAAAAACCTCAACCGGTAAAAAACCTCCGATCGATTTTGGCCACTGAGACTTCAATCGACCAAAGGTAGAAATTCCATCGTGTTTGGCCACTGAGAAAAGCTCTGAATCAAGGTAAACTCTGACCAAAGCTTTGAAATGTAGTTTTGATATTTTAAACAAATATATGTAATAAGTTTACTTTATCTTTATTCTGATGATTGTGAAATCTTGATTACCATTTTCTGTTATATTGATGAGCAAATGAGATGGATTTTCGATTTATATTAAGATTTTGTGATCTGGGCATTTTAGGAACACCTAATTTGGGATATTTTGATTGGGGATATAAGTTATTAACTAAAAATGTAAAAAAAAATTTGTTGAGGTAAGATTGCGATTTTGTGATATGTGTTGTTGGAGAAAGTTTTTTTTTAATGGAAATGTTTGTTGTGGAGAGGTTTAGGTAGCGACGTAAGTAGATGTTAATAACATTTAATTTAAAAGTGTATAGTGTATCGTAGTTATGATTATACACACATACAATCATCAATGCTGAAACAAACTCAGTTTTCAAATTCCAAAAATTGTGTGTGAAACAAAATCAGTATCCAAATTCCAAAAAATGTGTGTGTGTGTGTACTTGAGATTATATTTATTTGTATGTGTGTATAATTTTGTGGTCAGTGTTGGCTTCCTCGCTGGTATATTATGTGAGTTTTTGCCCTTGTGGCGCTTCTTATTGGTGTTATTCAAAACTTTATTAGCTATGGTTGGGTTTGGCTCATCGTTACTGATCGAGATCCTATTTTTCCATTATGGGTTGTGAGTCTCTCTTTCCTTTTCTCATTATTTTTGTTAGATTATAAGATTATTTCATGATTTGGGTTTGTCTTTAATAATTTTCATGTTTATATTATAAGCTTATTTCATCGTGGGCTGTGAGATCCTATTTTCCCCAACGTGTTTCTCTCTAGTGGTAGAAAAGAGTTAAGAAATCATCACTCTTTAATTCAATCCGTTTCAGCTTTTTGTGATTTGTGGAAACTTCAACTTTGAGTGACCAGACTAAAGCTTTAAAAGCATTGCATTCATTGGTATAGGTGACCATATATGGATCAATTGATTGAACCTTCTCAAAATTCATTATAGCTTCTCACTTTTTCCAATAATGTCTTCAACCTTTGCTATTTCAAGTAATAAGTCTATATTGTTAGGAAAATGCTGTAGAAATTTTGTGAAGAGTTCCAAACCACCTTTTTAATCATTTGAAGCAATGAAACATTAGGCCTCAACATAATATTGAAACCAACGACTTAAGTCAATATGATCGAAAGGAGGCCTCCCGCTCCTATTCTGTGTCTGCAAGAACAATGCAATGATATCCTATGAAACAACACCTAATATGTAGTTTATTGCACTCTACATGTTTGGTTAATTGTCCCACTATTGAGAAGTAGCATCTTTTTGTATTTCTATAGTGTTATTAATGCAATGAGGTTTAAATACAATGAGGTTATCCATTGTATTGAAGCAGGTCGGGTTAAGTGAAATAAGTGTTATCGATTATGTGATCAGTGTATACCTTTGAAGTTAAAGGCAAAATTTTATAGGATAGACTGTTATATGAGATAGAGTGTCGGCCAACCAAAAAAAAAATGTACAGAAAATCAACGTGGTTATAATGAGGATGTTAAGATAGATGTATAGTAAAACTCAAAAGGATAAAATTAGATTTAAACGTATTTGTGAAACATTAGAAGTAGCTCCATTTAGAGAAAATCGGCTTAGATTGTTTGGACACATCAGACGTAGACCAATAAGTGTCCTCGTAATGAAGTGATTTAGTTAATATTAATGGTAACGCCAGAATAGATGTAGGCTTAAGTTGACTTGGTTGGATATTGTAGAAAAGTACATGATTTCATGTTGTATAACCGAGGATATTGCGCTGAACAAAATGGAATGAAAGAATAGGATTCATGTAGCCGACCCTAATTATCGGGAATGGTATTTAATCTGGAATATAGAAGATTCCTTTGTGATGTCATGGCTCATGTCCCTATAAATTGTAGCCTCCTTTTTTGAGAAAAATCAAGCAATACAAGTCCTTCACATTCAGTTCCATCATGCCAGATAGCAGCAACAGTAACTTGAGAGTCGGTAGTAAAGGAATCATAATCTGCAGCCTTAGCGTGAAAATGATAAACGGGCATCTGTTGGGACTCCATTGGAGGTTGAAGGTACTGGACCAGTTTACTTCAGTAAAAGCTCGACTTGCATCCTGAGGTGTTCTATCTCGTGGTAATTGTAAGAAGTTTGTTTCATTCCATTACAGTTATATTCATGTATTCCTGTAGCTTTAATACATGCAACTTTAATACATCATGTACCATGCTGGTTAACACTTAGTGTGCATCAGTGTTGATCGCAACAATTATGAAATTGCACAGCTAGAAACAACTTTGATTCAGGTCGTGTAACCCGACACGAACATGATATATCGTGTCGTGTAATCGTGTAATGCCTAAAATGGCCACCCCTACGTGCGATGAAGATGAAATCATGCAGTGATGAAATTCAGTTTGGTTCGGACGAGCCTCTTTCTCATGACCATTTTCTCACAAGAGAAATGTTCTAGTTCCTCCAGTCCCAATCCCCCTACAATGAAGGTCCCAAATAACATTGTTAATTAAACTGTAGATTCTCATTTTTTATCCCCATGCATGACTGCAGATTCTCATTTTTGAAGATCACTAAATTTGAGGTCAATTATTTTTAAATGTTGGGGAGTATAATGCAGCCCGCACCAATTAATGTTTATATTTATTTATTATTGTGCATTAAACTGTGTATTATTATCATTATTATTTCAGTTTATGATCTATTTATTAAATTCTCGATAAGGCTTATCTTATGGATTTCTTAATTTAGGGAGTTCATGTTATGAGGAATTTAGTTTAATTTTTTTGCATGTATCTAATATAATTCTTACGGATGGTAGGCTTGGATTGTTAATTGAATAAAACTATCACCCTTTGGCCTTATGTGGGATTCTTCTTCCAATACCTACAATGCCAATCTTCTCCATGTTTATTCTTTAACCAGAAACCTCCTCAAAGATTCACGATATTACTGTACATTCTGTCAAAACGATAAGATTACTGTTTTTTAATAAAATTTCCATTGGACTTGTAAATGTGTAGTGACATTCATGGATTGAAGGGGGGAAGTTGCACTTACTTTTTTCCCATAGAGAGTCAATATGTAGCATCATAGAGTCTTTTTTCATAGAAGTGGTTCAACTGTTCAGCTAGTTCAACTCGGACTTGTGGATGAGACTTTCTTGAATGAAAAAGGGCGGTGACGAAAAATATTTGGCCAATATCAAAAAGGAAGGAACACTGTAGTTAGGCAGCCTTTTGGTGAAACAGTGACTAGTGATACTTGAAAACATAACATTTATTGTCGTTTGTTTGTACTCAGGTACGGGAGAATATACTTACCGAGTCCAATAAGTTGATAAAATCAATTCAAGTTATTTTGGAGGCGCTTAATGAACTTCGACTATGCTATGTCATGGAAAGAAATGCGTCATCTTCAATGCCATCTAAGAGAGAAAGTTCAAAGGTTAGTATTGTGCACAACCTTAGTGTTATTGTAGATATATCTTTGCAAGTTTTATTGTCATAATTCACAAGTTCCTTGAAATATGTTTCTTCCTTTTGTGTGGCCCCACGTTTGCGGGTGGCGTGCTTTCTCACCTGTTCATAAATGAGATGATAACTGTTTCTGCTATTTGTAGCAAATTTCTGAGGACCATTATTCATTCTCAGAATAGATATGCTTTTGAAAAGACATGAAAAGACTAGAGTTTTTATTAGTCGGTGGAAAATTGGAGGAAGATAACTATCCTAAAACAAAAATTTAATACATAGCCAAACCAATTCTTTCGTTTTGAATTGATGAGGGAAATAAATGTTCGTACTCTATGAATCTATCTTTACTCTACAATTATCTAATATTATTTTACCATCTTGTTATTACAATCATTCCCACTACCGTAATACCACACCAGCACATTATATTACTATACTACTATTATTGCCTAAGGAAGTAATGCCTACCAGCAACATCTGTGAGAGACGCTCTTACATGTGATGCCTCCTCCATAACGTCAGTGTTATTATTATATACTAGATAATGTGTTGCCTTTAAAATACCCATATCTTTGTAATATCTTGTGCAAATGAACTTCTTATTAACTAAAAGAAAATTAGATGGTGCTTACTTTTAAATCTGCATAGCCTTCCATTCAACAATAGATTAAGTTTCTGTAATACCCCTTATATATACCTTGAAAATGATTGATGATTTATATATCAAATTTCTAGTATCGCTATATGATATGCTCTATAACAGTTATATAATTGTTTATATAATAGTTATGTAACTTTTATATAACAGTTATATAAACAGTTATATAACTGTCATATAAACATTTATATAATTGTTTATATAACAGTTTGGTTTCTTTTATGATCTAGAGGCATAGGTGGACAGGTAGATATGAAGCTCCTTTATGGGACAACAGTTGCAAGAAAGAAGGGCAGACTAGAAAAGGAAGACAAAGTTAGACAGGAAATAAAAAAAATAGAACCGAAAATGTATTTTAGTTGTTTAAACTATGTGTTTGGAAGTGTTGCTTTACAGTTCCGTATATGGTCCCTTTTTTGGTTCATGATCTGACGACTTATTGTTTTATTAATTCCTTGTAATGGTCATGCTTATTGGGGATATGCTATTCAAATCCCATGGTGCCTGTATTTCAGGTTATTGAAATGTAAATACAAATTTCGGTGATATTTTGGCAGTTGGAAAACTATCAACAAGACCTGGAGTATGTGAAGAACGTGAGCCGCCAAGAATATGCCGCTCACTTGAGAAGGTAAAAAACATTTGAAATTAATTATTGGTTTTTGAGTTTGTTCTCACAACCTCCTTTGCTTTTATTTATTATTACCCATTTTTTAAGTTTGAGATATATTCCCCAAAGTATTGGTAAATCGAACCAAGTGTCGTTTTGAGGGCATTGTATTACATTATGTGAGCTTTAGCGATGCTTTTGTGAGTCTATTCCAAATTATTATATAAGTGGGGGTGTAGATTGTATCGGAGATACTCAAGACGTTTGAGAATATGATAATAATTTAAAAATACGTTAATTAGGCTTGAAAACAAGCCATTTGAGGGTGAAAACTCAAACTAGCCCCCAAACGGCCCCGTAAGAGGCACGAACACCTCGCACGGGACCAATGTAACTTGTACGAACTGACCGCGTAGTTTCGGGTCTTCCAGTTTGAGAATATGATGATAATTTTAAAATACGTAGATTAGGCTTGAAAACAAGCCGTTTGAGGGTGAAAATCCAAACCAACCCCCAAACGGCCTGGTAAGAGTCACGAACACCTCGCACGGAACCAATGTAACTCGTACGAATTGACCACGTAGTCCCGGGTCTCTCGGTTTGAGAATATGACAATAATTTCAAAATATGTAGATTAGGCTTGAAAATAAGCCGTTTGAGAGTGAAAATCCAAACCAGCACCCAAACGGCCCCGTAAGAAGCACGAACACCTCGCACGGAACCAATGTAACTCGTACGAACTGACCGCGTAGTTCCGGGTCTCCCGATTTGAGAATAAGATGATAATTTCAAAATACATAGATTAAGCTTCAAAACAAGCCGTTTGAGGGTGAAAATCCAAACCATCCCTCAAACGGCCCCGTAAGAGGCATGAACGCCTCGTACGGGACCAATGTAACTTGTACGAACTGACCGCATAGTCCCGGGTCTCCTGATTTGAGAATATGATGATAATTTCAAAATACGTTGATTACGCTTGAAAGTAAGCTGTTTGAGGGTGAAAACCCAAACCAACCCCCAAACGGCCCCGTAAGAGGCACGAACACCTCGCACGTGACCAATGTAACTCGTACGAACTGACCGCGTAGTCCTGGGTCTCCCGGTTTGAGAGTATGGCGATAATTTGCAAAAATCACACTTAGAGTTAAAAACATGCCGTTAAATGGTGAAAACCCAAACCAACCCCCAAACGACCCCGTAGGAGGCACGCACACCTCACAGGGGACCAATGTAACTTGTAGGAATTGACCGCGTAGTCCCGGGTCTCCCGGTTTGAGAGTATGATGATAATTTGAAAAAATCACACTTAGAGTTAAAAACTTGCCGTTAAAGGGTGAAAACCCAAACCAGCCCCCAAACGACCCCGTAGGAGGCACGAACATCTCGCACGGGACCAATGTAACTTGTAGAAACTGATCGCATAGTCCCGGGTCTCCCGGTTTGAGAGTATGACGATAATTTGCAAAAATCACACTTAGAATTGAAAATAAGCCGTTGAAGGGTGAAAACCCAAATCAGCCTCCAAACGACCCTGTAGGATGCACGAACACCTCGCACGGGACCAATGTAACTTGTAGTAACTGACCGCGTAGTCCCGGGTCTCCCGATTTGTGAATATGATGATAATTTGTAAAAAATCAAAACTTAAGACTTAAAAACAAGCCGTTAAAGGGTGAAACCCCAAACCAACCCCCAAACGACCCCGTAAGAGTCACAAACACCTCGCACGGGACCAATGTAACTTTCAGGAACTGACCGCGTAGTCCCGGATCTCCCGGTTTGAGAGTATGATGATAATTTGCAAAAATCAACACTTAAACTTAAAAACAAACCGTTAAAGGGTGAAAATCCAAACCATCCCCCAACGACCCCGTAGGAGGCACGAACACTTTACACGGGACCAATGTAACTTGTAGGAACTGACCGCGTAGTCCCGGGTCTCCCGGTTTGTGAATATGACGATCATTTGTAAAAATCACACTTAGACTTAAAAACAAGTCGTTAAAGGGTGAAAACCCAAACCAACCCCCAAACGACCCCGTAGGAGGCACGAACACCTAGGAACTGATCGTGTAGTCCCCGGTCTCCCGGTTTGAGAGTAAGAAGATAATTTACAAAAATCAACACTTGGAGTTAAAAACATGCTGTTAAAGGGTGAAAATCCAAACCGGCCCCCAAATGACCCCGTAGGAGGCACGAACACCTCGCATGAGACCAATGTAACTTGTAGGAACTGACCGCGTAGTCCCGTCGGGTCTCTCGGTTTGAGAGTATGACGTTAATTTGCAAAAATCAACACTTAAACTTAAAAACATGTCGTTAAAGGGTGAAAACCCAAATCAGCCTCCAAACGACCCTGTAGGAGGCACGAACATCTCGCACGGGGACAATGCAACTTGTAGGAACTGACCGCGTAGTCCCGGGTCTCCCGGTTTGAGAGTATGACGATAATTTGTAAAAATCACACTTAGAGTCAAAAACATGTCGTTAAAGGGTGAAAACCCAAACCAACCCCCAAACGACCCCGTAGGAGGCACGAACACTTCGCACGGGGCCAATGTAACTTGTAGGAACTGACCGCGTATTCTCGGGTCTCCTGATTTGAGAGTATGACGATAATTTGCAAAAATCTTCCACTCATATATGTAATTTTTTTGTTTGAGTATTTTTTTTTTGTAAATTTTTGGGTTACTAATATCGTATCTTTTTTGTATCCTATTTTTTTGCAGGATAACAGTTTATTGTTGACTTTTATTCACGTTGAACACACAAATAACTCAATGGCTTACAACAAGGGGTTTATTAATGATTCCATTTTTTTGTGTCATGGCCGTACGGTCTTTTGTTGTTTTATTGTTGACTTTTATGACCGTGCGGGCTTTTGTAAATTAATTGTTATATTTTGTGGCCGTGCGGGCTTTATGTTAGGCAGGTTTTGTATTAACGGGTTTTGGAATGTTCAAAAAATAGAGGAAACTCTGCCCAATTTTTTTTGGGCCTATGAGCTGTTAAAGACTTGTAATATTTTGAAGTTGGTATGTACATTAGTTTATTAACAACGCACAATATTATTAATTTGTGAATTTTGTGCTTTCAAATAATTAATTTTTTTTAATAAAAAATTTGGCACAGTTCAAAACCGTGGCAAAAGTGTATCATATTTTGGCACAGTTTTGAACTGAGTCAAATTTTTTTAAACTATGCTGAATCTGGCACAGTTTTTAACTGTGACAAAAGTGTGCCAAAAATATCAAATTCTGGTACGGTTTAAAAGTGTGCCAAAAGTGTTCCTATTTTGCTGAATCTGGCACAGTTAAAAGCTGTGCCAAAACTGTGCCAGAAATATCAAATTCTGGCACGGTTTAAAAGTGTGCCAGAAGTGTTCCTGTTTGGCTGAATCTGGCACACTTTTGAGCCGTGCCAAAAAAAAATTTCCATTTTGGAACACCTGATTCTGGCACAGTTCAAAACCGTACCAGATTTGATCTGGCACAGTTTTAAACCATGCCAGAATCCTATTTTTGGTGTAGTGATATGTTAGCGAAGATTGAGTTGATCACGAGTCATATTTGGGAAGCTCGGGACTGATAGAAGAGTTACGCCGATGCAAATTGTAGATTCTTGGGGTTTGGCGTAGGTGATCAGGTGTTGTCACTGGTATCTCCCATTAAGGGAGTGATAAGGGTTGGGAATAAGGGGAAGTTGGCGCCTAGGTACGTGGGGACTTTTTCCATCACTAAGAGGGTAGGGCTAGTTGCATATAAGATTGCCTTACCGAAGCATTTTGCAGTGAATTCATGATATGGTTCATATGTCATTATTAAGGAGGTATTTTACGGATGACGTGGATTACTCGCAAATAGCGTTAGAGGAAATAGACATGCAGCAAAATGCTTCCTTATGAGGAGAGACCTGTTGCCATTTTGGGCCATAACGAACGAAAGCTTTGGTAAAATGTGTTACTATTAGTGCATGTACAGTAAGGACACCACAATGTCTACGAGTCGACGTTGGAGTGCGAGGACGACATGCGAAAAAAGTATCCAGAGATTTTTGAGGCAAATATGTTCAAATTTGGGGGACGAAATTCCATTATTTGGGGGAGAATGTAATACCCAGTACTTTTGTGAGTATTTAATTTCCACATGTGCATTTAATTATTAATTAAATTGGGAAAATTAAATGGGTTTTGATAAATATTAATTAGCGAGTAAAGGATTATTATCTATTGTTATTATTATTTAATTAC
Source organism: Sambucus nigra (assembly GCA_949130495.1). Lineage (NCBI taxonomy): Eukaryota > Viridiplantae > Streptophyta > Magnoliopsida > Dipsacales > Adoxaceae > Sambucus > Sambucus nigra. Next base: position 64,790,963 of record OX422219.1, read on the forward strand.
GTGTGATAAGTATATAGAGATGTGATTTATTATATGTCGTTTATGAGAGAAAAATGGCGGTTTATTATATTAATCAATACAGAGTTACATCGGTAGATTTATAGAATTTGTGGGGTAAACGTACTATCCAAACATATCGAGCTTGGTTAATGTGATGATGATTTATTTTTAGTTTGGTGAATCAGATGATCTTTTTGAGTGCACCGATAATCCGAAATGGGCCGAAATAGTCCAGAATAGGTACTCGGGGGTTATAATCGGGTTATAAGAGATTTTTAGATGTAGTAAGGCCCATATAGGGTTAGGGGTCGTTTTACCCTTAGGGAAACACGTAAAATGGTATCATGGTGTGATTAGAGAATATTTAAGGGTTGGGAAGGTATATGACAACCTCATTTTTAGCCTATGCACAATTGTTATTAAAACTACAAGAAAAAATAGAATTCGAGACATATTTTAGCGACATCAGTGTTTTTGTGTTGCGAAAGGGTTATCTTTTGGCGGCACATATATTTTTTGTGTCGTGAAAAGTTGTTATTTTGGTGGGCTCCGTTTTATAATTTCCCCCCCAATGTCAATTACATTCAGTGACATGCAATTGATTTTACGAATTTGGTCCCCTACTTTCAGCGACATGTTTTGGATGTTGCGAAAGTATCACTTAATTTTGGCGACATTATGATCATGTTGCGAAATTATATACACTTTCAGCTTCATCACATGCATGTCGCGATATGTATTTAATTTTGAAAAAAAATGAAAAATAAAAATTCATTTCCCTCTTTTTTTTCAGCCAAAATATTAGTTCCCCCTTAAAATTCCCGAAAACTCTCGCTTAAAAAAAATATCTCATTAAAAAAATACTTAAAACTTTCTCTCTTCACACAACATTCTCTCTCCTCTCACCCAATATCATACCCGTCTCCAACCCCTCTCTCCTCCGGCTACAAGGGAGAGATTGTAATCGCTAAAATTGGACAGCTAGATGGTGTCGTTAACGGATCTGATGACTGGGAGGTTACTCAGATGCGTCTGTGAGACTGTGAGAGTGAGTTCGTGATGGATTAGGTATATAATGTCAATGTTGGATTTGAGAAGGTTATAGTCACCGGAGGGTCGTTGTTGGTTTTGGTAGTATTAAGTCGCTGATAATTCGATTTTGGATTCGAGATTGTCCGACCAGATATCACGGTTGACATTCAGGTATCAAAATAATGATTTTTTGAATCTATTATATAGTTATAATGGTGTATGTTTTCAGATTTGGTACCTTTTCAGTTTGGTATAATGATGTATGTATTCTTGCCGATTTCGTTTATGTCCAGAAGAGGGGGGGTTGTTGGGGGGGGGGGGGGGGGGGGGATTCTTCTCCAGGTGATTTCAATTCCACCGTGTCTGGCCACAGAAAAAAGCTCCCGAAGCAAGGTATTTTTCTAATTTTGTAGTTAATTAATACTTTTTATAAATTTGGTGATGGTAACCCCCTTTTTTTTCTTTAGTTGTAAATTCTATGCTATTTGTTTCAATTAAAATCATAAAATAAACTAGTATATATTTTTTTTTGGAACTGTTTAATTAGTCTAAATTAGTGTTTCTGTTGAAAATCGGATTGTTCGTTGAAAATTGAGTCTATAATGTTATCACAACCTTTGGGCATTGGTTGCTATTGTGCGAAACTTTATATACATATTAAGTATTGTACAGAACAAATCTTGGTATATCAGTTGAGGGTATAAACTAACGAACCAACATTGTATGTAAAACCGCGATGACATAAATTTTCATTCGTTGCATTTAGTTTATCTGTTCCATCTTTTTTGGGACATGTATAATACTCTCCCTACATAATTGATTGTTTCTTACAGTGAATTCCATCATTTTTCACCCAAATATCATGAATGCCTTTAGGTATGGTTTGGGAAATTCGGTATAAACACTTGGAATTCTTTGAATAAATGGATTCTGCATTGAACATTATTACAACATAGTACGATTTTTAGTGTACTTAACTTAAATATACTGAACCATATACATGGTTCTAGGTGCCAGCAGTCCAACTTTTATACTATGCTGTTTAAGATTAGTTAAAGCCATTAAAATCCCCCAAATTACATATCCTTGGTTCAAAAGAGTACTCCATAAGGTATGTTTATTTAATAAAATAGTTATAGTTAAATGAAATTATTTAACAACCTCAAAACTATTATTTCATCCACAGTATTCTTAGTTTAACTTATTTTTTCCTTCTTAGTTTTGCAGTACATAACGTGGGTATTTCTTTTAATCATTTTTATAAATATTAAATTACCTATGTATTCAACATATTATCAAGTTTAAGATAAACCGATAATGAAACGAATGGCTGACTTAATTTTATTTCTTACATTAACATTTTCACTTTTCATGCAACATTCACTATCTTAACTGTATATAAATTAGCATTGTCTAAACATATATGCGTATATGTCCTTTTCTCCATGACTCGCTTCATCTGCCACAAACAGAACCATATTGAGGTCAAGAATTCATCAGTATTGTTTTCTCCCTTGCTTTTTTTCTTGAACATATACAAAGTACTTTGTATATTAAAATAAATTTCAAAATCAAACTTGAGTAGTCTCTATTGATACTTATTTCATTACATTAGTTCATAATATATGCAACAATGTCATCCATTTGTTGACATCCCCAAAAAATGGAAATAATATTACGATCAATATATGTATCCTTCATCATATTATTTCTCAAATAATGAATTTCTCATGACTCCCAAAAATATTATTACACACTATCAGCATTATATAAATATATGTATTCATCAACCTAGTTGGACATTATTCCTCCCTATAAAATGTCATAATTTATTTTCCTTGAGAAGTGCAAACGTTTAGGCAACATTTTAATATAATTATAGATTCATTTAATATCATATTTATATAATATTTATTAAGGATCGATACAACTATTACAAGATAAGTTTGATATCGAGGATTATGACGATGACAAGGGTGTTAGATTTGCCACGAATAGGAAGTGTCAGAGCAGATACCGTGATTGGAAGAGCAAGATGCGTGCACATTATTCACAGCTAGTGGAGGATGGAGTTGATCCCAAAAGCTAGACATATCCAGGGGTTAGGACAGAGGAATGGGATTACATGATTGATGTCACTTCGAATGATAAGGCTTTTTTGGTAACCTTTACTATTTACGATTGATAACCTTCTACACATAATTTTTACATTTTTTCATCAATGTGAATACCGTACTACCATTGCAATATTTGCAAATTATGATTGGTATAACCTTTCCTATTTATGTTTTAAGGACCGATCAGACCAAAACAAAAAATGCGTGCATATTTGCCTTGGAATCATGCATGCAGATCACGATCATTTATAGTAGCTATGTCAATTAGGTGATGCATTTATTAATTTCTAAATTATTATATAGTTATCAACTTGATTTTACCCTTACTAAGTTTGATTTCAATTTATGTGAATGGTATGTCGTTGTGTAAAGCTCCTCTAATCAAATATCTCAATAACCTATAAAAATATATAATAAACTAGAATATAGTGGTATGTGAGGTATCAATCCAAATCAAAGGAGTGAAACGAGAGTAAAACTAATGCAACTCATTTTTTATTTAATTTCTTTTTCGACTTTCTTCATTTTCTATTTTTTTTAGCTTTTTCAATATTAAAACAATTTTTAGGAGTGGTGAAATAAGACTAAAGTAAATCCAAGTATCTAAATACTAACTAAAAAGTGTGACGAAAATGAAGTGAACTCTAACTAAATGAACATGCAAATATGAGATAGTGAAAAAATCAAAGTGAGAGCAAACAAAAGATGTGATTACACCACATATTCTAGTTAATTTTAATAATTAGTTCATTCAAATTAAACATCCCAAGTTAGTTTCAAAATTACAAATCAACTCTCATTGCAAATGTAATTTTGACAATAACAGTTTAGAAAATTAAATTCAACACTCCTATAACTCTTGAAATGTAGATCCAAACATCATCTAACAAATTACCGCTAGGATCGATTTGCTAAATTAGTTTAAATCATAAAAATAAGTGTGGAGTAGAAATTCAAAGAAATAATTTCACATTTTAGAAAAATATATCTCTAGTTCGATTGTAAAATGGAAACTAAAACTAGAATCTCGATTTTTTCTCAAAAATCATTTACCCTCTCTCGAGGCATAAATCAAAAGTAAGAGTGCAAAGTTAATTATCAAAGGGAAATTTAATTTAATTAAAATAATTAAATTCAATTAACATTAAATTAATGGGTAATCCCACTCCTTGAAAGGGGTTTTAGCCTAACATAGTATGAATAATGATAATTAAATAAACAAGGCAGTAAGATAAGAGTAGAGAAGAGAACAATCAAACCAAATCTCTTTGCATCCAATTGAACTCAAATCCTTGAATGAGAAGCGTACAATCCTCAAATTAAGCATCCAAACGATTTTCAATAAAATATATACACTCAATTGAATTTCTCACAAATTGATTTCTGTAAGGACATTTTTGCCCATTAGCAATTTGTTATGTCGCACGCCGTTACACCGTTGAAGAAATTCAAGATTCATACAGTCATCAACGGATCCGAATATCAAAAGAAGAAGAGGAATCAAAGTCTGACAGGCCGGATCGGTCCGCCCAGAATAAAAGAACCGATCCGGCTAACCGATCAGCCTCAGACCCGGACCGATCCGCCTGCTGAAGGCCAGTATACCCCGGACCGCAAGCGAACCGATGAAGCCTAAAATAAAAGAACCGATCCGGTCAATCGGACCGATCCGCCTCAGACCCGGACCGGTCCGCCTGGGATAAACTTAAACAGATCGTGTCCAGATTGTGTTCAGATTTTTATGGCTCAAGACTTCTTATTTAATCCCACTACGGGAAGTTGTTTTCTAAGACTTCCATACACGATTTTCAGAGTATAGAAAACTCTAAGTCTTCACCTATTGAGCATCAAGACTCTAGGTATTTGATTCACACAAATTGCCAAACATTTGTGAATCTCTTTGCAACTCAGGAACGCACTTTTGCTGTTCACACCCTTGTGGAGAAGACCGTTCTTCTTCTTCATTGCAACCCTATTGGAAAGGGATAGTTTCAGCCGCCAACTACAGAATCCGACACCTGAGGGTAATTCTTAGTCGCTTGTATTTTCATTGTAATCTGAAATTGTATAGTTACAATATTATAATGAAAATAAATGGTTTTGCCCCTTTGGGGGATTTTTCCTCACAAGCATGTGTTTGAATGTTCTTGCTTTGTTCAATATCCTATTCAATCACATATTGTTGCATGTTTAGGGTTTGTTTGGGTTAAAAGGCGTTTAATATATAATTTGCTCATTTGAACGCAAGCACATACGTTCTCAAATTGGTATCAGAGCAGATTACTCTAATCTATCGTGTATTCCTATTTTCTGCAAAAAAATTTCTAAGATATCAATTTTCTAGAAAAAAAATTGATTTTTGAAAAAGTGTGTGTTCAAATGGAGAAGCTATATAATAAAATGCCTGTTTTTGATGGGACAAATTATGCTTATTGGAAAGCCCGAATGAGGTCGGCTTTAAAAGCCATAGATGAAAGGGTTTGGATTTTAGTTGAAAGAGGGTGGACACCTCCCTCCGTCACTGTTGAAAACATGACTAATTTAAAACCTGTCACTTCTTGGACTGATGAAGAATTTAAATGGTCATTTTTAATTCTAAGGGTCTAAGTGCTATTTCTGGGTCTGTCACACCCGATGAGTTCAAACGCATAATGACGTGCACCACGTCAAAAGAGGCATGGTATGTTTTACAACTCACCCATGAAGGAACTAATGCTGTGAAAGAATCTAAGTTGCAAAATTTGACAACTCAATTTGAAACCATCACCATGCATGAATCTGAATGCTTTGATGAATTTTATGCTAGACTTTCTGACATTGTGAATACTAGTTTTAATCTTGGTGAACATATTCCTAATGCTAGAGTTGTTAAAAAGATTCTTTGTTCTTTACCTAAGCGTTTTATCCCTAAAGTCACTGTGCTAAATTCTATGGGTAATTTAAATACGCAAAAATTGGAAGAACTTGTAGGAGATTTGCAAACTTATGAAATTGTTCCCTAAAACTGCTAAATCTAAAGATAAGGGAATTGCACTTAATGCCCAAGAGAGAAGGAGTGAGGGGTCGGCTAGAAAAAGGGTAGAGTCATCTAGAAAGAGAGAGACTGATACGTCAGATTCTGAGTGTGATTTTGACCTAGATGATTTGGCTCTTTTTGCAAAAAATTTCAAGAGGATTCTCAAATTTAAGAAAAATGGCAATTTTAAAGATAAAAAGAAATTTGAGAAAAATAAGTTTGAAAAGAAAAATGAAAAAGACTCCAAAAATCCTCCTAATAAAGAAAGTGAGAGATGCTTTGAATGCGATGGTAAGGGTCATAGAGCCCTTGAGTGTGACACTCGTCTGAATAGAGAGAAAGGGAAAGCTGTCCTTAATGCTACCCTTAGTGATGACAGTGAGGTCGAGACGGTGGATTCAGGAGATGAGTCACCGCATGAGTGTAACTTCACCGCATTCATGGCCAGTCAAGTGAGCACTCCTAGTTCTCTTCACGACGATGAAGATGATGCTTCACAGGGACACCTCGACAGTGAGATCGATGTGAGTGAGGGGGAGGATGACTCAAGTGAGAGCGAGAGTGATATTCAATGCGCCTACGCTGAGTTATATTCTGAGTCATTTAAAACTAAAAAACGTAACAAAGCGCTAGTTCTTAAGATCACCGGATTAGAGGAAGATTTAAGAAAGGCGAGAGAAAGAGAGTCCTCCACCGTCACCGCCCTGAGAGAGAGAGAATTTGCCTGTGTCGAAAAAGAGAGTTTGTTTAGAGAGAGAGAGAGAGTGTTTTAGAGAAAGAGAGAGGGGACTTGACTAAACAAGTGGCTAGTCTTACGAGTTAGATCCATTCCTCCGTGGAGACTCGGAAGAAACTTGAAGCCCTGGTTGCCCAGCTGACTCATGATCTTGAGAAAGCACGGGAAGTCAAGGTACAAATCGAGGATAGATCTGGGAAGATGGGAAAGATGCTCCTCAGTCCCGCTTTAGGTTTTGGTGATCGGCAAGAAATTGGTTATGATGGTGCCTCCACGTACCAAATTGCACCTGGACCAATTCCTGAGTTTACTACGACTCCTTATGGCCACCATCAAAAACCTCGAAGGAAAGTTCGACCAAGAAAAGCAAACCAAGGTCAGCCTTTGACTGTGCTCTTTTGTACTTATTGCAAAAGAAAAGGCCACCTTAGGGAAACTTGCTATAGCATGGGTCAAACACGACGTACTACTGCTCCACCACGTCATACTGATGAGTTTTCTAGTCTGAGAGAGTGAGTTGAGTTCTTAGCTGCCACAACCCAGAGTTTAATGTAAGAATTCCGACGGATGTCTTTGCCGTTAGTGAATGCTTCTCACATTCCAGCTAAAACCAACAACAACACAGGCAAACAAAAGGTCATCTCGACTTGGGTACCTAAGAAAGATAAAAAGGCTTTTGTTGTACATGTTGCTCTCAAAGCACATAATACCTCACAGTGGTATTTTGATAGTGGGTGCTCTAGACATATGACAGGTGATGCCTCATTTTTTACGACTCTTGAGGATTATCAGGATGGCAGAGTCACCTTTAGAGATGGGAGCAAGTCTAGCATTATAGAACGTGGTACTATCGAGTTACCTGGATTTCCTAAGCTAGAAAATATTTTGCACGTCAAAGGTTTGAAAGCAAACCTTCTCAGCATTAGCCAGCTGTGCGACACTGACCTTGCAGTAAAGTTTGACCGGGATGCGTGTAAATTCTACAATCAAGTCGGTAAACTTTTGATGCAAGGGGTGAGGACCGAGGATAATTGCTATGGGACTGAGCCCACATCCTCACTTCTCTGCAACAGCGCCACGATCACTCCTATGGATCTGTAGCACCAACGTCTAGGTCACGTGAATATTAAAGATCTCAATCGCTTAGCTAAAAAGTACCTAGTACGTGGCTTACCATCTCTTGGAAAGACAACTTCGACCGTTTGTGGACCCTGTCAGTTGGGAAAACAAATTCGTAGTCCTCATAGGAAGTTGCATTCCATTACCACCTCTCGTGTCCTTGAGTTGATTCACATGGATCTTATGGGTCCCACTCGTACTGAGAGTCTAGGTGGTAAGAGGTACATCCTCGTGATGGTAGATGATTTCCCCAGGTACTCCATTGTAGGTTTTCTGAGAGAGAAATCTGATGCTGTAGAATTTTTAATGACCAAGTGCCGTGTCCTGCAAAATCAACACAGTGTCACTATTAATAGGATGCGTAGTGACAATGGCACTGACTTCACAGAAGTAAAGGTAGACCTTTACTGCGATAGCCTCGGGATAAAACATGAGTTTTCTGCTGTGAGAACTCCTCAGCAAAATGGGGTTGTTGAGAGAAAGAATAGAACGATCTAAGAGATGGCTAGATTTATGCTTCTAGGTCGTAAAGTTTCTAGGAGATTTTGGGCAGAGGCAGTGTCTACTACATGCCACACGGTGAATAGGGTTTATTTGCGTCCACACACAAATCAGACTCCTTATGAGTTATGGACTGGCAAGAAGCTCAACCTGGCATATTTTCGTATTTTTGGGAGTAAATGCTACATCCTACGAGATAGAGAGCAACTAGAAAAGTTCGACTCCCGGAGCGATGAGGGAATATTTCTAGGATATTCATCGAATAGCAGAGAGTATCGGGTTTTTAACCTGAAGAGCTCTAAGGTTATGAAATCAATAAACGTCACCGTGCAAGATGACGATCCTCCGACGGTTATTGATCCTAACCTTCAGTGTGAGGATGAGAATTGTTCTGACAGTGATTTACCTGTTCCTCTCACACACTCTGTGGACCCTACTCCTGCGCTAGGGGACACAGCTACTTGGGTTCGCAAGAGTCATGACCCTTCTGCCATTGTTGGTGATCCCACTCTAGGGGTCAAGACTCGTTCTCAGCTAGAGAACGTTGTTATCCACCTTTGCTACACGTCCAAAGTCGAGCCCAAGAACCATAAAGAAGCACTCAAGGATGAACACTGGATATCTACTATGAAGGATGAGTTGCTTCAGTTTAAAAAGAATAATGTCTAGGAATTAGTCCCCTGACCTAGTGAGACTAATGTGATAGGTACCCGGTCTATTTTCAAGAACAAAATGGATGACAATGGTACCATAATCAGAAATAAGGCTAGGTTAGTCGCTCAAGGCTACACACAGATAGAGGGTGTAGACTTTGGGGAGACATTTGCTCCTGTTGCGAGGCTTGAGTCCGTCCGGCTTCTGCTCACCATCGCATGTCATCTGCGCTTCAAGGTATATCAGATGGATGTCAAGAGTGCCTTTTTAAATGGCATTCTACAGGAGGAGGTTTATGTGGAACAACCAAAAGGGTTTGAAGACCCTCAGCACCCTGAGCACGTCTACTATCTGAGGAAAGCCTTGTATGGTTTGAAGCAAGCACCCCGTGCTTGGTACGAGAGGTTTACTTCCTATCACTTAGCCCGTGGCTTCAAGAGAGGGGGAGTAGATATGACGTTGTTCGTCAGGAGAGATGACGGTGCTATTTTGGTTGCCCAGGTCTATGTGGACGACATAGTCTTTGGATACACATGATCCCAACATGCTCACCACTTTGAGTAGGAGATGAAAAGTGAGTTTGAGATGAGCATGGTTGGTGAGCTTACATTCTTCCTTGGTCTCCAGGTTCGTCAGCTAGAGGATGGGATGTTCATCTCCCAATCCAAGTATGCTAGAGACCTAGTGAAGAAATTTGGTTTAGACTCCGCTAACCATGCACGTACACCTATGAGTACCCCTACCAAGCTTAGTAAGGACACTTCAGGCAAGGACGTAGAGCAAACCTTATATCAGAGTATGATAGGTAGTCTTCTCTACTTGACTGCTAGTCGTCCCGACATCGCCTTTAGTGTTGGAGTCTGTGTGCGATATCAGGCGTCCCCTAAAGAGTCACACTTACTTGCTCTAAAACGTATTATTAAATACGTGAGTGGGACTCTCTCATAGGGTATTTGGTATTCCTTTGATACCGATGACTGTTTGTCCGCCTATTCGGATGCCGATTGGGCTGGGGATATAGATAGTTGTAGGAGCACTTCTGGTTGGTGTTTCTATTTTGGTTTTGCTCTTGTCTCCTGACTGAGCAAGAAGAAAAATTCCATCTCTTTGTCCACTGGGGAGGCTGAGTACATAGCCGCTGGGAGTTGTTGCACACAACTCTTGTGGATGAAGCAAATGTTGGAGGATTATGGGATTTCACAAGACATCATGATCATTTCTTGTGATAACACGAGCGCGATACACATATCCCGTAATCCCGTCCAGAATTCGCGCACAAAACATATCAGGATACGTGAGCACTTTATTCGTCAGTTAGTTGAGGAGAACACTATATCCCTGAGTTTTGTTCCCACCGACCGTCAGTTAGCCGACATTTTCACGAAACCTTTAGATGCCCTTAGATTTGAGAGTCTTAGGAAGTCTTTGGGGATTTTCACAGTTGACTGAGGGATTGGTCTATGTCTAGAATATGATGCTTCTTCATGTTCATATCATAAGCTTCCTATTGCTAGTCTATTTTATATGTTCCATTACTTAGTTGTACAGCTTTTATTTATTCTCTTTGCTTTTTATATTTCTTTTGAAAAATACAAAAAGATTTTCTTTTATTTTTTTTAAGAAAGGCACAAAAAGATTTTATTTTGCTAAAATGTTTTGAAAAAGACCAAAAAGATTTTTGTATTTTTAAGCACCTTTTATGGATGAGCATTTAAGATAGCCAAGTCACAACTTCATTCCATTTATCCATGTGACTGTTTGATAGAGATTTGAAAGGCTACATCATTTCATCCATGTGCTTTACATTGGTTGGAGTCTTTGAGATGTGCTTAGTGATATCTTCCTACATGTTTGACTCTTATATCCTTTATTGCACACATGCACGGCTATATTTGATTATTGCACTTGTCTATCTCATATTGGCTTGAGTGTTTCCATCTCAATCCTATCTATACAATGTATAATATGCGATAAAACTTGACAAGATTGGAATGCATGTAACAACCGTTTTGGTGAGACTGTGTGTTTTTGTATAACGGGGAGGGGCTGCAAAAGGTAATCATCTATCCTTTGCGTAAAAGCCACCGTTAAAAAGGACCTAAAAAATGGAGGAATTTTAATATCTGAGGTCCAAAGATGTTAAAAGAGCCCAAAAAAATTTAAAGACAATAAAAAGCACTTCATGCCAAATATGGGCCACTTAGGTTTCACCATCAATTCTCCAAAGTTTGAGAATTTAGAATTCCTCTATTCAAAATTATATCTGAGGGAGTTTGGTTGGAGAATCTTTAAACGGGTTTGCACTTCCTTGAAAGTCTTGAAAAAGCATAAAATCGTTTTGGACGTTATTGGTGTGAAAATCACTTTGAGCTTTAATTTGTTGATTTGATTGAGTCAATATCTTATATTGTCATTCTTTTACATCAAAGGAAGCATTTGAGTTCATTCGCTAGGAGTATCCTATATTCATCGTGCACATATGTCATGTTTGTATGCATTGATTTTCCTATCGAATTTGATCACACCACTTCATTTACGCTATCATCGTCTTGGTTGCTGTGTGTTCATTCATGGTGTGATTTTATCCTAGTGACACCCCGCACTTGCTTCTTTGATTTATTTCTCTCATTTGTCTATTTGGGGACATCATAAAAAGGGGGAGAATGAATTATCTTATTATGGGGGAGTTTTGAGAGTTTGAGTTTGCTCATAAATTGGTATATATGTTTATCTCATTTCAAACTCGATATGTCACTTGGTATTTTGCTTTGTCTCATGTGTGTAGGTACTACATGGATTATCATTGTATTGCTCACCCTGATGAGAAAAGTGTTGAGATTCCTGAAGAATTGAAGAGCAAACACTGTAGTCTTATTCAATTGTATCTTTCCAGTTTTGGGTTCATGGAAGGGTAGATTTGTATAGGCATTTTTAGTTGTTAGATAATTCGGATGTTTGTTTTTATGTATGTACCGACATAGACATAGGGGGAGATTTGTAAGGAAATTTTTGTCCATTAGCAATTTGTTATGTCGCACGCCGTTACACCGTTGAAGAAATTCAAGATTCATACAGTCATCAACGGATCCGAATATCAAAAGAAGAAGAGGAATCAAAGTCTGACAGGCCGGACCGATCCGCCCAAATTAAAAGAACCGATCCGACTAATCGGACCGGTACGCCTCAGACCCGGACCGATCCGCCTGCTGAAGGCCAGTATACCCCGGACCGCAAGCGAACCGATGAAGCCTAAAATAAAAGAGCCGATTCGGTCAACCGGACCGATCCGCCTCAGACCCGGATCGGTCCGCCTGGGATAAACTTAAACAGATCGTGTCCAGATCGTGTTTAGATTTTTATGGCTCAAGACTTCTTATTTAATCCCTCTACGGGAAGTTGTTTTCTAAGACTTCCATACACGATTTTCAGAGTATAGAAAACTCTAAGTCTTCACCTATTGAGCATCAAGACTCTAGGTATTTGATTCACACAAATTACCAAACATTTGTGAATCTCTTTGCAACCCAGGAACGCACTTTTGCTGTTCACACCTTTGTGGAGAAGACCGTTCTTCTTCTTCATTGCAGCCCTACTGGAAAGGGATAGTTCCTACCGCCGATTATAGAATTCGACACCTGAGGGTAATTCTTAGTCACTTGTATTTTCATTGTAATCTGAAATTGTATAGTTACAATATTATAATGAAAATAAATGGTTTAGCCCCTTTGGGGGATTTTACCTCACAAGCATGTGTTTGAATGTTCTTGCTTTGTTCAATATCCTATTTAATCACATATTGTTGCATGTTTAGGGTTTGTTTGGGTTAAAAGGCGTTTAATATATAATTTGCTCATTTGAACGCAAGCACATACGTTCTCAATTTCACTCAATAATCTAAAAAAATAAAAGAAAATAAAAAAACTATTTACAAGTTATTTTTCTCTCTCTACTCTCCTCTTTCAAAACCCTATTAGGATTTTTAGGTGATGTAATTTTTTATGGCCTTGGGTCTTGTTATGTAATGCACATGGAGCTAAGGGGTAGTTTGGGTAAAGATAAGAGTGTGCATGGGGTGTGTGAGGTAAGGGTGAGGAAAAAATCAGATTTTTTAAAAGGGTATTTTGGGTATTGGGGGTAAAAGGAGTTAGTTGGGGGTAATTTTGAAATGTGGGGTAAAATGGGTTTAAACAAATCTGAGTTTAATGGTTTGTTTGGCTTTGTGGTCTTGGTTTTTATGCACAAGGAAAAACCGATTTTGGCTGGGAAGAATGGGGATAAAAGGGAAATTGGGTTTATGGTATTGGGTTTGGGTTCAAAAGGGAGGTCGGGTTAGGCTCGAGTATCGAGTCATGGTTGGATGGGTCGCACTAGGGCGGTCAGGTGGTGGGGTGGACTGCATGGGTTTGTGGCTCTGGGTTGAAATGGTGAAGGATTTCTATCGAGGTAGGTATGGAGAATTGAGGTGGTTCGCTGGTCTCGGGTTATGGGGTATAAAGCCTAGAGAGTTTAGGCGATCGTGGGTCCTGAGGGAGGTTGAAGTCAGTGGCGGGTAGAGGGGTTTATCAAGGTTATGGTGGAGATGGTTCAAGCCGGAGTGGGTTCCGAGTTTGGGGTGTGGTAGCGGGTTATAAGGCGGATTGCATGGTGATGTGGGATATGGGTAGGTAGGTGGTAATGGGTATGGGGTTCAATTAGCAGGTGGGTTAATTTGGATTTTGGGTATTAAAAGAGAGAGAGGTGGGTGAAAGGTAACGGATGATGAATAGTGGAGGGGGTGGTTATGTGTGGGAGAGTGTATGGGAATGTGTGTGTGTGCTCTTGTACCTAAAAAATGAAAAATAAACAAACTAAAATCTTAGAAAATATAAAATCTAATAAAACTGAAAAATAAATGAAAAGAAATCTATTGAAATTAAATTACTGTTCTATAAAATAAAACTCAAATAATAAAAGAAAAGAAATAAAAATACAATAAAGAGTAAAAATTAAAAATCAAAATAAAACCATACAAAATAAAAAGAAATATAAAAAAGAAAATAAATCCTAGAAAATTCTAAATAAATCTAAAATAAATTCCAAAAATAAAAACGGCACAAAATAAAAATATAAAAGATAATAAAAGTACAAACACAACACGCACATAGGGTTCGGTGTGGGATTAGGCTAGGCCACGTGGTAGGTTAGGGCTACGAATGAGGTGATTTAACCACTTCTTGTTGCAAATTGCCTTAAAATATATCTTTTGACACCGCAACTGCAATCAAGCCTGCACAATAGATAATTACGCGCATAAGACCCAATTTTGTTGAGAATTAGCGGTTAAAATACGTATATTCGGTGTATAAAATATGCACTTTTGGGTACTTATCATCCCCCCCCCCCCCCCCCAAACAGAACATTGCTAGTCCTCTAGCAAAATATAGAGAGAAAGAAAGATAAGAAATCAAAATTTTACCATTTTCACGGGCACTTAGCATGTGCAACAACCTTTAAACCTATAGGTTTCCCTACAGTAAGAGTGTTGTCTCGTGACAGTTTGCAGGAACTATACCCACAACATTCTTTATTTAAAATGGCTTATTGAAAGACATTCAATCTCTTATTAGATGTAGAATAATCGCAGAATACATCATGTGATAAATATTTTGATAAATAAAAGCTAGAAGTGCATAAAAAGTTTAGCTAAGTAAATACACAAGGCACATCCTTCCTAGAACTCAACGTGTGTGGTGTGAATCAGTCAAAATGGGTTGCGTATCATAAGAGTAGTTCCTAGATTGCCTTTTCGAAATTAATGTTTTAACTTCAAAATCTCACGGATATAACTCTCTCAAATGAACTCACGAGATTTGGATAAGTGTATCGCTCTTGTGTGTGAAGAGGTGAGTAAATGTAAACATGTTCAAACATCTCACACACATATAAGATAAAACAAACATACTAGAAAGAAAAATGATATCATGAAAGAATGCGTAGTGAGAACGTCGAGTTATTCACCACGTTGACTCTCATTTGCCCGAACACCTAGGGGAGAGTATGAATGTTTATGGGTTAGGGGAAAATGAAATGGGAATGATGGAATGGGATTAGGTAGGGTGGTGATGGATGGATGATGGATGAAAGATGGATGCAATAAGAGTGTTCTATACATGATGAACAAATGTCTTTATTTTACAAGAACTTGATTGCAACTCTTTTTTTTTCTTTTTTTCTTCTTTTTTTTTTAATTTTCTTTTTCTTCTTTGCTATTTTTCTATTTTTTTGTTCTCGTTTGTTCTCTTTTTTTTCAAACCAACAATGTAGACATTTTACATTTGGAAAAAACTCTTTTTCTAAAAAATGAAGGATGATATACGAGTGGAGATGATAAATGGATGGTGTGGGGAATATGTGGGAATATGAAAGAATATGGGAAGGTGATTGGTGAAGTAAATGGGGGAAAACCTAATGATCGGGACAAATTTCAAGACACATGTTTCTTACAACTCGAAAGTTATGTCGTTCTCAGTGATCAAGCCAAAATTTTAATGAAGAATAATGAGATCATACAACTATTTTAAGTACGGATCCAAAAGAAGTTGAATCAACTTGTGACTTGGAGATTGCGTAAAACACTCTAAAAGGGTGAAAGGCACAAATCTCATAAGCTAAAGTCTCCACTAGTGATCCTTAAGTCTCTCTTGAGAATTATAGTACTCTTCAACTCTAACCGTATTGGCGTGATAAGTGCGCAAATTTTGTTGAGTCTAGAAATTTATGGTGCAAAATGCCTTGATACGTATTACATAAGAGATTTATAAAAAATATCCTCTAGCTTGATTCCTAGAATTTTAAAAGATGGATGATAGAAAATTCACATTAATGAGTGAGATGAAAGAAACTGCATGAAAATTTTAAAAATCAGGTTTTGAATTTTTTTCAAAAGAGGTACGATTTTGATAAAATTCTCCACCCCCCTTCCCCAAAAAAGGAACATCGTTCTCGATGTAAAATAAAATGATTTTTAAAATTGAGAGCGGAAGATTGGAAAGAGACTACCATAATGAATCACTAATGAAGTGGACAGATGAACCCAAGAATAAACCTAAATAAATTATGATAAAAAACGTACACGTTTATAAACATGTAAAGCATTGGGTGATGTGAAACACCACCCCCAAATAGGATAAGACTCACACATGAAACAACGAGCTGCCTCCCAATAGAGCTAAGTTTAATGTCTTTAGCTAGATCGGACCATTCTCACCCTAAAGATAAGATCTAGGAAAGCTCGGGGTGGCAGAACAATTGGGTGATGATAATCATCCCCAAATAAGACTGAAGTGTCAGTCTTGTTAGATATGTATGGTAAACTTCATCACACGATGCAAAGCATTGGTGGACCATGGGAGGGTGGGGATTAAGGTAAGGGAAAGAAAGAAAAAAGTGAATAAGCATCGGTCACGACCCCTATTGAGCCGAAAGGTGAGGGCAACAAGGGCCCTATAATAATAGTGCTCAAGTTGGCGAGGGAGGTGTAAGGACATTTTTGTCCATTTTCTATTTATATGTCATACGCCGTTACATCGTTGAAGAAATTCCAGATCGCATCTTCATCAACGGATCCAAATATCAAAGCATTCATGGAATCAAGTTTTCTGTAGCCGGACCGGTCCTCCTGTTTTATAAAGGAACCGGTCCGCCCCAAACCGATCCCCCTTGTTTAGAAAAAGAACTGGTCTTCCTCCAGATCGGTCCGCCTCAAGACAGACCGGTTTGCTATGCTCCAAACCAGTAGACCCCGGACCGATTGTGAACCGAAGAGACCCTTTCAAAAATGAACCGATTAGCTATCGGACCGGTCCGGATCAGAAGCGGACCGGTCCGCCTAATATAAAATCGTGCAGATCGTGTTCAGATTTTTTAGGGCCAGTTTTTCTTTTATAAACCGACTTCGGGGATTTGTTTTCAAAGGCTTTCATAGACGATTTTCAGAGTCCAAAATACTCTAAGTCTTCACCTTTGTGAGTCCCAAGACTCATGTTTTGATTCACATAACTTGTCAAACCCTTGTGAATCCATTTGCAACCCAAGAACATAACCGTGTGTCTATTCAAACCATTGTGGAGAAGACCGTCCTTCTTCTTCATTGCTACCCTCCTGGAAAGGGAAAGTTCCATCCGCCGACTATAGATCCGATGCCTGCGGGTAAATCTGTGTCACTGTATTTTCATTGTAATCCAAAAAATTGTATGTTACAATATTATAATGAAAATAAATGGTTTTGCCCCTTTGGGGGATTTTTCCACACATGTGTGTGTTTGAATGTTCTTGCTTTTTTCATCATCTTATTCAATCACACCTAGATGCATATTTAGGACTTAATTTGGTAAAACTGAGTTTAATTATATAATTTCTTAATTTGAATGCACGCGCACTCTTTTCAAATTAGTATCAGAGACGGATACGCTAATCTATTGCGTATTCCTAATTTTTTGCAAAATTTTTCTAAGATATCAATTTTTGAAAAATTAATTTTTAAAAACGAGTGTGTTCATAATGGAGAAGTTATATAATAAAATGGCAGCTTTTGATGGGACAAACTATGCATATTGAAAAGCCCGCATGAGATTTGCATTAAAAGCCATTGATGAACGTGTATGGATTTTGGTTCAAAGAGGGTAGATACCTCCCTCCGTCACTGTTGAAAATGTGACCAATTTAAAACCTGTCTCCTTTTGGACTAAAGAAGAGTTTAGATGGTCATCTTTTAATTCTAATGGTTTAAGTGCTATTTCTAGGTCTGTTACACCTGATGAGTTCAAACGCATAATGACGTGCACCACATCAAAAGAGACATGGGATGTTTTTCAACTTACCCATGAAGGTACTAATGTTGTGAAAGAGTCTAAACTGCAAAATTTGACAACTTTATTTGAAACAATCACCATGCTTGAATCGGAATGTTTTGATGAATTTTATGCAAGACTGTCTGATATTGTTAACACTAGCTTCAATCTTGGTGAACACATTCCTAATGCTAGAGTTGTCAAAAAGATTCTCCCTTCTCTCCTTAAGAGTTTTATCCTTAAAGTCACTCTACTAAATTCTATGGGTAATTTAAATACGCTAAAATTGGAGGAACTTATAGGAGACTTGCAAACCTATGAGATTGATATGTTCCCTAAATCTGTCAAGTCTAAAGATAAGGGAATTGCACTTAATGCCCAGGAGAGAAAAGGTGAGGGTCGACAAGAAAGAGAGAGTCATCTAGAAAAATAGGGATTGATACTTCACATTTTGATTGTGATTTTGATCTAGATGATTTAGCCCTGTTTGCTAAAAATTTCAAAAGAATTATCAAATTCAAGAAAAATGGTAATTTTGAAGATAAAAAGAAGTTTGAGAAAAATAAGTTTCGAAAGAAAAATAAAAAAGCTTTTAAAGACCCTCCTAAGAAGGAAAGTGAGAGATGCTTTGAGTGCGATGGTAGGGATCATAGAGCCTTTGAGTGTGCTACTAGGCTGAACAGAGAAAAGGGCAAAACTTTCCTTAATGCTACCCTTAGTGACGACAGTGAGGTCAAGTCAGTGGATTTTGGAGATGAGTCACCGCATGAGTGTAACTTCACCGCATCCATGGCTAGTCATGTGAATACTTCTAGTGCTCCTCACGACGATGTGGATGCTGCTTCACAGGGACACCTCGACAGTGAGATCGATGTGAGTGAGAGGGAGGATGACACAAGTGAGAGCGAGAGTGATCTCCAACGCGCCTACGCCGAGATTTATTCTGAGTCATTCAAAACTAAAAAGCGTAACAAAGCGTTAGTTCTTAGGATCACCGCTTTAGAGGAAGACTTAAGAAAAGCGAGAGAGAGAGAGAGAGAGAGTCCTCCACCTGCACTACCTTAAGAGAGAGAGAGAATCTGCCTGTGATAAGAAAGAGAGTTTGTTTAGAGAGAGAGAAGGTTATTTTGAGAAAGAGAGAGGGGACTTGACCAAATAAGTGGCTAGTCTTAAGGGTGAGCTCCATTCCTCCATGAAAACTCGAAAGAAACTTGAAGCCCAGCTTAGTCATGATCTTGAGAGAGCACGGGAAGTCAAGGTTCAAATCGAGGACAGATCTGGAAAGATGGGAAAGATGCTCCTCGGCCCCGTTTTAGGTTTTGTGATAGGCAGGGAATAGGTTATGATGGTGACTCCACGTCCCAAATTGCACCTGGATCAGTTCCTGAGTTTACTACGACTCCTTATGGCCATCGTCAAAAACCTCGAAAGAGAGTTCGACCAATAAAAGCAAACCAAGGTCCCCCTTTGACTATGTTATTTTGTACATATTGCAAAGAAAAGGCCACCTCAGGGAGTTTTGTAATAGTATGGGTCGAACACGACGTACTACTACTCCACCACAGCATACTGATGATTTTACCAGTCTGAGAGAGCGAGTTGAGTTTTTGGCTGCCACATCACAGAGTTTGATGGAGGAATTTCGATGGATGTCTTTACCGTCAGTGAATGCTTCTCACATTCCGGCTAACACCAACAATAATAAAGGTAAACAAAAGGTCACCACTACTTGGGTACCTAAGAAAGATAAAAAGGCCTTTGTTATTCATGTCGCTCTCATTGCACATAATACCTCACAGTGGTATTTTGATAGTGGATGCTCCAGACATATGACAGGTGATGCCTCATTTTTTACGTCTCTTGAGGATTATCAGGATGGCAGAGTCACCTTTGGTGATGGGAGAAAGTCTAGCATTGTAGGATGTGGTACTGTAGAGTTACCGGGATTTCCTAAGCTAGAGAATGTTTTGTACGTCAAAGGTTTGAAAGCAAGCCTTCTCAGCATCAGCTAGTTATGAGACACTGACTTTGCCGTAAAGTTTGACTGGGACGCATGTAATGTATATAATCAAGCCGATAAACTTTTAGTGCGAGGGGTGAGGACTAAGGATAATTGCTATGGGACTGAGCCCACATCCTCACTTGTTTGCAACAGCGCCACGATCACTCCTATGGATCTGTGGCACCAATGTCTAGGTCACATGAACATTAGAGACTTATCTCGTTTGGCCAAAAAGGACCTAGTACGTGGCTTACCATCACTTGGAAAGCCAACTTTGACGATTTGTGGACCCTGTCAGTTAGGAAAACAAATTCGTTGCCCCTATAGGAAGTTGCATTCCATTACCACCTCTCGTGTACTTAAGCTTATTCACATGGATCTTATGGGTCCAACTCGCACTGAGAGTCTGGGTGGTAAGAGGTATATCCTCGTGATGGTGGATGATTTCTCCTGATACTAGATTGTAGGTTTTCTGAGGGAGAAATCCAATGCTGTGGAGTTTTTAATGACCAAGTGTTGTGTCCTGCAAAATTAACACAGTGTCACTATTAATAGGATAAGTAGTGACGACGGTACTGAATTTAAGAAAGCAAAGGTAGATCTTTACTGTGATAGCATTTTGATCAAACATGAATTTTCTGCTGTGAAGACTCCTCAGCAAAATGGGATTGTTGAGAGAAAGAATAGGACGATCCAAGAAATGGCTAGATCTATGCTTCTAGGTCGTAAGGTTTCTAGGAGATTTTAGGTAGAGGCAATGTCTACTGCATGCCACACGGTGAATAGGGTTTATCTATGTCCACACACACTTAAGACGCCTTATGAATTATGGACTGGCAAGAAGCCCAACCTTGCATATTTCCGTGTTTTGGGGAGTAAGTGCTACATCCTACAGGATAGAGAGCAATTAGGAAAGTTTGACTCCCGGAGCGACGAGAGAATCTTACTAGGGTATTCATCAAATAGTAGAGCGTACCGAGTTTTTAACCTGAAGAGCTCTAAGGTTATGGAGTCAATAAATGTCACCGTGCAAGATGACGAGCCTTCAGTGTTTATTGATTCTAGTCTTTAATGTGAGGATGAGGATGTTTCTGGCAATAATTTACTTGTCCCTCACCCACACTCAGCGGTCCCTACTTTTGTGTTAGGAGACACATCTGCTTGGGTTCGCAAGAGTCATGACCCTTCTGCCATTGTTGGTGATCCCACTCTAGGGGTCAAGACTCGTGCTCAGCTAGAGAACGTTGTTAGCCATATTTGCTACACGTCCAAAGTCGAGCCTAAGAATCATAAAGAAGCACTCAAGGATGAACACTGGATATCTGTTATGCAGGATGAGTTGCTTCAGTTTAAAAAGAATAATGTCTGGGAACTAGTCCCCCGACCTAGTGAGACTAATGTGATAGGTACCCGGTGGATTTTTAAGAACAAAATGGATAAAAATGGTACCATAATCAGAAATAAGGCTAGGTTGGTCGCTCAAGGCTACACACAAATAGAGGGTGTAGACTTTGGGGAGACATTTGCTCCTATTGCAAGGCTTGAGCCCGTCCGCTTACTACTCGCCATCGCATGTCATCTGTGCTTCAAGTTATATCAGAAGGATGTCAAGAGTGCCTTTCTAAGTGGCATTCTACAGGTGGAGGTTTACGTGGAATAACCAAAAGGGTTTGAAGACCCTAAGCACCCGGAGTACGTCTATTATCTGAGGAAAACCTTGTATGGTTTGAAGCAAGCACCCCGTACTTGGTACGAGAGACTTACTTCTATCTCTTAGCCCGTGGCTTGAAGAGAGGGGGAGTTGATATGGCGTTGTTCGTCAGGAGAGATGACGATGATATTTTGGTTGCCCAGGTCTATATGGACGACATAGTCTTTGGATCCACGTGCTCCCAACATGCTCACCACTTTGAGGAGGAGATGAAAAGTGAGTTTGAGATGAGCCTGGTAGGTGAGCTTACTTTCTTCCTTGGTCTCCAGGTTCGTCAGCTAGAGGATGGGATGTTCATCTCCCAAACTAAGTATGCAAGAGACCTAGTGAAGAAATTTGGGTTAGACTCCGCCAAGCATGCTCGTACACCTATGAGTACCACTACCAGGCTTAGTAAGGACACTTCAGGCAAGGATGTAGAGCAAACCTTGTATCGGAGTATGATAGGTAGTCTTCTCTACTTGACTGCCAGCCGTCCCGACATCGCCTTTAGTGTTGGAGTCTGTGCGTGATATCAGGCATCCCCAAAAGAGTCACATTTAATTGCTCTAAAATGTATTATTAAATACGTGAGTGGGACATTCGCATAAGGTATTTGGCATTCCTTTGATACCGATGACCGCTTGTCTGCTTATTTCGATGTCGATTGGGCCGGGGATGTAGATGGTTGTAGGAGCACTTATGGTGGGTGTTTCTATTTTGGTTATGCTCTTATCTCCTGGCTGAGCAAGAAGCAAAATTCCATTTCTTTATCCACTGCGGAAGTTGAGTACATCGCCGTCGGGAGTTGTTGCATGCAACTCTTGTGGATGAAGCAGATGCTAGAGGATTATGGGTTTCAGAGGACACCATGACCATTTCCTGTGATAACACGAGCGCCATACATATATCTCGCAATCCAGTCCACCATTCGCGTACAAAGCACATCAGGATATGCGAGCAATTTATACGTCAGTTAATTGAGGAGAAAGTTGTATCCCTGAGTTTCGTACCCACCGACAGTCAGTTAGCTGATATTTTCACAAAACCTTTAGATTCCCTTAGATTTGAAAGTCCTAGGAAGTCTTTGGGGATTTGCACAGTTGACTGAGGGGTTGGTCTTTGTCTAGAATAGGATTCTTTTTCATGTTCATATCATATGCTCCCTATTTCTAGCGTGTTTTATATGTTTTATTATTTTGTATTACAGCTATTTATTTATTCTTTTGAAAAATCCAAAAAGATTTTCATTTTATAAAAATTTTAGAAAAGCTCAAAAAGTTTTTTTGCACCTTTTATGGATGAGCAGTTAAGATAGCCAAGTAATAACTTCATTTCATTTATCCATGTGACTGTTTGATAGAGATTTGAGACGCTACAACATTTCATTCATGTGATTTACATTGTTTGGAGTCTTTGAGATGTGATTAGTGATATCTTTCTACATGTTTGACTCCTATCTCCTTTATTGCACACGTGCACATATATATTTGATTATTGTACTTGTCTATCACATATTGGCTTGAGTGTTTTCATCTTAATTCTGTCTATACAACTAACAATAGGCGATAAAACTTGACTGATTGGAATGCATGTAAAAACTGTTTTGGTGAGACTGTGTGTTTATTGAAAACGGTGAAGGGCTGCGAAAGTTTCATTTAGCCTTTGCGATTCTAAGCCACCGTTAATAAGGACCTACAAAATTGAGGAATTTTATTATCCGAGGTCCAAAGAGGTTAAAAGAGCCCAAAAAAAATTTAAAGGCAATAAAAATCAATATATGCCAAAATATGGGCCATTAGGTTTCACCATCAATTCTCCAAAGTTTGAATTTATATCGCCTCTATTCAAAATATAAATCTGAGGGAGTTTGTTTGGAGAATTCAAACGGGTTTGCACTTCCTTGAAAGTACTGAAAAAGCATTAAATAGTTTTGGACGTTATTGGTGTGGAAATCATTTTCATCTTTGATTTGTTGATTTGATTGAGTCAATGTCTCCTATTACCGTCTTTTTACACCAAAAGAAGACTTTGAGTTAATTCGTTAGGAGTATCCAATATTCATTGTGCACATATGTCATGTTTGTATGCATTGATTTTCCTATCGAATTTGATCACACCTCTTCACTTACGCTATCATCGACATGGTTGTTTTTGTGTCCGTTCATGGTGTGATTTTTCTTATGACACCCCGACTTTGCTTGTTTGAGCTATTCTTCTCATTTGTCTATTTGGAGACATCATAAAAAGGGGGAGAAAGAATTATCATTTTATGGGGGATTTCTGAGTTTTTGAGATTTGATAAAGTATGCTTTCATCATAAATTGGTATCTTTGTTTATCTCATTTCAAACTCGATACGTCACTTGGTATTTGCTTTGTCTCATGTGTGTAGGTACTACTTTCATGATCTCTGAATTGCACACCCTGATGAGAAAAGCGTTGAGATTCCTGAAGCTTCGAAGAGCAAACGATGAAGTCTTATTCATTTGTACCTTTTCAGTTTTGGGTTCATGGAAGGGTAGATTTGTATAGGCAATTTAATATTTGATAATTCGGATATTTTTTATGTTTGTACCGGCATAGACATAGGGGGAGATTTGTAAGGACTTTTTTGTCCATTTTCTATTTATATGTCATACGCCGTTACATCGTTGAAAAAATTTCAGATCGCATCTTCATCAACGGATCCGAATATCAAAAAGCATTAATGGAATCAAGTTTTTTGCAGCCGGACCATTCCGCCTGTTTTATACAGGAACCGGTCCACCCCAAACCGATCCGCATTATTTGGAAAAATAACTGGTCCGCCTCCAGACCGGTCCGCCTCAAGACAGACCGGTCCTCTATGCTCCAAACCAGTAGACCTCGGACCGATTGCGAACCAAAGAGACCCTTTTCAAAAACGAATCGATCCGCTATTGGACCGGTCCGAATCAGAAGCGGACCGGTTCGCCTAAGATAAAATCGTGCAGATCGTGTTCAAATTTTTTAGGGCCAGCTTTTCTTTTATAAACCGACTTCGGGGATTTGTTTTCGAAGACTTTCATAGACGCTTTTCAGAGTCCAAAATACTCTAAGTCTTCACCTTTGTGAGTCCCAAGACTCATGTTTTGATTCACATAACTTGTCAAACCCTTGTGAATCCTTTTGCAACTCAAGAACACAACCGTGTGTCTGTTCAAACCATTGTGGAGAAGACCGTCCTTCTTCTTCTTCATTGTTGCCCTCCTGGAAAGAGAAAGTTCCAACCGTCGACTATAGATCCGACGCCTGCGGATAATTCTGTGTCCCTGTATTTTCATTGTAATCCGAGAAATTGTATGTTACAATATTATAATGAAAATAAATGGTTTTGCCCTTTGGGGGATTTTTCCTCACATGTGTGTGTTTGAATGTTCTTGCTTGTTTCATCATCTTATTCAATCACACCTAGATGCATGTTTAGGACTTAATTGGGTAAAACTGAGTTTAATTGTATAATTTCTTAATTTGAACGCACGCGCACTCTTTTCAGAAGGTGAAATGGTTTGGTAAGTGGGATGTGGTGGGGCTCATAGAAATTGCATGATCGTTCTATAAATTGACGATAATAATGGTCGAGCCGTGACACGCCAGGGAGCTGTCGATGGTAAAAATCAACACCACAAGAGAGTGGACGGCATGGGGTAACAAGCTCGGTGTCACGGAAGTGGAGAGTATCACCACATATACTCTCATAGATGGTGGAAGATGGTTTGAGGTGATGATCTAAAAAGTTAGATGGAAAGAAGAAAGGTGTAAAATCAAGATCCAAACAAGGTGGTGGGGTGGAATGGATAATTGGTGGGTCGGGTGGGATAAATGGTGGGGGAGGATTATCCAAATCAAGATTAGGGGACATACTCTCCTCATGAGGCTCAGAGTGATCCTCAAGGGCACTCGCAGGAGGAAGTGTGGTACCTAAAGAGGGAGTGGTCAGCTTATCCATAAGAACACATTTAATAAATGTGGTGGGTAATTAAAACGAGGCACCAAGATAAGAGATAGAGGAATTATTAGAAATATTGGGCTCAAAAGGAGCCATGCATAGTGGTACATGATCCATATCCGGAGAGGTAGAAATAATCTCGGATTCAATCTCGAGAAAATGGTGAGCATTTGTAGCTGGAGCTAACTTATGAAAAAATGATTCCTCGGGAACACACACGATAGGCTCGATAGGTGAAAACTCGAGTTATTTTTAGATTCGATGGGGAAAGGAATGTGAACCTCAATGATGGGTTCTTTTGGATATGACGGGAGAAAATCAGTCTCACTAACGAAACGTAATTCAACACAATTATCGACTTGGAACCTAGACCACAGAATGGTCTCAACTTTGAGATTCTCAGGGTGATAGGGTTGGTCACACTTAAAGTCAGTGACACAAGATGACTCATCATCACTCTGGGGAACAATGGGTTGACTTGGGATGAAATTCGACTCTATCTAACACTCAATTTCATTTAATCTTTGTTCAAGCCGTTGGAGGGCGGTATTTTGAGTTTGAGCGATGTTCTCTTGCTCGACGATGAACTTTTGCAAGAAGCCTTCGAGAGCGGAGGTGGATGATGGTGGTGGAGTGATGGGTAGCGACGGTAGTTAAGGTGTACACAACTCGCTATGGATAGGACTATATGGAGAATACTCAAAGGAAGTGTGGGGAACGGGGTCAAGTGTGTTATACATGGGAAAAGCATCTCCGTGAGAGACAGATGGTTGATAATCATGGGTAGCATAGTGAGGGGACTGATCGGGATAAAGTGAAATTGGTGTCCATGACAACTATTGGAATGTAAGAGGATTCTCAACATCGGGTTGGGATTCATATTGCGTAGAAGGGTGATCAGGCCTCCACGAATAGCTAGGGTACTCACACAACTCGGGATTGAATACATCATGATAATAAGTCGGAGTCGGTTCTGAAACAGTGTCATATGGATACACTTGGTCCATGGTGGGTTCGTTTTGATATAAAGAGTATGGACACTCACGGGGCAAGTGATTGGCTAGAAAGCACAAAGTGCATAATGAAGCATGTGACACGTTGATACTTGTCATCTGAGGTGATGTAATAAGAGGTTTGTACGTGGATGACACATGAGCATCAATGACGTGCATTTGAGAGTTAAAGCCATGAAGTAAAGTGTGGAGGTTGGACTCGGTGTCAACTTCAAACATGCTTCGAGAGAGTGGGAAATGGCCAAAATACTCCCATGAGGGAAGTTCGTCGGTCATGATGGGAGATTTTCTTTTTTGGTATTTTTAAATGTTTTTCAAAAGGAAAGAAAATATTTTTGGATTTTTTTGAAAATAAAAGAAAGAAATATTTTTGGATTTTTATAAAAATAAAGGAAGAAAATATTTTTTGATTTTTTTGGAAGAAAAGAGTGGGAATAATATTTGGACTCTTTGAATTTGGACGAACTCACTAAAATTGATTATCGAAAGGTCGAATTGGACACACACAAGTCAAGGAGAAATCCTAACTAGCACGTAGCCAATATTTATTTTTGAAAATTAGTAAAAGGGGTAGTCAAATTTTAATCAAGACCACGGGCGATAAAAAATCACGAAAATTATCTTAGTGATCGCCTTTTCAAAAATGTTCTCCTTGTGGGCTAGCTAGTTGATCGATTTTAAATTTAATGATGGCTAGGGTAGCACACAAATGGTAAGCGAGTGAGTCGGGTGATGAAATTCCTTCTCGTCAATGACCCGGTGTAGGTTTTAATTGATTAATTCATCACACACATTCAAAAAATAATGCGATAATAAAAATCAAGTAAGAGCACGTAGTCATAGACAAAAATTGACTCGCTGACAGGAGAGGCGCGAGGGTTTTAGAAATGTACCTCCCACGATTTTTACACCGTGGGTGATGAACAATTTGAGTCGACCGGGGGAAGATCTCACCTATCTCAGTCGGCCCCGAGAGTCCTACCGACCCAAAGTAGAGAGGCTTTTTTTCCTTGACTTTAGATGCCCTATCTCTACCTTATTCGATTTCCCTATCACGCTTTTCTTCGCAATGATTTATTACAAATTTAAACAAAATAATGGTGTCTCCAAGCACCGCAAATACAAGCCAAAAAATAGAATCCTAATACAAGCCTTCTAAAATAATGAAAAATGGTACGAAAATGAAAAATGCAATACAAATGAATCACAAAATGGATCCTCTCAAGCTCTTCAAGATCCAAACACTGGCAACGATGCTATTTGATATAGTTGCTTTTTGGTATGTCGTTGTGTAAAGCTCCTCTAATCAAAATCTCAATCACCTACAAAAATATATAACAAACTAGAATATAGTGGTAAGTGAGGTATCAATCCAAATCAAAGCAGTGAAACGAGAGGAAAACTAATGTAACAAATTTTTTTATTTAATTTCTTTTTGGACTTTTTGCATTTTCTATTTTTTTTTTGGCTTTTTCAATATTAAAACAATTTTTAGGAGTGGTGAAATAAGACTAAACTAAATCCAAATATCTAAATACTAACTAAAAAGTGTGATAGAAATGAAGTGAACTCTAACTAAAAGAACATGCAAAATATGAGATAGTAAGAAAATCAACATGAGAGCAAACAAGAGATGGGATATTACACCATATATTCTAGATAATTTTATTAATTAGTTCATTCAAATTAAACATCCCGAGTTAGTATCAAAATTAAAAATCAACTCTCATTGCAAATTTAATTTTGACAGTAACATTTTAGAAAATTAAATTCAACACTCCTACAACTCTTGAAATGTAGATCCAAACATTATCTAAGAAATCACCCCTAGGATCGATTTGCTAAATTAGTTTAAATCATAAAAATAAGTGTAGAGTAGAAATTCAAATAAATAATTTCAAATTTTAGAAAAACCTATCTCTAGTTCGATTCTAAAATGGAAACTAAAACTAGAATATCAATTTTCTCTCAAAAATCATTTACCCTCTCTTGAAGCGTAAATCAAAAGTAAGAGTACAAAGTTAATTATCAAAGGGAAATTTAATTTAATTAAAATAATCAAATTAAAACAATTAAATTCAATTAACATCAAATTAATGAGTAATCCCACCCTTAGAAAGGGGTTTTATCCTAACATAGTATGAATCATGATAATCAAATAAACAAGGCAATAAGATAAGAGTAGAGAAGAGAACAATCAAACCAAATCTCTTTGCATCCAATTGAACTCAAATCCTTGAATGAGAAGCGTACAATCCTCCAATTGATAATCTAAATGATTTTCAATAAAATATATACACTCAATTGAATTTCTCACAAATTAATTTCACTCAACAATCTAAAAAAAATATAAGAAAAAAAAAAACTATTTCCAAGTTGTTTCTCTCTCTCTCTCGCCTCCTCTCTCAAAACCCTCTTAGGGTTTCTAGGTGATGTCATTTTTTTATGGCATTGGGTCTTATTATATAATGCACATGGAGCTAAGGGGTAGTTTGGGTAGAGATAAGAGTGTGCATGGGGTGTGTGAGGTAAGGGTGAGGAAAAAATCAGATTTGTTAAAAGGGTATTTTGGGTATTGGGGCAAAAGGAGTTAATTGGGGATAACTTTGGAATGTGGGGTAAAATGGGTTCAAAAAAATGTGGGTTTAAAGGTTTGTTTGGATTTTGTGGTCCTGGTTTTTATGCAGATGGAAAAACGATTTTGGCTTTGAAGAATGGGGATAAAAGGGAAATGGGTTTATGGTCTTGGGTTTGGGTTCAAAAAGGAGGTCGGGTTAGGCTCGGGTACGGAGTCATGGTTGGACGGGTAGTCCTGGGGCAGTTAGGTGGTGGGTTGGACTGCGCAGGTTTGTGGCTCCGGGTTGAGACGGTGACGGGTTGCTATCGGGGTAGGTATGGAGATTTGAGGTGGTTCGTGAGTCTCGGGTTATGGGGGATAAAAGCCAGCGAGTTCAAGCGATCGCGGGTCCAAAGGGAGGTGGAAGTTAGTGGCGGGTAGAGGGGTTTAACAAGGTTACGGTGGAGATGGTTCAAGTCATAGTGGGTTCCGAGTTTGGGATATGGTAGCAGTTTATAAGGCGGAATGGGTGGTGATATGGGATATGGGTACATTAGTGGTAATGAGTGTGGGGTTCAATTAGCAGGTGGGTTAATTTGGATTTTGGGTATTAAGAGAGAGAGAGAGGTGGGTGAAAGGTAGGGATGATTAATAGTGGAGGGGGTAGTTATGTGTGGGAGAGTGTATGGGAATGTGTGTGTGTGTTCTTGTACCTAAAAAAATGAAAAATAAACTAACTAAAATCCTAAAAAATATAAAATCTAATAAAACTAAAAATAAATGAAAAGAAATCTATTAAAATTAAATTCCTAATCTATAAAATAAAACTCAAATAAAAAAAGAAAAGAAATAAAAATAATAACTAAAAATCTAATAAAAATAATAACTAAAGTCCAAAAAAATAAAATCTAATAAAAATAAAAATAAACTCCTAAAAACTAACCCTTAAAATAAAATAAAATACAATAAAGATTAAAAATTAAAAATCAAAATAGAACAACACAAAATAAAAAGAAATATAAAATTAGAAAATAAATGTTAGAAAATTCTCAAAAAATCCTGAAAATAAAAATGACACAAAATAAAATTCTAAAAAATAATAAAAGTACAAACACAACATACTCATTAGGTTCAATGCGGGATTAGGCTAGGTCACGGGGTAGGTTAGGGCTACGGATGACGTGATTTAGACACTTATTGCTGCAAATTTCCTCGAAATATTACTTTTAACACTGCAAGTGCAATCAAGCCTGCACAATAGATAATTACGCGCATAAGACCCAATTTTGTCGAGAATTAACGATTAAAATACATCTATACGAGGTATAAAATATAAATTTTTGGGTGCTTAATAGTGTCGCAATAATTTTCTTGACATTGTGCATATCAGACATGTTTCACATGCATCATCAACTATTATGATTATATTCTTACATGCATTAAGTTTGAATTCAGGAATTCAGGAGCATGAAGCCGGGGTGAAATCTAGCATCATGGAATTCTTTAAGACATCTCATTAGAGTATGAGAAAGGATGATTGGATGAATGATAACTAGGAGGAGACACATGTATGTTTCAGTTATTTTCCCCTTTGATACTTTTTGGTATTTTATAAAACAAACTTTCTAATATATGGTTTCTTGTCTTCATATTATTTGTTTACCTAACATTAGTTTAATGAAAAAAAACATTTTAACTCATGTATATAATTTTTTAATTTAGAAAAAAATGGTAGGATGAGTTTCTAAAGCAAGATGCGAGATTGAAGGAGCCTGACGCAGTTCAGATGTCACATGAGGAGATAGCAACTGAGGTGCTTAGTAAGAAGTCTGGATATTTGAGAGGATTCGGTGTCGGTCCAAAGCCATCTGAAACTTTAATAGTCATATCACAGTCCCGGTCTCAAAGTGAAGATAGCGTTTCTTCAAGAACTAAACGCCGCTCAGAATAGAAGATTTGAGAATTTGATGACATTGTAGGAGCAAAACAGGACACTTTGAGAAGTCATGGCCGGGAGAGTTCATCGGGTGGCTATCAAAATGCAAATCAAATCTGCTTATTCTCAAATTCTCTTTAAAAATTGCATCATTAAATACCAAAATGGCCCAAAATAGTGGCAAAAAGTAGCCAAACATAAAATGGCTTAGTTAATGAGCTTATCTATTGGTGGAAGGGATTTGGTGGTGGTTTGGTTATGAAATTTGTTGTTGTTGTTATTGTTGAGTTTATTTTAAATGTTAAAACATGTTGGATTTAATGAATAAATAAAGGAAATTCTGTGAAAATTTTCTAAAATAAATAAAAACATGCATTTAAAGGGATAAAACTCAAAGTAGTCCCAAACAGCCCCGTAAGTGGCATGAATACCTTGCACGGGACCGATGTAACTCATAGGAACTAACTATATTTTTCCAAGATTCTCGGTTTGAGAATACAACGATAATTTGCAATAGGCTTAAAACACACACATTTAAAGGATGAAAATTCAAAACAACCCCTAAATAGCCTCGTAAGAGGCATGGACACCTCGCATGGGACCAATGTAACTCATAGGAACTGACCGCATAGTTATGGGAGTCTCGGTTTGAGAATACGACGATAATTTGAAAACATCTAGACTTAGGCTAAAAAAACACGCATTTAAGGGGATAAAACCCAAAATAGCCCCAAACGGCCTTGTAAGAAGCCCGGACACCTCCCACTGGACAAATGTAACTCATAGGAACTGATCGTCTAGTCCTTGGAGTCCTAGTTTGAGAATACAATGATAATTTGAAAAATCTAGACTTGGGATTAAAACCAAACATTTAAAGGGTGAAAACTCAAAACAACCCCCAAATGGCCCCGTAAGACGCACGAACAACTCGCATGTGACCGATGTAACTCATAGAAACTAACTGCGTTGTCATGAGAATCCTGTGACACCCCGCCTAATTAAATATCGGGCGATAACTCCTTTATTAAATTAAATCAAGGTGAGCAGTTGGTTCATTCTTAGCATCACTGTCGAAAAATAACTTTTTCAATTTAAACACCCTAATTAATTTAGCTAAGTGTAAAAACCATTTTTAGACATTACTTTCCAAATTTTATTTTATAAACCAAGATTTAAATCTTTACAATAATTCAATGTTAAAGAATCACACCACAATTATCCTAGAACATATAATCCAAATAATTTAAACATTCAACAACTAAATCCCAACATTAAAACTTAAAGTAAAACATCCAGACAGTAATAAATCCCAAAGTGACAATACTAGAAATAAATGAATCACAATGTCCAATAAAACAAATGGATAATGGAAACGGGCGACACATGCCCAACTGAATAAAGAAGCTAGGAGTGGAATCAAATAAATGAAGTCATCTAAGCAAGAGGCCTGCAACTCCCACCTAAGCTGCAGCGCGTTCCTTCCTAAGGATCCTACGCAAGACGCCCCTGTGGCTAGGCACCTGTAATATATACATATATATACAAGAGGGAAAGGAAAATAGAAACGGGTCAGAGCCCGATAGTGTAAATGATTTAAAATTTGTTTAGCAAGTATTTAAAATGTTTACAGGTCAATACAACAACGTATTAGTACGGCACTCTCTTGAGAAATTCTCACCTCTCTTCAAATGTGCACGCCTATCGCACTAATCTTCCCAACGGATTATCTTATCTTATATCTCACTAATCTTCCCAATGGTTTAACTTATCTTAGGTTACTCGTAAGATTTAAAACTGAACAATATAATTGTTTAAGAGGAAAATTTCATTCAGTAACAAAGCTCTCATTTTAACTTTATTTATTAATAAAGTTTTCCAGTGTCATATTATGCTTTTCAAAACAAGTATTTCCAGTTTGAAGTCATTATTCATTTCTTACTTACCATAACACAGTAGGCAGTTCCAAATTTCAGAATTTCATATATATATATATTAAATACTCGTATAATATATATATATATATATATATATATATATATATATATATATATATATATATATATATATATATATATATATATATATATATATATATATATATATATTCTAACAGCACCCCAAATAAAAACTATGGTGCGGGCATACTCTGCTATCCAATCCCCGTATCACTCGTACTAAGGGAAATATACGTTCGGAATCACTCTCGAACTGTATTAATACATACACAAACAATATTGAGGCGAAACATAGTTTCCAAGTCCAAGAGGTCAGTACATACCCTCGCGTCTCTTAGGACCGTGACTATCGATTCGATAGCCTGTACCTAGGATTCCTATCTTCTTGGGTACGAGTCAATATCCCCCGTAAAGGTCCCATCGAGATAAGACTATCCTAGCGCGGTAACCTCAGGGATAGCAAGTAGCGCGGACATGATTTTCACATGTATATAATATATGCACACACAAAGTCATATAAATATACTAATTTTATCATATCAATTTAAGTTCATCCCATAACCCATAATCACGACATTTATCCTTATTTTCCCATTATTAGTTATCACGTATAACGGTTCGTCTCTAACTTTAATTTAAGGGATTATTCCAACTTACTACGTAACACTCATGGACTCTATCCTCCCAAGTGAAAAATTCAGTAGGTATTCATCTATTTTCCATCGTAACTATTTTACGTATCTCTCCCTTTAATACAAAATTCCATCATCCCTTATATATAAACACCCCAAAAATGTAAATCTCGCCTTACATTAAAGGTCTCTTAATCATTAATAAGTCCTACTGGTCTCCTTTACCTTCTAAATTATTTTAATACGGATGCCCAAATATTTCTACTCATTAAATTTGAATTTAACTATTTTCAAAGGGGGAAATGTGAGTCTGCTAGAAGGGGTCGATCGATCGATGGCAGGAGCTCGATCGATCGATGCGTCGATCGATCGACACCCCTGGTTCGATCGATCGATCAAACAGGTATACGAATTCTGCAGATTAACAGTTACGGGTTTCATAATCTAACCTCAATCAATTCCAGATTTTTCACACCCAAACTCCCTAAAATCATATTATACATCTTCAACGTAAAGCATGCAATTTTTCATCAATAACCATAGATTAATAGGCCAAAACTCATATAAATCTCAAGAACCCTAGAATTTCTTTAACATGGTTCTAATCAGTCTTTTTCTAGAAATTCCTACTCCTAATTCATCATAAATTCGTGGTTAATCCTCTACATGTGAAGGGGTTTCCAGATTATCATTCAAATAATTACTACATGCGATTTTCCAATCTCCAACATGGGTTTTCTTCTACCAAACTCGTCCTAATCACCCTAAACTAACATGAACAATGCATTAACAAAAATAAGCAAGATAAATACTTGCCTAGGATTTTCAGAGTTCAATTTTGTGGACGAATTTAGGGTTGTTGCGTTCCCCATCGCGCGATCTACGCGTTGGTGGTGGTGGCGGTGGCGGTGCAACCGGATGACTTTTTGGCCTTGGATTTCTTGGAAAGCTTTCTCCTTCCCTCTCGTATGGACATTCTAAAGTTTTGAGTCTTCTAACCCTAAAGGACTATTCTAAATGGTTGATATAGCCTAATAATTTTCGTGGGTTTAATTACCCAAAAATGCAAAATGTCCAAAATGCCCTCCCGGGGTGCTAAATAAGCCTAAAAACGTCCCGAGACCCAAAGTAAACCCCCGAGTACACTTTTCTGACTATCTCGACCCTTCTGGACACGTTGGCGCACTCAAAATGACCATATGGATAACTTAAAAATATTTCACTTTTATTAATCAACATTTATTCCCGACGCGACACAGGCGCGTCCCGACTTAAATTTCCAAAATTGTCATTCTATTCACTCATGACATTTAATAGAACTAATATTATTTATTACTTTGCTCATTAGTAATATTCAACAAATTTCTCATAATTACTAACTCTCATCACGTTAATAATTATAACATAATTAATTTTTGAATTTATATTAAATAATTAACTCACATTAAATTTAATAAATCTCCAAATTAATATAGCATAAAAATACGGGGTATTACAAGTCCCAGTTTAAGAATAGGATGATAATTTTTAAACATCTTGAATTAGGCTTAAAAACATGAATTTAAAGGGAGAAAACTAAAAACAACCCCAAACGGCCCATTAAGAGGCACGAACACCTCACACGGGACCAATGTAACTCGGAGGAACTGATTACGTAGTCACGGGGGTCCCTATTTGAGAATATGACGATAATTTGTAAAAATCTAGACTTAGGCTTAAGACATACTGTTAGAGGGTAAAACTCAAAAAACCCTAAACGGCCCCGTAATAGAAACAAACACCTCGCACGGGACCAATGTAACTCATAGAAACTCACCACATAGTCCTGGGTGCCCCAACTTGCAAAATATATTGATTTGGGCTTAAAATCACACAGTTAGAGGCTAAACACTCAAAACAACCCCCAAACAACCCCGTAAGAGGTACGGACACCTCGCATGGGAGCAATGTAACTTGTATGAACTGACCACGTGGTTACGGGATTTTCGGTTAGAGAATAGGATGACAATTTACAAAAATCTAGACTTGGGCTAACAAACACGCATTAAAAGGGAGAAAACCCAAAATAGTCCCAAACGACCTTGTAAGAGGACCGAACACCTCGCACGGGGCCAATGTAATTCATAGGAACTAACTGCGTAGTCACGGGAGTCCAGGTTTGAGAATACGAGGATAATTTTAAAAAATATAGATTTAGGCTTAAAACATGCCGTTAGAAGGTCAAAACTCAAAACAACACCCAAACGGCCCCCGTAAGAGGCACGAACACCTCGTACGAGACCAATGTAACTCGTAGGAATTGACCACGTAGTCATGGGAGTCTTGATTGCAGAATACGATAATAATTTGTAAAAATCTAGACTTTGGCTTAAAAACACGCATTTAAAGGGTGAAACTCAAAACAACCACTAAAGAATATGTCGTTGGAGGGTAATAACTCAAAATAGCCACTAAATAGCCCCGCAAGAGGCAAGAACACATCGCATTCCACCAATGTAACTCGTAGGAATTGACTGCATAGTCACGGTAGTCCCGATTTGAGAATACGATAATAATTTACAAATATTCAGACTTGGGCATAAAAGCACACAATTAAAGGGTGAAAACTCAAAATAACCTCCAATGACCTCGTAAGTTCCACGAACACCTCGCACAGGACCATTGTAACTCGTAGGAACTAATCGGGTAGTCCCGGGATTCCTGATTTGAGACTACGGTGATAATTTGTTAAAATCTGGACTTGAACTTAAAAACACGCATTTAAAGGGAGAAAACCCAAACGACCCCTTAAGAGGCCCAAACACCTTGCACGGGACCCATATAACTTGTAGAAATTGATTGCGTAGTCACGGGAGTCCTGGTTTGAGAATATGACAAATATTTGCAAAAATCTAGTCTTATTCTTAAAACATGTTATTAGTAGGTTAAAACTCAAAATAGCCACCAAACGGACCCGTAAGAGGCACGAACACCTCACACGGGACTAATGTAACTCGAAGGAACTGATCGCATAGTCATGGGAATCCTTGTTTGAGAATACGCCGATAATTTGCAAAAATATAGACTTAGGCTTAAAAACATGCATTTAAAGGGATAAAACCCAAAATAGCCCCTAACGAACCTATAAGAGACCCGAACACCTCGGGCGGGACTAATGTAACTCATAGGAACTGACTGCGTAGTCACAGGAGTCTCGGTTTAAGAATACGATGATAATTTTTTAAAATCTATACTAGGGCTTAAAAACACACAGTTAGAGGGAGAAACCCAAAACAGTCCCAAACGGCCACGTAAGAGGTCTGAACACTTCGCACGGGAACAATGTAACTCATAGGAATAGACTGCGTTGTCATGGGAGTGACGGTTTGAGAATTCGATGATAATTTGTAAAAGTCTAGAGTTGGGCTTAAAAACACATAGTTAGAGGGTTAAAACTGAAAATATCCCCCCAAACGATCCCGTAAGAGGCGCGAACACCTCGAACGGTACCAATGTAACTCATACCAACTGACCACGTAGTCACGTGAGTCTCGATTTGCGAATACGATGATAATTTGCAAAAATCTACTGTAATACCCCGTATTTTTGAAAGATTTTATTTTAATTATGGGATTAATTAATTTAAATGGGGAAATTTATTTATAATTAATCCAGATTTAATTAAATAATTACTGGCCTGATGAGAGTGAGTATTTATTACTCAGAATTATTTAAAATATTACTTAGTGAGTAAAGTAATGTATGATTATGAAAATATTAAAGTCATAATGAGTGAAAAATACGACAGTTATGGAAATTAAGTTGTGATGTGCGTGTCAGTCGTGTAGGGATTTAATTAATGAAAGTAAAAGTAATTATTTATAAGTTGCTCAAATGGTCATTTTGAGTGCGCAATTGTGTCCGGAAGGGTCTAGATAGTCAGAAAAGTCTATCCGGGGGTTTAGTTTGGGTTTCGGGGCAGTTTTAAGCCGAGCCGGCAACCCAGGAGGGTTTTTTGGTAATTTGTATTTTTGGAGTAAAATAAAGGATGAAAATTAGATAAATAAAAGGTCTCCTATGTGGGTTAGAATAGGTTATCAGGCGTGAGAAACAGTGAGACACATAGAGAGACCAAAAAGAGGAGAAGAGGAAGAGAAGTTATAGGGAAGAGCCACCACGAGTGCACCTTTTCTACCACCAAGACCACCATTGTGTAGATCGGACAATGAGGGTTGTAACCATAACAACATCAAAGGATCAGACCTTCTTTCGTAAGGAAAGTGTTTAAATCTTGCTTTATTTTAGCATTAAATATGTTCATGTTAGTGTAGGTAGTGAACCCCCTCGAATTATATATAAATTGATGAAAAATTTATGATTAAAGGATATATTAGGACTGATTTGCTATAAAGATTAAAATTTCATGTCGTGAGCAGAATAACCTCCAATTTATGATGATTAAATCTGGGATTAGAAGGTTTAAAATAAAAGTTTATGAATTAGGGTTCTATGAATATGAATTTGGGGAGTTTGGAATTAAGGGTTAATTATTTAAGATTTAATGCTTTTAGGATAATAGAAACCATTCCTTCTTGTGGAAATATAGATTGGAATTGACTGCGGAAAATTTGGGACCGAACTATAGAGGTTTTTAGGGTGTTAATGTATGGAAAATGCTACAGTTAGAGGTTGGGGACGAAACAATGTATTCTCGTTCAAATGAGATTGGGTCTCGCTCGAACGACGAATCACTATCGCGCGATGACGTCGTTCTAACAATGTGCTATTGCATTCAAACGAGATAGCTTCTGGTTTGAACGACATACTGATTTCTGGGAAATTTCTTCTCTTAAAAAATCTGGGTGGCATATTCATCTAAGAATGATGATTAGCAGTATGAATTGGATTTCAGGGTGGTGCGGGATTATTGGGAAATAAATTGGGTATAATACGTTATGATAATTGGAGCGACGAGCTATCCCCGAAAATTACGAGCGAAAGAGTATTTCGTAATTTAGTAAATAGAATGCAAGTAGTAACGAGTGTAACACTATGTATAATTTAAATATTTGGATTGTGTGTATACCTAATGAACTTGATAGGTTGCGTGAATGCCTATAGCGAAATTTATTGTGTGCGTGACATACCTATCATACTTGCTATTACGGGAGGTTTTAGAAATAGGGATAATCCTATCTTGAGGAGACTTCAGGGGGATATTTGACTTGTGCCTCAGAGCAGGGAACCTAGGTACGGACTATCTGTGAGAATGATAGTGCTGACGGTCATGTGGGTGAGTAGGTATGTGCGTAGCCCATAGGCTTGGAACTATGTTCGCCTCCAATATGTGTGTTTTGTAATTTATGGTTCGTGGGAGATTCCGAATCCATTGTCCTTATTCAGTGCGAGATGTACCGAGACTTGATAACAGAGTACGATGGCACAGTAGCTGAGTCTGGAGGTGCATTTTTAGTATGTATATATATATATATATATATATATACACACACATACATACCTGTAATGTTACTTACTGTGTGATAGTATGTGGACAAGATATATAATGAAAATTCCTGAATAACTTAAGTCGATGAATACTTAACTTGATTGATGAACATTTCCCAAATTGAGATAATAGTGTAGAAATGTTTAACATGGTATTGAGTGGGAAGTACGGGTTGGTATTGCGGGTAGTAATTGGAAGGAATGTCTATAGTCTAGTTAGGCATAATAGAATAAGTAGAATGAGTTTAGAGGTGCGTTAGGCATGCACATTAGTTGAGAGGTGAGAATCTCAAGTGAGTGCTCGAAAAGCTAACATGCACATAATATTCTGCTTTATTGCAATTTTTAAATACTTGCTAAATTTTTTAAAATACTTTGCACTCGGGCTCTGACCCTTATTTTGTAAATATCTTTCCTTTTGTCAAATCATTTAGATGCCCAACCATAGGGACACCAAACATAGGAGTTCCATTCATTTGACATGCTTTAGTTGTTATGGAAGTTACAGGGCCTCGGTAGTAGACATCTCCATGATTATCATTTCTTTATCTTGAGTTATTTACTTCAGTTAGGGCATGTTGCCCCTTTTCTATTTAGACATTCAGATATTGTGGATTTAGTTATTTTACTCCTTTGAGTTGTTGGATTATTGTATTTAGTATTTGGGCTGGAAGTGTTCACTCGAGCCACATTTATTTTATTTCATAAGAGATTTTTTTGAATGGTGAATTTTTAGTTATTAGTTAATTTGGTTTATATTAATTAAAATATAAAATTTTGATATCAACCCTTTTAAATATTAATTGGTTAGTGTTAATAATAAAGTTTGCGACAGTAATGCACATTCTGAACCAATTGGATATTCTGATTTAATTGAATAACGGACTGATCACCCAGATTTAAATAGGCGGGGTATCACAGGTAGTTTCAAACCACCAAGTTCTAGAGTCCTTTAGGATTTGTATGGCTTATTATGCTTCCAATGTAGCTTTCTTTGATATAGAGCCCTATGTTTAGGACTGTTGCATTCATTAATTGCGCATTTTACGTCTTCAGCTATTTGAGATATTTATTGTGGACTTATAAAGATTCTCTCTCATTTCATATGCCTCCCAAACATGAACAACGAGCTCCTAGGAATGCCTATCCCGACCCCAGCCATCTCCGGCCCTAGGCACAATGAATGCTGCGGATGTT
The DNA here is from genome assembly GCA_949130495.1 of Sambucus nigra. Classification (NCBI taxonomy): domain Eukaryota; kingdom Viridiplantae; phylum Streptophyta; class Magnoliopsida; order Dipsacales; family Adoxaceae; genus Sambucus; species Sambucus nigra. The sequence goes on from OX422219.1 coordinate 64,831,401, forward strand.
GCCTCTATCATAGCACAGGCGATAAATGCAGCTATGGCCATAGTACAGCAGGCCCCACCCCAGGCATCGGCGGTGGCCCGACACTATCTAACACATTCCCTTTTGCTTGGGAGCGAGTTAGAGATGCCTTCCAGAAGGTACATTCTCCGGAGTTAGCATGGAGTTTAGTTGTTGTAGTAGCAAGCCAGTGGAATAAGTACATTCAATGCACTTGAGGATGTACAAGTGCACTGAGGAGAGAGACAACATGACTATTAGGACTTCTGGGTGCGGTTCAACTGCAAATATTTCCCTTTCGTTGTTCAAACTGAGATGAGGGAGAATTTAATGGATCTCACCCCAGAGGGGAAGATCTTTGAGGAGTACGAGGAAGAGTTTACGAGATTGATTAATCTTGTTCTAGATAAGGTACCTACTGAGGGGAAGCAAATTCATATGATTATGGATGGCTTGACTTGGAGGATTCGTCAGCACCTTTTGGGTAATCTTTTGTTGGGTACATATACTGATGTACTTAACGCTTCCCTACTACATTACCAGGATTACTACTTCCATCTGAAGGGAAGCAAGCAATAGGGGGAGTCTATCTAGTAGGGTAGGACAGGAGGTAATGGTTCTAGTGGGGCACAACCAGCTCAGGGTCAGCAAAGACATGGCGAGCAGAGTTCCAATCAGGGGGATCCTACTAATATGTTCAGATCAGGTGACTATAGGTAGGGATAGGGAGGTTTTAGACGGGGCCACCCTGGCCAGTAGGGTCAGTAGCGCTTTCAGCAGGGCCAAGGGAGGGGTGGTAACGACCATCAGGGCAGAGGGAAGCAGGGGCAGAGGGGAGGACACTTTCTAGGGAAATGCTTTATTTGTGGTAACACTAGCCATAGACGTCAGGATTATCCTCAGAGGGGTAGAGCCCCGTAGTAGAAGCAGCAACAAGGCGCTCATTAGGAGCCCCAATGATCGATATTTCCAACCACCCTCCCAGCACCACTGCAGATACTAGCTTTGCCAGTCGTTCCAGCAATTTTGGTCCAACAGGGATAACTATAGTATGGGCGTATATACAACGTCCACCAGGCCGCAGTTACCCAGGCTCCACTCGCGTTTGAGGGTACATTTTCTATCCAGGAGACTTTGGGGTGGATATTATTTGACACGGGGCATTCACATAGTTTCATTGCCACTAGATTTGCCCGAATGATGGGGTTATTAGCCACGAAAGAGAGCAGAGTTAGTAGTGTAGATTCACCATTGGGCTATGGGTCACTGATATTATTTATATATCGGAGAGTGGCCATAGAGATTGGGAGATTAATCTTACCGGCCGATATGCTTGTCTTAAATATGTACGATTATGACGATATTATCGAGATGGATTGGCTAGTTATGTATAGGGAAATGATTGACTGCTATAGTCATAGTATTGTGTTCGCCATACCAGGTCGGGAGATTTTTTTATGTCGACGCATCGTCCGGAGGGGAGTTTGTCCACCCATTTATATTATATAGAGGAGGAGACCTCTAAGGGGGTAGTGATACTTCTTGATTTGATTCCGATTGTTCATGAGTTCACTGATGTATTTCAGGACATATTTGGGCTACCGCCCAGCAGGGAGACAGAGTTTGTGATAGATTTAGCGCTAAGCACTTGGCCGATAGCCCATGAACCTTATCGTAAGGCTCCAACAGAGATGAGGGAGCTATGAGATCAGATCGAGCAGTTGTTGGGTTAGGGCTTCATTCGCAGGAGTACCTCGCCTTGGGGTGCTCCCATACTATTCGTAAAGAAGAGAGATAGGTCATTGACACGACTCAGAATGTGTCTCTAAAGTGTGTACTTTCTAGGATCAAGTGCAAGCCTGTCGTTCAAGTAATAATTCGACAAGTCGGGTATCGATCCTCAGGGAAAATGGACAACAAGAGTTGTGACGACGGGATAAGACAAAAGAATCCTAACGTTGACTCTAAGAAGAAAGAAAAAGATTTGATTTTGGGAATGATTAAGTTAAATGCAATTATGTAGTTATGAAAATGTGCAATTACACTAAATTACCTAAAATGTGAATGAAAATTTGATTTGAACTTTTAAATGAGATGATGGAAAAAATAGGACGGGAATACAATCCCCCAACCCTAGTGTACTGCAGTTATAATACTAATCGTAAATTTATCTAATTAATTTGACCCAGTATTTAGTACTCCCAAGCATTACGTATACGAGGTTCAAGCCCGCGTCATACTTAATCAAAGGATGAGTAAATCGGCATCACGATAGTGAAACTCAAATCATATTCTCAATCATCCCGGTTACCCAGAGGCAAACGAGATATTTAGACCTACAATTGTTGTGTTCCTACGCAATACGGTCACAATTAATCACTAAATTCAGAGGATTAATTTTATACCTGCAATTACCACATCAGGCTGGGTTCATGTAACCCGACCTTGGAAATCTAGCCGGACATACCGAAACTGATGAAAACAGATTTCAATGTGCAGAAAACCATGATTAATCTAAGGCAACTCGTACAATGATGTAAAAGAGAATTGAAAAGATGAGATACTCACTAATTTTTTTACCACAGCAGTCAATCAATTAACTAGAAATACTCACAATCGGAATCAAAGCTTCAGTCTTGAATTAAAATGAATCAAGTTGCTAAACTAGGGTTTGTGGAAGAAAAGGAGAGATGAAACTAACTCCCCACGTTCTTGCCTACCTTACAATGAAAATAATTTGGGTTTTTATACCCTATATGAAATTCTAAAAAGTTGAGTATAAGTCGGAGCCTTTAGAGGAGAATCAGAAAACAAAATCTCGATGGGCGGACCGGTCCGGCCCTTAGGCGGATCGGTCTGCTTCTAAAGCGGATCGGTTCTTTTATTTTTCAGGCAGACCAGTCCGGGGGCGGATCGGTTCTTTTAATTTTTGCCTTCTTCGGTTTGTCTTCGGTTCGCAGTTCTCAAGATTTGTGTACATCGGTCCGGTCCGGGTCTTAGGTGGACCGGTCCGCCTATTTGACTTTCTCTTCAAACTTTGACTGCCCATATCTTTTGCTCCAGGTATCCGATTGAGGTGCCATTTCTTCCTAGGTGCTTGTGAGGATGATACCTTCAACTTCTCTTTAGGTACCTCATCCGGGTTCTGGGTAGGAATGACTCTTTTGCCCTTTTGACTTTTCTTGTTGACTTTCTCTATTCTTCCGGTTTCCTTCTTCCATTTCTTGACATTAGACATCTGTAAAATCATAACGAAATACCAGAAACTCGGTGTACTTGTTAGGATAAGTCAGTAGCAAGATTATGAGATAAATTCAATCCAATTACGTTGTTCGAGGTGATTAAAGTACCGAAATTAAGGGATAAATTAGGAAGAATTTATGCCTAATCAAACCCCCCTAACTTAGAACTTTGCGCGTCCCGAGCAATGTAAAAGAATTATAGCAAGGCTCAACTCTTGAAAAACATTTTATTGGGATAAAATACCTCTTTCGCGGGCAAGCGATTGCATTTAGCGTATGCAACAAGCCTTTAAACCCCTAGGTTACCCTAATGGGACGAGTTGTGTCTCGTGAGGGTTTGCAGAGAATATACCCACAAAATTCGACTCAAAGAACTTCAAAATAACCAAAAATTGTATAATTCAAACTTTTCCAGAAAATAGTCATCATTAAGTCATGTTTACAAGTCTCAAACTGTAGTGCGTGTGTGCGAAGCCAGAAATATAACCGCCGATTTCCACCGATTAATCATTACGTTACTTATCCGAAAATTCGTTTTGATTTCAAATTCTCACGGGAAGCTCTCTCAAACGAACCACTCGGAATATGGCTTTTCTCTCGGTATGCGTGATATAAAGAGTAAATATAATGGACGCAAAATCACGCATACAATTAGAAAGACGGAAATTTCATGGTGAAAGGATCTCATCAACGGATTACGGTTTTTAAAAAAAACGGGAACATTGCCTCTTATTCGCGCACTTAATCTCCTTTATTATCCTTCGGTGTATTAGCCCTCTACGCGGTAACCAATTCTACACTTTAGACTCGGTTAGGACTTTTTCGGGTTAAAGGTGTATTGGGTAAAATGAAAATGGTAGGGAAGGTTGGAATTGGAAAAGTTATTTATGATGTCCGTTGGTGCTTTTTCTGGGCTATTGCTCATTTTTTTCTTCTTTTTTCTCTATTTTTTCTGTTTTTCACTTCTTTTCTTTTCTCACTATTTTTGTTGAGCATATTTTTTTTTCTCCTTGCCCCTTTTTATGCACTCTTCGGACTCAAATTCTGGGATTTTTCAACTTTCACAATTCCGGGCCATTTTGGGTTTTTCGGGTTGTCAAACGAAAGGAAAAATTATTCGGCTCAATTTGGGTTGCAAAGGGTAAATTTTTTTGCTACTTTTTCTGGACAATATTTTTGGGTGACAAACGAGGGCCTACTTCATTGTACAAAATGCCAATTGTGTTACCATATGCGTTTCGAGGTGAATTTAATTTAGAGACTAATTTGGCACGTTTTTCAAGGCAATATTGCACACATTTTTTAAAACCGATCAAAATGAAAGAATTAAGATCCTTGACAACTTATTACGCGCTAAAAAGAACTTTGAGTTAACAATTAACTCGGATTGATTTAAAATCTCGCAAAACGTGATAGGCTCGAATCTCACCGGGCTTGTTAATCTCCACATTTATTCGTTAAGTCGTCAATTTTTTTTTTGCACAATTTCCATCTTTGGTCAATTTCGGCTTTGTGTATGTTGACTTTTTACACTTTGAGACTTCAATTTGACTTTTAATGATATTTTTGAAAAATTTGAATCCCAACTTTTATTTATTTTGAACAAAAATATTTTTGGATTTATCATACTTTTATGATTTTTTTTTTTTTTTGAAATTTTGGGCATTTTTGAAAATTTGTGGAGTTTTAGAAATATGCACTTGTGACCCCCCCTAACTTAGACTTTTGCATTGTCCTCAAGCAAAAAGGACTAAAATCTAAATAAGGCAAAATAAGAAGTGAAATAATTAAAACAAACAAATATAGAAAATGCAACTTTTTATATCATAAGACTGTGGTACAAACAGGAATACAGCATATGTGTGACATGAGAAGGAATACATCAAAACAGTCCATAACTAACAAAACATCACGGGGAAGGGATTTGGGATGAGCTGGGCGCGTCGGGGCCATAGGGGTCATGAAAATGTGATGGGAGTGGCTCATTAGGGTCCCCTAGGTGTCGGTAGATATCCGCTTGCCTTCGAGACGCCCGACTTTGATCTCGACGGTAGTCAATCATAAAGGTCTCGAATCGGTTCTCAAGGGTGGAGAACCGGGTCGAGATATCGGTACCCGCCCACTCAAAGTCTGGGTCGTCCTCCTCGTCCGCCGACTCGTCGTCGGTGCCGACATCACCCATCTCAACGTCCGCTTCGGCGGCCTCCTCCCTCGCGCTCTCTCCTAAGGCGGCCTCTTCCTCGCTATCATGACCCCGCCGGGCCCGGATTATGGCTAGTTGTTTGGGACTCTTAGTGCGAGTGCCCTGTCCAAAGGGACCGGGAATCCGGGTGCTGTCGAGCGGGGCCTTAATGCCGGCGTCTTGGAGGATAGACGTGATCAAACGGGCATAGGGCAAAGGGGCGGCACCCTTCTCATCCAAAGAGGCGGCGATGATGTCGGCATACAATGTTCGGGCCAAATGGATGGAAGTTTGGGGATCGAAGAGATGATAGGTCAAGGTGGCTTACCGAGGCCTCATGGCGGAATCGTTGGACGTTTGAAGAATGTTGGCGCACACAATTTGGAAAGTGAGGTGCGCCTTTTCATTGAGTTGTCCAACAGCGACGGTTTGACCCGCCCAAGCCACGTTTGGAGCAATGCATTCCATGATGACGTCCTTAGCGACCGAAGGAACGTTCCTTGGATATGTGAAGTCTTGGGGGTCCGGAACACCAAAGGTGGCCAACTTGGCCGTGAGGATGGCTAAGGAAAAAGGAACGACCATCCCATCGACGTAAGCTTGGGCCTCAAATTGGCCCGTCCGCACGAGTGTGCCATAGAATAACCGGACCTCGGAAGCCCACACGGCTTCATGGGGTTCGTTGAGGAAACGACACCACCCCCGGGCCATGAATAGGGTCGTGACAGAATTGGGCAGCGCGTTCCATTGAACCGCGCGCTCCATATGGAGTTTGCAGCTTGTCCCGAAGAATAGCGTGCACCATCGCTCCTCTTGGCGGGAGCGGAACTCGTTGCCCCCGGAGGGTAGGATGTCGGTGGACGCGTATTTTGTGGGGGCAACACGGGGGGCCATGGAGACAGAGAGGATGGAACTCAAAAAATTTGGAGAGGGAGAGGAGAGAAGTTGTGTTTGAGGTGTGAAGAGAAGGGGAGGGGTAGGGCTGAATTTATAGTGGAGGGGAAGGGATTTGGAGGAAAAGGGATTTAGAGGGAAAGGGTGTATGGAGGGAAAGGGATTTGGAGGGAAAGGATGTATGGGGAGGTGGGAAACCGAATGGGAGGGAAGGATGGCAATTGGGGGGAAGGGGGTGAATGGGGGGAAAGGGTTAAACGAATCTGCAGAAGGCGGACCGGTCCGGTCCAGGGGTGGACCGGCCCGGGTCTTTAATTTCCAGAAAATTCGACAGGCGGACCGGTCCGTTTTAAAATTATAGGAACCGGTCCGGTGGTGGACCGATCCACCCTTAAATTAAAGGAACCGGTCCGTCTTGGGGATTTTAGGCTGGAATTTCCCCGAAACTGGATTTCAACCTCTCTTCCTCGAAATATTGCACTTTTAAAATGCGCTCCTCACCAATTATAGACTAAGGACCTCTCAACATCACCGGTCACCCTAGTTGACCCAATTCCCGAACATGCACATGCTAAACCCGAATGTACTAAAATCCTAACGACACTCCCTAACGCACACGACACACACGACTCTCTCGACACACACGACTCTCACCCCATACGCGTCGGGGGTGCGACGACCTAACTGAAACCGTTCACTCTACCCCGTAAACGGGGTCCGACAACCAAACGGTGTCGACTTCCTCCCCGCACGCCTCAAGATATGGCTTTAGGCATTGTCCATTCACTTTGAATGTATTTCCCCCTTTTAAATCTTCTAATTCGACAGCTCCGTGGGGGGAAACATTCTTGACAACAAACGGGCCAGACCATCGCGATCGCAAGTTGCCCGGAAAGAGATAAAGCAGAGAGTTATAGAGAAGAACTTTTTGCCCGGGAAGAAAATCTTTGCGTCGAATGATGCTATCGTGAGCGAGTTTCATCCTTTCTTTGGCAATTTTGGCATTCTCATACGCATCATTGCGTATCTCCTCTAACTCATTTATTTGAAGCTTGCGAGCTTCACCGGCTTTATCCATGGCATAATTGAGCTCCTTAATTGCCCAATACGCTTTGTGTTCTAACTCCACGAGGAGATGGCAAGGCTTGCCATACACAAAGCGGAAAGGGGACATGCCAAGCTGATTTTTGTATGCGGTGCAATAGGCCCATAGCGAATCGTTCAGTCTAAGTGACCAATCTTTCCGGTTAGGATTGACAGTCTTCTCGAGAATGTTCTTGATCTCACGATTCGCTAGTTCAGCCTGCCCATTTGTTTGTGGGTGATACGTCGTTCCAACCTTGTGAACGACGCCATACTTTCTCATAAGCTTCCCGAATGGCCAATTGCAAAAGTGCTTGCCATTATCACTAATTATCGCTTTCGGAGCACCGAAGCGGGAAAGTATGTGTTCCTGTAGGAACTTTATCACCACCTTGTTGTCATTTGTTTTGGTAGATATAGCTTCTACCCATTTAGAAACGTAATCTACCGCAACAAGGATGTATAGGAAACCAAAGGATGGGGGAAAGGGACCCATGAAGTCGATACCCCAACAGTCGAAGATCTCAATGATGAGTATGGGGGTAAGAGGCATCATGTCTCGTCGAGTAATAGCTCCCATCCGTTGGCACCTATTGCAAGATTTGTAAGCATTGTTCACATCCCGAAATAATGTGGGCCAATATAGACCGCATTGCAGAATTTTAGCGGCCGTCTTTTTCGTGGAAAAGTGGCCTCCACACGCTTCCGAATGACAAAACTGGATGACTTTCTGGATCTCGTCATCCGGTACGCATCGTTGGATGATTTGGTCGGCGCAATATTTAAACAAGAATGGATCATCATAGAAGAACATGCGCGACCAAGTAAGAAACCTCTTCTTATCTTGCGGTGTCCAGTCGGGAGGGACGGCTCCCGTGACAAGGTAGTTCACTATATCCGCAAACCAAGGTAAAGAAGAGGTAGAAAAAAGTTGCTCATCCGGAAAGTATTCGTCTATGGGAATGGGATCACTAGGTACGTCGGACGAAATCTGTGATAGATGGTCGGCAATGACATTTTCTACTCCTTTCTTATCTTTAATGGAGAGATTGAACTCTTGTAGGAGTAGGATCCACCTTATGAGGCACGTCTTGGCGTCTTTCTTAGCGAGTAGATATTTCAACGCCGCGTGGTCGGTGAAGACAATTATAGGAGAACCAATGAGATACGATCTGAACTTATCAAGGGCAAAGACTATCGCTAGCAACTCCTTCTTCGTGGTAGAGTAGTTGAGTTGAGGTCCGGTAAGGGTCCGGCTAGCGTAGTAGATGACATGAGCTTGTTTATCTTTACGTTGGCCCAAAACGGCCCCAATTGCGTAATCGCTTGCATCACACATAAGTTCGAATTGTAGGGACCAATCCGGAACTTGCATGATGGGAGCGGACACGAGCATGTTCTTTAATTTGTCAAAGGAGCTTTGGCATGCCTCGGTCCACTCAAACGAGTTTTCCTTCATGAGAAGGTTGCTTAAGGGTCTAGCGATAGCGCTAAAGTCCTTAATGAACCTTCGATAAAACCCGGCGTGACCCAAGAATGAGCGCATGTCTTTAAGCGATCTCGGTGGGGGAAGGTCAGCTATGACATCTATCTTAGCCCTATCAACCTCTATGCCTTTAGATGATACTATGTGGCCAAGAACTATTCCTTCAGTGACCATGAAATGGCATTTCTCCCAATTCAGCACTAAATTCTTCTCCACACACCGAGCAAGTACTTGTTCCAATTTTTCTAGACAAAGATCGAAAGAGGTGCCAAAAATGCTAAAATCGTCCATGAACACCTCAAGTCCTCTTTCGACCATGTCGCTAAATAAGCTCAACATGCACCTTTGAAAGGTCGCGGGTGCATTACACAAGCCAAATGGCATACGTTTGTAGGCAAACGTACCAAAAGGGCAAGTGAAGGTTGTCTTCTCTTGGTCAAGTACATCTACCTCAATTTGGTTATATCCGGAATAACCATCAAGGAAGCAATAATAAGGGTGGCCCGCTACTCTTTCAAGCATTTGATCAATGAATGGTAAGGGGAAATGGTCTTTTCTTGTTCCCGCATTGAGTTTCCGGTAATCAATGCACACACGCCAAACGGTGGTGGTGCGTTGGGGAACAAGCTCTCCCTTAGCATTCTTAATCACAGTCATACCCGACTTCTTCGGGACGACTTGAATAGGGCTCACCCATTTGCTATCCGAGATTGGGTAGATAATCTCGGCATCCAATAGTTTAATGATCTCGGTTCTCACAACTTCTTTCATATTGGGGTTCAGTCTTCTTTGCATTTCTCTAGAGGGCTTGACATCCTCTTCGAGGTGAATCTTGTGAGTGAAAATTAGAGGACTTATCCCCTTCAAATTAGCTATACACCAACCAAAAGCACCTTGGTGCTTCCTCAAAATTCTCAACAATTTTCCCTCCTACCCTTCATCTAGGCTAGAGGAGATAACAACAGGGAATGTCTCTTCCTCTCCTAGGTATGCATATTTGATATGGGAGGGGAGTTTCTTTAATTCGAGGGTTGAAAATTTTTCACTGGAGGGAGCCATGTGTGTATCCCGTAGTGGTAACTCCTCGAATTTAGAAACCCAATTCACATCTCTCGCGTCCTCGTCCGACGCTCTCTCATCGAGTAACTCTCTTAACTCCTCAATCTCCCTCTCGTACTCAGTATACGTCCCCTCACTCTCATTGCTCGAAACCAGAGAGGATCCTAAGGCATCGCCACAATAATTCTCTTCAAAGTACTCCTCTACTATCTCATCTATGAGACTCACCGCGTGAATATCATCTTCCTCTCCCGTATGTTGGGCTATATTGAAGATGTTGGTCTCTAATGTCATATTCCCAAAAGTGAGCTGCATTCGCCCATTCCTTGTGTTAATAATAGCGTTAGCTGTCGCTAAAAATGGGCGCTCGAGAATGATGGGAACATGATTGGTCGAGGTTAAGGAAGGCTTCGTGTCCCAAATGACAAAGTCTACCGGGAAGTAGAAAGTGTCAACTTGAACGATCACGTCCTCTACTACACCTCGTGGGACCTTCACAGTTCGATCCGCTAATTGGAGAGTGATTCTTATGGACTTGAGGTCGCCCAAATCAAGTTGCCTATAGATGGAGTAAGGGAGGATATTGACACTTGCTCCCAAGTCAAGTAAGGCTTTTTCAATTTTGTTCTCTCCAATGATGCAGGAAATGGTGGGTGCACCGGGATCTTTTAATTTAGGAAGGAGCTCATTGAGTAGGATGGAGCTCACGTTCTGTGCTAGGAAGACATTCTTCTTTACTTTCATCTTCCTTTTTACCGTCAACAAATCTTTGATGACTTTTGCATAAGCTGGAATTTGTTTGATGGCATCGAGGAATGGTAAATTCAGCTTTACCTGCTTTAGTATTTCTAGCACGTCATCACGTGGGTTTCCTTTCTGGGAAGGAATCAACCTTTGAGGAAACGGTGCCGCAGAGGGTGGTTTCACTACTACCTCGGGATCACTAGTGTCATCTTTATCACTCTCATTCGAGGGGACATCTTCAGCCTCTTTCGTGCCGCGCGAAATCACCTTATCTTTGGTTGTGTCGTGTGGGGGAGGTGATAAATCAACGACTCTCCCACTATGAAGAGTGGTCACAGCTTGACATTGCTCCTAATGATCAGTAGAAGTGGAGCTAACACTAGTCTGACCTTGGGGAGGTCGTTGGCCTTGGGCAGGGAACTTGCCCTTCTCTTGAACACTCAAGGAGGATTGTATCTTTAACAGATTTGCATTTATGTTGCCGATCAGAGGCATTGTTTGCAGTCTGACTTGTAATGAATTGATTCATGGTATCCTCGAGAGTTCTCCGCTGTGGCAGGATATAGTTCCCATGGGGTGGCGGTGCTTGCACATGTCCTTGCATGTGTGGAGCTTGTTGAAATTGTTGTGGTGGAGGAGGGGCAACATGCGAAGGAGGGTTCATTGCGGCATGTTTTTGCCCGTAGCTAAAACCGGGATGGTTTTTCCACGAAGGGTTGTATGAATTCCCGTGCGGGGCACCGAAATTACCCTTATAGCCTCCTATACCACTAACTTGCTCTTGCAACATTACTTTGTAGGCGGGTATCGTCGGGCATTCCTCAGTTGAATGTCCCGCCTCACAAATCGCACACACCTTTTCGACGGGAGTTTTGATAGATCCAACTACCTCACATAAATATCGAAATCCTTTCTCAAGGGTGTCCAACCGACTGTCCGACATAGAGGTCTTATCTACATGGTATAGGCCAGACGCCGATGGAGTGGTGGTCGCTTGACGATTTCAATTCTGAGCATTAGGATCAGAAATATCCCATGATTGGGTAGTCTCGGCGACATACCTCAGGTGAAGCTCAGCATCATGGCAGTCTAGTTCGATAAACGAACCACTACCCATGGTTTCAATGAGTTGCTTGGAGTTAAGGTTCAACCCATTATAGAGTAAGGAAATGATTTGAGCTGTATCAAATCCATGATGGGGGCACGAAGCAGTTAACTCATTGAAACGCTCATAACATCGATGGAATGGATCATTATCCAATTGCCTGAACGATTGAATCTGAGCCTTTATGGAGATTGTTCGATGTGGTGGAAAGAACTTCTTGAGAAATCTGGATTGTAACTCGTTCCAAGATGGAATCGAGCTCAGAGGTAAAGACCATAGCCAGGTCTTAGCTTTATCTTTTAACGAGAATGGGAAGAGTTTGAGGCGAATCACCTCTTGTGTGCAAGTTTGATCATTGAGAGTATCACACACGTCCTCAAATTCCCTTATATGAAGGTATGGCTTTTCAGAATCCATACCGTGATAGTGTGGTAGCATCTGGATCATCCCATTTTTGAATCGGAACTGCCCGGCATTATACGGGAGTATAATGCATCCCGGAGTGACAGTGCGCTCGGGATATAAGAATTCTCTCAACGGGTGGTACGGAGGCTCTTCCTCACCGGTAGGTGCATTACTATGTTGCGACATCTCTCTCTCACTTGACGATTCGGTGCTCTCACTGGGTGTGCTTGAAGAGTGTCCTACGAAGGAGAAGGGAGTGTTGCTAGAGATTGAGTGTGACAGTGTGGGAGGTGGGATCCAGAACTGTGGGGCGTTCGGAGTGTGGGGACTATCAGGATTATACTCAACGAGTGGATTTTCGTGAATGCTGGTTGGAGTATTATGGGGTGTGGGAGTGGTTTCAGAATTTTGCATTAAGCTTGTGAGAGATGGTGGTGAATCTTTTTGTGCTTTTTATAAATTTTTTTTTTTTTTTGGATTTTTGAATTTTTGGTCAAAGCTTTGGATTGACTCGATCTAATCCTAAGTCTACCTAAATCCCCGACAACGGCGCCAAAAACTTGACACGACTCAGAATGTGTCTCTAAAGTGTGTACTCTTTAGGCTCAAGTGCAAGCTTGTCGTTCAAGTAATAATCCGACAAGTCGGGTATCGATCCTCAGGGAAAATGGACAACAAGAGTTGTGACGACGGGATAAGACAGAAGAATCCTAACGTTGACTCTAAGAAGAAAGAAAAAGATTTGATTTTGGGAATGATTAAGCTAAATGCAATTATGTAGTTATGAAAATGTGCAATTACACTAAATTACCTAAAATGTGAATGAAAATTTGATTTGAACTTTTAAATGAGATGATGGAAAAAAATAGGACAGGAATACAATCCCCCAACCCTAGTGTACTGCAGTTATAATACTAATCATAAATTTATCTAATTAATTTGCCCCAGTCTTTAGTACTCCCAAGAATTACGTATACGAGGTTCAAGCCCGCGTCATACTTAATCAAAGGATGAGTTAATCGGCATCACGATAGTGACACTCGAATCATATTCTCAATCATCCCGGTTACCCAGAGGCAAACGAGATATTTAGACCTACAATTATTGTGTTCCTACGCAATACGGTCACAATTAATCACTAAATTCAGAGGATTAATTTTATACGTGCAATTACCACATCAGGCTGGGTTCATGTAGCCCGACCTTGGAAATCTAGCCTGACATACCGAAACTGATGAAAACAGATTTCAATGTGCAGAAAACCGTGATTAATCTAAGGCAACTCGTACAATGATGTAAAAGAGAATTGAAAAGATGAGATAATCACTAATTTTTTTACCACAGCAGTCAATCAATTAACTAGAAATACTCACAATCGGAATCAAAGCTTCAGTCTTGAATTAAAATGAATCAAGTTGCTAAACTAGGGTTTGTGGAAGAAAAGGAGAGATTAAACTAACTCCCCACGTTCTTGCCTACCTTACAATGAAAATAATTCGGGTTTTTATACCCTACATGAAATTACAAGAAGTTGAGTATAAGTCGGAGTCTTTAGAGGAGAATCAGAAAACAAAATCTCGATGGGCGGACCGGTCCGACCCTTAGGCGGATCGGTCTGCTTCTAAAGCGGATCGGTTCTTTTATTTTTCAGGCAGACCGGTCCGGGGGTGGATCGGTTCTTTTAATTTTTGCCTTCTTCGATTTTTCTTCGGTTTGCAGTTCTCTGGATTTGTGTACATCGGTCCGGTCCGGGTCTTAGGCGGACCGGTCCGCCTATTTGACTTTCTCTTCAAACTTTGACTGCCCATATCTTTTGCTCCAGGTATCCGATTGAGGTGCCGTTTCTTCCTAGGTGCTTGTGAGGATGATACCTTCAACTTCTCTTTAGGTACCTCATCCGGATTCTGGGAAGGAATAACTCTTTTTCCCTTTTGACTTATCTTGTTGACTTTCTCTATTCTTCCGGTTTCCTTCTTCCATTTCTTGACATTAGACACCTGTAAAATCATTACGAAATACCAGAAACTCGGTGTACTTGTTAGGATAAGTCAGTAGCAAGATTATGAGATAAATTCAATCCAATTACGTTGTTCGAGGTGATTAAAGTACTGAAATTGAGGGATAAATTAGGAAGAATTTATGCCTAATCAGTCATTACGGTTGTGTGTGGACTACCGCGAGTTGAATAAGGTCACGATACAAAATAAATATTCGTTGCCCAGAATTGATGACCTATTTGACCAGTTGAGGGGTACTTCTTACTTCTCTAAAATAGACTTGAGGTCGAGATACCGTCAGTTATATAGTAGAGAGCAGGATGTGCCTAAGACTCCCTTCTTGACGAGATATGGATCCTATGAGTTTAAGGTTTTGCCATTTAGGCTAACAACACACTGGTCGTATTTATGGAATTGATAAACAGGGTGTTCAGAGAGTTCTTAGATCAGTTTGTCATTGTATTTATTGATGACATCCTGATTTATTTCCGAACTGAGGAGGAACATGCCGAGCATTTGAGGCTAGTTTTTTAGACACTACGTGCGCACGAGTTATATGCAAAATATGAGAAGTGTGGGTTTTGGCTGAGAGAGGTTCAGTATTTGGGGCATATTGTTTCTAAAGAAGGGATATCCGTAGATCCGAGGAAGGTGTCAGAGGTGAGGGAGTGGGGACAACCACGACGCCAACAGAGATACGTAGTTTTGAGAACGTATGTGCATGCGTTCAAATGAAGTAAATTATATATTAAACACCTTTTAACCCAAACAAACCCTAAACATGCAACAATATGTGATTGAATAAGATGATAATCTAAGTAAGAACATTCAAACATATGCTTGTGAGGAAAAATCCCCCAAAGGGGCAAAACCATTTATTTTCATTATAATATTGTAGCTATACAATTTCGGATTACAATGAAAATACAAGAGACTAAGAATTACCCTCAGGTGTTGGATTCTATAGTCGGCCGCTGGAACTATCCCTTTCCAGTAGGGCTGCAATGGAGAAGAAGAATGGCTTCTCCACATGGGTTGAACAACAAAAGTTGTGTTCTTGGGTTACCAAGTGATTCACAAATGTTTGGCAATTTGTGTGAATCAAATACCTAGAGTCTAGATGCTCAATAGGTGAAGACTTAGGGTTTTGTGTACTCTGGAAATCGTGTGAATAAGTCTTAGAAAACCACTTCCCGTAGTGGGATTAAATAAGAGTACTTGAGCCACAAAAATCTGACCACGATCTGAACGCGATCTGTTTAAGATTATCCCAGGTGGACCGGTCTGGATCTGAGGCGGATCGGTCCAATTTATCGAATCGGTTCTTTTATTCTGAGGCGGATCGGTCCGGTTGTGACCGGATCTGTTCTTTTATTCCTGCTTGATCGGTTTGCTTGCGGTCCGGGGTATACTGGCCTTCTGCAAAATGGATCGATCCGGTCTGAGGCGGATCGGTCCGGTTGACCGGATCGGTTCTTTTATTTCAGTCAGACCGGTCCGGTTGTCAGATTTTGATTCCTCTTCTTCTTCTGATATTCGGATCCGCTGATGAATGTATGAAACTTGAATTTCTTCAACGGTGTAACGGCGTACGACATATAAATTGTTAATGGACAAAAATGTCCTTACAAATCTCCCCCTATTTCTATGCCGGTACATACATAAAAACAAACATCCGAATTATCAAACAAATGAAAATGCCTGTACAACTCTACCCTTCCATGAACCCAAAACTGGAAAGATACAATTGAATAAGACTACAACGTTTGCTCTTCAATTCAGCAGGAATCTCAACGCTTTGCTCATCAGGGTGTGCAATCCAATGATAATCCATGTAGTACCTACACACATGAGACAAAGCAAAATACCAAGTGACATATCGATTTTGAAATGAGATAAACATATATACCAATTTATGAGCAAACTCAAACTTTCAAAACTCCCCCATAATAAGATAATTCATTCTCCCCCATTTTATGATGTCCCCAAATAGACAAATGAGAGAAACAAATCAAATAACCAAGTGCGGGGTGTCACTAGGATAAAATCACACCATGAATGAACACAAAGCAACCAAGACGATGATAGCGTAAATGAAGAGGTGTGATCAAATTCGATAGGAAAATCAATGCATACAAACATGACATATGTGCACGATGAATATTGGATACTCCTAGCGAATGAACTCAAATGCGTCCTTTGGTGTAAAAGAATGACAATATAAGATATTAACTCAATCAAATCAACAAATCAAAGCTCAAAGTGATTTTCACACCAATAACGTCCAAAATGATTTTATGCTTTTTCAGGACTTTCAAGGAAGTGCAAACCCGTTTAAAGATTCTCCAACCAAACTCCCTCAGATATAATTTTGAATAGAGACATTCTAAATTCTCAAACTTTGGAGAATTGATGGTGAAACCTAAGTGGCCCATATTTGGCATGAATTGCTTTTTATTGCCTTTAAATTTTTTCGGGCTCTTTTAACCTCTTTGGACCTCGGATATTAAAATTCCTCCATTTTTTAGGTCTGTTTTAACGGTGGCTTTTGCACAAAGGATAGATAATTACCTTTCGCAGCCCCTCCCCGTTATAAAAAAAAACACAGTCTCACCAAAATGGTTTTTACATGCATTCCAATCTTGACAAGTTTTATCGCATATTGTACATTGTATAGACAGAATTGAGATGGAAACACTCAAGCCAATATGAGATAGACAGGTGCAATAATCAAATATAGCCGTGCATGTGTGCAATAAAGGATATAGGAGTCAAACATGTGGGAAGATATCACTAATTGCATCTCAAAGACTCCATACTAAGTAAAGCACATGGATGAAATGATGTAGCGTCTCAAATCTCTATCAAACAACCACATGGATAAGTGGAATGAAGTTGTGACTTAGCTATCTTAAATGCTAATCCATAAAAGAAGCAAAAACAGAAATCTTTTTGGTCTTTTCAAAAATTTTATCAAAATAAAATCTTTTTGTGATTTTCTTAAAAGAATAAACGAAAATCTTTTTGTATTTTTCCAAAAGAAATATAAAAAGGAAAAAGAATAAATAAAAGTTTTACCACTAAGCAATGGTACATATAAAATAGACTAGCAATAGGAAGCATATGATATGAACATGAAGAAGCATCCTATTCTAGACAAAGACCAACCCCTCAGTCAACTGTGCAAATTCCCAAAGACTTCCTAAGACTCTCAAATCTAAGGGCATCTAAAGGTTTCGTGAAAATGTCGGCTAACTGACGGTCGGTGGGAACGAAACACAGGGATACGACTTTCTCCTCAAATAGTTATCGTATAAAGTGCTCACGTATCCTGATGTGCTTAGTGCGCGAATGCTGAACTGGATTACGGGATATGTGTATCGCGCTCGTGTTGTCACAGGAAATGGTCATGGTGTCCTGTGAAATCCCATAATCCTCCAGCATTTGCTTCATCCACAAGAGTTGTGTGCAACAACTCCCGGCGGTTATGTACTCAACCTCCGCAGTGGACAAAGATATGGAATTTTTCTTCTTGCTCAGCTAGGAGACAAGAGCAGAACCAAAATAGAAACACCCACCATAAGTGCTCCTACAACCATCTACATCCCCAGCCCAATCGGCATCCGAATAGGCGGACAAACAGTCATCGGTATCAAAGGAATACCAAATCCCGTATGAGAGAGTCCCACTCACGTATTTAATAATACGTTTTAGAGAAAGTAAATGTGACTCTTTTGGGGACGCCTGATATCCCACACAGATGCCAACACTAACGACGATGTCGGGACGACTGGCAGTCAAGTAGAGAAGACTACCTATCATACTCCGATATAAGGTTTGCTCTACGTCCTTGCCTGAAGTGTCCTTACTGAGCTTGGTAGTGGTACTCATAGGTGTACGTGCATGCTTAGAGGAGTCTAAACCAAATTTCTTCACTAGGTCTCTAGCATACTTGGATTGGGAGATGAACATCCCATCCTCTAGCTGACGAACCTGGAGACCAAGGAAGAATGTAAGCTCACTAACCATGCTCATCTCAAACTCACTTTTCATCTCCTCCTCAAAGTGGTGAGCATGCTGGGAGCATGTGGATCCAAATACTATGTCGTCCACATAGACTTGGGCAACCAAAATAGCACCGTCATCTCTCCTGACGAACAACGTCATATCTACTCCCCCTCTCTTGAAGCCACGAGCTAAGAGATAGGAAGTAAGCCTCTCATACCAAGCCCGGGGTGCTTGCTTCAAACCATACAAGGCTTTCCTCAGATAGTAGACGTGCTCTGGGTGTTGAGGGTCTTCAAACCCTTTTGGTTGTTCCACATAAACCTCCTCCTGTAGAATGCCATTCAGAAAGGCACTCTTGACATCCATCTGATATACCTTGAAGTTCAGATGACATGCGATGGCGAGCAGAAGACGGATGGACTCAAGCCTCACAACAGGAGCAAATGTCTCCCCAAAGTCTACACCCTCTATCTGTGTGTAGCCTTGAGCGACCAACCCAGCCTTATTTCTGATTATGGTACCATTTTTATCCATTTTATTCTTAAAAATCCACCAGGTACCTATCACATTAGTCTCACTAGGTCGGGGGACAAGTTCCCAGACACTGTTCTTTTTAAACTGAAGCAACTCATCCTGCATAGCAGATATCCAGTGTTCATCCTTGAGTGCTTCTTTATGGTTCTTGGGCTCGACTTTGGACGTGTAGCAAAGATGGCTAACAACGTTCTCTAGCTGAGAACGAGTCTTGACCCCTAGAGTGGGATCACCAACAATGGCAGAAGGGTCATGACTCTTGCGAACCCAAGCATGTGTGTCCCCTAACATAGGAGTAGGGTCCACAGAGTGTGAGAGAGGAACAGGTAAATCACTGTCAGAACTATTCTTATCCTCACACTGATGGTTAGGATCAATAACCGTCGGAGGTTCGTTATCTTGCACGGTGACGTTTATTGATTCCATAACCTTAGAGCTCTACAGGTTAAAAACTCGGTACGCTCTGCTATTCGATGTATATCCTAGAAATATTCCCTCGTCGCTCCGGGAGTAGAACTTTCCTAATTACTCTCTATCCCGTAGGATGTAGCATTTACTCCCAAAAACAAGAAAATATGCCAGGTTGGGCTTCTTGCCAGTCCACAACTCATAAGGAGTCTGTAGTGTGTGTGGACGCAAATAAACCCTATTCACCGCATGGCATGCAGTAGATACTGCCTCTGACCAAAATCTCCTAGAAACTTTACGACCTAGAAGCATAGATCTAGCCATCTCTTGGATCGTTCTATTCTTTCTCTCAACAATACCGTTTTGCTGGGGAGTTCTCACAGCAGAAAACTCATATTTGATCCCGAGACTATCACAGTAAAGGTTTACCTTTGCTTCTGTGGATTCAGTGCCATTGTCACTACGCATCCTATTAATAGTGACACCGTGTTGATTTTGCAGTACACGACACTTGGTTGTTAAAAATTCTACAGCATCGGATTTCTCTCTCAGAAAACCTACAATGGAGTACCTGGAGAAATCATCTACCATCACGAGGATGTACCTCTTACCAACTAGACTCTCAGTACGAGTAGGACCCATAAGATCCATGTGAATCAACTCAAGAACACGAAAGGTGGTAATGGAATGCAACTTCCTATGAGGACTACGAATTTGTTTTCCCAACTGACAGGGTCCACAAACGGTCGAAGTTGTCTTTCCAAGAGATGGTAAGCCACGTACTAGGTCCTTTTTAGCTAAGCGATTGAGATCTCTAACGTTCACGTGACCTAGACGTTGATGCCACAGATCCATAGGAGTGATCGTGGTGTTGTTACAGACAAGTGAGGACGTGGGCTCAGTCCCATAGCAATTATCCTCGGTCCTCACCCCGTGCATCAAAAGTTTACCAGCTTGATTATAAACTTTGCACGCGTCCCGGTCAAACTTTACTGCAAAGTCAGTGTCGCACAGCTGGCTAATGCTGAGAAGGTTCGCTTTCAAACCATTGACGTACAAAACATTTTCTAGCTTAGGAAATCCAGGTAACTCAACAGTACCACATCCTATAATGGTAGACTTGCTCCTATCTCCAAAGGTGACTCTGCCATCCAGATAGTCCTCAAGAGTCGTAAAAAATGAGGCATCACCTGTCATGTGTCTGGAGCACCCACTATCAAAATACCACTGTGAGGTATTATGTGCTTTGAGAGCAACATGAACAACGAAGGACTTTTTATCTTCCTTAGGTACCCAAGCAGGTATGACCTTTTGTTTGCCTTTGTTGTTGTTGGTTTTAGCTGGAATGTGAGAAGCATTCACTAACGGCAAAGACATCCGTCGGAATTCTTCCATTAAACTCTGGGTTGTGGCAGCTAAGAACTCAACTTGCTCTCTCAGACTAGAAAACTCATCAGTATGTCGTGGTGGAGCAGTAGTACGTCGTGTCCGACCCATGCTATAGGAAGACTCCCTAAGGTGGCCTTTTCTTTTGCAATAAGTATAAAAGAGAACAGTCAAAGGCGGACCTTGGTTTGCTTTTCTTGGTCGAACTCTCCTTCGAGGTTTTTGACAACGGCCATAAGGATTCGTAGTAAACTCAGGAACTGGTCCAGGTGCAATTTGGGACGTGGAGGCACCATCATATCCAATTCCTTGCCGATCACTAAAACCTAAAGCGGGGCCGAGGAGCATCTTTCCCATCTTCCCAGATCTGTCCTCGATTTGTACCTTGACTTCCCGTGCTTTCTCAAGATCATGAGTCAGCTGGGCAACAAGGGCTTCAAGTTTCTTCCGAGTCTCCACGGAGGAATGGAGCTGACTCGTAAGACTAGCCACTTGTTTAGTCAAGTCCCCTCTTTCTTTCTCTAAAGCAATCTCTATCTCTCTAAACAAACTCTCTTTTTCGACACAGGCAGATTCTCTCTCTCTCAGGGCGGTGAAGGTGGAGGACTCTCTTTCTCTCACCTTTCTTAAATCATCCTCTAAGCCGGTGATCTTAAGAACTAGTGCTTTGTTATGTTTTTTAGTTTTAAAAGACTCAGAATATAACTCAGCGTAGGCGCGTTAAATATCACTCTCGCTCTCACTTGAGTCATCCTCCCCCTCACTTACGTCGATCTCACTGTCGAGGTGTCCCTGTGAAGCATCATCTTCATCGTCGTGAAGAGAACTAGGAGTTCTCACTTGACTGGCCATGAATGCGGTGAAGTTACACTCATGCGGTGACTCATCTCCTGAATCCACCGTCTTGACATCACTGTCGTCACTAAGGGTAGTATTAAGGACAGCTTTCCCTTTCTCTCTATTTAGACGATTGGCACGCTCAAAGGCTCTATGACCCCTACCATCACACTCAAAACATGTCTCACTTTCTTTCTTAGGAAGATTTTTGGAGTCTTTTTCATTTTTCTTTTCAAACTTATTTTTCTCAAATTTCTTTTTATCTTTAAAATTGCCATTTTTCTTAAATTTGAGAATCCTCTTGAATTTTTTTGCAAAAAGAGCCAAATCATCTAGGTCAAAATCACACTCCTTCTCTCTTGGGCTTTAAGTGCAATTCCCTTATCTTTAGATTTAGCAGTTTTAGGGAACATATCAATTTCATACGTTTGCAAATCTCCTACAAGTTCTTCCAATTTTAGCGTATTTAAATTACCCATAGAATTTAGCACAGTGACTTTAGGGATAAAACGCTTGGGCAAAGAACGAATAATATTTTTAACAACTCTAGCATTAGGAATATGTTCACCAAGATTAAAGCTAGTATTCACAATGTCATAAATTCTAACATAAAATTCATCAAAGCATTCAGATTCATGCATGGTGATGGTTTCAAATTGAGTTGTCAAATTTTGCAACTTAGATTCTTTCACAGCATTAGTTCCTTCATGGGTGAGTTGTAAAACATCCCATACCTCTTTTGACGTGGTGCATGTCATTATGCGTTTGAACTCATCAGGTGTGACAGACCTAGAAATAGCACTTAGACCCTTAGAATTAAAAGATGACCATTTAAATTCTTCATCAGTCCAAGAAGTGACAGGTTTTAAATTAGTCATGTTTTCAACAGTGACGGAGGGAGGTGTCCACCCTCTTTCAACTAAAATCCAAACTCTTTCATCTATGGATTTTAAAGCCGACCTCATTCGGGCTTTCCAATAAGCATAATTTTCCCATCAAAAATAGGCATTTTATTATATAACTTCTCCATTTGAACACACACGTTTTTAAAAAAAAAAATCATTTTTTTCAGAAAATTGATATCTTAGAAAACATTTGCGAAAAATAGGAATACGCGATAGATTAGCGTAACCTGCTCTGATACCAATTTGAGAACGTATGTGCATGCGTTCAAATGAAGTAAATTATATATTAAACACCTTTTAACCCAAACAAACCCTAAACATGCAACAATATGTGATTGAATAAGATGATAATCTAAGCAAGAACATTCAAACACATGCTTGTGAGGAAAAATCCCCCAAAGGGGCAAAACCATTTATTTTCATTATAATATTGTAGCTATACAATTTCGGATTACAATGAAAATACAAGTGACTAAGAATTACCCTCAGGTGTCGAGTTCTATAGTCGGCGGCTGGAACTATCCCTTTCCAGTAGGGCTGCAATGGAGAAGAAAAACGGCTTCTCCACATGGGTTGAACATCAAAAGTTGCGTTCTTGGGTTACCAAGTGATTCACAAATGTTTGGCAATTTGTGTGAATCAAATACCTAGAGTCTAGATGCTCAATAGGTGAAGACTTAGGGCTTTCTGTACTCCGGAAATTGTGTGAATAAGTCTTAGAAAACCACTTCCCGTAGTGGGATTAAATAAGAGTACTTGAGCCACAAAAATCTGACCAAGATCTGAACACGATCTGTTTAAGATTATCCCAGGCGAACCGGTCCGGATCTGAGGCGGATCGGTTCGGTTGTGACTGGATCGGTTCTTTTATTCCTTCTTCATCGGTTTACTTGTGGTCCGGGGTATACTGACCTTCTACAAAATGGATCGGTCCGGTCTGAGGCGAATCGGTCTGGTTGACCGGATCGGTTCTTTTATTTCCGTCGGATCGGTCCGATTGTCAGACTTTGATTCCTCTTCTTCTTCTGATATTCGGATCCGTTGATGAATGTATGAAACTTGAATTTCTTCAACGGTTTAACGGCATACGACAGATAAATTGTTAATGGACAAAAATGTCCTTACAAGTTTCTTGGGGCTGGCCAGATACTATAGGAAGTTTATTCGAGGATTCTCGAAGATAGCGGGCCCATTGACAAATATGACTCACAAAGGGGTGCCATTTATATGGGATGATGCTTACCAGTTGTTTTTTGATGAGCTTAAGGATAAGATGACTTTAACACGAGTTATATCCTTACCCAAGTCGGGGGTGGAATACCTGGTTTATATTGATGCGTCCTTATTAGGACTTGGGGGTGTGCTTCAGCAGGAGGATAAGGCTATATCTTATGATTCTCGTAAGACTAAGCGTTACGAGAGGAGTTACCCCACCCATGACTTGGAGTTAGCGAAAGTCATGTTTGCACTTCGGGTATGGAGATATTATCTCTTGGGGAGAAATTTCACATATTCATAGATCACAAGTCACTGCAGTACCTGTTCACGTAGCGGGAATTGAATATGCATCAGTGGAGTAGATTGAATTTGTGAAGGACTGTCAGTTCGACATCCAGTACCACCCGAGGCTAACGTGGTAGCAGATGCATTGAGCAGTAGGCCAGAAGGTGAGGTGGTCGAGTTGTGGAAGGCGAAATGGAAGGAATTGGGACATCAGGATACGGTAGACCACTCATTCATGTCAGTGATGACGGTTACACCCGAGATTGTTACTAGGGTGATACTGTCTCAGGCAGCATACTCGTTTTGTCAGGATCGGATTGTACAACTTCTAACCGAGGGGGCAGAGTTGTATTCTGTGAGCTCATATGGGGGCATATGCTTCAATAGTGTAGGAGGGTACTTTAGATAAGATGGAGACGTAACCCCTATTTGAGTATGGTAATGATAATCTAATCCTGGCCAAAGCTTTGGATTAATGATAGGACACACGAACACAGACCCGATGAATATAAATTCGATTTAAACTCACAAAACTCTCGTGTATAACTCAGGAAGTAATAATGAACCCTAGAAGTAACTTAGCTAGAGGGAGAGAGAAGTAAGCACCCTAGATACACCTTGGTAGGCAGGTAAAAACACACCATATACCCTCAGGAATCTTTGTCAAGTATTAAAAGCTTTACAATAAATGACAATGGTGAGGGGATAAACCCTCTGGCTTGCAATAATCTCTCTTTCTGATGTGTATCTCTAGTAATAACTCCAGGGTTCTCAAAAAGATCATGTCTCTCCCCAGGGGTGGTTGGGGTCCTTAAATAGCCCCCCACACTATCCCCGAGGCAACTCAGTCATTAAAACTATGAAAGACATCCCTCATACTTTATGTCACAACATTAAATGTCTGATGTACTAGTTGCCTCCACGTCATAAATATTAAATGCCAAGACATGCCTTTTGTCTATCCACTGTGTGTCAGGGGGCCGTTGTCGCAGAGGTGGCTCACCAACTGCCTGACAGGCCCAAATACCACGGTGGTTTACTCAAGTGCATGTCTGACATTGTTTGGCTGGCTAGTGACATAACTTACAGTAGATGTGACATTAAGTAGAGGGCTATTTGGTTCATAACTCAACGCCCGATGGAACTCTAAGCTGCTCCGCTTGAGGTTCCACGGTCAGGGTCCTTCGGTGTTTTACCAGGTGTATCTAAGATGGTCAGGACAAGCCCCAACGGTGCCTTACTTCTCAATCCTCCAAACCAGGTCCCTCTAAAGTTCCCATGGTGAGGTCATTCGATAGAGCATGAAATCTCTCCCAGGCCCTGCCAAGCCTGGTCTCTCGATAGTACCGTTTGACCTCACACAAACTCTTTTGTTATTATCGTTACGTCATTACAACCGTTATAACTTACAGTCATCAATAATGGAAATACAATATGACTAATACAATAAGCTAAAATATGAGCTGCCGCGGTGAGTTTCCACGCTCGAGCTTCCTCGATTGCTTAATCTCCAACACCGTTGTTAATTGGGGATTTGTCCCTAATCTCAAGATTACCTTCAAGACCCCTCTACATTTGCCCCCTCGTGGAGAGATTTGTTGGAATAAGAAATGTCTGCACGAAATGTCTCAAACTGATGGACCTTTCTTTGTGTGAAAAGATTCAGGCCTCCTCTCCTTTATTCAGAACCAGAGCGTTAGAGTCTTCAGGGAAAAAGTAAAATTCTTCCCGATGTACCTTAGTCATTGGAACCATTGGGACATCTTCTTCGTTGGGAGTCTATTGGATATGTCTAATGAAAATTTCTTTGGCACCAAAACTCAATCTTGCCTAGGAAGGCAACGGTTTGTGTTCCCCAGGTATCACTTCGTAAATGATGTGGCGCTGTCTTCTCAACTGTCAAAGCACTTCCCCAGGTGCCACGTGTTTATTGGAAATGATTGCAGGCGACTTTGCACGTGTGATGGTGGGAGACTGAAGCGACAACTCTGAAATTTTCAAACGGCTATATCCAAAACATTTCAACCCTTTCTTTCTTTTTTTTCCTTACTCTATTACTATCTTCTTCAGACTTCCATTTTTAGAGAGAGAAAAACCTGCAAGAACTCCATTGTTGCTAAGCTCCTGTTCGCCTTCTTCCCCTCTCATCATCTGAACCGCTACCTGTGGTCGTGGTCTTCTACTCTCGTTCTTCAAACCTCTCTTGCTTAAAGCTTTTCTGCTGTCTTCATCATCATTTCCCATGGCAACCTCAAACAACCCTACTATCTCTGCTACAGGTGCTCCGTCTGCCACCACCACTGCTGCCTCCACCCTGGATGCTGCTCGCCAGGAACAGCTGCAGTTTTATCGTCGCTCTCCTATTTTTGGGGAGGGTGATGACTTTGTCGTTGCCTGCAAGGCTGTGCATTTTTCTTATAAGTTTGATGCTTTACTGTTGGGTGATGAAGACGAGGATTCTTCTGAGTGGGGCTTTCTTCCTCCAGAGGGGACTCCACGATTTCGCTTGGAGCGAGGGGACTTCCCATGGTCCCATGTTGACTTCGAAGCGCCAAGGGGTTATCCTCCCCACTTTACTTCCTGGAACTCTCATATGCAAAGTTCTTATGCTGATATTCTCACCAAGCTTGGGTTGCAACGGGCTAAGTGGTTTGGTGAGTTCACTCTTTCGAAGAACATTGCTGCTCTTCCTATCCTAGTCTCTGGATGGAACGTTACTACTCATACGTTCATTACTGCGTGGGGTGAGTTCACCATAACTCTGGAAGACGTGTGCGAGCTTTTGGGCCTTGATGCAACAGGTCATGAGCCCTATACCGATGAGGCTCTTGATGCCCAAGAGACTGCCGATCATTTGGAGTCGGATCGCATATGTCGAAGCTGCATTGGTTCGTCCAACAAAGCTACTTTCTCTCCCTTGATTAATTATTTCTTCAAGGGTTCTGATGAAGGCAGTTCTTAAATAGATGCTCCTGGTCAAGGTACACCGTTGGAACTTCCCGCCTATATTCTTGTGATTCTCTCTCGTTTCCTTTTAACGGGCAAACCCAATGATCAGCCCCGAAGGGACCTTATCAACTTGTCCCTTCGTTTGGCCCGAGGCATAAAACTTCCACTGGCTGTAATTGCCTTAGGATCCCTCTATACCTGGCTGGATAGAACTTTGTTAGACATGGAACGCTCTCTCGGCCGTTATAACTTGGCCAATTTTTCCAACAGCGTTCTTCTAACCAGCTTCCTTTACTTTCGTTTTCCTGCCGTAGCGGCCAAAGCCAACAGTCCTCCTTCGGGGGAAACAATTATACCTCCACGGTCTTTTATTTATCACAAGAGACAAAGCCGAAAGGAGTTAATATATGTGATTGACCGTTTTGAGAACTTCGTCATGAGGCCATATCAGGAGGAAGTCTTCTTTCACACTTGTGAATTTTTTTGACATGAAGCCAGAGTGGTACAGGCCCCTACCCCAGATATTGAGGATCCCTCGCTCGCCGTGGTCCTTTTGTTCTCCCCTGGATATCTGCCTTCTTACACTGAGTGGGGATATACTAGTGAGCACTATAATCCCAACCGATGCAGCTGCCAGTTTGGGTTTGACCAGGGGGCTCCACGTCCTGTGTTTCAATCGTCAAACCCCAAGGTCTCCTTTAGCGAGGCGTGTTCTCTATTTTCTTCAACCGATGCGTAGGGGGTATGTTCAACCATGGCTGGGCGAGTCACCATTCCCAGTATTACTAGGCATGGGGATGTGCCCCCTCTATTTGCTACAAAATACTGGCCGAAACAACCGGTTGCAATTGCCGAGTTTATTGAGGGAGATCCCATGTATCCTCTCGTTTTTCATTTTCTGCCCTAGAGTTGGGGCTAAAAGGCAACTCTGTACTTGGGATGGAGTTCCCTCTAAGTTCAACCCTCAAAGCACCTCCCACCGAGCTTCCCCCATTTTGCCCCATGGTCCTAGTTGCAACTCTAAAACCCAAAACTCCTGCAGCTCCGAAGAAGGCTGCCCCCTCAACCGAAGCTATTATCGGCGAGAGGCCTTCTCAGCCACCTGCCAAGAAGGCAAAAACGGCCAAGAGTGGGACATCACAGTCAAAGTCTAAGTCCCAGAAGCCCCAAACTCCCGTGGCAGCCTTTGCCATAGCCTCCGTTCCACCTCCCATGTCTGCTAAAACGGCTGAGCGCTTAAGGAGGGAAGCCCAAGCAGAAATAGATCGAATAAATACTGAGTATCAATGACACGCTGTCGTTGTTCCTCCCTCCATTGCTTTTCCCACAGTGGTGGTTGATCCTACAGAGCCAACGGCTATAAGGAGAAAGAGCTCAAGGTTCCTCGAGAGGTCGGTACTGGTGCAGCGGGATCAAGGAAGAAAACTCTTGGTACCAAGTCCCAGAAGACGCGAACTCTTGAGGTGCATCGAGCTCCTAAGGTGCATCCCACTCCTGCCCCTTCTGTCGTTGTTACTCCTCCTTCTTCGCTTGTGGTCCCGTCTTCTCGTTCCCCTTCTGAATTCGAGGTATGTATGCTTGATTTATTCCTTCTCTTTTTTGCTTAAGGCAAGCTACATTTATTTATTATTATTTTTTTACAACTGTGGTGCAGGGGATTGAAGAGGAAAGGCCAAACCCCCCAGTCCTCCCATGAGCCCTTTTGTGGGGGGATGCTTCGGTGTATCTCATACCTATGTGACTCCTCCCCGTTCTCCCATGACGGGGATCACTTATTCTCGGCGGTCAGGCTCCCAACGTGCTAGGGCAGTTGTTATGGGAGGTGATGCCACTGAGCCTGCGAGTGATTCCTCGCCCCCAGAGGTAACGCAACCCGAGATAACACTATCAGCCCCCTTTAATTTACGTACTTCACCTGAGGTTCCTCTGCCCATCGTTCTTGTGGAGGAAAGTGAGCCCGAGGTATGATTTCCTTTATAATTTATTTATTATAGCGTCTTTTCGGTTCCACCCCTTTTACTTATTTGGGCTGCTAAACCCTGAGATTTTTTGGGTGCCCCAGGTTGAAATATCCTCGTTGTTTGCAAACGTTCTTCTTCCAACGATGATGATGAGGCCTCTGACCACCATTCCCCTTTTCAGCACCATAACCGAGGTGAGTAGTACTTAGAGATACTTCTTCATGTTTTATGTACTTATTCCTCTTTTCTAACACTTGCCCTCATGTCACAGTTTTCTCCAGATCTTGTACCACCCACTCATCTTGGTGATCCTCATGCAATCAAGGCCAGGGTTGGTGCTTCTGCGCCCCTCCGTGTTGGGTCTTTGTTTGGGGGCTCCTCCTCTTCCCCCGATGAACCACACATGCTGGCCTTGGTGCCTTATGTTGGTGAGGGAGTCCTGCCGAGCGTTGAGGCTTCTGTAACTAGGGAACCCGTTATGACTTATGAGGCAATAATTCCATCCCCAACGGTTCCTATCCTTGCAGATGTCACAACGGCCCCCGTTCTTACCCCTGTAGTGATGGGGTATGTATATTTTTTTTTTATTATTTCTCATGAGTTTTCACCTTATGAAGGTGACTTAACAACGAGAATGTTTGTTAAGATTTTTTCTCAAACCCCACCTTATAACGGTGACTTAACAACGAAAACGCTTGTTAAGATTTTTTCATAAACTTCACCTTATAACGGTGACTTAACAACGAAAAACGCTTGCTAAGATTTTTTCATAAACTCCACCTTATAATGGTGACTTAACAACGGAGACGCCTGTTAATATTTTTCATAAACTCCACCTTATAACGGTGAATTAACAACGAAAATGCTTGTTAAAATTTTTTCATAAACTCCACCTTATAACGGTGACTTAACAACGAAAAACGCTTGTTAAGATTTTTTCATATACTCCACCTTATAATGGTGACTTAACAACGAAAAACGCTTGTTAAGATTTTTTCATAAACTCCACCTTATAATGGTGACTTAACAACGGAGACGCCTGTTAAGATTTTTCATAAACTCCACCTTATAACGGTGACTTAAGAACGAAAACGCTTGTTAATATTTTTTCATAAACTCCACCTTATAAGGTGACTTAACAACGAAAATGCTTGTTAAGATTTTTTCATAAACTTATTATGGCCTCCATCCCTTCTCAGGTTGCTCGGGAAGATTCTCCCTCAGTTCTTTCGCCTGTGGGCTCACCTCATCGGGAACCTGATGTTTCGGAAAACTCTGGTCATGATGATCAAGGTTCTACGACTGGTGCTGTAGCAGAGAGCGAATTTGGGTGCGAACTCCCTCTTCCTGACCTGGCTCCTCACGCGTTCTGCCTAACGGTGCTTTGGCAGTCTCCTAAAATGCTTGTCAACCACCGCTTGGTGATCGAACAACTAGTGAATCGTCACCCTGAGACCTTCACACCGAATTGCCCGCACTCTAATATTCATGTGATGAGTCACAGACTTCAAGGCCTGGCGATCATTGTTGCTGAAATTGCCAGTACCCCTACTGCAAGTGTTACCAGATGCCTTCTTAACCAATTTCTGGGTTTTCTGAGGGAGCTGGGGCGTGATGGTTTCCGTTTTGACTAGCTCATAACATATTTGAAGACTCTAAAGAAGAAGCAACTGATTGGCCAGAGGGAATTATTACGAAAGCACCAGGAGGACCAGCAAGCTGAGGAAGCTAGGTTGGTCGCATTGGCGCCCCTTTTGGAAGTAGTGGATCAAGAGGTAAAGGATGCCGAAAAAGCCTTGTGTCTGGTCAAACTAAAATGCGAGAAACTCCTCATCGATCGTACACAAGTGCAAATGAGGCTGGAGGTTTCTATTAATGCACAACGGTCTTTCACAGCAGCTTCTTCGGGTCTTCCTGGAGATTTTTTCTCTTCCTCAGATTTATCGTTTCTTTTAGACTAATTGCCTCTTGTATACAGATCCTCCAACTGCTCTTATCTATGTAATTCTTACGTGATAGCTCCCAAAATTTTTTGTAATGCTCTACTATTTATAAATGAAGAATATATACTTTTCAATCCATCCATGTGTCGTGACTGTTGTATGATATAGATTTTTATATTTCTGCAATTCTTTCATTATGTTTAAAGTAACCAAAACTTGTATATATTTATAACAACAGTCAGTTATAACATTAGTTCAAACTTGATTATTTACACATGATAAACCTTCAGCCATTTATTGTTAATCTTAAATGGCTTGTCTTCCTCTAACTTCGAAATTAAACAATAACCTGAATCATGGGCTTCCTTTACAATGAAAGGTCCCTCCCAGTTGGCTGCAAACTTTGGTAGAGGAAGCCCCCTTATGTGTTTTACTGCTGCTCTCAATATGAGGTCTCCCTCCACGAACTTCCTTGGTCTTACCAAGTTATTGTATGCCCTGGAGAGTTATTTCGTATACATCTGGAAGTGCTGCATCGAGTTATCTCTGTGTTCATCCAACACTTCCAACTGTACATGTCTGTTTTGAGGGAGCATACTACTTCGTAAGGAATATCGAGCGGAAGGAACTTCCAACTCCACTGGAAGGATTGCTTCAGCCCCATAAATAAGGGAGAACGGCGTGTATCCCGTGGGTTTCCATTTTGTTGTTCGATAGGCCCACAAAATAACTGGTATCTTGTCATCCCACGCTCCCGGAAAGTCTTCCATCATCTTGGCCAAAATATTAACCAAGGTTTTGTTAGTCGCTTCGGCTTGACCGTTTCCCTTTGGGTATGCCACCGTTAAGGTGTGATGAACAATGGATTACTTATCTATGAGCATTATTACTTCGGAATTGATGAAGGGAGTCCTGTTATCTGAAAGAATAACCTTTGGGATCCCAAAACGGAAAATGATGTATTCTCTGATGAAGTTGCTCACCACCCCAGCCGTTGCTCTTCTGAGTGGTATCGCTTTGGCCCATTTTTTAAAACACTCTGTTGCTACCAGTATCCATATCTTACCTCTCGAAGAAGGGTGTATTACCCCCACTAGGTTAAACGCCCAAGTATGAAATGGATAGGGTGTTGACAGAGAGTGTAAGTCCACCGATGGGGCATGGATCATATTTCCATGAAGTTGGCAAGCTTTGCATTTTCAACGAACTCAGCAAAGTCTTTCTCCATCATTGGCCAATAATACCCCAACGTCATCAACTGATCATACAACTTGGATCCTCCTATATGGGCTGGATCGTGCGCTTGTTTGAGGACCTCCGCTGCTTCTTCCTTCGTAACGCAACACAATGGCCTGTTTAAGTACCCCCTTCGATAAAGCTTCCCCTCCTGAACATAGAACCTTGGAGCCCTTCGCCTCAGACCCATTGCATCCATTTTCTCCGTTGGGACAACCCCATCCTGAATGAAGTCGATATAGGGCTGCCGCCAGTCCGTTTGAGCTTCAATGAAATGGCACTCAGTTGCTTCGAAGAATAGCTGACACTTATCGTACTTCCATTATAGCTCTGTCGTATCTTGCTTCATTCTAGGCCAGAAATACCCCTTTCTTTGAATTCTCCTATATAGAGGTATCTTAGTCATTTCGCAGTGCTCCTCATGCGTTTTCCTCAATCTTTGCTCGGCTTCCTCTGGGCTGACGCATCTTGACAACCATCCCCCATCATTTCTATAGTAAAGATTCCCCTGGCTCGTAAAGTATTGTGCCAACTCTCTTAATCCCATAGCTCCTTCTCCGGACTCCAGTTGCTTCCTAATCTCTCCCCTTCAGTCCGCATCCCCCTCCATCGATAGTATTGACTGTACCATCGAAGGAGCTGTTCTTCGCTGGATTACCATGATAGTATCATCGGTCTTCATGACCATTTTCTGGGCGATAGTAGCATAGGCATCTGGATGGAGGTTCATCGTTCTGGGATGTCTTCTGATCTTGGTCCGATGGAACTGGTTGAGAAGCCTTTGAATGATTGTTCTATAGGGCGCCAGGCTCATGTGTATCAACGCATATTCTCCGTTTACTTGCTGAATTACTAAGTTTGAGTCGCCTTTAATGCAGAGTGAATGAATTCCCCTTCGAAGAGCCTCTAGCAGCCCCAGTACCAACGCCTCGTATTCTGCTTCGTTATTGGAACAAGGGAAATCTATCTTGTAGGAAAGGCAAATCTCCTCCATCCCTTTTGAAAGAATAAACCCTGCTCCCCCTTTCTTTTCCGCTGAAGATCCATCAAACTGCATCGTCCATTCCTCATCAGTTGTATCCAGGTAATTATCCTGCAAATCATCTCCTGGAATGTCTTCCTTGGGGGGATTGAAGGTTCCTGAAGGGAAGATGGCCAATAGATCAGCATACGCCTGTCTTTTAATTGCGCGAGGGGTCACACACTTCAAGTCATATTCGGAAAGGATAAGGAACCATCTAGCTGCCCTGCCAATCAATATTATTCTTGCAAGCAAATACTTAATTGGGTCACATCTAGTTACAATATGAATTGTGAAAGACAACATATAATGCCTAAGTTTTTGTGTTACAAAGACTAAGGCTAAACAATGCCTTTCTAAGCTACTATATCTAATCTCTGGCCCATGTATAACTATGCTGAGGTAGTAAACCGGTCGTTCTTGCCCGTCCACTTCTTGTGCCAGTAGCACTCCAACGGACCTCGTGGTAGATGTGAGGTATAGCTGCAACGGTACTCCTACCTGGGGAGGAACCATGATTTGTGGTGAAACAAGCAGTTTCTTCAGCCTGACAAGAGACTCCTGGTGAACCTCCTCCCACCTGAATTTCATGTTTTTTCGCAACCGCTGCATCAGTGGGTGTGTTATTTCGGCCAATCCAGGCACAAATCTCCTAAGGTAGGAGACTTTGCCAAGAAAACTCTTCAGCTCCTTCGCCGTCCTAGGACATGGCATCTCTAATATCACCCGCTGTTTATCCTGGTCCATCTGCACCCCTTGTTGATCAACCACGAAGCCTAGAAACTTCCCGCTTGTTACTCCGAAGACACACTTTAACGGGTTCATCCTCAATTTATACCTCCTACACCGAGCAAACACCTTCCTTAAATCATTCAGATGGGACTCCTCCTTCTTCGATTTGATGACCAGGCCGTCCACGTAGAACTCTACAATTTTGTGGAAGAAGTCATGAAAAATGGCCATTATTATACTCTGGTACGTAGCTCCAGCATTTTTGAGTCCAAACGATATCACCTTGTACATGAAGTTGCCCAACGGAGTTCTAAACGTCGTTTTCTCTGCATCAGAGGGGTCCATCTTGATCTGGTTGTATCCCACATACCCATCTATGAAGCTATAAATCTCATGACCAGTCGTGGCATCTATCAAACTGTCTATGGAGGGTAGGGGAAACTCATCCTTGGGGCAAGCCCTATTCAAGTCTCTAAAGTCCATACAGATCCTTATTTGGTTCTTGGCTTTCTTCCCCACTGGCACAATGCTGGATAGCCAGAAGGGATGTTGTATTTGCTTGATAAATCCTGCTGCCAACAAGCGTTGGACCTCTTCTTTAATCTTTAAGTCTAGTTCAGGCTTGTAAGTCCTCGTTGCCTGCTTCATCGGAATGGCTGAAGGCATCACGTTCAGTTTGTGGCAACTCACCTCTTCATCCAGCCCTTCCATTTCAGTGTACTTCCATGCAAAAACGTCTATGAATTCCCGACTCAGTTTGACCAAGGCTTCTCATTTCCCCTCACCGAGATCTTTTGAGATAAAGATAGGCCTTGGATCTTCCCCTTCTCTTGCTAAGTTCAGCTGGTCTAACTCTTGTGTCTGGGTCCTTGGTCGATCTCCCATGTAGTCTGGTTCTTCGGTGACATCTTCTATGAATTCTTGTATGTTGGAGTTATATATCACCATACACTGCCCCCGTCGATCCACCAAAAAACACTCATACACCGGGTCAACCTCATCCTTAGTCTCTTCGATCGCCCATTCACACCATTATAAGCAGTACACTACTTTTCCCTCTTCAGTGATAATTTTCTTGCATTACCTACTGGTAGCTGTTGCCACAGCCTTCCTCTTCTTCTCTCTGGAAGTCTCAGCGATTCTTTTTCCCGAAAATTGACCTAACACACTTTGTTGTTGGACCTCATGCTCCATCGGGTCTGTTCTAGGCCTCATCCTGTCTTTGAGTTGCCTCGAGATCTTTTGGAGCCGAGGGATCATCTGATGGGCTTCTTCGATCCTCACCCCTTCGCTACTTCTGCCCTCTTTATCCTGCTCATTCAAGGGCCCCATTCTCTCTCTAATTGAGGGAACCCATGCCCCCTCCATTCTCTTCGTCAGGACCCGTACATCCTCCTCCAGTTCTGTATAGAATGCCGCATCTACTAAGTGTGCTTCTTCGATAGTGAAAGGCCTCTTCATATCCCTAATGGTCACCTCCGTTCCCTTGATATTTTCCTTGGCGCATTGATGATAAGTCGAAGTAACTAAACCTTGGTTGTGCATCCACACCCCCCTATTAGTAAGTGATAGGAAGTTGCGCTTTCTATCACATGGAACTTGATGTGGGACTTCAGGTTTCCCATCGCAATCCCAACATTCACATACCCGACTGACTTGGAAGATTGATTGTCATATCCCGAAATTACCAAAGGTATGGGGACCATCCTTTCTTTTGGAATACCAGCCGCGTGGAAGGAGATTATTGGAATAATATTAATGGAAGCACCCCCATCCATAAGGGTCCTTGCAAAGCTAACTCCGTTGACGCTAGCGGTTACATATAGAGGCCTGTTATGAGGGAACCTCGCAGCTATATCCGCATCATCGAAGGTTACCTCTGATAGGAATTTTTTCACCAACCTGTCCATGGGTCCCCTCCATCTTAGCGAGGGGACCGCGTTCTTTTTTGTAATGTCCAAAATCGCGTGAGTTATCTCCATCCTTCTCTCCTTCGGGATCCCCACTTGATCGAAGAACCAAGTGAATTTTAGGGATTTTGAAACTACACTACATTCTATGACCGGGTCTGTTTCCCCATCTTCAAAGCTATACACGTCTTCCACGTCCTTAGCGCTTGCTTTATCATAGGCTAAAACTACATTAGCCATTCCCGTAGTACAATGTTCCAGAGCTTCTTCGAGCTCCTTCTGCTTCATCGTCGACCCTCCTCCTCCTCTTTCTGCCTCCTCATCATAGGCCATCACCAAATTGGCCCCGTGTGCCAGAAGTGGGTTGTTGTTAATGTTCTGTGGGGGGACTTGCAATGTCCCTGCCTCCATGTACTTGTCTATGATTCTTCGCAGCGTGAAGCAGCTCCCGGTTGGATGCTGGATCTTTCGATGAACCTGGAAGTACTTAGGATCCGCCTTCGTTGCAGCATCAGGTTCTTCCATCGGGGTGCCTTTTAGTTCATAAACCGTTCCCCCTTGGACCATCGCGTTATAATAACTCACAGCCTCTTCTATCGTGCAGGGCAACGGTGGAGGGTCTTCTCTATCTTTCCTAAATTTTCTCTTAATATCCCTCATTGGTGTCTTGCCCCTATCTTCTCCTTCGATGTACCCTACCCGCGGGGGCTGAGACCTCCCCCCCGCGGGTTGCATTGGTTGCCTGAACATCATGGGCACTACCACCGGATTGGGTCGTACCACCAAAGAGATGTTCCTTGCGGCTTTCAAGAACGCCGCAAAAGTCCCCTCGCGGGTCTCATTGATGAGATTGCAGATATATTCAGGAAGTAGTCCCTCAGCGCAAATTTGTAATAACTTGGACTCTTTGGCCTCCTCCCTCACATCGAGGGACCTTTCCATGAACCTTCGAACATAGGCCACCACTTCTTCCCCTGGCCTTTGCTTCTCCCTTCCCAGTTGGGTCAAGGTGAACTCGTCTTCCGCCAAAAAGAACTTTTGGACAAACAATACGTGCATCTCCTCCCACGTAGAAATGTTATTGGGAGCTAAGTGAGAGTACCAGGTGTATGCCTTCTCGGTTAGGGATTTGGAAAACTCCCTCAATCTAAGCTTCTTATCATTGCAATGTTCTCCCAAGTGTTTAACAAACCGCTTAATGTGCTCCTTCGGGTTCCCACCTTTCCCTGTATATTTTTCGAAGATAGGGGGAATATAGTCCTTAGGGTAAGGCTCATCGTTGTACGCTTGAGGGTAAGGTGTTCGGAAGTCGTCATAAACTGAAGCCACCTTGCCATCTGATTGCGAGGAAGCCCGCATGAACTTCAACATCTCCTTCTGCATCTCTTTTCTCATTTCTTCCATGGGCGAGACCACAGGGCCCACCAGCAACGGGGCCATGGGCTGAGCACCCGTTGTAACTGAAATGAACGTCACCGGCGGTACCGTTGAGACTCCTGAGGTTCCCACTGCTGGACTCGCAACAGGGGGTACGCTTTTCGGGAGCGCTCCTGCAATTCCTGTACCTGGTGGGGCCGTTGGAGCTATCCCTGGTGTTACGAAAGCATTAGCCTCCAATTCTCCCAGCATAGTTGAAGCTACTAGGGTTTGCAAAAACTCATAAAATTTTCTCATGAGGAGCGCCATCTGTGCGGGTCCCAACCCCGCGCTCATGGCAGGTTTTGCCGCCCCAGGAATGTCTGATATCGTCGGTACCGGCGGTACCTCTACTCGAGGAGCCCCATCCCTTAGGGCTTCCTTCTCCCTCGCGGCCTGTTCTTCATTACGCTGGATATCATCAAACTTGAGTCTTCGAGTAGCATTATCTTGCGTCATACTCCCTAGCTAAGAGAATGCCTCCCCAGAAGATTCGCCAAATGTAAGACAGTACTTTAGATAAGATGGAGGCGTAACCCCTATTTGAGTATGGTAATGATAAGCTAATCCTAGCCAAAGCTTCGGATTAATGATAGGACACACGAACACACACCCGATGAAGATAAATTCGGTTTAAACTCACAAAACTCTCGTGTATAACTCAGGAAACAATAATGAACCCTAGAAGTAACTTAGCTAGAGGGAGAGAGAAGTAAGCGCCCTAGATACACCTTGGTAGGCAGGTAAAAACACACCATACACCCTCAGGAATCTCTGTCAAGTATTAAAAGCTTTACAATAAATGACAATGGTGAGGGGATAAACCCTCTGGCTTGCAATAATCTCTCTTTCTGATGTGTATCTCTAGTAATAACTCCAGGGTTCTAAAAAAGATCATGTCTCTCCCCAGGGGTGGTTGGGGTCCTTAAATAGCCCCCCACACTATCCCCGAGGCAACTCAGTCATTAAAACTATGAAAGACATCCCTCATACTTTATATCACAACATTAAATATTTGATGTACTAGTTGCCTCCACGTCATAAATATTAAATGCCAAGACATGCCTTTTGTCTATCCATTGTGTGTCAGGGGGCCGTTGTCGCAGAGGTGGCTCACCAACTGCCTGACAGTCCCAAATACCATGGTGGTTTACTCAAGTGAATGTCTGGCATTGTTTGGCTGGCTAGTGACATCACCTACAGTAGATGTGACATTAAGTAGAGGGCTATTTGGTTCATAACTCAACGCCCGATGGAACTCCAAGCTGCTCTAGCTTGAGGTTCCACAGTCAGGGTCCTTCGGTGTTTTACCAGGTGTATCTAAGATGGTCAGGACAAGCCCCAATGGTGCCTTACTTCTCAATCCTCCAAACCAGCTCCATCTAAAGTTCCCATGGTGAGGTCATTCGATAGAGCAGGAAAGCTCTCCCAGGCCCTGCCAAGCCTGGTCTCTCGCAAGTACCGTTTGACCTCACACAAACTCTTTTGTTATTATCTTTATATCATTACAACCGTTATAGCTTACAGTCATCAATAATGAAAATACAATATGACAAATACAACAAGATAAAATATGTGCTGCCACGCCAAGCTGCCGCGCTGAGTTGCCACGCTCGAGCTGCCTCGGTTGCATAATCTCCAACACCGTTGCTAATTGGGGATTTGTCCCTAATCTCAAGATTACCTTCAAGCCCCCTCTACAAATAGCAGACTAGTAGCTCTAGAGGGGGAGTATCTACGACATGCGGTGATGGAGGAGTCGCATGGTTAATAATTTTCGGTACATCCTATAGGGAATAAGATGTACCAGGATATGAGGCGACAGTACTAGTGTAGTGGAATAAAGGACATCGCCAAGTTTGTTTTGAAATGTGCCACATGTCAGTTGGTAAAAGTGGACCACCAGAGACCTCCAGGTCTCCTACAGCCGTTAGAGATCCCTATGTGAAAATGGGAGAGCATTTCCATGGATTTCATCACAGGGCTGCCTATATCGCAGAGGGGTCATGATTCCATATAGGTAGTTATGGAACGGTTGACCAAGGTAGCTCATTTTCTGCCAGTCCGGATCGACTATACTATGGGACAGTATGCTCATATCTTTATTGTCGAGATAGTGAGACTCCATGAGTTGCCCCTTGATATTGTGTCCAATCGAGATAAAATTTTTGTGTCCACATTTTGGGAGAGCTTCCAGGAGGCCATGGGTATGGAGTTACGATTGAGTTTGGCCTATCACCCAGAGATAGATGGGCAGACAAAGCGAACAAATCAGATGTTAGAGGATATGTTGCGGATGTGTATCCTTGAATTTGGCAGAGGTTGGGAGCAGTAACTCCCACTAGTGGAGTTTGCTTATAATAAGTCCTACCAGTTTACTTTGGCATAGCTCCATTTGAGGCACTATATGGTCGACATTTTCATTCTCCGGCATGTTGGCTCGAGGTGGGGGACAACAAGTTACTTGAGACATAGCTGATCAAGGACACCTCGGCTAATACTGAGTTGATTCGGATCCATATTCGAGTTGCTCAGGATAGACAGAAAAGCTACGTTGATGCTAAGAGATTCTTCAGGGAGTTTAGTTTGGGGGATCAGGTATTATTACGAGTATCTCCTATGAAGGGGATAATGAAAAGGGAAGTTTTCACCGAGGTACGTAGAGCCACTCCTTATTATTGAGCGAATTAGTCCAGTAGCTTACAGACTTGGCTTACCGAAGCACTTGCATAGGATTCATGACGTGTTCCATATTTTTTCGCTGAGGAGATATCTTTGGGATGACTTTACCTACACTAATATTTCTTTAGAGTATATTGGCCTACAACTCGATAGTTCCAAGGAGGAGGGGCCAGTTGTTATCCTAGACTGTAGCGAGAGAAAATTGAGGTCAAAGGTAGTGCTGTTAGTATGTGTTCAGTATCGACATCATAATGTCGAGGTGTCTACCTGGGAGGGCGAAGATGAGATGCGCAACAAATATCCAGAGTTATACCTACCAGGTATACCTTTACTTTTACTCTTTTCTGAATTTCGGGACGAAATTACATTATTAGGGGGGAAGTATGTAATACCACGTATTTTTGAAAGATTTTATTTTAATTATGGGATTAATTAATTTAAATGGGGAAATTTAATTATAATTAATCCGGATTTAATTAAATACTTACTAGCGTGATGAGAGTTAGTATTTATTGGTGTAAATTATTTCGAATATTACTTAGTGAGTAAAGTAATATATGATTATGAAAATATTAAAATTGTCATGAGTGAAAAATACGACAGTTATGGAAATTAAGTTGGGACGCGTGTGTCAGTCGTGTTGGAATTTAATTAATGAAAATAAAAGAAAATTATTTATATGTCGCTCAAATGGTCGTTTCGAGTGCGCCGTTGTATCCGGAAGGGTCGAGATTGTTAGAAAAATCTACCCGGGGGTTTAGTTTGGGATCCCGGGCAGTTTTAAGCCGAATCGGCATCCCGAGAGGGCGTTTTGGTAATTTGTATTTTTGGAGTAAAATAAAGGATGAAAATTAGAGAAATAAAAGTTCTCCTACATGGGTTAGAATAGGTTATTAGGCGTGAGATTTAGTGAGACACAGAGAGAGACCAAAAAGGGGAGAGGAATAGAAGTTCAAGGGAAGAGCCATCACGAGTGCACCATTTTCACCACCGAGACCACCATCGTGTAGATCGAAGAACGAGGGTCGCAACCATACCAACAACGCCAAAGGATCATATTGTCTTTAGTAAGGCAAGTGTTTAAATCTAGCTTTCTTTTAGCATTAAATATCTTCATGTTAGTGCAGGTAGTGAACCCCTTGAATGACATATAAATTTTATGATTAAAGAATATATTAGGACTGTTTTGACATAGAGGTTAATTGTTCATGTAGTGAGGAGAATAACAACGAATTTATGATGATTATTTATGATTAAATCTGGGATTAGAAGGTTTAATTTGAATGCTTATAAATTAGGGTTCTATGAATCTGAATTTGGGGATTTTGGAAGTAAGGGTTAATTATTCTAGATTTGACATATTAGGACTGATTTAAGATAGAGATTAATTGTTCATGAAGTGAGGAGAATAACCTCAAATTTATGATGATTATTGATGATTAAATCTGGGATTAGAAGGTTTAATTTGAATGCTTATAAATTAGGGTTCTATGAATATGAATTTGGGGATTTTGGAATTAAGGGTTAATTATTCTAGATTTAATGCTTTTAGGATATCAGAAATCATTCCTTCTTGTGTAAATATATATTGGAATTGATAGGAGAAAATTTAGGACTGAACTGTAGAGGTTTTTAGGGTGTTAATGGATGGAAAACGCAACACTTAGAGGTTAGGGACGAAACAGTGTATTCAGGTTCAAACGAGATTGGGTCTCGCTCGAATGAAGAATCCCTGTAGCGCGATGACATCATTCTAACGATGTGCTATCTCGTTCAAACGAGATTGATTTTAGTTCGAATGACATTCTGATTTCTAGGAAATTTCTTATGTTTCAATCTGGGTGGCATATTCATCTAAGAGTGATTATTAGCAGTATGAATTGGATTTGAGTGTGGTGCAGGATTATTGGGAAATAAATTGGGTATAATACGTTATGATAATTGGTGTGACGAGCTATCCCCAAAAATTACGAGCGAGGGAGTATTTTTAATTTAGTAAATAGAGTTAAAGTAGTAACGAGAGTAATACTACTTATAATTTAAATATTTGGATTGTGTGCATACCTAATGAACTTGATAGGTTTCTTGAATGCCGATAGTGATATTTATTGTGTGTATGACATACCTACTATACTTGCTATCACGGGAGGTTTTAAAAAGAGGGAAAGTCCTATCTTGAGGAGCCTTTGGGGGGATATTTTACTTGTGCCTCAGAGCATGGAACCTAGGTACGAGCTATCTGTGAGAATGATAGTGATAACGGTCATATGGGTGTGTAGGTATGTGCGTAGACCATAGGCTTAGAACTATGTTCACCTCCAATATGTGTGTTTTGTAATTTATGGTTCGTTGGAGATTTCGAACCCATTGTCCTTATTCAGTGCAAGATGTACCAGGACTTGATATCAGAGTATGAGGGCATAGTAGTTGAGTCTAGAGTTGCCTTTTTAATATATATATATATATACACACACACACACACACAGTTCTGCTCTTGTGCGGACTAGTCCGCATTTTAAGAATGCGGACTGAACATGTGTCACCTGGCGGTGAGCCTAGAAAATAGAGAGAGTGTGCCTATAATTTAGGCGATAATTTTTAGGCGCACCGTTAGGTGACACATGTCTGGTCCGCATTTTTAAAATACGGATTAGTCCACACAAGAGCATTATTATATATCTATATCTATATCTATATCTATATCTATATATATATATATATATATATATATATACCTGTAATGTTACTTACTGTGTGATAGTATGTGGATAAGAAATATAATGAAAATTCCAGAATAACTTAAGTAGATGAATACTTAACTTGATTTATGAATACTTCCCAAATTGAGATGATAGTTGTTGAAACGTTTAACATGGTATTGCGTGGGAAATACTAGTTGGTATTAAGGGTAGTAATTGGAAGGATTATGTCTATAGTCTAGTTAGGCATAATGAATAATTAAAATAGGTTTAGAGGTACGTTAGGCGTGGACATTAGTTAAAAGGTGAGAATCTCAAGTGAGTGCTCAATAAGCTAACATGAACATAATATTTTGCTTTACTGCAATTTTTAAATACCTGTTAAATTTTTTTTAATACTTTACACTCGGTCTCTGACCCGTTTATTGCAAATCTCTTTCCTTTTGTCAAATTATTTAGGTGCCCATCCACAGGGATACCAAGCATAGGAGTTACATTCATTTGACGTGTTGTAGCTACTTTGGAAGTTACAGGGCCTCGGTAGTAAATGCCTCCATGATTATCATTTCTTCATCTTGAGTTATTTACTTCAGTTAGGGCATGTTGCCTCTTTTCTATTTAGACATTCAGAGATTGTGGATTTAACCATTTTACCCCTTTCAGTTGTAGGATTATTTCGTTGGAATATTATATTTTGAATTATGACTGGAAGTATTCATTCCAGTCACATTTATTATTCCATTTATTTTATTTCATATGAGATTGTTTTAAATGGTGAATGTTTAGTTATTTGTTAATTTGGCTTATATTAATTTAAAGATAAAATTTTGACAGAAACCCTTTTAAAATTTAGGTGGTTAGTGTTAATAATAAAGTTTGTGATAATGATGCACATTCTGAACCAACTGGATATTTTGATTTAATATAATAAATGACTGATCACCCGATATTTAATTAGGATGTGTGCCACATCTACTTGGTCTTAAAAACACGCATTTAAAGGGTGAAAACCCAAAACAACCACTAATGACCCTGTAAGAGGCCCGAAAACCTGTCACGAGGCCAATATAACTTGTAGGAATTGATCGTGTAGTCTCAGGAGTCCCGGTTTGAGAATATGGAGATAATTTGCAAAAATATAGAGTTATGCTTAAAACACGCCTTTGGAAAGTGAAAACTCACAACAACACCCAAATGGACCCGTAAGAGGAATAAACACCTCGCACGAGATCAATGTAATCGTAAGAACTGATCGTGTGGTCCCTAGAGTCCCAGTTTGAGAATACAACGATAATTTATAAAAGTCTAGAGTTGTTCTTAAAAACACTCATTTATACATGCCATTAGAGGGTGAAAACTCCAGACGGCCCCGTAAGAGGCACGAACACCACGCACAGGTGATGAGGCGTAAACTTTATATTTAAACAACATCGTTGGATGTTTACACCCAATAAAAAATAAATACGACAACTTGGTACACTAAATGAAAGTGTAGTGGCTTGTAGGGATCGAATCCACAGGGAGTGTTGATTAGATTATTATTTCAAGAATAAAAGTGTAAAAGGTGATATGGTTTGGCTTAAAAGAAAAGGGAAAAAATTAAGAAGTTAACTCTAAACAATATTAATAAAACGTGAGTCGGGATTGTGTCCGCACCGCACGGGCTGAACTACTTATAATTAGAATCCCGGATCGAAAGCTATTTAATCGAGAATTTCAATTAAGCATAAACATCACACAATAAGGAATCCAATCCGAATTTGCGAGATTAAACATTTAACAGAAAATGGTCACACACGAATTAAATTCGGATTATCTCTATAAACACTAACATGG
This sequence comes from Sambucus nigra, assembly GCA_949130495.1. Lineage (NCBI taxonomy): Eukaryota > Viridiplantae > Streptophyta > Magnoliopsida > Dipsacales > Adoxaceae > Sambucus > Sambucus nigra. The sequence goes on from OX422219.1 coordinate 64,875,561, forward strand.
CATGACAAAGAAAGTTAAACACATAATAATCCAACTTTAATACACGAGGTTTAAATTAAACTCAATTTTACCCAAAAACCAACTTTCTGAGCTCGAGGCCCATCAATGGTGAAAAACAACCCCGGCCCTATTTAACTAGTGGCAAGACAAAAATAAAACTAATTAACAACTAATTAACTATTTAAAGCAATAAATAAACACAATAAACTAATTATCTAGGCATTAAAAGTAAAGACAATAATGGAAATAAAGCTAGAACAACTAAAGAGATAACGAATAGTAATTCAACTTACATAAATGGGCAAAACACCCAATAAGAAATGAGGGATAGGGCGAAAATCTCCCAAGAACAATACACTAAAACTAAACAAAATGATAGATATCTCTAAAAAAGGAGAGGATATGCTTATATGTATAAACCCTAATGGCAAACTAGTAAATAAAAGAAGGCTGAAAACATGGGAGTGAATCGATTCGGACTTGTTCGAATCGATTCGAAAATAGGGGAAATGAAAAAAGTAGAATCTGTGGCAAAACGAATCGATTCTCACTTTAGCGAATCGATTTGCACCATACAGGTCTGGTTGCTGCAGCTTTGTCCAACTTTACGAAAAATGTTGTAACGTCTTCGTTATAGCTCGGAATGAGGCACAATCAGAGGCTACGCGAAGCTAACTCAGAGGGTTACAGTATCCACGAAGACATTAGCTCAAAAATCCAATGATAAAATGACTAAAATGCTCTTGAGTGTGATTTTAAAGTCAAAATTATTCGAAAAATGCCATAACTCCATCATTATACATCGGAATCATGCACCGTCGATGGCCACGCGAAGAGAAATCAAAGAGACTTAACTTCTATGAAGAGTTTGGGATTAGAAATCGAATGCTAAAATTACTAAAATGTCCCTGAAGCTGCAATCTTTAACGAAACTTTTTTGAAAAGCTACCGAACTTCACACTAAGCACTAAAATACCTACAAACGCTCAATTATACCTCATATAGCTTGTTAACATATAAAACGGAGGTTGTCTAGTTAACGAGCATAAATATAGGAATTAAGGTACCCAAGGGGGCTAAAATGCATAAGTATAAGGGGTGAAAAATATAATATTCCTGCCGAATCACACCCCCTAACTTACACATTGCTAGTCCCTAGTAATGAAGTGCAAAGCAAGAAGAACAACAAGTAAACCACAAAAAAACATATATGTACAAAAGAGATAAAAGCCACTTTCGCAGACGAACATTTTCATTTAGCATGTGAAATAAGTCGTTAAACCCCTAGGTTACCCTAGTGGACGAGTGTCGTCTTGTGAGGATTTTTAGGGATGAAACCCACTAACATTAAATAGTTTCCTCAAAATATGCCCAATCAACATGCGACAAACTCAACAATACGAAAAAGATTTCAAACATGTTATTAGCATATCAAATGAATTCAAACAAAAGTCCGTTGTTATTAACATTATAGAACGAATTTCATTCAATTGAAACCTTAAAAGTGGGAGGGGAGTGAGTACATGCATAATATGATTTGACAAAAACTTAAATAAATCGGATAAACATAAAAGCATGCATATAATCAATCCTAATCGGATATTACACTCAAAAAATGTATTCACTATAAAAGGGGAGGCAACACACGGTACATGCGGGAATAAAAAGTAAATATAAATGGAAACAAGGCTGCGCACAAGTCAATAAAAAAGAACGCTATATAGGAAATAAAAACTGTAATATTGATGAAAGATACCACTCATTAAAGGAGGCAAAATGTATTTTCACAGATTATCAAAACTATTATGACTTTTAAATTAAATGCACTCTAAGATCACATAGGACTTTATAGGGTTCTAATGTAGGTTTGGGGTTAAGGCACAATGAAAGGTATATGTACGGATTCAAAGTGTTCGAGGATGAAGACTCGGGATAATGAAAACTTGTGGGCAATTCCAAAATTGAAAAATAACTTCCGTAACAAGCGTTAAATATAACAATAGGATAGTAATCAAGGATTATTGAACACTATATACAATATATACAAACTTTCTCTTTCTTTTCTTCTTTTTCACATGTTTTCTCTTCTTTTCTTTTGTTTTTCTCTTTTTTCTTTTCTTTTTCACTACACTTTCTTCTTCACTTTTCTCACTCTTAAATGCTTAAATTGCAACCACAAAACATGAACACCATTCAATCCCAAGTATAATTTCAAACAAAGGTATGGAAGATAATATGTATAGTAACTCTAATTTGGAGTTGGTTATGGGATTTTGGGTTATGAAACGGAAGGCTATATTTAGGCTCAAAGGGGTTAACTAGGGAAACATTTAAGGTGAGGTGAAGGATAATATGGGTGATATAACAAAGATTACCTATGATCATTTCCTAAAATTTTCGCAATTCTGGAGATAAAATAAATTTTGAAAATACCGCTCAAGTAACACATTTCAAGAATAAACTCAACTCATGAACAATCAAATGAAAGAATAGTGAGATTACCAACGAAATTAACGTTTTCAATGAGGAAAGAATAGTGTATACACTCACAATTGAATAAAAGCCCAAAGATCACTCGGTGTAATCATATACAATGAAACAAAAGATTATCGAGTTATAAAAATCTTAAACCAAATCAATAAAACAAGAAAGTGCATGTGCTCATGGGTTAAAGTTTATTTCATGAAGTTATTCATAATATCAATTATTTGGGGACTAAAGTCTAATAACTTATAAAATCGAGAACATGCATCGTTGAATGTCAATTGGATTGGGCAATTATTGAAATTTATCATTGAAAACAAGGCAAAATGGACAACAAAAGAGAAAAAAGAAAAAAAAAAGTGAAAATTTTCAATTTTTAACAAAAGGCATGCTTTGTAACTAACATGTGATCAAATCCATGGACTAAATATGAAATGGATAGAATATCCTACACCCCCTAACTTAGATGTTGCATTGCCCTTAATGCGCATTAAGAACACAACATAAAGGTAGGACAAGAATGATATTACGCAAAATTGGAGCGATCCCCGTTGAGTACGAGTCCAAAGAATTTACAAAACAAGTTAGTACCGAGAATAACGAAAAGAAATAACAATTAAAAATCTAACTTAGATCCTACTCTAAATTAAAAAGGAAAGAAAAAATAAAGAAAGAAAATTAAAAAGCTAACTATTTACATCCTACTCTTTAGAAATCTAACTAGCTATACATTTGAAGTTTAAATAGTTGGGGATCCACCCAAAAAGGGATTTGAATTTGAAAGATCAACGGTGGACCCTCCAAAGCGAACATGCCTCCTGGAAGATAAGAATTTCATTTGAACAACGAAAGGCATGCGGGTGGTGGAAAAAGTGTACCATCTCCAATTTGAAATTTTGTGCAGACGATGGGGGATTGGATAACAAGGGGGAAATATACACTTAAGGTCCAAGAAAAATCGATTCATCTCCCAAAAGTTTTTCAATTGGAATGGGAGATGGTGCACATGTGGGGATAATATCCATCATAGAAAATAAGAGCAGAAAAGAGTCCTCATAGACACAAGGTGTAGAAGTGTTCAAAGTTTCTACTGACTCATAGGAATCAATCGGTAATTCTAATGGTTCTATAACGAAAAAAAATATGGTGATGAAATAAATTCAATCTCAATCAACTCATTGTCAGAAGGAGATTGAATTTCGGGGGATAAAGATTCACATTTGATGAGAAATTCTTTGAAAAATTGAGGTGAAACACAAGTTTCCACCTCCACGTTGTTTAGCGCCAAAGAATCAATCTCATCACAAAGTGCTTCAAGTCTCAATCCAGCACCAATAAGGCTTTCCATACCTTAGGAGAAAAGAAGAAAAGTTTCTTCCAAAGTAGGCTTCCTAAGATCAAGAGCCTCGGACTCCTCATTTGGTTGAAACTCATCTTCGAAATTATTGGAATAAAAATCATCATTGGATTCGAATAATGAATCCAACTCAAACTCCTAATAAATATTTCATTCTGAAAAATGTTTTCAAGTCTTTAATTCTCAAGAAAATCTTGAAAATGGAAAACTTGAAAACTATCCCCAAAGTAAGAATCATTACAATGACCGTCATAACTATAATAGTAGGATATGATTACCGAAATCGTTTGTAGATGGAGAATCCAAACAAGTAAGTGAGCAACCACAAATCAAAGTTCCTTAGCGCTCAAATATGCTATCCTGCAAAGAAGGTGAAAACAAAGAATATAAATACAAAAGAAAAAATACTACGAAATAATAAAACAATTACAATCTAAAACACACTCCCTAGCAATGGTGCCATTTTTGATGAGGTGTAAACTTTATATTTAAAACACGTCGTTGTGTGTTTATGCCCAACACAAAACAAATACCACAACTTAGTACCCTAAATGGAAGGGTAGTGGCAAGTACGGATTGAATCCACAGGGAGTGTTGATTAGATTTTAATTGATTTATTATTTCAAGAATAAAACTGTAAAAGGTGATATGGTTTGGTTTAAAAGAAAAGAGAAAAAATTAAGAAGTTAACTCTAAGCAATATGAATAAAACGAGAGTCGAGATCGCGTCTGCACCACAGGGGTTGAACTACTAATAATTAGAATCTCGGTTCGAAAGCTATTTAACCGAGCATTTCAATTAAGCATAAACATCACACAATAAGGAATCCAATCTAAAGTTGCGAGATTAAACATTTAACAGATAATGGTCACACACGGATTAAATTTGGATTATTGCTATAAAAACTAATGTTGCATAACAAAGAAAGTTAAATGCATAATAATCCAACTTTAATACGCGAGGTTTCAATTAAACGCAATTTAACCCAAAAATCAACTTTCGGAGCTCGAGGCTCGTTAATGGCGGAACACAACCCCGACACTATTTAACTAGTGACAAGACATGAATAAAACTAATTACCAACTAATTAAACTAATTAAAGAAATAAATAAACGTAATAAATTAATTATCTAGGCATGAAAAGTAACGACAATAATGGAAATAGAGCTAGAACAACTAAAGAGATAATGAATAGTAATTAAACTTACATAAATGGGCAAAACACCCAACAAGAAATGAGGGAGAGGGCCAAAAGCTCCCAAGAACAACACCCTAAAACTAAACAAAATGATAGATATCTCTAAAAAATGAGAGGAAATGTTTATATATATAAATCATAATGACAAACTAGTAAATAAAATAAGGCTGAAAACAGGGGAGAGAAATTATTCGGACTTGTCCGAATCCATTTGAAAACAGTGAAAATGAAAAAAAGTAGAGTTTGTGGTAAAACGAATCGATTTTCACCCTATAGGTCTGGTTGCTGCATCTTTGTCCAACTTTACAAAAAATTCCATAACTTCTTCGTGAGAACTCGAAATGAGGCACGATCAGAGGCTACGCGAAAATAACTCAGAGGGATATAACATCCAAGAAGAAATTAGGCCAAAAAGACAAATGATTGAATGACTAAAATGCCCTTGAATGTTCCTTTGAGTGTGATTTTGAAGTCAAAACCATTCGAAAAAGGCCATAACTCGTTCATTATACATTGCAATCATGCACCATAGGTAGCCACGTGAAGAGAAATCAAAGGGCTTCAACTTCCATGAAGATTTAGGGATTAAAACCCGAATGCTAAAATTACTAAAATACCCCTGAAGCCGCAATCTTTAACAAAACGTTTTCGAAAAGCTACCGAACTTCATACTAAGCACCGAAATACCTACAAAAGCTCAATTATACCTCATATAGCATGTTAACATATAAAACGGAGATTGTCTGGTTAACGAGCATAAATACAGGAATTAAGGTACCCAAATGGGCTAAAATGCATAAGTATAAGGGGTGAAAAATACTATATTCGTGCCGAATCAATGGGACCAATGTAATTCGTAGGGACTGACCATGTAGTCATGGGAATTTCGGTTGCAGAATATGATGATAATTTTCCAAAATCTAGACTTGGGGTTAAAAACACGCATTTAAAAGGTGAAAACTCAAAAACAAAAACCAAAGAACATGCCATTAGAGGGTAATAACTCAAAATAGCCCCCAAGTTACCCAGTAAGAGGCAAGAGCACCTCTCACGGGAATAATGTAACTCATAAGAACTGATCACGTAGTCACGATAGTCCTGATTTGAGAATACAATGATAATGTATAAATATTCAAACTTGGGCATAAAAACACGCAATTAGAGGGTGAAAACTCAAAACTCCAAATGATCCCGTAATGGCACGAACACCTCGCACGGGACCATTGTAACTCGTAGAAACTGACCACGTAGTCACAGGAGCCCCAGTTTGAGAATACGATGATAGTTTGTAAACATCTAGACTTGAGCTTAAAAACATGCATTTAAAGGGAGAAAACCCAAAACAGCCCCAAACGGCCCCATAAGAAGCCCAAACGCCTCGCAAGGAATAATGTAACTCGTAGGAATTGACCACGTAGTCACAGGAGTCCCAGTTTGAGAATACGACGATTATTTACAAAAATCTAGTCTTAGGCTTAAAACATGTCGTTAGTGGGTGAAAAAACAAAATAGACCCCAAACGGCCCCGTAAGAGGCACGAACACCTCGTACGGGACCATTGTAACTCTTAGGAATTGACTGCATATTCTCGAGAGTCCCAATTTGAGAATACGTCAATAATTTGCAAAAATAAAAACTTAGGTTCAAAAACACGCATTTAAATGGATAAAACCCAAAACAATCCCTAACGGCCCTGTAAGAGACCCGGACGCCTCGCACAGGACTATTGTAACTCAGAGGAACTGATCGCGTAGTCACGGGAGTCCCAATTTGAGAATACGACAATAATTTTCTAAAATCTATACTAGGGCTTAAAAACACGCAGTCAGAGGGAGAAACCCAAAACAGCCACAAACGGCCCCGTAAGAGGTCTGAACACCTCGCACAGGACCAATGTAACTCGTAGGAACTGAACGCATAGTCATGGGAGTCTGATTTGAGAATATGACAATAATTTGCCAAAATCTAGACTTGGGCTAAAAAACACGCAGTTAGATGGTGAAAACTCAAACAAGCCCCAAATGACCCCGTAAGAGTCACGAACACCTTGCACGGGGACCAATGTCACTCGTAGAAACTGGTCGCGTATTCACGGGAGCCCCAGTTTGAGAATACGATGATAATTTGCAAAAATATAAACTTGGGCTTAAAAACACGTATTTATAGGGTGAAAACCCAAAACAACCCCTAACTGCCTCGTAAGAGGCCCGAACACCTCGTATGGGACCAGTGTATTGCATAGGAACTAACCGCGTAGCCATGAGAGTTCCGATTTTAGAATACGACGATAATTTACAAAAATCTAGAGTTAGGATTAAAACATGGCGTTAGAGGGTGAAAACTTAAAACAACACCTAAATGGACCTAAAAGAAGCACGGACACCTCACACGGGATCAATGTAACTCCTAGGAATTGACCGCATAGTCACAGAAGTCCCGATTTGAGAATACGACTATAATTTGCAAAAATCTAGACTTTGGCTTAAAGCATGCCGTTAAAGGGTGAAAATCCAAAACAATGCTCAAACGACTCCGTAATAGTCATGAACACCTCCCATATGACCAACATAACACGTACGAATTGATCGCGTACTCACATGATTCTCGGTTTGAGAATACAACAATAATTTGCAAAAATCCAGACTTAGGCTTAAGATTCACGAACACCTCCCATGGGACCAACATAAGACGTAGGAACTTATTGCGTAGTCACAGGACTCCTAGGTTGAGAATATGACGATAGTTTGTAAAATCTAGACTTATGCATAAAATATGCCGTTAGAGGGTGAAAACCCAAAACAATGCCGAAATGGCCCTGTAAGAGGCACGAACACGTCTTATGAAACCAATAAAACACGTGTGAACTTACATCATAGTCACGGGACTCCCGATTTTAGAATGGGACGATAGTTTGCAAAAATCTAGACTTAGGTTTAAAACATGCTGTTAAAAGGTAAAAATAAAAGCCAGACCCCGAACGGTCCCGTAAGATGTACGAACACCTCGCACGAGACTATTATAACACATAATAACTGATCGCGTAGTCACGGAATTTTTTATTTGAGAATACGACAATAATTTGCAAAAATCTCGACTTAGGCTTAAAAACATGCTATTAGAGGGTGAAAATCCAAAACTGCTCCAAACGATCCCGTAAGATGCACGAATACCTCCCACGGAACCAACGTAACATGTAGAAACTTACTGCGTAGTCATGGGACTCCTGGGTTTAGAATATGATGACAATTTGTAAAATCTAGACTTAGGCTTAAAACATGCCGTTAGAGGGTGAAAACTCAAAACAACGCCCAAACTATCCCGTAAGAGGCACGAACAGCTCGCACGAGACTAATAAAACTCATGGGAACTTACATCGTAGTCAAGGGACTCCCGATTTGAGAACGGGATGATAATTTGTAAAAATCTATACTTAGGCTGAAAACATGTCGTTAGTGGGTGAAAACCAAAAATAGCTTCCAACGGGTGAACCTTTATATCGATTGAGTATTTATGAGCTTATTTATGTTAAATCATTGGAAAGGATTTGTTGATTATTTATTTATATCTTTTCTTGATGTCGTTGAGTTTTTTAAAATGTTAAATGGGTTGGATTTCTTGAATAAACAAAGAAAACTCTGCCAATTTTTTTTTAAAATTATTGAGTGTTCTACATTGACTAACTCAAACATAAGTTTAGGAACATCTTGAGAATTAGGGGTGGAGCGTGAAAAATCATATATGATACTAAAGTAAGAATATTTTTGGGTCGTGAGAGACACGCGAGACTATTTTATAACTATGGACACGAGTTTGGTGAACCTTTATATCAATTGAGTTATTTATGAACTTATCTATGTTAAATCGTTTGAAGGGATTTGTTAATTGTTTATTTATGGATTTTGTTGATATCATTGAACCTTTATATCGATCGAGTTATTTATGAGCTTATTTATGTTAAATTGTTGGAAGGGATTTGTTGATTGTTTATTTATGGATTTTGTTGATGTCATTGTTTAAATGTTAAAACAAGTTGGATTTCGTGAATAAACAAAGGAAACTCTGTCAAAATTTTCTGAAATTATGAAGTGTTCTAAATTGATTAACTCAAACATACCCGAATTTGAAAATTGAGCGTCATGAAGAGAAAACGTAAAACGACTATTAAAAATAGCAAAAAGAGGAACACTTATGATAAAAGTAATTTTTTTTCATATTATATAATCCAAATATGGTCAACACGTGTTTATTTATTTCCTGTCACAGATCGATGATGGATTTCATTGGGCTAGTTGATTGGATGACTCGAAGTTTCTCGTGAAATGTGTTTTATTTTTGCTTTTGGTGTTATATTTAACATTTGGTGTAATCATACATTTATTTGAATGGAATGAATTATCTTTTAACCAATATTGTTGAATTGAATATGGTGTCATTTTGTGTGGTAATTTGGATGCTAAATTGCTATTGATGCACATTTATACTAGTTATATCATGGCAAAAATCGAGAATTCAAGTGCGTGAACACTTATATTATAATCGGGAGGTCGGTTCGGACTTCGAGATTGGTAAACTAGTATGATGTGGGATTTTCATACGTAGTCAGTACTCTCTCTATATCTGTGTGTGTGTGTGTGTGTGTGTGTGTGTGTGTGTGTGTATGTATTGTGGTATTAATTATATATATATATATATATATATATATATATATATATATATGTGTGTGTGTGTATGTGTGTGTGTGATTGTGATTGTTTATGTCTGTGTTTGAACATTCCTACTCGGTAGTGCTATCGTTAGAAGGTTATGTGTAGTGGGAAACCCACCCTGGCATTGACCAACCAGTGTTGGATTGATTTCTCAGGTCATATTATTTATCCATGGCCATTATCCATGTGTGAGGATATAAGTTGCTTTGAAGATCGGTTGGATGGGATGTGATTGGTTGCGACTTCTGAACGTATGTTATGACCGTCTCCATTTATTTTTTGTTTATGTTTGGGTCCGGGGGTGAGATTTCGATCGGGTGGCCAAGTTGTGATACGTGGTATACATGGAACCCGATAGCACACGAGGGATGCATCCGTGAGGTCCAGACTTTGGGAATGCGATTACACACACACACACACACACACTGTGTGTGTGTGTGTGTGTGTGTGTGTGTGTGTCTGTGTGTGTGATATTATGTGTTTAACTACTTGGCATGACTGTAGCTATGTTATTATATTGTGTGTACATCTGTTTATCGCACGTGTGTAGCTATTTTATTATATGAAAGTATACCTAGTGAGGGTAATATATTATTAGCTAATGGCGACTATTAACGGAATGTGCTTTGATAGTGGTTATTTTCCTAGTTAGGTCGGGTATTATAATTATGATAATAAAATGAATGCTTTAGGTGTGGACTATAGATAAAAGGTGAGATTAAGTCTTATGTGAGTGTGACTGGTAAATTAATTTTGAAGGGAATATACTCCATGTTTTTATTTAAAGCATTTAAATACTTACAAAATATTTTTAAATATTTTCAGACTTTGACCCGCTGGTAAATCATTTTTTTTTCAAAATCCGAGGTGTGCAGCACCAGCAGGGACAACAATGCTAGTTCTTTCATGCCGTTGCGAGAAGTAGCTATGGATGCTGCTCGATTTAACTATAGATGTTTCTGTCATTCCTGTCTATATAGATTCTATTTCATTCCACTATTTCATTTTAGGCATATTTCTCGTAGTTGGATATGATTTATTTATGTAAGAGATATTCTTTATTTATTAGCTTTCATTTACGTTAGATGATTATTTGTAGTGACCGATGGTTTATTCAACTTATATTATTTATTTATGCATATCAATTATTCTATCATTTCATTGTATGTATGGTTTTATTTGTTTTATATTTATATTACCTGTGGCGACAGTGATGCTGAGAATGAAATCATACTGGATTTTTTATTTTAATTAATGATTGATCACCCGGTATTAGAATAGGCTGGGTGTCACACATATATTAAAACATTTAAGGACATTTTGACTTCATCCACCATTTAGTATTCATTATTAAAATTTACCGACCAATTATTCCCATTATACCTTAACTTTACCCAATAATTATTACATTTTCACTTTTCCCACTAAAAAAATGAATTTCTTTTAACTTCTTCCATTAGACTAGCTTAAAGAAATGTATTTCCATTTCATTTAAACAAATTATATCAGGTGCTAAGATATAACTAGTTTATTTTAGAGAGTTTCAATACTTTTTAGGCAACTATATCTTGCTAAATGATGTTTATTTATATTCGTTCCCAACAAGAAAGATTATTCATAATTATTTTTGTGATTCATGCTATAGTACTTGGTAATGTTTTGGAATTTTGATTTTAGCATTCTGAGTCCGTTCTAAGAGACTATTTTCAGTACGACATTTTTTAATATCTTATTGAATGTGTTGCGACAATAATGACATAGATGATACCTTAAATAACTTTTGAAGTTGAATTTTAGTAAGATTTGGTTGGTTGAACCTACTAAATATTTTCTGGGGTTGATAGGATAACCTTAAGACTGCATGGGTAAGTTATGTGTGCCTTAGGGTTAAGTTAAGTGTCCTTAAGTCGAGTGGTGTTGTATTTTTAAGTGAGGAAACAAGAAGAACTTAAGAGGATCATGTCTTGGACGTGGCTTGGCCACTTTAAATGGAAGATCTCGATACACCGAAATTCCTCTAATTGTAAACCCCATGATACTCAGATACATCAAGTTTTTTACTAATATATCGACCCAATGAAAATTCTAATGACATCTCAAAATTTTGACGTTGTTAAACCTTGTTTTCACCCTAAAACCCTAAATTATCTCTCTCCATAAACCTCAATAACCTCTTAGGTGTTGGATCAAAAAGAAGAAGAAGATTAAGGATTGAAAAATAAAATTGAGTTATTTTTATACAAGGCAAGGGGATTTTTAAATCGTCCCTATGATGTGGTGAGTGGACTTAGCCTAATTTTAATTAGGTTTGATTTTGGAGATTTAAGGAGTTGATGATCAAAATGGAGTTAAAATAATATATTTTAAACTCGTGAAAAATAAAGGATTAATTATGAGGTTGTGAAAGTTATTAAAAGGTTGATGAAGATGTATTAGCTTGAGATAAGCTATTATCAGTGGATTTTATGGTGTAGACCTGATTGAGGACCGTATAGGGATTGATGTAGATTTTTGCTATTGTTTTGAGAAAATAACTTGGGTGTCCAAACGATAGATTGGGGTGAATACCTAAGTATGAGATATGCATTATTTTTAATTTAGATATGATGTTCTACCATTAGTGACTAGGGATATGAGGATTTACCCTGAATAAAACGAGGATATTATTTATGTATTAAGAGTTAGATTGTACTGGAAGACCTCCTCATACTGAAGAACCGAGAAGAGATATTGTCGTTATCCCACACTATGATCAACGCTTCCAAGGTTAACAGACAAACTTAACTCCGTTAGTTGTACTGTTAAACTAAGCATGTACCTCGTGACTGGATGACATCAACAACTTAATGTACGTGAAGGAGATGCGAAAATATTCTTCCATTGTGTGAATAAATAACTTGTGATTATTCTCTCATTATAATGGTAAAATGTTCTCACACGTCACTTATAAAGGTGAGACGTGTGTCTTTCTCCTTTAATAACTTATAAATAGCACAAACTAACCTAATGTGAGGTATCATACTTTACATTACTGTTGTGCTTCCCAAATCTGAAGAGAACTTAAGATCTCATAACTTGTGTTTTTCAATGGATTTTTCCATGTAATCAATATCCAAAACAACACCTATGGACATAGGCACCAATTTGGGCTGAATTACGTAAATCAACTTCTTCCACTTTCTCTTTTAACTCTTTAGATCTATTGTGTGTTAGTATCTTAATAAATAGGTCTTGTTTATCAGCTAGTTATTACAGTATTTTATCCAAAATCAATCCTATACGAGTTCTTAACGACAACAGATTGGAGATATATATGGTAAATGACTAGGTATGTTGTTTTACCCAATTTTCGATTGCTAGGGCTCAAGGAAACCCATTTTTCAATGAACCGGTGAACTGTGAGTCGATTCAAACTTATCTCAACGGGTAAAGCTGTCTTAAAAGCATTTTCGATCGATTCTTAGAAATCTCTTAGATCTCTATTTTTATTGCACTTAATCGTCTTTGCTACAAATCATTTATTATATATTATGATACTCTGTTTTTTATCATTGTTATGCCTGAAATGTTAGATAATCCCTAAAATAGCAGTGTGGTTGAAGAGGTTCCTCCTCAAGGTATCCTGTAGAGCTTGGCCAAAAGCCAAGACGCCATGGAGGAGAACATGAAATAGCTGACCCAGAACCTTATGATTGGAAGAAGCCACCTAAGGCGAGGTTAACCCGAGCTGGATACCATCACATCAACTAGGGATGTAAACAAATATTCAAAAATCCGAATTCGTTCGGTATCCGAGTTCAAATTTTGCGGATATTTATCCTGAAAAATGGATATTGATATGCATATTATGTTAAAATAACGAGAAAAACGATTACGGATATGAATAGTATGTGTATCTGACTAGGATAATCCATATTCGAGATGGAGTGTCCATATTTATGAATATTCATTTTTCGGATAACCGTATTGTATTCAATGTTAATTTATTATCAGAACTAGTTATATATAATTATTATTTATAATATTTATCATATGTAATGTAAAATATAAATATATAATATAAAATATCAGTCACTTATTTAAAAAAATGAAGAAATAATACTATTTAAAAATTCAAAAGATTATGAATGGCTTAAAACGAAAAAAAGAAGAAAATAAAAGAAAATAACAAAAAGCGGACAGATCCAAAATAAACCCAAAAAGCCCCAAACCAAAACCTAATAAATCTTTCTCTTCTTTTTCAACCTACCAACTTCTTCCTTCTTCCCCCCATTTCAGTGCACACACCCACTCGTCTTCTCCATCCTTCCCTTCAATATACCATATTATTTATGTCCATTCAAATAATCCAAGAAAATATATATATGAGAAAACTAAAGAGACACGAATGACTCTAGAAATATTCCCAGATAAAAACCTATCTTATTGATTTATTTCCATTTAATAATTTAGGGAAAAAATGTAAGATCAAAATAAATGAGAGACCCGTATAACTCTAAACAAATTCTAGTAAAAAAAAACTACCCTATTGATTCATTTCCATTCAATAAATTACGGAAAGAATAGATGATCAAAGTAAATAGCAGTCCCATATATCCCTACATAAATTCTAGTATAGTCCCCATGAAAGAAAGAAGAAGTGACCAGGCAAACAAAACCGGGGAAACCAAATAGTTACAAAAGACAAAAATTTTGTCATTGAACCTGTTATGTCTACTATTTATAAATAATAATTGTACAGAATTATGAATTTAATATAATTACAGAATTAAAACAGAATTACATAAATGAAACACTTACTTGAATTTGCAGAAATAATAAAAGAATTAAAGATAAATCTGAGCCCTGTTATGAACAGTTTCCTTAAGACAATTTATTCCCTCCAATGTGCTCCGAGGTTGATGAATATTGTCTCCCAAGATAGAACGGATTTCCCCAATTAATTATGTAGCACAACAATAATTAATTTCAACGAACTCAAATTCTGTGGCCTTTACTCAACAACACTACAACATATGTTATGCAGGAGAAAGAAATTTCGGAACAGATATGACAGGAATTTTCTGGGAGAAAAATGACAGCAATTCTGGAGGAGGGAAAAATTTCATTATTCAAAAACGGAGGGAGGCATATGTATTTATAGCAAAGTAATTGACGGTTGGCACAACTGTCAAAAACAGTTAAACGAATTAACTGTTGGCAATAACTGCCAACAGTTTATTAATTAATTAATTAATTTCATAATTAATTAATAATTAAAACCTAGAAAGTTAAATAAATTCGGCCCAAAAATGTAGGAGATTTTTATAAGCCCAAGTCCGAGCCCGAACCGAGCCGAGCCGAGCCGAGCTGGCCGGACGGACGCGCGCGCGCGCGCGTGTGGACTTTTGACCGAAAGTCAACCCGTGCATAGCTTAGGTCTTCTCCCCTTCAAAGAGTTGGGATACCCCCAAGGCATCCAAGCCTTAGTCCATACTTGGGGTGTTATTAACTCATCAAAATTCCACTACTCTTCCAATGTGGGACAAGAGTAAAAACACACCCAATTCATTAACTTTCATTGCTTTGTGAGTCACTTTGGGTATATAATTATCATTCATAACTTATTGAAATTGGACATATGAATATACTACGTTAATCTCCTTGCGGAGGTGAATGCGTTCGTATATGGTCCCACAATTTCCGTAGGGTGGGTCCCACCTAAATTTGAGCTCAAAGTTGCTCAAAAATCTGTCCAGAAAAATCTGGACAGCTTTATAATACCCTTTTAAGTCCAATTTTCCAACAATCCCCCACATGAATGATATATCGCTATAAATAAAACAAAACAGATGCTGATGCAGATGCAGACACAAGTTGAGTAAAACAGAAGACTTATTGCATCGGGAGAAGTAGCCTAGTGGCCTTGAACTTTCCTTAGTGATATACTATCGGATTTACTTGGTTAATCAGTAGACTTCACGTACTTGAACCGTTAACCATTTTTGTAAACCTAGACAACAGTATTCACACAATAATTCTTCAATACAGTTGGTTATCACGTTTGTGTTCATTTTGGCCGTGAACACCACTTGGTTTCGCAAGTATTTTAGAGAATATGCCTTTCATTATTCTCATAGAAGTGGCCCCCTTCTTACTTACGTAGGTGACTTCCATAAAGAGTATTCTGCAATACCCCACTTAGACGTACTAAGATACAGATGTCATTAAAAGCATAACTTATCCTAATTTCGCGGCAGATATGCACTGTCTCATCTTTGGAATGGATAGGATGATATATCCTCCAGTGCTTACTGAATACAACGTAGTTCGGTTTGCCCATTGAACCTAGATCTTGGGATCTCCAGTCAGCAAGGTTGGGTTGCCACTATATTAATTCTTATTTATTTATAGGCTTTAGACCCATTCCTCTCGATGATCTTTCAACTTGCTCTCGGTTTAAACCTTTCGTTAGTGGATCCCATATATTATCTTTTGACTTTACATAGTCAATTGAGATAATTTCGTTTGAGAGAAGTTGTCTAACGGTATTGTGTCTACGACGAATATGTCGTGACTTTCCGTTATGCATGAGATTTTGTGCCCTTCCAATCGCTGATTGGCTATCGCAATGTATACATATTGCGGGCACAGGTTTAGACCAATTTGGAACATCCTCTAAGAAATTTCGAAGCCATTCAGCTTCTTCTCCAGCTTTGTCTAGTGCAATGAATTCAGATTCCATTGTCGATCTAGCAATGCACGTTTGTTTTGAGGATTTCCAAGATACGGCTGCACCTCCGAGGGTAAACACATACCCACTCGTAGACTTAGAGTCTTTTGTATCAGATATCCAATTTGCATCGCAATGTCCTTCAAGAACAGCTGGATATTTTGAGTAATGCAATCCATAGTTTTGAGTATATTTTAAATAACCCAAAACCCTCAATATTGCTTTCCAGTGATCTCTTCCTGGATTACTCGTAAATCGACTTAGCTTACTTATTGAGTATGTTTTGTCCGATCGCGTACAGTTCATGATATACATTAAACTGCCGATAATACGAGAATATTCTAGTTGAGATATGCTTTCACCATTATTTCTTGCTAGATGTAAATTTACATCTACAGGTGTCTTGGTAGGACTAATATCATACTTCTTGAATTTTTCAAGTACTTTCTCAATGTAATGAGATTGAGATAATATAAGTCCATCCGATGTTCTAGAAATTTTAATTCCTAATATAACATCGGCGATTCCCATAGCTTTCATGTCAAATCTACTACTCAACATTTGTTTTGTAGTTTTGACAATTTCCAAGTTACTACCCATGATAAGCATATCATCAACATAGAGGCATACAATGACATATCCATTATGAATGTATTTAAAGTAAACACATTTATTGCATTCATTAATTTTGAAACCATTTGATAACATTGCATTATCAAATTTTTCATGCCATTGTTTAGGTGCTTATTTTAATCCATATAGTGATTTAATAAGCTTACATACTTTTCCTTCTTGTCCGGGAGCTTTGAACCCTTCAGGTTGCTCCATATAAATTTCCTCGTCTAGTTCACCGTTTAAGAATGCAGTTTTTACATCCATTTGATGTATTTCAAGTCCATTAATAGCAGCTATTGCTATTAACATCCGAATGGACGTTATTCTTGTTACCGGCGAATATGTGTCGAAGTAATCCAACCCTTCCTTTCGCCTATAGTCTTTAGCTACAAGTCTAGCTTTATATTTATCAATTGATCCAACGGCCGTCAATTTCTTTTTGAAGATCCATTTATAACCTAACGGTTTTGAACCTGGTGGAAGATCCACTAGTTCCCATGTATGATTTTGTAATATGGATTCAATTTCACTATTAATTGCTTCTTTCCAATTGGAAGCATCGGGTAAGGATATAGCTTCTTTATACGATTGAGGTTCATTTTCTAACAAATATGTTAGAAAATCCGTACCGAAAGAAGTCGAGGTTTTTGCTCTTTTACTACGTCTTGGTTCATCCTCTATTGATTCAATAGGTTGATGAGTACCACTTGTAGTAGCTTGATTTGTCCTTTTAGGAGGACCAGATTCTCGGATCATGTTATACGGGAATTCATTTTCAAAAAATGAAGCATCCCTCGATTCAATAACCGTATTTACATGAATGTTCGAAATCTCAGATTTACAAACTAGAAATCGATATGCACTGCTATTAGTAGCATAACCGATGAATACACAATCCTCGATTTTTGGCCCTATTCTTACCTTTTTAGGTTTAGGAACCATCACTTTGGCTAAGCACCCCCACACTCGTAAATATTTATAGGAAGGTCTTCGACCTTTCCATAATTCATAAGGTGTCTTGTGAGTCTTTTTGTGAGGTACTTTATTGAGAATGTAATTAGCAGAAAGTAAGGCTTCCCCCCACAAATTTTGTGGAGCTCCTGAACTTAATAACATTGAGTTCATCATTTCTTTCAAAGTACGGTTTTTGCGTTCAGCAACACCATTCGATTGAGGAGAATAAGGAGCGATTGTTTGATGAATAATCCCATTTTCAGAACAAAATTCCTCAAATGGATATTCATATTCACCTCCTCTATCACTTCTAATAGCCTTTATCGTTTTGCTTAATTGATTCTCAACTTCATTCTTATATTGTTTAAATGCATGAATAGCCTCATCTTTACTATGTAACAAATATACATAGCAAGATTTTGTGCAATCGTCAATAAAAGTAATAAAATACTTTTTTCCACCTCTAGTTTGAACAAATTTTGAATCACAAATATCGGTGTGAATTAAATCTAAAGGTTCAGTTATCCTTTCAATAGAATGGAAAGGTAATCTAGCTAATTTAGATTCCACACAAATTTCACATTTATGATTTTTATCAATATTGAATTTTGGCAAAAATTCCAAGTTAATTAATCTACGCAATGTATCAAAATTAACATGCCCCAATCTAGCATGACAAATATTAGATGACTCAATTAAGTAAGAAGAACTAGCAACTTCATTCATTGAAACAGATGTTTTAGGGGTTATAGTAAGAACATTTAGTTTAAAGATCCCTCATTTAGGTAGCCCTTTCCTACATACATGTCATTTTTAGACAACACAAAGCGATCAGACACAAACACAAGCTTGAAACCATTCTTAGTAAGGAGAGATCCAGAAATCAGATTCTTTCGGATATCAGGCACGTGAAGAACATTGTTGAGAGTAGGTTCCTTTCCAGAAGTCATTTTCAAAGCAATCTTTCCTCGTCCCACCACTTTAGAAGTGGAAGAATTTCCCATAAAAAGGTTCTCCTCATTTTCCAAAGGCTTATAGGTGGAGAACATCCATTTGTTTGCACAAATGTGTCGTGTGGCTCCAGTGTCCACCCGCCATTCCTTGGTATTTCCAACCAAGTTACATTCAGAGACAACGGCAGAAAGATTCATATCCGCCAAATCATTGGTGATATTCTCACCCTCGGTCTCATTTGCTTGAGAGTTATTTTTATTTTGCTTCTTAGGCTTACGACACTCACTTGAGCGGTGTCCCGGTTTACCACAATTGTAGCATTTGCCTTTGAACTTTTTCTTGTTATGTTTGGAAGTGCCTTCCCCATCATACTTTCGTTTGTTCTTTTTAGGACCTTCAACGACATGGACCTTTGTTTCCATCGGATTCTTCCCACTTTTCTTTTGAGACTCACGGTTGTCTTCTTCGATTCTTAGTCGGACCACCAACACCTCCCCATTCATCTCCTTACGCTTGTGCTTGAGATAGTTTTTGAACAAAGTCCAAGAAGGTGGCAACTTTTCAACAATTGCAGCAACTTGAAAAGTTTCACTAATTGACATTCCTTCAGCAAGAATGCTGTGGAGGATCACTTTGAATTCTTGCACTTGCGAGATCACAGATTTAGAATCAACCATTTTGAAGTCCAGAAAATGCCCAACGATAAATTTCTTCATCCCAGCATCTTCAGTTTATACTTCTTTTCCAAAGAATTCCATAATTCCTTGGAAGTTTTGATAGTGCAATAGACATGGTACAAAGTCTTGTCCAAGTAGGCCAAAATATAATTTCGGCATAGGTAGTCCGAGTGCTTCCAAGCATCGACAGCAGCAACCTTTTCAGCGTCATCTCCCTCTTGAATAGAGGGGCATTCTTCATATACAAACCTGCCCAGTTGGCAGGTAGTGAGATAGAAGTACATTTGTCCTTGCCAATGTTTGAAGTCAGCCCCAATGAACTTTTTAGGTTTCTCCCCGTGTGGCATAGATACGGGTGCAGTCACACTTGTGTTGGTGACAATCAATTTCGTAGGAGTAGTGTTCGTACTTTGTGATTCCATTTCTGTTACAAAAATATAATTTTATCAATGATAAAATTCATATATAATGAATTAATCAAAACAGAATACAAAATTCTGTGCAGCAATTTCCTCCAAATATAATTCACAATAAATGAATTCCAAAAGAATTCCAAATAAAATTCAGAATTAAAGTATAATATAAACAGAATTCCGTACAAAACAGAATTAAATTATAAAATATGTGTCACACTAATTTTTAATAATAAAAAGAATTCCGAACAAAACAGAATTATAATTTAAGATTAAAATTTATCATAAACAGATTTTAACAAGAATACACAAATAAAATTTATTTTCTAAAACAGAATATAAAAACAGTATAGAAATTAATTTCTATATCAAAACTGTTTTACTAATTTCTACAATAAAGCAGTAAATTAATTCATTTTTTGCTGTCAAAACAGATTTATTTCCAACAAATAAATTTCTGTAATAAAAAAAAATACTGTACACTAAAATCAGTAGAACTACATAAATTGTCTTAAGATTGTTATGTCTACTATTTATAAATAACAATTGTACAGAATTACGAATTTAATATAATTACAGAATTACATAAATGAAACACTTACTTGAATTTGCAGAAATAATAAAAGAATTAAAGATAAATCCGAGCCCTGTTATGAACAGTTTCCTTAAGACAATTTATTCCCTCCAATGTGCTCCGAGGTTGATGAATATTGTCTCCCAAGATAGAACGGATTTCCCCAATTAATTATGTAGCACAACAATAATTAATTTCAAAGAACTCAAATTCTGTGACCTTTACTCAACAACACTACAACATATGTTATGCAGGAGAAAGAAATTTCGGAACAGATATGACAGGAATTTTCTGGGAGAAAAATGACAGCAATTCTGGAGGAGGGAAAAATTTCATTATTCAAAAACGGAGGGAGGCATCTGTATTTATAGCAAAGTAATTGACGGTTGGCACAACTGTCAAAAACAGTTAAACGAATTAACTGTTGATTGTTGGCAATAACTGCCAACAGTTTATTAATTAATTATTTAATTTCGTAATTAATTAATAATTAAAACCCAGAAAATTAATTAAATTCGGCCCAAAAATGTAGGAGATTTTTATAAGCCTAAGCCCAAGCCCGAACCGAGCCGAGCGAGCCGGACGGACGCGCGCGCGCGTGTGGACTTTTGACCGAAAGTCAACCCGTGCATAGCTTAGGTCATCTCCCCTTCCAAGAGTTGGGATACCCCCCAGGCATCCAAGCCTTAGTCCATACTTGGGGTGTTATTAACTCATCAAAATTACACTACTCTTCTAATGTGGGACAAGAGTAAAAACACACCCAATTCATTAACTTCATTGCTTTGTGAGTCACTTTGGGGACATAATTATCATTCATAACTTATTGAAATTGGACATATGAATATACTACGTTAATCTCCTTGCGGAGGTGAACGCGTTCGTATATGGTCCCACAATTTCCGTAGTGTGGGTCCCACCTAAATTTGAGCTCAAAGTTGCTCAAAAATCTGTCGAGAAAAATCTGGACAGCTTTATAATACCCATTTAAGTCCAATTTTCCAACAATCCCCCACATGAATGATATATCGCTATAAATAAAACAAAACAGATGCTGATGCAGATGCAGACACAAGTTGAGTAAAACTGAAGACTTATTGCATCGGGAGAAGTAGCCTAGTGGCCTTGAACTTTCCTTAGTGATATACTATCGGATTTACTTGGTTAATCAGTAGACTTCACGTCCTTGAACCGTCAACCGTTTTTGTAAACCTAGACAACAGTATTCACACAACAATTCTTCAACACAGTTTGTTCTCACGTTTGTGTTCATTTTGGCCGTGAACACCACTTGGTTCCGCAAGTATTTTAGAGAATATGCCTTTCATTATTCTCATAGAAGTGGCCCCCTTCTTACTTACGTAGGTGACTTCCATAAAGAGTATTCTGCAATACCCCACTTAGACGTACTAAGATATAGATGTCATTAAAAGCATAACTTATCCTAATTTCGCGGCAGATATGCACTGTCTCATCTTTGGAATGGATAGGATGATATATCCTCTTGTGCTTACTGAATACAACGTAGTTCGGTTTTCTCATTGAACCTAGATCTTGGGATCTCCAGTCAGCTAGGTTGGGTTGCCACTATATTGATTCTTATTTATTTATAGGCTTTAGACCCATTCCTCTCGATGATCTTTCAACTTGCTCTCGGTTTATTCCTTTCGTTAGTGGATCCCATATATTATCTTTTGACTTTACATAGTCAATTGAGATAATTCCGTTTGAGAGAAGTTGTCTAACGGTATTGTGTCTACGACGAATATGTCGTGACTTTCCGTTATACATGTGATTTTGTGCCCTTCCAATCGCTGATTGGCTATCGCAATGTATACATATTGCGGGCACAGGTTTAGACCAATTTGGAACATCCTCTAAGAAATTTCGAAGCCATTCAGCTTCTTCTCCAGCTTTGTCTAGTGCAATGAATTCAGATTCCATTATCGATCTAGCAATGCACGTTTGTTTTGAGGATTTCCAAGATACGGCTGCACCTCCGAGGGTAAACACATACCCACTCGTAGACTTAGAGTCTTTTGTATCAGATATCCAATTTGCATCGCAATGTCCTTCAAGAACAACTGGATATTTTGAGTAATGCAATCCATTGTTTTGAGTATATTTTAAATAACCCAAAACCCTCAATATTGCTTTCCAGTGATCTCTTCCTGGATTACTCGTAAATCGACTTAGCTTACTTATTGAGTATGCTATGTCTGATCGCGTACAGTTCATGATATACATTAAACTGTCGATAATACGAGAATATTCTAGTTGAGATATGTTTTCACCATTATTTCTTGCTAGATGTAAATTTACATCTACAGGTGTCTTGGTAGGACTAATATCATACTTCTTGAATTTTTCAAGTACTTTCTCAATGTAATGAGATTGAGATAATATAAGTCCATCCGATGTTCTAGAAATTTTAATTCCTAATATAACATCGGCGATTCCCATATCTTTCATGTCAAATCTACTACTCAACATTTGTTTTGTAGTTTTGACAATTTCAAAGTTACTACCCATGATAAGCATATCATCAACATAGAGGCATACAATGACATATCCGTTATGAATGTATTTAAAGTAAACACATTTATCGCATTCATTAATTTTGAAACCATTTGATAACATTGCATTATCAAATTTTTCATGCCATTGTTCAGGTGCTTGTTTTAATCCATATAGTGATTTAACAAGCTTACATACTTTTCCTTCTTGTCCGGGAGCTTTGAACCCTTCAGGTTGCTCCATATAAATTTCCTCGTCTAGTTCACCGTTTAAGAATGCAGTTTTTACATCCATTTGATGTATTTCAAGTCCATTAATAGCAGTTATTGCTATTAACATCCGAATGGACGTTATTCTTGTTACCGGTGAATATGTGTCGAAGTAATCCAACCCTTCCTTTTGCCTATAGCCTTTAGCTACCAGTCTAGCTTTATATTTATCAATTGATCCATCGGCCTTCAATTTCTTTTTGAAGATCCATTTATAACCTAACGGTTTTGAACCTGGTGGAAGATCCACTAGTTCCCATGTATGATTTTGTAATATGGATTCAATTTCACTATTAATTGCTTCTTTCCAATTGGAAGCATCGGGTAAGGATATAGCTTCTTTATACGATTGAGGTTCATTTTCTAACAAATATGTTAGAAAATTCGGACCGAAAGAAGTCGAGGTTTTTGCTCTTTTACTACGTCTTGATTCATCCTCTATTGATTCAATAGCTTAATGAGTACCACTTGTAGTAGCTTGATTTGTCCTTTTAGGAGGACCAGATTCTCGGGTCATGTTATACGGGAATTCATTTTCAAAAAATGAAGCATCCCTCGATTCAATAATCGTATTTACATGAATGTCCGAAATCTCAGATTTAAAAACTAGAAATCGATATGCACTGCTATTAGTAGCATAACCGATGAATACACAATCCACGATTTTTGGCCCTATTCTTACCTTTTTAGGTTTAGGAACCATCACTTTGGCTAAGCACCCCCACACTCGTAAATATTTATAGGAAGGTCTTCGACCTTTCCATAATTCATAAGGTGTCTTGTGAGTCTTTTTGTGAGGTACTTTATTGAGAATGTAATTAGCAGAAAGTAAGGCTTCCCCCCACAAATTTTGGGGAGCTCCTGAACTTAATAACATTGAGTTCATCATTTCTTTCAAAGTACGATTTTTGCGTTCAGCAACACCATTCGATTGAGGAGAATAAGGAGCGGTTGTTTGATGAATAATCCCATTTTCAGAACAAAATTACTCAAATGGATATTCATATTCACCTCCTCTATCACTTCTAATAGCCTTTATCGTTTTCCTTAATTGATTCTCAACTTCATTCTTATATTGTTTAAATGCATTAATAGGCTCATCTTTACTATGTAACAAATATACATAGCAATATTTTGTGCAATCGTCAATAAAAGTAATAAAATACTTTTTTCCACCTCTAGTTTGAACAAATTTTAAATCACAAATATCGGTGTGAATTAAATCTAAAGGTTCAGTTATCCTTTCAATAGAATGGAAAGGTAATCTAGCTAATTTAGATTCCACACAAATTTCACATTTATGATTTTTATCAATATTGAATTTTGGCAAAAATTCCAAGTTAATTAATCTACGCAATGTATCAAAATTAACATGTCCCAATCTAGCATGCCAAATATTAGATGACTCAATCAAGTAAGAAGAACTAGCAACTTCATTCATTGAAACAGATGTTTTAGGGGTTACAGTAAGAACATTCAGTTTAAAGAGCCCCTCATTTAGGTAGCCCTTTTCTACATACATGTCATTTTTAGACAACACAAAGCGATCAGACACAAACACAAGCTTGAAACCACTCATAGTAAGGAGAGATCCAGAAATCAGATTCTTTCGGATATCAGGCACGTGAAGAACATTGTTGAGAGTAAGTTCCTTTCCAGAAGTCATTTTCAAAGCAATCTTTCCTTGTCCCACCACTTTAGAAGTGGAAGAATTTCCAATAAAAAGGTTCCCCTCATTTTCCAAAGGCTTATAGGTGGAGAACATCCATTTGTTTGCACAAATGTGTCGTGTGGCTCTAGTGCCCACCCACCATTCCTTGGTATTTCCAACAAAGTTACATTCAGAGACAACGGCAGAAAGATTCATATCCGCCAAATCATTGGTGATATTCTCACCCTCAGTCACATTTGCTTGAGAGTTATTTTTATTTTGCTTCTTAGGCTTACGACACTCACTTGAGCGGTGTCCCGGTTTACCACAATTGTAGCATTTGCCTTTGAACTTTTTCTTGTTATGTTTGGAAGTGCCTTCCCCATCATACTTTCGTTTGTTCTTTTTAGGACCTTCAACGACATGGACCTTTGTTTCCATCGGATTCTTCCCACTTTTCTTTTGAGACTCACAGTTGTCTTCTTCGATTCTTAGCCGGACCACCAACTCCTCCACATTCATCTCCTTACGCTTGTGCTTGAGATAGTTTTTGAACAAAGTCCAAGAAGGTGGAAACTTTTCAACAATTGCAGCAACTTGGAAAGTTTCACTAATTGACAATCCTTCAGCATGAATGTCGTGGAGGACCACTTGGAATTTTTGCACTTGAGAGATCACAGATTTAGAATCAACCATTTTGAAGTCCAGAAAACGCCCAATGATAAATTTCTTCATCCCAGCATCTTCAGTTTTATACTTCTTTTCCAAAGAATTCCATAATTCCTTGGAAGTTTTGATAGTGCAATAGACATGGTACAAAGTCTTGTCCAAGTAGGCCAAAATATAATTTCGGCATAGGTAGTCCGAGTGCTTCCAAGCATCGACAGCAGCAACCTTTTCAGCGTCATCTCCCTCTTGAATAGAGGGGCAATCTTCATATACAAACCTGCCCAGTTGGCAGGTAGTGAGATAGAAGTACATTTGTCCTTTCCAACATTTGAAGTCAGCCCCAATGAATTTTTCAGGTTTCTCCCCGTGTGGCATAGATACGGATGCAGTCACACTTGTGTTGCTGACAATCAGTTTCGTAGGAGTAGTGTTCGTACTTTGTGATTCCATTTCTGTTACAAAAACAGAATTTTTATCAATGATAAAATTCATATATAATGAATTAATCAAAACAGAATACAAAATTCTGTGCAACAATTTCCTCCAAATATAATTCACAATAAATGAATTCCAAAAGAATTCCAAATAAAATTCAGAATTAAAGTATAATATAAACAGAATTCCGTACAAAACAGAATTAAATTATAAAATATGTGTCACACTAATTTTTAATAATAAAAAGAATTCGGTACAAAACAGAATTATAATTTAAGATTAAAATTTATCATAAACAGATTTTGACAAGAATACACAAATAAAATTTATTTTCTAAAACAGAATATAAAAACAGTATAGAAATTAATTTCTATATCAAAACTGTTTTACTAATTCCTACAATAAAGCAGTAAATTAATTCATTTTATTCTGTCAAAACAGATTTATTTCCAACAAATAAATTTCTGTAATAAAAAAAAATATTGTACACTAAAATCAGTAGAACTACATAAATTGTCTTAAGATTGTTATGTCTACTATTTATAAATAACAATTGTACAGAATTACGAATTTAATATAATTACAGAATTAAAACAGAATTACATAAATGAAACACTTACTTGAATTTGCAGAAATAATAAAAGAATTAAAGATAAATCCGAGCCCTGTTATGAACAGTTTCCTTAAGACAATTTATTCCCTCCAATGTGCTCCGAGGTTGATGAATATTGTCTCCCCAGATAGAACGGATTTCCCCAATTAATTATGTAGCACAACAATAATTAATTTCAACGAACTCAAATTCTGTGGCCTTTACTCAACAACACTACAACATATGTTATGCAGGAGAAAGAAATTTCGGAACAGATATGACAGGAATTTTCTGGGAGAAAAATGACAGCAATTCTAGAGGAGGGAAAAATTTCATTATTCAAAAAGGGAGGGAGGCATCTGTATTTATAGCAAAGTAATTGACGGTTGGCACAACTGTCAAAAACAGTTAAACGAATTAACTGTTGGCAATAACTGCCAACAGTTTATTATTTAATTAATTAATTTCGTAATTAATTAATAATTAACACCCAAAAAGTTAAATAAATTCGGCCCAAAAATGTAGGAGATTTTTATAAGCCCAAGCCCAAGCGCGCGTGTGGACTTTTGACCGAAAGTCAACCCGTGCATAGCTTAGGTCATCTCCCCTTCAAAGAGTTGGGATACCCCCAAGGCATCCAAGCCTTAGTCCATACTTGGGGTGTTATTAACTCATCAAAATTCCACTACTCTTCCAATGTGGGACAAGAGTAAAAACACACCCAATTCATTAACTTTCATTGCTTTGTGAGTCACTTTGGGGACATAATTATCATTCATAACTTATTGAAATTGGACATATGAATACACTACGTTAATCTCCTTGCGGAGGTGAACGCGTTCGTATATGGTCCCACAATTTCCATAGTGTGGGTCCCACCTAAATTTGAGCTCAAAGTTGCTCAAAAATCTGTCTAGAAAAATCTGGACAGCTTTATAATACCCATTTAAGTCCAATTTTCCAACAATCCCCCACATGAATGTTATATCGCTATAAATAAAACAAAACTGATGCTGATGCAGATGCAGACACATGTTGAGTAAAACTGAAGACTTATTGCATCGGGAGAAGTAACCTAGTGGCCTTGAACTTTCCTTAGTGATATACTATCGGATTTACTTGGTTAATCAGTAGACTTCACGTCCTTGAACCGTCAACCGTTTTTGTAAACCTAGACAACGGTATTCACACAACAATTCTTCAACACAGTTGGTTCTCACGTTTGTGTTCATTTTGGCCGTGAACACCACTTGGTTCCGCAAGTATTTTAGAGAATATGCCTTTCATTATTCTCATAGAAGTGGCCCCCTTCTTACTTACGTAGGTGACTTCCATAAAGAGTATTTTGCAATACCCCACTTAGACGTACTAAGATATAGATGTCATTAAAAGCATAACTTATCCTAATTTCGCGGCAGATATGCACTGTCTCATCTTTGGAATGGATAGGATGATATATCCTCCAGTGCTTACTGAATACAACGTATTTCGTTTTGCCCATTGAACCTAGATCTTGGGATCTCCAGTCAGCTAGGTTGGGTTGCCACTATATTGATTCTTATTTATTTATAGGCTTTAGACCCATTCCTCTCGATGATCTTTCAACTTGCTCTCGGTTTAAACCTTTCGTTAGTGGATCCCATATATTATCTTTTGACTTTACATAGTCAATTGAGATAATTCCGTTTGAGAGAAGTTGTCTAACGGTATTGTGTCTACGACGAATATATCGTGACTTTCCGTTATACATGTGATTTTGTGCCCTTCCAATCGCTGATTGGCTATCGCAATGTATACATATTGCGGGCACAGGTTTAGACCAATTTGGAACATCCTCTAAGAAATTTCGAAGCCATTCAGCTTTTTCTCTAGCTTTGTCTAGTGCAATGAATTCAGATTCCATTGTCGATCTAGTAATGCACGTTTATTTTGAGGATTTCCAAGATACGGCTGCACCTCCGAGGGTAAACACATACCCACTCGTAGACTTAGAGTCTTTTGTATCAGATATCCAATTTGCATCGCAATGTCCTTCAAGAACAGCTGGATATTTTGAGTAATGCAATCCATAGTTTTGAGTATATTTTAAATAACCCAAAATCCTCAATATTTCTTTCCAGTGATCTCTTCCTGGATTACTCGTAAATCGACTTAGCTTACTTATTGAGTATGCTATGTCTGATCGCGTACAGTTCATGATATACATTAAACTGCCGATAATAAGAGAATATTCTAGTTGAGATATGTTTTCACCGTTATTTCTTGCTAGATATAAATTTACATCTACAGGTGTCTTGGTAGGACTAATATCATACTTCTTGAATTTTTCAAGTACTTTCTCAATGTAATGAGATTGAGATAATATAAGTCCATCCGATGTTCTAGAAATTTTAATTCCTAATATAACATCGGCGATTCTCATATCTTTCATGTCAAATCTACTACTCAACATTTGTTTTGTAGTTTTGACAATTTTTTAGTTACTACCCATGATAAGCATATCATCAACATAGAGGCATACAATGACATATCCATTATGAATGTATTTAAAGTAAACACATTTATCGCATTCATTAATTTTGAAACCATTTGATAACATTGCATTATCAAATTATTCATGCCATTGTTTAGGTGCTTGTTTTAATCCATATAGTGATTTAACAAGCTTACATACTTTTCCTTCTTGTCCGGGAGCTTTGAACCCTTCAGGTTGCTCCATATAAATTTCCTCATTTAGTTTATCGTTTAAGAATGCAGTTTTTACATCCATTTGATGTATTTCAACCAAGTTACATTCAGAAACAACGGCAGAAAGATTCATATCCACCAAATCATTGGTGATATTCTCACCCTCAGTCATATTTGCTTGAGAGTTATTTTTATTTTTCTTCTTAGGCTTACGACACTCACTTGAGCGGTGTCCCGGTTTACCACAATTGTAGCATTTGCCTTTGAACTTTTTCTTGTTATGTTTGGAAATGCCTTCCCCATCATACTTTCGCTTGTTCTTTTTAGGACCTTCAACGACATGGACCTTTGTTGCCATCGGATTCTTCCCACTTTTCTTTTGAGACTCACGGTTGTCTTCTTCGATTCTTAGCCGGACCACCAACTCCTCCACATTCATCTCCTTACGCTTGTGCTTGAGATAGTTTTTGAACAAAGTCCAAGAAGGTGACAACTTTTCAACAATTGCAGCAACTTGGAAAGTTAAACTAATTGACATTCCTTCAGCATGAATGTCGTGGAGGATCACTTGGAATTCTTGCACTTGCGAGATCACAGATTTAGAATCAACCATTTTGAAGTACAGAAAACGCCCAACGATAAATTTCTTCATCCCAGCATCTTCAGTTTTATACTTCTTTTCCGAAGAATTCCATAATTCCTTGGAAGTTTTGATAGTGCAATAGACATGGTACAAAGTCTTGTCCAAGTAGGCCAAAATATAATTTCGGCATAGGTAGTCCGAGTGCTTCCAAGCATCGACAGCAGCAACCTTTTCAGCGTCATCTCCCTCTTGAATAGAGGGGCAATCTTCATATACAAACCTGCCCAGTTGGCAGGTAGTGAGATAGAAGTACATTTGTCCTTGCCAACGTTTGAAGTCAGCCCCAATGAACTTTTCAGGTTTCTCCCCGTGTGGCATAGATACGGATGCAATCACACTTGTGTTGGTGACAATCAGTTTCGTAGGAGTAGTGTTCGTACTTTGTGATTCCATTTCTGTTACAAAAACAGAATTTTTATCAATGATAAAATTCATATATAATGAATTAATCACAACAGAATACAAAATTCTGTACAACAATTTCCTCCAAATATAATTCACAATAAATGAATTCCAAAAGAATTCCAAATAAAATTCAGAATTAAAGTATAATATAAATAGAATTCCGTACAAAACAGAATTAAATTATAAAATATGTGTCACACTAATTTTTAATAATAAAAAGAATTCCGTACAAAACAGAATTATAATTTAAGATTAAAATTTATCATAAACAGATTTTAACAAGAATACACAAATAAAATTTATTTTCTCAAACAGAATATAAAAATAGTATAGAAATTAATTTCTATATCAAAACTGTTTTACTAATTTCTACAATAAAGCAGTAAATTAATTCATTTTATTCTGTCAAAACAGATTAATTTCCAACAAATAAATTTCTGTAATAAAAAAAAATACTGTACACTAAAATCAGTAGAACTACATAAATGGTCTTAAGATTGTTATGTCTACTATTTATAAATAACAATTGTACAGAATTATGAATTTAGTATAATTACAGAATTAAAACAGAATTACATAAATGAAACACTTACTTGAATTTGCAGAAATAATAAAAGAATTAAAGATAAATCCGAGCCCTGTTATGAACAGTTTCCTTAAGACAATTTATTCCCTCCAATGTGCTCTGAGGTTGATGAATATTGTCTCACAAGATAGAACGGATTTCCCCAATTAATTATGTAGCACAACAATAATTAATTTCAACGAACTCAAATTCTGTGGCCTTTACTCAACAACACTACAACATATGTTATGCAGGAGAAAGAAATTTCGGAACAGATATGACGGGAATTTTCTGGGAGAAAAATGACAGCAATTCTGGAGGAGGGAGAAATTTCATTATTCAAAAACGGAGGGAGGCATCTGTATTTATAGCAAAGTAATTGACGGTTGGCACAACTGTCAAAAACAGTTAAACGAATTAACTGTTGGCAATAACTGCCAACAATTTATTAATTAATTAATTAATTTCGTAATTAATTAATAATTAAAACCCAGAAAGTTAAATAAATTCGGCCCAAAAATGTAGGAGATTTTTATAAGCCCAAGCCCAAGCGCGCGTGTGGACTTTTGACCGAAAGTCAACCCGTGAATAGCTTAGGTCATCTCCCCTTCAAAGAGTTGGGATACCCCCAAGGCATCCAAGCCTTAGTCCATACTTGGGGTGTTATTAACTCATCAAAATTCCACTACTCTTCCAATGTGGGACAAGAGTAAAAACACACTCAATTCATTAACTTTCATTGCTTTGTGAGTCACTTTGGGGACATAATTATCAGTCATAACTTATTGAAATTGGACATATGAATATACTACGTTAATCTCCTTGCGGAGGTGAACACGTTCATATATGGTCCCATAATTTCCGTAGTGTGGGCCCCACCTAAATTTGAGCTTAAAGTTGCTCAAAAATCTGTTCAGAAAAATCTGGACAACTTTATAATACCCATTTAAGTCCAATTTTTTAACAGAACCTGAAGGTAGCCAAAAACTTTAGAAAGGAGGAGGTTCAAAACCAATCATTTGTCCCAATTTAAACATTGGAGCACCACAGATCGAATTAATGAAATTTAAACTAAAAAAAATGTAATAATATACTTAAAAATTACATGTAGATGGAATATAAGACATGTCACTATGCTAAAACTTCTAAGTCCACATTTTCTAGCAAATTTAGTTAAGTAAGAACAAGTTTATTTACTTGAAGATATTTATATGGGAATAACACTTGTTTTTAGGGACATATAACAAATAGTCACTCGGACATTTTTTAATACCCATTTAGTCCAAACTTTTTTATTTTGCCTCAAAAAGTCCTTTGCCACATATTTTGGAGAGGGAGTGCCGCTGGCGCGGACCTCTAAAAATAAGAGGATATTGAGTGCTTGAGGGACTAAATGGGTTAAACTAAAAATATGTATCCTTTTAAAAAAATATATATTTATAGTAGGGAGTATTTAATAATTGACCCTTGTTTTTATGCCATTGAAGCAAAAAGGAAAATGAAAAGAGACATTGCAACCCATAACTTGGGATTGAAATAGAAGGAAGTTTCAAGATAAAAAAAATTGTCTTAATGGACAAAAGATTATGTTCTCACTATGATTAAAAAAAAGTCTTTTATAAAATTAAAAAATAGGTAAATTAATACATATTAATTTTCATTAATATCATTACATTATTTTATGTAAGTGTAATTCATTATTATTCTCGACCTTGAAACACACATAGACACTTATAATATTTGCCATGTACCTAGAAGAATATACTTTCATAAACAAATAAGATTATTAGAATAGTTCTCTTGTTTGCAGGCAGCACAAAAAGGCATCGCCTATAACGACTAACGGATGCTTTCACTCTTCACTCTTGGCCACGCCAACGTCTCATGACAACTCAGCCATTACCCATATATTAAGGCTTATTAAACACGAAATGCCTAAAATACCCCCGACCCCCACTTCACGTTTATGATAATAATGTTGTAAAAATACCAAGTCCACTTATATATTCTTCGATCATTTTGTGTTTTTTTTTTTTGGTACATAAACTTTTTGGATTTAGAATTTGATTTTTAATGCGGTCTACGCGTGTAATGCGTATGTGATTTTTTAAAAAACGAATATAGAAAATTTTGTAATATAGGTATACATTGATTTTTATAAAGTACACGTGTTAGATTTGGGTATTTTAAAATGGAAAATATTATGTGTTCCAAACAACTCCCTCAAATCATCCCCAAATAGCTTTAAGTGTTATACTTTGTGATATGAGTTCCGTCAGAACACAACTCATTAATGCATATACTATATACATTAAAAGATAATGGAAGTTAGTGTCGAGAAAATATGTTAGTATATTACCTCTAAAAAATGTGATTGCGAATGATTAAACCAGAAAGCTCTTTATATTTTTTTTCCATGCTAAAATCACTCACATATGATGTATACCTTATGAGTAATTCAAGGTCAATTGTGATTACGACGCAATGATATGTCATGTCTGCATTGATTGATATTTAAGTCATTCGATTATTATTTAATAAACCAAGCAATTCAAACACGACACGTCAATATATCACCCAAAATTTGTCATAATCATATGTCGACATAAAATCACTCATAAATTATATATTAGTTCATATGAAAATTAACAAGAAAACATTACAAAATTATAAATATACACAATAAAATTAGATTTTTTTGTCCATTAGCCTCATTTACCAAGTATGTAGTTCAATAAGTAGGACAATATTTTTTTTTACTCCAACAGATCTCATAAAAAAAGATATTTGCTTCAATAAATCCTATTTATAAATATATAGTAAATATTCACTACTTGTATAACCATAAAATAATGAGATCGTTTGGCTATTGCCCCCCTATTACTTATGTCTAAAATTATTTTGGGTATCAAAATTTTTAGTAATATCACTTTGGTTATTATTTTAACTTTTTGCTACTTTTTTATATTATTCGTAACTTTTTTCGATACTACTATTCATAAAAATATTGCAAAAAGTGAAAATAACAGTTAAAACAATAATATTTTAAATATCATGAATTTAAATTTGGGTGGTGGGTGTATTTGGATCGAATTTATTAATTGTTTATTTCAGCCGCGTCCTAGCCTAAAATACTGAGTAAACTCAAATTCTCCGTAAAAATACTAATTCCAAACAAAACAAAGGACTTGGCTCCTAGTGGGTAGTAGACAGGTAAGCAATATTGGTGTATAAAAACCTGTGTCCTATGTTTTATCGAATTATATGTACCTTATTAGCTGGTCTTCAATCTTGTTCATCCTATCCTTTTTCGGGCAAACCAATGGGTTATTAGCATCTTTTTGTTTTCTCTCTCTATACACCTGTTGATAATTGGAGGAACAACCAAACGGCTATTATTAACGTTTTCTAAGTTGTCATCACTTTGGACAAAATAAAAAATTATTGTTTAGCCCCTCGTATTAGAGTCTTCTCTGAAAAATCAGCACATATATATATAAATAGCCTTGGAAAAAAGAGAATAGACAGGGATATTTTGTGAAGAGGAAAAAAGAAGGAATTTGGAAGGAAAAGAGGAGATTGAAAAAGGGAGCTGAAAATTGGCATTTTTGGGGTGTCCAAATAATTGGGTCCTCATGATGCCTGATGGGTATTACAGTTGCAAGAAGAGTGATGATATATGTGAAGATGTTTGTGGTGAGGTATGTGTATCTTCTTTTTCTTCTATATTATTTTTCGATTTAAAAAAAAAGAATTATTTTTTTACTTGTTTTTGGTGTTTTCAGAAATGGGTATGTTTGATTTTGGGTTTTTGTGTATTGAATTGAAATGGGTGTCTCTTTGTTTTTCAAATGATTGGGTTTTAATCATTCATCTGGATTTGATGTAAAGCCCTAGAAATGTTGATTGAGGAATTTGTTGTTTATTGGGGACTGATTGATTTTTGTTTATGAGTTTGTCTGAAACTTGAATTGGTTTGAGGCAGCAAATATGTGGGCTTTTTTTTCTTTGTTTTGTTGGTTAGATTTTGTTCATTTTGATTCAAACTATAAAGTTGTAACTTTTAGTGGTTTGTTAAGATTTGAATTAAGAAATTCGAAAAAATATTCTGAACGATTGGATTTCCGGAAAAACAAAAGATTTTTTTATATTTTTCTCAGGGTTTTTACAGTTTTGCTATGGTTATAAGGCTTCACGCAACAAGGGGAACCAGTGATTGAGGCGTTTGATTGTTTCACCCTACCAATCATTTGTATTTCCAAAAATTTCAGCTTTTAATAAAAATGAACTGCTTTTCAATTTCTTTTCCAACTTTGTAGATAAACGCACCACTAAGAAAATCTTAATTATCAGGAATTTTTTTGGTTCTGTAAAGTTATATATGGAGTGTAAAGTGTTCTAAGCTTTGTATGATGTTACATTTCAATCTTTAGGCAAAAGTTATCATTTGTTTGGGTAGTTGCTTTATTTATTTATTTTGGAATTTATCTTTCAAATCTGAAGCAGGTGACGTTGGCGGCATTGAGCATGTCAAGACTCCGGTGCATGTTCCACGGGATAGATCTCAAGTGCTTCATATTTTTGTTTGTGATTGTGCCAACTGGCATAGTCACAATTTACCTTCATGGGCAAAAGATCACCTACTTCCTACGCCCCCTTTGGCAATCTCCTCCGAAACCCTTCATTGATATCCCGCACTACTATCACGAGAACGTGTCAATGAACACTCTCTGTAAACTCCACGGGTGGGAAATGCGCGAAACCCCTAGGCGCGTATACGACGCGGTTCTATTCAGTAATGAAATAGACATGCTTACGCTCCGATGGAAAGAATTGTACCCTTACATTACCCAATTTGTCCTTCTGGAGTCAAACTCGACCTTCACTGGTTTACCCAAACCCCACTTGTTCTCAATCAACCGGGACCAGTTCAAATTTGTTGACCCTCGATTAACCTATGGCACAATCGGAGGAAGATTTATGAAAGGCGAGAATCCTTTTATCGAAGAGGCGTATCAGAGGTTAGCCCTAGACCAACTAATTCAGATAGCAGGGATAGAGGATGACGATTTGTTGATAATGTCCGATCTTGATGAGATCCCAAGTGGTCATACGATCAATCTCTTAAGATGGTGCGATGAAATACCCCCAATCATTCACCTTCATTTGAGGAACTATTTGTACTCGTACGAGTTCCCTATTAGTCACAAGAGTTGGAGGGCGACTGTCCACAGGTACAAGAGGGGTAAAACACGATACGTTCATTTTCGCCAGACGGATTTCCTCTTGGCTGACTCGGGTTGGCACTGTAGCTTCTGCTTCAGCCACATCAGCGATTTCGTGTTCAAGATGAAAGCATATAGTCATTCCGACCGAGTGAGATTCTCTCACTACCTAGACCGTAAAAGGATCCAAGATGTGATTTGCAATGGGGACGACTTGTTCGACATGCTTCCCGAGGAGTTCACTTTTAAGGAGATCATTGGGAGGATGGGTCCCATCCCTCATTCTTATTCGGCAGCCCATCTACCGTCATTTTTGTATAGTAATCCCGATAAATACAGATATCTTTTGCCGGGGAATTGCAAGAGAGAAGATGGCTGATGAATTCATTACAGGGCGCGTTCGTCTACTGTGGTGCCGATTTTTGCATTACACCTAAAAGGGCTCGGGCGGACTATGGTGTGGCACTACAATAGTATACCGTGTATCAAACGAAAATCTTGGTTAAGACTTTTGTTTGGATTAATGGGTAAACTTGTACAATATTCCTGTTTTTCCTGATGTTGGGTTCATTTGTGAAATGAAGAGCTGTAAAAGCCTGGCAATTTTTTGTGGCACTAGAATAGAATGATGGCATCTATCAGGATGGTTTTATTTCTTTTTTCTTTATCAGAAAAAAGAAAAACTAATTTGATCTGTGTGGTCTTTTTAATTTCCTGATTTGTAACAAATGATTGCTCTGGTAATTATAATACTGATTTTATTATTTTCCCTGACAACCTGATCACAATCTTGTTTCACGAGTTATTATATACTTCAAATACTTGTTTGTCAAAATGTTGTGTTCCTAATCTAGCATGTCAAAGTATCGCACGCACAAAATTGCAATTGAAAGGATTGAGTCATTTAGCTTAAAATCACACTTGGTAGAATCAATTTTTTTAATGCATATTTTTCCTTGCAACTAGGGTTGTAAATCGGGCTGGGTGAGTCGGACTTGAGGTTGCTCAGGCTTAGCTCGAATTATCTTACTCGGGCTCAAGCCCGAGCTCGATCCGAACTCGGCTCATAAATATTTTGGACTTCAGGCCCGATTTCGAACAGGCACGATTCATTTTTTTGTTAAAATAAATTCGAGAAAATATATACACCAAAATCTAATTAATATTTCATAAAATAAAGTATATAATTATGAAATGTATTAAACTAAAATAAGAGAAGTAAGAATGAAAACTTACAAAGATTAATTATATTTCATACATATAAAATTAAATTAGTTGACATAAATATGTTATATTTTATAAAATATTTATTTATTTATATATTCAAAGTTCGGGCTCAGTTCGGGGGTGGTAAAGTTTGGCTCAAACTCGATTCGAAATTCATTCGGTTTTAAAATTTTGATTCAGGCTCGGCTCAGCTCCGCTTAAATTCAAATAAAGTTTGGTCCAAAAATAACGAGTCAAATGAACGGACTCCGAACTTGCCGACTCAATTGGGAGTCCTACTTGCAAGTTCTGGTTTTACCCATGTGCTTCAAAAATCACATCCTGGAAAAAGTACCATTTTTTCAGCGTAATTTGACAAATAAATTTTAAGAGTGAAAATATTATGAGGAACAAGTATTTAAAGTCAATTTTGAAAAGAAAGAATAGGCCATTGATTCAATGAGTACTTGGTGGTAAAGTAGTCATTGCAGCAACTTCAAATCTGACGACGTGCCGTGGATTATTAAGATTAAGTTTTCAATCAAAAGTTAGACCAAGTCCTTTTCAAACTTCTATATTCTGACTTGATATTTTCAAGGTTGTAGTGATTATTGCCTTGCGTTAATGACTCTTTGGGAATCATTTGGTACCACTTTATATTGCACATATTCAAGAAAAATATATTATCAGCATTTTTGCTTATTTGCATCTCATTACAATAGCTTAACTAAAGTAAATAAGATGCCAACTTATTTTTGTATTTCATAAATATTAAGTAGTAATCACCTTTAATTAATTTTGTTAATAACTTCAGTGATTTTTTTCAACTGAAATGACTTTTGTGAATTTAAAAAATTTCAAAATATCACATTTTTTGTAGCGCTGACAATTTTTAACGCGATAACCCGTTTACAATAATAACCCGAAATGATTCGAACATAACACGATTATCTTGTATAGATTTAAGAGTACCTAAAACTTATAATCAAATAAAAATCAACGCGACTCAAAAATAACGGGATTAATCCCAATTGTCAACCCTAATTTTTTGTGTATACCCTCTCCTCTCCATCTCTTCTAGTGGTCCCAGAAGTTCCTTTCGATGAAGCCACACAATTTTCCATGGCTAAAAGCACGGGCAGGAAGTAATATTCCACTGAGATGTTATTTTCGGAGAGAGACTCAAATCTCACAAAAAGACTACTTATGTGTCATTTTAAATGGATGCTTTACGTCTTCATTCATTTTCAAACAAATCCTTGGCAAGAACACCCCTTTGTACCCATATATTGGTTGGTCTGTGAAGATATACACATCAATTACATTTATATTTATATAAAATCTTTAACATAAATTTTTTGTACCATTTCATACTTCAATCTTTCTTTGCGCCATTAACTTCATTGTCAACTTGTGAAGTTGAAGACAAATATCGTTGTGATGAAAATTACGTATTGCATTTCAATTGACTCAAACGAAAAATATCACGCCGATTCCCAAAAAAAAAATAGGAAGCACCTTTTCATTGTCATTAAGTGGAGTTATCAGAGCTTTATTAATTACATATTTTCCATCATGAATGTGGAGACAAATTTTGAAAAATGTCATATTAGTTAATGAATTGATCCTAACCTTACAATTTTTTGGAATCTTTTTCGTATCAATTTGTCACGTATGTTCATCCTAATCCTCACAAGAGGTAAAATTGTGGTTTATCTCGTCTTGGCACGAAGATGGACTTGAAGTAGAAGATTCTATTGTATTTCGTTGTATGCCCAATCATGGATAGAAGGTGGACTCATAGAGCATGTATAATGGTGGGAGAAAACAACAACAAAAAAAGAAAGTTTACAAATTGATACAAATTAGTTGGATCACAGTGGTGAGGCAAAATGTGAAGAATCTGCAGTTGAGTTTGCATAGGTTTTGCAAATATATAAAAGAGCAGGAGAATTTGTATATGGTTCCTACGAACTTCTGAAGTTCGTAGGAGTTGGTACGAACTTCAGTTGTTCGTAGCAATTCCTACGAACTTCAGAAGTTCGTAGGAAACAATTTTACCACAGTAATAACAAATGGTCGTTATCCTTATTTTCCTATATAATGCATCCATCATTCCCCTAAAATCCCACCCATTTCTATTCAGCCCAAGAATTTTCTTGTTTTTCTCTCATCCAATCCAATTTTTTTCCACAAATATATTCGAGTGATTCGTTTAGTCTCCCTATATATTTTAATTACAGACCAATATGTCTTCATCTCAACCCATTAATTCTAGTACTTCTAGAAAACAAAATATGACTCCTATCGAAGATGAAATATTATGTACCACATATGCTAAATATACGAGTCGTGGTATTGAAGGCAACTCGATATCGCATGGAACGTTTTGGGATTTTGTAATGAATGAATATAACAACACGCCGAAAATTTATATTCAACGTATAAGGACTATGCTTTCAACACGCTACAATCATATTTCGTCCCGGGTAATGATATACGTTTCGAAACTGTCTTACCAAATAGATAATATAGGAAGCAGCAATAACGAGTTCGACGCGGTTACAAAGGCCCGCGAGGTATATCGCGTCGAAACGAGCAAACAATTCATGATGCTACCAAATTTTGAAAGACTTATCGAAATTTGATTTGAAGAACACAACGTGCAACAACGATGACCCTATGCCTCTAAACTCGGAGGACGGTCCGGGTGTACGTGATGTACCGTACAGACCCCCAGGCAAAAAGGGGGAGAAACAACGTGCCCGTCAACGTGCCCGTTCAGACAGCCTTGATTGTAATACGACGGTCCTTAAACATTGCGAAGAATTCACCGAGATGTTTAAAAGTAAGCAAGAGTGGAAGCAAAGTCGGGCCATGAAATTTGATTCTCAAATGGATGCTTTCATTTATATGAAAAGAGTTGATCAAATTACAAGAAAACAAGATCAGCTTGTGTGTCTAGACCGAGAACAGTCATACATCATGGAGTTGGATATGACCAAAATGAACGAGCTGCAACAGCAATTCAATGTGAAAAGGTACACCGACCTCTCAAATATGGTAGCTGCGATTTCCGCGCTTATGGCAAACACTGTCGGCTCGTCAAATTCTGATTCCTGTGTGACTGGTGCAAACGATTGTGACTAGTATGTTTAGTATGTGGCATGTTTAATTTTCCGTTATTTAAT
The DNA here is from genome assembly GCA_949130495.1 of Sambucus nigra. Classification (NCBI taxonomy): domain Eukaryota; kingdom Viridiplantae; phylum Streptophyta; class Magnoliopsida; order Dipsacales; family Adoxaceae; genus Sambucus; species Sambucus nigra. Next base: position 64,916,262 of record OX422219.1, read on the forward strand.
AAATGTAATGTCAATTTTCCGTTATTTAATAAATGTTATTTCATTTTAAGATGTGTTACAATTGTTGTATTATTGTGGCTAAATTGAAGCAGTCGATTCAAAATAATTACACAAGAAATATTACATATATAATATAATTTTTATGCACACCATAAAAGGACAATGTAAAAAGTGAATGTATAAAGAGAAAGGAAACCCTCAAATACACATATATTATATAATCATTAATCCGCAAGTCATCACCATTGGTGTTCCATATGTGCTCCACCAAATCATCTCATAGTTGTTGATGTCTAGTTGCGTCCCTAACATTTGCATCCCGCGTTAGGTAGTCGTAAAAATCAATTTGCCCCCGTAGTATTTCAGGTGTGGGACCAGTTTGTTCTATTCATTTTGCCAGGGACAGTCTCTACGTTCATCGTCAATAATCATGTTGTGCATTATAATGCAAGATTTTATTATGGTTGCTAAGGATGCCTTATTCCATAATTTGCAAGGTTCGCGCAAGAAAGCGAATCGTGCTTGTAGTACACCAAAAGCACGTTCGACATCTTTCCTGCACGATTCTTGTTTCTTACAAAATAATTTTTGTTTTTGTGATAGGCCAGGTTGGTTCCTAAAAGTTTTAAGTATGGCTGCGTATGGAGGGTATATGCCATCAGCAATGTAATACCCCAAATTGTATATATTTCCATTAATATTGTAATTAACAGGAGGTGCAATCCCATTGCGTAATTCTCGAAGGATGTTAGACTGGTGCAAGACGTTAATATCGTTGCAAGATCCAGGAAACCCAAAGAACGATTTCCAAATCCATAGGTCGTATGAGGCAACCTCTTCTAGGATTATAGTTGGAGATTCTTTTCGTCCACTATATTGAGCGTGCCAGGCTGTGGGGCAGTTTTTTCACCACCAATGCATGCAATCTATACTCCCTAGCATTCCTGGAAATCCTCGGCTTGCGTTTTGTTCGAGTAACCTGGTGACATCGCCTGTTGTCGGATTTCTCCCATACTTGGGACCGAATACGACCACAATTGCCTCAGTAAATCTAATAACCGTTTCTAATAGAGTTGTTTCACTCATTGCGTACTGCTCAGACCATACGTCATGAGATCCTCCGTTAGCGAGGAGTCGTATAACCCCCATAATTTTTTGATGTGAGCTTAAACCTAGCCGACCGCACGCGTCGTACTTTTATACAAAGTACTAATCGTACTGGCAAACAGAATATAGGATGCGATTGAAAATGGAATACCGCATCCTAAATCTCCTCCGAAAGAAATACTCGCTATATACCTTATCTTCACCAAAGTAATATTCCTATAGTGTTTGGTGTCCCCTTTCTCTCCTTCGATTCACTCGACGTCTAAATTCGAGTTCTCTCCCATCTTGAATTATAGTTTGTTCTGCAATCCAACGTGTTATCTCCATGCATATTACAATTTTGAATTATATTTTGTTCTGAAGCATTAGATTTCGTCATTCATCGCTAGAACTGGAGCAATCCATGATGTTTTTCCTTCGGAATAATTATGAAATGTAAGAGGTAGTATTATATTATTTCATACACTGTCTGTCTATTTATAATTGTATAAACAGAGACTAATGTACTATGAAATTGGTAAGTTGTATTAGAATCGTGCTGGTAGGAATTGGTATGTGTGCCAATCTGATGTACAAAGGTTAATTACCCTACTATAAACAATACTTATGAATTTCTGTAGTTACCATTATAGGAATTGGTAAGTGTGCCCTACAGAAAACAATCCGATGTACTATGGTAAGTGTGTCATTCTGACGTTGGAATTGGAAAGTGTGTTGTGCTGGTAGGAATTACAAATGGCATTTATTAAAGTAATCTTCCAACAATATATTAACTAAACCTGTTATATGTAAAATTGTATTCATTTACTATTACCTCTTTATATTTACTATATAAAATTACTACTACAATAATTATTAACTAAAGCAGTTATATGTAATAACTGTATGCATTTCCTATTACCTTAGTAAATTTACTATATAAAATTACTACTTAAATAATTATTAACTAAAGCAGTTATATGTAATAACTGTATGCATTTACTATTACCTCTTTATATTTACTACATAAAATTACTACTACAATAATTATTAACTAAAGCAGTTATATGTAATAACTGTATGCATTTACTATTACCTTAGTAAATTTACTATATAAAATTACTACTTCTATATATATTAACTACTGCAGTTATATGTAATAACTGTATGCATTTACTATTACCTTTGTAAACTGATTACAATTACTTCCTAGGCAACTATGGAACACAACATAATGCATTTTTATCCCCCATTAACATTGTTGGAAGATGATGTACTAAATGAATGCCCGACTCGACCCCTTTGTAATCCGACAAGTCCTAATCTGATGCATACATTGGATCGTCAAGTTCAGTATTTATCAAATATTTAGCATGCCTCCGCTCTAGCATTTCTCCATTTGTACTATTTCGCGTTGCAATAATTGTTAACATTTTTCATTATCTTTTTTGGATCTTTGCAAAATCTAGCCGATTTTGCTTATGGCACGGGTAAACCATGCCAATGGCAGTAGCACTCCAAATCGCAACGCCTATCAAATAACCTCGGTCATTTCAAATGATCATCCCATGGAATATTTCCTTTTGCCGGCGTTAACCATTTCATAACATGATTAACGTCGCCTAAAGAATGTAGCGTGCAAATAGGAATGTTTTCAAAAAGAATTTTCTCGCCAAACCAGCTGCCTCCATGGGGATCTTGATAGATCCCTGGGTTAGTCAACACTCGTTCAACATTACTGCGCGTTACCGCTAAATGTTCAACAACAACTGATGTTGACGCTTTGGCCTTACCTTTTTTTTTGCAACGTGATGATGCATACTTGACCCTCCAGTTGCGCGGTAATCACATCGCACTGTCTCTTTAGGTGGTGACCAGTTATGATATGGAAGTTTTTGCCCGGACAGAGTTTTCTTGGGAACATGGGTTAAGAAGGGTGAATCTTCGTCAGGCATGTACTCATAGTTATGCATTATGAGGTTTATGATATAAGGTAGTATATAACTCAATTTGTAGAGGAATACCCAATTGAAACCACGAATATTTATAGGTCAGAACCAAGCCCGTAGTATCACCATAAATTTATTATCGGTTAGTGTATCGACATCTTATTTTAATCGCTTATCGATTAGTGTGCGATGTAATCATTATCGTTTTAGTGTGTTATCGGTTAGTGTGCCATCGGTCAGTGCGCCATAGGTTAGTGTGCCATCGATTTGTGTGCCATCAATACAATAATATGAATACCATACAATTAAATTATCTGCTGCAAATGAATTCATAATAATAAATTGAATACAATACAATAATATGAATACAAAATAAATTAAAAAGAATACAAAAAATACAATCACGATGGCCTCTTCCCAAATTCATAATCCTGACCCAAATCAACGCGCGACCCCAACATCGGATCGTCGCCAATATGGCTGCCCCGACTCTGTTGCGTTTGATATCCCTCGTATGGGTGAGATGGTTGAGGTATGTAAACATTCGCACGGGTGTATCTCGGACAACTAACTGTAGGACCAGTACCACGCACATTACAGGCGATAAGTTATCGCTCGAGTTCCTCAATCCTATCCTCACGCTCTCTAATCTCAGTAAGGAGTAAATGACGGAGACCACGAATATTATCTGCTACGTCGATGAATGAAGAACGCCATTCTAATTGTGACAAAGCATGCGCTGGGGGAGCGTTCGTTGGGAACTCAGGTCGCGGCACACTTATTTCGTATGAAGCACCCTGCGGAAGGCCAACGTCTACCATCCAACTCTGCCTAGACGCATGTATTTGTGTAGGGCCAGCCAATGCAAACTGTGTATAATACTCAGACGGCTGGTTAATTGGAGCTGGCGCTCGTGGGATGCGCAATGTTGATGGTGCCACTATCCCAACCCCAATCAAATTAACGTTAACATAGCGTCCCATCGTCGGAAGTAAGGGCCCCTGAGCAACTGCTTTCCAGTATGTATCATACTCTTCTTGGGTCACAACTGATGTATGCGTATTTGCAACAGGACAATTCTGGGCAAGGGCGGATTGGTATTTTGATTGTGGGACTGAGCTCAAATTTCGGGGAGGGTTATCCGCTGTACAAATTTGGTCCGTCAACTGTCGAAATCCCCGGTCATCCAAGTACCAAAACCCCTTAAATAAGGGATCCCAAAAAATCATACGCAACCCAGATAAATGATGTGCGTATGTAATGAAATCGTATGCCAGTACATCGACGTCTCGTACGGCTGCCATATGATGGATTCAGGGGATCGCATCTCAAGCTGATGTTGGCTGCCCGATATATTGAACCGTTGCGCGCCCTTTGCTCAGCTCCCATTTGACTTTGACCAACGAAATATTTGGGGCCATACATCTACGGTCGGATCAATGATAATCGGACATGCAGTCGCCATATACTCGTGATGTAAGTACTGCAAAATATGTAGATAAATTAAATTGATTAGAATACATGTACATTCATTGTAACTAAATATATAATGCATAAACGTTTAAATAATAATATTATGATTTTACCTCTATTAATTGTCACATACACTCGACACTAGTTAACGACTGTCGACTCGCTTTGTCCATTTACCATATTATACGGGCATAAATTGTCGAACCCCAATCGTAGGTGCCAATCGCTGTAACATCCTCTAAATAATGTAAATACCCGAGGTCCGCCGTGGAATTGGCATTTGGAAAGAACAGACTGCCAATTACATAAAACCAAAATGCTCGAGCTATGACTGGCATCATGTAATCGGGAAGGTCCGATTGATTCACAAAATTGACAATGTATTTCTTAAGGTCGGCAACCGGAATTCCCGCACCCGAAAATCGTTCTATATAAATTAGGGGGAAAAATTCGTTCACGGTATTTTGAAAATTTGTGTATTTTTCTATCAGCAAATTTAGAATGGGTAACCCTTGCCCAATCGGGATACCTTTACAAAAATTAACAATACACGTCATATATACAAATAATATGAAAATTATTCGCACACCGTCAAATTATTTAAATTTAATATAAATAAAATTAAATAAGGGATTTAATACGAAATAAATAATACCAGAAAGCATCGTAAAGTCCATAGGCATGAACGCAATTTCAACAAACAGCAGTTGGAAGGTATACGTCATGTTCCATTAACGTTCGATCATCGTCGTCACAATGTACTGGTCGAAATTTGGCATCACCCTTGAAAATATATTGGACATTACACCGGCGATAAATTCTTTTATTGTCGATTTATTATCTCCGATCAATTTATATAGTTTCATTGGTCTCGCCCAATTACCCCAAAATTCATATTTATTGCCATTTATAATGGGCGTCTGTCCGTCGGATGCGTGTGTATCCCCATCGATTGTATACGGGATCAATAGGTTCACTCGCCGGAGGTTGAGTAGGATTTGTCGTTGACGTGGATCTGCGCTTCTTGCTTTTGCCGATATTTAGATATTTTTTCCACCTTTTTCCGTCCATAATGTATAAATAAAAAAATTGCTTAAATACAATTTTTTAATATGGAATTGTGGTGCCGAATTTTGGGGTAAAGAAATGTTGGATTGAGGAAGAAGAAGCAGTAGAGTTTAGACAGTAGAGAGGTGGGGATGGAGGTCTGCCTGAGATGATTTTTATATTGAGAGGACGCATTGAGTTAGCCGTTTACTAGCCGTTAGAGTGCTGTTGGGCTTCGTACGAACTTCAGAAGTTCGTAGGAAGGTCCACCACTGTAAACTAGCCATCCGGGCGAAAGGTAAACTGTCCATCTGGTTTGTAATTTACCTTTCGTTGAGCGATCACCATTGTACATGCTCTTAGAGCTCGAGGCCTACTTCACATCTCTTTGTGCGCTCTCTAAATCCAAAAAGATATTAGGCTGATATCATGTTATATTTGCGAATCATTATCTAAAATAATAGAAATAAATAAAAAAATTTAATGAAATTTTTTTATCATCTATAAAATATTTCATCAAAAATTTAAATTCAAAAGTGAATTAAATAATTATCAAAAGTTTCAATGACCAAAAATATACATATTTATCATTTTTGCATTTTATTTTTTCTATAATAGTAAAAAATTGAATTTTTTTATGATACTTTATGTAGATGATCTCCATAGTAAAAAGGTCATTTACAAAAAATTAATTTTTTTACTGTTTAAAAATAATAATTTATATGAGGGTATTTATATAAAAGATCCTTATATATATATATATATATATATATATATATGTGTGTGTGTGTGTGTGTGTGTGTGTGTGTGTGTCAAAGTTTCTAACATACCTCATTAAACATATCTTAAGAACATGCCAATTTTTAAAAATAGTAAAAAAAATTGAACTTTTTAACCAACATTGTGTAGATGATCTACATAACAAGGAGACCATTTACAAAAAAAATTATCAAAAATCTAATGTGGAAGTAGGTGAGATGACGATCAAAAGTTTTGATGGTAAAAAATGCACTTATATATCCAATTTTTAATCTACCCACTTCTAGGTTGAATTTTTTATGCTTATTTTTGTAGATGATTTCCTTGTATGTAAATCATCTACACCAAGTTTGGTTAACAAAATATTTTACTATTTTTAAAAATTAGTATATTCTTGATGTATATTTAATGACGTTATATCATCTTATGGAACTCGAAAATTCTAATTCTATTTTAATTAAATTCTTAATTCTTTGCAATATAATTCATACCACTACAGAATCATAATTGCACTCATAACCTTATCTCGAATTTAAATTTCAAGTTTCACGTTATTACACGTCTATTAATGTCCCCACGTTCAAAATCCTGATGTGTTGATTGCATTAAATTACAAAGATTATATTTAATCGTCATCTTTAAAAAAAATTGAGATCTTCCACGTAACTTATTTGAGGCTATAAAATGCACTTCCAGGGTTTAACATGATTAAAACTTATAAGGTTTCTCATAGATCTATCACCAATCCTTATATTTGGGACATTAATTCTTCAAAGATCTATCAACAATCCCTATATAGTCATTTTAAATACACGTGTACTAGCACAATGCGTTACAACGATACCGTTTTCCTTGGTCATGACAAACCTAGAGAAACATTGGGCTACAGTCCTACCAATGTTGTGATTATATCTGTCAATAAAAGGTTATATCCTATAAAAACTCATAATATGATCATTTGCGTGTAAGTCAAACTCTATACATCAAAGCATCTACTATATAGAATATAAGATACATGTGCATAACATGAAATACCTAACATAATGCATCACGTTGCCAATACAATTTCTCCCAAAAATAGGGAGAAAAGATTTTTGTAATACCCCGTATTTTCGTGGAATATATTTATTATTTATTAAGTGAGAAATAAATTAATAAATGAGACTAATTATTATTGGTGTGGTTTAGTAATAATAAATTGGCATAATTTAGATGATAATTAAATATTATATGCAGTGTGATTTTTGTAATGCGTGTTTGTAATAATTAATTAGTAATTTAATTATATGATTGTGGACTATGTGTAAGCTTAGAATAATTTAGTGAATAATTAATTAACGCCATGAGGTATTACCGTGTGTCGTGGGTAGTATCATTTAGACTGGACTCTAGGGTGATACGGATGTCAATTTATGTATTTTTATCGCTTTAAATTGATCCCGTAGGGTAGGTATATCCTTAGGAGAATTTTTTGGGCTATTCTGGGTAGCATTCTAGGCTCTTTTAAGGGCCCGAATTTAGACCTCATTAAGAGGTGCGAGAATAAGAGTGTCAAAAGGGGATTAAACTAAATCAATTAGGTTATTCTATCCACTAGATCTAACCCTAGCAACCATAAACATTTAAGAGAAGTTAGGAAGGTTTGGAGAGGAGAAATAAAGGGGATTCAAGAAGGGTTCTTCAATCTTTTACACTACACCAAAATTGGCGAATTACCACGGTCAAAATCCGTGAGAAGTCGAGCTTGTCACGGTCAATGACCGTGACACGTCTGAGGGTGACAACCGTTATTGTCATGGACTTTTCACAGTCAATAACTGTGACAACTAAAAAAACTTGTCACGGTCCGTAACAACAACTAAAACGTGTAATGGTCAATGACTGTGATAAGTCGGTGATAAATTATTTTGACTGTCACGGACTTGTCACGGTCAATAACTGTGATAAATCTGGGTAGTAGTAAAACAAAATCTGTTGGGCAGTATGGCCACTGCCACTGCCCAGCAGTATATTATCACTTGTTACGGAAAATAAATGATATATATTTCTCAACCAACATCCATTCATTCATAAAATCAAGGCAATATAATATTCATTCAATCATTATCAAACAATAAACAGTATTCAATATTTATATTCATAATAATCAAAAACTAAACAAATACTAGTCATATTATTACAAATAATTATTCATTCGTTATCAATTTGAAGGAGAAAGATAGGTCACACTGCATAAGAATTGAGATAACCATCAATAGTCCGAACACCGCATTGTTCGTTCAACCACACAAGTTCATTCTTTTTTTCCATAAACACATTCGTGAAGAGGACCCGTGCCTCGTACGGTTGCAATGGATGGTTATGCATGATACTACTTGGGTTTATATCCGGGTCCCTCAACCCCTTAGTTATTTTATCGCCACCATATGTGTCTAATATCTACACAATAGGCTAACCAATTGTTAAAATTGGCCTTGGGATGAAGGGTATATGTGTAGAGGTGGCGAATATGTCATATGGAGATAAGAGAGGTATAGGTGAGGGTGAGGGTGAGGGTGAGGGTGAGGGTGAGGGTGAGGATGTGAAAGACGGAGCAGTGGTCCCCTCATCCACCACTTTCTCCTTACCTTTCCAGAGATGAACCTATCTCGACATTGAAGTGCATGCTTGATAAAAGAAAACATTTTATTCAATGTGAGGGGTAATGACTCTCGAACAAGTCTAAGGGCTATTGAATGCATACGCATAAGAACTAGAAGGCTAGTATGTATACGCACTATCTGTATTGTTAATTTATACTTTTTGAGTGTATAATTTATGTTGTTGCTTTTGATTATTGCTACTTATGATTATCGTTTTTGATTATTGCTACCGATTTTATTTATATTTTCATGGTAAGTGTATCTTCATGGTAATTTTAGGTCAATAATCTTCTAGTGATTTTAATTTAAAACCCCAACCCATATTGTTTTATTATGTTAGTGTGTCATATAATATGTGTCAAAACGACATGTCTTTCCCAAGAATTATTCATATAATGATATATGTTTTAAAAGTATACATAAAAATATTATGGATTTTTTATGCGATTAGATACATATAATAATTTTTTCGCTCATTATATACATAGAAACTATAATACTTCTATTGGTTAATAACTTTTTAATCTCCCGTGATTATTAATTACTAGGATGCCATATGTATTAGAATGAAATTTTAAAGTATTATACATACATGTGTCAAATAACTAATACAATGATTAAAAAACAACTCTAGAACATAATCGATTCACAAATGATGAACAACAGGGGTTGGGGACTTACCTTCAAATGAAAAGAGAGAGGGAGAGAGAGAGAGAGAGAGAGAGAGAGAGAGAGAGAGAGAGATTTTACAGGCGGTGAGCAGCGACGGAGGAGATATGGGACTAAGGCGTGAGCAGCAGTGTAGTGGGTGATGGTGGTGTTGAGCAGTGGTGAGAGAGATATATGGGAACTTCGAGAGAGAGACGATAGTAGATAGATAGATAGATAGATAGATAGAGAGAGAGAGAGAGAGAGACAGAGAGAGAGAGATGGGAAAAGGGCACTGAAATGAAACTGTTAGGGTTTTTTTCTTTTGTTGTCACAGACATATCACGGTCAACAACCGTGACACAAGTGTCATAACATCTTGTCACGGTCATTGACCGTGATAAGTGCATTGCATTTTTTTGTCACGATTTTTTACGGTGATAAATCCTCCCAAGTGAAAAGTGATAAAAATCCTATTTTGGTGTAGTGTCAATTTTAGGTAAGAATTTTCTTACAATATTACTAAATAATGTGTTTCTTAATTTAGAATTATTCTTTCCCATACGATTTCAGGTTTTGAATTATATTGGGGAATTAATTCATATGATGTTAATGATTAGGGATAATTAGGATTAATAGTTAATTAATCTTATATTGAAAGTTAATGCTTTGGTGATAAAACCTAAAATCGATATCGAATAACTAGTGGACATTATGTTAAAATTCATGTTTAGGTTTTTAGTTACTTTTTAGTCGAATTCGTGTTTAATAAATCTTGAATTGAAAGATATTACAGATTTATAAATTATTCTTGAGGAATTTGGGGTTAATTTGATGATTGATTGAAATCATGTTGAAAAATGTTTTTTATGATTAGAAATCATTAGGATTCTTGCTCCTAGATGTTAGTTTTAGGTTCTGGTTTGATGGGGGTTCGATTAGAGTCCTTAGTGAGGATTTAATGGAGGTTTTTAGGGAGTTGTGGCGCTAATTTTCGTAGTTAGGGACAAAGCACATCTTTCTCGATGGAACGTTTTGCCTTTATTGTTCGAAAGAGGTGTCCTTATCATTCGAACGAATTTAAAAATTTATCCAGATTGTGTAGAATCGAAATACGAAGGCGTGGGAGCTAGTTTCATATTTTTTTGTTTTTTTTTAAATTTGAAATGATTTTTTTACTAAATGACGCGTGAGATCGAAAGTTTGATTTGGTGATTTTTAGTTTGGACTTTACTTTAGGATCAATACACTAAATTTAATGATAGATCAAACTTGGTTAATATTAAGGATAGTTATGTAGGCTAGAGATATGACCTTTGTAAGGACATTTTTCTCATGTCCGAAATGTTTCATTTATTTATGTCGTACGCCGCTACATTTGTCACGTCACCTCACGATCTCACATGACGGCCTCTATCCGAATTCCGGGAATCAAGCATGCATTATCTCCACTAATATGTTCCTCATCTGCATCAACGACTTCACGTTCCTTGATTGTAGGCTCGTAATGCAAGTGGAACGCAAGAGAAGTCAAATCAGTGAAACAAGGCATGATAGGGATGTTCAAGGGCAAATTGGTAATTTTACAGCCACCGTCCGGAGGACCGGTCAACTGGAAAGTTGAAGATCTTACCGCAACAAAGATACTGGAAGAAACATCACCTCAATCCGAGCTACGGTGAACAAGTTATGGCCCGTTGAAAATGGAGAAATGTTCATTGAAAATTCTGGGAATTTTTCTAAGTGTTTAAGCACCTGTTCCCAGCACACTTTCCCGAACCTAGCCCAGAACCGGTTCGGGGGGGCGAACCGATTCGCAGGGGTACCCGAACCGGTTCGGGGTACCTGTACGCTGGATAGAATTTCAGTGTTTAAAAAACGTGGGTCTCTTCATGGTTTTCCCTATAAATACCAACTTCGGGAGAGTTGTTTTGCAAGACTTTGAAAGACGAATTTGAGAGTCCAAATACCTTTAGTCTTCATATTCTTGAGTCCCAAGACTCATGTTTTGATTCACACATCCTTCCCAAATCTTTGTGAATCCTTTTTGCAACCCAAGAACACAACTTTGGTTTGTTCAACCCTTGTGGAGGAGACCGTTATTCTTCTTCATTGCAGCCCTACTGGAAAGGGATAATTCCATCCGCGACTACAGAATCCGATACCCGAGGGTAATTCTTAGTCAACTTGTATTTTCATTGTAATCCGATTGTAAGCCGTTTTCTTACAAATTATAGTGAAAATAAATGGTTTTGCCCCTGAGGGGGATTTTTCCTTAATTGCATGTGTTTGAATGTTCTTGCGTAGACTATCAATTTATTCAATCACATACTGCTGCATGTTTAGGGTTTGTTTGTGTTAAAAGGGTTTTATATATGATTTGATCATTTGAACGCGAGCACACACGTTCTCAAATTGGTATCAGAGCAGGTTACGCTAATCTATCGCGTATTCCTTATTCCGCAAAATTTTTCTAAAAATATCAATTTTCTGATTTTTTTTTTAAAAAAGTGCGTGTTCAAATGGAGAAGTCATATTATAAAATGCCTATTTTTGACGGGACAAATTATGCTTATTGGAAAGCCCGTATGAGGTCGGCTTTAAAATCCATTGATGAACGTGTCTGGATTTTGGTTGAACGAGGGTGGACTCCTCCCACCGTGACTGTTGATAATGTGACCAACTTGAAACCTGACATTTCTTGGACTGATGAAGAATTTAAATGGTCATCTTTTAATTCTAAGGGTCTAAGTGCCATTTCTGGGTCTGTCACACCTGATGAGTTCAAACATATAATGACGTGTACCACGTCAAAAGAGGCATGGGATGTTTTACAACTTACCCATGAAGGAACTAATGCTGTGAAAGAGTCTAAATTGCAAAACTTGACAACTCAATTTGAAACAATCACCATGCATGATTCTGAATGCTTTGATGAATTTTATGCTAGACTTTCTGACATTATGAATACTAGTTTTAATCTTGGTGAACATATTCCAAATGCTAGAGTTGTTAAAAAGATTTTTCGTTCTTTGCCTAAGCGTTTTATCCTTAAAGTCACTGTGCTAAATTCTATGGGTAATTTAAATACGCTAAAATTGGAAGAACTTGTAGGAGATTTGCAAAATTATGAAATTGATATGTTCCCTAAAAATGCTAAATCTAAAGATAAGGGAATTGCTCTTAAAGCCCAAGAGAGAATGAGTGAGGGGTCAGCTAGAAAGAGGGTAGAGTCATCTAGAAAGAGAGAGACTGACACGTCAGATTTTGAGTGCGACTTTGACTTAGATGATTTGGCTCTTTTCGCAAAAAATTTCAAGAGGATTCTCAAATTTAAGAAAAATGGCAATTTTAAAGATAAAAAGAAATTTGAGAAAAATAAGTTTGAAAAGAAAAATGAAAAAGATTCCAAAAATCCTCCTCTGAAAGAAAGTGAGAGATGTTTTGAGTGCGATGGAAGGGGTCATAGAGCTTTTGAGTGTGCCAATCGTCTGAATAGAGAGAAAGGGAAAGCTGTCCTTAATGCTACCCTTAGTGACGACAGTGAGGTAGAGACGGTGGATTCAGGAGATGAGTCACCGCATGAGTGTAACTTCACCGCATTCATGGCCAGCCATGTGAGCACTCCTAGTTCTTCTCACGACGTTGAGGATGATGCTTCACAGGGACACCTCGACAGTGAGATCGATGTGAGTGAGGGGGAGGATGACACAAGTTAGAACGAGAGTGATATACAACGCGCCTACGCTGAGTTGTATACTGAGTCTTTTAAAACTAAAAAGCGTAACAAGGCGTTAGTTCTTAAGATCACCTGCTTAGAGGAAGATTTAAAGAAAACAAGAGAAAGAGAGTTCTCCACCCGCACCGCCCTGAGAGAGAGAGATTCTACTTGTGTTGAGAATGCGAATTTGTTTAGAGAGAGAGAGTATTTTAGAGAAAGAGAGAGGGTACTTGATTGAGCAAGTGGCTAGTCTTACGAGTCAGCTCCATTCCTCCGTGGAGACTCGGAAGAAACTTGAAGCCCTTGTTGCCCAGCTGACTCATGATCTTGAGAAAGCACGGGAAGTCAAGGTTCAAATCGAGGACAGATCTGGGAAGATGGGAAAGATGCTCCTCGGCCCCGCTTTAGGTTTTGGTGATCGTCAAGGAATTGGATATGATGGTGCCTCCACGTCCCAAATTGCACCTGGACCAGTTCCTGAGTTTACTACAACTCCTTATGGTCACCGTAAAAAACCACGTAAGAGAGTTCGACCAAGAAAAGCAAACCAAGGTCCGCCTTTGACTGTGATCTTTTGTACTTATTGCAAAAGAAAAGGCCACCTTAGGGAAACTTGCTATAGCATGGGTCGGACACGACGTACTACTGCTCCACCACGTCATACTGATAAGTTTTCTAGTCTGAGAGAGCGAGTTGAGTTCTTAGCTGCCACGACTCAGAGTTTAATGGACGGATCTCTTTGCCGTTAGTAAATGCTTCTCATATTCCAGCTAAAATAAACAACAACAAAGGCAAATAAAAAGTCATCTCGACTTGGGTACCTAAGAAAGATAAAAAGGCTTTTGTTGTTCATGTTGCTCTCAAAGCACATAATACCTCTCAGTGGTATTTTGATAGTGGGTGCTCCAGACACATGACAGGTGATGCCTCATTTTTTACTACTCTTGAGGACTATCAAGATGGCAGAGTCACCTTTGGAGATGGGAGTAAGTATAGCATTATAGGACGAGGTACTATCGAGTTACCTGGTTTTCCTAAATTAGAAAATGTTTTATACGTCAAAGGTTTGAAAGCAAACCTTCTCAGCATTAGCCAGCTGTGCGACACTGACTTTGCAGTAAAGTTTGATCGGGACGCGTGTAAAGTCTACAATCAAGCCGATAAACTTTTGATGCAAGGGGTGAGGACCGAGGATAATTGCTATGGGACTGAGCCCACATCCTCACTTGTCTGCAACAACGCCACGATCACTCCTATGGACATGTGGCACCAACGTCTAGGTCACGTGAACGTTAAAGATCTTAATCGTTTAGCTAAAAAGGACCTAGTACGTGGCTTACCATCTCTTGGAAAGTCAACTTCGACCGTTTGTGGATCCTGTCAGTTGGGAAAACAAATTCGTAGTCCTCATAGGAAGTTGCATTCCATTACCACCTCTCGTGTTCTAGAGTTGATTCACATGGGTCTTATGGGTCCCACTCGTACCGAGAGTCTAGGTGGTAAGAGGTACATCCTCGTGATGGTAGATGATTTCTCTAGGTACTCCATTTTAGGTTTTCTGAGAGAGAAATCCGATGCTGTAGAATTTTTAACGACCAAGTGCCGTGTCCTGCAAAATCAACACGGTGTCACTATTAACAGAATACGTAGTGACAACGGCACTGAATTTAAGGAAGCAAAGGTGGATTTGTATTGAGATAGCCTTGGGATCAAACATGAGTTTTCTGCTGTGAGAACCCCTCAGCAAAATGGGATTGTTGAGAGAAAGAATAGAACGATCCAAGAAATGGCTAGATCTATGCTTCTAAGTTGTAAAGTTTCTAGGAGTTTTTGGGCAGAGGCAGTGTCTACTGCATGCCACACGGTGAATACGGTGTATCTGCGTCCACACACACTTCACACTCCTTATGAGTTGTGGACTGGCAAGAAGCCCAACCTGGCATATTTCCGTGTTTTTGGGAGTAAATGCTACATCCTACGGGATAGAGAGCAACTAGGAAAGTTCGACTCCCGGAGCGACGAGGGAATATTGGTAGGATATTCATCGAATAGTAGAGCGTACCGAGTGTTTAACCTGAAGAGCTATAAGATTATGGAATCAATAAACGTCATCGTGCAAGATGACGAACCTCCGACGGTTATTGATCCTAATCTTCAGTGTGAGGATGAGGATTGTTCTGACAGTGATTTACCTGTTCCTCTCTCACACTATGTGGACCCTACTCCTGTATTAGGGGACACACCTGCTTGGGTTCGCAAGAGTCATGACCCATCTGCCATCGTTGGCGATCCCACTCTAGGGGTCAAGACTCGTGCTCAGCTAGAGAACGTTGTTAGCCATCTTTGCTACACGTCCAAAGTCGAGCCCAAGAACCATAAAGAAGCACTCAAGGATGAACACTGGATATCTGCTATGCAGGATGAGTTGCTTCAGTTTAAAAAGAATAATGTCTGGGAATTAGTCCCCCGACCTAGTGAGACTAATGTGATAGGTACCCGATGGATTTTCAAGAACAAAATGGATGAATATGGTACCATAATCAGAAATAAGGCTAGGTTGGTCGCTCAAGGCTACACACAGATAGAGGGTGTAGACTTTGGGGAGACATTTGCTCCTATTACGAGGCTTGAGTCCGTCCGTCTTCTGCTCGCCATCGCATGTCATCTGCACTTCAAGGTGTATCAGATGGATGTCAAGAGTGCCTTTCTGAATGGCATTCTATAGGAGGAGGTTTATGTGGAACAACCAAAAGGGTTTGAAGACCCTCGGCACCCAGAACACGTCTATTATCTTAAGAAAGCCTTGTATGGTTTGAAGCAAGCACCCCGTGCTTGGTACGAGAGGCTTACTTCCTATCTCTTAGCTCGTGGCTTCAAGAGAGGGGGAGTAGATATGACATTGTTCGTCAGGAGAGATGAAGGTGCTATTTTGGTTGCCCAGGTCTATGTGGACGACATAGTCTTTGGATCCACATGCTCCCAGCATGCTCACCACTTTGAGGAGGAGATGAAAAATTGAATTTGAGATGAGCATGGTTGGTGAGCTTACATTCTTCCTTGGTCTCTAGGTTCGTCAGCTAGAGGATGGGATGTTCATCTCCCAATCCAAGTATGCTAGAGACCTAGTGAAGAAATTTGGTTTAGACTCCGCTAAGCATGCACGTACACCTATGAGTACCACTACCAAGCTTAGTAAGGACACTTCAGGCAAGGACGTAAAGCAAACCTTATATCGGAGTATGATAGGTAGTCTTCTCTACTTGACTGCTAGTCGTCCCGACATCGCCTTTAGTGTTGGAGTCTGTGCGCTATATTAGGCATCCCCAAAAGAGTCACATTTACTTGCTCTAAAACGTATTATTAAATACTCGAGTGGGACTCTCTCATACGGTATTTGGTATTCCTTTGATACCGATGACCGTCTGTCCGCCTATTCGGATGCCGATTGGGCTGGGGATGTAGATGGCTGTAGGATCACTTCTGGTGGGTGTTTCTATTTTGGTTCTGCTCTAGTCTCCTGGCTGAGCAAGAAGCAAAATTCCATCTCTTTGTCCACTACTGAGGCTGAGTACATAGCCGCAGGGAGTTATTGCACACAACTCTTGTGGATGAAGAAAATGCTGGAGGATTATGGGATATCACAGGACACCATGATCATTTCCTGTGATAACACGAGCGCGATACACATATCCCGTAATCCAGTTCAGCATTCGCGCACCAAGCACATCAGGATACGTGAGCACTTTATTCGTCAGTTAGTTGAGGAGAACACTGTATCCCTGAGTTTTGTTCCCACCGACCGTCAGTTAGCTGATATTTTCACGAAACCTTTAGATACCCCTAGATTTGAGAGTCTTAGGAAGTCTTTGGAGATTTGCACAGTTGACTGAGGGGTTGGTCTATGTCTAGAATATGATGCTTTTTCATGTTCATAGCATATGCTTCCTATTGCTAGTCTGTTTTATATGTACCATTGCTTAGTTGTACAGCTTTGTTTTATTCTTTTTACTTTGTACATTTCTTTTGAAAAAATACAAAAAGATTTTCTTTATTTTGTTTAAGAAAAGCACAAAAAGATTTTATTTTGATAAAATTTTTGAAAAAGACAAAAAAGAGTTTTATACTTTTAAGCACCTTATATGGATGAGCACTTAAGATATCCAAGTCACAACTTCATTCCATATATCCATGTGATTGTTTGATAGAGATTTGAGAGGCTACATCATTTCATCCATGAGCTTTACATTGTATGGTGTCTTTGAGATGTAATTCGTGATATCTTCCTACATGTTTGACTCCTATATCCTTTATTGAACACATGCACGGCTATATTTGATTGTTTCACTTGTCAATCTCATGTTGGCTTGAGTGTTTCCATCTCAATCCTGTCTATACAATGTATAAAATGCTATAAAACTTGACAAGATTGGAATGCATGTAAAAACCGTTTTGGTGAGACTGTGTGTTTTTGTATAACGGGGAGGGGCTGCGAAAGGTAATCATCTTTCCTTTGTGAAAAGCCACCGTTAAAAAGGACCTAAAAAATGGAGGAATTTTAATATCCGAGGTCCAAAGAGGTTAAAAGAGCCCGAAAAAATTAAAGGCAATAAAAAGCAATTCATGCCAAATATGGGCCACTTGGGTTTCACCATCAATTCTCTACAGTTTGAGAATTTAGAATGCCTCTTTTCAAAATTATATCTGAGGGAGTTTGGTTGGAGAATCTTTAAACGGGTTTGCACTTCCTTGAAAGTCCTGAAAAAGCATAAAATCATTTTGGACGTTATTGGTGTGAAAATCATTTTGAGCTTTGATTTGTTGATTTGATTGAGTAAATATCTTATATTGTCATTATTTTACACCAAAGGAATCATTTGAGTTCATTCGCTAGGAGTATCCAATATTCATCGTGCACATATGTCATGTTTGTATGCATTGATTTTCCTATCGAATTTGATCACACCACTACATTTACGCTATCATCGACTTGGTTGCTTTGTATTCATTCATGGTGTTGTTTTATCCTAGTGACACCCCGCACTTGATTATTTGATTTATTTCTCTCATTTGTCTATTTGGGGACATCATAAAAAGGGGGAGAATGAATTATCTTATTATGGGGGAGATTTGAAATTTGAGTTTGCTCATAAATTGATATATATATGTTTATCTCATATTTTCAAACTCGATATGTCACTTGGTATTTTGCTTTGTCTCATGTGTGTAGGTACTACATTGATGATCTTTTAATTGCACACCCTGATGAGAAAAGTTCTGTGATTCCTGAAGATTTGAAGAACAAACAAAGAAGACTATTCATTTGTACCTTTTCCAGTTTTGGGTTCATGGGAGGGTAGATTTGTATAGGCAATTTCATACTTAATAATTCGGATTTTTTATGTATGTACCGGCATAGACATAGGGGGAGATTTGTAAGGACATTTTTCTCATGTCTGAAATGTTTCATTTATTTATGTCGTACGCTGCTACATTTGGCACGTCACCTCACGATCTCACATGACGACCTCTATCCAAATTCCGGGAATCAAGCATGCATTATCTCCACTAATATGTTCCTTATCTGCATCAACGACTTCACGTTCCTTGATTGTAGGCTCGTAATGCAAGTGGAACGCAAGAGAAGTCAAATCAGTGAAACAAGGCATGATAGGTATGTTCAATGGAAAATTGGTAATTTTACAGCCACCGTCCAGAGGACCGGTCAACTGGAAAGTTGAAGAGCTTGCCGCAACAAAGATACTGGAAGAAACGACACCCCAATCCGAGCTACGATGAACAAGTTATGGCCCGTTGAAAATGGAGAAATGTTCATTAAAAATTCTGGGAATTTTTCTAAGTGTTTAAGCACCTGTTCCCAGCACACTTTCCCGAACCCAGCCCAGAACCGGTTCGGGGGGGCGAACCGGTTCGCAGGGGTACCCGAACCAGTTCGGGGTACCTGTACGCTGGATAGAATTTCAGTGTTTAAAAAACATGGGTCTCTTCATGGTTTTCCCTATAAATACCAACTTCGGGAGAGTTGTTTTGCAAGACTTTGAAAGACGAATTTGAGAGTCCAAATACCTCTAGTCTTCATATTCTTGAGTCCCAAGACTCATGTTTTGATTCACACATCCTTCCCAAATCTTTGTGAATCCTTTTTGCAACCCAAGAACACAACTTTGGTTTGTTTAACCCTTGTGGAGGAGACCGTTATTCTTCTTCATTGCAGCCCTACTGGAAAGGGATAATTCCAGCCGCGACTACAGAATTCGATACCCGAGGGTAATTCTTAGTCAACTTGTATTTTCATTGTAATCCGATTGTAAGCCGTTTTCTTACAAATTATAGTGAAAATAAATGGTTTTGCCCCTGAGGGGGATTTTTCCTTAATTGCATGTGTTTGAATGTTCTTGCGTAGATTATCAATTTATTCAATCACATACTGCTGCATGTTTAGGGTTTGTTTGTGTTAAAAGGGTTTTATATATGATTTGATCATTTGAACGCGAGCACACACGTTCTCAACCTTTGTAGTATTGTATTTATATCTTGTGTTAGGATTGGGTTAGAATGAGTAAATGCGCAAGTGAGAGAAATCCAATGGTTGTATGTACATATTGAGCATATAGAGTAACGAGTTGAATTGTCTAGGTGATAAAGTTTGATCTTAAGGGATTCTAGGTGATGTAATTTATTTAGTGATGAAATAAGGAAATGAATATGTACATTATGAGATGGTGTGTTTATAGAAAGAGATATATGTTCTTTGGTTTGAAGATGGAATAAAATAAGAGTTGAATTTAGTAAGGTTAATAGTTAATAAACCTAAGAACAAAAAGAATAGTCTGGTGTTTAGGGATTTATATGATCTGGGCACGCTTGAGTGTGCGTGGTATCCCATTTAGTGATATATGCTTGACTTGGGTTTGAGAGGTAGTAAACCTAATTGAGACGAGGATCCAGGAATGTGGGGATTTAGATGTTTAGGTATGCTTGAGTGTATATATATATCACTGTTCTAAAAAAACCCGCCTAGGCACGTCTAGGCTTGAGGCTTGGGAGAAACGCCTCACCTTAAGATTTTGACGCCTTCTTCTTGGTAAAACCGTTAAGACGCACTTTTCTCTAAAAACAACAATGCTTTAGTAAAACGATATCGCCTTTTAAAGATTTTTTTACAAATCGGACCATTATCTCATCCAAAATGATCAAATAGTATTTTAATTTACAAATATTTAGACATATTTTTATGATATGTACAATTTTACTATTTTAATAGCCTTGTTAAGGTTAAAAAAATATTAAAATGTATTAAAAAATGCCTAAACACCTTTTTACGCCTAAGGCTCGCCTAGGCTTCTAAGGCTTAAGGCTTGGCCTCCACGCCTCGATCACGCCCCGCGTTTTTTAGAACCTTGATATATATATATATATATATATATATATATTGTGTGTGTGTGAAATATGTGAACACACCTTTACTCATGATAAATCTATTGGTTTAAGGTTCGCATTCGACATCGGACCATATTCCATATGCCGACTAAGATGTGCTGCCGTAGTGCAGGTCATTATTTTAGATCACGTGTTCATGGATGTCTCCTTCGTGATAAGAGAAGACTGTTTGATGAGAGCCAGTCATCGGGCTGGGTATGCGCTCGTTAGTGGTGTTATTACGTATGATTGCCCCATTAATTTGTGTGTTTTGCTTAAGCCCGTTAGGTGTTAGCTTCCTACAAACTTTTCGATGGAGGCATGAGATAGACACCGAAGGTAGTGGCCTTCATGTGATGTAGTATATGTGTGTGTGTGTGTGGTTATATATAATGAGAAATAACTAATGTAGTTTAATGATAAACATTTGATAATGAACCCTCTGTAATATTAGATACTTTATGCAGCTTACTTGTATATTCCTTGTGAGTGATATTGCAGGGGTAGGTACTTGGGTTGTATTCTTACATGTTTGGCTAGTTACATTCTTTTTTCCAAGGAACATAGTTATTGATTATTCGTTATGGTGGTTTGGATAATAATTCATTTAATTAAAAGATAATAAAAATGAGAAAGTGTTGCTCTATGAGACTAAGAATATGTTAATGAAAATATATGCGTGGGCCTTAGGTTGGAATGTTATTTGAGTAATTGGTAGCATTCTATGGTAGTTGTTCTTTAGGTGATGGTACTTAATTACCAAGATATAGAGACTTTAAGCATAGTTATGCCTATGGTTGGCACATACGCGTAATGTTTCATTTAGGCGAGGGGTGAGATACTTATTGAATGTGAGAGACGATAGGTGCTATGTATTGCGAATCAACTGCATTATTATTTATTGATATTGAAGTAAATTCTTGCTACTTTAGGTAGCTGACCCAAATTATTATTATTGTATAAAAAGGTTCAGCAGGGCTGAGTAGTCAGACTAGCAGCTGTGTAAATTTGATTTGGTATCCTTAGAGTGGAGTGACTAGTTCATTGTAGTTGTTAGTATATTTAGAGTTAATTTATAGGTGGTTATTATTGTACTCTATTTTATTTTAGTTGGGATGTCATAATTAGAGGAGGTTTAAGTTGTACTATTCTATTTAGTTGAACAATTGTAATCCGATATTTTTATATAGTTGATTCACTTTTCGCAGTTTGGTATTTATGTTCATAATTTCTTATTGAAATATTTAATTTGTTAGTTTTAGTTTACCATAGTTCTTGGTTTACATTGATGCTGAGAATAATATAAATTATTTTAGCTTACCCGGTAGTTCATATGCAGCCTGATTAACCGAGCATAAAAAAATTGAGGTTATCACAGTTGGTATCAGAGCATTCAGGTTCTAGTGTCCTTAGAATTAGTGTTCATCCGTTTTGTTTTTTGTTAAGAATTCTTTGATGTGTTTAGATCTTGTTCTAAGATTTTGTACTTTGGTGTCACAGTGACGTATGTGTCGACATCGTTCATTATCATTTGGGCATTGGCAAGACTTGAGGTGTATTCGATCTTATAGAAGCATGAGAATAAAGATTGCTGCGAGTTAGGGGGTTAAGTATATAACAAGTGGTTAGACAAAGGTGTTCACCTTAGTTGTGAGGATTATTATGCAAAATTATCGTGTTTGGGGGTAAAGTCTGCAACTTAGAGACTTTTGTAGACACATGTTAGCGAATGTATTTCAAGTTGAGTACATTTACAAAGATATTAAAGAATTTAAATTTCAGAGATGCCTATTAGAGTTTTGGGTTTTGCTTATGGTAATTTGGATTGTGATGGAAATTTAGGTTAGTAGAGTGACCATATGAAAATTGTGCACCTAAGAAAGAGAGCAATGTATTGATGCGTTTTAGCAAATGTGAGAATTTTTTAGGATAGATTTAGGTGTGGATTAATTCCAATTAAATAGTAAAATTGGTGTTATGCTCAAATTTGAGCAAGTTTCATTTATGTTGTTAAACCAATTTTGATTTGGGTGATGATAACATGAGAGTCTTTGGTTTAGTAGTAGGTTCTCCGTATGGTTAAAGAATATGAGTTGGTGACTAGTTAAAAATAAATAGTAGTACGCTTGAATGAGTGGAAATTGGAGAGGAGAGTATTGATTTTCCTGGATGTTTAAGTTAAGATGACTATAGGCATGTATTTTGTGAATGTATTGGCAATGGATAAGTTTTAAGAACAAGTAAGTTTCAAGAGGCTCAAATAAAGAGTGTGTTTCGATTGTGTGCATATATATATATATATATATATATATATATATATATATATATATATATATATATATATATATATATATATATATATATATGAATTATGTTAACATACCTTTACTCATAGTGGAACTATCGATTTGGGGTTCGCATTTGATATCGAACCGTGTACCATACGCCGATAGAGATGTGCTACCATAGTGGAGGTCATTATTTTAGATCATGCATTCAGATATGTCCCCTTCGTGATGAGAGAAGGTTGTTTGATAGGATCCATTAGTCTAGTCGGGTATAGGCTCATTAGTTATGCTACTATGTATGATCGCCCTATCATTTTGTGTGTTATGCTTAAGCCCGTTAGGTGCAGGATTCCTACAAACTTCCCAAGAGAGGGACGAGATTGAAATCAAAGGTAGTGGTATATATATATAAGAATTATTGTAGTTTAATGATAGACATTTGGTAATCAACCCTTTGTAATGTTAGATATTATGCGACTTACTTGTATGTTCCTTGTGAGTGATATTACAGTGGTAGGTACTTAAGTTGTATTCTTACACATGTGGCTAGTTACATTCCTTTTTCTAGGGGACGTAGTTATTGATTATACTTTATGATGGTTTGGATAATAATTCATTTAATTAAAAGATATTAAAATTGAGAAAGTTTTACTCTATGAGACTAAGAATGTGTTAATCAAAATATATATGTGGGCCTTCGGGTGAAATCCTATTTGAGTGATTAGTAGCATTCCATGGTAGTTGTTTTTTATGTGATAGTATTAATTGGCTAGATATAGATGCGTTTGGCATAGTTATGCCTTTAGTTGGGACATGCTCATAGTATTGCACTCAGGTGAGGAGTGAGATACTTATTGCATGTGAAAGTTGATGGGTGGCATGTATTGCGAATCAACTCCATTATTATTTATTAATATTGAAGTTAATTCTTGTAACTTTAAGGCGCTGACCCAAATTATCCCCCCCCCCCCAACACACACACATTATTATTGTATAAACATGTTTAACATGGCTAAGTAGTCAGGTTGAAAGTTGTAAAAATCCGGTTTGGTATCCTTATGGTGGAATGATTGATTCATTGTAGTTATTAGTATATTCAGAGTTAATTTAGAGGTGATTATTGTTGTACTATATTTTATTTCAGTTGGGATGTTGTAATTAGAGGAGGTTTCAGTTGTACTCTTCTATTCAATTAAAAAAATTGTAATGGGAGAATTTTATATAGTGGATTCATTTTTCATTAATGTTCATCATTTCTTATTGAAATATTTATTGGGTTGGTCTTAGTTTATCATGGTTTTTTCTTTACGTTCATACTGAGAATGATATAAAATGTTTTAGCATCCCCGATAATTAATGTATAACCTAATCAACTGGGCGTGGAAAAATTGGACTTATCATTGTTAGTACAGAGAATCCAAGTTCTAGTGTCCTTAGAATCTGTGTTGCATTTGTTTCGTTTTCTGTTGGTTATTCTTTGATATGTCTAGAGCCTCTTCTAGGATTTTGAACTTCAGTGTCGCGATGACATGTGTGTCGGCATCATTCGTTGTCTTTTGAGAATTGGCAAGTCTTTAGGAGTATTCCATCTTAGAGAAGCATGATAATCAAGATCGCTCTAAGTTAGGGGTGATGTATAAAACGAGTGGTTGGGCGAAGGTGTTCACCATAACTGTGACAATGATTATGAGAAATTATCATGTTTGGGGGTAAATTCTGCAACTTAGAGAGTGTTACATGCACAAGTTAGTGAATGTGTTTCACGTTGAATACATTTTTGGACATACTAAGATATTTGAGTTTTTCAAGCGCCTATTAGAGTTTTGTATTTTTCTTGTGGTAATATGGACTGTCATAGAAATTTAGGCTAGTAAAGTGACCATATGAAATTTTGTTCTCCTAAAAGAGAGAGCAATAGATGCGATTTAACAATTGTGAAAATTTGTAAGATAGATTTAGGTGTGGATTATTTCGAATAAAAGAGTCAAATTAGTGTTGCGCTTAGATTTGAGAAAGGTTTATTGATGTTGTTAAATTATTTGTGATTTGGGTGATGATAACATGAGTGTGTTTGGACTTAGGAGTAGGTTCACCACGTGCTTAAGGAATATGATTGGGAGGCTAGTTAGAAATAAATAGTCCCACACTTGAGTGATTAGAAATTAGAGAGGGAAGTATTGATTTTCTTGTTAGTTTGAGTTGAGAGACTTAATTAGATATTTTGTAAGAGGATGTTACCAAATGGAGAGATGATCCAAGAGAGACAGGGCTCCTAAGATGAATTATGATTTTGACTTTTATTACATGTGGAGTATGGCCATGTGGTTGGCAGGTGCCCGAATGTGGAATCTATGTATGGTAGTGTAGAACCAAGGATGGTTCGATTGACGTTTGTAGACTTTATATGGTAGACATTTTTACGGGCTTTGGGGTTATAGCCATGATTTTCGCATGATTTAGGAAGTATCACCTTATCGAGAGTAGGTGCAATGATGTGAGGATTTTAGGTTGGTTATTAACGTAGTTTTCTGATTATGGATATAACGAAGCATGGTGTTCATAATATCCATATGTTGTATAGTGATGTTCCTTGATTAGGCATAATGGTTTTGCTAAGAATTGTCTCTTTATATGTGGATTGACTGTTGACGCAATCACGTGGATTATGGGTTGGTGTTCACTCGGATTTGGTGTTACTGAGGAAAGATGTCATTCCAAATGAAAGTGACTATGCGATTTATTATGTATGGTTAAATTATATATATATTATTCCCTAGATGTTGGATAGTAGTGGACATGTGAGCATCCCTAAGTTGTTATTACTTATTTCTAAGTTAGGATAGGGCCTAATAGTTGATGGGTATCGTAAGTTCTTTATGTGTTCTAGTAGTATTCATGGGCGATTGTGATGCTCTACTGTGGATTTTCATAGTAAACGTGGTGATAACATTGATTTTGGATTACGAAATGGGTATTTCTATTGGAAGTGATTTTCGAGTTCGAATTGGGCTATATGCTAGTGGTGGCATACTATATAGGATGGTTACATGGGATGGTTAGTTGGTGATGGGTTTAACTTAGTATGTAAGGATATGAGTGATGAGAATAAATTGTATTGCAAACGTTTTGGTTATTTTGAGAATATTATGTCTAGTGATGACCTCAGATACACAAAGTTGTGTATGGTCACTTATGGTGTTAGCATAGTATGCTATCAGGGAGATAGTAGATCCTTATTGGAGTGGTTATATGTTAAAAGGTTTAGAAGTGGTTAAGCACCCTATTGAATTTAAGGATGGGTAGAGGGTGTCCTAATGTATATTTAAGGAAATCATGATGTTTTTAGCATCAGTGGATCGATTAACTTAAAGGGGTTTGGTATCCCTCGTGGAAGGGGTGACCCTTTGTTGGAATTATCACAAGTTGAGATTTGTGTGGTTAGTTCATTGTCTCATGTGTGGTCTTAGGTCAACGAATATCGAGAATTCACTAATCTAGGAAATAGTGTATAGGGAGGATTCCTTATTTGAATTTCTCTACCGAGACGTCCCACTCACGAAGCATAAAAATTATCGGGAGTTAAGAGCCGTTTGGGCTCTAGGATGTTTGGTTTAATGCGTTATACATCTGTGGAGATATAATGTATCGAATGGAAAAATATTATAGAGTTAAGGCCAATGAGGCTTAGGAGTGCAGCGTCGAGAGTGATTAGAAATGTTCGTACCACTAGTTGAATAAGTGGGGCAATCTCAAGAAGAGTTGAGTCAAGATTAGTAGGTCATTCAAGTATACCTTTACTTTATAGTTATGCATGGTATGTGTGGTTAATTATTGTATGTATATGTGTTATTTATGTGTGATATTTGTCCATGTGTACACGTGGTATAGGATATATGGGCGCCTCAATCGTGGCACACTACGGTAGGCGATGAGCCTTTTACTTTTATCTCGTTGGATATAGGCGTGGTCTACTTTTATATAAGACAATAGTATTTGTCCATTAAATTTTGACATTATGCTTTAGCAAATTACAAGGACATAATTCCTTTATTAAGGGGAAAATGTAATACCCCATAGTTTCATGGACTATATTTATTATTTATTAAGTAAGAAATAAATTAATAAATGGGAATAATTATTACTTACGTGGTTTAGTAATAAAAATTAGCCTAATTTACTTGATAATTAATTATTATATACAGTGTGATTTTTGTAAGATGTGTTTGTAATAACTAATTAGTAATGTTAATTATACAATTCTGGGCTATGTTTATGCGTAGAATAATTTAGTGACGCCGTGAGGTATTACCATGTGTCGTGGGTAATATCATTTAGATTGGACTCTAGGATGACACGGATGTTTGTTTATGTGTTTTTTTCACTTTAAATTAGTCTCGAGGGTAGGTATACCCTTAGCAGAGATTTTGCACTATTCTGGATAGCATTTTTTGTTCTTTTAATGGCCCAAATTTAAGCCTCATTAAGAGGTGTCGGAATAAGAGTTTTAAAAAGTGGCTTAAACTAAATCAATTAGGTTATTCTATCCATTAAACCTAACCCTAGCAGCCATAAACACATAGGAGAAGTTAGGAAGGCGTGGAGAGAAGAAATCAAAGGTATTCAAGAGGGGTTCTTCTATCTTCCAATTCTAGGCAAGAATTTTCTTGCAATATTACTAAATAATGTGTTTCTTAATTTAGAATCATGCTTTCCCATACGATTTCAAGTTTTGAATTATATTGGAGAATTAATTCATATGATGTTAATGATTGGGACTGATTAGGATTAATATATAATTAATCTCATATTGAAAGTTGATGCTTTGGTAATAAAACCTAAAATCAATATCAAATAACTAATGAAAATTATGTTAGAATCCATATTTATATTTGTAGTTACTTTTCAATCGAATCCATGTTTAATAAATCTTAAATTGAAAGATATTAGGGATTTAAGAATTTTTCTTGTGGAAGTTTATGTTAATTTGGTTAATTCTTGAAATCATGTTGAAAACCCTTGTTTATGATATGAAATCATTAGGATTATTACCCTTAGATGTTAGTTTTAGGTTCTGGCATGATGGATATTCGATTGGAGACCTTAGTAGGGATATAATGGAGGTTTTAGGGAGTTTTGGGGATGATCTTCGTTGTTAGGAACGAAGCACAACATGTTTCTCATTTGAATGAGGTGCCTTTCTCGTTCGAATGAGGTGCCCTTAATGGTAAGATGTTAGGTGCTGGCTTCCAACAAACTTCCCAATAGAGGCTCGAAATATATATATATATATATATATACCCTGTATTTTTATGGCTTTTAATTACGTGATTTAATAAATTAAATTGCCTTGAATTATGAGATTTATTAAAATTAATTTGGGATAATTAATTGGAAAATAATCCAAATTTAAATGCTAGCGAGACGAGAGTTAGTATTTGATTATTATAATGTTGTTGAATATTACTGAATGATTATGGTAATATGTGATTATTGAATTTATTAAAATTATCGTGAGTTAAAAATACGGCAATTTCGGTAATTAAGATGGGATGCGCATCTCAGTCGTGTCATAGCCAAATTTAATGGATTTAAAAGTATTTTATTTTTATGTCTTCCTTATGAGCATTTTGAGTGCGTCAACGTGTCCGATAGGGTCGAGATAGTCCGAAAACACTACCCGGGGGTTTAGTTTGGGTCCCGAGGCATTTTTAAGCATAACCGGCAACCTGGGAGGGTATTTTAGTCATTCCTATTTTTGGGTGAATAGTGACGCACGAATTTTAGATAGTTATTATCAGCCAACACTTGATTCCATTAGGGTTTCACAACCAAAAAAAATCATAAACGGCTATTAGAGTGGAGGAGAAGGGAGTTTTCAAAGGAGAACCACCAATTATAGTCTTTTTGCACCACCGTCACCACCACCAGATAGATTGGAAAGCAAGGATCATCCCCATACCGTCTACTTCATCGAACCAGAATCTTCATTTCCGGGCAAGTGATTTAACTTCAATAATTTAGCGCATATATCATCCATGTTAGGTTAGAATTGAAGAATAACCTTGAATATTGATAATTAAATGGATTTGAAGAGTTGAAATCGTAATTTGGGTAGGTTTTGCATGTAGATTAACTTCTGGGATTTTAGCATCCACGAAATCATGATCCATGTGTAGATAATTATGGAATTTTATTGAATTAGATAGTGTTCTTGAAGAAATAGAAGAACTGGGGTTTTTAAATGAAAATTTGATAAATTGATCCAAGAATTTGATGTTCTACATGTATTTGATGATTCTAAAACGTGGAAAATGATGCAAACATGTTGGTATGATAATTAGTATACTTGGTTGGGAGTTTAAGACATTGTAATGAACAATTAGAGGTGTAAAAAGAGGAAAAACCCGTAACTATTTAAGAAAATTTGGGCTGATACCTGCTTGATCGATCGATCGACTCAAGAATGTCGATCGACGATCGATCGATCGACCAATTTTCTTCGATCGATCGACCCCTTCTGATTTTTGGCAATTATTTTCCCTTAAGGCTTAATAAAAATCCCAAGGCCGATGATGATTCTTAGGATGTTTAAATTGATATTGTGGGACTTAGTTAAGGTCAGTAGGGTGTTAGTTGATGCCGGGAAAAATGGTTTATCATATGAAAATAAATAATATTGCTTATGAGGGTTACTGAGTGAGGTACGGTTAGAAATCGTTCGAATTGAAATTATAATGGGAATGAATGATGATGTAAAAATAAGAATAGTAACGGTGGGACTTTAAGTTACCGAGATAACATTAAAAACTAATAAGAGACTTAGTAACCTTTTGGGATAGGTTTAATTACTCAAATTGATTCTACGAGAGAGTTATCAAGTTAAATATATAAATATGTATGATGTTCGGGATAATCTTATTGCGTACGAGACTTACTAGATAGAATGTGAATATCTATATTGATATATGATTACTAAGGTTGTGTGAATTCCTAGTGAATGGATTTCTTATGTGTATGACATACCTACCATACTTGTTATCACGGGAGGTTAGTTTTTTTTGTAAAGGACCCTCTTATCCTTGTGTGCCTTCGAGGGGATTTAGAATGGTACTTTAAGGATATAGGACTGTGAATGACTTATTTGTGAGTTGATAAGTCAGCTGACCACGGGAGCGTAGGTATGAGCGTGACCCATGGGTATGTGAACTATGTTCGCCTCCAATATGTGTGATTTGTATTCTGATGGTTCCTGAGTGATTCGGAACAAGTGATCCTTATGTACGTGATGTACATGAATTTGATAGTAGAGTATGCGTGCACCGCGGCATAGCCTAGTGGTGACTTATATGTATATATGTACTGAGAGTGATTTATATATATACTTATGATTGGTTCACTGTTGCTAAGTAGATGTGAATAACTACGATATTTGAATGGGATAAGAATTTGAGAACTTAATTAACCCTTGAGATAAGTAATTTAATGAATGTGAATATGGGTTATGAATATAACTTGTTTGGTTGTTACGAGAATATACTTTATGTTAGAATGCGAAAGCAGGAGTGGTACAGACTAGTTGGTTAGCGACATAACTAGGATGGGTTAAGGGAATACGTTAGGCGTGCACATTAGTTAAGAGGTGAGAAACTCATGTGAGAGTACACAACTAACATGTTTATAATATGTGTTGTGTAATTGTAATTTAAACACTTGTTAAATTTTTAAACTGTTTTCACGTCGGGCTCTGACTCGTTTTCCTCCAAATCTATTTTGTTTTGTAAAAACATTTTTTAGGTGCCCAGCCATAGGGATGCCAACCTTAGGAGTTTCATTACATTGACGTGTTGTAGCTGCTGTGGAAGTTACAGAATCTCGGTATTAGACGCCTCTACATTTTGCATTTGATTCTACTTAGTATTACTCATCTGGTAGGGCATGTCGCCCATTTCCATTTAGAGATATCATTCTCAGACTTTCAGTTTTATTTCAGATGTTGGTTTAATTATTCAGACTCTTGTATCGGGGCTTTTACTCTAGCATTGTTATTATTGGAGTGTTTACTCCAGACTCAGTTAATTTCATTTCGATTATTCATATGAGATTGTTTATGCAATTGTTGGTTAATGATTTAATTTTTGGTTTTTGTTAACTAAATTAATAAAATTTGACATCTCTCTTTTTAAATATTAGGTGGCTAGTAATTAATTAAATGTTTTCGATAGTGATGCTAAGACTGAACCAACTTGATATTATGTATTAATTTAATAAAGGGGTTGCTACCCGATATTTAATTAGTCGGGGTGTCATAGGTGGTATCAGAGCATCAGGTTCTAGTGTCCTTTAGGATCTGTGCGGCTTATTATGCTTCCAGCTGGGTGATTCTTTGATATAGAGCCCTATGTTTAGGATTGTTGATTTCTTTGGTGAGATTCCGTTCTCCTGCTATGATGTATATGATAGTGAATCTTATTTTCATTCGAGTGTGTTCGTGTGTCGAACAATGCAGTACGTCAGGCGAAGACCATTGGGCGGACATCAGGAGGCTAAGATCAGTTGAGGTGATTTGCTTTATTAAAGAAAGATGACTGTAGTTGAAGTCACCCATATTATGGCACGGAAGTCCATGAGGTAAAGACGGCTGAGGCGCAACTTGTCACTTCCAGGTATAACTATAGTAGAAAGTGAGGTAAAGTTAGAATCACCCAGCAAGGTTGGATTGGGGGAGAGTCAGACCAAACATTGAAAAGAACTAGAAGTGGAAATACTAGAAATGCGGAGATGGCGTGTACTAGCCAACTAACGTAAAATATCCAAAGGCTTGGAAATATGACGGGGTATGGCTAATAGGGAGTGAAAATTTGGGGTAAAATTTTTCTTGGCTCGTAAGAGTGGAGTTACAATGATGAGAGGTAACTACCACACTTAGAAGTGGAATGTGTCGTCGAGCGAAGTTGTATCAGTATGGTTTGACCATAAGTTCCTTCATTAAATGTTCAGAGTGAGGTGCAAATGTTATTCTGAACTCACACAAGAGGGTCGGATAAAGGTCACTTTGTGAGGAGAAGTTTCATTATTTAGCGCACCTTACACCGGGTGAAGTAGGTGAAATGGAGAAGAGGACATTAAAGGGAGAAATTGCATACAAGAAGAATTGTTAGCACTTCTGGGAAATTTTTTTGGACGGTCAATGCAGATGGTAATTAAGTCGTGTTTTGTTAATATGGAGGTAAGCACTTCCTTGTGAGGGGAGCTACAAGAATCGAAGAATTTAGATAGAGTAAGACGGGGGGAAATGGTGTTGACGAAGCACCATAAGGGGGAGACCCATCAGGGAGCCCATTTAAATGATTCAGATAGCTGAATTGTTACCAAGCGACGGTGATTTCAGAAAGAGATGTGGAAAGCAGTATCATGTTCCTTAGGGCCATCAAAGCTAAGAGAACAACGAAGATAGTCATCAGAGTCGAGACTACCAACGTCCGAGAGAAGGACCACCTTAATATGGTCAGTGTGACCAGAGATAAGTGGAGTATGAGTAGAGGTATTTTATGGGGAGTGAAACTCGTGCGCTATAAATGTTTCACGAAGCAAGTACAGGGATAAGGGTATGGTGCCTAGCAAGAGCAGTAGTTATTAAAATTTTCGATTTGGTACAGACAGGTGTGATAAGTCCGAAAACCATTTAAGCTGCCAGGGCGATTGGCAAGGTAGAAGTATGAGTTATATCCTTAGAGGATGTTGCGTGTTGTATGTGGCATGAACGAGTTGCTACATTTGTTATTATTACTATTTTTCATTTGAGAGTCGCGTTTAGCGAGTATCTTGACAATGTTGTTATTTATGTGAATATTCATCCCTGGTATAATGGGGTTACCTTTAGTGTTATCCGCGGAGGATGAATGGGTATATTGATAGAGATATATAATTTATAGAAATTACTCGTTTTAGTGTTGTGTTATACGAGTATGATATTATCCTAATTATAGTTTAACTATAATGTTTAAATCAATAGTGTGCGGTTATTGCAAGTCTATCGCGGTTACTACCTTGATGTAGAATGTTTTGTTTTGGAGAGGCCCCATCTGCGAGAGGACCGGGCTCGCGATTGTATTTTTGAATATATGTATATATATATTGTTGAGATGTGACACCCCGCCTAATTAAATACCGGGCGATCACTCCTTTATTAAATTAAAATCAAGGTGAACAGTTGGTTCATTCTTAGCATCACTGTCGCAAAGTAACTTTTCCAATTAAACACCCTAAATAATTAAGCTAAGTGTCAAAACCATTTGAAACCTTACATCCATTTTATTAAATCTGATTATAAAACCTTTAATCATTAACATATTAAGAGACACACATTTAGTATAAGAATAAAAATGAACATTCAAGAATTTAACCATCAATAATAAATCCCAACATTTACAACACTAAAGGAAAACATCCTGACATTAATAAATCCCGAAATAAAAATACTGAAAGCAAAAAGGATTACAGTCTCTGATAATATCAACTAAATAATGGAAAAGGGCGACACATGCCCCCACTGGATAAAGCTGAACTAGGAGTAGAGTCAACAATGAGGTCGTTTAAGCAATGGCCTACAACTCCCACAGAAGCTACAGCACGTTCCATCCAAATAATCCTAAGCCATACGCCCCTGTGGCTGGGCACCTGTAATACATATATATATATATATATACACAAGGGAGAAGAGATAACAACAAACGGGTCAGAGCCCGAATGTAAAACAGTTTTAAAAATAGTTTAGCAAGTATTTAAAATGTTTACCAGCTAATGAAACAGTCATACTAGTATGCGACACTCTCTTGAGAATTCTCACCTCTCATCTAGTGTTCACGTCTATCATACTAATGAACCCCATATATCTCTCTAACTTATTCTCCAGAAGTTTTAACACGTGAAATTAAGGTTATGATATTCACTTTAGAAAAGTCTATCTCTTCAAGATTTCTTCCGTTATTTAGAATAATTCCGTATTGTTATAATGTTTCCGAATACTTACAGTGAAGTTGATGAATTTCATAATATACTCAACTACTATTTTACTCAGTAGAAAGTTCTCATATAGTTACACGTATATATATTAATCACTCGTATAATATATATATACAAACAGCACCCCACATAAAATCTATGGTGCTAGACTTCCATATATAAGTATATATATACCAATCACTCATAAATTAAATATATACTAACGGCACCACACGTAAAAACTATGGTGCTGGCATACTCTGCTATCAGGTCCCCGTATCACACAAACTAAGGGAAATACTAGTTCGGAATCACTCTCGAACTGTATTAACACAAACACAAACAACATTGAGGCGAAGCATAGATTCCAAGTCTCTAAGAGGTCAGTACATACCCTCACGTCTCTTAGGACCGTCTGACCATCGATCAGATAGCCTGTACCAAGGATATCTATCTTCTAGGGTACGAGTTAATATCCCCCATAAAGGCACATCGAGATAAGACTATCCCAGCGCGGTAACCTAAGGGATAGCAAGTAGCGCGGGTACGAGTTTTATACAGAAAAAATATATGCACAATCACACCGTCATATATAAATATGTATTCACATCCACATTATTAAATTAGGTACTCTCACGACCCAAAATTTTCATTATCCGTTATTACACGTTTTACTCCATTATATCGTATAACGACCTCATTCCGTTTTATTCTCGTAATTAATTTGTTATGAACTCACTTCTTGTCACTCGAAGTGTTTTCTTAATCTAAGTACAATTTTAGTAGGTCCTCTCTCGCCTTCTAATCCAACTTATTAGATGTTTCGATTATTTAATCAACACACGTATGATTTCTTAAGTCTGAAAGTCTCCCCGTTTACCCTTTATTTCCCTTCACATTAACGTTCCACTTTATGGGATTTCTCTTGACCCTACTGGTCCTCTTTATGTTCCATTATATTCTAGCAACCCTAATCAAGGTTTTCTACGCATAAAATCGGATTAAGCTAACACGAGCAAAAATGCAGTTTTCCCAGGAGGGTCGATCGATCGATGAAAGGGGGTCGATCGATCGAACCTTCGATCGATCGATGCTCTGGGCTCGATCGATCGATCAAGCAGTTATGGCGAAACTGCAGAAAACCCAGCTACGGAATTGTTACCCCAAACTCCTCTAAACCATCGTATTACAGTCCCAAACCCCCAACAATTCATACTACAAGTATTGCATACCCATTTAAATAATATCCTACATAACACATGCGAATTTTCATCATCTATAACATGGAAAAAGGGTCAAAATCTTTATAACTCTCAAGAACCCTAATTTTTCTTTAACTTCGTTTCTTTAATTCTTTTTCCATATTTTCTATCACTAATACCATGGAAATTCGTGGCTCAACCTCTACATGTGAAATGGATTTCCAGAAATTTGATCTCTATCACTATACGTGCAATTTGTATCTCCAATTAACATTTTTCTTCAACAACACTAATTCTAATCAACCTAAGACTAATATAAAAGGATGCATTAACGTGATAAAAAAAAGATAGATACTTGCTTGGAAATTTAGTCTCTGATTTGTGGAAGAAAAAGGTGTGGTTGTGATCCCCTTCGCATTATCTACGATTTGGCGGTGACGGCGGTGCAATAGGAGTTGTTCTTGGCCTAAAACTCCTTGGAGAGCTTCTGCTCTTCCTATCCAATGGCCATCATTAGTTTTAGGTTATGTTAACCCTAAAAGATGACACTTAACATCTGATATAACCCTTACAAATTCGTGGGTTTAATTACCCATAATTACGAAATGTCCAAAACGCCCTCCCGGGGTGCTAATTAAGCCTAAAAATGCCCCGAGACTCAAACTAAACCCCCGGATACACTTTTATGATTATCTCGACCCTTTCGGACACTTTGGCTCACTCAAAATGACCATACGAGCAACTTATAATTTATTCACTTTTATTAATCAACATTTAGTCCCGACACAACACGGGCGCGTCCCGACTTAAATTTCTATAATTGCCATTTTATTCACACGTGACAATTGTATAAAAATAAATCTCATATATTACTATACTCATCCAGTAACATTCAACAAATAACAAATTTCCAATAATTACTAACTCTCGTCACGCTAGTAAATATTAAAAACAACATTCTGGATTAAAATTAAATTAATTTATCTCAATTAAAATTAATAAATCCCATAATTAAAAAGCCATAAAAATATGGGGTATTACATGAGATTTCAAAAAGTATAATGGTCTCGAACTTTTGTTCACGCTATGTGTAGGGACTTTATTGATATGATGCAGTGTGTATTTAGTTTACTATTCAGCGAAAAGATTTAGCTGATTATTATAATTAACGCTCACGATGTAGTAATAAGAAGAGTGCATTGTTATATCACCCTTTAGCGACGTGGGAGTTAATACTCATGGTTGTATGTCTGGGGGTGGGATTTTGAGAACCCCGATTTTATTTGCATGATGTTTATGGAAGGGATTTCCATCAACGTTAAGAGACTGTGTCTTTCGGAAGGAGTTCCCTGTTTAAGTGAAATTACGGAAGGAGATGTAACTTTATTGTCAAGAAGCGGGAATATAGGGGTACATGTTATGGACCAAGGGCCTAACAGATTTCGATGACCGACAATGCTAGGAAGTAGTGTATCGGGGGGGTTCCTTGTTTAGATTTCTCTTTGCGAGACATCCCACGCATGAAACTTAGCGTAAGGTTGGTAGTACGGAGATGTTTGTCTATTCGTCCATGATTCGGTTACCTCGATCGTTATGGAGGTATGTAGTTATAACTTGAAGTTTAAAAGGGTAAATTACGATATAAGGCCAGTAGAGCCAGTTACTAGTGAGGAGGTACTGATAATTTTGTTTTATTTTTGGCGGGTGAAGGATGAAATGATGTTTAAGATGATTTAAATTTCAAATTTAGGGGTGATTGAGAACGCCCAAGTGGTATATCCACGTTGCAAATGCAGTGACAATAAAGAGTTTGGAGTACTTATGAAGTGTATTTGATGTTTGAACCCGTTTGCACGTTGTATAGGGTGTATGGACACCTTGGTTTACTGGTTTCAGAATCGCCGAAAGAAGAGACAGAGATGGGTGAAAATTTATGCTTGTAAGATTGATATTACAAAATAGTAATGGTAGAATGGATTAAGCATCGTGAGAAGGACGATAATCTATAGATTCATGTGCAATCAGAGTAGCACGTCCAAAATTGGTTGAAGGGCAATGGGAAGCCATTTAAAAGGGGGTATCCCTTGATAAGACAAATATTTTACTATTATGGGCGATTTGAAGCGGAGTCCCACCCAATCGAAGGTTAAGGGTGGCTTACGCGTAAATAGAGTGAGGCTGTCAATAAGGTATAAAGAGTCCAGATGTGCACAACGTGGTGAATAGTGTACGGGCCGGAACATTTGGTATACGCCGACGAAAGAAGAGGGTTATTAAGTACCACTTAATGGGAGGAGTTATAAGTGTAAGTCGGTGTTGAGAGGGACATAATTAGTAGACCCCACTAGCACCACTTATAGATAGAAATCGGTTGGAGTAAGAGTATCAACCGAAAACTTGGTGTTGAGACGACAATTCCAGTAGCGGAAGAGTCAAAATGGTAAATTTCTTTGATGGGTTGCAATCATAAAGATGAGCAACAAGTTCCTTCGAGTGTGTGTACCAGATTGTCAAGAAGGAAATAAATTGGTATATCCTTGGGTGATTTACACTATTAGATAGTGAACACGCCAGTACGTGGTCCTACGCAGAATTATTCTGAACTAGTATGAGATACCTGAAACCCACCTTAAATATGGGGTATGAATAAGTAGTGGGAATAATTTTGTTTTGAGAAAGTTGGATCACCTATAGCCCGAGGAATAGGCGCAAGGCGACTGGCGACTAGTGGAACTGTATGAAAGTAATTTTGGTTTCATTGCGATCATTTCATTTACAAAACGGGTATAGCTAGTAAGTGAGGTATATTGTAGTAATGGGGAGAAGATATTACCTAATTGTACAGTTGGGTGAAATCACCCGTATCTACTCATAGTGGATAAGGTGCTTATTGAGGTTTTGTGTGGATAAACCTTATCATTCTTTCTCTCGATGTTTAGAGGTGAGCGGGTTATCATTGGATGTTTAGAGGTGAGCGGATTATCAGAGTTTTTTGTCTATATTAACGCGGGAGTTATGACATAGTGAGGTGCGAACTCACAATAATATTGAGATAATGCGGCCAATGATGTATAGGCTATTTTTATTCGAATGTTGGTCAGTAAGAGCGCAACGTGAGGTGCATTTATTGAGGTATAACCTTATAACTGATAAAGTGTCAAGAGTGTTCAACAGCTTGTTGTGAAGCGATGGCTGTAGTGATTGTGCCTTTCTTTGTATTTTACTTTGAGTACTGGAGGATTACAAATTTTTCCAGATATGCTTATTTTCTGAATTTCAGGACGAAATTCCGTTATTAGGGGGGGGGGGGGGGGAGGGTATACCACGTATTTTTATGGCTTTTAATTATGTGATTTAATAAATTAAATTGCCTTAAATTATGAGATTTATTAAAATTAATTTGGGATATAATTAATTGGAAAATAATCCGAATTTAAATGCTAGCGAGATGAGAGTTATTATTTAATTATTATAATGTTGTTGAATATGACTGAATGATTATGGTAATATGTGATTATTGAATTTATTAAATGTGTCGTGAGTTAAAAATACGGCAATTTCGGTAATTAAGATGGGATGCGCATGTAGTCGTGCCAGGACCCAATTTAATGGATTTAAAAGTATTTTATTTTTATGTCATCCGTATGAGCATTTTGAGAGCGTCAACGTGTCAGGTAGGGCCGAAATAGTCAGAAAATACTAGCCGTGGGTTTAGTTTGGGTCCCGAGGCATTTTTAAGCATAACCAGCAACCTGGGAGGGTATTTTAGTCATTCCTATTTTTGGGTGAATAGTGACCCATGAATTTTAGGTAGTTATTATCATCCAACACTTGAGTCCATTAGGGTTTCACAACCAAAAAAAATCATAAACGTCCATTAGAGTGGAGGAGAAGGGAGCTTTCAAAGGAGAACCACCAATTATAGGCTTTTTGCACCACCGTCACCATCACCGGATAGATCGAAAAGAAAGGATCATCCCCATACCGTCTACTTCATCGAACCAGAATCTTCATTACCAGTCAAGTGATTTAACTTCAATAATTTAGCGCATATATCGTCCATGTTAGGTTAGAATTGAAGAATAACATTGAATATTGATAATTAAATGGATTTGAAGAGTTGAAATCGTAATTTGGCTAGGTTTTGCATGTAGATTAACTTCTGGGATTTTAGCAGCCACAAAATCATGATCCATGTGTAGAGAATTATGGAATTTTATTGAATTAGATAGTGTTCTTGAAGAAATAGAAGAACTAGGGTTTTTATATGAAAATTTGAAAAATTGATCCAAGAATTTGATGTTCTACTTGTATTTGATGATTCTAAAACGAGGGAAATGATGCAAACATGTTGGTATGATAATTAGTATACTTGGTTGGGAGTTTAAGACATTGTAATGAAGAATTAGAGGTGTAAAAAGAGGAAAACCCGTAACTGTTTAAGAAAATCTGGGCTGATACCTGCTTGATCGATCAATCGACTCAAGAATGTCGATTAATTAACGATCGACCGATCGACCCATTTTCTTCGATCGATCGACCCCTTATGATTTTTGGCAATTATTTTCCCTTAAGTCTTAATAAAAATCCCATGGCCGATGATGATTCTTAAGATGTTTAAATTGATAGTGTGGGACTTAGTTAAGGTCAGGGGTCTTAGTTGATGCCGGGAAAAATGGTTTATCATATGAAAATAAATACTATTGCTTATGAGGGTTACTGAGTGAGGTACGGTTAGAAATCATTCGGATTGAAATTATAATGGGAATGAATGATGATGTAAGAATAAGAATAGTAATGGTAGGACTTTAAGTTACCGAGATAACATTAGAAACTAATAGGAGACTTAGTAACTTTTTGGGATAGGTTTAAGTACTCAAATTGATTCTACGAGAGAGTTATCAAGTTAAATATACAATTATGTATGATGTTTGGGATAATCTTATTGCGTACGAGACTTACTAGATAGAATGTGAATATCTATATTGATATATGATTACTAAGGTTGTGTGAATGCCTAGTGAATGGATTTCTTATGTGTATAACATACCTACCATACTTGCTATGACGGGAGGTTAGTTTTTTTTGTAAAGGACCCTCTTATCCTTGTGTGCCTTCGAGGGGATTTAAACTGGTACCTTAAGGATATAGGACCGTGAATGACTTATTTGTGAGTTGATAAATCAGCTGACTACGGGAGCATAGGTATGAGCGTGACCTATAGGTATGTAAACTATGTTCGCCTCTAATATGTGTGATTTGTATTCTGACGGTTCCTGAGTGATTCGGAACATGTGATCCTTACGTACGTGATGTACATGGATTTGATAGTAGAGTATGCGTGCACCGCAGCTTAGGTTAGGGGTGCCTTATATGTATATATGTACTGAGAGTGATTTATATATACACTTGTGACTGGTTCACTATTGCTAAGTAGATGTGAATAACTATGATATTTGAATGGGCTAAGAATGTGAGAACTTAATTAACCCTTGAGATAAGTAATTTAATGAATGTGAATATAGGTTGTGAATATAACTTGTTTGGGTGTTACGAGAATATACTCTATATTAGAATGCGAAAGCAGGAGTGGTACAGACTAGTTGGTTAGCGACATAACTAGGATGGATTAAGGGAATACGTTAGGCATGCTCATTAGTTAAGAGGTCAGAAACTCATATGAGAGTATGCAACTAACATGTTTATAATATGTGTTGTTTAATTGTAATTTAAACACTTGCTAAAGTTTTAAACTGTTTTCACCTCGGGCTCTGACCCGTTTTCCTCCAAATCTATTTTGTTTTGTAAAAATATTTTTTAGGTGCCCAGTCACAGGGACGCCAACCATAGGAGTTTCATTACATTGACGTGATGTAGCTGCTGTGGAAGTTATAGGATCTCGGTATTAGACGCCTCCACATTTTGTATTTGATTCTACTCAGGATTACTCATCTGGTAGGGCATGTCGCCCATTTCCATTTAGAGATAGCATTCTCAGACTTTCAGTTTTATTTCAGATGTTGGTTTAATTATTCAAACTCTTGTATCGGGACTTTATTTACTCTGGCATTGTTATTATTGGAGTGTTTACTCCAGACACAGTTAATTTCATTTCGTTGGTTATTCATATGGATTGTTTATGCAATTGTTGGTTAATGATTTAATTCTTGGTTTTTGTTAACTAAATTAATAAAATTTGACATCTCTCTTGTTAAATATTAGTTGGCTAGTAATTAATTAAATGTTTTTGACAGTGATGCTAAGACTGAACCAACTGGATATTCTGTATTAATTTAGTAAAGGAGTAGCTACCCGGTATTTAATTAGTCGGGGTGTCACACACACACACACACATGTATATATATATATATATATATATATATATATATATATATATATATATAATGAGAAAGAATTAATGTATTTTAATGATAGACATTTGATAATGAACCCTCTATAATATTAGATACTTTATTCGACTTATTTGTATGTTCCTTGTTAGTGATATTGCGGGGGAAGGTACTTGAGTTATATTGTTATACATGTGGCTAGTTACTTTCCTTTTTCCAGGGTACATAGTTATTGATTATCCTTTATGGTGGTTTGGATACTAATTCGTTTAATTAAAAGATATTAAAACTGAGAAAGTGTTACTTTATGAGACTAAGAATATGTTAATAAAAATATATCCATGGGCCTTGGGGTGAAATCCTATTTGAGTGATTGGTAGAATTCCATGGTAGTTATTCTTTACATTTTAGTACTTATTTATCGAGATATAGATACTTTTAGCACAACTATGCCTTTGGTTGGGACATGCACGTAGTGTTGTACTTCGGTGACGAGTGATATACTTATTGCATGTGAGAGCCCATGGGTGGAATGTATTGCGAATCAACTGCATTATTATTAATTGATATTGAAGTTAATTCTTGAATCTTTAGGGTGTCGATCCAAATTATAAAATGTTTTTTCCCCAAGCATTATTATCGTATAAACATGTTTGGTAGGGCTGAGCAATCAGACTGGCAGTTGCAGAAATCGGGCTCAGTACCTTAGGGTGTTGGTTCATTGTAGTTGTTAGTATATTCAAGGGTAATTTAGAGATGGTTATTGTTTTATTCTTTTTTATTTCAGTTGGGATGCTTTAATTAGAGGAGGTTTCAGTTGTTCTCTTTTATTTAGTTGAGCAATTGTAGTTGGAGATCTTTATATAATGGATTCAGTTTTCACAATTTCGTATTTCTGTTCATCATTTCTTATTGAAATATTTATTGTGATGGATTTAGATTACTATGGTTTTGGGTTTATGTTGATGCTGAGAATGACATAAATTGTTTTAGCATCCCCGACAATTCATATGCGACGTGATTAACCTGCCGTGAAAAAATCGGGGTTATCATAATTTTATTAAATAAAATGTAACTCCGTCATAAAAAATAAAAATTTTAAGACACATCCTAATAGCAACACTAGTACAAGTACGACACATAACGGACACACCACATGATTTGTTAGACGTGTTTAGAATAAAAAATTTGACAACGTTGAAAGGATACATGGTGGATATTTCTATGACACATAGAGTAGACGGTTGCGGTGATATTTCGTATTTTTAATGCTCTAAATTCTATCTTCTTGAATGATTCTCATTTCCCCTCGTTCACTAGCCCTTAGTCTCTTCTCCCTAGAAGTGCATATCTTATAAAAACATAATTTCCATGTTTTTCTTTAGGACTATAATCTTTACTTTTAATTTGTGTATAAACATGTTCCTTTTTGTATTCTTTCTATATAAATGTGTGTGTTCATATGCCATTGTCTTCATGTTGTGACACGTGCGATTTTCTAAGATTTATCATATTGTCATGTGGGTGTCTTGTTAGACACATTAAATTTGGTCATGCATGACATCGTAGTTCCTCTAGTTCCTACAAAAATAAATATTCACAACTCTCACTTCTAATGGAAGATACTAAGTTTATTCCAATGATTGGAACTTTCTATCCTATGTGCCAATGCCTATTTAGAAACAAATGATATGACGTGTCACATATTTTAGATTACTAAAAAATCTTACAAAACTGTATCTTCAATGTTATTATATATATTAATAATTTTATTTTATATGTCAATATTGAAGAATTTCTTAGAAATATATGGTACAATTGTATTTGCCTATAATATATAGAAATTTTAATTAGACATTCACTTGTGAGAATTCAGTATAGAAATTTCTATACCTTGAACCTGCCACGTCATATAAGGATAGGGATACAAATCCTCATCAAAGAAGTTTTTCTATAATTTACATTTTTATTATATAAATTTTGACACTGTTGGAGATGTTCTAATAGACATTTTGTTAAAACGTACAAACTGCTAATGGGCATTAACTAATTGTTTCAAATAATATTATAAATTATGGAAAATAGACCAAAATTTATATTAAAAAAACATATTCTTACAGTGGATGGATAGAAATTGAAATGATTGAGCAAGTGTTGAGCACTTTTTCCTTAAGATGAATTTTGCCCCACAACGGTTCTCAACGAAATCGATGACAATCGTCTCCCAGAATACAACAATCGTATTCTTGCAACAAAAATACTCAAAATTTCAAATAGCAAGAGAACCAAAAAAGGCAGAACTCTCTTTGTTTTTAAAAAGATAGACTAACAGGACAAAAATATCTTTGTGAAAAAAATGGAGTACCAAAAATAAATGCAAAAGTTCAATTTATAGTTATTCAAACAATAGTTAGGAGTGGTTAAAACTATTCACTAATAGACACAACGTTTTAATAAATGGAAATAAAGACACGCTAGAGAAAGGGATTTAACAAAAAATGTAAAAATCCCAATTAAATTTAGCCCACCAATTTAATATTCAAGCTAAACCATGCCAAGCCCAACGCTCACGACCCATCAGCCCGAGCTTGGAGGAGGTGAGCGCATGTGGGATTGGAAATCAATCCAAACCCATGCAATTCATCCCTCCTTTAAAGGGTTGAGATGCCTTAAAGGCACTAATACCTTAGTCCAAATTTTTTCATACTATACTACACCCATTTCTCATATGTTATCTATGTGGGACGTTAGCATTTCCATAACACTTCAACCAAGTTCCATGTTAGAAATTGGTACTTAGACTATACTTTTATTTATTTATTTATGATTTTGTACATGTGACTATACCACATTATACTCCTCGAGGAGGAGAACACGTTCCAACTCGAAACTATCTCGAAAGACATATGGGACCCATATTAAATTGACCTCAAAATTGACAAATATAGAATTTGGTCAAACTTAAATAAACAATAAATTCCAACAATCCCCCACATGAATGAAAATTAATTGGATAAAAAATACAGACACAAGAGTGAGATTTTATTGAAAATTCCTATGTCAAGAGACTTAACTTTTTACCTTAAACCTTCCATAGTGAAAGACTACAAGATTTGTTGATTGATGAGTGAACGTGATATCTTGAATAATTCAGTTCTTGGTGTAAATAAAGACATTAGACTTCACATAGTAATTTTCCAAACATTGTTGGTTCTTTCAACTGTATTCATTTGCCCCTAAACAACTCTTGGTTTCATGTGTGCTTTAGAGAATTTCATCATTTTGAAGTTCTCACAGAAGCGGCCCCTTCAAACTTACATAACTAACTTCCAATTTAGAATTTCCTATGATACCCCACTTGGATTTCCAAGCTAG
Source organism: Sambucus nigra (assembly GCA_949130495.1). Classification (NCBI taxonomy): domain Eukaryota; kingdom Viridiplantae; phylum Streptophyta; class Magnoliopsida; order Dipsacales; family Adoxaceae; genus Sambucus; species Sambucus nigra. The sequence goes on from OX422219.1 coordinate 64,961,240, forward strand.
GGGGTCATTAAAACCTATTTTTATCCTAACTTATGATATAGGTAGCACTATTTTATCTTATGAATAGGTATGAGTTTAAGAACTCATCAGTTTTTAATCGAAGAGTCTGTCAAGATTTGATTATCTCTTTGAACATAGATCTTGGGATCTCCAGTCAGCTAGGTAGGGTTACAATCAATAAAAATCTTTTTTTGTAGTATTTAATCATATTCCCCTCCACAAATGATATATTTCCTCTCTATTTAAACATTTCGTTAATGAACATATGATATTATCATTCGACTTAAGATAATCAATAGTAATTACTCCATTAGAAGCCGATGTTTTACGGTATTATGTGTTCGATGTATATATCAAGACTTACCATTATACATATTACTATGTGACATGTCAATTGTTGATTGTTGTCACAATATAATTATCGGCACATATTTTGGCCAATTTGAAATATACTCTAAAAATGACGAAGCCACTACAATTCTTCTCCAACTTTATCTAAATCTATAGATTCATATTACATGGTAAATCTATTAATACAGGTTTATTTTAAGTATTTCCAAGAGACCGTAGCACTATCAAAAGTAATTACACATCCACCTGTGGATTTGCAATTCTTAAATTCATATATCCAGTTAATGTCATTATATCCTTCAAGTGTAGTCGGATATTGTATGTAGTGAAATCAATGATTAAGGCTATATCTTAAATATCTAAGAACCCTTATAATATATTTTCAACGATCTTCCCTTAGATGACTCGTATACTTACTCAATTTTCTGACCTAGTAAACAATATTTGGTTGAGTGCAGTTTATGACATACATTAAAATAGCTATGATACGAGAGTACTCTAATTGAGATATACATTTCCCACTATTTTAATATAAATGAAGATTTGGATCTATAGGTGTTTTATTTATGCTATCACTACCCTTACCGAACTTATCAAGTGTCTTCTTAATATAATGAGATTGAGACAAGAGAAGTTCATCGTATGTTTTAGATATTATAATTACTAATATAACATCTATGATACCCATATCTTTCATATCAAATTTACTAGTCAATATTATCTTAGTAAATTTAATTATAGTTTTATTACTTCTAATAATAAGTATACCATCTACATAAAGACAAATAATGACATAACCACTTTAAGTGTCTTTAACATACACACATTTATCACACTAATTTATTTTAAATTCATTTGATATCATTACACTGTCACATTTATTATTCCATTTTTATCTATTTATTTTAATTCATATAGAGATTTAACATTCCTACACACATTCCTCTCTTTCCCTGGAACTTTAAACCCTTTGGATTTTTTTGTGTATACATTTTAATTTATTAATTCAAAATTCGGTTTTAACATTCATTTGATGTATCTCAAGATTATGTAATGTTGCAATAGCTATTAACATTCTAATGGATGCTATTCTAGTAACAAGTGAGTAAGTATACAGATAATCCAATCCTTCCTTTTGCTTATTGCCTTTAGCCATAAGTCTTACTTCGTATTTTTCAATCGATCCATCTACCTTCAATTTTCTCTTGAATATCCACTTACTTGTAAGAGGTTTATTACCTGGTGGAAGGTCCACTAATTTCCAAGTATGATTTTTTATGATGGATTTACTCTCACTATTAACAGCCTCTTTCTAGAATGGAGCTTTCGGAGTTAAAATTTCTTCATTAAAGCTTTGAGGGTCACCTTATAACATATAAGTTCGAAAATAAAGACTAAAGGACTTTGACTATTTTCCCTTTTACTACTTAATGGTTCGATGTTATAGTCATTATAAATAGATTTTATATCTGGATTCTCTTAATGACACTAGAGTCATTGTCAGAAGTTATTTTATAAGAAGTTGAACCAGGTGCCTTATTATGAGGGAATATATCTTCTAGGAAATATACATTTCTAGATTTAACGATTGTGTTTACGTGTACATCATGAATCTCTGATTTATGCACACGAAAACGTAGGCACTATTATTAATTGCATAGCCAAAGAAAATGCAGTCAATAGTTTTTTAACTTATTTTAACCTCTTTAGGATTAGGATCCAATACCTTTGCAAGACACGCCTATAACTCAATATATTTATAAGAATGTTTTCGACCTTTCAATAATTCATATAGCATCTTATTAGTTTTCTTATGAGACATTTTACTAAGAATGTAGTTGCGAGTTCCACCACATGTTATGCCTCCTCCTTGTCGAGCTCCACGTCCTTCTGGTACATCTAGAGGATGGGACACTCATACTAGATATGATGGAAATTTATATGGGATTTGAAATCAGTTGGCTTCCTCTTTTCAATCTCGACTTTTTTAACTTTTGGTTATGCATCCTCTCGGTCTTTTGAAGCATATCAACATGATACCAATGTTCAATTAGATCAAGTTAGAAATGCATTACATGATGTCAAAAAACACTTTTGTGATTTTAAGATATTCATGGAGAATAGGAAAGGAGTTTGAGAGGTTACTTTTTATTTTAGGGCTTTTGATTTTTAAGAGTTAGGATTTAGCATTAAATGCGTATATCTTGTATAGATCATGTAACTCTTATTTTGTGTGTTTTGATGCTTTTTAAGTTTTAACATGAGTTTATTGTGTGTATTTTCTTTTATTTATTGTGCATTTCCATGTGTATTCGTTGAAATTATATCTTAGGCCTGTGTTTCATGTGTTTCATATCTAGCCTAGATTATTGTATCAATTGTTCAATTGTTATATAGTTCTCTCTCATTTTGTTGGGTTAATTAACATGTTTACTTTAGTTAGTTGCTTAACTATACTCTTCTCAATATATACTCAATTATTTCCTTCGTCTCATTGCATGACAAAAATGGGGAGACATTTGTAGATATGAGGAGTACATTGTATTGAGCATGCCATATTACTAAGAGTGTTTGTATGTTATTTCATATTTATTGAGAGGAATTGTATAGTTAAGGGGGATTTACTTTAGTAATTTTATGTTCGCATTACTACATCTACATGTGTCATCGTATTAATCTTATATTTTATTATCTTAACATTACACATTGGTATCTGATGAGTTTTCTAGTTTGTGATAGGAAATATGTACAAGAGGCTTCTTGAACCTCTTGTCTTTAGTTAATTGTTATCTATTTGTATCTATCTTATTCCTTTGGCCAAGAAAGTAGCGCTATACACGATAGGTTTGACTTAATTGCTTATAATTTTTTATTTTGTATTTTTGTTACAGACTAGACAAAGGGGCAGATTGTAAGAATATAGTGTACTCATATGCCCCACGACATTATGAATTATCTTATACCGTTTTACAAAATACATTTTGATTCGAGTCCAAGAGGTTTTCACTACACCATTTGAGTCAGATTATCACGACCCTTGACCATGACAACAAGGAGTTATCATGGTCAAGTACTGTGGCAATTCTGGGCATAACAACACAACTTGTCACGGTTAAGGACTGTGAAAACTCCTTATTGTCACAGTTTTTTTAACCTTAGAAAAAATGTCAAACTTCGGGGGTGGCCATATATTGTAATGATCAAGGACCGTGACAAGATATGTCTTGTCACGATCATGTCATAATCAAGGACTATGACAAGAATTGGGTTGTCAAGGTCTTGTCATGGTTAAGGAACGTGATAACAAACTCCTTGTCACGATCAACGATCGTAACAAAACTATAACCCGGAAACATATAATTATTGGGTAGTAGCTACTGTCTAGTAGAATACCTGCTCCAAAAATCCAAAGGGACTTGTTTTTTTTCAAACTAAATGACAACATCGTTCATAATATAATATGCAATAAAAAAGAAATCAAATTCAAATATGCAATTACACAAATCAAACCAGATCACATAAAATTCTAGTTAATTATATCAAAACCAAATACGCAAGTTTAATTACATCAAATCAAGTTTCATTATAAATATAATCCTAAAAAATGTAATTGTCATAATCAAGGGGAATGTTACATCCTGCTTAAATTAAGTCAAATTATCCTCATAATGCATATATATTCCCTTAAACAATAATACAACTCTAATACTCTTGGAAAATAAAACACGATTTTTCTTAAAAGGCCTATTTATAAGAAAACATAACTGTTGATGCTAAAAATTATCCATCTATGTGGACCACTTAAAATTGGATACCTGTTCGCTGACGTGGCACCAGCCTTGGTCATTAATTACTTGGTCAGATTTGAAGATAGTTGATTGACTAGGAAGCTGACCAACCTGAAGAATACAAGTCATCATTGTAGATAAACAGTCATCAGATGGAAAGAGGCCAAGAATCATTTTACACGAGACCAATGGTATCAACAGTCACATTTATTATGTACAGGTGTAAATGCTTATATATATAAAGGCATTCCAACTCTTGATCTTTGGGTCGCTAGAAATACAATGTATTCCTTTCACAAAAGGGAGGGAGAAAAGTACAAGGTCATTATTCTAACAAGAATACCTAGTTATTTGTACTCATCAACATCAATACAATCACAGTGAACGTAGGCTTTTCTTATAGTTGAACCACTTAAAAATTCTTGTGTCACATTTATTTTTATTTCATTACTTTATCTGTGATTATAAAATTGGCTTCATATAAATCATTACCTATTTTAGACATCAAAAGGTTGGCGCCGTCTTTGAGAAACTTTTTGTCTATCATTGTTCTCCACCTAAAGACATTCATTTGATCGGCTGGAAAGATTCCACATAATGAATGACATTCTTAGAAAAAGTAATACTACAAGAGGCAATATTCCTATTATTCTGACTGACCTCAGTGGAGTTATGCTCAATTTTTCTAAAGAGCAAGAAGCGATGCAGGAAACTATGAGGCAATTGGCTCAATCCCTGCAAGCTGGGCCAATAGCTCCATCTCGACATACAAATGATCCATTTTCCAGAAGGGAAATGCCCCATCCTCCTCCTAGAAGGCATCATAATAGTTATACCAGGTCCTCACATGATAGGTCTTATCGCCTAGGGGCCAGTTCTTCAATCAGATCAACGGATTACTATGATGATTTCTCTCTTACTTATGAACGGCTAAGTCCTTGGAGTGATTAAGCAGGACATCAGCCTTTGATCGTTTGGGACCTCGAGTAAATATAGGGCATCAGTAAGAACCATACCGATCAAGAGAACGACATTCCGAACATCATGAAAGATCAATTAGATCTAGAATAAGTATTAGAGGATCCATGCTTGTCGAGCAGACTTCTCGGGAAGATAGCTCAACACAGACGCATGGAAGGGATGACCGAGCTATTTTTGATAGGTTTAAAGCTGAAAATCCTTCATAGAAGGGATCGATTCAACGATTAGAAGATCAATTGGAGGATAGGGCTAAGGCAAAGAGTCTATTACAGTGTAATTTTATCAAAGGGTCTCCTATCATCCAAGCGATTGTTTATTTTCCTATTTGAATAAATCTTATTTAAATAAAGCACAAGCCCGTTACTACATACAACGCTTCAATTTGATTGATGATGATCAGCCCAGGAAAGTAAATATAAAGAAACTTATCATCATCTTTTCCAAAAATGATCTCTCTAGAGTACTGTATCCTCATGATGACCCGCTGGTCGTCAAGTTTAGAATTCAGGAAGCCATAATCTTTAAGGTTCTGATAGAGAATGGAAGTTCAATGGATTTTATGTTCTATCCTTATTTCCGAAGCTTGGGATTAAAGGTTAGTCAAGTGAAACCGTACCACATATCCTTCATTGGTTTTTTAGGGGAAAGTGTTTATCCCTTAGAAACAGTCAAATTGGAGTTGCTATTCTATACTTGGCCAAAAAGCTTCACTGAGAAGATACGTTTCTTTATCATGGATAAAATGTTCTATCAACTTACAATGTGATTATCAGCAAGGTAGGATTAAAAAATTCAAAGTTGTACCATGCACTGTCCACTAATGTTTAAAATTCCCTACTCATTTTAGGATCAGCGTAGTAAAGGGTGACCAAAAGGTGGCCAGAGAATGCTATTACTCTTCAGCCGAGCAGGAAGGTTTGGTTGATTTAAAGAAAAAGACCACCACTTACCAAGTTAACACTATGGATCCCAACAGCGAGTCAGAAGTTGATACTTTGGATCCTCGAGATGAAGCAGAGCTAGTTAAAGAGAAGATACTAGAGGCTACTGAAATCATAATCTTGGATGATAAAAAACTATAAAGAACCACCGAAATTGGCTCCACATTAGACTCACTCCTCAAATAGGAACTGGTTGTGTTACTAAGGTTGCAAAAGAATGTATTCTCTTGGAGTCATGAAGATATGCCTGGGATTGATCCTAACTTCATCTGTTATGATCTCAATATTAATAAGGATGCCAAGCCGATCAAATAAAGGCGCAGTGTGTCCAGTTCTGAGAAAAACCATGCCATTGAAGAAGAAGTAAAAAAACAATAAAAAGCCCAATTTATTGAAGATGTCAAATATCCAACATAGTTGGCAAATGTTGTGATGGTAAAAAGAAAAATGATAAGTGGCGCATGTGTCTAGATTTCACTGATCTTAAACAAAACCTCCCTAAAGGATCATTTTTCTTTGCCTAAAATTGATCAGTCAGTAGATGCCACAGCAGGACATGAGTTGTTGAGTTTCATGGATGCCTATTATGGATATAAATGAAACCAGATGAAGAAAGTAATTCTTTCATTACAAACTGAGGTGCTTACTGCTATAACGTGATGCTTTTCGGGCTTAAAAATATTGGAGAAGCATATCAGATATTAGTCAATAAGGTATTTGAAGAACAGATTCGTAGGATATGGAGCTATACGTAGATGACATGCTGACCAAAAATAGGAAAGCTTCAGATCATATCAAGGACTTCAGTCAGACTTTTGACCAACTATAAAAGCATAAAATAATCCGACTAAGTGCGTGTTCAGCGTGCAAGAAGGAATGTTCCTTGGCTTTATAGTGAACCATGGATGAATTGAAGCAAATCCCGCCAAAATCAAAGCTTTGATTAAAATGAAATCTCCAACTAGCAAAAAATATGTCCAAAAACATACTGGTTAAGTAGCTACCCTCAAACGATTTCAGATTAGGAATTCCTCTAACTATCTCTAACTATCTCTTGACTAGACAATCTTCCAAGGATATCATAACTTAAGTGACCCATACGATTATGCCAGATTTCATTGTCATCCATTCTGACAATTTTACAAGGTTTCAGAACTAGTCTTGACAGTATAACAATTGTCAGGTGTTCTAAATCCTGTAATAATGCATTCACCTTTATCATTTAAAATTTTAAAATTGTTCTTTGAAAAGGTGACTGTATGGTCAGAGTCACAAAATTGTGATATACTTAGGAGGTTGGATTTAAGGCCTTTAACTAATAGTACATTTTCAAGAACAGGCATTACTTCTTCTTTTAGGGTTCCTTTACCTATGATCTGGATGAAACACCGTCTCCAAAAACTACTTTTCCACCAGCAAATCTGGTTTTGTTTAAAAGTTTTGTTTAATCTCCAGTCATATGTTTGGAACAACCTGAATCTAAGTACCAACCAGATGAAGTGTGTTCAGCTTTTAAGGCAGTGATGACAATGTTACACTTCATTTGGGGTAAAAGATCATCTTTTCTAACCAAAATAGCTCTAGTTTTAATTTTGCGCAAGTTTGCCCTCATTTGGTAAAACTTTCGAGAAACAGCTTTTTGTCGAAAAACATTTGGGGCAACTACCTGATTATTGTGAAAAATTTGAGCTTTTGGCTTAGGAAAGTTTCTAGGAGCCTTTCTCTTAAATGAACTCTTAGTTTTGGTCTTTCTATTTCTATAGTTAGAGTTCTTATCAGGTTGTCTTGGAAGGACATTAAGGTTAAGATTTTTCCTAGAATAGTTAAAGTTCTTGTAGACAGAAGTGTTGTACACAGGGGTGTTTAGACGCCTAGCATAACAACCTTCAAAGGAATGACCATAAATGTCACAGTAAGAGCAATATTGATTGTTCGAAGGATGAACTTCCTTAGGAAAACTTCTAAAAATGGGTTTAACAGCATTCTGTTCAGAAGTTTTAATCTTAGGAGGGATAGTTTTAAAAGTAGATTCAGCCTTTCTGATCAAAGGACAGATGTATTTAGTCTTAAGTGTAGTGTCAGCCTTAGAATTACTAGACTCTCCAATGTCTTTCTGTTGTTGCTTTTGATCAAATTCCTTTTTAATAACATGAAAGTCTGGACATGTTTCAATAGGTCTTTTGCCCCCAGACACAACCTTAATAGATTCACGTTTAGTAGTTTGTGGTTTGTTCTTAGGGCAAAATCCAATACCTGTTCTATCATCAGAATTGGTCTTGGAGTCAACAACAAAGTCAGTAAAACAATTTGAATTGTTTTCAAACTTAGAAAACTTTTTGAAAACAGTAGCTGTCTTTGTTTCTGCTTCTTCCAGTTCTAATAATGTTCCCTTGTATTTCATTTCCAGAGTTTCATTAATTTTAGTCAACTCTTTTAATTTTTGATCAAAAGTTTCAATTTTAGATTGATGAGACAGACACTGGTTAGTGTACTCTTCGGCATTCAGCTTCACAATAAGACTTAGATCATCTAATTTCTTAGTCAGGTCTCTTGCAGTCTTCTCCAGTCTAGTGCCTTTTTTAAGAGTTTTAGCATACAAAGTATGGATATCTGGAAGGTCATCTGTGTCTGAGTCGCTAAGTGAAGTGTGTGTAGTGACCCCTAACGGTTCAGTTTTAGTACTCACACACCCATTTACATCGTCGTTATCGAGATCACTTTGACTCACACACACAAAACTAGAACTAGCAACATTTTTAGATAGTAAGGCATTTAGGCCAGTCAAAACAGTATTCACACAAGCAGGAGTAGAAGCATCATTATCACACACAGGTATATCATCATTGTAAATGATCTTAGCATAAAAGGACATGCAAGGGTCAAGTACATTAGATGACTCAAGTTCCTCTTCATCAGAGTCACTTGAATCATTCCAAGTTTTACAGACATTGGCTCTATTGTGTGTGTTGGCTTTATTCAGATTAACTCTGCAATCGTGAGCAATGTGACCTAGTTTCCCACATCTAAAACATTCAATCCTTTTAAGGTCTCTAGTGGGTCTGGAGTTATTGTCCTTAGGATGTTTGTCAAGACCTCTCTCATGAGGTTTGGGATTAGACAGAGTAGGATAATTAGGCTTGCCTTGTTTAGTTGCCTGTGTGTTTCGAAATTTGACAATTTTCTTAAATTGTTTAGACATTAAGGCAATCTGATTATCTAGTTTGTCTATATCGCACTCCTCATCAGAGTCAGAGTTGATCAAATTGGTCTCAAGTTTAGATATCTTAGAGGCAAAACTTAAGTTAGAGTTGGGTTGTTTTCTTTGAGAATGATTTAATTGTTTCTTAAAGTCTAATTCCATTTCCACAGTCCTAAGTTTGCTACTGAGTAACTCAGGGGTAAGGTTTTGATCATTCATTTCCTCAATAGCATACCTCTTACTGTCGAACTTTTGTGGTAATGACCTTAGGATTTTAGAAACAATTTCATTTCTATCATAAGTAATACCATTAGCATGCAACTTGGTGACTATATCAGTTAAGTTCATGTAAAAATCATCAAAAGATTCCGAGTCAGACATGATCAAAGAGTTGTACTGCTGGATAAGCATTTGAGTTTTAGCAGCTTTAACTCTTGAGTCTCCTTCATGTGCAGTGATTAATGTGTCCCACGCTTCCTTAGAAGTGGCACAAGATGAGATTCTCTTGAACTCATACTCATTAATGGACATAAAAATGGCATTCTTGCCTTTATTGTTATTTCGAGAAATGGTTTTCTCTTCTTGGGTAAATTCATTTAAGATTTTCTTTACCCTCTCATCACTTCCTTTAGTGGCTGGTTTAGTAGGATAAGTATATCCATTTTCAATAATTTCCCAGACATCATCTCCTAAAGTCCCTTGGATAAAGGCAACCATTCTTACTTTCCAGTAAGCAAAGTTGTTTCCATCAAAGAGTGGAGGTCTGGACAGATTACCAAACCTTTCATTCTTCTCGTCCATAGTTAGGTTTTTCAGAAAACGATTTCAGAAACACAAGATCTTTTAAAATAAAAAGTTAACAGGGCTCTGATTCCAATTGAAAAACGTTGCTAATGCCGTTTAATACAAGGTTAAACTGTATAAGCAACTCCGAAATGTTTGTTGGAGAAACCCTTTTCTTTTGAAAAATGAAAATTATAAACAAGATGTGTTTACAAAGAACTTATATACGAGAGTAATTAAGACTGTGTAATCAGTTTTTAAAACTAAGGCAGTTTAAAAAAAATCAGCACACTTATAGAATGAGATGAGTAGATGAAGATAATCAACACACGATTTTTAACGTGGTAAAACCTCTCCCAACAGAGGAAACATCCACGGTGACTTCTAAGTCACAAAAGGAAAAAAAATCCACTAATAACAAATAATAGTTACAAACAATACAACATGCAAGCACACAAATCAACCTATTCTAAGTTTAGGAATATACCCCACTTGGTGTCCTTCTAACATCTGATAGATCTGATTTGTTGTTGATGTTTCTCCAGTTTTCTAACTTCCTTTGCTTTAGCTTCCTTACGTCGACTCAATGATCTCAGATCTTAAACACAACACTTCCAGTGTAGTAGTGTGTTAAGTGTTTGTGTAGTGATTCCTACCAACATGCATGAACTCACACACACTTAGATTTACAAACAGTCCTAGTAAATTACATATAAAGTCTATATGCAGTGATTTTAGTTTAGTTCTTTCTCACAGAACTTGAACCCTTTTTGACCTTTAATAAATCCTAGATTCCACGGAGATCTTGCTTCAGAAATCGGTCAAGACCTTTCTCAATCTCTTTTGAAAATATTTATGAGATTGAAAACCCTCCAAGTGAAAATCCAACTAGGTCAGGGTTAAGTTTCATAAGAATAGAAACTAGAAAACATTTTCAAGACCAAATCAGTAAAGTTTTTCTTAGATCAAGTAGAAAAAATGCAGATCTAGTGAAAATGTAACATGTAGTATGTAGATCTAGAGTTTCTATGAAAAAGAAACAAGATCTTCACACGAATGTTTAAGTTGTGTACAAGATCAGAGATAATGAGGTTACAGCAACAAAAGAACAAACTACTCTCTCTCTCAAACACTCAGGATGTGTTTGGGGTTAAGTGTATACGAAGGTTTGTTTCTGAGTTGAAGTGTTTAGGGTTAGGGTTTGGTTTTGGGCAAACAGAGTTTTCTTTCTCTCTCTTCTCTCTTTCTTTTCTCTCTTTCTTTTCTCTCTTCTCTCAGAAAGATGAATGCCCAAAAGTCTTGTTAGGCTGAGAAGAGGAGGGTATTTATAGGGCTTAGGGAAGGTTCTGGACGTTCGAGGGAAATCAAGGGCTGTGATCAAGTCTTACCAACTTTGACTTGATCCAAAGGTTATAAAACAGCGGTGGTTAAAAATGATTCTGATTGGTTCATATGGATAGCACCGGGATTAACCAAGAACACATGCAGACCCTCAATTAGGAATGATCCAACGATCATCAAACATCCATCCATCCCTCTCACATAACAAACACAAATACATTCACCCGGAGGCTGACAAGTGTTGGCTTGTTAGAGGCTCTCATACGCGCGTCAAAATAATTACAAAACATCACCCTGAAGTCTCTAGCGCTTTGAGATCCTACCCAACCAAACATTCCAGTGAAAAATGAAGTTTTCAAAATGTAATATTTACCCCACAAATTTTATAAACACAATTTTATTTAAGAAAAAATGTTTAAAAAATATTTAAAAATCCCCAAAAATTATTAAATCACCAATGTTAAGGGGAATTAATCACACACTCAATTGTAAGCAATATGAACACATGTATGCACTTCTAATTGTGTGTAGTGTGATTCATTTTATACCTTCATAGATCGTTGAAGAGGATTAGAGAGATAGGTTCTGAGGCTTTTTGGATTCTAGGATAGACAACCAATTTTGTCAATATTTCCAAACTAGTTGAGCACTTATACAGTATAGACTTAAGTAAGTCAAAGGTATAAGGTGCTTCAATATCCCCCTTTGGAAATATGAGACAAAATCTCCTTTGAGTTAGCTTAAAACTCGTAGGGAACCAAAAAAAATAAAACCTGGTCCTATACAAAAGATACTATCTACCCATTTCCTAGAAAGTCAAAAATTACATAACTCAACTATTTTCAAAATTTGTACACTAGAAATGGTAGACAATCAGAAGAAGAGATTCCTGCAAATATACACCCTAAGATTAAGCAGATTAGATGAAATGTGAACAAAGCATTGAACCCATAAGACTCAAATTTCTCCCCCATTTTGTCTCAAATGGACAAAGGGTAAAAATTAAAGTTTTAAGAGTTTAATCAGCGCAAACCATGCCTATAGAATTACGCAAATACAGAAATCTGTTATAGTCCAGAGGTTTAGTGAACATGTCTGCAAGTTGCAGATCAGTAGAAAGGTAATGAATTTCTATCTCCTTCGTCTCAACAAGTTCGCGAATAAAATGATGTCTTATTTTAATATGCTTAGTTCGCGAGTGTTGAACCGGGTTTTTAGATATGTTAATAACGCTTTGATTGTCACAATACAATTGTAACTATTCTTCTTTAATTCCATAATCGCTTAACATTTGTTTTATCCATAATAATTGGGCACAGCAACTTCCAGCTGCTATATATTCGGACTCAGCCGTAGATAAAGATGTACAATTTTGTTTTTTGCTACTCCAACCAACTAAATTATTGTCGACATAATAACAGGCACTTGATGTACTTTTACTATCATCAGTACACCAGGCCCAATTAGCATCAGTATACCCTATGATGGTGCTACAGGTATCCTTAGTATACCTAAGTCCAAGATTAAGAGTGATGTTTATGTACTTTATTATACGTTTTACACACAATAAATGGCTCTCTTTAGGGTTATTCTGGTAACGAGCACACAGACATACAACATACATTATGTCTGTTCGTGAGGCAGTTAGATAGAGTAGGCTACCAATCATACTACGATAAAGTGTGGAATCAACTGACTTACCATTTTCATCTTTGCTTAACTTAACACTAGTACTCATAGGCGTTTTGGCAACTTTAGCATTATCTAAACCAAATTTCTTAACAAGATCTAAGGCATACTTAGTTTGAGAGACAAATAGACCATCAGAATTCTGTTTTACTTGAAATCCTAAGAAAAGTTGTAGCTCCCCCATAAGGGACATGTGAAACTCCGTGTGCATAATAGCAGAAAAGGATTTAACTTCAGATTTTGAAGTTGACCCGAAAATGATGTCGTCTACATAGACTTGGGCTATAATAATGTTTTTGTCAAAATGTTTGACAAAGAGAGTCTGGTCATTTCCTCCTCTCTTAAAACCCTTATCCAACAAAAAGTTGGAAAGGCGTTCATACCAAGCTCGAGGAGCTTGTTTTAAGCCATACAGAGCCTTTTTTAGACGAAAGACATGGTTAGGGTATTTAGGGTCAATGAACCCTTTGGGTTGTTCTACATACGTTTCTTCGGACAGAATTCCATTTAGGAAAGCAGATTTGACGTCCATTTAATAAAGTGTAAATTTTAAGTGACACGCTATGGCGAAAAGAAGTCGAACAGATTCAAGACGAGTGACAGGAGCAAATGTCTCGCTGAAATCTATCCCTTCTATTTGAGAGTAACCTTGAGCAACAAGTCTAGCTTTGTTTCTAAGAATCACCCCATTTTCATCAGATTTGTTCTTAAAGATCCAACGTGTTCCAATAATATTTTTATTTTAAGGCCGAGGTACCAGATACCAGACATCGTGAATGACAAATTGTAAAAGTTCTTCCTGCATAGCAGAAATCCAGTGTGTGTCATTCAATGCTTCATTAACATTTTTCGGTTCCACAAGGTAAACGAAACATACATAATTAGCATAATTTCTTAACTGGGATCTAGTACGAACTGGCTCATTAGGATTACCGACCACGTTGTCAATGGGATGGTCTTTAGAGACCCAGCCAGGTACTTCTGGACTCTCAATAGGTAAAGACTCATCTATTTCTGGTGAATCAGTTTTGAAATCATTTTCAGATTCAACCACAATAGGTGATTCAGATATCTTATTTTCGACAATAGTGTCGCTTACAATTACATTTATCGATTCCATAAGGGCCTTAGTACGCAGATTGTATATACGATAAGCACGACTGTTTGGAGAGTAACCTAAGAAGATAGCTTTATCACCACGAGCTTCGAATTTAGACAAATGTTCTCTGTCTTTACAGACATAACATTGACTTCCAAAAGTTCTTAGATATTTCAGATTAGGCTTCTTACCGTACCACAACTCATAAGGGGTTTGTTTAGAGTTTTTCCTAAGATAGACCCTATTAATAATATGACAAGCAGTTCTAATAGATTCTACCCAGAAGTATTTGGGCAGAGATTTGGCATGGAGCATGACTCGTGCCATCTCTTGAAGAGTTCGGTTTTTCCTTTTGGCAATACTGTTCTGCTGAGGGGTCTTAGGTGCGCTGAATTCGTGTTTGTAACCGTTGTAGTCACAATATTCAACTATTCCTGTGTCTATGAACTCTCCCCCTCTATCGCTACGAATACTATTTACTTGTGTGTCCTTCTCATTTTCAATTCTTAAAAGAATTTTCAAAAAATTCTGAAACGTGTCAGATTTATGTTTCAAGAAGGCAACCCAAGTGAATCGTGTGAAATCATCAACCATGACAAGGATATAACTGTGTCCACAAAGACTAACAGTTCTAGAAGGACCAATAAGGTCCATATGGATGAGATCTATAGGTCTAGAGGTGAGGATGTCTTTAACCTTTTTATGCGAAGTCTTAACTATTTTTCCTTCCTGGCAATGACCACAGACAACACTGGAAATAGGTTTAATTTTAGGAATTCCTCTAACTATCTCTTGACTAGACAATCTTCCAAGGATATCATAACTTAAGTGACCCATACGATTATGCCAGATTTCATTGTCATCCATTCTGACAATGTTACAGGTTTCAGAACTAGTCTTGACAGTATAACAATTGTCAGGTGTTCTAAATCCTGTAATAATGCATTCACCTTTATCATTTAAAATTTTACAATTGTTCTTTGAAAAGGTGACTGTATGGTCAGAGTCACAAAATTGTGATATACTTAGGAGGTTGGCTTTAAGGCCTTTAACTAATAGTACATTTTCAAGAACAGGCATTCCTTCTTCTTTTAGGGTTCCTTTACCTATGATCTGGGATGAAACACCGTCTCCAAAAACTACTTTTCCACCAGCAAATCTGGTTTTGTTTAAAAGTTTTGTTTAATCTCCGGTCATATGTTTGGAACAGCCTGAATCTAAGTACCAACCAGATGAAGTGTGTTCAGCTCTTAAGGCAGTGATGACAATGTTACACTTCATTTGGGGTAAAAGATCATCTTTTCTAACCCAAATAGCTTTAGTTTTAATTTTGCGCAAGTTTGCCCTCATTTGGTAAAACTTTCGAGAAACAGCTTTTTGTCGAAAAACATTTGGGGCAACTACCTGATTATTGTGAAAAATTTGAGCTTTTGGCTTAGGAAAGTTTTTAGGAGCCTTTCTCTTAAATGAACTCTTAGTTTTGGTCTTTCTATTTCTGTAGTTAGAGTTCTTATCAGGTTGTCTTGGAAGGACATAATGGTTACGATTTTGCCTAGAATAGTTAAAGTTCTTGTAAACAGAAGTGTTGTACACAGGGGTGTTTAGACGGCTAGCATAACAACCATCAAAGGAATGACCATAAATGTCACAATAAGAGCAATATTGATTGCTCGAAGGATGAACTTCCTTAGGAAAACTTCTAAAAATGGGTTTAACAGCATTATGTTCAGAGGTTCTAATCTTAGGAGGGATGGTTTTAATGGTAAATTCAGCCTTTCTGATCAAAGGACAAACGTATTTAGTCTTAAGTGTAGTGTCAGCCTTAGAATTACTAGACTCTCCAATGTCTTTCTGTTGTTGCTTTTGATCAAATTCCTTTTTAATAACATGAAAGTCTGGACATGTTTCAATAGGTCTTTTGCCCCCAGACACAAACTTAATAGATTCACGTTTAGTAGTTTGTGGTTTGTTCTTAGGGCAAAATCCAATACCGGTTCTATCATCAGAATTGGTCTTGGAGTCAACAACAAAGTCAGTAAAACAATTTGAATTGTTTTCAAACTTAGAAAACTTTTTAAAAATAGTAGCTGTCTTTGTTTTTGCTTCTTCCAGTTTTAATAATGTTCCTTTATATTTCATTTCCAGAGTTTCATTAATTTTAGTCAACTCTTTTAATTTTTGATCAAAAGTTTCAATTTCAGATTGATGAGACAGACACTGGTTAGTGTACTCTTCGGCATTCAGCTTCACAATAAGACTTAGATCATCTAATTTCTTAGTCAGGTCTTTAACAGTCTTCTCCAGTCTAGTGCCTTTTTTAAGAGTTTTAGCATACAAAGTATGGATATCTGGAAGGTCATCTGTGTCTGAGTCGCTAAGTGAAGTGTGTGTAGTGACCACTAACGCTTCAGTTTTAGTACTCACGCACCCATTTACATCGTCGTTATCGAGATCACTTTGACTCACACACAGAACTAGAACTAGCAACATTTTCAGATAGTAAGGCATCTAGGCCAGTCAAAACAGTATTCACACAAGCAGGAGTAGAAGCATCATTATCACACACAGGTATATCACCATTGTAAATGATCTTAGTATAAAAGGACATGCAAGGGTCAAGTACATTAGATGACTCAAGTTCCTCTTCATCAGAGTCACTTGAATCATTCCAAGTTTTACAGACATTGGCTCTATTGTGTGTGTTGGCTTTATTCAGATTAACTCTGCAATCGTGAGCAATGTGACCTAGTTTCCCACATCTAAAACATTCAATCCTTTTAAGGTCTCTAGTGGGTCTGGAGTTATTTTCCTTAGGATGTTTGTCAAGACCTCTCTCATGAGGTTTGGGATTAGACAGAGTAGGATAATTAGGCTTGCCTTGTTTAGTTGCCTGTTTTTTTCGAAATTTGACAATTTTCTTAAATTGTTTAGACATCAAGGTAATCTGATTATCTAGTTTGTCTATATCGCACTCCTCATCAGAGTCAGAGTTGATCAAATTGGTCTCGAGTTTAGATATCTTAGAGGCAAAACTTAAGTTAGAGTTGGGTTGTTTTCTTTGAGAATGATTTAATTGTTTCTTAAAGTCTAATTCCATTTCCACAGTCCTAAGTTTGCTACTGAGTAACTCAGGGGTAAGGTTTTAATCATTCATTTCCTCAATAGCATACCTCTTACTACCGAACTTTTGTGGTAATGACCTTAGGATTTTAGAAACAATTTCATTTCTATCATAAGTAATACCATTAGCATGCAACTTGGTGACTATATCAGTTAAGTTCATGTAAAAATCATCAAAAGATTCCGAGTCAGACATGATCAAAGAGTTGTACTGCTGGATAAGAATTTGAGTTTTAGCAGCTTTAACTCTTAAGTCTCCTTCATGTGCAGTGATTAATGTGTCCCACGCTTCCTTAGAAGTGGCACAAGATGAGATTCTCTTGAACTCATACTCATTAATGGACATAAAAATGGCATTCTTGCCTTTATTGTTATTTCGAGAAATGGTTTTCTCTTCTTGGGTAAATTCATTTAAGATTTTCTTTACCCTCTCATCACTTCCTTCAGTGGCTGGTTTAGTAGGATAAGTATATCCGTTTTCAATAATGTCCCAGACATCATCTCCTAAAGTCCCTTGGATGAAGGCAACCATTCTTACTTTCCAGTAAGCAAAGTTGTTTCCATCAAAGAGTGGAGGTCTGGACAGATTACCAAACCTTTCATTCTTCTCGTCCATAGTTAGGTTTTTCAGAAAACGATTTCAGAAACACAAGATATTTTAAAATAAAAAGTTAACAGGGCTCTGATACCAATTGAAAAACGTTGCTAATGCCGTTTAATACAAGATTAAACTGTATAAGAAACTCCTAAATGTTTGTTGGAGAAACCCTTTTCTTTTGAAAAATAAAAATTATAAACCAGATGTGTTTACAAAGAACTTATGTACGAGAGTAATTAAGACTGTGTAATCAGTTTTTAAAACTAAGGCAGTTTAAAAAAAATCAGCACACTTATAGAATGAGATGAGTAGATGAAGATAATCAACACACGATTTTTAACGTGGTAAAACCTCTCCCAACAGAGGAAACATCCACGGTGACTTCTAAGTCACAAAAGCAAAAAAAATCCACTAATAACAAATAATAGTTACAAACAATACAACATGCAAGCACACAAATCAACCTATTCTAAGTTTAGGAATATACCCCACTTGGTGTCCTTCTAACTTCTGATAGATCTGATTTGTTGTTGATGTTTCTCCAGTTTGCTAACTTCCTTTGCTTTAGCTTCCTTACGTCGACTCAATGATCTCAGATCTTAAACACAACACTTCCATTGTGGTAGTGTGTTAAGTGTTTGTGTAGTGATTCCTACCAACATGCATGAACTCACACACACTTAGATTTACAAACAGTCCTAGTAAATTACATATAAAGTCTATATGCAGTGATTTTAGTTTAGTTCTTTCTCACAGAACTTGAACCCTTTTTGACCTTTAATAAATCCTAGATTCCATGGAGATCTTTCTTCAGAAATCGGTCAAGACCTTTCTCAATCTCTTTTGAAAATATTTATGAGATTGAAAACCCTCCAAGTGCGAATCCAACTAGGTCAGGGTTAAGTTTCATAAGAATAGAAACCAGAAAACATTTTCAAGACCAAATCAGTAAAGTTTTTCTTAGATCAAGTAGAAAAAATGCAGATCTAGTGAAAATGTAACATGTAGTATGTAGATCTAGAGTTTCTATGAAAAAGAAACAAGATCTTCACACGAATGTTTAAGTTGTGTACAAGATCAGAGATAATGAGGTTACAGCAACAAAAGAACAAACTACTCTCTCTCTCAAACACTCAGGATGTGTTTGGGGTTAAGTGTATACGAAGGTTTGTTTCTGAGTTGAAGTGTTTAGGGTTAGGGTTTGGTTTTGGGCAAACAGAGTTTTCTTTCTCTCTCTTCTCTCTTTCTTTTCTCTCTTTCTTTTCTCTCTTCTCTCAGAAAGATGAATGCCCAAAAGTCTTGTTAGGCTGAGAAGAGGAGGGTATTTATAGGGCTTAGGGAAGGTTCTGGACGTTCGAGGGAAATCAAGGGCTGTGATCAAGTCTTACCAACTTTGACTTGATCCAAAGGTTATAAAACAGCGGTGGTTAAAAATGATTCTGATTGGTTCATATGGATAGCACCGGGATTAACCAAGAACACATGCAGACCCTCGATTAGGAATGATCCAACGATCATCAAACATCCATCCAGCCCTCTCACATAACAAACACAAATACATTCACCCGGAGGCTGACAAGTGTTGGCTTGTTAGAGGCTCTCATACGCGCGTCAAAATAATTACAAAACATCACCCTGAAGTCTCTAGCGCTTTGAGATCCTACCCAACCAAACATTCCAGTGAAAAATGAAGTTTTCAAAATGTAATATTTACCCCACAAATTTTATAAACACAATTTTATTTAAGAAAAAATGTATAAAAAATATTTAAAAATCCCCAAAAATTATTAAATCACCAATGTTAAGGGGAATTAATCACACACTCAATCATAAGCAATATGAACACATGTATGCACTTCTAATTGTGTGTAGTGTGATTCATTTTATACCTTCATTGATCATTGAAAAGGATTAGAGAGATAGGTTCTGAGGCTTTTGTATTCTAGGATAGACAACCAATTTTGTCAATATTTCTAAACTAGTTGAGCACTTATACAGTATAGACTTAAGTAAGTCAAAGGTATAAGGTGCTTCAGAAAATAGGTATTCACACTTGGGAAAACTGGCCTTAACTCTCATTGAAGCCTCCAGGTGAATGATTCCTTATTTTCAAGCACACACCATAGTAGTATACACAGATCTACCTCTTTGAAAAACACTTCACAAACCTAAAAATTCAGGCTGGTTAATATATTACGTAGTAGAGTTGGGAGAGCACGACATCATCTACGAGCTAAGATCATTGTTGAAAGGGCAATCTTTGGCAGATTTTATTACAGAATTTACATATCTATAGGGTTACCGACCAACCTAACTTGCCTACTAATCAGACTTCTACGAAAGAGAGCTCAGCTTAAAAGCAAGCCAAGATCACAACTGAGCAACCGAAATCATCCATTTTTCAAGAAATGGCCCAGAAATATGAGGAAGAAAGTAAGAAGGTTTCCACAATGGAAATCTATCAATAGAAAATTTTAGTAGTGAAATTCCGTTGTGGAATTTATACGTGGACAGATCTTCATGCACAACTGGTAGTGGAGTTGGTATCATACTTAACACTATTGATAATATTGATGCGGAATATTCCCTAAGGTGTTAATTTTAAGTTTCAAATAATGTAGCCGAGTACGAGTATTTAATCGTCGGACTTAAATTAGCCCAATCATTAGGTGCCGAGCAAGTAGTGGCACACAGTGTTTCTCAGGTGATTATCAACCATGTTCTTCATATATATGGAGTCAATGGGGGATTTAATAGTGAGATATTTGGCTAGGGTAATTGAGTTCATTTCCAAATTTTTAGTTGTGTAGATAAGCAGAATACCAAGGATAGAAAATGCTCGAGCTGATGCACATGCTTGGTTGGTTTCAACAATAAGAATAGAACTTAGGAGGATCCTTCTAGTAGAAATATTGGCAGCCAGGAGAATAGATGTGGATCTAATGATCAATTTCATTACTGAAGATTTGGGGCGATCCCGGATGGATCCAATAAGAGCTTTCATCGAATAAGGAACCTTATCGACAGACCCAAAAGTAGAAAAAAGCTTCGGTACAAAGTGGCTAGATATGTGTTGGAGAAAGGAGTCCTATACAAAAGGGGATGCACTATTTCCTTACTGTGTTATGTCCGTCCATTAGAGGTTGTTGACTTAATCAAGGAAGTGTATGAAGGTTCTCGTAGAGCTCATTCAGTTGGTAAGTTATTAGTCTAGAGAATTACCGCACAAGGGTATTACTGGCCAACTATGAAGGCGGATTGTAGGTCCTTCGTAAGAAAATGCGATAAGTGCTAAAGGTTTTTTGTAGTTCACAAAGCACCGGGCACTACTTTAATGTCGATCACTTCTCCCTAGCCATTTTCCATTTGGGGAATTAACTTGGTCATCCCATTACCAACCACCAAAAGCAGGTTCAAATACCTGGTGGTAGCCATTGATTACATCACGCTGTGGGTAGAAGAAGAGCCATTAATAGAGATGCCCTATGAGAAGGTATATCATTTCATATGAAAACACATCATATGCAGATATGGCATGCCTTATGCATTCATTACTAGGCATGGAACCCAGTTCTATAATGATGAATTTAAAGCATAATTTGTTTAATCCAAGATCCAAAAACTTCACTCTTCCCCAGGACATTCATAAAGCAACGGTCAAACAGAAGTGACAAATAGGACCTTGATTAATGGACGTAAGAAGATACTTGATGTTGCTAAGGGCAACTAGATTAATAAATTACACTCTATTCTTTGGGCCTATAAAACAATTATTGGAGAAACACCTTATATGCTTATATTTGGTACAAAAACCATTGTACCAGTCGAGATAGGTTTACCAACTCATAGAGTGTTAAACTTTGATTCTCCCAAAAATGATCTAATGAGACGATTAGACTTGGACATGGTGGAAGAAGTTTGAGAAGATGCTGCCCTAAAAAATGTTGCATATCAATAAAGGATTGCTCGCTTTTACAACAAAATGGTTGAGCTGACCAACTTAAAAAAGGTGATTATGTCCTCAATAAAGTTATCTAAAAAGGTAATAAGATTGAGGAAAATTGGCATGGTCCATATCACATTTCGAAGTAATCCGTCCAGGAAATTTTTGACTATAGAGACTTGATGGGGAAGAATTCAAGAACCCTTGGAACGCTGAGCACCTCTAAAAATAATATTACTGAATACAGGAATTTTGTATTTCTTTTTTCATTATGTTCAACAAAACTTTATTTCAAGATCAATATAATCTCTTGATTTTAGTTTCCAATGTTTTCAATTTTTTTCTGGAGTATGGTGATATATATCCCCAGAAATAATTCTCAAACAATGTCTCTTGGTCTTCATCCCTTATCAATCAACAGGCGCTAAAAACTATAAAAATCAACTACTTAATCAGGTTGAATTTATCAAATTCGAGTTGCACTAACAACTTAACAAGCAGGTCGAGATATACCAACAACTTAACAAGCAGTTGTGTCTTTATGTATGACTTCGTATTAATAAGTCAAGAATAAAAAGCTTGTAAAATTTCTTGTATACATACAAGAAGTTTTACCCAACTGAGTTAAATGTAGGAAAACATGTATACATTCCTAAATACAGGAATATATACATATATTCCTCATACACTTGGTCGCCACTGATAACTAATGCTATAACTTGGATTAACAAAAATATTTATAGTTTTATATAAGTGCATTAGTAGAATCTAAGTCCCGACAATCACAGTTTAATAACTCATCATCAAGCAAATAACTTAGTCGGCTAACTGATTCACTAATCATAAGTTGACAATAAGTACATTTATTTTTATTCAATTACTAAAGGTATTACATTCAAGATCTAGCAGGTACATAAAATAGAAGAATTATTCAGCTACATGTTTCCCTTGTGCTTTGGTCATTTCAGAAGATGTTTGTTGCACTCTCTCTATCCCAGTAGGAGGATCATTCAGGGTATAAGGGGAATTTATGAAATTAAAGTCTCTCAACATCTGCTTATTGCTACTTCTCAGCCTGTTGATCAAATGAGGAGGACGAGTTATTTCATACACACCATAAAAGTTATAATCTCCCAGATATTTGGTGGTTAGACAATGTGGAATGGCCTTAGGAGGTATCCATGTTATGTTCAACTTGAATGGAGGCTTGTCACAATACAACAAACCAGGATCATTCCAATACCATAACTAACTGTTTTGGTCATATTTCAGTAAGGTAAGCAAGTTGGTCCATCCTTATCTATAACCTTCACGATGACTTTGTGTAAGATGATCATCCACATGGCTTAGGGCCTTATTGTAACCTTCCATCCATATCTTCTTGGGCTAATTGTTAAAGTGAAAGGTCAATCCTTGTACTTGATATTGAAGTTTCCTCAAAACATCATTCTTGACTTTCAACTGGGTAGCTTGATCGACAATAGCTTTATCCTTAGCTTCTAACTGGACAGACAGGTCGGCAATGGCTTACTTGGTCTGCTAGAGTTTTCCTAGTTCTTTCCTCCTCAGTCGTTAGTCAGATAACCACTCTCTGCCTCGAAGTTTATCCAAGTCTATTTTTTGCAAGACTTTAAGTTCTTTTACCAATCTGGCATTCTCAATTTCCTGGAAATAGGCACTTATATCAGGACTAGAGGAGGAGGATTTCTTCAAAACATCAAGATCATTCCTTAAATCATTATTCTCCCTCTCCAACATAATAACAATTCCTTGGGAGTTCTCCATATCTTGCTTTAAAGATAATTCTTTCTTGTTTAAAGCAGAAGTAATATCGTGTAGTTTTTTCTTAAAGACCCATCCTTCGCTTAAAGCTTCATACTTAGCTTCATAATTATCATGTAGTAAAGCTTTAGACTGATTATGATCCTCTTGAAATTGCTCTATCAATTTGTAACAAGAAGCATTATTGGATATAGCCCTGTCCCATAAATAATGAAGATGAGTGTTGAACTCTTTGACATGCTCGGATACATCAGGGCCTAGCAATCTGACTAAATCCTCTCTGGATAGGGGAACATGGCTAGCTTTTAGAATGCTTCTACTATACCCGAGTATGTCGTATTTATAAGAAACTATTTCTTTCTTCCTTGCATCAAACTTTAGTTCACAGGGGTAAGAATACAAAGACTATAAAGATGATGATCGAGTAAAATCTTTCAGAATATATAATTTCACAACAACCAAGCAAGATGGAAAGGAAAATACACAAGTTGGATCAAAATAAAGTCTTTTCATTAATAATCGAAGGGGTGTTACAAAATGATGATCCTAGTACAAGAACAAAAAAGACACTAGCAGACAAAGAAAATAGACAATAAGGAGATAGACCTTCTCCTTATCCTAAGACTTAACTTCTAAAGTAGCTCTATAGGAGGGACATCTCCACCACTAGTTCCACAATAGAGTCAACAGGTTGAAGGGAAGACTCTCCTGGCCCTTCTTCATCATCAAATTATTCCTCCAGATTTAAAAGAGTACCTCAATCATGTCTCTAGAATAACTCAGAGTTATCTACAGTGCCAATTTATTTGAATGCCTTTGACCATTCATCTATAAAGGATTTATTCTTGGCATACTCAATTTAGGATGAAGCAGCTAACAGTGCTTTTTCCTAGCCTTTGTCAAAAGAAGCATCTTTGATGCTCTTATTCTTAGATTTCTCTATCACGAGCTTCTCCTCAGCAGATGAAAGAAGAGTTTAATTTTCCAATAACTTTCTTTCATCCACCTGGGCCCTATCCTTAGTACCTGTTAGAGTGGTCTCAGCAGTCTTTAATTTTTCTTCAACAGTAGTGGTCGTATCATTGGCCTTTTATAGCTCTTCCTCCCATGTTTTTCTTTATCTCGAGAGCATGTCTACTAGCTTCCAAGGATTTATTTAGACCTTAAAGGCCTCTTCAGCTTCTCATGAAGAAGAATGCAGTTGAGCATCCTTCTCTATAATTTGATTAAAGTCCACCAAAAACTGCCAAAATGAAAAAGTAACAAGTCAATAAAAAAGCAATAAGACAGTTAATGTGAGCAACAGATGAAAAATGGTTACCAATGCCAAAGTTTGGCAAGATCTCTCTGTTAGCATGGAAGGAGACCTGGAATTACAATTGCCATATCAGTAGGAAAAGTTCCAGACTTGATCAACTTCCTAGCCAAACTAAGATTAACATCCACTGAGGATGACCTAACAATTTTCTAGGTCATATTGGATCTTTTTTACCAACTCATATTTGTCGGCAAAAGTTGTTTTAGTAAATTTCTCAGGGAGTCCTCTCCTTATTCTCTTCAAGTGACCCCTACCAGCCTCACCCTCCTCAGTATTGTTAACCTGAGGAACCTTATTAACAACTAGGTATCAACAACTTTGGTAGCCTTGGTAATGGGAGACAAAGGCCCATCCATAAAATTGGGAAGCTTTCTCTTACCCATGACAGCTAGGGGGAAGTATAGATTGCATAAATATTCAAGGATTCAAATGAAGAAAATGTTCCAAGGTCCTTCTCAACTCCATTATATCCCTCAGTCGAAGAAGTAAGAATTATTTTCTCTTCCAAATTAATAGGGATTGAAGGTGCTGCAGTAGTTGGCCTAGCAACAAAATTAGTAAACGAGCTTATGTATTGTAACAGGTAAGAAGCTGCTCTGGGATGCTCCTCACTAATTCTCTTATGAATGCTCCACAAATATTTAAGCACTTAGAGGTTGATGTCTCCTTCTTTGGGATATTTTTTCTTGTTATGCATTCCATAAATAGAAGAAAATAAGGTTAGTTGACATATTATCAAATAGATAGGCAGCAGAAAAAGAAAAATATAAAGTTCTGCAACCTATGCCATATCCCTCCTTAGGACACCTGGGCCCCTCATACACTTCTCCTCTTTGAAGAGGAACATGTTGCCAGTTCTTTGCTATTACCCTATAGTCAAAGTTATCCTTATTGGAATTCAGTAAGTTGACTACTGAGCCTCTATTGGCAAACCTGGTTTTTCAGTAATAGATGTTGTCACTAGTAACCCACTTGTAACATAATATCAACTCAGGAATACGAATATGGGTCCTATATATCTGATTGAGCCTATGAATCCCATTTACTATTGTCCACGTATTGGGGTCTATGCTAGCAGGGACAACATCAAAATATTAAGAAAAATCCAAGAAGAAGCGGTTGGGGGAAAGGTAATACCACACTTAACTATAAACAACGATGGGATCCAATGACCCTCTAGTAATGATAAAATATCGACGGGAAGAACTGGTATTTCTAATTCTATCCAATCAGGGATATTTCTTTCCCGCCTAAATTCATCTAAAGAGTCCCCAGGAAATATATACAACATGATTACAATAAGGAAAGAAATCAAAGGAAAGGGAAGAAGAAAACTTATAGAGAAAATGATGGCAGAATCAAGAGTGGAAATGAACGCAAAAAGAAAGCTTGAATATGAAAAGCTTGAAGACGAAAGATAGTTCGAAAGTTTGAAAATTTATGGTACAGAAATCGGCCAACACCTCGTCTCTTATAGCTTGCCTAGAGAATAGTGCAAGTAATGATTAACTGTATAAATGATTGATATTCTGACGGATGCATAGCTCTAAAGACGGGAAATTACTAATATGCCCTTTGGCGGTTTCAAATTATTCATGAAATTTCCATCACGTGATTAAATAATGAATTTTTTTTACAAGTCTTATAAGTCGACAGCCAAGTAATACCATGAAAGACTACCGAGAAACTCTGCATGACTCATACTTCATCCTTTTAATAAAATATCAAGAATGAAGCATTGGGGGCTTCTGTTGTTGCCAAAAATTATCCATCTATGTGGAACATTTAGAATTGGACACATGTCCTCTGACGTGGCACCATCCCTGGTCATTAATTACTTGGTTAGCTTATAAGATAGTTGATCGGCTTGCTGGCCGACCAATCCGAAGAATACAAACCATTATTATAGATAAACAATCATCACGTGGAAAGAGGTTAAGATTCATTCTACACATTCCCAATGCTATCAACAGTCACATTCATTATATACGGGTGTAAATGCTTAAATATATAAAGGCATTCCAAGCCTTGATCTCTGGATCACTATAATTAGACTGTATTCCTTTCACAAAAGGGAGGGAGAAAAGTACAAGCTCATTCTTCAAACAAGAATACCTAGTTGTCTGTACTCATCAATATTAATACAATCACAGTGGACGTAGGCTTTTCTTATAGCTGAACCACTTAAAAATTCTCGTGTCACATTTATTTTTCTCTCATTACTTTATCTATGATCATAAAATTGGCATCATAGAAATCATTACCAATTTTAGACATCAACAATAACTAACTTTAATTATAACTTACTAAGAAGAAAAAAACTTAACATAAACTTGTTTCTTAGTTTAACCTTTACATAAATCTTATTGATATTCAAGCCATGAAACATTTCCTTCACCCTCCCTTTTTAAAGTCCTAAACTTGGTAGTGAACTCCAAATGATAGGCATATCAAAAAAGAAATACTATGGGGAGGTAAGTTAAACAACTTAGTGAATAACGTCACACAAGCTTTCGCACACACACACACACACACACACACACAGAGAGAGAGAACTTAATTAAATAATCATCTTAATATGAATAACACAAGTAGTAATTATGGACTCTCGCAAGCCTAGACTCACCACAATCCAATTAACTAATCATAGTTAACAAGGACCACCACAGTCCAATTAACTAATCGTAATTAACAAGGACCACCACATTCCTTTTTTGGTCTGAGTACATAAAACCTTAATTTATATTCTCTTAATAACATGAGTCCACCACATCTCATATGACCCTCCATGATTCATATAATTTGATAACCTCATTTAACATTCTTAATCATATGCATATATGTATCACAAACACAATATCACAACGCGTTAATGTGTTAATCATATAACAATTATCTTAACTATACCTTTCCATGTAAGAGTATAAGCATCCATCATTCGTAAGGAAGGTTTCTCACCTCAAAGTAGGTAATTAAAGTAGTATGTGATATACTTCTTTGGTATGGTGGTAGTAGTAGTATCTTCATTACCTATCAATTTAATATCATTAGTAATTCAATACATAAAATAATATCAAATCTAGATATGCCTCAAATTAATTGGTTAATCTGAAATAATTGGAAAACAACTACATTTTGTAGTTTACATTTCTATAAAGCCTTATGTATTAAGGTTCTAACACATTTTTCGAAATGAAATTTTGAGTTTTCTAAAGAGAAATATGGAAATTTCAATACAGTGTTGCAAAGTTGTCCTCCTAACTTCAAATATTACTTTTTTAACTTCATTTCATGTTAATCCTCATAAATTAATAATAATAATAATATTCTACTAATCATTATTAATACCTAATTAGGGACTTTAAGCATGATAATTATACAAGTTTGATCATCTCGTTACAAGCAACGATTATTATACCTAACACAAGAATAAAATCTAATTCTTAGACACTCAAATATTGAATTAAAATTGTAATGTATATTTTATAAGCATTCAAATGTATATTTCTCTTAAAATAACCATTCAAATAAATTAAGAAGTTGTGATTAACCAACCTTAGGATCTTCGAACTATTTTTAGAATAATTTTTCACCAAGCACAAAGTGTAATTCCATCATTAACCACCTTGTTTCTCTGTCCTCAAGTTTATTTTTCTCAAACCTTTTGTGTTTGGTATATGTGTGATGAAGGAAAAGGATGCAAAATTCTTATAAAGCATCTAAAAAACGTTGGCATGTGAAGTAGCTTAGGTGGTGGTGTGTGATTGGTTAGATTGGAGGTGGCCATTCATAACAGTTTAAAATTTAAATTAAAAGTAGTGTCATTATGATATTATATGAAATGATGAATGTAAGATTACTTTAAATGATGGAAATCATGTTTTTTCCTTACATTTATCACTTCATAGCATCATATAATGGAATTACTTTAATTCCCATACCATCAATGACTGCTATATATATATTTAAGACTACAATCCTTTATACTCAGTCCCACAACACACCACCAATTGATATATTCAATAGAACATTTTCATAACATAGTGCCACATAAGCATATATAATTTTCGTTGACATATTATAATATTAGTTCATATCATTCAATATCTATTTCATAGTTAAAAAATTTCATTTGTTTATTACACAATCATTAATTCTTCAAAATTATCTTTTATCTTTTAGCTTAAAAAATTCCTCGCACCACAATTTTATTGCCATCTCGCACAACCTCTAACCAACAAATACTCCACATAGCAATATAAATATCGAATGACAATTGAACTTATCAGAATATACACAACCTATCAACTAATATATGTTTTATAAACTCACTCTTAATTAATCATTAATAATAAAAAAAAGTAATTAATAATGTTCCACATAATAAAAAGTATCATCATACACATATAAAATTTATACACTTTATATTCTTGTTACTATCGCATAATATGTTTATTCATTTCAATAAAATTATCTTCACTAGTCAACTATAGGTATTTATTAAAATGAAACCTATATATATATATATTTAAATTCCCATTTTAATGAATAAATTCAACTATACTCGTTTATAAACAAATCTACCAGCTTGGTAAATTACTTTGGCTATAATCTGTAATCACATAACTCTTAATATTTCTTATGAGTGTATTATTCTAAAGAATAATTAATATACATAAATATCACACATCTCTTTCTTTTAATAATATCTTTAATTTCTTTATCATTTGTTTATAACGATAATCATTCGATGATTTCCTATTAATCAACTAACACAACTAAATTCAACTTACATATTACTTCACACCTTCGGATACATATGCCGAAGATTCATGCGTACCAGCTTATCGATTATATCATATTTAATTAAAATGTGTATACACTTTTAATAAACCTACTGTTATTCTTAACATCTCACCATTCATTCTTATAGTTTATTCTTATCATCGTGTAAGATTTCAATTCATTAACTATTTTAGTATTCATCTTTCCCACCTCCATTCAATATCAAATATATATTTTTCACTCTAACTTGTATCAATATCATTCTCTTAAGGTTAAGGGTATATTAAAGACCATTCTTCCAATTCCTTAATATAAAGCATATCCTCATTGCTTTTCATACATCGATGATGAACAATCATTCAACAAGGGTTTGTTATTAACTGTTCTTTCATATCACTTTCATTTCTATTGTTCATTCATACATAATTAACTCAATATAGATTATTCATTTTTCCTCGATATTTTATGTTTATTTAACTAAACATACAATTCCCATAATAAATCATGTAGTTAAAGTATATTTTTCCAATCATGGTACTTGAACGGACCAAACCGTAGAGGTCCGACTTTTTATGGCCCAAATAGGCCCAACACCTTGTCCCAGTTAAATTTAGTGACGATAGATAATCATAAAATCTTATCATGTGGATAATTAAGAACTCAGCTGGTTATCTACATTCTCGAACGAGATAAATAAGAATCACCAATAGGCCAATAAGGAGCCAGGAAAGTTCTCTGTACAAATCAATTACTTTTTAGTACTATAAATTCAACCCTCAATCCAGACCAAAAGGGCATGTAATTTTAAATCTCTGAGAAATTAATAAAAGATGAGAACCCCCTCCTTGGATGTAGACTGTTGTCGAACCACATAAATATTGTGTGTTATGACCATTTTATTTTACTCTTTTAATACCTCTGCTTTTTAGATATATTTAATTGTGATTTCGTATACTCACAATTGGCACCATCTGAGGGAAATAATTTTTTTAGGAAATCATCCCATAACAAAAAAGTGAAATTAATGTCTCATCACCCAAAAAGTGCACACCTCCTTGGCGACGTGCGAGCTTAACTAGCCTCACTCAGAATCAGATCTGAAGTTCACCATGATATGAATCCTATATTTCTCCTAGAGAATTAACCCTTTGAGCAAAGTAATGAGTAACCTAAATCAACAAAGATTTCACAGTTGTTCAACGCCTATGAAGAATGATTCCACCAGCAAGAGGAGGAAAATCGCCTTTAAATGGAGGAGAATGCATGCCTCTGGAAATGAATAAAGAATATAGATAAAGAAATCCATCGGGGGGTTCGAAGACGTTGTGGTCAGACTCCTAGCCCTCAAGCGAGTGAGACTCATAACCGAGGAAGGATTACTAGATGCAACCATGACCGCTAGAAACATAAAAGTCACATAGTGAACCTAAATCGGGATGAATAACATCACATGCATGATATAAGGAGTCTAGTCCGAAAAGAGATGGACTAACAACCTACACATTGTGGAGACAGATCCACAAAAGAGCCGGCGAGAAGGGCCTTCATCATGCAGATATAGTCCCATTTCTCAAGATTAAATGAGGAAGATGAACCCCCGAAGAAATTCACAGCCCTAAGATTCAAGATATACGATGGGAAGACAGACCCAATAGATCACGTTCGCAAGTATGGGCAAGCGATGACTCCATCGATTCATAACAATGCTCTTTTATGCCTCATATTTCCATTCAAACTAGGATATGTCACCCAAAAATGGTTTGAGAGGCTTCCCCATAGGTCGATTAAGGTCTTCAAGCCCTTCGTTGAGGTCTTCACAGCTCACTTTTGAAAAGGATGGATTCTCCACTCATAATGAGGAAAAAGACACAAGAGACTTTATGAGAGTATGTCAAGTGCTATTGGGGGGACTATCAACGAAGTGAAAGGTTTCTCAGAGTAGGTAGACATATCATCATTAAAGATCGGATTGTCCCCTACCTCCATGTTGCACCAGTCCCTCTCTAAGAAGGAAGTAGACACCATTGATGATCTTATATTGTGTATTGAAAAAGATGTTAAGGTTGAAGACATGGTCAATACTAGCCAAGTAAAAACTGGTCACGCAAAGTCAAACTAGGGCAACAACAAAGATAACGCCCCTATAAAAGGGAACGAGAAATATATTTGAGGATACAAGAATGGGGGAAGAGAAAATTCATCTAAATTGTTCCAAGCCATTAAAACGATTTTTAAGGAACCAATCTATAAAATCGTGGAAAAGATCAAGGACTAGAAGTTTCTCAAATGTCCAAAGAAAATGGGAGGAGATCCAACCAAGAGGAACAATGCACTCAAGTGCACCTTCCATAAGGAAATAGATACAAGATAAAGAATCGCAAGGACCTAAAATATCATCTGAAAGAGATAGTGCAGGAGGGAAATTTAAATGAGTATATTGAGAAGAAAGGTGATCAGGTCACCACCAACGGTGACCCCAAATCGGATAATGTACTAGATAACGAGAGGGCCACGAGTTTTGCCATTATATACGTGGGCATCCGACCTCAAGCAGATCTAAGGAAATCTAGTTTGGATAGAACTCAAGAAGATTGTAGCGGTAATAGATGCCTTCCATATAGATTCTTCCAAGAGCCAAGATGGAAAACACTGATGACCAGAAGATGTGGGTTACAACAAGCACGTAGTGTTAACAGAGGATGACATAAGAGGGGTAAGAACCCCACACTATGATTTACTAATAATAACTCTAAGGATTGCAAACTGGGATGTGGATAAGCTACTAGTAAATAAAGGAAGTTCCTTGGAACTGATGTACATTAAGATTTTTCCCAAGATTAAACTAAAGATGACGGATTTAAAATAATTAATTATCCTACTGGTTGGCTTCGCTAAAAAGATGAACATACCATTGTGGAAGGTAGTCCTACCAGTGAAGGCAGGGAATATTTCTAAACTCATCGAGTTTTTAGTGGTAGATATTAACTCACCTTACCATGCTATCCTTGGGAGAGAGTGGCTACATGCCATGAGGGCATTGCCCTCAACTTACTATCAAAAACTCAACGGTATCATAAACTATGGCATAATGGAGATCATAAGCGATCAGGCAGTTACTCGAGTATACTACATCGCTGCCATCAGGCCTAAACAAGAGAAGAAGAAAGAGAAGGAAGTCATTCCCAAAACATCTCAGGACAGAGCCGCTCTATTTATATAGGAACTAAATTATGGCAGACCAGGGATCAAGGAGACAAGAGTTGACCTCGCAAATAGAGTTATGGAAAACTGGAGGAGGTAGATTTTGATTAGATCTAACCAGAGAAGATGTTTCTAATTGGCACCACCTTATTCAACCAGGAAAGGAAAGAGCTAGTTGCCTTTTTAAATTAGAACCTATTTATTTTCGTATGGGAACCATATGACATGCCAGGGATTGATCCCAGAGTCATTTTCCATCAATGTTATGTTAACCCAGTATTTCCACCGATCACATATTAGGCTTATCGCACTACCCAAGAAAATGTCTAAGCAGTGGAAAAGGAGGTAGGGAAATATTTGAAGGCAAGGTTCATCAAAGAAGTTCAATTACCAAAATGGATCTTTAACTCAATGGTGGTCTAAAAGATAAACGATAGCCAGAGAGTTTATGTGGACTTCACCGAGCTTAACAAAGGTTGCCCCAAAGATAGCTTCCCTCTCCCAAAGATATATCGATTATTCAACGCCACAGCATCCCATGAAACGAACGAGTTTTCTAAACGCTTACTCAGGTTACCATCAGATCCCTATGTTCGGCCCTAATCAAGATAAAACTCATTCACCACGCTGATGGAACTGTATTGCTATAACAACATGCCTTTTAGCCTAAAAATACTGGATACATATACTAGAGATTAGTTACCAAGATGTTCAAGAGATGATGGAAGTGTACACAACGATGACTAAATTAAAGACGTGATAGAAATATTTAAAATCCTCAGGTGTCATCGGATGAAGCTCAATGCGAGCAAATGCTCATTTGGGGTCTAATTAGGAAAGTTCCTCAACCACCTGGTCAGTAAGAGGGGGATCGAAGCAAACCCAAACCTAATAGTAGCAAGCAATAATATTCAGCCACCAAAGACATTATAAGAGATTCAAAAGCTAACTGAAATGCTTGTAACTCTAATATTTTTCTTCTCCAAGTAGTTCGAGCATTTAGGTCGTTCTTTTAACTGCTAAAGAAGGAGAAAGGCCTAAGTTGGAAAGATAAATGATTAAAAGCACTTGAAGAAATCAAGTCTTATCTGAGAAAAACTCCATTGTTAGCCATTCTTGACCCGGACAATACTCTTTACCTCTACCTAGCAGTTTTAAGCCACGCGGTCAAATCAACCTTGGTATGTGAAAAAGAAGGCAGAAAATTCCCCATTTACTATGTCAGCAAGACACTCCTAGACGTCAAGTAGAGCTACCTTCCACTGAAAAAGTTAGCTCACTCGCTGGTCATCACATCCTAAAAGTTAAAACATTACTTTGAGGCCCATTCTATCGCATTCATCATGTTTTTCCCTCTTAAAGTTGTTCTTCGCAAGGCCGACCTATCTTGGATTATCTAGATGGTTTAATTCTTATGTGTTAATTGCCATCCTTAGCATTTATGTGATTCTTAAACTGTTGGTTATTAAAAAGGTTTTCGTAATGGAAATTAATAAAAATAAAAATAAGACTTCAAATTTTTTTGACACTTAGCTTAATTATTTAGGATGTTTAAATTGGAAATATTATTTTTGGACAGTGATGCTGAGAATGAGCCAACCGTTCACCTTGATTTTAAGTTAATAAAGGACTGATCACCCGATATTTAATTAGGCGCGGTGTTACAGTGATATAACACTATTCTTTGGTCTCCAAGTGAGTCATCTAGAGCATGAGATATTCATATCTCATTCCAAATATCCTAGGGACCTAATGAAGAAATTTGGTTTAGACTGTTAAGCACTCACGCACCCCTTCGAGTATATAAACTAAGATTAAACAAAACATTTTAGACAAAGACGTAGAGCAAACCCTTTATAGGAGCATGATAAGTAGTCTTGTCTCCTTAACTGCTAGTTATCCTGACATTGCCTTTAGCGTTGGAGTCTGTGCGTGATGCCACGCGTTCCCAAAAGAGTCTCACTTACTCGCACTTAAACGTATAATCAAATATGTGTGTGGAACTCTTTCCTATGATATTTGGTATTCCTTTGATACTGATGATAGTTTGTTTGCCTATTTGGATGCCGATTGGGTCGGGGATGTTAATGATTATAGGTGCACTTCGGGTGGGTGCTTTTACTATAGGAGTGTCCTTGTCTCTTTATTAACCAAGAAGAAAAAGGCCATATCTTTGTCTACGACAGAGGCTAAGTACATTGTCATCGAGATTGTTACACACAACTCTTATGGATGAAGTAAATATTGGAAAATTACGGGATTTCATAAGGCACAATGTCGATTTCTTGTGATAATACGAGTGCGATCCATATATCCCGTAATCTAATGTAGTATTCTTATACAAAGCATATTAAGATAAGTGCGCATTTTATTCGTGATTTGATTGAAGAGAAGGTCGTGTCCTTGAGCTTTGTGAGCACCGAACATCAATTAACCAATATTTTCACGTAACCTTTAAATGCACTCAGATTTAAGAATCTTAGGAAGTCTTTAGGTATTTTCTCCGTTAATTGAGTTCGGGTACCTTATCTAGTGTAGGATGTTTATCATGTTCATATCTCATATTCCTATTTCTAGAATGTATTATCATTGCATTGATATGTTTTTCTTTTAGATATGTTTTGAAAAAAATCCAAAAAAGTTTTGTTTTTTATGAAATTTTTTGAATACTTTAAGTAAAGTTTGAAAAATTGAAAAATATTATATTTTGATAAAATTGGGAAAAAAAAGGAAAAAAGATTTTTGTATTTTCATTTTTTTCACCATATATGAATAAACATTTAAGATATTTGGGTCACCCCTACATTCCATCCATTCACGTGAATTTTTCTTAGTGCTTTGAGACAAAACTTTATTTCGTTAGTGTGCTTAATAATGTGTGGATATCATTACGTTGCTCATTGATGATTACTGATTAAGGGTGAAAAGTAGCGCGTGTTGAACGTCGATGATTGTCTTCTGTTCACCGCCTTAATACAAAAATCTAAACTTATGACTACACTATTTTAAGGGAGTACAGCGGCCAAGTCCGGCAATCGAAAAATCCACAGAGACGAGTTACTAGAATTTAATTGGTTTAATACTTCTAAAATAAAAGTGTAAAAGATAATTATAAACAAAAAGAAAAAGACGCAAAAAGGGAAAGATTAAATTAGGCGAGTGTAAATTAAACTACGTTAACAAAGCGAATAAAAACTATAGGATGCATCGGATATCCCTCACCCCGAGTTAATTAGTATAAAATGGTTACATAAGTCCGCGAATTATTAAGATTGTGTATCGTTTCAACAATTAATTAAATTAAGAGTTGTCACACCCCTAAATTCGCACAAAAGACTAATAAGATTTTGGCGTCAACAAATATCCTGAAAATTACGCACGTAAGGTCGTAAATATGGAGCATAAATGATATACTCCGTTAAATCTCCTAGGCGTAATAACTAGGACAACACACTCAAAATAAATACGTAAACTCCATCACCAAAGCAAAGCCACCCGTCGAACCTAGGTGAGTTTAATCCGACACAATATAATTTAAATTAGCCCCTAAACATATTAAATGACATTAAATAAAATAAAACTAATTAATTAAAACATGCGAATTAATCTAGGCAAGAAATAATAAATAAAGCATGGAATAAAATGAACAAAGATAAGAAAAGTAGGCAAAAGTGACAATAAATAGTAAACTTACATTAATGGAGGAATTACACAGAAAATGGAGGAGAGGGGTGTCTCCCCAAAATCCCCAAAAATACTTCTCAAACCCTAACCTAAAAACTAAGTAAAATGAAGAGAGTTACAAAAATAAACAAAGTGTTCTTTTTATACTAAGTTGGAATAAAGAAAGAAAAGAAAAAGAAAAATTAAAAGAAAAGAAGGAATAAGTGGATAAGTCTCTAATTAATGGTATAAAAGAGAGGAAAAGAAATAGAAAAATAGAGAAAGAGGTTACAGCAAAATCGGGGCAAAAATAAGGGGACCCGGTCGACCGCGTGGCAAAGGGGAGGTACACTGTCTCGTAGCCACGACAAAATGGGAAAAGCCGGTCGACTGGGGTGCCAGGGCCTATCGACCGGTCTGGCAGTGACAACCCACTAAAACGCAGCCACCATTGTTGCTACCAACACCAAACTAACACCCCCATATGTGTAACATCGAGACCTGCCATGGCCAACATCAAAGCCACAAGGAAAAGAGTGTGTATGGCAAAGGCCAAAGATGGAGACCCACAAGGCCAAAGACTTGCTGCCACCAAGCTGCCATGAATCCAAATCGCACAAAAGACCTATTTGGGTAAAGACCCACCATTGATGAACAAAACTCAAAATGGGTATACCCTGAAATGCAAATCCGTGTCCCAAAACGATATACATTCAAAATCCATGCTCAATTTCGGACGAAACCAAAATTCGAGCCAAACCCAGGCCAAGAACCAAATCGCCCATGGAGTTTCCTGCCAAAATAGTGTTAGGGACATGAATGTCATATATGAAATTGTTAATAAAGAAGAAAAATGACACAAGGGGAATTGTATAAATTATTATTTTTCTTGTAATTCTTCCACCGATTAAAGGTCAAGTGTTTCCTTTGTTCGGACTCCGATTCGCGCACCGTTCACGGCCACGCGAAGCTTGGACTGAGGGCTACAACTTCCATGAATTCTTCGGATAAAAATACCGAAGTGTAAAATTATAAAATATCCTTGAATGTGCGAATCGCGACGAAACTTTATCGAAATGCGACGAAACTTCACACTAAGTACCATAACATCTATAAATGCTCAATTATACCTAAAATAAAGTATTAGAACATAAAACAAAGGTTGTATGATTAATGAGCATAATTATAGCAATTACGGTACCCGAGGGGGCCTAAAAATGCATAAATTAGTGGGCAAAAAGTGTAATATTCTTGACGTATCACATCCCCTAACTTTGACATTGCTAGTCCCTAGCAGTGAAATTAAAAGAAAGAAGAACTAAAAGAAAACCGCAAAATAGAAGATATATACATTCAAAATAAAATCCACTTTTATTGACAAACAATTGCATTTCGCGTATGCAATAAGTCGTTAAACCCCTAGGTTACCCTAGTGGACAAGTGTCGTCTCGTGAGTGTTTTCAGGGATGAAACCCACAAACATCATATGGTTTTCTCAAAATATGCCCAATCACATGCGACAAGCCCAACAATACGAAAAAGATGTCATATGCATTATTAGCATAGTGAATGAATTCACACAAAAGGCCGTATTATTAACATTATAGAATGAACTTCGTAGAATTAATACCTTAAAATGTGGGAGGGGTGCGAGCACATGCAAAGTATGATTTGACAAAAACTTATATAAATCGAATAAAAATTAACGCAAGCATATATTCAATCCTCACGGGCATTACACTCATCAAGTGAATTCACTCGAAACAGGGAGTTAACACACGGAACATGCGGGCCTAAAGAGTAAATGTAAATGGAAACTAGGCCGCACATATGTCACAAATAAAGAACGCTATATAAAAAATGAAAAACTGTAATCTCAATGAAATATACCGCTCATTAAAAGAGGCGAAATGCATTTTCACAAATTATCAAAACTATTTCAACTTTTAAATTAAATGCACCCTAAGATCACATAGTACTTTAATAGGGTTGTAATGTAGGTTAGGCTAGGGTTAGGGTACAAAATGAAGGAAATATATACGGATTCAACGTGTTCAGGGATGAAAACTAGGGATAATGGAAAATGCGGGCAATTTCAAAAATTGGAAAATAACTTCCATAAAAGGAAATGAATATAACAATGGGGAGAGTAAACAAAGCTTATTGAACACTATACACAACATATATAAATTTCTCTTTCTTTTATTTTATTCTTTTTCTCACTTGTTCTTTTGTTTTCTACTTTCTCTTTTTCACCCCTTTTCTCTTTTTCTTTTCTTTACTTTTCACACTCTCACATGCCTAATTTGCAACCGCAACAAAACAACATCATTCAATCCCAAGTAACATTCCAAACAAAGGTATGTAAGGTAATAAGTATGGTATAAAACTCCAATGTGGAGTTGGTTATGGAATTTTGGGTAATGAAATGAAAGGCTAATATTTAGGCTCAAAGAGGTTGATGAGGGTAAACATATAAGGTGAGGTTAAGGCTAATATGGGTAATATAACAAAGATGGCCTATGATCATTTCATAAAGTTTACGCAATTCTCGAGTCAAAACAAACATTGAAAGGCATGCTCAAGTAATACATTTCAAGAATGAACTTAATTAATCAACGATCAAATGAAAGAAGAGAGAGATTACCAACGAATTCAACATTTTCAAAGAGGAAAGAATAGTGTATAACACTCACAAACGGCGAAAGGTACAAAGCTTACTCGGTGTAAGTATATGCTATGCAACAAAGCGTTACCGAGTTATAAAAATCTTAAACCAAATCAATAAAACAAGAAAAGCGCATGTGATGGGATTAAAGTTTAATTCATGAAGTTATTCATAATATCAATGATATGAACTAAAGTCTAATAACTTCTAAAATCGAGAACATGCATCGCTGAGTTGTCTATTGGATTGGGTAATTATTGAAATTTGTCATCGGAAACAAAGGCAAAATGCCCCAAAAAGGAGAAAAAAGAAAGAAAATCTTTTTAAATTTTTTAATTTTTATAAGAAAAGCATGCTTGGAAATAACATGTAATCAAAATCAAAGAAACTACATATGAATGGATAGAATATCCCACACCCCCTAACTTAAAACCTGACACTGTCCTCAATGTAAATTAAGAACCAAGTTAAAGAGAGGAAAATAGCAATATTACCCACAATGGAGTGATCTCCAGAAAGTACGAGTCCAAAGATTCTACAATAAATGTTAGTAACAAAGCATAACAAAAGGAAGAAATAAAACTTTAACTAATTACACTAAACAAAAAGTAAGAAAAAAAAGAAAAATAAGGAAAATAAAAGTAACTGTGTACAACTTACAATTTTAACTTCTAACTAACTATACACTAAAAGTTGAAATTTTTGAGGGTCCACCCAAAACGCGATTTGACTTTGAAAGATCCACTGGGGACCCTCCCTTTCATGCATGCCTCCCGAAAAATAATAATTTCATTTGAACAACGGAAGGCATGTGTAAGACCGAAGAAATGAACCATCCCCAATTAAAAAATTTGGAGGGAGGATGGGGGATTTGGATAATATGGGTAACAAATACACATTGGGCCAAGAAAAAATTAATCATCTCCCAAATATTTTGAAATTATAATGGAAGTGGGCGCACATGAAGGCAAATATGCGATTATGGAAGGCGACTCGAGCAAGTACTCCTCATCGGTGAAAAGGTTTAACACATTAAAGTTCGAAACCAATTCATCGAGTACTTGTGACGGTGTGATACCAGAGAATGAAAATGTGGAGGAAGGAAATTCAAACTCAAGAGATGAGTCATCATCGCTTCAAGATTGAGTTTCAAAGGAAATAAGATCATTTTCAATGAAATTTTCTTCTTTGGGGTCCAAAGAAGAAATCATTTCATTACAAATGGATATTACTTCCATTTCATCCCCACTTTCAATATCTATTAGGCTATGGGAAAAGTTAACAATGGTTAGTTCCATATTAGGCACAAAGCCCTCATTTGGTTCAAAACATTCCTCGACTTCAAAAGTCTCAAAAGAAAAATTGTCGTCGGATTCAAATAATAAATCCAATTCACGCTCCCACAAATGATTTTCTTCTCGATAACGATTTTCAAGTTTCTCATTTTCAAGCATGTGCAAGCCCTCACTGAAAGTCATAGGTCAAGGCACGAATTCTTAGAAATAAGAAGTTTGGAAATTATTATCAGAACTATGCTTAAACTCATTATTATAAGAATTTTGAAAGCTATTGCAATTTGTTTCAAAATTCCTATTATCAGGAATTAGAGGCCCAAAATCGTTATCCTCCTCCCCAAAATACACGCACTTTAAAGCTTGACTTTTATAATACTCGCCCAAAGACATTTTTGAATTTGCAATTTTTTGGGACTCTAAGTTTTAACCAAATGTCAAAGGTTTGTGAGGATTTTGAGAATTATCATAATGATTACCGAAAGGATTGTAATACGACATGCTTACCCAAAAAATGGCGCGAAGGGGCAAATTCTACAAAGTAGATGCGCGCGCGAAAAATTCAAGCGGTTCTTAGCGCTCAGATGTAGAAGTTCTACAAAAATGTTAGGCCAAAATTACAAATAGAAAGAAAATACTACGAAATACTAAATCAAATAAATTCTAAAACAAACTCATCCCCGACAATGGCGCCATTTTGATTAAGGGTGAAAAGTAGCACGCATAAAATGCCGATCGTTGTTTTCTGTTCACCGCCTTAATAAAAAAACCTAAACTTATGACTACACTCTTTTAAGGGAGTATAGCGGTCAAGTCCGGGTATCGAAAAATCCACAGAGGCGAGTTGCTAGAATTTAATTGGTTTAATACTTCTAAAATAAAAGTGTAAAAGATAATTATAAATAAAAAGAAAAAATATGCAAAAAGGGAAAGAGTAAATTAGGTGAGTGTAAATTAAACTACGTTAACAAAGAGAATAAAAACTATAGGTTGCATCGGATATACCTCACCCCGAGTTGATTAGTATAAAATGGTTACATGGGTTAGCGAATTATTAAGATTGCATATCGTTTCGTCAATTAATTAAATTAAGAGTTGTCACACCCCTAAATTCTCATAAAAGACTAATAAGATTTTGGCGTCAACAAATATCCTGGAAATTACGCACGCAAGGTTGATACGACGCAAATATTGCGTATTTCATCCCTCGAACCTACGCATTTTAGCCCCCTCGGGTATCTTATTCCCTATATTTATGCTCGCTAACCAGACAACCTTGGATTTCTATGTTAACATATTTTGCAGGGGTTAATTGAGCTTTTATAGGTATTTGGATGCTAAGTGTGAAGTTTGAACGCATTTCGCTCGATTTTCGTACACGATCGCACGTTTAAGGTCATTTTAGTCTTTTCACAGCTTAGGCACCTGGCC
This sequence comes from Sambucus nigra, assembly GCA_949130495.1. Classification (NCBI taxonomy): domain Eukaryota; kingdom Viridiplantae; phylum Streptophyta; class Magnoliopsida; order Dipsacales; family Adoxaceae; genus Sambucus; species Sambucus nigra. The sequence continues at coordinate 65,003,213 of OX422219.1, forward strand.
CAACATCTCACGGAGGTTGTATCCCTCCTCGCAAGTTTCGCGTGTCCGTGAACGGTGAGCGATTCCAAGTCCGTATAAAGAAGTTACGGGAGTTTCAGCGGAAGAGAAATCCAAGCATCCCAAAACAGCAATGCAGGGGGCTCATACCTGCTTGATCGATCGATCGATCCTTCATATTTTGCAATTCGTGGGGAGACAGTGGGCATCATTTTCTACCATCGATCGATCGACGGTTTGGATCGATCGATCGATCCCCTATTTTTATGAGATATTTTAATTTTATTTTCTTTCTTCTTTTCTTTTGTTCCACTTACTATATAAGCCAAATTTTGTGTAAATATCAGATATCAAAGTTTATATTTCGTTTTAGCTTAGTTTAGCTTAGGGTTTGAGGGTTTTGGAGAGTTCTTCTTCAATTGTTCTTGGTTTGACACCCAATTGGGTTGTAAGTTGCATTATTCATCATCCTCTCCATTTAATATAGTTGTATTTCATTAATTCCATCTTTGTAGTGTAATTTACATGCATACTAATTTAGGTTTTCATGCTTTCTTCCCTTGATTTCTAGTGTAGATTTACCACATTTATTTACCGCTTTATTTACCGTGTTTTTAACATGCTTTCTAGCTAATTTAAATTAGGTTGTGTTTGAATTGAACTCACTCGAGTTGACGCGTTCCTTTGCTTTGGTGATGGTGTTTACGGGTCTATTTCGGGTGCGTTTTCCTAGTTATTGCACCTAGGAGATTTGACGAGGCATATCATGTATGTACCGTGCTTACGACCTTACGTGCGCAATTTTGGGGATATTTGTTGACGCCAAAATCTTATTAGACTTTTATGCGGATTTAGTGGCATGACAACCCTTGATTCAATTAACTGTCGAAATGAGACGTAATCTAAATAACTCGTCGACCCATGTGACCATTTTATACAAATAAACTCGGGTGAGGGATATTCGATGCAACCTATAGTTTTACTCACTTTGTTAATCTAGTTTCAATACACTTGCTTAGATTAATATTTCCCTTTTATGCACCTTTTCCTTTTTAGTTTGTAATTCACCTTTTACACTTTTATTTCGGAGTACTAAATCACATAAATTCTAGCAACTCGCCTCAGTGGATATTTTCGATACCCGACTTACCACTATACTTGTATCGCAAGTGTAGTCATAACTTATGGTTTTGTATTGAGATGGTGAACATAAAACAACGATCAGCGTTTGACGCACGGTACTTTTCACCCTCGATCAAAGGTCATAAGTACGGGACATACATGATATACCCCGTTAAATCACCTAGGCGTAATAACAAAGACAACACACTCGAAATAACTATGTAAACGCCATCACCAAAGCTAAGCGACTCGTCAACCCTAGGTGAGTTCAATCATTAAATGGAATTAAATAAAATAAAACTAATTAATTAAAGCATCCTAATTAAATTAACACTAATTAATCTACGCAAGAAATAATAAATAAAGCATGGAATAAAAATGAACAAAGATAAAAAGGTAGGCAAAAGTGATAATGAATAGTAAACTTACATTAATGGAGGAATTACACTAAGAAAATGGAGGAGAGGGGTGTCTCCACAAAATTCCCAAAAATACTTCTCAAACCCTAACCTAAAAACTAAGTAAAATTAAGAGAGTTACAAAAATAAACATAGTGTTCTTTTTATACTAAGTTGGAATAAAGAAAGAAAATCAAAAGAAAAATCAAAAGAAAATAAGGAATAAGTGGATAAGTCTCTAATTAATGGTATAAAAGAAAAGAGGAAAAGAAATAGAAAAGGAGAGAAAGAGCCTACAGCAAAATTGGGGAAAAAATAAGGGTACCCGGTCGACCGCGCGGTATAGGGGAGGTACACTGCCTCGTAGCCACGGCAAGGTGGGAAAAGTCGGTCGACTGGGGTGCCAAGGCCGATCGACCGATCCGGAAGTTACAGCCCACTAAAACGATGCCACCATCATTTCTATCAACACCAAACTAACACCCCCATATGCGCAACATCGAGACCTTCCATGGCCAACATCAAAGCCACAAGGAAAAACGTGTGTATAGCAAAGGCCAAAGATGGAGACCCACAAGGCCAAAGACTCGCTGCCACCAAGCTGCCAAGAACCCAAATCGTACAAAAGACCCATTTGGGTAAAGACCCACCATTGATGAACAAAACTCAAAAATGGGTATACCCCGAAACGCAAATCCGTGTCCCAAAACCATATATATTTAGAATCCATACTCAATTTCGGACGAAAGCTCCGAATTTTGGGCAAAATCAAAACTCGAGCCAAACTCGGGCCAAGAACCAAAATTGCCCATGGAGTTTCCTGCCAAAATGGTGTTAGGGACAAGGATATCATTTATGAAATTGTTAATAAAGAAGAAAAGGGACACAAGGGAAATTATATAAATTGTTATTTTTCTTTTAATTCTTCCTCCGATTAGAGGTTCGTGTTTCCTTCGTTCGGACTTTGATTTGCATATCATTCACTGCCATGCGAAGCTAGGCCCGAGGGATACAACTTTCGTGAATCCTTTGGACAAAAATACCGAAGTGTGAAATTATGAAAATACCCCTGAACGTGCGAATCGTGACGAAACTTTATCAAAACGTGACGAAACTTCACACTAAGTATCATAACATCTATAAATGCTCAATAATACCTCAAATAAAGTATTAGCACATAAAACGGAGGTTATCTGATTAACGAGCATAATTATAGAAATTATGGTACCCGAGGCGGCCTAAAAATGCATAAATTAGCGGGTGGAAAATGCAAATATTTGTGACGTATCAATTGCTTTCTACATGTTAGACTCTTTGTAACATTTACTGCACAGGTGCACAGACTTTTTAAATATTATACTTACTTGACATGTATCGAATATGATGCCCTCATCTCAATTTTTCTTAATGAACCAAATGTAAAAATAGATAAGTTGTGCTTATAAGAAGCATTGCTCGAATTTTATTTCCCAAAAAATATTAATATATGTTAAGCAATGGAAAGGGACGTCGAAAGAGAAAAATATTCTTTGCGTTAAAATACACCATTTTTAAAAAGAGCTTAAAAATATTAACGACACACAAAAATAGAAGTGTCAAGGCCATTTAGTATACATTTATTGATGCTTCACTACATATGAGCATTTTGATTTCTCTAAAATATTTGAGAGATTTTGAGGGAGTTATAAAGTAGAAGATCAATGGGTTTGTACAATGGACTTTCTTGAAAAATTTAAATAGTTTGGCATTATTATGTTGAGAATCATTAAAATTCATGGCATATTGTATAAGTTGAGTTAATTTCATTTGAGTTTAACATTTAACACCTAAGGTTTTCTTTCATTACAAGTGTCTCGTGAATTCATACACGTATGTTATGAATATTAATGTTGATTTGCCTATGGAAAATGTTCTCACAATCATATTCCATTTTCACAATTCAAACATGTTAGTGTTATTCCATGATGATTATGTGTTTATGTACCTATATGTAGTTTTTATACCTTACACTTGACAAATTTTGAAAAACTTCAAAAATAGTAGGTGAAGAACTTTATGCTTGTTAAGATTATCATTACATGTGCTTTATTGATTATCTTTGTGAAGATATCTTGCTTCTTAATGTGATGCTCTTTATTCATGATTAAATTCTACTCCTTTGTCTATAAGGAACAAAAAGGGGGAAAACAAATTGAGTGGGAGTTTTATTTTTATTTAAAACTTATATGCATAACGGTATTTCTTGTTTCATGTGTGTAGGTCTCTTCCGCTTTGATGTGAAGCTCATGGACTACACAAGGTGAAGATAAAGCTAGACAGGGGAAGAAAAATTTCAGTTGAAGATAAAGTGTCAAATGTCATTACATTTCTAGGATTGGGAGGACGTTAGGATTCATTATCTTAGAGGGTTTTATTGTAATTTGGTTTTCGATTTTGTTGTGTACTAGAATAACCAAAGGAGGAGATTTGTAAGAGCAAGATTTTATAATTGCTCATAGCTTAGGCTTTTTTGGTAGTTTTGTTGTATTCCGTTACAAACTAGCGTCTCAAACCAAACATTACATCTGTATTATCTCCAAGTTCATTCGAAGATACATTATTAACCAAGCATCGTTTGTGGATTCATCACCAACACTTTATGGAGGTATAAACTTATGGTTTTCATGTGTTATATAAATTATATTTTGGGATGTAAAAATTGAGGCTTTTTATAAAAGGATTTTAAAAGAGAAAGCTTTTTTAGTCTCATTCCAACAAGATTGGATCTCGTTCGAATGAGATGTATGTTCTCGTTTGAACCAGCTTCAAGCGAACTTCAAACGAGAGTTCCCTGTCTTGACAAAACATTCTCGTTCGAATCTCGTTAATAGGTTGTTCGAACGAAGAGAGGGTTTCGTTAGAACGAGTTTAGATCTCATTAGAATGAAAATATAATTTTCATTCGAACGACCTCTCTGCCTCGAAATTCGTATTTTTCTATAAAAACCTATTTCTTAAGAATTTCTCAAGACTTTTAATGAAAATGATTTTCCAATACCTGTACCAAAAGTGTTCATACTTTATTTTTCAAAACAAGATTTTGTTTTCCAAATCATATATCCCTCTATATGATTTATGAGTTTATGAAACCCTATTTTCCATACACGTTGCATAAACCCTTGTATAATCTATCTCTACTGTTGATTTATGGAACCGAGTTTCTACTGTTAAAGAATAAGGTTAATTGGTGGATATCGAGGGAAGACCGCTTCCTATGGATAGCACCGGACTGGGCTGTATTTTGTAAAAAATTTGAAGAGTATACACATTATACTTAGTCATGCTAAGTACGTAGTCTATAAGGGTAATGTGTCTGTCAAAATCTTTACGGTGTTGAATAATAGGTTTTCCCCCAAAAGAAATTTTTCCTTACTTCTTCGAATGCGTGTTTTAATTGTGTGATTAATTAGTAATTGATTTAGAATTTATCATCGCATGTACACTTAATTTCTAATCAAGATAAGAATTGATTAAAATTGGAATTTGTGTCTGAGAAACCTAATAAACGAATTATCCATACGAACCTGCATTCCCAAAGACATTTGAAAAAACTTGGTTTATGGGTCTTTGTATAGCAATAAGGGATTTAAATTAGTATTTTAATGAGATAAATTTGTATACTCCCTAAAAATGGTATGTATGTGGGATAAGGATACATGTGAAATGAGATTTTTAATCTCAAAGTAATGACTATAATTTCTATTAATAATAATAAGGATGTAAAAACTTCTTATTTGTTTAAGTCTTGTAATGTGTGTCATTTTAGATGAGGTCATGGTAATTATAATACTATTCGTAGATTAATGAACTTAGAGTTAATATCTAAATTTAGTATTAATTCCAATCACAAGTGTGAAATGTGTGTCGAATCGAAATTAACTAGAACTAAATTTTAATCAGTTCAAAGAAAATCTAATCCTCTTGAATTAATTCATAGTGATACGTGTGACTTGAAATTTCTACAAACAAGAGGTGGCAAAGCATATTTCATCACTTTTATTAATGATTGCATAATATTTTTATGTGTATTTGCTAATAAAGAATTATGGGGTTATAAATGTCTTCAAACATTAAAAAAAAGAACTTGAAAATCAACTTATCCAAAAGATCAAAGTTATAAGAAGTGATAGAGGTGGTGAATCACTCCCCATTTTAGAAATTTTGCTCCAAACAAGAAATTGGACATCAAACTACCGCCACTTACTCACCTCAATCTGATGGTATTGATGAATGCAAAAATTGAACCTTAAATGGGATGATTAACGTTATATTAATAAATTCAGTGAGAATGAGATCTCTCTAATGAAGTTACCCAAATAAAATTAATATATGAGTTAAGTGATAAAAAAATAATTTAACATGTTAAAAACATATTAAAGTCTTTGTGACGAAATTGGTTGATCAATATTTGAATCTTAATTAAATTTTATCTTCAATGTAAGACAAGTGATTCTAATATGTGGAAAGATAAATCAAATTACACAACACCGAATGTATGAGGAACAACCCACTAACGAGAAAATGAGCCAAATTAAACGACAAATGTACGATAATAGAGTATTACAACTAGAAGATAAATAATTACAATCACACAATGCTATGATCGACTAAAAACTCTTTCCCATCGTATCCTCTGAGAATTATGCCAACAACTAGAGAATGATACACAATCACGAATGATTTTGGATTCATCTAATGCCTTCAAATCTCAGGCCAAAAAATCTTCTTTAAATTGAAAGAATCACTTTGTTTTAATTCAACGGAACAAATGATTAATGATCAACTACAATTAGGATGTGTGAGGGTATACTATGGTTGAAAAGATGTAGTGACAAGTTTTCCCTTTAAAAACTCACAAGTATGTTTTTTAAGCTTGAAAGAAGGCTATACTCAAGAACAAATAAGATTTTGATAATTATTTGTCAAAGCTTGCTTGAGTACGAAAGTCTTACTTTCAAGGATTTAATAATGAATCGAAAATATTGAAAATCACAAAAGAGAAGAACACCAAAATATGTTGAAAATATTTTTCTTCTTAAAAATCGTTCTCTTAAAAAATAAATCAACAAGGAAGAAGAAGGATTGCAATGAATATCTATAGGATTTGTGTATGAAGACAAGTGGGTACACATTCAGGTGAAGTATTACTATTGGATAAGAAATAATATTTATTGACTATGAAAAAGATTGTGTCCTCGCCTAACTTCCCATGAGATATTAATCAAAATATCCCCAAAATCAAAAAAGTTAAGTACAACTCGTACACCTTTCGCTGCAGCGAAGCCAGACCTCACAGACATGAGGGTTCATCGACCAAGGTAGCTGATGTAACTAGGGAATTTTGAGCTATGGGTACTTTATGTCGTGGCCAGTGAGATACGAACTTCGCTGATGTGAGCCACCGATAAATATAGGTTGTGAATTGTGCCAGAGTTTTAAACCGACTTAGTTTCCACATGGTCATGCCTACTGAATTAGATATTCACTGACAGGAAGTCCTATTTCATTGCAACGAATATGAAGTAGACAAGGTCGCAGTTGGAATAGAAATTTCCCTGTTCAGTAATTGTTGGGATAAGATAATGAGTGCTTTGATGAATTTCAAGACCGCAGTCCTCCGTCAGACTCAACTTTGGTCTTCAGCAGTGAGTCCCCTCTTGTATCATAAGTCAGCCATGGATATTCCTTCTCCACAAGGGTGTATGAAAAACTTTCTAGGGTTTAAACGAATTCACAAAACTAAATATTTAGGATGTTTATTTGTGAATTAAACAATGTTTTGGAACACAAAAGTGAAGAACTTTCGCAAATGTTATGAAGAAACATGTCTGGAAAAATTCTTAAACAAATTGATCATAAAACGGGTATTTATAAGATGTTCATAGATTTTGAGGTTGTACGGTCATTCGAAAGATATCTTCATGTCGTTTGAACGAGATTTTCATGTCGTTCGAACGACATCTTCGTCTGGTTCGAACAAGATTTGTTTCTCTTCTAACGACCTCATAAAAAACAAAACAGTAAGCCCTCGCTTGATCCTTGTTTGAAACATATAAAAATGACCTTCTAACGGCATTGTGATCTCGTTTGAATTAGATGTAAAAATAAAAATATTTTTCTTTTTGAAATAATAAGACATGTTCATTTTTGGCAAGGTTCTAAAAAATGTGGGGCGTGATCGAGGCGTGGAGGCCAAACCTTAAGCCTTAGAAGCCTAAGTGGGCCTTAGGCATGAAAAGGCGTTTAGGCCTTCTTAATATATTTTATTATTTTTTAACCATAAAAAGGCTATTAAAATACTAAAATTGTACATATCATAAAAATATATTTGAATATATGCAAATTAAAATACTATTTGATTATTTTGGATGAGATAATGGTCCGGTTAGTAAAAAATTCTTTAAAAGGCGATATCATTTCACTAAAGCATTGTTGTTTTTAGAAAAAGTACGCCTTAAGGTTTTTTTCCAAGAATAAGGCGTAAAAACTTAAGGTGGGGCGTTTCTCCCAAGCGTCAAGCCTAGGCGGAGCCTGGGAAGGTTTTTTAGAACAGTGTTTTTTGGTAAAAATAAAACATCACAAACACAATTCTGTAAATTAATTCAAACTCTAAATTATTTTATACCTTTACAGGATGTTGGGAACTCTTCAAAGTTGGAGAGGCTTGAGTTCGGTTCGTCTTAAAGGTGCGTGACGACTTATAATGGGATATGCCAAACTTGTCTAAAACTATGCTATGAATAATGTTATAAATCTTGTTCTTACAAGTCTCCCCCTTTGGCTATTCCAGTACAAAGCAAACAAACATGGCCGACCACCAATTAAAATCAAAATCTCTAATAACAAAAATCCTAACACTTTTACTAACCCTAAACATAATGGCATAAGTCTCTTTGTCTTCAAACTTCTTCTTCTTCCTTTTTTTTTATCTTCCCTCTCTTTGATATTCCCTTAATCTTTTAGTCTTGTTGACAAAGTTTGCCAAAGGTTAACCTCTAGATATGAGATAAAAATACATACCCTGTGATGCATCGAGTTTGAAATAAAGTAAAACTCATAAATTTTATCCCCCATAAATCAAAGTCATTTTAATTTGCTCTCCCCATTTATTTTGATCCAAGATAGACAAAGAAGGAGAAACATAAACATGAAATATGAAGCATCACGTAGAAGATAAGATATCATCAAAAAAAGATATAAAGCAAGCATGTGCAGTGATCATCTCAAAGACCATCAAACATCAACTATTTTTGAAAATTTCAATTTTTTCAAAAAAATATAAAACTTACAAATACAACACAATACCATATATAATGTATGCAAAATATATCAAAGAAAATCCGGCACACATATATAAGTATAATCGACCAGAAAGCATGACACAAAACACATAAGCTTTACACACTAGCATAGTATCAATAGGTGCAAAACGTGTGGGATAAAATGAATGGGTGTGAACTAGTAACAAAAGAATTATAACCCAAAAACTCAAATATGTTCAAGAAGTTCTAATTAACCGTCAAACTTTATCTAACTATGCTTTAGCCTCAAATGAAAAATAAAGTTGAACTTAATGAACAAAACAAGCACAATGCACACAAGCCTAGAATATTAATGATTCTACAAATCAATAGCGTTATGACAAAATAAGCATACTAGGATTCATTGTTAAAACCCGCTGATCTTCAACTAAACTCCCTCAAAAGATAAACATAATCATATTTCAATTCTTTTTTTTTTGAAGTGATTTCTTTTGCAAAATCAAACAAACTAAACTATATTGACCCCTCTGTGGCATAATTTGCTCTTTTTATTGACTTAATTTTTTTTCGTGGCATTCACGATGAGTCAACATGTCTCTCATGGTCCTTTTTCGTGTACACTCATATCTTTTTCAATAATAAATAAACTCTCACGGGCACCGATTCTTACATGCACAAATCCCGCATAGTCACATAAACACGTGGATGACAAAATTGATAGAAGAACATCTCACCAAGCTTAAATATACATGTGAAGTTAACATTCAAAAAGCTCATGCATGTGTGTGCGAAGGCATATACAAAGTCAAATCCATAAAGCAAATCAAGTTCGAAACAACTCCATAAACATAGTTAAGATTAATCTAAGTATCTAAGTCATAACCAAATGTCCTAGGCACATGAAAATAGCGGAGTGAATTGGATTCAAACACACCAATATGCCATTCCAAATGTGTAAAACCAAAATACACAAACTTTTTGTATTTTTCAAAAATTTATCAAAGTAAAATCTTTTTGTATTTTTCAAATATGACTCAATAAAAGAAAAAACATAACACAAAAAGGTACACATGTCATAACACTAGCAAACATATATCAAGAAGCATAACTAGAGTATAAAAACAATGCTAACACGATCATCTATAAGATATAACAAGATAATAATCATGTGCAAGCAAATAAGAATCAACAAGTCTACCATTCAACACCTCTAAAATCGATATCATAACCCAAATAGACATGAAATGACGAATAGGGGTTTCGGGAACCAATGGGACACTAGACTTCAACTTCTTAGGACCTCTTCCAAGATCAAAACAAAAACATCTAAGGTGACCTTTCCTACCATAATGTGAACATGTGTAAATGTTAGGAATGTTACCTATGGGTTGATGACTCAAAGAATTAGAAACATATGAGCTATTACCATTACTACACACATTACTAGAGTTTTTTAAACCATCTTTCAACTTCCAAATTTTAGACTCAAGCCAAGAATTTGACTTTTTATATTTTAGGGACTCCTTCTTCATATGTTCAATCATTCCTATAAGGTTATCTTGCTCCCCCTCAATAAAAGAAAACTTATCCCTAAGAGTCTTCTCTTGTGCCTTAAAATCATTAATTAAAATACTATCCTTAATGGCACAAACATTAACCCTAGAATTTTTAAAGTCCACTAATTCTTTATCTAAAACTGGGACTCTTTCATCACTCTCTTTCTTAGACAATTCTAATTTTCCAAAATCACAGTCCATGTCCACTAGTTTCTCACGAAAGAAATCTTTTTTATTTTGAACAGTGTGCAAAAGATCCATAGCATATTTAAAACGAAAAATTTTATTTTTCAAGAATTTCCATTATTTTAGCAAACTTCAAATTCAAATGATTTAAGTCGTCAAAACTATGAGAATCCATTAAGATAAAAACTAAAACACCGAAAAAGCACTAAACAAGGATCTAACATAATAACTTAGTGCAACCAGCTCTGATACCAATTTGTAAATGCATTAAGTATGCTCTGACACCACTTGTAAGAGTGAAAGGCTCTAATACCACTTAAAATACATAAATAAATATGCACGATAAATATTCCAATTTGAGAGTGCGCAATTTTCTTTAACTAATTTTATCTTTTTATTCTAAACATAAATCTATGTGATAAAACAGATGAATCAATCCAAGCATTCAACAAAGGTAAAGTTTCAGGAAAATACCTGCAAGGCAAAACCTTTTATTCACTTTAGAAATCTATAAGACAATCGACTTATAAACTACTTGATAATCGCCATAAGTACAATGCACTAATCATTGTAAATCTCTAGTGAACAACTACGATCCTCGCAAGAATCATAAGACTATAGTCCTCTGTCAGCCTCAGCCTTCGTCTTCAGCAGTGAGTCCCCTCGGGTCTCACAAGTCAGCTATGGAGATGCCTTCTCCACAAAGGTGTATCAAAATTCACAAAACTTTCTAGGATTTAAATGAATTTCCAAAACTAAATATTTAGAATGTTTGTTTGTGAATCAAACAGTGTTTTGGGAGATAGAAAGTGAAGAATTTTTTCAAAAGTTATGCAAAAATGTATCTACAAACGTCTTAAACAAACTGATTATGAAATAAGTATTCATAAAACGTTCACAAATTTTGAGGTGGCACGATCGTTCGAACAACATCTTCAGGTTGTTCTATCTAGACCTTCATCTCGTTTGAACGATATGTGTTTTGCTTGTAATGATCTCATAAAAAATAAAACAACAAGCCCTCGCTTAATCCTCATTTGAAAACATATAAAAACACCTTCTAATGACATTACAATCTCATTTGAAAAAGATATAAAAACAATAAAATATTTTTCTTTTTGAAATAAAAAAACTTATTCGTTTTTGGTAAAAATAAAACATTGCAAGAATAATTCTCTAAATTAATTCAAACTCTAAATTGTTTTATACCTTTATAGGATGTCGGGAACTCTTCAAACTTGGAGATGCTTGAGTTCGGTTCGTCTTGACGGTGCGTGATGATTTGTATCGGGATACACCAAACCTGTCTAAAACTGTGCTATGGACAATGTTAGAAAGATTGTTCTTACAGTAATTTTTATAAAACACGGAATTTCAACTCATTCAACCAAGGAAAAGTAAAATTCTAAATACAAAGATGCATTAAAAACATAGTTTTTGTATAGAAAGGATATAACATCTTTGAATTTGGCAATTTTCACGTCTAAAAAGAACCACAAAATTAAATAAGAAATATTTTCCAATTATGAAAATTAGTTTAACCAATGGTGAATCTAAGTCCTCTAGACATATACCTTTATCCTAACTGGTTAACTAGGTAACATCGGCTTGCATGATCTAGTATGAGTTTGATAAAGAGACTACATATATACATAATCTAGTACTAGTTTAACCAAATTTCAAGCTTATGCTTGGTGATAATATGTTGAGAGTATATGATTACTTATGTGGTTAAATGAACTATTACTTATGTTTTGGATGCATAATTGTGTTTAAATAAAGAAAACGGGGTGTTGGGTCGAAATTGGTGAGTTTTGGTAGTCAAATGTTTACATTTTAAGATTTCATGCAGGTTGTTACGTTCTCGTTTAAGCGCAATTTAAGCAGAGTAAATTTATGATTTTGGCAAAACATAAAATATAAAAGTTGTCCATCCTTAAGTTATATACATGTGAATGTAAATGGGAGATCAATATGAGGCTGTAATAGTGAGTTACAGTGGATAAAAGAATAGTGAACAAATCTTCCTTAAAATTAAAATATTATGAATAGCCACCTCCAATCCAACCAATCACACACCACCACCCAAGATAATTCAATTGAAAACCTGTTTTTTATGCTTTATAATACTTTTTCAGCCTTTTCCTTCATCACACACATAGAGAATACAAACGTTTTGAGAAACATAACCTCGAGGAGTTAGAAATAATGTGGTTAATGGTGGAATTTAACTTTGTGCTTGGTGAAAAATTATTCTAAAAATAGTTTGAAGATTCCAAGGTTAATTAAACATAACTTCTTGATTTGTTTCTAATTTGTATGCTTATTTTAGGAGAAATATGTATTTGTTTATGTATAATCTTTAGAACTTCAATTCAAGATTTGAATGACTCAGAATTAGATTTTTTTTGTAAAAAAAAGGGGAGGTCTTATGTCTTTCCACCATCAATCCTCACAGACAAAGAAATAAAACCTTTCTCATACCCACCCCCACGGTTCCAACCTCAAACCTCCTAATCCACATGGTAGGAGTGTAACCATTGGACCAAAGGCTTTTGATTTCTTAGAATTATATTTGATTCTTGTGTTAGTTATAATAGTCGCTGCTTGTAACGAGATGACCCCACTCATATAATAATCATGTTTAAACCCCCTAATTAGGTGTTAATAATGATTAGTAGAAGATTAGTATTAATTAGTGAGGATTATCATAAAATGAGGCTAAAAAAGTAATATTTAAAGGTAAGAGGATAGCCTTGCAACACTATAGTGAAATTTTCGTATCTCTCTCTCAAAAACCCAAAATTTCATTCTGGAAAATGTGTTGAAACCTTAATACATATGTCTTTACAAAAATATAAACCAAAATATATAGTTATTTTCCAATTATTAAATATTAACGAATTAATTTGACGTGTGTTTAGAATTAATGTCATTTTGTGTATTTGATTACTAATGATGTTAAATTGACAGGTGATGAAGCTACTACTAATACCTTGCCAAAAAGTAGATTTCATACTACAATAAGTACCTACTTTGAGGTGAGTAACCTTTTCCTTATGAATGATAGATGCTTATACTCTTACACTGAAAGGTATAGTTAAGATTATTGTTATGTGATTCACGAGTTAAGATGTTATGTTTGTGATACATATGCATATGATTAAACATGTTAAAGGAGGTTATCAAATTATATGGAATGTGGTGGGTCTTACGAGATGTGATGGTCTCATGTTAATAAGAGAATCTAACTTAAGGTTTTGTATACTCGGGCCAAAAAAGGAATGTGGTCGTCTTATTAATTATGGTCGGTTAATTGAACAATGGCGGGTCTAGTATTGAGAGAGTCCACAATATCTACTTTTGTTATTCATATTAAGATTCTTATTTAACTAAGTTATATCCGTGTGTGTGTGTGTGCACGCGTGTGTGAGGTTGTTCACTAAGTTATTTAGCTTACACCCCTATAGTTTTTCTTTTCAAGTATGCATATCATTTAGAGTTCACTACCAAGTTTAGGACTTTAAAAAATGAGGGTGCAAGAAAAGTTGCATGGGTTGAATATAAGAAAAAATTATGTAAATGTTAAAATAAGAAATTTATTTGTATAAATTTGTTTTTATACTTAGTAAGTTATATTTGAAGTTAGTTATGTTTTCTTATAAAAAAAATTGTGTGTTATTTTCCAAGAGTATTACAATTTTATTATTGTTTGAGGGAATATATATATATTATGAGGATAATTTGACTTAATTAGCACAAGGTGTCACAACTTGGTACCAAAGAATGAATTTTAGGTTCTGGACATGATGCGAAGGTCTAGACTGGCAGTGAACAATAGATAGTGGGTTTTTTATGAGTTAGGAGTTTGACTAAAAATGTTAATATTAGAAATTATGTTATTGTATTGGTGTTTATTTGATTTATGTTGCAGTGAGTAATGGATTTTGTAAGAAAGTAAGTGAGGATAATTACAAATGATAGATATTTTAGGTATTTTTAAACTGAATCTTTATGTTGTGTTACATGTTGTGATGGACAAGGGTGTTATTAAAGGTGAATATAAAAAGTGAAAAGGTTGTATGATTAATTAAGAAGTAATGGAAGTTATATCATCCTATACTGGTATATGCGGATTTGAGTCGTCACTTATTGAGTCGTGGATGAATGCGCACCTCATATGTATGATATTCCATATTCCGATATAGGATAAAAAGTGAAGGAAATTTATATTATGGGATTATTATGTGACATAAAATATTATAGTGTGATATATTTTTATGTTAACTTGTAGATATTTGAAATTATTCTAGTCTAGAGTGGGAATGTAAAATGAGAATGATGAAAATATTATAGAAAAGATTGTATGATGAGTATTGTGCATAATGACAAAATATGATAAGTAGAATGAGGATTCACATATTTATAATCTTGGTTGTAATAGTGTTGTGGAAATATTATTTTATAGCGATGTTAAAAAAAATTATTGGTACATTATGACACATAAGTAAATATTTTGAAATCTTAGTGATTGTATTTAAAGAAAACGATTATGTCGAACACAAGTGAAGTTAGTTGGGTAAAGTTGTTCAAAAGTTGGTGTGGGAGTGTGAATAAGAGATCGGATGTTATATGGTTTAAATTTTGTGGAGTGTAAAATAAGGACATAAATTCCTTAATAAAGGTATAAGAAGAAGAAGTGTAATATTTTATTTACGAATCAAAAGTTTCTTATAGAAATAAATATTTAAAGGTGTTTAAGGTTGAAGACAAATTCATTTGAATTGAGTTAAAAGGGGTACTTTGGTGAAAGGATGTTGTATTATAATGTTATATATCCACCCTGGCTTGGTCCAGTGGTAAGGATGGGCTTCACTCTGACCATAGGTCATGAGTTCGATCCCTCCCCACGGATACCTACCCCTGTTGGAGGGCTTCCTCAGGGCTGTGTGGTTAGGCGCACGGTCGTGGGTTCGATCCCCCACAGGGTTTACCAGTATTTAAGCGGGGCTCATGTGTGAGGTGGACATGCGCAGTGCCCCCTGTTTATCTTGCACGAGGGAGTCCAAAGGGCTCGTTCGTGTGGAGGTTCAGGGTTATTAAAAAAAAAATTTAAAAAAATAATGTTATATAATAGTTGATATATAGAAGATGTTAAGATCAATAATAAAGGTGAGATGAGAATATTATTAGTTGTTGTTAATGTTTATGTTTATATGAAATAGTCATATATAGAATCTAAAATCTTTAATTGCTAGTCAATATCTCATAATTGATTCATACATGGGTTTATAATGAATTATGATGAGTAGAAGAAAAGAGTAATATGAGTTTAAATGTATGTCGTTAACAGTATGAGTTCATTTAGTAGATATTACTCTTATGATGTTTTATGATTGTTATATGAATGGCAAAGTTGAGCCGATAAGTTAAAGAGTTGAAAGTTTACAAGATTGAGGAATTATCTTATGAGTGTATTAAAATAACGAGTTTATTTTCTTCTGAAAGGTAAGAGTGTTAAGTATTGGAAATGTATTAATGAATGAAGGGTGGTAAATTTTTGGTATCTAGTTTACATGGGAATGCAGTAGGAGTTAAATAAGAGAAAAGTGTTAGATATATACTTCTACGTAATATCTACAAAACCTAAGGGCATGTGGTTACAATGAAGTATAAATGAAGTATGGCTAGGTGTGAAGAGTTCGTGTGAATGCATAATAAGGGTTGAATTGGATGTTTTCTCATAGTCAATTAATATTTAAGTTTTAAGAACTGAAAGTAATAAGGAACTAAAAATAATTCATGTTGTATGGGATATGGGTTAGTGCGGTTTACATACCAGGGATTGGTTTGGGTTGATTTAAATTATCTTTTGTATATTGATTATGTGTTACCAATGAGGATACGAGGTATTATCTATATGGTCGAAGTTATATGATGTCAACAAAAAGTATGTAAAAATTATGTATAATCTGATATAAGATACATCAACATATTTGTACAAGTGATTAAAAGAGAAATGATGTATATTGAAGTTAGAAAAGTGTTTTAGAGTTGGTATATACACCTAAGATTGTAGGTTGTGGAGTTAGATATATATTCCGAGTAGATAATTTGGTAAAATGATTATTTTGGTAATGTTGTAAAATAATGAATCATTTCTATTATTCCTTAGAAAAATCATAAGAAATGATTTTAAATATTTGGAAAACGTGTATATATGTTGTGCAATGTTATACTTAAAGAGTAATAGTGATGAATGTGAAAAGGTTGTATGGTAGGTAAGTATTAGGATAAGTACCGTGAGTTTAGGAAATCATAATTAGATATTTTAAGAAAGTAGAAGTATTAAAAGAGTAAAGAAAAATGGTCACAAAACACAATATTTACGTGGTTCGGAAGCTACCTACATCCACTGAGGGGTTCTCATCTTTTATTAGTTTCTCAGAGGGTAGAAATTACATGACCATTTGCCTTGGAGTGAGGGCTGTATTTATAGCAGTAAAAAGTAGTTGAGTTTTACAAGGAACTCTCCTATCTCCTTATTGGACCATTGATGATTCCTTTTTATCTCGTCCGAGAATGTGGGTAACTACCCGAGGCTTTAATTATCCACGTAATAAGCTTTTGTGATTATCCATGTAGCATTGAATTTGACTGGGGCAGCGTGTTAGCCCTGTTTGGACCATCAAAAGTTGGGCCTTTACGATTTAGTCCTCATAATTTCCCCTAAAATGTTTTGCCAGAGATGGGCCAAAGAATTTTAAATCCTTTGTAGTCCCAAATTGAACCCAAAGCTCGAGTTCCATGCTCGGATATGTTTGTGATTACTTGAAATCTACAGGGGTACACTGGTCATTACAAAATTGAACCATAAAAATTCTTCTTGAGCATCGTTCCTTTTGATTGATCTGTTGGAATTCAAACGTCACTTTGTTTCAAACTTTGTACCATCGTTTTGTACCCCATTATTTCTTAAAAGACTCTTTTGAAACTTCCATTTTATTTACTTGCTCTGTAAGTTCTCTTCATTTCCTCTTACTTTTCTATCTTCATAGTTCTTTTCTGTTTGCATCCGCTACATACTCTTATTTTATTCTTTTATTAAGTGAAAATGGGTTACACCCTCCATGAGAAGAACTTAGAGGATTTAAAAAAACACCTTACTCTATCCCTTTCTAGATTATAATTTATTTTTCCCCCATGCCTAGAAACTTCATCGTGGTTAATGGTGGCAACTAGATTCATAATCTTGTTATAGTTCATGGGGAATTAACCTTTCCCCCAAATCAACTTTTCTTGAAGTTTTGTGAGTATTTTGAGTCCATCCCTGCCCCCAATATATATCGCATTATCAATAGGGTTCATAGGATTAATGACCTATATGGAACCAACCTAGGGATCCTAGAAATTAAGTATTTTTATTCCTGGTCCCACAAAATATATGGTGTTATGTATCTGAAGGAAAGGAAAGCCGATAGAGTTTCTAGTTGTTAACCTTCCTGATTCTGATAAGGGATATTAGGATCAGGGTTTAATTGCCCATAATTGCAAACGTCCTCCTCTCCTAGAGGTGAACAATACACTGGATATTTGTGCTCAAAATGGGGGAGTGATATAAGTTAATACTTTTATTTTTATGCCCTTTTATGAATTTTTTCTGATTGTGTTGAATGATAATGTTTCTTTTTATCTTTGTCTGAGCAACTCGATCAAAGAAGAAATAGACCCCCCTTGATCATATCAATAGGGAAGAACTATTGAAAGTTTGGAAGTTGAGGGAACCCCTAGTTCCAGGTGGTGATAATCCTCGCACTGCCTCTTTTTTACTTGTATAAAATAATTCTAATGGTAGCTTCGCAACTCGTCCAGTAGACCACATCCCTGATCTCCCACTTCCAAGTAAGGAAGCTTATGTTTCTTCCTCCTTTAAATCACTAGACGTTGAGTCCAACCCCTGTTGAGGAAGAGGATTTAATGGCTTTAAGGAAGCGAATTTTGTTGATCGAGGATGATGATGTTGATGATGGTTCCTCCTCCCCCAAGACCAAGTCCTTGAAAAGGACTGAATAAAAAGTCCCTAGAGCCGTTGACTCGGAGTTGGTCATTCAAGAGAAGAATAAGAAATACAAGGCTCCCATACCCCCACAATCCTCTAAGAAAGGTGATTCCCCATTTGTCAGTGAGGTCTTCATAGGAGACATTAGTGGCCAAAATCCCTCCTTAGCCTACGGCTTGCAGAAGGGAGCTATGCTCACTACTAATCTCAAGTAGATCAAGAAGTTATCTTATGAGTAGCTGACCTCCCATGCCACTCATTCGTTATCTCTAGTAAGATAAGAGTTCCTTTGTTATTCGGTTGTAAAATGGTGAGGTGCTTTTTTGTGCTACAAACATGTCCTTTGTTTGTTCATTTACAGTTTGTTGTAGATTTTATCTCTATTATGGAGAGTCACTTTGACTGTATTAAAGTTAATGGTGAGATGACTGACGCTCTTTAAAATTCTAAGGAATACCTTGCCTCTGCTAAGAAGGCTTATGATAATAACAAAAAGGCCACCAGTGACGTTATGAGTGCACTGAAGATCGAGCACGATCAGTTGATGGTTGCCAATGACTAGATGAAGGTCGAGCACGTTCGTTTAAAATAACAATATAAAGACCTCTCCTAGGTCAAGGAGGAAAGCTCTGGCAAAGGCTACACTGAGGCCTTTGATGACGCTAGACGCCAATTGGCCTTTATCCAAAAATTTAACTTTAAAAAAGGCTAGGATATACTACCTTGCTGAGGATGAATGTCCCTACTGATTCAAAAATTTTATCAAGCACAAGTAAGGTACCCACTAAAGGTTGATAAAGAGGGAACCACAATTCCCCAGCCGATCAGAGTGGTGATGCTGCGTCTAAGGAAAAGGCCCCAGAGTGCAAGGAGCAAGTGAAGAGCAAAGGAACTTAGTCTAGGATCAAATATTCCTTATTGCTCTTATATCTTGATTTTACCTTCTGTTTGTAAGGGCTTTACCCATATTTGGTGTTATTAATGAAAATATTCCTTTTTGTTAATAGCAATACTATCTAAATGCTTTGTTGAATATTCCTTTATTTGCTTTTCATTTTCTGTAGTCTGTTATAGAGGACAATCCTTATTTTGTTGGCAACTTAGATGTTATTTTTGTTCTGGATATTAGTACCCAGACATACTGAGCATTTGTATCCATTCTAAAGGCCTTTAAGAAGATGACTGGTGCCTAGAAATACCACTCAACCATGGCGACAAAGTTAAAAGACGATATGAAGGATTTGGGAGATGTAGGCAGCCTCATACAGGAGGAAGTGAACTCTTTAAAGGCCCAGCTGGATGGGGAAAATGATATCAGAGATGTTGGTGCCCTTATCCAAATTGAGAATGATGAGCTTAAAAAGAAGCACATCGATCCAGAGGACAATAGCTGAAGAGCTCATATCACGATGATGGGACTTAGTCGTGATATTGTTAAGATTTGTTATTAGTTCAAAATGGGTTCCTGAGCAGCATGGTTAGCTGGTTATGAAGAAGGTTGGGCATATTCCCTTACAAGGTTAGATCAAGTGAATAGCATGGCATATAAACATGGATGATTGAACACCTTAGGAGTCTTAAAAGTTCCCAAGGACTCTCAAACTTTGTATATGCACTAAGTTAATTGTTTAGCTTATCGTCATCCACCTTTTGGCAGTGAAGAGAGCTGGGTACCTCTAGATGTTGTTCCTCTTCTGCTAGCCAAGAGTTATTTGTCTTCTCACAATAGTGACGACGAGTTCTGACCATATCCTAACGACAGCCGACGAAGAGCTATTGCCTCTATTCTTGCCACCCGATCATAGCATGTTCACCTTTTTTTTCTATTATAGATGATTTTTTTGTAACCGATATGTTTTATTATAACAAGCTATTTATTTAATATCAATCCTTCCATTTTTCCCATTCCATTATATCGAGCATGTATTTTATATCTTATATTACCTTTTAGGTCGTGTCGTCACACCACCTCAAGCATAAAATAGACTATGGAAAAAAGGCACCTGGTTTAAGGTCTATCCACCCATTTAGGATTATATCCGACCAATTCGGGTTCATTCAGTGCCTAGGGGTCTCCCGTAGGTCTTTTTCTTGCCTAAGAAATTATGATGTCTTTGTATTTTCTATGAAGAAGACCTAGAGACCTTAGGTTTAATTATAATTATTAAATTTGTAATTGTAATTAAGGTAACATTGATCGGTATTTTGATCGTTAATGCACAATGTGAGCCTATCATTTTAGGAAAATGCTAAGTAATCGATTGAACCACTTGGATCTTTATTAATGATTTTAAATCAAACTGCGAGCATCACAAGTCTTGAAATAAAAATTTGCAAAACTCTAAATATGCTGTAAATAAAATCAAATGCGCTGAAATTAAAATCAAAAGTAAAATTTCTTGAGATCAGATGCATTCTAAGCTCCGGGTATCTCTTTTCCCTCCATTATTTCCATGTGATAGACTCCTTGCACATCATATTTGATCGCCTTAAATGGTCCCTCCCAGTTAAGTTCCAACTAGTCGTCTGATGGTTTTTTGGCACCATTGAGGACTTTTTTGAGTACATAATCATCAACAAGGAATTTTCTCGAATTAACCCCCTTGTTTTACTTCTTAGCTTACTAGTATTGGTAGGAGGCCAGTTTTCTCATGGTCTATTCCCTACGTTCTTTTTCCAGGTTAAATGTAATGCTTATAGCTTCGCCATCCAAACATTGCTCGACAATGGTAGTCCTAGCTTCCAGGGGAATTACAGCTTTTATTCTAAAAGTTAGAGCATAGGGTCTTTCCCTAGTAGGTCTCCTCAGTGTAGTGTAGTATGCCCACCGAACGCGAGGAAACTCATCCACCCAAGATATTTTTTCTATTTCCAACCTCTTTTTCAGGCCGCCGAGCATCGTTTTGTCAAAAGCCTCAACTTGGACATTATTTTGGGGGTAAGTCACATAACTGGAATGGTGTTTGACTCCATGGTCATCGCATCTTGGAAAGTCCCACTTTCAAATTGTGTGCCATTATCCATTATGATTGTCCTTGGTGCCGCAAAGCGAGTTATGATGTTCCTCCAGATGAATCTGATCATATCAGTGTCTCTAATGTTCACCAGTGGCTCTGTTAAAATCCATTTTGTAAAATAATGTGTGCCGACCAATAAGTACTTGCGATTTCTTAATGCAGTTAGGAGTGGCCCTATAATATCCAATCCCCGTTGTGCAAATGGCCATAGACTAGTTAGGGACATTAGGTCATATGTTGATTAATGAAGCATAAAAAGAACTTTTGGCCCTTTTCACATTTTTAAGCGTAAGTATTTATGTCTTTCTGCATGTATGGCCACTAGTAGCCTTCTTTGATTGATAAAAAAGATAGAGACTTTCCTCCTGAATGGCTCCCACAAATCCCATCATATAGCTCGTAAAGAACTTGGTCAACGTCTTTTGGATTCATGCATTTAAGGTAGGGGCATGTGAAGGACCTTTTGTAGGGTTTTTCCCCAAGTCCAAGGTAAAACCGCATAGCTTTTACCCTGACTTGATGCACTTATTTGTTATCGATCGATGAGGTATTATTTTTTAGAAAAGAAATTTTTAGATCCATCCACCTCGAACCTTTTTCAGTGTCGAGAATGTGCTCGGAGGCCACCGTTTTCATAATACTGGGCTTTTCTAGGAACTCCACTTCAATTGTTCTCCTCGGATTGGAATTCGCTGCTGAACTTAAAGCTGTTAAGGCATCAACGTGACTATTATGCGCCGAAGGGAATTATTGAATGTGGACCTCCTCAAACTTTGATATCAAATCATGAACCACCTGTAGGTATGCTACCATCCCTTCGTCTTTGGGGTTAAAGTTTCCAGTTACTTGGTTAAACACTAGCATTAAATCGTAATATACTTCTAGTTGGTTACCCCCCCCCCCCCCCCAGCAAGTGAGCCTTACACAGTCCAACTATAAGAGCTTTACTTAGCTTTATTATTGAAGGCTTCAAAACCCATACTAATTCCTTGCTCGATCATTACATTCTCTGGCATTATGAGCACATTTCCTACTCCTACCCCTTTAGAGTCGCGGCACCATCCACATACAATATCCATTTCTTGGATTGATGAAGCCCATGATCTTTCAACTAGTCGACGACTTGTTGATCAGTAGGGGCCTCTTCTCTGATAAATTCATCCATGAAATCATCGAACACCTGTCCCTTGATTACTAATGTTGGCTGATAGTATATATCAAATCTTTATAGTTCAATTGACCATTTGGACATGAATCATACTGACAATAGTTAACTCCCAAGGAGTAATGAATATTGGAAATATAAATGAACATATATCTCTGACAAATCCAAACGGAATAGGGGAATGGGCGACACATTCCCTAACTAAGCAGAACTAAAGCAAGAACAGAATCAATGACGAGGTCGTCTAATGCAAAGGCCTGCAACTCCCACCTAAGCTGTAGCTCGTCCAGTTCAAAGAATCCAAGCATGATGCCCCTGTGGCTAGGCACCTGTAATACATACATATATATACAAGAGAAAGAGAAATGACAGGAAACGGATCAGAGCCCGAGTGTAAAACAGTTTAAACTAGTTTAGTAAGTATTTAAAATGCCTACCGCCTAATGTGATTACCATGTTAGTATGCGACACTCTCTTGAGAATTCTCACCTCTCATCTAGTGTGCACGCCTACCGTACTAATGATCTCATAAGTCTATCTAGCTTATTCCCATGAAGTTTTATCTCAAGAAATACTAAGTCCATGATTTGTAGTTTTAGAAAATTAATCTCTTCCATTTTCTTACGTTATTTAGAACCACTCAGTACCGTTACAAAATTCACAAACACTTGTTATAAAGCTGGAGCATTTATTCATTACTTAACTACTTATACGCACAGTAGAAGGATTCCATATATATAAGTATATATATTTATATATATATATATCAATAACTTCTATAATATATTTATATATACTATCTGCACCCCTCATAAGTCTATGGTGCTGGCATACTCTGCTATCAAGTCCCCGTATCACTCATACTAAGGAAAATACTAGTTCGGAATCAATCTCGAACTGTATTAACACAATACACATACAAATGGAGGTGAAGCATAGTTCCAAATCCTAAGAGGTCAGCACATACCCTCACATCTCTTAAAACATCTGACTACCATTTTCAGATAGGTTGTATCTAGGATACTATCTTCTAGGGTACGAGTCAATATCCCCCATAAAGGTCCAATCGAGATAAGACTATCCCGATGCGAAAACCTCCGTGATAGCAAGTAACCTGGGTATGATTTTACACAGATACATAATATATTTAGTCACACAGTCATATATATAGATATTCACATTTTCCAAATTAAGTTTTCCCACGACCCATAATAATTCTTATCTATTCTTAGCACCATTTTTACTCAACTATCTCACATAACGGATTCGTCTCTTTTATCCTCATTTATTATTTATTTCATACTTACTTCTCATCTCTCGAAGCATTCTCTCTCACAAAGTATAATTTCAGTAGGTATACCCTCACTTACCTTCTGGTCTAAATCTTTGAAGAGTCTCAATCTCTTAGTAAACGTACGCACAATTTCCAATGTATGAATAACTCCTCGTTAACCCATA
This sequence comes from Sambucus nigra, assembly GCA_949130495.1. Lineage (NCBI taxonomy): Eukaryota > Viridiplantae > Streptophyta > Magnoliopsida > Dipsacales > Adoxaceae > Sambucus > Sambucus nigra. The sequence continues at coordinate 65,027,472 of OX422219.1, forward strand.
ATTTCATCCCATATTAATTTCACTCAATGGAGTCTACTTAGACCCTACTGGTCTCCCACTATACTATTTAAAAGATATTCAAGGGTTCCCACATATTTTATCCGAATTAAACAAAAAGGGTAAAAACATGTAGTTTTTCAGGAGAGATCGATCGATCGAGGAATGGGTCGATCGATCGATCGATGCTCTTGGTCGAAGGATCGATCAAGAAGTTCTTACCCAGAATCTGCAAAATCCAACCTACGGGTTTCATAAAAAACTCTTCTCCAAAACACCATTAACAGTCATATATACCTATATACATGATTTCCTATGTGAAACATGTCCAAATTCATCAAAGGTATGGAATTAATGGGGTCAATTAACCTAATTATCAAGAACCCTAATTTTTTCATGAAACTTCCATTATTCTAATTCTTTTCCAGACTTCTTGCTTCTAAATGCATGGGTAATCCTCTACATGTGATTGAGATGTCCAGAAAATATTTAGTTCCTCTAAAACATGCGATTTAAAGTCTAGAAATTATCAATTTATTCCGTAAAACCTATTCTTAACAATCCTAAACTAACATGGGTGAAACATTAACTAAAAACAAAGCAAGTTAGATACTTGCTTGGAATTCAAGGGTCTGATTTGTCGATCTACATTTTGGTGGTAGTGGCGGTGCGATTGAGTGAGTTCTAGGCCTTGGATTGCTTGGAAAACTCTCCACCTTCTTCTCTAATGGTCGTTCACTACACCAAAATGGGCAAATTGTCACCTTTCAGCCGGCCAGCCTTGTCAAGGTCATTGACCGTGACAAAAAACACGCGTTTTATGTCACGGTCATTGACCTTGACACGACTGTGACAACTAATTATCACGGTCATTGACCATGACAAGACCGTGACAAATTTACTTGACACGACCGTGATAATGTTTACAGCAAAAACCCTTTCCCCCTTCTTTTTTCCCTCCCACGTCGTTCCCTCCCTCTCTCTCTCTCTCGACGCTGCTCTCTCTCTCTCTCTCTCTCTCTACTTTCAGGTCGATTTCTCTCTCTCTCTCTCTCTTCCATTTATATATATATATATGTGTGTATGTGTGTGCGTGTGTGGGGGTGGGGCAGGGTGGGGGTAGGGGGTGGGGCGGGGGTGGGGCAGGGTGGGGGCAGGGCGGGGTGTGTGCGTGTGTATAATTATGTGTATGTATGTGTATATGTGTGTGTATGTGTGTGTATATGTGTGTGTGGTGGTGTGTGGTGGGGGAGGGGGTGGTGTGTGTGTGTGTGTGTGGTGGTGTGTGGTGGGGGAGGGGGTGGTGGAGGGGGGCAGGGGGTGGGGTGTGTGTGTGTGTGTGTGGTGTGTGGTGGGGGAGGGGGTGGTGGAGGGGGGAAGGGGGTGGGGTGGGGTGTGTGTGTGTGTGCGTATGTGCGTAGGTGCGTAGGTGTGCGTGTGTGTGTGGCGGGGGGGGAGGGGTCAGGGGGTGGGGCACCCATTTAATAGCTCTTTAAATATTTGGAAAAAACATAATATTACAAAATTGAAACGAAATGGTATTGACGGAACTTACACATACGTTATGTACTGTGCTCTTACGTTGAAAATTATTAGATAGAAAAAGAAAAATATAAATTGAGATAACCTTAGAATCTAATTAGGCTAAAAATATAATGGCATCAACTAACATATATACACAACACTAAAAGTAGACATCAATTTTATAAATAATTGATAATAGTTGGATAATAATTGGATAATAAACATCGGGAGGGGGTGGGGGTGGGTGGGGTTTTGAATATTATTTACATTTATTTTTTTGGATATTATATACATTCAAAATAAATAATTGATAATAGTTGGATAATAATTGGATAATAATTGATATTTTCATTCAAAATAAATATTTCATTCAAAAATATTGGATAATAATTGATATTTTCGTTTAAATTGATAATAATTTTATTCATGAAATTAATTCAATTAGGTAAAACCCTAGATAATTTTTTAACAGAATTTGATAATATTATATAAAGTTTAGTAAATTCACAAAATGTTGTCAATTGTATGTTTTTAGGAATATCATTAGTTAGAATCTATATACATGCATGTTGTTAGAAAGTCTTAAATTTAATTCTCACTTTAATTTGTAGAATCTCTGTACTTAGTTGGATTTATCCCTTTATGGTAATGATATTTATGCTACAATTATAATTATCTCATGTCATAATTTTATTGATAAACAATATATGTAGTTGTCACGGTCGTGGTGGGGGGAGGGGGTGGGGGTGGGGTGGGTAGGGGTGTGTGTGTGTGTGTGCGTAGGTGTGCGTGTGTGTGTGGCGGGGGGAGGGGGGCAGGAGGTGGGGGTGGGGGTGGGGCACCCATTTAATAACTTTTAAAATATTTGAAAAAAACATAATATTACAAAATTGAAACGAAATGGTATTGACGGAACTTACACATACGTTATAATATAGACGGAACATTTTTTTATCTGTACTATTAATTCAATTAATTCAATTAGGTAAAACGGAATGTGTACTATTAACATTTTTTTTTATTTGTACTAATAACATTTTTTTACAGCAAAAATGTCTCCTTCAGATGTTAAGGCGAAGATGATGATGTTGTTTATGATGATGTCGTCTGGGTTCGGTGGTAGCGGAGGCGACGAGGGCTCCTCCGCCCCTAGGCTCCCCAAATATGGAAAATTTGGGATTACCGTCGAAAACAAGTCGGAGCTATTAGCGAGATCCCTCGAGCTGCTAAAGACGGTCATCGGCCCGGGGTTTATGAGTTGGAAGGAGGTTCCATATGAGCTCAAGTTAGCTGTTTGGGCGGCACTACAGGTAATATTTATATGAATATTTCAATTTCAATTTCAATTTCAATTTCAATTTCAATTTCAATTTCAATTTCAATTTCCATTTCAATTTCATATTTATATTTATATTTATATTTATATTTATATTTATATTTATATTTATATTTGTATTTATATTTATATTTATATTTATATTTATATTTATATTTATATTTATTCGCAACTAACATTGTATTTGTTGGACAGGAACAATTCAACTTGGATCCAAAGCTACGCAATTGCGTCTTAGAGCAGTTGAGGGAGCAACACAAGACGTGAAAGAAAAATATGCGGACACGGTACTTTGAAAAAACATGAGAGTCCATTTTACAATGGCGCGGATCTGTCCCGCCCAAGGAGCCGATCTCATTGGCACAATGGCAAAAGTTCATTGACAATGAGATCGATGATCGACAATTGGCATCTCTCCAATCGGGGAGGGAAAATCGGGCTAAAAAGACGGAGGTGCACTACTCCGGTCGGACCTCTTACGCTGAGGTGGAGCATAGGATGCAGGTAAGATTTAATTTATCTATAACTACAGAAATATATTATTGGGTATTATTTTACCTTGCGGGGCCGATACTAATTTTACTTTACTTTATTTTATTTCAGGGGGTAGGGAGTGGGCCAGGGGGTAAGCCACATAGGCTCGATACTTATGTGGCTCTTCGGACGAAGAAGGGGAAGGACAAGGAGGTGTCCCCAAGCGTTGCAGCCACAATTGTAAGTAATCCGACAGTTTAATTATTGTTAATTACGTTATAATTTTTTAGTTTACTTATTTTACTAATCATGTGCTTTTTGTCATTTCAGGCAAAGCTTAAGGAAGTGCATGAGTCGCAGTCTGATGCCGACAAGGCATCTTTGTCCACAGACGCACTCAGCCAAGTGCTTGGCTCTGATCGCAAGGGGAGGACAAGGGGAGTGAGCTCGCGGGTGGCCAAATCTAGTATCATCGAATTGGAGACGAGCGACACCGGGTTGGCTCGAACGGTGGATTCACACGACGCGAAGCTGTCCCGTTTAGAGGCGGCGGTCCAAGATATGTACGCATTCATGAAGCATACGTTGGGTGGAGACCGTAAAGGGAAAGGGAAAGGGAAGGAGAATGCGGTGGAGGAGGAGGTGCGGGAGGACGAGGCGCAGGATGACGAGGATGTGGACCTCGCTGCTTCATCACCGACACGTTCGTACTTCGACGATCCACTTCCCCATTTGACGCCCTCCAACAGACCATTGTCGACAATTGGTTGGCCAAGCGTGTTCATATTGGACGTATTTGATGGCCAGCGGATAGGGCGGGGGTTGAGGGACCCAAATATCATCGAGGGTGGAATAGTCCATGGACGTGTGCTTCAAGAGATGGAGTCCAGGGTGCTCGTCACGCATGTCATACCCGGGAAGGAGAACTCCCTATTGTGTTTGCGCGAACAATGCGGCACGACGTATATTAGTGGGTGCATCAATTCGTATGTCGTGTGGCCTACTCACCTCCTCAGTTTTATCCAAGACATGTAGTAACATTATTTTTAAGTTTGTCCATTTTAGTTATATTTGGATTATATCGTCATGTATATTATTTTTACTTTGAATATTTGGATTAAATCGTCATGAATATATATTTGCATTATCTTTAGTTTGTGTTGGATATATGATGTTTGGAACAGGTACAACGTTGCTATAACAGGTACAAATATACTGCTGGGCAGTGGCAGTGGCCATACTGTCCGGCAGATTTTTTTAAATTCTGCCCAGAATTGTCACGGTCATTGACCGTGACATGTCCGTGACAATTTTGTCACGGATGTGTCACGGTCATTGACCGTGACAATTCTGGGCAAGAGGGGTCACAGCTTTGACACGGTTATAAACCGTGACAAACGTGTCACGGTCATTGACCTTGACACGACCGTGACAAAAAAAGTTGTCTCGCCTCAAAATGTCATGGTCATTGACCTTGACAAGTTGGATTTGTCAAGGTCAATGACCTTGACAAATGGGCAAATTTGGTGTAGTGGTTCTTAGGTTTTGTGATTGATAACCCTAGAAGACAACTCCTAATGGCTGATATAGCTTAGGAAATTTCGTGTGTTTAATTACCCAAAAAATATAAAATGTCTATAATACCCTCCCGAGATGTCAATTAGGCCTAAAAATGCCCCGAGACCCAAACTAAACCCACGTGTACACTTTTCTGACTATCTTGACCCCTTTTGACACTTTGGCACACTCAAAATGATCATATGGGCGACTTATAATTTATTCATCTTTATAAAAATAATTTAGTTCCGACACGACGCAGGCGTGTCCCGACTTAAATTTTCATAATTGCCATATTATTCACTCGTGACAATATTAATAAAATCAATCTCCTATATTACTTTACTTATCCAGTAATATTCAACAAATTACCAATAATTACTAACTCTCGTCATGCTAGTAAATATTTAAAATAAAATTCCGGATTAATATCTCAATTAAATTTAATAAATCTCCAATTTTAAAAGCCATAAAAATATGAGGTATTACATACTTCCCCCCTAATAACGAAATTTCGTCCCGAAATTCAAAAAAAAGGTATGCCTAGTAAAAATAGATCTTGATACTTTATCGATACTCAAAATGGACTTTGGGGTAAGGTGAATTTCTATAGTCCCTCCCCGCCTTACAATAAGCTTATTTAACACGCTCAATACTAACAGTTATAGAGTCACACCTTAATAATGGCACTTAACATTATTCTCCAATCCGTTGTTATTCGCATAAGATGAACCTACACATCATTGTTCCCCATTATCTCAATACTATTGGGAGGCCGCACCTCACTCCGTAATAATTACTCATATTTATCTAAACACAAAACTCCCTTTTTGAGAGAAACCATGTGAACATTTGACCACTCTTGTGAGTTTCTTCGAATATCGATTTTCGGAGACGTAACTCTTACGACATTCAAAAGTCGCCTAAAATTGCAATGGTTATTCCACCACAGTCATCAGATGCTAACGCAGTCGATCAAAAGCCCTGATTATCCACTCACCTTTAAACAACCAGAGGGTGAATAGTTAAGGTTTTTATTTCCACACAAAATTTCAATAAGCAGTTTGTCCACAATAAACAGGTACGAGTGGTTCCACGAAACTCTACTTTACTAAACGTCACTTTCTAGATACATCCGTTGTGGAAATGAAATGATCACCATGAATTCAAAATTACTTTCACGTGGTTCCATTAATCTTTAATCACCTCGCTTACTCCCCGGATAAGGGTTATACAACCTACTCAAAACGAAACATTATCCCCACTGCTTTCTGAGATCCTGGTTTGAAAGTAAGGTTCAATGATTCCATTCTAGTTTAGAATAATACCGGGAAGAAACTCTTACTGGCGTGATTCTTATTTTCAAAGAAAGGTTGGGGCACACTGTCTAATAGTGTATACCACCCAAAATAATAATAATCACTTTCTTTTTGGTCAACTTGTTCCACACATTCTAAGGGACTCGTGACCTTACCTTGAGGTTAGCACCTCATCCAAGAAATTTCACACAATTGCTCTCTTCTATTTTAGGAATCGTAGGATTGCTACAAAATTCTCTGGTCGATCCTCTTGTTCCAACCGATTTCTATCCATGAGTGGTGCCCGTGAAGACTACTCGCTATGTCCCGCTCAACATCGACTTCTACTTGTAATGACTCACATTAAGGGACACTTAGCACTCCCCTTCTTTCCTTGGCGTATACTGAAAGTTCCGACCCGTGCACTTTTCTCCACGATGTGCACTGCGGAACCTTTATACCTTACTAACATCATCATTCAACCTACGCGCAAATCTCTTTCAACACTTGACTAGGTAAAACTTCGCTCTGAGTGTTTTCCATAATAGTTAAATTGTATCCTTCTCAAGGAATACCCCTAAATGACTTCCCATAGCCTTCCAACTAAATTCATGTTTGCTACTCTTATCATATATGTATATATGGATTATCGTCCTTCTCACCACACTTAATCCTGTCTATCAGTTCCACTTTATTATGTCGTTCTCACAAATATATATTCCACGTGTCTATTTCCACGGCTCTTCAACTCAAACTATTCAAGTAATAGCTACCCAGGATGCCCACACACCCTATAAACCGTGCATACTAGTGTAAGCGTCACCCATGCTTCACACATAACACCCAATTCTTTGTTTCCCTTATGACACAATGTGGTTACAACACTTGGGTACTCCCAATCCTCCTTATCATCGTTCCACCCTTCAATTGGGTGATAAAACAAAACTTCTAATGTTTCCTTACCACACAATTGGCTCCACTGGCCTTAAATTGCACTTAACCCTAACTTATAGTCATAAGTACCGTCTCTTATGACGACCGAGGTACTAGAATCATGGAATAATGACTAAACATCTCTCTACTTCCAACCTTACGCTCAGTTTCATGCGTGGTATGTCTCTCACAGTGAAATCCAAACAAGGAACCCCCCGATACACTACTACCTTGCAATGTCAGTTATCGAAATTCGTTGGGTTCTCTGTCCATGACCTGCACCCCTCTATTATGTCTCTTAACTGAAAAACTACATCTTCTCCCACAATTGTACTGAAACAAATAACTTTTTACTACTTGTACTATTTCTCAGTATTGGTGGTAATCACATTCCATAAACCTCATACGTATACAATCGGGACTCTCATAATCCCATTCATAAACATACGGTACTCCCTTGTGAGTTAGATTCGTCAACGGACTCGCTATCTTCGAAAAGCCTCGGATGAACCTACTATAACCCCAAGAAACTACGCACAACCCCAAGAAACTATGCACCTCTGTCGATGTCGTGGGTTGTCCCCACTCCCTCACTGCCGACACTTTGCTTGGGTTAATCGATATCCCCAATTCTGACACAACATGCCCCAGAAACTGTACTTCTCGTAGCCAAAATCCACACTTATCATACTTATCATACAACTTATGCTCTAGTAGAGTCTGAAGAACCTACCTTAAAGGCTCAGCATGCTCCTCCTCACTCTGTGAGTAAATCAGGATGTCATCTATGAAGATAATGACAAACTGATCCAAGAACTCTTTGAACACTCGGTTCATCCAATCCATAAATATGGTTGGAGCATTTGTCAGCCAAAACGGCATGACTATGAACTCATAGGATCCATATCTCGTCAAGAAAGTAGTCTTCGTCACATTATGCTCCCTAATTCGTAGATGATGATATCTCGACCTCAAATCTATCTTCAAAAAGAAGGTTGCTCCTCTCAACTGGTTGAACAGGTCATCGATTTTGGGCAACGGATATTTATTTCATATCGCGACCTTGTTCAACTCCTGATAATCCACGCATAACCTCAGTGAACCATCTCTCTTCTTTATAAATAATATTAGAGCGCCCCAAGGCGAGGTGCTCCTACGAATGAAGCCCTGGCCTAACAGCCACTCTATCTGATCCTATAACTCCCTCATCTCTGCTGGATCCATACAGTACGGTTCACGCGCTATCGGCTCAGTGCCCAGCATCAAGTCTATGAAGAAATCTATCTCTCGACTGGGGGTAGGCTCGGTATCTCCTGAAATACATCCAAAACTCATGAATGACTGGAATCAAATCTAGGGGAATCACAATCTCGTTAGAGGTATCCTCCTCTATGTAACACAATTGGGTGGAAGATCCTTCCTCTGGGCGAGGCATCGCCACCAAAAAAATTTCCTGCCCCGGAATGGCAAAAACAATACTCGAACCGAAACAATTTATCATGGCTCTGTACGCAGCGAGCCAATCCATGCCAATAATGACATCGTGCTCATGCATATCTAACACTAGAATGTCTATAGGTAAAATCAAGCTACCAATATCTATATCGACACCCCAGAATATAAATAAAATCAAAGACCCATTCCCTAGTGGTGAGTCTACGCATGACACTGTACTCTCTGTCGTGTCTAATAACCCTAAGGCCTGTGCAAAATGAGTAGCTATAAAATAGTGCGACGCCCTAGTATCAAATAAAACTTGACCCATAGTTCCATGGATAGGAAATGTACCCTCAATCGTGGGTGGTGTCTGAGGTGCTGCAGCCTGGTGGACGTTATAGACACGTCCATACTATAATTACCCCTACTGAATTGGGGATGTTGTGACGGCTGGTAGAGCTGGTACTGGGAGGGTGACTGGAAAGAATGTCCTCTACGGCTCATTATGGGCACCCTGCTACTGTGGGGCCCTATCCCCCTCTGGGAAATCCTGAAATTTATGGCCATTCTTGCCACATTTGAAGCATCTACCTCTAAACTGCCTCATTTTACGACTCTGTTGTCCAGTTTCACCTTTTACTTGGCCTTGTTGGCCTTGCGGAGCATCTTGATGAAAAACAATGTCAGGTTGAGGACAATCCCTCCACTTGTGACCCGGTTGCACACATTTATAGTAGAGTCCTAAAAGTTCTCGCTGGTCGGGTCAGAGTTCCTCTCCAGTCTGATCCGAACAAATTTGATGTTCATGGTTGTCCATTCCACATTTGAAACACCTCTTTGTGACTTCATTCTGACCCCAACTTTGTTGGCCTTGACGCTTTTGGTTGTCCAGTCAAATTTTGTTACCTACGTGGGTTTTTTGGTCTTGAGGAGCTTGTTGCTGTGATTTTGGTGTTTTCATACAATTGTTAACTCTAGTCATGTCAGATTGACTAATCTCCCTAGATCTTTTGCTTCATAAAAATTGCATGTTGTGATCTTGGTACTGTAAGACTGTAGTGGTAACTTCCTATGCCACAATACCTACTAATTCGGCGATTGATACCCTCTCCGAAGACATCTGAGTTGTGAGCTGACCATGCTCATTGAATCCCCCAACGGCATTAACTTGTTCTTCTTGATGAGCCATCTGAAAGTTTAAATAATTTGGATAAGTTCAACATGCACATAAACAAATTGCAGAAGCATGAATTCCCAATGCATAAAGATGAATGCAACATTCCTAATATTAGGGATCTAAATCAAAGGACGTTAAGCTGGAAATGAAATAAGTCGTACAGATCCTAAAGGACACTAGAACCTGATGCTCTGATACCACCTGTGACACCCTGCCTAATTAAATATCGGGTGATCAATCCTTTATTAAATTAAAATCAAGGTGAACTATTGGTTCATTCTCAGCATCAATGTCATAAAATAATATTTCCAATTTAAACACCGTAAATAATTAAGCTAAGTATCAAAAGAATTTGAAATCTTATTTTTATTTTTATTAATTTCCATTACGAAAACCTTTTTAATAACCAACAGTTTAAGAATCGCATAAATGTTAAGGATGACAATTACCACATAAGAATTAAACCATCTAGATAATCCAAACCAAGTTTGAGAACCACAAATGAAATTATCCTGACAATAGTTAACTCCCAAGGAGTACTGAATACTGAAAATATAAATGAACATAAATCTCTGACAAATCCAAACGGAATAGGGGAACGGGCGACAAATGCACTAACTAAGCAGAACTAAAGTAAGAACAAAATCAATGACGAGGTCGTTTAATGCAAAGGCCTGCAACTCCCACCTACGCTGCAGCTCGTCCAGTTCAAAGAATCTAAGCATGACGCCCCTGTGGATGGGCACCTCTAATACATACATATATCTATGAGAGAAAGAGAAATAACAGGAAACGGGTCAGAGCCCGAGTGTGACACGGTTTAAATTAGTTTAATAAGTATTTAAAATGCTTACCGCCTAATTTGACAACCATGTTAGTATGAGACACTCTCTTCAGAATTCTCACCTCTCATCTAGTGTGCACGCCTACCGTACTACTGATATCATAAGTCTATCTAGCTTATTCCCATGAAGTTTTATCTCAAGAAATACTAAGGCCATGATTTGTAGTTTTAGAAAATTAATCTCTTCCATTTTCTTACGTTACTTAGAACCACTCAGTACCGTTACAAAATTCACAAACACTTGTTATAAAGCTGAAGCATTTATTCATTACTTAACTACTTATACGCACAGTAGAAGGATTCCATATATATAAGTATATATATATATCAATCACTCCTATAATATATTTATATATACTATCTGCACCCCTCATAAGTCTATGGTGCTGGCATACTCTGCTATCAAGTCCACATATCACTCATACTAAGGGAAATACTAGTTCAGAATCACTCTCGAACTGTATTAACACAATACACAAAAAAATGGAGGCGAAGCATAGTTCCAAATCCTAAGAGGTCAGCACATACCCTCACATCTCTTAGAACATTTGACTATCATTTTTAGATAGCCTGTATCTAAGATACTATCTTCTAGGGTACAAGTCAATATCCCCCATAAAGGTCCAATCGAGATAAGACTGCCTCGGTGCGGAAACCTCCGTGATAGTAAGTAACTCGGGTATGATTTTACACAGATACGTAATATATGTAGTCACACAGTCATATATATAGATATTCACATTTTCCAAATAATGTTTTCCCACGACCCATAATTTTTATTATCCGTTCTTAGCACCACTTTTACTCAACTATCTCGCATAACGGATTCGTCTCTTTTATCTTCATTTATTATTTATTTCATACTTACTTCTCATCTCTCTAAGCATTCTCTCTCACTAAGTATAATTTCAGTAGGTATACCCTCACTTACCTTCTGGTCTAAATCTTTCACGAGTCTCAATCTTTTAGTAAACGTACGCACAATTTCCAATGTATGAATAACTCCCCGTTAACCCACAATTTCATTCCATATTAATTTCACTCAACGGAGTCTACTTAGACCCTATTGGTCTTCTTCATGTCCCATTATACTATTTAAAAGATATTCAAGGGTTCCCACGTATTTTATCCGCATTAAACAAAAAGGGAAAAAACATGCAGTTTTCCCGGAGGGATCGATCGATCGAGGAATGGGGTCGGGTCGGGTCGATCAATCAATCAAGCAGTTCTTGCCCAGAATCTGCAAAATCCAACCTACGGGTTTCATCAAAAACTCCTCTACAAAACACCATTAATGATCCCCCAAACTTCCAAACAAGATTACTAACAGTCATATATACCTATATGCATGATTTCCTACATGAAACATGTCCAAATTCATAAAAGGTATGGAATTAATGGGGAAAATTAACATAATTATCAAGAACCCTAGTTTTTTCATGAAACTTTCATTATTCTAATTCTTTTCCATATTTCTTTCTTCTAAATCCATACAAATTCGTGGGTAATCCTCTACATGTGATGCAGATGTCCAGAATATATTTAGTTCCGCTAAAACATGCGATTTAAAGTCTCAAAATTATCAATTTCTTCCATAAAACCTGTTATTAACAATCCTAAACTAACATGGATGAAACATTAACTAAAAACAAAGCAAGATAGATACTTGTCAGGAATTCAAGGGTCTAATTTGTCAATGAAAAATATATGGTTGCGCCCCTCATCATGCGATCTACGTTTTGGTGGTGGTGGCGGTGCGATTGAGTGAGTTCTAGGATTTGGATTTCTTGGAACACTCTCCACCTTCTTCTCTAATGGTCGTTCTTAGGTTTTGTGATTGATAAGCCTAGAAGACAACTCCTAATGGCTCATATAGCTTAGAAAATTTCGTGGGTTTAATTACCCAAAAATACAAAATGTCTATAATACCCTCCCGGGATTTCAATTAGGCCTAAAAATGCCCTGAGACCCAAACTAAACCCCCGAGTACACTTTGTTGACTATCTCGACCCTTTTGAACACTTTGGCGCGCTCAAAACGACCATATGAGTGACTTATAATTTATTCACTTTATAAAAATAATTTAGTCCCGACACGATACATGCGTGTCCCGACTTAAATTTCCATAATTACCATATTATTCACTTGTGACAATATTAATAAAATCAATCTCCTATATTACTTTACTCATCCAGTAATATTCAACAAATTCTCAATAATTACTAACTCTCATCATGCTAGTAAAAATTTAAAATAAAATTCTGGATTAATATTAAATTAATAGCTCAATTAAATTTAATAAATCCCCAATTTTAAAAGCCATAAAAATACGAGGTATTACACTCACCAACCATGCTCATATCAAAATTGTTCTTGATCTCCTCATCAAAAGTGTAAGCATGTCGAAAGCACGTGGATCAAAATACTATATCATCCACGTAGACTTAGGCAGTCAAGATATCATCGCTCTCTCTCCTCATAAATAATGTCTTATCCACTCTCCCTCTTGTGAAGCGACGAGTTAAGAGATAGGAAGTGATCCTCTTGTACCAAGCACGGGGTGCTTGCTTTAAACCATATAGGGACTTCTTAACATAAAAGACGTGTTTCAGGTGCTTTGGGTCTTCAAATCCCTTTGGTTATTCCATATAAACTTCCTCTTATAGAATGTCATTAAGAAAGGCACTCTTGACATCCATTTGATATAAATTGAAGCGAATATGACATATTGTGGTGAGTAGTAAGCGATGGACTCAAACCTAGAAACAGGAGCGACTATCTTGTCAAAGTCTACACGATCAATCTGTGTGTAGCCTTTAATGACTAAACTAACCTCATTTTGAACTATGGTACCATTATCATCCATCTTATTAGTGTAAATCCACTTGGTACCTATGACATTTATCTCACTAGGTAGGGGGACTAACTCCCAGACAGCATTCTTGCAAAAAAAAAATCTTCTTGCATAGAAGATATCCAATGCTCATCTTTGAGTACTTTTTTCACATTCTTGGTCTCGACTAAGGAGGCGTAGAAAGGTATCTAACCACATTCTCGAGTTGAGCACGAGTCTTGATGCTAAGTGTGGGATCAACAAGTATAACGAAAGGATTATGACTTTTTCAAACCCAAGAGGGTGGATCCTCTAAATCAAGAGTAGGGTCCACTAGGATAGTATGAAAAAGGATGGCATCATCACTTGGGGGTGCATCATCCTCACCCTTGGTGTTAGGAGTAATAGACGTCGAAGGCTCGTCGTCTTTAATCATGACGTTTATTGACTCCGTAAACTTAGAGCTTGCAGGGTTAAACACCCTATAAGCCCTACTCGATGATGAATAACCTAGATATATTCCCTTATCCCTCTGGGAGTTAAACTTTCCTAAGTTCTCTCTATCTCACAAGATGTAGCAAGAACTCCCAAAAACATTAAAATGCGATAAGTTAGGCTTTTTCCCTATCCACAACTCATAAGGTGAGTGTAGTGTGTGTGGACGAAGAAATACTCTATTCACCGTATGGCATGTGACACTCATCGCCTCTGCCCAAAAACGTCTAGGCACGTTTCTCCCAAGAAGCATGAATTTATCCATCTCTTGTATCATTAGGTTCTTTCTATCAACTATTCCATTTTATTGTGGAATACTAACGATCGAAAACTCATGTTTCATGCCCACACCATCTCAATAGCTATCGACTCTGACTTCTTAAACTCAGTGCCACTGTCAGTAGGCATCCGATTAATAGTGACACCATGTTGGTTTTATAGAACATGGCACTTGGTTGATAGGAACTTGTAAAATCCCATATTTTTTAGTATTTATAATTTAATTAATTTGAATATTTTTAGATTACCCGTTTACGTTAATTTAATTTAATTAATTATTATGTGTTAACTAACTATTATGTGGTTATTTAAAATATTAATCGGGAGAGATAATGATTAATATTTATGCAATATAATTACTAAGTGAATAGTGATTTATTATCTTACGTCATAGCGAGTGATAGTGACGTGACGGTATTATATCTTAATCGGGAGTCACGTATATATTATATAGGGTCAGGATAGGAAATTATTATAGGTTGACTCAGATGGTAATTTCGAGATCACGGTTGGTTCCATAAGGGTCGAGATAGTCCAAATAGTGTACCTGGGGATAGTATTTGGGTCTCGAGCCCTTTTTGGACATAATTGTGCCCACACGGGGGTATTCGGGTCATTTGGGCTTGTCCCGTTAGCCTAATTTTGGGGTTCAGGATATCTAACCTAGATTTTAGAGAGGGGAGAAAGGAAGAAGTAAGAGAGCCTATGGAACCAAATTCGGGAGCAGTTCTCCTACAACACGTAATCAGACCCCACGAAACTAGATATGCAAGTGGTTAACTTGATTTCAATTTATATTTGTAGACAATTCGTGTCCATATCATAGTGGGTGTGATTAAAATTCGTTTTTTGGTGTGGACTATCACATGAAATGGGTTTTTGGTGAAATAAGTATATTGTGTAGATTAAGTACTCAATTGATGATTTATTGATAGCAATAATTGTTCGAACCATGTTTAGATTTGAAATCCAGAGGCCAGGTTCGTTGAATTTATGATTATGTAGTTGAATCTAGGAATATGATGTAACAAATCTTATAAAACGTAAATCGTGAAATAATGGATGATGAAATAAAGTAGTGATTTTTAAAGGATAATATGATGATTATAACATATTTTAGATGTTTATATATGTTGGGGATGTTTGGGTTAAGTTATGGATTGAAAACTTGAAACTCGGGTAAACAACAATGGTAGAAAACACCGCAGGGAAGAAGCTGTCAAGCCTCGAACGATGGCTCTTGATTTTAACAGTTCCGCCTATTTTTATTTATATGGACTTAATTATTTTGGTAACTTTTAAGGTGGATTTAATTAGTGAACAATTAAATGGTAACTAATACCTAGGGTCTTAAGAGATGGATATTAAAAATTTAATGCTTAAGGGAGGGTGTGAAACTTAAGGAAGGAGTTTTGTGAAATAAATTCTAAAATGTTAATACACGGGCCGAGTGAATGAGTGTGTGGGCATTTGTAATAGAGTGACACTACGTTAATAAAAATTAATTGATGTGAAATTAATTAAATTAGAATTCGAAAAAATAGACTCAAAAATTATGGGCTAGTGTTATCGGAGTTAGGCACGGGTTAGTCGGATTTAATTTAATTATATATATACGAAAGGTGTGATAGTGTGTGTGTGTGTGTGTGTGTGTGTGTGTGTGTGTGTGTGTGTGTGTGTGTGTGTGTGCGCGCTTTATAAATATCGGTGTTAGATATTTATGGGAATATATACCCCTCCTGTCGTATCATAAGAGGTTGCATGATGTGGGTGAATCCCCTGGCTAATGAATGCAGGGAGAGTATAATCCCCAGGTCATATCGTTCGGTATTTTTATTGTGTGATTTATTTTTTAAGGTGGTACGCTTTGGGTATGATTCGGTCTCACTCTCGGGTAAATATGATCACCTTCACTACATTTGCAATTTATTTACCTATTTCGGTGTGAGTTAACCGATTTATGGTAAGCGGGTTAGAGTGAGCATACCTGGGATGATAGCATTTTAGAGACAAGCATCCAGTGAGTTAGTGCTCGGAAGGATGGTTATTATACACAACGTGTGTGTGATTGTTGTAATATATTCATATGTATATAATAGTGTAGATAAATTATATATAGGTTAAAACTACAAGGTGTGAATATAGTATTTATATAACTAGTGTGCAGGTTATATAATCAATTAAAGTGAAAAAGATCAACTAAGTTAAAGGGTAAAGTAACTTGGGAAATAAAAAGAAGGAAATACTCGGGGTAGAGTAAAGGGATTGATAGGTTGGAACAGGACTAGTTTGGTGTGGTAGTATAACTAGTTGGGTTAGAAGAAAAGTGTTAGGTGTGCACAATAAATGAGGGGTGAGAAATATCTCAAGAGAGTGCGACACACACTTAAATATGAGAAGTGTTAATGCATATTTAATTTTTGCATTTTAATTACTTGCAAAATACTTTCAAATAGTTTTGGGCTCTGACCCGTGTCAAAATATTTTTCCAAAACAATTTTAGGTGTCCAGCTATAAGGATGCCCAACTTGATAATTCTTTCTAGAGATGCGTAGCTGCAGTATTATGGAGGCTTGCAGGATTTACTTTAGACGCTTCACTTTATTCATTCCTAGTTAGGAGTTTTATTTCAGTATTTATATTCGGGCGTGTTTCCCCTTCAAACTCTTCAGTGCTTTAGTTTATTTATTAGATTTTGTTGAGATTCTGTTTTATTTACTTCAGATAGTAGTTGGATTATTTGTTTTGGGAACCAATGGTTTATTCGGTCTTATTTACTTATATATATGTTGTGTGGTTGTTTAGAGTATTTATATGTGGATGGTTTGGTTAATTTATTTTAGTTTTATTTTCGCATGTTGTTAAGTTAATGACAAGATCAAAATTTGGCACTGACTTAATTTAACATAGGTGGTTAGTAATTTAAACAGTTTTCGACAGTGATGCTAAGAATGAACCAAATGCGATTCTTGTTTATTTTGATAAAGGACTGATCACTCGTGATTAAAGTAGGCGGGGTGTCACAGAACTCAACCGCATCGTACTTTTACCTAAAAAAAACCACAATAGAGTATCTTGAAAAGTCATCGACCATCACGAGAATGTATCTCTTACCACCTAAACTCTCTGAGTGACAGTAAGCCAAAAACTAGGTCCTTTTTCACTAATCTCTCAAGATCTCTAAAGTTCACATGACCTAGTCGCTGATACCAAAGGTCCATAGAGGAGACTGTAGCATTGTTTCACACAAAGGAAGACTTGGGAATGATCCCATAGCAATTATCTTCCTTCCTCACCCCTTGTAGTAAAAGTTCACCCGATTGATCATATACATTATATTCAGATCGGTCAAACTCTATCGCAAAGTTTGCATCGCAAAATTGGCATATGCTAATTAAGTTTGCTTTTAACCTTTTTACGTAAAATACATTGTCTTGTTTAGGAAATTCGAGTATCTCAATACATCCGCGTCCTAAATTCCTAGACCTACTCCCATTTCCAAAAGTGAGTTTGTGTTCCCTACTATCCTTAATGTTGGTAAAAAATGATATGTCACGGGTCATGTGCCTAGATCACCCACTATTAAAATACCATTGTGAAGTATTTTGAACCTTAAGATCAATGTGAACAATTAGGGCTTTATCGTCTTGCTTAAGTACCCAAGTTAAGGTAACCTTTTGTTTTCCCTTATCGTTGTTGGCTCTAATCGAAGCATTAGAAGTGTTCTCAAATGGCATAAACATCCGTTGAAATTCTTCCATTAAGCTTTGTGAAGTTGTGACTAGGAACTCAATTTACTCTCTAATATTAGCAAAGTCGTTATAGTGATATGGGGGAGTTTATGTGCATCTTCTACTTAAATTGTAGAAAAATTCCCTAAGGTGACCTCTCATCTTGCAATAAGTGCAAACATATACTAGTTTGGGTCTACCATGGTTCAATTTATTAGGTTGAACTCCATTTTATACTTTAAATCAAGGCCCATAAGGATCTACCACAAATTTAAGAATCGATTCCACTACAGTATGTGAAGTGGATACACCGTCATAACCTATTCCTTACCTCTCCTTAAAACCTAAAGCGGGGCCGAGGAGCATCTTTCAAACCTTCTTCGATGTATCCTCTATAGTAACCTTAAACTCCCAAGCATGCTTGAGATCTTTATCGAGTTGAGATACAAGAGATTCAAGTTTGTCATGAGTCTCTACGGATACTTGAAGATCTCTCGTAAGACTAGCCACTTTATTGGTCAAGTCCCCATTTTCCCTCTCTACTAAAATGACTCTATCTCCCGAAGAAATTCTCACTGATGACTCTTTCTATATCTCCTCTTCTAACTCCTTCTGTAAAGATAAATATTTAAGCAGTAAACCTTTATTTTGTTTCTTTGTTTTAAAGGACTCAACGTAAAGCTCGGCGTAAGCACGTTAAAGGTCACTATCTCCCTCACTTAAAGCGTCATCTCCCTCACTTTCTCTGGAATGAATAGACTCACTGTCAAGGTCATCATGTTTAGCAGTTTCTTCATCGTTGTGAGGTGCACTAGATGTATTAATATGACTTTCCATGGACACGGTGAAGTTACGTCCATGTGATGATTCATCCTATAAACTTGACATCTCTATCACTAAGCATAGCACTGAAGACATCTTTTCCTTTGCCTTGTTTCTATAATATCGTAGCGCACTCATGAGTTTTGTGACCCTTACCCTAGAACTCATAATATCTCTCTTCATCTTTCTTAGGGTAATCTTTTCTTTCTTTTTCAAAATTTTTCTTCCCCGATTTATATTTTTTGCCTTTCTCAAAACTCTTATTTTCTTTGAAAGTATTTTCTTTTCTAAGTTTAAATAACTTTTTGAATTTTTTTGCAAAAAGGTCTAAATCATCCAAATCAAAATCATACTTGGAGTTATATGGCACATCCTCTTTCTTTTTAGATTGAGGTTTTAATATAGTTCCCTTTTCCTTTGGTTTAACAATTTTGGGAAACATATCAATCTCATACGTTTGAAGGTCTTCTACGAGTTATTCTAACCTAAGCGTATCTACTATCCCCAATGAATTAATCATAGTAAACTTAGAAATAAAACGGGTCGTAAGTTATCTCAAAATCTTTTTTAACTACATGTATCTCAGGAATTTTCTCACCTAAATTAAAACTAGAGTTAATGATATCAGACAATCATGCACAAAATTCATCAAACGACTCAGACTCTAGCTAGGTAATATTCTCAAATTGAGTGGTGAGATTTTACAGCTTAGAATCTTTAACAACAATGGTCCCCTCATGAGTGAGCTGGAAGGTATCACAACCTTCTTTAGACGTAGTTCACGTCATGATGCACCAAAAATCATCAGGGGTGATGGCCTAAAAAATGGCATTTAAGCCACGTGATTTAAAATTACTCCATTTAAATTCATCTTATGTCCGAGCAGTGATAGGTTTTGAACCTATGACAACGCCATTGGTCACTGTGGGTGGTGTTTACCCTCTTTCACAAATAAGCCAGACTCTTTCATCAATGAATTTTAAAAGAGACCTCCTTCTAGGTTTCCAATACACATAATTTGGCCGGTAAAAAATAAATACTCTATTATACAAATTATTCATTAAAACCCAAATTTTAAAGATCACACAAAAACTCAGTGTAACCTAGTCTTATTCCAATTTGAGAAGTCGGGTTCGTATGGATAGTTAGTATATTAGGTTCCACACACACAAATTCAAATTTTAATCAATATTTATCTTGATTAAAAATTAAGTGTACATGCAATGATAAAGTCCAAATCAATTGCTAATCAATCACACAATCAAAACACACATACGAAGAAGTAAGGAAAAATCCATTTCAGGCAAAACCTATTGTTCAACACTATAAAGATTTTGACTGACACGGTCGACTTATAGACTACTTAGCATGACTAAGTACAATGCGTAGAGCCTTTAAATCTTCTATAAAATACAGCCCAATCTATTATCGTCCACAAAAAGTGATCTTCCCTCGGTATCCATCCCTCAGCAGTAGAACCTCGATTCCACTAGTCAACAGTAAGGATGGACTCTACAATGGTTTATGCAAGGTGTATAGAAACTAGGGTTTCATAAACTCACAAATCATATAAAGGGATGTGTAATACCCCGTATTTTTATGGCATTTAATCATGGGATTGATTAAATTAAATTGGGATAAATTAATTTAATATTAATCTGGATTTTAAAATAAGTACTTACTAGCGTGACGAGAGTTAGTAATTATTGGTAAGAATTAAGTTAGATATTACTATATGAGTAAAGCAATATGAGATTGAATTTATTAAGATTGTCACGAGTGAATAGTACGACAATTACAGAAATTAAGTCGGGCTCCACATGTGTCGTGTTGAGACTAAATTAATGAAATAAAATGTGAATTAATTATAAGTCACTCGTATGGTCATTTCGAGTTCGCCAATGTGTTCATAAGGGTCGAGATAGTCAGAAAAGTGTACTTGGGGGTTTAGTTTGGGTCTCGGGACGTTTTTAAGCCTAACCGGTAACCCGGGAGGGCATTTTGATAATTACCCATTTTAGGCCTTAATTATGGAAAAAAATTGGAGTGCTATATCTGATGAGAGTTAAAGTCCTCTAGGGTTAGAAAACTTGGAGTTGAAGAGAGGCTAAGGAAGAGAGAAGAGAGAAGGCCTCCAAGGAGGAGAGCCACCAACCCTACACCACTCTCATCAATTCCACCAGCAACACGCAGATCGGGAGAAGGGAAACTTTCCTATACCACTCAATTTCGTTGGACCAAACCTTTAATTTCCAGGCAAGTATCTAACTTGTTGTTCTTTAGTTGATAACACATCCATGTTAGTGTACGAATTAATTCCCTTATGTTTTCATGAAAATACAATGTTGTTTGGGAGATTTTTATTACAAATTTGGAGCAGAAACCATTTTAGGATGGATATCTGTCATATGTAGAATATTTCCCACAAAATTGATGCCTAATAGAGATAGAAATCTAGAAATTAAATGAATTCTTGAGAAAATTGGATGAACTAGGGTTAAATGAAAATTTCTTGAATTAAACCCCTTTAATGACGATTCTTGATGAATTTGTGAATGTTTTACGTTAGAAATCTTCTATATTAGTTTATATAACGTTCATGATGTTTGGTTGGGAGATTGGGACATGTTAACGGAGGTTTGAGAATTTATATTGGATAAAACCCATAGGCTAAAATTAAAGAAACTCGCCAACACCTGCTTGATCGATCGATCGATCAACTGGATCGATCGATCAACTGGATTGATCGATCAACACTTTTTCATCGATCGATCGACTCCTCCAAGAAACTGAAACTTCTTCCCCTTTTTATGTTATTCCAATTCCAAATGTGTAAGGACCCTTATACATGATTTGAATATCATAATGGGGCATGAAAAGGACTAGTAGGGTATAAATAGGGTTCGGGTAAGACGAGTTATGTGAGATTTAACCGTGGGATTTTGGGGATATAAATTGAGTGAGAAATCGTGCGTACGTTAAAGTAGGTCTTGTAAGAATTTAGAAAGACTTAGACTAGTAGGGTAGTGAGGGTACACCAACTGATTTTAAATTTATCGAGAGGATACACTTCGAGAGTCGAGAAGTACTTACGGATTTACAGTAATTGAGAGAATAAAAAGAATAATTTAATTGTACGTAGAACTCGAGCGTTATATGCTACGCATAGCTAAAACATATTATGGGTCGTGGGCATACCTAGCTGAATTATGTGAATATATGTATGGGTGCATATATATATATATATATATATATATATATATATATATATATATATATATTGTATATTTGTGTGTAATAATACCCACGCTACTTGCTATCACAGAGGTTTCGCGTCGGGACAGTCTTATCTCGATTGGACCTTTAAGGGGGATATTGACTTGTACCCTAGAACATAGCGTCATTGGTACAGGCTATCCGAGAATGATAGTCAGACGGTCCTAAGAGACGTGAGGGTATGTGATGACCCATTAGTGACTTGAAACTATGCTTCGCCTCCATGTGTGTTTTGTTTTAATACAGTTCGAGAGTGATTCCAAACTAGTATTTCCTTTTTGTACGAGTGATACAGGGACTTGATAGCCGAGTATGCCAGCACCATAGATTTTTGTGGGGTCCCTTATTAGTATATATATATATATATTATGAGTGATAAATATATGTACCTTTGATTAATCTACTGTGCTTGTAAGTAGATAAAATTGAATAATTAATATTAAATGAATTAAGTGATTGAGAACTTAAGTCTGTATTGAGATGAACGTAACTTTCTTAAAATATTCCTAATAAAAGGGTCATCAGATATAATCTATGGTTAGTCATTCACTTGAATTAGGCTTGGTGAATGAAGATTTGGTTAGACTACTTAACTGGGTTAGATTTAACTAGGTTAATTCGGTAGTACACTAGTCGTTCAAACTAGTGGGGAGGTGAGAATTTTCAAGTGAGTATCGAGGTACTAGCATATATGTAATATCAACTAGTAAGCATTTTAAATACTTGCTAAACTATTTAAAAGTTGTTTTACACTCGGGCTCTGACTCGTTTCCTGTTATCATTTCTTCTTCTTCTTCATCTTCTTCTTCTTCTTCTTCTTCTTCTTCTTATATATATATATATATATATATATATATATATATATATATATATTACAGGTGCCCAACCACAGGGGCGTCAGACATAGATCTTTGGACCATTGACGTTTTGCAGCTATCGTGGAAGTTGCAGGTCCTTGCAGTAGATGACTACATTCTTATTTTTCCAGTCTTTTATTTAGTTATTCTCAGACAGGGCATGCGTCGCCCGCTTCCATATCTCATTTTAGTTCATAGAGAGACTTGTACTCTTTATCATTTCAGGATTTAGCTATTGTTGGGATTGTTTTATTTATCTCCTTGTCCTACGATTGAGATTCATTATTTGGATTGTTTAATCTAGCTTGGATATTTCACTTGGGTGGTTTGGTTTAATATTATCAATTGTGTTCATGAAATGGTTACATATTAAAGCATAACAATAGGTCTTAATATATTAAATCAATTGTTTTGACACTTAACTGAATTATTTAATAGGTGATTAATAAAGAAAAATTATTTTCATCAGTGATGCTAAGAACGAACCAACCGAGTACTTTGATTTAATTTAATAAAGGACTGATCACCCGGTATTTAATTAGGCGGGGTTGTAAGGACACAAATTTCCAATTGAGTCCATATATAGTTTTGGCTCAATTCCGGACAAAAACATTTATTCATAGGATAGTATTTAATTGTAATACTCTCAAGCCTATGAAGTGTTTGTTGAAGACGTAGCGGCAAAGAGTATAAAGCCTCATCAAATATGCCGGTTTGCGTGCCTGATTTCTACGTCATCAACTATGGTTCCATGCTCCCAAGGTATGAATGCAATATTATATATATATATATAGGAGCTTGGAACAAGTTTATTGGGTGTTAGGTTTTATAAAAACTGCGTTTTGTTTTAAGAAAGAATTATTTAAAACTTTAAATAAATGTTTATAAAGTTTTCTGGGCTTAAACAAGAATATTCAAACTTTCTGTTTTTTCATTCGATAGAGTCGTTCGAACGAGATTGTCGTTCGAACGAGATTGTCGTTCGAACAAAAATGTCATTCGAACGAATCTGCCAACGAGTTCCCATATTAGGCCACTGACATGTCGTTCGAACGAATCTTCTGTTCGAACGAGATATCCAACGAGATTCTAACGAGATCAATCTGGAAAGTCGTTAGAAGTCTTGTTCGAACGAGATTTCGTTCGAACGAGATGCCAGGCGGAAACAGTTATTGACAGTTTTTGGCAGTTTTTTCACCCACTATCCCACTAAGTTTTTAGCCAACTTTTTCAGACTTTATCAATAGCGGGAATAACATTTTCCAATCTAACTTTTCCATTACATTTTCATCTCTTAGAGAGAGTTTGAGAGAAAAATTGTTTTAAGGAAAATGTTCATGTTTTGAGTGAGATTTTTAGAGAAAAATGTCCATCACTCTAGTGTTTACACCCAAATGAGTTTATCCAAGTTCACCTATATACATATTAATTGCTTGGAATTTAGCACCGATTTTTCTCTACCGAATTGAAGAAGAGAAGTTTCGGGTTTTGCTTCTACTTCCCACAAAGAAAGAAGAAGTGTTTTACGTTGTTTTAACCGCTTGGAGAAAGGCTTCATGTACGGGGGACGGTGACCATAGAAAGTCCTATCGGTGGATTCCGAGACCGCGGTGGTGTTCCAAGGTTATCCGCTAGGAAGAGGTGTCAACAAGAAGAAGCGTCGAGGATTGAGAGGGATCGAGTCGTGCGTTGTAAGTCTATCTGTCTTGTACTTGTAATTCCGTATCTAGTGGATTTGTGGCTAGGTCCGTCCGAGGTTGTTTCCCGTCTTGGGTTTTTCCTCGTACATCGCGGCGTAGTGTGATTGGTTTATTTTATCTTGCATAATAATTTAGATCGAATGCTTAAGTTAATTCAAGATAAAATTTGGTTTAATGATCACACTCAATTTAATTTGGAGTTAAATTAAATATTGGGTAAAGTTGTTTAATTCAAGTCATTTGCTAAAATTTGATTTGGCCTAACTTTGGAATATTGATAATTATGATTTAGGCAAATTCTAGGACTTGGATTAATTAATTGGTTTAAGTGAATATATTAATTGTTTAATTTTACTTCACTTGGTTTAATTTTAATTTCGAAAGTAAATTAAAATTTGTTTTAACTTAAATCATCACAACGCTTCCGCATCGAGTTTACACAACAAGGAAATTATAAATTTATTTTTAATTGAGATAATTAAAAATCGGGGTTCCAACTTACTTTTTCAAATTGGTATCAGAGCCAAAAACGATAAATTATTTCGTTAAAGATCCTTAAATAATTTTTGGCTAAAATGGATTTTTCCCCATTTTCAAAATTTCCTATTTGAGATGGTTCAAACTACGCGTATTGGAAAGCACGTATGAGATCGGCACTAAAATTTATCGACGAAAGAGTTTGGATGTCTGTTGTTAACGGGTGGTCCCCACCAACTTATTTAGTTGAAAATGAACGTGTTATCAAACCCGCCGATAGATGGACTGAAAATGAGTTTAAACTTGCTAACTTCAATTCCCGTGGTTTAAATGCCTTATTTAGCGCTGTCACACCGGATGAATTCTGACGTATTATGACGTGTGAAATCGCTAAAGAAGCTTGGGATATTTTACAATTAACTCATGAAGGAACTAGTGTCGTTAAAGCTTCAAAACTCCAAAATCTCACCACTCAATTTGAAATTATCAAAATGAATGAAAAAGAAACATTTGATGAATTTTATGCTAGACTTTCTGATATTGTTAATTTATCTTTTAACTTGGGAGAGAAAATACCTGACGACCGTGTTGTAAAGAAAATTTTAAGGTCCCTACCCGATAGATTTATTCCAAAGGTGACCGTGTTAAATTCTTTACCCACTTTAGCCTCTACAAAATTAGAAGAGCTTGTAAGTGATTTACAAACCTATGAACTGGATATGTTTCCCTCTAAAACTGAAAAGAAAATCAAAAAGGGCGTTGCTTTAAAAGCCCGAAAAGAGGTCAAACAAGTAGTAGAGAGCGAGAGTGATAGTGACTCGGAAGACATGGCTTTGTTTGCACGTAAATTTAGAAAATTTCTTAAAATTAACAAAGATAAATTTAAAAATGATTTTAAGAAATTTGAATCTTCTAAGCATGACAAGAACGAGAAGATTTCTAAAGCGGAGAAGATTCCTAAAGCCGAATATATCCCTAAACCTAGTAATGAACATTTAGATAGGGACGAGTCTAATAAGTGTTTTGGTTGTGAAGGTTATGGCCATAGGGCTTTTGAGTGCCCCACTAAACTAAGGAAAGAGGGTAAGCGACCCATTTCATATAACGCGACCCTTAGTGATAGTGATACGGAAGAGAAGCCCGATTCCCCCACTAAGAAAAATTTTGTGGCTTTTATGGCTAGTCATGTGAGTGATAGTGAGAACTCATCGATTGATGAAACGATAGCACATGCCACTTCCAAGGTCATTGTACATGATTCTCTTGTTTTTGATGATAGTGAGAGTAAAGAAGAAAGAGAGAGTGAAAATGAAGAAGAGGTTAATATGAGTGAACTTCAAAATGCTTTTCAAGAACTTTATAAAGAATCTATTAAATTGAAAAGAGCTAATTTGAAGTTAGAAGCTAGTTTAAGAGAGAGTGTCAAGGTCATTGATGAAAATGTTTTAATAAAAGACCTTAGGACACGTGAGAGGACTCTTCAAGAGAAGCTTGAATATGTAGAAGGCGAAAGAGATAGCCTTGGGGGTTTAATGGAATCCTTGAAAAAGGAGCTTCTTGCTTTTGAAGAGCGAAATGTTTTATTAGAGTCTGACATGTTAGAATTGCAAAATAAATTAAAAGACTCTAGTAATGTCAAATTTGATTTGGAGTGTCGTTCGGAAAAACTAGATAAAATGTTAGGATCGATCCAAATTAAAAATGACACTTGTGGTTTAGGCTTCAATACTTGTAATGAATCTACTCATAAAGCCAAGACCAATGTTTTAGGAGAATCTACTAGGAATGCATTTAAAGATCACTCCTTAGGTAAATCTTTTTGACATGTTTTTGCTTGTACACATTGTGGTCGAAAAGGTCATCTTAGGAAATTTTGTTTTGATCTTAAACGAATTCCTAGAAAATCCCATAGTAAAGTAATGACGGTAGTTAACATTCCAACACCCCAAGATAGTCATTCTTCATTAATTTGGGTTAGGAAATCCGACTTGGTTGCCTTGCAAAATAAGGTTTTTGATTCTCATTTACTTTCACATGCTTCCTCCCTTGCTAAATCTAAAGGATGAATGTGTTAGTGTTTGCATACTTTAGCGTTTGTACTTCATGTTATATTCACATGCTAAATGTATGCTTGTATTAGTCATTTTCTAGTCATTGCCTCATTTCATATCATATGCTAGAAATAATGACTTGTTTATCTTTTTGTATTATAGTTTTTGTTTAAATTAACTGAATAATATAAAAAGATTTTTGTTTATCATTTGTGTTTTATCTGTTTCATTTGAGATTAATGAAAAATACAAATGATTTTTGTTTGTTCTTTTGAGTAAATATTTATTTTTTATTAGAAATGTTAAAAACTCAAAAAGATTTTTTTTGTGTGTATTTTTGTTTGACACACTTTATGTGGCATATATTTGTGTTTGAATCTCATCTTTTACGCTCCCACGTGGCTAGAACTTTTGGTTATATTTTCAATCCTTAAAATGTTCTTTATCATGTTTTATATGGAGTAGTTGGATTTTGTATTGTTTAAATGGATTCTATTTTTATATGCCTCTTTTCACACATGCACGATCTCTTTTGAAATCTTAATGTCACATGTTATATTTGAGCTTTTTGAGGTGTTCTCCTACCAATCTAGTCATCTACATATCTATGACCTAGGAGGACTAGTGCATGTCAAAATCCGTTGCACGTGAGCTTTGTGAGATAAAAAATTATATATCTAAATGTGCACGGGGAAGGGCTCCGAAAGGATGAATTAAATCATTTGCGATAGTAAGCCACCGTTTATTGGATCTAAAAGAAATACGTGATCCAAAGGCCTAAAAACAGAATATTTGGCATTAAAAAGAAAACAATTGCCAAGGCCTATGTTTGTTTGATATATTCATTCAAAATCAAAAGAATATATATGCTTATTAAGGGAGAATTGGATGGTATATCAATGGTTTGCACAATGTCCGTTTATCCTAGTTGTCTTTAATGTCATGACTCTATTTGGTTTGTAGAGTCATCATCATGCTAGGCTTGTATGCATTGTGTATGTTTGTTCATTGAGTTCAATCCATATTGTCACATGAGGTTATATTTGAATGTGATGAAGTTTGCAATCAAATGAGAACTCCGTGAATGTTTATTAAATGTTTGGGTCTAAATTTAATTGTTACTAGTTCACACCCCTACACTAACGTTTCCATATGACACATTTTTGCCATACGAGTGTGCAAACTTATTGTATTTTGTGTTATATGTGTGTTTATATCTATATATATATATGCAAATGCTTCATTGGTATATTTCTAGTTTATATATATATGATATTTTGTTTTGTCTTTGCCTTGCTTTTATTGCCCATATGCTTTCATGTCTTATCTCTTTAAGCTTCAACATGATGTTTATTAGTTCTATATCCTTTGACTATTCCTGAACAAAAAGGGGGAGAAATGAGGGAAATTTATCTTAGGGGGAGACGTCTTTCTAAGTAGGTTCTGTGTTTGATAAAGGGGAGAATTAATTTAGGGGAGTAATTAATTAAAATTGCATTTAATACTTTGATATTCCCTATGCATTTGATGAGTTTGCTTAAGTGTGCAGGAATTCTTCTAAAGAGGCAACATTCAATGGCAAAGCCTTTGATCCTTGGGTTGAGTCAAGCTTGGGTGGGTTATGTTTTGAGTCTAGTGAGCTTGACGGCCCTTTCGGATTTTTGTTTAGTTTTTGTCCCGGAATAGCCAAAGGGGGAGATTTGTAAGGACACAAATTTCCAATTGAGTCCATATATAGTTTTGGCTCAATTCTGGACAAAAACATTTATTCATAGGATAGTATTTAATTGTGATACTCTCAAGACTATGAAATGTTTGTTGAAGACGTAGTGGCAAAGAGTATAAAGCCTCATCAAATATCCCGATTTGCGTGCCTCGTTTCTACGTCATCAACTATGGTTCCATGCTCCCAAGGTATGAATGCAATATTATATATATAGGAGCTTGGAACAAGTTTATTGGGTGTTAGGTTTTATAAAAATTGTGTTTTGTTTTAAGAAAGAATTATTTAAAACTTTAAATAAATGTTTATAAAGTTTTCTGGGCTTAAACAAGAATATTCAAACTTTCTATTTTTTCGTTCGATAGAGTCGTTCGAACGAGATTGTCGTTCGAACGAAAATGTCGTTCGAACGAATCTGCCAACGAGTTCCCATATTAGGCCATTGACATGTCGTTCGATATGTCGTTCGAACGAAACTTCTGTTCGAACGAGATATCCAACAATATTCTAACGAGATCAATCTGGAACGTCGTTAGAAGTCTCATTCGAACGAGATGCCAGGCGAAAATAGTTATTGGCAGTTTTTTCACCCACTTTCCCACTAAGTTTTTAACCAACTTTTTCAGACTTTATCAATAGCGGGAATAACATTTTCCAATATAACTTTTCCATTACATTTTCATCTCTTAGAGAGAGTTTGAGAGATAAATTGTTTTAATGAAAATGTTCATGTTTTGAGTGAGATTTTTAGAGAAAAATGTCCATCACTCTAGTGTTTACACCCAAATGAGTTTATCCAAGTTCACCTATATACATATTAATTGCTTGGAATTTGGCACCGGTTTTTCTCTACCGAATTGAAGAAGAGAAGTTTCGGGTTTTGCTTCTACCTCCCACAAAGAAAGAAGAAGTGTTTTACGTTGTTTTACCCGCTTGGAGAAAGGCTTCATGTAAGGGGTGACAGTGACCATAGAAAGTCCTATCGGTGAATTCTGAGACCGCGGTGGTGTTCCAAGGTTATCCGCTAGGAAGAGGTGTCTACAAGAAGAAGCGTCGAGGCTTGAGAGGGATCGAGTCGTGAGTTGTAAGTCTATCTGTCTTGTACTTGTAATTCCGTATCTAGTGGAATTGTGGCTTGGGCCGTCCGAGGTTGTTTCCCGTCTTGGGTTTTTCCTCGTACATCGCGGCGTAGTGTGATTGGTTTATTTTATCTTGCATAATAATTTAGATCGAATGCTTAGGTTAATTCAAGATAAAATTTGGTTTAATGATCACACTCAATTTAATTTGGACTTAAATTAAATATTGGGTAAAGTTGTTTAATTCAAGTCATTTGCTAAAATTTGATTTGGCCTAACTTTGGAATATTGATAATTATGATTTAGGCAAATTCTAGGACTTGGATTAATTAATTGGTTTAAGTGAATATATTAATTGTTTAATTTTACTTCACTTGGTTTAATTTTAATTTTGAAAGTAAATTAAAATTTGTTTTAACTTGAATCATCACAACGCTTCTGCATCAAGTTTACACAACAAGGAAATTATAAATTTATTTTTAATTGAGATAATTAAAAACCGGGGTTCCAACTTACTTTTTCAGGGGTGTCACAGGTGGTATCAGAGCATCAGGTTCTAGAGTCCTTTAGGATCTGTAGGACTTATTATGCTTTCAGCTCAGCGTCCTTTGATATAGAGCCCTATCTTTAGGATTGTTGTACTCTTATTTATTGTGAATACGTCTTCCGCTATTTGAGACTTAATAATAATTGTGGACTAATAAATTTCCTTCTCGTTTCAGATGCCTCCAAGAAGAGCCCCGAGAGACATAAATGCCTAGCCCGAGCAGCCATCAGCTCAGGCTCAGGGAATGATGAACGCAACTAAAGTCACCACTATAGTTGCTTAGGCAGTGAATGCAGCGCTACCGGTGGTACAACAGTCCCCACCCCAGGTTCAGGCAGTAATGCCAGTGCCAGCCCAGCTTCCCACAGCATGGGAAAGGGTTAGGGATGCCTTTTATAAGTCACATCCTTTGGAGTTCTCGGGCAGTTCCGACATTGTCATTGCTAGCCAATGGAAGAAGGACATCCAGATCCATCTACGCATGTATGAGTGCTCAGACGTTCAAAAATAGTTACTGGCTTCCTTCAAGCTAGTAGGATCCTCCTTACAGTGGTGGGAGGCCACTACCACCTTAGAGGAGAGAGACAGTATGTCGACTTAAACATTTTGGGTGCGGTTCTACCATAAATATTTTCCCTCCACCCTACAGACTGAGATGAGGAAAAAATTGTTAAATCTTAAGTAGGAAAGTATGACGGTTGCAGAGTATGAGGAGGAGTTCACAAGACTTCTCACTATAGTGTCGGATGAGGCACCTACCGAGAATAAGAAAATTTTAAATTTTATGGACGGGTTGACCTCGAGGATTCATCAGCATCTCATAGATAATCTGTCGCTGACACTGATGTACTCAACGTCACTCTGTTACATTGCCAAGATCACCACTTCCATTAGCAGGGAAGCAAGGGACAAAGGGAGTCCATCCAGCAGGGCAGGACAAGAGCTAGTACTGATGGTGGGGCACCAGTAGCTCAGGGACAGGTCCGTCATGGTGACAGAGTTCCCATCAGGGGGACCCTACCAAGTGATTTTGATTCGGTAATTCCAGACAGGGATATGGGGGGGCAGCAGGTCGAGTCTAGTCAGCAGGGCCATATCATTATCGCAGGGCCAATCAGGCCAGCAATAGGGCCATCAGGGCCAACAGCATTATCAGTAGGGCCAGCAGGGCCAATCGAGGGGTGGTAATGGCCATCAGGGCCGAGGTCAGTAAGGATAGAGGGGAGGAAACTTCAGGGGCAGTTGTTTTAGTTATGGTAAGAATGGCCATAGGCGCCAGGATTTCCCAGAGGGGGATAGGGCCCCATAGCATCACGATGCCTGTCAGGAGCATTAAAGACCGTTCTTCCCAGTCTCCCTCCCAGCACCACCTCAAATGCCAGCTTTACCAGCCATCCCAAAAATCCCCGCTCAGTAGGGGAAATTGCAGTATGAATGTGTTTATAACGTCCACCAGCCAGCAGCACCTCAGGTGCCACCCATAGTTAAAGGTATGTTTTATATCCATGGCACTATGGGGCGTGTTTTATTTGATACTGGGGCGTCACACTATTTTATATCCACTAGCTTTGCACGGGCCACGGGGTTATTAGACACGACAGAGAGTACAGAGACATGTGTAGACTCACCACTGGGAAATGGGTCTTTAATTTTCTTTATATGTCGGGGATTAGGTATAGATATTGGTAGCTTGATATTACCTACAGACATGTTAGTCTTAGATATGCATGAGCATGGCGCTATTATTGGCATGGATTGGCTTGTTGCGTATAGAGACATGATAGATTGTTTCAGTAGGAGTATTATCTTTGCCATACCGGGCCAAGAGATGTTGCTGGTGGTGATGCCTCGCCCTGAGGTAGGATCATCCACCTATTTATATTACATAGAGGAGGAGACCTCTAAGGAGATAGTGATTCCCCTGGACTCGATTTCGGTTGTTCGAGAGTTTTTTTATGTGTTCCAAGAGATACCGGGAATACCTCCTAGCTGAGAGATATATTTCATTATAGATTTAATGCCAGGCACTCGGCCGATAGCCCGCGCACCATACCGTATGGCTCTTACTGAGATGAGAGAGTTGCATGATCAAATTGAACAGCTATTGGGATAGGGCTTTATCCGTAGGAGTACCTCACCCTGAGGTCCTCCCGTGTTGTCTGTGAAAAAGAGAGATGGTTCATTGAGGTTGTCTATGGACTACCGAGAGTTGAACAAGGTCACGAGAGTTTTTTTATGTGTTCCAAGAGATACCGGGAATACCTCCTAGCTGAGAGATATATTTCATTATAGATTTAATGCCAGGCACTCGGCCGATAGCCCGCGCACCATACCGTATGGCTCTTACTGAGATGAGAGAGTTGCATGATCAAATTGAACAGCTGTTGAAATAGGGCTTTATCCGTAGGAGTACCTCACCCTGAGGTCCTCCCGTGTTGTCTGTGAAAAAGAGAGATGGTTCATTGAGGTTGTCTGTGGACTACTGAGAGTTGAACAAGGTCACGATACAAAATAAGTATCTGTTTCCCTGAATTGATGACTTATTCGACCAGCTGAGGGGAGTTTCCTTATTCTTTAAGATAAACTTGAGATCGAGATACCGTCAGCTTCGTATTAGGGAGCAGGATGTGTCGAATACTGCTTTTTTTATGAGGTATGGGTCCTATGAGTTTAGGGTCATGCCGTTTGGGATGAAAAATTCTCTAGCCGTATTCATGGACTAGATGAACCGGGTGTTTAGAGAGTTCTTGGATCAGTTTATCATCATCTTCATAGATGACATCCTAATTTCTTCACAGACTGAGGAGGAGCCTGCCGAACACTTGAGACGGGTTCTTTAGACTCTACGAGAGCATTAGTTTTATGCCAAGTATGAGAAATGAGGATCTTGGTTATGGGAGGTGCATTTTCTGGGGCACGTTGTGTCAGAATTAGGAATATCAGTGGACCCGAGCAAAGTGTCAGCGATAAGGGAGTGGGGACAGCCCACGACATTGATTGAGGTGCGTTGATTCTTGGGGTTAGTCGGATATTATAGGCGGTTCATTAGAGGGTTCTCGAAGATTGCAGGACCATTGACAAATTTGACACACAAAGGGCTACCATCCATCTGGGATGACACTTGTCAGTTAGCTTTCGATGAGCTAAAGGATAAGTTGACTTCGGTGTCGGTTCTTGCTTTACCCAGGCCAGGAGTGGAGTACTTGATGTATACTGACGCCTCTCTATAGGGACTCGGTGGAGTACTTAAGCAGGAAGAACAGGTTATAGCTTATGCCTCTCGTAAGCTTAAGCCCCACGAGAGAAATTACCCCACCCACGACTTGGAGCTAGCAGCAGTCTTGTTTGCCTTATGGATTTGGAGACACTACTTGTTGGGGGAGAAATTTTGCTTGTTCACAGACCACAAGTCACTGCAATACTTGTTCACTCAGCGGGAGTTAAACATTCATCAGCGCAGGTGGTTAGAGTTTGTGAAAGACTATTAGTTCGATATACAGTATCATCCAGGGAAAGCTAACGTGCTTGCTGATGTGTTAAGCCGTAGGCTAGTAAGTGAGGTAGAGAAAGTGTGGAAGGCGAAGTGGAAAGAGTTGGGACACCAAGACGCAGTGGCCCGATCCTTTATATCCATTATGACGGTCACACCAGAGATTTTTACGAGGGTGATCCAGGCACAAGAAGCTAATACATTTTGTTAGGATCAGATTGTACAGCTCCTAGCTGAGGGTGCTGACCCCTATTCAGTAAGTTCAGATGGGGGTTTGCGATTTAATGGGAGATTGGTGGTCCCAGAGGGAGAATAATTACGTCATGCAGTGATGATGCAGTCGTACGAGTCCAGATTTACGGTAAATCCTGGAGGGGATAAAATGTACCAAGATATGAGGCGACAGTACTGGTGGAGTGGGAGGAAGAAGGATATTGAGGATTTCATGTCCAAGTGTGTCACCTGTCAGTTGACCAACAGAGATCATCAGGATTACTTCAGCCGCTAGAGATACCTACATGAAAATAGAAGAGCATTTCCATAGATTTCATCACTGGGATGCTTACATCACAGCGGGGTCACGATTCTATTTGGGTAGTGGTGGATCATTTGACCAAGGTAGCCCATTTTCTGCCAGTGCGGACAGACTACACTACGGGATAGTATGTCTAGTTATTTATTGCTGAGATAGTGCGATTGCATGGGATGTCCCTGGATATCATGTCTGATAGAGACAAGATTTTTGTATCGCTCTTTCGGGAGATCTTTCAGGAGGCTATGGGTACCGAGATGCGATTGAGTACGGCATATCACCCGCAGACAGATGGGTAAACTAAGCATACTAATCAGATGCTGGAGGATGTGTTATGCATGTGTGTCCTTGATTTTGGAGGAGGATGGGAGCAATACCTTCCTCTGGTAGAGTTTTCTTATAATAACTCCTACCAGTTTACGATCGACATGGACCCTTTCGAGGCGTTGTATGGCAGACCTTGTCGTTCACCCACTTGTTGTCTAAAGGTTGGGGACAACAAGATACTTGGGCCAGAGGTGATTCAGGAGATGTCAGCCAGGATTGAGTTGATCAGGAGTCGCATTCGGGTAGCCCAGGACAGGCAAAAAAGCTACGCCGATGCAAAGCAATCTTTCAAGGAGTTTGGCATAGGAGACCAAGTACTACTGTGAGTGTCTCCTATGAAGGGAGTAATAAGCTTCGGGAAGAAAGGGAAATTAGCACCGAGGTACGTCGGACCATTTCCCATTATCGAGAGGATTGGACCAGTGGCATACAGATTTGGGTTGCCAGAGCACTTGCACCGTATCCATAATGTATTCCACATTTCGTCATTGAGGTGGTATCTTTGGGATGATTTGGCCCATACTAATATTACGATAGATGAGATTGATTTGCAGCCCGATAGTTCTTATGAGGAGAGACCAGTGGCTATCTTAGACCATAGCGAGAGAAAATTGAGGTAGAAGGTAGTCCCACTTGTATGGGTTCAATGGGAGCATCATAATGTAAAGGAGTCCACTTGGGAGCGCGAGACAGATATGCCCGAAAAGTTTTCGGAATTGTTTTTACCAGGTATGCCTTATTTTTTGAATTTCGGGAAGAAATTACGTTATTAGGGGGGAAGTATGTAATACGCCGTATTTTTATGGCATTTAATTATGGGATTAATTAAATTAAATTGGGATAAATTAATTTAATATTAATCCAAATTTTAAAATAAATATTTTCTAGTGTGACGAGATTTAGTAATTATTGGTAAGAATTATGTTGAATATTACTAGATGACTAAAGTAATATGAGATTGAATTTATTAAGATTGTCGCGAATGAATAATACGACAATTACAGAAATTAAGTTGGGACGCGCATGTGTCGTGTCGGGACTAAATTAATGGAATAAAAAGTGAATTAATTATAAGTCTCACGTATGATCATTTCGAGTGCGCCAATGTGTACAGAAGGGTCAAGATAGTTAAAAAAGTGTACCTAGGGGTTTAGTTTGGATCCCAGGACATTTTTAGGCCTAACCGGTAACCCATGAGGGCATTTTGGTAATTATCCACTTTAGGCCTTAATTATGGAAGAAAATTGGAGTGTTATATCTGATGAGAGTCAGAGTCCTCTAGGATTAGAAACCTTGGAGTTGGATAGAGGCTAGGGAAGAGAGAAGGCTTCTAAGGAGGAGAGCCACCAACCCTACACCACTCTCATCAATTCCACCAACAACGCGCAGATCGGGAGAAGGGAAACATTCCTATACTACTCAATTTCATCGGACCAGACCTTTAATTTCCAGGCAAGTATCTAACTTGTTATTCTTTAGTTGATAACACATTCATGCTAGTGTATGAATTAATTCTCTTATGTTTTCATGAAAATACAATGTTGTTTGGGAGATTTTTATTGCAAATTTGGAGTAGAAGCCATATAAGGATGGATATCTGTCATATGTAGAATATTGGCCACGAAATTGATGCCCAGTAGAGATAAAAATCTGGAAATTAAATGAATTCTTGAGAAAATTGGATGAACTAGGGTTAAATGATAATTTCTTGAATTAAACCCCTTTGACGACGATTCTTGATGAATTTGTGAATGTTTTACGTTAGAAATCTTCTATATTGGTTTATATAACATTCATGATGTTTGGTTGGGAGTTTGGGACATGTTAATGGAGGTTTGAGGATTTATATTGGATAAAACTCGTAGGATAGAATTGCAGAAACTGGGCCAACACCTGCTTGATCGATCGATCGACTCAAGAATGTCATTCGATCGACTGGATCGATCGATCGACTCCTCCAGGAAACTGAAATTTCTTCCCCTTTTTACGTTAATCCAATTCCAAATGTGTAAGGACCCTTGGACATAATTTAAATATCATAATGGGGCATAAGCAGGACAGTAGGGTATAAATAGGGTTCGGGTAAGACGAGTTATGTGAGATTCAACCGTGGGGTTTCGGGGATATAAATTGAATGAGAAATCGTATGTACGTTAAAGTATGTCTTGTAAGAATTTAGAAAGAATTAAACCAGTAGGGTAGTGAGGGTACACCTACTAATTTTACATTTATCGAGAGGATACACTTCGAGAGTCGAGAAGTACTTTAGGATTTACAATAATTAAGAGAATAAAAAGAATAATTTAATTGTACGTAGAACTCGAGCGTTATATGCTACGCATAGCTAGAACATATTATGGGTCGTGGGCATACCTAGCTGAATTATGTGAATATATATATATATAGTATATTTGTGTGTAATCATACCCGCGCTACTTTCTATCACAGAGGTTTCGTGTCAGGACAGTCTTATCTCGATTGGACCTTTATGGAGGATATTGACTTGTACCCTAGAACATAGCATCCTTGGTACAGGCTATCCGAGAGTGATAGTTAGGTGGTCCTAAGTGATGTGAGAGTATGTGCTGATCTCTTAGTGACTTAGAACTATGCTTCGCCTCCAATATGTGTGTTTTGTGTTAATACAGTTCGAGAGTGATCTTGAACTAGTATTTCCCTTTTGTACGAGAGATACAGAGACTTAATAGCAGAGTATGCCAGCACCATAGATTTATGTGGGGTGCCTTATTAGTATATATATTATGAGTGATAAATATACGTACCTATGATTAATCTACTGTGCTTGTAAGTAGATAAAATTGAATAATTAATATTAAATGAATTAAGTGATTGAGAACTTAAGTCTGTATTGAGATGAACATAACTGGTTTAAAATATTCCTAATAGATATGATCTATGGTTAGGCGATCACATGGATTAGGCTTGGTGAAGGAAGATTTGGTTAGACTACTTAAGTGGGTTAGATTTAAGTAGGTTAATCCGGTAGTACACTAGGTGTACACACTAGTTGAGAGGTGAGAATTCTCAAGTGAGTGTCGAGGTACTAACATGTATGTAACATCAACTGGTAAGCATTTTAAATACTTGCTAAACTATTTAAAAGTTGTTTTAGACTCGGGCTATGACCCGTTTCCGGTTATCTTTTCTTCCTCTTGTGTGTGTATATATATATATTACAGGTGTCCAGCCACAGGAGCGTCAGGCCTAGATCTTTGGACCATTGACGTGTTGAATCTATCGTGAAAGTTGCAGGTCCTTGCAGTAGACGACTCCATTCTTGTTTTTCCAGTCTGCTATTTAGTTATTCTCATACAGGGCATGTGTCGCCCGTTTCCATATCTCATTTTAGTTCAGAGAGACTTGTACTCTTTATCATTTAAGAATTTAGCGATTGTTGGGATTGTTTTATTTATCTCCTTGTCCTACGATTAGGATTTATTATTTGGATTGTTTAATCTAGCTTGGATATTTCATTTGGATGATTTAGTTTAATATTATCAATTTTGTTCATGAAATGGTTACATATTAAAGCATAACAATAGGTCTTAATTTATAAAATCAAATGTTTTGACACTTAGCTTAATTATTTATTACGTGATTAATAAATAAAAATTATTTTCGTCAGTGATTCTAAGAATGAACCAATCGGACACTTTGATTTAATTTAATAAATGACTGATCACCCGGTATTTAATTAGGCGGGGTGTCACTGGATGTATGATTTGGAAAATAAAATTTTGTTTTGAAAAACAAAGTATGAACACTTTTGGAACAGGTATTAGAAAATTATTTTCCCCAAAAGTCTTGAGAAATTCTGAACAAAATAAATTTTTATAGCAAAAACACGAATTTATGATCACGAGGTTTACAAGTCGAGACATTTTTTTGAAGTACCTGAGCATAACTAGAAGAAAATAAATAAAAGCAAGATCAGATTTTTAATAAATAAAAGCAAGATCAAATTTTTACACCAAAAAAATAACAAAGCAAAGTGAAATTTAAACATACAAATAATTAAATTAAAGCAAAATCAAATTTTTACCCAAAAAAACTAAACAATAGTTCAGATTTTTACACCAAAAAAATAAATAAAAACAAGATCAGATTTTTACCCACAAAAATCAAAACAAGATTTCAACATACCAAACAATTAAATCAAAGCAAGCAAATTCAAATTTTTACACACGAAAAAAAATCAAGTTCAGATTTTTATACAAAAATAAAATAAAATAAAGGCATGATGAGATTTTACAAAAAAATATATAAAGCAAACTCAAATTTTAACATACAAATAATTAAATCAAAGCAAGTCAATATTTTTACACTAAAAAAAAAACAAGTTCATATATTTACACCAAAAAAATATCAGAGTTTTACACCAAAAACACAAAGCAAACAAAAATTTTAACATATAAAAAATTAATTCAAACTAAACTAACCTTGAACAAGAACACCACACTACTCTCTTTAGGTACTAATTTGGTAATTCTTTCGATCTCTGTCTACAAATGTTAATTTATCTTAATTTTTATTAGTTATTATTTATGGATAGGAGTAGTCGTAGAGCTAAGACTAGTTAATAGATTTTTGATAAGGTGGGCATTTACCTCTTTATCCTACAAAATTTTTACATAATACTAATTTAATTTACAAAATTGCCGTTGAAGTTTTTTTTGCCCAAAAGACAAGGTGGGCAGCTGCCCACCATGTCCCATGACAATGTATACTTCAAATAGAATTCAGGTGCAACAATAAACACATTATACTTGTGCATGTAATTCAGAACGTTTAAAAACACCTCTGGAAGTGCATTAAATGGAAGGAAAATGTGAAATACAAAACCCGCATAAAATCGCTTTGATCGAAAATGAAATAATTACAATCTGAAAACCGAAAAAATAAACTAGATCAGCTTGAATTTGAACTGTTGGGGCCTTCAAGAAATAATTTGTTGGCAAGAACTCAAATTGCGAGCCAACGTGTTCATCAGTCCCAACATTTCGTATCGGATAATCTCCTTAAATTTCCATTGAAGCTATTGCATATTTCAGGATGAAAATCGTGTAGCGTTAAAGGTACATATGCAACAGAATGGGAAAATGGGGCCCAATAAAAATTTGGATATTTTTACTTTAGTTACCAATAGTCATTGCAAGAGCATACCCCATTAGCAAAATGGTGAAACCGATTACAATCTCTTACAACAATATCTCTATAAAACACCCTTGATATCATCTTTATCGCAACATGACAATCATCGCATATCCTAAGGTTTTTCACAACGCGAATTGGCGTGCCCGCGACTGTCTTCAGAAGGGCAAAGGCAACTGCCAATTTTTCACTATGAAGCGAAAGTGCCATTTTTTTCCCTTCTTCATCCAAGTCGAGCAATACCTCTTTCGTGTTTCCTTTATAGCCCTCTAGTTTTAATCTACTCATAATTTCTTCAAGCATCATATAAATTTCCTTCGTGTCGGGGTGAGACTCATCGCCCACAAAAAATTCATGTATGACACCGTCCAACTCAACCAGGCTACATCCGGGGACTTTCCTAATCCCTTTTTCTTCCATCAAATCTCTCACACGCCTTACATCTTTCCACTTCCCTAGCTTTGCGTACACATTCGACAAAAGCACATAAGCTCCACTATTTGTGGGTTCTAACTCTATTAGTTTATTGAGCGCGATCTCACATGTTTTAATATCCCCCTTCATTCTAGATCCACTCAAAAGAGCTCCCCACACGAGCACATCGGGCTCCATAGGCATTGAATTCACAACATCCCATGCTTCCTTTATGAGACCCGCCCTCCCATAAAGGTCTACCATGCAACCGTAGTGTTGAATTGAAGGAGCAATACCAAACTCCATACTCATTCTCTTAAAGTACCCATTCCCTTCGTCCACCAATCCGCGATGAACACAAGCGCAAAGAACACCCAAGAACGTCACACCATTCGGCCTCACCCCAAAATTCGTCATCTTTTCAAACAAATCGAAACATTCTCGACCATGCCCGTGGATAGCCAAAGCCGAAATCATCGCACTCCACACCAACACATCCTTATTCGAACTCAAACTATCAAACACCCACTTTGCCCTATCAATACACCCACACTTAGCATACATATCAATCAAAGAAGTCCCTAAAATAACATCAACCACCATCCCACATCTCTCAATATAACCATGCACCCATTTCCCCTGCTCAAGTGCACCTAATCGCCCACAAGCCGATAACACAACCGACATCGTATATTCATTCGGCCTAACACCGCCCTCTCCCAACATCTGCATCTCGCGAAATAACGCAAGCGCTTCTTTACACTCCCCACAACTCACATACCCATTCAACATACAACTCCAAGTAATAACATTCCTTTCCGGCATTTCATCAAACAACTTTCTTGCAATGTCAACCAAACCCAGTTTGACATTGGCATTTAAAATGGAATTCCAAGAGGGCAAATCTGGTTGGGGAATTTCATCAAACACTTGGTGGGCAAAACCCAATTGGCCACAAGAGGAGTACATGTTGATGAGAGACGTTTGGACAAAAGGGTCAAGGGTGAACCCAAAATGGAGGATTTGGGCATGAAGCGTTTGGCCTGAATGGAGGTGAAATGAGGAGGAGAGGGAGTGGAGGAGGAAAGGGAAAGTGTGGAAATCTGGTGAGACACCATGAAAGCGCATGCGGGTGAAGATGAAAAGTGGAGATTTGTTATGGGAGTGTGATCGAATAAGGGTGTTCCAAATGAAGGATTCGACGGTTGGATGTGCAAAATTAAGAATTGGGTGCTTTGAGGATATGAGTTTGCTTCCCAGTCTCATTTCTGGTACTAAAGGCGGAAAGGGTGTTAAAAGCCCCCATGTATTTCTTTTACGTACTTGGGTCGCATTTGCATCTCAACCGGGGTGATAATTTTGGGATCGGCGCCATAACACGACACGAAACGAAACGAAACGAAATTGACACGGTCTTTTATATTCGGATCGTGTTCGGGTTTGGGGACCCGCTAACCGGTCGTGTCGTGTTTGTGTCTAATTTCTGCCACAAAACTGACCCGATTAGGCCACGATAGTGACCCAATTAAGGACACGATATAAATCCACTACCGACCAACATTTAGATCTATTATCAACCCACTATTTTTTAATTCCTCCTTCACTGGTCTAATCGTGTCCAATCGGGTCGGATCTAATCATGTCCAATCGAACTGTATTTACTTATTGTGTTGTCGTGCCGTATTTTTAACGTGTTGTGTTTGGGTTAAGGGAAAAAAATAAGTTTTCGTGTCGTGTCGTGTCGTGTCATATTCGGGTCGTTGAATTCTTATCGTTTCGTGTCGGGTTGTGTGAAAACACGACCCGTTGACCCGTTTTGCAACCCCTACTCAACATGAATGTGAAATTTGACGCAACATAATTTTCGAGTTAACTTGCACGCATCTCGAGACTAAACTCATTGGTTCAAAGCATTCTTTATCAAAGAATTCTTTTTTACTTGTGGTTATAAGCGGACTCGAACCGACGACCTCTGAGGAGACATATATTTGTTTTTTATGACTCAATGAACCTCTGAATAAATGTATTTAAAAAAGATTAAAGTTCAGATTGGAATTTTACATCTTAACCATTAGAGACAAATATAATTATTAGCGTCTTAATCATTAAAATAACAAATATTTTTTTGATACCTCTTAAATTTGAATGGTTGAGATTCAGATTTAAGAGGCAAAAACAAACAATCTCTTAGAATGCAATCATGAAAGTCAATATCAACACTTGTTCAAACATCTCATGAAATTTGGTTGGTTGATTATATCCAAAAGTAAGGAAGGGAACTATTAATTTGTGATAACCCCAAATAGCATAGTTAGCTCTTAATTGAGAATGGAAAAAGTATAATTTTGCAATGTATTTCTCAAAATAGGAATAAAAAATAGGATTTATGTAGCGGAACTCAAATAATTAAAAAAAATGCTCTATAGAGTTGAGTTGAGTGTTTCTCAAAACGTTATAATTTATAAATATAGCGCCCTGCTTGGATTGGACACACACCAATGGAGTGACTCTAGTTATAAGATTTTTTTTAATTGTACTTACATGTGTATTTGTTAAAATATAGCATTATGAAAATCGAACATGACACATGCGATTTTACCTCTAAATCGAATTTGGGAAGTATGAATGTTATTTAGCTAGGTAAAAGCTAAAAAGTATATAATCGCACATGATAAAAATAATTTTATAGGGAATGTATCTACGGGATGGAAAGGTGGCAATTCTTGTGTGACATGTCATATCTTTTCGATCTTGCTTCGAGTATTAGCCCACCCTGGTTTGATATTATTAATAAATAACGTTAAATGACTTAATACTTGCTTAACATGTTTCTTAATTGTGTTGTGTTAAGGTTGCCACACATAATCTATAACAAAGAAAAAAGACTAACATCCTCTTATCTAGCAACTAAGCATATCACCCATAGGTCCTCCGTAAATTAAAAAAAAATTATTCTACTTATTAACAACAAATAAGTAAAAAGTCTACAAGAATTCATCCAATAGCAAGACGAAAATATTACATGCACTGTCCATGCAATATTATTTCAGCTAGTTTATTTGTGGTATGTACAGGTTACTGGTGTTCAACATTAATTCAACCCGATTTGTATTCTTGTATGGGGGTTATGTCAATTTTGGGCTCCTATCATAAAATGACCAACCTAATATGTTAATTTTGTGTCGTGTTCTAGTTGTGTAATAAATTGTCACTCCTAACCAAATTCAATATATATATTATATTAAAATCCAAAACCACTAGTGGATATGATTAAAAAAGGACCTGGAAGGTGCGATTTCTTTAATTATTTAAAATGTAAATTTCAAATTATCGTATGTAATTTCATCTTAAAACAATCGGGGTTACTCAAAACGATGCATGGTGTTGAATATTACCCATAAACATTTCATCACCTCACATAAATTACCATCCCTTCACGTCAAAGGACGATAAGGACATCAACATCAATCACCCTCTACCTCGTACTATTGAACTCATCGGTGTCCTTTCATAAATCTCTCTCCATATATGTGTGTGTGTATGCAATTTTATGTGTATGGGTTGTGAATACACACATACTCGTGCATTAGATATATAGAGAATTGAGGAGAGATTGCCTCCAATAACCCATTAGAGTAAATATTTGGTAATCTCATTCACCAATGTAGTAACATTTATGGTTCAATACCATTTTTAACTTTTTGTTGATTTTAGTCATGTGCTCCTCCTCATTATAATGAGGAGGAGCACATGGCTGGAAGCACCAAAAAAGTTGGAAATGGTATTGAACCACGAATGCAACTACAGGTTTGGGAGCGAGTTTGTTAAATCATTGAGATAGAGAGGTGACAATGCAAAAGTTAACAACTAAAATAAACATGGAATATAATGAGGGAATGATCCTTAAAAATAATTTTTCTCTCATCTCATTAATGAAAAGTTAAATAAATAATCTTATAGAAATCCTAGTAACGCAAAACGAGGTCTTGAACTTTAATGAAGCTTTGTAAGAACATATAAAATAAGAACTTATATTCAACCCTAAATGCCATCGAGACATTAATAAGGGGCACATTCC
This sequence comes from Sambucus nigra, assembly GCA_949130495.1. Lineage (NCBI taxonomy): Eukaryota > Viridiplantae > Streptophyta > Magnoliopsida > Dipsacales > Adoxaceae > Sambucus > Sambucus nigra. The sequence goes on from OX422219.1 coordinate 65,071,932, forward strand.
CCCTAAAAATGCCAGTCATACCCTAAATTAATCTTAGATCCATTATTCCAATATGGACTGGAACACCCACGAAAAAATTCCCCCATTCTTAAAATATTGTGTCAGAGCACAACCCTTACAACCATAAATAACAAACTACATATTCTGTGGAAAACGAGATGAGAAGAAAGCCTCATAAATCTTGGGAACAAATTATATTTATACAAATGTGAATATGAGAAAGTCTTGGGCAGATCCCTTACGGAGGGACCATGGATAATAGGAGGAAATTATATCATAGTACAATGTTAAACATGGATTTTTCCCTTCCAAATCCATTATATCCTCTACAAGAATATGGGGTTGAGTACGACTCATGCATATGGAGTTCTACAATGCAAAAACTATCTATTATTTTTCCAAATGCATTAGAAACCCTTTGAAGATTGATTTATGTGAGTGCACTTTAATTACAATTAAATAGATCCAGAAAGAAATTAAAGAGGAAAGTAAAGAGATCCTAATCACACAACACAAGGTATACGTGGTTCAAAAAATTGCCTACGTCCATGAAGAGGTCACTGTTTTTCTATTAATATTTCTCAACTCTCGATTTTATGAGAGTTACATTTATAGTAGTGTCAAGTGGTGGAATTATACAAAGAACTCCCCCAGCTTGTTAGTGGCACGTGTGGTGTCCCATAATATCTCCTCTAGGATTGTTGGTAACCGTTTGAGATTATCGAGGTTGATGTGATAAATATCCGTATTTATCCGTGTGAAAACTACAATCGCTTAATCTTTAAGTATCTTGGGCTAGGCATGTCAACCTCCTACTGGGCTTGGCTGGTCGTCCCTAAATTGGGCCTAGTTCATTATTTAGGTCCCCGTAATTGCCCCTAAAATCTATAGGTTGATATTTATCTGGGCAAGTAGATTTTATTCACTTTTTGGGTCCAGTCATCTTTGAAACTTATTGATAGAAGTGAATTGGTATGGCAACTTCATAATTATATTGAGGTCTTAAGGGTACGCTTATCCGAGTATCAGTTGAAGCGCTAAAACCCACCTCGAAAGTTGCATCTTGGTCTTACGCACTAGGAATCAAATAGAGTGTGTAAACTCTTAAACCATCACTTTGCCTTTGATCTTCTGCATATCAAAATATTATAAACTTCCTTTCGCATTCTTCCATATTTATAACTCTTCAACTTTTACTCCTTCCTCTCTCAGTTTTCTTCTTATATCTAGTGCTTACCTTCATAGGTGGTAGTTTTATTCCTCCAACCATGTCAACTACTCACGGAATAACGTAGAGAAATTTTAGAAAAACTTATTATATTTCCTCTAGGGTGGGAATCGATTGTGCCATATACCCAAATATGTCAGAGACGTCGAAGGAGGGCACTGGATTCATACCTTGGTTGTGGTCCAAGGGGGGTTAACATTTCCCCCAAATTCTTTGATTTTAGAGTTTTTTTATTTCTTCGGACCGATCCCTTCTCAGTGTGCCCCCAGCACTTGGTGAATAGTCAATGGGGTCAATCGCATAAATGAGCTCTATGGGACCACTTTGGGCATTCCTGAGATTAGATTTTGGTGAAAAACCTCACTATGCTATTTTAACAAAAGTTTAAAAGGTTTAATGAGTTTCGAAAATACTTTTTGAATAATTTATTACAAAAATCTTTATAAGAACACAAGATGTGTAAAATAGTTTAATGAACGATTGATTTAAGTCTCTTAGAAATAGTTCTTAGAATAAACCTAAGTCTGATTTGTCGAATATAGCAATGAATAACTAAAAATCACACACAAGAGACAAGGAATTTAAAGTGGTAACCCCCCCACCACCACCAGCAAATTGGGGAAACATCCACGGTGACGTCTACGTCACAAAACAAAATCCACTATAAATGGTTTTAGGCTTCAAGCATATAACAAATCATACAATCAATTCCTATTCTAAGTCCAGAAATATACCTAAGCGAGAATCCACTCCTTCTGGGTATCCTTTTTGACTTCGTTAAAAAAGTGGATTGTGCTTTCATTGCTCCTGGCTTTGTTCCATTTCTCCTTTTACGCGATGTCGACACAGTAGTCAAAATCTCTCAACCAACAACACACTTTATTGTTAGTGGGTGATTATGTAGTGAGTGATGTGCCAAAATGTAAGTCATGTACTCACAAACACTTAATTATAGATGGATCCTACGAATTATAATAGATTTAGATACGAAATTCATTTTTACACTTCTGAAATTTAGACTCGTTCTTTTTGTAAAAATATTTCAAGATCTGATTTCCTTTTGGATCTTTAAAACACAGATCCTTAGAAATTATTTATCAACACAATTTTTCGAAATGAAAAACTTCTCAGATCTGAAACATGTAAGTCATGATTTCAGTTACTAAAAGTAAAATATGTTGGATTAAAATGTTTTTAAAACTTTACACAAACAGAATCCAATTAGAGATAATGATTTCTTATAACAAGAAATCAAAAACAGCCTAGAAATCTAAATGTGACTGTATCACAATTTTAGATCTTTGAGTTTCTAAAAAAACGAGATCATAAACATGTGAGGTTTTGAGAGAGAGATTGAAACTATGAAGATATTGAACCCTAACTCTCAATTGATATTTTGGAAAAAAATTGATAAAGTTTTTATACGAAATTCTTTTTCTCTTTTTTTATTTTCTCTCTTTTCTCTCTTTTTGTTTCCTCTTCTCTCAGAGTTCCCAAAAAACTTCAAAATGAAGAGACACAACTTTCTTTTATAGGCTGAGAGAAGGATCTCGAAGGTTTGTTGGAAATTAAGGGCTCAGATTAATTAGAATATAAAACATTGAGATCTAATGGCTCATAAACGACCGCACAATAACTCTCGTTGATTGGTTAAACACGGGAGCATAAGGATTAATAAAGAACACATGCAGATTGTTGATTACACATGATTTAACGGCTATAACGAATGCGCTGAAATGTGAGAGTAAAGAATCACAATTAGAACCAATCACAGGCTAGCATGTGTTGCTCTCTAATTGCCTTATAAATGTGTATTTTGAGTTTATTAAAAATATAATTTTGAACCACAAATCATTGTGATGTTTTGGATTCTACCCAAGCCATTTTTTAGGAACTTTTAAAATACAAACTTTAACCCCAAAATAATTTAAACCTTATTTTAAAAATAGATGTTAATTGTTCTAAAATTCCTAAAAATTATAGAAAATTCATTTTAATTCCAATTAACACACACTAATCAAAAATGAGATGAAAATAAATCCTATGTGTTGTGAGTGTATTGGTTTTCTACCTTTATGATTTATCTTTGTTGTAGTTGAGGTAGCATATAAAGACATTATGATGTACTTGAAGGAGGGACTCGATTTTGTCTATATTTCCAAACCAGTTGAGGCTCCTATATAGTACAGACTCAAGTAAGTCAACTATATAGTGTGTTTCAATCTCCCCCTTTGGAAATGAGAGAAAAAATCTCCTTTGAGCCATCTAGGGTTCATAGGGATAAAAAAAATAAGAAAAACTTATTCTTATAAAAAAATTCTAACTACCCCATTTCCTAAAACCAAAAAGTACATAACTCAACTATGAACAGGAAAATACCATAAGCAGATTTGATGGTGCTGATTCTTGAAAACCAATACAATAACTAATTGCAAAAATCAAGAATTAGTCAAGTTTTTACAATAACTATCCTAATGGACTCAAATAGCTCTCCCCCATTTTGTCTCAATTGGACAAAGGGTGAAAAACATAAAATGAATATAACAAGAAAGGTTAACATCATTCTATCAACCTAAAACAAACAACGGGTCACCTCAAGAGTCTTCTGCATAAAATAGAGATAGGAAGCGTCTTTTGTCATTTATCAAACGACCTTGCCCTATATCCTCAAAGACTAATTATAAGTAAGATAGTAACCTGAGGATATGATAGGTGATATATATTTAATGAAGCATAATCATACTGATGGATTTCCTTAAAGATTCAAAACGTAAATTATCCAAAGGTTTGGTGAACAAGTCAGCTAGTTGATGTTCAATGGGTAAATAGTTAATCTCTAATTCTTTAGACTCAACAAGTTCACGTATAAACTAATGTCAATTTTTAATATGTTTAGTACGCGAATGTTGAACGGGGTTTTTATGATATTGATCGCAATTTTATTATCGCAATATAAATTCAGCTTTTCTTCAGTATTGTTGTAGTCGCTACGCATTATCTTTATCCAGAATAACTGAGCACAACAACTTCTTGTTGCTATATATTATGATTCGGTTGTGGAAAGCGATATGCAGTTCAGATTTTTACTGCTCCACCCTACTAAGTTATTTCCTATGTAATAGAATTCACTGAGAGTGCTTTTGCAGTCATCTGAGTAGCTGGCCCAGTCAGCATCGGTGTATCCTACAAGTGTTCTTGTGGTGTCTTTTGTGTACCATATCCCTAGGTTTATCGCTCCCTTAATATTTTTTATTATTTGTTTAATACATAAAAGGTGACTTTCCTTAGGTGCACTTTGGTAACGAGCACAGACACAAACAGCGTACATAATATCGGGTCGAGAAGCTATTAGATACAGTAAACTTTCGATCATACTTCTATATAGCGTAGGATCAAGTAGATTCCCATTCTCATCTTTGGATAGTTTAGTAGAGGTACTCATAGGAGTCCTAGAAACTTTTGCATTTTCTAAACCTAATTTTTTAACTAATTCTATTGATTATTTAGACTACGATATAATCAACCCATTATCCTTTTGTTTGACTTAAAATCCTAGAAAATATTGAAGCTCCCCCATAAGTGACATTTGGAATTCCTCACGCATAATTTTTTAAAACTCTTTAATCTTAGCTGGAGAAGTAGATCCAAATATATTGGAGTCAACATATACTTGAGCAATTAAGACATGTTTGTTAAAATGTTTGACAAATAATATTTCATCATTTTTGCCACGCCGAAAACCTTTATTGATTAAAAAGTTTGTCAGGCATTCGTACCAGGGCCGATGGGCTTGCTGTAAATCGTATAATGTCTTTTTTAACCTAAACACATGGTTTGGGTAATGAGGATCGATAAATCCTTTTGAGTGTTCAATATAGATATCCTCCGTTAAAATACCATTTAAAAAATCAAATTTAACATCCATTTGATAAAGGCTGAATTATAAGTGACAAGCTATGGCCAAGAGTAAGTGAACAGACTCAAGACGATTGACCGGGGCAAAGGTCTCCTCAAAATCTATTCCTTCAACTTGAGAGTATCCTTGGGCAACTAATCTAGCTTTATTTCTAACTATCATCCCATATTCATCGATTTTATTTTTAAAGATCCAACGAGTGCTAAGAACCCTTTTATTTTTGGGCCTTGGGATAAGGTTCCACACATTATGACTATTAAATTGGACGAGCTCTTACTGCATAGCACCTATCCAAAAATTAATCACTGAGTGCCTCATTTACATTCTTTGGTTCTATTACAGAAACAAAGCACACGGAATGGGCTATGTTACATAATTAGGATCTCGTACGCACTCACTCATCAAGGTCACCAAAAACATTGTCAGCGGGATAATCTTTAGAAACCCAATTAGGTACTTCAGGGGTCTCAGTCGATAAAGGCTTAACTATCTCAGGAATGTCATAAACAAAACTTTTTTCAAACTCCTCCATAATAATTGATCCTTATTCTTTACTCTCGACATTAGTGTCACTCGCTATCATATTTATCGATTCCATGATTACTTTGGTACAAAAATTATAAATGTGATAGGCCTTACTATTTTGGGAGTAACCCAAAATCTGGCATTGTTGCCATGGGTTTCAAAGTTAGACAGGTGTTCTCTGTATTTACAAACATAGCAAGTACTCCCAAAGGTTCGAAAATTTAGATTGGACTTTTTACCATACCAAAGTTCATAGGAGGTTCGTTTGGGAGGTCCTTATTCTTTACTCTCGACATTAGTGTCACTCACTATCATATTTATAGATTCCATGATTACTTTGGTACAAAAATTATAAATGCGATAGGCCTTACTGTTTTGGGAGTAACCCAAAAATCTGGCATTGTTGCCATGGGTTTCAAAGTTAGACAGGTGTTCTCTGTATTTACAAACATAGCAAGTACTCCCAAAGGTTCGACAATTTAGATTGGGATTTTGACCATACCAAAGTTCATAGGAGGTTCGTTTGATATTTTTTTGAAGATAAACTTGGTTGATGATGTGATATGCTATTTGAACTTCCTCAACCCAAAAGTATTTTGGCAAGTTCTTAGCATGTATCTGTAACACCTCGTATTTTTTTAATGATTTTTATATGGGAATTAATTAAATTAAAATGAGAAATCAATCCGGATTAAAATAAATATTAATTAACAATACAAGGGTTAATATTTATTTGTATGAATTATATTGAATGTTACTTAGTGAACGATTAATAAATTAGTAAGAATTCATTATGAATGTCTTGAGTGGGAATAATACTCAAGAAAATATGATAGAGCATTATAAATCGTAAATTGAAAAGTACAGTAAGTGTTCAAGATATATATATATATATATATATATATATAAAATACATACGAAGGATAAATTATAAGTTGAGTGTATCCCTATCCGGATTATATTATAGGTTAAGTGGATACCTATGCGGATTATATTTATAGGTTGTGTTTATGCCTTTATGCGATATATGGATAGGTTATGTGTATGACTATTATGTGTTTTCTTATGTGTGTGAACATACCTATGTTGCCTGCTATCACGGTAGGTTCTGCATCATGGGAAGTATTATCCTGATGAGTTCATTGGGAGGAATTTTAATCTTGTGCCCCTAAACATAAAACATAGGGTTAAGCACTACTTGTGTGTATAATAGTGCGACCGGTCATTTGAGTGTGTAAGGTGTGTGTGTAGCCCATAGGCTTAGAACTATATTCGAATTCATTATATGTTGTTTGATTTATGATTCGAGGAGACATTCTGAATAGATAGCCCTTGATGTGGTATCAGGAGTGCATGGACATGATAGCAGAGTATGCAAGTGTATATATATATATATATATAATTGGGTGATTTATCCTACTTATGTGCAATAGTAGCGAGACTAGATAGTGTATATCTAAAAAATGCTTAATCTACTTAGTGTGTGATGGCAGTAAAGTTAGATCGCGTATTTCTAAAGATGATTAAAATAGAGCAACTTAATGAAATGGCTGAAGGATAACATATGTGAAATGTTACATACGAAAATGCCCGGTGACCTCTCGGAGTAAAACAAATTATTCGTCCGTACCGTAGGTCAAAATCCTACATGGGGCGGATCATTAGAATGGGTATTCAGTGCCCTTCCAAGATTCATTCAGTCTCATTCGAGTTGAAGAGTTGACTTTGGTCAAACGGAGTTCGGGAGCGCCCGGTGGCCTCCGAATCAATTTTTGGGGGAAAATTGATCGTTCGTCCGAACGGTTATGCTGTTTAGCGCACTGGATAGACCGTTGGAAAGGGATTTCAGTACCCTTTGAAGATTCACAGAGCTTTTTCTCTGACGATGAAGTTGACCGGAGTCAAATGGGATCAATTCGGGGCTCGAGAGCGCCTAATGGGTACTTGGAGTGCGACCTAGGTTTGCAGTGGAAGGGGGAAGCATTATGAGCCTAAGGAGAGACTTAGGGGGTCCTAGAATATGGTGTCTATAGAGCCCCTTGACGGGTGAGCTTAGAACAGTGATGGCCTTCGAATAGACACCACATGATGGAAGGAGATCAGTTTTGTAAACATAAGGAATGTGGACCGATTCAGAGGGTCGAGGTCAATTTTGACCTAAAAAGGAGGTGATGACCAAGGGCCCAGGTCAATTTCGGCCTAGAATAGGTGACGATCGAGGATCAAGGTTAATTCTTACCTAAAAGAGGTGACGACCAAGGATCGAGGTTAATTCTAACCTAACTAAGTTGACGATCCAAGACCGAGGTCAATTATGACCTAAAAGAGGTGACAACCGAGAATCGAGGCCAATTATGACCTAACTAAGGTGATGATCAAAGACCAAGGTCAATTTTGATCTGAAATAGGTGACGACCGAGGACCAAGGTCAATTCTGACCTAACTCAGATGACGATCCAAGACCTATGTGAATTCTGACCTAAAAGAGGTGACGACTAAGGACCGAGGTCAATTCTGACCTAACTAAGGTGAGGATCCAAGACCGAGGTCAATTCTGACCTAAAATAGGTGACGACTGAGGACCGAGGTCAATTTTGACCTAACTCAGGTGACGATCCAAGATCGAGGTCAATTCTGACCTAAAAGAGGTGACGACCGAGGACCGAGGTCAATTATGACCTAACGAAGGTGACGATCCAAGACCAAGATCAATTCTCACCTAAAAGAGGTGACGGTCGAGGACCGAGGTCAATTCTGACCTAACTAAGGTAACGACCGAGGATCGAGGTCAATTCTAACCTAACTCGGGTGACGATACAAGACCGAGGTCAATTCTGACCTAAAAGACGTGATGACTGAGGACCGAGGTAAATTCTGACCTAACTAAGGTGACGATCTAAGACCAAGGTCAATTATGACCTAACCGAGGTAACGACCGAGGATCGAGGTCAATTCTGACCTAACTAAGGTGACGATCCAAGACCGAGGTCAATTCTGACCTAAAATAGATAACGATCGAGAATCAAGTCCAATTCTAACCTAACTAAGGTGATGATCCAAGACTGAAGTCAATTCTGACCTAAAAGAGGTGACGACCAACGACCGAGATCAATTCTGACCTAACTAAGGCGACGATCTGAGACCAAGGTCAATTCTGACCTAAAAGAGGTGATGATCGAGGACCGAGGTCAATCACGATCTAAGTAAGGTGAAGATCCAAGACCGAGGTCAATTCTGACCTAAAAAAGATGACGATCGAGGATCGAGGACCGAGGTTAATTCTGACCTAACTCAGGTGACGATCTAAGAGCGAGATTAATTCTGACCTAAAAGAGGTGATGATCGAGTTCTGAGGTCAATTCTGACCTAACTAAGGTGTTGATCCAAGACCAAGGTCATTCTGGCCTAAAAGAGGTGATGACTGAGGACCGAGGTTAATTTTCACCTAACTGAGGTGACGATCCAAGACCGAGGTTAATTCGGACCTAAAAGAGGTGTACATTTTCTTCAGGAAAATCGAGGATTTTGCTGGGGATAAAGATTAGATTTTGGATTCCACTGGGGAATAGTGAATGAGCTGGGAAAAATATAGGTCGTCCTTTGGAGAGGTGGCTGGTAAGAATGATTCTCTAAAATTCCTATTGGGGGTGTAAAAAAATATCTTTTGTGGCGAGCAAGGTTCTAGAGCGGATTTGGCAAATTATAGGAATGTTTGGGTATTTTTTTCAGAATTGTTTGGTATTTTTCTGGACTTTTTGTGCAAAATTTTGAGAGGTGTGTCGACCGGCATGGGTGGGGGTATGCCGATCGGCATTGTCATGGACTTTTGGGCTACCTCGGTTAGGTGAAAGGCTCAGTGTCGATCGGTGGGTGGAAGGGACTGCCGATTGGCATGAGCCTTAGCCTCCTATAAAAGGGGGCGGGTTCTCCTCTTTTTGCACAGCTTTCTGACTTCTTTTCTTCTTCTATAAACCTCTGGAAATCGTCCTATCATCTGAAATGGTTGACTTCTCAAGCAGTGCGATCTATATGGTGTGGCTCAATACCGATGACTGGGCAGGGTTGGAGTGAAGGGCTAGGGTGCCCCTCGCATTGGGTAGCGAAAACTCCTTCGACTCGTTTGAGCTTGTGGCGGATGATCAGAATCTTTTGCGCGAGCCTTCGCGTCATCATTCTTCAAGGGTGGTGAACCCTAGTGGCTATGTAAGTCTTGCATGACTCTTGGTATTCTTTTCTTCTTTTCTTGGCGAGATTACTTTATTTCCTGAATCTGACAAGGGTTTTCTTCATTTCTTGACAGTCTGACATCTCCATGATGACTATTCATGCCCGTGGTATGACAGTGCTTAAGGATGTTTGGGAGCATCTTCCTGCTGTGGTGCGCTGAATGGTGTCATCTGCGGGTTTTGGAAGACTTGCATCGGCATTGGATGAGATGCCCCGCTCTACTACGGTTCTGTGTGCTCTCGGAGATAGGTGGTGGGACACTACCCACACCTTCCATTTTGGCTTCGGGGAGATGAAGGTGACTCCCATTAATGTTCAGTAGCTACTGGGGCTATATTGTGAGGGTGCCCAGATTGAGATGGACAGGAGGTTGTGGGTGACGCCGGAGGCGGTGACGGAGGATTTAGGTGATGTGGCTAGGGTGGTTTCTGGGGATTCGCTTCGATTGTCTTCTCTGAAGGAGATTTTCTAAGTAGGAGGATTGATGAGAATGATGGGCAATATGTGCATCAGTTGTCCCGTATGTTTATCATGCTGGTGCTGGGAGGTTTCTTGGTGGCGACATCGTTCACTTATGGTTTCTGCCATTCCTGAGGATGTTTTCCAACATTCGCCTCTCTAACTGGAGGAGCCTGACTTTGGTGACCCTGTACTATTCTTTGGATGCATTCAGCCGGTGTTGTCGACCGACTTTTACTGGGGCCACATATCTTCTGGAGGTATTCTTTATTTTGCGAATTTTTCTTTACGCATTCGCATTTTCCATTCATGCACTTTCTTTTGATTTGAAAGTTGATTCTTGTCCTTTGTAGATGTGGTTCTACGAGGTGATTGGGTTGAACACCCAACTGATTTCTCTGAAGGATGACTCCATTGGTACTTTTTTCGAATTTTTCGATGGCAGAGGTCCAACCGATAGTCGAAGAAGAACCTTTCTCTAGAGGCAGAGCGCCAGGTCTTGAATGGCCAAACGAGCGAGAGGGTAAACATTTTTTTCCTTGAGACTATTCTTTTCCTTTTATGACATTTTATTGATATTGATCCTTCTCTTTCGCTGGGGATTTGCACGTAACCTTTTATCCTTAAAGGATTGCTATCCAACACACCAGGGTGACTGGGGGACATGCGCAGATGCGGCGCCTGCTGGCATAGGAGTTCATTCACTCTTGGTATCTTGGGGAGAGGGTGGTCCATCAGATTGTGGAGGATGAGGTTGCGGTGCCGCCGGCGAGGCCCCCTATATTCATGAGGTTCGTGCGGGAGATGTCCTATAATGCCCGGGTGGCTGCGATGATGGGAGAGCCATACTCCCTCTATATAGACATAACAATGATGTATGATTACATGGACTTTGTCACGAGTTGGCTAATACCCCCTAGCATTTATGATGTGATGCCTCTCCCTAGAGCTGGCTCGAGTCGGCAGGTGGGTTCTTCTCATAGCGCAGGTGGTACGGCTACGTCAGCGGCGGTGATGACTTCAAGGCCTTCTTTTCTGCGGCTGCATTCCCTTAGTTTCAACCTTCGACGAGCTGATGAGGGATCTGTGGATCTAAAACATCGCCCTCACGCGATGGATCCGGGGATGCTAGTCTGACGGAGGAGGTTCTTCGACCTGCGGTATGTCTTTTCCTTTGATTTCCTTGATTTCTCTCTCTCCTCATGTTTGACTAATTTGATCTTTTTTATTCTTCCTTGCAGCATATCAGTGTTTCGACCACCTGGCTGAAGGACATCAGAGACTAGATATCCTTGGCGACTGCTCACATTCGTGAGGCAGTTCTGATTCCTTCTTGCTTGGTGTTGTCTGCCTCGTCTAGGGGAGGATCGAGCTCTGGTAGTGGTGGCACGTCATCTCGCCGTAGGGGAAAGAGGGCGCTCCGTAGGGATGGGGGATCCCAGAGAGAGGGGGGGGGAGAGAAGAGAGAGAGAGAGAGATTGGGTTCGAACTGAGTCCCATTATTTTTTCTTCTTTTTCTGCAAAATGTTAATGTAACACAGCTAAATATATGCAAATGAAAGAATAGATTTTTTTTGGTAATTTTCTTGTTTAGTGATTAATGCACATGCTCTTTTTACTTTGCTGCTGAGCCCGTAAAAAGAACTTTGAAAATTTATTTTGAGGAGTATTTTATTTGAAATGAGATTAGCAAGGCATAAGTATATAGGAAATTTGGAATTCCCTTAAGATAAAAATGATTTTTGCTGGGTTTTTTTTTATTTTGACAAAAGAGGAAAAAGAGAAATTTCACGAAATTGGGGGGTTGCGAATCGGCATGACCCTTGTCCTGCCTATCGGCATGTCAGTCCATTCTAATCAATCCAAGGCTTTGATTGCACTTTCTTCAATTGTTTGGTACTTGGTGGGGAAAGTTTTACTCCGATCTCTACAGGGTTCCTTGTCTTGGCTTGAGAGTCTCCAAGTATAAAAAGGGGGTGTGGATGGGTCTTTCCTCCTCACACTTTCACTTTCTTCCTTTTCCACATTCTTACTTGCTTACTATCTCTTAGTTCTTACATGATGGCTCTCCCTGGTAGCATTGAGTTTGCTAAGTACCTCGAAACCTTGGAAGAAATGTGTTTTTACACTATTGATGACGCATTTCACATGCGGTGAGTCTCTTTGTACCCATTGAGTGGAACATGTTGATGGCGGCTGTCGAGTTTTGGTATCCCGAGGATCATGTCTTCTACTTTGGGTTGGATGAAATTTATCCTACCTACGAGGAATTTTCTGCCATGCTGGGGATAAATCCCAGCGTTGCTGTGGCTTTACCTGAGTTTTCCCATTCTCTTAGGGAGTTATTGGCTGGGCTTCTTCATATTTCTCCTTCGACATCCAGGCCCTTGGTTACAAGGGGGATGATTTCCCTCCCGGCGATGTTGCAGTCCATGCAATTTCACGACGTGGGTGATGTCGAATATGTCGGGGCCCTCATCATATGCCTTGTTTCCAAAGTTTTGTTAGTGACCGGAGAGACACAGGTGGACCCCTAACTGACTGCTATTATTTCTTGGATGTCATACCATCGAATTCCTGCGACGGTGATACTGGCAGAGACTTTAACGGCCTGAATGCCTGGCGGGAGGGTCATTCTGACTTTTTGAGAGGGAGCCCTATGATGTTGTTTATGTGGCTGGAAGAGAGGTTTCGTATGGCGGTTCCACCTGAGTATCCCTTGTCGGAGGTTCCAAACTTATTCTCGTACTATTTTCATAGCGTAGGCCTGGACATTGATAGTTGTGGGAATTGGTTTCTAGAGAATGGGGCACGAGGCTTACGCTGGTGATTATACGCAAATATTGCGTATTTCATCCCTCGAACCTACGCATTTTAGCCCCCCCGGGTATCTTATTCCCCATATTTATGCTCGTTAACCAGACAAACTCGGGTTTCTATGTTAACATACTTTGCTGGGGTTAATTGAGCTTTTATAGGTATTTGGATGCTAAGTGTGAAGTTCGGACGCATTTCGGCTAATTTTCGTACGCAGTCGCACGTTCAAGGGCAATTCAGTCAATTCATAATTTGGTCACCTGGCCCATCATCTGCACGAAAGTTTTATCCCTCCTCGTAAGCTTCATGTGGCCGTAAACGGTGCACGATTCCGAGTCCGTATGAAGAAGTTGCAGGATTTTTAGCATAAGAGAAAAATAAAGAAACCAAAGCAAGGGAGAACTTGGCTGAGACCTGCTTGATTGATCGATCGATTAAAAATATCGATCGATCCTTCAAATTTTTGCCTGTGAGCTTAGAAAGTGGTCTTATTTTCCAACCATCGATCGATCGATCAAAGGGATCAATCGATTGATCAAATGGATCGATCGATCGATCCCCTGTTTTCTGCAGATATTTCCCCCTTTTCTTTTCTTTTCTCTTTTATTTTCTATTTTTATTCCACTTACTATATAAACCATTTTTGTTGTAAATATCAGATATAAATCGATTTTAGGTTAGTTTAGCTTAGGGTTTGGGGGTTGAGAGCTATTTTCTTCTTTCTCTCTTGGTTTGACAACCATTAGGGTTTGTAATTGGTACTTTCATCTTCCCTCTCCATTAATATAATTTGTATTTCCTTTATTCTTGCTTTGTAGTTAATTTTCATGCTTTCATAATTAGGTTTACATGTTTTATTTTCGGGCTTTCTAGTGTAGTTTTATCGTGTTTATTTACCCCTTTCATTTACCGCATTTTTAATATGCTTTCTATCTAAGTTAGTCTAGGTTGTGTCGGATTGAACTCATTTCGGGTTGACATGTTGCTTTGCTTTGGTGATGGTGTTTACGGGTCTATTTCAGGTGCGTTGTCCTAGTTATTATGCCGAGGGGATTTGATGGGGCATATCATGTATGCTCCGTGCTTACGACCTTGCGTGCGTAATTTCCGGGATATTTGTTGATGCCAAAATCGTATTAGGCTTTTATGCGAATTTAGGGGAGTGACAACCCTTGATTTAATTAACTGTCTAAATGAGACGCATTTAAAATAACTCGTCGACCCATGTAACCATTTTTTACTAATTAACTCGGGTGACGGATATTCGACGCAACCTATAGTTTTTACTCGCTTTCTTAATCTAGCTTTATTTTCCCTCGTCGAGATTAATCATTTCCCTTTTGTGCATCTTTTCTTTTTTGTTCATATTCATCTTTACACTTTTATTTAGGAATGTTAAACCAATTAAATTCTAGCAACTCATCTATGTGGATTTTCGATACCCGACTTACCGCTATACTCATCCGTTGAGTGTAGTCGTAATTTAGGTTTTTATATAGAGTTGGTGAGCCGAATATAACAAACGACCGGTGCGCAGGTGACACTCGCGCCACGGCAAAACCCAGCCTACTATACTCCCTTAAAAGAGTGTAGTCATAGTTTAAATTTTTGTATAGAGTTCAGGTGAGCCAAATTCAAAACGACCGGCGCGTAGGTGATGCTCGCGTCGCGTTAAAACACAGTCTATCAAATGGCACCGTTGACGGGGATGAGTTTGTTTTTGAATTTATTTGATTTAGTATTCCGTAGTATTTTCATTTTATTTGTATTATTTGGCTAACCTTTTTGCAGGACTTCTACATTTGAGCACCTAGAAACGCTTGAATTTCCCGCGTGCATGTACTTTGTGGAATTCGCCACTTCGAGCCATTTTGGGGGTAAGCATGTCTTATTTCTAATTCTTTCGGTAATCATTATTATAATTCTCAAAATTCCCGTAATCCTATGACTTTCGGTCAATACTTAGAGTCCCAGAAAATTACAAATTCTCATATGAATTTGGGCGAGTATAAAGAAAGTCAAAACTTGGGTTATTGGAATTTTTATGATGATGATAATGATTTTGGGCCTCTAATTCCTTATAATAGGAATTTTGAAACGAATTGCAATAGCTTTCAAAATTCCTATAATAATGAGTTTAAGTTTAAGTCCGATGTTAATTTTCAAAGTTCCCATTTTCAAGAATCCGCGCCTCGACCTATGACATTCGGTGAGGGCTTGTGTATGCTTGAGCATGAGAAACTTGAAAATCGTTATCAGGAAGAAAATCGTTTGTGAGAACATAAATTGGATTTATTATTTGAATCCGACAACGATTTTTCTTTCGAGACTTTCGAAGTCGAGGAATGTTTTGAACCAAATGAGGACTTTGTGCCTACTTTGGAACAAATCGTTATTGATTTTTCCCATTACGTAATAGATATTGAAAGTGAGGATGAAAATGATGCAATATCCATTTGCAATGAAATGATTTCTTCTTTGGACTCGAAAGACGAACATTTCATTGAAAATGATCTTATTTCTTTTGAAACTTAATCTGCAAGCGATGATGATGCATCTCTTGAGTTTGAATTTCTTTCCTCCCCATTTTCATTCTTTGTTATCACACCGTCCCAAGTACCCGATGAATCGGTTTCAAACTTTAATGTGTTATACCTTTTCGCCGATGAGGAGTACTTGATCGAGTCGCCTTCCATGAACACATCATTGCCTTCATGTGCGTCCCCTCCCATTCCAATTTCAAAATCTTTGGGAGGATAGTATGCTTTTCTCGATCCCCACATATTTTTGTCACCCGTTCAATCCAAATCCCCCATCATCCCTCCAAAACTTTCAATTGGCGATGGTTCATTTCTTTCGCCTTACACATGCCTTCTGTTGTTCAAACGGAATTCATATTTTTTGGAAGGCATGCTTGAGAGTGAGGGTACACCGATTATCCTCCAAATTCAAATCATTTTTGCGGTGGACCCTCAGCTATTTAGACTTCTAGTTTACAGTTAGTGTGAAGCATAAATAGTAGGTTTTATATAGTTAACTTTTTATTCTTTTTATCTTTTCTTTATTTTAATTTATCCTATTGTAATTAGTTAACTTTTTGTTATTTGCTTTTGCTATGCTCGGTACTAACTTGTTTTGTAGATTCTTTGGACTTGTTCTTATGGGGATCACTCCAATTTTGGGTAATATCGTTATTTTCCTTTCTTTAACTTGGTTCTTAATTCACATTGAGGATAATGTCAGGTTTTAAGTTAGGGGGTGTGGGATATTCTATCCGTGTTTTAGTTAGTCCATGTTTTTGCTCACATGTTAGTTACTTAGTATGATTTTCTTAGGAAAATTCAAAATTTTCAAAAATATTTTCTTTCTTTTTTCTCCTTTTTGGGCATTTTGCCTTTGTTTTCGATGACAAATTTTAATAATTGCCCGATTCAATTGACAACCCAATGATGTATGTTCTCGATTTTAGAAGTTATTAGACTTAGTCCTCACTTATTGATATTATGAATAACTTCATAAATTAAACTTTAATCCTATGAGCACATGCACTTTTAGTGTTCTATTGATTTGGTTTAAGATTTTTATAACTCGCTAATCTTTTGTTGCATAGTATATACTTACACCGAATAAGCTTTGTACCTTTCGTCATTTGTGAGTATATACACTATTCTTTCCTCTTTGAAAACGTTGAATTCGTCGGTAATCTCTTTATTCTTTCATTTCATTATTCATTAATTGAGTTCATACTTGAAATGTCTTACTTGAGCATAATTTTCATATATTGTTTTGACTCGAGAATCACGTAAACTTTTTTAAATGATCATAGGCCAACTTTGATATATCACCCACATTAGCCTTCACCTCACCACTTATGTCTACCCTTGTCAACCCCTTTGAGCCTAAATAATAGACTTTCGTTTCATAACCCCAAATCCCATACCAACTCCACATTGGAGTTTTAAACCATACATACACCTTCCATACCTTTGTTTGGAATGTTACTTGGGATTGAATGTTGTTGTTGTGTTGCGATTGCAATTTAGGCATATGAGAGTGATAAAAGTAAAGAAAAGAAAGAAGTGAAAAAGTGATGAAAAAGAGAAAGCAAAAAAGCAAAAGAAAACATGAGAAAAAAAAGAAAATAAAAAAAAGAGGAAGTTTGTAAATGTCGTGTATATAGATCAATAAGATTTGATTACTCTCCAATTTTATATCTAATGCCTTTTTGGCACTTGTTTTCCAATTTTGAAATTGCCCGTATTTTCCCATTATTCCAAGTTTTTCATTTCGAATACTTTGAATCTGTACATACATTTCTTTTATTTCGTACCCTAGCCAAACCTACATTACAACCCTATTAAAGTCATATGTGATCTTAAGTAGATGTAATTAAAAGGTTTAAATAGTTTTGATAATCTGTGAAAATACATTTCGCCTCCTTTAATGGGTGGTATCTTTCATTGAGATTACAGCTTTTCATTTTACACATAGCGTTATTCATTTGTGACATGTGTGCGACCTAGTTTCCATTTAGATTTACTCTTTATGCCCGCATGTTCCGTGTGTTACCTCCCTATTTCGAGTAAATTCACTTGATGAGTGTAATTCCCATGAGGATTGAATATATGCCTGATTTATTTAGTATCCGGTTTATATAAGTTTTTTTCAAATCATACTTTGCATGTGCTCGCTCCCCTCCCACATTTTAAGGTTTCAATTCTATGAGGTGCATTCTATAATGTCAATGATTTCGAATTTTTATTTGAATTCGTTCAATGTGCTAATAATGTGTATGAAATCTTGTTCGCTATTTTGGGGCTTGTCGCATATTGGTTTGGGCATATTTTGATAAAACCATGTGATGTTTGGGGGTATCATCCCTGAAAACCCTCACGAGACGACACTCGTCCACTAGCGTAACCTATGCATATGCTAAATGCAATCGAATCAGCCATGAAAGTGACCTTATGCTCTTATACCATATTTTTGTACTTATATCCTACTTTTGGTTTGCTTGTAGTTCTTGTTGTATCCTACTTCATTGCTAGGGACTAGCAATGTGTAAGTTAGGGGGTGTAATTATACACAAATATTGCGTATTTCATCCCTCGAACCTATGCATTTTAGCCCCCTCGGGTATCTTATTCCCTATATTTATGCTCATTAACTAGACAAACTCGAATTTCTATGTTAATATGCTTTGTAGGGGTTAATTGAGCTTTTATAGGTATTTGGATGCCAAGTGTGAAGTTCGGACGCATTCCGGCTAATTTTCGTACGCAACCGAACGTTCAAGGGAAATTTGATCAATTCATAGTTTGGGCACCTGGCTCATCATCTCACTGAAGTTTTATCCCTCCTCGCAAGCTTCGTGTGGCCGCGTACGGTGCGCGATTTCGAGTCCGTATGAAGAAGTTACAGTATTTTTAGCGGAAGAGAAAAATAAATAAACCAAAGCAGGGGGAACTTGGCTGAGACCTGCTTGATCGATTGATCGGTCAAAAGGATCGATCGATCGATCGATCCTTCAGATTTTTGCCTTCGAGATTAGATATTGGGCTTATTTTCCAACCATTGATCAATCGATCAAAGGGATCCATCGATCGATCCCCTATTTTCTGGAAATATTTCCCCTTTTTTTTCTTTTCTCTTTTCTTTTTTATTTTTATTCCACTTACTATATAAACCATTTTTGTTGTAAATATCAGATATAAATCAATTTTAGGTTAGTTCAGCTTAGGGTTTGGGAGTTGAGAGCTATTTTCTTCTTTCTCTCTTGGTTTAACACCCATTAGGGTTTGTAATTGGTACTTTCATCTTCCCTCTCCATTAATATAGTTTGTATTTCCTTTATTCTTGCTTTGTAGTTAATTTACATGCTTTCATAATTAGGTTTTCATGGTTTTTTTCTTGTGCTTTCTAGTGTAGTTTTATCGCGTTTATTTACCGCTTTCATTTACCGCGTATTTAATATGCTTTCTATCTAAGTTAGTTTATGTTGTGTCGGATTGAATTCATTTCGGGTTATCATGTTGCTTTGCTTTGGTGATGGTGTTTACGGGTCTATTTCGGGTGTTTTGTCCTAGTTATTACGCCTAGGGGATTTGACGGGGCATATCATGTATGCTCCGTGCTTACGACCTTGCGTGCGTAATTTCCGAGGTATTTGTTGACGCCAAAATCGTATTAGGCTTTTATACGAATTTAGGGGTTTGACAACCCTTGATTTAATTAATTGTCGAAACGAGACGCATTTGAAATAACTCGTCGAACCATGTAACCATTTTATACTAATTAACTCGGGTGAGGGATATTCGACGCAACCTATAGTTTTTACTCGCTTTCTTAATCTAGCTTTAAATACACTCGCCTAGTTTAATCTTTTCCTTTCGTTATTTTTTCCTTTTTGTTAGAAATTATCTTTTACACTTTTATTTTAGGAATATTAAACCAATTAAATTCTAGCAACTTGTCTTTGTGGATTCGATAATCGGACTAGCCGCTATACTCCCTTAAAAGAGTGTAGTCATAGTTTAGGTTTTTGTATAGAGTTCGGGTGAGCCGAATTCAAAACGACCGGCGCGTGGGTGACGCTCGCGTCACGATAAAACCCAGTCTATTAGCTGGTCCGTGCCTTGGTGTGGAAAGTTGATGCCCATTCTGGAGCTTAGAGAGTACCAGTGCATCAAACTGGTTGGCCT
This sequence comes from Sambucus nigra, assembly GCA_949130495.1. NCBI lineage: Eukaryota > Viridiplantae > Streptophyta > Magnoliopsida > Dipsacales > Adoxaceae > Sambucus > Sambucus nigra. The sequence goes on from OX422219.1 coordinate 65,091,805, forward strand.
CAAGCAGACCTCTTTCTACTTTTCCAGACAATTGTTGCGTCAATATCGCTCCATAGAGCGTCTGCAATACTCTATTCATGCAGGGGAGGCTCAGGGAGTCCAGGATGCAGGTGATGGTGGTGATGGTTCCTCTGGCAGCTCTAGGTAGGATTTTGTGAAGATTTTGTAAAAGGTGTTATTTTATGTTTTCTGGAATAATTGGAGTGATTTTCAAGAGTAGTGGAGCTTTTTATTTTCTAAGTTTTTTGGCTAGGTAAGTCGTTTGACTCTTTATGCCGATGTAATCGTACGGGAATTTCAGATAATGAAATAAATAGGTTTTTGATCATCTAGTTGTACCTTTTGATGACTTTTTGCATTTTTAACTATCTATACCAATCGCTAAGGCATATATAATCCTTTTATTCATGTTTGTGTTAAAATGAACTGTCGTTCTCGCGGATAAGAAAAGAATAGTATTTTATAAAAAAGAAGGGTAGTCGGGCTCATGTGAAGTGAATGAGCTGCTTATGTACCTCTGAGGGGTTTTGAAAATTTTTGAAAATGTTTTTAGAGCATAAGGCCAGCGTAGTTTTGGGTTCTGGGTAGGGGAAACAAAGAGTTTTTTTTAGAATGAAAGGGAGATGAGAAGAGTCGTAGCACGCCGAGATTTCGAACAAGGGGTAGAATTTTTTTAGACGGTCCAAGTTGACTGGGCGCGCCATTTCCTCCCCGTCAAGGTCGGTAAGCATAGCGGCTCCGTCGGACAAGATCTTCTTCACAATGTATGGGCCGCTCTAATTGGGCTTGAATCTCCCTCTGGGGTCCCAGATGGGCTCTACTATTTCTTTAAGGGCTAAGTCCCCCTCTCGGACACCGCGATCCTTGACTCCCTTATTGAATGATCGCGTTATACGGCGATGGTACCCTTATATATGATAGAGAGATTTTAATTTCTTTTCGACTAGGAGGGTCAGCTCTCCAAGATGTCTTTGGTACTAGTCTTCCTCGCTGACCTTAATTTAAAGCACGACGCGCAGTGAGGGTATTTTCAGCTCCACGGGTATGATTGTTTCCATGCCGTAGACTAGAGAGTAGGGAGTATCCCCAGTAGAGGTTCGAACTGAAGTGCAGTAACCCCAGAGGGTGTAAGGGATCCTTTCGTCCCAATCAAGATAACTCTCGGTCATCTTGTTGATGATGGCTTTGAGATTCTTGGCCGCTTCAACTGCTCCATTGGTTTGAGGTCGGTATGGAGAGGATTTATGTCTCTGAATTCTATGCTCGTCAACCACTTCCGTAACTTCTGCCTCAAAATGTAACCCATTGTCTGATACCAGCTCGTGTGGGACCCCATATCGACAGATGATGTTTTTCTTGACCAATTTGTCCACTTTCTTAGCATTCAGAAATATGTATGACTCGGCTTCAACCCATTTAGTGAAGTAGTCAATAGAGACTAGGATGAACTCATGCCCATTGGATGCCTTAGGTGTAACTTTCCCTATGATGTCGATGCCCCATGTGGAAAATGGCCAAGGATAAATCATGTTGTATAGTTCTCGCGAAGGCAGATATTGTAAGTTGGAGATTTATTGGCATTTGAGACATCTTCGCACATAGACTGTGCAGTATTATACCATGGTGGTCCAGTAGTATCCCTGTCGAATGATCTTCTTGGCGAGCATATGATCATTCATGTGGGGTCCGCACTCCCCGTTGTGGGTTTTCTGCATCATCTCTTCAATGTCAGCCCCTGCGATGCAATGCATATGGGTGCCATTAAAGTTTCTCTTGAATAGTGCTTTATCATAGACAATGTACTGGGCATCTAGTCTACGGAGAGTTTTTTGGTATTTCTTATTGGCTCCTTAGGGGTACCTACCATGTTTGAGGAGGCACCAAATATCATAGTACCGGTAGTCAGCTATTTCGGATTCTTCCTCTATACAGAGCTCGATGTGGTAGCAATGGGTTGGTTTATCCTATTTTTGGACAAGTAAGGGAGCCATGGTTATTCCTTCGGGCATGTAAATCATGGAGGCGAAGGTGGCAAGGGCATCAGCCAGGTTGTTCTTTGCTTAGGGTAGGTAGTGGACAGTGATTTCTTGGAATTGGGAAGCCAGTTCTTCAAGGTGGGCATGGAGAGTAAGAGTTTCTCATCCCTGACTTTCCATTTTCTGAGTATTTGACCGATGAAGAGGGATGAATACCCGTAGACATCGAGGCATCGAATTACCTTCTTGAGGGTAACTTTGAGGCCTACTGTGCATGCCTCGTATTCAGTCATATTGTTAGTACGGGGGAAATCCAATTTAATGGCAATAGGAGTGTGGGAGTCATCGGGGGCAATTAGGAGAATCCCAATGCCATACCCCTTTTTATTGGCAGCATCGTCAAAGAACATTTACTATCGAAGATCTTCATGGGAGGCACAAAGGATATTCTCGTCTGGGAATTCTGAAATCCAGACATCGGCCTCTTCCATAGGGTAGTCAGTAAGGTAGTCAGAGATGGCTCTTCCTTTGATGGACTTCTGTGTGACATAGGTGATATCAAACTCAGGTAGGAGCATCAACCAATGGGCCATTTGACTGGATAAGGCGGGCTTCTCGAGTAGGTACTTGATGGGATCCATTCGGGATACGAGTCTGATGGAGAAGGCGAGCATGCCTTTTTCCAAGGCGGTGTAGTTAACACATGCCTTTTCCAAGTCTGATGGAGAAGGTAACCCAGACAAGGTTGACAAATGCCTTTTCCAAGGCGGTGTAATTAACTTTGTAACTGGCCAATTTTTTACTGGCATAGTAGATGTCTTTCTCCTTGTGAGTTTCCTCAAGGTATTGGGCTAACAAAGCCCCAGATGCAGTATCGATCACGGTTAGTTATAGGACTAAGGGAAGACTAGGCTGCAGTGGCATGAGCACTGGAGGTCGGGTTAGGTATTGCTTAATTTGGTCGAAGGATTCTTGGCAAGCTTCATTCCAGACCTTCGTTGAATATTTACGAAGGAGTCAGAAGATGGCTTCACAGATAGAATTCAATTGGTTGATGAATCGACTGATGTATTGTAATTTCCCAAGGAATCCTCGAACTTCTTTCTCCGTTCAGGAAGGTGGCATATCAAGTATGGCTTTCAGCTTTGCAGGATCTGCTTCTATCCCTTTTCTCACTGACCATGAATCCCAAGAGTTTCCCTTTGGTAACGCTGAAGACACATTTTGTGGGTTAAGCCGCATTTGATATTGTTGCAGTCGCTTAAAGAATTTCTTAAAAGCGGGAACATGACCTTCTCTGGTCTTGGACTTGATAATCATGTCATCTACATAGACCTTGACTTCCTTGTGTATCAGATCGTACAAAATGGTTATGGCAGCCCTTTGGTAGGTTGCCCCTGCGTTCTTAAGATCGAACGACATGATAGTATAGCAAAAAGTTCCCCAAGGGGTGATGAATTCAATTTTCTCTTGATGATCAGGGTACATCTTGATCTAGTTATATTCGATAAATCCATCAACAAATGACTTGAGAGCATGATTGTCCGTATTGTCCACACTCATATCGATGTTCGGTAGCGGGTAATCATCCTTCGAAGAGGCCTTGTTTAAGTCTCGATAGTCGACACACATGCGAACCTTTCCTCCTAATTTCGGTACGGGTACGATATTGGCTAGCCATGTGGGATAATTAATTACACGAATGAAACCCACGTTCAGTTTCCTAACTACTTCTTCTTTTACTTTGAGTGGCCATTCGGTGCGAAGCTTTCGCAGCTTCTGTTTGACTGATTTACATTCCGGGAGCGTTGGAATCTTATGATATGCTATTTCAGGGTCAATGTCGGGCATATCATCGTAGGACCATTTAAAGACATCCATGAATTCCTTTAGTAGCTCTTTGAGTTGTGTGAATTAGTACTCATCAAGGGTAGCCCCTATCCTAATCTCACGCATTTGGCTACTAGAACCAAGATTAACAACAACAGTTTCATCTTCATTAACTTGAACGCGGTTATGTTTTTTGTTATTAACCTTATTTAGATCAGTTAAGAATTTCTGATTTATAAAGTCATCATCGTCAAGAGTTTGATTAGAATCAAGGCAATTAATGTAAGGCACAGCAAGATACTCAAAATCTTCGTTTATTTTATTGATAAGAAAAATAACATTGGGAACCTCATCAAAGGAGGTCTCGATTACATCAGAGTGAGAGGAAATAACTAAAGGGGAAAGGGGATAAACGTCGGGGTTAGGTTGGATATCAGCAGGTGGAACAGGTGCAGCATGTCAGTTGAGAAGATGTGTATCAGCGTCTTTGATGAGGTAGGATGGATCGGATGATGTAGATCCTGAGTGGATCATGCAGAGTGCCAGCCCTAATATCTGTAAGTTGAAAGAGTCTTCGGAATCGCTATCCTTAGAATCCCCGGTATCATCTATGGTCTCCTCAGTGAGTGGTTGTACACAGTGTTGGGAACATTCGACCCATAGGTAGTTGTCTTGGAAAAATATTTCCATTCTTGGTTTCATCTTTTTGTCTATAGGGTCGTACCAAGGTTCAGTGAAGCCATGGAAGGGGAAATATTCACCTTCTTTGATGAATCTTCCATTTAGGGAATCACCTGGGATAGTTCTGGAGCATTATAATTTTCTCTTCAGTCAAGGCTAATAAATCAATCTGAGTTCTTCTTTTAATGGTTGATAGCCTAAGCCACAGGGAGGAAAGGCTTCCTTCAACACAATAAGTTCAATTATCCCTTGTTGTCTTTGCCCTAGCCCCAGTCCGGGCATGAAGTGCATATTCTTAAACATTTAGATTACATTGATATTTCCATGAGCATTATATTCTAGACAAACCTTGTCTTTGAAGTCATCCCCTGCCGGGAGTAGGAGTGGTTCGACCTGAAAGCCTAATAATAGTATATCATTCACCTCGTGTTGTATCTCGAGTACCAGATTACTGTTACTCGCATTCTCGGTGTTGTTACTGTCTCCCAAGATGGTGATAACTTATCCATTGGCGAAGAACTTCAATTTCTGATGAAGGGAGGAAGACGCCCCTTTGATACTGTGGAGCCACGATCGTTCGAGCAGCAGATTAAAATAGGTTAGGATATCGATGACTTGGAATTCAATAACATGATTTATAGGGTCAACACCTATTGTAAGCTTGATAGATTCCATTACTTCCCGGTGGGTGTTATTATAGGCACGCACAACAGCAGAGGTTGGATCAAGGTCGCTCACTTTCAGTCCCAAATAGTTGAGGGTTCTTAACGGGCAAACATTCAGAGTTGATTCGTTGTCGACGAGGGAGAGGGTAACAGTCTTCCTCATGACTCCGACAAAGATATTGAGAGCATGATTGTGGTTGGGACCATTCTTAGGGATTTCCTCTTCGGAAAAGGAGAGAATTCGAGTAGAGGTCAAGGATCCAAATAGGTTCACTTCTTCTTTTGGTGTGGTTGAGGGAGGAACTGTGGGTCCTATCAGTAGCTTGATTAGGGCATTTCGATGCAGTTCGGAAGACATTAAAAGTCCCCATAGAGTGATGTTGTCTTGAGTTTTCTTCAGTTGATCAAGGACCTTGCTTTCTTCAAGGGTTATTTCTGGCATAGGGAGATTCTTAACACCTTTCCCTTTATTTCTTACTGATGGTTGTAAGCCTGAGTTCTGGTAATGTCTCCCTGACCTGGTCATGTGGTTCACGGAAGAGGGGGAAAATATAAATCCTATTTCTTCATCGATGTCGGGCTACTCAATTACCTGGTTAATCTCTCCTAGCAGCTCCTCGAATGATATCATTCTGTATAGGTTGGCTATCAAACTAGTCTTTCTTGAGTCTGGCTCTTCATCTGAATCCTCGAAATCATCTCCCCATCTGGTGGCAATGATATTGTATTTCCATGCAAAGTCAATACACTTTACAACTTCTATTCCTCTTTGCATAATTCCTCCCATTCGGTAGGGAAATGCAAGACTTAGGGAATAAGGTGCCCTCATAATTTCAAAGCGTCGAGCAGCTCAGATACACTATAAATATCACTAGTCCGTTGAAAATAAATTCCATAATCTGGACCAGGTCATCTAAACTAACTTCATCGGCTGGCACTACCTAGTTGTTTGACTCTTGAACCCATTTTCGAGCTTCTAAGAATAACCCACTAAATCTCTGACAGTCAATGGTCATCTGGGAGGGCAATTTCAGCCCGAACTCTAGAAGTTGGTTCAGCACTTCTGATAATTCCATGTCTTTACCTCCAGAACGGGTTCGAATAGCGATGCAGACTCTGGTGAGGAGTGATAAGGTTTGATCGGCAAGGTTGGTTGGGTGTAAGAGGAAACATGGGCATGTTTGGAGAGGCTGAGGAGAGTATATGGGTATGACCGTTGATTTACTTGGTATGATTTGGGTAGATGGGTCGAGTTCTGAGTCTTTTTCTGGGAAAATGGCATTTGTGTGATTTGGGAGTGGATTATGGGTAGTGTTTGGTTTAGGATTAGTTGGTGGGGCGATGATACCCCGGTCAATCGGGCTTTGGATTGTGTTTTAGAGATGGAAACATTGGTCGGTGGTATGGCCAGCGGTTTGGTGATAGTCACAATGGGCATCGGGTTTGAAATTCTTTGGAAGCGAGTTTGGTAATAGATGAGGGTCCAAGTATTTGATCAGGTTTTGGTTCAAGAGAGCCTGGTAGACTTTGGAGAGAGGAGCGTGAAGATCGGTATATTATTTTTGGATTGGGTTTGGGCGACTTTCTGGTGCCCATAAAGCTGAAGGCTGAGAGATATTATTGATGGTAGAGACTGAGGTACTAGCAGGCTTTTCAAATTTTCTGGGAGAAAACTGTCCAGAGGCTTTCTTCGGTCCGACTTATGTTTTGGCCAAACCTTCTTCGATTTCTACGCCTGCTTCTCGGAGAGCTCAGGAGTGAGGATAATACTGTCCTCCCATTATTGCTCGAACATGAGGTAGAAATTTCTTCTTCACAATGGTAACTTATTCTTCTTCGAAGGGTCGATTAGTCATAGCAGCTGCTTTTTCGCTCCACCTTGATATGAAGTTGCTGACTGATTCCTCAGGATTCTACTTAAGTAGCTCTAAGTCACGGCGGGTAACCTCTAGGTCCTCTTTGTATTTGTATTGAGACATAAACTCTCGGACAACGTCTTCCCAACTGCAAATTTTAGATTCTTCAAGGGATAGGAACAAAGGAGGGTGCTATCCTTCAACTGGAACATCTGAGCCATTATTTCTTCAAAAGCTCCTAGGAGAGTCATGGATCGGTGATAGCAACAGAGATGAACGATCGGGAGGCCACTACCTCCAAACTTCTCAATATTGGGCATCTTGAATTTTTCTGGTAACCTGGCATTAAGATAGGGAGACACGCAGGTGAAGTCCATATAGTTCCCAGAGATTCTGACTTGGTCGAAATTCTTGGTTAGCATCTTGAGGTCTTCCTTGACCTTGTTCAGTTCTTCCTCTTTTGGATCAACAGTTACGGGTAAATTAGTCCTAGTCCGAGCAAGGTTTGGCATAGGAAGCTGGGCTGGTGGCGACCCATTAGCAGGAGGAGCATGCGGAGTATGATGGTATTCTTCAGGAACCCAGATAGGTTCGTGTGCAGGCGGACCCATGGCACGAGGAAAAATGACCTCAGGATCTTCGGGGATAGGGACCCGGTTTCTTTGCATCTCATGAACCTCAGTTTGAAGGTTATCAATTTTGCCAGTGAGCTGAGCCAGAACCGTCAATAGATCCGATTGTACATTCGACACTCGATCCGTGTTCTCCATGAAAGGCAGGTGAGTCTCAGACTCGAAGGAAGCAAAGGGACTAATAGAACTTCGGGGTAGTTCGACTGAAGACCGAAGCCAATAAGGAGCCAAGCCAAGGGTATGTGATCGACCTGAGAAGAAAATGGAATTTATATTTTTTTGGAAAAGAAAAAAAAAAGGGAAACTTTTATTTTTAGAAAAAGAGGAAAATGTTTTTTTTTATAAAAGAGGAAAAGCATTTTTGGACGCTTTTTAGGGAAAAAAAAGAGGAAAAAACTAGAGACGGGTATCAACATGATTATTATGTTTATTAGGTTCCCACTTGTATTAAATTCTCCTAAATGCAAAATGAAATTCCGGACGGGACCCGAGCCTGAAAAAGTTGGGTTTATAACATATGTAAAGCTAGGGTTGGACTTGTAACGAGGCTCACGGGTAGGGTCCCGTTTTTAAAAAAAATGAACAAAAATTTGGATATAAGGCCGACTTGGAATTTCGATAGAGTTTCGGGTCGAAACCGGCAATCCAACATGCGTGTCCTAGGCTTAACATCTATATGCCGGTATGAAGTTTGGTTGGGTGAATCGGAAAGGGTTCCCTCCTTTGGCGTGACTTCCACGGTATACATCTTGCTTTTAAGGGCAATTGGTACGTGTGGACAAGCCATTTTCTATACCTTAGTGTAAGTGAATTGCCACACTATATACCTCGTGGGGACGGTACGTGTGAGAGCGAATTCGATATACTCGATGTACTTGAACAAGTTCCCTGCGATATACCTCCCGTCATGACTTCGGTCAAGCGGTATGATGCGGGGGAACCCTTCGATATACGTCGAAGGTACTTGGCCAATGGAAGGTGAGAGTCATATCGCTTAGGCCCTGCTAGACCAGCACCCGTCACGAAGTGACCCTCCAGTTACTGGACAAAATTTGGTCAATAGCAATGCTCTTTGGTGATGTCATGTGAATCATGTATGATTCTCTTATTAGTATCTTATGGTGAGAGTATCTTTCTTGAGCATGCCAAACAGGGAGCAAAGTACAAATACCATGTGACACCCCGCCTAATTAAATACCGGGCGATCACTCCTTTATTAAATTAAATCAAGGTAAACAGTTGGTTCATTCTCAACATCATTGTCGATAAAAATACATTTTCCAATTTAACACCCTAAATAATTAAGCTAAGTGTCAAAACCATTTTCATACATACTTTCCAATTTTATTTAAAGAAAAAGATTTATTTATTTATTAACAACATTCAATAAGTAAGAATCACACCACATTAAATTCTGCAACATAAACCAATTAATAGAATACATTCGTCAATCGAATGTCAGTCACAAATCCAAACTGAATAAATCCATAGAACAATACTGGAAATAACTGAAATATAAATGTCCAATAACAATGGAATAATGGAAAGGGCTACACATGCCCAACTAAATGAAAGTACTAAGAGTGGATCCGAATGAACGAAGTCGTCTAATCAAGAGACCTGCAACTCCCACCTAAGCTGCAGCGCGTTCCTTCCAAGAGATCCTAAGCAAGATGCCCCTGTGGCTGGGCACCTGTAATACATACAGGTATATACAAGAGATAAAGAGAGAAAAACGGGTCAGAGCCCGAAAGTGTGTTTGATTTAAAATACGTTTAGCAAGTATTTAAATTGATACAGGCCAATGCAACAACATATTAGTGCGACACTCTCTTGAGAAATTCTCACCTCTCTTCTAATGTGCACACCTATCGCACTAACCTTCCCAACGGTTTATCTCATCATATAACACGCTATCCTTTCCCCAATGATTTAACTTATCTTAGGTATATCACAGGATTCAAAATTTAACGATACAATTGTTTGAAAAGAATATTTCAATTTATAACCAAAGTTCTCATTTTAACTTTATTAGTCCATAAAGTTTTCCAGTGTCACATTATACTTTCTCAAAACAAGTATTTACAATTTGAGTCATCAGCCATATCCTACATATCAATTCACAGTAGGTAGTTCCAAATTTCAGAATTCCATATATATATATTAACTACTCGAATAATATATATATTATAACAGCACCCCAAATAAACTATGGTGCGGGCACATATTAAGGGGAATACAATCGGAATCACTCTAGAATTGTATTAACACACACACAAACAAAATTGAGGCGAAGAATAGATTCCAAGTCTCTAAGAGGGTGGCACATGCCTGCGTCTCTTAGGACCGTCTGAACTATCACGTCAATAGCCTGTACCAAGGACATCTATCTTCTAGGGTACAAGTCAATATCCCCCATAAAGGTCCCATCGAGATAAGACTTGTCCCAGCGCGGTAACCTCAGGGATAGTAAGTAGCATGGGCATGATTTTCACACATAGATAGTTTATGCACACAAAATCATATAACTATACTAATATTACCATATCAATATTAGGTAAATTCTCAATTCCCATAATTTTGACATTTCCATATTATCATATTATTAGTATCGCGTATAAGGATTCGTCTCTAACCTTAATTCGAAGTATTCTTCCATCTATTACGTAGCTCACGTGGACTCTCTCTTCCCAAGTATAAAATTCAGTAGGTATACCTCTATTCACTATCGTAGCTATTCGCCGTAATCTCTCGCTTGAAATACGTAGTTTCATCGTTCATTATATAATTATCCCAAAAGTAGAATTCTCGTCTTATAATAAAGTTCCCAACACTTATTCATATGTCCTACTAGTCTTTTCTATCTCCCAAAACATTTCATTAAGAATACCCAAGAATTTTTTCGCGATAAATTTAATTTAACTAATTAAACAAGGGAAATAGGAGTCTTCCAGGAGGGGTCGATCGATCGAGGTCTGGGGCTCGATCGATCGAACCTTCGATCGATCGAAGCTCTAGACTCGATCGATCGATCAAGCAGGTCTGCGAAAATCTGCAGAATGCAGTTACGGGTTTCATCTCTAAATTTACACCAAATCCATATTTTTCAAGTTCCAATCGTCCCAGAATTCTACTACTAACATTATAACAATATACTAGATGTTTTCAACGTAAAGCATGTGTATATCTAACATTAAACATGGATAATTAACCCCAAATTCCATCTAATCATCAAGAACCCTAGAGTTTTTCTTAATCATGGTTCTAATCTGTTTTTACTAGAATTTCCTCCTAATATATCATCAAAATTTCGTGGGTTATATTCCTATACATGACAAGGATTCCAGAATTTTCATATAATCAAAACTACATGCATTTTCCTAACGCAAATTGGGTTTTCTTCCATAGTTTTCATCTCTAATCAATCCTAAACTAATATGAAGATTGCACTAACGAAAATATGCAAGATAAATACTTGCCTGGGATTTTCAGAAGTCTGGTTTGCAAATGAATTCGGTGTGGTTGCGTTCCCCTTCTCGCGATCTACGCGTTGGTGGTGGCGGCGGTGCAAACCGGTGACTTTTTGGCCTTGAATTGCCTTGGAGCTCTCTCCTCTCTTCTCCAATGGCCGTCACTTGTGTTCTGAATATTCTAACCCTAAAAGACTAACCTAAATGGCTGATATAGGTTGCTGAATTTCGTGGGTTTAATTACCCAATAATGTAAAATGACCAAAATGCCCTCCCGGGTTACTAATTAGGCCTAAAAATGCCCCGAGACCCAAACTACACCCCCGGGTACACTTTTTTGACTATCTCGACCCTTCCGGGCGCGTTGGCGCACTCAAAATGACCATACTGGTGACTTATAAAATATTCACTTTTTAATTAACAAAATTTAGTCCCGACGCGACACGGGCGCGTCCCGATTCAAATTTCCAAAACTGACATTTTATTCACTCGTGACATTCAATATAATCAATATCATATATATTACTTTGCTCATTAGTAATATTCAACAAATTTCCCATAATTACTAACTCTCGTCACGTTAATAATTATAACATAATTAATTTCTGGATTTTTACTAAATAATTAACTCACATTAAATTTAATAAATCCCCAAATTAATATAGCATAAAAATACGGGGTATTACATACTTCATCCCTAATAACGGAATTTCGTCCTGAAATTCGTAAAATAAGGCATACCTGGTAAAAACAATTCTGGATATCTCTCGCGCATATCTGCCTCGCGCTCCCAAGTGGATTCCCCCACATTATGGTGCTCCCACTGGACCCGTACAAGTGGAACTATCTTTGACCTCAATCTCCTCTCACTATAGTCTAGGATAGCCACCGATCTCTCCTCCTAAGAGCTATCAGGTTGTAAGTCGATCTCATCTATCGCAATGTGAGTATGGTCCATATCATCCCGAAGATATCGTCTCAATGACGAGATGTGGAATACATCGTGAATGCGATGTAAATGCTTTGGCCGTCCCAACCTATATGCAACCGGCCCAATCCTCTCGATGATGGGAAATGGTCCCACGTACCTCGGAGTCAACTTCCTTTTTTTCCCTAACCTCATCACTCCCTTCATGGGAGATACACGCAATAACACTTGGTCCCCCACACTAAACTCTAGGAAGAACCGTTTCGCATCGGCGTAGCTCTTCTTCCTGTCCTGTGCTACCCGAATACGACTCCTGATCATCTCAATCCTCGCGGAGGTCTCCTGAATCACCTCTGGTCCTAGCAACTTGTTATCCCCCACTTCGAGCCAACAAGTTGGGGAACAACAAGGCCTGCCATACAAAGCCTCAAATGGAGCCATACCAATCGTAAACTAATACGAGTTATTATAAGCGAACTCTACCAGTGGAAGGTGTGGCTCCCACCCTCCTCCAAAATCGAGAACACACATGCGTAGCATATCCTCTAACATCTGATTAGTACGCTCTGTCTGTCCGTCTGTCTGTGGGTGGTAAGCTGAACTCAACCTCAACTCAGTACCCATAGCCTCCTGAAAGCTTTCCCAAAAATGTGACACGAAAATCTTGTCCCTATCTGACACAATATTCAGGGGCACCCCGTGTAATCTGACAATCTCAGCAATGAACAGCTGAGCATACTGACCCGTAGTATAATCTGTCCGCACTGGCAGAAAATAAGCCACCTTGTTCAAACGGTCTACAATCACCCAGATAGAATCGTGGCCCCGCTGTGATGTAGGCAACCCTGTAATAAAATCCATGGAAATACTCTCCCACTTCCACGCGGGTACTTCCAATGGCTGAAGCAATCCTGACGGTTTCTGATGGTCCACCTTCACCAGTTGGCAGGTAGAACACTTGGACACAAACTCGGCGATGTCCTTCTTCATCCCACTCCACTAGTATTGTCGCCTCATATCCCGGTACATCTTATCGCCTCCCGGATGTACTGTAAATTGGGACCCATGAGAATGAGTCATCACTTCATGACGTAGTTCGGCTCCTTCTGGAACCACCAATCTCCCATTAAACCGCAAACCTCCATCAGAACTAACAGAATAGGACTCAGCACCCTCGGCTAGAAGTCGCACAATCTTCTCCTGGCAAAACGGGTCTGTGGTCTGTGCCTGTATCACCCTCGTAACAATCTCGGGTGTGACTGACATCACGGATATGAAAGAACAGGCTACTGCGTCCTGGTGACCCAACTCCTTCCACTTTGCTTTCCAGACATCCGCTACATCGTCTACCGGTCTACGGCTCAACGCATCAGTAACTACGTTGGCCCTTCCCGGATGGTACTGTATTTCGAACTGGTAGTCTTTCACAAACTCTAACCACCTGCGCTGATGCATATTCATCTCTCGCTGAGTGAATAGGTACTGCAATGACTTGTGGTCTGTGAACAAACGAAATTTATCCCCCAATAAATAGTGCCTCCATATCCTCAATGCAAAGACGACCGCTGCTAACTCCAGGTCGTGGGTGGGGTAATTCTTCTAATGCGGCTTAAGCTTGTGGGAAGAAAAAGCTATAGCCTTCTCTTCCTGCTGAAGTACTCCCCCAAGTCCCCGTAAGGACGCATCGGTCTAAACCAGGTACTCTACACCCGACTTCAGTAACGCAAGGACTGGCGCTGAAGTAAGCTTGTCTTTCAGCTCGTCGAAAGCCAACTGACAAGCGTCATCCCAAACATATGGTACCCCCTTGCGAGTCAGATTCGTCAATGGGCCCTCTATTTTGGAGAATCCCCGAATGAATCTCCTGTAGTATCCGACTAATCCCAAGAAGTCGGTATCACGGGCTGTCCCCACTCCCTCACCGCTGACACTTTGCTCGGGTCAACTGCAATCCCCTGCTCAGAAACAACATGGCCCAAGAACTGTACCTCTCGCAACCAGAATCCACACTTCTCGTACTTAGCATACAACTGATGCTCTCGTAGAGTCTGAAGAACCTGCCTCAAGTGCTCGTCATGCTCCTCCTCAGAGTGTGAATATATCAAGATGTCATCTATGAAGACGATGACAAACTGATCCAAGAACTCTCTGAATACTCGGTTCATCAGGTCCATGAAAACGGTTGGGGCATTTGTGAGTCCGAACGGCATTACCCTGAACTCATAGGACCCATATCTCGACAAGAAGGCAGTCTTTGAAACATCCTGCTCTCTAATACGTAACTGATGGTACCCAGACCTCAGATCTATCTTCGAAAAGAAAGTTGCGCCCCTCAACTGGTCGAATAGATCATCGATTCGAGGTAACGGATATTTATTCCGTATCGTGACCTTGTTCAGCTCCCGGTAGTCCACACACAATCTCAGTGAACCATCTCTCTTCTTCACAAACAAGACTGGAGCGCCCCAAGGTGAGGTACTCCTACGAATAAAGCCCTGACCTAAGACCTGCTATATCTAATCTCGTAGCTCTCGCATCTCTGTCGGAGCCATACGGTACGGTGCGCGTGCTATAGGTCTCGTATCTGGCAATAAATCTATGACAAAGTCTATCTCTCGACTGGGGGGTAGGCCTGGTATCTCCTGAAACACATCGGAATACTCCTTGACAACTGGGATCGAATCTAAGGGAATCACAACCTCCTTAGAGGTATCCTCCTCTATGTAATACAAATGAGCGGTCGAACCTCCCTCTGGGCGAGGCATCGCCACTACAAACATCTCTTGCCCCGAAATGACAAAAACAATGCTCCCACCGAAGCAATCAATCATGGCTCTATAAGCTGCGAGCCAATCCATACCAATAATCACATCATGCTCGTGCATGTCTAAAACTAACATGTCTACAGCTAATACCAAGCTACCAATCTCTACCCCCACTCCCCGGCATATAAAGAAAAGTAAACCATTCCCCAGTGGTGAGTCTACCTACGTTACAGTGCTCTCCACGGTGGTTAATAACCCTAAGGCCTTCGCGAAATGCGTAGCTATAAAACAATGCGTTGTCCCAATAACAAACAAAATTCGACCTAAAGTTTCATGGATAGAAAACATACCCCAAATCACGGGTGGTGCCTGTGGGGCGGCTGCCTGGTGGACATTATAGATATGTATGTACTGTAACTGCCCCTACTGCACTGGAGCTACTGGAAAGGTTGGTAGGCCTAGTACCTGAGTGGGTGCTGGGAGAGCGATTGGAAGAAGTGGCCCCTGTGGATCATTACGGGCACCCTGCTGCTGTGGGGGCCTAACACTCTCTGGGCAATCCTGGCGTTTATGTCCATGCGTGCCACACGCGAAACATCGACCTCTGAAGTTTCTCCCCCTCTGACCCTGCTGCTGTAGGTCTCGACCTTGCTGACTTGGGACTTTATTCCTCTTTCGAAACTGCTTCATTTTACTACGTTGTTGACTAGAACTGACTTGGTCTTGGGTAGTTTGTTGTCGCAATTTCAGTGTCTTTGCACATTTGTCAGCTTTAGTCACATGTATTTGGTTAACCTCTCTAGGTCTTTTGCCTCCTTTAAGTTGTAGGCTGCGTTCTTGGTATTGTAAAACCGCAGTGGTAACTGCTTGTGCCACGATACTTGCTAACTCGATGGTTGATATTTCCTCTGGGGATACTTGAGGTATGAGTCGATCTTGCTCGATGACTCCCTTAACCGTTTTAGCTAGTTCTTCTTGACGGTCCATCTAAAATTTTAAATAAATTTGGATGAGTTCATCATTCAAATAAATAAATCGCAGAAGCACGAATTCCCAATGTATAGAGATGAACACAACATTCCTAGTATTTAGGGCTCTATATCAAAGAAAGCAACGCTGAAACATAATAGGCCGCACAGATCCTAAAGAACACTAGAACCTGATGCTCTGATACCACTATGTAATACCCCGTATTTTTATGCTATATTAATTTGGGGATTTATTAAATTTAATGTGAGTTAATTATTTAGTAAAAATCCAGAAATTAATTATGTTATAATTATTAACGTGACGAGAGTTAGTAATTATGGGAAATTTGTTGAATATTACTAATGAGCAAAGTAATATATATGATATTGATTATATTAAATGTCACGAGTGAATAAAATGTCAGTTTTGAAAATTTGAATCGGGACCCGCCCGTGTCGCGTCGGGACTAAATTTTGTTAATTAAAAAGTGAATATTTTATAAGTCACTCGTATGGTCGTTTTGAGTGCGCCAACGCACCCAGAAGGGTCGAGATAGTCAGAAAAGTGTAACCGGGGGTGTAGTTTGGGTCTCGGGGCGTTTTTAGGCCTAATTAGTAACCCGGGAGGGCATTTTGGTCATTTTACATTATTGGGTAATTAAACCCACGAAATTCAGCAACCTATATAATCCATTTAGGTTAGTCTTTTAGGGTTAGAATATTCAGAACACAAGTGACGGCCATTGGAGAAGAGAGGAGAGAGCTCCAAGGCAATTCAAGGCCAAAAAGTCACCGGTTTGCACCGCCGCCACCACCAACGCGTAGATCGCGAGAAGGGGAACGCAACCACACCGAATTCATCTGCACACCAGACTTCTGAAAATCCCAGGCAAGTATTTATCTTGCATATTTTCGTTAGTGCAATCTTTATATTAGTTTAGGATTGATTAGAGATGAAAACTATGGAAGAAAACCCAATTTGTGTTAGGAAAATGCATGTACTATTGATTATATGAAAATTCTGGAATCCTTGTCATGTAGAGGAATATAACCCACGAAATTTTGATGATATATTAGGAGGAAATTCTAGTAAAAACAGATTAGAACCATGATTAAGAAAAACTCTAGGGTTCTTGATGATTAGATGGAATTTGGGGTTAATTATCCATGTTTAATGTTAGATATACACATGCTTTACGTTGAAAACATCTAGTATATTGTTATAATGTTAGTAGTAGAATTCTGGGACGATTGGAACTTGAAAAATATGGATTTGGTGTAAATTTAGAGATGAAACCCGTAACTGCATTCTGCAGATTTTCGCAGACCTGCTTGATCGATCGATCGAGTCTAGAGCTTCGATCGATCGAAGGTTCGATCGATCGAGCCCCAGACCTCGATCGATCGACCCCTCCTGGCAGACTCCTATTTCCCTTATTTAATTAGTTAAATTAAATTTATCGCGAAATAATTCTTGGGTATTCCTAATGAAATGTTTTGGGAGATAGAAAAGACCAGTAGGACATATGAATAAGTGTTGGGAACTTTATTATAAGACGAGAATTCTACTTTAGGGATAATTATATAATGAACGATGAAACTACGTATTTCAAGCGAGAGATTACGACGAATAGCTACGATAGTGAATAGAGGTATACCTACTGAATTTATACTTGGGAAGAGAGAGTCCACGTGAGCTACGTAATAGATGGAAGAATACTTCGAATTAAGGTTAGAGACGAACCCTTATACGCGATACTAATAATATGATAATATGGAAATGTCAAAATTATGGGAATTGAGAATTTACCTAATATTGATATGGTAATATTAGTATAGTTATATGATTTTGTGTGCATAAACTATCTATGTGTGAAAATCATGCCCACGCTACTTGCTATCCCTGAGGTTACCGCGCTGAGACAAGTCTTATCTCGATGGGACCTTTATGGGGGATATTGACTTGTACCCTAGAAGATAAATGTCCTTGGTACAGGCTATTGACGTGATAGTCCAGACGGTCCTAAGAGACGCAGGCATGTGCCACCCTCTTAGAGACTTGGAATCTATTCTTCGCCTCAATTTTGTTTGTGTATGTGTTAATACAATTCGAGAGTGATTCCGATTGTATTCCCCTTAATATGAGTGATATGGGGTTTTGGATAGTAGAGTATGCCCGCACCATAGTTTATTTGGGGTGCTGTTATAATATATATATTATTCGAGTAGTTAATATATATATATGGAATTCTGAAATTTGGAACTACCTACTGTGAATCGATATGTAGAATATGGCTGATGACTCAAATTGTAAATACTTGTTTTGAGAAAGTATAATATGACACTGGAAAACTTTATGGACTAATAAAGTTAAAATGATAACTTTGGTTATAAATTGAAATATTCTTTTCAAACAATTGTATCGTTAAATTTTGAATCCTGCGATATACCTAAGATAAGTTAAATCATTGGGGAAAGGATAGCGTGTTATATGATGAGATAAACCGTTGGGAAGGTTAGTGCGATAGGTGTGCACATTAGAAGAGAGGTGAGAATATCTCAAGAGAGTGTCGCACTAATATGTTGTTGCATTGGCCTGTATCAATTTAAATACTTGATAAACGTATTTTAAATCAAACACACTTTCGGGCTCTGACCCGTTTTTCTCTCTTTCTCTCTTGTATATATATGTATGTATTACAGGTGCCCAGCCACGGGGGCGTCTTGCTTAGGATCTCTTGGAAGGAACGCGCTGCAGCTTAGGTGGGAGTTGCAGGTCTCTTGATTAGACGACTTCGTTCATTCGGATCCACTCTTAGTACTTTCATTTAGTTGGGCATGTGTAGCCCTTTCCATTATTCCATTGTTATTGGACATTTATATTTCAGTTATTTCCAGTATTGTTCTATGGATTTATTCAGTTTGGATTTGTGACTTTAGTTTTCGTATGTTGACATTCGATTGACGAATGTATTCTATTAATTGGTTTATGTTGCAGAATTTAATATGGTGTGATTCTTACTTATTGAATGTTGTTAATAAATAAATAAATCTTTTTCTTTAAATAAAATTGGAAAGTATGTATGAAAATGGTTTTGACACTTAGCTTAATTATTTAGGGTGTTAAATTGGAAAATGTATTTTTATCGACAGTGATGCTGAGAATGAACGAACTGTTTACCTTGATTTAATTTAATAAAGGAGTGATCGCCCGGTATTTAATTAGGCGGGGTTTCACATACCAATAGTATACTAAGCATGGATAAGTGATGCATGCAACATTTGGATATACGTGATCCTAGGTGCACGTGGTGTTAAGTGTACATGGAGAATCTTCTACAAGTGTGTTAATAGAAGCATAAGCATGAGGTACACATGAATAATAAAGGGGAACATGCAAATAGGGGAATATATAAGAGAAATAAAACACCCATGTAAATAGAGTTTAGCCCTCTTAAACAATATCCCCAGCAGAGTCGCCACTGTGTCCATACCGATCGGCGCGACGCTCGCTCCGGGGAAAGGAGAAAGAGGATCCCCCTCCCTGGGGATGGAGGCTACGTCGCAGTCTCACACCCTTTTCTTTGAAAAGGGGGATTCGGCCGTCGTCGGTGTGGGGTGAATGTGAATAGATAGAGTCTCCAGCCTATTTTGCTCAAAATGAGCAAAAGAATATGTTGCCACTTTCAAGGGAACGACATCAAGGACAAAACTGATGCATGCGAAACCAATAGATCGGAGGTTCGGGGGCTAAGTTACGAAATGGGAAGATGTTAGGCACCCATACCGCCCTTTCAGTCTCTCAAGGGAAAATGTTTATATTTTCCTTTTTATCCATGTGAAGTGTATGCATGTGTTTATATAATGGAGATCAGAATCATTCTCCTCATACCATGGAAAAGATAGGGTGAGGTCATCCATAGAAATATTCCCAAAATAAGAAATGTAGAAGATAGAACATGAGCATTCATCGTGACATTGATCGTTATCGGGAAACGATAATATGTGTGGGATAAGACGTGAACAAGTATGTTATATATATATATATATATATATATATATATATATATATATATATATATATATATATATATATATATATATATAATGATAATGAATAAATTTGAGGATTACGAAAAATAAGAGGAATTAGAAAATTAGAAAAATTGAACTCGAATCTTGGATTTTAACCCGAGATGCCTACGTAGGCTATAGAGGCATCAAAGTCCACGTAGTTCGAATGTAGAATAGGGGTGGGGTTTATCCCATAGATTCGAATGAAATTTTATTAGGTGTATGCGTGGAGAAAATGTGTTTTTAGTTTTGGAAAAAGTGTTGTGGATAATTCCGCTCGGAATTTACGGGTGTAACCCTCTTTTATTTGTTTTTTGATTTTTAATGAAAAATAAAGTATGTGTAATATACTAATAAAAGTGTAGAAGTTAATATGTATGAGCTAGAATGAAACTAGATTATGAATCTAAGGTAACTTATATAAAACAAGTAATTAAAAGAGAGGGAGAAATAATTGGACCTTTCTTGGAGTTTGAACTTGGATCTTGGATGAACTCCTTTTAATGTTGATGAGAGAGAAGGATATTTGCCAAATTGGGTGTAAAAAGGATGGGTGTTTAGGCTTGAATGAGATTTCTCATATAGAACTTCGCTGACTTCGAGAGAATATTGTTGAGATCACTGATGCTAATGAATTTGTGCTCTGTCCTCAGCAATGAGGTCATGGCCCTTATTTATAGGATCAGGTGGTGTCGATCGGCGTACCCCAGGGGGTGCCTATCGACAGGTCACCCTTGACACTGTGCTGATAGGCAGGGTTCAGGACCTGCCAATTGGCAGTCCCGTGTAGACTTTTCTGGAAAAATGATCGTAGAGTACAAACCGTTGATTTGAATCGTGCATGGGGTATACCTTTATAAATGTACTTCAGAGGCCTACGATATTCCTTTGGACCGCTCTCGAGTTCGAGAGTTGACTTTTGGTCAAATGTGGCTCAAAAGCGCACGTCGGTCCTTTGGACAGGAGATCATCGGACACAAACGGATCGTTCGTCCGCATGGTAAGTCAAAATCGAGCAAGGGGAGGACTATTTAAAAGGTTAGGAGATGTACTTCGACATTCCAAAGAGTTTTGCTTGATTTGAAAAGTTAATCTTGGTCAATTGGGGCCCGAAAGCGCCCGATGACCTCTCGGAGTAAAACGGATTGTTCGTCCGTATCGTAGGTCGAAATCGTGCACGGGGCAGATCGTTAGAAATGGTATTCAGTTACCTTCAGAGATTCATTCATTCTCGTTTGAGTTGAATAGTTGACTTTGGTCAAATGGAGTACGCGAGCGCCCGATGGCCTCCGGATCAATTTTCGGGGGAAAATTGATCATTCATCCGAACAGTTATACTGTTTCGAACACGGTGCAGACCGTTAGAAAGGGGTTTCAGTTCCCTTCAAAGATTCAAAGAGATTTCGCTCTGACGGTGAAGTTTACCGTCGTCAATTGGGGTCGATTCGGGGCCCGAGAGCGCCTGATGGTCACTTGGAGTGCGATTGAGGTTTGCGGTGGAAGGGGGAAGAGTTAGGAGCCTAAGGAGAGACTTAGAGGGTCCTAGAATGTGGTGTCTACACTAATATATTGAAGAATACTACTATGCCAATCACAAATTGGTCGGGTACAAAGTCAATTACACTGCCTTAGAGAAATAATGTGTCACCCCTGTCTAGATCACCTAAAAATTATGGCACTACATGCTCGGTTTTCCCATTAGACTTGTATCCTAAATGGATCCTATCAAGTACCAACTCAAGAAACCTTCCTTGTCTAGACGAATGGCCTGATGGTTAATGTTGTTAACCGAGTTCGATATTATGTATGTCAAGCATAAAGTCATGAATAGAAGAGCCATTTCCTACTACCTTGATGATTACCCCATGGAAGAAATCAACGTTTGTTTCTCTGAATTCTCAGATAAAGATATTCTTTGCACCTCTCAGAATGACCTTCGATGGAAAATGTTCTTTTACGGCGCCACTAACAAGAAAGGATATAACATTAGGATATTTCCATCAAGCTAGAATTCCACTGCACCAACAACATGATCAAATATGAGGCATGAACCGTAGGCCTCAAAATCGCTCTTAAAAACGGAATCCAGTGCCTAGATATCTATGGGGATTCTACCCTTATCATCATCCAGATCCTTAGAAGATGGAAAGTAAAAAATGAAAAACGATTACTCTTCCACGCGCACCTAAAGGAGATGGCCTCCCAGTTTCAAGATATCACCTTCCACTACTTGCCTCGAGCAAGGAATAACTTAGCTGAAGTCATAGTGTAAGAGGGTAGTTTAGATTAAATGGAGGGATGGGTGCCTAACACCTTTTCATTCCTTAACTTAGGCCCCGAACCTCTGATCTAATTGGTTTTGCAAGCATCACTTTGTCTTTAATGTCGCTCTTTCAGGGCCACCGTGATATATTTTGTTGCCTGTTTTATGCAAAATAGGCTGGCGACTCTATCTCTTTACATCATCTAAAAACTGACGATGGCCGAAGCACCCCGCGATGTAGCGTGGGTCGCGTGACTTTCATCTCTCCCTCTTTATCCTCTTCCCAAAAGCGTCTATGGAAAAAAATAAGGGGAAGATTTTGGGATGGCCACAGTAGTTGATCCATTTTAGTGGTGAGTCACTACGTCAATAAAGGTGGAATCTTTCAAGATAATGTGGCATGTGATGGTAACAACAAAGCTCAACCAGAATTGGGGCGATGGAATCATCACGAGATGGAATACTTCAATAAATTCCCTCCAGAGATATCTGGATTATAAGCCATAATGACCTAATTTTGGATATAAAGATAATAACCTAAAAACTATGGGGGTAGGAAATAGAACATTGTGACGCCACTATAGAGATATTTTTGACAACCACCATATTTATCTCCATGTGATCTTTGAGAATAGAAATGAAAACTGACTAACACAAAAATTATACAATGCATTGTGGCATTTTTCATACATTGTAGTAGATACATAAATCTTTACTATTGATATAAGTACACACCCTTTGAATATTTTACTAAGATGTTCAATTTGATAATTTACTCACAAAATAATAACAAAATGTTGTCATGTTTAGTTAATACGTCATCTTAGGAACAGACTTCATTATCCAGATATAGTATAGAATATTAGAATGTGATGTGTATGATCAACCACGTAGTAGTAACTTTTAGTCGTATTTGGATAAAAAAAATCCTTAAAGAAAAATCCTTACCGAAATAGTGTTCTGGTAGAAACAATGCTAAAAAATCACAACCAAAAAAATTGGTCACTAAGGGTCCACTATAACGCCCTTAAGTCCTGCGACAGCTCCCTAGAGAGGGGGGAACTGGTCCTCTTTTTGTTTTTGTTTATGCTTCTTTTCTTTTTTATTTCGTCAATTTCTTATATAACATTTTGAGATCTCCATTAAACAGCCTTTCAACTTGAGCAAAAAGCAAGAAATCTCCATGGATATTCTTCCATGATAGGATTATTACTCACCCCATTATAGTTGCATGTGAGTAATAATAATAATCCTACAAAATGTACCTGACACACCTTTATTGAAATAAGAATCATGTTTGTGAGAATACCTTACATTTATTATTACTCCCTACATCATTTGGTGAGTTGGGTTTGGTTTGATCGATTAACCGACATATATACAATATATTTAAAATAAATATAAGGCATTATCATAAACATGATACTTATTTTAAAATGAACCTCATGCACCTTTATTAAAAACTAAACGATATACAGGTTTTAAATATGGGTGGACAAAAACAGACCGGACTATTTGGATCTCTTGGACCAACTCGGACTGGCCCTAGATTTTCAATCTTTTTTAGTTCGATCCTAAATTGGTCCAAAATTAAACTAACTCATTATTTCGATTCGGTCTCGGTATATGCGTTTTCCAATTCGGTTCGGACCGGACCGACCCATTTACTACACTATATATATATATATATATATACATTATGTTGTATATATCACACCATACATCAAACCTAGTTCTAGGCCCTAAGGGAATTTTTCTCCAAATTTTTTATTCTTCTCTTGAAATTAACTTTGTAATCAACCCATATTCAAAAAATTAGGTCAATATACATTTTTAGCTTTTTTTAAAAAATCCACAAAAAATTATTGGCGCAGACCCTTATAAATAAGGTATTTTAAGCAGTTATTTGTGGATTTTTTAAAAATACCTACAAAACGTATTTTGATCTAATTTTTTGAAAATGGGTTTATTGTAAGGTTAATTTCAAGAAAAAAATAAAAAAATTAGAAAAAAATAGTTTTTTAGGGCCTACAACTAGTGTGATATATGGATGATGTATAGAGCATGATGTAAGTGAGCCTTCTCCTATATATATATATATATATATATATATATATATATATATTAGGTGCATAACGAAACCAATCGGAAGGCCTTATAACTTAAGATACAAAACTAAAAAAACAAAATCCAATTTCTCAAACTATCTTTTGCCTCCTAAAAAAACCTAGTTCTCAAACTCTCACTATCGGTACCACCGTCTCTACTCTACAGCACTACAACCTCTACTCTCTTAAAAGTCAAGATGGAAGAATAACATGTTATATCCTCCTCTAGTCTCCTCTCGCGACGTCGCGACCAAACTCGAGATCCCAAATCAGGTATTTTTTAAAATAATAAGTTTTACGTATTGTTATTAATATCATGTCTATTTTTCTTGAATTCCATATCTATTTGTTGTGAATTTCATATCCATATCTATTTTTGTTACATCTGCACTCTAGTTTCATTGATAATATTTTTATGCTCATAAAATTTGTTAATTTCCTATTCATAAAATTTGTTAATATTCATAAACTTTATTGATAGTCATATGCAATTTTTCCTTATATTTTTAGAAAAAAATATTTCATATGCATCTTTGATAGTGGATTAGTTTTTTGTAGTGGCATGGTAAAAAAAAACTTTGATAGTGGAGTGTTTTTGAATTTTTTTTGCTATTATTAATTAACATTTATGTTGTTGTGTTGCTTAGATAGATGGATTAAATGGAGATCAAGCAAATGACACTCTACATGTTAGGTCACCGAGGAATCTCCCTTTTTTCTGCAAAGCAATAATCACCATAGAAACGAAAAAATGTATCCTCGGTATGCTTTCATTTCCATAAAAACAACAATTCGAAAAAACCTAGGGATAATTGTAACTATTGTGTCATTTCATATGCGTGTGACTCTAAAAAGACCATACCCTTTTTTGTAACAAGTATCCTTATAACAAGGATAAGTTGGATGAAAAGGGGACAAAAAAACATTATCTTTTGTGCCAAAAATAAGAAACGGATGGAAGCGATCCAACTCCAAACCTTTTAGCTATCCCATTTAGTATGGAGGCATGTAGGCATGAACTTGCTAAAATGCTAATAATTGATGAGCTACCATCCATTTGTTATAAAATAAGGGATTTAGGAGGTTTATGGACCTTTCTCAACCGAAGTTAACAATCCCAAGTTGTAAAACGGTTGCACGTGATTGCCTAAACATATATGTGGATATGAAGAAAAGGTTAAAAAGAATTGAGAGGTCATAATATTTACATAGCCATGGATACATGGACATAGATACAAAATGTGAATTATATATGTCTCACTTCCCATTACGTTGATAAGGAATCAAAACTCCACAGACAAAAATTAACTTTTGTCAAGTCCAAAGTCAAAAGTGTGAAATACCTGGGCAAGTTTTTAAGGATTGTTTAATTGATTAGGGCATACATAGCATTTTCACCCACACGGATGATACTGAGATCATACACTGGATTCACCTTGGGTGTAAGTATTGCATAGATGTAATATGATGGAGTAATTAACATGTAATCTAACATAAGAGATGATACAAATGGATGTAAACACAAGTAATTATGTGGTTCAGCCGTTATCCTACGTCCACTGTGAAAAGTGTGAGTGCTTCATTATAATAGGGAAAAAACAGCCATTGGAGACAAGTACAAGCTTTCTCTATCTCTATGGTTAATTATATAGAGTAACAGTAAGGTTTCTAAGAGTCTATCCAAATGAATAAGACATAGTGTGCCTTTTATAGGCTGAGGGGTGCCAGTGTCACCCCCAATATGTGGTCCATGCCTAGCTGAGGTCAAGGACCTATGAGAGAATACAAGTTGTATGTTCATAAATCAAGGTGACCATGATGAACATTCCCTCACGTATGTTATTGATCTCCAATAATAGTTGTGTGGGGACATAATTTAAATGTCCCCGTTATGTTTCTCACTTGTGGATGAACATATTTGTATGAGGTATCGTCTGAGGTAATACTACAGGTATCAACTCGACCGATAGTCTATCATGCTTGATTTCATACTGAAAGACGAGACGAGACGAGATAGGGTGGTTAGTTTCAACTATATACTGTGTATAGATGAGAAGGCTAGTCTTATCTGTGTGACAAGGTTGTAGTGTTTAATTGGACGCCAAGGTGTCATATAAATGAGACTATACTTATGTATATCACTTACGGTGTATAGTGTTAGTTCAAATAATGGTACCACAATTATTTGAGTGGAATCACCAAAGATTGGAATGATACCAA
The DNA here is from genome assembly GCA_949130495.1 of Sambucus nigra. Classification (NCBI taxonomy): domain Eukaryota; kingdom Viridiplantae; phylum Streptophyta; class Magnoliopsida; order Dipsacales; family Adoxaceae; genus Sambucus; species Sambucus nigra. The sequence continues at coordinate 65,118,241 of OX422219.1, forward strand.
TTTGGATAATGAGTATTTGTACATGAGATGTTGTGAAAATATTCTTAATCTCATTGTCGGGGATTGGTTAAGGATTTGGATCGATCAATTGCAAAAGTGCGTAAGGTAGCGAAGTATGTGACATCATCACCATCGAGTTTGGTAAAATTTTAAAAATGTTGTGAGAAGAAAAAATATATTCTAATAGTTTGTCGTGTCTTGATGTTCCAACAAAATGGAACTCGATATATATATATGATGTTGGAGATGGCTAACAAATTGATAAAGCGTTCAAATGGATGGAAAAGGATGATGGTGATTACTTGCCTTGCTTTGGTGTAGAGGATGAAAATGATGGAGGTGGGATATTGTTAGGGGGGAATAGGTTGGGGCCTCCTAATAATGAGGATTGGAAGAAATCAAATAAGGTTGTGGAATTTCTTTAAAAATTTAACAATGCAACATTGAAGTTTTTGGGATCTTTGTAGGTTATTTCCAATGCCTTTTTTCACAAACTTGTCATTATACAAAGCAAATTGTTGCAATCAAAAAATCAAAGTGATTACTTTCAATCTTTAATGGCTAGGAATATGTAAGAAAATTTTAAAAATAATGGAATGTGGAGAAAATCAATTTCTTGTTATTTATTGCAATTGTTTTTTTACCCTCAATACAACTTAAAGTATGTTGAATTTTGTTTTAGTGAGTTATATGGAAGTGTTAAGGGAATTGATTTTTCAAGAAGGGTTAAAGATACACTAGTTCGTATATTTGATTTGTATGATGGCCATGATTCATCAATTACGTCTCCAAAAAATGTGAATCAATCAACAAATGGGGTGGGGGTTGATCACGATGAGGATGGTCATGCATTTTTAGCATCCCAATTTAAAAGGCATTTGAAGATGGAAAATAATTTCAGGGCTAAATCGAAGATTAAGAAGTATTTTTAAGAAGCGTGTGAAGAGGAAAATACCAAGTTTTATGTTCTTGCACTAGAAGAAAAATTAATATTTAAGACACTTTTATAAATTAATTTACATCACTAAAAAATGAACCGGTGTAAAAGTGTTCTTCCATTTATTTTTACATCATCTTTGTAATTAACTCACTTAAATAAATTTTATTTGGTTATTTATAAAAAGTTTTAAATTAAAAGTAACTTACAATCTAACTCCCATGATCATACTTATCCCTCCCAAATGCAACTGTCTCTTCATTCCTTTTTTGGGTGCCCGTTCTATGCTCACATCTCTTTCTGCTTGTTCTTTACTCACGTTTGTTTCTCCTCAACACAAAGCCTTAATGTCCTTCTCCTCTACACAAATCCTACACAAAATTATCACGTCCTCTTTCTCCTCTGCATAGCTTTCCCAGATCACCTCATCTCCGCAAGTACACGCTTCTTTTTGCCTCATCACCAAATGGGCAATTGCATCAGGTGTGTTTTCTAACCCTAGTTTTGTTTGTTCAATTTCCATTTAAACCCTATATAATTAGAAGAAACTTAATTTCATATCTCCATCTCTTGTTCTTATATGTGATTCCAGACTCACGGTTGAATGGCATACTAGTTTTACATTACAATTTGAAGACAAAGTAAGGTTAAGAAGCCCAGCATAATTAGAGTTTAGAACCACAACCCAAATCCAATACATAAAATTAAAAATTCAGTAGCATTTTGACTGATCAATAAGGTACATTCTTTACCCATATTAATCTATAGTTCTTCAATAATGGTAAGATCATCTTCGATGTTCAGTTAATATTCTTTACCAAACAACAATGATTAACTCATTTGTATTGTAATGTAGTATAAATATACCATCACTCTTGGTTTATGTCTAGTATAGCCCTTTCTTTATGCATGCCTTCTGTTTGAAAAATTGCCCAGAAGAGATGCTAAATAAATTTTAGCTTACTCAATGTGTATAGAAAATAAATAAAGAAAGAATTTTTCGGGGTTCTTGTTCTAGGGTTAATTTAGTGTTCGGTTCAAGACATTTTATTGTTATATAATTATAAATGTGAAATAAAAACCATCTTTAATAGTTATATTTTTAATATGTTAATATAATTATGTAACATTGTTATATTTGAATATTAGTATATGTAATATGCCTCACTCACATTGCAATAAAAATTTGTTACATTGTTATATTTGACTCTGATAGTACGGTATAACTGTATGTACAAGTACAATTGTAATAAATTAATCCCACATTGTTATATTTGGTTAAATGGGACACACTGCATAAGTGTTAATGGAGTAACAACTAAAAGCCCTTGAAATAGAGGATTACTAATAATTTTATCTCAATAGAACTCTCTTGGATAATCTTAGAGACTAAATCTTCAGGAACTAATGTTATTAATTGTTCTTCTATTATGATTATTATTACACATGGTAGATTAAAAATTGGCACATAATTAAATTTGTCTTTGATTTTTAATATTGTTTGGGTAAATGGGGTTTTAGTTGTTTATCCTTATAAAAATGTTGTAATTATTTTATAATTATACCTTTGTTGGTGATTATTATGAATAATGGTATCAAATCTATTTTTGATCTAATTGATTAGTTATGAGTGTTTGTTATTATAGGAATAAGAAAAAAAAATGAGGTGAATGTTTATTTTACCTACATAGGAGTCAAATTGAAGACAATTTTGATCAATTTTAAAAAGTTGTGTTGATGGGTTTTATGTACATTTCATGGGCATTTTTGAGTTTTAATTATCTGGAAAAAAAAACAAAAGAGACCAATACAAATTTGTATTGTTTCCTATTTTGTTACCCTTTCTTTTTATGAATGTCAATTTGGCGTGTCTGGTAGTATCTCAATAATCAGTTCTCGTTTAAAGGTACCATTTTCCATTCAGTAGGTTGTCGGATGAAATTGATTCAAAGATTGCAAGATGTCCATAAATTTTTGGATCGAAAAATCTCTATATTAAGACGCTTTTATAAATTAATTTAGACCACTTGTAAGTGAGGTGTTGAAAACTATTTCATCGATATGGTATAACATTACTTTTTATCTATCGACATCTTAACAAAAAAGATGAATGATGGAAATTTTATTTGAACCTAAACTATCATCTTTTGTGTGTTTGATTTTAGTTATGTAAAAAGACTAAAAAATTGAGTATATTAATGCTAAACCAATCCAAATTTGTCTAAAAAAATCATAGTGGGGGAGGATGTAAAAATATAAGGGTGTGTTCGAGACTTAACAAATTTAGATTCACTAATTTTCAACTTTAGTCTCTTTTTCAACATTAGTCTCATTATTTTTCAACTTTAGTCTCTTTAATAACTAAACATTTAGTATCTACCTAATTTTTCTCACTTCAAGCTCCAAGCTCAGCAGGTCGTACTAAAATAAAATTTATAATATCAATGAGATTGCTCTAAATGTAACAATGTTTATAATTTATACTCCCATTCATATGAACATGTTAACTACTAAAAAAAGAATAGATGTACGTGTGGATGAAATCAGTTCTTACATATCCATTCAATACTAAGTTACATATCCAGATGTACATATGGACCGCTAGAGAACTGCATTCCACTAATGAAAAAATATTGATAACAGATGTACATGTGGACAAAATCAATGGTTTTGCTAGTTCCAAAGTTCTAAGTCAACTTTAAATCTTAGATATTCATTCAATACTAAGTAAATACAAAGTTAAACACAAATTCTTATACAATACATTAGCAATTGTGAAGTTCGTGAGTAGCCCGATATGTGTGTTTTCAACAAAACCAACTTTTCTTCGAAAAAGATCCAACTTTTAATTATCCACCAAACCAAGTTGTCAAATCCCAATTCTCACTTAAAACCAATTTTATCTTGATTAATCCTAAACATGCATCTAGTGATTAAAGAAAGTAAAGTAAAGTAAAGAATACTCACAACGCCGGATGTACGAGGAAAAAACCCTAAAACGGGAAAACAACCTCGGAAGGCCCAAGACAGACAATCACTATGAATAATTGTTTTACAAAGACAGAGTAGCCTTACACTAAGACTCGATCCCCACGGATCTTGATGCTCTTTCTGTTCTTCAACCGTTCTTCAATAGTGCCCACGCAAAAATTCCGTCTTCCACGATCTCTGTCCACAACACACGCATCCACGTATGTCTTGGTGTCCTCCGATATGGCTTTGATACGTCTACGATGTCGAACACGAAGTCCATAGATTCTTCACCGCAAAACCCTTTGTGTTCAAAGTGTAGAACAAACAACTTTGGTGCAACAAAATCATGTAAACATATAAGAATGATAACTCGGATCTTTGCAAACTCTAAGGATGTGTTTATGCTTTGTAAACCTTAGAAAACATGTGCAAACAAGGTTCTGGTTCTTAAAACTTTTTTCCAGAATGCACACTTACGAAATTATGATGCAAACACTGTTTAAATAGGATTTAAACGATGCCTCAAAAAACATGTCATTCGAACGACTTAACCATGTTGTTCGCACGACATTGTATCTTGTTCGAACGAGATCCAGTGTCGCTCGAGCGACCTTCCGAAAGTTTGACTTTCTTTGACTTTCAGTTAAAAACATCTCTTAACAAAGATATTCAAATTAGTCAAACTCTATTTCGATCTTATCATCATAAAATGAAGTTTAAACCATTAAAACACTTTTAAAACATTTAAAATCATTTTTCTATATAAAAATTACATCCTTATCTTTTATAAAATAATTCCGAGCACCATTAATTATACGCATTCATACCTGAGTGATCTTGGAATGAAATTAACTTTGAAGACGATTAAACTTGCACCAAATAAGCATCGGCATGATTAAATCTTTGAAGCTTTGCCGCAACGTCTTTAATTTCTTCAATACGTCATAGACCAAGTGGGATCGTGACAAAATAAAAATTCTCCCTATGACATATTACAAACACAGTTTTGTTCACGTAATTAAGTCAAAACAATACATGGACTCAATTGGAAATTTATGTCCTTACAAATCTCCCCCTTTGACTATTTCGGGACAAAACAAAACCAGTGAAATGCCTAACCGGGTCGTCAAGCCGTATGACGCCTAAATCCCATCCTATAAACCCAAAATCAAAAATACAGGATACCGACTAGAATATGTAGCACCGGCAAGCATGAACTGTCTGAATGTGATGTAGACTTGAAATCTCAAATCGCTGAAGCATACCTACACACATGAAACAGACAAACAAGTACCAAGTGAAGTATGGAGGAACAAGTGAAACCAATTTATATAGTCAATAAGAACATATCATTTGAAACATGTGAGCAATTATTTGATACCAATTTGAAACAAATATTAGCGCTCAACAAGTCTCCCCCTACAACACATACCAAATATCTCCCCCTTTTTGTCTCGAATAGACAATCCGGTGAAAAGATAAACCAATATGAAATATCTAGAATGAGAATATGATACCAAATATAATCAAGTTGATACCAATTTTGAAAAATGAAAACCGCTAGATAAACATAAATCAACCATCTAAATAAGATCATGTAATGACAGAATAGTAGCTAGTAAACCAATGAATCACACAAAGAGTATACCAATCAAATCAAGTGTGATAAACGAACTCATATGCAGAATACCAATTTGGAACATAGAAGAACCTGCATATAAACCAAACAGTCCAGAAATTCTTCCCGCCGTATCAAAAAAAATATAACAAAATAATCAAAGGACAGCAAACCAATCAGAAGCCATTTTCCACCCTGTCGTTCGAATGAGCCAGGGGCTTCGCTCAAACGAAATGAGGAAGTCGCTCGAACGAAGTACAGAAGTCGTTCGCGTGAGATGCAGTGTCGTTAGAACGACTTCGCGCGACCTGCCAAAATTTCCCAGTTTCCCATAAATATTATAAAGTATTGCCCAGTGAAAAAATTTCCACAAAAAAATTCCAGGAAGGGGCTGACAGAAGCAAAACAGTGCTAAAACAGTAAGCTTTTAACACAAAATGCAAAAACTAATTAAAACTAAAAATACGAGTTACATGCAAACATAGTACCGATGTGCTCAAACATGGACATGGAATGAATGGCGTGAAACTACAACAAATGAGTCACAATTCCAACACATCGAAACGATCAAGAAGCTCTAATTGATAGCAATAAACCATCAAACTTTATCATAGCCATTTGACAATAAAATTGTGAGATTAATGAACTAAACATACTACATGCACACAAATCAAGAATTTTGACGATTCTAGAAACAATAACGTCAAATTCCAATGTTTCAACATTAGGATTAGATGTGCAAACCCGTTTAAATTTTCTCCAACCAAACACCCTCATATAAACATACTTTTTCAAGTTCTTTTGAGGTTTTTAGAATTCTCAACTTAGAGAAAATCTTATTGGCCCTTTTCTTAGCATATTGCATTTTCTTTTGGGCTCTTTTAAACGATGGCATTCACAACGAGTTAATTTTGAACTCTTGCATCCCTTTCCCGTGAATCACTCATCATTTTTATCAATTTGAAATCCTCACGGTAAACGGTTATTATATGCACACTTCTCCTTAAGTCTACTTACGCATAAATGACAAGATTGAGATAAGAACGCCTCACCAAATTCAAATATGCAAGAGAAGTCAAACATCCATATAAACTCGTGTATGTGTGCAATGTTGGCATATATACAAAGTCGAATCAAAATGCATATCAACTTCGAAACCACCCCATATAAACAATGGTTAAGATCATTCTAAGTATCGATAATAATGACCAAATGTCCTAGCCACATGGATAATGAAACGATGGGGGGGTTCAAGCACACCAATATGCCACATCAAACATGTAAACTCAAAAACAAAAACCGAAAATCTTTTTGGCTTTTCAAATATATTTTGACTCAAAGAAGAGCAAAATCTTTTTGGATTTTCAAAAGTTTTCTCAAAAACAAAATCTTTTTGTATTTTTCAAATAGGACTCAAAAAAATGAAAACTATAATACAAAATGATACATATGTCATAATACTAGTAATGAATATATCATGAAGCAAACTAGCATATGACAAACATGGCAACACTATCATCCTTTATATTTAGCATGGGAAGAATCAAGTGCACCCAAACGAGAATCATGAAGTTTAATTCCTAAAGCCACTAAATCCGATTTCCTAACCCAAGTAGGTGTAAAAGGACGCATTTGGGTGTGGGGAACCGGGGAAACTTTCTTCCTAAACTTCCTAGGAGCTTGTCTAAGGTCGTAATAATAACGCCTAAGGTGACCTTTCCTACCACAAAATGTGCAAGTGTAGCGGTGGTGAGAATGATTACCTTTATGTGGACCTTTTCTAACCATCCTAGTGTTTCTCACACGTGCGGGGGGGAATGGGACCAACTCTCTCACCAAAACCTATACCTCCCCTATATCCCTTAATTTGGACGGTGCCTAAGATCTTATCTAACTTCTCCGACCTAGCCTCCAAATCAAACTTGACTCTAGACGAGTCTTTCAACCTTTCCTCCAACTCAATAATCCTAGACTCAAGTAAACGCCTAGTCTCCTCAAACTCTAAAATCTCCTTTTTCAAGGACTCCGTCAAACCACGGAGATTGTCTCTCTCTTTCTCCACAAACTCTAGTTTCTCCCTAAACTTCTTTTATCGTGCCATAAGATCCTCAATCAAACTATCATTATTTTCTATGGCATGCTCATTCAACTTAGATTGCAATTTTGAGTTAGCCTTTTTCACCTTCACGGTTTCGGCATACAACTCATTAAACGCATTTTGCAATTCTTTCACATCTATCTCCTCCTCGTCACTCTCTTCACCCTCACTAACATGGGATACACTCAAAACCTCCTCGGAAGTGTCATTCACATGAGTATTGTCGTTGTTTCTCACATGACATGCCATAAATGCAACAAAGTTACGCTTGATGGGGGAACTCTCTCCCTCTTCCGGTTCACTATCACTTAAGGTGGCACTATAGACAATGGGTTGCTTGCCCTCTTTCTTAAGTCTAGTGGGACACTGCTTAACTTTGTGATCGTACCCCTCACACCCAAAACACTTATCCGACTCATCTCTCTTAGGCTTCTCAAACTTATTCTTAGAGGTGGGATCTACTTTGTTGTTCTTGAATTTTTCAAATTTCTTGGCATCTTTCGATTGATTTTGAAACTTAATAATTTTTTTAAATTTCTTTACCAACAAAGCAACATCCTCAAAATCGGAATCGGAATCCGAATCCGAATCCGAAACTTTAATTTCCTCCTTCCGGGTTTTCAAAGTAATACCCTTTTCTTTCTTAGGCACTTGCTTGGAGGTAATCATGTCAATTTCATAGGTTTGTAAGTCACCTACAATCTCTTCTAGTGTCGTTGACTCTAACCTACCCAAGGAGTTTAAAATGGTCACTTTCGCATCAAACCTACTAGGCAACGACCTAAGGATTTTCTTAATGACACGGTTGTCGGGAATTTTCTCACCTAGGTTAAACGACGAGTTGACAATATTGGACAACCTAGCATAAAACTCATCAAAGGTCTCACTCTCTAACATCCTAATGGTCTCAAACTGTGTAGTGAGATTTTGAAGTTTTGACGCCCTAACCGTGCTAGTGCCCCCGTGAGTGAGTGCCAAAACATCCCAAGCCTCTTTTGATGTTTCACAAGTCATAATCCTGTTATATTCTCCCTGTCTGACATGTGAAGAAATAACGTGCAGACCTTTAGAATTATATTGTGAAAGTCTTTGTTCAGTTTCGGTCCATGACTCAACAGGCTTTAAACTAGTGACCTCACCTACAATAGTGACTGGGGGTGTCCAACTTTTTCAACTGCAAGCCAAACTCGCTCATCAATAGATTTTAAAGCACATCTCATTCTCATCTTCCAATAAGTGTAATTAGTACCATCAAAAACAGGAGTTCGAGAAAATTCATTATATCCAGAATTCATCTTTGAAAACACACGGGATCACAAAACAAATAAAAATGTTTTCTAGCTCTGATACCAATTTGTGAAGTTCGTGAGTGGCACGATATGTGTGTTTTCAACAAAACCAATTTTTCTTCGAAAAAGATCCAACTTTGAATTATCCACCAAACCAAGTTGTCAAATCCCAATTCTCACTTTAAACCAATTTTATCTTGATTAATCCTAAACATGCATCTAGTGATTAAAGCAAGTAAAGTAAAGTAAAGTAAAGAATACTCACAACGTCGGATGTACGAGGAAAAAACCCTAAAACGGGAAAATAACCTCGGACGGCCCAAGCCAGACAATCACTATGAATAATGGTTTTACAAAGACAGATTAGCCTTACACTAAGACTCGATCCCCACGGGTCTTGACGCTCTTTCTGTTCTTCAACCGTTCTTCAATAGTGCCCACGCAGAAATTCCGTCTTTCACGATCTCTGTCCACAACACACGCGTCCACGTATGTCTCGGTGTCCTCCGATATGGCTTTGATATGTCTACGATGTCGAACACGATGTCCGTCGCTTCTTCACCGCAAAACCCTTTGTGTTCAAAGTGTAGAACAAACAACTTTGGTTCAGCAAGATCACGTAAACATATAAGAATGATAACTCGGATCTTTGCAAACTCTAAGGATGTGTTTATGCTTTGTAAACCTTAGAAAACATGTGCAAATATGGTTCTGGTTCGTAAAACTTTTTTCAGAAAGCACACTTACGAAATTATGATGCAAACACTGTTTAAATAGGATTTAAATGATGCCTCGAAAAACATGTCGTTCGCGCGACATTGTATCTCGTTCGAACGAGATCCATTGTCGCTCGAGCGACCTTCCGAAAGTTTGACTTTCTTTGACTTTCAGTTAAAAACGTCTCTTAACAAAGATATTCAAATTAATCAAACTCTATTTCGAGCTTATCATCATAAAACGAAGTTTAAACCATTAAAACACATTTAAAATCATTTTTCTATATAAAAATTACATCCTTATCTTTTATAAAATAATTCCGAGCACCATTAATTATACGCATTCATACCTGAGTGATCTCGGAATGAAATTAACTTTGAAGACGATTAAACTTGCACCAAATAAACATCGGCATGATTAAATCTTTGAAGCTTTGCCGCAACGTCTTCAATTTCTTCAATACGTTATAGACCAAGTGGGATCGTGACAAAATAAAAATTCTCCTTATGACATATTACAAACATAGTTTTGTTCACGAAATTAAGTCAAAACAATACATGGACTCAATTGGAATTTTATATCCTTACAGAAATATTACTTTACTATAAGCACATACACTTCATACAAACATTACTTTTATATTTCACGAAAAAATGTATCAAAGTCTAATAAACTATTACGACCTAAAATTAACCATTAGCAGTATATATATATATATATATATATATACCCAATTTTCATACCCTCCGTGCGGACCATTTTTTTAAAATAGTAAAAAAAATAATTTTGGGCTGATTTTTTATATGATTTTTAAACATTTCAGTAGGACCATGAAAAAATAATTAGCTCCAAATGAATTGTTTTGCTATTTTAAAAAAATCGGTCAAACTTTGTCAGTTTTTAAGTTGTTAAAAACTGACAAAGTTTGACCGATTTTTTTAAAATAGCAAAAAAAATCATTTTGAGTTGAATTTTTTTTTATGGTCCTACCGAAATGTTTAAAAACCATAAAAAAAATTAGCTCAAAAATATTTTTTTTAATATTTTATCAAAAATGGTCCGCGCCAGAAGTATGCAAACTGGGGTATGCATGAGAACCTCTCTCTCTCTCTCTCTCTCTCTATATATATATATATATATATATATATATATATATATATTGTCTTTTATTACCCAAGGGTAGAAGAATATTTATTCGGTATGGATAAGTCATGGATGACCAAGCATAGATTATCCAAAGAATATATGGATAAGTCATGAAATATTTATAAGATTTACTGAAGATGGTGCAGATGATTCTAGTTCAGTTCGGTGCCCATGCACTAAGTGCGATAACATCTTCAATATGAGTGTAAATGATATAAGGTATCATCTTTACAATAATGGAATTCATCAAAGATACACTACGTGGGATTGGCACAGGGAAGAAAAAAATAACGGAGAGCCGTCAAGTGCGGAATGTGATGAGCCTATCGATGAAGACGATGGAATCATTACTGATGATGTTGCAAACACAATAGATATGGTCCAGGTTTTAAATGAAGACCTCACCGAAAATCATAAAGATTTCTAAAATTTTCTTAGAGATGCAGAGAAGCCCCTGTATAGAGGTTATAGAAAGTATACTAAGTTGGCGACAACAGTGAAACTATTCAATGAGCTAAGAGTGGCTATTTTGACAAGATATTTTCGAATGTGCTTATATTATTTATTGATATGCTCCCAGATAATAATGAATTGCATTTATCTACTAGGGAGGCAAAGCATAGTTTGTTTGAATTTGGGATGGAGTATCAAAAAATACATGCTTGTCCTAATAATTTCATACTTTGTAGAAAAGAGTATGTGAATGCAATACTATGTCCTACTTGTGGAACACTAAGATATAAAGTCAATAAGAATGTGACTGATGGGGGGAAACGGTGTACCTACAAAAGTACTATGGTACTTTACAACTATCCCAAGATTCAAAAGGTGGTTTGAATCCATATAGACAATAAAATATTTAACGTGGTATGCTAATGGAAGAGCAATTGATGGTCGATTGCATCATCCAGCAAATTTGCCACAGTGGAAGCTAATAGATGAGAAGTGGATTGAGTTTGCAATGGAATCAAGGAACCTTCAAGTAGTTATCTCAACAAATGGAATTAATCCACATAATTCCCTTAACACTAGGTATAGTTGTTGTCGATTATGCTGAATACTTACAACCTTTCATCGGACTTATGTATGAAAAGAAAGTGTACTCAATTGAAGATGTTGATATCAAGTCCTACACAACCTGTACATGACATTGATGTTTACTTGGCACCGCAAATTGAGTATCTGAAAACTTTATCGAGGGAAGGAGTGAGGGCTTATGATGTATACCGACAAGAATATTTTACACTAATGGTTGTTTTGTTGTGGACAATTAATGATTTTCCTGCATATTGGAATTTTTTGAGTTCTATTACAAAGGGATATTATACTTGTCCAATATGTAATGAAGAAACATATTCTTAGAGATTGATAAATTGTGCTAAATGATATGGGGCATAGAAGGTGTCTTCCACCGAACGATCCATTTCGAAATAAAAAAAAACTTTAATGGTGAGAAAGAGTTTGGTTCGCCACCTGAACCTTTGATTGGGGAATGAGTATTAGTTAAGGTCGGGGGGATTAAGGTCTCTTGTGGAAAGAATCATGTTACCAGGAAGAAATTGACATTGAAGAAGATAAAGAAGAAAGTAAGTGTACAAAATGAAGATGCAACATGTTAGAAAAAGAAGACAAATTTTTTTTAGCTTGAGTATTAGAAACATCTTCATGTATGACATAACTTGGATGTAATGCATATTAAAAAGAATGTTTGTGAGAGTACAATTGGTACTTTACTTAACATTCAAGGAAAAACAAAAGTTGGTGTGAAGATTTGTTATGACCAGGTCAAGATGGGTTTAAGGAAAGAGTAAGCACCACAAGTTAACGAGAAAGGGGCTTACATATCGCCGACATGTTACACATTATCTAAAGAGGAAAAAATAATGATGTGTGAAACTTTGCATGATCTTAAGGTCCCAGATGGATACTCTTCAAATTTTAAAAGTCTTATCTCTATGGAAGATTTAAAATTTATACGGCCTGAAATCCCATGATCATCACATTCAAATGCAACAATTGTTTCTTATTGCTATACGAGGTGTATTGCCAAAACAAGTGAGATATGTACTTATTAGATTAAGATTCTTTTTCAATGCTCTTTGTGCGAAAGTCGTGGATGTGGAGAAATTAAAGGAAATTCAAAAGGATCTTATGATCACAATGTGCTTGTCAGAGAAATGCTTTCCACCATCATTATTTGACATCATGATACATTTAATGGTGCATCTTGTGAGAGAGGTCAAACTTTGGGGTCCAATTTTTTTCTGATGGATGTACCCAATTGAGAGGTGAGTATGTTAAAAATTTTCCATTATAATTAAACATACATCATGATTATAGTGTTATCCTTAGTTATTTTCGGGTATATGAAAGTTTTGAAAGATTATGTGAGAAACAAAATTCGCCCAGAAGGGTGCATTGCCAAATGTTATATAGCTGAAAAAGCAATCGAGTTTTTTTTAGAGTTCTTATCTCGATTAGACGTAACTAGAGTTCCTTCTCATGTACAAGATGAAGACCTTTGGGGGGTGCTGATATCGGTGAAGTCGATCGGTTACTTTTGAACTAAGACATCTCCATGTGTTGCAAAACACTAATGATGTTCAACCTTATGTCGAGTAATAATAATGAAATAAAACATACTCCATACGATTTTACTTTCCTCTATATGAAACATTACTCATTCATAACTTGATGTAGGTAGCATGAACAGTATTTAACGAAAATGCACATTCGTAAAGCAAAAAATAAAAAGTGGTTAGAAGAGGAGCATAACTGCACCTTTATTCAATGGTTTCATGAAAGGGATTGCATTCTAACAAGGTACATGTATCTTGTTGTCAAAATTTATTTTTACTAATCTTCATAAGATACTATACTAGGTTGAAGTTGAGCAACATATCCCAAATACGAAGGTCTCAGACACTTTAAATTGGTTGGCTTAAGGACCAAGTCAAGATGTATTAAAATATCATGGATATGTCATTAACAAATATCTCTATCAAATGAAGGATCGTGATGATGTTCGAGTTAACTAGAATAGTGGAGTGAGACAAGTGGCCAAAACTATGCAAGTTTCTAGCACGAAGGATAATAAACCTATTGTTAGAGATAAGGTTTTTTACGGTGTGATTAAAGAGATATGGATGCTAGACTATCTTGCATTTAAGATTCCAATACTTAAGTGCGATTAGGTTGAGAACAAAAATAGCATCAGGGTAGACAAACTTGGATTCACTTCGGTCAAACTTGGTAAAGTTGGTCATAAATCCAACTCTTTTATCTTGGCTTCTTAGGCCAAACAAGTCTTTTACGTACCTGATCAATTAGATACTAAATGCTCAATTGCATTATCAGCTCCTCAAACGGAATATTATGATGAAGGCAATGGGATGCATTGGTCAATAGCGGTGGAAATGATATTCAAACCAGTGTATTGCCCAATGTTGAACCTTTCGATGTTATTGATGAAAGTTCACCAAATTATGCAAGTAAAGATTGTGAAGGGGCTTGGATTGACAATCAAATATCATCTTGTTAAATATTTTTCATTTTATGTGAATTGGAAGTCTTCTATTTGATTGGATGTTATTAGGGAACATATTTCTTAATTTATTTTGTGTTTGTTATGTTCGGACATTAAATTGGAAGTGAATCAATGTTTGATCATTTATTTCAATTCACTTTATTTTCTTTTGATTTCTTAGTGCTTACTAGTAACTGAATTTGCCAATTATTTTTGTTTAATATTCTTGTTCTTTGAATGACTTACCAATTAATTAAGTCGATTCATGTTATTCTCAAAATTTTGAATGTTTAGGTTCCATATATAATCTTTTAGTTGCTTCTAATAACAGCCACTCTTATTCATCTGCACGTCAAAAAGCAAATCAGTAACGTGTCCACAATTCAATCTTTTAATCTTTTGTTTTTTAATTCAGGATTTTGGCTCTTACGTAGATTCAAAAAACGAAGACAATCAACATCATGCGAACTCAAATATTAAAGAAAATTATGACAATTGTAAGAGTAGAGATCCATCAAAGCTCAAACAATTGATTAAAATTCAAACTACTGAAGAATGAGTAAGGGTTTTGTTCAACAAAAAAGGCCAGGCAGTTGTCGATAAAATAGAATTAATAAGTTATTGCGGATTGTTAGTTGAGCCCATTGTTCTAATCAGTTATAAAAATGGCATGAGGTTTCAAATACATATAAAAATAAGTTATGGAGTGAAATACAGGTAAATATCGATTAATTATCACTTGTTCATATTTGACAAATATGTATTTTATTTAGATTTAGTTGTATTTTAACTAGGGCTTAATTTATTTATCTTTAGGTAAAGTTTGATATCGATTTGAGGAGAAAAATTTAAGTATTATCGAAGATGGCTAAGAGTTGGAGGCAGTTTAAATCCCAACTTTGCACATCATGGATTTAAAAATTTGAGGGTAGACTAGTGATTCTTAAATGTCCACCAAAGAAGTGTGCTCCATTCATTAATCAATCAGCTTGGAATTCCTTCATTAAAGAAAAACTTTCAGAACATTCTAAGGTATACAAATAACTATTATATATATCATATCATACAAAACTTCACTATAATCATTTGGCAAAGTCTCATAAGCCTCTTCTGCAACAATAAAATTCAAAATTTGAGTTTTAAAAATCATATGATTATGATATAACAGTTACTACACTTTTGTGTCCATAATGATGTCTTATATTATCCCAAATTGAAGATAAGGAGAATTTACCATTATAGTTAGGAAACCACACCAGTATATCTTTATAAGCAGCATTTTCGAACCTCTACCTTGTTAAACATTGCCTTAATTCATTAGGGATCTTCATATTTATTTCACTCCAATTCCACTGCCCCTCTTTAGTTTTGAAGTCATTTATCAACCAGTGTTATTAGATTTAACTTTCTCCCGCAAAGTTCCCTTTCCTGCAATATTTATACTTCATAAAGCATTTTTTTATTTTTTATTCTACTACTAATATGATCCATAACAGAAAGAATTGATCCAAAACACAATCCCCATAACTTATTGAAAATCCATCCTTCTGATCATTTCGACAAAGTCGACTCCTAATTATTTAATATCAGTTACAGTAGTCATATTTTTCCAATACAAGAAACTACATTACATTCATAAAGGCACCCTGTATTCTACTACTAATATGATCCCTAACATTCAAAAATGATCCAAAACACACGCCCCATAACTGATTAAAAATCTAGCCTTCCTAATTATTTAATATCGGTTACCATTATCATATTTTACCATTCCGTTCTATCCAGACCGTATCCACCAGATTCGGTCTCCACGCACCTCCAAAATGTAAGGGATGAAACTCAAATTACTTGGTTATATTGAACCACATTAACTCATACACTTTTGCCTTCTTAGGATCTATTAGCTCCAGTGCATGGTGCATGCACTTGTGATACGAGAAGTATACGACTGTTCTATCAGTTCTTTCAAGTAAAAAATAGCACGTATCTTTGAATTTTTAGTACTCAATCTTCACCGCCGGAGGCCCAGCTCCAATCTTCTTATTCTTTTGATGATGAAAGTATAACATCATCGAGCAATTTTCTTGTCCTTATCACTTAACTGGTGATCGATAGTATACTTGTGTAATATTTACTTCAAATACTGAGACAGCCTCTGTATGTCGTCATACGAAATATAGCTTCCTAGAATATAAAAGATCAAATCGATGTCCAAATCTTAAAGAAATAACATTTCCCCATGATAATGCATCAACAGACCCCTGAAGACTATCAGCAATTCCCACCTTAGCAGACTTAATGAAGCAGTCACCTGGATTAGAAAAGCATGCTTGAACAAAAGGTGAAGAGATAGGTGTCTGTTTTCTTTCTTGGGCTAACCCTTTTATGCTGAAACAAATAAACTCTCATGTAGCTCACAAATAATGCACGAAAAGAACTAAATGCTTTTGAAGTATTGTCTTCCTAATATTAGATACTGCAGACTTCAAACTAGATAGGAACTGATTCGCAGCGAGGTGTACCCCGAAGGCCATATTTATGTCATTGATATCATCTGGATAATTGTGTTCCCAATCAATCAAATTCACCATTTTGAGTCAGTCATTCATAACATCACTCGAGAATTTTGTTTTATTGCAATTCTCCGGATGAAAATTGCAAATAAAGGTCAACAGAAGAGCCCTTACAAACTCTAGATACATTTGTTGCATCTTTCGATAATATATCCACATTTTTTACATATGTGGAACCTTTTATGATAGTTCCAAGAATGAATGAGACGGCACCTCGAAGGGTATCATGTTGTTCACACCAGTTCTTGGATCTAACTATGATGCAAATTGTGGAATCGTGTTTTTATCCACGTCAACAACAGAGCAATCCATTCTTGTTATCTCCAAATTTATTAAAATGGCTTTTGATTTTCTTGCATTCGATTAAACATCTAAGGATTTCATGGCCTGATTTTAATCTTGGCAGTAGATTCAAGTGTAAAAAATTATCAGGTTAATATGATATATTTATTTGATTCATGGGTCAAGGGTGTTACTATTGCGGTTAACATGAAGAAATGTTTGGTTTCTTCATATTGTTTCATCCTCTAACTTGTGTGAAAGATAGGAACATACACATACAAACATTATGTATATGTTCCTAATATAATTGACATCAACTATTCTGATTGGACCTCTATCTTTTATAATAATATGTAATTATATATTATAACTTCTTTAATGATTAAACTTCTTTTTAAGGACTAGATTTTTTTAAATAACAAGATGGATTTGAGATCCTGTATATCATTGATTGAATTTTATCCAATCAAACTTTGCATTATGAATGCCACTGTTGTGTGGGTACTAATAGTTGTACCACTTATACGTCTTCGATGGTAACTATTATGTCAATTGTGGACTTTCAATTATTATTGAATGAACTTTTATGGTGAAAGTTTTATTGAAAAAATTACATAAACTTATTCTTCTCATTTCATTAAACTTTTGAGGATGTTGAGTAATACTACCACAAAATCAGTTTACATTTAGTTGAATCCAGTTGTTAACTTTTTATGTTTGTAATTATAGAGAATAAGCAAGATTCAAAGCGAAAGGCGAAGGAAGTACAAGTTTAACCATCTCTTAAG
Source organism: Sambucus nigra (assembly GCA_949130495.1). Taxonomy (NCBI): domain Eukaryota; kingdom Viridiplantae; phylum Streptophyta; class Magnoliopsida; order Dipsacales; family Adoxaceae; genus Sambucus; species Sambucus nigra. The sequence continues at coordinate 65,136,188 of OX422219.1, forward strand.
CAAAAAAGGATATGTTGGTCTTATTGCGGAGCTAGTATGTTTTAGTAAATGAAATTAATTATTTCTAATTATGAGAAGACGTAGTAAGAAATTAGAATTAACATAGTTTTTGTGCATTTTTTAAATATAGAAAAAAGAAATGGGTCCTTCATTTAAAGAAGATAGAAGTTTCTTATTGGTGAAAGCCCGTGAGAAAAAGGGTGATCATTATCTAGATAATGACACGAAAGTAGTGGATGAACAAATAGTGAGTTTACATAAGTAAACCCATAAATATTTACTATGTTTTCATGATTAACTTGGATTTATTGTATGATTTTTTCAGATTGCATTACAAGAGCAAGCTGAGGATGGAAGCCTAGTTATTGAAGGAAGTTTTGACATCTTTATAATGGCGTTGGGTACTCCCAAGCACTCTTGTCAGGTTAGAGGGGTAAGTTTTGGGAGGTTACCCCGATAACATATTTTAAACTCCAAAGGAGTGGATAAAAAATATATAAAAATGAATTAGAGGAGAAATATAAAGAGCAGTGCAAAAGAAACAAAGAATTGGAGCAAAGGTTGAAAGAGTTGGAGAAAAAAAAATTATAACTCCCTCATCAGATGAGATTGCCTCAAATGCAGATAAAAGTGCATCACTTCATTCAAAGGTAATTGAAAAAAATGGAAATTTCTATCATGTTTATAAAATAAATTTATATAATTAAATATTTTGTCGGATTTTGATTTTACTCGTAACTCCAAGTTGATAGTGATCTAAAGAAGCAGATAACAGGGCTGCACGACAAATCTAATATTGAAAAGGTATCATCCATGGCTCAATCTTTTACCCATCAATTTTTTTTAAGACAATACTCCGATTATTATGAATTTCATTTCTATCATTGATTATCATAGCTTAAAGCTAATGGAAATCCAAAGATTTCAACATCAGGGCCATGTCCCACATCTAATATTGTGAAGGTATGAACAGCAACTCATTTTTCGCCTCAAAAAATTTATATTAGAAAACTTTTAGTTATTAAAAACTATGTTTTCTATCATTGATGATCATAGCCCAAAGCTCATGGAAACCAAACAATTCAATGAAAAAAGCCACATCCCACACCTAATATTGGAAAGGTATCATCAAGGATCAAAGTTTTATGCTTCAAATATTTCTTTGAGTAAAATATTTTGGTTATGATATTGTGTTATTTCTATCATTATATCATGGATTATCATAGCTCAAAGCTGATAGTGTGGCCATCCCGATCAAGATCGCGCGCCTGGGCTGGGAATTCAAAAGGTCTCGCACCCCTTTTTTACTTTGGAACACTTCATCCGTCCTCGGTGTGGGATGAATATAAAGAGATGGAGTCGCCGGCCCATTTTGAACAAAATAGGCAAAAGAACATGTTGTCGCCTCGAGAGAGCGGCATCAAAGACAAACTAATGCATATGAAACCAATAGTTCGAGGGTTCGGGGGCTATGTTACAAAATAGGAAGGTGTTAGGCACCCATCCCGCCCTTTCGATCTCTCATGGGCTTGTGATATTATTTTTCTTTATTTCTCCGTAAATTCTGTGTGCGTATATATATAATGGAGATCGGAATCGTTCGACTCATACCATGGGGAAAATAGAGTGAAGTTATCCATAGGAATGTTTCCCAAACAATGAAATAGCGTTGCCAAAGCCGTTTATTAAAAATAAACTATTTAAGCAACTCCGAAAGTTTGTTGAAGAAACTCTTTACTTAAATCAAAACAATTTTGAACACAATTATGTACGAGATATGGACAAGATTTGATAACAAGTTTTATTAAACAGTTTAAAATATTTTAAACTCAGCACACATCAGAATGAGATGAGAAGATGTAGAAATATTAATACTCAGGATTTTTAACGTGGTAAAACCTCAACCTTGAGGAAACATCCACGACTCCCTCTACGGAGTAAAACAAGAAAATATCACTAAAACAAATATGTGAGTTACAATCTATTTAACTAACATGCACACAATTAACAAGTCTATACAAGTTCAGGAGTATACCCTCTGGCGTCTTTAAACTTTTCTGCAGATCTTGATTGTTGATGTAGTCTTCTCAGGTTGTCAACTCTTCTTTTGTTTCAGCACTTTACGTCGACTTATGTTCACCAAATCTTATAGCCAACACTTTCAGTGTTTGTAGTGTGAAGATGTTTGTGAATAGTGTTCTATATCACATGCATGCACACACACACACTTATATATACAAACAGTCCTAAACAAATTACATATAAAGTCTATATGCAGTGAGTTTGTTATTTTTCTTTCTTACAAAACCAAGAACCTTTTTGACCTTTCAATATAAACCAGATTCCACTGAGATCTTGCTTAAGAAATCGATCAAGACCTTTCTCAATCTATTTTAAGAGTATTTAGGAGATTGAGAACCCTCCAAGTGCGAATCCAACTAGGTCAGGCTAGGTTTTGTAAAAACAGAAACTAGAAAACATTTATTTGTTGATTCTGAAGTAAGAGAATGTTTTAACAGAAAACAATCAACAACGAAATTCTCAAGATGAGAAATAAATGCAACTAAGTGTATTATGACATGAGAAACTTCAGATCTATGATTTCTATTGAAACAGAAACAAGATCTGAGTAAGTGTCTAAGTTGGAAATAAGATTTTATGAACAAAAGGTTTCAGCAACCCAGAAATCACTCAACTCGAACTCTCATAAACTCAAGAAACACTAAGGATGGTGTTTATATGGTTATGGTTTTTATGGAGAGGTAAGTGGTTTAGGTTGAAGAAGGATTTGACGAAGTTAGGGTTTCTAACTTGGCTATGGTTTCTCTCTCTCTTTCTCTCTTCTCTCTCTCTCTCTCTATACTCTGAGACTTTTCAAAATGGCAAAAGCTTTCGAAGGCTGAGATGAGAGGTCCTTAAATAGGATGGGAAGAAGATTCCAGACCATCGTTCAAAAACAAAGGCTGAGATTGAGTCAAGCTCCTTTGACTACAATCTAAGGGCTCACAACAGGCGGTGGTTTAAAATGGCTGTGATTGGCTTAAGGGTTTACACGGGGATTCACTCAGGAGACATGCAGGCCATCGATAAGGGATGATCCAAGGGCTGTAAACATGCGAGGCTTTGTCTCAGTAAAGAAACACAACTCTGGCCAATCAGAGAACAGCAAGTGTTGGCCATAGGACGAAGGCAATCGCGCGTCCCAAACTAATTACAAACCCAACCCTGGATTCTCTGGCGCTTTCGGTTCCTACCCAAAGTAACTTTAGGCCAAAAATCACAACATAACATATTTAGATATTAACCCCAAGACTTTTTAATTCAAGTTTTAATTTAATAAAACCTTAATTAAAATATGTTTAAAATTCCCAAAAAATTAATAAAAATCAAATTGAGGGATTAGAACACACTCACCACATTAATACACATAAGGGTGCAATATGATATGCAAGAATTAAATTCTAAGTGTGTGAGTGATGGCTATAGTCTTAGGATCATTACAAGATGAATAGAAGAAGAAGCAACCCAATCTCTGAAGCTCTTTGGTTTCTAGGATGGACTCTATTTTGTCACAATTTCCAAACTAGATGAGCTCTTATACAGTCTAGACTCAAATGAGTCAAAAGTATAAGGGCTTCAATCTCCCCCTTTGGAAATATGAGACAAAATCTCCTTTGAGTCATCTAGAACTCGTAGGGTGACAAAAAATAAGAAAATCCTATTCCTATAAAAGTTCTATCTATCCAAATCCTAGAAAGCAAAAATTACATAACTCAACTATATACAGTTTAACATCCTATTATTACAATAAAGAATGACTGTACAAGAAGAATACCTGCAAAGAATTACTAAGATCAAGATTTTTAGTATATGCAGTAGACTCAAATTTCTCCCCCATTTTGTCTCAAATGGACAAAGGGAAGGAACTTGGAAAATATAACAGGTATTTACTCAACACAAATCATACCAATAGATTTACGTAAATAAATGAATCTATTATTATCAAGAGGTTTGGTAAATAAATCTGCAAGTTGTAGATCAGTTGGAAGATAATTAATATCTAATTCCTTGGTTTCAACTAATTCACGAATAAAGTGATGTATTATTTTAATGTGCTTAGTTCGCGAGTGTTGAATCGGGTTCTTAGAAATATTAATCGCACTTTGATTATCACAATAGAGATGAAGTGTGGGTTCTAGAATACCATAATCACTTAGCATTTGTTTAAGCCATAACAATTGGGCACAACAGCTACCGGCGGCTATGTATTCAGATTCAGCAGTCGAGAGAGATGTGCAGTTCTGTTTTTTACTACTCCATCCTACCAAGTTATTACCAATATAACAACATGCGCCTGAAGTGCTTTTACTATCATCAGTACAACCAGCCCAATCAGCATCAGTGTACCCAATAATAGTGCTCGGTGTGTCATTCGTGTACCAAATTCCTAAATTTGGAGTGCCTTTAACATATTTAATTATCCGTTTAACAGAGTTTAAATGGCTCTCTTTGGGGTTGTTTTGATATCACGCACAAACACACACAGCATACATGATATCAGGACGCGAGACAGTCAGATAGAGTAATGTGCCAATCATACTACGATATAAAGTAGAGTCTACAGATTTTCCATTTTCATCTTTAGATAATTTCTCTGTAGTACTCATAGGCGTTTTAGCACTTTTAGCACTCTCGAGGCCAAATTTTTTAACTATCTCTAATGCGTACTTAGTCTGCGAAAGAAACAATCCATCTGGTTGTTGTTTGACTTGGAGACCTAGGAAGAACTGTAACTCCCCCATAAGGGACATCTGAAATTTCTTACTCATAATTTCAGCAAAAGATTTTACTTCTGAGGTAGAAGTGGATCCAAAAATGATATCGTCTACATAGACTTGAGCGATAGTAATGTGTTTGCCAAAATGTTTGACAAATAAGGTTTGGTCATTTCCACCTCGTTTGAAACCTTTATCCAGCAGAAAACTGAACAGGCGCTCATACCAAGCTCTAGGAGCTTGTTTAAGACCATATAAAGCCTTTTTCAACCGAAATACATGATTAGGATAACTAGGGTCAATGAACCCTTTAGGTTGTTCTACATAGGTTTCCTCGGCAAGTATTCCATTAAGGAACGCAGATTTTACATCCATTTGATATAATGTAAAATGCATGTGACAAGCTATAGCAAGAAGCAGACGAACTGATTCTAAATGAGTAACAGGAGCAAACGTCTCATTAAAATCAAGTCCTTATATTTGGGAATAACCTTGAGCAACTAGTCTAGCTTTATTTCTAATTATCATCCCATTTTCATCAGTTTTATTTTTGAAAATCCAACGAGTACCAATAACCTTTTTGTGATCAGGACGTGGAACAAGATACCATATATCATGAATGACAAATTGTAAAAGTTCATCCTGCATAGCAGAAATCCAGTGAGAGTCATTCAATGCCTCATTTACATTCTTCGGTTCCACAAGAGAAACAAAGCATGCATAAAGAGCATAATTTCTAAGTTGGGATCTTGTGCGTACTGGCTCACTAGGGTTACCAACTACATTGTTTATGGGATGGTCTTTAGAAACCCAGTTAGGTACTTCAGGTGACTCAATAGGTAATGAATTATCTATTTCAGAAGAGTCATTTTCTAAAACATTTGATGATTCTTCTTCTATAGTTAATTCACTAGTCTTGCTTTCTATAGTAGTGTCACTAACAATTACATTTATAGATTCCATTAAGGTCTTAGTGCGAAGATTATACACTCGATAAGCTCTACTGTTAGGTGAATAACCTAAGAATATGGCTTTATCTCCCCTACTCTCAAATTTAGATAAGTGATCCCTATCTTTGCACACATAGCAGGTACTACCAAAGGTTCTAAGGTACTTAAGATTAGGCTTTTTATTGTACCAAAGTTCATAAGGGGTTTGTTTGGAATTCTTTCTAAGATAGACCCTATTAATAAGATGGCAAGCTGTACGAATAGATTCTACCCAAAAATACTTAGGTAAGTTCTTGGCATGGAGCATGACACGTGCCATCTCTTGAAGAGTTCGATTCTTTCTCTCAGCTATACCATTTTGTTGAGGGGTCTTAGGAGCACTGAACTCATGTTTGTAACCATTATAGTCACAATATTCTACAATACCAGTGTCTTTGAATTCACCACCTCTATCACTTCGGATTCTATTCACTTGAGTGTCTTTCTCATTTTCAATCCGTAAAAGAATCTTTAAAAAAGTTTGAAAAGTATCGGATTTCTGTTTTAAGAAAGCTACCCAAGTGAATCTGGTGAAGTCATCAACCATAACTAGAATATAACTGTGTCCACAGAGACTAACAGTTTGAGAAGGACCCATTAGGTCCATATGGATGAGTTCTAAGGGATTAGAGGTAAGGATATCTTTAACTCTTTTATGAGGTGCTTTAACAATTTTTCCTTCTTGACAGGGACCACAGACAATGTTATGAATAGGTTTAATTTTTGGTATTCCTCTAACTATTTGTTGACAGGACAATTTACTCAAATTTTCGTAATTAATGTGACCCATTCTGTTATGCCATATCTCATTGTCATCCATTCTGGCAACATTACAGATTTCAGAACTAGACATGACAGTATAACAATTGTCAGGAGTCCTGAATCCTGTAATTAAGCATTCTCCCTTTTCATTTAAAATCTTGCAATTGTTCTTTGAAAAGGTAACAGTATAGTTTGAGTCACAAAATTGCGAAATGCTAAGTAAATTAGCCTTAAGACCTTTTACTAAGAGAACATTTTCAAGAATAGGAAGTCCTTTTTCTTTAAGAGTTCCTTTGCCTATGATCTGGGATGATACTCCATCACCAAAAACAACTTTTCCACCATCAAAGTGGGTTTTATTTAAAAGTTTTGTATCATCACCTGTCATATGCTTGGAACATCCAGAATCCAAATACCAACCAGAAGATGTAAGTTCAGCTTTTAAAGCAGAAACAACAATATTACACTTCATCTGGGGTACTAGATCATCTTTTCTAACCCAAATTGCTCTGGTTTTCAGTTTGCGCTTGTTTGCTCTCATTTGATAAAATTTGCGAGCATTAGATTTTTGTTGAAAAACATTTTGCGCATGATTTTGAGTAAATTTAAACTCCTGAGCATTTGATTTAGAAAAGTTTCTGGTAATCCTTCTAGTAAATGTCCTTTTAGGTTTAGTCTTTCTATTCCTATAGTTGGAGTTTTTGTCTGGTGGCCTGGGAAGGACATAGTTGTTACGACTCCTCCTAGAGTAGTTAAAGTTTTGATACATGGAAGTATTGTAGACAGGCTTAATCAGTCTCTTAGCATAGCAGTTATCGAAAGAATGTCCGTATATATCACAATAGGAGCAATAAAGATTGCTCAGAATGGGGTTTTCCTTAGGAAAGTCTCTAAACAAAGGTTTTGAGAGATTTTGAGGCTGAATTTTATTCCTAGGTAGCACAGGTTTGAAGGCAGGTTCACTTTTCCTAATGGGGGGGCAGACATATTTTCCCTTTGGTAAACTTTCATGCTTAGAGCAACTTGCATTTCCAGTGTTAGTGTTTTGATGATCAAACTCAGTTTTTAGTGAATGAAAGTCTGGACATGTTTCTATAGGTCTTTTGCCTCCTGACACAAATTTGATAGGTTCAGCATGATTTGTTTGTGTCTTCAAAATGGGGCAAAACCCTATACCAGTTCGATCATCAGAATTGGTTTTAGATTCAGCAACGAATTCCTCAAAACATTTGGAGTTGTTTTCAAATTTTGTAAACTTTTTGAAAACAGTTGCTGTCTTTTCTTTGGTTTGTTCCAATTCTAATAATGTCCCTTTGTATTTTTTCTCCAGAATTTCATTAGCTTCAGTCAAAGTTTTCAGTTTTTCATCAAACACTTTGATATCACTTTCATGAGACATGCATTGAGTAGTATACTCTTCAGCATTCAGTTTTACCATCAGGCTTAGATCCTCTAGCTTTTTGGTAAGATCTTTCACAATCTTTTCTAGTCTAGTGCTTTTCTTTAGAGTTTTAGTATATAGAGTGTGTATATCAGGGAGATCATCATTATCTGAGTCACTAAGTGAGGTGTGTGAAGTGACCCCTAAGGTTTCATTTCTTAAACTCACGCACCCATTGACATCAGCAGTATCGATTCCCTTTTGACTCACACACCCCGAAGAAGAAGCATTAAAGTTCTCAGTAAGTAAAGCATCTAAACCAGTTAAAGTATGATTCAAAGCAACAGAACTAGAATTACTAGGCTCATCCTCAATATCAAGCACAGGCATATCATCATTATATATGATTTTGGCAAAGAAGGATAAACAAGGATCAAAACCATCAGATGTCTCAGGTTCCTCATTTTCAGAATCACTTGAGTCATCCCAGGTTTTGCATATGTTGGCTCTAGAGTGTTTGTTTTGGGTATTTAAATTAACTCTACAGTCTTGAGCAATGTGTCCTAGTTTACCACATCTATAGCATTCAGTCTTCTTGAGGTCTCTGTGAGGTCTTGTGTTGTCCTTGTTCTGTTTGTCATGAGGTTTCTCATGAGGCTTGTGATTTGAAGGAGTTGAATAATTAGACTTGCCCTGTCTATTTGCAATACTGTTTCTAAATTTAACAATTTTCTTAAATTGTTTTGACATTAGGGCAATCTGATTATCTAGACTTTCTAAGTCACAGTCCTCATCAGAATCATTACTAGGGGTGTTTAACTCAGGCTTAGTCATCTTAGAAGTAAAGCTAAGATTGGAATTGGTATGTTTCCTATGAGTGTGGGTCAATTGTTTCTTAAACTCCAATTCCATTTCCACAGTTCTTAATTTACTACTGAGTAATTCAGGAGTGAGATTAATATCACACATCTCCTCAATAGCATATCTTTTATTGTCAAATTTCTGTGGTAATGATCTCAGAATTTTAGACACAATTTCTTGTCTATCATAAGTTATACCATTGGCATGCAGTTTAGTGACAATATCAGTCAGATTCATATAGAAATAATCAAACGACTCCGATTCAGACATGATTAATGAATTATACTGTTGGATTAACATCTGAGTCTTAGCAGCTTTTACCCTAGAGTCTCCTTCATGGGCAGTAATCAACGTATCCCATGTTTCCTTAGAAGTGGTAGAAGATGAGATTCTCTTGAACTCATGTTCATTTATAGACATAAATATAGCATTCTTTCCTTTATTATTATTGCGAGAAACTTGTTTCTCTTCTTGAGTAAACTCACTTAATATTTTCTTAACCCTCTCAGTACTTCCTTCAGTGGCTGGTTTAGTTGGATAAAAGTATCCATTTTCAATAATGTCCCAGACATCATCTCCCAAGGTTCCATGAATGAAGGCAATCATTCTTACTTTCCAGTAAGAAAAATTGGTTCCATCAAAGACTGGAGGTCTGGTCAAGTTACCATATCTTTCATTTTTCTCGTCCATGATTGATTTTGAGAAAACAGTTTCAGAAACTCAGGATCTTTTTGAAAAAGTTCACCAAAAGCTCTGATACCAATTGAAATAGCGTTGCCAAAGCCGTTTATTAAAAATAAACTATTTAAGCAACTCCGAAAGTTTGTTGAAGAAACTCTTTACTTAAATCAAAACAATTTTGAACACAAGATGTGTTTAAAAGAATTATGTACGAGATATGGACAAGATTTGATAACAAGTTTTATTAAACAGTTTAAAATATTTTAAACTCAGCACACATCAGAATGAGATGAGAAGATGTAGAAATATTAATACTCAGGATTTTTAACGTGGTAAAACCTCAACCTTGAGGAAACATCCACGACTCCCTCTACGGAGTAAAACAAGAAAATATCACTAAAACAAATATGTGAGTTACAATCTATTTAACTAACATGCACACAAATAACAAGTCTATACAAGTTCAGGAGTATACCCTCTGGCGTCCTTAAACTTTTCTGCAGATCTTGATTGTTGATGTAGTCTTCTCAGGTTGTCAACTCTTCTTTTGTTTCAGCACTTTACGTCGACTTATGTTCACCAAATCTTATAGCCAACACTTTCAGTGTTTGTAGTGTGAAGATGTTTGTGAATAGTGTTCTATATCACATGCATGCACACACACACACTAATATATACAAACAGTCCTAAACAAATTACATATAAAGTCTATATGCAGTGAGTTTGTTATTTTTCTTTCTTACAAAACCAAGAACCTTTTTGACCTTTCAATATAACCCAGATTCCACGGAGATCTTGCTTAAGAAATCGGTCAAGACCTTTCTCAATCTATTTTGAAAGTATTTAGGAGATTGAGAACTCTCCAAGTGCGAATCCAACTAGGTCAGGCTAGGTTTTGTAAAAACAGAAACTAGAAAACATTTATTTGTTGATTCTGAAGTAAGAGAATGTTTTAACAGAAAACAATCAACAACGAAATTCTCAAGATGAGAAATAAATGCAACTAAGTGTATTATGACATGAGAAACTTCAGATCTATGATTTCTATTGAAACAGAAACAAGATCTGAGTAAGTGTCTAAGTTGGAAATAAGATTTTATGAATAAAAGGTTTCAGCAACCCAGAAATCACTCAACTCGAACTCTCATAAACTCAAGAAACACTAAGGATGGTGTTTATATGGTTATGGTTTTTATGGAGAGGTAAGTGGTTTAGGTTGAAGAAGGATTTGACGAAGTTAGTGTTTCTAACTTGGCTATGGTTTCTCTCTCTCTCTCTCTCTTCTCTCTCTCTCTCTCTCTATACTCTGAGACTTTTCAAAATGGCAAAAGCTTTCGAAGGCTGAGATGAGAGGTCCTTAAATAGGATGGGAAGAAGATTCCAGACCATCGTTCAAAAACAAGGGCTGAGATTGAGTCAAGCTCCTTTGACTACAATCTAAGGGCTCACAACGGGCGGTGGTTTAAAATGGCTGTGATTGGCTTAAGGGTTTACACGGGGATTCACTCAAGAGACATGCAGGCCATCGATAAGGGATGATCCAAGGGCTGTAAACATGCGAGGCTTTGTCTCAGTAAAGAAACACAACTCTGGCCAATCAGAGAACAGCAAGTGTTGGCCATAGGACGAAGGCAATCGCGCGTCCCAAACTAATTACAAACCCAACCCTGGATTCTCTGGCGCTTTCGGTTCCTACCCAAAGTAACTTTAGGCCAAAAATCACAACATAACATATTTAGATATTAACCCCAAGACTTTTTAATTCAAGTTTTAATTTAATAAAACCTTAATTAAAATATGTTTAAAATTCCCAAAAAATTAATAAAAATCAAATTGATGGATTAGAACACACTCACCACATTAATACACATAAGGGTGCAATATGATATGCAAGAATTAAATTCTAAGTGTGTGAGTGATGGCTATAGTCTTAGGATCATTACAAGATGAATAGAAGAAGAAGCAACCCAATCTCTGAAGCTCTTTGGTTTCTAGGATGGACTCTATTTTGTCACAATTTCCAAACTAGATGAGCTCTTATACAGTCTAGACTCAAATGAGTCAAAAGTATAAGGGCTTCAAACAATAAGTATAGAAAATATGATTTATGTGTTTATCACGACATTGATCATTTTTATGAAACGATAATATGTATTGGATGAAACACTAACAAACATAATATTTATATTGATGCAAGAATGTCATAAATATGAAAATGAGGAATTTATAAAAATTAGAAAAATAGGTCTCGGGTTTTAATCTGAAATGCCTACGTGGCCTATAAAGGCATCAAAGTCCACATAGTTCGAATGCGGTATGGTGGTGGGCTTTATCCCATAGATCCGAATGGGATTTTATTATGTGTGTGTGTGTGTGTGTGTGTGTGTGTAGAAAAATATGTTTTAGCTTTGAAAAAGCGTGATGGATAATCCCGTTCGGGATTTATAAGTGTAACCCTCTTTTTGTTTATTTTCAATTTTTTATCAAAAATAAAGTATGTGCGATATACTAATAAAAATGTGGATATTAATGTGTAAGAACAAGATTATGAATCTAATGAAATTTATGCAAAAACAGGAAATTTAAAGAGAGGGGGAAGGATTTGGACCTTCTAAGAATCTTGATCTTTGATCTTAGATGAACTCCCTTGAATGTGAGATGAATGTTGGATGAGAGAGAATGAGATTTTTCTAAATTGGGTATGATAAGGATGGGAATGGAATCTTGAATGGAACTTTACATGGAGGAACTTTGTTGATTTCGAGAGAATGTTGCTGAAATCACTGATGTTGATGGATCTCTGGTCTTGGTGTGCTTGGTAGTGAGGTAATGCCCTCCTTTTATAGGGTCAGGAGGTTGTCGATCGGCACTGCCCTTATCCTGGCTTTCAATAGGTGATCTAAGATACACTGCCATTAGGCAAGGGGTTGGACCAGCCAATTGGCAGTCTCATACAGATTTTCCTGGAAAAATGATCATAGAACATAATCCGTTGATCCGAATCGTGCACAGGGCATACCATTAGAAATTTAATTTGTAGACCTTTAAGAGTCCTTTGGACCTATCCCGGGTCCAAGAGTTAAATTTGGGTCAAATGTGGCTCGAAAGCGCACATCGGTGCTTTAGACAGGAGATCGTCGGACGGAAGCGGATCGTTTGTCTGCATGGTAAGTCAGAATCACGCAGAGGATAGACCGTTGGAAAGTTTAGGAGTTTTACTTTGACATTCCAAAGATTTTTTCTCGGTTAGAAAAGTTGACTTAGGTCAACCGGGGCCTGAAAGCACCCGGTGACGTCTCAGAGTAAAACGGATCGTTCGTCAGCACCGTAAGTCAAAATCGTGCATGAGGCAAACCATTGGAAATGTTATTCAGTTCCCTTCAAAAATTCATTTAGTCTCATTCGAGCTGAAGAGTTGACTATGGTCAAATGGATCCCGAGAGCGCCTGGTTTCCCCCGGATTAGTTTTTAGGGAAAACTAATCGTTCATCCGAAAGGTTATGTCGTTTTGTGCATAGGGTGGACCTTAGAAAGGGGCTTCAGTGCCTTTAGAAGATTCAAAGATCTTTCACTCTAACAATGAAGTTGTTTGGGATCAAATCATGGCCCGGGAGTGCCCGTTATCCCCCAAATTGATTTTCGATAGTAAAATGGTCCATTAGCCCGAACTGTTATGCGAATTTACGCATGGGTGGACTGTTGGAAAGGGAATTCAGATTCCTTTGAAGATTCAAAGATATTTTTCTCTGATGGTAGAGTTGACCATAGTCAAACAGGCCTCGAGAGCACCCGATGGCCTCTAGATCGGTACTCGGAGTGTGACTTAGGGTTTGTAGTGAAATGAGGGGGTGCTAGGGACCTAAGGAGAAATTTAGAGAGGTTCTAGAATACGGTGTCTACAGAGCCCCTAACGGGTGACCTTGGAACAAGCAAAAACCGTCGAATAGACATCACATGATGTTTTTGGAAAGAGGTCGATTCTGCGGACCTAAGGGACTCGGATGACCGGTTCAGAGGGTCGAGGTCAAATATGAGGACCTAAAGGGAAGGTTAGGTATGGCCAATTATAAGGACCTAAAGGGATTGACGACTGAGGTCAAGGTAAGGAGCGACCACTTCTGCGTGTCGAGGTCAATTCTGAGGACCTAAGTTATAGCGACCAATTATGCGGGTCGAAGCAGATTCTGAGGGATTAAGTTAGGGGTGACCAATTCTGCAGGTCAAAGCCAATTCTGAGGGCTTAAGATAGGGGTGACCAATTCTCCTGGTCAAAGCCAATTCGGAGGGCTTAAGTAGGGGTGACCAATTCTGCAGGTCAAGGCCAATTCTGCGGGCTTAAGTTAGAGGTGACCAATTTTGTGGGTCAAAGCTAATTCAGCGGGCTTAAGTTACAGGTGACCAATTTTAAGTGTCAAAGCCAATTCTGAAGGCTTAAGTTAGGGGTGACCAATTCTTCGGGTCAAAGTCGATTCTGAGGGCTTAAGATAGAGATGACCAATTCTGAGGGTCAAAGCCAATTCTAAGGGCTTAAGTGGAAGTGACCAATTCTGAGGGTCGAAGCCAATTCTACGGGCTTAAGTTAGAGGTGACCAATTTTGTGGGTCGAAGCCAATTCTGAGGGATTAAGTAGAAGTGACCAATTCTGAGGGTCGAAGCCAATTCTGCGAGCTTAAGTAGAGGTGACCAATTCTGAGGGTCGAAGCCATTCTGAGGGCTTAAGATAGAGATGACCAATTCTGAGGGTCGAAGCCAATTCTGAGGGCTTAAGTAGAAATGATCAATTTTGCGGGTCAAATCCAATTTTGAGGGCTTAAGTTGAAACGACCAATTTTGAGGGTTAAATCCAATTTTACGGGCTTAAGTAGAGGCGACCAATTCTGAAGGTCGAAGCCAATTAGGAGGGCATAAGATAGAGATGACCAATTCTGAGGGTCGAAGCTAATTCTGAGGGCTAAAGTAGAAATGACCAATTATGTGGGTCAAAGCCAATTCTGAGAGCCTCAGTTAAAGCGACCAATTCTGAAGGTCGAAGCCCATTCTGAGGGCTTAAGTAGAAGCGACCAATTACCAATTTTGACAACTTAAGTTAGAGGCGACCAATTCGAAGGCTCGAAGCCAATTCTGAGGGCTTAAGATAGATATAACCAATTCGGAGGCTCGAAGACAATTATGAGGGATTAAGATAGAGATGACCAATTTTGAGCGAAGCCAATTCTGAGGGCTTAAGTTTTCTTGGAGAAATTTGGAGACTCCACTAGGGATATGTCTCTTGTAGTTTCACTGGAGATTTAGGGGAGTATTTGATTTTAGGTTCCGCTGAGGAAGAGGAAATGATCCGAGGATTATATTTTTCTTAGCTGGGGAATTTCTTGGTTTTTATGGTGTCCTTTGGAGACATTATTAGGGAGACATGAAATTGATTTTGATAATTCAATTGGGGAGATAAGAGTTCTTCCAGGGAAATGAGTGTGGTAAAAATGTTTTTTCTTGGTGAGGATTTATTCTATAATTTTGGAAATTTTTTGGGGATTTTTTGGCATCTTTTGGGAGCTTTTGTACGAAATTTCAAAGAGGGTGCCTATTGGCATGGCTGGGAGGGTTCCAAACAGTAGTGGCATGGTCTTTTGGGGTACCTCGAGCAGGTGAAGGGATAATGTCGATCGGTGGGTGGCAAGGAGATGTCGATCAGCATGCCCCTTAGCCTCCTATAAAAAGAAGGTGGGTTCTCATCATTTTTCACAGCTTTCTGACTTACCTTCTTCTGTAATTACCTTTTACAAATCGTTTTAGTATTCCGCATATAAAAATATGACTGAGTTCTCAAGTAGCGCGACACACATGACATGGCTCGATGCTGACGATTGGGCAGGCTTGGAATGAAGGGCTAGGGTACCCCTTGCTTTAGGCAGTGAAAACTCTTTTGACTCATTCGAGCCAGTGGCGAATGATAAAACTCTTTTGTGCGAGCCTTCGCATCATTGCTCTTCTAGGGTGGTGAACCCTGTTGGTTATCTAAGTATTGATGACTTTTTCGTATTCCCTTCCTTTTTGATATTTCCTTAGTTATTGAATTTTGACGAGGATTTTTTGCATTTGACAGTCTGATGTTTTTGTGTCGATTATGTGTTCCCGAGGGACAACAGGGATGTTTGGGAGAACCTTCCATCTGTGGTGCGTGGGACGGTGTCAATAGCCGATTTTGGGAGAATTACGTCTGCTTTGGATGAGACGCTTCGTTCTACCACTGTTCTCTATGCTCTAGGGGAGAGGTGGTATGACACTCCGCATACGTTTCATTTTGGTTTGGGGGAGATGACGGTAACTCCCATAGATGTGTATCAGCTATTGGGGCTAGATTGCGAAGGGGTGAAAATTGAGGTGGATAGGACTCTGAGGGTGACACCGGAGGCGGTGAGATGGCATTAGGTGATGTGGATAGGGTGCTCGCTAGGGACTCTCTTTGCTTGTCTCTTTTGAGGTATTTATTACTGAGGATAAGGATTGACGAGAGTGACGATCGGTAGGTGCGACAGATGGCTCGTCTATTCATTTTGCTAGTGTTGGGGGGTTTCTTGGTGGCATCGAGTGGTAATGTCGTCCATTTGTGTTTTTTGCCATTCTTGAGGGTGTTTTCAAACATTCGTCTTTATGACTGGGGGAGCCTGACCTTGGTGACCCTTTATTATTATCTTGATGCGTTTAGCCGGTGATGCTGGCACACTTTTAATAGGGCCACGTATCTTCTAGAGGTATTCTTTATTTTTTGTAATTTCCTTTATGCATTTTATTCTTGATTTCTTAATTGTTGACCTCTTGCAAACGTGGTTCTATGAGGTGATTGGGTTTAACACCCAATTGATGGCTTTGAAGGACGAGTCTGTTGGGAACTTCTGCTGGATGTATCGGTGGCGAAAGTTTAATTAGCAATAGAAGAAGCCCCTATCTCTGGAGGAGGTGCGTCAGGTCTTGAATGGCCTGATGAGTGAGATGGTAAGTCCTTCCTTTTCTTGAGACTATTTTTCCTTTGATAGTATTTTCCTGATATGTTCTTATTGGGGAATTGGCAGTTGACCTTCTATCCCTGGGGGACAGTTATCCAACATATGGGGTAGAAGGGGGGACATGTGTAGATGCAGCGTCTGCTGACTCATGAGGTTGGCCACTCTTGGTACCTCAGGGAGATATTAGTTTGACAGATTGTGTAGGATGAGGTTGTGGTGCCACTGGTGAATCCCCCGGTGTATATAAGGCGAGTGCGGGAGGTGTCGGATGATGCATGGGTAGTGGCGATGATGGGAGAGTCTTACTCATCATATACCGACACGGTGGTGATGTATGACTATATGGACTTTGTGTCGAGCTGGTTGATGCCACACAGCATATATGAAGTGATGTCTCTTCCCCATGTAGGTTTGAGTCGGGAGGTGGGATCCTCCCACAGCACCGGCGGTGCATCGACATCAGTGGCAACGAGGACTTCAGAGGTTCCTTTTGTTCAGTTGGCCTCTCATACTTACATTATCTGGAGGGCTGATGGAGGGTCGGTGTGTATGCTACACCATCCTAATCCGATGGATTCGGAGGAGTTGGGCTTGATAGAGGAGGTTCTTCGACCTGAGGTACACTTTGTCTTTTTGTCTTTTTTTTATTTCCTGATTTATTTCTTTGCCTCAGACTAACTGATTTGCTCTTTTTTTTTTCTCTTCCAGCACATTCGAGTCCCCACCACTTGTCTAAGGGATATTAGGGATTGGATATCTTCGACGACTGCCCATATTCGGGATGCGATTCCAGTTCCTTCTTATTTGGTGTTGTATGCCTCGTCTATGGAAGGGTCTAGCATGGGGAGTGGTGGCACGTTGTCTCATCGCAAAGGGAAAAGAGCGCAGCGTAGGGAAGGAGGCTCCTAAAGAGAGAAGGAGAGAGAGAGAGAGAGTGATTGTAGGTGGGTTCGGGCTAAGTCCCATTGTATTTCCTTATTTCCTGCAAAATCGATGCATCACAACAAAACCCTATGCAAATGAAATGGAGTTTTTGTTAGTTTTTATTTTTAGTGATTTATGCACATGCTCTTTTTACTTTGCTATTGAGACGGTAAAAAGAATTAGAAATGATTGGATAAATAATTTATTTTAAAATTAGATAAGTAGAAACATAAGGATATGGAAATTCGGGATTCCCTTAAAATTTTATTTTTATTGAGTTTTTTTATATTAACAAAAAAGGAAAAAGGAATTGTCCCAAAAATAGGGGGTTGCCTATCAGCATGCCCCTTGTCCTTTCTATCGGCATATCAGTCTAGTCCAATCAATCCAAGTCTATGATTTCACTTTCTTTAATTGCTTGGTACTTAGTGGGGTAAGTTTTCCTCCGATTTCTGCACAATTCCTTATCTTTGCTTGAGAGTTTTCAAGTATAAATAGGGGTATGGATGGAGCTTTTTCTTCACAGATCCACATTCCTTCTTCTTTACTTTCTTCTTTGCTCACTTTCTTCTTATTTTGTGATACGGCTCTCCCTGGTAGTATTGAGTTTGCAAACTACCTCGAAACCTTGGAAGCAATGTGCTCTTACAATATTGACTACGAAACTTTCAACCTGCGATGAGTCTCTTTGTGGCGTAACCAGCCCATAGAGCGAAATATGCTGATGACGGCAGTTAGGTTCTGGTACCCTGAAGACTATGTCTTTCGCTTCGGGTTGGATGAAATCTGTCCGACCTATGAAGAGTTTTCTACCATGTTGGGGATAAATCCCATTATTGCAACGGCTATGCTTGAGTTTTTCCGGTCCCCTAGGGAGCTGTTGGCGGGACTTCTCCACATTTTACCTTCGGTAACCAGGTCGTTGGTCATGGGAGGGATGATTTCTCTTCCTGCAGTTTTTCATTATGTGCATTTGTAGGATGTTGGTGATGCTGGTTATGCGGGAGCCGTCATTTTGGGCCTAGTTTTAAAACTTTCATTGGTAACTGGGGAAATACTGATGGACCCCAAACTTGGAGCTATTATTTTTTGGATGTCGTACCATCGCAATCTTGAGGCGGTGATACTAGCAGAGACTTTGAATGGTCTGGATGCCTGTAAAGAAGGTCATTCTGACTTTCTGAGGGGTAGCCCTGTAATGTTGTTCATGTGGTTGTCAAAGACATTTCGTATGGCAGTCCCACCTAAGTATACTTTACCGGAGGTGCCAAACTTCTTCTCACGTTATTTCATCAGTGTAGGCCTGAACATCGAGATATGGGAAAACTAGTTCATGGAGAACGAGGCTTGAGACTTGCGATGGTCAGTGACTTGGTGGGGGTGTTGTTGCCCATTCTGGAACTCATAGAATACCAGTATGTTCTGTTAGTAGGCCTTCGACAGACCTTTTTCTACTTTCCCTGGCGGCGACTACGTCAATTTGGTTGGGAACAAATTATGCCATCGCTCACACTGGACTTCTTTCCTATGGAGGATCTGACAGAGTGTATGTGCATATGGCTTGGATCTTTGTGGGAGAATCGTCGACCGTCAACCCGTCCATCTCAGTCTATTGGGAGAGTCTGTCATATCTTAGGGGACTACATGAAGTGGTTGTGGAGAAAGTTAGTAGCCAAGATGCTGGCTGTGGAGACTTGGCAAAGGTGGTTTATTGTATCTGACACCATGGAGGGAGGCGTTGTGGTTTTCCCTAGGCTAATCAAGGCTTATCGATCTATGGAGAGTCTGTAGCACTCTATTCAGGCAGGGGAAATTTGGAGACCCAAGGATATGGGTGATGATGGGGATGGTTCCTCTGGCAGTTGCGGATAGGATGTGTGAAGCTTTTATAATGGGTGCCTGAGAACAATTTGAGGGTTATTTTAGGTGTAGAGTGGGACTTGTTTTATTTTGATTTTAGGAAGGTAGGAGTAGGCTAACAGGGTAAGTCGTTTGACTCCCTTTGTTGGTGTAATTGTACCAAAATTTTGAATAATGACATAGAGTTTTTTATCATCTAGTTGTGCCTCTTGATGAGTTTTGCATTTTAATTATCTATACCAATCGCTAAGGCAAATCCTTTTGTTCATGTATACATTAAAATGAACTATCATTCCCAGGGATAAAAAGAGAATATCATTTTATGAAAAGAAGGGAGACTTGCTCATGTAAAGGGTATGAGCTCCCTACATACCTCTGGGGGTTTTGAATTTTTTTATAAATTCATTTTTGGAAGCAAAAGGATTTTAAAAGGATCAGTCCCCACATAGTTTTGAGTTTAGAGAAATGAAGATTTTTTTTAACAGAAGGGAGATGAGAATAATCGTAGCTCTTCGAGATTTCAAACTAGGCATAGAATTTCTTGAGATGGTCCAGGTTGGATGGATGCACCATCTCTTCTCTGTCAAGATGGGTGAGCATAGCGACGCCGCCAGATAAGATATTCTTCACAATGTAGGGGTCGCTCCAATTGGGCTTGAATTTCCCTCTGGGGTCCCACATGGGCAATATAATTTCTCTGAGGGCTAAGTCCCCTTATTGGACACCGCAGTCCTTGACTCTCTTATTGAATGATCGCGCTATACAGTGATGGTACCCTTGTATGTAATATATAGATTTCAAACTCTTTTTGTCCTAGAATGACAACTCGTCAAGATGACTTTGGTGCTAGTCTTCATCACTAACTTTGCTTTTAAGCATCACAAGCAGCGAAAGGATTTCCAGATCTACGGGTAGGACTGATTCCATGTCATAGACTAGAGAGTAAGAAGTAGCCCCAGTAGAGGTTCGAACTGAGGTGCGGTAGCCCCAGAAGGCGTAAGGGATCCTATCGACCCAATCTCGATAACTCTTGGTCATCTTGTTGATGATGGCTTTGAGTTTCTTATTGGCCTTCAACTTCTCCATTATTTTGAGTTCGGTAGGGATAAGATTTGTGTCTCTGAATCCCATACTCATCGACCACCTCTATAACTTATGCTTTAAAGTGTAACCAGTTATCTGATACCAGCTCGTGCGGGACCTCATATTGATAGATGATGTTTTTTTGGATGAACTTGGCCACCTTCTTGGCATTCAGCACTGCGTATGATTTAGTTTTGACCCATTTAGTGAAGTAGTCAATGGCAACTAAGATGAATTCATGCCCATTGGACACTTTGGGCATAACCTTCCCTATGATGTCGATACCCCACGTGGAGAATGACCAAGGACAAGTCATGTTATACAATTCTCGCGGAGGCAAGTGTTGTAGGTTGGAAAATTATTAGCATTTAAGGCATCTTCGAACGTAGGATGTGTAATCCTGAAACATGGTATTCCATTAGTAACCATATCGGATTATTTTCTTGGCGAGCATATGGCCATTCATATGGGGTCTGCATTCCCCGCTGTGAATTTCCCACATCATCTTTTCAATGCTAGTCCTTGCGATGCAGTGTAAATGGGTTCCATCAAAGTTTCTCTTGAACAGTATTTTATCACAGACGATATATTAGACAGCTAGTCTACGAAGGGTTGCTCGGTCTTTCTTGTTAGAGCCTTGGGGATAAATACCATTCTTGAGGAGGTGCCAAATATCATAGTACCAACAGTCAGCTACATCAGGATCTTCTTCCGCAATGAGCTCAATATAGTAGCAGTGGGTTGGTTTATCTTTCTTTTGAACCAGGAATCCTTTGGGCATGTAAATCATATAGTCTAAGGTAGAAAGGGCATAAGGTAGGTTGTTCTTTGTTAGGGCGGGTAGTGGAAGGTGATTTTTTGGAATTGGGAATCTATGTATTCTAAGTGTGCATGAAAGGGTAAGAGTTTCTCGTCCTTGACTTTTCATTTTTCTGAGTACTTGACCGATGATAAGGGATGAATCACCATGGACATAGAGGTATCTAATTCCTTTCTTGAGAGCCACTTTGAGTCCTACCATGCACGCCTCATATTCATTCATGTTCTTGGTGCAAGAAAAATCCAGCTTGATGGAAATGGGAGTGTGAGAGTCATAAGGGGAAATTAGGAGTATCCTAATGACATACCATTTCTTATTAGCAGTACTGTCAAAAACCATTTTCCATTAAAGGTGTTCTTGGGAGGTACAGAGGATATTCTCATCCAAGTACTCAGAAATCCAGACATCGACTTCTTCCATAGGGTAGTCAATAAGGTAATCAGAGATGTCTCTTCTTTTCATGGATTTCTGCTTGACATATACAATATCAAATTTGGTTAAAGCATCAACTAACGGGCCATTCAACTGGATAAGTCAGGATTTTCGAGTAGGTATTTGACGAGATCCATTCAGGATACGAGTTTAATATGAAAGGCGAGCATGTAGTGCGATAGCTTTTGGGTGACCCAGATAAGAGAGATACATGCTTTCTCCAAGGCTATGTAATTAACTTCGTACCCGAACAACTTGTGACTGGAGTAGTAGATGGCTCTTTTTTTGTGGGTTTCTTCAAAGTATTGGGATAGCAAAGCCCCAGCTGCAATATCTGTCACAGTTAGGTAAAGGAGTAGGGGAAGACCAGGTTGTGGTGGCATGAGTACCGAAGGTTAGGTTAGGTATTGCTTTATTCGGCCAAAGGCTTCTTGGCAAGATTCATTCTAGACTTTGGTCGAATCCTTTCGAAGGAGTTTGAAGATGGGCTAACAGATGAAAGTCAACTAGTTGATAAATCGACAGATATACTGTAATTTTTTAAGAAATCCCTAAATTTCCTTCTCAGATCGGGTGGCGACATATCGAGTATGACTTTTAGCTTAGCAGGATCTGCTTTTATCCCTTTCTCACTAACTATGAATCCTAAGAGTTTTCTTTTAGTAATATCGAAGATACATTTCTGTGGGTTAAGTCGCATGCATCTGATACTGTCGCATTCGTTCGAAGAACTTTCGGAGAACGGGAATACGACTTTCCCTAGTCTTAGACTTGATAATCATATCATCCACATAGACCTCAACTTCTTTATGTATCAAATCGTGCAAGATGGTTGTGGCAGCCCTCTAGTACGTAGCCCCCATATTTTTTAGACCAAATGGCATGACGGTGTAGCAAAAACTTCCCCAAGGGGTGATGAATGTAAATTTCTCTTGATGATCTGGGTGCATCTTGATCTAATTATATCCAGTAAACCCATCAATGAATGACTTGAGATCGTAAATGGTTGTATTATCCACAATCATATCGATATTGGGTAGCGGGTAATCATCCTTTGGAGAGGCCTTATTCAAGTCTCGATAGGCAATGCACTTGTGAACCTTCCTTCCTAATTTCGGTACAGTTAAAATATTGGCTATCCATGTGGGATATTCGATCACACGAATAAAACCCACGTTCTACTGTTTGACCACTTCTTCTTTAACTTTGAGCGACCATTCGGTGCGGAGTTTTTGAAAAAAAAATTTACTTGTTTACATTCTGGGAGGGTGGGAATCTCATGCTGAGCTATCTCAGGGTCAATGTCGGGCATGTCGTTATTGAACCATGCAAAGATGTCCATAAATTCCTTTAGTAATTCCTCGTGTAGCACACGCTCATGCTCGTCAAGGGTCGCCCTTATCCTAATCTTGCGTGGTTAGCTACTAGAACTGAGATTAATAACAACAGTTTCATCTTCATTAACTTGAATGCGGTTATGTTATTTGTTGTTAACCTTATTTAGATCAGTTAAGAATTTTTCATATGCAAAATCATCATCATCAGGAGTTTGATTATAATCAAGACAATTAATGTAAGTCATAACAAGATACTCAAAATATTCATTTAATTCATTGATAGGAAAAAAAGCATTGAAAACCTCATCAAATGAGCTCTTAATTACATCAAAGTTAGAAGGAATAACTAAAGAAGAAGAAAGGGGATAAACATCAGGGTTAGGTTAAATTTCATCAGGCGGAACTAGTGCAACATGCCAGTTAAGGAGAGATGCATCAGCAGTGTTGATCAGACGGGATGAATTCGATGATGTAGTCCCTAAGTGGATCATACATAGTATCAGCCCTAGTGTCTGTAAGTTGAAAGAATCCTTGGAGTCACTTTCCACAAAATTTGTGGTATCGTCTATGGTCTCTTCCATGAGTGGTTACACTTGATGCTGGGAATTTTGGACCCATGAGTAGTTGTCATGGAAAAATATCTCCATTTTAAGTTTCATTTTCTTGTCCATATGATCGTACCAAGGTTCAGGAAAGCCGCGAAAGGGGAAATCTTCACCTTTTCTGATGAATCTTCCATTCAAGGAATCTCTCAAGATAGTTTTGGCGTATTCTAGCCTTCTCTTTAGTCGTGGCTAGCGGATCATTTTGAGTTCTTCTTCTGACGATTGATAGCCCAAGGCATAGGGAGGAAAATATTTCTTCAACATAATGGGTTCAAGTACCCCCTAATGTCTTTATCCCAGCCCTAGTCCGGGCATGAAGTGCATGTTCTTAAATATCTGGATTACATTGACGTTGTCATGGGGGTTATATTTTGGAAAATCTTATCTTTGAAATCATCCCCTACTGGGAGTGGAAGTGGTTCAACTCGAAAGCCTGATAGAAGTCTATCGTTTATCCCGTGTTGTATCATTAGTACTAGATTGCTTGAGCTTTCATTCTCGGCATTGTCATTATCGCCCAAGATGGTGATGACTTGCCTATTGGTGAAGAACTTAAATTTCTGATAAAGGGAAGAAGACACCCCCTTGATGCTATAGAGCTACGATCGTCTGAGTAGCAGATTGAAACAGGATGGGATATCGATGACTTGGAATTTAACAGTCAAATTTATAGGGCCAGCGCCTATTATAAGCTTTATAGATCCGATCATTTCTTAGTGGGAATTATCGTAGGCACATACTGCGATAGAGGTGGGAGCATGGTCGCTTATTCTGAGTCCCAAATAATTGAGGGTCCTTAATGGGCAGACATTCAGAGATGATCCATTATCGACAAGTGAAAGCGGGACGCTCTTTCCCACAACTTCAATAGAGATGTTGAGAGCATAATTGTTGTCTGGACCAACTTGGGGATTTCTTCTTCAGAAAAGGAGAGCATTCTAGTAGAGGTTAGAGATCCAGCCATATTCACTATTTCTTCTGGCGTGGTAGAAGGAGGAACTGTGGTTCCTGTGAGTAGCTTTATCAAAGCATTCCGATGTAACTGGGAAGACAAAAAAAATCCCCATAGAGTGATGTTAGCTTGGGTTTTCTTAAACTGATCGAGGATTTTTCTCTCCTCGAGGGTCATTTCTAGCATAGGAATATTTTTGACACCTTTCCTTTATCGTTTGTTGATGGTAGCAGGCTTGGGATTTGGTAATGCCTCCCTGATCTGGTCATGTTGTTCACAGAAGAAGGGGAAAAAAAAACCCATTTCCTTATTGATCTCGGGTTATACAACCATCTTGTTGATTTCTCCTAGTAGCTCCTCAAATGATATCATTGGACTAGTCTTTTCTGGACTCCGCTCTTCGTCTGATTCATTACATCCGTCCCCCACCCAGTGGCGACGGTATTATCTTTCCATAAAAAGTTGATACATTCCACAACTTCAATGGACTCCTTGTATAAGTCCTCCTATTCAGCGGGGAGATGTAAAAGTGAAGGGACTAGATGCCGTTGTAATTTCAAAGCATCGAGTAACTGGGATATACTGCAAATATCACCAATCTGTCGGAATAAATTCACCATAAGCTGGACCATATCATCTAAACTGACTTCATCGATCGGTACCGCTCAATTTTCTCACTCTCATACCCATTTTTGTGCTTCTAAGAACAACATACTGAATCTCTGATAGTCAACGGTCATCTGAGAGGGAAATTTCAGTCCAAACTTTAGGATTTGGTTCAACATTTCTGATAATTGGACAGTGATGCATGTTCAGGTAAGTAGTGATAGAGCTTGATCGGGTAAGCCGGTAGGGTATAGAAGAAAATATGGGCATGTTCAGAGAGGTTTAGGAGAAAATATGAGTATGACTGTTGATTTATTTGGTATGATCTCGGAAGATGGGTCAAATTCTGGGTTTTCTTCTATGAAGATGGCATTTGTATGATTTGGGAGTGGATTGTGGGTAGTGTTTGGTTTAGGATTGGCTGGTGGGGCGATGAAACCCCGATCATTCAGGCCTTGGATCACATTTCAAAAATGGAATCACTGGTCAATGGTATGGCCAGCAGTTTGGTGAATGTCACAATGGGCATCTGGTTTGAAATTTTTAGGAAGTAGGTTTGGTAATGGATGAAGGTCCAGTGGTTTGATAAGGTTTCCTCTCAAGAGGGCTTGGTAGACTTTGGAGAGGGGAGCGTGAAGCTCGGTGTATTCCTTCAGGACTCGGTTAGGGTGGCTTTCTGCTGCCTAGGAAGCGACAGGTTGAGACATGTTTTTTATGGTTGAAACTGCGATATTGACTGGCTTTTTAGACTTTTGGGAGGCGAATTGTCCAGATATTTTCCTTGGTTTAATTTCTATCTTGTCAAAACCTTCTGTCAATCTCCACTCCTACTTCTTAAAGGGTTTAGAAATGGGGGTAGTACTGTCCTCCCATCGTTGCTCGGACATGGGGTAAGAAGTTCTTCTTCACATACTGACTTGCTCCTTTTCGAAAGGTCGGTTGGTTATGGTGGTTGCTTTCTCTCTCCACCTTACTATGAAGTTATTGACTAACTCCCCGGGATTCTATTTTAGCAACTCTAAATCATGGAGATTAACCTCTAATTCTTCACTGTACTTGTACTGTGACCTGAACTCATGAGCAACATCTTCCCAACTATGAATTCTGGACTCCTCAAGAGATAAGAACTAACGGAGAGCGCTGTCTTTCAATGTCTATTGGAACATTTGGGCTATTGTTTCCTCGGAGACCCCTGGGAGAGTCATGGCTCGGTGATAACTACGGAGATGAAAGATCGGAGGTTTGTTACCCTAAAATTTCTCAATATTGGGTAACTTAAACTTTTTTGGTAATCGGGCTTGAGGATAGGGAGACATGTGGGCGTAGTCAATGTAGTTTCCATAGAGCTTAACTCTGTCGAATATCTTGGTCAACATCTTGAAGTCTTCCTTGATCTTGTTCAACTCTTCCTCCTTTGGATCAATGGTCATGGGTAAGTTCGCCCCTGGCTAGGCAAGATTCGGCATAAGAAGTTAGGCTGGCGATTGCCCATTAATAGGAGGAACACGTGGAGCGTGCTGGTATTCCTCGAGAACCCAAATAGGCTCGGGTGTAGGTGGACCCATAGCGCGAGGGAGAGGACCTCGGGCTCTTCGGGAATAGGGACCCGATTTTGTTACATCTCATGGACCTCAATTTGAAGGTTATCAATCTTAACAGTAAGTTGGGCTAGGACCTTCATCAAATCTGGTTGCACATTCGATACTTTATATGTGTTCTCCATGGAAAGTGGATGAATTTTGACTCGGAGGAAGTGATGGGACTGACGGAGCTACGAGGCGATTTGACTGAAGATCGAAGCCAATAAGGAGTCAGGCCAAGGGTATGCAATCGACCTGAGAAGCAAAAAATTGGGATTTATTTTTGGAAAAGAGGGAAGAAGGAAAAATGTTTTTGACATATTTGGAAAAGATGAGGACAAAATTTTTTTTTGGATAAAAAGAAGAAAAATATTTTTGGTATAAGGAAGGAAAAATATTTTTGGTATTTTTGATAAAAGAGGAAAAATGTTTTTGGGCACTTTTGGGAAAAAGACGAGAGACGGGTCTCAACATGATTATTATTATTATGTTTATTAGGTTTTCACTTATTATGTTTACCTAAATGCAAAAGAAATGCCGAACAGGACCCAAGCCTGGAAAAATTGGGTTTGAAAAATATGTAAAACTATGTTTGGACTTGTTACCAAGCTCATGGGCAGGGTCCCGTTTTTAAAAAAAATGCGCGAAAATTTCATTTTTGCAGAATTTTGGGTAGAAATCAGCAAACTAAATATGAGTGTCCTAGGTTTAACACCTATATGCGGGTATGCAATTGTTAGGTTAATTGGAAGGTTTTTCCCCCTTTGGCATGACTTTCACGATATACATCTTACTTTTGAGGGAAATTGGTACGTGTGGACAAGACATTTGATATACCTGAGTGTACGTGAATTGCCTCATTATATACCTCGTGGGGACAGTACGTGTGAGACCAAATTCTATATACTCAATGTACGTGAATGAATTCCCTGCGATATACCTCCGCCATGACTTCGGTCAAGGTGTACGATGCAGGGGGAACCATTCGATATACGTCGAGAAGGTGAGAGTCGTATTGTTTAGGCTAACTGAGCCCTGCCGGACCAGCACCCATCACGAAGTGACCCCCAGTTACGAGACAAAATTTTGGTCAGTAGCAATGCTCTTTGGTGATGTAGTGTGCAACATGAATGATTCTTGAATAGTATCTTATGGAGAGAGTATCTTTATTGATGAGAATAATGCCAAGCAGGGGATAATGTACAAGTATAAAAAATAAATTTATACTAAGCCTGGATTATGTGAGAGTGAGTGGTGTGAAATTATCTACGAGTGAGTGTGTGGTAGTGAACTGAAGCATGGATCAACTACAAGTAGCATGTGATAAGTGTGAGTGAGCATGGATATATATAAGTGTGATATGTGGAGGTGAATGTTAGTGACACCTAAGCATGGATTTCTAAGTGGTGTGTGTAACATATGGATATAAGTGATCCTAGGTGCACGTGGTGTGAAGTGTACATGGAGAATTTCTACAAGTGTGTGAGTGAGTAATGATACAAGCATAAGGTATATATGTGCAGGAAATCATATAGGAGAGAAATAATACATACAGCTAGGTGCGTACGCACATAAGAAAACAAAACACCCATGCAAACAGAGGCTATCCCTCTTATGAAAAACTTCCCCAACGGAGTCTCCGTTGTGTCCATCCCTATTGAGATCATGCGCCTGGGCGGGGAATTCGAAAGGTCTTGCACCCCTGTTTTACTTTGGAACACTTCGTTCGTCATCGGTGTGGGCTTAATATAAAGAAATGGAGTCGCTAGCCTATTTTGCACAAAATAGGCAAAAGAACATGTTGCCACCTCGAGAGAGCGGCATCAAAGACAAACTGATGCATATGAAACCAATAGTTCGAGGGTTCGGGAGCTAAGTTACAGAATAGGACGGTTTTAGGCACCCATCCCGCCCTTTAGGTATCTCATGGGCTTGTGTTATTATTTTCCTTTATTTCTCCGCGAAGTGTGTGTGTGCGTGTATATATAATGGAGATCGAAATCGTTCGACTCATACCGTGGGAAAGATAGAGTGAAGTTATCCATAGGAATGTTTCATAAACAATACGTATAGAAAATATGATTTATGCATTTATCGCGATATTGATCGTTATTATGAAACGATAATATATATTGGATGAAACGCTAACAAACATAACATGTATATTAATGCAAGAATGTAATAACTATGAAAATGAGAAATTTATAATAAGTGGAAAATTGGGCTCGAGTCTCGGGCTTTAATTCGAAATGCCTACGTAGCCTATAAAGGCATCAAAGTCCACGTAGTTTGAATGCGGCATGGCAAGGGGGTTTATCCCATAGATCCAAATGGGATTTTATTATATATGTGTGTGGAAAAATATGTTTTAGCTTTGAAAAAGTGTAATGGACAATCCTGTTCGGGATTTATAGGTGTAACCCTCTTTTTATTTGTTTTGGGTTTTTTCATAGAAAATAAAGAATGTGAAATATACTAATAAAAATGTGGATATTAATTGTTTATGAACTAAAGTAAGAACTAGATTATGAATTTAATGAAATTTATGCAAAAACAAGAAAGTTAAAGAGAAGGGGAAGGAATTGGACCTTATTTGAACCTTGATCTTTGATCTTGGATGAACTCCCTTGAATGTGAGATGAATATTGGATGAGAGAGAATGAGATTTTGATAAATTGGGTATGAAAAGGATGGGAATGGAATCTTGAATGTAACTTCACATGGAGGAACTTCGTTGATTTTGAGAGAGTGTTGTTGAGATCACTGATGCTGATGGATCTCTGGTTTTGGTGTGCTTAGTAGTGAGGTCATGCCCTCATTTTATAAAGTTAGGGGGTTTCCAATCGGAACTGAGCTTGTCTTGCTTATCGACAGGTGACCCTAGACACAATGTCGATAGATAGGGGACTGGACCTGCCAATTGGCAGTCTCGTGCAGATTTTCCTGAAAAATGGTCGTAGAACATAATTTGTTGATCCGAATTGTGCGCAGGTCATACCATTAGAAAGGTAATTCAGAAACCTTCAAGATTACCTTGGACTTCTCCCGAGTCTGGGAGTTGACTTTGGTTCAAATGTGGCTCGAAAGCGCACGTTGGTCCTTTGGACGGGAGATCGTCGGGCGGAAACGAATCGATCATCCGCATGGTAAGTCAGAATTGCGTATGGGGTAGACCATTGGAAAGGTTAGGAGGTTTACTTATATATTCCAAAGATTTTCTCCCGGTTAGAAAAGTTGACCTTGGTCAATAAGGGCCCGGAAGCACCCGGTGACCTCTCAGAGTAAAACGGATCGTTCATCCGCACCGTAAGTCCGAATCACGCACGGGATAGACCATTAGAAAGGGTATTCAGTGAACTTTGTATATTCATTAAGTCTCATTCGAGATGAAGATTTGACTTTGGTCAAACATATCCCAGGAGCACCCGGTAGCCTTCGAATAAAATTTAGGGGGAAAACTGATCGTCCATCCAAATGGTTATGTCGTTTCATGCATGGGTTGGACCGTTAGAAAGGGGTTTCAATTCCCTTCAAAGAATCAAAGATATTTTGCTCTGACAATGAAGTTGTTTGGGGTCAAATTGGGGCCCGGGAGCGCCCATTGTCCCCCGATTCAATTTTTGATAGTAAAATGGTCCATTCACCCGAACCGTTATGCGAATTCATGCATGGGGTGGACCGTTAGAAAGGGTATTCAGATCCTTTAAGGATTCAAATATCTTTCGCTCTGACGATAGAGTTGACCGGAATCAAACGGGGCCCGAGATCACCCGAAGGCCTCTAAATCGGTACTCGGAGTATGACCTAGTGTTCGTAGTGAAATGGGGGGTGCTAGGGACCTAAGGAGAAACTTAGAGAGGTCCTAGAATTTTTTGTATACAGATAGAAACACTCAAACAACATGGCCACGTTCCACATCTAATATTGGAAATGTATCACTTATGACTCAATACCTTTTTATGTTCCAAAAATATATATCAGAAAAGCCCTCGTATTGTTATATAGTGTTTGTTTTTAATTTTGACTATTATATAATTTGATTGTGTGGGGCATAAAATGTAGATTGTCAATTGAAACGAAAATCAATATTGTTGCATAAGGGTTGGTGTTTGAGAATGAAGGTTTAAATAAGAAAATTCACAACGTTGCTCTTGGTGAACATAATGTTTGTGTGCCCATCAAAAAATATTTTCCCCAGAGGCCTATCTACCTGTACCAGTTCCCGATGAATTGATTCTAATTATAGTTGCACTTAATTCACTTGTTGCTTGGCCGAAGGAGTTTGTACTACTTAGTGTTGAGGTAAAATATTTTTTAGCATTAAGTATATATTGCATTAAATATGAAATTAACTGATGTTGTATTTGTTTATTATCTAAAATAGGACAAAAAGAACAATCATGGTGGGGAGAAACAAGAAAGTGAGAAATCTGGTGGTGGTCATGTTATGGTTATTACCTACACACAAACATTAAAAAATATGAAGACAAATCAAATTACGAATCCACTTGTGAAGCAAATAATTAGAGATGATAATCTCGAGATATTTGTCTTCAAGACTGACTTATTTGAGTTTTGTGTTATGAAACCCATAGATGTCACAATTATTGTTGCATACATGAGGTATAATATTTATTTATTTTCTTATATAGGCACTTATATGATAAGTTTCCGAGCTCTCGAGAAAGCATTAAATTTATCAATCCTTCATCCATTAGTGCTACCTCCGATGTGAATCTATCTCAATTTCTCACTAAAAGATTGGAGTATACAAGCAGAAATCATATATATTTTGTTCTTTACAACCTTTAAGAGATGTGAGTATTAATTGATTTTGTTACATTTTAATATTTTTATTATTAGTTATTTATACATAATGTACTCGTGTTATACTTATTCTTTGGTAGTTTTCATTGGGTTTTGATTGTCATTGATTGCTCTTCTATGAATATCTATTGGTTGAACCATTTGCATCACCCAAGCGATGAAGGAAATAAGTTTTATTTCAATGAGTGTGTAAAATTTCATCTCCACTTTGGTCGAGTGTAATTAATCATTCACAAGTAATCATAAAATTCTTGCCTTGTATTGGGCCCATTCCATTGACTCTTGATGGAAATAAACGACCTGCAATACCACATTGGAAGGATGTAAAGGTAAATAAATATTAGTAATACTATAATATTTCTACCCTCACTTCCAATTACTAACATTTTAGCGCTTGTGTCATTTAGTGCCCTAAACAACCTAAGAACATGGAGTACGGCTACTATGTGATGAAATATATGAGAGAATTAATAGATTCCTTCTAAGTTTATTGATTCAAAGGTAATTAATTGTACTTATTTCCATCATCTCTTAATGTCTTAAAAACTCATCATTTATTATTGGATTGTTTAAGCTGAACATGATATCTAAGAAAGAGGCATACACAATGTACGAGTTTATTTCATTCAATTCATTTTAAGGCACCTCAAAACATAGTAAGTCTCCCTATCTCCCTCATACACGTGATATTTATATGAACTAACTAATGGTACACACGTCATTCATGTGCGATGCATACTATTAAATAATAATATGTTTGTGTGAAACATAGTTTATTAAAATTCAAAAAGTGATTCGATGTCTATGTAATGGAGATCGACGAGAGTGGGGGTTGGCAAAGAGCTATTGTTGTTGTGGGTAGGTGAGTGATGGTGGTGCGAGGGGAGTTGTTGGATTTTTTTTACTTATGCTAAATCAAATTGTTATTATGTAGTTATTTTTTATGGATTTTCATACCTTGGTTTCTTGTTGTAAGTGATTATAATATTTCTTTTATTTTTTATAAATTTATGGAAAGTGGTTTTGTAAAGAAAGAATTGAGCGGACATTTGATATGGAATATCAAGGACATATTTGGTTTATATTAGTTTTATTTTCACTATTTGAGATAAAAAAAATTAATTTTAACTGATTTTGGATGGAAATGTAATTGGAAAAAATATCTTTTTGAATGTATGTATTATTTTGGCAGGACAATTTTTGGATGTATATATTGGTAGGACAACTTTTGGATGAAGATATTGGCATAACAACTTTTGAATGTATATATGGATTTGACAAGTTAGAATTGATTTTGAGAACATTTGTATTGATTTTATTTCGTAGGACAATTTTCGAATGTAATATATGGATATGCATTCAAGTGGAGCATCCTATAAAAAACATATGTAGGACGCTTTTGACAAGTAGTAGGTAGTGATGGAATTTTTTGTAACCCTTGTAGATAACGCGTCTTAAAAGGCTCTATTTTTAAGAGGTTTTTAAGACGTTTGAATTTTTTTATGACAGTGGTTTTTAAGACGGTTTTGATTATGATTAAAAGTGATGTAAATAGCTTTTTATGACACTTTTTAGCCGTTGTAAAAAGACTTTTTACTTCTAGTGTTAGTTGGTAGAATAACAATCAAACTAACTACCAAGTTGTAATAACCCTCGCTTATGAGAACATATTTTATATTTAATTACTAGGTACGGTAATTAGATATAAAATGTTGGGTTATGGATTTAGTATGAATTTAATGAAGAAAAGTAAATGTTCACTCTGAAATTTCATATTTACCGTAACTATAGGTGAATATTACCATGTCATGTTTTATAATATCATATGAATTAAAATGATATTTGGCTTAATAATGAGACCGGAACTTAAAATGAATTATAACTTGTCCAAATGATAATTTGGAGGCCGTAGTTGAGTCCGGAATGTGCGAGATAGTCAAATATTGTGCCATATTGTATTTTGAGGTTTTTGGCACTTTTGACTGGTTATGCCTTAAATACAGTTGCGTGTTATTTTATCGCAATATTGGTCAATTAAGTTGGAATTTTGACTAATGCCACGACTTAGTCTTACTAAGTCTTCTATTTTCCCAAATTTCATTTCCTAAACCTAGAGAAAGCTTGAGAGAGGAAGTGAAAGAGTAGAGAAAAGAGAAGGGATTGAAGATTGAAGGAGGATTCTTGCTTCTACACAAGGAAAATCTGCATTTTCTCAATTGAGGCAAGTTTTCTACTTGCTATTTGTGGTTTAAGATAAATGATTTGTTATGATAATGATGTATAAATCATGGTTTAGCTATTTTAGGGTTTTCTTTGTGTATTTGTGGGTTTTGATCCATTCAATAATGTTTTGGATGTTTGATGAGGCTTATGGTAGTAGTTAGTAGCATTTATGTTATGTTGGTGGCAATATATGAGTTGGCTTTGGGATTAGCTTGAAATAGGAAGATTTGGTTTGGTCTAGGTCTGTAAAGACCGGTCGACCGCGGTTCTCAGAACGGTCGACCGGGCCTCCGGGAGAGGGCACACTGCTTTCTTTCAAAGGCATAAAATTAAAGGCGCGGTCTACCGCGGTTCCCTGACCGGTCGACCGGCCCTGCCGAAGTGAACTTTTCTGCTTTTCTTCCTAGGCAAAATCTTGAGACGCGGTCGACCGCGGTCTTGGGACCGGTCGACCGGTCCCCTGTTTTCTTCCCTAAAATTTTATTTTCATTTTTCAAATCTTTTCTTTTCATAGGGACTTAAGGACCTTCTTAAATGAAGTAAATATAGGGTCTTAGAGTATTAGTTGAGTTTGGTCGACACCCTAGACTCTAAGGGGTTCATCTAGGGTTCATTTCAGGGGGGGTTTAAAGTAATGTTCAGGCATTATTTCTCTCTTATAGTTTTATAATAATCTAGGAGATCTTAGAGTCAAATTTGGAGACTTTGGGAGTTATTGTGAGATAGGTTTGACTTGATGGTCTATTATGAAGCCAAAAAGGAGGCTTTGGAAAATAATTTGGGGAGTCTAACTATTTATCGAGGGTGTTATGCTGATACGAAATACGTATAGTTCCGGATAATCTTAATGCATTTGATAAAATGTAAAATGGATAAAGTAAATGATAACTTACTAAATCATGTAATGGAAATTAATAAAATGGATGATACACACCTCTCTAAATACCATCTTAAGGGAAGTTCGTGCGTGAGGTGAAGCCCCCTGGCTAATGAATGCAAGGTGGATATAGTCCTAGGCCATATGAGCGCTTGTCTTATATTTTCTGCTATGGGTAGGAGATTCCGGGTGTGGTCTTGACTACCCCGCAGGCATATGGCCGCTTCCCGACGTTTCGATAGGATCCCAGGTTGTCTTATGATAGGCCCTGGAAGATGATGGTTATTTAGGGGCGCGCACAGTGGGGAAACCCGGATGGGCGGTCTTAGAATCGTTATATATATATTCTTATAACTATTCTAATTATCGAGTTGGACTCGATGGAACATGAATGCCATAAAGAGCAAAGTATATGCCACAAAGAGCATACAATTGAAATATGTACCATAAAGAGCACAGGATGAATTTGTATTCCTGATAAGGAATGAAAAGAAGATGAAATGAAAAGGATGAAAGATGAAAAAGGTTAATGGCTATTATCATTTGCATACATGACTCTTACCTTATGATTATTTAAATTGCCTTAGTTTATTTCATAATGTTACTATGCTAGCTTTTCATCTCTATCATCCATGTTTAACTTTTCATCATTGTCCTACTTGTCATTTATCTGGTGACCACATAAAATCGGGCTCTTACCGGTTTTTCTTTCTTGTTGTGCATGTATATATTATATCCGCTCAGGTGTTCCATCGCAAGGTCGCCCGTAATGACCTTCCTATTCCAGTGTCTTTTGAGGAGCCGTGACATTTTGCGGGTATCACAGGACATTTTGTGTAGACGCCTCCCTTGTTGTTTTCTAGTTATGATCAGTCCTTATTCGGGCGTGTGGCCCAAATGGTTGTAATTGTATAATGGATGTATTATCAAACACATGGAACTTATTGTATATTGTATGAATTCTATTGACCGACATTTCATTCGGTCCTTCCCTTATTATGGTTGGTATATATATGTGCTTGTGGGAGTTTCCACCTTTCTTTTTTGTTATAGGTTGTTAAAAATGCTTTTTTTTAAATTACAAAACTAATTTTTTTTTATAACCCGTTTTCTGGAATATTGTGTGGTTATCCCGTATACTCTTTATGTTGTCACGATGCTGAGGATGATATTTATCCATGATTCCTGTATTATCGGAGTATCGAGCTGGCCACCCCTTATTTCGGATACCGGGTTATCACAGATGGTATCAGAGCATCAGGTTCTAGAGTCTTTAGGATCTATGCGGACTTGCCACGTTCTACCGTAGCGTTCTTTGAAATAGAGCTTAATGTTAGGACTGTTTTGTTGCGTATGGTTGCGATCTTCTGCTAGATAGATTGTTTTATATTATATTCATACTCTATCATTTCTCTATCTCAGATGCTGGCTAAGAGAGGACGTCCCGCTCGACGTAATAGAGTTGTAGAGGATGAGGTTGGTTCTCCACCGCCGCCACCGGGGAGTATCAGTGCCGCTGATGTGGCAAACATAGTGGACCAAGCTGTTAATGCAGCGATGACTGCAGTGGTACAACAAATTCCATAAGCTCAACCACGGGGGTAAGAGGCACAAGTTCCTACGGGACCTTCTCCATGGGAAAGAGTTAGAGAGTCTTTCCTAAAAGGCCATCCCCCGAAATTCGATAAAGGATCAGATGTTATAAAGGCAAATCAGTGGAAGAAAGACATGCAACACCATCTTAGAATGGTAGAATGTAGTGAGGAGAAAAATCAAATCCTTGTTACTTTCAAGCTTGTCGGATCAGCTTTACATTGGTGGGAGTCAATGACAACACCCGAGCAAAGGGATACGATGTCGATCGCTGATTTTTGGGCCTTGTTTGATGAAAAGTACATCCCTCCCGCAGTTCAAAGGGAGATGACAAGGAAGCTTTAAGATGTAGTTCAGGTGGAGAGATCCGTGGCAGAGTATGAAGAGGAGTTCACCCGGCTAGCAAGTTTTGTGCCGGATGAAGTGACTCCAGAAGCGAAGAGAATCTCCAAATTTGTGGGAGGTTTACATTGGCGAATAAAACAACATTTGTTGGGAAATTCGGTTTTATTAACCTTTGGGGATGTGATGAATGCTGCTCTACTTCATTGTCAAGAGCATAGACTATTTGTGAAAAATAATAAGAAGGCTGCAGCGATGGGGCAAGTGGGAAAACCTGGAGGTAATGGGATTGGAGGGGGGACATCTTCTTTGTCCCAATCTTCGGGGAGTAGGCAGAGAGAAAGGGACCCCCAGCAAGGGGATTTGTCTAAACGCCAACGCCTTGGTGGGTCTAATGCGGGTGGCAATAACAACAGGCCGGGTCAGGGTGGACCACCACAACAATAAGGAGGCAGAGGTGGGAATGGAGGCAGAGGCCAGCAAGACCGAGGTGCGGGGCAGTTCAGAAACAATCAAGGAAGGAACCAGGAGAATGTGGTGAACAAATGTTTTCAGTGCGGAGAGTTGGGCCATTATAAAAGGTCGTGTCCTCAGTTGATTGGAGGGCATCTTCCTAGGGCTCCACAACAGTCGTATGTACAGTTTCCGCCCCAGGAGCCTAATCCGATTGCTCCTCCTCAGCAGGGGCAACTGCAGTATGGATGGGTCTACCATATTCAGGAGGCTATGCTTCCTCCAGCCCCTCCAGCACCGCCAGCGATCGAGGGTAAGTTTCTCATCCAAGGACATATGGGTCGGGTACTATTTCATACGGGCGCTACACACTCTTTTATTTCTAGGAGTTTTGCACAAACTACAGATTTGATAAAGTCTGTTGAGAGTACTTTCACTAGTGTTGAATCCTCTATGGGTGATGGTTCATTGATTTTCTTTGTTTGTAAAAACATAGGGATTAACCTTGGTAACTTATGCTTTGAGGCCGATTTACTCGTCCTTGACATGGTCGGGTATGATGTAATACTGGGTATGGATTGGCTAGTGAAATACCGCGCGATAGTAAATTGTTACGGGAAGAGCATAGTTTTCGCGATTCCGGGACAAGAAATGTTCTTGGTTGTTATGCCTTGTATGGAAGGAGGTACGAGTGCTTATTTATATTGTATTGCGGAGGATGCATCTAGGGATGCAGTTATTCCCCTAAATTCTCTTCCGATTGTTAGAGATTTTGAAGATGTTTTTCGGGAAATACCGGGATTACCTCCGAGCAGAGAGATTGAGTTTGTGATTGATTTAATGTCGGGGACTCGACCGATTGCTAAAGATACATAAAATATGGCTCCTGTGGAGATGAGGGAGTTGAGAGATCAAATTCAGGATATTTTAGAACAGGGATTTATTAGGCGTAGTACGTCGCCATGGGGTGCCCCTGTATTGTTTGTGAAGAAAAGAGATGGTTCTCTCCGGTTATGTGTGGACTATAGGGAGTTGAATAAAGTCACCATCCAGAATAAATACCCTTTGCCTCGCATTGATGATCTATTTGATCAACTTAGGGGAGCATCATACTTCTCTAAAATCGATTTGAGGACGGGGTATCATCAATTGAGAATGCGGGAACAAGATGTATCCAAGACCGCATTTCTGACCCGATACGGATCCTATGAATTCTTGGTTATGCCCTTTGGACTAACCAATGCCCCCGCTGTATTTATGGATCTCATGAATAGGGTATTCTGGTATTTCCTTGACCAATTTGTTATTGTATTTATCGATGACATCTTAGTCTATTCTCAGACAGAATCTGACCATGCTACTCACTTACGGCTGGTCCTGCAGAGATTGAGGGATCACCAATTGTATGCGAAGTTTGAGAAATGTGGCTTTTGGTTGAAGAAGTTCAGTTTTTGGGTCATGTGGTGTCATCCCAGGGTATATCGGTGGATCCTAGTAAGGTGATTGCGGTGAGGGAGTGGGGTCAGCCCACGACACCTACCGAGGTTCGTAGTTTTCTGGGCTTAGCGGGTTATTACCGCCGGTTCATTAAGGGCTTTTCTAAGATCGCTAGCCTTTTGACGAATTTGACCCGAAAGGGAGTGAAATTTGTTTGGGACAATTCTTGTCAGGCTGCATTTGATGAACTCAAAGATAAGTTGACTTCAGCTCCAGTCCTTGCATTGCCAAAACCGGGATTGGAATATCTAGTCTTCACCGATGCATCTCTTCAAGGGTTAGGAGGTATTCTTCAGCAAGAAAGACGGGCTATTGCTTCTGCCTCCCGTAAGCTAAAGCCTCACGAAAGAAATTATCCGGTGCATGACTTAGAGTTCGTCGTAGTTGTCTTTGCCTTGAA
Organism: Sambucus nigra; assembly: GCA_949130495.1. NCBI lineage: Eukaryota > Viridiplantae > Streptophyta > Magnoliopsida > Dipsacales > Adoxaceae > Sambucus > Sambucus nigra. Next base: position 65,175,049 of record OX422219.1, read on the forward strand.
GATATGGAGGCACTATCTCTTGGGGGAGAAGTTTAGTCTTTTCACGAACCATAAATCGCTGCAATATTTATTTTCGCAGAAAGATTTAAATATGCGTCAGCGTCGTTGGTTAGAGTTCGTGAAAGACTATCAATTCGATATCCATTACCATCCGGGAAAGGCGAACATAGTAGCGGATGCCTTGAGTAGGAAACTCGAGGGAGGCTTAGCTGATGTATGGAAAGCTAAGTGGAAGGAGGTCAGTCAGGAGGATGCGGTTGTGAGAGCATTCATGTCAGTAATGACCGTTACTCCTACAAATGTGCCAAGAATTGTGGAAGCCCAGGGAAGAGATAAGAGTTTCCAAGACCATATACACCGATTATTGTCCGAGGGAGCGGATTCCTACTCGATTAGTTCTGAGGGTGGACTACGCTTCCATGGAAGACTTATTGTTCCAGAAGAAGGGTACTTGAGACGAGCGGTGATGGCGGAATCTCACGGGTCAAAATTTACGGTACATTCGGGTGGGGACAAGATGTACCAAGACATGTGCCGTCAGTATTGGTGGCCCGGCATGAAGAGGGATATCTCAAAGTTTGTATCCCAATGCACTACTTGTCAGTTGGTTAAGATCGAACATCAGCGACCGACAGGTTTGTTGCAACCGTTGGAGATTCCAGTGTGGAAATGGGAAAGCATTTCGATGGACTTTATTATGGGCTTACCTAGATCACAAAGGGGTCATGATTCGATATGGGTGATTGTCGATCGCTTGACTAAGTTGGCACACTTCTTGCCCGTGCGTACGGTTTTGATACCGCTCGATATGCCCAATTGTTCATCGAGGAGATCGTTAGACTTCATGGGGTACCTTTAAACATCGTTTCCGTCCGAGATAAAATATTTGTGTCCCACTTTTGTCGAAGTTTCTAAGAGGCGATGGGGACCGAATTGAAGTTAAGCTCTTCCTATCATCCTCAAACAGATGGCCAAACTGAAAGGGTAAACCAGATGTTGGAGGATATGATCCGTATGTGCATGCTTGATTTCAAGGGCAGTTGGGAACAATACCTCCCATTGGTTGAGTTTGCTTATAACAACTCATACCAATTCACTATCGGAATGGAACCCTATGAATCCCTTTATGGTCGGCCCTGTAGGTCACCCGCTTGTTGGTTGGAAGTGGGAGATAACAAATTTCTTGGACCTGACATGATCCAAGACACTTCTTTAAAGATTGAACTCATTCGAAATCGCATTCGGATAGCCTAAGACCATCAAAAGAGCTATGCCGATGCGGGTAGAAGACACGTGGAGTTGGAGATTGGAGACCAAGTCCTGGTGCAAGTGTCACCAATGAAGGGCATTAGGCATTTTGGGAGGAAAGGGAAGTTGGCGCCGCGTTTTGTTGGACCTTTCCCAGTTATTGCGAAAGTCGGTCCCGTGGCGTACCAACTTGCCTTGCCGGAACCCTTGCAACAAATTCACGATGTATTCCATGTCTCCTCTTTGAAGAAGTATAGAAGATGCGAAGGTGCCTTTTGGCACATTCCTTTCGAGGATATTGACTTGCAACCCGACGTTTCATATGAAGAACAATCGGTTGCTATTCTTGAGTATGGGGAGCGTAAGTTGAGGTCCCGTGTGGTGCCCTTGGTGAGAGTCCAATGGGGTCATCACAATGCGAAAGAATCAACGTGGGAACGTGAGGACGACATGCGGGAGAAATATCTGCATCTCTTCTTATAAGGTACGCTTGAATTTTGGGGACAAAATTCCCTCATAAGGGGGGGAGTATGTAATAACCCTCTCTTATGAGAACATATTTTATATTTAATTACTAGGTACGGTAATTAGATATAAAATGTTGGGTTATGGATTTAGTATGAATTTAATGAAGAAAAGTAAATGTTCACTATGAAATTTCATATTTACCGTAACTATAGGTGAATATTGCCATGTCATGTTTTATAATATCATATGAATTAAAATGATATTTGGCTTAATAATGAGATCGGAACTTAAAATGAATTATAAATTGTCCAAATGATAATTTGGAGGCCGTAGTTGAGTCCAAAATGTGCGAGATAGTCAAATATTGTGCCATATTGTATTTTGAGGTTTTTGGCACTTTTAACTGGTTATACCTTAAATACAGTTGCGTGTTATTTTATCGCAATATTGGTCAATTAAGTTGGAATTTTGACTAATGCCACGACTTAGTCTTACTAAGTCTTCTATTTTCCCAAATTTCATTTCCTAAACCTAGAGAAAGCTTGAGAGAGGAAGTGAAAGAGTAGAGAAAAGAGAAGGGATTGAAGATTGAAGGAGGATTCTTGCTTCTACACAAGGAAAATCTGCATTTTCTCAACTGAGGCAAGTTTTCTACTTGCTATTTGTGGTTTAAGATAAATGATTTGTTATGATAATGATGTATAAATCATGGTTTAGCTATTTTAGGGTTTTCTTTGTGTATTTGTGGGTTTTGATCCATTCAATAATGTTTTGGATGTTTGATGAGGCTTATGGTAGTAGTTAATAGCATTTATGTTATGTTGGTGGCAATATATGAGTTGGCTTTGGGATTAGCTTGAAATAGGAAGATTTGGTTTGGTCTAGGTCTGTAAAGACCGGTCGACGGCGGTTCTCAGAACGGTCGACCGGGCCTCCGGGAGAGGGCACACTGCTTTCTTTCAAAGGCATAAAATTTAAGGCGCGGTCGACCGCGGTTCCCTGACCGGTCGACCGGCCCTGCCGAAGTGAACTTTTCTGCTTTTCTTCTTAGGCAAAATCTTGAGACGCGGTCGACCGCGGTCTTGGGACCGGTCGACCGGTCCCCTGTTTTCTTCCCTAAAATTTTATTTTCATTTTTCAAATCTTTTCTTTTCATAGGGACTTAAGGACCTTCTTAAATGAAGTAAATATAGGGTCTTAGAGTATTAGTTGAGTTTGGTCGACACCCTAGACTCGAAGGGGTTCATCTAGGGTTCATTTCAGGGGGGGGGGGGGGGGGTTTAAAGTAATGTTCAGGCATTACTTCTCTCTTATAGTTTTATAATAATCTAGGAGATCTTAGAGTCAAATTTGGATACTTAGGGAGTTATTGTGAGCTAGGTTTGACTTGATGGTCTATTATGAAGTCAAAAAGGAGGCTTTGGAAAATAATCTGGGGAGTCTAACTATTTATCGAGGGTGTTATGCTGATACGAAATACGAATAGTTCCGGATAATCTCAATGCATTTGATAAAATGTAAAATGGATAAAGTAAATGATAACTTACTAAATCATGTAATGGAAATTAATAAAATGGATGATACACACCTCTCTAAATACCATCTTAAGGGAAGTCCGTGCGTGAGATGAAGCCCCCTGGCTAATGAATGCAGGGTGGATATAGTCCTAGGCCATATGAGCGCTTGTTTTATATTTTCTGCGATGGGTAGGAGATTTCGGGTGTGGTCTTGACTACCCCGCAGGCATATGGCCGCTTCCCAACGTTTCGATAGGATCCCAGGTTGTCTTATGATAGGCCCTGAAAGATGATGGTTATTTGGGGGCGCGCACAGTGGGGAAACCCGGACGGGCGGTCTTAGAACCGTTATATATATATTCTTATAACTATTCTAATTATCGAGTTGGACTCGATAGAACATGAATGCCATAAAGAGCAAAGTATATGCCACAAAGAGCATACAATTGAAATATGTGCCATAAAGAGCACAAGATAAACTTGTATTCCTGATAAGGAATGAAAAGAAGATGAAATGAAAAGGATGAAAGATGAAAAAGGTTAATGGCTATTATCATTTGCATACATAATTGACTCTTACCTTATGATTATTTAAATTGCTTTAGTTTATTTCATAATGTTACTATGCTAGCTTTTCATCTCTATCATCCATGTTTAACTGTTCATCATTGTCCTACTTGTCATTTATCTGGTGCCCACATAAAACCGGGCTCTTACCGATTCTTCTTTCTTATTGTGCATGTATATATTATATCCGCTCAGGTGTTCCACCGCAAGATCACCCGTAATGACCTTCCTATTCCAGTGTCTTTTGAGGAGCCGTGACATTTTGCGGGTATCACGGGACATTTTGTGTAGACGCCTCCCTTGTTGTTTTCTAGTTATGATCAGTCCTTATTCGAGCGTGTGGCCCAAACGGTTGTAATTGTATAATGGATGTATTATGTAACACATGGAACTTATTGTATATTGTATGAATTCTATTGACCGACATTTCATTCGGTCCTTCCCTTATTATGGTTGGTATATATATGTGCTTGTGGGAGTTTCCACATTTCTTTTTGAAAATGCTTTTTTTTAAATTACAAAACTAATTTTTTTTTTGATAACCCGTTTTCTGGAATATTGTGTGGTTATCCCGTATACTCTTTATGTTGTCATGATGCTGAGGATGATATTTATCCATGATTCCTGTATTATCGGAGTATCGGGTTGACCACCCCTTATTTCGGATACCGGGTTGTCACACAAGTCCTCTCTCTTATAGCACGGGATGTATTGACTATTCTCGTGTCTACGGTTGCCTATGATTCTGCATTTAGTGTGGGAGATCGTTTCCTTAATTCTTTTCGTGGCTCATTGGCACCTAAAATGGTGGAAGCATTTGTTTGTTCACAAAATTGGCTCAAATCATCATTTAAACCCATCAATGTTCGAGATGCCATGGATGAAATTCAAGATTTGGAAAACCTTGACGAGGGTAATGGTTAATTTATTACATTTACATTGTTTAAATGTTTCTTACTTGTTTTTTAATTAACATTATTGACTAATTGATTTTTTGTGCTGTTTTGCTAGAAATTTTGGGAGAAGAATTCAAGACATCTACTTCAACTATTGTGGTGGATTAATGCATCATTTGGAGTGGAGGACTACAACTCTCTTTTGTACTTTTGATGATGTTATTTTATTTTAATTCTATGGGACTTGCAGTGTAGAATTTAAGTTTGTTTGTGAAAATATAATGTTTTAAATACTGAGGTTTGAACTAGGATGTTTTATGCTTAATGTTGCATCTTTTTATTTTTGAATATTTAAGTTGGGTTGATTACTTTGCTGAAAATTTTATTAACACGGCCCCATAAAGTGTTAAAAATTGGGTGTGTTTACTTTGTCGAAATTTGTTAAAAATGGGACATGTATAGTTGTTCAAAACAGTATTTTAATACAACCCCAAAAGTAGTTTCAATTGTTTTAAAACATCCCCAAAAGTAAATTAAAACAGCCTTGTTTGCCGAAAAAATCCAGCGAAAACAGGCTCATTTATTGGAGGGAAACAAATAGTTAAAACAGCCCCTAAAACAGTTTAGAACAGCCCTAAAAAACTTGTATAAACAGCCCCTAAAAAAAAAATTTAACAAAATTTATATTCTAAAAAAAAATCAGCCAATAAATAAAATCTAGACCCATTTTTTAATCGAATCGGACGGAAATTAACCTGGACCGATTAAATTGGTCCAAATTCGGTCTAATAAATAATTCGGTCCGGTCCAAAAAATGACCTAAACACGAAGCGAAGAGGACCTTGCCCGCCCCTAATTTTAAGAATAAAATCCCAACAATTCATTTTCCCCGCACTCCTAAACTATCCATCCCTCCCCACTCAACACCGCTGTACAATCTTCGCTACAGATGTACAGCCCAACAAATAATTTGTTTGACTCAATTGCTTTGACATGGACCAAACCATTAAAATAAAAAAAATCTTATCCACTTGGTTTGCATTCGAAAGTAACATGAATAGCTTTGACTCAGTCATCCGGACCTACTAATTAATACTCATTTTTTAGCTCTATTATAGTTATAGTTAGATACATGAACTAATACACATACGTTGACTCTAACAACAACACAGCTATCTACACTACTACAATTGGCATTTGTAATCCAAGTTGATGTACAGAGCTACAAATCCCAATCCTAAAATTGAAGGGCTCCATCGCCTTTGTCTCGGATTCTTTGAACTCAAGACAAGTTACTTGTAAAAATGACCGCAATAGAATAATGGAGATAATTTATCCCATGGACATAGTCCAACTTTTTTTTGTTGGGGGGGAGGGGGGGGGGGGGTGGGGGGGGGGGGGTGTTGCAGATGATATTCATAATCAATATTTTTCTTCGTATTTGGTAAATTTTTTGCATCCTCAATTGTAGTCATACGTGGAAATGGACGTATTCTCAAAAAAAATCAAAAAAATTAACTCATCGTGTCTTATCGTGCTAATAATAAATATGTTGCTTGTCATGTTTAAATCGTGTGTACCATGTACACCAAACTAAACCTGACAAAAGGAGGCACGATACGATAACACGAACCGATACGAAGTCATAAATTAATAGGTGGACCGTTAATGGGTTCGGGACGATAGTTAACGGGTCGGGTTAGGGTTGACCCCCTTCACCCGATAAAACTCATTATGACCCATTAATTTAAGTAAACAAGATATTCTTTTGGAACTTATAAATAATTTGTGTAGCATAATATTAATTTAATCATAATGAATTTTACTAAATAAGAGATTTAATAATATCAATGAATTAATTAGTCTATTTGGGTTCAAAAATGAGATAATATGTCAACTTGTATACATTCAAAATAATTCATTATCTTAATGGATATTAACGAGTGAACACGACACGACACGATAACATAACAGGTCAGATTTGAATATGATTTTTTCACACGATAAAAAAATCACCCGTTTAAATACGAACTCAATAAAATTCAAACACAACGACAACGACACGAACACGACTCGACACAACCCATTAACAGTTCCACACCAAACTCGCCCCCACCTATTTATATGACCTATTTATGTTAGGGCGTCTAATTAGTCGGACCCTTTTATGAGTTGTATTGTACCCACTAAGGGTCTACCGGCGTAGTCAACTTGCTCACACACAGTTCAAGCATCTTCATTCTCAATTGTCACTGTTCATCCCACCTTCATCAATGCTCTTAATTACGGTAACCAAATGATGGGATTTATTACTTTCAGGTTTCCTTTTGTTTGCGTCATGCTTAAGCATGCAAACGACTGTTTTATGACAAGTAAGAAAACTACCATCATATTTTCAACCAATTTTCAAAACATCATTATCTTTAAAATTGCATTTAGACGCCCGACTTTTTGCAAGTTACATTTTACACCTAAATTTTGAAAAAAATGGCGTCCAACACTTTTTGTAAATTACAATTTGACCACTAAAATTTATGTAGTTTACATTATGTCTACGGCTGTAAAATGACCCAAGTTACTTGAGTTCGGCTCGTGTTCGTTCGAAACATGCTCATATAATGCATGAGCCAAGCATGAACAAAATTTTAGGCTCGTTATATTATTGAGCGCAGCTCGAATTCGACTCGATCACCAATATCCATACTAAACTAGTATAAAATAACCAAGCTAGTAGAGCTCCACTCATATTTGTTTGCTTAGAAGGTCATTCGAGCTCAAATCGTAAGATAAATGAACCAAACTTGAACATACATTTACGTTCGTTTACGTTTATCAAGCTTGAGCAACCTTAAGCTCGATTCAGCTCGCCTCATTTTCATCCCTAATTATGGCCCCTAAACTTTTTGTAAATTAAATTTTGGCCACTACGCTTTATGTACATTAAATTTTGGCCCTCAACCTTTTTATAAATTATATTCTGACTTTCAAAATCTCTTTAAATCACATTTATAAAAATAATGATTTATTTCTAACAAATGAACATGTTTCCCTAAATTTCTGTTGAAAGTGAAAGTTCACAAGGATGTGTTGAATTAGAAAGTTGGATAAATTATTCAAAAATTGTTAGTTTTTATGTAAAGATGAAAATGAGTGAAAATATAGGCGGGATTTGGTCTAACTTTGGAGGTTTCGTGGAAATCAATCATTTATAAAATGTTTTAGAAGCGAAGCATCACACAAGTAAAAAATGAACCGAAACACGTATTTTCTATGGAAAAGAAATCAACACCGATCAAACGAACCCTAATCGAAATGAAAACTGTAAATAGAAAAGTGAAAATAGTTTTCTACAACTAACCAAGGCCTCGGTTTTTTCATTGTCAGTTCTAGTTTTCGAGCATGTGATGACTATTGAAACAAACGTCATCGACGATAACTTAGACAATTGGGTATATTCTTTCAGTTGGGTATATTCCTTACCCATAAGCTATAAATTCAGCGTGGAGATAAATTACTCACACTTGAGAGCTACAAAGAGTAATAACCTTAGACTTGGGCTTTTCGGCTTCAAAAGTTAAATGGGGAGATTCTCTACAAAGATTCGAAAGCTGCTGCATTAAAAAAGACTTCAAGGCAGTACACGTGCCAATCTCTTTCATAGAGCCTTTTAGTTTTATACAGTAATTATGCATTGTCAGACATTGATTATTCATGTTGTACACATGATTGTTACACCAATATCTTGTAGATGGTCTAATTTCAAGTCATAAACCCAAGGTAACATGGGTGTTCAAACTTCCAGTCTCCACAAAATTCCTCACTTAAAACAAGAAATCTACTTCCGTATGACTATACTAGTCACATGATAGAAACTCAAAAACTCATTTTACAAATAACCCCCGACAAATCCTATTTCGCAAATAAGTTATGCATATAGCAGCAAAGTAAAACTTGTTGGGCCAGTTCAACTCGACTCCACCAGGCTCATGAAAAATTGAACTTAGTCCTCCTATACATAAAAACTAGTACCATTTTCCATCCTCTCGCTTCGAATTCTTCCAAGATGAAGTGATTTTACGAATGTATTAGTTTAACAATCACAATATCCTAACGACATTTCCCATCAAAAACAAAAATGTTGAAATTACCTTTGATGTTGTCTCATTAATGGGAAGCTAAAGTTTCATCTGCTGCTTCTTTAGGGGTCTATTTTAACCTTTTCTTTCATTCACCCTCATCCTTCTCATTCATATCACGCAATAATCCTATCTTTCCCATTTCTACGGTTCTACCATTATGATTGCTACTTTATCATATTCACCCTTCTTCATCACTGCTGCTCCTATAATCCCCTCTCCGTGTTTCGTTTTCTTCGTCACCGTCGGATTCCCACATGAAATCTTTCGAATCACTTAATATGTCATCGGACCCATCAGAATCTTCTTCTTCAACATTTTTTCCTCTCAATTTATCTCCAGCGGCATATTTCTTCGACCCTACACCATTATAATTTTCTTTGCCAATCTTACCGTCCTTCCACCTTTCCACTTTAGGTACACTAAATTGGTCACCTACATCATCATCGATCCTATGTCTATCACGTACGTTTCTTATATTAAATATGTCACGAGCATCATCATCGATTCTCTGCCTATCACGTACTCTTCGTACATTAACTTTGCCACGAGCCTCATCATCATCACCATCGATCCTGTGTCTATCATGAACATTTCGTACATTATATTTGTCACGAACCTCATCATCATCATAGACCCTCTGTCTATCATGTACTTTTCGTACATTAAATTTCTCACGAGCGTCGTCGTCGTCGTCGTCGTCATCATCGTCGTCGTCGTCATCATCATTATCATCATCGACCATTTGCCTATCACGTTTATCCTTCCACCTCCTCGACCCCCCTCTAATCTCATCATCGGATTCTTCACTTCTAACCATCTCAGATCTTCTCTCTCCACCGAAGTCTTCTCTATTCAAATATCTAATTCTCCCAACTTCTTCTCTCTCCGCTTCTTCCTCGGCAGCCCATTCCTTGTCAGCTGCTTCTTCTATCTCAGCTATAAAATTGTCAAGCTCCTCCTGGTCACTATCCTCGGAAGGTTCTTGATGTTGTAAGCTTCTAATGGGGTCTGATAATCCATGTTTGTCCCCTTGAAAGACATAAGGGCTTCCTTCTTTGTTGTCAATGGCATTGAAGAAAGTGGAAGCTACTCTCTGGATGCTGGCCATGGCAACTGGATCATCAGGGTTTACTCCCATTCGCCTTAGCTGCTGCTCTATTTTCTTTATGTTTAGCTTTTGAGAGTCAAGTGCTTGTTCAAACCTGGCTTTGAATAATGCCTGCACATAAATAAAAAATGGCCGGTTAGTGAAACAATATATATTCCCAGTACTCAAGGATTTTCATTAGTACTAACATGCTTTTCTGAGGTAAGAGATCGGAGAACGCAAGCCCTACCATTTAAATTTGGGAAATTTAGCTTTTGCCCCTAAGAATTTGGGCCCAAACTGAGTTCGGTCCCCAAATTTTCAGTTATTGAACTTTGGCTCCTAATTTTATAGGTTCTATCAATTATAACCGCCACAGATAAATATTCTGTTGGTTTAGCCCCACAACTTCATATATAATTAGACATAAACGGGGGTTATTTGGTCAACTGCTGTGATTTGTAACAGTTAATGACAGAACAGCGAAGAAAAGGGTGCGCCCGAAGTCATATTACTGAAAACTTTTGAGGGCTAAACTCAGTTTCAGGAGCCCAATGACCCTTAAAATTAAGCAGCTTGTATATGCAATAGCCATGATAGAGAATGGAAAATTAAGCAGCTTGTATATGCAATACCCACAATAGAGAATGGATCACAGCTTTTGTGTGCCATGTTCTCCACCATCAATTCCTATTAACATACTTGGTTTTCATATTCTAGAAGATGAAAAACCAGGATAGGGATTTATAACATTGATACACAGAAACAAGTCCTATTGCTTATTCCATTAATTATCGGGGAAAGAGATTTCAGTGAACATCCCATATTTTCGCACTTCAGTGTACGGGTCCCTGATACCGCTATTTTCAAACCCGCGAAACTATTTTAGCCTCTGCGTTGTCATTTTTGCATTGATATTCATGTTGCGAAGATAATTTAGCAAGACTAATTGCTAAAAAAATTACAAAAGCAGGATCCGCACACTAAAGTTTTGAAGGAACAGATTTTTTTCCAAGTTGACCAAGTCCTAGGGACCTGAGAATTATTTTTTTTCCCTTTAAACCCATATAACAAACTGTTACAGTTGTGAAATATGCATAAGAGTAAAACAGAGACGAAAGAATATTATGCTTTACCAACCTTCCTCTTTGTGAGGGTGTTAAGAGGTATCAAATTCTTTGGTTGTCGATAATTTCTACCACGGAACATGATAATGGTCTTCACATTATGTATGTTGACCACAATGCCACCACTCAATCTTGCAAGCATGGTTGCCATCTCCTTGATCTTTTCTTTTGGGAAGTTATCACAGCAAACTTGCACAGTTTCATGAAACTTCCAATGGAGGTGCATATTTTGAACAACTCCTCCAAACACCCCTCTAACACCAACCGGGACATAATTTTTATTTCTGAAGCCAATCTTTTTATATGCCTGGAGTTGCTCAATTGTCAAAATCTCAGGATCGTGCCGTGGAGGAGCCAGCTCTGGTAACTCGTACTTTTTCAACTTCTGGAGAAGCAATGCCACTTTTTTCTTGGCCTATATTAGTCATAAAGGGGATGAGACATGAGATTTGTTGATCTGATCATATTTGTTAGTATCACAAGATACACATATTATCATATGATATAATACAACGACAAAAAGATATGTATCGCATGGTTGAACCGCAACTAACACTGCTTTGTAATTGTATATGTCTGTATCGGTCATCGGTCATATCATGCCTCTCCATATATTTTTTTTCTTTAAAAAAATGCAAATGGAAATTGTATTCCTATGTGCTTTGCCTCTTTATCTAATATTCTTAAACTAACGAAATTATAGTGGAATTTGAATTAGACCTGGCAAAATGAGGCACGACACGATAACACGACACGAACCGACACGAAGTTATAAGTTAATGGGTTGACCCTTAATGGGTTCGGGTCATATCGGTGCCAACCCGATAAGACACGATAGTTAACGGGTCGGGTTAGGGTTGACCCCCTTCACCCGTTAATACCCGATAAAACCCGTTATGACCCATTAATTTAAGTAAATGAGATTTTTTTTTGGAACTTATAGATAATTTATGTAGCATAATGTTAATTTAATCATAATGAATTTTACTAAATAAGAGATTTAGTAATGTCAATGAATTAATGGGTCTATTTGGATTCAAAAATGAGATAATATGTCAACTTGAATACAATTAAAAATAATAATTATCTTAATGGGTATTAACGAGTGAACACGACACGAAACGATAACATAACGGGTCGGGTTTGGGTATGATTTTTTCACACGATAAAAAAGTCACCCGTTTAGACACGAACCCAATAAGACCCGAACACGATAAAAAACGACACGAACACGGCTCGACACGACCCATTGACAGGTCTAATTTGAATACACTTTCTTTGCCACAAATGAAAACTTCTGTTAGACAATATAATAAAGTCCTAAGACTGATTTTAGACTATTATGTGTTTAATTGTCTATTATAAAGTGTTATCTATACATTTGTTTATTTTAAGGTTTTGTACCACATTGTAAGATATGATACACGATACACAAGATTTTTAATATGTGACACATCACCTGACTCGACAAGATCGTAAAATGAGGATATTTACAATGCCATTAACTGAAAACATCGTATGTATGTTGCCAAGAAAAATTGTTGTGTACTACTTCGAATGGATATTAAATGGAAACTGCAAGTGTAAAGAGTGAAAATTAACACTTTGTACTCAACCTTTAAAAGGCTAAAACATCAATAATTTGCTAATAAAGGGAGAAAAACTTATAAAAGCAGTAACCAACATTTGAGGATCTGAGTAGGAAAACTAATGAGGAGAATGACAGACCCAATCACAATCTATTAGAAGGAAAGTAACTAAATATGGGTGGGTTCAATCAGATTCCCGAGAAAAGTCCTTCGAGCACAACATATATCTAATCGAACTCCCTTTACTGGTTGGATTACATCTTGGATCTGTCATTGGACCAATAACTGGGTGGTTCCAGGCTGAAATGGGCGGATTACATATGGGTGAGGACTGAATATGGGCGGTTTGAGCTGGGTTGTATCGGGTTTGGGTTCAGGTTAAACGATTAACGCAATTTCAGTCCCTGTTTCCCATTTTTTCTTCTTACCCATCTTCATGTGGAATTGTTTCTAGGTTTTTTTTTTAACTAAAATACATTCATAATTACCCATTTTGAATTTGGTCCCCTTTTTTAATTGACTTTGAGTTTGATACCTAAACCGTTAAATCTCAATTAGACATGACGGTCATGTGAAAGGCGCATGAGCTGTTTAAAAAATATAATTAAGAAAATAACATAAATGCATTAAAACGAGATTAAAGTTCAAAAAAAAAAGAAAAAACATCAAACATCATTGTTCAGGCCCCTCACACCCTCCCTGTCACCCCATCCTCCCCCCTACCTTCATCGTTCAGCTCTAGCCCACCCCTACCCCCACACCCTTCACCACCAGCCCCCCACCCTGTCGCTGTCACCTCTCTCGCCCCCCAAATATGCACCTATAGATCCGTTCTCTCCTCTCTATCTATGTGTGTGTGTGTAATGAACATGGTTCAAAGTCTCGGTATCGGTACCGGCATCGGCCACTCGATTTTCAACTCGGTCGCGGTATCGGTCACGGTATCGGCCGATACGCAAAGATACACTATTTAGCGAGCGCAAAAATTTTCGAAAAAAATTTAGAAAACTTTAAAAAAATACTATTAACAATGTGGACCAATCAGATAAGTTTAAACTATCCTTTAATATGCATAACATTGTACAATTGATTATATTGACGTGCTGCGAACTTGGCATATTCAATATTCCATAATAATTCAATGTTTTTTTTCATGGAGGATACAAATATTATGTTTTTATAAAGAAAAATGTTACTTTTTTAGTTAGAGGATAATTTTTTTTTACAAAGAGGATACAACTATTATATTCTTAATATTATTTTTAGTAAGAGGATACAAATGTGTTTTTTAAGTATGTTATATTTTTCTAAAAATGATAGAAATGTTTCTTTTTTAGTATTGTTATTTTTTTACAAAGATGATACAAATAGTGATTTTGACAAAACACTACATTTTTTTTACAATCGTTTTTTACAAAAAGGATGCAAATGTTATTTTCTTACAAAAAATGATGCAAATGTTATTTTTTTATAAAAGGAATGTAAATGTTTTTTTGTTGTTGTTGTTGGGTTGCAAATGTTTTTTTTTAAATTGATGGAAATGTTATTTTTTTTACAAAGAGGATGCAATTTTTTTTTTTTACTTGTGTTGCAAATGTTATTTTTACATAAAGGATGCAAATATTATTTCAACAAATGTTTAGAGGATACAAATATTATTTTTACAATAATTACAGTTGTATATTTGTTTATAAAAAAATAAAATTTACGTTTTTTTTTTATAAATAATAACATATTAAAATATAACATTGGGAACATTATTATAAAAAATAATAACAAATAACATTTGGATCATTTGCATTCTTTAAAAAAAAAATGGCACATATACAAACAACGCACTAAATTAAACCCACACGATGACCAAATAACCCACACACAGAGCACACTAAATTAAAAAAAACAATTAGCATTTCGTAACCCCCCAAAAAAGCCACGCTTACCAACACAACACTGGAGAGAGAGAGAGAGACATTGATTCTTAATAACTTATACCATCTTGGCCGATATATCACCGATGTGGGTCGATACTATTGTGATATCGCCGACATGGGCCGATTCCATCGCGATATCGCCGATATGGGCCGATTCTACTGCGATATCGTCGATATGGGCCGATTATATCGCTATATCACCGATACTACCGCGAAATTACCGATATAGGGTCGATTAACATCAATAATTAAAAACTCAACTCGTAACTCGGAATCGGATCGGTGGGCATCGATAGTTAGTCAACTCGGTCGTATCGTCGCGGTATCGGCCTTGAGTTTGAACCATGGTAATGAATTTCAGATCTGAATGATTTCTAACTATAGAGACAATTTGAACGAATCAATTGAATGAGATCTAACTATCCGAGATCGATTGGCCATGGGTGGTGGCAGTGATTTGGTTGTGCTAGAGAGGAGAACAGGTTGAGGTGATAGTTGTGGAGGATGGCGGTGGATCCATGGAGGAGAAGAACAGGTGTGGGTTGTGGTGGTAGCGGCGGTGGCGGGACTGGGAAAGACAAAGGTACTTTTTTTTAATTTTAAACTCGTTTTAATTCATTTATCTTATTTTCTTTTTTTTAACTAAGATTTAACGGAAAAGGTACCAAACTCAAAGTCATTTAGTAAAAGATACCAAACTTAAAACGGGGTAATTATGGACAAAATAAAAAATAAAAACTCTCTCTCTCTCTCTCTCTCTCTCTCTCTCTCTATATATATATATATATATATATATATATATATATATATACACAGAGAACCGATCTAGTGCGGTCCTAACTTGCGATCTTAATTGAGAAGCCCAAACACCAAAAAAAAATGAGAAACCCTCACATGGCCGGGTTCAAAACTTGTAGAAAATAGGTCGCATGCATCAAATTGGTTAAATCACAAATCAGATGTTGACATCATTTGTTGTCTTTGTAATCACATCAGTTTCTGACGTGGGATCACAATAACTTGATATATGCATCACAGTAACTCAGCCAATACAACAATTGATCCGGACCATCGGATGTGATGCTTTTGTATCATCATCATCATCATCATCATCATCCTTTCCTTAATCCTATCATATGGGGTCTGTCACATGGATGTGATGCTTTTGTATACTCGATACTAATCAAAAATGTTGCAATTATATGGGACTTAACTGGTTGTATTAATTCAACAGCCAGTACTCAAAACATCAATTCAATAGATGAAATGTCATGTTTAATGAAGGAAAATTACTCTAATTAGGCCCTAATGTCATTTTTAGATACTATTTTAAAATAGGCCCCTAATGTGTTAAATATTTTTATTAAGTCCTCAATATAATTTTGGGTTAATTACACCTGTCCTCCCTGAACTTTACCCCCCTTGTCACTTCACCACCCGAACTTTCAATTTTTGTACTTAACCCCCTAAACTTTCAAAACGACTTCAAGTAGCCCCTACTATTTACACCATTAACTTTTTGGAGGGAAAGTTTAGTCATATGTGCTGCATATGATCACTTTTGAGGGTATTTTTGTCCAAACCAATATAAAAATTTAAATAAATGAAAATTACAGAATAATTCATTTAAATAATATTTAAAAATCTGAAAATTATAGAAAACATTTAAAAAAAGATTTCCAATTAAAAAAAAAGATTTCTAATAGATAAAAAAACAAATTGCCAACAACAAAAAAAATTAGATTTCCAATTAAAATTAGGAAAATACTAAAAAATATTATGAACTTTATGTTGGGACTAAAAAATTTAAAAACAAATATATTATGAACTTTATGTTAAGTGCCCCTACAATTTTTTGGTGGGTTTTGGTGGAGGATTAACGAATTCGGGTGCTTACCAAATGGACACATTAAACATGATAATTTACAAAATCGAGTTTGAGTTTAGCCATTAAGTGAAAATGTATGACACGACTCGTTAATATGCGGCTTGTACATTTTGGTGTTTTACATAAGTATATTTGGTATATTAATTCGTTGTATTTTGGTACACTAATTTTTGGTAAAAAAAAAAATTTTGACAAGGTAATTCGATATTTTCGTATATATCAATAATGTATTTCTTGTATCTAGAAATAACGTATTATTTTAATTGTGCTCAATTAAAAGTAATCTCTTTTATTTATTTATTTTATTACCACATAAGGATTTACATGGGTCTTTATTCACATTAACTTGTTCAGTTTTGGATTTTTTGGTACAACTTCACTTCGATGGATTGGTTGGTACAATTCTGTTAGTGGGATGTTTAAATTACAAGAGAAAATGGGTATATCGGACATGATATGATTACACGTCAGCAACTGACATGATTACAAAGACAACAAATGATGTCAACAACTGTTTGATGATTTAACCAATTTGATGCACGCGACCTATTTTCTAGAAGTTTTGAACCCAGACAGATGAGGGGCTTCTCATTTTTTTTGGTGTTTGGGCATCTTATTTAATACCACAAGTTAGTACCGCACAAGATCGGTGCTGGTATATATATATATATATACACATAAAAAAAAATTACCGTAAAAATCTTGAATAAGTATAAAACTTATCATTTAGAAACAAAGTCTTCTTTAACATATTAAGCCAAACAAGCTGGTTTTACAACAGATCTGAGAGAATCTCCATCGTAGCTAGTTCGCCGGAAGTATGGAGAGAGAGAGAGAAGATATGTGGTTCAAGAGTTGAGCAACCAATAAGTTTTGTATTTCAATCAAGTATGTGAGTTGGGAACAGGTTGGTCTCCAACCCACAAATGGGCCCAATTCCAGCTCACCAAGAATAAGACGGAGGCTTACATCAATTCTGAACGGTTTCAAACAATGGCGGAGCCAGCCCTGGGCAGACCAGGGCTGTAGCCCAGGGCAAAAACTTTCCAATATGAAGTGAAAATAACCATTAACATGATGTATAGCCCATCCCATGAAAGACTTATTCACTCTAGGTAACAGATGTATACAAAAGAGCCTTCAGTAAGAATGTTAAACCATAGAGTCAGCATGATGTTCTTTATTTGTAAGTCATCTTGGTTTTTTAATTACATAGTTTTCTAATTATGCAGAGATCTTTCGTTGTATAACAGTGACAATATTTTTTTTCTCAAGTTTATGTTTCTTTGGGGAAAAATACTTTAAGAAATTATACAAATACCCTATTAATTATAAAAACTTAGTAATATTTATGTTTTGTAATTAAAATACTATTTTTAAATCTTCGTCGCATCTAATGTGCTTCCACTTGTGGAATATAACTATATAGACGCGTGAGTGACACTCAATTTTACATATATTCATTTTCACCGCTTTCACATCCATAAATGTACTCCCAAGTAACATAACATCACAATAACAATGGTGGAGGTCGATAAGTAGAATCACCCAAATATATTAGCCCACCCTTCTTAAGAACTCTGGCTCCGCCCTTCAAATGGGTGAACATGTGGAATCGGGTTCTCTTTGCAGGCTCTAATTGCAGGTTAATCTATTGGAGAACAAGGTAGCCTTTACTTTCTATTAGATTAGTGAAGTGTACTCTCACTGAGTACCTTTTGCACGATGGGTCGGCAAGGAAATGAGAACGGTGGCACAAGTCATAAAGTGTAGGAGATTTCCAGATGCGGAATCTTATAAGTCTTCCTATTTTACCCGAACCGATCTATCTAGCCATGAGCACGTTAAAGGGAGATCGAACAGGCCTTGGACGACTAAACCCACGTATGTGGCAATATATGGGGATGAACACGGCCCTTACGTTAAGTGCCGACTTTAGGTAGATATACAAGAGTATTATTATTATTATTATTATTATTATTATTATTATTATTATTATATATACCTGCGTTTATTTTAAACATATACAATCTGTTGACGTCTATGTTAGTCTAGCCCATTAAGAAGATTGATAAGTTTACACATAACTCATCGACATGATTTGATGACTGAGCAGTGTTCAAAACTGTCAAACAAAAGCATATTTATCTTTAGGAGATGGGCAATGCAAAAACTGATCAAATCAACTTAGTTTAGATGAAATTTAACCTACTTAATCCACCATCGCCAAAAAGAAGCAAAATACATGTTATCAGCATACAGAGTACATACACATCTGAGGAACCTGTGACGTGCATGCTAGAGAGAGAGAGAGAGTTGGAACTGCTAACTATGATAAATTCACCAACTGATTGGGCCTGTGCAAGAAAACTGAAAACCCAATACGGACCATGCATAAACAGGAGGTTTTTTGGTAGACTGGTTTTGTTGGCAGTCCATGCATTAGAAAACTGATGATTGTCAGTTCAGTATGCGGTTCAAGCAAAACAAAGGCCGCAAAAAAATGAACCTAACCAACACATCTCCCCAAAAGCCCTAAATCTCCTCAAATATTGAGTCTTGCGAAGGCAACGAATTGACAATAACAAGAAACCTTAGTTCAGTATGTCACACTCTCAGTCTCGCAATGTCATTAAGCCACCGGCTTCTGCAAAGCTCTAGTGGACTATATATATATACACATTTATATCTCTAATTGCATGTTTCAGTTTTGTTGCGATTTGGGATTTTTCCTTTGTGATCTTTAGTAACTATTAGTTATCCTCTCTTATCATTTCAGTCTCGATCTGCATTATGAAAATTTTGAGTAAGTCGGTTCTGGGTTCAAAAAAATTCTCAAAGCTGAACAGGCCGAACCATGAACACCTCTACAAACTACCAAAAAATTGATATGATAGCAAAGTCACCACGACACAGCCGAGATACCATGATATACATGAACCAAAAGTGTTGATCATGAAGCTGATCGGTTATGTGGACGTGTGTGTGTGTGTGTGTGTGTGTGTGTGTGTGTGTGTGTGTGTGAAATTCCAACACATATTTGACAAAATACAGCTTCCTTCTAATATTCATGCTGCTTAATTTTAGAAGAAAAATTAGGATGCGTTTGATGATGAAGTTTAAGGAAGATTGAAAAACAGTTTATTTTTATGAAAAGTAAAAAAAAAAAGCAGTCAAAAAGAGATGAGAGTGGCTTGGTGAATGTTTTTTACTTTTTCAGTTTCCATGAATCCAATTCTTTGAGGGGTTGGTTTGGTAAGACACGTTTTCATAGAAAATGAGTGAGACAATTGTATGCATAGAGTATATTGGCAATCAAGCACCGCAAAAAAATGTGTAAAACTAGTTACTTTTCATGGATAGAAAATGTAATGCCAATCAAACACATCCTTAAAGTCCTTCCCATATATTGGAATAGATACAAAAAGTAGAATATATAGAGGCTCCAAGCCAATACGACAAGTTGGGTAGGAAACTAAAAGCGCAATCCAATAACTAATTACCGTGGTAAGTATGTGCGACTCATGAATCTCAATTTAAACCAAGTTGACAAAATGGCATTAACTTAGTCGGTGGTCTATTTTAGGGGTGATGGTACAAGCACGGAAGCAAATTTAACATGACGATCTGATTAGTTCAATTTTGGGGTTGAGAAATAGAAAACCCTCCCACCCCCGCGGGCACGGGCTCATTCTATATTTGATGGGGCAGGTACCTGGTAGAAATGATTGGCGATGACGTGCAGTGGAGTAAAATTCCTATGCATTCCTATCATACAAGGTATGGCCTGTCCTGTGTATATGGGGCATACCCAGCAGGTAAATTACGACCACCAAATATACCAACTATATTGTTCCAATTAATTATTTGGATTACAAATTGACTAATATCATATTTAAATCACTAAAGGAGATAACTAATACTTGGCCACAATAGTAACACGACCCATTACGCAGCACAAGCATGACGCATAATTAACAGGTTTGAGTTTTCACCTTACTGGTGGTGCGAGGGTTTGAAGAGAGAGAAGGGGGGGGGGGGGGGGGGGGGGAGGCGCTGAATTTACAAAGAATCAGGGTGGAGTTAGGATGAGGGTTGTTGCAGGTGGGGACATTTGTGGAGTGATGGGGTGGGAGAGGTGGTTATTTATGGTTCAATTTTTATTTTCAAATTCTAATGATTTCTTAATTATTTAAGTTTTTGGAAGGAGGAAATACTATTATTTTTAGGGTTTTAAATTAGGGTTTATCTAAAGGAGGAGATGCTACAATTTTCTAGCTTTCAAATTTGTGCCTATAACATAGGGCCAAGGTAGTGTGAAGTGTCACAGTGAGAGTTGGATGGGCGTGTTTCCTCTCAATGGTACAGTACCATGTCTTGTGACATAGGTGAGGTGACTAAGACAGTTCATCATCTAACGGACTAATGACGTGGCAGCGACTCATTAGTGTGTAAATCACACAGCTAACAATGGTAATTGGTACAAGTGGTGGAGACACTAGAAGCAGTCCCTTCAAAAAGTGTACATTTGAACAAGTTATTGAAAAGACGAGGTACGGTTTGTTTCCCGTGAAGAAGAGGGCCGCACAATTGGGAGCCGTGATGTTCTGCTCCAACCCATAAATCCTCCGAAAGATCACTTGGTCAAGCTTCGTGAGCCTCAAAGGTTATGCCATCCCCATGCGGAGAAGCAAGGTAAACCATGGGTTTCGCCATCCCCAAGCCAGTATTTCCAAGACCCTAGTGGTCAGCGAGGTAAACCACACTTGCAATCATGTCCTCAATCTCAGTCTTAAGTCTTGCAATCGGGTGGTACGACTCCCCCGATTTTCATATTATGCATCCCTATAGGATTATTTCCTTTTCCAGGTGAATTATAGGTACTACACATGATATAAAGTTTTAGTTCTACAAGCTCTTAGGTTCAAGTCTTTCCCCTTACATTTGTTTTTTCTGCTATATTAGTGCTATTTGCACCCTGTTACGTCTATTTATGTTGATAATTGATGCATTTGGTTTACCTCTCCACATACAAGTGGTGGTCACATGTGAAGGAAAGGATTCAAGCATAGTATTTATTTATTTTTCTCATAGGTTAGGATTAGAGCATAAATGCATAATCTACATCTTAGAACTAGTGATCTAACAGCATATACCCTACTGCTATGTGGGGTATTGGCTCTTCTAGCTATGGTTTTATCCTCCTAAACATCTGATAATACACTCAAAACAAAGGTGAAATCAATAAAAAAGATAATCCATGATCTCTCTCAATAATAAATGACGTAAACCACCTATCAAAAGGCTCCCAAAATATCAAACACGCACTTTATAGAGAGAAAATACTCTTTTCTATATTCAAAATCAAGGTTTACCTCAAATGAGGCTTACAAGTGGGTATTTAAAGGATAGGAGTAGCTTAGGCTCCAAGCTAAGGCCCTAATTACAAAAATGCCATCACTACTCCTTACCTTTAAATAACAAAACAAAAGAAAGAAAAATACAAATAATATAATAAAAGAAAATACAAAAGAAATTAAAATGACTAAAATTCCTAAAAATAGAAACCCATTTCCATCACTCTCCCCCTCTTAAGATCAAACTCGTCCTCGAGCATTAAAGAATTTGGAGATTCGTGAGGAAATTCCAAAAATTGGTGTCAAAAACTTGTGGGGTCAAAAATTAATTTCTGAAACTTGTCGGGTGCCCATCCCACAAATTTTAATCTTCACTTCTTCTTTCTCTCCTCTATCATACCAGCCCTAGAAGTCTCCACCGGGGTCAAAAACCATGAATTTAGAGTATTTAGTAGGATTTGGGCTTGGATTTGTTTGTCCCAACAGATTTTGGGCACAAATAGGGTAAAACCCTAGGAGTGGGATGCCGTGGGGTGAAAAAATGGGTCTGAAAGATTACTGGGGCAGATTGGGGGTTGGAGGAACTGAATCGGGGGCGGGGGTTTGATTTCGGGTCGACCCGGGTCGAAAAAGGGGGGAAACGGGGGCTGACTAAAGTCGGCTGGAGTTTGGGGGTTTAAGGGTGGTTTTCCGGCGGCGGTAGGGGGCAGATAGAGGTCGGAAGTGGGGTGGGTAAGCAGGGGGTAGGTCGCAACCTCCACAGCTGGGTTTTTTGGCAGTTCTTTTGGGCTATGGAGGGGGTGGCAACGAGGGTCGGGGGTGGTGGGGTGTTGGCAGCAGGACAGGGGTGGTGGGAATCTAGGGTTTGGGGAAGGGTTTGTCGTAGGGTTGGGATAGCGGTGGGGTGGGGGTGGGGGTGAGGGTGAGGGTTTGGGTTTCCAATGGGTTGGCTAGGGTTTTGCAACTTTGAAAATTGTTGCATTAGGGTTTCAAAATTTTCTTCTTGTTTTCTTGCCAATTCCCTGACTTGGTTCCTCAACTCTTGATTAATCTTCTCTTGTTGATGCTTGGATCGTTTGGGAGCCATTGAAGAGTAGTGCACGAATTTGATAAAAATACACCGATACACTAACAATAATGCGGAGATTCAACTGCTCTGATACGAATTAGACATAAATCACCCGTCACTCAAGCAAGAAAGTGAAACCCATGTGAAGAGACCAATAAGTCATTGCAAATGTATTCTATTCATACTATTCTTATCAACTAGACAGGCTTCTGGCTAGCAGTTGTCAGTGAAAGATGCATTATTGCAATGGTAATTGCCTAACAATATGTGTATATACATATTTGCATAAATGATTGTGTATCGATATATTGTACCAACAGCAACATCACATCAACATATTAGTCCGGTGCTCCAACCAACATATTATCTAAAGATGCATCAGATTTTCTGCTAGTCTCACATAAATTTCATAATATTTGTGGTTTTGCTGTTCCTTATTGTTATCTCTGTCCTCAAAAAAGTTCCTAACACAGAGCAGATGTGAAATCTCATTGCAGTAGATTTAACTAATATCATATTTAAATCACTAAAGAAAATAAATGGTACTTGACCACTATAGTAACATGACCCGTTACGCGGCACAAGCATGACACATAAAAAACAGGTTTGAGTTTTAGCCTTAGTGGTGGTGCGATGGGCCTGTTCGTGGGGTTGAAAAGAAGGGAGGGGGGCTGAATTTACTAAGAATCAGGGGTGGAGGTTAGGATGAGAGTGCTTGGAGGTGGGTAAAACCTCCAAAAGATCACTTGGTCAAGCTTCGTGAGCCTCAAAGGTTATGCCATCCCCGTGAAGGGAAGCAAGGTAAACCATGGGTTTTTCCATCCCCAAGCCAGTATTTTCAAGACCCTAGTGGTCAGCGAGGTAAACCACACCTCGCAATCATGTCCTCAATCTCAGTCTTAAGTCTTGCAATCGGGTGGCAAGAATCCCCCGATTTTCATATTATGCACCCCTGTAGGATTATTTCCTTTGCCGCGTTCCCATAGTGAATTATAGGTACTACACAGGATATAAAGTTTTAGTTCTACAAGCTCTTTGGTTCAAGGCTTTCCACTTACATTTGTTTTTTCTACTATATTAGTGCTATTTGCACTCGGGCCCCATTTGGTTCGTGGTAAAGTTGGGTAGAATTTGATTCCTTCCGAATAGTCTTGGGAAAGTGTAAGATTACTGCGTTTGGTGTGAGGTTAAGTTCCATGGGAATGTGGGCCTCAATGGAATCAGATTACTTCCGTTGTGGGAAAGTGAGTGGAATCCAAATACATCCAATATAGGTGGGATTCTTACTTTCCCATGAGAATCCTTACAAATAATTTTTGTGAAGACAAAAATATCCTCAAAAATATTAAATTATAAAAACTACCCATAAGGTCTAATTATTTATTCTATGAAGACAATTTTGTTATGTCAGTTTTTATTAAATTTAAAGTCGAACAAATTTTATTTAGGCATTTTTTTCTACTCATGTAATAATTAATTTGATTTACTTACAATATAATATACACATATCTACAATAAATTATTATATTTGTTAAATATTGGGAAAAATACATATTAAAAAAAAGCATATTTGAGTTCATATATAAAAAGTGAACCATAATATTGTGTATATATACGTGTGTGTACACACACACACACATATACACACACACACACACACACAATTATATATATATATATATATAAATATATATATATATATATAAAATTGCTAAAGGGTATTATTGGTATATATCAGTGTTCTAAAAGGCGAACTTAGGCGCGCCTAGGATTGAGGCCTGGGAGAAACGCCCTTCCTTAAGCCTTTTACGCCTTATTCTTTACCCAAGGCTTAAGGCACACTTTTTTTAAAACAAAAACGCTTTAGTGAAACGATATCGCCTTTTAAAGACTTTTTTAAAAAACCGGACCAATATCTCATTCAAAACAGTAAAAAGGCAAATGGTATCCCAAACCTCTCTGCCTCTCGTCCAAAAAAACACGCGTTTTTTCTTTTTCTTTTTTTTTTCTTTTTTGTGTTTTTCTTAGTATTTAAAAAAAAATAGTATTTTAGTTTGCATATATTCAGACATATTTTGAGGTATGTACCATTTTAGTATTTTTAATAGCCTTGTTATAGTTAAAAATGTTAAAATATATTAAAAAAATGCCTAAACGCCTTTTCACTCCTTTTTAAGCCTAAAACCCGCATTAGGCTTCTAAGGCTTAAGGTTTAGCCTCGGTCACGCCCCGCATTTTTTAGAAGCTTGGTATATATAGTACATTACCGTGTCACTTTCCATGCATAAACCAAACACAATTTTGATTCCCAATAGGAATCCATTGGTTAACCAAACAGAACAAAAGGATTTAGAATCCTAGTAAAAGGTTTTCTGATAATTACTTTCCTTGTAATCATAATCCATTCAAAATATTACCGCGAACCAAACGGGGCCTCAGTTATGTCCATTTATGTTGATAATTGATGCATTTGGTTTACCACTCCACATAAAAGTGGTGATCAAATGTGAAGGAAAGGATTCAAGTAAAGTGTTTAATTATTTTTCACATAGGTTAGGATTAAAGCATAAATGCATAATCTACATCGTAGAACTAGTGATCTAATAGCATATTCCTTACTGCTATGTGATATTGGCTCTTCCAGCTATGGTTTTATCCTCTAAAACATGTGATAATACACCCAAAACAAAGGTGAAAATAATAAAAAAGATAATCCATTATCTCTCTCAAAAATAAAGATATCACCTAGGTCCTTGATGATGGCTCACAATATAACATGGAGCTGGCTCCAGTCATCGTTGTATCCTCCTATCATCCAGTGGACTATCATTTCAACAATAATTAAATCCCTTCTCAATAAAGTAAGAGAGTGAAAACCATGTGAAGAGACTAATAAGTCATTGCAAATGTATTTTATTCATACTATATTCTTATCAACTAGACAGGCTTCCAGCAAGCAGTTGTCAGTTGAAGATGCATTATTGCAATGGTAATTGGCTATCAATACGTATTTGCATAAATGATTGTGTATCGATATATTGTACCAATAGCAACATCACATCAACATTTATTTTGGTGCTCCAAGCCTCCAACCAACATAATATTTAAGATACAGCAGATTTTCTGCTAGTCTCACATAAATTTTATAATATTTGTGATGTAAACCACCCGTCAAAAGGCTCTTAAAAAAATATCTAAACATCAACTCAGAGTGAGAAATACTCTTTTATATATGCAAAATCAAGGTCTAGCTCAAATGAAGCTACAAGGGGGTATTTAAAGGGAGGAGTAGCTTAGGTTCCAAGCTAAGGCACTAATTACAAAAATACAATTACTACTCCTAGCCTTTAAATACTAAAACAAAACAAGAGAAAATGCTTTAATAAAAATAAAGAAAAATAATAAAAGAAAGTAAAATACTATTATGCCCAAAAATAATCGAAAAATGGCAATTATGCCCTCGACTCACATCAGTCTCTCCTCCTTGAAAAAGAGTTCGTCCTCGAACTCAAAGGGGAAGACCAACTGAATCGTCCTCCAAAACTGTAATCAGGGCATGTTGGGGAAGCTCCTCGGACGCGTCCATATAATCTGGTGGATGATCCATCGCTAATAATGCGCGGCGTCGCGAGAGAGAGCAATCAGAAGCTCGGTGCCCAAAATTGCCACAGTTATAGCACTGGAAGGCAGGAGGCCTTGGGGAGGGGCATGGGGAGTAGGAGGAGGAGCTGAAGGTGCCGCTGCAGGAGGAGCTGAGACAGAAATCGGAGTAAGTAGAGTCCGGGAGGTCGAGAGAGCTACGGCCTCTGTGTGGTAAGCCTCGACCTTGGCCGCATACTCGACCGCCTTCAAGAAGGTCGGTATCTCTCTCAGACCCAACCCAGATCGTGCTGAATATGCCGCTGCAAACCCAATATATAACAGCTGATCCGCTGATCCTCTGTCTCAGGCAGGCGCGCTCTGGTGCATAGAAGCTGAAACTGCTCCGTGTACTCCACGACTGATAAGGTGTCCTGCCTGAGAGATTGAACGCAAGCAAAGAGGTCACGCTCGTAGGTAGGTGGAATGAAGGACGCCTAAAGAGAAGCCTTCAACTCCGGACAAATCTGAATAGGAGGCAATCCGGCTGTCGTGTGGCGATAACAGAGGTAAAATCCTGGAACTTGGTGGCTGAAAGGACACAGGAGCGGCCTTAGACCCGCTTGTACTCAAAAACAGTCTCCATCGAAGCTAACCAGTCGACCATGGCATCTAGAGAATACCGTCCATCAAACATGGGCACGTCAATGCGGGTGTTCCCGTGGAGGTTCCTGGAGAGCAACTGAAGGGCCATAGATAGGGGGCCCTCATCCTGATGAGCATCGAGACCAATCCGTCACCTAGCACAGGTAGAACAACATAAACAGGAGGGGCAGGTATCTGTGGAGGCGGTGGATGAAGAGGTTGTCCGTGCTGGGGATAGTGGGGGTAAGCGCATATCAAATGGCCAAGCTTGCCACAATAAAAACAGCGTCGGTCTCGAAGTGGAGCGTGTCGGGGAGCACCGGGTGGGGATGGAGGTATCCAATCCAAAATACTGGGGTGGCTATCCCCAAACTCGGAGGAGGATGAGGAGGAACCCGGCTGTAATAGGGAGAGGGTGTGGTGGGAAGGTGCATGCACTGCATGGTGTGAAGGCGGGGGTAAGGGGTGATTAGGAGTCCCACCAAGATGGTTGAGGACTCTGGGGTAATCAAATGCACCGTGGGGATTGAAGTATAAATCGGGTCGAGGGTTTTGGTTAAAAATGGAGTGGGGAAATGCTACGGTGGTGTGAAGTGGGTTCGGAGGGTGTAGATCTGTGTTCTAAAAAGCCCGCCTAGGGTTGAGAGAAACGCATCGCCTACGCCTTATTACGCCTTATTCTTGATAAAAGGGTTAAGGCACACTTTTTTTTTTAAAAACAAAGGATTAGTTGACAAATATTGGTTATGGAGCATGAATATGAGAAAGATGGCTACCAAACATATGGATATATTTTCAAAATTCAAGGTATGTATTATTTTATTATATTACTAGCCTTAGAATAATTAAAATAATAAAAAAAGGAAAACGTCTTTTTACGCCTAGGCTCCTAAGGCTTGACCTCTACGCCTCGCGCCTTTTAGAACCACACTGTAGATAGGTGGTAGGATGGGGGTGTAAGGTAGGCAAAAGACCTAAAAAAGGGTAAGGACCATGACGGGGGTCAAGTGGGTGTGGGAATGGCTTGGGAAGGTTTTCGGCATCGTGGTGGGGGAACAAAGGGTTGGTGGGAGTCAATCGGGTTTGGTAGGAGGTAGATGGGTCAAAGACTTGTTGCGGGTGAAGGCTGGAATGGGGTAGCGGGTGGTCGTGGTGCCGCCCAAGGAGGGTAAGGGGTTCGAGGCGAGGAGCGGACAAGGGTTTCCAAGGCTGGGGTGGGTCGGGTTTTGAGCAAAAAAGGGTTGGGAGAGCAGGGGATGGGACGCGGGGTGTAGGGGGGTCGTGGGGGGCTGCTCTGGGACAAAAAAGGGTTGGGGCAGGGGAGTTTTTGGTTCGGCAAGGCTGTTGATGGGGTTTGGGGTGGGGTTATGGGCTGGGGGGTGCGCCGAGGCCGGGGGAGCTGGAGGGAGGGGCAAGCATGAGGTGGCTGGGTTGGGGATGGTAGGGTTGTGGTTAGGGCATAACTAGGGTTTTGTGGCGTGGTGGCTAGGGTTTGGGGTGCAACTCGAGCCATTTGAATCATGAGTTGGGCCATATGAGTCTTCACCTCTTCCATTTGTTGCGTCAAATTGAGGTTCTCATCTTGTTGTGGTTTGGATTTTTTGGGAGCCATTGGAGAGTAGAGAACGATTTTTTCGTTGAAAAAGAAAAAAAAATCATACATTAACACCAATGTAGAGTTTCACCCGCTCTAATACCAATTTGAAAACCACCCGTCAAAAGGCTCCTAAAAAAATATCTAAACACCAACTTGGAGAGAGAAATACTCTTTTCTATATTCAAAATCAAGGTCTGCCTCAAATGAGGCTACAAGGGGGTATTTACAGGGATGAGTAGCTTAGGCTCCAAGCTAAGGCACTAATTACAAAAATGCCATTACTACTCTTAACCTTTAAATACTAAAACAAAACAAGAGAAAATGCTTTAATAAAAATAAAGAAAAATAATAAAAGAAAGTAAAATACTATTATGCCCAAAAGTAATCCAAAAATGGCAAGTATGCCCTCGATTAACATCAATTTGTGGTTTTGCTGTTCCTTATTGTTATCTCTGTCCTCAGAAAAGTTCCTAACACAGAATAAAGGTAAAATCTCATTGCAGTAGATGTAGCTGAGGAGGTAATGTGGAAAATCTTTTGAATAAGTAAAACTCTACAGATAATTAGGAGGTGCCATTAAACAGTCTCCAAGCCAACAGGCAAAGCCATTTTGCATACTAGAAATGATATTTTTCGACTCCAAACAACCTTCCGTCTTAACATGTTAGACATTTTTTTACGTAAATTACACTTCAAAGGCTAAAAACAAAACAAACATCAACTTTAGAGCGAGAAACTAAGAATTTCTTATATTCTAAAATGAAGTCATCCCCCAAATGAGGAGCACATGGAGTATTTATATGGGGAGAATTACTTGCTAACCAAGTAATTGCCTAAATGACTAAAAGAGACAAGACTTAACAAAAATATACCTAATTAGTCTCATACATGCTTGGAGACCAACAAAAAAGAGATCAGAGAAATAAAAGAACTAAAAAATAAAAGAAAAGACTGAAATAAATGGAAAATAAAATGGGAATCCCATCACTCTCCTTTCCTCAAAATGAGTTCGTCCACAAACTCAAAGGGGAGTGCCCACTGTCGAGCTCCAGAATGGTAATCAATGCATGACGAGGAGGCTCCTCGAACTCATCAAGATACTCTGGGGGGGGGTCTCCATCGCTAAAAGGGCATGGCGACGTGGAAGAGAGCACTTTGAAGTTCGATGTCCAACGTTGCCACAATTGTAGTACCGAAATGTAAGAGGGCCTAAATGTGGCGTTGTAGAGGTAATAGCGGTGACTGGAGTAGTTGTAGAAGAAGTCGACACCAGAGGAGGAGCAATAGCGAGCAGTAGCAGGGACCGATGGAGGTGGATCTAGAGAGGATGGTGGAGCTACTTGTGCCATGTGATAAGCCTCAACCTTGGTAGCATACTCTACCACCTTCAGAAAGGTCGGTGTTGATACCAAATTTAGTCTGTTGACGTGGACCAATCACTTGAAGACACGTGTCATCCTACGTGGCAAATACAAATACTTTAGACGAACAACATACTGTCACCGAGCAACTCAGGCGCCCCGAGCAACTCAAGCGTACCGAGCAACTTAGCGTGCAGAGCATCCAAATCAAGATAATCAAAAGACTACGCATTAAATGCACATTATTATCATACAGATGTATATGTCTACTAAATAACAGCGCATTATCCTTTCATATGTATAGCCTCAAGGCTATAAATACATTGTAACTTCCTCATAAGAAGAGGACTTGGGATCTCTTGGTAAACCTATTATCGAAATTTCAAATAAACAGTCAGCAATACAAA
The DNA here is from genome assembly GCA_949130495.1 of Sambucus nigra. Classification (NCBI taxonomy): domain Eukaryota; kingdom Viridiplantae; phylum Streptophyta; class Magnoliopsida; order Dipsacales; family Adoxaceae; genus Sambucus; species Sambucus nigra. The sequence goes on from OX422219.1 coordinate 65,205,521, forward strand.
AACAGTGGACGTAGGCCATTTTCTTCAGGCTGAACCACTTTAAAAATCATTTGTCTTATTAATTTCTTTATCTGTGATTGATTAATTAGAGATAGTCTAATTTTTTACATCAACATATTGGCACCGTCTGTGGAAAACAACTGTACTTAACGTTTTTCACCAAAACAATTCATCATCTAATCCGGAATCCAGTAATCGAAACACTGGGGTCCCTCCAAACCCTTCTACTCTCCCAAATTTTCAAGATCTGGCTGGTGTAATGGCTAATTTAGCCCAAGGCCAAACGGCCATGCAAGAAACCATGCGTCAACTTATACAAACTGTTCAAGGTGGAGTGCCGACCCAATCAGGACAACGAAGTGTTCGGAGAAATACCCATTTGCCATCTTCAAGAACTAAAAGAACGTTATTCCCGGAGGTCTCTCAATCTAGACGTACTAACTCATATCGTACTTAAAGATCTAGTGATCCTTCGTATCAACCAGGCCGGACTTCATCAGTACGAGCTACTGATTCCCACCAAAATGTCACTCTCACTCCAGAAAGGACTAGTGCTCTAGAGAGGTTGAGTAGAGTATCTCCTTTTGATCGATTGGGCCCTAGGAGGAATAGAAGTCCTCCTAGGATTGAGTCGAGGAACTCTCAACGACCATCCGACCTAAGGGAAGGCTCTGCCCAATCACGCCCAGCACCCCGTAATGAAAGGTCCCAAGAGGAAAACTCAACGCGATCATTTGCTCGAATAAATAGGCCCGAGGTGGGAAACGATGCATGGAAAGGTTCTATTCAAAGGTTAGAGGACAGATTTGGGGAAATGGCCAAGGCCAGGAATCCTCTACAAAGAACTTTTGTCCAAGAGACACCATTCGTACAAGCAATTGTGGATTTTCCCACACCATCAAAATTCAAAGCGCCTATGGTGACGCCTAAATACGATGGAAAAACTGACCCTGTCCTTCATATAGAACAATACCAAGCTGCTGCCGACATCTATGCGGTTCCAGATGAAATGAGATGTAGGGCATTTTCAGGAACTCTCACCGGGTCAGCCCAGATATGGTACAACAACCTTCCTGGGGGGAAGATTGCGACTTTCCTTCAATTGGCAGAGCTATTCATAGGGAATTTCTGTTTTGGAGCAAAACCAGTTAAACGAGTAGCACACTTACTGAGTGTTAGACAGAAGCCAGAAGAAAGTACTAGGGACTACATTACTCGTTTCAATAACGAGAAGCTCGAAGTAATTGATTACGAGGAAAAGACAGCAATTACTGCTCTGATGAGTGGACTATTACCAGACAAGTTGTACTATACTCTGGCCAAAGATCCACCTAGGACCATGGCAAAACTGATGGCAAAGGCAGCCAAAATCATTAACGCTGAGGAAGCCATGGCTGCTAAGAAGAATACAGAAACTAAGGAGACCAAGGTTGAAGCTGGTAAAACCGAGAAGAAGGATCAAAAGAACAATGGTGGCAACAGGTCGTCAAAAGGAAAGCCAGCACTGGAGCAGATGAGGAAATTTGGAAATTATACTCCCTTGAAGGTAGATATAAATCACATTCTGGAAGAAATCAAGAACAGCGAGGAGTTAGTCTGGCCAGGGAAAATGAAGGCAGATCCTGACAAAAGGGACAAGTCCAAATATTGTGAATTCCACAAAGACCATGGTCATACGACCAAGCGTTGCATAGCTCTTCAGAATGAAATTGAAGCACTCATCGGGCGAGGAAAATTGGCTAAGTATGTTGATCGCCAAAATGGTGGAAAGACCAGCGGCCGAGGAAGGCAAAGATCTAAATCTCCTCGTCGAGCAAAAGAAGACAAGAAGAGAGATCACGAAGATGATCCAGAAGATGATCCCGACCTTCCTAAAAGACCAAGACAGCCAGAGCGTGAGGTATTTTCAATCCATTTTGGATCATTTGAATGTAATGTTATTACAGGTGGAGATCTTACTGCGAAGAGGAAAGCTTACCTCAATGAGGCTCAAGCTTGCTCGTACATACAGCGAATAAACTTGGCTAAAGATGATCTCCCGAGAAAGGTGAATAAGGACAAACTGGTCATTGGTTTCTCTAAAAACGACCTAGCAGGTGTACTATATCCTCATGATGACCCATTGGTGATCAAGATGAGAATGAAGAAAGTGGTGATTTGATTTCACGGGTGCTGGTGGACAATGGTAGCTCTGCAGACATCATGTTCTACCTATGCTTCGACAGTTTGAATTTGAAGTTAGCCCAGTTGGTACCCTATCATAGGCCCCTCCTCGGTTTTACTGGCGAAAAGGTTTTTCCACTTGGGACGATCAAGTTGGATATGCTTATTGGTACATGGACAGCTTGTCGAACAGAAAGAGTACGCTTTTTCGTAATGGATAAAAATGTCCAATCAGCTTACAATATCATCATGGGAAGGGTAGGTTTGAAGAAGTTCGAAGCAGTACCATCTACTGTACATCAATGTTTAAAATTCCCAACCAATTTTGGAGTGGGAGTGGTGAAAGGCGACCAGAAAGTAGCTCGGGAATGCTACTATTCATCTGCTGAACAAGAGGAACACGAAGAATCTAGTAGGAAGACTACTACCTATCAAGTGGATGAAATAGAAGATGCAGAGATTGAAACATTAGACCCTAGAGACGAGTCTCAGCTCGTGAAGGGCCAGGTCATGGAAGGTACCGAAAGTATCATTCTGGACGACGAGCACCCAGAACGAACAACCCAAATTGGTGCGTCATTGGATGAATCGATAAAAAAGGAACTGATAGCATTTCTAAGGCGCAGAAAACAGACTTTTGCATGGAGTCATGAAGACATGCCAGGGATAGACCCGAGTTTCCTGTGCCACGAGCTCAACGTGAACAAGGAGGTCAAGCCGGTGAAGCAGCAAAGAAGGGTGTTCAGCCCTAAAAAGAACCAAGCTATACAGGATGAAGTGGAGAAACTACAAAAAGCCTTTTTTATTGAGGACGTCAAATATCCTGATTGGCTAGCAAATGTGGTGATGGTGAAAAAGAAAAATAATAAGTGGAGGATGTGTGTGGACTTCACTGATCTTAATAAAGCCTGCCCAAAGGATCATTTTTCTTTGCCCAGAATCGATCAACTGGTGGACGCTACTTCGGAGCATGAATTGTGAAGTTTCATGGATGCTTACTCTGGCTACAACCAGATTAAAATGAAGCCTGAGGACGGGGAAAGTACCTCTTTTATCACTCCAAGGGGAACTTATTGCTATAATGGTATGCCTTTCGGACTTAAAAATGCAGGTGCAACATATCAACGGCTGATGAATAAGGTGTTCGCAGAGCAAATCAGTCATAACATGGAGGTTTATGTCGACGATATGCTGACGAAGAGCAAGAAAGCCGTTGATCATCTAGTCGACCTAGGTCAAACCTTTGATCAACTAGAGAAATATCAAATGAAGTTGAATCCCACCAAGTCCATATTCGGAGTACGAGAAGGCATGTTTCTCGGATATATTGTTAACCAGCGAGGAATCGAGGCGAACCCTGAAAAGATCAAAGCCCTATTAGAACTGCGATCTCCAACTACGAAGAAGTGCAAAGCCTCACAGGGCGAGTCGCAGCACTCAACAGGTTTGTGTCACGAGCAACAGACAGATGCCTCCCATTCTTCAAAACCCTCCGAAAAACTTTTGAGTGGAATGATGAATGTGAGAAGCCCTTTCAAGAGTTGAAGAAATATATGGGGACACCTCCATTGTTATCTAGACCAGTGATGGGAGAAAGGCTATACTTGTATCTAGCAGTTTCAGAAAATGCAGTGAGTTCGGCGTTGATAAGAGTGGAGGACGGAGTACAAAAACCAGTCTATTACACCAGTAAGGCTTTCCGAGGAGCGGAGATCAGATATCCAAGGTTGGAGAAGTTAGCACTGGCACTAATCGAAGCGAGCAGAAGGATGAGGCCATACTTCCAAGCCCATACCATAGTGGTGTATACTGATATGCCATTAAGACAAGCTCTGCATAAATCGGATAAATCGGGAAGATTAATGTACTGGGTAGTAGAACTTGGTGAATATGACATAGTTTATGAGCCTAGATCGTCGCTCAAGGGGCAGGCAGTAGCGGATTTTATCGCAGAGTTTACTCACTCTCATACCTCTGAAGAACAGGAGTTTAATACAGACCAACCCGTGGATGTTACAGGATCATCAAATTTAATCCCCGACCAACTTCCATCCATGGACGATCAAGAGAAAATAATCAACGAGCAGCGAGAAGAGCCGAGGGAAGACAAAAGGAAACATCAAATATTCCACCAAGGAACTCTGTCTGATCGAGAGTTTGATAATGATGTACCTGTGTGGAATCTGTATGTGGATGGTTCTTCGTGTGCCACTGGCAGTGGAGCAGGAATTGTTTTAAACAATCCTGATAAGATTGATATAAAATATGCTCTACGTTTTCAGTTTAAAGCCTCCAATAATGAAGTTGAATATGAGGCTATGATCGTGGGTCTAAGTTTGGCCAAAACCATGAAGGCAGAGCAGGTCGTGGTGTTCAGTGATTCACAGTTAATCGTAAATCAAATTCTCGGATTGTATGCAGCAAAAGGAGAACTAATGGTCAAGTATCATGCAAAGGCTATGGAGGTTGTCTCAACTTTTACCGCAGTACAGTTGATCAGAATACCGAGACTGGAGAATGCAAGAGCCAATGCCCTAGCTCGGCTGGCATCAGCAACACGCACCGAGCTACGAAGAACAATCCCAATAGAAATCCTGGCTGGTCGGAGCATAGAAGAAGATTTGATCATGAACTTCATTACCCTTGACTTGGGACCATCTTGGATGGACCCCATCAGGGCCTATATCAAAGAGGGGGCTTTGCCCACTGATAAACTCACAGCCAAAAAACTGAAGTTCAAAGTTGCTCATTACGTATTGACCAATGGCATTTTGTACAGAAGAGGAGTTATAGCAGCACTACAGAGAGATGTCTATCCCTCCGAAGTTAAGGACTTGATTGAAGAGGTTCATGAAGGGTCATGCGGAGCCCATATAGCAGGACGGACGCTTTTGCAGAGAATAACGCAGGGGTATTACTGGCCAACGATGAGAGCTGACTGCGCAGCTTATGCTAAAAAGTGCGATAAATGCCAACGTTTCTCTTCCATCCGAAGAACTCCCCAGGCATTATTAACACCCATCACCTCCCCTTGGCCATTCGCTATGTGGGGGATAGATTTGGTCGGACCACTTCCGACGACCAAAGGAAGGTTTAAATACCTCGTGGTTGCTGTGGATTATTTTACCAAATGGGTGGAAGCTGAACCCCTCATTGATATGACGTATGACAAGGTCTATCAATTTATTTGGAAGAGTATTATTTACAGATATGGTCTCCCACATGCATTCATTACTGACCACGGAACCCAGTTTGACAACGAGGAATTCGCTGCATATTGTCATCAATCCAATGTACAAAAAATCCACTCCGCACCAGGCCATCCCCAGAGCAATGGGCAAACTGAAGTGACTAACAGAACCCTACTGAATGGTTTGAGAAAACGGCCGGATGATGCAAAGGGAAATTGGATCAACGAGCTACATTCTGTGCTATGGGCTTATCGCACTACACCGCGAACAGCAACTGGGGAGTCTCCATACATGTTGACATTTGGAAGTGAGGCTCTCATACCTGCTGAATTGGGTCTACCCACACATAGGGTGCTGAATTTCAGTTCTCCTGTCAGTGACTTGATGAGACGATTAGACCTGGATATGCTCAAAGAAGTTAGAGAAGAAGCAGCAATCAGGAATGCAGCATATCAACAACGAACAGCTTTGTTCTACAACAAAAGAGTGAAGAAGTGTAATTTGAAAGAAGGGGATTATTGTGACACCCCGACTAATTAAATACCGGGTAGCTACTCCTTTATAAAATTAATTCAAAATGCCAAGTTGGCTCAGTTAATAGCATCACTGTCGAAAACATTTTATTATTTCTAACCACCTAGTATTTAAAAAGCAAGTTGCCAAATTTTAATTAAGTCTGATTAACATGCAACAAGTGTAATGAAGAAATAAATAACACCATTCACCACTGAAGTAAAACGAATAACCATCACAATAGAGTAAATAAAGTCTGGAGGAAAACTCCTCACTACAATCCCATAACTAAAATGAATAACCGAAACTGAAATAAAACATGCTAAAGTCTGAAAACTGAAATGTAAAAGATGCTCTAAATAGGAATGGGCAACATGCCCTACAACCGATAGATAGTGACTCTGGAATCCAAAAGATAGAAGCGTCTATGAGCAAATCCCTGTAGCTTCCCCAAACAGCTACAGCTCGTCACCTGAATGAGTATCTATGCTTGGTGTCCTTGAGGCTGGGGACCTAAAATGGTTTTACAAAGAAAAAGAGATTTGAAAAGCAAACGGGTCAGAGCCCGAATGTGGAGTTATATTTTAAAAACCTGCAAGTGCTTTAAAAACATTTAAAACATTAAATGCAAAGTACATGTTAGGACGTGCACTCACATTATATTCTCACCTCTCGTCTAACTGTGCACTCCTAACGCAAGTACCCATCTATAACTATCCATACTACTAGCTAAGTGACAACATATCTAGCTAGACTCCCAAAGGTCCTACCCATATAACTCGGTTCCATTAACATATAACGCTCGTAATTAGATAGGGATTTAACGTAAACTCAGTTACTAAATATGCCATAGATATAACTAACAGTTAACTCATTATGTTCCTCGAAACAATACCGTATTATGTTCACAATATTAACATGAGGATTTCCATTAATTAAATGTATTTTATTCACATCACAAATATACAATACAAGCACCCCGCAATCTAAGCTGTAGTGCACACATACTCTGCTATCCATCCCGGTACATCACGTACATAAGGATTACATATTCCGAATCTCTCAGGAATAGTTTACCGATAACATCACAAATAATGGAGGCGAACACAGTCACCATCACATGGGTCACGCACATACCTACGCTCCCATGATCAGCGGACTTATTAATATCACAATAAGTCTTTCTATGACCTATGTTCATCAAGGTACCAGTCTATATCCCCCCCGTAGGCACACAAGGATTAGAGGGTCCTAAGCGAACGTAACCTCCCGTGATAGCAAGTATGGTAGGTATGTCATACAAACAATCCATATACCAATACTAAGTAAACACACATCTTAGTAATACCGTATTTTAATCGTAGTACATATTGCACTCTCGTACTAATTATAATTATCACAATTCGTATTATTCCGGTTTGTAATTATACGCGCCATAATTTCTCACGTCGTAATAGACACTCACGTCTCATCCCAAACCGTCAATGTAATACAACTCTCGTATATAATTTACTCCTCATAAATGCCCAAAAGTCTCAATTCTATCACTATATCATCAAAGGAATACTAACTCTACCCTTGAACCAGTTTCCGGAACTCCAAAAGTCAAAACAGTCCAAAAAGGACCAAACTGTCAACTCGTTAGAAGTCTCGTTCGAACGAGACTTCGAACGAGTTTGGACTGTCAGGTCGTTAGAAGTCTCGTTCGAACGAGGCTGTTCGAACGAGATCCCAGTTCGTTCGAACGAACTGACCCTTCTAACGATATCTCGTTCGAACGAGATATCGAACGAAAATCCCTACTCGTTAATAACGACTGGTCAACTCGTTAGAAGCTCGTTCGAACGAGTTCGTTCGAACGACCTGGGGCTGCTTCTAACGAGCTACCAGTTTCGGCCCAGATTTTTCCCAAATCGTTTTTCATCCATTTTTATCACTTCAATCCTTCTCCAAAGTTCGTCCTAACAATGATTTAAGTCCTCTAATCATACTAAAACATGCTTAGGTTATAAACTAACGTCTTTTAAGGCAATAAGGCATCCTAAACATCATTAAATCCCAAGATTTTATACTTTTCCCCAATATCATCAAGAACATGAACCCTAGATATATATCAACATCAAATCCAGAATTTAATTCGTTTTTCTTTCACCCAAACATGTATTAACATCAGATTAATTGTCTCCAAACTATTCTACATGCAATCCTTCTCAAATTCCTCAAGTTTTATGATCTAGACTACATGGGTTTTCATATTTTATCAAGAACCATAAATCCGAATTTTCTAACATGGAAAAGACATTCTCAGAATTTAAATGGAATAAAGTCACTTGCCTTGTTTGTCTCTGAATTTGGTGTGGATTCGGTGTAGAATTTCTGCAGAATTCCTCTCTCTCTCTCCTTCTCCAAGCTTTCTTCTCCAAAAAGCTATGGTGGCTAGGGTTTGCTTTGGGGGAACTTATGAAAACCTAATTTAATAAACCTCCGTAGCTTGTTGGGTTAATAAGGGTTGGTTGGGTCAATTCCTTATCAGATTACAACTCTCAATTTTCGTCACTTTTAATTACCCAAAAATACCAAATTACTAAAATACCCTTTATGGTGCCGGAATGGCCTAAAAATACCCCGGGACCCAAATTATACCCCCGGCTAGTGTTTTCTGACTATCTCGACCCTTCCGGATGCGTTGGCGCACTCAAAACGACCATACGGATTATAGATTTTAAATTCACTTTTAATATCAAAATATTATACCGTGACGCGGCGGTCCCACGCGTCTCAACAAAATTTCTAAAATGCCGTATATAAATCCCACGACAAATTTTATAATACCAAGTACATATATAATCATATATGCACCTAATCAAATACCAATTTGCATCTCATTAGTATTTATAACCCGGATTAATTTCCAATTAATACGCATTTAATTAATTAATCCCATAAATAAATATAGACAAAAGTACGGGGTATTACATACTTCCCCCCTAATAACTGAATTTCGTCCCGAAATTCGAAACTAGAAAGTACCTGCTAAAAAATAACTCTGGATAACGTTCGCGCATCTCATCCTCGCGCTCCCATGTGGACTCCTCGACATTATGATGTCGCCACTGAACACGCACTAACGGGACTATCTTTGACCGCAGTTTCCTCTCGCTTCGGTCCAAAATAGCAATCGGCCCCTCCTCATAAGAGCTATCCGGCTGGAGATCGATGTCCTCCACAGCAATGTGAGAATGGGCCAAATTATCTCTAAGGTATTTCCTCAACGAGGAAATATGGAACACGTCGTGAATCCGATGCAAATGCTCCGGTAACCCGAGTCTATACGCAACCGGTCCGATCCGCTCAATAATAGGAAACGGCCCCACATACCTCGGTGCCAACTTCCCCTTCTTCCCGAAACGCATAATCCCCTTCATAGGAGATACCCTGAGCAAAACCTGGTCCCCCACTTGGAACTCTCTGAAAAATCTCTTCGCGTCAGCGTAACTCTTCTGCCGGTCTTGAGCTACCCGAATGCGACTCCGAATCAACTCAATCCTTGCCGAAGTATCCTGAATCACTTCCGGCCCAAGCAGTTTGTTGTCCCCCACCTCCAACCAACATGCTGGGGAACGACAAGGCCTACCGTACAATGCCTCAAACGGAGCCATGCCAATTGTGAACTGATAGGAGTTGTTGTAAGCAAACTCCACTAGTGGAAGGTACTGCTCCCATCCACCTCCGAAGTCAATAATGCACATGCGTAGCATGTCCTCCAACATCTGATTGGTGCGCTCTGTCTGCCCATCAGTCTGCGGATGATAAGCCGTACTCAACCGCAATTCTGTGCCCATGGCCTCCTGGAAACTCTCCCAAAATCGCGAAACAAATATCTTGTCTCTGTCAGACACGATATTCAGGGGCACACCGTGGAGTCTCACAATCTCTGAAATGAAGAGCTGGGCATACTGTCCCGCAGTGTAATCAGTCCTAACGGGTAAAAAGTGAGCGACCTTGGACAACCTGTCCACAATTACCCAAACGGAGTCATGACCCCTCTGCGACGTAGGCAACCCCGTGATAAAGTCCATGGATATGCTCTCCCACATCCATACCGGAACCTCCAACGGTTGTAGCAATCCTGCTGGTCTCTGATGATCCACTTTTACAAGCTGACAAGTGGCGCATTTCGAGACAAACTCAGCGATATCTCTCTTCATACCGCTCCACCAATACTGCCGTCTCATGTCTTGGTACATTTTGTCCCCTCCGGGATGTACCGCGAACCGTGAGCCGTGCGACTCTGCCATAACATCGTGTCGCAATTCTTCTCCTTCCGGGACTACCAATCTCCCATTGAAGCGCAATCCCCCGTCTGAGCTAACGGTATAGGACTCGGCTCCCTCTGCTAGCAATCGAACTATCTGCTCCTGACAGAACGAGTCATTAGCCTGTGCCCGTACTACCTTTGTGACAATCTGCGGTGTAACGGTCATCACAGACATGAAAGATCGGGCCACTGCATCCTGGTGTCCCAATTCCTTCCACTTAGCCTTCCATACCTCTGCCACCTCGTCTACTGGCTTACGGCTCAACGCGTCTGCTACCACGTTAGCCTTACCCGGGTGTAGGGCTGTCAATGGACCGGGTCTGGACCCGGACCCGATCCGGACCCGACCTAAATTAACGGATCTGAGCAAATTTTATAGACCCGATTATCCGATTACCCGATTACCCGATTACCCGATTAGTTAATGGATCGGATCTGGATATACATGACTCCGATCCGATAAGGACCCGACCCGAATGTGTATATATATAATATAATAAATATATATTTATATATAATATTATATATATATATATATATATATAAGTTATATATTTATATATATAAAAAAACTGTTTTTATATATATATATATATATATAAAAAAAAAACTGTTTTTAAATAAAACTGTTTTTATATAAATATAACTTATATATATACAGTTTTATATATATATATATATATATATATATATATATATATATATAATCGGGTCGGGTATTCGGGTCGGGTCTCCGGATCCTTAACGGGTCCGGGTCTGGATCCATTTTCTGAGACCCGTCGGGTAATCGGGTAAGACCCGATCCGTTAGAAATATACCCGGATCGGATCTGGATATACCCAGACCCGATCCAGACCCGACCCATTTACACCCCTACCCGGGTGGTACTGGATGTCAAACTGGTAGTCTTTCACAAATTCAAGCCACCTACGCTGCCGCATATTCAATTCCTTCTGCGTGAACAGATACTGTAGTGACTTGTGGTCCGTGAACAGCTGAAACTTCTCCCCCAAAAGATAGTGCCTCCAAATCCATAAGGCAAATACCACTGCTGCCAACTCCAAATCATGTGTGGGGTAATTCTTCTCATGAGGCCTAAGCTTACGGGAAGCATAAGCTATGGCCTGTCTCTCCTGCTGCAATACACCTCCCAGTCCTTGCAAAGACGCATCGGTGTAAACCAAATACTCAACTCCCGGTCTCGGCAATGCTAACACAGGTGCTGAGGTCAACTTGTCCTTCAATTCATCGAATGCCAACTGACAGGCATCACTCCAAATGTACGGCACACCCTTACGAGTAAGATGTGTCAAAGGACCTGCTATCTCCGAGAAACCCCGAATAAATCTCCTGTAGTATCCTGCTAGACCCAAGAAACTACGAATCTCCGTTGGTGTCGTGGGCTGTCCCCACTCCCTCACCGCTGACACCTTCCCCGGATCGACAGATATTCCCTGGTCGGAAATAATGTGACCCAAGAACTGGACTTCCTTCAACCAAAACCCGCACTTCTCATATTTTGCATACAGCTCGTTCTGACGAAGTGTCTGCAAAACCTGCCTCAAATGCTCGGCGTGCTCCTCCTCTGTCTGAGAGTAAACCAGAATGTCATCAATGAAGACAATGACAAACTGATCTAGGAAATCCCTGAACACTCTGTTCATCAAGTCCATAAACACTGCTGGAGCGTTGGTCAAACCGAAAGGCATAACCCGAAACTCGTAAGAACCATATCTCGACAAGAACGCAGTCTTCGAGACATCCTCCTCCCTGATACGCAACTGATGGTATCCTGACCTCAAGTCAATCTTCGAGAAGAAAGAAGCTCCTCTCAACTGGTCGAATAAGTCATCGATTCGAGGCAACGGATACTTATTCCGTATCGTGACCTTATTCAACTCTCGGTAGTCCGCGCACAATCTCAGTGAACCATCCCTTTTCTTCACAAACAAAACTGGAGCGCCCCAAGGTGAGGTACTCCTGCGAATAAAGCCCTGCCCTAATAGCTGCTCTATCTGATCCCGTAACTCTCGCATCTCAGCTGGAGCCATACGGTACGGTGCACGTGCTATAGGTCTCGTACCCGGTAGCAAATCAATAACGAAATCTATCTCTCGACTGGGTGGTAAGCCTGGTATCTCCTGAAACACATCTGAATACTCCCTGACAACCGGGATCGAATCTAAAGGAATAACAACCTCCTTAGAGGTATCCTCCTCTATGTAATACAGATGAGCGGTCGATCCTCCCTCTGGGCGAGGCATCGCCACTATAAACATCTCTTGCCCCGGAATGGCAAAAACAATGCTCCCGCTGAAGCAATCAATCATGGCCCTATATGCTACGAGCCAATCCATACCGATGATCACATCGTGAACATGCATATCTAATACTAACATGTCCGCAGGTAATACCAAACCACCAACCTCTACCCCCACTCCCCGGCATATAAAGAAAATAAGTGACCCACTCCCTAACGGTGAGTCGACACACGTCACTGTGCTCTCTGCCGTAGCTAACAATCCTAAAGCTTTCGCGAAGTGTGTAGCAATAAAACAGTGTGTAGCACCCGTATCAAATAACACCCGACCCATAGTGCCATGGATAGGAAACGTACCCTCGATCGCGGGCGGTGCCTGTGGAACTGCAGCCTGGTGAACGTTGTAGACACGTCCATACTGTAGCTGCCCCTGCTGAGCTGGGACTGCTGGAATGGGTGACAGTGCTGCCATCTGTGGCGGTGCAGGAAGAGCGGCGGGAAACATAGGCCTCTGTGGCTCCTGGCGAGCACCCTGCTGCTGCTGCTGTGGGGCCCTGCCCCTATCAGGACAATCCTGCTTCTTATGGCCAGTCTTGCCACAAACGAAGCATTTCCCTGGGAAGTTCCCTCCCCTCTGCCCCTGGTGGCCGTTACCATTCCTCCCTTGGCCCTGCTGGCCCTGATGAAACTGCTGCCCATTCTGCCCCTGTTGGCCCTGATGGCCGTTTGGACCCTGATGGCCCTGGCGGAAACCTCCCTGTCCCTGCCTGTAGTTCCCTGAACGGAACCTCTTATTATCCCCCTGCTGAGAGCCCTGCTCGTTCTGCCTCTGCCCCTGACCAGATTGTGCCCCGCTGGCACTATGTCCTCCAGTCCTGCCCTGATGGCTAGACTCCCCCGACCGCTTGCCCTCGGCCATATGAAACGGTGGTCCTGGCAGTGCAATAATGCAGCGTTAACCACATCAGAATACGTGGCCAACGATAGGTTCCCTAGCAGATGTTGACGGATCCTCCAATTCAACCCATCAGTGAACTTCTCTATCTTCTTCTTCTCTGTTGGAATCTCGTCTGGAACGATATTCAACAGGTTAGTGAACTCGGCCTCATACTCGGCCACTGTCTTGCCCTCTTGCTTCAGACTCATAAGCTTCCTCCTCATTTCCGTATGAACAGCCGACGGAAAGTACTTGCGGTCAAACCGCACCCAGAACTCCTGAATCGTGAGAGTATCCCTCTCCTCCGCGGTGGTAATAGACTCCCACCACTGTAGTGCAGATCCTACTAGCTTGAAAGTAGCTAGCACCTGTTTCTGAACATCAGTGCACTCATGCATCCTCAAATGCCTCTGCATGTCTTTCCTCCATTGGCTCGAGACTACTACATCTGAGCTTCCTGCAAACTCTGGCGGATGAGCTTTCTGAAAAGCATCACGTACACGCTCCCAAGCAGACGGGAATGCATTAACCTGTGCTGGCGCGGCAACCGGCGCCTGAGGTGGTGCCTGCTGAATCACGGCAATCGCGGCATTTACCGCTTGGGCTACTATAGCAGCAACCTCAGCGGCGTTCATCATGCCCTGAACTGGAGCGGGCTGGGGTTCGGGCGTTGCATCCCTGGGAACTCGTCGTGCACGTCGTGGAGGCATCTGAAATAAGAACAAAGTTTATAAGTTCACGGTTATAAACTTATTAAAGCTGAAGAACGAAGCATACACAAAAGAGTACAACAGTCCTAAAATATAGGGCTCTATATCAAAGAAACGTAGCGGAAACATAATAGCCGTACAGATCCTAAAGGACACTAGAACCTGATGCTCTGATACCACCTGTGACACCCCGACTAATTAAATACCGGGTAGCTACTCCTTTATAAAATTAATTCAAAATGCCAAGTTGGCTCAGTTAATAGCATCACTGTCGAAAACATTTTATTATTTCTAACCACCTAGTATTTAAAAAGCAAGTTGCCAAATTTTAATTAAGTCTGATTAACATGCAACAAGTGTAATGAAGAAATAAATAACACCATTCACCACTGAAGTAAAACGAATAACCATCACAATAGAGTAAATAAAGTCTGGAGGAAAACTCCTCACTACAATCCCATAACTAAAATGAATAACCGAAACTGAAATAAAACATGCTAAAGTCTGAAAACTGAAATGTAAAAGATGCTCTAAATAGGAATGGGCAACATCCCCTACAACTGATAGATAGTGACTCTGGAATCCAAAAGATAGAAGCGTCTATGAGCAAATCCCTGTAGCTTCCCCAAACAGCTACAGCTCGTCACCTGAATGAGTATCTATGCTTGGTCTCCTTGAGGCTGGGCACCTAAAATGGTTTTACAAAGAAAAAGAGATTTGAAAAGCAAACGGGTCAGAGCCCGAATGTGGAGTTATATTTTAAAAACCTGCAAGTGCTTTAAAAACATTTAAAACATTAAATGCAAAGTACATGTTAGGACGTGCACTCACATTATATTCTCACCTCTCGTCTAACTGTGCACTCCTAACGCAAGTACCCATCTATAACTATCCATACTACTAGCTAAGTGACAACATATCTAGCTAGACTCCAAAAGGTCCTACCCATATAACTCGGTTCCATTAACATATAACGCTCGTAATTAGATAGGGATTTAACGTAAACTCAGTTACTAAATATGCCATAGATATAACTAACAGTTAACTCATTATGTTCCTCGAAACAATACCGTATTATGTTCACAATATTAACATGAGGATTTCCATTAATTAAATGTATTTTATTCACATCACAAATATACAATACAAGCACCCCGCAATCTAAGCTGTAGTGCACACATACTCTGCTATCCATCCCGGTACATCACGTACATAAGGATTACATATTCCGAATCTCTCAGGAATAGTTTACCGATAACATCACAAATAATGGAGGCGAACACAGTCACCATCACATGGGTCACGCACATACCTACGCTCCCATGATCAGCGGACTTATTAATATCACAATAAGTCTTTCTATGACCTATGTTCATCAAGGTACCAGTCTATATCCCCCCCGTAGGCACACAAGGATTAGAGGGTCCTAAGCGAACGTAACCTCCCGTGATAGCAAGTATGGTAGGTATGTCATACAAACAATCCATATACCAATACTAAGTAAACACACATCTTAGTAATACCGTATTTTAATCGTAGTACATATTGCACTCTCGTACTAATTATAATTATCACAATTCGTATTATTCCGGTTTGTAATTATACGCGCCATAATTTCTCACGTCGTAATAGACACTCACGTCTCATCCCAAACCGTCAATGTAATACAACTCTCGTATATAATTTACTCCTCATAAATGCCCAAAAGTCTCAATTCTATCACTATATCATCAAAGGAATACTAACTCTACCCTTGAACCAGTTTCCGGAACTCCAAAAGTCAAAACAGTCCAAAAAGGACCAAACTGTCAACTCGTTAGAAGTCTCGTTCGAACGAGACTTCGAACGAGTTTGGACTGTCAGGTCGTTAGAAGTCTCGTTCGAACGAGGCTGTTCGAACGAGATCCCAGTTCGTTCGAACGAACTGACCCTTCTAACGATATCTCGTTCGAACGAGATATCGAACGAAAATCCCTACTCGTTAATAACGACTGGTCAACTCGTTAGAAGCTCGTTCGAACGAGTTCGTTCGAACGACCTGGGGCTGCTTCTAACGAGCTACCAGTTTCGGCCCAGATTTTTCCCAAATCGTTTTTCATCCATTTTTATCACTTCAATCCTTCTCCAAAGTTCGTCCTAACAATGATTTAAGTCCTCTAATCATACTAAAACATGCTTAGGTTATAAACTAACGTCTTTTAAGGCAATAAGGCATCCTAAACATCATTAAATCCCAAGATTTTATACTTTTCCCCAATATCATCAAGAACATGAACCCTAGATATATATCAACATCAAATCCAGAATTTAATTCGTTTTTCTTTCACCCAAACATGTATTAACATCAGATTAATTGTCTCCAAACTATTCTACATGCAATCCTTCTCAAATTCCTCAAGTTTTATGATCTAGACTACATGGGTTTTCATATTTTATCAAGAACAACCATAAATCCGAATTTTCTAACATGGAAAAGACATTCTCAGAATTTAAATGGAATAAAGTCACTTGCCTTGTTTGTCTCTGAATTTGGTGTGGATTCGGTGTAGAATTTCTGCAGAATTCCTCTCTCTCTCTCCTTCTCCAAGCTTTCTTCTCCAAAAAGCTATGGTGGCTAGGGTTTGCTTTGGGGGAACTTATGAAAACCTAATTTAATAAACCTCCGTAGCTTGTTGGGTTAATAAGGGTTGGTTGGGTCAATTCCTTATCAGATTACAACTCTCAATTTTCGTCACTTTTAATTACCCAAAAATACCAAATTACTAAAATACCCTTTATGGTGCCGGAATGGCCTAAAAATACCCCGGGACCCAAATTATACCCCCGGCTAGTGTTTTCTGACTATCTCGACCCTTCCGGATGCGTTGGCGCACTCAAAACGACCATACGGATTATAGATTTTAAATTCACTTTTAATATCAAAATATTATACCGTGACGCGACGGTCCCACGCGTCTCAACAAAATTTCTAAAATGCCGTATATAAATCCCACGACAAATTTTATAATACCAAGTACATATATAATCATATATGCACCTAATCAAATACCAATTTGCATCTCATTAGTATTTATAACCCGGATTAATTTCCAATTAATACGCATTTAATTAATTAATCCCATAAATAAATATAGACAAAAGTACGGGGTATTACAATTATGTACTGAAGAAAGTGATCCAAAAGCATAACAAACTGGAAGCCAACTGGCATGGACCTTACAGAGTAACTGAAGTTGTTCGTCCAGGGGACATACAGAATTGAAACTTTGGAGGGAGAAGAATTCAAGAATGCATGGAATGCGGAACACCTGCGCAAGTACTATCAGTAATTGAAATTCCTATGTAATACAGTTTCTTCAATATAAATAAAGTGATGTTTCACCTATATTTCCTTCTTTGTTGAAATTTTTCGGAATATTAGTGCTACACACTACACTAACCCAAAATCAAAGCAAACACCACCAACTCCGGTTGGTCGGCAACTCATAACCACCAACTCCGGTTGGTCGACAATTCAATTACCACCAACTCCGGTTGGTTGGGAACTCATTACCCCCAACTCCGGTTGGTCGGTAACTCAATACCACCAACTCCAGTTGGTCGGCATCTCATTACCACCAACTCCGATTGGTCGGTAAATCAATAACCACCAACTCCGGTTGGTTGGTACCAAACTAGGCAAGAAGCTGGACGACCTCCCGAGGCGTCCACTGTCTAGGCAACCAGGTAATCCATACGAGATTACTACAACTAAGCAGGAACATGGGATGAAAATCATTCCATTTCTTAGGCCCAAAGAGTGACAAGTCACTATAATCAAACAACAAATGGGATAAGTATGGTATATATATATACATATTCACCAACCAACAAACCAACAAACAAGGACATTCTACAAATTATTTCGAAGAAAAATGAAATTGTCAAAGACTAAAAATTTCTTCATTAAAATCAAGTAGATTACATATGATATGAAGTTTGGTTCATTACATAAACATATCCTATTCTATGGGTTTCTTTCCCTCTGCTTTTGAAACAGGTTCCACCCCAGGTGGAGGATCATCTAATGCATAAGGAGAGTTTATAATGTTTAGATCTCGCAACATTCTGACATTCATTATGGATGGACGATCGAGCAAGTGTTCTGGACGAGATATCTCAAAATTTGAATGAAGGTTGTAGTCACCGAGATACTTGGAGATCAAAATCCGAGGAATAGCACGGGCTGGGATCCAATTAAGGTCAAGTTTGACGGGAGGCACTGGCAAATCAAGAACTCCAGGTTCATAATAATCCCACAAGAAATGACCTTAATCCAAATCCAGGACGCATAAGGCATTCAACAACCCCTGCTTATATCCTTCGTTGTTCGACTGCTGCAAGCGAGCATCAAGGTGATACAGAGCTTCATTATACCCAGCCATCCAAAATTCCCTGGGCTGCTTGTGGAATTGATAAGTTAATCTCTCAAGTTGCTCGTGGAGTTTTTTCACAAGAAATTCTTTACTTTCCGGAGCAGAACTCTGATTGGAGAGTTGGTCGTTGAAACTCTTAATCTTCTTAGACATTTCTGCCAAAGCTTGGTTCTTCGCCATCAATTGAACGACTTGATTCTCTAAGGCCGCCTGAGTTCTCGTTTCTTCAATGGTAACCCGACCAGCCCTTGCTCGTCCCCGAGAAGATCTTGCTCTACCACGAGCAGGTGTGGAAGATCCTGCTCGTTTCAAAGTTTCTAACTCATCCCGTAAGTTAGCATTTTCTACTTAAAAAAGAAAAACCATCATCATTAACGGGGACCAAGGCTCCCGAAAAAGAAGAAGCAGATTTGAGTTGTTTTATTTCCTCTTGCAAAGCGATATTCTCCTGCTCCAGCAGCTTGGCAATATGTCTGTGCTCTTCAATTTCAAGCTTCAGCACACCCTCCTTTTCATGAGCAGAAATGAACTTGTCATATCCCTTGTCAACACTCAATTGATGGTACTTTTTTCTCATAACCTTAATGTAAAAGTGTTGTAGATTCTTTGTACTGCTGTTGAAGCTCCTCAATCGTTCCTTGAAGATCTTCAATCATCTCGTAGTAGGCCACATTTTTTGCTACAGCACGATCAAGTAAGCACTTCAAGTATTGATAAGCTTCAACTGCTCGGTCAGAAGCACCTGATCCGAGGATGTCAATTATTTGAACCTCATTAAGGTCTGCATGACCAGCTTTGAAATAGACATTGCATTTCTTCATCAACTTTGTATCATGAGTTGATAAGAGCTCCATCCTGGCCATAAACTAGCAAAGAGAAGAATAAAAAAATCAAACAGGGCAAGTAAGAGAGAAATTCCAGAAGAACAACAGAAGTTCAAATTTTATTCATCATAATAAAGGAAAGCATAGTTCAAGGTTACATTCACGAAAACAGCAAAACAAAAGACCCGAACAACTTTACACCTTCTCCTTGTTTCCTACGACTTCCTCAGATGGTTTGGATGAAGGGGTTGGTTGCTCGGAGGCAAGGGCAGCTGCTCGGTAGATGTGCTAGCTTGTTGGACTTGCTCTGAGGGTTGGGCAACAGCAACAACAGGGACTTGCTCTCCTGTCATCAAGGAAGACTCATCTGAAGCTGCTTCATCTTCTTCTTCTTCTCTAGGAGAGGGAGGAGGGCCATGAGTATGCTGCTGGAACTACTCAGAATTCTCATCAACCTTCAACTCCTTCAAGTCTGCTACCCATCCATCCCTAAAATATTTGACACCGGCATACTCCATTAGAGAAGACATGACAGCCAGGCCCTTGTTCCAACCCTTGTCCCAACCAGCACTGAAGGATTTTTTAACTGCAACTTTCGTTTTTACCCTCTCCGAGGAGGTTCTTTCCCTAAAGAGCTCTTCGACAGACTTCAATTTTTCTTCCACCTCTGTTTTATGCTGCTCAACATCTTGAAGCCTAGCAACATGTTCCTCAGAAGATTTAAGCTTGGTCACAAGCTCCTCTTTATCTTGTTCAGCTTCTTTTAATTTCTTCTCCAACTCTTTGGAGGCAGCCACATCTTGATCTCTGTTTAGTTCAACAGACCTGAATTGCTTCTCCCAAGCATCTTTGTCTTCCTCGTACTTCTGACGAGATTCCCTCAAAGACTGGGTTAGTCCAGCAAAAGCTTCTTCTACCCCACCCGAGGAGCTGGAAGCCTTGATGGCTTCATCCTTCTTCAAAATACTATTGAAGCAAGTCACAAGCTGAAAAAAGGAAGAATTTTAAGTCAATATCTGAACATAGTACTAGAAATAAAGGACTCAGACTAAAGATACTTACTGAAGTAATGTGTTGAGCCGCTAATGTAGTAAGTCTCTCACGAGAAAAGGTGTCTTCAACACCTTGGAATTCTGGAACAGTCCAGGATCTTATCAAGCCCACAGCAGAGCTCGGAGGAACAAAAGCTGGAACACTACCTTCAACATTTGATGGTTGAGAGATAGGTTCAACAGGTCTCTCAGAAGAACTTCTTTTTAATCTTCTCAGAGGAGCAGGAGCACTTTCAATTAAAGATGTTGTCTCTATTGGGGAGATGACAACAATTTCACTCGAAGGTGAGATGACAACGGTCTTGCTCGGAGGCACAGGGGCTTTTTGCCAACTTCCTTAGCAGCAGTGGGGGGGGGTACATCTATATTCTTTGTCCCCTCCTCTGGGACATCTTGTTTATTCTTCTTTGCCTCCTCAGTGGTAAAAGCATATTTGTCGAAAAAGGCAGGAGTTTTTCTCTTCTTCACCAGATCAGTGATAGGAATACTCAAGTCAGAAGAACAACCTTCCACACTGGTCTCAGAGGTTGGTACCAGATCAAGATCAACTACCACAGCACGAGGACGAGCAATGAAAGACGAGGTGTAGCTTCTGTATTGCAACAGATAAGAAGCAGATCTAATGTGTTCCCCAGCAACAGATTAATGCAAGCCCCAGATAAGTTTTAAATGCTTTATATTAACCTCGGTTTCTTTTGGAGGTTTTCTTTTACTGTCAACTGTAACAAACAAAATCAAATGTCAGTGGTGCATTTCAGCGAATACAAAGAAAACAAGATTTCAAAAATAAAAACAACCTATCCCATTGCCATAAAGTGGACACCTGGGACCTTGGTACACGTCATCTCCACTTAATGGAGGGTGTTGCCAAATTTTCATCACAACCCCATGATCAAAATAATCCCTATTGGCATCGGGAAGATTGGCAACTAACGCTCTATTCGAAAACCTAGTTTTTAAATATAAAGTATTGTCGCTAGTGACCCATCTATAGCAATACATAATTTCTGGAATTCCCAAACGTGTTCCATGAAGTTGATTCAACCTATGTACGCCATTAACTACCCTTCATATATTTGGAGCTACTCTTGCAGGTACAATACCGAATATTAGCAAAACTCCAAACACAGGGGATTTGGAGGGGAAAAAAAAACCACACTCAGCTACAAAAAGACTTGGGAAACAGTGTCCCTCCGCCAAAGACAGTAAATCACAAGGATAAGAAAGTTCTTCCAAAATAACCCACGAAAGGATTGAAAACTCAAACCGAAATTTTTCTAACGATTCAACAAGATAAACCATGGTGAATAAAGAAAATAAAAAAGAAGGAAGAAAATCTTACAGAGGAAACAGAGATCAGTTGTCAATAAACGATGGAAGAACGAAGGCACAAGATAGAGAGAAGATGAAGAGTTCAGAGATACAGATTTGAAAAGTGAAAAAAACGATAGGATTTCTGTCGCACTTAAATACTTTACCTCGGGAATAGAGAAAAACAATGATTACAAGGAAAGACGTTTGCGTTTCCGGCGGCTAAAAGAAGAAAAAGGCACAAATATCGAAGTGATCGTGAAAATGCAAAATATTTATGAAGCTTGATATTATGTGCTCAAAAAGGAACTATATATATATTGAAAATTTTCCTAAAATCCATGAAGATCAATAATCCAAGCAGTTTTCAAGCAAAATGTTCCACACTCTCTTTTAACCTCAACTGTGAAACATTGGGGGCTTCTGTTGATACCAAATTTAGTCTGCTGACGTGGACCAATCACTTGAAGACACGTGTCAACCTACGTGGCAAATACAAATACTTTAGACGAACAACATACTGTCACCGAGCAACTCAGGCGCCCCGAGCAACTTAAGCGTACCAAGCAACTCAAGCGTACCGAGCAACTTAGCGTGCAGAACATCCAAATCAAGAGAATCAAAAGACAGCTACGCATTAAATGCACATTATTATCATACAGATGTATATGTCTACTAGATAACAGCGCATTATCCTTTCATATGTACAGCCTCAAGACTATAAATACATTATAACTTCCTCATAAGAAGAGGGCTTGGGATCTCTTGGTAAACCTATTATCGAGATTCCAAATAAACAGTCAGCAATACAAAAACAGTGGACGTAGGCCATTTTCTTCAGGCTGAACCCCTTTAAAAATCATTTGTCTTGTTAATTTCTTTATCTGTGATTGATTAATTAGAGATAATCTAATTTTTTACATCAACAGTCGGGATCTCTCGTAATCCTATATCACGCTGAATATATGACTGGAACACAAAATATAGTGGCTAATCCGTTGATCCCCTGTCTCGGGGAGACAAGCCCTGGTGCAAAAAAGCTATAATTGCTCAGTATAATCCACCACCATTGACATCTCATATCGGAAGAACTGGATGCGAGCAAAAAGATCGCGCTCATATGTCAGCGGAATGAATGAAGCCTGAAGAGGGGACTTCAGCGCTGGCCATGTTTGGATAGGGGAAGGCCTGCAGTTGTCCGTCGATAGTAAAGATCATTCCACCAAACTCGAGCGAATCCCTGAAATTTGGTGGCAACAAGGAAAACACACGAGCGGCCCTGAACCCGATTGTAATAAAAAATTATCTCCATATAAGCCAACCAATCAATCAAGTCATCGAGAGAGAATCGTAGTAGAACATTGGAACATCGATGAGTATATCCCCGTGGAGACGCCGAGAGAGTAAATGGAGCGTCATCGATTAAAGGCCTCTATCCTGATGAGCATCAAGGCCCATCACATCACCAGGCACAGGTGCGGCATAATCAGCAGGTATGGGCAACATCTGGGCCAGTGATGGATGAGGAGGGGCATACTGAACCATTGGAGGTGATGGAGTGCCACAGTGATAATGGGGGCAAGTGTCGATCAAATGGCCACCCTCACCACAATAAAAGCACAGACGGTCCCGTAATGGTGCAAAGCGATAAGCGTCGGGTGGGGGAGTAGGTATCCACTCCAAAACGCTTAGGCGGGTGTTCTCGACATCGAAGGATGAAGAGTCGGAAAGAAGCTGGGAGAGATCATGGCGGGAAGGTGTGTGTGTTGGTGGTGGGTGATGGTATAAATGTGGAAGAGGTGGATGATGGCCGAAGAAGTGTAAGCCAAGGGGTTTCGGAATCCGACCACACATGGTGTGAGTGTTGAAATCGAGGGAAGTGGGTGGTTGCTCATAATGGTTAAAATTTCCTAATGGTGGGGAGAGAATGTCCAACAGTCGACCTAGGGTTTTAAAAGTTCGAATTCCTTCAAAATGTCCAAGTGATTCTAAAATTCTAGCTGACTCGAGATTTGCAGGAGTTCGATCGAGAGTTCCGGAAGTCCCGGATGGGCCGAGGAGACCGGAAATGTTGGTTTGCCAAGGAATTCGGTTTTGGCCGGGGTAGGCAGATGGGTCGAAAGTTCAGGCGCGTAAAGAGGGGTTTCCGAGTAGGTCAGAAAACTTGGAATTTTCAATGGGGTCTCGGTTCCTGGGTAAGGTCGGGGGGTATCAGATGATTGGGGAATTCTAATTTTCCGGCTTGAGCGGGTAGGTCGGGTCGGCCAGATTTCCGAGGAGATCGGCATCAGGAAATGGCCGAAAGGTCCTGAATGATTGAGATTTCCGAAGAGCTTAGCGTCTGCGTAGGATTCGGGTATGCCAGGGTTCGTTCCGGGGGCGGGAAGATGGAAATTCTGTTCGGAGGTGGGACGGCCAGGGCACTCAGGCGCCATGGGTTGATCTGTTAAACTCAGAGGCGGGCCAGTCTCATCGTTGGGTGGCGTTTTCACCTCGGCCAAAGGTTCGGCGCCTCCTCTGTCGGCAATCGGATCGGGTAGCTGTTTAGATCCGCAGGGTGAGGGTTTAGCGTGATTTCCAGAAATTTCAACTGGATCCTTCTCGGGCCTACGCGAGTTTGATTCCGATGGGTTATTTGTGGTGGTGGGTGGCTGAATTTTGGAGAAGAGTTGTAGGAGGGAATCAACTTATTGTGTTTTTTGTGCCAATTCTCCTATTCTTTCCATTTTTTCTCTCAATTCTTGTATCTCTTCTTGTCGTTGTTTGGATTTTTTTTTAAGCCATTAAGAATGTAGCGTACGATTTGTTTGATAATTTGAACACTAATACACCAATTCACTAATGTTAGAGCGACACCCGCTCCGATACCAATTTGACGTAAACTATACGTAAAAGGCTAAAAACAAAACAAACACCACCTTTAGAGAAAGAAACTAAGAATTTCTTATATTCCAAAATGAAGTCATCCTCCAAATGAGGAGTACATGGAGTATTTATATTGAGAGAATTACTTGCTAACCAAGTAATTACCTAAATGACTTGGAGGTGCAAGAATTAACAAAAATATACCTAATTAGTCTCAAACATGCTTGAAGACCAATTAAAAGGGATAAAAGAACTAAAAAATAAAAGAAAAGACTGAAATAAAATGTAATTCCCATCATTTTTCAAGTTAAAAGTGGAGCACTGGCAAATGCAACAACAGGTAGCAACATCCTTCCGCCCCAGCAATGCTTACGCATCAACGCCTAGAGCTCAACCAATTTTTATTTAGCAAAACTCGAATTCTTGCTATTTTGCAATTCAACAAAACCAAAAGGGTTGGACTTCGTCCTACCAACTCATATCTTTTTACAGCTTCTAATCTCTCTCTTTTAGGGCTCTGAGTCCGTGTGATTGACGTTGATTTGTTTTCCATGGAAATACTTGTTCAAGTTCATTTTTTATTTTTGTGATGCTTGATTTCAAATACATTTTACGAAAACAATAGTCATAAATATGAAAAGTGTTCAATAGTTACATCAATTTCCATAGAAAACATTTCTTACCCACCCGCAAAAAAAATGATTTTCGTGAAAAACTCCTAGTTTTCCTATCTTTTTCCACACATTTTTTAACTTCTAATAGAAATGAACTATTATTCAATCATTTTCCAACTTTGTAATCAAACACGCCCTAAATGCATTTAGGCCGAGTAGGTACATATTTCAACATATGCAATTTAATTATTAATTTGATTTCACTCGAACCTTATTGGCATCTTACTCTACACACTAGACCCAACAATTGGGCGGTTATGGGCGGATGTGAAATGGACTGGGTCGATTTGGGGCAAGTCTGACATGGTTTGATGTAATTTGCAGGTCGGATTTGGATCGGCTTTGTAGCGTGCAGTTTCGGCTAAACCGGTTTTCCTATTTTTCTTCTCCTTTCTCTACTTCCTTTGGCCACACAAACAACGAATGATTCCAATGACTGTGAGGGAGAAAAAGGAGTGGAGAGTAAACTAACTTGTGCTTTTAAAACCCGCAAATTGACCGTCGGAATGAACTGTGTAACCTGTTTTTGACCCGCAAAGGTAAATATGTGCATGGGTGGTTTGTTTTGTGGGTGGTGATGCGTGGTTTGGTCCTTCTGGACCCATTTTGTCGGGCCTACTACACATGCACACGTGTGTATATATATATATATATATATATATATATATATATATATAGAGAGAGAGAGAGAGAGAGAGAGAGAGAGAGAAGCAAGTCATTTTATTCTAGATATTTGGATATAACATGAATCATTACATTCCATGAGAGTACATAATGTCTTAATGTACAACAAAATTATGAGAAAGAACCCTATGGCAACAAATAAATTTGGGGTATGATTATTAAAGAGAGGATGTTAAATATATAGAGTCCAAAGATCAAAACCCCACTTTTGAGGGGTTAAAATTTCATTAATAAAAGTTCAACCATTTAGTGGGTGCAACGCAAATTGTATATATGTAGGCGGTTTATCGGAACTGGAAAAACAATAAACCAAACCAGGAGCATTGAGTTGGTTTGGCTTTCTTCTTCCCTTATTGATTCAAATTATCAGTTGGGTTCCTGGTTCCAACACATATGTACATCAAATTTCACAATTCATGTATTGGGGAGAGAAAATATACTCTTCTGAGGTTGTAAATGAGCCTCTCTTCATCAGTCATCAACTTCTTCCTCAACTTCTTAGCCCTCCTAATCTCCCTTAGGGTTTTCCCAGCCTCCTTTTGCATCCTACTCTCCACCTTACTTCTCATGCTCCGGCCCTTCGACGTCGACATAGCCCGATACCCATCAACCCAATTCAATGACAAATAACCACCAACATCCTTAACTCCCAAACTTGACTCAATCACATTGCTACCTATAAATTTTGGCCAAACATCTCTCAATAACACCACATTCCTGAATATAAACAAACGGGTATTCAATATCAAATGAAATTTCAAGTAAAATAAAGAGAGAGAGAGAGAGAGAGGATGTGTATGTATACTTGGAGGTGAGGGTTCTGAAGCAGTGCTTTTGAAGGTTTCTTGCAGCAAACATTGTAGGGGAGTTGAAAAGTGAAGATGGGTTGTCTTCTTTAGTGAAGTAATTTTTGTGTTAGACTCAGATTTTTGGGTTCCATAGAAGCAGTGAGATAGTCGGGTTTTCTATTTTTAAGGGTTTTAGCTTCAGCGTTTTCTCAAGGTTTTACCGTTAAACTAAACCCATTTCCAAGTTGCTTCATGGGCTTTTACACTTTGCGGAGTTTGCAACATATTTACAAAAAAGAGTAGTGCTATGAGTCTCAAATAATTCTTCCAAATCTTTTTCAAAATGATTTGTGCTTTGTGCCTTGACGGGACCCCCATCACATGGTAATAGATGACAGGTAAGTGAAAGAATGACGTGGCGTTCACATAGGATTTGGGGGAGATTTGGGGGAGTTATTTGGGACTCAAAGCATTATTCTTACAAAAAAATTGAAGATTCTTGATTAGTTGTAACCAAAAAAAAAAAGAAGATTCTTGATTAGTTATTAAGAAATTGAATAGGACGAAATTCAGGTTGTAAATTGCGATTTTATTAACATCCGCGAATTTATTTTGACTCAATATTAGCGTGAGTTGAAATCGCAGTTTAGAAACGCGAATTCAATAAAATGGCGGTAGTTAGGGCTGTAAATCGGGCTGGGTGAGCCGGGCTTGGGGTTGCTCAGGCTCGACCCGAACTCACTTGCCCATGCTCAAGCCCGAGCTCGGCCCGAATTATGTTTTCCCACCTAGGCCCGAACTCGGCTCACAAGTATTACGGGCTTCAGGCCCGATTTCAATTTTTTTTGTTAAAAAAGTTTGAATTAATTTTTTTTTTCTTGTATTTCCATCATGGACAAAATTACACATTAAAATATAATTGATATTTCATGAAATAAAATATATAATTATGAAATGTATTAAATTAAAACAAGGGAAATAAGAGTGAAAATCTACAAATGCCTATTAAATTTCATACATTTAGCAAAATTTGATCACTCCCAAAGGCCTATTATGACTTAAGCAATTATTAAATCAAATACCCATAATGAGATGAGATTAACAATAAAATCACAAAATTAAAAATCACATGTAATCTAATGTATTGTAACAAATATTTTTTTTTAAAAAGTACTAAATGAAATAAAAGAACGAAACCTAATTAAACAATGTTCACAAAAATATGTTATATTATATAAATTATTTATTTATTTATTTATAAATATGAAGTTCGGGCTTCGGGCGCAATTCGGGCTTGGCAAAGTTCGGCTCAAGCTCGGCCCGAAATTAATTCGGGCTTGAAATTTTGGCTCAGGCTCGGCTCAAACTCAAATAAAGCTCGGCCCGAAAATAGCTGGCCGAACGGGCGGGCTTCGGGCCTCGGGCGCTCAATTTACAGGCCTAGCGGTAGTAAACAACGATTTCAGACTAATTATTTATGGGTTTGGCTAATTAATGACTAATCTAAGTACTTTTGAATTTGCTGTTACCAACTGAGATTTTAGGTTAAAAACTCGGTTACTAACCGCGTATTCAATAAGTGCAATATTTTTGTAAATATGTTCAGCAGTGCATTATTTTTATAAATATATAATTAAGGGGCATTATTCTAATTAAAAACTCCATTTGTTGTATAATGACTCGGCTCACACAAACACAAAAAGTAAGGAAAATGATCAAATAGGAAGGCACATGTTTTGAGCCTCAAAATAGTAAGTATTAGAGCTCTTCATGAATATTTGTGTCATATTAATTGTATGTCGGCACTATGTCCCTACTATTTTTAAATTCTTACTATATGCTCTTAGAGCACATGTTATCAAGACCCCTTTTAATAAATCGTAAGTTTTAAATTATACTTTGGCGTTTGTTATGATTAGCTCTCTGAATTTTAAATTAAGGTAAATTACACCAATTTTCCTTAAATATCTCGGGTTTCCGGGTTACCCCCTCAAGAATAGTACCCGACAACCACCAAATCCACCTCCCAAACCCACCAAACACCTGGAAATGCAACTTGGCTCCACCCAACATCAGAATCGTCACCACTGCCGCCATCGAACGAAAGAATAGTCGAATCAACACCACCACACTACAAATTAAACCCACCAAGCACAACCTCCAGCCAAATTGCATATCCAAAAAAACACCCCTTCTCAAACAAAATCAAGAGAGAAAATAGTTGAATCACCACCAGGATACAAGGCCCCGCTAATGACAATGGAGGTACCGGTTGGTTTGTGGTGGGGAGGTGTCGATAAGGTGGTGAGATGGGGAAGGGGAGGGGTCGCCTTACAGGCGGAGGTTTTAGTGGTTGAGAGTTCGTGAGGGGAGAGAGATGGGAGTGTTCATTTTTTTCCTTCTTTATTATAATTTATGAAGTTTTAAAATTTAAGTTGAGGGCAATTTTGTCAATTTGCGTCCAAAAACTCGACTTTTGGGTTTAATTGCAACAGATTGATAGTTAAGGGGATGAGTTTGTCGAGTATTTTTCTTAGGGTGGTCTATAAACTCGAGATATTTGAGGAGGATTTTGTGTAATTTACCTTTTAAATTATAATGATTTAGCCCATAAATTATCATAACGTTACACTATTGACCCTTTGGTTAACTTTAATAGAAAATTCCCAAAATGTCCATTCATGTTTAAACATAATGTTTTGGATGGTGTTTGGTCTCACATGATACGACACGACAAACATCATAGTTATCATATAAAACTAGTATGTGCATATTTTGGGTCTTAGCGTGAATACACTGATTATAAACAATAACAAATAAAGAAATTATCACTACCAACGTGTCAATTTGGGAGAATAGTGAAGGACGTGAGATAAAGAAAGAAACCAAATGTTAATGTGGTTCGGCTCAAAGGGATGCCTACGTCCACAGGTGTAGGGTTGATTGGATGTATTCAATTGGCAATCGTCGTGAAATGAATGATTACAAGCTCTCAAAGTTCTCTCTAGGGTTTAGCATATGGTCGTCCGGTAGAATATTTTTGGATCCCTTATTCTCTGGGATTGAGTGCCATTTATGGTAGTTATTAGAGAGAGAATGTAGTGAGACAGGTGGAGTGCCTTTATAGATCAGGCGATTACACCATATACATTTCAAGGCCAACTAATGATGAGTTTGTTACGGCATGATAAATGTGGAACCTTCATTAATCTCCTCACGTGTGTAGATTGGATAAACATGACCATTGGTATTCCTTTACGTGACATTACTTGAGTAAGGCTGGAGTTATCGTTAACTAATTGTGATAACAGTAATGAAGCAGTCGATAATATAGCAAGGTCGAACACATGTATACCTAAGTCGTCTTCATCACTCATAGCTGAGCAGATTTTATGTCAAGATGACCTCTCCTTATGCCGTTAATGAGGACATCACCTCCTGAGAGGCCCACAAGGTGTTCCATATTTAGGGTATAACAAAATCTCCCAAGACTTCATTCATGACTGGAGCTTATAAAAGTTTCTTTGGAGCGGTGAATCTTCGGAGTGGTTACAAGTTCAAAGGAATGGGTGAAGTGTTAATTAGCATGGTATAATCGCTTTAATAAATCTGGTCGTCTTTGATTCTTCTCAGTGCGAGCTGAGCAGATGGACTTTGCAATATTTTGAATTGGGCAGAGGGTGGCTACGTGTCACGTGACTTAGACCGGAGTCTGGAGTAATCATTATACGCGCCTGGGGGGATGTGTGTACCCATTCACTGGACCTACAGCGTCTGTGTTTTTTTCTGATGTGACGCCATCGATTATGATTAATGGACCTTGCCGCCAAACCCAAAGTATTTATAGTCTGGAGTCCCCATCGTTGAATTTTCACACCACTCAAACATTCCAAGCATTTTTAAGAGAGGGAGAAACTCATTTAGTTCTTTGCACTTCCTCTTCTCCGATGAGGTTTCCTATTTTCTGGTGAATTTTATGCTTCCCTCCTTTTGTCCTCAACTCTCAGTAGGTTTTGAAGGTACGCATCACTTGACTTCTTAAATTTTTTACGGCTTTTCTCCTTTCCCTTATAAGTTCTTCATAACTATCTCGTAACGCGTGTTGTTTGGTGCTAATTTTTTGGAGGTTAACCGTTTGGGCGGATATTAAGTTGGTTGGACTTGGACTTAGCTATTTTTAGGATTTTCTAGGTTGTGTTGGTCCAAAACTTCAAAATCCTAGGTTTTACTTTTCCAATAGCCTCCAATCCGCACAATACCTTGACCTTGATAAGTTACGAACCTCACGTGCGTAGATGGTTGGAGTATTTTTCATAATTGGATGTTGATTGTACTGGTATTTTGGTAAGGAAATTTAAAAAGCCCTTGGAAGTTGTTCACTCAGAAGACGAGCCTGGGCATCCTAATTACACGCCTAAGGCAACTTACTCTATCGGTTCTGCCCCATTTCCATCTATAAAAGGATTTGAAGGTCCTGATTTTGAGGGTCCTGAAGTGGCTAATTTAGAAGAATAACAGGGGGTGATGATTGCGTAGTGAGTATCGTATCTGTAAGAGGGTACTTTAGATTATAGATGGAGGCGTAACCCCTATTTGAGTATGGTAATGATAAAGCTAATTTGACCAAAGCTTTGGATTAGTAATAGAACATGCCAACACAAGCCTGATGAGGATGAAGCTCGATTTAAACTCATAAATCTCTCGTGTATAACTCAGAAAACAGTAATGAACTTTAGGAGTAACTTAACTAGAGGGAGAGAGAAGTAAGCATCCTAGATAAACCTTGGTAGGCAGGTAGAAAACACACCGAACACCCTCAAGAAATCTCTGTCAAGTATTGAAAGCTTCGTAATAAATAACAATGGTGAGTGAGTAAATTCTCTGGTTTGCAATAACTCTCTCTAGCAATAACTCCTTGATTCTCAAAAGAACACACTCTCCTCAAAGGTGGTTGGGGTCCTTAAGTAGCCCCCCACACCACCCCTGAGGCAACTCAGTCATTTAAGACTATGAAAGACATCCCTCACACTTTATGTCACAACATTAAATGCCTGATGCACTAGTTGTCTCCACATCATAAACATTAAATGCCAAGACATGCCTTTTGCCTAACCACTGTGTGTCAGGGGGCTATTGTTGCAGAGGTGGCTCACCAATTGCCTGACAGCCCCAAATACCACGGTGGTTTACTCAAGTGCAAGGCTGACATTGTTTAGCTGGCTACTAGTGACATCACCTACAGTAGATGTGACATTAAGTAGAGGGTTGTTTGGTTCATGACACAACGCCCGATGGAACTCCAAGCTGCTCCGCCTGAGGTTCCACAGTCAGGGTCCTTCGATGTTTTACCAGGTGTATCTAAGATGATCAGGACAAGCCCCAATGGTGCCTTACTTCTCAATCCTCCAAACCAAGTCCCTCTAAAGTTCCCATGGTGAGGTCGTTCGATAAAGCATGAAAGCTCTCCCAGGCCCTGCCAAGCTTGGTCTCTCGCGAGTACCGTTCGACCTCACCCAGGTTCATTATTCTCATTGCATCATTACAATCGTTATAGCTTATAGCCAATACAAACAAAAGATACAATATGACTAAGTAATCAGCAAGCTAAAGTATAAGTTGCCTCGCTTGAGCTGCCACGTTGTCTTAATCCCAAATATTGTTGCCAATGGGTGGATTATCCCTAATCTCCGGATTACCTCCAAGCCCCCTCTACATCTGCCCCTTTGTGGAGAGATTTATTGGAACAAGAAATGTCTGCACGAAACTTGTCGATTCGATGAACCTTCTCTTCGTGAAAACATTCTGGCTTTCTTTCCCCTGTTAGAACCGCGACGATATAATCTCCTGGAAAAAGTAAAATTATCCCCGATGTACCTAAGCCGAAGCGCCATTCTCATTGGGACTTGGGCGAAGGGACATCGCCGCTTTTTTCTTGTGCTGATCCCCAACCGTTCTAGCTCTAATGTTTGAAATTCTCCCGAAAGGCCTACCAACCTTTTCAAATACTCGTTTGGACTTCTGGTAAATGAAATTCTCCCCCGTGGTGCTTCGCTATTTTTGAAAAATGATGGGACATGTGGCGAGGGGACGTCGTAGCTTTGTTGAACCGTTGGGGGGTCTCTTTCGTTAGAAGTTTATTGGATATGACTGACAAAATCTTCTGGCGCCAAAACTTAAACTTGTTGAAGAAGGCAACGCTTTCTGTTCTCTATGCGTCACTTCATTAATGACGTGACGTTGTCTTTTTAACTGCCAAAGTACTTCCCGAAGTGCCACGTGTTCATGTGAAATGATTATAAGCGGCCGCGCATATGCGAGGGTGGGGAAATCTAAACGCCGAACTCAGAAATTTCAAACGTCCATATCCCAACACTTAACCTTTTTTTTCTCTTACTTTGGCTTCGTCTTACTCAAGCTTCCATTTTACTTTAGAGAGATAAAGTTTGTGAGAACTCCATTGTTATTAAGCTCTTACTTAACTTCTTTCTTCTGTTACCTTCTATACCATCACTTGTGGTTGTGCTCCTCCATTGTCGTTCTCAAACCTTTCCCACTTGAAGCTTTTCTATTGCTTTATCATTATTTGTCATGGCGTCCTCAAGCAACCCCACCATATATGCCGCCAGTGCTCCGCCTGCTACCTCTACCGTTGCCACTACCCTGGATGCTGCCCGCCAGGAATAACTAAGGTTTTACCATCAATCACCTATTTTTGGACAAGGTGATGATTTTGCTGGTGCGTGTAAGAGGGTCCATTTTTCTTCTAAGTTTGACCCTTTATTGTTGGGTGATGAAGACGAAGCTTCTACTGAGTGGGGCTTTCTTCCTCTCGAGGGGACTCTCCGATTTCGTTTGGAGCGATGGGACTTCCCGTGGTCCCACATTGAGTTTGAAGCGCCTGGGGGTTCTCCCGCTCAGTTTGTTGCGTGGAACTCCCACATGCAGAGCTCCTATGCTGAAACGCTCACCAAGATTGGGCTGCAACGGGCTAAGTGGTTTGGTGAGTTCACTCGCTCCAAGAATAACGTTGCCCTTCATGTTCTGGTGTCTCGCTGGAACGTTACTACCCATACATTCATCGCTGCGTGGGGTGAGTTCACGGTGACGCTGGAAGACGTGTGTGAACTCCTGGGCCTTGAAGCAATAAGCCACGAGCCCTATACTGATGAGGCTCTGGATGCCCAGGAGAATGCTGACCGTTTAGAGCTGGACCGAATATGCCGAAGCTGCACCGGCTCATCGAACAAGGCCACTTTCTCCCCACTTATCAATTATTTTTTCAAGGATTCTGCTGAAGGTAGTTCTTCTGGAGGTGCCCCTGGTCAAGGTACATCGCTGGAACTTCTTGCTTATATCCTTGTCATTCTTTCCCGTTTCATTCGACCGGGAAAACCCAACGATCAGCCACAAAGGGACCTTATCAATATATCCCTTCGTTTGGCCCGGGGTATTAAGCTTCCCCTGGCTTCAATTTCCTTGGGATCTCTCTATACATGGCTCGATAGGACCCTCTTCGATATGGAATGATCTCTTGGTCGTTATAACTTGGCAAATTTTGCCAACTGTGTCCTTCTAACGAGCTTCCTCTATGTTCGTTTCCCTGTCGTAGCGGCCAAGATCAACTGCCCTCCTTCTGGAGAAAGAATTATTCCCCCATGCTCCTATCTTTATCATAAGAAACTGAGTCGAAAGGAGTTGATCTCTGTGATTGATCGTTTTGAGGACTTCGTTATGAGGCCCTACGAAGAGGACGTCTTTGTTCACAACTGTGACTTTTTCCAGCATGAAGCCAGGCTAGTGGAGGTAGGTGCATATATTGAAGATCCTTCATTGGTCGTGGTTGTTTTGTTCTCCCCCGAGTATCTGTCTTCCTATACCGAGTGGGGATATACCAGCGAGCACTACAATCCCAACCGATGCAGCTACCAATTTGGTTTTGATCAGGGGGCTCCTCGCCCAGTTTTTCAATCATCAAACCCCAAGGTTTCCTTTAGCGAGGCCTGCTCCCTGTTTTCTTCTACTGCTGCATGGGGGATAAGTTCTGCAATAGTTGGGCGAGTCACCATTCCCAGCAACAAAAGGCAAGGGAACGTGTCCCCACTATTCGTTACACGATACTGGCCGAAACAATTGGGTGATATTGCAGAGTTCATCGAGGGGGATCCAGTGTATCCTCCAGTTCTTTCCTTTTTTGCATTGGAGCTGGGCTTAAAGGGGAACTCCGTCCTTGGGATTGAGTTCCCTCTAGGTAAACCCCCCAAGTATGTCCCACTGAGCTTCCTCCCCTTTGTTCCATGGTCCCTACAGCTACGCCCAAACCCAAAAGTGTTGCAGCCTCTAAGAAAGCTGCCCCTTCGACCAAAGTTGCTACCGATAAACCTTCAAGCCAGAAGGCAAAGGGCGGGACTTCTTCCAAGTCCAAGTCCCAGACTAAACCCCAAGCTCCTAGGGAGGCATTCCCCATTGCCTCTGTTCCTCCTCCCATGCATGCGGAGATAGCTGAGGAGCTGAGAATGAAAGTTCAAGCTGAGGTGGCACGCATAAACGCTGAGTTCAAACGGCGTGTTCCAGTTGTTCCTCCATCGGGAACCTTTCCTAGAATCCTAGTTGATCCCACCGAGCCCACTACGAAGAGGAGAAAAAGTTCAAGGTTCTTCAAAGTAGCGGCATTAGTGCATCCGAAACGAGGAATAAAACTCTGGGTACCAAGTCCCAGAGGAGACAAACTCTTGAGGTGCACTTATCTCCCACCCCTCGCCTGTCAGATCTGAGGTATGTATACTTGCTATATTATCATTTCCCATTTGCCTAAGGAAAAAAGTACATTTGCTTGTGCGTTTTGGTAACTTTGGTGCAGGAGGTTGGAGAATAAAGTGTCAATCCCCCTAGCCCCCCCGTGAGCCCTTTCGTGGGGGAACGTTTTGGTGTTTCACCACCCAGTGTGACTCCTCCTCGTTCGCCCATGACCGGGCTTACCTATTCCCGTCGTTCAGCCTCTCAACGTGCAAGGGATGTTGCCATGGGGGGATTCTATTGACTCTATGGGCGTCTCTTCGCAGCCAGGGACAACTCTCCCCACCCTTTCTGGTTTATCTTCTCCACCCGAGCTTCTTCTGCCCATCATTCTGGCTGAAGAAAATGAGCCCGAGGTATTATTTCCTCTATAATTTGTTTGGTATAACGCCCTTTCAGTTTCACCCATTTATTTATTTATTATGCTAAAACTTGGGATTTTGAGGTGCCCTAGGTTGAAGTGTCCTCATTGCTAGCCAACATCCATCTTCCCACGGTGCTAACGAGACCCTTGACCACAATTCCCCTTCTCCGTACCATAACTGAGGTAAGTGACGTTTAGAGGTACTTCTCCATTTTTTTTTTATTCCTTTTTTTTTAACACTGAACTTTATGTTGCAGCTTTTTTCCAATCCTGCTCCATCTTCTCTCGAAGGTCTGCATGCGTATAAGGCCAAGGTTGGTGCTTCTGCCCCCCGTGGTGGTTTTTCTGCATCCACCCCTGTTGAGGCCTCATTTGGGAGCCCATCATCTTCTCCCAGTGAACAACCCATGCTGGCCTTGGTCCCCTATGTTGGTGAGGGAGTTTTGCCTGCCATTGAGGCTTCTGCAACCAGGGATCCCGTTGTGGCTTATGAGGTAATGAGCCCGCCCCCAACGGTTCCTGCCCCTATGGCTGCTATGGTGACTACCGTTCTTGCCCCGGCCGTGACTGAGGTATTTTCCTTAATTCTATGCATTTTTGTCGAAGAATTTTCGCAAACTCTCCTATAACGGTGACTTAACAATGAAAACACTTGCTAAGTTTTTTTCATAAACTCCACCTATAATGGTGACTTAACAATGAAAACACTTGTTAAGATTTTTCATAAACTCCACCTATAACGGTGACTTAACAATGAAAACACTTGTTGAGATTTTTCATAAACTCCACCTATAACGGTGACTTAACAATGAAAACACTTGTTAAGATTTTTTCATAAACTCCACCTATAATGGTGACTTAACAATGAAAACACTTGTTAAGATTTTTCATAAACTCCACCTATAATGGTGACTTAACAATGAAAACACTTGTTAAGATTTTTTCATAAACTCCACCTATAACGGTGACTTAACAATGAAAACACTTGTTAAGATTTTTTCATAAACTCCACCTATAACGGTGACTTAACAATGAAAACACTTGTTAAGATTTTTCATAAACTCCACCTATAACGGTGACTTAACAATGAAAACACTTGCTAAGTTTTTTTCATAAACTCCACCTATAACGGTGACTTAACAATGAAAACACTTGTTAAGATTTTTTCATAAACTCATTACTTTTCTTATATCAGGTTGCACGAGAGACTTCTCCACCCGTTCTTTCGCCTATTGGCTCACCTCATCGGGAACCTGCCGTCTCGGAAGATTCTGGCTATGCTGACCAAGGTTCCACGATCGGTGCTGTAGCGGAGAGTGAATCCGGGTGCGAGCTTGAGAATGTCTATAGTATCCATGCCTACCATAGACTTAGACTCCTCACCTGATAGAGAATGTCTGATAGAGCAATGTCAGTAGGATTTATTATGTCCTTTCCCCTATAGAGGATGTAACACCCCGATTCGGATTAGAGTTACCGTTGGAATAACCCGTATTCGAACCAATGTGTTAAGGGGGATGGGGATAGATCTTATAAGATTTATTTGGAAAAACATTTGCATCATTCTATTAAAAAAAACTTAACAACTTTTATTATGAAAAAGGGTGACCACTCATCATCCAAGTTGCGTTCAATTAACAATTTATCCATAAAACATTTGCCATACTTTAATCCAAAAAATAAAACATAAATACATGTATTATTATAACTACAAATAGTTCAAGTCTAAAACCAAGTTCATCTCATCAGAAATAAGGATTACATCAACAAAGTCTAGGGGATTAAAATAGGCACAGAAATTTCTAACAACGACTAGCACTTCCATGGCCTTTCTAACATCCTTACCCGATGTACCACCAGTTGTACCTGGGGTTTTGGAAAATAGGGTATGAGCGAAATGCCCAGCAGGGTGGGAGATAATAGCAATAGTTTTCATAGCAAAATACTATACATATACAATGCATTTTAATAATTTCAAAAACCACCATTGTCATATATTCATTATTTATCATTAATGATTATCTTAGTTAACATTTAATTATGCCAACAATATTCAAGAAGACATCATTATATTTAACTAAGTTATCATTTATCTACTCTAA
Source organism: Sambucus nigra (assembly GCA_949130495.1). Classification (NCBI taxonomy): domain Eukaryota; kingdom Viridiplantae; phylum Streptophyta; class Magnoliopsida; order Dipsacales; family Adoxaceae; genus Sambucus; species Sambucus nigra. The sequence goes on from OX422219.1 coordinate 65,243,485, forward strand.
CAAGATTCTTTAACTTAGTCATAAATGCACCTACATGCAATGTCTCGGGCTATGTGCCCACTAACACCTAGCATTTTAATGTTCCCTGCCAGGAACTTAATCATATTCCATTTTGTTACCATATAATAATTCAATGAATATATATACCATTCCTTTATGCATCTTTCATGAATATTCGATTCATTACTTAGCATTATTTTTGGGATTCCGCCGACACACTCACCCATCAAAACACTCGCACACCCACGGTTTCACGAAATTCCACCGTCCGACACCGAGCGCCATATGCTAACTGCAATTGATTTGGGGTCTTTCACCACTAGGGACATCATAGCCCTACTTAATTATTTAACACGGCATCATCCAAAAATCATTATCTTTCATGTGTTCGACATTATTCTCAATGTTCACATTCAACTTATCCGATTTTATCATTTAAAACCCATTATTATACATTTTCCTAATAAGCAGGAGGCTACTTAGTGTCACCATCGAACACTAACATACTATTGTCATCATTCTTAACTTCGTTTTACCAAAAATGCTATCTCACACGTTTATTTTTTTCAAGGGCAATTTCTTAGCGTTTTTCTAACCATTTTTCAAGTTAAAACGCCATTTAAACAAGTTTTCCACTTATTTACCAAATCTGTCGTCAATGCATTTTTACCAAATATTCATCATTTTAAGTGGGTTTTTAGCATAATATTCCATCTTTATTATACTACAAAGTTCCTACAACCTTTTAACCCATTTTAATGATGATTAATCCATTTTTTTTTGCTACCTTTAAGGGAAGTTCTACAAACAAGGATTATGCCATTTTTATAAAAGTTTAACCTCTTAAACTAGATTTTTGAGAAGACTAGAAAGAGGGTTGTTTTATAAAGTTTCTAAATAGAGGATTAACTTCGCATATTTCACAATTAATCACATCATTAGTAAGTTAAAGTGTTCTACAAAGTCTACACAAGAAAATGTGTCTTCTACCAAGAGGCCCCTCAAAATGCAACTAATGTGTATTGGCATGCCGTATTTCTATTTCAACTTCTATTTCATGTAGTAGTTAGGTTCTATCATGCATTAATCCAACATAAACAAATATGAAATTTCTTCAAATATTTTTCTTCTCCATTTTTCAACACTAACGAAATGGGTTTTCACATATATAAGAAAATAAGGAGAGTCACTCGTCTAGCATGGATTTAACAGATAATAACTCATGGATTTGCATTTATAACAACATTTAAGTGGAGGAGAACCCTACTTGAATGAAGGAGTTTGAGTGTAGATATGAAGAAGACAAAGTCGATCTCCTAAAGTTCCACCCAAAAGTCTCCAACAAAGTTTCCTTTAAGCTCCAAAAACCCATTTCAGTGATACCCACTTGGTGTCCAAGCTTTGGTAGTGGCTTTAATGGAGTTTGAAACCCTTTAGAGTTATGTTTGTGTAGGGAAAAGGAGGAATGAAGCTATGGATTTGGGGTTTGTTTACACTTGCTAGAACTTGAGAGATTTAGAGAAAACAATGTGACTTGTTGAAAGGGGTACTCCCTAGGCTTCCTCTCTCACTCTCTCTCTCTTATAAACCATTTTAGGGAGTCTTAAACTCTTTACCAACAAAATTAAAGATTTGTATGTCCTAAAACATGTAAGGGTCGTCCCAGGGTCTGATTTTCAAAGTTTGAACAAGACAACTCCCAACCACCCAATGACCCAGCTAAATTGATGCACTTGCTAGCCTAAGGCTGACAATAGGAGTCATTTCTCTCTCCCCTTTATATTTTTTTAAACTTTAAACCTTTAGACATCCTTTATTATACTTTTTTGAGTTCAAATATGTGTTTGGAATAATTTTCGGACCTCTCAATCGTCCTAAAGAATTTGCGCAAGAGTTCGTGCCTCCGATAAAAATATCGCTTTTTTCGATTTTTCTTTACATGGTAATTTTCCTTATAATTTTTATGAGTTTAAATATATGGTCAAATTATTTTTTTGGCTTACCAATTGTTTTAAACAATTCACGCAAAATTTGACTTCCGTAGTGCCGCGCACAGTCAAAAAGTGTTGAATTAATTAATTAATATAATTTTTTATTTTTTAAACTTTCAACCTAAGGGTCTTATTCCTTGTATTTTTTTGAGTGATATATAATATTCACACTAATTTTTTTGGCCTCCCTGAATGTCCTATACATGACGCGCAAAAATCAGGACCTCCGCGTAAAACATATTTTTTTTCAATTTTTCTTCGCATGGTGATATTCCTTATATTTTTGTGACTCTAAATGCATGGTCAGAATATTTTTTTGACTTACCGATTGTCTTAAACAATTCGTATAAAGCTGGATTTTCGCAGTGTCGCGCGCTATCGGACAATTAGTACTCAAGCTCGCATAGTGTTTGTTGCTTGTCCGAATCGCGTGAAACTTAACCAAAGTGTTTAAAATAATTATATAAACACAATCATAACTCATGTGGAAACGTGCGACGCAAAAATTTCATTAACGGAGCATCGCTAAATAAAAGGATAATCGTATAAGTACAATTTAAAAGTGCATGTATTACAGAGTAGCTAGTGGGCGAAGAACTAATTGATTAGGGGAATGATCAATGAGACTCTTAAGCTTCTTACTAGCCCTTAACCACTAATGTCAGGTGGAATGCTTGTGATATTTCTGAAGACGAACTGAACGGTCTAATGGAAAAATATAGCATTCCCATTAGCATATCCACTAGGTTGCCCATTAGTGAAGAGAGTTTATGATGTCTCACGCTCGGATGAGATTTGCCTTCTTATGTGGGCCTTACAAGTCAGACTTCGTTTACCCTAGTGGGTCTATTCTTAGTGAGTATGGAGTCACTCTTGCTCAGCTTCCCCCTAATGTTTATAGGACTATCCTGGGGGCAATGATATTCTGGAAGGCCCTGGATTTAATCTTACTAGGGATATATTTAGATATGTCCACAGCCTGAAATGTAATGTTAAGGCCCCTGGGTATTATTACTTCTCTCATAAGAAGTTACGTCTAAGAATGGTTAAGGTCGTCCAAACAAGTAAAGGGTGATTCGGAGCTCAAGAGACACGAGAAGGATAGGTCTTGTAAGGTACCTCATGAATGGAATGGCCCGAATCGAATAGGTACATTTTATTTTCTCTTACATTCTGCTTCTCTTTAAGATGCATTATTTTAATTCCCCAGTGCTCTGTTTCAGTGAAGAAGGCTCCAAGACTTTCAGCCGCGGTGCAGGACTTAGTGGAGGCTTATTACATACCTCAACCTCCCAAGCTTGAAGATTTATTTTCTTTGTCCAAATTTATTAGCGTCATACAAAGAAGAAAGCATATACCCAACAAAAGGCTAATACTAAGGAGAGGAAGCAAGCAGAGGTCGCTGCAAGGAAGATGACCAAAATTGAAGTTGTCGTCATGGCCAATGCCAAAGGAAAAATCCCCCATGTCCCATGTTCATCCTATTATAGGGGATAAGAGTCCACTAGAGGACCTGCAGCCATAAGGTGATCCCAAGGTTCCTAGAGTTGGGGCTGCCGTTGAACGGGTGCAGATAGAGGGGACGCCTACTCGTCGTTTGTTCCAAGCACAGAGATTGGCCTCTCGATATGGGTTAGTAGAGGATTTGAAGTTTGATCCTTTCCACTTGGACACCATAGAGGATCTAAAACGGGACCGTGACTCCATATTTTAACATATAAATAATGCAATCAATCTCTACGGATACCCCGATCATAGTAAAGATTTTGAGTTACTGAGGGCCTATGATTCGGATGCCCTGTGGATGTTAGCCCAACATTGCCTAGCAGTGCTAATTTCATCACACTTGTATTCATCCTGTATCAACTGTTCATTTTACTACTTTTCCTAACTGTTTGTGTTACGAATGGAGCTCTATGTTAATAATGATTCTGATAGAGAAGGATGTTACCAACCACGTGGCCTACGAAGAACAGAGAAATACCACAGAGTCACTAATAAAAGAGAACCCGGAGCTGAAGAAAAGCCAGTGGGAGATAACGAAATATTTGAAAAAGCCCTACACAAAATTAGAGCAGAAGGACGAGGGGGTTATTTTTAGGACAGTTTCTCTTAGCCAGACTAAGGAGTAGGTCAACAAGAAGAAAGATCAAACCAGGGAAGATATTGTTAAATTGAGAAGCCTTATGGAGGCTTTAAAGAAGGCAAATGATGATTTGGCAGCGTCTGACCAGGCTTTGGATACGGTTAATGATTACGAATAAATTCTTCATATTTATCCCCGTAATTTAGTTACTTTTCTTATCCCGTGCGATGTTAATTCGATGATTTCATCTCATATTATTGCTACTGGCCTCTTTCTGCAAGTACAACGTGTTTCGTATATTATCTTATATTTTTACAAGTATTTTATGAACGAGAAGAAAGAGAGAAATCAGAATGAGAATCGAAAATAAGGGAAGTTGAGGGTAAATTCGTAATTGAACAACTGAAATCTGGATGCGGGACCTAAAGAGAGCTCACGGGTATAGGAAGAAATGAAAACCAAATACGAGCTACGGTTGAAGAGATATGAGATTAAAAAGATTTGAAGAATCAAAGAAGGATCCAAGAACCGGTTCGATTATGAGCTAGAACTGATTCGCTTTTTTAGGGATTTGGAGGAAACTATAATCGGTTCAGTTCCAAAATGGAACCGGTTCGATTTGATATAAGCCGAAAATCCCAACTTAATTGCACTTATTTTTGTAACAACCCGCGTAATTTTGGGCTATTTTAATTAATTTCTGGAAAATGGAGGAAAATAAAGTTTTTGATAAAATTATTTTTATTGCTCAAATATGTTGAATATTATTTTTAAAGGCGAGAATTTCAAATGGTTTCGAAAACGGAGTTAAAACGGATTTTTAAAATGATTTTTAAATGTTTTTAACTATTGGAATTCTAAGTCGGCGAACATTAAGTAATTTTCAAGAGTTGTTTTGACTTCCAACTCTTCATTTCTTTGCCTTATTTAAAGGAGTCTTTTGGTTTCCAACTCTTCACTTCTTTTCATTATAAAAGGGAGTCGTGGGCAACCTTTTTAACATACTTTTGGCAAAACTTTTGGCAGCAAATATATTTTATATTCCTCTTCTTTTTATATACACATTGGCCCTTGAGATTTGTGAGTTCCAACCTTAGATTAGAGGTGTTCTTGGGGCTATTTTGTTGGAGGTTCTTGGAGGATCTTTTGTAGATCTTTTGTGCTGATCTTGAGGATGTGATCGTTGGTTTCTCATCATGGTTTGAGGTATGGGGTTTTACACAATATTCTCCTTAAATCTCGCGAGTGTCATTCTCTTTGAATTCTTGTTAATTGAACTCATATTTGAATTGATAAATTCATTGAAATCTGGAAAATAATTGTTGAAATTATTTTGATTCATGTGGTATCATTATATTGTTGATGAGCACGTTGTCATGAGATTTTAATATGGCACGGATGTTGGGTACCCGCCAAAATTCCTGTTTCCCGGGCTATGGCTTGATAAAGCATATACGGATGTGGTGAGGCCTGGTGACCCGGTTAAAGTGTTGTTGAGAAATTATATTGATAAATTCTTTGAGATTTGCATTTCGATTTGAATATTCGTACTCGTGTTGTTATGCTTTATTCATCGCTAACATATATTTGTTGAGCATCTTTCTTGTCGTATTATGTATTTCCCCATATTTTCTTTTAGTTGGCAGGTTAGCGTGGATTTTGGGACGCTATGGAGATTGATTTTAGCGAGGATTGTTTGAGAAAGATTTGTATTATTTTGATGTATAGAGCTTTGGAGATTTGTATTTTATTTTCGAGTTAGTTGTTGTATGTAATTCGAGAGATTTGGTATTTAATTTGAAGAGATTGAGATTAGTGGATTCATATTATTGTGGGTTTATTTAGATGCTCTATACCTTGTCACTTGTGGATTTGGATTTATTTTATCGATAGTGGCGCTCCGTTCGCTCTCCCCGGGCGGGCGGAGTGTTACAGATGGTATCAGAGCTTAGGTATACGGCAACCCTCGGGGCTTGGGTTTTGGGTTCATTGCGTGGATAACAATTTTTGGAGATAAAAAATTTTAGGTGATATTCGTGATAGGTTTCGATATTAGAGGTGAGGAATTATTTTTGGAGACAAAATTATTTTTGGAGATTGTTGGCCTTATTTTCAGAGTTAAGCATTCGGCGAATTTCGAGGGCGAAATTCCATTGTTAGTGGGGAAGTGTAACAACCCGCGTAATTTTGGGCTATTTTAATTAATTTCTGGAAAATGGAGGAAAATAAAGTTTTTGATAAAATTATTTTTATTGCTCAAATATGTTGAATATTATTTTTAAAGGCGAGAATTTCAAATGGTTTCGAAAACGGAATTAAAACGGATTTTAAAATGATTTTTAAATGTTTTTAACTCTTGGAATTCTAAGTCGGCGAACATTAAGTAATTTTCAAGAGTTGTTTTGACTTTCAACTCTTCATTTCTTTGCCTTATTTAAAGGAGTCTTTTGGTTTCCAACTCTTCACTTCTTTTCATTATAAAAGGGAGTCGTGGGAAACCTTTTTAACATACTTTTGGCAAAACTTTTGGCAGCAAATATATTTTATATTCCTCTTCTTTTTATATACACATTGGCCCTTAAGATTTGTGAGTTCCAACCTTAGATTAGAGGTGTTCTTGGGGCTATTTTGTTGGAGGTTCTTGGAGGATCTTTTGTAGATCTTTTGTACTGATCTTGAGGATGTGATCGTTGGTTTCTCATCATGGTTTGAGGTATGGGGTTTTACACAATATGCTCCTTAAATCTCGCGAGTGTCATTCTCTTTGAATTCTTGTTAATTGAACTCATATTTGAATTGATAAATTCATTGAAATCTGGAAAATAATTGTTGAAATTATTTTGATTCATGTGGTATCATTATATTGTTGATGAGCACGTTGTCATGAGATTTTAATATGGCACGGATGTTGGGCACCCGCCAAAATTCCTGTTTCCCGGGCTATGGCTTGATAAAGCATATACGGATGTGGTGAGGCCTGGTGACCCGGTTAAAGTGTTGTTTAGAAATTATATTGATAAATTCTTTGAGATTTGCATTTCGATTTGAATATTCGTACTCGTGTTGTTATGCTTTATTCATCGCTAACATATATTTGTTGAGCATCTTTCTTGTCGTATTGTGTATTTCCCCATATTTTCTTTTAGTTGGCAGGTTAGCGTGGATTTTGGGATGCTATGGAGATTAATTTTAGCGAGGATTGTTTGAGAAAGATTTGTAATATTTTGATGTATAGAGATTTGGAGATTTGTATTTTATTTTCGAGTTAGTTGTTATATGTAATTCGAGAGATTTGGTATTTAATTTGAAGAGATTGAGATTAGTGGATTTATATTATTGTGGGTTTATTTAGATGCTCTATACCTTGTCACTTGTGGATTTGGATTTATTTTATCGATAGTGGCGCTCCGTTCGCTCTCCCCGGGCGGGCGGAGTGTTACAATTTTGGAGAGTTTGTTTTGCTTCAAACACTTGTAAAAAACGTGATTTATTATTCATTTATATTCTTAGAGTTGGGGAGAGAAGTCATAACCTAGTTTAGAGAGTAAGAAAGGAGGTAAGAACCCTGGGAACAAAAGTCTTCATCAAGTTTGTAATTTTGTGGTTTTAATATTTCATGAATAAAGTTTGTTATCTATTTCTTTTCTTGAATTCGTTATTTCTTGCATGCTCAATATATTTTTTGAGATTCTAAGAACTTCTTGCATATTTAGTTACACTTTTATCACGAATATGAATCCATGCAACATTAGAATTTAGTTTATGACTCACACCACCATGTCCGACTAAGTTATTTTAGTGTTGGGATACATGAACCTAACCCAAGGTGTTTCGCATGGTTATAGAATATAATCCATAAGTAAATGAATAATTGGGAACGTAATATTTTGTTAGTATTACTGTTGTAGAAATTTTTACTCCATTTGCCCTAGGTAACCGGAGTGTTTAAGAATGTGACGCAAGTATTGATAATCTTATTACATACATATATTCTAATCTTGATCATATATCATGTGGGTTAATTCCCCACACATATATTATTCTTGAAAGGAATTGAAGGTTTCTTTTCAATTAGTTATTTAATTATTGATATGTTTTATATCCGATGAATCTACTAAGAGGCGAAAAAGTGTATCCCAACCCTATCTTTCCCATATTATTTGCAATCTTGTTTCTTTAGTCTTGCATGCTTAGCTAGTTTATAATCTTAATTAATTTGCATTAGTTGATAGGAAATTCCCCAAAACAATAATCTTTTTTCCTTCTTCTTTTGAGTCAAAATAAGGTTAATCGTTGTTCCTATTCGTCATCACATTTGACGTCACCGTGTGTTCCATACCCGACTTGATCGAATTATTACTTATGCGATCGACCTACAGTTGGGTCGTAATCCACACGCATTAGAGACACATTTTAATTTGCATTAAGTTTTTTGTGCCGTTGTCGGGGAGTAGGTAGACATTTAGGGTCGGTCGAACTAATCTAAAATTTGACTATAATTCTTTTAAAAAAATCAGAAAATTCAAAAATCGAAAAATAATTCAGAAAAATTTTTAAAAAAAGAAAAAAAAATAGAATCTCTCAAATCCTTACATGAAAAATCCTCATCTAACTCCTCCATCCACTCTTACCAGAATTCACAAAAATCCTATAGTAGAGTAAAATTCTGATAGCCCACACACTCCACGCGATCCATAATTTTGAGTTCCACCTAACTCCATCACGAGTCATACGTCCACAGAGTCCAGAGAGGGAATTGATACTATTAGTGTGAGTCCAATGTCGGATCGAGGTAGCTTTGGTACGAGTAAGGGTGAGTTACCATACCGCCTTATAAGAGACCTTTTATATCCGAGCGAACCATCACTCCGGGATGCATTAGATATCCTATAATGCGGGGCAGTTTTATTTTCGAAATGGGATGATTCAAATCCTCCCTACATTCCACAATATGGAGTCAGAAAAACCCTACCTCTACATTAAAGAATTCGCGGAGGCATGCGAGACCTTCGCTGATCAAACAAGCACTGCGAATGTCGTTCGCCTCAAACTTTTTCCCTTCTCTTTTAAGGATAAGTCCAAGACTTGGGTATACTCTTTGGCATCGAACTCAATTGGAACATGGAGGGACATGAAAACAAAGTTTCTCCAAAAATTATTCCCCCCTTAATGAACGAATTCCATTAAATATCAAATTCAAATGTCAGACAACTCGAAAATGAGCCTTTCGATAGATGTTGAGAGCGTTTCAATGAGTTGCTTAATATGTGCCTGCACCACGGTTTCGAGAAGTGGAGACTCATATCCTTTTTCCATTAAGGGCAAAGCTTAAGTTCCAAATAACTCGTTGAAACCATGTGCCCCGAGGAGTTTCTAGGGTTAGACGCGGACAATGTCGAGGCTCACCTTAAGTATGTCACCGAGACTACACAAGTGTGGGACACATCCGATCCAAACACCCAAATTCGGGCTCGATAAATGTCCACAGCTCCTTCTACGTTCGGACTCTATCATTTGGACAAAATTTCGAGTTGAAGCATTAAATCAATTAACTTGCCAAGAGGTTGGAAGACGTAGTCGAATTGAGAGGAAGAGAAACATACGGATCCACTCGAGCATTGATAGAGGAAGTGTGTACGATTTGTGAGGCAGGACATCCAATGAAGGAAGCCCCCACAATACGCGCCTACAAAGTTATGCTGCAAGAGCAAGTGGAAGCAGTAGGATTTTTTATGGGTAATTTTAATGCCCCTAATGGGAATTTCTATAACCTTTCGTGGCGTTTCAATTATGGGAAACCACACGCAGTGATGAATCCTAATTCACATGTTACCCCACCTCCACCACCTCTCCTGCATTTCCAAGAAGCTCCCCTTATGCAAGCACCACCTCTTGCGCCTTATATAACCCCACAGTGAAGAAACATCGAGGACACTTTGGACCAATTTATGCAAACTCAATCGGTGATCAACGCTCAAAATGCCTAAAATTTTGCCGAAATAAAAGCGTCGTTGTTTAAGTTGTAATTATCCTTAAATGTCCAAGAGAGTGGCAAGGTTCCAGCCCAAGGCCAAAGACCTCCCAAAGGTCAAACTAGTGTTAGCTCTACTTTCGGTGATAATAAAGAGCAATATCAAGATATTACCACTCTACATAATGGGAGAGTTGTTGATTTATCATCTCCCTCACACGACGAACTTAAAGACAAGGAGGTTTCTCCCGGCACGAAAGAGGCCGAAGATTCCCCCTTGAATAAAAGTGATAACGATGACACTATTAGGTCCGAGGTTATCGTGAAATCGCCCACTTCTGCTCCCTTCCCTCAACGGTCGGTTCCTCCTCCTAAAGGAGCCTCGTGTGAAGATGTGCTAAATGTGCTCAAGCAAGTCAAGATTAATTTACCTTTTCTCGAGGAATTCAAGCAAATTCCTGCCTATGCAAAGTTCCTTAAACACTTATTGATGGTAAATCGTATATTAAAAGTGAAAAAGAATGCTTTCCTAGCACAAAACATGAGCTCAGTTGTTTTAAGTGACCTCTCACCGAAGTTTAAAGATCTTTCATGCATCATTGGAGATAATCGCATCAATAGAGCCTTATTAGATTTAGGGGTGAGTGTTAACATACTCCTTTACTCCATCTATAGGCAACTAGATTTTGGGTACCTCAAGCCCACTAAGATCACTCTCCAACTCGCGAATCGTACCGTGAAGATACCTCAAGGGATTGTTGATGACATGATAGTCCGAGTGGACACTTTTTACTTGCTGGTATATTTTGTCATTACGGAGCCCTCCACTCCCTCGAGTAATCATGTTCCCGTAATCCTTGGCCACCCATTATTAGCTACGGCTAATGCATTGATTAATACTTGAAATGGGCAAATGCAACTCATATTCAGGAATATGACTCTTGAGATAAATATCTTCAACATCACCAAGCAAGTGGATGATGAGGATGAGTTTCACACGGTGGATCTTATAGAGGAGGTAGTATATGAGCACATTGAGAGAAGTTTTAGTGGGGATTTTTTAGGAGCGTGCCTTATTTTAAGTAGTGAAGGCGACGGGGCCTATACTTTTGAGCATGAGGTAAGAGAGTTGAAAACGATTTTGGATAAGAGTGTGACAGATGAGGATGTGAGAGACGTTAGATTGGTTTTTAGATTTGAGGAATTACCACTGAGGGAGTCACATATGGTTCCCTCTGATGAGAAATTTCCCACACTCGAGTTGAAGAAACTACCCTCAAATGTTAAATATGATTATCTGGGAGATGATGAGACATTTCTCGTTGTTGTCACCTCGAGCCTAAATAAAGTAAGAGGGTAACCTATTATCTATTTTGAGGAAGCACTGTAGTGATTTTTTGGTTGGAGAATCGCGGATTTGAAGGGTATAAGTCCCCTAATTTGTACCCATCAATCCACCTCGAGGAGGACGCGAAGCCTTTGAGGGAGATGTAAAGGCATTTGAATCCCGCGATGAAAGATATCGTGAGGGAAAAAATTATTAAGTTATTGGATGCGGCCATAATTTACCACATTTCAAATAGATAGTGGGTGAGTCATATTCAAGTTGTTTCGGAAAAGTCGGGAATGAATGTGGTTGAAAACGCAAAGGGTGAGCTTATTTCACAACGTACCACCACCAGGTGGCGCATTTGCATTGACTATTAGAATCTCAATTCCAGGACTAGGAAAGATCATTTCCCCTTATCGTTTATCGACCAAATGCTAGAAGGAGTAGTGGTACTCCCATTCTATTGCTTCCGTGACTGTTATTTTGAGTATAACCAAATTGAGGTAGATGTTCTAGATCAAGAAAAGGCGACGTTCCCATGTCCTTTTGGCACGTTTGCCTACAAACATATGCCTTTAAAATTATGTAATACACCCGTGACCTTTTAAAGGTGCATGCTTAGTCTTTTTAACGATATGGTCAAAAGGGGCCTTAAGGTTTTTATGGATGACTTCAGTATCTTCGGCCCCTCTTTTGACCTTTGCCTCGCTAATCTAAAAAAAGTATCAGCCCGTTGTGCGAAAAAGAGCTTGGTATTAAATTAGGAGAAGTTCCATTTTATGGTTACCAAAGGAATAGTTCTTGTCCACATATTTTCGTCCAAAGGTATTAAGGTAGATAAGACGGGAATAGACGTCATTGCCAACCTTCCCCCACCTAAGTCTCTAAAGGACGTGCGCTCTTTCATGGGCCACGGGCGATTTTTAGCGAAGATTTATTAAGGACTTTAGTGCCATCGCTAGGCCCTTAAGTAACCTACTTATGAAAGATGCCCCCTTTGAGTGGAATGAAGCATGCCAAAGTGCTTCTGAAAAATTAAAAAGCATGCTCATGTCTAAACCTATTAACGAGTCAGTTTGGATCGTGTACGGGTTACGGGTCAAAACACCCCTAACCTATACACGAACCGTTAATATTAACGGGTACATGACCTGAACCGTTACCACCCGTTAATATTAACGAATAAGTTTGGGTTTAAAAGGGTAACGGGTTGGGTGCCCCTACAGTACCCGTTAGTCTTTAATAGTTTAAAAATAATGTGTTTTAATTGTAATTCTTATTGGGTATAGGTTGGGTGATCCTATAGTACCCGTTAGTCTGAAAGGATTTAGAAATAATGGGTTTTAATGGTTATTCTTATCGGGTACGGGTTGGGTGACCCTATAGTACCCGTTAGTGTTAACGGGTATTAACGAGTAGAAACGGGTACAAGTAAATTTCCAAACCCAAACCGTTAGTGTTAATGGGTCTACTGTGTTAACCCATTAATGACCTAAACCCAATAAAGGTAAACCCATTAACGTATAATTTCATGTCGGGTCGGGTCGTGTTATCGTATTTTTTGACAGGTCTACTCATGTTCGCTCCCATTATACAAGCTCCGGATTGGTCCATTCCATTTGAGTTTATGTGTGATGCGAGTGATTATGCTATAAGGGTTATTTTGGGTCAAAGAAAAGATAATAAGGCTCACGTCATTTACTATGCTAGCGGGACGTTAACTGGACCACAACTTAACTACTCCACCATGGAGAAAGAATTTTTTGCCGTAGTCTTCGCCCTAGAAAAATTTTGCTCTTTCCTCATAAGTTCGTCCATTACATGCTTCACCGACCACATGAGTCTTAAGTACCTCATTTCCAAAAAGGATGCTAAACCGCGCCTCATAAGGTGGATCTTACTCTTACAAGAGTTCAACCCTCTATAAAGGATAAGAAAGGAGTAGAAAACATCGTAGCCGACCCTTTTTTCGAGGCTTTCGTCCTATGTACCTAATGATCCCATACCTATAGACGAATACTTTCTGGATGAGCAATTATTTGCCATTTTTCTCTCCCCTGGTTTCCGGATATAATTAATTACCTTGTCATAGGGGGGTCACCCCCCCCCCCCAATTGGACATCGCAAGAGAAAAATAAGTTCCTAACTTGGTCGCGCATGTACTTCTATGACGATCCCTATTTGTTCAAATATTGCGCGGACCAAATAATCCGAAGATATTTATCGAATGATGAGATACCTAGCATCATCCATTTTTTGTCATACGGAAGCTTGTGGAGGACATTTTTCTATAAATAAGAAGGTCTCTAAGATTCTTCAAAGAGGCCTCTATTTTCCCATAATTTTTTGGTATGTAAGTGCTTATTGAAATTTTTTTGATAGATGTGAAAGGATGGGAGCTATCACTCGACGAGACATGATGCCATTAACCCATATTCTCATCATTGAGATATTAGATTGTTAGGGCATTGACTTTATGGGTACTTTTCCTCCATCTTTTGGTTTCTTATGCATCCTTGTTGTGGTAGACTATGTGTCCAAATGGGGGGAGGCCATAGCTACAAAGACAAATAACAATAATATGGTGATAGAATTCTTACAAGAATACATACTTTCTTCGAAGGCAATCATTAGTGATAACGGCAAGCACTTTTGTAAAAGCCCTGTTTAAAAAACTCATAAGAAATTATGGGGTCGTCTACAAGGTTGGGACGACGTATCACCCCCAAACGAATGGACATGACGAACTAGCAAATCGTGAGATAAAGCAAATTCTAGAGAAAATCGTCGATCCTAGCCAAAAGGATTGGTCTCTCCATTTAAACGATGCGCAATGGGTTTACCGAACTGCATATAAGAACCCCCTCGGGATGTCCCCATTTTGTTTTGTCTATTGCAAGCCTTGTCATCTCCCTGTGGAGCTAGAGCATAAGGCATATTGGGCGATCAAGAGGTTGAATTATAACTTGGATCAATCAGTTGAAGCACGCAAGCTTCAATTGAATGAGTTGGAAGAAATATGTAATGATGCGTAAGAAAACACTAAAATATCCAAATAAAGATGAAAATTGTACACGAACGAATTATCCATCAAAAGGAGTTTCACCCGGGTCAAAATGTGCTCCTATACGATTATCATCTACACTTATTTCTCGATAAGTTATGTTTGCGGTGGACTGACCCGTTTGTTGTGAGAGAGGAGCTTCTCATGGAGCCGTTGAGTTAGAAGATCATAAGGGGGAGACACGTTTAAATTCAACGGACAACGCCTAAAACCATACCTACAGGCGTGTGTTGAGGAAGTCGACACAATTTGGTTGTCGGACCCCATTTACGGGGTTGAATGAGCTTAGAGATGAGGTCGTCGCACCCCCAAGCGTATGGGGTGAATCTCGTTGTAACATATTGATTTGTATTAGGTTAGGATGGTATAGGTTCACGAGTCACGAGTTAGAAAGTATTAGGCACACCGTTTCATCACACGAGAGAGTTTCGTTTAATCACAGTGAGATTTTTTAGGGTCCCGAGGCAGAAACATAGGTAGAAGTGTTTCGAAGAGGTTAAGAATTGAGTCGGCTACGTTGCCTAAGCTCGAGGTCTAGAAAACATAAAAAAAATTAGGCAGTACGAGATATTCGAACCGATTCACCCTGGGCATATACCAGGGTAGAACCGGTCCGACTTTTCAGGGATTTTGAGGGCACCCGAACTGGTTCACCCTGTTTCTCTTGTAGGGCCGAACCGGTTCATTTTTTTAGAATTCCAAAACATTTCCCCCAATTGTTTTCCCTCGTTTTCACTTCCCCTCATTCATCCCCCCTTTTCCAATCCAAAAATTACCCTCTAAATAAATTCCATTCCCCTTTTTCATCTCCCTCCATCTTTTCCCACCTCTTCCATTCCTCTTTCCCACCAAAATCCCCCCATCCTTCACTATAAATACCTACCTCCATTCACCTCTCTATTCTACACCTCCATTCTTTAAAAAATCCTTTTCTCACATACAACCCTAATCCTTCATTTGCCATAGCTGAAGAACATGCCATTGAGAAGTACATGACGACGAAAGTCCTCGAAGGGCTTGACCACATCTACCGCTTTGATCAAGAAAGAGATTGGTACAAGGCAATCTTCTCTGCACGTTGCACCCTACACATTGAGTGATAAATAAATTGGACGGGGAGCTATCCTAAGCGTTCACCAACCTCTTCCGCCACCGGGGGTGGTGTACCTTCTTTGCAAATCCCAGAGAGGATTTTTGGCCTGACGAGGTCCGCACCTTTTACAACACCTTCATGAAATTGTCAAGCGCACATGGTGAGACATACATGGACGAAATTATCATCCCCTTCTCTCTAGACCTTTCCATCCGAAAATTATGGGCCATGCGCATTCCCAACTCGCAAAACTACGCCTACCCTAATATGGGCATCCCATTGCGTAAGTCCGAATGCAATAAAGGGATCACCTTAAACCACTCGTGGCTTCGTGATATATTTCCCGTGGGTACCTCTAGACGAGAGGACCCACGTGGAATTTCTCATTATTTGTGGGTTCATTTTGCAAATGTCCAATAATTCCGCCCCTTGAATTCGCCAAGCAAAATTTCTCTTTCATTTACTTAAAGAGGGCACCGCTATCCACCTCATCCACACCTTCTACGGGGAAATCGTCAATGTTGTGTATGATCGGACCGATAAAGTCTCCCTCCCCTAAACTCGCTTCATCACTTCTATCCTTAAGGACGCTGGCATCGAGGCACCATAAATGCAATCCTCCCTCCCAAAGCTGATTGGCGCCTCCTCTCTCACTAGGAGCGCTCGCCAAATGTGGTTCGTACATCAATAAGCACAAGCTACTCATGTGGAGGAGGATATCTGAATGGGGGAGGGGGAAGAAGAAGAGTAAGACGAAGAAGAGGATTCCTACTACGAGCCGGAGTCGGAGGACATTTCCCGACGCATTGATGTGCTTCGAGCGAGAGTTGCCGAATTTATCGATAAGTATCGAGCGGATCGCCAAGCCTACCATCATGACACGAGTATGATGGTCTGCCTCCAAGCGAAAATTTATCGGCTTCAAATGGGTCACAATTCATGATTGCCTCCATACTTTTACAACTCATATGATCCAAATGCTCCCGGGCCATTTCATTAGTGTTTCAGAGTTTATCTTCATAGCTCTTCTATTTTTATTGTTTATATTTTTAAGAGCTTTGTATGCCAATCCTTTTTAATTTTGTATTGTAATGATGTTGATCGTAGTAATATAAAAAAATTCTACATTTTGTCTTTTTGCTCTCTTTTTATGTGCCTCTCTTTTCTTTTAAATTTTAGCCCTTGCACGAGGACATTGCAACGTCTAAGTTAGGGGGGTGTATGCACGTTACTATAGTTCACATATTGCAAAATGACAAAAAATTCAAAAAAATACGAAATTTTAAGAATTTCCAAAAAAAAAAATGAAAATTTTCACAAAAGGCCAAAAGTATTTTTTTCAAAATAACTAAAAATTGGAATTTAAAAGCTTAAAAAATATCCTAATTTTTTGTTTAAAGTCTCAAATTGTCAAAATCAAATGCACAAAGTCGAATTTGGCCAAAACGGAAATTGATCGAAAATTGACGACTTAAGGAATAAATGTGGAGATTGATTTACCCGGTGAGATTTCGAGCCTAATGATTTTTTCGATTAATTATAATCTTTCTGAGTTAATAGTTAACTCGACATTCGATTCAACGCTATATAAGTCATTGAAAGATCTCTAAATTTTTGTGTTGATCGGTTACAGGAGACGAATGAGATGTTATCTTGAACACGTGCTAAAATATCTCTAATTTAAATATATTCTCGAGATGCATATGGTAAAATAATGAGTAATTCAGATAAATGACGTTCGGCCATCGTTTGTTACCCAAAAAATATTAGCCATAAAAAGTTATGAAAAATTATACCTTTTGCATGCCCAATTGAGCCAAAATATAATTCCCAATTCATTTGATTAACCTAATAAACCCATTTAGCTCGGAGTTGTGAAAATAAAAAATTCATCAAGTATGTCCAAATGGTGAAATTAAAAGGGGGAAAATAGAAAAATGCTCGACAAAAATAGCAAGAAAAGAAAAAATATAGAAAAATAAGAAAAACATGAGGAAAAAATTATAGATTTTTTTTTAGCAAATGACCGAAAAAGAGCCAACGGACATCATAAGTAAAATTTTGCAACTCCAAATTATCCGACCCTTCCCATATTACACGATATACCATAACCCAAAAAAGTTCTGAGTCCGAATAACGAAATTAATTACCGCCTGGAGAGTTAAGATACGAAAAGATAATAAGAGAAATAAATTGGTGTGGATAAGAGTCAATGTTTTTCGTTTTCCAATAAACGAATTCGATGATGAGATCTATTCACCTCAAATATTTCGTCTTTTAAGTTGTGTGCATGAATTTGTATTCCACTACATTTACGTTTAAAAATCACGCACACCGAGAGAACTATCCACATTCCAAATGATTTGTTTATAAGAGTATCCCGTGAAAATTGAATCAAAATAAATTTTCGAAAAGTAATGTAATGACAAATCGGTAGAAGTTAGCAATTTAATTCTCTGCTTCGCACACACACACTACGAATTGTGACTCTTGAAAATGAACTTAAGGCGACTATTTTTAGGGAGTTTAAATTATACAAGTTTTATGTATTTTGATTTTTCTTTCAGTAAAAAAATGAATTTTGTGGGTGTATTCATTGTAAACCCTCACGAGACACCACTCGTCCTACCAGTGTACCCTAGGGGTTTATCGACTTATTGCATTTACTAAATACAATCGCTCGTTCACGAAAAAGACTATCTATCCCAATAAAATATTTTATAAGTGTTGGACCATGCTTTTATTCTTTTACATTGCTCGGGAAGATAAAAGTTCTAAGTTAGGGGGTTTGATTAGCCATAGATTCTTCATATTTATCCTCGCAAATTTGTTACTTTTGTTATCCCGTGCAATGTTAATTCGTTGATTTTATCTCATATTATTGCTACTGACCTCTACCTGCAAGTAAAGTGTGTTTCGTGTATTTTTCTTATATTTTACGGTATTTTATGCATGAGAAACGAAGAGAGAAACTGGAATGAGAATCGAAAAGAAAATATTGAAAGTCGAGGGAAATTCGTAATTATACGAGCAAAATTTGGATATGGGACCTGAAAAGAACTCGAAGACATCGAGCTCACAAGTATATAGGAAGAAACGGTAACCAAATCCAAGCTATGGTTAAAGAGATATGAGATTGAGAAGATGAGATGAATCAAAGAAGGATCCTAGAACCGATTTGGTTCTGAGCTAGAACCGGTTCATTTTTCCAGGGATTTAGAGGAAACTAGAACCAATTCAATTCTTAAGTTGAACCGGTTCAATTTATTGTAATTCAAAAATCCTAACTTAATTCCACTTATTTTGAAGAGTTTTTTTTTTCAAACACTTGTAAAAAACGTGATTTATTATTCATTCTTTATTCTTAGAGTTGGGGAGATAAGTCTTAACCTAGTTTAGAGAACAAGAAAGGAGGCAAGAACCCTAGGAAGAAAAGTCTTCATCAAGTTTGTAATTTTGTGGTTTGAATTTTAAAATTTCATAGATAAAGTTTGCTATCTATTTCTTGTTCTTGAATTCGTTATTTCTTGAATGTTCAATATATTTTCTAAGATTCTAAGAACTTCTCGCATGTTTTGTTACACTTTTATCACGAATATGAATCCATGCAACGTTAGAATTTCATTTATGACTCACATCACCATGTATGGCTATGTTCTTTTAGGGTTGAGATACATGAACCCAACCCAAGGTGTTTCGCATGGATATAGAATATAATCCGGAAGCAAATGAATAATTGGAAACGTAATATTTTGTTAGTATAACCCTCGTAGAACTTTTAAGTTCATTTGTCCTAGGTAACCGGAGTATTTAAGAATGCGACGCAAGTATTGATAATCTCATTACGTACCTAGATTCAAATCTTGATCAATTATCGTGTGGGTTAATTCCCCCATATATATGATTCTTGAAATGAATTGAAGGATTCTTTTCAATTAATTATTTAATTCGTGATATATTCTATATCCGATGAATCTACTAAGGGGCAGAAGAGTGTATCCCAATCCTATATTTCTCATATTATTTACAATCTTGTTTATTTAGTCTTGCACGGTTAGTTACTTAATAATCTTAATTAATTTGCATTATTTTTATAGGAAAGTCCCAAAAACAAACATCTTTTCCTTTCTTCTTTTAAGTCAAATGTAAGGTTAATCATCGTAACATTCCATGTCATATTCCCTGTGTTCGATACCCGAATTCCTCAGATTATTACTTACGCAATCGACTTACACTTGAGCCGTAATTCGCATGCATTAGATACACATTTTGAGTTTCGTCAGCAAACCAAAAGCTCACGCAGGCAGAAGAAGCTCTTGTCAAGGCCGAATAGGCGGCAATAGAGAAGTATAAATCGTCTGGTGATTAGAACGTTGATAGTTTGGCCTTTTTTCCTGATGGATATGAGGAGCTTAAGAAGAGTTTTATGAGCCATTACCCTGACATTGTTACTGAGGTCAAAAAATGGGAGGGTGATAATGCAGAGGCCTCAGCACTTGCTATAGAGAAGATGGAGCAGGAGTTCGCTTCTGAGGAGGATCAAGCTGTTAATACTAACAAAGTCGCTTCCGATGAGACTGTTATGCTCCCTACCAAATATTATATCATCGTGGATGCCTCCAACCCTATAATTGGAGACGATCTTCCTATACACTGATCTTAGAGTGTTAGATCTTGGATTAATGTGTCCATGATTATTTTTTTTATTATGGTTGTAATAATCGTGCAAAATTTTCTTCTTATAGTGATTAATCATTCGTCTATTATGACCTGTTCTTATTTTTTGAAGATATTTACATAAATCTCACACAAGTAAATGTGGTCATATATTCTTCAATCGAGTTAGTTCCAGCCTTATAGACTTATTGCAATACTTGGATTATTGACCACATCAACTTACTAACTATTTTAGAACCAGAGATATGTTGTTGGATTTTTGCTAACTTGACCTGCCTTTTTAACTACCAGGTTTGTACGAACTTAAGTTGTCCTGACTTCGATTTTATTGCTGGTGCCAGCTTATAAGTCGTATGGATATATCTTATTGTCTTGACCAAGTGTCAGCATTGGATATGACCAAATATGTTAGGATCTACCATTGATTTAGTCAATTATGGTCGAATCTCATCATCCATAAAATTGCAATGTATTTCCCATATTTGGTAAGGCTTCTTATTCGCGATCTATCCTAAGACGAGATCGTACATGAAGTTGAGATTTCTTGTTCGTGACCCATCCATAGATGAAGTCATACATGAGGTATATGGTTCAATCGATGATTTGATGATATGCACATATTGTGTACCCACAAAATAAGGAAAATATAATTGACAACATTCTTAAAGCAAAATGGAACTTTTATTTATCGTTGAAAGAAGTTATAAACTAGGAAAAGACATTACATTTCGTTACCGATAGTACTTCCTTAGATGATCGACATTCCATGGATTCTTGAACTACTCCCCTTTTAAGGTATCAATCATATACATTCTCACTAGGATGATGGTTGATATTCTATATAGATCGTGCCAGTTGGACTCCATGTTATCTCCCTTCTGAATGAACTTCTTAAGATATAGTCCCCTTTTTTAGGCTGCTCGATTTTATTCTTTTGTTGTAGAATCGAGTGGTTCTTTATTGGAAGATTCCCAGATTTTTGTGTGCCCTCTGACCTCTTCCACTGGGTCCAGATCTACCTTTTCATCAGGTCACTCTTTGGTGAGTCAAAATTGAGGACTCGATGACTTAGCAGAACAATTTCCATCAAAACCACTTCCTCTTTTTTGAAAGCTAACATGTAGGGAGTTTCATCAGTAGCTGTTCTGGGTGTATTACTGTATGTCTAGAGGACACTTTGTAGCTCATTAATCTAGTTCCCTTTGGTATTATCCAATATCTTTTTTATTTCATCGAGCAAAGCTTTATTTGTTACCTTTGTCTATCGGTTACACTATGGATGACCTGGTACAGAGTGCAACTTATGTATATGGGAGCGCGTGTTATAATCCTTGAACTCTCAATTATTGAATTATGTCTCGTGGTCAGTGAAGAATGCATATGGCATCCCATATCAATAAATAATATTATTCATGATGAATTAGAAGACTCTTTCATAAGGTATCTCGACTAGAGGCTCTATCTCCACCCATTTAGTGAAATAATCCATTGCGACCACTAAGTATTTTAACTTGCCCCTAGTTTTTGGCAAAGGGCCGACCAGATCTATCCCCCATATTATAAAGGGCCAAGGGGAGGTTATTGACATAAGTGATGCACCTGGAGTTTGGTGGATTGTTGTGTATTTCTTGCACTTGTCGCAACTTCTGGCACAATCAGCGCAATCTGCTTTCTTAGTGGGCCAATAATAGCCCTGCATAGGTACCCATTTTACTAATGACCATCTTGTTAAATGTCCTTTATAACATCCTTCATGTGCCTCTTTAATCAAGTCCTTGACTTCGATCGGATGAACACATCGAATTAATGAAACAATGTATCCATTTGAAATAAAATTCATCCCTCCCTAACGTAGCTCGCATATTTGTAATGGAGTCTCCTTATTTTTTAGAGTTTGCTGGTACAATGCTGATTTTTATATACGCTCATATCAGATCTATCCAGGACGGTCCCAGGTCTAGTTCCATAATGTTGATTATGTCCTCATCAATGATTTGATGTATGAGAATTTCTACTGGAATAGTTCTTCATAACTCAGTCCTCGTGGTTGATGTTAATCGAGCAAGCGCATCTGCTCGAGAATTTTCTGCCCTTGGGATTCTGATATCTGGATTCTTAGGAATTTTTCTAACGACCACTTCGTCTTGGCCACATATTTAGCTAAGGATTCCTCTCCCGCTTCATTGATTCCTAATACTTGATTGACCAGCAGTTGCGAGTCGCGTGCCAATATCTGTTCAGCACCAAGGGATGTGATTATCCTAAATTCAGCTATAAGCGCTTCGTATTTTGCCTCATTATTGGTGGACTCAAATTGGAATCTAAAGTACATTCTCTATATCGATATCATCCGATGTCTTGATTATTAGACCTGCTCCACTACCGGTGGTGCAGGATAAGCCGTCCACGAATATTTTCCAGACAGGAAGTTCTTCTTCGAACTCTTCTTAGATCAAGTTGCCATGTATGAATAACTTCTTCATTTGCTTTAAGTCGAGAAAAATTTCTTCTTGTCTAGTCGATAATTTTTGGAACATCAGTAGTCTGGTCGACTAGATGAGTGTTCAGGCTATTTCTTACAGGAATATGCTCCTTTGGCTCCTGTGAGCTATCTTTCGAAGAAGTCTGCTCGGTCTGTTTTGGGGTTGAGCTCTCTTCCGTATAAGTATTTTTTTCGTCACTGCCAAGCTCTTCTCTAATGGAATCTGCTTGGCAGGTTTTTCCTCATACGTAAATTCAATAATAAAAACTGCCACAACTTGGCCTTTGATTGTCGTCCCTTGTTCATATTGGATGTTGTATTCTTCTAACTCCATGGCCCAAGCTATCAGTTTGCCCGATTTCTTAGGCTTATGAAGGAATTATCAAAGATGAAGGTTTATGTAGACGACGATAGTGTGGGCTTTAAAATACAGCTTCATCCTTATGGATGTTTCGATTAGAGCCAGAGTTAATTTATCCAATCTAGGATATCGAATTTTTGCTCCATGATATGCCTTACTGGTGTAGTAGATTGGTCTCTGTATTCCTTACTCTTGACGTACCAGAGCCGAACCAACTACAGATCTTGCCAACTACAGATTCTGATACGACCAAGTAGAGATAAATCTTATCTCCCGAGATTGGCCTTGACAACAGTGGTGCAGATCCCAAGTACCATTTTAATTCTAGGAATGCAGTTTTGCAATCGTCATTACATTTAAAAGTTCTTCTTAACACCTTAAAAAATGGAAGACACTTATCGGTGGCTCTAAAAACGAACCTGTTTAGCACCGCTACACATCTTGTTAGTCTCTGGACTGCTTTCTTATTTGTAGGGGACTGCATATTTATAAATTCTTGGATCTTATTGGGGTTGGCTTCAATCCCTCTTTGGTTGACTATGAACCCTAAGAATGTCCTTTCTTTTTCCCCGAAGACACACTTTGCCGGATTGAGCCTCATCCGGTGCCTCTCTAACTGGTCGAAAGTCGATTGCAAGTATTTGATGTGGTCGTTAGCCTTTTTTCTTTTCCTGAACATGTTGCACACATACACCTCCATGTTCTTTCAGATATGTTGTTCGAATACCTTGTTTACCAATCTCTGGCACCTCACTCCAACATTTTTTAGCCCCCAAAGCATAAAGTTGTAGCATTAAGTGCCTCTATTGGTGATGAAAGATAGTATTTGGGAGTCCAGAAATCAACCTCCTCAACAGAACCTATTTTTGAAGACGTCGAAATGGGGGAGGGTGGATATGAAGGATATGAGAGGGGAAAAGAGAAGAATTTTAGTGGGGATTTCTCCCCCAATGAATAAGAAGGTGATGACCCGGTGGATCCGAACTCGGAGGGGGATTTCAACGAGAGAGCTTATAATACGGAGGTTATCAATAGCCACATAGACCAATTGGAGACTCAAATTCACAACTTCCTAGCGGACTATCGTCAAGATCGGGATGATTTTTATGTCGATTACCGTCGAGATACATCCATAATGATGCGGCTTTCAGCCCATATGTATCGGCTTAGCATGGGCCCGGGAGCCACCCTACCTTCCTATTACATGGATCCCTATGCTCGTGATCCAAATGCTCCCCACCCTTTGCATTGATTTTCTCTCGAATTGTGCAACTTGTTATGTCGTTTCTTCGATTTACATGCTTATCTTTAGGAACTTATGTAATCTCCTTCTCGTTAATCAATAAAATGTGTGTTGTATTTATATTATGTCATCTACGCAGTTCAATTATTTCTAGTTTTAAATTCCGCACCTATTTTTTCCTTATTTCGATTTTGGTCCTTCACACTAAGGACAATGCAAGTTCTAAGTTGGGGAGTGGGGGTGGGGTTACAAGTGCAGTTTTTAAAAACTTCACAATTTTAAATTCCCCCCCACCCACCCACCCACCAAATTGAAATTTTCCAAAAACAAAAAAAATGAAAATTTTCAAAAAGTCAAAAAATGATTTTTTCAAAATAAGTAAAAACTGGAATTTAAAATTCTTAAAAACATCACAAAAAATTTGCTTCAAATCTCAATTTATAACAATTTCATTCACTAAGCCAAAATTAATAACAATACTTAGAGTTTTAATAACTCAACTATTTCGATATAACTCGTCGTATATCTTTGATCAGTTACTGGAAACGAGCGGAGATTTTGTTTTGAAAACGTACCGAAAAAGTCTCAAAAATAAAAAATAAAAATTATTCTCAAGATGCATATGGTAATTCTATTAGTGTTCGGACCGACCCACGAAGTCGATTCTCCCAAAATAAATTCATACTTCATAGAAGTCATTTTCCCCCGAAGAAGGTTCTTACTTCTGAAAAGTCGCTTCCCCGAGTGATGTCCGTACTTTTGAAAAGTCGCTTCCTTTGAAAAAGATAAGCACACGTCAACGTGCACTCCACAAAAATCATCACTTTTAAACGAAGCTCTACCTGAATAAATGGAGCTTTGCCCAACCGGGCACCTCAAGTGGGGAAAATCCCATGGGAAATTTATTAGTGAACGCTACAAGGGTAAAGAGACTCCGCACGAATATTGATTAAAAAACCCCATACATATTTTGATAAACTATCCATATTTGTTTTCATCATTTAGCCTGGCCCCCATTTAGGGAACCCGGTATATGCTTTACAACATTTATATTTTAAAGTCTGGTTTCTAACCCAACACCTCTGTTTATTAAATTGACATGATCATATGTTAGATAAATACTAATAAAAGTCCACAACGACTAAATACAAATATGAAAACATACTTTTCAAAACCGATCACAAGAAAGTATCAGTGAGTCGAGTCATTTCGAAACTTCGCACAAGCTAAAATCGGACTACTCCCACCGCTTCTCCGAGTGAACAAAGCCTGTCTTTACGATGACACCTAAATATGTGTTTTCATATAAATACTTATCAAGATTCGGCCTTTAATTAACATATTTTTAACATATAAATACACCAATCCAATTAAACGGAAATGTTATATTAAGGACTAGGCTTGATAAATACATAATGATGTATATTGTTTACCCGGTAACTGATTCGACATGCATATTTCATATATATCCCTCTAATTTTGGAATTTTTACGATCCCACACATCGCATTTATCTCCGACTCAGATCATAGTTATTGTAACTAAGCTTTTGGGCAAGTGTTTCTTATTTTGTGTATCTCCCATGTGTTTTACAGGTAATTCGTGCAAGTGAATGACACAAAATGAGGAAAACAAGGCAAGAAGGGATAGTCAAGGGAAAATCGGTAATTTTATAGCCAAATCCCAAAGAAGACGCCAACCTTAACATCGTAGACCTCGAGATCATGAGAATATAGGAAGAAATGACACCTTATTCCGAGTCCCGGTGAAGAAGTTACATGACTATGATGATTGAGCAAAGCAAAAAATGAAAGTTTCATGCATTTCCAAAGCACCAAACCAGTAGAAAAAACCAATCCGATTCACTTTTGGAGGGAACTGGTTCACTTTTCCAAGAGGTTCGGTCCAAGGGGTTCGGTTTGGTCTATAGGTTCGGTTTGTTGCGAGAATTTTTATTTTTTCCTGTTTTGTAGCTAAAGTGGTTAGGGCCTAGACTTAGTCTCTCAACCCTTTTTGTGTCCTTAAATAGATCATTTAAGAGTCTATTTTGATATACTTCATATATTATTAAGTTGGGAATTCATCTATAATTATTGGGATTACAAACATTTGGGAAATTCAGCATTTGCAAATCAATAAGAAGTTCATTTAATTTTTTGCAATTCTTACTTGGTTTGAAGTTCGTATATTATGCATCTTAGATTCTCATTAATTTATATATAATTTAAATTATTCTCTTCTTTATATTTTAATATGGAATCATGCATCCTTAGTATAAGTTGTTTGCAAACATCCTTCATGTCAAGCTGAATTCTTTCATAAGTTGGGGAACATGAACCTAACATAAGGTTTTCAACGTTGAATGTAAAATTTGTCATAATTAAATAACTAATTAATTGAGGTGGATATATTAAATGGGACTAATCGTGTAGATCTCTTAATTAGGTTTGTTGAAAGCATCCTGAGTATTTAAGGATGCATTACCAATTGTTATGCGGGTTAACACCCAAACATATTTAGTGCTTCGAATTGATTTGTCTATTTTCTTTTAGTTTATTAATTCAAAGAGTTTTGTATTCATCGTAGAAACCCTAGAGTGTGGGGATTGGATCCCAACCTCCTTTTTCAAATTTATACGAGTGCCAAATTTAGTCTTTGCATAAAGTAGTTTAATTTTCAATTTCACAGCTTAATTCATCTCGGTAGTTAGAAATTACTTCACGTAACAATACATAACCTTCTCCTTATTTTTGCGAGTCAAAGCCTAGATTTAAGAAACCGTCCGTACTCTTATTGCGAGCATTTTATTCCCTGAGGATTTAACTCCGACTTACCGGGTATATTACTTGAGAGACTAGCTTGCAATTGAGTCGTACAAACACACGTAGCACACAAATTTCGTTGCTCGTCAGTAACCCGTCGCCTACACTAGTAAATATGTCCCAGATTTTTTATTTATGTTGAATTTGTTCGCAAGTCATGTTGGTTACATAGGCGTTATACCGAATCAAACTTGTGAAGCCTAAGCCTCATAATATGTCTCTCGATATATTATTTTTTAGGTATGTCTCCATCAATAGTACAAACCCCCTTCTCTCCACACCCGCGGGTAGCAATGGATGTATAAAACATTACGTCCTTACCATTACACTTCCAAACTGATATGAAGGAAAATACCTTTCGGTTAGTGATCACCCGATGATCACAATATGATATGTGAATATCAGTGATCTTAGGGTCCGCTCATATTTTGAACTAACATAAAAGCTACCCTCTGGACCACAAATAGCTTCTCCCCCTCTTAAGCCAAGTACTACACTTCTACACACATCATGTTGGAATACGTGAACAACATAACTATATAGGCTTTGATATCATGGCTACACAAGTTTATAGACGCAACAGTTAGTCCACCTCGTGATCCCAAGCCTCGATAATATCTCTCATGATATATTATCTCCATTGAGATACATCCATCTCCCACCTCTCATCTATTACCCCTTTTTTAATTCAAATGATGTGT
This sequence comes from Sambucus nigra, assembly GCA_949130495.1. NCBI lineage: Eukaryota > Viridiplantae > Streptophyta > Magnoliopsida > Dipsacales > Adoxaceae > Sambucus > Sambucus nigra. The sequence continues at coordinate 65,271,305 of OX422219.1, forward strand.
CAGAATATCTCAATGTTGTGATCACTCGCTCATATCCATATAAGCTTTTAAACACTCACACACTCAAAACTGAACTATATAGGCTTTGACCTTGTGGATATATGAGTATGTAGGAGCAATACCAAATCCTTCTCTTAAGCACAAGCCTCGACAATATGTCTCTTTATATACTCCCCCTACAGAGATTCGATCGTCTCTCATATTACCTTTCCATCTCTCTACAAACCTTAATCAAGATATCAAATTGTCTCAAAGCGGAGCTTTCTTTCTCATTTATTTATATACATATATTAATGGCCACCCTTATCCATATTAAGCCTTCTCGTGCCCTTATATAGATATTAATGGCTACCCGTTAATCCAAGCACGGAGTCATACAGGAACACCCGTGTGTACCTTCACCAATTAAGTAACGTTTCCACACGTCTCACTGATATTGTTTCTACCTACGCACCTATCTACGTTTTTAAGGATTCTTAAGCTAAGGTCTCTAAACCAGTTCTAAAATAAGCAAAAAAGTTATCAAATAATGTTAAGAGCGATAATAAACATATAATTAAGGAAGCATAAAAAATAAGTGTGGTGCTTAATACCTTCCCCAGTCGTAACTCGGTTCCTGAACCCGTATAATAGGAATCTTTGGATCAATCGTAGACCTAAATCTGCCGTAGTATTATCCCGAAAGGTCTAACCCAAACCTTTTGTTTATTTTTATATAAAACAAACTGGCAATTCTGACCATCCGACAACCCCTCACATGAAAAACACAACTTAGTCTTAAGGCCTAAAATCCAGGGGCGTGCACCAAAAATTGGATATGGTGTCAAACATCTTCGAGGGGCAAGTCATCAACCCACATCGAACCGATCATCCGACCTCGGGGGGAGCAGAGGATCGAGATACAAGAAATCATGGGCATTCGTAGTGCAAGTTCCCCCGAGCTCATCATCATTCAGGGCCCGCAACACTATAGTGGCGAATCCGATGGGGGACTAATGTTTTCACCATCGTGACTCAATATTGTGTGGCTGGATTTTCGAGCTACATCACAGTGGTGACTCCGTTGGAGATAAATCAAGAGAACCAAACCATCCCTATGCTTCCTTCCTAATATGTTTAATATCACTCCCCCATATGATTACTTTATGCAAATTTTAAAACTGTTTAGCGACCTTAATTTTAGGGTCCCTCAAAATGTAGATGTGTGTTTTGGTCCCCATGTACATCATTGTACATTTTTTCAAACATATAAGTATGAACAAAGGACCTTATGGTAAAATAAACACCGAACTATGTAAATATGATGATTACATGTTTGCATCATGCAATGCGTAGTCTTGATTTCTATACCCTCAAAACCAAGAGTGGTTAGCCAAAAATCTAGTCGCCGGTGAATATTCTCACTCTTTTTGTACACTTATCTAGTATATCGATCAACTTCTCTCTCGATCCAAAAGTATCAGTGATAGGGAACATTTGAAGTTTGTTCGGTAGTAGGGTATATCGAATAGGCTATCATAGTTATTCACTACTAGGGTAAAATGGTTTCACACGTACATCAAAATTTGTTCAGTCTAAGCAGCCCAATATATTGTGATCCATGGCAATGAAAAGTAATTCACAAATTACTGAGTCGTGATGCCTCTTTGTATATAGAAAAAAATCTAGGAACACACCATATTGCATAAAAAGAACAGATACTTGTGGGCCGTTCACTTTGATAAAAAAATTCAATAATTGTTAGACTGAATGTCTTCCTCTTTTACATGGAAGATAAACAGTATGAATCCGGAAGCTATCACCAAAATAAAATTCTTTTATACTTTATTCCTCAACCTGCATTTTAGTTTTAGAAAGTGATAAATCACAGTCTATTACTTCCTTGCTCCTCATATGAAAAACGGGATCGCTCCCATGTTTTCCCAAATCCAGCGGGACTCTGTTCAATTCTTCCCCTTTGAAGATACTACCAAACAAAAAATACAAAAAATAAAATATTGTCCACATACGCTTAAATGCGGACAAAATAATTTCATCAGAAAACATCATAGATATGTGAGTAATTTCCCTTATGTGTAGTCCTTTTGTCAATCCTCATGTGTATAAAATCTTAAATGAAAGTGACCCAACTTTTTTTACAATTATCATTATCAACAGAGAATTTACACTAATTTTTTACCCTAGAAACCTGAGTTCACGCTCTGTGCGACTGAAGAAGACCAGGCTCCATATGCAGTGGATTAAATCTCAAGGCAACTTCAAAACATCACCGCCTCACAAAATACCATGCAATCCAAGATCAAGGCATTGGGACGAGCACAAGTCCTCATTCAAGAGGCCACTACTATGATTGGAACATGAGATAACGTATTTCCTCCCCCCATACCCAACACTGGTACACCACATGCGATGGTTATCAAGGCGGTGCCAACCAATCCCTAGGATCCGCCTGCACCAGTCCTAACACCGACATCCCCTACTAGCATCAACACCCCTTAGTTTCGAGCAACATTTACCCCTAATGGATACTTTGAACAATACCATCAGTACCCAAACACCACCTTCCAAGGCTCCCACGAGCTAAATTCGTAGCTCATTCACTGACGAGTGAAGTCATTCCCCCGCATTCGAATTAGGAGATAATGCGGGTGCAAACTAAACTTCATCTCCTCCAAGAGGACATTAGTAATATGCAAACTACACATAATCTTAAAAATATAAAAAATATGTCTCTCTACCCAGAAGCCCAATTATCGGACAAATTCAAGATGCCAGTCTTCAATACATACAAAGGACAGGGCTCCCCATCCGCTCATTTATCCAACTAGCACCTTTAGTTTCAGGTATGAGACATAAGCCTAGGAGTTTTATGGTATATGGTACTAAAACATGAAAGGACCTACAAAACACGGGACAATATATGTCATGTTTTCCTGAAATAGTATGAGTACAACGAAGGAACTTATCATCATATGTATGTGACACCCTGCCTAATTAATTACCGGGTGATCAGTCCTTAATTAATTAATTTCAGAATATCAAGTTGGTTCAGATGACGCATCACTGTCGAAAACTCAAATTTTAATTTAATAAAAACTAACCACCTAATATTTAAAAAGGGTGATGTCCAAATTTTATCTTGACACTAACTAATACAAAAAAGAATACCAACTAATACCATGCATCACATTAATATAAATAAAGTCTAACTGAAGTAAAATAAATGACTGGAGTAAAACACATCCAGATACAATCCCATGCAATAAATCCAATAAAAGGAAATCAAATCGAAGTTGCCCAGTTAATCTTCAAGGTTCATTTTTCCAGATTTTCTCCTCTTCAATCTCAACCTAAACCCATTCCAGCCCAAGTACAAGGTTTTCAAACTACTCTAAGTCACCCTAGAACACTTCTTAGCATAGTTTAGGGGTCAAATCCTTCTAATCATCAAGTAAATTCAACAAATTCCTAAATTTTTCTATGAGTCATATTAACATAAACCCAGAATTATTAATCTATTAAAACCCCATTTTTATTTCATGATTTTAACATCTAATTCACTAAATTTCACATTCCTAATAAGGGAAAAAATCCTCTACATGCAAACCCCCATTAAATTTCTAATATTCCTACACAATCTCATCATAGGTAAACCAAATTTGGTATTAATAGTTCTAAAACCTCAACATATGTTAACAAGAATAATAAATGCTAAGAGAAAGAGCAAGATAATCACTTGCCTTAAAATAAACTTCTGATTTGTGGATTGAAATTGGTATGGGAACGATCCCCTTGACACGATCTACACGCTGGTGTACTTTTTGGTGTGAAAGCTTGAGTTCTTGGCTTAGGGCTCTAATGGAGTCTTCTTCTTCTTCCTCCTTGGTTCTCTCTCTCTTTTCCTCTATTTCTCACGTAGGTTGAAACTGACAGGCCAATAACCCTAAATGCTTTTAATTAAACCCAATTTTCGTCCATTTAATTACCCAAAAATTCCTAAAGACCAACCCCTCCGGGGTGTCGTTTTGGGTTAAAAATGCCCCGGATTCCAAATAAAATACCCGAATAGTGTTTTCTGACTAATTCGACCCTTTCGAACACTTTGGCACACTCAAAATAGTCATCCGAGTTATACAAAAATAATTTACCTTTTAAACCCCCAAATACATACTAGTGACGCGACTCATACTCGTCCCAAATATTTATAACATAACTGTCGTGTATCTCATCCCCGACCATAATATTATTTCAATAACTACTAACACTCATCACGCTAGTAATTATTATCATAAAATCGGATTAATTACAATTTAAATTTTCTCCCTTTAATTTAATTAATCCCCATTTTCCATAATTTCATAAAAATAAATGTGCGTAAAAATATGGGGTATTATAATGTACAGGTCGAAAAATGCTAAAGTAATAAGAGGGAGAGGTAGTTGGCACTTCATCACTCACTGGAGAGAGAAAGTTGATTAGATGGTCAATCGCCCCTTGAAAATTGACCAGATCAAATTTTTTATCATGAGCCTCTAAAAGGAGGTATATAATGAATCCGAGCTCACTTGGATCCCAGATTTTAAGGTCCTCAACCACATAGGGTGTAAGATAGAGGAAAGTTTGGATTCCAAAGATACCAAATCTATAGAGGAACCTCGTCGAGCTTAAAATCCATTCTCTGGCTATAAGAACTCACCTGGAGCTTCCATATCTCACTTTACCACTCTCGTGTTCAGTCCACATCCAGAACCACACTCAGTTACCAAAATATCCCAAGCCATGGTATACACCACTGTGCCCTTCCAATTGGGAACCCTCCAAAAAAATATCAAAGTACGCCTTCTCCTAAATAATTTCATGCCCGACTAAGGCACTTTACAAATATTCAATCCCCCCTTAGTCGTGTCTTCTTCGCCTTAAAGTTTGATGGTCGTTTGAAACCTTCCAACCCCAGACCACTCCCTATCATTATGGAGAATTGGTAGGTTAACTCACACTGCGAGTTCCATCAAGGGACCGGTCACATTACGAATAATTCTTGGGCTTTGCGATACACCATCCAGGAGGTCATCGAAGTCAAAAGTCTCAACCCTCTAAATCCTAATGTCACTAACGACCCCTAGATTTTCATCCCAATCCTCGTATCAATGTCGTATCAGACACTCCCACCCAAAACACCGACCCGTCAACCCTAATAGTCCCCATTCATCATAAACTTATGATGATGACACATTCTCAATTCTAAAAATCCACCCCTATGGACATGCCATTGCCCGTCGTAAAAATCATTATATAGATTAATCCCACCATTGATCAAATGACATTCTTCATCATGGACATGTGCTTCTTACAGACCAACCATTACAGCCTAAATTTACTATGGTCACAGAATTCATGATCTCAATAAATTCAGGACTCCTTACTCCTTCTTTGGAAGAAATAGATCACTCGAACGAGTGGGAGGAGATGTATGATGAAGTTTTCCAAGCAAACGAGCACATCACCTTCACAGTACCAATTCAGTCCTCCGAATGGGGAGGGTCAACGTTTGAGGCACACCTATTTGACTTCACGGATGCAAGAATAGACAGTAGTGACCGCTCAACCACTTCTTCTAATACGTTCCCAGTAAACTCTTCTAGAAATAGTGATAGCGCTACGTCAGTCTCCAGATAAAAGAACCCATGATTCGGGCACCAAAATATCCTATCCCCTCAGTATACATGATTAAAAGGGATTGAAAACTCAGGACCAATGATCACATTACCTATAGATATCAAGCTTGTCACCAATTATTATATAGAGAGGAAAAAATAGTAAAAGTCCACGCCGCTCGTAGGGACATCGCATGGGAAACAGAGTTAAGATCCAACCCCGGTCCAACCAGATATTTCCCTCACTCGACCCTTGCGAGAGAAAAATGGATTAAACTTTAGGAAAACTAACGACTCATGTCCACCCAAGTAATGTTCCACACTGAATATGACATGCAGTGAGGAATTCTCGCTCGACCCCTCCTGAAGAAGTCAAACCTCAAGTTCGCCCTTTAGCTACCATTAACATTGTAAGGATAAATTTTCAATTGAGTAAATTTGTATGTATTCTCCTAATTCCGGACAAAACATTTTGAATCATAGGTTAAGCTTTGTATGTTTACCTTTCAAACCTATGATGCATTTCATTGAAGCGGAAAAGCTTCTGAGATTATAGATCATGCCATGTTTCGTGCCACGGTTCGTCTTAATATTTTTGAGGATATCTCAGTTATGAATGCCTATGATTTTGATCCTTAGAAATTTTATTTTTGGGTGTTTGTTTTTATAAATTGATTGGAGCTGATTTTGAAAGTTTTTAAAAGGAAATTTTTTAAGTCATTAGAATGAGTTTACGGGTTTCGTTTGAATTAGATGGGTAGTTCGTTCAAACGAACATCAAACAAGTTTTTATCTATTTACATAGCTAATATCGTTTGAAGCTCATTCAAAACTGGTTCAAACGAGATTATCTGTTCGTTCGAAAAAGGTTTAATATGGTTCGAATGATTTTGTAGTCGACAGTTTACAGATGGATAATTCTCCAAAAAAAACTTGAAAAATGTGTTTTCTATATATAGGGGTTTAGGCATTTATTTTTAGAGAGACTTTTGGGGAAAGTCATTTTCATATACATATATAAAAGCTCCCAAACTCTAGTTTCACCCAAGGTATTTTTTATTGTTCTTTATGATTTGGGATCTTGTTTTGTGGGAACCAATAAGTTTGTTCTTTTCGTCTTGATTGAGAATCCTTTTTTTTGGAGGATTTCGTATCCGGTTTGTTATTTACACACGGTGGAATTTGTGGTATAGTGTTGCGATGAAAAAATGGTGGATTCTATGTTCATATCCGTAGATGTTAGCTGAGCCTGGATTAGTGGAACTGAGGTGTGTGTGGACTCAGACCTTATGGTAACTTACGTGGGTGGATTCCGGCGTTGTCGCTGTGGAGGAGAGGTTAGGGTATCGAGTCATTGATTAAGTCATCTGTTTACTTTTGTAATTCCTCATCATAGTGAATTTGCATGGCTCGACAGTCAGAGGTTTTTTCCGTTGTGGGTTTTCCTTATACATCGGTGTTTTGTGATTTAATTTATTTATTGTATGTACTATCACCTAGATGTATTTTTTAGGTTAAGATAAAACTTGGTAAATCGTTTTATCACAAAAACTTGGTCTAAAATTGGTGCATAATTTTTATTTGGGTTAACTTGTTTTAGTGTATATATTTAAATTGAAAAAATTAAAAAAAATGACTTTTGTTATTTAGACCTTTCCCTATGTACTTTAGGGACTTCAAATATGTATTAGAGTGGGAACATTAAGTTTTTGTGTTAGATCCATGTTTGGGCATGAGTTTTAGTGGTTTTAATTCAGGATGAAAAACCTTACTAAGTTGTTTAACACAAGTTAAAAAAGTTAAGTTCCGATCTACTTTTTTGGGAAACTCTTTTATAAAACTAGACAGTAACACAAGATGTGTTAAAAAATTATGAACACCTTATTTCAGTTTCTTGCAAATAGGTCTTAAAATTAATCCTAAGTCCAGTTTGCATCAGTAGTAGTGAAGAAGTAAAAACCACACACAAGAGATAATATTTGTACGTGGTAAAACCCCAAATTAGGGGAAATATCCACGGTGACCTCTACGCCATACAACAAAAAATCCACTAAAATCAAATAATATTACAAGATTACAAGCACTAAGCATGCATTCAATATCCTAAGAGGAAGATGGAAATTTACTTACACGAGTTCCCCTCTCAAAGGTAATTCTGATTCGCTTTCCTAGCTGCTTCTTTGCCTTCCTCCTTGCTCTTTGTTTGCAGTGGCTCAAACAACTCAAGATCTCTCAAATGAACCACACTAACTAAGTGTTCGTGTGAGAGTGATAGTGATAGTGATGTAACTGTGAATACATGCAAATATGCAGCTCACACCTCTTAAGATTTACATAAATAAATCCTACAAATTACACAGTTTCTATATGACATGCAAAGAGTTCAAATCTCTATGAAAATCAAACTTCAAAAACTATTTTCAGATCTGAAAATGAATCTTTCTAAAAAATAGATTTTATAGTTTCAAAACTTATTTATGTACGAAATAATTTCACAAACTGTGAAACTTATATTTTTGAAACAAGGTTTTTCAGATCTGAGATTTTGGACTATTGGAAGTCTCTTTTTTAAAGAATTTGAAATAGAGAGTGGATGTAAAGAAATATAAACATATAAAACAAGATCCAACAGATAACAGATAAGAGATAACAGAATCCCTAAAATATATCGTGTGATATATCTCTTACCAAATCTTGCAATTTCTAGAAAGAAAAGCATGATCCACAATGAGACGTGGTTCCCAAGAGACATTATGAGTGAAGAAGGTCTTCAAACTCAATCAAATACCAAACTCACAAAAACCTAACTGATTCTAACTCTCAAGAGGTAGGTTTTTGGAGTAGTTGAAACTTTAAGAACGTGTTGCATTTTTGGAAGAAAACCTAAGATTTGTGTATCAAGAAGCCTGGTTTTATATCTCTCTCTCTTTCAATCTTTCTCTCTCTATATTCTCTCTTCTCTCTTTAACCTCTCTCGTTTCTCTTTTTTTCTCTCAAGTTAGACGAATGACCAAAGTTTTCAAATGGCTGACCCAAGGAGCCTATTTATACTGGTAATAGAAGGATCCATATATTCGAAGGAAATAAAAGGGTTGGGATTGCTTTGACGGTTCAATTCTATATCTAAGGGTTGAAATGGCACCGCTCAAACACTTGCTCTGATTGGCCCTAAACGATATCATATGGATCACTTCAAAATACATGCAGGTCGTACATTAAAATGGATCCAAAGGCTAATATTGTTTCTCACTTCTAAGAAACACAGAAAACACAAATGTAACCAGTAGTGTGCTGACACATGGGATAATCCAATAGGCTGTAAAACGCGTGTTTTTGAACTTTCAAAAATCCAATTTGCACCCACAGATGTCTTTGTGGGTTTTATATTCCGCCTTAACATTTTTTAAGGAATAATAATAATTCTAATTAAACCTATAACATTTTAAAACATACTTTTAAATGTTTAAAAATCTTTTAAAAATACTTAAAAATGTTTTAAAAATATTTAAACACTTATGCACACACATTAACACATATATGCATGAATTGTGTCATATAGTGTGTTTGAGAGTTTAATAATACTTCCCTTTGGTAGATGTATGTGGTTCTTGGACTGGATGATGTTTGTTGATGAAGCTTGTATACCTTGGAGGGGATGCTCAAGAAAACTAATCCTATTTTTTCAGCATATCCAAACTAATTGGAACTCCTATGAGGTACAGACTCAAGTGAGGCAACCATATAGTGTGTTCTCATAAAAGGTTATTCAGTATCTAGGGCACCAATGTTTAATAGTTGTAATTACACATACTAGAAAATGCATAAAAAATTAGCACTTAACGCAATAGATGAGCGAGTATGGAAAGCGGTTCTTAATGGTTGGTTACTACCCACAAATTTAGCTTGTGAATATAGGATCTCCAAACTCGTAGAATCATGGAATGAGGAAGAGCACATGTTAGCTAATAATAATTTGTGTGGTTTAAATGCTCTATTTTATTCGGTCACACCGGAGGAGTTTCATCGTATTATGACTTGTGAAACGTCTAAAAAGGCTTAGGATATACTCCAACTCATCCATGAAGGTACTAGTGTTATTAAGGATTCCAAACTTCAAAACCCCACCACTCATTTTGAAACCATTAAGATGGAGGAGAGTGAAACCTTTGATGAGTTCTACACTATATTGTTTGATATTATGTGAAGTACCTTATACTCTTGACTCACTTGAGTCTACATTGTATAAGTGCTCATCTAGTTTGAAAACAGTGACAAAATTATGTCCCTTCCCTAGATTCCAAAGAGCCTCAGACTCTCTACATAATTCATTCCGCTTGTTTGATTGATCAAAGATATATTCACAAAACACTCACACATATTAGGACTGCATATATTGCATAAATTGTTTATGTGTGTGTTGTGTGTGTTAATTTCCCTTAAAACTCTTTTTAATAATTTTTTGGGAATTTTTAAGGATTTTTAAAAGAATTTTTTCATAATTAAAATTGGAATTAAAAAGTTTTTGGGATCAATTTGTATATACTGGTTTTATGCTTGTAAGTTCACTTGGGTAGAAATCGAAAGCGCTTGAGACTATAAGGGGAGCTATGTAATTATTTTAGACGCGCGTGTGAGGTTCGATATTAGCCCTACACCTGTCGCTACACTACCGGTTGTATTTGTGTTTCTTTTAAGAGATAAAACCGTTGTTTATTGTCAGCCCTTGGATTGATCTTATCAACGCTCTGCATGCGTCCAATTCCAATCCTTGTGAAATCCTTATCCTCCAATCAGAAGCATTTTAACCAACCGTTGTTATCTCGTCGTTGGATCAAAGTCAATTTGGGAAGACCAAATCTCAGCCCTTGATTTTGAACTGTCTTCTCGATCCTTCTCTGCCCTCTATATAAGGAGGCTACCCCTCAGCCTTTAAGAGACTTTTGCCACTTCGTCTAAGTAGAGAGAGAAGATAGAAGAGAGAGAAACCAGAGAGAGAATAAATACCCTAATTCGTCCAAACACCTTTTTAAACCCTAATCCATTTCTCCAAAACTTTTTACACCAAACACCAACCCTAAGTGTTTGAGAGTTTTTGAGTGTTGGTTTAAAAGTTGTTTCGTGGTTTAACCTCTTCGTTTTAAGATCTTGTGTCCAACTTAAACATTAGGTTAGATCTGTATTTTTGTTTCATAGAAATCATAAATCTAGTCATTTTATGTTATATTACACTTAGATCTGCATTCTTAGTTTCTCGTCTTAAGAAATCTTTTGTTGATTATTTTCCATAAATGTTTTCATCTTCAAAATCAACAAAATCATTTTCTGTTTCTAGTTCTTTTGAAACAAGACCTTTGACCTAGTTGGAATCACACTTGGCGGTTTTCAATTTCAAAAGTATTTTCAAAACCCTGAAATTGATTAAGATCTTGAATCGTCTTCAGAGCAAGATATTCGTGGATTCCGGGATCATTTTAAAGGTAAAATAAGGTTTTAGTTTTCTAAGAAGAGAGAAATTAAAAATCACAGCTTATAGATCTGATTTGTAATTTGCTAGGACTGTCTGTATAAATAAGCGTGAGTGCGTGCATGCATGTGTTAGAGCACCATCACAAACACGTACACTCTACAACACTGAAAGTGTTGGTAATAAGATTTTGAAACAAGAGTCGGTGTAAAGACTGGAACAAAGTGGAAGCTAGCAAACTGGGAGGACCACATCAACAATCAGAACTGCAGAGAAGTTAGAAGGAAACCAGTGGGTACATTCCTAAACTTGTATAGGACTGATTTATGTGCATGTGTGTTATATAGTTTGTAACTGATATATTTTGTTTTAGTGGATTTTCTTTTACTCTGTAGAGGGAGTCGTGGATGTTTCCTCAGTTGGGTGAGTTTTTACCGCGTTAAAAATCTCTTGTCATTAATCTTTCTACATCTCCTCATCTCATTCTTAATAGTGTGCTGATTTAAATTAATTTAAACTGTTTTAGTTTTGTTTTTCAAAACTTGTTAAAAAATCTTGAACTGATCTCGTGCATGTTTTATTAAACACATTTTGTGATTAAACTGGTTTGATTTAAAGAAAAGAGTTTCCTCAAAAAACAGTTTAGAGTTACTTAAATAGTTTAATCTTGTATTCAACGGCTTTAGTAACAATTTTTCATTATGAACTCGTCTTTTAATTTGGGAGAGAGAATACCAAAAAATCGAGTTATCAAGAAAATATTAAGGTCCTTGCCTGAAATATTTAATTCGAAAGTGATAATTTTGTATTCCTTGGGTACTTTGGACTCTATAAAACTCAAAGAGCTTGTAGGTGATCTTTAAACGTATGAGTTTGGCATGTCTTCCTCCAAAATGAAGAAGACAAATAAGGGCATTGCTTTAAAAGCCTGAAAGGAGGAAACACGTATTTCAGATGATGAATCTGACATCGATTTTGATGATATATCCATGTTTGTGAAGAAGTTTAGAAATATTCTTAAGTTGTAAAAACAATCGAAAGATGTAAAGAAGTTTGAGTATATAAGTATAACAAGGTTGATCAAATCCCTAAAAATCATAATGATAATTTTAAGAGGAATGAGTCGGATAGATGCTTTGCATGTGAGGGTTATGGGAATAGGGCATATGATTGTCCCACTAAACTAAGGAAGGAGGGCAAGAAACTAAAGGTGTACAATGCCACCCTTAGTGATAATGATCCGAAAGAGGGACCCGATTTCTCCGTTGAGTGCAACTACACTGCATTCATGGCTAGTTATGAGAGCCAAAATAAAAAAATATTCCTATAAACATAATTATGAGTATGACATTTCTAAGGCCATTGTTTATGATCCCTAAGTGAGTGATGGTTAAGCGGGTGGAGAAGAAGATGAGGATAAAGAAGAGGATAAGGATAGTGAACTTCAAGTTACATTCCATGATTTGCATGCGGAATCATTGAAATAAAAAAAAAAAATTGAACTTGGAAATTTAGTTGAAAGAGGGTGCCATAAGTGACGATATTGATAAATTAATTGAGGACCTTGGGGAACGTGACAGGAATCTTAAAGAGAGTCTCGAGCATGGTGAGGGAGAGAGAGCTAGCCTTCGTGGTTTAGTAGAGATTTTAAAGAAGGATCATCTTCAGTTTGAAGAGTCTAAGAATTTACTCGAGTCTGGGATAGTGGATCTAGAATAGAGATTGAGAGACTCGAGTGATATCAAATTTGATTTGTAGACTAGGCCTGAAAAGTTGTACAAATTGTTAGGCACCATCCGAATCAAAGATGACAAATGTGGGATTGGCTTCGATGATACATATGATTCTGCTACTAAAACCAAGACCATGCTTTTAAGAGAGTCAACCATTGCTTTGAAAATTTTAAAAAGGTCAGCCCTTAGGTAACACCCATCTTCGTGTCTACACATGTACACATTGCAATAGGATATGTAACCTTAGGCATTTTTACTTTGGTCTTAGAAACGGTCCTAGAAAGTTTAAGTCTCAACAAGGTGCCCAAAACCCTAAAGCATCACGTCACACCTCTGTGGGTTAGGAAATCTGATTTGAAGGCTTTATGTGTTAAGCTTATTGATTTTCGAATACTTTCACATGATACTTCTCATGTTATATCTAATGATTGATTGTGTTCGCATGTTTGTATACACTATCTTTGTACTTCATGATATGTGTGTTTACTAGTTATATGTATTTAAACTTTTCATTTATTAGCTCGTATTTAAAAGAACAAAAAAGATTTTATTTTTCTTTTGAGTTTATTTTTTTTAAATTGGTATCATTTTGAAAAAAATTTAAAAAACTCAAAAAGATTTTTGATTTATTTATAGTTTAATTTTACACCACTACACCAAAACTGTCGGATTGTCACGGTCACTGACCGTAACAAGTCCAATTTATCAAGGTCAATGACCGTGACAAGTCTGGGGGTGATAACTTTTGTTGTCACGGACTTATCACGGTCATTGACCGTGATAAGTTCGTTAGACTTGTTACGGTCCTGTCACGGTCTTTGACCTTGACAAGGTTTGTCAGGGTTAAAGACCGTGACAAACTTTAAAAAATGTCACGGTCATTGATCGTGATAAATCTGGGCAGAATTTAAAAAAAACTGCAGGGCAGTTTGGCCATTGCCACTGCCCAACAGTATACTTGTACCTGTTATAGCAAAATTGTACTTGTTCAAACAACATATATCCAAATAAAATAGAAAGAATGCACCAAATCGTTGCATATATAAATCCATATCCAAATAAAATAAAAATACAATCCACATCCAAACCAAAATGTAACAAATCAAAAGGAACTTTCAATTTTCCATGAAAACTCCAAAATCAATAATTATCTTGCATACCCCATCTTAACAAATGTAGTTCAACTGTTTTCCACTCAAACACCTTACCATTCTCACACCTAGCACACGGAAACTCTTCATTATTATGACATCTCTTTAAGTATTTCACAAATTCATTAGCACCTCTGCGAAACACATCCCCTAATATATTTGTCTCATCCATCCACTCTTTGTATTTAGGATATCCCATCACAGCTACTACAAACAATCACCTATTAAAGGAAAGAAGCATATATTCGTGAATTAGTATAAACAAAACTTAGATTTATATTTATATTCGATTTTTAAATTTCAAATTCAAAGTCAATTTATAATATTAATTCATATTTCCTGCATCTCCTCTAAAGGGTGAGTGGTCCTATCCCATTCAAGACTGCATATTTCTGTAATATACTTAACAGCCCATGCACATTGTTACGATTTGAGAAAAAATCGGCAGCATATTCCCATAGTTCTCCAAGTACACGATGTAGATTCATAAATGTGAGTGTTATTTCAATTTATCAATTAAAATAACACTCACACTTGTCAATCTAGTATGTACCTAGAGAATATTAGGATATGACTGCAAAACTTCCTCCAAAAGTAACTAGTTTAAGCCACTAAGAATATTATTATACATAAATTATGGAGTCCCAAACAGGACAATTCGAGAGATCTCATTACATGGGTAATGACTCTCGAACGGGTCTAAGGGCTATTAAATGCGTACGCATAAGAACTAGAAGGCTAGTATCTATGCACACAATATATAATTTCAAGTATGTTTCATTTAATTACCATAAATGAAACATACTATATATATGTGAATTAATAATATATTGTTCGTGACACAGAGTAATGTTAGAAAAAGGTTGAAAACTCCCCCCTCCATTCGGACAATAATCCAGTTGTCATGCCTCTTCCAAAATTAACCAACCCAACATCGGTCCACTATAATCCAACAACAACAACAACAACAAACCAACAAATGTGTATCCCGTACTCTTTCTAATTCATCTTCTCAATTAATTCATTTCATCACGTCTTATAAATATATCATCATTAAAGCTATACAATTAAAGCTATATTGTATTAAGCAATTTGTTCATTTCAACTGTCATGATGTAATATTAATGTTTAACAACTTAATTCTGAATTCCAAAACAACAACATCTAACCCATAATTCTGAATTCCAAAACAACAACATCTAACCCATAATATGTACAATTACTAAAAATACTAAACATCAAATTAAACTAACTACTTACTAATTTAAAACCAACAATTAATAAGGGGAATCTAAAGGATCCTAACTCATTTATATCCAATTAAAGTCATAATTAAATTGACAATAATAATTATATGTCCCAATTTCAATTCCTATTATGACTATTCCGTGAGGAAAATCTTGAACTTTAAGCTTCTTAAAATATGGGGAGAATCGTCATTTACACATTTACGTATGAAATCAAGGGTTAATTACTTATCATTATGTATTAACCAATAATATTTAGGTATTTATACTTAAGGGTACAACATATATTTGGGTATTTACACATTTACGTATGAAACCCTAATTGTTCCATTACGCACACTACACACACACGCCCCCCCCCCCCCTCACACCTCTACTCCCCCCCCCCCACCCACACACGCAGCACACACATATCACTACACCAAAATGGGTAAATTGACACCCTTTCAGCGGCTAGCCTTGTCACGGTCATTGACCTTGATAAAAAATACGCATTTTGTGTCACGATCATTGACCGAGACAAGCCCGTGATAAAGACTTGTCACGGTCATTGATCGTAACAATTCGTATAATATTGTCACGGTCAAGGACTGTGATAAATTTTCCAGCAAAAAACCCTTTCCCCTCATTTTTTTCCCCCACCGATTTCTTCCCTCCTTTCTCTCTCTCTCTCTCTCTCTCTCTACGCTGCTCTCCCTCTCTCTCTCTCTCTCTTCCATTTATATATATATATATGTGTGTGTGTGTGTGTGTGTATATGTGTGTGTGTGTATATATATGTGCGTGTGTGCATGTGTGTGGTGGGTGGTGGGGGGGGGAGGGGGGTTGTTTGTGTGTGTGTGTGGTGGGGGAAGGGGGTGGGGTAGGGAGGGAGCAGGGATGGGTGGTGGGGTAGGGGGGGCTGCGTGTGTGTGTATGTGCGCATGTGTGTATATGTGTGTAGTGTGCGTGTTTGTGCGTAGTGTCCCTTATAAACGAATTGATTGATTATTAATTTTTTTAGTAAATTAATATATGATTTCCCCTCATTGTAAATTAGTAAATTAATAACTGTATACTTTAATTGTTAGTTTAATTGATGAAAATAATTATTTGAGTAGATGAATTAGAAGGAGTACGGGATACACATTTGTTGTTGACGTTGCTGTTGGATTATAGTGGATCGATGTTGGGTTGGTTAATTTTAAAAGTGGCATGACCACTAGATTATTGTCCATATGGGGGTGGGATTTTTTAACTTTTTTTTTAAATTACTTTGTATATCGAACAATATATATATATATATATATATATATATATATATATATATATATATATATATATATATATATATATATATTATGATAATTAAATGAAAATACTTGAAATTACATATAGTGCGCATAGATACTAGCCTTCTAATTCTTATGCGTACTCATTCAATAACCCTTAGACCCGTTCGAGATTCATTACCCCTGTAACGAGATCTCTCGAATTATCCCGTTTGGACAGTTTGGGACTGCATAATTTCTGTATAATATTCTTAGTGGCTTAAAGTTGTTACTTTTGGAGGAAGTTCTGCAGTCGTATCCTAATGTTCTCTGAGTACATACTAGATTGATAAGTGTGACTATTATTTCAATTGAGTAATTGAAATAACACTCACACTTGCCAATCTACGTCGTGTACTTGGAGAACTACAGGGATATGCTGCCGATTTTTTCTCAAATCGTAACAATGTGCATGAGCTGTTAAGTATATTACAGAAAAATGCGGTCTTCAATGGGATAGGACCACTCACCCTTTAGAGGAGATGGAGGAAATAGAAATTTCTATTATAAATTGAATTTGAATTTGAAATTTAAAAATCGAATATAAATAAGACATAATTAAATAAAACGTACTATAAATCTAAGTTTTGTTTACCTTTAATAGGTGATTAGTTGTTGTAGCTGTGATGGGATATCCGAAATACAAATAGTGGATGGGTGAGATAAATAGAATGGGGGATGTGTTTCGCAGAGGTGCTAACGAATTTTTGAAATACCTAAAGAGATGTCATAATGATGAAAAGTTTCCGTGTCCGTGTGCTAGGTGTAAGAATGGTAAGGTGTTTGACTGGAAAACAGTTGAACTACATTTGTTAAGATCGGGTATGCAAGATAGTTATTGATTTTGGAGTTTTCACGGTGAATTGAAAGTTCTTTTTGTCCCCGACCAACCTTCACAACAACCTTCAACAAGTAGGATAGATGTAGAAATGGACGACGTAGATCATAATATGTTAGAGGATTTAGTTGATGATGCGTACGAAGTTTATGAAGCAGAGGAGAACGAGGTTACTGATGATGTAGAAGGTTCAAGTGCTCGTGAAGATATCACGATAAAACTTGATGATATCACTACCAAAGTTTAAAATTTAAGGCGACCCAACCGTTATACTCTAGCTGTGTGAAAGATCAAACAACTTTACATGCCATGGTTGGTTTGCACAATTTGAAGATGCAGTACGGTTTGTCTAGCAATAGCGTTACAGGAATTCTGAAATGAGTGAAGGGCTTATTACCCAAGGAGAGTACACTTCCAAATAGCTATCATGTTATGAAGAACAGTTTGAAAGGTTTGGGAATGAAGTATAAATCGATTCATGCTTGTGTGTATGACTGCATACTATACCGAAAGGAGTATAAAAATCTCGATCGTTGTTCGGTATGCGATGAACCTAGATATGTCCAATCTACTAGTAAGGAAGGCACAAGCTCAAAAGTGCCTAAAAAAGTATTGAAATATTTTCCCGTTGGGCCTAGATTAAAGCGATTTTTCACAGTACCATGGATAGCGGAGGCAATGATTTGGCATGCTAGGGCGGAAGTAGGGGGTAATATCATGCGTCATCCTATTGATTCTACAGCCTGGAGGAGGATGAATTATGAGTATCCCGATTTTACTCGAAAACAACGCAACATTCGTTTGGCTATATCAACAGCTGGTTTCAATCCATTTTGAAATCTAAGCACCAATCAGAGTGTATGGCCAGTGATCCTAGCCCCACTCAACCTCCCTCCTTCATACTGTATGAGACCTGAATTTTTTATGATGGCTTTGTTGATACCTGGGCCAAAGGCACCAAGTGATGACATCGACGTCTACCTGGCTCCTTTGGTAGAAGAATTAAATGAGTTGTGGGAAGAGGGTGTGCAATCATTTGACTCTTTTAGAAAAGAAGAGTTTACGCTGAAAGCTATGTTGATGTAGGCAATTCATGATTTTCCAGCTTATGGGACATTATCCGGTTGTGTAGTGCATGGTTATTTGGGGTGTCCTATTTGTGGAGAGGAGACTGAATCTCTTCTTCTATCCTTTAGCTCAAAAAATTTATACCATTGCCACAGGAGGTTTTTACCCCCAGCTCATAGTTTCAGATTTAAGAAAGGTTCTAATTTTTTATTGGGCGGGGTTGAACATAGGCACCCGCCGAGACAACTTTCGGGTTCAGAAATTGAAAGTAAATCTTCTGAATGTGGCCCTAATATGCCAGGTAAGAATCCAAAATTTAAGAAAGTCAAGCATAAGAAGACCCCAATTGGGAATGAAACTGAGATAAGAAAGGCATGGTCTAGGAGGTTAATTTTATTTGACTTGCCTTATTGGAAGAATAACCCAGTGCGCTATGTATTGGATGTGATGCATGCAGAGAAGAACTTCGTTGAACATATTGTGGGCACTTGCCTTGGGGGGAGTCATTCGAAGGATGGAGAAAATGCACAAAAAGACCTTAAATCGTTGAAACTTAAGCCATAACTATGGTTGAAAGAAGATAGTAGGGGAAGGACAATAATTTCCCCTAGTGTGTTTACTTTGACGAGTGGGGAAAGGAAGGTGCTTTTAGACACAATATATAATTTGAAGGGCCCATCTAATTTTGCGTCCAACTTGCAAAGGATTGTGAATTATGCTACTCGTGATTTACGTAAGTGTAAGTCCCACGATTAGCATGTGATCATGCAATTGGTTCCTTTATTATTTAAGCACTGCTTCTCCAAGCATAAGGATTTACGGAGGGCTATTATGCAAATTAGTATTACCTTCTCACTCTTGTGTGAGAAGGTAGTCAATCGAGAACACATAGTGGCCACAAAATTGGCGGTGATCGAAGTGATTTGTGTGTTGGAGAAGTACTTTCCCCCAGCATTCTTTGACATAAGTGTTCACTTGTTGGTACACCTATGCGACGAGGCACTTCTTTGTGGTCTAGTTAGATATCGGTGGATGTATCCATTTGAAAGATTGATGAAAGTTTGTAAAGATTACGTCAAGAATACGCGATACATTGCAGGATCAATTGCAGAGGAATACATCACCGTGGAGTCATCAATATATACTCGGGAATATATGCCTGACTCGACCAGCGTTGATGACACTGATGAGTTCGTCGATGATGGTGGTCATGTGATGGGAAAACGAGTGAAATTAACGAGTTTGCAACATGAACAAGTAGCTCGTTATCTATTTGACACACATGAAGATGTCGAAGAATGGAAAAAGTAAGTTTTGATTATTATAATGTTTAACATTATTTTAGATTATTGTATACATGATTAATTTTGTAATATGCAGAAAATATGAAGCCTGTGAGAACAATAAAAGACGAAAAACAATGGTACAATCAGATAGCGAATTTAGGATGTGGTTGACACAAGAGGTAATTATAATGAAAATGGTCGTTATATAACGTTACATTACACTCAAATTTTATAACTAATCTCAGCTCTTAATGACGGGTGAGGCGACATCAAGGCTTGCTCGTCTAGCCACTGGACCCTTGTTCGTGGCACAAGAGTACAAAAAGTATCGATTGAAGGGTTACGTTTTCGGTGCAAAAGTGTACAAGAAAAGTACAAATGTACAGAACTCGGGCATTTCATACAAGGCTCTTACTTTCTTTCGAGCGAGCGCAAAAGATAAAAATCTCGTAGAAGCTGAAATGACTTACTATGGTGTAATCCGAAATATATTTGAATTGGATTATATAAGCTTCAAAGAGGTTGTATTTTACTGTGACTGGGTAAGAGTTGAGGATAAAAATGCTTGTAAAGTTGATCCTGTCACCAATTTGATCATGGTTGACTTGTCGAAGTTGAAGAGCAATGACCACGTGAGCGATGAGCCATTTGTTTGTGCATTTCAAAAGGTTAACCAAATGTTTTACTCGGAGTATATCAACAATAAGCCGTAGTCAATTGTCCAACACGCGCCAAAGCGTCTAAATAGTAGTGTGGATGACTTGGCTGCTCCTACCAAATATCAATCCATTTTTTATGATAACTCGAATTTTAAACAATTTTTCAATTTGTAATAAATATTCCAATTTGCACCGAAACATCCATTTTTAATGCTTTTAATTGATTTGCACTTTATCATTTTCACTCTTGTGTAGTGTGCGTGTGGGTGGGCATTAGGGGTGGGGGTGGGGATGTTCCGAATTTTTAGTAATTGTACATATTATGAGCTAGATGCTGTTGTTTTGGAATTCAAATTTAAGGTGTTTAGCAGTAACAATTCATTTCTATTTGTTGTAATTGTACATATTTTCATGTCTTCTTCTAATTCATTTTGATTTGTACTAATAACATTTTTTTACACCAAATGTCTCCTTCAGGTATTAAGGCGAGGATGATGATGTTGGTTATGATGATGTCGTCTGGGCTCGGTGGTCATAGAGGCGACGAGGGGGCCTCGGCCCCTAGGCTCCCTAAATATGGCAAATTGGGGATGGCCATCGAGAACAAGTCGGGGCTATTAGCGAGATCCCTCGAGCTGGTAAAGACGATCATCGGCCCGGGGTACATTAGTTGGAAGGAGGTTCCATATGAGCTCAAGTTAGCTGTTTGGGTTGCACTACAGGTAATGTATTTATATTTATATTTATATGAATATTTCAATTTCAATTTCGATTTCAATTTCAATTTTATTTTATATTTATGTTTATATTTATTCGCAACTAACATTGTATTTATTGGACAGGAACAATTCAGCCTGGATCCAAAGTTACGCGATTCCGTCTTGGAGCAATTGAGGGAGCAACACAAGACGTGAAAGAAAAATATGCGGACCCGGTACTTTGGGAAGACACGAGAGTCCATTATCCAAATGCGTGAATCTGTCCCGCCGAAGGAGCCGATCTCATTGGCAAAATGGCAGCAGTTCGTTGACAATGAGATCGGGGAGCGACAATTGGCATCTCGCCAATCGGGGAGGGAAAATCGGATAAAAAAGACAGAAGTGCACTACTCCGGCCGGACGTCTTACGCCGAGGTGGAGCATAGGATGATGGTAAGATTTAATTTTTCTATAACTACAGAAATATATTATTCTGCATTATTTTACTTTGCGGGATCGATACTAATTTTACTTTATTTTATTTCAGGGGACAGGGAGTGACCCTGGGGGTAGGCCACATAGGCTCGATACTTATGTGGCTCTTCGGACGAAGAAGGGAAAGGACAAGGAGGTGTCCCCGAGCGTCGCGGCCACGATTGTAAGTAATCCGACAGTTTACTTTTTTTTAATTACGTTATAATTTTTTAATTTACTTATTTTACTAATCATGTGCTTTTTGTCTTTTCAGGCAAAGCTTAAGGAAGTGCATGAGTCGCAGTCTGATGCCGACAAGGCATCTTTGTCCATAGACGTACTCAGCCAAGTGCTTGGCTCTGATCGCAAGGGGAGGACAAGGGGGGTGAGCTCGCGGGTGGCCAAATCTAGGATCATCGGATTGGAGATGAGCGACACCGGGTTGGCTCGAACGGTGGACTCGCATGACGTGAAGCTGTCCCTTTTGGAGGCGACGGTCCAAGATATATTCTCATTCATGAAACGTTCGTTGGGAGGAAAACGCAAGGGGAAAGGGAAGGAGAAGGTGGTGGAGGACGAGGTGCGGGAGGACGAGGTGCAGGATGACGAGGATGTGGACCTCGCTGCCTCATCGCCGACACATGCAGACTTTAATGATCCACTTCCCTATTTGGCTCCCTTCGACCGACCGATGTCGACACTTGGTTGGTCGAGCGTGTTTATACTGGACATATTTGATGGCCAGCGGATAGGGCGGGGGTTGAGGGACCCGAATATCGTCCAGGGTGAACTAGTTCATGGATGTGAGATTCAAGACATCGAGTCCAAGGTGCTCGTCACGCATGTGATACTCGGAAAAGAGAACTCCCCTTTATGGTTGCACGAACAATGCGGCACGATGTATATCAGTGGGTGTGTCAATTCGTATATCGTGTGGCCTACTCACCTCCTCAGATTTAACCTTACCCAAGACATGTAGTGACATTATTTGAATTAAATTATTTTTAAGTTGGTACATTTGAATTATATTTTGATTATATCGTGATGCATATTCTCTTTATTTTGAATGTATATTTGAATTATCTCTATTTTATTTGGATATATGATGATTGAACAGGTACAATATTGCTATAACGGGTACAAATATACTGCTGGGCAGTGGCAGCAATCAAACTGCCCAGCAGATTTTTTTTCAATTCTACCCAGAATTGTCACGGTCATTGACCGTGAATTTTTTTTTAATATTGCCACGGGCTTATCACAGTCCTTAACCGTGACAAACTTGTCAAGGTCAAGGATCGTGACATGACCGTGACAATTCTAACGAATTTGTTACGGTCTATGACCATGACAAGTCCGTGATAACAAAAATTATCACCCATAGAATTGTCACGGTCATTGACCTTGATAAGTCCAACTTGTCAAGGTCAATGACCGTGATAATTCAACAGATTTGGTGTAGTGTATGCAACACACACACGCAGCACATCACACACAGACACACACATATTCATATACACACAAAGGAGAGAGAGAGAGAGAGAGAGAGAGATGGACCTAAAAGTAGAGAGGGGGAGAGAGAGAGCAGCGCCGCAGAGAGAGCGAGAGAAAAGGGGGAAACAAAACGGTGGGAAAAAAAGAGGGAAGGGTTTTTTTACTGAGAAAGTTATCACAGACCTGTCAAGGTTTTTTACCATGATAAATTTATAACGTTGTCACGGTCATTGACCATGATAACGATGGCCGACTGAAGGGTGGCAATTTGGCCTTTTTGGTGTAGTGCACATTTTGTGTGGCATATTGGTTTGTTTGAATCCACTTCATTCCATATTTCCATATAGATAGGATATTTGATTATGATTTTTAATGCTTTGATTGTTCTTAATCATGCTTGTATGGACTTGTTCGGCTTTAATATGTTTAATGGATTCACTTTGTATATGCCTCCACATACATGCACGAGATCTTTTGAATTTCAACTTTACATGTTATGTTTGAGCTAAGTGAGATGTTCTCGAATAAATCTTTCCATCTACATATCTTGTGACTACGGAGGATTTATGCATGTAAGAACTTTTACCCATGAGTATGTTGATTTTTTATTAATTATATGAGGGTGCACGGGAAAAGTCTACGAAAGAAGCAAATCTCCTTTGCGGTAAAGCCACCATTGGAAATAGCCTAAAAAATGAAAGGCAAAAGAAAAGATTAAAGGCCAATAAGTTTGTTGTTTTCATTTTCAAAAACGGTATCTTTCAAGGAATTGAGTGAAAAAATATATGTTATTTGCTTAGCTTTTGAGAGTGTTATAGTTGAAGATCAACAGGTTTTCACAATGAATCCTAGTTATGCTTAACATGTCATGACACTATTGATTTGTAGAAATATTAAAATAATAGGCTTGTGTGCATTGTGCTTGTTTATTCGCTGAGTTCACTTTATCTGTTACTTAGGGCAAAATCTTAGTTTGATTGGCGGTCAAATAGAACTCCTTGAACATTTTTAAATGATTGAGTCATATTTCTTTTGTTTCTAGTCCACTCCTATTCATTCCATCCCACGTGTTTAGACACATCGATACCATGCTAGTGTATAAAGCTTATGTTTTTATTAAAAGGATAGATACCCCAGCTTTATTATATATGATGGTAGAATAGCCCTACCACTGTGGCCTTACAAGAAATAAAGAGAAATTAAAATAAACTAAAAAAAGTAATAAAATAAACTTAATGAAGAACTGTAAAAGATTGAATGCCCATGAGATCCATCTTGTATTGCCCTTTAATATCTGGAGGAAGATCTTGGACCTTGTTGAAACAATTGAAGCATTGATATTGAGTTCCATAATTGGCTAGGCTGGCAGCTACTGAATTAGTTAGTCTCCAAACTTGGGAAAAGGAACTAGAGATTTTAGTTTGAAATTCTCTAAAAGCTTTTATATGCTCTATAAGGTACTAGTGTGGTTTCTTTATGTGACCTTTGAGAATGTGTAGGAGCAAGTTATTTTCAGTTTTAATAATCACTGAAGGAATTTTGACACTTATGTAAGACAGGAGACCTGATAATATGGCAGAACATTCAGCTGTAGTAATGGATGAATTTTCTTCATAAGAATAATAGGCTTGAATCAATATACACATGTGATCTCTTAGAATACCTCATGAACCTGAGTGCTTATTCTTTTCTTTGGAAGCTCCACGTGTATTAATTTTAATCTCACCTTCCCTAGGCTTAATCCACTTAGAATAGTCAAGACAACTTAAAGGTTGAAAACAAAATCAAATTGAGAAGGTTTCGATTTGAATTTCAAGTTACTGCAGTAGGAAGTTACAAGCTCAGATACATTACTGATGATTTTCCTATGGTCCATACTAATACTTTTATACCTAGATAGATTTATGCATTTCCATAGTTCCCATAGAATTGCACCTGGCATGATCAAGAGAAGAGTTTTAAGGAAATCTTGAGTTGGTTTTTTTAACCACCATGACATCAACATAAGGTGGAAGGAGGAGTAAGATAGATGGAGACCAAACATATGTGAGAAATGATTCCAAACAGCCGAAGCAATCGGTCCTAAAGTAAATAGATGTTCAAAAGTTTCAATAGCAGAGTTGCAACAACTACACCTTGACACCAGGTGTATACCCCTATCCTGGATATATTCATCTAAGGGGATGATTTTATGATAGCACTTCCATAAAAATATTGAGATTCTTTGGGGGAATGCAAAATTCCACATTAACTTGCATATTAAAGAGGAGGGATTGGACTTTCTGATCAGGTGTCATGCTGAGTTTCTTGAAAAGCTTCCATCGGATCTAGATAACCAAAACTTAGTCCCCTCAATATCTAAAGTAGTAGCTTCCGCAGTTGGTTGAATAAACTTAAATCTTTTGTAGCTCTGAGAACCAGAAATGAGAGGTCCGTGTCTATATTTATTCAAATAGAAAGCAGACCAGAGGCTTTGAGAAGAGATGATATTCCACCAAATCTTTATGCTGAAATCTTGGGATAGGTCAGGAAGAGATTTGAACCCCAAACCTCCTTCTTCAACTGATAAGCACAATTTGGGCCACTTCAACCAATGATGCCTAGAACCATATTTCTTGGAAGAGCCCCACAAGAAACTACTGAACAAAGATTAGGTGAGATTAATAGTTTTAGAAGGGGGGTTTAAAGCTGCAAGAGTGTGGATAGGTATAGAGGATAGAACATAGTTAATTAGAGTTCTCCTACCAGAAAAGGTAAGGAATTTGGTCTGTCAGCAAGATATTTTGGCTCTAATATTTTGAATAATGGGATCAAAGTATGAATGATTACTTCTACCATAGTATAAAGGACAACCAAGGTAGAAAAGAGGGATCTTTTTATAGGCTAGGTTTGTAGCTTTAGAAATGGCTGAGATTCTATTAATGGGGACTGAGTGGTGCATAGTAAAGCTGCTTTTTTAGAAGTTAATGCATTGCTAGAAGCTTTTTCAAATCTTTTAAGAAAAGCAATTAAGTGTTTGAGACTTTGAAGAGATCCATTACAAAATATTATTGTATCATCAGCAAAATTAAGGTTGCTAATGATTGGGCTTTGTCTAGGTAGGGAATAGCTTTTGACAAGGCCTTTTAAGACCAAGTTTTGGATTCCTTTGTTGAGAGTTTCAGCTACAAGAACAAATAAACCTGGGGATAATGGATCTCCTTATTTTAAGCCTCTTGAAGATTTGAAAAAACCAACACTTTGAACTTGATGAGAGTTGAAAACCAATTGTTAGAGATACATCTTCAGATTCTATCAATCCAAGTTTCAGAGAAACCAAATTTTCTCGGAGTTTTTGGGAGGAATACCCATGACACTCTATCATAAGCTTTAGACATGTCTAGTTTGATGATAACATTTGAACCATGACATTTTTTCCCAATGCTATGCCTGAGCTAGAAGAATATCGTCGGTGATGTTCTTACCTTTGATGAATTCATCTTAAGAATTGCCAATGATTTGTGGGAGAATTAATTCAAGTAGAAAGAATTTTTTTGATGGTCTTAAAGCAGAAGTTTCATAGATTGGTTGGTCTATAGTCTGCACATGAACTTAGATTACTGGATTTAGGAATGAGCATGATATTTGTGCTAGTCCAACTCTTAGGGAAATCACCACCTGCTAAAAAGAAATTAATAGCTTGAATAATGTCAGTTATAATAATCTCCCAGAATTTTTTGTAAAAAACTCCATGATAACCATCAGGCCTACACAACTGTATTCATTAAGGTTTTGAATAGCCTCCCAAATCTCATTTTCTTCAGGGAAATCATCTAATTGCAAAGATTGGTCAGGAGAAATTCTGATGCCAACGGTTTTAATTATATCTTCATCTTCAATAGGCCCTGCTTGAAAAATATTCTGATAATAGTTGACAAATTCAGCTTAAATATCCTTCTATTTATCCAGCCAAGAATCATCTGCATTTTTTACTTTGTGGATTATTTGATGTAATCTTCTAGCCTTGACAGAAGCATAAAATAATTTTGAGTTAGAGTCCCCCTCAAGAAGCCATTTTCCTCTCAATTTTTAACTCCAAAAAGTTTCTTCTTTTTTTAAGGATTCTAGGAGTTTGGCTTTGGTTTTATTCATAACTTCTCTTTGATCAGGGGTAAGGTCATCTTCATAAATGGATTCACTGAGTAGGACCTCATCTTCTAATATCCTAATTTCTTTAAAGACATTTTTGAAGTTTGCTTTGTTATAGAACCTTAGAGAAGCTTTTAATCTTTGTAATTTATAGGAGAAACGCCTAAGGGGTTGCCTTGAGATGGAAGAATCCATGAATCCTCAATCACTCTTTCGATATCTTTGTGGCTACACCACATATTTTAGAATTTAAAAGGATTGGGAGAAGAGTATAATTCAGTTAGAATAGAGAAAAGGAGGGGGTAATGGTCGGAATAAGTTTTGTTAAGGTGAAAGAGTTTGAAATGGCGGAAACTGTTAAACCATTCAATGGAAGCCAAACCCCTCTCCAATTTTGCCCAAATTTTACCAAAATCTTTAAAATTATGCTAAGTAAATTGGGATCCAATTGAGTTTACCTCCAATAATGTAGCATTGGTGATAAAATTGTTGAAATCATCAATAGAGTGATAATCCGGTTCATTTCCTCCTTTTTTTCATTGCTTTTGGTCACCATATTGATATCACTAAGAACAAGCCAAGGCTTAGTGTTTGCAACAATTCTATGTTGATTGAGATTCTCCCAAAGAGAAATTCTATCATACCTGTTACATTTAGCATAAACAATGGATAATATTACCTCATATGGCAATTGAGGGTGAGTTATTTGCAGCAAAATAGCCTGATCTCTATTTAGAATTGTTTCACATTTGACTCCATATATCCATAAAAACCAAATTTTGTTATTGTAATTAAGAGTGCTTCCTTCAAAGTTGATAATTCTCCTCAACTCTTTAATCTTCTCCTCCTTTACTTTAGGCTCTAATAATGTTATGAATAGGAGATTATGCTTATGAAAAAGCTTTTTAATCCTTCTTTTTTAGGGTTTATTAGCTAACCCTCTAATGTTCCACATAATGAATTTAATCATTGATGTGGGGCGGAAGCGACAATTGTTGAGGATTTTAGAGAATCTCTAGTTATCCTTTTAAACATGGGATTAAAATTTCTGGGATTGCCTGCTTTGGAAAAAATATTGGTTTTGGCAGTAGTGGGATGGGTCTGAATAATTAATGAATTGTCCTCCTCAATAGGAGGAAGACTTTGATGAGGTTTGAGTTTCCTCCTAATATCTTTGGAGAATAGAATCAATTCTTCAATAAATAGGGCACCTGCTGCACGGTTGTCTTCAGAGTCAGATAAAGATAATGATTTATTGATATCATCTTTGTTTTTTACTGAGAAAACAGTTCCTTTAGGAGAAAGCATTAGGACATCCATAATTGCCATGTCTTGATTAACAAAATCTTCATTTTGTATCTATTGGCAGAAGGTCTTCATTTGGGCTGCAATTTTTGGGTTATAACTAGAATTTGTGGATATTTTAAGGTTAGAAAGGTACTGGTATATTGATCTTGTGTTGGGGTGGTAACTGTATATGGGTTATAAGGGGGACACTATTGGTTTTGGGTATTGGACTTGGTGGGGGTATGGCTTACTGGATGCAAATCTGGTGTATTATGATCTGTTGAGGTAAGATTAGCAGACTTGGTGTGATCAGGGTAAGTTATTAAGGGTTCTCCTATTGTATATTTAGAGCTTAATGGCAAAGGGTTAGAAATAGTTTTTAAGGTGAATTTTTGTTTAGGTTGAAGGGACTTGGATTGATTGTTGGTTGGTTTTGCAAGAGGATTGTATGAAGGATTGGTCTTAGGTTGGATTATTTCATTGATCTTGGCTGGCTTGGAAAGCATACACTCGGTTTTATTATGTCCAACTTTAAACCAATCAGTGCAGTAGTTTAGAAGATCTTCATACTCAATTTTTTGCCAAAATCCATCCTCTCCACAAGCAATCCGAAGTCGATATGTTTTGGGTTTAAGCAGGTCTACCTCAACACAGACCCTAGCAATGCTAGGTCTGTTGACTGCAACAGTGGTGCTGTCAAGTTTTAATGGCTTCCCAACTACCTTGGCAATGGAAAAAAGTAAAGATTCTTTGAAAAAGATGGATTGGAAGAGAAGGTAATAATATCCAAATCGGCATTATAAAGATTTTTCTTTCAGATCTAAATTCTGGGGACCACTTGAATGTTCTCATAGGTAGTCTATCTATAAACCATTGATTGCGCAATTATAGTCTTGAGAAGTCTTCTTCATGGAATAATCGTATGATTATGTGTTTTTGGTCTAACAATCCAATAGTGAATGAGGATTTCAGATTCATGGTATGTATAGTTTTTCATATGTCATCAAGAGTAGGACGTCCATGGGAGAATTTCCCAACAATTGATTATGTGTAGGAATCTGCAAGTCTGCTTATATCTTCATGAGAAAAACAAATAGAAGTCTCACCTTTTAATAATGAAATTGATTTGAGTAGAATTTGATCAGGTTCTTGAGGGGACTTTAGGATATCAGCAAATGACTTTGTTCAAACAGACTTAGGATCAGGCGGTGTGTTATGTGTTTTGTGTCATATTTGTGGTGCTTATACCTATATATATATATATATATATATATATATATATATGTGTGTGTGTGTGTGTGTGTGTGTGTGTGTGTGTGTGTGTGCGCCTGCCTGTGTGCCATTGGTATATTTTTCATATTTATATATATGGTGTCGTTTTGTTTCGAGTCTTTGTGTTTGCATTTAATCCATATTTGCTATGTGCTTTATCTTTAGATTAAATTGTCATACTATATGATCATATTGGTATCACGTATTGCTTTTTTGCATTGATATCTCACACTTCATTGTGTATTCAAGTAGGAATCATATTTCCATCAATTTTGGTATTTATTGATCTTTATGTGGATTATTTATGCTTATGTTGCCATGTTGTGTTTTGTTGCACTTACACCAGTGCATGATGTTATTCCTTCTTCCTTAAATTTCAATTAGTATCGTATGTTCTCGTATTTAAGGGGAGAAATAGTTTATGGGGAACAAATAGTTTTATGCATTCTTACTTTGTCTACTCCTGAACAAAAAGGGAGATAAATAATATCTTTCGCTTTAGCGTTAAGAGGATATCTTTATCTTGGGGGGGCGACGTTTTACCTAGGTAGGGATTGTTAGACATTGGGGGAGTTTATTCATATGCGGATTTATATTTTTACATATTCAAGTTGCATTTGAAGGTGTGTTTAAGTGTGCAGGTTTGTAAGATACGATGAAGTTTACAAGCAAGCAAAGCTACTCAGAGTATGTATTTATCAAGTGTCTGTACTTTTTCATTTCGGGGATGGGGATTGAGTCTTTTAGAGAGTTTGACGGCCCATAGGAGTTTTTATTTTTTATTTTGTCCCAGAATAGTCAAAGGGGAGATTTGTAAGGACAAATTTTCAATGGAGTCAATTTATAGGTATTGGCTTAATTCCGAATAGAAAAATTTGAGTCATAGGTTAGGCTTTGTATGTTGACCTTTCAAGCCTATGATATGTTTGATTTAAGACATTGTGGTAAAGCTTCAGATATTACATATTGTGTCATGTTTTGTACCACATTTCGTCTTTATGTTTCCAAGGATCTCTCACGTAAGAATGCATATGAAGTTTGACCCTCTTAAATTTTATTTTTGGGTGTTTATTTTTATAAACTGTTTGGAGCTGATTTTGAAAGTTTTTAAAAGAAATTTTTTTAAATTCATTCGAACGAGTTTACTGGTTTCGTTCGAACGAGATGGGCAGTTCATTTAAACGAACTTTAAACGGACATTAAACGAGTTTTTATCGAGGGAATCCACCAATTGAATGGGGTCGGATGGACTCCCAACCTCCTTCCTTTTGGAAGTCTGGGAATTTGGAGAAGTGGGGGCAAAGACCCCCTCCAGCAAGTTTGGAATCCTCTTCCTCGATGGCATTTCCTCCTCGAAGGCAGAAGGGACTGTGGAAGGATTAGATATAACGTCCAAACACTCAAATGAGCCTGAAGTGCTCACAGTTGAAGACCCATCCTCGACAGGCAGAACATGTATTTTTGGTCCTTGTCTATTAGACGGACAATAAAGGACATGGTGGTGGAAGTGTAGTTCAATAACAGTGAAGCCGACCTTGGATACTCGACACTTGTAGATAGGGGTTGTCTAAGTTTTCGAACTTTGCTCAGTTCGTCAAAGTTAACATGTGCTTGGCCAGGCTCTTTCTTCTTGGATCACTCTGCACAAATAAAAGAGCAACGACATCAATACAACTTAAACAGGTGGGGATCAAACAGAAAAGAATACAAGAATCAGTGCTAGACATATCTCATAATCCCTATCAGGGCACCTAAGGTTCACCACCATATGGCATGGGTAGGTGTTCCCACTACTTTACAATGAACCCATGTGACCAATAATCCTTATTGGAATCTGGTAGGTTCACTAAAAGGACTCGGTCATCTTTCCTTGCCTTCAGATAATATATACTCCCGTTCGACCTCACCCACATATAGCAATAACGGATCTCCGGGATACCTAAACCAATTTCATACAACTCGTTTATTCCGTTAACCCCATTCAATATCCTCCAAGTATTTATTGAACACTGGGATGGAACCACACAAAAATACTCATAGAATTCTAAAAAGAGTTGGTTTGGGTGAAGGTTACACTTGCTTTAATAATGAATTGGGAGAAAATCTAATGTCCTCCCTCAACATTGTAATAAACCTTAGGTTTTCCCCCAAAGTTTATGATCACCCACTCGGGAATATAGAAGCATATCTTAAACTCCTTAATGGAACCCTCAACAAATGTGTAAATAATTTCTCAATAAAGAAATGAAAACGAGAGGGGAAATAAAGACGATGCTTAAAGAAAAAATTGCAAAGAACTAAGAGAATGGAAAAAGATGAACTTACGGTGACAAATGAAGGCAAATGGCTCTCGGTCAATTTTGAAATAATGAAGAATAAACTGCACTCCAAAAGTGACAGCAATATGGTCATTAAGTGCCTTGGTTTAACTTTCAAGTAAAATCATCATTTGCAACACGCCCTCAAATGACGGCAGACACATTCGTTGTCGATGTTAAGCTAAACGACACAAATTTATCAGCGCATGCCTTGAATACCGAGGCAAATTATAGGCATGTCCTTTGGGTCTAAGGACGAAATAAAGGTAGATTTTAACTCAAAAACACCAAGTTTTGGAACCTTCCGACAATAGATTCAATGGGCGATTAAATATCACTACCGACCACGATCTGGACAACACTCAACAGACGAGCAAACCTCTACACCCCGATCAGGCAGCAAAGCTTTTGGGGAATTTATGGGGGAATCATCCGACCATACAGGAGAAACTGACACATGTCTGACAGACTTGGCAGTGATTATAGCACTGAGATAAGGACAGATTAAGGGCGATCAGCAAAAATCTCGAAATAAGATTCAGTCGGTCAAATTAAAGATGACTATCTTAGGTCATGGAATCCTACGCGACTCAACCTCTTTTTGTTCACTATAAATTTAACTTACACCCTTGAAAAGAGGGGCATGTAATCTTTATTATCTACAATCGATCAAAAAAGATAGAGAAACACCCAATGGACATAGGCACATTGTCGAACCACGTACATATTGTGTTATTGTGTGATTGTGATTATTTTACTTTGCTCGGCTTAATTGTGTTGATTCTATAACAGTAGGATTTTTCCACATACACTTATAAATAAACAACATAAAAATATGTAAATATAAGTCCAGTTGGTGCATGAGAGGATTGTGCATCACCGTAAGGGTGGCAAAACGGGTCAACGAGTCATGTTTTTACACGACCCAACACGACACGACACGATAGCGTGCGTGTTTTTTCTTTAACCCGAACACGACCCGTTAAAAACACGACACAGCACGATAACACGATAAGTAAATACGATTCGATTGGACACGATTAGACCAGTTAGGGGGGAATTAAAAAAATAATGGGTCGAAATAGTGGGTTGATAATGGGTCTAACTGGGGGTCGATAGTGGGTTTATATAGGATTTATATCGCGTCCTTAATTAGGTCACTATCGTGTTCTTATCGGGTCAATTTCATGACAGAAATTGGACACGAACACGACACGACCCGTTAGCGGTTCCAAAAATCCAGACCCGAACACGAAAGATTGTGTGAATTTCGTTTCGTTTCGTGTCGTGTTATCGTTTCGTTCCCAAAATTGCCACTACTATTCACCGGTGGCAAATTGTTATAAGCGCCGCACTCGTGCATATATAATTTATGAACCTAATAATGTGAGTGAATAAAAAGTGTGTTTAGGAAAAGAAATATGGGGTTGAAATAAAAACGCCTTATTTGATAAATACTTTATGAAATGGGACCCTCCAATTTTATTTCATGTGATCGCATCAATTAAATTTTTTAATTAAAATAAGTCAAATAAAAAATATAGTACCACACAAAATCAAATCAAAAGCATTAACTTATATATAAATATACAACTTTTGGGTGTATGGGGATCTTATATTCAAGTGGATTGTTCTCATCTGTGTAGATTGTTTTATGTTCTTAAATCAATCCAGCCCGCTTTCTCCCAACTTTGAGACGATGAATACTAATACTCATCAGTTCTCATAACTAAATTAAGACATGAACAGGTAGACAAAATAAAGGAATGAAGACCTTATTGGAATATTGTGAAGGAATCATTCGCTATAAACGAAGTCATTCAAAGCAAACAATCAAACCACCCTGATGGTTTGGCACGTGACTTGAAAGTGAAATATGTATCTATATTTATAGTCAGGACTCAGGACCAACTTTGAACCTCCATCACATTTTATATTGAACATATACAAATAGTCCCTCAAATATTTTTTAATACACATTTAATTTAAATTTTTTTATTTGTTTCAAAAAAGTTCATCAACATGCCGCTAAGGCGGACTTTTTATTTGTTTCAAAAAATCCCTCAATATGCCGCCAACGCAGACTTTTAAAAATAAGAAAAAATTGGTTGAATTGCATTGATTTCAGGTTGGAAATTTCTATGTAGCCCACCATTTTTGGTTTCAAATTTGAACCAAATGTTTATATGGCAATCACATATTATTTTTCCACCGGGGAATCCACTTTTTTGTGGAACCGAAGTATCTAGTGACTGCAACATTAACATTAGGTTTCGTCACATATAATACATATAATGGCCCCAATCAATCTTGGAAATCCACATTTAACTTAAAATATACACATTTATAAACATTGATGTTTTCCATTCAAAAGGAATTCACATATTTTCTGATACATGTCATCATCTTCAGTCATACATACTTACATTCATTAACAGCACCGAACAACAAAATTACATAAATGGGATTTGACAAAGAGGCCATAAAACAAAAACCAAAACCGGAGTTATTTATGCTTTATCATGTGCCAGATTCTAATACCAATTTCTCTTACTAAGAATCTAATGTGCTACTAAAACTCCATGGCCTCACATGCCTTGAACCCTCGTATGAATCCTGATAAACTTGCAGAAACCATAGGTGTACAAACTTAGTGCACCTGGTACAACCATGTAAAGCAGTTGGTAGCACCGAATTTCGGCGGGTATCATTTTTCCCCTTCATCATTGAGAAACTAGAAGAAAATCTTCCTTTAGAAACATCACAAAATTGGGACTTCATTGTCCTTTTTGGGAAGCTTAGCCCATGATTTCACTCTCTATAACCAGTCTAACACATCGAAAATACTGTCCTGGGAATTAAACTGCAAGTCCTGCACGTGTAGATGAGGAGTTGAAATTTTTGTTATGTTTAAGAAGCAAAAAAATATAAAATAACAACATTGTGTTGAAATCTAAGAAGCAATTATACTCTGAAAAATGCAGAAATAGAGCATTGGATACATATAGGGTTCGGAGACAACACCAATACGCGTTAGATATCTATCACAGGGCTGACCCTGAGATTTAGGGGGACTAATGCGAACCCTAGCTCGGGAGCATTCGCACGTATATATAATGATTAATACACAAAATTAATATAGTGGAACACGAAAAGATCGACACATTTCTTGTTTGCATTTGGTTTTTCCATCTGAATCTGAAGTCTAACTGAAGTCTGAATCTGAAATCTGAAGTGAATCTGAAAAATATGTTCGTGAATGAATGTATTTAGACTGATTGAGACTTCAGATGTACATTTACCTCGTAATCATTCGGAGGCAAAAATAGTCGTTAGCCTCCTAATTATTTAAAAAAGCAAACATTGTTTGGCACCTCGTAAGTCTGAATGGTTCACATTCAGACTTGAGAGGTAAAAACAAACAACACCTGTCTGTGTATTTGTTTTTTATACCCTTTTACATCTAATAAGCATAGGCCCCCCCTTTGATTGCTTTGTTGTTTGAACCTATATTGCACTTAGTTTTTAAATAAAAAGATAAAACTGAGCACATACTAAATAGGCAGAAAGATTGTTGGGCCAATATAAAAAAATTTCTAGACTTCAGGGTTCCTCTAATTTAGGGAGTGGCCAGGGTGGGTCAGAGGACTGGTAATGAAAGGTTCAAACAAATACAGACTGCATTCATAGTGAAGCAATCATTCATAGTACTGGCCACTATAAATTAATCAGTTGACACAGGGTGGGTCAGGACTGCATTCATAGTGAGACAATCATTCATAGTAATGGCCACTATAAATTAATCAGTTGACACAGGGTGGGTCAGGACTGCATTCATAGTGAGACAATCATTCATAGTAATGGCCAATATAAATTAATCAGTTGACTTAATCAGCCATTTTGACTTCTAAACATGAAATGGCTACAGCTTGGATATGACATGGATGCATTTTTTTCCCCTTAAAAAGGGATTTAGGGAAATTTAAAATGTCAAAAAGCTAAGTTTTTAAACTTACGAAAAGCATAAACAAAGCTGAGCTATTTGGACACAAACACGGTCATTCATTACCATTTCTGCTATCTTTGTATCAAAAGTAAAAAATCTATCACCTCACCATACTTTCCTTTTTTCCTATCCTAGCGTCGGAGGTGACTTTTTTTATACACTCCAACACACTTCATTTGACATACCTAGGGTAAATGAATACTTTTATTTTATTATGAGATAATGGCTTACCCAATTGGGAACCTAATAATTGTATTTAAAGATTACAATTCTAGAAGGTTCTAGAGACTACAAAATAAGAGTACACAACTAAGGCCCAAAACACGGAGGGCCCAATAAAAATAACTGTAATCCAACAAAGGTGATTGCCTAACTATGAATGCAGATCATCTACACCTAATTTCATAAAAATAAATTAAAAAATCAATCATTTAGTGGGTGAGATAATGATCCAAAGTTTCAATGGATTTGACCACCTAAAGGATTAAATTTTCTTGATGAAATTGGTAGAGATGATCTCCGTAGATGATGAGGAGATCATCTCCACCAAATATCAACAAAACATTCATTCAT
Source organism: Sambucus nigra (assembly GCA_949130495.1). Taxonomy (NCBI): domain Eukaryota; kingdom Viridiplantae; phylum Streptophyta; class Magnoliopsida; order Dipsacales; family Adoxaceae; genus Sambucus; species Sambucus nigra. The sequence goes on from OX422219.1 coordinate 65,307,965, forward strand.
TTGCACGGAATTTAGTGGAGATGATTTCCATAGATGATGAAGAGATCATCTCCACCAAGTTTCAACAAAATAGTCATTCATTTGCACCCCTGCCGGCCTGCCCTATATATAAATAGAAAGTATAAAAGAAAAAAAGACCTCTATACTTTTCGATACCCAAACAAGGCATAATATATAAGAGGAAAAGGACATGAAACTTACCCCTAGCTGGAAATCTGGTGGGGTACCCAATTCTATGTTCTCAAGATCAGTGATTCTACAGCTTGAACTTTTCTCTACTCCAGGAACATCATTGGTGTTGCGAGCAAAGCCAGCAAGAGGGACAGGCTTTGGTACTGAGTCATCGAGAGGAGCAGAAAGATCGAAAATTTCATTGCATAACAAATCATCTAGACCAACGACGCCAGCAGCTTGTGATTCCCCCGCCAGCAAAGCATCTAGGTCATCCATGTCAGCCGCTTGTGATTCCCCTGCCAGCCAAAAGGGATACTCTGTATCATCTTTGAATTGAGCATGAGATGAAGAAGGATTAGATGGGTCCTTGATACACTCTGCTGCTTCCTAATACCACAAAGCGACATTAGTTAGGATTAATAAACTGGGATGATTCCTTGCTTATCTTTAATTCCTTCAGCAGTTTATTGTATAATTAGGACACTGAGAATAATTAGGACATTGAGTATAATCAGATCTAACACTTGATACAATATATTTGCTTAAAGTCTAACAAAATAATATTAAAATCGCTTAAATGTTTGAGAAAATTACAGGTTAAGCCCAAAAGATTTATGTTCATGAGCTAGTTAGTCCCACCTATGCTAAAACTCCGCTCGTTTAGCAAAATAATCTTCAAAGTTTAGCTCCAGTATGATTCATTTACATATTGAACAATATTGAGCTGAGCTCAATCAGATCTGAGCTCTGAACTGTTCAAAAACATCTCAGATCATTTGCAGTCTTAGCTAGAAATACTTCTTAAAAATCTAGGCTCGTGATGTAGGATGGTAATGTTCCAAATGCTCGTTAGCTTGATAAGTGAAGGTGCAGAGGTAGAAAGATCCAGAGAGGCAGAGATCCAGACAGAGAGTAATAAAGTCTCGTGTGTAAAGATTTATTTGCAATTGATCCCAAGCTCTTATTTTTTTAGTTGTCAGTCCTATTAAACAAAACATGAGACACATGTCATTCTCTTTGGAAAGGAAGCAAAAAAAAGGGAGGTTACAATTTGAATTTTAACTGATAGGGAAGCATGAAATTGGGTGGTTACAATTAGAAATTTAACTGACATAGGCTGCCAAATGAAATTTCTAAAATGGGACTAAACCCTAAAAATCTATGAAGTACAAGATTTCGGGACTAATGATAGTGTGGGTGAGAGAGTAAACACTTTAACCGTAACGGAGCTGTGGTAGGCAAATTGAACACCATAGGGGTTATTTTGACTTTAATACGTCTATAATTATCCCGTTTTGAGTTTAGTACCTTTTGCAAATTGACTTTTAGTTTAGTACCATTTCCGGTAAGGGTCTGTTACATTTATTTAACGGTCATGTGCCGTGCGCATGAAATGTTAAAAGAAGAAACTATTTAATTGTTTTAAAAATTTTGGATATTAATTGAAAAGTTAAATAAAAATAAATAAAATATAAATATAAATATAAATAAATAAATAAAAAGAATAGAAGAATAAAAAAATATTCTCAGACCCCCCCCCCGATAGAGAACCCCCGACTCCCTAAGCCCCCCACCCACCCACCCCAACCTTCGCCCTCCCCTACCCCCACCCCCCGCACCCATACTGGCTACCATCACCATCGGCGACCAACTCCCCTCACCACCACCAACTCACCCAAACCGTTTCTCTCTCACACACACACATACAAGCACACACCTCGAAACCCTAACCAATATTTACTGAAATCACAGTGAAGATCAAATCGATAAAGCTCCACTCCACATTAGTCACGGAATGAAGATCGAAATGGTTTGAAACAATATATATCAGTTTGGGGTAGGTTTAATAAGCAATTAAATCAATCTGGGGATGAGTTGGGGGTTGTGTGGCTGCGATGGGAAGGGGAGGGGGAGGTCTGCCCTAGTAGGGGGACTGTTTTTCAAGAAACTTATTTTCTTCCAAAAAGTAGATTGAGAATTAAGGTATTCCTACTTACTATATAAATTTCCCCATCAGAGGGGAACAAGAATTAAACTTACAGCTTTATGCTAAACCTTGTAATTGTAATCCGTAGTCTGGAATAAACCCTAAACCAACATTGCCCCGTGGATGTAGGCTTCATTCTTGAGTTGAACCAAGTAAAAAAATCTACGTTGTCTCTTTTATTTCCTTTATCTGTGATTATGAGTTTGGTAAGGGGTTGTTGCTGGACGGTTTGGTGGGAGTGTTTGAGGGAGGGGAGTGTGGCTGGGACGGATGGGAGGGTGAGACGATGGTGGTGATATGTTTTTCTGTTTTTTTGGATTTTTTTATTTTTTTGTTATTTTTCTATTTTTCAGGGTTTTTTCTTCATTTTTTTCTATTTAACTAATTTATTCATTAAAACAGGTCTGTGTAAGTCGCATGACCGTAAACTCTAACAAACCATTAACAAAAAGGCCAATCTCAACGGAGTAATATGGACGTATTTAAGTATTTTTTTTTTGTAAGGGGAGGGGAGGGAGAATCGAACCAGCAGCCTCCTACATGCGGTGAGAGCTTTAGAGACAAACTGATGTAAATCTAAGAATACGGAAGCGTTATTATTACACTATACAACAACAACAAATAAAACTAAACTAAAGAAAGGGGTTTCTTTCTCTCTCTATTCTCTTTCTCAATATTCAAGTGCGATTACATATGAGGGTCAAGGGTCTATTTATAGGAGAAAAGTTGTTTGCTAGCCTAGTAAAGACCCAAAAAAGACTAAAAAGGACAACTAATAACTAAAAATGACTAATTAGTCCCAAACATGCTTGGAGACAAACTAAAAATAAAAGAAAATGACAATATTACCCTAAACTAAAATACAAAATAAAAGATAGTATTTTCCCGGGAGCACAACCACGCGCTACGTGTCGCTATGGATCACCAAACACATCATTCTCCTCGTCCTCGAGCGTGTTGGGTGGCTCATCAATACCACATGATATAAGCCTCGAAAAAGTTTCGGACCCCAATCAAAATCAACCAAAAGTGGGTTGCCCAAACTTAAATTAATCCCATGCATATGAACCTCATCAATAGTGGGTCTAATATACGCAAATCCCTATAAGGTGCCTCTATGAAATCCGAGCAACCAAAAACTAATGACCATATCCGCCTTCTCTACACCGATGAGCACATGGTTGCAACTTGTGTTGTTGAACCCTTGAATCTGACCGGACAGGAACTCCAGCGACCGCATCTTTGCGAGTACGTTGGCAAAACAAGCGTATTGAAGACGACGACATTCCAAAAAGCCGGACCCAAAAATGGTAAATAGTCGGAAATGGATCCCAAGTGGGACGCATTTTTCATGCAAGTCATGAGTTGTGTCTCAAATAGGGCATAAGACCAATTTTGACCGGATTTGAGGCCAAATAGGGGGTAAGGGATCAGGTCAAAATAGAGAAGCCCACTTTTATTGAGTTTGATTGTGATTGGGCATAGATGAGCAGGGAAATGGTGAAAATAGGGTTAAAAAGGGGTTGGGGCAGATTAGGGCTAGAAGGGAAGGGTAGACTAGGGTAAAATGAGTTTCTTGGCTGATGGGGGTTGGTTTGATGTGATGGAGGTGTCGGTAGGGGCAGCAGGACTGGTCAGCAGCCATTGGGGGCTGGCCGACCCCTGTGGAGGAGGAACGAGGGGGTTTTAGGGAAGGGAAGTGTCGGCGGCCAGGAGGTGCAGTTGGATAGGGTTTTGGGGGGGGCCGGTGGGGTAGGGGGAGAGGTTGGAACAGGGGGGATCTAGGGTTTTGGTCGTAGGGGGTTTCTAGGCCAGTAGAGTAGTCGAAATAGGGCAGGGGAGGGTCGGAATAGGGCAGGGGTGGTAGGCGGGGTCAAACAGGGAAAGGAGAAGTTTGATCGGAGAGGAACAAGGCCAGTCGGGCTTGGCTTGGCACTGTTTGGGTTTTCCAACCTTATCTGGGGCAGATCCAACGACAGTTCAGGGCTATAGAGCTCGGGACTTGAGGGGTCTAGCGTTTTGGGTGGGGTTAGATAGAAGATGGTGTCAAGTTCTTAGCCTGACTGAACCTTATTTTGGGAATTTTAGGTTTTAGAAAATGAGAAATGATAGAGATGAAGAAGAAGATAGAGATAGAAGAGAAATATAATAGGAACGAGACAAAGAAGATTTCATTTAATTTTTGGATACCCTTACAATTACAGCAGCATACTATATAAAGAACAAGTGTAACTACCTAACTAACAATTGATGAGCTGTCCTAACCAACTAACCATTTCTGTTGCAATCTACTATAACAGTACTAACTGATTTTACAACGATCTGACAATAGCTCCTCCTATAAAGCATCCTTGTCCTCAAGGATCCAGAGAAGGAAATTGTTGAGTGATCTTGTCATAGTCCTCCCACGTCGCATCAGCTGGTTGAGTATGGGCCCACTGAACAAGGACCTGTGTACTGGCATGGTTCCCCTTTCGCACCATCCGTCGGCCCAAAATAGCAACTGGATCCAGAAGAAATTGACCATCACTGCTAGTAAGAGGTAGCTGGGGCTCAGCTACGATGTTTTCGCCGATTTTCTTTTTTAACATGGATACATGAAAAATAGGGTGTATCAGTGATGAAGAGGGTAAAGCTAGCTTATAGGCTACTGCACCAAGTTTTGAAATCACTTGATAAGGCCCATAAAACTTAGGAGCTAACTTGAGATTGCGTCTGATGGCGACAGAGCACTGTCTATAGGGCTGTAGACGCAAATAAACCCAATCTCCCACACTAAATGTCCTCTCAATTCTGTGCTTATCCGCAAAAAACTTCATACGTTCTTGTGCTTGTTGCAGTCTGTCTTTCAGTAGCTGCATAGTTGCTTTTCTTTCAGCTAAAAATGTGTTGGCCTCCTGATTTGGTGTGTTGGTTATTTGGGGAATGGCTAAGTGTGGTGGAGGATAACCATATAGTGCTTCAAAGGGAGTGGTTTGGACAGAAGAATGGTAAGAGGTGTTATACCACCACTCAGCTAGGGATAGCCATTTAGACCAATTTTTTGGTTTGCCACTACACATACACCTGAGATAATTCTCAAGACACTGGTTAACCCGCTCCGATTGGCCATCAGATTGAGGGTGATAAGCTGTAGAATGGTTTAGAGTAGTACCAATCAATTTAAAGAGATGAGTCCAAAAAGAATTGAGAAACAATGGATCTCTATCCGAAACTATAGATGAGGGCAGACCATGGAGCTTATGGATATGATCAAAGAAAAGTTGAGCAATTTGAGAGGCTGTATAGGGGTGGGTTAAGGCTATAAAGTGGGCATATTTGGTGACTCTGTCTACTATGACATAGATAGAAGTTTTTTGGTTTGAAATAGGGAAACCTTCTATGAAATCCATAGCAATATCAATCCAGGGTTGGTTAGGTATTGGAAGAGGGTTTAGGAGTCCGGGGTAAGGAACATGTTCTCCTTTATTCCGTTGGCACACAACACACTCAGACACCCATTGTTTCATATCCTGTTTAAGGCTTGGCTAGAAAAAGAATTGTTCCACCCGCTTGATTGTAACCTTGCACCCTGAGTGGCCACCTGTTCCATATTGATGTAGCTCTTTAATGACCTGCTTTCTCAATTCAGTAATGCAACCAATATAGAGCCTCCCTTTAAATCTGAGGGTATCATGTTCATAGGTATAACCAGTTGCGAGGGAAGATTGAGAGGCTATTTGCACCATAACTTCTTGTGCTAGTTCATCACCATGTAAGCTGTTGTGGATGTCGTGTAACCAAGCTGATTGGAGACAAGATAGCACCTTGCATTGACCTTCCTCTTCTCTTCTGGATAAAGCATTAGCAGCCTTGTTTTCACTCCCCTTCTTGTAAATGATGGTGTAATTGAATCCTAATAACTTGGTGAGCCATTTTTGTTGTAGCATAGATGACACCCTTTGCTCCATTAAGTATTTAAAACTCTGATGATCAGTCTTAATTATGAATTGTTGCCCCCACAAATAGGATCGCCATTTCTCCACTACTCCTGCCCAAAGCTCTTTCTCGTAAGTAGACAAGCCCATTTTTCTAGGAGGTAAGGCCTTGCTAAAAAAGGCTAATGGTTTACCTTCTTGCATTAATATGGCACCAATTCCCTCTTTACTAGCATCAGTTTCTACGACAAAAGTCTTAGAGAAATTAGGTAACACTAGTACAGGTGTAGAGGCCATAGCTTGCTTAAGTGACTGGAAAGCCTCAATAGCAGCTTCGGACCAATGAAATTGATTGTGTCGGAGCATCTGTGTGAGGGGCCTACTGATGAGGCCATGACCTCTAACAAACCTCCTGTAGTAACTTGTGAGTCCAAGAAATCCCCTTAAAGCCTTGATAGACTTAGGTAAGGGCCAATCAAGCATTGCCTCCACTTTAGTGCGATCAGCAGCCACTCCTTCATAGGATAAGTTATGACCAAGGTATTCTAACTTATTTTGGCCGAAAGAACACTTGGATCTCTTCGCATATAGCTGATGTTGCCTTAGAAGTTGGAGTGTGATTTGCAAATGTTGCACATGAGTCTCTAAAGAATGGTTATATACCAAAATGTCATCAAAGAAGACTAGTATGAACTTTCGTAAGTACTATTTGAAAACAGTGTTCATGAGTGATTGAAAAGAGGCGGGGGCATTAGTGAGGCCAAAGGGCATCACTAAAAATTCATAGTGGCCCTCATGTGTTCTAAAAGTAGTCTTGTGAATGTCTAAGTCATTAACTCGAATCTGGTGGTATCCTGACCTGAGGTCCAATTTGGAAACACTTTAGCACCTTGGAGCTCATTCAATAGTTCCTCAATGACAGGGATTGGAAATTTATTTTTGATAGTGATAGAGTTTAGTTCCCTGTAATCAATACAACACACACATTCTCCATGTTTGGTCTTTTTTCCTCACCAACAAGACTGGGGAACAAAAGGGACTACATGATGGTCTAATCACCCCAGATTGCAATAGTTCATTTATGATTTTCTCAATCTCAGTCTTTTGAACATGAGGATATCTATAAGGTCTCACATTTACATGGGTACTGCCTTCTTTTAAAGGAATGTGGTGATCTTGTGCTCGCTTGGGAGGTAACCCTTTTGGTTCACAAAAAACATCTTCAAATTCTTGTAAAAGAGACAGTAGTATAGGAGGAGTTTGTACCTCTTCCTGTGGTGTGGAAGCCATAGAATAGAGATGGCCCATGATGGTGTATTCATTGTCCTTACATAGCTTGTGCATAGCCTTGCTACTGATGATTTTGAGTTGTGCTTCTTCCCTTACTCCTAATAGTTGCACTGGTCTACCATCCCTCTGGAAGCTGAGTCTTAATTTCTTGAAATTGAACAATACATCCCCAAGGCTCTCAAGCCATTCAACACCTAATACCATGTCACAACCTCCCAATTTAAGTATTCTCATGTTGGCCACAAATTCTTCTCCTTACATTTACCAACAGAATTCCGGACATTTAGCAGTGCTGGTAACCTTGTTCCCATCAGCTATGGTTACCCATAATTTGGAAGCAGGGAGCACCACACACCCCATTTGTTTTGCAGCTATGGGGTCTAAAAAATTATGGGAACTACCGGAATTTATCAGGATGCTGAGATCTCGTTTCTTGGACTTTCCTTTAATCATGATGGTTTGATGTGTGGGTGAACCAGACATGGCTTGCAAAGATATTGACATATCAATCCCTTCTTCCCTTTGTTCTTCATGTGTGTTTGATTCCTTGTCTTGGCGGCCTTCTTCTATGTGATCTTCCTCCGGAATGAGCATGTGAATACTCATGTTCTTACATTTATGACCAAAAGAATAAGGTTCATCGCAGTGGTAGCACAAACCTTTCTCTCTTCTTGCTTGCATCTCAGCTGGAGTGATTCTTTTGATAGGGGGTAGGTGTATAGGGCTCTTGACGGGGTAAGTTAGGGTATTGTTAGGTTTATGGTTATTTTTGTCTATTGGGTTAAAACTCGAGCTGGTAAGTTGAGAGCTTCGTGAGTAGTGTGGGTTAAGGTATGGTGTTCCTCTGTTTGGGTGTTTTTTTGGTTCAAGGACAGATTCTTGGAGTTTAGCTAATGACATGGCATGGTTTAGTGACCTGGGTTCCATCATTTTTACCACCACTTTGATCTCATGTTTGAGACCACTGATGAAACTAGATATGAAGTAACTTTCAGATAGGCCTTTGTTCTGTGCTATTACTAAAGGTTTTAATTCTTCAAACCTTTCTTGGTATTGTGTGACAGTTCCCTCTTGGTACAGTTTACTGAATTCAGCAACGATATCATCGAATCCACCAGGAGCAAACCTTAGGCAAAGTTATCCTACAAATTCTTCCCACTTCACTTGTACTAGTCCGTCATACATAGAGTGAAACCATCTTGCAGCACTTCCCTCAAGATGTAGAGAAGCAAATCTGGCCTTCTGTTCTTCTGGTTTGGGACTAAACACAAAATAATTTTGAATTTGTTGAATCCAACTTCTGGGGTCCTCTCTACTAAATCTTGGACACTCCACCCTGGGTACCTTATACCCATTGAATCTTCCCATTTGGTTTGATCCAAATTTCTTCCCTGAATCTATCAGAATTGATCCCTGGGGTGTTCCCAATATGCTTTTATGTTTGTCGTGGGTTTCTCCAATTTCTTTTTTATCTTCTCAAATCTTTCATCGAATTTTTTGAATTGTTGGGTCATAGTAACAATCAAAGATTCTAAGGATTGTTGGACCTCTTGTAACTTCACATCCATTCCATCTTGTCTTTGTTGTATATCTCCAAAACGATTTTCTATGGATCTTTCCAAATGCATCTGTATGGTTTCAGCCATTGATGAATCATGAACTGAAGAAAGAGAAAAAATGGTTTGGGGGGAGTTACACAGGTTGTGGAATTGCAGAATCGAGGCTCTGATACCACTTTGTCAGGTTCTTAGCCTGACTGAACCTTATTTTGGGAATTTTAGGTTTTAGAAAATGAGAAATGATAGAGATGAAGAAGAAGATAGAGATAGAAGAGACATATAATAGGAACGAGACAAAGAAGATTTCATTTAATTCTTGGATACCCTTACAATTACAGCAGCATACTATATAAAGAACGAGTGTAACTACCTAACTAACAATTGATGAGCTGTCCTAACCAACTAACCATTTCTGTTGCAATCTACTATAACAATACTAACTGATTTTACAACGATCTGACAGATGGTGTGGCTTTTTTTTTAAGAAGTGGTTATGTGGCGGTAGGAGATGGAGGTGGAGGAAGGTGGTGGTGGTGGTGGAGGGTGGAAGATGGAGGCTAAAAGGGTTGGTATCACCCTTATTAGCGGCGATGGAATTTAGGGTCCGTTTGGTTGACAATGGGCAAAAGAGTGGGCATGGTAAAATTTATCTAGACAAATTTTACCTAGTTTTTTCACATGAGGCTATCAAACAACCATTAGGCGAAATTAAAGTCAATCCAATCAGTTTATTTAAAAACAGTTTTTATATTCTATTCAAAAATATTAAAAACAGTTTTTACAATATTTTTATATTATGATTTTAAAAAAAAATTGTAAAACATTTTCTTAACATTTTTTTATAATATTAAAAACAGTTTTTAAAAATTACAAAATAATTTTTAAATATTCACAACAGTTTTTTTAACTATTTAAAATTGTTTTTTAAAACTTTAAAAAAAATTATATTATCTTCAAAACAGTTTTTAGAAATGTTAAAAACAGTTTTACAATATTTTTATGTTACGGTTTTTAAAAAATTTGTAAAACATTTGATTAACAATTTTTTATAATATTAAAAACAGTTTTTAAAATATTACAAAACAATTTTTAAATATTCATAACAGTTTTTTTAACTATTTAAAATTGTTTTTATATTATATTCAAAACAATTTTTAAAAATGTTATAAACAGTTTTTACAATATTTTTATATTACGGTTTTCAAAAAAATTTGTAAAACATTTTCTTAACAATTTTTTATAATATTAAAAACAGTTTTTAAAACATTACAAAATAGTTTTTAAATATTCATAACAGTTTTTTATTTATTTAAAACAGTTTTTAAATTGTTTTTTAAAACATTAAAACCGTTTAAGAAGTTAGCAAATTTGTTGGCAAATATTTCTCACTCAAATAGGTAAGCAAAGTTTGCCAACAGCTTATGCATAAAGGGTATTGTACACTGGCAAATAATACCACGGCAAATTATACAACCAAACAGCCAAAAAATGGGCAAATTTTCATACAACTTTTTGACATCTGCCTAGGCAAAAACAGCCAACCAAACGGACCCTTAGAGTTTCCATCCACCCGATTCCTATTTGAACATTTATCAATCTACCGATTGAAGGGTTGCCCGAGTTGGAACCACAACTCGATACCCACTTCACGCATCGCGACGAACACCAAAAACAAATACAGCTCTAATACCAATTTGATGTAAATCTAAGAATGCGGACGCGTTATTATTACACTACACAACAACTATTAATTACACAGCAATAACAAAAAATAAAACTAAACTAAAGAAATGGGTTTCTTTCTCAATATTCAAGTGTGATTACATACGAGGGCCAATGGCCTATTTATAGGAGAAAAGTTACTTGTTAGCCAAGCAAAGACTCAAAAAAGACTAAAACGGACAACTAATATCTAAAAATGACTAATTATCCCCAAACATGCTTGGAGACCAATTAAAGACAAAATAAAAGAAAATAACAATATTACCCTAAACTAAAATACAAAATAAAAGATAGTCTTCTTCTGGGAGCACAACCATACGCTACATGTCGCTACGAATCACCAAACACAGCATAAGCTAAACACCATTAACGAAGAATAAATGCTTGTTAGAGCTCCTACATGAGAGTGAGAGCTCCAGAGGCAAACTAAACAACCTCCTACATGCTTGCTCAAGATCAAAGGTGAGGTTCAAGGTCTGGGGATGTCTAAGAATAAATGCTTGTGAAGAGAACGTCCTTTAGAGTTCAAGGAATTCATAAGTAGGTGGGAGATTGTTCTCCATTATAAATGGGGTGAAGAGTATATATATGAGAATTTTGGTAGGAATTGGTGATAAATTATTACCAAGAGTATACAAGTTAAGGTGTCGGGCACTAAATGGGAGGGAATGGATCTTATCAATGCTCTAAATAAAAAGTGTATTGACTTAACATAGAGCATTCATTGGTTAGCTGAGGGGCAGGTTAAGGGGTGGGTAACGCGTGCTTGATTGATATTGATGTTCCACTTTTTTTGTAGTTAAAGTCATGGATAGGTTTCCTTAGGGGTACCCTGTATTTTTGGGAATTAATTAAATGATTATTTAATTGATAATTAATATTTAATCGGATGAATTAACGGGTAATTTATTGGATTTAATGGTTTTGGATTATTAACCGGAATTTAAAATGAGAATTTTAAATAATTTGTGGACGACTCGTAAATTAAATTAATTCAATTGTAATTAATTTGATATTTCTGGTTCACAAGGAAGCCCATAATTGTGTTTTTAAGGTTGCCAATTAGGTCCCGGGGGTAGGAATGCTTTTGAGCTAAGTTTAAGAGTATTCGGTTAGTATTTTGGGCTTATTTGGGCCCCACAGTGAGCCATAGTGGACCTGCGGATTTGGGGTTTTAAATAGGTTCATAACCCTCATTAAACACCTTAATACAACATAATTAAAACCTTAGTTTCAAGAGGCAAGCTTTGGGAGAGGAGTAAGAACATTCAAGAAGAACTAATCGAGAATCAAGATTCAAGCTTCTTTAAGGCAAGAAATATTATCTTGCTTATCGTGTCAATATGTAATCGGTTTATGACTTTCATTATTGTTGTTGATACCAAATTTAATCTGCTGACGTGGACCCATCACTTGAAGACACGTGTCAACTAACGTGGTAATTACAAATACTTCTACCGATCAATTTACTGCCACCGAGCTACTCAAGCGCCACGAGCAGCTCATACATTCCGAACAGCTCAAGCGTATCGACCAGCTTAAGTTCCCCGAGCAACTCATGGGCCCCGAGCAACTCAAGCATGCCGAGCTACTAAGGCGGTCCGAGCAACTCAAGCATCCCGAGCTACTAAGGCGATCCGAGTAGATCAAGCGTGCCGAGCTACTTAGCGTACAGAGCACTCAAATCAGGATAATCAAAGAGACGACTGCGCATTAAATACTCACTATTATCGTACAGATGTATATGTCTACTAGATAACAGCGTATTGTCCTTTCACATGTACAGCCTCAAGGCTATAAATACATTGTAACCTCCTCATTAGAAGGGGACTCGAAATTTCTTGGTAAATCCATTATCGAGAATTCCAAGCAAACGGTCAGCAATAACAAAAACAGTGGACGTAAGTCGTTCTTACAAGGCTGAACCACTTTAAAAATCTTTTTGCATTATTTATTTTATCTGTGATTGATTAATTAGAGATAATCTAATTTTTTACATCAACAGATTGGCGTCGTCTGTGGGAATCGACTGTAATTAGCGTTTTTCACCAAAACTCATCATCAATGGCTGATAATCCAGAATCCAGTAATCGAAATGCTAGTATCCCTCCAAATCCATCTACTCCCCCAAATTTTTCGGATCTGGCAGGTATAATGGCTAATTTGGCCCAAGGCCATGCAAGAAACCATGCGTCAACTCATACAAACTGTTCAAGGCAGAGTGCCAGCCCAATCAGGACAACGAAGTGTTCAGAGAAATACTCGTTTACCCTCTTCAAGAACTAGGCGAATGTTATTTCCAGAGGAATCTCGATCCAGACGCACCGATTTCTATCGCACTGAGAGATCTAATGATCCTTCTTATCAACCTGGACGGACTTCCTCCGTACGAGCTACAGACACTCAGCAAAACGTCACTCTATCTCCAGAGAGGACAAGTGCTCTTGAAAGGTTGAGTAGAGTCTCTCCTTTTGATCGTTTGGGTCCTAGGAGGATTAGAAGTCCCCCTAGGATAGTGTCGAGGAACTCTCAACAACCATCCGATTTAAGGGAAGGCTCTGCCCAATCACGACCAACTGCTCGTCATGAAAGATCCCAAGAGGCAAATTCAACACGATCAATTACTCGAACCAATAGGCCCGAGGAGGGAAATGATGCATGGAAGGGCTCTATTCAGAGATTTGAATATAGATTAGGGAAAATGGCTAAAGCCAAGAATCCTCTACAAAGAACTTTCGTCCAAGGAAACATCGTTTATACAGGCAATTGTGGATTTCCCACACCGTCAAAGTTCAAAGCTCCGATGGTGACACCTAAATATGATGGAAAAACTGACCCTGTCCTTCATATAGAACAATACCATGCAGCTGTTGATATCTATGCAGTGCCAGACGAGATGAGATGTAGAGCATTCTCAGGAACTCTTACCGGATCAGCTCAGATATGGTATAATAATCTTCCTCGGGGGAAGATTGAGACTTTCTTTCAATTGGCAGAGCTCTTTATCGGGAACTTCTGTTTTGGAGCAAAACCAGTAAAAAAAGTAGCACATTTGCTAAGCGTTAGACAAAAGGCAGGTGAAAGCACCAGGGATTATATTACTCATTTCAATAACGAGAAACTTGAGGTAATCGATTACGAGGAGAAAACAGCAATTACTGCTCTGATGAGTGGACTGTTGCCCAATAAATTGTACTACACTTTAGCCAAAGATCCACCCAGGACCATGGCAGAATTGATGGCAAAAGCTACCAAAATCATGAACGCCGAGGAAGCCATGGCTGCGAAGAAGAACACAGACAATAAGGAGACCAAGTTGGAAGAGGGTAAAACCGAAAAGAAAGATCAGAAGAACAATGGTGGTAACAGGCAATCGAAAGCAAAGCAAACACTGGAGCAGATGAAGAAATTTGGAAATTACACTCCTTTAAAGGTAGATATAAATCACATTCTGGAGGAGATCAAGAATAGCGAGGAGCTAGCCTGGCCAACAAAAATGAAAGCAGATCCTGATAGAAGAGACAAGTCCAATTATTGCGAGTTCCATAAAGATCATGGTCACACGACCAAAAATTGCATAGCTCTCCAGAATGAAATTGAAGCACTCATCAGGCGAGGAAAGCTAGCTAAGTTATGTTGATCGACAGAATGGTGGAAAAACCAACGACCGAGCAAGGCAAAAATCTAGATCTCCTCGTCGAGCAAATGAAGACAAGAAGAGAGATCACGAGGACGATCCAGAGGATGATCCCGACCTTCCTAAAAAACCAAGACAGCCAGAGCGTGAGGTATTTTCAATCCATTTTGGGTCATTTGAATGTAATGTTATTACAGGTGGAGATGCAGGAGGTGGAGATCTTACTGCAGAAAGGAAAGCTTACCTCAATGAGGCTCAAGCTTGCTCGTACATTCAGCGAATAAATCTAGCTGAAGATGATCTCCCGAGGAAAGTGAATAAAGACAAATTAGTCATTAGTTTCTCTAAGAACGACCTGACAGGAGTACTATATCCTCATGATGACCCATTAGTGATCAAGATGAGAATGAAGTAAGTGGTGATTTCGCGAGTACTGGTGAATAATGGTAGTTCGGCAGACATCATGTTTTATTCATGCTTTGACAGTTTGAATCTGAAGCTAGCCCAGTTGGAGCCATATCATAGGCCCCTCCTTGGTTTTACTAGCGAGAAAGTTTTTCCACTTGGGACGATCAAGTTGGATATGCTTATCGGTACATGGCCTGCTTGTCGAACAGAAAGAGTACGGTTTTTTGTATTGGATAAAAACGTCCAATCAGCTTACAATATCATCATGGGAAGAGTAGGTCTGAAGAAGTTCGAGGCAGTACCATCTACTGTACATCAATGTTTAAAATTCCCAACCAATTTTGGAGTGGGAATTGTAAAAGGTGACCAAAAAGTAGCTCGGGAATGCTACTATTCATCTGCCGAGCAGGAGGAGCGTGAAGAATCCAAGAAGCAGACTACTACTTATCAGGTGGATGAAATAAAAGATGCGGAGATTGAAACTTTAGATCCCAGAGATGAATCTCAGCTCGTTAAAGGCCAGGTCATGGAGGCTACTGAAAATATTATTCTGGACGACGAGCATCCAGAACGAACAACTCAAATTGGTGCTTCACTGGATGCATCGATAAGACAGGAACTAATAGCATTTTTAAGGTGTAGAAAGCAGACTTTTGCATGGAGTCATGAAGACATGCCAGGGATAGATCCGAATTTCTTGTGTCACGAGCTCAATGTGAACAAGGAAATCAAGCCAGTGAAGCAGCGAAAAAGAGTGTTTAGTCTTGAAAAGAACCAAGCTATACAGGAAGAAGTAGAGAAACTACAAAAGGCCTCTTTTATTGAGGATGTCAAATATCCTGATTGGCTAGCAAATGTAGTAATGGTGAAGAAGAAAAATAACAAGTGGAGGATGTGTGTGGACTTCACTGACCTTGATAAAGCCTGCCCAAAAGATCATTTTCCTTTGCCTCGAATCGATCAGCTAGTAGATGCTACCTCGGGGCATGAATTGTTGAGTTTCATGGATGCTTATTCTGGGTACAACAAGATTAAAATGAAGCCTGAAGACAAGGAGAGTACCTCTTTTATCACCCCTTGGGAACTTATTGCTATAATGTTATGCCTTTTGGACTTAAAAATGCAGGTGCAACATATCAGCGGCTGATGAACAAGGTGTTTGCGGAGCAAATCAGTCATAACATGGAGGTTTATGTTGATGATATGCTGACGAAGAGCAAGAAAGCTGTTGATCATCTAGTTGACTTAGGTCAGACCTTTGATCAACTAGAAAAATATCAAATGAAGCTGAATCCCACCAAATGCATATTCGGAGTACGGGAAGGCATGTTTCTCGGATATATTGTTAATCAGCGAGTAATTGAGGCGAACCCTGAAAAGATCAAAGCTCTATTGGAGCTACGATCTCCAACGACGAAGAAGGAAGTACAAAGTCTCACAGGACGAGTTGCAGCACTTAACAGGTTTGTGTCACGAGCAACTGACAGATGCCTACCATTCTTCAAAACACTCCGAAAAACTTTTGAATGGAATGAGGAATGCGAGGAAGCTTTTCAAGAGTTGAAGAAATATTTGGGGACACCTCCATTGCTGTCCAGACCAGTGATGGGAGAAAAATTATATTTATACCTGGCAGTTTCAGAAAATGCGGTGAGCTCGGCATTGGTAAGACTGGAAAATGGAGTACAAAAACCAGTCTATTACACCAGCAAGGCTTTCCGAGGAGCAGAAATCAGATATCCAAGGTTGGAAAAGTTGGCACTGCCGTTGATTGAAGCAAGCAGAAGAATGAGGCCATACTTCCAAGCCCATACTATAGTGCTGTACACCGACATGCCATTAAGGCAAGCTCTGCATAAACCAGAAAAATCAGGAAGATTGATGTATTGGGCAGTGGAGCTCGGTGAATATGATATAATTTATGAGCCTAGGTCGTCGCTCAAAGGGCAGGCAGTAGTGGACTTTATCGCAGAGTTCACCCAAGAAAATGCCTCTGAAGAACAAGATTTGAATGCAAATCAACCTGTAGATGATCCAGGATCATCAAATGTAAACCCCGACCAACTTACGTCGGTGGACAATCAACAAGAAATGCCAGTCAAGCAAGAAAAGATGACTGACGAGCAACGAGAAGTACTGGAGGGGAACAAAAGGAAGTACCAGATATTCCACCAAGGAACTCTCTCTGATAAAAATTTTGTTGATAAGTTACCCATATGGAATTTGTATGTAGATGGCTCTTCGTGCACTGCGGGCAGTGGAGCAGGGATTGTTTTAAAAAGTCCAGATGAGATTGATGTAGAGTATGCTCTACACTTTCACTTTAAAGCTTCTAATAATGAGGCCGAATATGAAACAATGATCGTGGGACTAAACCTGGCCAAAACCATGAAGGCAGAGCAAGTCGTTGTGTATAGTGACTCTCAATTAATTGTAAACCAAATTCTGGGGGTATATGCAGCAAAAGGAGAATTAATGATCAAATATCATGCCCAAGCAATGGAGGTCGTATCAAGTCTTACTGCAGTTCAGTTGATTCGAATACCCAGATTGGAGAACGCAAGAGAAGACGCACTAGCTCGATTGGCATCAGCCACACGCACCGAGCTACGAAGAACAATCCCAATAGAAATCCTAGTTGGTTGGAGCATAAACGAAGATCCAATGATGAATTTCATTGCCCTCGACTTAGGACCATCTTGGATGGATCCCATCAGGACCTATATTGAAGATGGGACTTTACCAACTGATAAACTCGTAGCCAAGAAACTAAAATTTAAAGCTGCTCGTTATGTATTGACCAGTGGCATTTTGTATAGACGAGGAGTTATAGCAGGGCTACAAAGATGTGTCCATCCCTCTGAAGTGAAGGATTTGATCGAAGAGGTTCATAAAGGGTCTTGTGGGGAGCCCATGTAGCTGGTCGGACGCTCTTACAAAGAATAACCATGCAGGGGCACTACTGGCCGACGATGAGAGCTGATTGCGCAGCTTACGCTAAGAAGTGCGACAAATACCAACGCTTCTCGTCCATCCGAAGAACTCCTCAGGCATTGCTAACACCCATAACATCCCCTTGGCCATTTTCCATGTGGGGAATAGACTTGGCAGGGTCACTCCCAACGACCAGGGGAAGGTTCAAGTACCTTGTGGTTGCTGTGGATTATTTTACAAAATGGGTGGGGAATAGACAGGGGAAGGTTCAAGTACCTTATTGATATGACATACGACAAAGTCTATCAATTCATTTGGAAAAACATTATTTGCAGATATGGGCTCCCACATGCATTCGTAACTGACCATGGAACCCAGTTTGATAACGAGGAGTTTGCTGCATACTGTCATCAATCCAATATACTGAAAACTCATTTTGCACCAGGTCACCCCCAGAGCAATGGACAAACTAAGGTGACAAATAGAACACTGCTAAATGGATTGAAGAAACGACTAGATAGTGCAAAAGCAAATTGGATTAATGAACTACACTCCGTGTTGTGGGCTTATCGCACCACACCGCGAACAGCAACTGGAGAGTCCCCATACATGCTAGCATTTGGGAGTGAGGTTGTCATACCTGCTGAATTGGGTCTACCTACGCATAGAGTACTAAATTTCAATTCTCCTGTCAGTGACTTGATGAGAAAATTAGACCTAGATATGCTCGAAGAAGTTAGGGAAGAAACAGCAATCAGGAATGCAGCATATCAACAGCGAACAGCTTTGTTCTATAACAAAAGAGTGAAGAAGTGTGATTTGAAGGAAGGGGATTATGTGCTGAAGAAAGTGATACAAAAGCACAACAAACTGGAAGCCAACTGGCACGAACCCTACAGAGTAGCAGAGGTTGTTCGCCCAGGGACATACAGGATTAAAACCTTGGAAGGAGAAGAATTCAAGAATGCATGGAACGCAGAGCATCTGCGCAAATACTATCAGTAATTGTAATTCATATGTAATGCAGTTTCTTCAATATGAATAAAGTGAGGCTTCATCCAGTTTCTTTCTTTGTTGAAATTTTTCGGAATATTAGTGCTACACACTACACATCAAATTCAAAGTATTTACCACCAACTCCGGTTGGTCGGAAACTTATTTACCGCCAACTCCGGTTGGTCGGAAAGCATTTACCACCAACTCTGGTTGGTCGAAAACTTATTTACCACCAACTCCGATTGGTCGGAAAGCATTTACCACCAACTCCGGTTGGTCGAAAACTTATTTACCGCCAACTCCGGTTGGTCGGAAACTTATTTACCACCAACTCCGGTTGGTCGGAAAGCAATTAATTCAAATTAAACAATAAATGGGATAAGTATTATATATACACATATATTTATCAACCATCAAGCAAGAACATTCTACAAATTATTTAGAAGACAATGAAATGGCAAAAAAAATTTCATTCAAAACGAATAGAATTACACATGATGAGAAAAATATACTTCATTACAGTAAAAATCCTATTTTATCGGTCTTTTCCCTTATGCCTTTGAAACAGGTTCTACTCCAGCAGGAGGGTCTTCTAAGGCATAAGGAGAATTTATAAAATTTACATCTTTCAGCATTCTGACATTCATCACAGAAGGCCGATCAAGCAAATGCTCTGGGCGAGATATATACTAACGTTGGCATGAAGACTGTAGTCGCCAAGATATTTGGAAATTAAGCATCGAGGAATTCCCCGAGCAGGTATCCAATTAAAATCAAGCTTAAAAGGAGGCACGGGCAAATCGAGCACTCCAGGCTCATAATAATCCCATAAATAGTGTCCTTGCTCCAATTGTTACACACACATAGCATTCAGCCATCCCTGCTTATACCCCTCAATATTCGACTGCTGGATCCGATCATCAAGATGGTAAAGAGCTTCATTGTACCCAGTCATCCAAAATTCTCTGGGTTGCTTATGGAATTGATAAGTCAACCTCTCCAATTGCTAGTGGAGATTCTTCACCAAGATTTCCTTACTTTCTAAGGCAGAACTCTGAGTAGTAAGTTGCTCGCTGAGACTCAAAATTTTCTTGGACATTTCCGCCAAGGCCTGGTTCTTCGCTACCAATTGAAAGGCCTGATTCTCCAAGGCTGCTTGAGTTCTAGCTTCTTCAATGGTGACCCGACCAGCCCTTGCTCGTCCCCGAGAAGATCTTGCTCGTCCACGAGTAGAGGTGGAGGGTCCAGCTCTTTTCAAAGTTTCCAGCTCATCTTGCAAGTTGGCATTTTCTACCTCCAAGAAAGAGAAACCTTCATCATTAACAGGGACCAGGGCCCCCGAGGAAGATGCGGCAGACTTGAGTTGTTTAATCTCTTCTTGCTTCCTGCTCCAACAACTTAGCAATATGCCTATGCTCTTCAACCTCAAGATTCAGAACACTCTCTTTCTTCTCATAAGTAGAGATGAATTTATCATATCCTTTTTCAGCACTCAATTGCTGAAATTTCTTTTCGTACCCTTGATGTAGAAGTGCGGAGGATTCTTTGTACTGCTGCTGGAGTTCCTCGATCGTTCCTTGGAGGTCCTCAATCATCTCATAGTAAGCCACATTCTTGACAACAGCGCGGTCGAGCAAGCACTTTAGATATTGAAGGTTTGGATGAATGGACTGGTTGCTCGGAAGACAATGATAGCTGCTCGGGGAAGTACTGGTTGGTTGGAGTTGCTCGGTAGGCTGAACAACTGGAACAACAGGACCTGATCTCCAATCATCATAGAAGACTCATCTGAGGCAGCTTCATCCTCTTCTTCTCTAGGAGAGGGAGGAGGGCCATGAGTGTGTCGCTGGAATAATTCAGAATCCTCAGCAACTTTCAGCTCTTGCAAGACTGCGACCCATCTGTCCCTAAAATATTTAAGGCTGGCATACTCCATTTGAGAAGACATGGCAGCCAGGCCTTTGTTCCAGTCTTTATCCCAACCAGCACTGAAAGACTTTTTAACTGCTTTTTTCCTCTTTGCCCTCTCCGAGGAGTTCTTTCCCTAAGAAGCTCCTCGGCAGCCTTCAATTTCTCCTCCACCTCCTTCTGTCGCTCAACATCTTTAAGAGCAACAACCTCATTTTCAGCAGCCTTGAGTTTAGCCTCAAGCTCCTTGTTGTTCTGTTCAAGATTTTGTTGCTCAGAACAAACTCTTTCAATTTTTTCTCCAATTCCTTAGAGGCATTCTCAGCTTGATTTTTGTCCAACTCAATGGACTTGAGTTGCTTTTTCCAGGCAACCTTATCTTCCTCGTACTTTTGACGAGAGTCTTTTAAAGACTGGGTCAGACCAACGAAGGCTTCCTCTACCCCTCCCGGAGAACTTGAAGCCTTGATTGCTTCATCCTTCTTCCAAAGGTTGTTGAAACACGTCACCAGCTAAAGGAAGAAATAACGATGAGTCAATATATGAACATAATATTGAAAAGTGAAAACTCAGACTAATAATACTTACTGAGGCGATATGTTGAGCAGCCAAAGTAGTGACTCTGTCACGAGAAAGAGTGTCTTCAATACCTTAGACTTCTGGGATAATCCAAGATTTCACCGAGCCCATAGCAGAGCTCGGAGGAACAAACGTGGGAACACCACCTTCAACATTTAAAGATTGAGAGACAGGTCCAACAGGTCTCTCAGAAGAACTTTTCTTTAACCTCCTCGGAGGAGCAGGAACATTCTCAACCAAAGACGTTGTCTTTGTGGGTGATATGATGATAACCTCACTCGGAGGAGAAATAGCAACAATCTTGCTCGGGGCCACTGGGGGCTTCTCAACAACTTTCTTGGCAGCAGCAAGAGGAGGTGCATCAGTGATTCCCGTCCCTTCTTCTGGGACATCTCGTTTGCTTTTCTTTGCCTCCACATTAGTAGAGGCAGATTTATCAAAAAAAGCAGAAGCTCTTCTTCTCTTCATTAAGTTACTGATGGGAACACTTGATTCAGAGGAGGAACCTTCCACACTAGCCTCAGAGACTGGTATTTGGTCAAGATTAACCACCACTGGACGAGCAGTGAAAGATGAAGTATAGCTCTTGTACTGCAACAAATAAGAGGCCGATCTAATATGTTCCTCAGCAACAGATTGGTGCAAATCCCAAATAAGTTTCAAATGCTTCAAATTAACGTCAGCTTCTTTTAGAGGTTTCCTTTTACTGTCAACTGTGACAAATAAAAATAGATGTCAGTGATACATTTTATCAAACACCAAGAAAACAACATTTCAAAAAATAAAAATAACCTATTCCATTGCCATAAGGGGGACACCTGGGACCTTGATATACATCACCTCCATTTGATGGAGCATGTTGCCAATTTTTCATAACAACCCCATGCTCAAAGTAATCCCTATTGGCATCTGGAAGATTGACAACTAAAGCCCTATTCAAAAACCTAGTTTTTAAATAAAAGGTGGAATCACTGACAACCCATCTATAGCAGTACATAATCTCAGGAATCCCTAAACGGGTCCCATGGAGTTGGTTTAATCTATGAACACCATTAACTATCCTCCAGGTATTTGGAGCTATTTTTGCAGGTACAACGTCAAAATATTGGCAGAACTCCAAACACAGAGGGTTTGGTGGAAAAGAAAAGCCACATTGGGTCACAAAAAGACTTGGGAACCAATGTCTCTCAGCCAAAGAAAAATAATCAGAAGGTTCAGAAAGCTCCTCCAAAATGACCCATGAAGGGATTAAAAATTCAGATCGAAACTTGTCCAATGACTCAACAAGATAAACCATGATGAACAAATCAAAATAAAAGAAAGGGAAGAAAATCTTACAGGGAAAAAGAGATCAAGTGACAATGAACGACGGAAAGAACGAAGGCTCGATACAGAAAGAAAACGAAGGATTCAAAGATACAGATTTGAAAAGTGAAAGACGATAGGATTTCTGCTGCGCTTAAATACTTTACCTCGGGAATAGAGAAAGCAATGATTACAAGGGAGGGCGTTTGCGTATCCGGCGGCTAAAAAGAAGAAAAGGGGCACAAAAATCGAAGCGGTTATGGAAATTCAAAATACTTTAAAAGCTTGATACTATGCACTCAAAAAAGGAGTTATATACAAAGAAAGTTTGCCTAAAATCCATAAAAACCAAAAATCTAAGCAGCGGAATGTTCCATACTTTTCTTCAACATCAAACTACGAAACATTGGGGGCTTCTGTTGATACCAAATTTAATCTGCTGACGTGGACCCATCACTTGAAGACACGTGTCAACTAACGTGGTAATTACAAATACTTCTACCGATCAATTTACTGCCACCGATCTGCTCAAGCGCCACGAGCAGCTCATACATTCCGAACAGCTCAAGCGTATCGACCAGCTTAAGTTCCCCGAGCAACTCATGGGCCCCGTGCAACTCAAGCATGCCGAGCTACTAAGGCGGTCCGAGCAACTCAAGCATCCCGAGCTACTAAGGCGGTCCGAGTAGATCAAGCGTGCCGAGCTACTTAGCGTACAGAGCACTCAAATCAAGATAATCAAAGAGACGACTGCGCATTAAATACTCACTATTATCGTACAGATGTATATATCTACTAGATAACAACGTATTGTCCTTTCACATGTACAGCCTCAAGGCTATAAATATATTGTAACCTCCTCATTAGAAGGGGACTCGAAATTTCTTGGTAAATCCATTATCGAGAATTCCAAGCAAACAGTCAGCAAACACAATAACAGTGGACGTAGGCCATTCTTACAAGGCTGAACCACTTTAAAAATCTTTTTGCATTATTTATTTTATCTGTGATTGATTAATTAAAGATAATCAAATTTTTTACATCAACAATTGCTTATGAACCAATGAATTAGAAGCATGTTCTTTGGGTATAAAATATGATTTAGATTCGTATAATTTGATTTTCTAAACTCGTATAATATTGAATCGATTAATAAATGGATTAGATCCATGTTTAGGTTAAAACGTATGTTTAACTTAGAATGGTATGATTTATTGGTGAGGATACCCTTGATTATCACGTTGTGAATCGCTATGAATTGAAACTTTGATTCATGTAATGTTTAAACAATTGATTTATGTATAATCACGGGTTTAAAGAAAGGATTAATTGCAATCGCGTTTGCATGAAAAAGATGAACTATTACTTATATGTCAAGATATTGATATTGAACCCTTAATTGATTAAGGAATCATGATTAGAATTGTTGGAAACTTGTTATACACGTTAATCTGTGATTTTAGTGTATAAAATATTGGGTTTTAGTTGCTGAATAAACCCTAGTTTGAGTTGGAAAAATCAGAGTCAAGCCCGTACTGAATAGATCGGTCTTGGGCGAATAGATTCGCCCCCCGTAAGGCAGTGGGGTCGAGCCAATTTTGTGGTTTAAAATTTTTGTTGTTGGGAGTTGGTTAGTTGGATGTTTATATATATATTAGGAGACGATACACACACATGCACAAACACACATATATATGTACAGACATATATGATACTTATAGTTGATAAGTTAATGCACTACAAAGTTAGGTTTTATATCGAGTTTTGAGTATATGAAACCTATTATTTTAAATATAATCCGGTTTGGGGATTTGAACGGGCCTTGGATATATTATCATATATTATGTCCTATGTGCGAATCAGATTATGTATATGTATGTATTCTACGAGGTGGGATTTAGACACTCGGAGGGGCCACACGGTTTAGGTAGGGTAGTTCGAGTGCGGTTAATTGCATTAGGATGTTGTACCTTACGCTTCGGTTTGTATATATATATATATATATAGAGAGAGAGAGAGAGAGAGGTGGGTGTATACATATGTATGTGTATAGATGTTATTAGACTATAGTTTAGTTTTGGTCTTATATATATTATAGTGTTATACATATATATAAGTGGGGATGTAGTTAAACTACGAGTTCAGTCTCCGTTGTGTGTATGTGTTCGTGTGTGTGTGTGTATTATATATATATGAGGGTGGGTACATATATATACAAGTGGATATTTGATAGACTGTGGGATTAGTCACGATGATACATATATGAGCGTATATATATGTGGATATTTAGGCCGGCTGTGAGAACGATGCATGAATGTTAAATACTTATGTGTCAGGATTGTGGGTAGTTTAACATATATTGGACATTGTGCATTTCGGTATAGTTGGGAATGGATTAATCATAACGAGTATAAAATGATTAACAATATGTGAGTTGCTATATCCTTTGTGATTGGATTTATTTAGAGTAGTGGCACTCTTGTTATGGATTTTATGTGGGGCCTGAGTTGGGATATCGCTCGGCCGTTGGACAAATGTGTTTGGGATCTATCCGTTGGGACGATAGATGGTTCGAGTTAGTGAATACTCTTTGTTCCAGTCTATTGGTTTAATCATAGGTCAGTCCGAGATGGTTTATTTCTCTGGGCCGACATAGTGTGTGCACAATAGATTGTATATATACATTGGATTTGGTTATTCGCTTAGAGAGTCTCTTAACATTGTCTCTAAGGAACACTCCGACTAGAAATAAGTGTATCGAGAGGGTTCTGTGTTTGGATTTTGCTTGCGAGACGTCCCACGCATGTAGTCTACTTGGGTCAGGAGTTTAGGAGTTTGGGGTATGGGATCCTTGTGACTTACCTCGTATTAGGTATTGGGATTGTGTAGATATTACTGTGATATAAGTGAATTCTAACGAATGTTAATAACCGACTAAGCTAGCTATTCGTGTATCGGGAGGTTCCCTGTTTAGATACCTCTTGCGAGACGTCCCGCGCACGAAACTTAGTAAGGGTTGGGAGTTCAGAGATGGATGGGCGCAACTATAGGTTTATTACTTTGTGCGTTACTTTTGTGGATTAGTAGCCTTAGAATTTATTTGGTATGGATTGGGTACGGTTAGTTAGAACTGTATCATGTAAGATGAGAGGTGAAGACTTATTCTTGTACGAGTGTTGGCGGGGGTAAATTGGTCGCATATAATACCATTAAGCAACATAATATTTCTGGTAACTTTATGGTGCTGACCCAAATCTATAAAACATTTCCCCCCCTCAAGTAATATTATCTATAGGAGCAGCAGGACTAAGCAGTTAGAGTTGGACTGAGCAATCAGAGTTGCAGATTATTGGAGATCCATATCATCATCCTTAGTGTAGGATTTGATTTGATTTAATTTCAGTTATTATTCCGGTAGTATTTGTATTCAGGAGTTCCATTTACATTTCAGTTGGAGACTTTTGTATTTCGAAAACTTGTATTAGTGGATTCAGTTTTTATTGGAGATTTATATTATTCAGTTCAGTTTAGTTATTCTATTATTCTTTATAATTTTACTTATGCCGTGGATGGTTTTTATTTACTGTCATTTTTATTTATCGTTGATGCTGAGAATGATATAAATTGCATTGCGCTTCCTTTGTTAGCGTACAGCCTGATCAACTGAGCATAAAAAATAGGGGCTGTTACACCTACACTTGATTGTTACTCATTTATAGGTTTCGAATATGTTGTAGGTTATTGAGCAAATAGGTGTATGTCTCTCAAATGTAAGGCGATTGGGATCGAGGACCCAACAACAATACCATGTTTTACTAGCCTCTAAACCAATACCCTCGATAGGTCCCGAAAAAGAAGAGGGGGTTTCTAACGTTGCCTAACTCAAATCAGGTTAGTCCAACATATAACGCAGATATATAAGATAAAAGCGTCAATGCTTACAAAAAGTACGGATTTAAAAAGAAAGTATTGGTAGTTTTTCTTTTCTCGGTAGTTCCATTCACATCTCGGTTGTTATTTCTTGATATCAAGAAGCCATGGAGCCTGGGGTCTCAATTAGCACCCACACAGGTTGTACCTTTACTTTTCCAATTTTGACTGACCTACGGAGCTAGCAAACATCTTCGTTGTTATCTCTTTCACGTTTTGCCTTATCTTTTGGGTCTTAAAACCCATGCATGTTGTGCCTCTCACTAGGTTTTGCCTTGACTATGGGGCTTGCACCCATATTGGCTACATTCTTTCTTGGATATTGTCTTATGAGTATACGTGATGTGTAGTGGGAGCGACTAAAACAAGCTAAACAGCAACAATATTTCAATGAATAACTTTCTTTCTCTCATTCTCATTCATTTCAAACTACTAGTCCCTTTTATAGGTGTAAGGGAATGTTTTAGGCCTAATGATGCCATGCATGATGTAACCGGGGAGGGGCATCACACGTGACATTACTAGATCTAGAATATAAGTAACAAATAGCTAAAAATAAGGGAAAGACAAAAATAGTCCTCCAAGCTCATGCTCATGCACCAATTAGGATTATGATTATACCCCTTCTGCACATTTTTATAACCTGAATAATTGTGTTGACTCTATTATAAGTACATAAATTAATCTTTAGTTGTAGATTTTCTGCATTTCGAGAAAACTTGACGAATTAAAAAACCTAATGATAATATCATATAAATTGGTTCATTGGGAAAATGGCATAAATCATTTATTTTTCTACACTTCCAAAGCAAATGAAGTGGCTCCAGTCATAATGTTGAAGTGGGCATCTCTATGTAAACTATGTGCATTAATATTTTGTTATAGACTTTCTATATGTGGAGAAACCTTGGTGTATTGGTAAATAATAAAATCGTGTAAATTTGTTCCTCAGAAAAAAGGCATAAATTACCTCTGCTTCTAAACTTCTAAAGCAAATAAAGTGGATTCATTGTTAATGTTAAATACATGATAGAAATCTCATATTCCTATGTGCCTGACACGTTCGTTTTTTGTTTGCGTCACGCATTGCTATAAAATAATTTGGGGTTCTTGAATAATGACAGTTAGTTGAAGTGGAGATAGCAGATACCAACCTGTGAAGGTGATTGTACAAAATCATCGATAACATCGTCACACGAAACAGACTTTGCTGGCCGAGGCGGATTAGGAGTATTTGTCTTTGGAGTTCTGGGACTACTTCGATTCATTCCTATATCAGTTTCCTCGGTGACAACAGCATTGTCATTCTTGTCAGTCTGCTTCTGCTGCTGATAGAAAATTTTTGAAACCACATATTGGCTTTCTTTTTCATCTTCATCAGTTCCCAGATGGTATTGATGCATAACCCAGTTAGACTTGTCAGGCTTGGAACCCTTCACTGAAGTTTTGTAGAGAACCATAATCTTTTTAAAGCCCTTCTGGACTCCATTATCAATCACAGGTTTGGTCTTACCTGTCTTGTGCCAGCGAACCTGCTCGTTTGTCGAACTATGTTGACTGTGAATCTTGCGACGCTTCCGTTGACCAGTGGCATAAGCTTTCGTAGTTCTGTGAAAGAAATGGACACTACTTCCATCTTTTTTGGCCCCTGAAACAAAACCAGATGATGATTCAAACAATGGTTCAATCAACCTTTACCCACATGGTCACATCTGATTCAACTGCCGTATAATCACAAACCCAATTGATGGAAAGGAAACTTATGTTGGACAAACATGTAAAATCAACCAAGGATAATGGGTATCTTTATGCTCTACATAGGATAAAGCTTCAGTGTGGTAAAACACTGAATGGGAGTGATCAAACAAGGGGCTTGAAACCCATGAATGATATGGACCAACCAAATTACATTCTCATGTTATTATAATTTCATGGGTAAAATGCAAAAGGAAAAAAATCCATAAACTAATGCTTCGGTTGCAAATTCCCCCTCGCATTGCAAGTGTCCTAAACTATGGCAAAGTTGCAAATACCCCTTATGTTTCGCTAAAAAGCTTTTCGTTAACAAATGGAATAGTTCAAGGAGTTTTTTGCAAAATTAAAAGTTCAAGGGAGAATTTGCCACTAGAGTGATAGTTCAGTGGGTTTCTTGCAATTTTACCCTTATTTTATTTTCCAAAGATGTCAATTCTTCCAAATAGAGAAAGGCCTTTCAATGAGTCCTTCCCTAAGGTCTTTCCTAATTCAGAACAGTGGATGCTTGAATCACTGGCCTTTTATATATTCATAAATAAAAAGCAACAATGTTTGTTCTTTACTACGACAATCCTCTTTACTTGTTACTTCATTTTGGTCATTTGGTAGGTTTGACCAAAGTTTATCCAATACTAGCATGCAACCTTTATTAAAGAATTTAAAGGTTGCTCACCAGGAAGATTTTCGGGATGGGTGTAGCAAATTCCATCACAGCCCTCAAGTGTTGGGATGAATTCATCGATGAAAATATGCGGTTTTGAATTTCCCTCTCCACATTTGGCTGCTAAATGTTCTAAGATTTCTATATCAGATGGATCAAATTTTACACCAGCAGGTAGGCCAGGCCATTCATAAGAGACCTGCATGGGACAACAGATAAAATATATTTAGTAGAATAAACATATGATATCCCTATTAAATTCATGCAACCTTCAAAATAACTTGACTTATTAGTGGCACTAAAGCTGCATGGAGAACACCATACCATTCAATTATCTATTATCAGCCTCAATTTAAGCAGGCAGAATTGAGAAAAAAATATGCTCGATGGGGAATGTCAATAGAATTAACATGTGCTCCTATCAATGTCGTGTGTAATGTAGAATATTATGTCTATGATCCACATAAATAGATTGATATCGAAACTTTGCTCTTAATGCAGTCAATAATTCTGTGTATTGAATTAAATTATGAAAGCAGATAATCATTTACACGAAGAAGACTACGATCTTACGTCACTGTTATCAATATAGTAGCGGCACTTTGGGCATTCACGGTTTGCCCCGCAGTCTTTTATTTGACTTATAGAAGGAAGAGCAGCATTTTTCACTTTTGTTGCAATTCCTCTGCCATCAACAAGCCAGGTCCTGCATCATTCGTACTGGTAAATTTAACTATGACAGTAATTTCCATTCAAATAATTGTAAAATAATAGCAGCAGCAATAATAATCATAGTATTAATAATAGTAACAATACCAATCATAACAACAACAACAATTGTAAAGAATATGTAGGCAACAGTTCAAGAACCACTAGTACTTGCATGAAAGCACAAGCAGCTCAACCGTTAAGACAAACTGAAATATCTCCAAGGACACTTATAGGCAGCAGATATTTTGGATGGCTTACAAACATAAGGACTACAATAAAAATGAGAGCTTTTACATTGTAGATTGAAGTCAAGCATGCTCGATAGAGTGAATTTTAATTATAAATAGAACACTAGTGTTTTCTTCGGAAAAAATTGGCTTTGGTCCCTCGTAGATAATTTTTAGGGTTTAAGAAGTGATGAAAAGATTTAAAAATAAAGTCCAGTGATATTGTGTTGCTTTTTTCACACATCTTCCATTTCCGACTTGTCGTCAAAAGTCGTGTTGTTGCGTTCCAACCAAGTACACCCACATCAAAGCCATTATGATACATCTCCATAAGCTTGCACACCTCTCCCTAGATCGGAGAGGAATCCAATCAATAGTTATAAACTGCCTTGGGACCACCAAAGTGATCAAATAATTTCTCAACGCTAATCAAGAGACCTATTTGCAACCACTAACTTGAATAGCTTAAGCAGTTAAAAGAAGAGTAACAATGTCCATCTACAGTCCTCCTTGTGAATGATCGGCTCAAATGATCTATATACTATTTAAGATGCAACAGCCCCAAGCACAGGACTTCTAGCTATGATTATATCACCAATTTCACAAGCACTTGATGTGTGCACTGAGACCTATTGCCCCATATTTGCCAAAATTATTGAGGGAGAGCGAAAGAATTATCTTCGGGTTTCATTTTAGAATAGTCCTTCGCTAAAACTAAGTCTCTAATTCTCCCTTGTGATTCATTATGATTTGAGAGAGATTAAATCCTTTGGGTTGGAGATCGATTATTGTTCCTCTGCAAGTACACAACTCTCCCTGTAATTGCAGCATATATTATGATACAAGAACAGTACAGTGGGACTAGGCTTAATTAGTT
The DNA here is from genome assembly GCA_949130495.1 of Sambucus nigra. Classification (NCBI taxonomy): domain Eukaryota; kingdom Viridiplantae; phylum Streptophyta; class Magnoliopsida; order Dipsacales; family Adoxaceae; genus Sambucus; species Sambucus nigra. The sequence continues at coordinate 65,338,542 of OX422219.1, forward strand.
CACTACATGATAATAATACTAAAAGAACCCCAGTAAAAGTTCACTAAGAATGTATGTAATGTATAATCTCCATATTCTATACTAGATTATAAGATCTATAAACCAATATTGTATATATATTGGTTGAGAAGTCAATTTCCTACTCATTTATTATGTTCATGAAGTCAAAAGTTTTATTGTAACTAATAATAGCTTAAATGTGTTAAAACTGGGAACGACATTTGGAGATCCGAACCACGAACCAGTATGGGATGTTCTTGAGGAGTTCTTCATGTTTGAAACTGCAAGATGCAACTTGTTTATGATAAAACTAAAAATATTTACTTAGATATCCTTGTTGTTTAACGATCAGGATTTCTAACTCCTTTATGGTCGCAAAAATGAGGCAACACTCGTCTTGTGCCCCATCTTCATTCTATACCTCTTGTACTTCGAGGGTGCATTTGACGTAAACTACACGTCAAAAGGCTCCTACAAATATCTAAACACACATTTTAGAGAGAGAAGCACTTTTTTCTATTTCCAAAGCTAAAGTCTACCCCAAGTGAGGCTTACAAGTGGGTATTTTAAGGGGAGGAGTAGCTTAGGGTCCAAGCTAAGGCACTAATTACAAAAATGCCATTACTACTCCTTACCCTCAAATACTAAACAAAACAAAAGAGAATACAATAACAAAAATAAGGAAAAAATGCTAAAAAAAAAAGCTAAACTACTAATATACTTAAAAATGACAACAATGCCCTAAATTCACATCAATCTCCCCTCCTTGAAAAAAGTTTGTCCTCGAACTCAAAGGGGAAGACCAACTGAATCACCCTCCAAAACTGTAATCAAGACATGTTGGGGAAACTTCTCAAATGCATTAAAATAGTCAGATGGATGATCCATCGCCAATAATGCGCGGCGTCGAGGGAGAGAGCAATCAGAAGCTCGGTGACCAACATTGCCACAGTTGTAGTGCCGAAAGGTAAGAGGGCCTAGTTGTGGAGTGGTGGGAGGAGCGGAAGTAGGGACTGAAGTTGTCACTGGATGAGGAGTTGGTTGATGAGGAGTTGGAGCAGGAACTGGTATAGTGGGAGTTCGTGAGACCGGAGGAGCTGCGAGCACTATGTGGTAGGCCTCAACCTTGGTCGCATACTCGACCGCCTTCAGAAAGGTCGGTATCTCCCTCAGGCCGAGATCATGCTGAATGTATGGTTGTAGTCCCAATATATAACTGCTGATCCGCTGATCCTCCGTCTCGAGGAGACGGGCTCGGGTGCACAGAAGCTGAAACTGCTCCGTATACTCCACTACCGATGATGCATCCTGTCTGAAAGACTGAACGCGAGCAAAGAGGTCGCGCTCGTAGGTAGGTGGGATGAAAGACGCCTGGAGAGCAACCTTCAACTCCGACCAAGTCTGAATAGGAGGCAATTTGACCGCCATGCAGCGGTAGCAAAAGTCATTCCACCAAACCCGGACAAATGAGAACACAGGAACGGCATTAAACCCGTTTGTACTCAAAAACTGTCTCCATCGAAGCTAGTCAATCTACCATGGCATCTGGAGAGAAACGCCATTGAACATGGGCACGTCTAAGCGGACATCCCCGTGGAGGCTTCAAAAAAGCAGCTGAAGAGCCATGGATAGTTGGCCCTCGTCCTGATGAGCATTCAGGCTCATCACGTCACCTGGCAGAGGTGGAACAACATCAGTAGGAGGGGGTGGTATTTGTGCAGGTGGTGGTGGATGAAGAGGCCGGTCATGCTGGGGCATGAGTGGAGCAGGAGGAATGCGGGAATAGTGAGAGCACACGCCTATCAAGTGGCCACGTTAGCCGCAATAGAAACGGTGTCGGTCTCGTAGTGGAGCATGGCGATGGGCATCGGGTGGGGTGGAGGTACCCACTCTAGAACACTGGGGTGACTATCTCCGAACTCGAAGGAGGATGAGGAGGAGGAATCTGAATGGAGTAGTGAAAGGGCATGGTGAGAGCACACGCCTATCAGCATTGGTCGCACCATTTGTAGTTTGCCAGTGGCATTTTGGGCTTGCCTCTGACCTTCTTAGTGCTAAAGGTCGAGAAAAAGGGTTGGTGGGTTAACTTGGCTCATCCTTTGCATTGTGCTTAAGGTGGGAGGCTAAGCTTACGTCCTGTGCAAAGCTCGGACAAAACTAAAGAGCCAACATTATAGTAGGCCATCTAAGGTTCATCATAGAAGTGGGACAAAAAAGATCGCAAAACGTAGCATGACAATGTGGAGTTCGTTATCTGAGATTGAAGAGCCTTGATAAACACCGAGATCTCTATAATGACCTTCTGGGCCGACAGATGCCCCTTATGCCAAGGTTTCAATTGAGGTGTTGTGGTTTGGGTTGAGGAATGGGTTTACACACCTTTGCACTTGTGGTTATTTCCTATATCATGGCATTGGTTATTTTATTCTCTCTTTCGATTTATTATTGAGATCGATAAATATCTACGATGACAACTCTTGTGGGGCAACAGGGACAAAGCTAGCCCTTTTTGAGGGTCATGGTCCCCTCCAACTTTGAAAGTTCTTAAATAATGCCCCTTATAATTTTTATAGTCTACAATTGAGTCTTTCTTTTAAACAAGTTTTACCAATACAATATAGCATTTAGAGACATAATTTAGCAAGCAATATAGCTCCAACTAAATAATAAAATCATAGCAATATTCTTAATATAGTTAGCTTTGTGTTGTAAACTTTCATAATAAGTCATTTATCTATAGAGTTAATTACCTTTTTTACCCGAGTTAACTATTTTTTAACCTAATTAATTGTAGAAAAATTATCTTGGCCCCCCTTAACACACACACACACACACACACATATATATATATATATATATCTAAAGTTGAGATCCATTAGATTTCATGTTGCGCCATTTGAGTACTCATTCTTTTATTTTTTTCAGTTCCGTTAATGGGTTGAGGAGTAATTGGAGGTCTAATACTAGTTAGAGCGAGATAAGTCGATGACCTAGTTGTAGTGTTGAACAAGATGTTTATGTGGGTAGAGAGAGAGAAAGAGAAGTTGATGCCCTAGTTGTAGCGTTGAATAGTATTTTTATGTGATAATGATTATTGGATGAGACAGTTAGTATTTATTCCAATGTTTGATTATGATTAACCATGGACTTTATTATATTTTGATGTTTAGTCCGTTTATATATAAAATCATAACTGAGGCAATAAATTGTTTGTCATATATTTTGGCCAAGGTTTTATACGTAGGCCGTGGTTTGGCCTTAGGTTTGGCCTTCATTTCTCCAAGCTTGTGAACTAAGGCAGTGACTCACACCGTGGTCTAGTAAGGGCAAGGTTAGGGGGCGTGACATTGACATATATACACAATACATTCCACGAAACATGCTTAACTTCTTAATTGGTATGTTGGTGGCCTAAGTGCACGGTTTCAAGAAATGGTGCTGGACTTGTGTCTTCTTCTTTAATTATACTCACATATAAATTATCAATATCAACAACAAACTATGTATGCTAATGCTATAATCTAAAAATAATATGTACATACATAAAATATTATAGATATTATTTTGTTGCCGTATCCGAACTCAATGTTTTAAAGATTCGTTGTATCCGTATCCATGCAATATAGCTACCGGATTTCGGCGACCATAGAAGGATAACGTTGTAGTTGTCAAAAGGCGAAAGGCACACCAAGGTGTTAAGTTTTTAGTGGAGCTTAGGCGCAAGGCGAAGCGCGCGCCTGATCGAAGTGAGGCCCAAAGTTTATATAACATACAAAAGTTGAATATATATAAATAATAAGATCATTTATGATCTAAAATTTGATATATATAGGCATTAATTACTATTATACACGATTATAAAAAGACACATCAGAAGAAGATATAGCTTATAAAGGCTTATGAAAAAATATATATATTTAAATATTAAATGTATTTAACAATAATTATTCAATAATCAAATAAAGGGAAGATATTGATATATTTGAATAAAAGATAGTCCAATGTGTGAAAAGAAAAATCAAAATTAACATATAAATTATTTTAAGATGCAATTGGAGTTTAATTTTGTTTGTTTCTTTTGTGCAAGTAGGGACTAGTGAGAAAGATAAAGTTTCACTAGGAATCAAGGACTTACATTAGTTAGTTTTGAGGTGGGCAATTGTCTAATCTTCCATATTCTTTTGAAAAATATATAAATCAACGTATCAATTAGTCCATTCTTGTATTGGGGGCGTTATCCAAAAAAATTAAACAAGGCGTGCACCTTATCAAAGGAGCTTTGCCTGAGTGAGGCAAGGCGTCAATGCTGCGCCTAGGTTGGCCTGGAGCCTATGTGTGCCTTTAACAACAGTGGATAACGACATGACAAAATCACCAAACCCACTACCCATTCAGATTTATCCCCATTTACCCAAAGAGCTGATATCTGACTTGTGGAAAGTATTGAGTACCTTCCACGGTGATTTTGATGAATTTATTGGGTTTCTCATATGGTCATACCAAACTTCAAAGTATATAAAAATTTAATGTTGAGGATTTCTTTCCAATTTGTAGTGGGGGAGCGGGGGAAGATGGTTTTCTTGTGATTTCTTTATAAATTATTCAAGAGTTAATTCTCATGATTAAATGGATCCTTTTAGTGATGTCATGCTCCGCATTCGTGGCTTGCGACTTTAAGTTAATAATCATTTAAATACACTGATACCATGGTCAAGTTACTACAAAGGAAGAGTTTGTGGATGGGAATTCCTTCAAAAGGGGGAGACATCACAAAAAGGATCCATTTAAATACACTGATACCATGGTCAAGTTACTACAAAGGAAGAGTTTGTGGATGGGAATTCCTTCAAAAGGGGGAGTCTATCGCAATTGGTGGTGTGTCAATGTTGTTGATTTTTAATTACATGCTCGAGGAGAAACTTTGCAAAAGGGGGAGGATGATTTGTGCATGGTGCCCTACAGACCCATGTGTGAGTTGTTGACTTTTAATTACATGATCAAGGACAAGCTTTGCAAAGGGGGAGAGTGATGTGTGCCAAAAGTATGAAGCGACAAACCTTGTTTATTTTATTTCTTTATTAGATTCGAGAGGTCGTACTTTGGTGCGATGGTAAGTACCCTCGTCCAAGCTACAGTTGATCTCGGGTTCGAGACATGGAGGCAGCTTCTCTATATATGGGGGTAACGTCAGCCAACATCTGCCTCTCCCAGACCCTTCAGTTAAGTGGGGTCTGGGAGCCTTGTGCATTGGGCACGACCTTTGTTCTTTATTAGATTTGAATGGTTTAATAAGTTTCCTAGTTTATCTTTTCCGCTTTAACTAGGTGGCGTGGCCTATTCTACTTCTTTGTTATATATAAGTCTTTGTTACATTCATCAATTAATACAATTATGATTTGAGAGAACAAACCCTTTCGATTGGAGATTGATTATTATTCGACTAAGTGCTTGTGTACATGTAATCCTCTATATATATTGATAACTGGGTACTAACAATATACTACAATAAGCATAAAGACATATATGGTGCAGAAATCATAACAAAAAAAGTGGTCTTTCCATCTCAATTTGTATATTCTTTTACAGAAGATGAACACTAGATGATGAGATATGCTAAGTGGTTTCACCCTATTTCGTCAAGCCTTTTACCTATTCATGAAAGCACCCTCTTAAATGTATTTCAGGTGATCGAGTATGCTTCTATAATCAAGCCCGGTCCAATGGAAGCAATAAACTACTTAGATTAACCAACTAAATAATTATAGCGATCATTAAACCCACTCCCATCTTATCATATCACTAAAAGATTTAAAAAGCTCACATGAACCAAGAATGATATTATCCTTCTAGTTCTAGAATGTAATACTCTAGCAAATACAATTTGGGTCCCAATGCTCAAAACCCAACTACCCATATCAGCATTATCAACGTTTCAATGACAAAATACATAAATACTCAACTCAACAAAGCATTATCCCAAATTGGGGTCGGCTACATGAATCCACATAAATACGCCCCAATTATTTACGAGCCGGCTACATGAATTCACATAAATACTCCACTCAACTCAACAAAGCATTTTCCTAATTATTTGGGGATGAATCCTAATTTTCCTTTGTTAAACCACATGATACCATGTCATTTTTTACTATATCCCACCGAGTCAATTTACGCCTACATCCATCCTAACATTACCATTAAAACTAAGACACTCTTCCTTCCGGGACCAAAACACATAAAAACGAAAAACAAAAACAAAAACAAAATGTCATTAGCTATTTTAGATTTGACCAATAAGTTCAAAACCTTAAAACTTACTAAACAACTATCACATCAATACTAAATTGCCAATATTACAGATTGGCTAACTGATTGATTGTTGAGTTAGTTAGTGAGTTCCAAATATGTCCTACTTGCCCTACCTTCTAATATAGGTTGCATTAAATATGAAACTCCACATTCCAAAAACTTCCCAAATTGTCTAACTCTCATTACAATAAAACCATCATCATCCATAGTGTATCTATCTATCTCAATCAAATAACCAAAACACGCCTTTAAAAATAAGCACACACAAGTATTGAGAGTTAGAGATAGCTAAAAACCTAAAACCGATTTTGATTAACAGTGAAATAAAATAAAATGAAGATATGTAGGAGTAACCTGGCCATGAGTAGTTAGAGCAATAGTGAATATAGATTGAAACCTTTAATACGAACAAAACACGCATTTGATATACGAGTGTGAGAGTTTGTTTGCCACTATTTTCTTTGTCTACTAAGTTAAGTCAGTGAGTGTGTATTTGTGTGTGTGTGAGATGAGCGGGAAAATGTAGCTGGGGAGCCGTTAGGGAGGCTCGGGAAAACCGAGCCTGACGTTGGGGTGAAGAATCTTTTATTCGCCAATGCGCCGAGTCTAGTTCCGAGGCTACGTTGTCGGGCACTATAATCTATGAATATTTAAATGGGGGGAAATTCGGTGGGGACGAAACGACTTGCTCGCCAAGCTAAAGTTGGAAAATATTGGGGTTGGGAAATTACCGTTTTGGATACTTACTTTTTGTTGTTTGTTCAGTGAGTAGTGAGGAGAAATTAGGGAGAAAAGGGATTCCCAATCACAATGGATACTTCGGAGAAAGAAGAATGACATGATAGTGAACCTCAGCGGTTGGGTCAGCAGGATACACCTTGGGTTTGTTCAGGGGAAAGAATTAATTTTAAGGTGCGCGTACGCTCGCTCGGAGATTACTCTCCGTACAAAAAAAATGATTTGGTAGTGGAAGCGTGGGACCGATGAAAAATCTACATTAGGTTTACAAGAACAACACAAAGAAGTTTTAATTCCGAGTAAAATATGTTGTATTAAATATTGTATAAAAATATTAAATATTTAAAAACTCATTGAAGAATAGTTCTTTTAATATTTTTACTTGCAAAAAATTACTAATTAAAATTTTCCAATTAAGTTTATCTAGCAATTCATGCCTAATTAATAACAAGGCTAAGCCGCTTAGCGTTTTTTGTGACATAGTTGATCATAAGTAATTTTTTAATCATTTTAATTTTGAAAAACTTATTTTCGCAGATGCGACTGTAATAGGTATGGTCAATAAAATTTTATAAGCAATAAATGAATTTAGAAAACAATTAAGTTTTTTTAAGAAATTTAGTATCTCAATTGTCGTTTTTGTTTCTTTTGGTAATATATCTCCCAAAACTTTAAGTTCTTCAAATAAACATTTCCCATCAATATCGGAATAACTTTCATATGTTTATAATTGTTTCAAGATTATCACAATATTTTTTCAATTTGGTATCATATATGAAATTTAACTTTTCTGAACAAAATAAAATTACATTTTTTTTTCATATTCTTTGAATTGATCAATAGCTTCATCTACAATACGGAGAAAATGATTAATTCTAAAAGAGTCTTCAGGTGATTGCGTATTCTCCTCATTAGCACTCTCATCAAAATGTCTCTTTATTGTGTATTCTTCTCATTAGCACTCTCAACAGAATGTCTCTTCCTACGAATTTGACGTGTTACACTAAATATAGGATCAATTTTCATTTCAATACAAACATTTTTAGCGTCTTTCATCGCATTTATGAACCCAGATTCTCTATATTTTTTTTAAAAAGTAATCAATCGTCATATTTGATCAATAAGCATGTCTTTAGATTGTAAGTTTTTGCTAACCAAAATAATTACATACAATATTTCATACCAAATAATCATGAATAATAAGGATTCATATTTTTCAAGATAATTTTCTGCTAATGATTTAGCTTGAATTCGTACATTTAATTTATTATCAACATCCCCAACTTGTAATAAAGATTCTCTTAAATCCGGAGCTTGAAATCTCATAGCTTTAATAGCTTCAATGCAACTTCCTCAACGTGTAAAAGATAATGACTTTATACTAGAAATAACATTATTTTTTAAAAATTGCCAATGTTTTGTAGAATTAGCAAATAGTTTATAAATGGATCGTATAATCCCAAATAAATCTTTTGCTTTACCACAAGAATTTTCCATATCATAAATTGTTAAATTAAGATTGTGGCAACTACATGGAGTGTAAAATGCTCTAGAATTTTTATCTAATAATTTTTTTTGGACACCTTGATTTTTTACTTTTCATATTTGACCCGTTATCGTATCATTGTCCTCTGATATCATTAATATCTAATTTATTCATTTTTATTGCTTTTTCTAATTCATTAAAAAGACCTTGTCCCGTTGTTTCATCCACTTTTAAAAACTCTATAAAGTATTATTCTAATGTAATTGGACTATTGGAAACATCTACACATCATAATATCAAATACATTTGTTCATCGTGACTTGAATCCGGAGTACAATCATGTATTACAGAAAAATATTTTACTTATTTAATTTTTTTAATGATTGTGTCTTTTACTTCGGAAGCTAACATAAGTATCAACTCATTTTGAATTTTATGACTTGTTCCACGAAATGCCAAATTATTTTTAGGCCAATATTGCACAAGATAAATTATTATTTTTAAGATTCATTTTCAGTGTTCTCTTTCTTTGTTATACGATCTTGTATATATTTATCAATTGTTTCATTTTTCTCTAATTTGGTACACAAATAAAACCAAGCAATCATGTTATTAAGATGTTCATTACTTGTTTCATGTTCTTTAAGTCTAAAACTAAGATGCCCCCAATTATTATATCATTCGTTCGCTAATTGACCACCTCTTTTGTGGCATTTTTTAAATAATTTACAACAAAAACAAAAAAACTTTATCCGCAGCCTTTGAATACACGATTCATGTCTTATCCTCCTTTCCCCCATTTGGTAAAAACCGAGTGTAATGTATTGAAGAAAAACGTCTAGATAATTTATCTTTAGGGCCTTTTTCCAAAGATAGATCTCTTATCGGACCTTTTTTCTACCAATATATCTCTATAATTTATATCGAGATTATCCTAATTTTTTGTACAAAAAATGTTACTAGGTTGTTCATCGTCTAGCAATTCATGTTCATCATTTTTTGTAGGACTTACATTATTTACTGTCTCATTTTTATCATTTGCATTATTTTCTAATTCTTTCGATTGACTTGTATTTTCATTAGCAAAATTTATATTATATTGCTCTTTAATAATAAATTTATCAAGCCCTCACTTAAAAGATTGTGTCACTTCTTCTATCTTTTTTAGTTTTTTTCGTTTCTGATACCCGGATGCTTGTTTTCTTGGTAACATTTGTAGAAATTATAAATTTATAAATAAAAATAGAACACGTAATTAACAATGAATCAAATAAATAGTTTTATTGTGGAAATATCTCTATTGATCGAATATAAAAAAAAATGTCTCCTGGTTTGAGCATTTTATTCCCTCTTCAATTTCATCTACTTGGTAAATGTAGAAAGTAAGAGCCTGGTAACAAAAAAATATTTACATAAAAACGGATTAATAAGACCTTGATGAAAAAATCAAACTAATAAAAGATTATAGTTTTAAAAATCAAATTAATAAAAAAATAAATAAAAATCAGTATGTCGCACAGAAAAAAGGTGTGTAAAAATAGGGTATTTTTATTAACAAAAAGAGGATGTAAAAAAAATAATATTTTCATTAACAACGAGGATGAACAAAAAATAAGGTGTAAAAAAAACAGTGTGTAATACTTACCTTCTCTGCAAAACAAAAGAGGGCGAGGTGGACTAAGTAAGGGTGTTACCTTCTCCGCAAAAAAAAAAACTAGAGAAAGAACTAGAGACAGGTGAGGAGAGAGACGTAGAGAGAGAAAGAGAGAGGGGGGAGAGGGAGAGAGGGGGAAAGAGAAAAAGAGAGAAGTTGTGCATAAGAAAGGGGTAGTTGAAAGATGGCCTAGAAAAATGGAAATTTTAAATGAGTTGGGTGAGATTTTTTGGATAGTTGAATCATTATTTGTACAGATTTTTTGGGGGTCGTTAAAACAATGGGCCCCTTAAAATTAAACTTATTTTGAAAATTGACATTTTTAGTATATATAAAATACTTTTGGACTCCTAATATATATATATATATATATATATATATATATATATATATATATATATATATATATATATATATATATATATATGTGTGTGTGTGTGTGTGTGTGTGTGTGTGTGTGTGTGCGCTTACTCTAAAATGGTCCACGTGTCATTGCCCACTTGGCAAATGGCTAGGGTCGACACTATATGTTGATCTATTCGTGTTTTTGTGTCTCCAAGGCTATCAGTGAAATGCCGATTTGAAGGGTAAAATTAGTAGCATTTTGCAACTGATTTTGCCTCGGAGGAATAACAAACGAGGTCTTGTCGAGGCAAGTCAATTGTCACGGAAGGGATGCGTGTGGCAGTTGACTTGTCGAGGCACCAAACGGTCTTAATTTGTTTCCCCATATTTAATTGGTTATAGAGTCCTAAAAATACATCTTCAATTAATAATCTCATTAAAATTAATATATTAAATCTATGCAATGGTTAATTCGAGGATGAGTGGTTTATAAATTCATGTTGTATTCAAGAGAGTTCGACCCGGTATTTACACAAATGTCCGTGATGCAATTTGGCAAATTGATGGTTTTACGAATCCAAAAATTTGAGACATACGAGGAAGCATCATCTGCGTTTGCCAGATTCGTCGATCGTTGAAAGCATCCTAGAGCTGAATTGTCCCCGAATATTATAACTACCTTAACGAGTAGGATAAGCTAGCATCGCCCCCTCCTCACTTATTGATCCAGCGGTTGAACCACATCAAGTTTTGGGGTCATAAACATGGACTTCCTAGCAAAAGGATAATTCTAAGTTGAAGCCTTCTCCGAGCTACATCTTCGATTGTATTGTTCCTCCTGAGCTCGTTAAGCGTATTTACCGCTACACACCGAGGAAACCTTCAAAGCGGGATAAATATTTATAGGTAATTTATGAATTATTTGTGTTTAATGTAATTAATGTTAATGTCTTTATTGATGAAATCATTGCCTTTGTTTAATACAATAATATACTAATATACTTCTTGGTTTTAATTAATGTATTATGCAATTGTATAACTAGTAACGCAAACTCATTTTAAATTAATAACAAAATGAACACAAACTAATACACCATTTAAATTTTTATATAAAATTAACTACATCTTCCATTTAAGGGGATATCAAAATCTTGTTGATGCACAGGCCTCACGTCCTTGGTTTCCTCCTCAACCTCCCACTTGTTGAGGATGGTCGTTTTTCTTTTTCTCTTAATACGCACGCGTGCAGGAATTCATGTGAGAATAGTCTTTCTTGACTATATCTTCTTCCGCCTTTTTTTCCAACATCTTTTCTTTTTTCAAGGCGTTTCGCACCTTTGCCTCAACAAAGCCAATTCTTGTTGTCATCGTCTAATTTTGTCACACCCCAAATTATAGAAAATGTTAATAATTTAAAATCTATACTATAATTTGGATATGTGAGGGCACATTCGGAAAGTTATCAGATATAAATTAGTAATACCATAAATACGACATCTTAATATTACATATACGAGGTCTTAATACATAAGATAAGAGGTTTTAAGTTATATATTTTCAACCAACCACTAGGGAATATAATATGTCTAGAGAAGCTACTTCAAATTTACATAAGGAAATAAGAAATATAATTAATCAAGACATTCGTCCCCAAATACGCCGGACTATAGCAAAATTAACTTTAAAGAGACTCAATCGTGAACAAAACCTGAAAGAAAAAGTGCGTAGCATCACGAGTAACGCAACCCAATAAGAATACACTATGCTCAAAATTCACCCCCCAAGTATACTAATAGCAATGATTTATATTATATATCAATTATTAAAATTGCGCCAATAAACTCATGCAAGGATAAAATATAATCACGTGATTAACGATATAATTCATCATTTTCAATTTATTGAAGACATATAGGCCTCTGAAATTCATTCACAAGAACTAATAACAAAACATTACTACAAATACACTCACAACTTTTAGTGTGCCTTGCCCTTAGGCCACAATACACATGTCAACTTGCATACGTGTATACCTATACCCACTAGACAACTTTTGCTGGTATAGACTATATTAGTGCTCCAACTGTATGATTATCTCAATTCCGGACAACTTAGGAAGAACCTCAAGTTCAACAACAATAATAATAGGTGATAATATATATCGCAACTTGATTAATGGCCTCGGCCCTCGGTATAACCAACTTGCATATACCCATCCAACAACTTGAATAAGATCATGCACATATGCATTTATCATGAGAGTAAATATAAGTTTGAACAAAAATCACAATATAACATTAATTTACTCGACACGAGAAATCAACTAATATTCTCCACAATTATTTTGACGTGTTATAACGAACATCATATTTTCACATTTAAGTTTTATTCAATAATTCACTTATTTGTTTTTACTTTGAAACTTTCGACAATACCTCAGGGGTAACCTATATATAAACTTACTCATAACAACATCCGTTTACACAATCCCTAAAATATTACATCATAAGTGTGTGCTTGTGCGATTTTCATAATACCAAAATTTATGCAATCGTATAAACCCATTTTTTTACGAGATAAGTTATCTTTATTAGTCTACTTAAGTACTCCACAAAAAAATTAGTAACGTGTCTAAAATAAAATTTTAATAATAACATCACATGAAATTATCCCACTTATTTCAAAACGGTCTTTACATGCAACATAAATTATATAAACACATATTGCCAATAATAAATTTGGGACAACAATTTAACACTAACATTAATATTTTATTAAAACTATTATATCTAATTAAATTGCTCCAAATAAATTATATAAGCTTCTAAGATGAGTTAATATATCACACAAAAAAAATTCAAACATAAATAATAAACCTAAAAATTTCATAAAATTCGTATATAACATCAACTTCAAAAAACCATATCTTACTCATTTCTTATCCAAAAATTACGATTTTGGTGCCCAGTGAAAGTAAATGCTATGATTTGTCCAGGAAAAATATAAAGAAATTAAAAAAAAATTACATAGGGTCAAAATCAAAATACAATTCGTCATACTCCTAATCTTAAAAAAAAATACACAACTTAGATGGGGTTGAAATTAGTGTGTTGTTTCTCATTATCTTAGGTACTAATTTAATTATTTAGGAATTTTTATAGTTAAAATGGGTGGATTAAAAAAAATTTAGAGTTACACGGAAGACCTCCAAATTGCCAAGAAGTATAAGATATCCTAGGAAAATATTAAGCGTCAATTATTTTTAGGTTGGACCAGCCGTTATCATTATATGTTGTTAAATGACTACCGAGCCCGACAAAAATTCCTGAAACATGCAATTAAGTTATATTAAATTTCAAACAAGTTAATTATTTCCAAATAATGATACGAAACAAATAGAAAAAAATGGATACCTGTGAGTAGGGGTGGCCATAGGCCCGAGGCCCGCCAAGCCCGCCCAATAAAAAAATAGGGCTTGGGTAAGGTAAATAGGCCCGCAAAGCGGGCTTGGCAAAATTTTATAGGCCCGATTTTTTTCCGGGCGGGCTTGGGCATGAGTTCTTAAGCCCGATGAGGCCCGGCCCGGCCCGAGGCCCGAAATATATATATATATATATATATATATATATATATATATATATATATATATATGGGGGGGGGGGGGGACTTCTATAAATATAAAAACGTATACCAAGTCTTTTCATGTAAAGTGAGAAACTTTATATATGGACTTTGTAATATATGGAGTTTAAAACAGATTTTTAATTAAAAAAATTGGTCTTTCAATAAAAAAAATAGGTATTTTAATTTTAAAAAAAATCTTTTAATTAACATAATAGGGCCCGATCGGGCGGGCCTGGGTAAAGAGCTTTCAAATCTGGGCGGGCTTGGGATTACATAATAAGGCCCGATCTAGGCCCGAGCGGGCTTGGGATAACACTTAATTTTTCAAGCCCGGCCCGAGCCCGACCGGGCCTGCCCAGGCCTGGCCCACGGCCACCCCTACCTGTGAGCACTGTAAAATTGTACGGAGTAAGTCTTAACTCACACGTCGGGAGTTGAAACGTGTGGGTTACTGATGACTGACGGTCAATTATCGCTTGAACAATGGATGTGTCGGAGTTACCCAAAGACAAGCTAAATAGAGGAACCCATCGAATTGAATTAAGGAGTTCTTTAACTCCGCTAATTTTACAAATTTGAACGTATATCTCATTGATGGATTTCAGATTGTCATGCGGCTTTAGCTTTTTTTTCTCCGCCATTTCTTAACCTCATCGCATCATTTTTTGCCCTAAAAGCTCTGGTGAAATTTTTGTACCCGACAGGAGGTGCAGGTGGAATATAACTTTTGGCATCATGTATCGGCGTCGAGTTATTTTTTTCGTACGAGAGTCGAATCTTACTAAACATTTTGTAATTTTTCAAAAAATGTCTATGGGATGGGAGTGTTAACGCAAAAATTCTCCATCTACGAGGACCAATCAGAAAAGGACACATGTCATCCTATGTGGAAATATTCGGCACCCGAGGAGAGTTGGTCAGCATCCGAGGAGAATTGGTCGACACCTGAGGAGTGTTAGTCGGCCCCCGAGGAGAGTTAGTCGGCATCCGAGGAGAGTTGGTCGGCATACCAACCAGAAAGATCAAGGGATAACTATGCATTTAATGTGCATTAATGAAGATGACTATGCATTTAATGAGCATTAATGTACATTTATACTGTAGATGACAACACATAGCATACCAAGCAATTCAACAATTAGATTCGTTGAATGTAGACATAATGTATAAATGTCTACATACAATGAATCTCTTTATCTCCCATCACTATAAATACATGTATTCCCTTAGCCAAAGAGGGGGAGGGGGAGAGAACCAGGAGAACCAAGAAACACCATACACAAGATACACATCCTTTCTCTCTCTACCACATTGTGCTATTGTAAACCCCTGGGAATAAAATAACAGTGGACGTAGGCTTTTCCCTATAGCCGAACCACTTTAAAAATCTTTGTCTCTTATATGTTTGATGTGAATGTTTATCTTCATCTTCAATCTCATCCTCATCATTTATCTGCTGTTGACGCCACTAAAATGGCAGTGGCCATTTTCTGTCTTCAACAGATTGGCGCCGTCTGTGGGAACGTGTTACAAGCATTGTTCTCCATCAAAAGCTAAGTTTTTATTTTCTATATGATTCAATCATGATTTTTATGTTTATATACATAAATTAATTGTCCAATTTTTATTTGCAAAATATTGCATATCATGATTTTAAAATCATAACTGTTAGATTAATTCTTATTTACAAATCTGAAAAATAATGGATTTCATAAATCATAACTTTTTGCTTGATACTCAAGTTTCTATTTTATATCATGGAATAAATATTTTAAATGATTACATATACCAATATATACGACGATGATAAGATCATTTTCATTGTTGATTTTGAAATAAATTTTGTAAGATCTTTGATGTCTATTCAAATTCCCATCATATTTTTAATAAAAGAATGGGAAAAGGTTAAAGATAATAAAAAGTTTTCTCATGGAAATCATGACCCAGATCTATTTTCTCTCTTCAAGTTTGAGTCTCTTTGCATTCATTTTTATGAACTATATACTTAATTTGGTTCAGCTTCCATTTATGTTAATAAAGTCAAATTGATTGATTTTTGATATAAATTTGGTAATAACTTTAATCATTCACCATATTTTTATCTCTCCAAATAGGGAATAGGAAGGGATCAATATAAAAAATAATTTTCTCGCACCTGAAAAATCCACTAACTGTAGTTGGTTGACGAGGAAAAAATATTCCAAACTGTATCAACGTAGTTGGTCGACGAGGAAAACATATTCCAAATTGTACCAACGTAGTTGGTCGAGGAGGAAAAAATATTCCAAACTGTATCAACGTAGTTGGTCGACGAGGAAAAAATATTCCAAACTGTATCAACTGTAGTTGGTCGACGAGGAAAAAATATTCCAAACTGTACCAAGTATGGTTGGTCGGGGATAAAAACCCACTAACTGTAGTTGGTCGATGAGAAGAATTTATCGACCTTGGTTGGTCGGACACATTTTATGAAAAAGACAAAAATTTACAAAGTATGGTTAGTAGGATAAAAACTCTCACTAACTATAATTGATCGACGAGCACAATTTAACAACCTTGGTTGGTTGGAAAATTTTTAAACATTTTTATACTCATTACTTTATTATTAAGTGATCGAGCAACATTACTAATACTTGTAACTTTTTTATTACTAAGTTGGTCGATGAACAACACAATATTGTTATCTTTTTAACTTATACATATGCACAGATGTAGAGTATTTTACAAGACAATAACAATTAAGATTGCGAACAAAAATGAAAGTATTTCATTAAAATCAAAAACAAAATACATTGAGAATGAAAATGTATACTAACTATTACATTGAGATTCCTACTCTATTGGTTTATTTCCCTCTTCTTTTGAAACAGGTTCCTCGCCAGCAAGAGGATCATCCAAAGCATAAGGGGAGCTTATGAAGTTAAAATCTTTCAGCATTCTGATGTTCATCATAGATGGTCTGTCCGAGCAGCTCTTTCTCGTCCCCGAGAAGCTCTTGCTCGTCCCCGATCAGGAAGTTGCTCTTCAAGGTTCATGATCTTCTCGGACATCTCAGCCAAGGCCTGGCACTTTGCCATTAGTTGGAAGGCTTGATTCTCTAAAGCAGATTGAGTTCTCTGTTCTTCAACAGTTACCCAAGCAGCTCTTGCTCGTCCCCGAGAACCTCTTGCTCGTCCCCGAGCAGAGGTAGAAGTCAAAATCAGCATCTATAACATTGAGATCTTTGCAACTACTGTCTCGACGAATAATGAAGAAGAAGTTATGTGAAAATGTTTCGAAGTCCACCACTAGCTTGGTACTAATCAGATTGAAGATTTGGGTTCAAAAGCTAGTGTGTTACTCGACAAAGTATTCAGAGGATCATAAATCAGAAGAATCAAGCACGTGAAGTTAGCACTCAGTTACTCGGCACAGGAGGCAGTTGGCCGGCTAGCGAACCAATCAACATACTTGAAGATTATGACAAGCTACAAGCTGCATACTATGGCATGGCTGCATCCAAATTCCCAGGGGTGATACATAGCACACGGAGTTCCTCAAAAGAAAGATTAGCAACCATCGATCAGCCTGCATCATATGTCGTCCAGGAGATAATGCACTTTATGTTGAACAAATCAAGAAGGTAGATCAAGAATTTCACGAGCACCGAGCAACACTGCAGAATAAATACTCCATCCTTTCAAGTAAACCATCAAGCATGGAGCATTGGGGGCTTCTGTTAACGCAAAAATTCTCCATCTACGAGGACCAATCAGAAAAGGACACATGTCATCCTATGTGGCAATATTCGGCACCCGAGGAGAGTTGGTCAGCATCCGAGGAGAATTGGTCGGCACCCGAGGAGTGTTAGTCGGCCCCCGAGGAGAGTTAGTCGGCATCCGAGGAGAGTTGGTCGGCATACCAACCAGGAAGATCAAGGGATAACTATGCATTTAATGTGCATTAATGAAGATGACTATGCATTTAATGAGCATTAATGTACATTTATTCTGTAGATGACAACACATAGCATACCAAGCAATTCAACAATTAGATTCGTTGAATGTAGACATAATGTATAAATGTCTACATATAATGAATCTCTTTATCTCCCATCACTATAAATACATGTATTCCCTTAGCCAAAGAGGGGGAGGGGGAGAGAACTAGGAGAACTAAGAAACACCATACACAAGATACACATCCTTTCTCTCTCTACCACATTGTGTTATTGTAAACCCCTGGGAATAAAATAACAGTGGACGTAGGCTTTTCCTTATAGCCGAACCACTTTAAAAATCTTTGTCTCTTATATGTTTGATGTGAATGTTTATCTTCATCTTCAATCTCATCCTCATCATTTATCTGCAAATCTGTTGAAGACAGAAAATGGCCACTGCCATTTTAGTGGCGTCAACAGCAGATAAATGATGAGGATGAGATTGAAGATGAAGATAAACATTCACATCAAACATATAAGAGACAAAGATTTTTAAAGCGGTTCGGCTATAAGGAAAAGCCTACGTCCACTGTTATTTTATTCCCAGGGGTTTACAATAGCACAATGTGGTAGAGAGAGAAAGGATGTGTATCTTGTGTATGGTGTTTCTTGGTTCTCCTGGTTCTCTCCCCCTCCCCCTCTTTGGCTAAGGGAATACATGTATTTATAGTGATGGGAGATAAAGAGATTCATTGTATGTAGACATTTATACATTATGTCTACATTCAACGAATCTAATTGTTGAATTGCTTGGTATGCTATGTGTTGTCATCTACAGTATAAATGTACATTAATGCTCATTAAATGCATAGTCATCTTCATTAATGCCCATTAAATGCATAGTTATCCCTTGATCTTCCTGGTTGGTATGCCGACCAACTCTCCTCGGGTGCCGACTAACTCTCCTCGGGGGCCGACTAACACTCCTCGAGTGCCGGCCAATTCTCCTCGGATGCTGACCAACTCTCCTCGGATGCCGACCAACTCTCCTCGGGTGTCGAATATTGCCACATAGGATGACATGTGTCCTTTTCTGATTGGTCCTCATAGATGGAGAATTTTTGCGTTAACAGAAGCCCCCAATGCTCCATGCTTGATGGTTTACTTGAAAGGATGGAGTATTTATTCTGCAGTGTTGCTCGGTGCTCGTGAAATTCTTGATCTACCTTCTTGATTTGTTCAACATAAAGTGCATTATCTCCTGGACGACATATGATGCAGGCTGATCGATGGTTGCTAATCTTTCTTTTGAGGAACTCCGTGTGCTATGTATCACCCCTGGGAATTTGGATGCAGCCATGCCATAGTATGCAGCTTGTAGCTTATCATAATCTTCAAGTATGTTGATTGGTTTGCTAGCCGACCAACTGCCTCCTGTGCCGAGTAACTGAGTGCTAACTTCACGTGCTTGATTCTTCTGATTTATGATCCTCTGAATACTTTGTCGAGTAACACACTAGCTTTTGAACCCAACTCTTCAATCTGATTAGTACCAAGCTAGTGGTGGACTTCGAAACATTTTCACACAACTTCTTCTTCATTATTCGTCGAGACAGTAGTAGCAAAGATCTCAGTGCTGTAGATGCTGATTTTGACTTCTACCTCTGCTCGGGGACGTGCAAGAGGTTCTCGGGGACGAGCAAGAGCTGCTTGGGTAACTGTTGAAGAACAGAGAACTCAATCTGCTTTAGAGAATCAAGCCTTCCAACTAATGGCAAAGAACCAGGCCTTGGCTGAGATGTCCGAGAAGATCATGAGTCTTGAAGAGCAACTTCCTGCTCGGGGACGAGCAAGAGCTGCTCGGACAGACCATCTGTGATGAACATCAGAATGCTGAAAGATTTTAACTTCATAAACTCCCCTTATGCTTTGGATGATCCTCCTGCTGGCGAGGAACCTGTTTCAAAAGAAGAGGGAAAGAAACCAATAGAGTAGGAATATCAATATAATAGGTAGTATACATTTTCATTCTCAATGTATTTTGTTTTTTATTTTAATGAAATACTTTCATTTTTGTTCGCAATCTTAATTGCTATTGTCTTGTAAAATACTCTACATCTGTGCATATGTATAAGTTAAAAAGATAACAATATTGTGTTGTTCATCGACCAACTTAGTAATAAAAAAGTTACAAGTATTAGTAATGTTGCTCGATCACTTAATAATAAAGTAATGAGTATAAAAATGTTTAAAAATTTTCCAACCAACCAAGGTTGTTAAATTGTGCTCGTCGACCAATTATAGTTAGTGAGAGTTTATCCCCGACTAACCATACTTGGTAAATTTTTGTCTTTTTCATAAAATGTGTCCGACCAACCAAGGTCTATAAATTCTCCTCGTCGACCAACTACAGTTAGTGGGTTTTTATCCCCGACAAACCATACTTGGTACAGTTTGGAATATTTTTTCCTCGTCGACCAACTACAGTTGATACAGTTTGGAATATTTTTTCCTCGTTGACCAACTACGTTGATACAGTTTGGAATATTCAGTCCCGAGAAGAATCAAGCCATACAAGAGGAAGTCGAGAAGCTCCAGAAAGCTTGCTTTATTGAAGATGTTAAATATCCAGATTGGTTAGCCAATGTTGTGATGGTAAAGAAGAAAAACAACAAGTGGAGGATGTGTGTGGATTTCACCGACCTCAACAAAGCATGCCCAAAGGATCACTTTCCATTGCCCCGAATTGATCAATTGGTGGATGCTACCTCGGGACACGAGTTGTTGAGCTTCATGGATGCTTATTCTGGCTACAATCAAATTAAAATGAAACCTGAAGACAGGGAAAGTACTTCTTTTATTACCCCTAGGGGAACTTATTGTTATAATGTTATGCCTTTTGGTTTAAAAAATGCAGGTACGACATATCAGAGGTTGATGAACAAAGTCTTTGATGAACAAATCAATGATAACATGGAAGTCTATGTTGACGACATGCTGACAAAAAGCAAGAAAGTTGCCGATCATCTAGTTGTCTTAAGCCAGACTTTTGATCAACTAGATAAATATCAAATGAAGCTGAACCCGACGAAGTGCGTCTTTGGAGTACGAGAGGGCATGTTTCTCGGGTACATTGTCAATCAGCGAGGCATTGAAGCAAATCCTGAAAAGATCAAAGCTCTATTAGGGTTGCGATCTCCAACAACGAAGAAGGAAGTACAGAATCTCACTGGACGAGTAGCAGCACTCAATAGATTTGTGTCACGAGCAACTGACAGATGTCTCCCATTCTTCAAGACACTCAGAAAGACTTTTGAGTGGAATGACGAATGTGAGAAGGCTTTTCAAGACTTGAAGAAATACTTGGGAGCACCCCCACTATTATCCAGGCCGGTGATGGGAGAGAAATTGTATTTGTACCTTGCAGTATCTGAGAATGCAGTTAGCTCGGCATTGATCAAAGTGGAGAATGGAGTACAAAGGCCAATTTACTACACAAGTAAGGCCTTCCGAGGAGCAGAGATCAGATATCCAAGGCTGGAGAAATTGGCACTGACACTGATTGAGGCGAGTAGGAGAATGAGGCCATATTTCCAGGCTCATACCATAGTAGTATATACCGATATGCCATTGAGACAAGCCCTTCACAAGCCAGAAAAATCAGGGAGATTGATGTACTGGGCAATAGAGCTCGGAGAATATGATATAATTTATTAACCCAGATCATCACTAAAAGGGCAAGCTGTAGCAGATTTCATAGCGGAGTTCACCTATCCTGATACCCCCGAGGAACAGAAGTTGCTCGTTGGTCAACCTGTGGATGTTACAGGATCAACAAACACAATCCCATATCAATCCCGATTGGTAAAAGGGCGTGTGGATGTTACAGGATATGATGCAGAGATAGTTGGAAGGACTATGGACGAGGAACAAGAATTGCTCGCTGATCAACCTGTGGATGTTACAGGATCAACAAACACTGGCTCAGACCAACTCCGGTTGGTAAAAGGGCAAGTAAATGTTACGAGGTCATTAAATTCGAGCTCAGACCAACTCCGGTTGGTAAAAGGGCAAGAAGAAATGATCGATGAGGAGCGAGAAAAGTCTGGGGAAGATGAAAAGAAGCAGCAAATATTTCACCGAGGAACTCTGACTGATAAAAAATTTGAAGACGAGTTACCTATATGGAGGTTATATGTAGATGGCTCATCTTGCACTGCAGGATGTGGCGCGGGGATAGTTCTGAGCACTCCAGACGAGATCGACATGGAATACGCCTTGCGTTTCCAATCCAAAGCTTCCAACAATGAGGCTGAATATGAGGCCATCATTGCAGGGCTTAATTTGGCAAAAACCATGGAGGCACAGCAGGTGGTGATTTTCAGTGACTCTCAATTGATTGTAAACCAAATGATGGGAGTATATGCAATTAGAGGAGAATTAATGATTAGATATCATGTAAAGGCAAAGGAGTTGCTGTCAGAATTTACCGCTATTCAGCTGGTCAGAATACCAAGAATGGAGAATGCGAGAGCAGACGCCCTAGCTCGACTAGCATCAGCTACTCGCACCGAGCTACGACGAACAATCCCAATTGAAGTGTTGGCTGGTCGGAGTATAGATGAAGATCGGACGATGAACTTTATCACCCTTGATGTAGGTCCATCTTGGATGGATCCCATCAGGGCGTATATAGAGGAAGGAGAGTTGCCAACTGACAAGCTTCCAGCCAAGAAATTGAAGTTTAAAGCTGCTCGGTATGTACTAATTAATGGTGTTTTATATAGACGAGGAATTATGGCTGGTTTGCAAAGATGTGTACATCCCACCGAGGTGAAAGATTTGATTGAAGAGATCCATGAAGGGTCTTGTGGAGCACATGTAGCTGGTCGGACACTTTTACAAAGGGTGATGACGCAGGGATACTACTGGCCGACGATGAGGGCAGATTGTATAACCTATGCCAAGAAATGTGACAAGTGCCAATGCTTTTCCTCCATCCGAAGAACTCCACAAGCATTATTGACACCCATAACTTCCCCTTGGCCATTTGCCATGTGGGGAATTGATTTGGTTGGACCACTGCCAACGACCCGAGGAAGGTTCAAGTACCTCGTCGTCGCAGTGGATTATTTCACTAAGTGGGTAGAAGCTGAGCCACTCATTGATATGACATACGAGAAGGTGTACCAATTTGTCTGGAAGAACATCATTTACCGATATGGTCTCCCTCATGCCTTCATCACATACCATGGGACACAATTTGATAACGACGAGTTTGCCGCCTATTGTCATCAGTCAAATATTTTGAAGGTCCACTCAGCACCAGGCCATCCTCAAAGCAATGGTCAAACTGAAGTGACAAACAAAATGCTGCTGAACGGTCTGAAGAAAAGATTGGATTATGCGAAAGCAAACCGGATCAATGAGCTACAATCAGTACTTTGGGCTTACCGAACTACTCCTCGAGTAGCAACTGGAGAATCACCATACATGCTGGCATTTGGAAGTGAAGCTGTCATACCTGCCGAGTTGGGCCTCCCAACACACAGGGTACTGAATTTCAATTGCCCTGTCAGCGACTTAATGAGAAGACTGGATTTAAACATGCTCGAGGAAGTTAGAGAAGAAGCAGCCATTAGAAATGCTGCTTACCAGCAGCGAACAACTTTGTTCTACAACAAGAGGGTGAAGAAGTGCGACCTGAAAGAAGGAGACTATGTGCTGAAGAAAGTAATTCAAAAGCATAATAAACTGGAGGCAAACTGGCATGGACCATACCGAGTTACAGAAGTTGTTCGACCAGGAACTTACCGAATAGCAACTCTAGAAGGCGAGGAGTTTAAGAATGCATGGAATGCAGAGCACCTGCGCAAGTATTATCAGTGATGTATATGTAACGCAGTTTCCATCAGTATGAATAAAATGAGAATATTCTGCAAGTCTCTTTGTTTATTGAAAATTTTTTGGGGAATACTAGTGCTATGCACTACTCGGCAAGCAAAAACTGACTACTCAACAAAATATACAGAAAAAATTCCAAACTGTACCAACTTAGTTGGTCGACGAGGAGAAAAAATTCTAAACTGTACCAACTTAGTTGGTCGACGAGGAGAAAAAAATTCCAAACTGTACCAACTTAGTTGGTCGACGAGGAGAAAAAATTCCAAACTGTACCAACTTAGTTGGTCGACGAGGATAAAATATTCCAAACTGTACCAAGTATGGTTGGTCGGGGATAAAAACCCATTAACTGTAGTTGGTCAACGAGGATAAAATATTTCAAACTGTACCAAGTATGGTTGGTCAGGGATAAAAACCCATTAACTGTAGTTGGTCGACGAGGATAAAATATTCCAAACTGTACCAAGTATGGTTGGTCGGGGATAAAAACCCACTAACTGTAGTTGGTCGACGAGGAGAATTTATCGACCTTGGTTGGTCGGACACATTTTATGAAAAAGACAAAAATTTACCAAGTATGGTTAGTAGGGTATAAACTCTCACTAATTGTAATTGGTCGACGAGCACAATTTAACAACCTTGGTTGGTTGGAAAAATTTTAAACATTTTTATACTCATTACTTTATTATTAAGTGATCGAGCAACATTACTAATACTTTTAACTTTTTTATTACCAAGTTGGTCGATGAACAACACAATATTGTTATCTTTTTAACTTATACATATGCACAGATGTAAAATATTTTACAAGACAATAGCAATTAAGATTGCGAACAAAAATAAAAGTCTTTCATTAAAATAAAAAACAAAATACATCAAGAATGAAATACAAATTTATTACATCAATATTCCCATTCTATTGGTTTCTTCCCCTCTGCTTTTGAAACAGGTTCCTTGCTAGCAGGTGGATCATTTAAAGCAAGAGGAGAATTTATGAAGTTAAGATCTTTGAGTATCCCGATATTCATCACGGATGGTCGATCTAGGAGGTGCTCGATAAAGTATTTGTTCATTTGGGGATTCTATTACAGATATATTTGTTCATTTGGTGGCACATTCTTATAACATCATGCAGTCGAGCACCAAATTCAACTTCACAAACTCACACGGAGGCGTATTCAGAAGTTCAGGAGGTGCATTCAGAAGTTCAGGAGGCATATTCAAGAGTTATTATGCACATACTATTGAAGTTCAGAAGTCAAATTTAGCATCTAAACCACTGAGATCTTTACTACTACTATCCCGACCAATATTGAAGAAGAAGTTGTATGAAAATGTTTCGAAGTCCACCACTAGCTTGGTACTAATCAGATTGAAGAGTTGGGTTCAAAAGCTAGTATGTTACTCGACAAAGTATTCAGAGGATCATAAATCAGAAGAATCAAGCACGTGAAGTTAACACTCAGTTGCTCGGCACAGGAGGCAGTTGGTCGGCTAGCAAACCAATCAACATACTTGAAGATTATGATAAGCTACAAGCTGCATACTATAGCATGGCTGCATCCAAATTCCCAGGGGTGATACATAGCACACGGAGTTCCTCAAAAGAAAGATTAGCAACCATCGATCAGCCTGCATCATATGTCGTCCAGGAGATAATGCACTTTATGTTGAACAAATCAAGAAGGTAGATCAAGAATTTCACGAGCACCGAGCAACACTGCAGAATAAATACTCCATCCTTTCAAGTAAACCATCAAGCATGGAGCATTGGGGGCTTCTGTTAACGCAAAAATTCTCCATCTATGAGGACCAATCAGAAAAGGACACATGTCATCCTATGTGGCAATATTCGACACCCGAGGAGAGTTGGTCGGCATCCGAGGAGAGTTGGTCAGCATTCGAGGAGAATTGGTTGGCACCCGAGGAGTGTTAGTCGGCCCCCGAGGAGAGTTAGTCGGCACCCGAGGAGAGTTGGTCGGCATACCAACCAGGAAGATCAAGGGATAACTATGCATTTAATGTGCATTAATGAAGATGACTATGCATTTAATGAGCATTAATGTACATTTATACTGTAGATGACAACACATAGCATACCAAGCAATTCAACAATTAGATTCGTTGAATGTAGACATAATGTATAAATGTCTACATACAATGAATCTCTTTATCTCCCATCACTATAAATACATGTATTCCCTTAGCCAAAAGGAAAAGGAGGGAAGAGACCCTAGAAACCACATACACAAGATACACATCCTTTCTCTCTCTACCACATTGTGCTATTGTAAACCCCTGAGAATAAAATAACAGTGGACGTAGGCTTTTCCTTATAGCCGAACCACTTTAAAAATCTTTGTCTCTTATATGTTTGATGTGAATGTTTATCTTCATCTTCAATCTCATCCTCATCATTTATCTGCTGTTGACGCCACTAAAATGGCAGTGGCCATTTTCTATCGTCAACAGGGAGGATTTTTTTTTATCAACAATATATGAGATATATCAAAGATAAAAAAAAAATGGACTTAGTATTTGCTAGAGTTAATAGGAGTTTTTGAAAGGTTTGAATCACAAATTCACAAAAAAGGGGATGAGTGTTATGGAGCATTCAGACGATATTGAACTGCACTCAAATGGAATTTTATAAGAATTTAGGATGATATTGAATTGAACTCAAATTAGTTTTTATACCAATTTAAATAATTGAAGGTCGTGCATTTTTTTGTTTTGACATGGCATCGTTTGGTACGCAAGAATATTTCGAATGGGTTGTGATTGCAAAGAAAGTGATTAGCAGGAAACCTTTTACCAAAATTCTGAATCATTTCTCTTGTTTAGTTAACCAATGGATTCATATTAGGAATCAAAATTTATTATTTGGTTCATGCAAGAAATGTGACATGAGAATGTACAATATACATCAATAATGTCCTTTAACAATTTTATAACTATATATATTAAATTGATCTATTTTGAACATGTTATAAAACACAATTTTACATTTCAGTATTTATAAATGTATGAGCCCAAATATATATATTTTTAAATATTTAAAAAAATTAATGTATATATGTATGTATTATATAGTAACCTAATCAAATGATTACACATGGGTACCAAAAAATACCAAAATAAAATTGTATGGCTTTAAGTTTAAAACAAACTGACATAAAAAAATCATGTTCACAAAATATATATGAGTTTTTTTTACTTGCCACCTCACATTTTATAATGATATTTGTGTTTTAACCCCACTTTTTTTTTTTATTTCTTTGTGTTTGCACTCCACCGTTAGTAAAAATCCGTTAGTTGCTATCAAATATTTCAGAAACGACCATTTTACCCCAGTTTTAATCCAAAACAATATAAAAGTTTTAAAAATATCAATTACATAATAAATCATTAAAAACATATTTTAAAATCTCAAAATTATAGAAAAACTGTTAAAAAAAAATTGAAATTAGAGAAAATATTTTTTAAATCGGGAAAATCATGAAAATAAATATAAATTACAGCAACCATTTAAAAATTTGAAAATAATATAAAAACATTTTAAATTACAAAAAACTTATAAAAAACAGGGAATAACTTATAATTTTTTTTTAAAATAATAGGAAAAACATTTCAAAAGTATGAAATATATTGAACAAAAACTCTGATAAATTCGGAAATAATATAAAAAATATATTTTCGACACTATTCACGTCGTTATTCACAGCACCAACTTAAATCACATTTTTGACCACCAAGACTTCAAAATCTCCTTTTCGTCCGGACTACATAATTGTGAGCCTTTTAAAAATCTTTTTGAAAAGTTATGGCACGATCTCAACGGACACTCGAGTGAATTTATAAAAATCTTTTAGTGTCTGTTGACATTTGTACTAAAAGATTTTTATAAATTCACTCGAGTGTCCGTTGAGGTCGTGCTACAGGAAAAACATTTACAAAGTATGAAATATATTGGAAAAAAACTCCGATAAATTCGAAAATAATATTAAAAAAAAACATTTTCGTCAGTCACTATTCGGAACACCAACTTTAATTGTATTTTTGACTGTCAAGACTTCAAAATCTCATTTTTGTCCAAACTACAAAATTGTGAGTCTTTTAGAGACCTTTCCGAAAAACTATGACAGGATCTCAACGGACACTCTAGTATATTTATAAAAATCATTTAGTGTCCTTTGACACACATGTACTAAAAGATTTTTATAAATTCACTCAAGTATTCATTGAGGTCGTGCCATAGGTTTTCGAAAAGATCTTTAAAAGACTCACAACTTTGTAGTTTGAGCGAAAGTGAGATTTTGAAGTATTGAGGGGTGCACTTACGGTAATTTTATAAATTTGACAACGATTAGAGTTAAATACTGTAATTTGTCGCTGAAACTTTTTTATTTATATGTTGAAGAAAATATTTACGGTGTGGGTATTGGTATCCACTTTGGTATTCTTGTACTACATAAGTGTCGCTAAAGAAAAATCTAATTTTTCTTTAACATATTATTAGTTTTTTCTGCATTTTCATTTTTTCGGTAATTATTTTTCCTGTTATTTCTAGATTTTTTAAATATCTTGGCATTTTTCATAAATTTTAAATGATATTTTTGGCAATTTAAAATATTTTACTATAATTAAAATTGCTTTTCTAATATTTTTGGATTTTAAAATATTTTTTTGTAATTTATATTTATTTTCATGATTTTTAAATTTAAAAATATTTTCTATAATTTCCAAATTTTTAACAGAATTTCTGTAATTTTTAGATTTTAAAATATGATTTTAACGATTTATTACGTAATTTTTATTTTTTTAAACTTTTGTATTGGTTTGGATTAAAACAAGGGTAAGATAATATTTTTTTTAAAATTTGGCAGCAACTAACGAATTTTATTAATGATGGGGTGCAGCCACAAATAAATTAAAAAAATGAAATAGGGTGACAAATCAAAAAAATCTAATATATATTTAGATTTTAAGAATATTTTTTTTACAATATAATGTTTTTATGAGTATTTTAATCTTTATAAAAATTATTTATTAGCAATAAGATTGCTAAAGGATATTATTGGTATACTAGCATTTAGGCCACAATTTATCTAAACTGTAAAAACTTAAAAATAGCCTTTATGGCTTCTTGAAAATAATAGCAAGGATTGTACATATGACAATCTTCGGATCTCTGTTCCACCGCTTTAGAGGTCTCTTTCATTTTTGTTGGTTGCTCTTCTTATTTTTCTACTCCTTTTCTCCTCTCCTCTCCTCTCATTGACACCCAGAGAGACTTTAAGAACAAGTGAACAACTTTATTTTGTTCCAAGGATAAAAATGGTGTGTGTATGGGGTGGGTGGGGGTACCCACCCCACCCTCTCTACTTTTCCCCGACCCCAATTTTCCCACCGTAGCTCCGCCCCATTTAATAATTCCTCAGAGGCTTTGAACCTGCCAAAATTCGCAAAAATACACCAATACTTTGAGAAAAAAAAGGGGTGTTAACCAATACATTTAATTAATGAAATGTACCAAATAACAATTTGTATAACAATATTAACCAATACATCCAATCTATTTTACAACAAAAATATCATTGTTGTAACAAATATTTTTTTGAAAGAACTTTGTTTCATAATAAAAATAATATTGTTGTAACAAACACTTTGTTTATAATCAAAAACTTTTTTCTGAACTTTCTTCTGACCTTAAAACACTACATAAATTTAATATATTGATTTACCAAAAAAAAAAATTTACATGGAAAGTCTCCACTTTGATCGAAAAGTCATCCACCACTTTCAAAGCACGAAGGTTTATTTTGCTTTGCAATATCAAAATCACACGGTGTAAACTTTCCTTGTTAACGATCTGGCTTAAAATACCAATGATCACAAACATGATGACAGAACCATCTGTTTAATGAAACTTTTCCGTAGTCATTGACACAAATTAAAATTGTTATCATGATTTTCATTTTCTCTTTGCATTTTATTAAATTAAAGTGACTTAGAGATACTAACAGGCATAAAAAGATTTTTGAGAAGAGGAAGAGACGAAGACAGTTAAGCCAAGAGATCAGAATAATTGGGAAAATGAACGAATGGGTTATAGGTTTGTAGACAGACATTATATTAATTGAGCTGTACACGTGGAGCTCTAAGAAGGTTTTAAAGTTTGTAAGGTTACAATTTTATATAGACTAGTTGTGACCACGTGCATTGCACGTGTGGGCAAGCCCAGATATTCAATTGGATGAGATGAATAAATGAATAGAAAGTTGTGAATTTAAAAATTGTTCATGTAAAGTGTCAAACCTAAAACAAAGTATGTATAAGTAATGAAGTAAAGGAAACCAATGCGTGAAAAACAATGTATCGACAATAACAATAAAAGATATGAAATATGATAAAATAAAAAAAAAATCCATAACAATGAACCAGACTTATTAAAAAGTAAAAATGCAAAATAAGAGAAATATTGTGTAGGGAAGGAATAAGATACCAACATAGTGTATGATAAAATATGAAACCCAAATCATCAAATATGTTGTTTTTAACGTTTGTTATGTGTCTTCTTCATCTTCAACTTTATGAGCGACAAAACGTGCAAGCATTCAATTGGAATCTTTAAGTGATTTCCTTATAATGCAAAATTTATAGATTTTGCCAATGCACGTATATGCAACACCCCGCCTAATTAAATATCGGGTGATCAGTCCTTTATAAAATTTATAACAGAATGTTCAGTTGGTTCATTCTTAGCATCACTGTCGAAAACTTAAATCCAATTAATTACCTAACATTTAATTAAGCTAGTGTCAAAACATTTTCCAATTAAACTTGAAATCAATTAATTCATTTAGTTTGTGAACATTTAATTAAAAACCATACACAAGAGATAAATACTGACTGAAACAAAGACTAAATAACTAAGACTGGATAAAACCTTCCAGTTCAAAGTCATAAACCAAACCATAATAAATACTCAATCCAACTGAAAAGAACTACAAAGGAAACTGATTACAACCCCGCTAATAAAAATGGGTGACACATGCCCGAAATGAAATATCTGAACTAGGAACTGAATAAAATGAGAGAAGCGTCTAATCTCAGTGACCCGCAACTTTCACAATAGCTGCAGCTCGACAAACCATCCAAGTATATAGAACCGGTGTCCCTGTGGCTGGGCACCTGTGTTAATACATATATATATAGCAAAAGAGAAAAGAGATGCCAGAAACGGGTCAGAGCCCGATGTGTAAAAATATTTATTTTAGCAAGTATTTAAAATTTACAATAAAACAAGTATCAAGTGCATGTTAGTTTGAACTCTCACATGAGGTTCTCACCTCTCAACTAATGTGCACGCCTAACGTACATCTAATCCAACCTAGTTATGCCGTTAACTAACTAGTCTGTCTACCTTCCTATTCTCACATTATAATATGAGAGTTTACTAATGGCATTCTAATATATCATGCGTGTATCTCACCTTTTTATTAACCAGATTAATGTATAACAGTTACGATAGGAAAATTCTCATTATTAAATCCCGTTCAAAATGTCCCAATAATTTACTTACATACTTTACAAAAGAGTTCTTTATAAACACATGTATATTATTCTCAGCACAAATATACAAATAGGGAACCCCTAGGCTAAGCTGCGGTGCACACATACTCTGCTATCAAATCCCGGTACATCACGTACATGAGGACTACGTGTTCCGATTCTCTTAGGAACCGTTGCAATAAGCAAAATCACACATATTGGAGGGGAACATAGTTCACATACCCATTGGCCACGCACATACCTGCGCTCCCATTGTCAGCTGACTTATTAACTCATAAATAAGCCATTCACAGTCCTATGTCCTTAAGGTACCGACCTAAATCCCCCCCGTAGGCACACAAAGATTAGATGGCCCTGTTTCGAAAGCCGACCTCTCATGATAGCAAGTATGGTAGGTATGTCATACACATAATATATCAAATATAGGTATACACACAACCAATCAAATCAAACGGTATACACACAACTAAATGTCATATTCCATACGTACTATTATTATCACTAAATACTATCAACGTATTTTTAAATTACGATATTCCCCCTCTCGTAATATATATAAGTGTTTCGTATCAAACATTGCATATTTTCGCCCGTTAACTTTATGCATTCTAGCGCTTTTACGGTCCTTAATGCCTATATTTATGCTCATTAACAAGACAACCCTGGATTTGGATATACACATATTTTGCAGGGGTTAATTGTGCTTTTGTAGGCATTGGAACGCTAAAAGTGAGGATTTGTTGCATTTTGTAGAAGTTTCGTCGCTGAACGCTACTTCAAGGGCATTTTAGTCAATTCAAATTTCTTATCTAGCTTATGGAAATTCCACACATGCGTAGTTCATTGAGTTAGCATCGCGTGGCCGCAAACGGTGTGTCGTTTGGAGTTCGGGTGAAGAAGATATTCCCGTTTTCGTTATTGACCTTTTCCCCTCTTTATGGACCATGCTTGGCCAAAAAATAGAGTACCGGTCCACTGCATCCCTAGGACTGGTCGACCACGATTTTAACTTTTGTCGTGGGAAGGAGACAATGCACTTTTGCCTAAGGGAACGATCGACTGCGCCCCTGCGACCAGTCGACCGGTTATTCCAGATATTTTGAGATATTTTCTTTTCTTTTCTTTTTCCTTTTCTTTTCTTTACTTTTTCCCACTTACTATAAATAGTTTTTTTGTTGTAATAATCAGATATACTTAGTTTATAATAGATTGTAGAGAGCCTTAGCTTAGGGTTTGAGGATTTTGGAGAGTTTGACTTTGATCCTTCTTGGTTTGACACCCAATTGGGTTGTAAGTTACACTATTCATCTTCTTCTCCATTAATATTGCTTGTTTTCCATTAATTCTTGCTTTCTAGATAATTTGCTTTGATTACGTGCTTTCTAGTATAAATTTACCGCGTGTATTCACTCGCTTTATTTATCGCGTTTTTAATATGCTTTCTAGGTAATTTAAATTAGGTTGTGTTTGAATTGGACTCACTCGAGTTGACACGTTGCTTTGCTTTGGTGATGGTGTTTACGGGTCTATTTAGGGTGCGTTGTCCTAGTAATTGTGCCTAGGAGATTTGACGGGGCATATCATGTATGTCCCATGCTTACGACCTTTCGTGCTCAATTTTTGAAATATTTGTTGACATCAAGATTATATTAGGCTTTTATGCGGATTTAGGGGCGTGACAACCCTTGATTCAAGTAACTGTCGAACGAGACGCTATCTAAATAACTCGTTGACCCATGTATCCATTTTATACAAATTAACTCGGATGAGGGATATTCGACGCAACCTATAGTTTTACCGCTTTGTTAATCTATATTCATGTTCCCTCGTCTAGAATAATCATTTCCCTTTTATGCATCTTTTCCTTTTTAGTTTGTAATTCACCTTTTACACTTTTATTTCGGAGCACTAAATCTCATAAATTCTAGCAACTTGACCCTGTGGATTTTCGATACCCGACTTATAGCAGTGCTTGCCTCGCAAGTGTAGTAGTAATTTAGGTTTGTATGTATTATCGCGGGGAAATGAAAACAACGACTGCGCACCTCACACGCGCGCACTTTTCACGCGCTTAATCAAAATGGCGCCGTTGCCGGGGATGAGTTTGTTTTAGAATTTATTTGATTTAGTATTTTATAGTATTTTCTCTCTATTTGTATTTTTTTTTTGCCTAACATTTTTGTAGGACTTCCACATTTGAGCACTTAGAAACGCTTGAATTTCTCGCGCGCGCATCTACTTTGTGGAATTCGCCATTTTTAGACATTTTTGGGGTAAGCATGTCTTATTCCAATTCTTTCGGTAATCATTATTATAATTCTTAAAACCGTAATCCTATGACTTTCGGTCAGTACTTAGAGTCCCAAAAAATTACAAATTCAAAAATTACTTTGGGCGAGTATAACGAAAGCCAAAACTTGGGTTATTGGAATTTTGAGGATGATGATAACTATTTTGGGCCTTTACCTCCTTATAATAGGACTTTTGAAACGAATTCGAATAGTTTTCAAAATTCCTATAATAATGAGTTTTCGTTTAAGTCCGATGGTAATTTTCAAAGTTCCCATTTTCATGCATCCGCACCTCGACCCATGACATTCGGTGAGGGCTTGCGTATGTATGAAAATGAGAAATTTGAAAATCGTTATCAGGAAGAAAATCGTTGTCGGGAACATGAATTGGATTTATTATTTGAGTCCGGCGATGATTTTGCTTCCGAGAGTTTCGAAGTCTAGGAATGTTTTGAACCAAATGAGGTACTTGTGCCTACTTTGGAACAAACCATTCTAGACTTTACCCATCTCGTAATTGATATTGAAAGTGAGGATGAAAATGACGTAATATCTATTTGCAATGAAATGATTTCTTCTTTGGCACCCAAAGAAGAACATTTCATTGAAAATGATATTATTTCCTTCGAAACTCAATCCTCATGCGATGATGATTCATCTCATGAGTTTGAATTTCTTTCATCCCCATTTTCATTCTCTGTTCTCACACCGTCACAAGTACCCGATGATTCGGTTTCAAACTTTAATGTTTTAAACTTTTTCGCCGATGAGGAGTACTTGATCGAGTCGCCTTCCACGATCGCATCCGTGCCTTCGTGTGCTCCGCTGTAGTACCCCGTATTTTTGGCTATATTTATTTTGGGATTAATTATTAAATGAGAATTAATTGGGATTAATCCGGATAAAATACTAGCGAGATGTGAGTTGATATTTGACTATATTGAGTATATATGATGTTATATTGAATGTTGAACTATGAAATTTGTCGTGAGATTGATATACGGCAATTTGGTCATTTTATTGGGACACGTGTGACAGTCGCGTCAGGATATAATTATTTTAATTATAAAAGTGAATTTAAATTCTATTAACCGTATGGTCGTTTTGAGTATGCCAACGCGTCCGGAAGGGTCGAGATAGTCAGAAAAACACTAGCCGGGGGTGTAGTTTGGGTCCCGGGGTATTTTTAGGCCATACCGGCAATATAAAGGGTATTTTAGTAATTTCGTATTTTTAGGAATTAAAAATGACGAAAATTAGAGAAGTAAATCTGATGTGGGTTTGACCCACTAAGCCACTAACCAACCCATATTAACCCAACAAGCTACGGGGGTTGTTAGATTAGGTTTTCTAAGTTTCCCCAAAACAAACCCTAGCCACCATAGCCATTGGAGAAGAAGCTCGGAGAAAGAGAGAGAGAGGGAATTCTGCAGAAAGAGAGAGGAAATCAACACCAAATTCAGAGACAATCGAGGCAAGTGATTTAATTTCTTTTAATTCAGAGAATGTTTCCTCCATGTTAGATAATTTGAAGATTTCAAATTTTTCTTGGAAGATAAATGAAAACCCATGTTGTTTGGACTTAGAACTTGAATATTGAGAACAAATTGCATGTAGAATCATGTAGAGATGATTATTCTGGTATTAATATATGTTGGATGTAAGAAAAACGGATTTAGAATGGACTAATTGAGGACTTAAAAGTTTAGGGTTCATGTTCTTGAATAATTGGAGGAAAAGTGTAGAGATTTGTAAATTGATGGATGTTAGGATGAATTAATCCTTTAAAACGTGTTAGGATGTGACTATGGTATATTTAGGATTGATTAGAGACCTTAAAACAATCGTTGGGACTAACTTTAGAGGAGATTTGAGGAGTACAAATGGTGAAAAACGAGATTGGGAAAAATCTGGGCCGAAACTGGTCCCTCGTTACAAAACCTTCCCAGGTCGTTCGAACGAGCTCGTTCGAACGAGCTTCTAACGAGTTGACCAGTCGCTTCTAACGAAAGGGAATTTCGTTCGATACTTCGTTCGAACGAGATCTCGTTAGAAGGAACAGTTCGTTCGAACGAACTGGAATCTGGTTCGAACAGCCTCGTTCGAACGAGACTTCTAACGAGCTGGCAGTTTAGGCCTTTTTGGCCTGTTTTGATTTTTGGAGTCCCATAAACTTGTTCGAGGGTAGAGATAACATTCCTTTGATGAGGTATTGATAGATTTGGGACTTTTGGGTTATTATGAGGAGTAAATTATATGCAAGTGATTTAAATCAATGGACTGTTTGGGTTGAGACGTGAGTGTCTACTACGACGTGAGAATAAATTATGGCGCGTATGATTATAAACCGAAATCGTATAAAGTGTGTAAATTATATATTGGTACTAGAATGAGAATAGTACTACAATTAAACTACGGGATTACTAAGATGTGTGTTTACTTAGTATTGGTATATGATTTGTGTGTATGACATACCTATCATACTTGCTATCACGGGAGGTTTGCGTTCGCTTAGGGCCCTCTAATCCTTGTGTTGCCCGGATTTAGACTGGTTACCTCGATGAACATAGGTCAGAGAAGGACTTATTGGTATGTTAATAAGTCTGCTGATCGTGGGAGCGCAGGTATGTGCGTGACCCATGTGATGTGACTGTGTTCGCCTCCACTGTTTGTGATTTGTGTTATCTGAACTATTCCTGAGAGATTCGGAATATGTGATCCTTATGTACGTGATGTACCGGGATGGATAACAGAGTATGTGTGCACCGCAGCTTAGTCTCGGGGTGCTTATATTGTATATTTATGTTGTGGGAAATATACGCTTAATAAAGTGGAAATTTTCATATGGTATTGTGTGTAACTATGGAATAACATAGAGGGCTAATCTATAATGAGTTGTATTACTTTCATATGAGAACCTGAATTTACGTTAAGCTCCTATTTAATTGCGATCGTTATAATGTTAATGGGAACAGAGTAATAAGGGTAGAACCTATGGCAGTCTAGCTAGATATGATATCACTTAGCTAGTGGTTGTGTCATTTTAGATTGGTACTTACGTTAGGAGTGCACAGTTAGACGAGAGGTGAGAATTTCATGTGAGTGCACGTCCTAACATGTACTTTGCATTTAATGTTTAAATGTTTTTAAAGCACTTGCAGGTTTTTAAAATATCTCCACATTCGGGCTCTGACCCGTTTGCTTTCAAATCTACTTTTTGTTAAACCATTTTAGGTGCCCAGCCACAAGGACACCATGCATAGGATACTCATTCAGGTGACGAGCTGTGGCTGTTTGTGGAAGATACAGGGATTTGCTTTTAGACGCTTCTATCAGTTGGATTCCGTATTCAATATTCTTCAGTTTTAGGGCATGTTGCCCAGATCCATTAGCGTTACTTTTCCATTACAGTTTTCAGACTTTGGCATGTATTGATTCAGTATTTAATTACTTATTTCAGATGTGGGATTTGTAGTGAGGAGTTTTTCCTCCAGACTTTATTTATGTTATGTGATGGTTATTCTATTTACTTCATTATG
The DNA here is from genome assembly GCA_949130495.1 of Sambucus nigra. Taxonomy (NCBI): domain Eukaryota; kingdom Viridiplantae; phylum Streptophyta; class Magnoliopsida; order Dipsacales; family Adoxaceae; genus Sambucus; species Sambucus nigra. The sequence goes on from OX422219.1 coordinate 65,375,926, forward strand.
GTGAATGGTGTTATTATGCTTTATTACACTTGTTGCATGTTAATCAGACTTTAATTAAAATTTGGCACTTACTTTTTAAATACTAGGTGGTTAGTAAAAATAAAATATTTTCGACAGTGATGCTATTAACTGAGCCAACTAGGCATTTTGATTTAATTTAATAAAGGAGTAGCTACCCGGTATTTAATTAGTCGGGGTGTCACAGGTGGTATCAGAGCATCAGGTTCTAGTGTCCTTTAGGATCTGTACGGCTATTATGTTTCCGCTAAGTTTCTTTGATATAGAGCCCTATATTTTAGGACTGTTGTACTCTTTTTGTGTATGCTTCGTTCTTCAGCTATTTTAAGTTTATAAACAGTGAACTTATAAACTTTATTCTTATTTCAGATGCCTCCACGACGTACACGACGAGTTCCCAGGGATGCAATGCCCGAACCCCAGCCCGCTCCAGTTCAGGGCATGATGAACGCCGCTGAGGTTGCAGCTATAGTAGCCCAAGCGGTAAATGCCGCAATTGCCGTTGTTCAGCAGGCACCACCTCAGGCGCCGGTTGCCGCGCCAGTACAGACAAATGCATTCCCGTCTGCTTGGGAACGCGTACGTGACGCTTTACAGAAAGCGCATCCGCCAGAGTTTGCAGGTAGCTCAGATGTGGTAGTCTCGAGCCAGTGGAGGAAGGATATGCAGAGGCACTTGAGGATGTATGAGTGCACGGACGTTCAGAAGCAGGTGCTAGCTACTTTCAAGCTAGTTGGATCTGCACTGCAGTGGTGGGAGTCTATTACCACCGTGGAGGAGAGGGATACTCTCACTATTCAGGACTTTTGGGTGCGGTCCGACCGCAAGTACTTTCCGTCGGCTGTTCACACGGAAATGAGGAGGAAATTGATGAGTCTGAGGCAGGAGGGTAAGACTGTGGCCGAGTATGAGGCCGACTTCACAAATCTGTTGAATATCGTTCCAGATGAGATACCAATAGAGAAGAAGAAGATTGAGAAATTCACCGACGGGTTGACATGGAGGATCCGTCAGCATCTGTTAGGGAACCTTTCGTTGGCCACGTATTCTGATGTGGTTAACGCTGCTTTGTTACACTGCCAGGACCACCGCTTTCATATGGCTGAGGGCAAGAGGTCGGGAGAGTCTAGCCATCAGGGCAGGACTGGAGGACATGGTGCCGGTGGGGCACAATCTGTTCAGGGGCAGAGACAGGGTGAGCAAGGTTTCCAACAGGGGGATTAGAAGAGGTTCCGATCAGGGAACTACAGACAGGGACAGGGAGGTTTCCGTCAGGGCCATCAGGGTCCAAACGGCCATCAGGGCCAACAGGGGCAGAATGGGCAGCAGTTTCAGCAGGGCCAGCAGGGCCAAGGGAGGAGCGGTAACGGCCACCAAGGCCGGGGACCACAGGGGCAGAGAGGAGGGAACTTCCCAGGGAAGTGTTTTGTTTGTGGCAAGACTGGCCATAAACGACAGGATTGTCCTGATAGGGGCAGGGCCCCACAGCAGCAGCAGCAGGGTGCTCGCCAGGAGCCGCAGAGGCCTATGTTTCCCGCCGCTCTCCCCGCACCACCACAGATGGCAGCATTACCACCCATTCCAGCAGTCCCAGTTCAGCAGGGGCAAATACAGTATGGACGTGTCTACAACGTCCACCAGACAGCAGTTCCACAGGCACCGCCTGCGATTGAGGGTACGTTTCCTATCCATAGCACTATGGGTCGGGTATTATTTGATACGGGGGCCACACATTGTTTTATAGCTACACACTTCGCGAAAGCCTTAGGATTGTTAGCTACGGCAGAGAGCACAGTGACGTGTGTCGACTCACCATTGGGGAGTGGGTCACTTATATTCTTTATATGCTGGGGAGTGGGGGTCGAGATTGGTGGTTTGGTATTACCTGCAAACATGTTGGTATTAGATATGCATGTTCACGATGTGATTATCGGTATGGATTGGCTCGTAGCTTATAGGGCCATGATTGATTGCTTCAGCGGGAGCATTGCTTTTGCCATTCCGGGGTAAGAGATGTTCGTAGTGGCGATGCCTCGCCCAGAGGGAGGATCGACCGCTCATCTGTATTACATAGAGGAGGATACCTCTAAGGAGGTTGTGATTCCTTTAGATTCGATCCCGGTTGTCAGGGAGTATTCAGATGTGTTTCAGGAGATACCAGGCCTACCCCCCAGTCGAGAGATAGACTTTGTTATAGACCTATTACTAGATACGAGGCCTATAGCACGTGCACCGTACCGTATGGCTCCGACAGAGATGCGAGAGCTACGAGATCAGATAGAGCAGCTGTTAGGTCAGGGCTTTATTCGCAAGAGTACCTCACCCTGGGGCGCTCCAGTTTTGTTTGTGAAGAAGAGGGACGGTTCACTGAGATTGTGTGTGGACTACCGGGAGTTGAACAAGGTCACGATACGGAATAAGTATCCGTTGCCCCGAATCGTTGACCTATTTGATCAGTTGAGAGGAGCTTCTTTCTTCTCGAAGATTGATTTGAGATCGGGATACCATCAGTTGCGTATCAGGGAGGAGGATGTCTCGAAGACTGCGTTCTTGTCGAGATATGGTTCTTACGAGTTTCGGGTTATGCCTTTCGGTTTGACCAACGCTCCAGCAGTGTTTATGGACTTGATGAACAGAGTGTTCAGGGATTTCCTAGATCAGTTTGTCATTGTCTTCATCGATGATATACTGGTTTACTCCCAGACAGAGGAGGAGCACGCCGAGCATTTGAGGCAGATTTTACAGACGCTGCGTCAAAACGAGTTGTATGCGAAATATGAGAAATGCGGGTTTTGGCTGAAGGAGGTCCAGTTTTTGGGACATATCATTTCCGACCGGGGAATATCTGTTGATCCGGGGAAAGTATCAGCGGTGAGGGAGTGGGGACAGCCCACGACACCGACGGAGATGCGTAGTTTCTTGGGTCTAGCAGGATACTACAGGAGGTTCATTCGGGGTTTCTCAGAGATAGCAGGTCCTTTGACACATCTGACTCGTAAGGGTGTGCCATACATCTGGAGTGATGCCTGTCAGCTGGCATTCGATGAATTGAAGGACAAATTGACCTCAGCACCTGTGTTAGCATTGCCGAGACCGGGAGTTGAGTATTTGGTTTACACCGATGCGTCTTTGCAAGAGCTTGGAGGTGTATTGCAGCAGGAGAGACAGGCCATAGCTTATGCTTCCCGTAAGCTTAAGACTCATGAGAAGAATTACCCCACGCATGATTTGGAGTTGGCGGCAGTGGTATTTGCCCTACGGATTTGGAGGCACTATCTTTTGGGGGAGAAGTTCCAACTGTTCACGGACCACAAGTCCCTACAATACATGTTCACGCAGAAAGAGTTGAATATGCGGCAGCGTAGGTGGCTTGAGTTTGTGAAAGACTACCAGTTCGATATCCAGTATCATCCAGGTAAGGCTAACGTGGTAGCAGACGCGTTGAGCCGTAGGCCAGCAGTTGAGGTGACAGAGGTGTGGAAGGCAAAGTGGAAAGAGTTGGGACACCAGGATGCGGTGGCCCGATCTTTCATGTCTGTGATGACCGTTACACCGCAGATTGTCACGAAGGTAGTACGGGCACAGGCTAATGACTCGTTCTGTCAGGAGCAGATAGTTCGATTACTAGCAGAGGGAGCCGAGTCCTATACCGTTAACTCAGACGGGGGTTTACGCTTCAATGGAAGATTAGTGGTTCCGGAAGGGGAGGAATTGCGACACGAGGTGATGGCAGAGTCGCACGGCTCACGGTTCGCGGTACATCCCGGAGGGGACAAAATGTACCAAGACATGAGACGCCAGTATTGGTGGAGCGGTATGAAGAGAGATATCGCTGAGTTTGTTTCGAAATGCGCCACTTGTCAGCTTGTAAAAGTGGATCATCAGAGACCGGCAGGACTGCTACAGCCGTTGGAAGTCCAGGTGTGGATGTGGGAGAGCATATCCATGGACTTTATCACGGGGTTGCCTACGTCGCAGAGGGGTCACGACTCCGTTTGGGTAATTGTGGACAGGTTGTCCAAAGTCGCTCACTTTTTACCCGTAAGGACTGACTACACTACGGGACAGTATGCTCAGCTCTTCATTTCAGAGGTTGTGAGACTTCACGGTGTACCCCTAAATATCATGTCTGACAGAGACAAGATATTTGTTTCGAGGTTTTGGGAGAGTTTCCAGGAGGCCATGGGCACGGAATTGCGGTTGAGTACGGCTTATCATCCGCAGACCGATGGGCAGACCGAGCGCACAAATCAGATGTTGGAGGACATGCTACGCATGTGCATTATTGACTTTGGGGGTGGATGGGAGCAGTACCTTCCACTGGTAGAGTTTGCTTACAACAACTCTTATCAGTTCACTATTGGTATGGCTCCGTTTGAAGCATTGTACGGTAGGCCTTGTCGTTCCCCAGCATGTTGGTTAGAGGTGGGGGACAACAAACTACTTGGGCCGGAAGTGATTCAGGATACTTCGGCAAGGATTGAGTTGATTCGGAGTTGCATTCGGGTAGCTCAAGACAGGCAGAAGAGTTATACTGATGCGAAGAGATTTTTCAGGGAGTTCCAAGTGGGGGACCAGGTTTTGCTCAAAGTATCTCCTATGAAGGGGATTATGCGTTTCGGGAAGAAGGGGAAATTGGCACCGAGGTATGTGGGGCCGTTTCCTATTATTGAGCGGATCGGACCAGTTGAGTATAGACTTGGATTACCGGAGCATTTGCATCGGATTCACGATGTCTTCCATATTTCCTCGCTAAGGAAATACCTTAGAGATAATTTGGCTCATTCTCACATTGTTGTGGAGGACATCGATCTCCAGCCAGATAGCTCCTACGAGGAGGGGCCGATTGCTATTTTGGACCGAAGTGAGAGGAAGCTGCGGTCAAAGATAGTTCCGTTAGTGCGTGTTCAGTGGCGACATCACAATGCCGAGGAGTCCACATGGGAGCGCGAAGATGAGATGCGCGAACGTTATCCAGATTTGTTTTTAGCAGGTACTTTCTAGTTTCGAATTTCGGGACGAAATTCAGTTATTAGGGGGGGAGTATGTAATACCCCGTATTTTTGGCTATATTTATTTTGGGATTAATTATTAAATGAGAATTAATTGGGAATTAATCCGGATAAAATACTAGCGAGATGTGAGTTGGTATTTGACTATATTGAGTATATATGATGTTATATTGAATGTTGAACTATGAAATTTGTCGTGAGATTGATATACGACAATTTGGTCATTTTATTGGAACGCGTGTGACAGTCGCGTCAGGATATAATTATTTTAATTATAAAATTGAATTTAAATTCTATTAACCGTATGGTCGTTTTGAGTACGCCAACGCGTCCGGAAGGGTCGAGATAGTCAGAAAACACTAGCCGGGGGTGTAGTTTGGGTCCCGGGATATTTTTAGGCCATACCGGCAATATAAAGGGTATTTTAGTAATTTCGTATTTTTAGGAATTAAAAATGACGAAAATTAGAGAAGTAAATCTGATGTGGGTTTGACCCACTAAGCCACTAACCAACCCATATTAACCCAACAAGCTACGGGGGTTGTTAGATTAGGTTTTCTAAGTTTCCCCAAAACAAACCCTAGCCACCATAGCCATTGGAGAAGAAGCTTGGAGAAAGAGAGAGAGAGGGAATTCTGCAGAAAGAGAGAGGAAATCTACACCAAATTCAGAGACAATCGAGGCAAGTGATTTAATTTCTTTTAATTCAGAGAATGTTTCCTCCATGTTAGATAATTTGAAGATTTACAATTGTTCTTGGAAGATAAATGAAAACCCATGTTGTTCGGACTTAGAACTTGAATATTGAGGACAAATTGCATGTAGAATCATATAGAGATGATTATTCTGGTATTAATATATGTTGGATGTAAGAAAAACGGATTTAGAATGGACTAATTGAGGACTTAAAAGTTTAGGGTTCATGTTCTTGAATAATTGGAGGAAAAGTGTAGAGATTTGTAAATTGATGGTTGTTAGGATGAACTAATCCTTTAAAACGTGTTAGGATGTGACTATGGTATATTTAGGATTGATTAGAGACCTTAAAACAATGGTTGGGACTAATTTTAGAGGAGATTTGAGGAGTACAAATGGTGAAAAACGAGATTGGGAAAAATCTGGGCCGAAACTGGTCCCTCGTTACAAAACCTTCCCAGGTCGTTCGAACGAGCTTCTAACGAGTTGACCAGTCGCTTCTAACGAAAGGGAATTTCGTTCGATACTTCGTTCGAACGAGATCTCGTTAGAAGGAACAGTTCGTTCGAACGAACTGGAATCTCGTTCGAACAGCCTCGTTCGAACGAGACTTCTAACGAGCTGGCAGTTTAGGCCTTTTTGGCCTGTTTTGATTTTTGGAGTCCCGTAAACTTGTTCGAGGGTAGAGATAATATTCCTTTGATGAGGTATTGATAGATTTGGGACTTTTGGGTTATTATGAGGAGTAAATTATATACAAGTGATTTAAATCAATGGACTGTTTGGGTTGAGACGTGAGTGTCTACTATGACGTGAGAATAAATTATGGCGCGTATGATTATAAACCGAAATCGTATAAAGTGTGTAAATTATATATTGGTACTAGAATGAGAATAGTACTACAATTAAACTACGGGATTACTAAGATGTGTGTTTACTTAGTATTGGTATATGATTTGTGTGTATGACATACCTATCATACTTGCTATCACGGGAGGTTTGCGTTCGCTTAGGGCCCTCTAATCCTTGTGTTGCCCGGATTTAGACTGGTTACCTCGATGAACATAGGTCAGAGAAGGACTTATTGGTATGTTAATAAGTCTACTGATCGTGGGAGCGCAGGTATGTGCGTGACCCATGTGATGTGACTGTGTTCGCCTCCACTGTTTGTGATTTGTGTTATCTGAACTATTCCTGAGAGATTCGGAATATGTGATCCTTATGTACGTGATGTACCGGGATGGATAACAGAGTATGTGTGCACCGCAGCTTAGTCTCGGGGTGCTTATATTGTATATTTATGTTGTGGGAAATATACGCTTAATAAAGTGGAAATTTTCATATGGTATTGTGTGTAACTATGGAATAACATAGAGGGCTAATCTATAATGAGTTGTATTACTTTTATATGAGAACCTGAATTTACGTTAAGCTCCTATTTAATTGCGATCGTTATAATGTTAATGGGAACAAAGTAATAAGGGTAGAACCTATGGCAGTCTAGCTAGATATGATATCACTTAGCTAGTGGTTGTGTCATTTTCGATTGGTACTTACGTTAGGAGTGCACAGTTAGACGAGAGGTGAGAATTTCATATGAGTGCACGTCCTAACATGTACTTTGCATTTAATGTTTAAATGTTTTTAAAGCACTTGCAGGTTTTTAAAATATCTCCACATTCGGGCTCTAACCCGTTTGCTTTCAAATCTACTTTTTGTTAAACCATTTTAGGTGCCCAGCCACAAGGACACCATGCATAGGATACTCATTCAGGTGACGAGCTGTGGCTGTTTGTGGAAGATACAGGGATTTGCTTTTAGACGCTTCTATTAATTGGATTCCGTATTCAGTATTCTTCAGTTTTAGGGCATGTTGCCCAGATCCATTAGCGTTACTTTTCCATTACAGTTTTCAGACTTTGGCATGTATTGATTTAGTATTTAATTACTTATTTCAGATGTGGGATTTGTAGTGAGGAGTTTTTCCTCCAGACTTTATTTACGTTATGTGATGGTTATTCTATTTACTTCATTATGGTGAATGGTGTTATTATGCTTTATTACACTTGTTGCATGTTAATCAGACTTTAATTAAAATTTGGCACTTACTTTTTAAATACTAGGTGGTTAGTAAAAATAAAATGTTTTCGACAGTGATGCTATTAACTGAGCCAACTAGGCATTTTGATTTAATTTAATAAAGGAGTAGCTACCCGGTATTTAATTAGTCGGGGTGTCACATCCGCCTCCCATTCCAATTTCAAAATCTTTGGGAGGATATTCGGCTTTTCTCGATCCCCATATGTTTTTGTCACCTATGCAATTCAAACCCCCCATCGTCCCTCCAAAACTTTTAATTGGCGATGGTTCCTTTCTTACGCCTTACACATGCCTTCCGTTGTGCAAACGGAATTCATATTTTTCAGAGGGCATGCTTGTATGTGAGGGTACACTGGTTATCCTCCAAGGTCAAATCGTTCTTATGGTGGACTCTCAGCTATTTAGACTTCTAGTGTGTAGTTAGTGTGAAGCCTAAATAGTAGGTTGTATATTGGTAGCTTTCTTTCTTTTTATTTTTTCTCTCCTTTTAATTTAGTTTAGTGTAATTAGTTAACTTTTTGTTATTTAATTTTGCTATGCTCGGTACTAACTTGTTTTGTAGATTCTTTGGACTTATTCTTATGGGGATCGCTCCACTTTTGGGTGATATCGCTATTTTCCTCTATTTGACTTGGTTCTTAATTCACATTGAAGACAATGTCAAGTTTTAAGTTAGGGGGTGTGGGATATTCTATCCATTTCACATGTTTACTCCATGTTTTTGCTCACATGTTAGTTACTTAGTATGCTTTTCTTAGAAAAATTCAAAATTTTCAAAAAGTTTTTCTTTCTTTTTTCTCCTTTTTTGGGCTTTTTGCCTTTATTTTCGATGATAAATTTCAATAATTTCCCGATCCAATAGACAACCCAACGATGCATATTCTCGATTTTAGAAGTTGTTAGTCTTTTGTCTCACTTATTGATATTATGAATAACTTCATGAATTAAACTTTAATTCCATGAGCACATGTACTTTTATGGTTATTTTGATTTGGTTTAAGATTTTTATAACTCGATAATCTTTTGTTGCATTGTATATACTTACACCGAGTAAGCTTTGTACCCTTCGTCGTTTGTGAGTGTATACACTATTCTTTTCTCATTAAAAACGTTGAATTCGTTGGTAATCTCTCAATTCTTTCATTTGACCGTTCATTAATTGAGTTCATACTTGAAATGTGTTACTTGATCATGATTTTCATATATTGTTTTGACTCGAGAATTGCGTAAACTTTGTGAAATGATCATAGACCCTCTTTATTATATCACCCATAATGGACTTGACCTCACCTTATATGTTTACCCTCGTTAACCTTTGAGCCTAAATATTAGCCTTTCGTTTCTTAACCCAATCCCATAACCAACTACAAATTGGAGTTGTAAACCATACATACACTTTCCATACCTTTGGTTGGATTGTTATTTGGGATTGAATGTTGTTATTATGATGTCGGTTGCAATTTGGCATATGAGAGTTTGATAAGTAAAGAAAGAACGTAATGAAAAAAAAGAAGAAAAAAAGAAAGCAAAAAGCAAAAAGCAAACATGAGAAAAAGAAGAAAAGAAAAAGAAAGAGAAATTTGTAAATGATGTTGTATAGTGTTCAATAAGCTTTGATTACTCTCCCCGATGGTATATCTAATGCCTTTTGGGAACTTGTTTTTCAATTTTGATATTGTCCGCATTTTCCTATTATCCCGAGTTTTCATTCCGAACACTTTGAATTCGTACATACTTTCCTTTCATTGCATACCCTAGCCATACCTACATTACAACCCCATTAAAGTCATATGTGATCTTAGGTTGATGTAATTCAAAAGTCATAATAGTTTTGATAATCTGTGAAAATGCATTTCGCCTCTTTTAATGTGTGGTATCTTTCATTGAGATTACATTTTTTCAGTTTATACATAGCGTTCTTCATCTGCGACATGTGTGCGGCCTAGTTTCCATTTATATTTACTCTATATGCCCGCATATTCTGTGTGTTACCTCCCTGTTTTGAGTGAATTCACTTGATGAGCGTAATGTCCGTGAAGATTGAATGTATGCTTGCTTTAATTTAGTATCTGGTTTATATAAGTTTTTCGCCAAATCACACTTTGCATGTGCTCGCTCCCCTCCCACATTTAAGGTTTCAATTCTATGAGGTGCATTCTATAATGTTAATGTTTCGGACTTTTGTTTGAATTCATTCACTTTGCTAATAATGCGTACGAAATCTTTTTCGCCATTATTGAGCTTGTCGCATGTTGGGTTGGGCATATTTTGAGGAAACCAATCGATGTTTGTGGGTACCATCCCTGAAAACCCTCACGAGACAACACTCGTCCACTAGGGTGACCTAGGGGTTTAACGACTTATTGCATATGCTAAAGGCAATCGTGCTCCCTACGAAAGTGGCATTTATATTTCGATGCATATATACGTCTTGTATCTCCCTCTGTGGTCTGGTTTTGTTTGTTTCATTACTAGGGACTAGCAATGTTTAAGTTAGGGGGTGTGATTCGTATCAAATATTGCATATTTTCGCCCGTTAACTTTATGCATTCTATCGCTTTTACGGTCCTTAATGCCTATATTTATGCTCATTAACCAGACAACCCTGTATTTGATATATACATGTTTTGCAGGGGTAATTGTGCTTTTGTAGGTATTGGAACGCTAAAAGTGAGGATCCGTTGCATTTCGGAGAAGTTTCGTCGCTGAACGCTACTTCAAGGGCATTTTAGTTAATTCACATTTCTTATCCAGCTCATGGAAATTCTACGAATGCGTAATTCGTTGAGTTAGCATCGCGTGGCCGCAAACGGTGCATCGTTTGGAGTTCGGACGAAGAAGATATGCCCGTTTCCGTTATTGACCTTTTCCCCATCTTCATGGACCATGCTTGGCCGGAAAACATAGTACCGGTTGACCGCGGTTTCAACTTTTGCCGTGGAAAGGAGAGAGTGTAATTTTGCCTAAGGGACCGGTCGACCGCGCCCCTGCGACTGGTCGACCGGCTATTGCAGATATTTTGAGATATTTTCTTTTCTTTTCTTTTCCTTTTCTTTTCCTTACTTTTTCCCACTTACTATAAATAGTTTTTTTGTTGTAATAATCAGATATACTTAGTTTAGAATAGATTGTTGAGAGCTTTAGTTTAGGGTTTGAGGATTTTGGAGAGTTTGGCTTTGATCCTTCTTGGTTTGACACCCAATTGGGTTACAAGTTAAACTATTCATCTTCTTCTCCATTAATATAGCTTGTTTTCTATTAATTCTTGCTTTCTAGATAATTTACATGTTTTGATTACGTGATTTCTAGTATAAATTTACCGCGTTTATTTATCGCGTTTTTAATATGCTTTCTAGGTAATTTAAATTAGGTTGTGTTTGAATTGAACTCACTCGAGTTGACGGGTTGCTTTGCTTTGGTGATGGTGTTTACGGGTCTATTTAGGGTGCGTTGTCCTAGTTATTACGCCTAGGAGATTTGACGGGGCATATCATGTATGTCCCGTGCTTACGACCTTTCGTGCCCAATTTTTGGGATATTTGTTAACAGCAAAATCATATTAGGCTTTTATGCGGATTTAGGGGCGTGACAACCCTTGGTTTAATTAACTGTCGAAACGAGACGCATTCTAAATAACTCGTCGACCCATGTATCCATTTTATACAAATTAACTCAGATGAGGGATATTCGACGCAACCTATAGTTTTACCGCTTTGTTAATCTATATTCATTTTCCCTCGCCTAGAATAATCATTTCCCTTTTATGCATCTTTTCCTTTTTAGTTGTAATCCACCTTTTACACTTTTATTTCGGAGCACTAAATCTTATAAATTCTAGCAACTCGTCCCTGTGAATTTTTTATACTCGACTTACCGTTGTGCTTGCCTTGCAAGTGTAGTAGTAATTTAGGTTTGTTTGTATTATCGCGGTGAAACGAAAACAACGACTGTGCACCTTACACGCGCGCACTTTTCACGCGCTTAATCAATAAGGATAATATGTCATCCGAAAATCCTTAATACATAATCATAAGAAGTCCCAAATGTAACCTCTAATTTTTATTCTTATAATTTCCATATCGATAGAATTAATATCGTAAGTATTTATCGCTTAATACTCTCGACGCATTTACAATTACGATTATCTCTCTCTCGTAATCTTCAAGGTAAACTCATCATCCCTAATGTTTGAATCATTACACTTAAATAACTCCAAATAATTTTTCATTATTCTGGGTTCATTGGACACTCGTTTTCCTCACTCAAATTGATTGTTTGCTCAAATAGGGGTAAAATAGTAAATTCTCTCAAAATCAGAAATCTTGCTCGAACTAGAATAACAAGTCGTTTGAATGACTTACACTTGTCGCTCGAAGCAGTCTTTGCACGACTTCATGCGACATCCCTACATCGCTCGAACTACTTCTCGCGAGATACCAATCTCGTTTGAATGACCTACTTCGCTCGACATCGCGCGATATGGCGCTGTTTCGCCTTCAACCTTTGACAACTCCGTTTTTTTTTATCATTTTTCAACCCTAAAACCTCTAAATTATTATCCCAAACTCCAATCAATCAGTCCCAAATCGAATCCTAACAATTACACATGGATTCTAACATCCTAGAATCATTAAATCATTACAAGTCATCAAAGAAATATGAAATCCCCGATTTAATTACTAAAACCCTAGTTCCTCAAATTCTTATTAAAGAACACATGATTTCCAGATTTGTTCTTCACATAAGTTCATCAAAACGTGATTTATATTCTATGTACATGAAGAGTTTAATCTAATTGATCTCAGATTCAAATTATACATCCTAAATCTCCAATTTGTACCCCTTTTATGAACAATACATGTTTATAACATCCATCTACTAACATGAATATGGTTATTGCTAAAGAAAAGCAAGTAATAAACACTTGCCTTGATTTCGAAGGTCTGATCCATTGGTGTTGTTGGTATGGATGCACTCCTCGCGTTCCGATCTACACGATGGTGGTGGTGGTTGTGCAAGGTAGTGTAAATTGACTCCCCTCCTTTGGAATTTGCTCTCCCTCACCCACTGTGGCTCTCTCTTGATTTTGGTGTATCATAACCCTAATTGTCCCTAATTAGCTGATATAGTATTTCTCCAATTTTCGTCCATTGAATTTCACTAAAAATCCAAATTATAAAACTACCCCTACCGGGTGCCGGCTTGGCCTAAATATATCCCAGAGTCCAAATAAAATACCCGGGTAGAGTTTTTTGACTATCACGACCCCTCTGGACTCAACGACGCACTCGAAATAATTATATGAGTTACTTAAAATAATTTACCTTTTCATTCCACTTAATTAGTCCTGACACGACTCACACGCGCGTCCCGACTTAATATACCAAACTGTCGTATTTCTCTCTCACGACAAGTTATATAAAATCGCCATTCTATATTACTTATTCTCATAGTAATATTAATAATTACTAACTTCTCGTCACGTATATATAATTTTAATCCGGATTAATAATTAATTCTCACATTTTAATTTGATTAATCCAATAATAATGATAAATCACATAATTATTTAAATCTTCGAAAATACGGGGTGTTACAATATCTAACTTTCGAATGTAGTTGGAGTGCATAATCCCCTGTGGAATAAAGTAAGATATATGAAGAGTAAGAATATGTAATTAGTTTAAAACATATAAAATTTATGTATGAAGAGAAAGTGATAATATGAATGATATTATCTAAGCGATGGAAGTTATAATGTTGCAGCTAATGAAAGATTCTGCTGCCTCAAAAAGCGTAACATATGTTCTTTCGTTGTCGTCTTAGACAACTAATTGATGAGTCAGTAAAGTTTGATATGTGAGTTATGTCAAATATTTGGCAAAGATTATGAAATGTTTGATTTTACCTCGAGGTGTAATTTTCATTTAAGGAAGCACAATTTAAGCATGATCCAACTCCATTTGCAATAGTGACTTTTTTGTTGCAGACATTGCAAGAATCGCACCAGGGATTTTCTTTGTCTCTGACCTCCATAATCATAGCGATGTTTCGTAAGGGATATTTGACCTTTTACAGCAAAATGTTGGGGGTACATATTGAAATATGTGGGCATTACAATGATGGCAATTAGACGTAGTTTATAGTTCCACTAATGGAGAGTACAGAGGTTTGTATACAGTTTCTCCTATTAGGAGAGGAAGTTTAAGATATAATATGCATTTGATAATTCATATGTGATACAATTATTCATAAAGTTTTTATGAATTATATGTAGCTAATCTTGGTATTTATATGAATTTAATTGACCTCGAAGTAACCAAGGAACTCTTTGTCTTTTCCTAAGATTTGGGTTGATAAAAATATTTTCGGATATCAAAATGGATGATATTTATAATAATTTGTGGAATGACGTGTGTGGAATATTATTTAGTACGTTTTGTAAGGAGCATCATGAAAAATGTACATTGAAATGGAATTAAACATATGAATGATTATGTGTAAAAAAACATATTGTTTTCTATAGAGAATTCCAGATGAAATAGTTTTAACTAATCCAATATTTCATAAGTTAAGATAAAAATCTAAATTAATATTTTAAGGCTCTAAACATATTTTAATAACAAATTGTAGCACTCATCATAAGCGACAGTATAATTTGTTTTTACTATATGCAAAATTTATGAATTAAATAGATTGAGTTTAAATAAACACATTCCAAATTTCAATTATATATTGTAGTAGCATTCATATGTATAATAAATCAAATATATGTAGAACTTAAACAATAAATAAATACTATATTCATTATAGGTAATATATTTTTCATGCATTATTAGTAATAAAAATGAGCATATAGATGTTTGTTTAATAGATAAGACCAACTTACCTGAATAGCTGAACAGTCATGTTGTAAACGGTTGTCAAAAACCAAGCCTAAGATTGAAAAACATTAAAACAATTAACTCAACAATAATATGAAATCAAATCAACAACTCTTAAATATTAAAATTTTATTTTTAAAACAAAGTATGCTAGTTAAATAAGTGCAATGTCATAGTATTTAAGCAAACGGGGTTTCACTTTTGTTAGGCATTTTTTTAAGTGCACTTTATTACACTATAAATTATTTAAATGTAAGTTATTATTTATTTTAAAAAACAGTTACTCATTTTTTGGGACATTTCAAGCTTATAGTGCTTGTTTTTATAGCAGATTTTATGAGTGGAATGGATTGAAATCCAATAGTGATTCGAAACTTTAAAATAATTAAAGCAATTCATCTCAAACATATATTATTTTCAAGAGAAAATGCAAGATTAAATAAATTAAAGTAAGTCAAAATTTCATAAGTTAAATAACACCTCTAATTTACGTTCCAGGTCTCCAATCGCAATTTAACGTTAAATCTAGCAAAATCGAGACTGTAAATTTTTTTTACTACTACCAAAATATATGAATTAATGGGAAGGATTTTGAATTAATTGATTTAAATGTGAAATATTTATTGCACTATGTGTCAAATCTGGGTAGATTCTACAAATTGAGAAAACATATCATCCATATAATACAAATAAACATATTATCCAAAAATGTAACGATAATAATTTCAATTAACTTCCAAGATACTGATAAACAACCTCAAACCCGATATTACAAATTAGATTGTTGAATAGACAATAAATTCTTATCAAAATTGTAAACATACAAAAAAAAATACAAAGATTGAGAAAGGGTGCATACTTTCACCTAAAATCAGCAAGTTATGATAGTTTTATCTCTACCACTACATTAGTTGATACTAAGTACTCGTGTACTAATTTCACTATGAGCGAGTAAAAACTAATTTTTAACATATATTACACTAAATATTAAATGAAATAAATTTTACAGACTAAATGTTCATCAACCGACAAAAATATTACCTTCCAAGATTCCCAAGTAATATATAGTTAATAGGGTTTCTTTACCAATTTGTCCTGTTGACTAAGTAGATAGTTCAATAGGTCCCACGATTTTTTTTGCTCCAGCAAATCCTATGAAAAAATATTTTACTCCAATAGGACATATTTGTAAACATGTGGTGAATATTCATTACATGTATAAAGAGGGCCTATTGAGAAAAAAAATATTTTGATAAGATGTATTAGAAAATATTTTATTTATATAGGACTTATTTGTCAAGTTGCCTAGTTGATATCACTATTCTTGTGCTAATGTCATTATCATGGCTAAATAATTTTTTTTAAATATATTAAAATAAATATTAAATGACCTAGTTTAACAAATGACCCAGCCAACTATTCCAAAAGTAAGGTTCCTATACTTGCAATATAGTAAACGCAAAACAGAGGAGAAAACTGAAAAAACATATATTTATAATTGAACAAATCTTCAAATTGATGTTAAACAAAAAAGAGATCTTTAAATTGGCTAACACAATAAATAAACTACAACTATAGTAAAAATTAGAAAGAATCTAGATTCACCATAAATTTTTGACAACCAAGCACCACCTTACATGAAAATCTAAAATGTCAGAAGAGATGGAGCTACAAATTGACTGCTATTGAATTTAACAGTGAACATATAGAACATATCCTTTCATTCTTTCACTTAATTGAGATGAAGTTCTAGTCACTTGTACAAAACACGTGCCAACATCAAACAAACAACAAAATAAATACCAAACTCGTGTAGAACTTTTATCCATAAAAAACTCTCAAATAAAAAAGGTATACAATATATTAAATAGTGTTCTACCCAATTCTCACAAACCTACAGGAGTATCTAACCCGCATATATTACCAAAATCCTGAAAGTAATCTTCATTATCCTATGTTAACCCAAACCCAAATCATTATTTGACCCGATGAATACCTCACTGCAATTTCCAACCAATGAAAAAATTAAGTAAAATTCTTTTGTCAAAGATATCTTTACACACTTCTTGAAACTCAAACCCATCCTTGACTTTTAATTTTCAATTTCGAGAATCTTTGTTTGTTTAGTAGTTTCAACTTTATTGTTCAGACGCCATTTTGTAGACTATTTGGTCTAGAAAACAACAAATATCTTTTTTGTGAAATCATTATGTGATAATGTGTAGACGGAGAACATGAAAATAGGAAGGACAAAATTGGGTAAACAGGTGCACATTTCGGAACTAAACATAAAGAAAACGAAATGCGAAACAAAAAATATGTACCTGTAGACGAGTCTCGCGTATGGCGTTGGGGCGATGATGTTGATGGAGAGGAATTGTGGTGGGATATGGGAGGACTACATTTATGTCCACTACATACGTTCTTTGGTCTTTTGACCATTCCATTCGAAGTGCCGGATCATTGGCCCGTGTAGATGGGAAGATGAAGTGTTGGACCGTTTAAATGTAAGGGTAAGATGAAGTGTTGGCTGGTACAGGGGAGATGAAAAGGGTTCGTGGGGGAGATGAGAATTGAATGGTAGTAGGGGGTTTGTAAATTATTAGAAGGTATTTTGATGATTTGACCATTACGACTAAACTTTCATCTTTTTAAGTAGTAATGATTAAGTAGCAGTGATAGTGATTGACTATTACGACTAAACTTTCCTCTTTTAAAGTAGTAGTGATAGTGATAATGTGCATAGATATTATACATTTTCACGTCACTTTTCATGTATAAATCAAATACAAAATTTTGATTCCTATAGAAATTTATTGATCAACCAAACAGAACAAATAATTTAAAATTTCGAAAAAAAGTTTCGTGTTAATCACTTTTTCAATAATCACAATCAAACTTAAATTTGATTTTCATCCCTTCACTCCTTATCCTTTCACACACTTTATTATTGGAAACTGGCCCAAACGGAATTCCGTTTGAGATTTTTAATCTCAATGACTGTATTAGTTGAAGTGAACATATATTATTGCATCACTAGCTGGTTGAAAATGAATATTTGACTGAAACCTATCACTAAGCTGCTTGCATTTAATTTCTGAGAAGTTAGAAATATGCAAACGGGGTTCCTTTGGGATAACCATCATAAATTGCTATAGGGCAACAGTGGAAGAAGTAAAGTCATCCTCATCCATAGCCATAATCATCTTATTCAAGATTTAAAAAAGAAACAGAGAAACAAGCTAACAACAAGGTCGTTGTAGTATAGTAGTAAGTATTCTCGCCTGTCACGCGGGTGACCCGGGTTCGATCCCCGGCAACGGCGAATTCTTTTTTTTGGGACGATTTTCACTTCCATTTCCTAGAGAGAGATAAACGCTGTCGTATAATTACCAGCATACACACTTTTTTCACCTGCTAAATTCCATTTGTCTCTCACTTTTTTTTGGAAGCTACACCTTTTGTGCACCATATGATTACCTTATCTATTTCTGTATAAATTTATGATCCTTTTTTTTTTTCTCAAATGCTGGATAATGGTAGTTTTTGTCCCTTTATTCATGGTGGTGATATGCATTTTATGTCGAGTTTTACTTAGTTAAAAAATTGATTTTACCAATCTATTGTATAACGTTCCCAAAATTTTGGGTGACGTCAATTTTATTGACCATTCGTGTATTGATTTTGATATTTGGACTGGAGTATTTCCTCTTTTTTTTTTTTTTTTAACTTTCATTTTTTTGTTATAAAAATAGGTTTTCATGTCTATGTATTTTTTATGCTATCTTAGTTTCTGGTAACATGAACAGCAATTTCGTTGTCTTTCTTATATATATATATATATTTTTTTTCTGATTTAATATCTTTCTTATATTCATTCGTTTTTTTTCCTTATATTCCTTTTTTTTTCCCAATTATTTTTCATAAATGTAACTGTTGTAATTAATGTAGCTTATTTATAATTATACTGTCATAAATATGAGTAAAATTACAAAGTCTAGAATAACAGGCCTCAAAATCACAAGCTATATATTTGTTTAGTTTTTTTTTATTTAATTATATTTTCAAACATTTGTTAGGCTCCCATCCCATATATTTTTAAAATTATTGTAAGTCTCATAACTATCAAAAAACATCCATAACCACTCTAGCATATAATGACACATGTCCACTAATTGTTATAATATGACCAGTAACAGAAAAATAAAAAATATGAGAGTAGACACAAGTAAATTTTAAAAAATGGAACTAAATACTTGAGATCTCATATTTGTCATGGTTTGTAGTTGACCTAGCTAATGTGTGAGGACTTCAGTTTTCAAATGGTAGTTGATTAAAATGATTATTGGGGTCGATTTCAATTTAATTTAAATATCAACTAAGGGTGAACATTAATTAAGATTTGTGAGCATGGTTTCAATGAGGGACATAATATTATCTAGATAGAGAATGCCATAATTTTTTTTTTTTTTTTATCAAAGTCCATGACTTTTTTTTTGCTTAATTTTAACGTTTTTTTTTGTATGGACAATGCATAGTTGAAATCTTCAAACCAAGGAATAGGAAGCCATAATGAACCTAGTTAACCATTGTGCAACATGGACACAAATATACCAAAAGAACCTATAAGACTATTGAACCGACTTGAATTTGAACTACGATTCATATCAAGTCTTACCGAAATCGGATTTCCCTTTCGTGCCACATGTACTTTTCCTTTACTATTTTTCCTTTTTTATTCCGGGGCCAATATTTGTTCTCAAAGGTCTTCGTTTCCTCTTGTTTCCAAAGTTATGGCTCTGTTTCCCATCATGTAGTTTCTTAATTTTTTGGCTAGACTAAAAAATTTGCGGAGAATCATCCACTCCGCACGGAGAAAAAAAGTTAAAAGAAAATTATGTTAGTTTTTTGTACTATATGTTTTGGTGGCTTAATAATATCATTTTGTGAGCATGTTAGGCAAAGCTCGCGGGTCTTTTATATTTAGTTAAAAAACAATAAGGCAATTGTGATGCATTCGAATGCTTCAATTAAGAAGAATTTTTATGAAGTGCTAAATTATTTTTTGTTCTAAGATCAAATCAAGCTATGAATTTAAAATAGGAATGTGCAATAAAGAACAATAAATGTAATTAAAGAAACAAAGAAAATTCATTTGAAAAGTAAAGGAAGATAAAATAATTTATTGTAAAATAATTGAATCAAAATGCTGGGAACTTGAAACTAAATTGTATATTGAATGAAAAGTTACATGATAATTGAAACAAGAACTAATATTTAATTTCAATTATATTAAATTCCGAATTTATGAATTTCCTAATTATGTGGTCTTGATAAATATCAGATAATTAATTAGGAACGTGATAAATATGAATATTAGAAGATTGGGTCAATCTTATCCATTAGTCACGTGATGGTTAGTGGCATTAGTGTGAGACTTGAAAAAGAGTCCCACCTTGACTAGGATTTCGATCCTCTTTTCCTTATAAATAGAGGAGCCTTCACCATTTGGGGTTATCTCATAACACACTATTTCTGAGGTGGGAGAGAAACTCTGAGATTCCATTTGAGTGTATTTTTTTCCAAGAAGGTAGATTGATGGAGCAATTAATCAAGATTGATCCTTGATCAAGGTAAGTCTTATTTTCTATCTTTTAGACGTATTTCGTGAAAACATGAAGATCCAAGATCCTTTTATTAAAAACAATTGTATGCTAAACTTTAATCATATTAATGTGTTCGTGATTAATATTAGGGTGTTCTTAAAAAATGATTTTATATGTGGTATCAGAGCTAAAGTTTAAGATCTCATGATTTTCCTTATTGATGTTCGTCTATAATGAAATGTGTGCCTGAGACTTTCTGCGACATTTTTATTTATGTCATTAAATTGCTTTTGTGCCTGAGACCTTATTCGACGTCTTATTTCTGTCATTAAATCTGCTATTAAAGTGTGTCTGAGATTTTCTGTGACGTTTTTCTTCTGTTGCCAATACTCACTGGTGAGAATGAAAGGTCAAAACTTGCTCGGAATTTTACGAAACTGACATGGTCGACTGGAAACGTCGAAATAAACAAAACTCATTGTTTACAATGGGCACCACGTTACTTTTGCGTTTTAACATCGTTAAGATCCTTAAAGTTGCGTTTTTGTCGTTTTTGGTTATAATGTTGACGTCAATATCTCACTCCAGAAAATTAATTTTTGAATTCCGCAAATTATTTTGAGATCCTGGAGTAATTATCTACATCCGTGTGGCGCTAACTCAAATTTTCTATTTTTGGCAAAAATTTCGATTTTTTTCGAATATTATTTTTTTTTTCACCACGGGGGCTGTTTTTTTTTAAGTTCATGGATGTTCTAATATTCATGTTATGTAGTATTTGGTATTGATGAAAGAGTTCATTATAAAATTTTGAATATTAGATTTATGATTATGTGGTTGACAATAACATTTCGATATGTTAGGTTATTGTGCATAATCTATATTTGGTAGCCCAAAGGTCCTAATGTATTATGATTTGATGTTTAGACAATAATATTTATATGGTGTTGGATGGGAAAGACATGAAAGTATCTTAATCTATAATTGTAAATATTTGATTATTATGTATGCATCTATATTTGGACTATTAATTATACATTAAGTTTTAAGTATAATATCTTTGGGGGCATTGATTTTGCATAAATAATGTTTCTGACTTAAAAAAAAAAATTGAATTCCGTCGAATATTTGAGATTCTGGAGTAATTTCCTACAGTTTCATGATGCTAACTCTTTTTTTGGGGGAAAAATTTAAGTTTTCCCATATTTCATGTATGTTTTATCTAGAACTGTGATAAAACCTTGCTTTAATGATCATTTTTTAGTTGACTATTCGTGCGAAACACATGCCAACATATTTTATATGGTAGGATATTAGACTTGCGTTATTGTTAATATTCATATTTTGATGAGTCTCGTGCCAAACACATGCCAATGATTCATATTGTTGAATATTATGATATTCGTGTTTTAATGAGTCTCATGCCAAACACAGGCTAACGATTCATGTAGTTGAAAATCAAAATTATTATTTATTCTACGGCTAGTACTCCCATTAAGTTGAATTAAATGCCGAATACAGGCTACAATTCATATGTGCGGATACTAGATTTATTCATTGCATACATGCATATTTGAATGTACGACTTGCAAATTTTGAGACTCATAAGTAGGTATTCATTCAGTTTAATCAAATGCCAAATACAAGCTAAGATTACATGTGAATATACTATACTTGTAGTCATGTCAGATTATCCTAATGTTTGTTATAAGGTTAAATTGAAGCGCAACACATGCTGAAATTTGAATCAAATAAACATTGGAATTTTTGTAAATGTTAAATAATTGACATCAATGTTAAAAAATCATATTTACATATGCCACTAGTATGATAATTGTGAATATAACCGTATTGTGCATTAGTATGACCATGAATGATCTGGGTCAATATTTCTGATTTGTTACTCATACATAAGTGATGAGGCGAAAGTAAATGATTTATGTCTTCCATTTACTATTATTTATGTAATATCTCATGTAAACTCTTTGTCTATTTGATTTTCATATTATGTCTAATTTGTCGTGAATTTCAAGTTAGGGAATGGACAATAATATAATTATTCATGTATTACGGGTATTTTGAACATGTATGCGTATCTATAATATTTATATAATATAAGGTTTGGTGTTCATTAAAGTGCTCCATTCCAGAAGATATAAATATTGGACTAATGCATTAATATCATGCATATTTTTGGTTGCCTACGGGTCCATGCATGATATTGAATGCTAGGATGCTGATACTTTATGATGTTGCATACATATTATTGTTTATTCATTTATTGTGATTACAATAATTGAACAAAATGTTAGTGATAATATATATTTTGGGAAGGTAATAATGATCGTCAAACGCAGATGCCATAGTTTCTTTCACTATCATATCACCAATTAAGTTTATGAAAACCATAAACATGAATAATTTAGTTTATTGATCATGCGATATTTAATGAAAATAAGTGAAAAATTTATTAACTTGTGTATGTAAGTCTTTACGTAATGTAATATTCATATTATGAAATGTTTGGTAGTCACTACAGTGACCCAACTAGAACGAAAAAGAATATTAAATGTAAAGATGATGGTAGTAATAACTCATGATGCTTATAATAGTAAAGATATTAATTGGGTATATTGAGTTTATTTCTTCAAGCAAGGTTATTCCTTACAGGAAATCAATTTTGAGTGATTGAATGGACATCATAGATCACATACATTATTATAGTATGTGAAAATAAGTTGTGCACAAATATCGTGTACAATATAATGAAATAACATTATACCCAATAAAGTAATCTACAAACATCATATAATCGATATTTCACGGTTACTACTGAAGAAAACTCACGGTTATGCACTCAATTTATTATCATGTAATCGATGTGTGTGTTGTTAAATCAAAGCATTAATGAAGTGAGCAATTTATCTCATTATCTTATCACATATTATTGTATCCCATTTTGTTTCTCTAAAAATTTCATATTTAATTTGGTTAAACAAATTAAGTTTGTTTACATATTGCACACTCGGACTAATAATGATAAATATAAAGATAATATGTATCTTTTATAATTTGAAACGAGTTTTTCATCTCAGTAGAGTTTGCAAGTTATACTTACTGTGTTATAGAAAGTATTTACTTTTGATGCAAGGATTTCTTACAAAACAAACTAGAAATTCTAATAAGATTCTTTTCTTTTGTTCTTGGGGAATCAAATCGCCATTTGTTTTCATAAACCCTCATTTTTTTTTTTTGGAAATTTTTTGTCTAGACTTGATTGTGAGGGATATGTTCTAAAGAATCTTTTGATGTATATTTTTTTCAAGGGTTATGATATTCCTTTTGATGTTTTGTACAAAATAAAGTTTGGACATAGTTCATTAAAGATTTGTTTGATCCTGCATCATAATCGTAGCATTATTGATGAAACTCTATAAATCTTGTGTCAAATTAAATCTAGACTCTTTTTCATAATTTTCGTGGACAAGATTTTTGTAATGTCTCTTACAAATTTTGATAGTCGAGTTGTGCTCTTAAGGTATTACGATGTCTAATATAAGGATGACCTATGTGGCCCAAGTGGGAGATTATGAGAAACTCCCCTTAAAGTGGACCTACATAGATCATATAATTGTCATTGACACGTGTTTATTGCATTAAAGTCAAATTCATTATGAAAGGTGAAATTAGTGGTAGTAGAAAATCATGAAATATGGTTATAAAGGAAGGCAGTGTACTTATCCCATTACCAATAACCTTCTTGAACCCTTGTTCTTTTAGTTGTTAGATTGTCTAAACAACAAATAACAAATAAATGATCAACCACTAAATGATAGTATTGTCACCGTGAGAGAAATGTAGATAAAATCATAAGGAATACTATTAAGAAGATCCTAAAAGGCTACTATCCTCGATGATTATGTGGTGTATCTGCATGAACATGAATTTGGCGTAGGGATAAATAATGACATGATTATATTTTCAAAAGTCATAAGAAGTGAAACTAATGGACTACAACTAAGGTTGAAATCTCGTTGAATTACATAATTGATGCACTAAAGTCGGGTATAAGGGGGTCATCAAGACCAAACGCGACACTAACGGTAGTTAAACGAGATAAAGCTAAATTGTAGTAAAATATTTCACTATTAATGAAGAAAAGGTTATAAATGAACCTTCTCAATTATATGTAAGGACATGGAATTCCTATGACATTAGTAGCTCATTATGATTGAGAGTTACATGAAGTGGACGTGAAAATTACTTTTTGAAGTCTTATAAACTATGCGTATATGTTTAGGAGATCATTTTATAAACATAAGTTTCCCACATGACGTATATTAAGAAATAATATCATTATTTGTTTTAATCGTTGTATATTTGTATACACCTTAAGATCAGTGGGAGTAAGTTTATATATTTCTCTATATTCAAGCACATATTTAGAAAGTAGAGAATCAAAATAATCTTATGGGTTTAAAAGTTGTGTATGAAGTAATGAGATACTTAAAGGACTATATGCTCACATTTATGATGTATGTGTTCATTTAAATATGAACAATTATTGTGACTCAGATTTACTATTTGTACGGATGATATGAATTTCACTATTTCTTAAGAATATTTGTTTTGGTTTATCAACCAATATAATGAAGGAGTGCAACATAATCCATACATTAACTATTGTGAAAGCTGAGTTTGTAGCATGCCTGATGCTACAACTTATGTATTTTGGCAGCATGACTTCATTTCGGGACTTGGAGTTGTCGACACTATTATCAAGCCGCTGAAATATTATGATAATGTCACTGCAATCTTCTTTATGAAGAAATGTTAGGTATTCCTAAAGTAACTAAGCACGTTGAATGAAATACCTATCAGTTAAAGAAGAAATTCAGAAACAAAGAGTGTCAATTGATCACAATAGTACGAGTGATAACAAAGCAGATCCTATTACGAAAGGACTATCTCCAAAAGACCTTATGGAACGTGTCAAAGAGATGGATCTCGATTAGTAAAATTATGATTGCTATTTGGCTTAGTTGTTTGACACTATTACTTGAATTCAATAAAAGTGTTTCTGATTTTAATTATTTATGTCTTTTGTGAATACATGCATATGATTATGAATTATTGTTGACAGAAATAGTCCTTATTCAAAAGGATATTATGAGGCCATTATGATACCCAATATTAAAGACTTAGTTGAATGAAACATTGGTGTTGTGGTACATGGAAGGAACCATGCACTTGAATAGCATGGAACCGCCATGACTCGCATCCGTGAATTGTTTGATTTAAGCAAACTATATTTATCAATTATTGTGCACCTTATGGTACATAATTTAATTATGAGGATTATTAAGACCAAGTGGGAGACTGTTGAAAATTAATATTCAGTGTCGAAATTAATAATTTAATTTCAATTATATTAAATTCCGAATTTATGAATTTCCTAATTATGTGGGCTTGATAAATATCAGATAATTAATTAAGAACGTGATAAATATGAATATTAGAAGATTGAGTCAATCTTATTTGTTAGTCACATGATGGTTAGTGGCATTAATGGGAGACTTGAAAAAGAGTCCCACATTGACTAGCATTTCGGTCCTCTTTCCCTTATAAATAGAGGAGCCCTACACCATCTGGGGTTATCTCATAACACACTATTTCTGAGGTGGGAGAGAAACTCCGAGATTCCATTTGAGTGTATTTTTTTTCAAGAAGGTAGATTGATGGAGCAATTAATCAAGATTGATCCTTGATCAAGGTAAGTCTTATTTTCTATCTTTTAGACGTATTTCGTGAAAACATGAAGATCCAAGATCCTTTTATTAAGAACAATTGTATGCTAAAGTTTAATCGTATTAATGTGTTCGTGATTAATATTAGGGTGTTCTTAAGAATGATTTTATTTTAAGAAGAATTTTTATGAAGTGCTAAATTATTTTTTGTTCTAAGATTAAATCAAGCTATGAATTTAAAATAGGAATGTGCAGTAAAGAACAATAAATGTAATTAAAGAAACAGAGAAAATGCATTGGAAAAGTAAAGGAAGATAAAATAATTTATCGTAAAATAATTGAATCAAAATATTGGGAACTTGAAACTAAATTGTATATTGAATGAAAAGTTACATAATAATTGAAACAAGAACTAAATCTAACCTCACAAACTAATTCAAAGAATAAATAAACTAATAAAATAGAAATGAAGTAAAATGATTTTCTGGTGGAGAGTTTTCCTCTAATTTTGTTCTACAATTATTTATTGATAGTCCTCCAAATCAGTGGCGGATGGAGGAGGGGGGGGGGGGGGGGGGCAAGGGGCCTGGGCCCTGCAAATGTTTTGAGAATTTTTATAGCAGTAGTATATTTATATATATTATAATCTATGTTATATGATATGGCCCCCTCAAGTTGACTTTGTTGTTAGACGGATGTGTTTTTCTCTTTGTATTCTAAATTCACAACACAACTTAACAAAGGATTAAAGTGATATTTTCAAGAGTTAGGTTAAACCCACAACACAACTTAACAAAAGGCCAAAACGACTGCTGCACTTTTTAACTTTTACTTCCCAATAAACCAAATTAAAACTGACGGACGCATTCAACTCCCAAATCCAAATGGCTGCTCCATTAAATCTTAAGAAATAAACTGTAGAGACAGACATACCCACTCGGCCATCATCAGAACCAGAATTTTTTACCCTCTTGGAATGAACAACCGAAATCTTTTTTATGAGGTATTTTTTTTACTCCTTTTTTTGTTGTAATTTTTGCATTGATGCTTCCTTTCTTTGTTTCATATTATGGTAATATGAAACAATAATTTATCATTTATGTAATTTCATTTTTTTTTTCATTTATGAAATAGTAATTTTTATCATTTATGAAACAATAATTTTTTATTTTTTTTATAAACGTTTTTTATTTTTTTAAGATAAATGTAATTTATTATCTAACAATAATTTATCATTTTTGTAATTTTTGTAATTGTTATTTAAGATTAAGAAATTAGGCATGTTAATTTCTTTCATTTCTGTAATTGTTATTTAAGATTATGACAATTTATGACTTATGTCAAGTTTCGGCAAAAATAAGAAAAGTAACAATTTATCCCCTTGTTGATAGGTTGATTCGCCTAGTGTTAACTCTCCCCGTTTCCACCGCAACAACGAAACGTGCATTTTCGGCCATGAGCCTCGTTAAGACTACGCTACGGAACAAGATGGAGGATGACTTTCTTGCAAATTATTTGATTACATATATCGAGAAAGAAATTGCTCGAGATTTTGAAGTTGATGAAATTATAGATGACTTTTATGAAATGAAGGAACGTCAAGCACAATTTGCGATGCCAAAAATTCCTATATAGTTAGGGTCATTTTTTTTTAATAATTATCCGTGTCGATGGTGTCTATATTAATAAAAATCTGCGTAATGAATTTTTGGAATTATTTATTTATTTGCTTTACTTATTATTCATATTTATATTTTGTTTACTTAATGTTTTGGCCCCCCAATATGAAATTCCTGGATCCGCCACTGCTCCAAATTATAATTGTTATGGTCGAATGATTTCTGAGAAGTTTCTTTTTGAATCCCAAAAAACTTGTATACCAGCGCATGTGACCATTCTTTCTTAGTAACTACTTACATGCGCCTATTTTCACGTGTATTCTCTCCAGTGGCGAATCCAGAAATATTTGTTAAGGTGGACGGGGGTGTCCAAAATAAAAAAATGCTATAATAGTGAAAAGAGTTTAACAAGTGCAAGAGAAAATGTCAAATAATAGAAGTGTTTAGAATTTTATTAGAATAACACGATAAGAGGGATTGCACTCATTTACGTATATAATTAAACAAAAAGTAACCGTGTACAAAAGTTACCTCTCATCATCTACAAAAGTAACTACAATTTCCCTCGGCAAAACTTCATTTTTTAAAAACGTTGCATGATCACCTCATTATCCTTTCACACACTTTATTATTGGAAACTGGCCCAAACGGAATTCCGTTTGAGATTTTTAATCTCAATGACTGTATTAGTTGAAGTGAACATATATTATTGCATCACTAGCTGGTTGACAAGGCCTATCACTAAGGAAATTGTTGTTGTTAGGCTGCTTGCATTTAATTTCTGAGAAGTTAGAAATATGCAAACTGGGTTCCTTTGGGATAACCATCATAAATTGCTATAGGGCAACAGTGGAAGAAGTAAAGTCATCCTCATCCATAGCCATAATCATCTTATTCAAGATTTAAAAAAGAAACAGAGAAACAAGCTAACAACAAGGTCGTTGTAGTATAGTGGTAAGTATTCCCGCCTGTCACGCGGGTGACCCGGGTTCGATCCCCGGCAACGGCGATTAGTTTTATTTTGTTAGTATACTTCACCGACATTTCCCTGGGCCAGAGGTAAACGATGTTGCAGTAAAGTTGTTTTTAATTTTACTTTCTGGAAGAAAGTACTTGTAAAGAAGTGGTAAGGAGACACTTTTAAGAAAATTCCCTTATTTTTACCAAATCTTTATCTTTGGTTAATTGGTACACCCAATAAATAATCTGATACTTTTTGACACGATAACTTGTTTATGATAATAATTCGAAATGATTC
The DNA here is from genome assembly GCA_949130495.1 of Sambucus nigra. NCBI lineage: Eukaryota > Viridiplantae > Streptophyta > Magnoliopsida > Dipsacales > Adoxaceae > Sambucus > Sambucus nigra. The sequence continues at coordinate 65,404,866 of OX422219.1, forward strand.
GAATATGATACGATTAGCTTGTATATATTTAGAATTACTAAAAGCTTATACTCAAATCAAAATCAACGCGACTCGAAAGTGACACGACTAACTCGAATTGCCACCCAATACCTACCAAAAAGGTCGATGATCCAATAAAATATATTTTTACGCGATAAAAAATAATATATTAAAATATATTTTTATTTAGTTAGAGTTTAATTTTTTTCTCTATTTTTATTTAAAGTTTCATAATTATAAGGTGTACATTTATTCACTATATCAACCCAATAAAAATTTAATTTTAAATATGTGAAAAAATATTTCACAATTTTACTTTTCATCATGGCTAAAAGTATTTCCATGCGAATCAAACAAGGTTGACAAATCGTATTTTTGGACTGTGTTTTGGCCTGACACAACCCGACCAGTTTGTTTTAAACACAAAAACTCCCCATCCGATATCATATATTTTTTAACTCACACGAATACGATCCACTTAAAAATACAACACGACATATTTAACACACCTATTATTTTTTAGCGAAAATAAATACGAAACATGACACGATGTGTTTACTTTTTTTTTTAGCTCAAATAGGCATGAAAACACAGAAGACACGCCCATAAAATCAACTTGCAATCTGAACTTTAGTGCCCTAATTTCAGCACTACAAAAGTCAATTATCAAATTAAGAGGTGACAACTCCTATTAAAAAAATTATTAACTTTTATCTAAGGGGACGAGCTACTATTAAGCGTTCAGGTCCACTTGTAGATATTTAACTCTCAACAAGAGAAACGTAATAATTTTATGAATAATTCTAAGGAAACCTTCAAAATTGTACACAAAACTCAAACTCGATGATGTGTCACATTAGTATTGGTTCATGTCTTTGTTTTTGTAGATCCACACCAGCGGCACTAATCAATACATGTTTGACCTATTATCAAATTTTTATTTTGTATATAATTTGGGAATCTCCCTAGAATGTAATACCCCGTATTTTCGAAGACTTAAATAAGTACGTGATTTATTATTATTGTGTGATTAATTAAATTAAAATGTGAGAATTAATTATTAATCTGGATTTAAATTTAAATGTTTACTAACATGACGAGAAGTTAGTAATTATTAATATTACTGTGAGAATAAGTAATATGGAATGACAATTTAATATAACTTGTTGTGATAGAGAAATACGACAGTTTGGTATATTAAGTCGGAGACACGCGTGAGAGTCGTGTCAGGACTAATTAAGTGGAATAAAAAGGTAAATCATTTTTAAGTAACTCGTATGATCATTTCGAGTGCGCCGTTGAGTCTGTAGGGGTCGAGATAGTCAGAAAACTCTACCCGGATATTTTATTTGGACTCCGGGATATTTTTAGGCGAAGCCGGCACCCGGTAGGGGTAGTTTTGTAATTTGGATTTTTGGAGGAATTAAATGGACGAAAATTAGAGGAATAATATATTAGCTAATTGGAGACAATTAGAGTTAGGAAAAACCAAAATCAAGAGAGAACCACAGCGGATGAGGGAGAGCAATTTCCAAAGGAGGAGAAGCCATTTTCACCACCTTGCACAACCACCACCACCTTGCACAACCACCACCACCACCACCATCGTGTAGATCGGAACGCGAGGAACGCAACCATACCAACAACATCAACGGATCAGATCTTCGAAATCGAGGCAAGTGTTTATTACTTTCTTTCTTTAGCAATAATCATACTCATGTTAGTGTAGGTGAATTAAATCCTTGATTTACGTGTTAATTGGGTGAAAATTGGGAGTTAAATTATGATTAGAGGTTGGATTAATTAGTTGTTAATATTATGTCATGTATGTAGAGGATGAACTACGAAATTGAATCATATATTGATGAACGAATCTGGGTTGGTAAGATTCTTAAATTAAAAATTTGGGAACTAGGGTTCTTATAAATTAATTTGGGGGTTTCATGTAATCTTGATGATTTATGATGAATTAATGATCCTAGGATGTTTTGAATGATATATAGTCTTGTTATTATTGATTAGGATTAATGATGAGATTATGGGGATTAAACTATAGAGGTTTTTAGGCTTACAAATTATGGAAAACGCAGAAAATCTGGGCAAGAAGACGAACAATGCAATCTCGCGCGAAGTCGTGCGGAGTGGTTCAAACGAGATGGGGATCTCGCGCGAAGTCGTTCGAACGACACGTGTAAGTGGTTCGAGCGACATGCCATTCTGGTTCGAACGACATGTCATTCTGGTTCGAGCGAGATGCTCTTCTGGTTCGAGCGAGATTTCTAATTTGTAGGGAAGTTTCTATTTTTCCCCTATTTGTGTAAACAGTCAATTTTAGTGAGGAAAATTAGTGTTCGATGAACCCAAATAGTGTAGAATTATTGGGAGTTGTTTAGGTGTAATGATTCTAATATTTTGGAACGTTGAATTTACCTTGAAGATTGTGAGAGAGAGATAATCGTAATTGTAAATGCGTCGAGAGTATTAAGTGATAAATACTTACGAAATTAGTTCTGAAGGAATGGAACTTATAAGAATAAAAGTTAGTGATTATGTTGGGACTTCTTATGATTATGTATTAAGTATTTTCGGGTGACATATTATCCTTAGAAATATATTACGAGAGAGGGAATATCGTAAATTAAAATACGTGGATAGTATTTAGTGATAATAATACTACGTATGGAATATGGCATTTGGTTGTGTGTATACCGTTTAATTGGATGGGTTGTGTGAATACCTATGAGAAGAGTGCGCTTGCGTTCAAATAAGGAAGTTATTTAATTAAACACAGTTTTTATCACTTCTGTCCTAAACATGCATCTATATGTGATTAAATACGATGATGAAACATGCAAGAACACATATATGAGGAAAAATCCCCCAAAGGGGCAAAACCTTTTATTTTCACAATAATTTTGTAAGAAAACGGCTTACACAGATTACAATGAAAATATATGACACAGAAATACCCTCGGGTATCGGTTCAATTATCGGCGGCTAGAACTATCCCTTTCCAGTAGGGCAGCAGTGAAGAAGAGAGCGGCTTCCTCACAAATTACTCCAGATGAGTAAATGATCCTCTTGAAGGTTTAAAGATTCACACACATATATGGGAATGGTTTTGTGAATAAAAAAGGTTTAGAAAAACCTTAAAAAGTGAAGTCTTATTCTAGGCTATTTTCGCAGAATTTTGAGATTGCAGAAAGACTTGAAAAACGTGTAGAAGGAGATCAAATATTTATACGAAAATCGAGGCGGCGACTCGTTCGAACGAGATAGCCATGTCGCTCGAACGAAGGACATAAGTCGTTCGAACAAGATTGCGCGACATGCCTATCTCGCGCGAACAACTTTCAAAGTCGTTTGAGCGAGCTCGTCGATCGAGGCAATTCGCTTATACACTTAGAAAAATTCTGCTTTTGATAAAGAATTAATCCAGACTTCAAAAAAATAATTTTCAAAAACATTTCCCAAATATTTATGAAAATATTTAAAGCTCCAATAAAACATTTTACTGATAGAGCGTAGTGGAGTAGATGGAATGAGCTAAGTAGCATGTCGCATGTAGCATGATGCACGTGAAGATAATGGATGCATTGAATTGGATAAAGGCCGTCGAGGTTGATCGTGTTGACATGCCGAATGTAGAGGTATCATACATATGAACTGTGATCTCGGAGAAAATAGAAAATTTCTAGAATCTACCCCGGACATTTATAAAATTATGTCCTTACAAATCTCCCCCTATGTCTATGCCGGTACATATATAAAAAATTCGAATTATGCAATCGAAAGACATACAAGATAATATCCCCATTAAACCCTCAAACTGAGAATACTAAATGACATGTCTTTCAACACTACACCAAATCTGCCCATTTGTCAAGGTCATTGACCTTGACAAATTCACCTTGTCAAGGTCAATGACTGTGACATTTCGAGGCGAGACAACTTTTTTTGTCACGGTCGTGTCACGGTCATTGACCTTGACAAAAAACTCGCGTTTTATGTCACGGTCGTGTCACGGTCATTGACCTTGACACGTTTGTCACGGTTTATAACCGTGACAAAGCCGTGACCCTGTTTAAAAAAATTGTCACGGTCATTGACTGTGACACGCCCGTGTCAATTTTGTCACGGACGTGTCACGGTCAATGACCGTGACAATTCTGGGCAGAATTAAAAAAAAACTGTTGGGCAGTATGGTCACTGCCACTGCCCAGCAGTATATTTGTACCTGTTATAGCAACGTTGTACCTGTTCCAAACATCATATATCCGAACAAACTAAAGATAATGCAAATATATATTCAAATAAGAAACTATTTAAAAAGAAACAACATCACCATCATTTTATCTCAAATCTACAAACTATTTGCATGGAAAAGAGATTTTGTACCGCGACGCTCGGGAACACCTCCTTATCCTTCCCTTCTCGTCCGAATAGCCACATAAGTATAGAGCATATGTGGCCTACCCTTAGGGCCACTCCCTGTCCCCTGAATTGAAATAAAGTAAAATTAGTATCCGCCCCTCAAATATAGATAAATATAAATCGTAATTGAAATCGAAATCGAAATCGAAATTGACATAAATATAAATACATTACCTGTAGTGTCACTCAAACAGCTAACTTGAGCTCATATGGCACCTCCTTCCAACTAATGTACCCCGGGCAATCGTGTCAATTATAATTCTCTTCATATCTAAACACTAAGAAATACCATAATCCTATGGAGGTATGCGTTGCAAATTCCTTCCAACCGTTGTGTAGCCAAAAATCAGCAGTTGAAGTTGTCAACTCCACCTTTGAATGGGGTATGGAAAGTGGTGGGGTATGGAAAGTGGAATTGACAACTTCAACCGGTGATGTTTGGCTACATAACGGTTGGGAGGAATTTGCAGAGCATCGCTCCATAGGATTATGGCATTTCTTAGTGTTCGGATAGACGAAGAGATTCAGTCTCCTCTCCACAAATAGGACACCCCAAATAACTATGTACTAATCACCTATTAAAGGTAAGAAGCGTATGTTCATGGATTAGTATAAACAAAACTTAGATGTAGTTGGAATATTTATGTATTAATCTCCTCTCCACACACGCACACTACACAAGAGTGAAAATGATAAAGTGCAGATCAAGTAAAAGCATTAAAAATGGATGTTTCGGTACAAATTGAAATAATTATTACAAATTGAAAAATTGTTTCAAATTCGGGTTATCATAAAAAATGGATTGATATTCGGTAGGAGCAGCCAAGTCATCCACACTACTATTTAGACGCCTTGGCGCGTGTTGGACAATTGACCACGGCTCGTTGTTGATATACTCCGAGTAAAACACTTGCTTAACCTTTTGAAATGCACAAACAAACGGCTCATCGCTCACGTGGTCGTTGCTCTTCAACTTGGACAAGTCAACCATGATCAAATTGGTGACAGGATCAACTTTAGAAGCATTTTTATCCTCAACTCTTACCCATTCACAGTAAAATACAACCTCTTTGAAGCTTATATAATCCAATTCAAATATATTTTGGATTACACCATAGTAAGTCATTTCAGCTTCAACGAGGTTTTTATCTTTTGCGCTCGCTCGAAAGAAAGTAAGAGCCTTGTATGAAATTCCCGAGTTCTGTACATTTGTACTTTCCTCGTACACTTTAGCGCCGAAAATGTAACCGTTCAATCGATATTTTTTGTACTCTTGTGCCACGAACAAGGGTCCAGTGGCTAGACGAGCAAGCTTTGATGTCTCATCACCCATCTTTAGGAGCTGAGAATATAGATAAATTAATTATATTAGTGGTAAAATTTGAGTGTAATGTAACGTTATATAACGACTGTTTTCATTGTAATTACCTCTTGTGTCAACCATAGCCTAAATTCGCTATCTGATTGTACCCCTGTTTTTCGTCTTTTATTGTTCTCACAGGCTTCATATTTACTGCATATTACAAAATTAATCATGTATAAAATAATCTAAAATAATGTTAAACATTATAATATTCGAAACTTACTTTTTCCATTCTTCGACATCTTCATGTGTGTCAAATAGATAACGAGCTACTTGTTCATGTTGCAAACTCGTTAATTTCACTCGTTTTCCCATCACATTACCACCATCATCGAGGAATTCATCAGTGTCATCAACGCTGGTAGAGCCAGTCATATATTCCCGAGTATATATTGATGACTCCACGGTGATGTATTCCTCTGCAATTGATCCTGCAATATATCGCGTATTCTTGACGTAATCTTTAAAAACTTTCATCAATCTTTCAAACGGATACATCCACTGATATCTAACTGGACCACAAAGAAGTGCCTCGTCGCATAGGTGTACCAACAAGTGAACACTTATGTCAAAGAATGCTGGGGGAAAGTACTTCTCCAATACACAAATCGCTTCGTTCACAGCCAGTTTTGCGGCCACTATGTGTTCTCGATTCACTACCTTCTCACACAAGAGGGAGAAGGTAATACTAATTTGCATAATAGCCCTACGCAAATCCTTGTGCTTGGAGAAACAGTGCTTAAACAATAGAGGAACCAATTGCATGATCACATGCCAATCGTGGGACTTACACTTATGTAAATCATGAGTAGCATAATTCACAATCCTTTGCAAGTTGGACAAAAAAGTAGATGGGCCTTTCAACTTATATATTGTGTCTAGAAGCACCTTCCTTTTCTCACTCGTCAAAGTAAACGCACCAGGGGGAATTATTGTCCTTCCCCTACTATCTTCTTTCAACCATAGTTGTGGTTTAAGTTTTAACGTTTTAAGGTCTTTTCGTGCATTTTCTCCATCCTTCGAATGACTCCCCCCAAGGCAAGTACCCACAATATGTTCAGCGAAGTTCTTCTCTGCATGCATCACATCCAATACATGGCGCACCGGGTTTTTCTTCCAATAAGGCAAGTCAAATAAAATTGACCTCCGAGACCATGCCTTTCTTATCTCAGTTTCATTCTCAGTTGGGGTCTTCTTATGCTTGACATTCTTAAATTTGGGATTCTTACCTGGCATATTTGGGCCACATTCAGAAGATTTACTTTCAATTTCTGATCCCGAAAGTTGTCTCGGCGGTAGCCTATGTTCAACTCCGCCCAATAAAAAATTGGAACCTTTCTCAAACCTGAAACTATGAGCTGGGGGTAAAAACCTCCTGTGGCAATGGTATACATTTTTTTAAGCTGGAGGATAGACGAAGAGATTCAGTCTCCTCTCCACAAATAGGACACCCCAAATAACCATGTACTACACATCCGGATAATGTCCCATAAGCTGGAAAATCATGAATTGCCCACATCAACATAGCTTTCAGCGTAAACTCTTCTTTTCTAAAAGAGTCAAATGATTGCACACCATCTTCCCACAACTCATTTAATTCTTCTACCAAAGGAGCCAGGTAGATATCAATGTCTTCACTTGGTGCCTTTGGCCCAGGTATCAATAAAGCCATCATCGAAAATTCAGGTCTCATACACTGTGAAGGAGGGAGGTTGAGTGGGGCTAGGATCACTGGCCATACACTCTGATTGGTGCTTAGATTTCCAAATGGATTGAAACCATCTGTTGATATAGCCAAGCGAATGTTGCGTTGTTCTCGAGCAAAATCGGGATACTCATAATTCATCCTCCGCCAGGCAGTAGAATCAATAGGATGACGCATGATATTACCCCCTACTTCTGCCCTAGCATGCCAAGTCATTGCCTCTGCAATCCATGGTACTGTGAAAAATCGCTTTAATCTAGGACCAACGGGAAAATATTTCAATACTTTTTGAGGCACTTTTGAGCTTGTGCCTTCCTTACTAGTAGATTGGACATATCTAGGTTCATCGCATACCGGACAACGATCGAGATTTTCATACTCCTTTCGGTATAGTATGCAGTCATACACACAAGCATGAATCGATTTATACTTCATTCCCAAACCTTTCAAATTGTTCTTCATAACAGGATAGCTATTTGGAAGTGTATTCACCTTGGGTAATAAGCCCTTCACCCATTTCAGAATTCCCGTCACGCTATTGCCAGACAAACCGTACTGCGTCTTCAAACTGTGCAAACCAACCATGGCATGTAAAGTTGTTTGATCTTTCTCACAGCCAGAGTATAACAGTTGGGTCGCCTTAAATTTTAAACTTTGGTAGTCATCGTCAAGTTTTATCGTGTTATCTTCACGAGCACTTGAATCTTCTACATCATCAGTAACCTCATTCTCCTCAGCTTCATAAACTCCGTACGCATCATCAACTAAATCCTCTAACATATTATGATCTACGTCGTCCCCTTCTTCATCTATTCTACTTGTTGAAGGATGTTGTGAAGGTTGGTCAGGGACAAAAGGAACTTTCAATTCACCGTGAAAACTCCAAAATCGATAACTATCTTGCATACCCGATCTTAACAAATGTAGTTCAACTGTTTTCCACTCAAACACCTTACCATTGTTACACCTAGCACACGGACACGGAAACTCTTCATCATTACGACATCTCTTTGCATATTTCACAAATTCGTTAGCACCTCTGCGAAACACATCCCCCATTCTATTAGTCTCACCCATCCACTCTTTGTATTTCGGATATCCCATCACAGCTACCACAACTAAACACCTATTAAAGGTAAACAAAACTTAGATTTATAGTATGTTTTTTTAATTATCCCATCATTTAATTATCCTATTAAAGGGTATGTGGTCCTATCCCATTCAAGAATGCATTTTTCTGTAATATACTTAACAGCTCATGCACATTGTTACGATTTGAAAAAAATTCGACAGCATATCCCCTTAGTTCTCCAAGTACACGACGTAGATTGGCAGGTGTGAGTGTTATTTCAATTGGTCAATTAAAATAACAGTCACACTTGTCAATCTAGTATGTACCCAGAGAACATTAAGATACGACTGCAGAACTTCCTCCAAAAGTAACAACTTTAAGCCAATAAGAATATTATACAAAAATTATACAGTCTCAAACTGTCCAAACGGGACAATTCGAGAGATCTCATTACAGGGGTAATGACTCTCGAACGGGTCTAAGGGTTATTGAATGCGTACGCATAAGAACTAGAATGCTAGTATCTATGCGCACTATATTTAATTTCAAGTATGTTTCATATAATGGGTTAATTCAAATACAATTATTATCCAATTATTATCCAATTATTATCAATTATTTATTTTGAATGTAAATAATATTCAAAACCCCACCCACCCCCACCCCCACCCCCACCCCCACCCCCTCAGATTAATTCAAGACATAAGACCCTAAAGGGAATCCTGTCTGCAACAAGATTCTAGTTAGTAAAGAGGACATAACAGAATATGGTGGAATCCACTACACTACAAAACCATTTAATAATATTTAAAAAATTCAAAACCATTTAATAATATTTAAGCACTAAAATTAATTTAATTTAATTTAACCTAGGAATTAATCAGATATTTTTATCCTATGTTTACTAATGCTAAAATTATGAAAAATGACACCACCACACACACACACACACCCCACCCCACCCCCTGCCCCCTCCACCACCCTGCCCCACCCCGCCCCACCCCCTGCCACCCCTTCACCACCCCCTCCCCCACCCTGCCCTACCCCATCCCACCCCCTGCCCCCTCCACCACCCCCTCCCCCACCCTGCCCCACCCCACCCCACCCCACCCCCTGCCCCTTCCCCCACCCCCTCCCCCACCCTGCCCCACCCCGCTCCGCCCCCTGCCCCCCTCCACCACCCCCTCCCCCACCCTCCCCCACCCCCCACACACGCACACACATACACACAGATATATATACACACACACACATAACTATACAGACAAATATATATATAAATGGAAGAGAGAGAGAGAGAGAGAGAGAGAGAGAGAGATGGAGGGAATGGTGGGAGGGAAAAAAGAAGGGGGAAAGGGTTTTTGCTGGAAAAGTTGTCACGGTCGTGTCAAGGTCATTGACCGTGACAAGCACGTGACAAATTGAATTGTCACGGTCTTGTCACGGTCAATGACCGTGACAATTCGTTGTCACGGTCGTGTCAAGGTCAATGACCGTGACACAAAACGCGTGTTTTTTTGTCACGGTCAATGACCTTGACAAGGCTGGCCGGCTGAAAGGTGACAATTTGCCCATTTTGGTGTAGTGCAAATCTTCAGTTCTCCTGTATCCGTGACAAGCAAAAGATTGATATGCATCTCTTTTGAATCTTCAGCTCTCCTGTATCTTCCAAAGCTTTTCTCATCACATCAGGGTGTGTAATCAAATAAGGAGCAATGTTGTACCTACACACATGAGATAAAGCAAATACCCGTGACAAGCAACAGATTGATATGCAAATCTTTTCCCCCATTTTTATGATGTCCCCAAATAGACAGATATGAGAAGCAGAAATGAATGCACATAGAGAATGACACACGGGAATAAACTGCTATTTTTGTATATTTCAAAATTTTTACACATAGTATACAACAAAGAATCTCATCATGAAAGAACACAAAAACAACCAAGTCAATGATAGCGAAAATGAAGGGGTGTGATCAAATTCGATAGGAAAATCAATGCATTCAAACATGACATATGTGCACGATGAATATCGGATACTCCTAACGAATGTACTCAAATTCTTCCTTTGGTGTAAAAGGTGGTAATATGAGACATTGACTCAATCAAATATCAACAAATCAAAGCTCAAAGTGATTTCCACACCAATAATGTCCAAAACTTATTTCATGCTTTTTCAGGACTTTCAAGGAAGCGCAACCCCGTTTATATTCTCCAACCAAACTCCCTCAGATTTTTTATTTTGAATAGAGGCATTCTAAATTCTCTAACTTTGGAGAATTGATGGTGAAACCTAATGGCCCATATTTGGTATGAATAGCTTTTTTATTGCCTTTAAAAAAATTTCGGGGCTCTTTTAACCTCTTTAGACCTCGGATAATTAAATTCCTTCATTTTTTAGGTCCTTTTGAACGATGGATTTTGCGCAAAGAATAGATAATTACCTTTCGCAGCCCCTCCCCGTTCTTAATTAAACACACTGTCTCACCAAAACGGTTTTTATATGCATTCCAATCTTGTCAAGTTGTATCGTATATTGTTAGTTGTATAGACATAATTGATATGGAAACACTCAATCCAACATGCGATAGACAAGTACAATAATCAAATAAAGCCGTGCATGTATGCAATAAAGGTGATAGGAGTCAAACATGTAGAAAGATATCACTAATCACATCTCAAAGACTCCAAACAATGTAAAGCACATGGATGAAATGATGTAGCGTCTCAAATCAATATAAAACAACCACATGGATAAATGGAATGAAGTTGTGACTCAGTTATCTTAAATGTTCATCCATAAAAGGTGCCAAAGAAAAAAAAATCTTTTTGGATTTTTTAAGAAATTTATAAAAGAAAATCTTTTTGGATTTTTTTTTAAAGAAATTTATAAGAGAAAATCTTTTTGGATTTTTCAAAAGAATAAATAAAAAAATATCTGTACAACAAATCAATAATACATATAAAACACACTAGCAATAGGAAGCATGTGATATGAACATGAAAAAGCATCCTATCCTAGATACAGACCAACCCCTCAGTCAACTGTGCAAATTCCCAAAGACTTCCTAAGACTCTCAAATCTAAGGGCATCTAAAGGTTTCGTGAAAATATCGGCTAACTGACGGTCGGTGGGAAAAAAACTCAGGGATACGACTTTCTCCTCAACTAACTGACGTATAAAGTGCTCACATATCCTGATGTGCTTTGTGCGCGAATGCTGGACGGGATTGCAAGATATGTGTATCGCACTCGTGTTATCACAGGAAATGGTCATGGTGTCCTGTGAAATCCCATAATCCTCCAGCATCTGCTTCATCCACAAGAGTTGCGTGCAACAACTCCCGGCGGCTATGTACTCAGCTTCCGCAGTGGACAAAGAGATGGAATTTTGCTTCTTGCTCAGCCAGGAGACAAGAGCAGAACCAAAATAGAAACACCCACCAGAAGTTCTCCTACAACCATCTACATCCTCGGCCCAATCGACATTTGAATAGGCGGACAAACGGTCATCAGTATCAAAGGAATACCAAATACCGTATGAGAGAGTCCCACTCACGTATTTAATAATACGTTTTAAAGCAAGTAAATGTGACTCTTTCGGGGACGCCTAATATCGCGTACAGACTCCAACACTAAAGGCTATGTCGGGATGACTGGCAGTCAAGTAGAGAAGACTACCTATCGTACTCCGATATAAGGTTTGCTCTACGTCCTTGCCTGAAGTGTCCTTACTAAGCTTGGTAGTGGTACTTGTAGGTGTACGTGCATGATTAACGGAGTCTAACCCAAATTTCTTCACTAGGTCTCTAGCATACTTGGATTGGGAGATGAACATCCCATCCTCTAGCTGACGAACCTGGAGACCAAGGAAGAAAGTAGGCTCACCAATCATGCTCATCTGAAACTCACTTTTCATCTCCTCTTCAAAGTGATGAGCATGTTGAGAGCACGTGGATCTAAATACTATGTCGTCCACATAAACTTGGGCAACCAAAATAGCACCGTCATTTCTCCTGACGAACAACGTCATATCAACTCCCCCTCTCTTAAAGCCACGGGCTAAGAGATAGGAAGTAAGCCTCTCGTACCAAGCACGGGCTGCTTGCTTCATACCATACAAGGATTTCCTCAAATAGTAGACGTGCTCTGGGTGCTGAGGGTCTTCAAACCCTTTTGGTTGTTCCACATAAACCTCCTCTTGTAGAATGCCATTAAAAAAGGCACTCTTGACATCCATCTGATATAACTTGAAGCGCAGATGACATGCGATGGCGAGTAGTAGACGGACGGACTCAAGCCTCACAACAGGTGCAAATGTCTCCCCAAAGTCTACACCTTCTATTTGTGTGTAGCCTTGAGCGACCAACCTAGCCTTATTTCTGATTATGGTACCATTTTCATCCATTTTATTCTTAAAAATCCATCTGGTACCTATCACATTTGTCTCACTAGGTCGGGGGACAAGTTCCCAGACATTATTCTTTTTAAACTGAAGCAACTCATCTTGCATAAAAGATATCCAGTGTTCATCCTTGAGTGCTTCTTTATGATTCTTGGGCTTGATATTGGACGTGTAGCAAAAATAGCTGACAACGTTCTCTAGCTGAGCACGAGTCTTGACCCCTAGAGTGGGATCACCAACATTGGCCAAAGGGTAATGACTCTTGCGAACCCAAGCAGGTGTGTCCCCTAACACAGGAGTAGGGTCCACAGAGTGTGAGTGAGGTACAAGTAAATCACTGCTAGAAATATCCTCAACCTCACACTGAAGTTTAGAGTTAATAAATGCCGAAGGTTCGTCATCTTGCACGGTGATGTTTATTGACTCCATAACCTTAGAGCTCTTCAGGTTAAAAACCCGGTACGCTCTACTATTCGATGAATATCCCAATAGTATTCCCTCGTCGCTTCGGGAGTCAAAATTTCCTAATTTCTCTATGTCCCGTAGGATGTAGCATTTACTCCCAAAAACATAAAAATATGCAAGGTTGAGCTTCTTTCCAGTCCACAACTCATAAGGTGTCTGAAGTGTGTGTGGACGCAGGTAGACCCTATTCACTGTGTGGCATGCAGTAGACACTGCTTCTGCCCAAAATCTCCTAGAAACCTTACGACCTAGAAGCATAGATCTAGCCATTTCCTGGATTGTTCTATTCTTTCTCTCAACAATCCCATTTTGCCGAGGAGTCTTCATAGCAGAAAACTCATGTTTGATCCCAAGGCTATCACAATAAAAATCTACCTTTGCTTCCTTAAATTCAGTGCCGTTGTCACTACATATTCTGTTAATAGTGACTCCGTGTTGATTTTGTAGGACACGACACTTGGTCGTTAAAAACTCTACAGCATCAGATTTCTCTCTAAAAAAACCTACAATGGAGTATCTGGAGAAATCATCCACCATCATGAGGATATACCTCTTACCACCCAAACTCTCGGTACGAGTGGGACCCATAAGATCCATGTGTATAGGCTCAAGAACACGAGAGGTGGTAATGGAATGCAACTTCCTATGGGGACTACGAATTTGTTTTCCCAACTGACAGGGTCCACAAACCGTCAAAGTTGGCCTTCCAAGAGATGGTAAGCCACGTACTAGGTCCTTTTTAGCTAACCGAGTTAGATCTCTAACATTTACGTGACCTAGACGTTGGTGCCACAGATCCATAGGAGTGATCGTGGCGCTGTTGCAGACAAGTGAAGATGTGGGCTCAGTCCCATAGCAGTTATCCTTTGTCCTCACCCCTTGCACTAAAAGTTTACCGACTTGATTATAGACCTTAGAAGTGTCCCAGTCAAACTTTATGGCAAAGTCAGCGTTGCACAACTGGCTAATGCTGAGAAGGTTTGCTTTCAAACCTTTGACGTACAAAACATTTTCTAGCTTAGGAAATCCAGGTAGCTCGACAGTACCACGTCCTACAATGCTAGACTTGCTCCCATCTCCAAAGGTGACTCTGCCATCCTGATAATCCTCAAGAGATGTAAAAAATGAGGCATCACCTGTCATATGTCTGGAGCATCCACTGTCAAAATACCACTGTGAGGTATTATGTGCTTTGAGAGCGACATGAACAACAAAGGCCTTTTTATCTTTCTTAGGTACCCAAGAAGTGGTGACCTTTTATTTGCCTTTGTTGTTGTTGGTTTTAGCTAGAATGTGAGAAGCATTCACTGACGACAAAGACATCGGTCAAAATTCCTCCATCAAACTCTGAGACGTGGCAGCTAAAAACTCAACTCGCTCTCTCAGACTGGTGAAATCATCAGTATGCTGAGGTGGAGCATTAGTACGTCGTGTCCGACCCATACTATAGCAAAACTCCCTGAGGTGGCCTTTTCTTTTGCAATAAGTGCACAAGAACACAGTCAAAGGCGGACCTTGGTTTGCTTTTCTTGGTCGAACTCTCCTTCGAGGTTTTTAACGATGGCCATAAGGAGTCGTAGTAAACTCAGGAACTGGTCCAGGTGCAATTTGGGACGTGGAGGTACCATCATAACCTATTCCCTGCCTATCACCAAAACCTAAAGCGGGGCCGAGGAGCATCTTTCGCATTTTTTCAGATCTATCCTCGATTTGTACCTTGACTTTCCGTGCTCTCTCTAGATCATGAGTAAGCTGGGCAACTAGGGCTTCAAGTTTCTTTCGAGTCTCCATGGAGGAATGAAGCTCACTCGTAAGACTAGCCACTTGTTTAGTCAAGTCCCCTCTCTCTTTCTCAAAACAACTCTCTCTCTCTCTCTCTCTAAACAAACTCTCTTTCTCAACACTGATAGATTCTCTTTCTCTCAAGGTGGTGAAGGTGGAGGACTCTCTCTCTCTCTCGCTTTTCTTAAATCTTCCTCTAAACTTGTGATCTTAAGTACTAACGCTTTGTTACGCTTTTTAGTTTTAAATGACTCAGAATATAACTCAGCGTAGGCGCGTTGAATATCACTCTCGCTCTCACTTGAGTCATCCTCCCCCTCACTCACATCGATCTCACTATCGAGGTGTCCCTGTGATGCAACATCCTCATCGTCGTGAGGAAAACTAAAAGAACTCACATGACTAGCTATGAATGCGGTGACTCGACTCCAGAATCCACCGACTCGACCTCACTGTCGTCACTAAGGGTAGCATTAAGGATATCTTTATCCTTTTCTCTGTTTAGCCTAGTAGCACACTCAAAAGCTCTATGACCCCTACCGTCGCACTCAAAGCACCTCTCACTTTCTTTCTTAGGAGGATCTTTAAAATCTTTTTCATTTTTCTTTTCAAACTTATTTTCTCAAATTTCTTTTTATCTTTAAAATTACCATTTTTCTTGAATTTGAGAATCCTCTTGAAGTTTTTTGCAAAAAGAGCCAAATCATCTAAGTTAAAATCACAATCAGAATCCGACGTGTCAGTCTCTCTCTTTCTAGATAACTCTACCTTCTTTCTTGCCGACCCCTCATTCTTTCTCTCTTGGGCATTAAGTGCAATTCCCTTATCTTTAGACTTAGCAGTTTTAGGAAACATATCAATTTCATATGTTTGCAACTCTCCTACAAGTTCTTCCAATTTTAGCGTATTTAAATTACCCATAGAATTTAGCACAGTGACTTTAGGGATAAAATGCTTAGGCAGAGAACGAAGAATCTTTTTAACAACTCTAGCATTAGGAATATGTTCACCAAGATTAAAGCTAGTATTAACAATGTCAGAAAGCCTAGCATAAAAATCATCAAAACATTCAGTCTCATGCATGGTGATGGTTTCAAATTAAGTTGTTAAATTTTGCAATTTAGACTCTTTCACAGCATTAGTTCCTTCATTGTTGAGTTGTAAAACATCCCATGCCTCTTTTGACGTGGTGCACGTCATTATGCGTTTGAACTCATCAGGTGTGACAGACCCAGAAATAGCACTTAGACCCTTAGAATTAAAAGATGACCATTTAAATTCTTCTTCAGTCCAAGAAGGGATAGGTTTTAAATTTGTCACATTTTCAACAGTGACGGAGGGAGGAGTTCACCCTCTTTCTACCAAAATCCAGACACGTTCATCAATAGCTTTTAATGCAGATCTGATGCGGGCTTTCCAATATGCATAGTTTGTCCCGTCAAAATCTGACAATTTATTATATAACTTCTCCATAATGAACACACTCATTTTCAAAAACCAATTTTTCAGAAAATTGATATCTTGGAAAAATTTTGTGAAAAATTACACGGTAAAATTGTGTAACTGGCTCTGATACCAATTTAAGAAGAGTGCACTTGCGTTCAAATAAGGAAGTTATTTAATTAAACACAGTTTTTATCACTTCAATCCTAAACATGCATCTATATGTGATTAAATACGATGATGAAACATGCAAGATCACATATATGAGGAAAAATCCCTCAAAGGGGCAAAACCTTTTATTTTCACAATAATTTTATAAGAAAATGGCTTACACGGATTACAATGAAAATATATGACACAGAAATACCCTCGGGTATCGGTTCTGTTGTCGGCGACTGAAACTATCCCTTTCCAGTAGGGCAGCAGTGAAGAAGAGAGCGGCTTCCTCAAAAATTACTCTAGATGAGTAAATGATCCTCTTGAAGGTTTAAAGATTCACACACATATATGGGAATGGTTTTGTGAATCAAAAAGGTTTTGAAAAACCTTAAAAAGTGAAGTCTTATTCTAGGCTATTTTCGCAGAATTTTGAGATTGCAGAAAGACTTGAAAAACGTGTAGAAGGAGATCGGATATTTATACGAAAATCGAGGCGGCGGCTCGTTCGAACGAGATAGCCAGGTCGCTCGAACGAAGGACATAAGTCGTTCGAACGATATCGCGCGACATACCTATCTCGCGCGAACGACTTTCAAAGTCGTTTGAGCAAGCTCGTCGATCGAGGCAATTCGCTTCTACACTTAGAAAAATTCTGCTTTTGATAAAAAAATAATCCAGACTTCAAAAAATTAATTTTCAAAAACATTTCCCAAATATTTATGCAAATATTTAAAGCTCCAATAAAACATTTTACTGATAGAGCGTAGTGGAGTAGAGGGAATGAGCTGAGTAGCACGTCGCATGTAGCATGATGCACGTGAAGATAATGAATGCATTGAATTCGGATAAAGGCCGTCGAGGTTGATCGTGCTGACGTGCCGAATGTAGCGGTATCAGACATATGAACTGTGATCTAGGAGAAAATAGAAAATTCCTAGAATCTACCCCGAACATTTATAAAATTATGTCCTTACAACCTATTAATTGCTAGTATTATGTGTATGACATACCTAGCTGTTTGCTATCACGGGAGGTGGTGTAGAGACAGTCTTATCTTGAGGGGATTATTGACTTGTTTCTCAGAACATAGGACTGTGAAGACTTATATGTGAGTTGATAAGTCGCTGACTATGGGAGCGTAGGTATGTGCGTGACCTATAGGTATGTGTACTATGTTCCCCTACAATATGTGTGATTTGTTTATATGGTTCATGGGAGATTTTCGAACTGATAGTTCTTGTTGGAGTACGAGATGTACCGGGACATGATAGCAGATTATGCAATGCACTAAATGTATAGCCTTGGGGTGCTGTGTTAGTATATATATAAATAGTGGTGATAATTTTTATATACTTGTGTTATACTTACAATGTGATAATTGTAGGCTATTAAGATTGGGTTAATACATATATACAATACTTAAAGATATATATGTATGCTTTTGGTATATCTAATATGAGACAGTATCAGATCATTAAGATAATGAAATCTTCGGTAACGTAAATAGTGAATACTTGACTTTAGTGGGTTAACACTTATTTAAAATAATAAACGTTGAGATCATATACGGAACACTACTACGAGGGTTAATTATATGGATAAGCCTATCACCTAGTTAGAAGTGTCAGATGACTAGGTTGGAGTAGATGTACGTTAGGCGTGCACACTAGTCGAGAGGTGAGAATCTCATGTGAGAGTTCGAACTAACATGCATATAATACTTGCTTTAATGCAGTGTTGAATACTTATTAAAACAAATATTTTTACACATCGGGCTCTGACCCGTTTCTTGCATCTCTTTTCTCTTTCTCTCTCTCTCTCTCTTTTTCTATATATATATATATATTAGTACAGGTGACCAACCACGGGGATACTGGTTCTAGATACTTGGATGGTTTGCCGAGCTGCAGCTGTTGTGGAAGTTGCGGGTTATTTGAAATTAGACGCTTCTCTCATTTCATTCAGTTCCTAGTACAGATACCTCAGTCAGGTTATGTGTCGCCCATCCTCATTAGAAGAGTTGTGCTAAGTTTACTTTGTAGTTCTTCTCAGTTGGTTTGAATATTTATTATGGTTTGTGTTGTAACTGTGAACTGAAAGGTTTTATCCAGTCTTATCTATTCAGTATTTGATTTAGTCAGCATTTAATTCTTGTGTATGGTTTATAATTACATGTTTCGAATTTTGAAATTTATTGGTTTAAAGTTTAATTGGAAAATGTTTTGACACTAGCTTAATTAAATGTTAGGTAATTAATTGGATTTAAGATTTCGACAGTGATGATAAGAATGAACCAACCGAACATTCTGTTATAAATTTTATAAAGGAATGATCACCCGATATTTAATTGGGCGGGGTGTCACAAGTGGTATAAGAGCATCAGGTTCTAGTGTCCTTTAGGATCTGTATGGCTTACTACGTTTCAGCTTAGTGTTCTTTGATGTAGAGCCTTATTCTAGGATTGTTGTATTCAACTACGTATGCGAAGTCAATTAATATGCGAGAGTGATTGGACTTCGTACTCCGAGCAATATGGGACGACCAACGAAGGCCGTTAGCAGGACTGCAGGAGGAGGAAAACAATTGGAAGCTGTGAAGCATTCGGGGAACGATGATCGCAGTAGAAGTCACCAACAGTAATATCTAAGTATGATGGGCCAATGGAGGAAGCTAATCCAAAGGCAATAATGTAAAGTAGAGTGCAGTAACACTCAGAATTTTTAAATTCATAGGAAATTTTCTTAGCTAAGAGAAATAACAAAGAGTAAAAAAAAAAATAGTCAATTATACCGAGATATTGTGTACGAGTTGACCATTTAAAATTTTCCATCTTCTGGTCAGACAGAGATATAGAAGAGATGTTGAACTTATCACCAGTAGGTCCAGTAGAGACCGATCGTAAAGGATGAGTTAACTTGGTAAGCGAACTTTGTAACCGAAGTAGGAGTCCCGAAAGAAAAAGGGTCCGTAAGTTGAAAATGGAATCATGGGTGGAATGCCCTAGCATGAATGGGAGGTGCGACTAAGGTGATTAGCGTCAATGTCATCAAAGTATATGTTTACTAGAATACGTCAACGCTCCAGAAGAAATGGAGTCAGTCAAGTTATGATAATTAGCCGAAGGACAAGGTTGAATTCAATAGTGTTAGTAGAACATCACCAGAAAGTATACCCAGTCAGGGGAAACCTATTTAAATGATATGATTAAATCTTAATGTAATGGTGATGGATTCAATCAAGACTAGCGGGTCGATCATGTGTTCCATATGCCTATAATACCCCGTATTTTTATGTTTTCTAAATTTGGGGATTTATTAAATTAATATAAATTCGAAAATTAATTATTTTTAATTACTAACGTGACGAGAGTTAGTAATTATTGGAAACTTGTTGAATATTACTAATGAGCAAAGTAATATATAAAATTGGTTCTATTAAATGTCACGAGTGAATAAAATGGTAATTTTGGAAATTTAAGTCAGGACACGCCCGTGTCGTGTCGGGACTAAATTGTGATTAATAAAAGTGAATAAATTATAAGTCACCCGTATGGTCATTTTGAGTGCGCCAAAGTGTCCAGAAGGGTCGAGATAGTCAAAATAATGTACCCGGGGGTTTAGTTTGGGTCTCGGGGCATTTTTAGGCTTAATTAACACCCCGAGAGGGCGTTTTAGGCATTTTGTATTTTTGGGCTTGGAAACCTACGAATTTTCTAGGTTATATCAGATGCTTAGGGTTGTCTTCTAGGGTAAAACACAACCAAAAACAAACGACGTCCATTGAAGAAGGAAAGGAAGAGCTTACCAAGGAGTTCTAGGCTAAGAACCTCTCCGTTTGCACCGCCGTGTAACACCCCGTATTTTTGACGATTTAAATAATTATGTGATTAATTATTATTATGGGAATAAATATGTGATTAATTATTGTTGTTGGATTAATTAAATTAAAATGTGAGAAATGAATTTGTTATTAATCCGGATTTAAAATAATTATTAACTAGCGTGTCAAAGGTTAATAATTATTGTTGAGAATTATTGAATATTACTGTGTGATATGTAATATGGAATTATGATATTTGATAAATTTTCGGAAGTGAGAAATATGACAGTTTGGTAATTTAAGTCTGACATGCGTGTGAGTCGTGTCGGGACTAATTGAATGGAATAAAAAGAGAATTGTTTTTATTAACTCGTATGGTCATTTCGAGTGCGCCATTGAGTCCAGAAGGGTCAAGATAGTCAAAATAGTATACCCGAGTGTTTAGTTTGGGCCGCGGGGTGATTTTAGGCCTAACCGGCACCCCGAGAGGGCATTTTGGTAAATTGTATTTTTGGGCTAAATTAATGGAAGAAAATTGGGATTAAGTATATCAGTTAAGGAAAGGCCATTAGGGTTAATAGGTTACACAAATCAAGAACGACCATGGAGGGTGTGAGGGAGAACCAATTTCCAAGAGAGAAGGCTCATTTGGCATCACCTTGCACAACCGTGACCACCAACGCGCAGATCGCGAAGAGAGGAACACGTATATACCAACATCACCAACGGATCAGACCATCATATTCGAGGCAAGTGTTTGTTACTTGCTTTCTTTTAGCAATAATCATGCTCATGTTAGTCTAGGTGGAATTAATCATGATTTATATGTTAATTGGGTGAAAATTGGAGATTTAAATTATGATTAAGGATTGGTTTAATTAGTGGTTGGAATTCATTCATGTATGTAGAGGATTAATCATGGAATTGGATTATATATTGATGAACGAATCTAGGTTGATTAGGTTCTTGAATTGGAATTTGGAAAACTAGGGTTCATGTGAATTAATTTGGGGATTTATGTAATTATGATGATTAATGACGAATTAAGGATCCTAAGATGATAGAAATGATCTATAACCTGTTAGGGGTTGATGGGTATTGATGATGAGTTGTTGGGAATTGAATCTTAGAGGGTTTTAGGTTCAAAAATGGTGAAAAACATTGAAGTTTGGGGAAGAAGACGAACAGTGCAATCTCGACCGATCTCGCGCGAAGTGGTTCCAATGAGATGGGGATCTCGCGCGAAGTGGTTCAAATAAGATGGAGATCTCGTGCGAAGTCGTTCGAACGAGATGGCATCTCGCGCGAAGCCGCTCGAACGACACGTGGAAGTCATTCAAACGGCAACCCTTCTGGTTCGAGCGACAGAGGGAATTTTGGGGATTTTTCTCAAAGTCTAGTTTTGAACTTACCGGTTTATTGGAGTGAGAGGAACTGCCAATTAGTAAATTTAAATAAGATGGAATTTCAGGAAAGTATGTGAGAATAAATATTTTAATTATTTCGGTATAAAGAGAATGTACCTTGGAGATTACGAGAGAGATAGTAATCTAAATATTTATATTGTACGTAAGTGATGAGGTTAAAATACGTATGAAGAGTATATATGTAGGTTGGAGAAATACCTATAATTTATAATAGGATGTGTGTATGCCTATTATGTGATATTATTGTTAAGAGCACTAATGGGTGATAACCCGAGGGTGCAAGAACCTTATAGTTAAGAGCACTAATGAGTGATAACTTGGGGGTGCAGAAACTCTATTATTAAGTGTACTAATGGGTGATAACCCGGGGGTACAAAGATGATTATTGTTAGGCGCACTAATGGGTGATAACCCGGGGATGCATGATTTTATGGATATGTGCACTAATGGGACTTAGCCGGGGGTGCAGGATTAGTATATATATATATATGTATAGGGATGATGTGACTATATATATATATATATATAAATGGACTTGTGAATATTTCTACTGTGTGAAATTAGTAGATTTGGTAATAATAATAATTATTACATTGCACCAAGTGGTCTTAACCTAAGGGTGCAGGATTAATGTATATATATAGGGATGATGAGACTATATATATGTATGAGTGTACTTGGGTAATTTTCTACTTTGTGAGTAGATAAAATGAAAATGAGAAGTAAAATAATATTAGTGAATAAAAGATTAACCATTCAAACGGTGAATAATGAAATTCAGCATGTGAGATAAACTATCTGAATAGCGTATTGTATGGGCAATACGGGAATACTACTAGTGAGCATAGTTAGTATTAGTATGTTTTCTGACTAGTTAGACTGGTAGGTATAATTAGGGGAAGATTAGATGTACGTTAGGCGTGCACAATAGACGAGTGGTGAGAAACTCATGTGAGAGTTCGATAACTAACATGCGTATAAGACTTGTTTTAAGAACCAGTTTTAAATACTTGCTAAAATATTTTTACACATCGGGGTCTGACCCGTTTCTTGTATCTTTTCTCTCTTTAGCTATATATATGTATTATATCAGGTGCTCAGCCACAGGAGTATCAGATTTAGAGATTTGGTTTGCTTGACGTTCTGCAGCTGTTGTGGAAGCTGTAGGTCCTTGCAGTAGACGTATCTATCCTTTCCATTCAGTCTCATCTAGACTTCTTGTTTAGGGCATATGTCGCCCACTTCTAGTTCTTCCATCGGAGATTTTGTATTCAGTTTATTGTATGGTTTGGAGTTTTGAACTGAGAGTTTTACTCAGTATTATTTACTGCAGTACTTGATTCATGTTCAGTATTTATTTACATTCCTATGTGTGGTGAATGGTTTATATTTTAAGATGGAAAGAAATGGATTTACTTGGTTTTATTAAAATTGGCAATGTTTTGACACCTAGCTTAATTTTATATTAGGAGATTAATATGTTAAAAAGTTTTTCGACAGTGATGCTGAGAATGAACCAACTGAATATCCTATTTTAAATTGGTAGAGGACTGATCACCCTATATTTAATTGGGCGGGGTGTCACAGGTGGTATAAGAGCATCAGGTTCTAGTGTCCTTAGGATATGTGCGGCTTATTATGTTTCAGCGTATCGTTCTTTGATGTAGAGCCTTATGATAGGATTATTGTGTCCCTTTACGTATGCGACTTACGTTCTCCTGCTACGAATTATAATGGATGTGACTCATTATATGAAATTCAGTGTGATTCGAACACCGAACATTTTGGGACGACCAGCGAGGGCCGTAAGAAGAACTGCGGGAGAAGAGGCTCAACAGAAGACATAGAGTAATCGGGTAAGAGTGATTGGGATAAAAATCACCTCGAGAATTACTTAAACTAGATATAGTAAAATCGTCACTCGGGAAATGTGGGTTCCCAGGACACACTTATAGATAACGGTGGAATGATTTCAGGACCACCTAGCATAATCGATAAAAAGGGGAAATCCGAGGGACTCTTTTGAAAACCCATTGGTGAAGATGCAGAAAAGAAAATGAGAAAGTGTAACAGACCAGCGGAGGTAGAAAATCCGAAGGCAATTGTGTAAAGTGGGGCGTGATGGCACTCATAATTAAATTGGAGTTAAAAGTTATAGCTCTTAGGAGCATCGTGTAGTAATTAGAGGCAATCACCATGTATGAAGAGGTGTGTTTGAAATTTAGAGAGAAATTGGGTACGAGTTGACCGTGAGGTCTTCCATTCGATGTGGTAACAAAATGCGAGTGAAATTTTGATGTTTAAAATGATGGGTGAGATGGAAACCGATCATGATAGAGAGGTTAAATTGCTTAATGAACTTCGTACCTGGCAGAGGGGTATAAATTATCCAAAGGGTTTATAGTTGATAAAGGACCCGTGAGTAGAATACCAGTATGGATGAGAAATCCATCTAGGATGACTAATGTTGATGTCATCAATGTTATACAGTTGCTAGTGATTGCAGTCCTTCCAAGAGAAGGGAGTAAAGAGGGTTAACGAACCCGCTGAAGAGCAGAAACTGAATTCAACGGTGTTATTGAAACACCACATGGGAGTATACCCGATAGGGAACTCAGTTAGATGATTTTAAGTGATTAACTTTAAGAGGACGATGAAGTCAATCAGGCTGTAGAGGCCAACCATAGTTCTGAATAGCTAGCGTAGCCAAAGGGACAATGAAAGAATAATAGTGAGTTGAGACTGTCGGTCCGAGAGAAGGATAATCCCAAAATGGTAAGTGGGACCAGTGATGGGAAATAGTTTGTGAAGTTTTCCTTATGTGAAGGAAGTAGAACTACAAGTGTTTAATGTGTCCACAATTGAGAAGTGAGACCGAAGAGATTAGAAATGGTAAACCGTGCCAGTTAGGCATAACGACTGGAGGAGCGAGACTTCCAGCGAAAGAATTTGGGGTCAAGGAAATTTGGCCCAGGAAATTTATAACCCGAGAGTGATGGGTTCAGGTAGGACCAGTAGAGTCCTCGTTAATAGCAGCATACAGTATGTCAGGGTCTACGGGGCCCGGGATGTAAACGGGAGTTTTATAAAGCTATAATTGAGGACTGGAGAGTTTGGGCCAACGTTTTAATAATGGGCGCGGAATTCACAAGATGGAATAAATTGTCCATGGTGAGAGGGGACAACCATAGGATGAAATCTTAGGATGTATGACGATTGTATATGTTCATGGGTCGTGATGGCAGCCACGTGCTGAGACCCTGTGATTTGGCGAGACTGGTGAGGTTTTGCTTCTTCCTTGTGAGTAAAGGATAGATTCTAGTGACATGGGTGTGCCACAACTTTTATGTAAATTGGAAACCCTAACTTCGCGTGCGGGTCTAGTTTAGTGGGAACGTTAGTTTTAATAGTCTTGTTACAAATGTATTTCTCGTTGTTAGAAGGGCATTTTGATGATTGCCCGTGAATAAATCGGGTGGGCCCTAAGAATATGTTTTGTTGTTATAATTTACTACTGCATTGAGTCAGCTTTATTAGAGTTTATTATGGTAATGTGTAGTGATTAATTACCATATGGTTAAACGATAGTAAAAATGTAGTGATATGACTATCGTGCCGGATACTCCAGGAGGAGTGATCTTAGTTTTGTGCGGCGCCACCTGAAATAGGGTTGGGCCCAGATATGAGTGTATATATGAAACTTTCATGGTAATATAGACCTCAACGAGTATAGTGTCTAATTATATGTGATTTTCGAGCATAGGAATTTATTTGTCTGTTAAGACTTAGAATACATTGTGTTCTTATCGAGCGGCGAAAAATAGCTCGTTATATATTTATAGCGCCAAGTACTTGGGATAGTGAGGGAGCCATGCTTCATGTTACATTTTTAGAGACATGAGAGTGGACAAGTAAAATTTTATATCACAATACGTAGATTGTGGGAAAGTATATAGTAGGTACTGAAGGCCTTACGGACCTCAACAACCGACTAGGTTAGATAGTAGTGTATCGGGGGGGTTCCTTGTTTGGATTTCGCTTTGCGAGACATCCCACACATGAAACTAGCGAACGTCGGGAGTTGGAGAGAAGTTTGACCGATAGTACATAAGTTTTGTATGTTGGCTATTGTACTTATAGGAGGATATAATTGAGAGTTAATAATGTGTTTATGACTTAAGGCCAATAGAGTCGCCTAGTCTCAGTATCATTCTGAATAGAGCAATGATACCATTGAAGGATTGATTAAGTTATGGTTAGTGGGGCGGTTGAGTTTACCCCTACCACATCAGCATACCGAGTGTGCAAGAATTGAGGTAAGAAAATTTTATGTCTTTTGTATAATGACGCGTGAGGTATAGGGTGTATGGCCGCCCTAAGGGATTGAATCAGGTAATGGATTGTGATTAGCATGTGAATTCGATAACATGTAGTCGGGTAAGCCGGAGCTTATTCACGATGTTTTGTCAGAGACTTACGTTTCAAGATAAATTGAAATTTATTCAAGAAAGACAAGATGTGTCAGAATACAAACAACAGTGGTGATGGGTTTAATGTAGAGTAACCTTCAAAGTTAGTCTGCAGTGGGTCAACTAACTATTAGAAAAATAGTGACGATTCGAAACCAGTAGGGACTCCTTCCACTAGAGAATGGAAGAGTATCTCCAAGGATCTTCTCATGTAGCTGAGATGGTGAAATTATAGGTACTAAAATGCGATTGAGTACGACCTAATACCCACAGAGGGATGGGCAAGACAAGCGGTCTAATCGAATGCGGGAGAGAAAATTTTATGTGAACCCTGAGATCTTAGGGGAGGACGAGAGTAGTACCCTCCACTAGTGGAGTTTGTGTCCAAATAACTCCTGTAAGTTCACATTCGGGCAGAGTGGCAGTGGAAATATGGCATGATAAACTTGGTTGATTATCCTACTAAATAGTTAAAGGCGAGGGACCAGTTATGATTACAAATGTCAGAGAAGAATCGATATTATCGTATATATTGTGTGTGAAATATATACTGCACAACGAATTTACTTGTATGAATGACACGAGACAAAGTCGTATGTATATGAAAAGAGGATAAATCTACTAAGATGCTAATAGTAGAAGACTATATAGTGAATATCTAAAATAATGTTGAAGTAGTGAAACTTAAGCAGAAAGGCTTGGGCAAGAGCCTATACGACAAGGTAACATGGAGTTTAAAGCAAACACATGTGAAGTGTTCATTATTAAGGGTATTTGATAGCGTACTATATGGGTGGTACGGAGTAGCTTACTTGTGAGCGTCGGGATGCGATGCACAATATTTTTACAGCGTTGTCTGTACCTGGTATACTTTTTTCCAAATTTCGGGACGAAATTCCGTTGTAAGAGGGGGAGTATGTAACATCCCATATTTTTGACGATTTAAATAATTACGTGATTAATTATTATTATGGGAATAAATATGTGATAAATTATTGTTGTTGGATTAATTAAATTAAAATGTGAGAAATTAATTTGTTATTAATCCGGATTTAAAATAATTATTAACTAGCGTTCCAAGGGTTAATACTTATTGTTGAGAATTATTGAATATTACTGTGTGATATGTAATATGGAATTATGATATTTGATAAATTGTCGGAAGTGAGAAATACGGCAGTTTGGTAATTTAAGTCTGACACGCGTGTGAGTCGTGTCGGGACTAATTGAATGGAATAAAAAGAGAATTTATTTTTATTAACTCGTATGGTCATTTCGAGTGTGCCATTGAGTCCGAAAGGGTCAAGATAGTCAAAATAGTATACCCGGGTGTTTAGTTTGGGTCGCGGGGAGATTTTAGGCCTAACCGGCACCCCGGGAGGGCATTTTGGTAAATTGTATTTTTGGGCTAAATTAATGGACGAAAATTGGGATTAATTATATCAGTTAAGGAAATGCCATTAGAGTTAATAGGTTACACAAATAAAGAACGGCCATGGAGGGTGTGAGGGAGAACCAATTTCCAATAGAGAAGGCTCATTTGGCATCACCTTGCACAACCGTGACCTCCAACGCGTAGATCGCGAAGAGAGGAACGGGTATATACCAACATCACCAATGGATCAGACTTTCATATTCAAGGTAAGTGTTTATTACTTGCTTTCTTTTAGCAATAATCATGCTCATGTTAGTCTATGTGGAATTAATCATGATTTATATGTTAATTGGGTGAAAATTGGAGATTTAAATTATGATTAAGGATTTATTTAATTAGTGGTTGGAACTCATTCATGTATGTAGAGGATTAATCATGGAATTGGATTATATATTGATGAACGAATCTGGGTTGATTAGGTTCTTGAATTGGAATTTGGAAAACTAGGGTTCATGTGAATTAATTTGGGGATTTATGTAATTATGATGATTAATGACGAATTAAGGATCCTAGGATGATAGAAATGATCTATAACCTGTTAGGGGTTGATGGGTATTGATGATGAGTTGTTGGGAATTGAATCTTAGAGGTTTTTAGGTTCAAAAATGGTGAAAAACGTTGAAGTTTGGGGAAGAAGACGAACAGTGAAATCTTCACGCGATCTCGCGCGAAGTGGCTCAAACGAGATGAGTATCTCGCGCGAAGTGGTTCAAACGAGATGGAGATCTCGCGCGAAGTCGTTCGAGCGAGATGACATCTCGCGTGAAGCCGCTCGAACGACACGTGGAAGTCATTCAAACGACAAACCTTCTGGTTCGAGCGACAGAGGGAATTTTGGGGATTTTTCTCAAAGTCTAGTTTTGAACTTACCGGTTTATTGGAGTTAGAGGAACTGCCAATTAGTAAATTTAAATAAGATGGAATTTCAGGAAAGTATGTGAGAATAAATACTTTAATTATTTCGGTATAAAGAGAATGTACCTTGGAGATTACTAGAGAGAGAGTAATCTAAATATTTATATTGTACGTAAGTGATGAGGTTAAAATACGTATGAAGAGTATATATATAGGTTAAAGAAATACCTATAATTTATAATAGGATGTGTGTATGCCTATTATGTGATATTATTGTTAAGAGCACTAATGGGTGATAACCCGAGGGTGCAAGAACCTTATAGTTAAGAGCACTAATGAGTGATAACTCGGGGGTGCAGAAACTCTATTATTAAGTGTACTAATGGGTGATAACCCGGGGGTACAAAGATGATTATTGTTAGGCGCACTAATGGGTGATAATCCAGGGGTGCTGAATGATTATTGATAGGTGCATTAATGGGTGCTAACCCGGGGATGAAATATTCTATTGTTAGGCGCACTAATGGGTGATAACCCGGGGGTGCTGAATTATTATTGATAGGTGCATTAATGGGTGCTAACCCGGGGATGCATGATTTTCTGGATATGTGCACTAATGGGACTTAACCGGGGGTGCAGGATTAGTATATATATATGTATAGGGATGATGTGACTATATATATATATATATATATATATGGACTTGTGAATATTGCTACTGTGTGAAATTAGTAAATTTGGTAATAATAATAATAATTATTACATTGCACCTAGTGGTCTTAACCTAAGGGTGCAGGATTAGTGTATATATATAGGGATGATGAGACTATATATATGTATGTGTGTACTTGGGGTAATTTTCTACTTTATGAGACTAGTAGATAAAATGAAAATGAGAAGTAAAATAATCTTAGTGAATAAAAGATTAACCATTCAAACGGTGAATAATGAAATTCAGTATGTGAGATAAACTATTTGAATAACGTATTGTATGGGCAATACGGGAATACTACTAGTGAGCATAGTTAGTATTAGTATGGTTTCTGACTAGTTAGACTGGGAGGTATAACTAGGGGACGATTAGATGTACGTTAGGCGTGCACAATAGACGAGAGGTGAGAAACTCGTGTGAGATTTCGATAACTAACATGCGTATAAGACTTGTTTTAAGAATAAATTTTAAATACTTGCTAAAATATTTTTACACATCGGGCTTTGACCCGTTTCTTATATATTTTCTCTCTTTTTCTATATATATGTATTATATCAGGTGCTCAACCACAGGAGTATCAGATTTAGAGATTTGGATTGCTTGACGTGCTGCAGCTGTTGTGGAAGCTGTAGGTCCTTGCGGTAGACGCATCTATCCTTTCCATTCAGTCTCATCTAGAATTCTTGTTTAGGGCATATGTCGCCCACTTCTAGTTCTTCCATCAGAGATTTTGTATTCAGTTTATTGTATGGTTTGGAGTTTTGAACTGAGAGTTTTACTCAGTATTATTTATTGCAGTACTTGAT
The DNA here is from genome assembly GCA_949130495.1 of Sambucus nigra. Classification (NCBI taxonomy): domain Eukaryota; kingdom Viridiplantae; phylum Streptophyta; class Magnoliopsida; order Dipsacales; family Adoxaceae; genus Sambucus; species Sambucus nigra. Next base: position 65,435,220 of record OX422219.1, read on the forward strand.
TCATGTTCAGTATTTATTTACATTCCTATGTGTGGTGAATGGTTTATATTTTAAGATGGAAAGAAATGAATTTACTTGGTTTTATTAAAATTGGCAATGTTTTGACAACTAGCTTAATTTTATATTAGGAGATTAATATGTTAAAAAGTTTTTCGACAGTGATGCTGAGAATGAACGAACTGAATATCCTGTTTTAAATTGGTAGAGGACTGATCACCCTATATTTAATTAGGCGGGGTGTCACACGCCGTCACCGCCAAACGTTAGATCGTGCAACAAGGATCACCACCACACTGATTTCATCCACATATCAGAAACAAAAATTCCCAGGCAAGTATTTATCGTGCTTAATTTAGTTAATGCCTCATTGATATTCGTTTAGGGTTGATTAGGATGAGTTTTTATGAAAGAAAACCTATGTTGGAGGTTAGAAATCGCATGTTGTAGAGATATAAACATCATTCTGGAAATTTCCTTCACACGTAGAGGTTGAATAATGAAATTACATTGAGTTAGAAGTAGAAATTCTGGAAAAAGAATGAGAAGAATTAAGTTAAAGAAATTTTTAGGGTTCATGATAATTATATGAATTTTGGCCCTTTTAATCCATGATACTTGATGAAAACTCGCATGCCTTACGTAGAATATTGTTCATTTGGGTTTATAATGATTGTGGTATAAATTTATGGGAGTTTGAGAGTTAAAAACTTGGATTTGGATGATTTTGGATGATAATTCACGTAACTGGTATTCTGTAGTTTTTGCCATACCTGCTTGATCGATCGATCGAGCCAAGAGCTTCGATAGATCGACGGTTCGATCGATCGACCCTTTTCTATCGATCGATCGACCCCTCCTGGGAAAAATTAGATTTTTCCTTACGTTGACCTAATCCGATTAAATGCGTTATAAATCTTGACTAATGTTATTAGAACATAATGAAACATAAAAAGGACCAGTAGGGTCAAGGTAAACCCCGTTTAGTGGAACTTTAATGAAATGGGAAAAAATGAAGGGTAAACGGGAAAGATTCATACCTAAGAAATTTAATGTGTGTAGACTTAATAATCGAAATGTCTAGGAGTTGGATTAGAAGGTAAGAGAGAGGGCCTACTGAATTTGAACTTAGCTAAGGAAAATACTTCGAGAGATGAGTTGGAATAAATTAAATTTCAAAAATAAAAATGAATAAGTTCGTTATAAGAAATAATCGAATAAAAATGTACTAAGAATGGAATAATATAATGTTGGGCTGTAGGCGTACCTAACTTATGAATATGAATAGTTAAATATCTATATGACTCTATGATTGATCATATATTTTATTTGTGTGTAAAAATCATGCCCGCGCAACTTGCTATCCCTGAGGTTACCGCGCCGGGACAGTCATATCTCGATGGGACCTTTATGGGGGATATTGACTCGTACCCTAGAAGATAAGAATTCTTGGTACAGGCTATCGGATCGATAGTCAGACCGTCCTAAGAGACGTGAGGGTATGTGCTATCCTCTTAGTGACTTGAAAACTATGCTTCGCCTCATTTTGTATGTGTTTTGTGTTAATACAGTTCGAGAGTGATTCCGAACTAGTATTTCCCTTAGTACGAGTGATACGGGAATTGGATAGCAGAGTATGCCCGCACCATAGATTTTATGTGGGGTGCTGTTAGAATATATATATTATATGAGTATTTAATATATATATTTAAATCTGGAATTTGGGAACTACCTGTTGTGATTATGGTATGTAAGAAAAGAATAATTATTTCAACTTGGGAATAAGTGTTTGAAAAGTATGATATATTACTGAGGAACTTTATTATCATATAAGGCTTATGTAAGAATTGTACTGTTAAATAAGATTAACCTCCTTAACATTAGAAATCGTCAACTTAAAATCTTATGAGTAACTTAAGATAAAAGAAGTTAAATTATTGGTAAGATTAGTGCGATAGTTGTGCACACTAGAAGAGAGGTGAGACGTTCTCAAGAAAGTGTCGTTACTAATATGTTGTTGCATTAGCCAGTAAACATTTTAAATACTTGCTAAACTAATTTTTTTAAAACTGTTTTACCATCGGGCTCTGACCCGTTTACTGTTATCTCTCCTCTCTTGTATATATATGTATATATATTACAGGTGCCCAACCACAGGGGAGTCTTGCATAGGAACCTTTGGAAGGAACGCGCTGCAGCTTAGGTGGGAGTTGCAGGCCTCTTGCTTAGACGATCTCATTTTTGATTCGACTCCTAGCATTATTTTTATCCAGTTGGGCATGTGTCACCCTTTTCCATTATTCAGTTATTTTATTGGATATTGTAATTCGTTTATTTCCAGTATTTACACTTTGGGATTTATTATTGTCAGGATGTTTTTCCTTTAAGTTTTAAGTGTTGGTATCAATCAGTTGGATGTTTAATTGTTTGGATTATATGTTCCAGAATAGTTATTGTGTGAGTCTTTAACTATGAATTAAGTGAAGTTTTAAATGGTGGTTTTTAAAATAAAATTTGGAAAGTAATGTCTAAAATGGTTTTGACACTTAGCTTTATTATTTAGGATGTTTAATTGAAAAAGTTATTTTTACGATAGTGATGCTAAGAATGAACCAACCGTTCACCTTGATTATAATTTAATAAAGGACTGATCTCCCGGTGTTTAATTAGGTGGGGTGTCACAGGTGGTATCAGAGCATCAGGTTCTAGTGTCTTTAGGATCTGTACGGCTTATTTCGCTTTCAGCTTAGCGTTCTTGTTATAGAGCCCTATTTTAGGATTATTGTATTCTTGCTTTTATGATTACGTCTTCAGCTATTTGATATTTGATAATAACTGTGGACTAATAAATTTCTTCACATTTCAGATGCCTCTAAGACATACACCAAAGGATAGGCGTGCCCAAGCTGAGCAGCCAGTAGCTCCGGCTCAGGGAACAATGAATGCCAATGAGGTAGCCACCATCGTTTCTCAGGCGGTGAATGCCGCGCTAGCAGTAGTACAGCAGGCTCCACCCCAAGCTCAGGTAGTGAAGCTAGTACCTGCACAACTTCCATCTGCATGGGAGCAGGTTAGAGATGCCTTTCAGAAGGCACATCCCCCTGAGTTCTCGGGTTGTTCAGATATCATCATTGTTAGCCAGTGGAAGAAAGATATCCAGAGGCATCTGCGTATGTATGAGTGCACACACGTGCATAAAAAGTTGTTGGCTTCCTTTAAGCTAGTGGGGGCCGCTTTGCAGTGGTGGGAGTCCACCACCACCTTGGAGGAGAGGGATGTTATCCCAATTCAGTTATTCTGGGAGCGGTTTGACCGCAAATATTTTCTGTCCGCCATGTAAACTGAGATGAGGCGAAAGTTACTAAACTTGAAGCAGGAAAATTCTACTGTTGCTGAGTATGAAGAGGAGTTCACAAGAATTCTCACTATAGTGCCAGATGAGGCACCCATTGAGGGTAAGAAGATACTATTGTTTGTGGATGGGTTAGCTTGGAGGATCCGTTAGCACCTTATAGGAAATCTGTCTCTGAGTACCTACACAGACGTACTCAATGCTGCTTTGCTACACTGCCAAGATCACTGCTTCCATCTACAGGGAAACAAGCGAGCAGGAGAGTCCGGCCAGCAGGGAAGGACAGGGGGTAGTGGTGCTAGTGGAGCACCGACATCTCAGGGGCAGACTCGTCAGCATGAGCAGAGTTCCCATCAAGGGGACCCTGCCAAGCGGTTCCGATCAGGTGATTCCAGGTAGGGATTTGGGGGATTTAGGCAGGGTCAGCAGGGCCAGCCTAATCAGCAGGGCCAACATCGTCAGCTGCAGGGGCAGCAGCAGGGCCATCAGGGCCAATAACGATTTCAGCAGGGCCAATGACGGGGTGGTAACGGCCAGTAGGGCCGTAATTAGCAGGGACAAAGGGAAGCAAATTTTAAGGGCCGATGCTTCGGGTGTGGTAAAAATGGCCACAAGTGCCTGGAATGTCCAGAGGGTGATAGGGTCCCACAGCAGCAGGGTGCCCGTAATGAACCACAGAGGCCACTTTTTCCAGCTGCCCTCCCAACACCAGCTCAGGTACCAGCCCTACCAACCATTCCAGTCGCTCCAGTGCAGCAGGGGCAGTTAGAGTACGGACATGTCTATAACGTCCACCAGGCAGCAGCTCCATAGGCACCACCCGCGATTGAGGGTATGTTTCCTATCCATGGTACTATGGGTCGGGTTTTATTTGATACTAGAGTGACACACTATTTTATAGCTACCCATTTTGCGAAGGCCTTAGGCTTATTAGCCACAGCAGAGAGCACTGTAACGTGTGTAGACTCACCACTGGGAAATGGAGCGTTAATTTTCTTTATATGCCGGGGTGTAGGAGTAGAGATTGGTAGCTTAGTATTACCAGCAGACATGTTAGTCTTAGATATGCATGAGCACGATGTTATTATTGGTATGGATTGGCTCGCAGCTTATAGAGCCATGATAGATTATTTCGGTGGGAGTATTGTCTTTGTCATTTAGGGGCAAAAGATGTTTGTAGTGGCGATGCCTCGCCCAGAGGGAGGCTCGACCGCTCATTTATATTACATAGAGGAGGATACCTCTAAGGAGGTCGTGATTCCCTTAGACTCGATCCCAGTTGTTCGTAAGTATTCTGATGTATTTCAGGAGATACCAGACCTAACCCCAGTCGAGAGATAGATTTTGTCATAGATTTATTACTGGATACTTGACCGATAGCACGTGCTCCATACCTCATGGATCCGGCGGAAATGCATGAGTTATGGGATCAGATAGAGCAGCTGTTAGGCCGGGGTTTCATTCGTAGGAGTACCTCACCTTGGGGCGCTCCAGTGTTGTTTGTAAAAAATAGAGATGGTTCACTGAGGCTATGTGTGGACTACCGAAAACTGAACAAGGTCACGATACGGAACAAGTATCGTTGCCTCGAATCGATTATCTGTTTGACCAGCTGAGGGGAGCAAATTTCTTTTCGAAGATAGATATGAGGTCAGGGTACCATCAGCTACGTATTAGGGAGTAGGGGTGGTAAACGGACGGATACGGATCGGATACCATGTTTTTCAAATCCGTATCCGCTATCTGAATGTACTATCCATATCCGTATCCGTATCCGCCCGGATAGATAAAACAACTATCCATATCCGTATCCGTATCCGCTCGGATACCTCGGATTCGGATAATATCCGTATCCATTTACATTATTTATCCATCGCAAAAAATAACTATTAAAATATTCAATCCAATGAAACAATCCAATCCAAATAAATATATAACAAAATTACTGCCTCCTAACATCAACAATTATGGATTTTATAATAATAGTATCATTCCATAATGATAATATGGCTTAAAGCTATCCATACTTTACAGCCATATAAGCTTAAAGCCATTTAAAAAGAAATAACAGTCGCATTCCATGACAGTAGAAATAAATATGCACCTTTTAGATTAAATCAAATGTATTGAGAATGATAACCTCATGGACCTTTTGTTTCCAAAACATACTGATATTTTTATTTTCATAAGTATATATTTTTATTTTGTATATAATATACCCGTTGTTAACTTCAGCTCTCATCACAATCAAAATCATATCTTTACTTTTCTGTTTCTCTCTTACATTCTATTATGTTTCTCTCTTACATTTATTTATAATTAAAGAAACTAACGAACAACCACATGAGGGTTTCTTTTCTCTTGTTTTGTACGAAAGAGAAATGAAATGAAGTTAGTTTTTTTGTTTATTTTGAGTGGAGTATATGTTCTTTAGTGGTTGTATGCTGTGTGTGATAGGGTGTATTGTAACTTTTGTGTAACTCCATGGTAATATACTCAATAAAATAATAATACACAACATTTTATAACATACTTAATAAAATAATGACTTTAGGGTGTTTTTATTTTGAGTGGAGTATATGTTTATTTTGTTTTAGGGAATAAACGATTAAGATTTTTTTTAATATTATTTTATTAGTAATACTAATACTAATATTATTAGTAATATTTTAAACATATGTTTGACGGATACGGATATCCGGTAAAACGGATATCCGATGAAATGGATACTCCGCATCGGATACGGATTATCCGTGTCGGATACTAGTACTATCCGTATCCGCATCCGTTTTCTCGAATATTTTTATAGAGTATCCATATTCATATCCATTTTCATATTTTCGGATAAATATCCGTAAATTCGGATTCGGATATCGAACGGATGCGGATTTTCGAATATCCGTTTACAGCCCTATTAGGGAGCAAGATGTTTCAAAGACTGCTTTCTTAACGAGATATGGGTCCTATGAGTTCAGAGTGATGCCATTTGGACTTACAAATGCTCCTGCCGTATTCATGGACTTGATGAACTGAGTGTTCAGAGAGTTCTTGGATCAGTTTGTCATCGTCTTCATAGATGACATCTTGATATATTCACACACCGAGGAAGAGCATGTCGAGCACTTGAGACAAGTTCTTCAGACTCTAAGAGGGCATCAGCTGTATGCTAAGTACGAGAAGTGCGGGTTCTGGTTACGAGAAGTGCAGTTCTTGGGACATGTTGTTTCTGAACGAGGGATAGCAGTTGACCCGAGTGAAGTGTCAGCGGTAAGGGAGTGGGGACAGCCCACGACACCGACGGAAGTGCGTAGTTTCTTTAGATTAGCCGGATACTACAGGAGATTCATTTGGAGGTTCTCCAAAATAGCGGGTCCATTGACGAACTTGACTCGCAAGGGGGTACTGTATGTTTGGGACGACGCTTGTCAATTGGCTTTCGACGAGCTTACTTCGGTACCAGTCCTCGCTTTACCTAAATCGGGCGTGGAGTATCTGGTTTACATCGACGCCTCTTTACGGGGACTTTGGGGAGTACTTCAGCAGGAGGAGAAGACTATAGCTTTTGCCTCCCGCAAGCTTAAATCGCACGAGAAGAATTACCCCACACATGACCTAGAGTTAGCAGCGGTCGTTTTTGCATTGAGGATATGGAGACACTATTTATTGGGGGAGAATTTTCGCTTGTTCACAGATCACAAGTCACTGCAGTACCTGTTCACTCAGCGAGAGTTGAATATGCGTCAGCGCAGGTGGTTGGAGTTTGTGAAAGACTATCAGTTCGACATACAGTACCATCTGGGGAAGACCAACGTAGTTGCCAATGCGTTGAGCCGTAGACCGGTAGACGATGTAGCGGACAACTGGAAAGAAAAGTGGAAAGAGTTGGGTCACCAGGACGTAGTATCCCGTTCCTTCATATCTGTCATGACAGTGACACCCGAGATTTTTACGAGGGTAATACAGGCACAGACCGCCGACCCATTTTGTCAGGAGCAGGTTGCACGACTTTTAGCTGAGGGTGCTGAGTCCTATTCTGTTAGTTCTGATAGAGCTTTGAGGTTCAATGGGTGATTGGTGGTCCCAGAAGGAGCAGACTTACGTCATGCAGTGATGACCCAGTCTCACGGGTCCCGATTTACGGTGCATCCTGGGGGAGATAAGATGTACCAGGACATGAGGCGGCAATACTGGTGGGGTGGGATGAAAAAGGACATTGCTGAGTTCCTGTCCAAGTGTTCTATCTGCCAGCTGGTAAAGGTGGACCACCAGAAACCATCAGGGCTGCTTTAGTCATTGGAAATACCCACGTGGATCTGGGAGAGTATTTCTATGGATTTTATTACTGGGTTGCCTACGTCACAGCGGGGCCATGACTCCATCTGGGTGATTGTGGACCGTTTGACTAAAGTGGCTCATTTTCTGCCGGTACGGACAGACTATACCACGGGTCAGTGTGCTCAGTTGTTCATTATTGAGATAGTCAGATTACATGGGGTGCCCCTGAATATTGTGTCAGATAGAGATAAGATCTTCGTGTCACGTTTCTGGGAGAGCTTTCAGGAGGCCATGGGTACAGAGGTGAGGTTGAGTTCAGCTTATCACCCACAGACAGATGGAAAAACAGAGCGTACTAATCAGATATTGGAGGATATGCTACGCATGTGTGTCCTTGATTTTGGAGGAGGTTGGTAGCCACATCTTCCACTGGTAGAGTTCGCTTATAATAACTCTTATCAGTTCACGATTGGCATGGCTCCATTCGAGGCTTTTTATGGCAGGCCTTGTCGTTCCCCAACGTGTTGGCTAGAGGTGGGGGATAACAAGTTGCTCGGACCAGAGGTGATTCAGGAAACCTCCGCGAGAATTAAAATTATCAGGAGTTGCATTCGGGTAGCCCAGGACATGTAGAAAAGCTACGTCGATGCAAAACAGTTCTTTCGAGAGTTTAACGTGGGGGACCAAGTATTACTACGTGTATCTCCTATGAAAGGAGTGATGAGATTCGGGAAGAAAGGGAAATTGGCCCCGAGGTATGTAGGACCATTTCCCATCATCGAGAGGATTGGGCCGGTAGCATACAGATTGGGGCTGCCAGAGCATTTACATCGCATTCACGATGTATTCCACATCTCGTCGTTGAGACGATACCTTCGGGATGACATGGCCCATACCCATATCGCGATTGAGGAGATTGACTTACAGCCCGACAACTCTTACGAGGAAAGACCAGTGGCTATCCTAGACCATAGCGAAAGGAGATTGAGGTCGAAGGTAGTTCCACTTGTACGGGTCCAGTGGGAGCATAATAATGTGGAGGAATCCACCTGGGAGCGCGAGGCAGATATGCGCGAGAAATACCCAGATTTTTTCTTACCAGGTATGCCTTATTTTCCAAATTTCGGGACGAAATTCCGTTATTAGGGGGGAAGTATGTAATACCCTGTATTTTTATGCTTTCTAAATTTTGGGATTTATTAAATTAATATAAATCCAAAAATTAATTATTTTTAATTACTAACGTGACGAGAGTTAGTAATTATTGGAAACTTGTTGAATATTACTACTGAGCGAAATAATATATAAAATTGGTTCTATTAAATGTCACGAGTGAATAAAATGACAATTTTGGAAATTTAAGTCGGGACACGCCCGTGTCGTGTCGAGACTAAATTGTGATTAATAAAAGTAAATAAATTATAAGTCACTCGTATGGTCATTTTGAGTGCGCCAAAGTGTCCGGAAGGGTCAAGATAGTCAAAATAATGTACCCAGGGGTTTTGTTTTGTTTGGGTCTCGGGGCGTTTTACGCTTAATTAACACCTCGAGAGGGCGTTTTAGGCATTTTGTATTTTTGGGCTTGGAAACCTATGAATTTTCTAGGTTATATCAAATGCTTAGGGTTATCTTCTAGGGTTAACACAACCAAAAACAAAAGACGACCATCAGAGAAGGAAAGGAAGAGCTTACCAAGGAATTCTAGGCCAAGAACCCCTCCGTTTGCACCGCCGTCACCGCCAAACGTTAGATCGCGCAACAAAGATCACCACCACACTGATTTCATCCACAAATCAAAAACAAAAATTCCCAGGAAAGTATTTATCTTGCTTAATTTAGTTAATGCCTCATTGATATTAGTTTAGGGTTGATTAGGATGAGTTTTTAAGAAAGAAAACCTATGTTGGAGGTTAGAAATAGCATGTTGTAGAGATATAAACATCATTCTGGAAATTTCCTTCACATGTAGAGGTTGAACCACGAAATTACATTGAGTTAGAAGTAGAAATTCTGGAAAAAGAATGAGAAGAATTAAGTTAAAGAAATTTTTAGGGTTCATGAGAATTATATGAATTTTGGCCCTTTTAATCCATGATACTTGATGAAAACTCGCATGCCTTACGTAGAATATTGCTCATTTGGGTTTATAACGATTGTGGTATAAATTTATGGGAGTTTGGGAGTTAAAAACTTGGATTTGGATGATTTCGGATGATAATTCCCGTAACTGGTATTCTGCAGTTTTCGCCATACCTGCTTGATCGATCGATCGAGCCAAGAGCTTCGATAGATCGACGGTTAGATCGATTGACCCCTTTCTATCAATCGATCGACCCCTCATGGGAAAAATTAGATTTTTCCTTACGTTGACCTAATCCGATTAAATGCGTTATAAATCTTGACTAATGTTATTAGAACATAATGAAACATAAAGAGGACCAGTAGGGTCAAGGTAAACCCCGTTTAGTGGAACTTTAATGAAATGGGAAAAAATGAAGGGTAAACGGGAAAGATTCATACCTAAGAAATTTAATGTGTGTAGACTTAATAATCGAAATGTCTAGGAGTTGGATTAGAAGGTAAGAGAGAGGGCCTACTGAATTTGTACTTAGCTAAAGAAAATACTTCGAGAGATGAGAAGTGAGTTGGAATAAATTAAATTTTGAAAATAAAAATGAATAAGTTCGTTATAAGAAATAATCGAATAGAAATGTACAAAGAATGGAATAATATAATGTTGGGCTGTAGGCGTACCTAACTTATGAATGTGAATAGTTATATATCTATATGACTCTATGATTGATCATATATTTTATTTATGTGTAAAAATCATGCCCGTGCTACTTGCTATCCTTGAGGTTACCGCAATGGGATAGTCTTATCTCGATGGGACCTTTATGGGGGATATTGACTCGTACCCTAGAAGATAGGAATCCTTGGTACAGGCTATCAGATCGATAGTCAGACCGTCCTAAGAGACGTGAGGGTATGTGCTATCCTCTTAGTGACTTGGAAACTATGCTTCGCCTCATTTTATATGTGTTTTGTGTTAATACAGTTCGAGAGTGATTCCGAACTAGTATTTCCCTTAGTACAAGTGATACGGGGACTGGATAGCAGAGTATGCCCGCACCATAGATTTTATGTGGGGTGTTGTTAGAATATATATATTATATGAGTATTTAATATATATATTTAAATTTGGAATTTGGGAACTACCTGCTGTGATTATGGTATGTAAGAAAAGAATAATTATTTCAACTTGGGAATAAGTGTTTAAAAAGTATGATATATTACTGAGGAACTTTATTATCATATAAGGCTTATGTAAGAATTGTACTGTTAAATAAGATTAACCTCCTTAACATTGGAAATCCTCAACTTGAAATCTTACGAGTAACTTAAGTTAAAAGAAGTTAAACTGTTGGGGAGATTAGTGCGATAGTTGTGCACACTAGAAGAGAGGTGAGACGTTATCAAGAGAGTGTCGTTACTAATATGTTGTTGCATTAGCCGGTAAATATTTTAAATACTTGCTAAACTAATTTTTTTTAAAACTGTTTTACCATCGGGCTCTGACCCGTTTACTATTATCTCTCCTCTCTTGTATATATATGTATATATATTACAGGTGCCTAGCCACAGGGGCGTCTTGCATAAGATCCTTAGGAAGGAACGCGCTGCAGCTTAGGTGGGAGTTGCAGGCCTCTTGCTTAGACGATCTCATTTTTTATTCCACTCCTAGCATTATTTTTATCCAGTTGGGCATGTGTTACCCTTTTCCATTATTCAGTTGTTTTATTGGATATTGTAATTCGTTTATTTCCAGTATTTACACTTTGGGATTTATTATTGTCAGGATGTTTTTCCTTTGAGTTTTAAGTGTTGGTATCAATCAGTTGGATGTTTAATTGTTTGGATTATATGTTCCAGAATAGTTGTTGTGTGATTCTTTAACTATGAATTAAGTGAAGTTTTAAATGTTGGTTTTTAAAATAAAATTTGGAAAGTAATGTCTAAAATGGTTTTGACACTTAGCTTAATTATTTAGGGTGTTTAATTGGAAAAGTTATTTTTACGACAGTGATGCTAAGAATGAACCAACCGTTCACCTTGATTATAATTTAATAAAGGACTGATCACCCGGTGTTTAATTAGGCGGGGTGTCACAATGCCCTGTAGAGCGCAAGGAGCAACGGAAATAACAACTAGGAATTAAGACTACCAGGTCTGAGGGAAGTACATCTCAACAAGTCCAGACGACCAATGACTGGTAAATTACCCTGTATGTAAAGATTAGGGTTACAAGTATTGAATGTGTTCACGTGAGTGGTGAAATTGATAAGTATCGAGAATAATAAATCATGCTTGTAAGGCATACTAGTTGGAAAAGTAAAATATCCAGTGTGAGAATCGGGTCAAGAGAATTGGACCCAGGAACTATTTACCTAAGATTAGTAGGTCTAGGAAGGACAAACGTAGTCCTCAATAACTGTAGCATACCGTATTTCAGGGTCGACGGGGCCCAGGAAAATCAAGGGAAGGCCAGTGAGGCCATATTTGAGGCCTAGGGATATGGGGCCAATGTATCAATTTCGGGCGGGTGAGCCGTAAAATAGATTAAGGTACCCACACAAGGAAGGGAAAATCTAATGAATGGAATCCGAAAGGTATAACGATTGTAGATAATTATGGGTTGCAAAACGTGCGTGCGGGGACCCTATGATTAGGATAGACTGATGGAGCTTTGCTTCATCCTTGTGAATAAATGATGAGTTCAAGTGACGTGGGTGTGTCACAACATATGTGAATAGTTAGCACTAAGAATTTGAGTGTGAATTTGGTTTAGTGGGTACGTTGGCGACAACAGCCTTATTATGTAAATGACTACCATTTGGTAGCGAGATTTTTCGTGCCACCTGCGGGGAGGAGCAAGTGTGGGCACTAAGAGAAATTTGTATATGGTATTATGTAACGATTCGTGCTCCTTTGAGCGTTATGATAGTAGAGCATATTATTATATTTTATGGTTACTGATTACCCAGGATTTGAACGATAGTAAATTATGTGATAAGACTATCGTACTAAAAATTTTAAATTTTAAATATATGGTTTTAGCGAGGCATCACCTGAAAGACGGTTGAGCCTGCACATGTGTTGTATTGTATTGTAGACTTCAATGAGTATGTTGTCTTACTATGTTGATCCCGATGATCAGGGATGTTCTATTGATGTGATTCAGGGTATATTGACTTGTTGTAGAGCGGAGAGAAATAGCTCGTAAATTATATAGCTCTAATAACTTGTGATAGTGAGAGCCCTGCGTTGTATATTGTCTTTAGTAACCTGAGAGTGGACAAGTAGACTTTTTATGTCGCAAACGAGAATTCAGGAATGTATGTTATGGACTAAGGAGTTAGCAGATCTCGAAGACCAACAGTGTTAAGTAGTAGTGTATCGGGGGGGGGGGGGGGGTCCTTGTTTGGATTTCGCTTTGCGAGACATCCCACACATGAAACTTAGCGAACGTTGGAAGTTGGGAGAAGTTTGTCTTTAGTCCATGGATTTAGTATCGTAATGATTACCCACATACGTAGTTATAACCATGAGATAAGGGTTATGTTACAAATTAAGGCCGATGGGAACGTATAAGAATAATATGTAATAATGTTAAAAATCGTTGACACCATGAGAAGACCGATGGGACAACATAAGATATGATTAGGTGGAAAAGGTAGGGTGACAGAGTAGGAACTTACCATATAGTCATGCCAAGTATGTGGGGCATAAATTGTTATTTATATTTATAACACGTCTAGTGTGGTGGTGCTGCAATTCACCAAGCATAGGGTGTATGGGCGCCCTAGATATTTGGGTAATAATTTTTTTAACCTGAAGTGAAAGATTGTGAGACAACACGTATTGCGAGAGTTTCTGAACGTAGAAGAGTGTGACTACATGATTTAGCTATTTGATGGGTTAGGGCAGTCAGGACCGTTAATTCTCAGATTTGCTACGAGAATGGTATAGGAAGAATTCGATAAAGTTTAACTCGGGGAAGTTGAAACTTACTTGATAGGACATGGAGAGAATATGTTTCACGAGACTCTGAAGTTTAAAGGGAGAGAGACGGAATGGCGACATGCAGTGATGACACTGTCGCCTGAGCCATAGATATGGATGTTGTTATAAGAAAGGTAAAATGCATATCGATATAAAGCCATAGTAGTGATGGCTTAAGCAAAGCAAGACATTTATGAGCTCCAATTGGAAGTGGACCATCAGGAAATAATAGAGTTACCTTAGCATTAGGAATTCCTTGGTAGTAATGGGAGAGTAAATCCACGCACAATTATAGAGTTAATTACTTCGCAACGAAATCTCGACCCTATATGGGTGAAAGTGGGTCGAGTAATTAAAGTAGCTCACGTTATGCAAAGTTAGGACAAATCATGGCGTATAACAGTAAACCCCAACCCTTATTTCTGGGATATTAAGGTTATATAGGGTACAAATAGAGTTTTGTCCAAAAGGGTCAAGAGAGTTATGACTCGATTATAGGGAAGAGTTTTGGGAGGCCCTGAATATCGAGATGCGAACATATTCAGCCTAACACACTCGCAGGCAGACGGTAAGTCTGAGAGTTTTAGTTGCACATCACGAGGTATGTTGTATCTCCAATTATGGGAAGGTTTAGTGTAATATCTTCCAATGGTGGAATTAGTGAAAGACGACTCCCCTCAATTTATTATTGATAGGATTCCATTTGAGGCGTTATATATCCATCCTTGTCTTCCTTGTGCTTATTGGATAGAGGGGAGGACAATAATCTATTAGGTCGAGAGAGATTTTAGGGCCCGTTAACCAGAATGGAAATGATTGGGAGTTACATTAATGTATGTTGGAATGAGGAAATTGGTACCGAGTGATGTGAGATCTTTTCTTATTATTGTTAAGTTTGAGCCGGTAGCGTACATGCTTAGGTTCCATTGTCTTTTGCGGAGGGAGTCTGGCGAAAATGTGCTAACATTTATTGTATAAATTGTGTGTAAGGCGAATTTGTATATATCTAAATATCAATTAACCTACTAGTGCGAGTAGTAGGAGGCTAAATAGTAACTATCTAAAAGTTAAGTGGTGAAACTTAAATGGTAAGGCTTGGAGAGTAAATTATAACATCAATGAGGTGTTCATTATTAAGGGTGTTCGGTAATGTACTGTATGGGCGGTACTGCATAGACTACATGAGATGTGAGGTTAATACCCAGAGATGTCCTTACCAGAAATGCCTTCTTTTTCGAATTTCGGGACGAAATTCCGTTATTAGGGGGGAAATATGTAATACCCCGTATTTTAAAAGACTTAAATAAGTACGTGATTTATTATTATTATGGGATTAAATAAATTAAAATGTGAGAATTAATTATTAATTCGGATTTAAATTTGAATGTTTACTAACATGACGAGAAGTTAGTAATTATTAATATTACTGTGAGAATAAGTAATATGGAATGACGATTTTATATAACTTGTTGTGATAGAGAAATACGACAATTTGGTATATTAAGTCGGAGACGCGCGTGAGAGTCGTGTCAGGACTAATTAAGTGGAACAAAAAGGTAAATCATTTTAAGTAACTCGTATGATCATTTCGAGTGCGCCGTTGAGTTCGGAGGGGTCGAGATAGTTAGAAAACTCTACCAGGGTATTTTATTTGGACTCCGGGATATTTTTAGGCCAAGTCGGCACCCGGTAGGGGTAGTTTTGTAATTTGGATTTTTGGAGGAATTAAATGGACGAAAATTAGAGGAATAATATATCAGGTAATTGGAGACAATTAGGGTTGGGAAAAACCAAAATCAAGAGAGAGCCACAGTGGGTGAGGGAGCGCAATTTCCAAAGGAGGAGAAGCCATTTTCACCACGTTGCACAACCACTACCACCATTGTGTAGATCGGAACGTGGGGAACGCAGCCATATCAACAACATCAACGGATCAGATCTTCGAAATCGAGGCAAGTGTTTATTACTTTCTTTCTTTAGCAATAATCATACTCATGTTAGTGTAGGTGAATTAAATCCTTGATTTACATGTTAATTGGGTGAAAATTGGGAGTTAAATTATAATTAGAGGTTGGATTAATTAGTTGTTAATATTCTGTCATGTATGTAGAGGATGAACTACGACATTGAATCATATATTGATGAACGAATCTGGGTTGGTTAGATTCTTAAATTGAAAATTTGGAAACTAGGGTTCTTATGAATTAATTTGGGAGTTTCATGTAATCTTGATGATTTATGACGAATTAATGATCCTAGGATGTTTTGAATGATATATAGTCTTGTTATTATTGATTGGTATTAATGATGAGATGATGGGGATTAAACTATAGAGGTTTTTAGGCTTAAAAATGGTGGAAAACGCATAAAATCTGGGCAGAAAGATGAACAGTGCAATCTCGCGCGAAGTGGTTAGAACGAGATGGGGATCTCGCGCGAAGTCGTTGGAACGACACGTGTAAGTGGTTCGAGCGACATGTCATTCTGGATCGAATGACATGTCATTCTGGTTCGAGTGAGATGCTCTTCTGGTTCGAGCGAGATTTCTAATTTGTAGGGAAGTTTCTATTTTGCCCCTATTTGTGTAAACAGTCAATTTTAGTGAGGAAAATTAGTGTTCGAGGAACCTAAATAGTGTAGAATTATTGGGAGTTGTTTGGTGTAATGATTCTAATATTTTGGAACGGTGAATTTACCTCGAAGATTGCGAGAGAGAGATAATCGTAATTGTAAATGTGTCGAGAGTATTAAGTGATAAATACTTACGAAATTAGTTTCGAAGGAATGGAACTTACAAGAATAAAAGTTAATGATTATGTTGGGACTTCTTATGATTATGTATTAAGGATTTTCGGGTGACATATTATCCTTAGAAATATATTACGAGAGAGGGAATATCGTAAATTAAAATACGTGGATAGTATTTAGTGATAATAATACTACGTATGGAATATGACATTTGGTTGTGTGTATACCGTTTAATTGGATGGGTTGTGTGAATACCTATTACTTGCTAGTATTATGTGTATGATATACCTAGCTGCTTGCTATTAAGGGAGGTGGTGTAGAGACAGTCTTATCGTGAGGGGATTATTGACTTGTATCTCAGAACATAGGACTGTGAAGACTTATATGTGAGTTGATAAGTCGCTGACTATGGGAGCGTAGGTATGTGCGTGACCCATAGGTATGTGTACTATGTTCTCCTCCAATATGTGTGATTTGTTTATATGGTTCATGGGAGATTTTCGATCCGATAGTCCTTGTTTGAGTACGAGATGTACCGGGACATGATAGCAGAGTATGCAATGCACTACAGGTATAGCCTTGGGGTGCTGTGTTAGTATATATATAAATAGTGGTGATAATTTATATATACTTGTGTTATACTTACAATGTGATAATTGTAGGCTATTAAGATTGGGTTAGTACATATATATAATAGTGAAATATATATATGTATGCTTTTGGTATATCTAATATGAGACAGTATCCGATCATTAAGATAGTGAAATCTTTAGTAACGTAAATAGTGAATACTTGACTTTAGTGTGTTAACACTTATTTAAAATGATAAACGTTGAGATCATATACGGAACACTACTACGAGGGGTAATTATATGGATAAGCCTATCACCTAGTTAGAAGTGTCAGATGGCTAGGTTGGAGTAGATGTATATTAGGCGTGCACACTAGTCGAGAGGTGAGAATCTCAAGTGAGAGTTCGAACTAACATGCATATAATACTTGCTTTAATGCACTTTTAAATACTTGCTAAAACAAATATTTTTACAAATCGGGCTCTGACCCGTTTCTTGCATCTCTTTTCTCTTTTGCTATATATATATGTATTAGTACAGGTGCCCAGCCACAGGGACATCGGTTCTAGATACTTGGATGGTTTTTCGAGCTGCAACTGTTGTGGAAGTTGTGAGTTATTTGAGATTAGACGCTTCTTTCATTTCATTCAGTTCCTAGTTCGAATGCCTCAGTCAGGGTATGTGTCGCCCATCCTCATTAGCAGAGTTGTGCTCAGTTTACTTTATAGTTCTTCTCAGTTGGTTTGAGTATTTATTATGGTTTGTGTTGTAACTGTGAACTGAAAGGTTATATCAAGTCTTATCTATTCAGTATTTGATTCAGTCAGCATTTAATTCTTTGTATGGTTTATAATTACATGTTTCGAATTTTGAAATTTATTGTCTTAAAGTTTAATTGGAAAATGTTTTGACACTAGCTTAATTAAATGTTAGGTAATTAATTGGATTTAAGCTTTCGACAGTGATGCTAAGAATGAACCAACCGAACATTCTCTTATAAATTTTATAAAGGACTGATCACCCGATATTTAATTGGGCGGGGTGTCACATAGAATCACTAACTTTATATAGAAATCAAGTTGCCATAGAAGCCATACTTGTACAATGTGTGACTATTGGTTTAAGTGAGGTGTCATTTATGTAGTTTTAAAGGTAGTAATACGGATATATGTTTTGATTCAAAAACTGGATGGGATGCTTTCTCTCTTAAAGCATATTTTGTTAAACTTTTATTTTCTTAATACGTAAGATTAAATATATATATTTTTTATTATAAAATACGTGTTTATACATTACATAATTTTTGTGCTTAAACTAAAAAATACATTATCCTCTTATATATTCCCTTCGTCCAAAATTACGAGTCCACTATTTCTTAGGGTTGTCCCAAATTAAGGATAATCTTGAATCCATCCACGGATTCAATAAATACATCCACTCAAAAGTAATTAAAAAGTTAATCCACTAAAATGGGATATCCATGGAGTCGATGCCTAAAAATACATGTCCCATTTTGGTGGATTAACTTAATAATACCTTTAAGTGGATGTACTTACAAAATTAGTAGATGGATCTAATATCGCCCCAAATTAAGGGTCCAAATTTATTTTCTTGGATATAATCAATGAACTAGGTTCCACGATGGTGATATAGACTTATTGGTGACAATCTCAAATAAACAAGTGAAATCTTTTCAAAATAATAAGAATATACACAGATAAATATATGATATAACTCTTTATTTAATCTTAAAATAGCCGCATCTAATCGTGTACCAAATCGTGTTAATTTGGGTCAATTTCGTGTCTAATTTTAAACATGAATATGGCCTGACCCGAATTCATTCTAAAAATATAAATATGAACACGACCCGCGCATGACAAGTCGTGTCAATTTCGGATCAATTTCGTGTCGTGTCGTGCCGTATTTTCATGTTGTTTTCAATATTTCCACACCTACTTAATATATGTTACATTTTAACACTTATTAATTTTTAGAGTATTACCAAACCAAATTTTAACCTTATTTGGACTCACACCAACGAGTTTTACGATTAAGATTTTGCCCATGATTTAGACAAACATATTAATTCCTAATTTTGACCACACCTAATATATATATATATATATATATATATATATAGAGAGAGAGAGAGAGAGAGTGTTAGGCTCTCCAACATACCTCATTAAACATACCTAGCAACATACCTTTTTTTTTTAAATAGTAAAAAAAATAATTTTGAGTTAATATTTTTTATATGGGTTCATGATATTTCAATGTACCCCTGTAAAAATATTCAGACCAAAATAATGTGTTTTGATATTTTTAAAAAATAGGTACAAAAGCTGGCAGTTTTAAAGGGTAAAAACTAACAGTTTTTTTTACCTATTTTTTAAAAATACCAAAAGACATTATTTTCAATTGATTTTTTTATAGAGGCCCATTGAAATATCATGAACCCATATAAAAAATATCATCTCAAAATTATTTTTTTACTATTTTAAAAAAGGGTATGTTGCTAGGTATGTTGCTAGGAGGTATGTTGAAGAGCCCGACTCTCTCTCTCTCTCTCTATATATATATATATATATATATATATACACACACACACATAAATTAAAAGTCAAGTCATATTTTACTTGTAACTCGTAATCCATCATTATAATAATCGCCATTTCTTCATATCTTTAATTTATAATATTTTTCTAATATATTGAACTCAATTAAGCCCGATGGAAACTTATAACTCATGTATTAGCTGGCCTCAAGTAATTATAAAGGACTTTGGTAAGTTAATGATGCTATTGTTGAAATTTATGGATTTTTAATGTGTTGACGAAATATTATTTTGATAATTTAATATGGAACCCATAAGTCTTTCGAGACGGTTCGAAGTAGAAATGTTAGATACAAAACTATATTATTACTAAGTCCCACCCCCACCCCCCACCCCGTGCACGCACAAAAAAATATCCCCGCGAATGTTAAAGTGATTTCTGTGTAAAGGTGACTCATGTTATACCATGAATATGGTATGGTTCATACACCAATTAGAAGATGACAGTTGGACTCATTTTTCTCATAAAGGAGGTCGACTCAGCTACCAACCTAGTCGATCAGGACAATTCTGGTCAGCCCAGTATCACTAACAGTGAGTTTAGCCTAGCCAGCTTATAGCTGGTAAACACTGTTATATAATTCCATCAAAGTAGGCATGTACTACGATTTGATGACGTCAGCAACACACTCCACATGGGGGAGATGTGCAGATATTCTCTCATATACTTTATAACAAACTTTATTATTATTCTCCCACTTGAATGTAAAAGGTGTACCTGTCCAACCTATAAAGGCATGACACTTGTCCCTTTATATTCACTCCCTTTTAACAGCTTATAAATAGCACATTATCCCTAATTGTAAAAGGATTGAGATATTATTTTCGTACCGTTATGTTGTCTAAGTCTAGAGTGAACTTAAGAGTTTGTAGCCCTATTCGTCCATGGATTTTTCCCTCTGAATCAGTACATTAGAGACCTGCACCTGTGGACGTAGGCACCGCTTTGGGCCGAACCATGTAAATTTGATTTCATTTTCTTTCTCTTTATGTATTATTGTTTATAGTTAGTATACATTTGCTAAGACTAAATTCGTATACTAGTTTTAGACATTAACAAATTGGTGCCACCTCTGGGAATCGTAAAGCTATTTTTGCCACTATTTTTTCAATTTTTCAAACTTTTTCTTAATAACCAAAAATCTTTTTTGACTTTTTTAACTTTTTCATAATAATCGAAAATCTTTTTAGAATTTTGCAAATATATTAAAAAGAAAAACATATGAAAATAATAGAAATACAATCTATCAATAGGGATATACGATATGATCATGATAAATATTCCATACTAGATAAAATACTCAAACTAAATTAATGGAGCAAATAGCCAAAGACTTCCTAAGATTCTCGAATCTAAGTGCATCTAAAGGTTTTGTGAAAATATCGGCTAACTGACATTCGGTGATCGCAAAGCTCAAGGACACGAACTTCTCCTCAATGAGATCATGAATAAAATGCTAACGTATGCTAATGTGATTTGTGATGGAATGTTGGTCTAGATTACTGGATATATGGATTGCACTTTTATCATACAAAATAGTCATTGTGCCTTGGGAGATCCCATAATCTTATAATATTTACTTCCTCCATAAGAGTTGCATTCAACAACTACCGATGGCTATATACTCAGCCTCCGTCGTCGAAAAAAACATGGATTTATGCTTCTTTCTCAACCTAGAGACAACAACACTCCCAAAGTAAAAACACCCACCCGAGATGCTCTCTTATAACCATAAATATCCCTGGCCAATCGGCATTTGAATAGGCGATCAAACGGTCATCGGTATCAAAGGAATGCTAAATACCATAGGAAAGAGTGCCACTCATGTATTTCTTGATGTGTTTCAGTGCAAACAAGTGAGACTCTTTAGGGGATGCTTTATATCGCGCACAGACTCCAACACTAAAGGCAATATCGAGACAACTAGGGATCAAGTGGAGAAGACTACATATCATGTTCTTATAAAGGGTTTGCTCTACATCCTTGCCTAAGGTATCTTTGCTAGGCTTAGTAGATGTACTCATAGGGGTGCGTGAGTGCTTACCGTAGTTTAAACCAAACTTCTTCACTAATCCCTCATTGTCTTTAAAGTTCACATGACCTAGTCGTTGATGCCAAAGGTCTATAGATGAGATCGTGGCATTATTGCACATAAAGGAGGATTTGGGAATGATCCCATAGCAATTATCATCGGTACTCACTCCTTGAAGTAAAATTTCACCAGATTAATCATATATGTTACACTCGGACCGATCGAACTTCACCAAAAGTTTACATCGTAAAGTTGGCTTATGTTAATCAAGTTCGCTTTCAAATCTTCGATGTACAACACATTGTCTAGTTTAGGAAAGTTAGGTATCTCAACACAACCATATCCTAAAACCCTATACCTACTCCCATTTCCAAAGGTTACTTTGCCCTCTTCGCGATCCATAAGGTCGATAAATATGACTTGTAACTAGTCATATGCCTAGATCACCCACTATCGAAATACCATTAGGACTTATTTTGAACCTTGAGGGAAATATGAGAAACAAGGGATTTGTCATCTTGATTAAGTACTCATGTGGAGGTAGCCTTTTATTTTGTCGTTATCATTGTTGGCTCTAGTCATAGCGTTAGAAGCGTTCTCAAACAACGTAGACAACAGTTAAAATTATTCCATTAGGCTTTGTGAAGTCGCGATGAGGAAATGAACTTGCGCTCCAAGACTAGAAAAGTCGTTATAGTAGTGCGTGGGAGTATGCGTATGTTTAGTTCTTCCTAACGTATAGCAAAATTCCCTAAGTTGATCTCTTATTTTTCTATATGCAGAGACTTGTTTGGGTCTACCTTGGTTCGCTCATTTAGGTTGAAATATCTTTAGTGGGGTTAGGTTAAGGCCCATATGGATCCACTATAAACTTAGGAACCAATTCCAATGCAACATGGAAAGTGGATAGACCGTCGTAACCTATTACTTTCCTCCCTAAAACTTAAAGCGGTATTGAGGAACATATTTCCATCCTTCTTTAATGTATCCTCTTTAGTAACCTCGACCTCCTGAGCACGTTCAAGATCTTTCTTGATTTAGGATACAAGGCCTTCAAATTTCTCACGATTCCACATGATTGCTTGAAGATCTCTCGTAAGATAAGACACTTTGTTGGTCAAGTCACCATTTTTCCTTTCCACAAATATTACTCTCTCTCCCAAAAAAATTTGCATTGAGGACTCTCTCTCTCTCTCGATTCTCTGAAGATAAAAATCTAATGGTTAAACCTTTGTTTTTCTTTTTGTTTTGAAGAAATCGACGTAAATCTCGATGTAACCACATTGAAGGTCACTATTTCTCTCACTCAAAATGTCATCTATGTCACTCTCTCGAATGGCTATACTCACTATCGAGGTCATCATATTTAAAAACATCCTCATCGACGTGAGACGTACTCTATGTACCAACATGACTAGCCATGAACGTAGTGAAGTTATGTCCATGTGGTGATTCATCCCCTAAATCCACTAACTTGACATCGTTATCACTAAGCATGACATTAAAGGAAGCTTTGCCTTTGCCTTGTCTTTTTAATCATGTAGCACACTCGTGAGCTTTGTGACCCTTACCCTCGCATTCCTAGTATCTCTCCTCCTCTTTTGTAGGATAATCTTTTCTTTCTTTTCCAAAATTTTTCTTGCCCAATTTATATTTTTTGCCTTTCTCAAAACTTTTATTTTCTTTAGAAGTATTTTCCTTTCTAAGTTTGAGATTTTTTTTTTTGCAAAAAATGCAAGATCATCAAGATCAAAATAAAACTTATAGTCATAAGACACCTCCTCTTTATTTTTAAATTGAACTTTTAAAGCAACTCCCCTTCCCTTAGGTTTAACAATTTGGGGGAACATGTCTATCTCATAAGTTTGAAGGTCTCCTACGAGTTCTTCTAACGTAAGCGTATTTAAAATTCCCAATAAATTAAGGACAGTAACCTTAGGAATAAAATGGGTTGGAAGTGATCTCAAAATATTTTTAACTACACATGTCTGAGGAATTTTCTCACCCAAATTAAAACTAAAGTTAATGATATCAGACAATCGTGCATAAAATTCATCAAAAGATTCAGAATTTAGCATGGTAATAGTTTCAAACTACGTGTTTAGGGTTTAAGGCTTAGAAACTTTCATAGCATTGGTACCCTGGTAGGTGAGCTGGAGGGTATCCCATGCTTCCTTAGACGTGGTGTACATCATAATGCGGCAGTACTCGTCAGGGGTGACGACTCCAAAAATGGCACTTAAATCGCACAAATTAAATTTACTCCATTTTAGTTCCTCCTCCGTCCAAGCAGTGACGTGTTATTACATCGTCATTGGTCACAGTGGGCGGAGTCATCCCTCTTTCACATACAAGACAATTGCATTTTTCAATTTCTTTTAAATCCGACATCATTCAAACTTTACAATATGCATAATTAGACCCAAGAAAAATGGTAGCCTATTATAGAAATTACCCATAAAAACCAAATTTTAAAGATCACACAACAATTAATGAGACATGCTCTGATACTAATTTGGGAAAACAAGACGGGGGTTTTAATGGATTTATTCGTATCTTAGGCTATGCACACTCAAATTCAAATTTTACTCAAATTTTATCTTGATTAGCAATTAGGTGTGCATGCAATATAATGTATAAATTAAGTTATGAAAAACCACACAAATAATCAAACCAAACAAACACACGAAGAAGATTGAGGAAGAAAAATTCAAACAAAACCTAGATTTCAGCATTGTTTAAGAATTTGACAGACTCGGTGACTTACGGACTACTTAGAGCTCCACTAAGTATAATGCACATTTTTAATTATTCAACAACTACAGCACAATCCATCACCGTCCACAGGAAGCGTTCTTCCCATGGTATCCACTGATCATCCTCTTGATACATGCTCCTATATTCTTCAGCAGTAGAGCCTCGGCTTCACAAATCAACAGTAGAGTAGAACTCTACAAGGGTTTGATGCAAGTATATGAAAACTTGGGTTTAAACAACCTCAACAAATCATATAAGGGGTGAGCGATTTGGAAAAGAAAACAATTTTGCAAAACAAAAAGATAAGAACTTTTGGTTTAGATATTGGGAATTTATTTTTTCCAAATTTTTTGAGAAAAACTCGTCAAAAATGGTTTTTATTATAAAATCATGAATTTCGAGGCGGTGAACTCGTTCAGCGAAAATAGAATCTCGTTTGAACGAAAATCCAACTTCATTCTAATGAGTTTAGGTCTTATTCGACCGATAATCTATTCCCATTTGAACAGGTTTCTAACGACCTTCCAACAACGTTGGGTCTGACAAACAGAGGATTTTCGTTTGATGGTGTCAAAGCTCGTTCTAATGAAAAGTCAATTTCATTTTTTACTAGATCTCGACTAGATTAATTTTTTTTTATTAAAAATCCATTTTATAAAAAATACTCGATTTAAAAACTTGACATCCTAAAATATAATTTATAGGAGAAACTAAAACGACAAGTAATATACCTCCATAAAGTGGCGATGAAAAATCTCACGGATTGAATTCAAAAAATGATGCTCGGTCACTAACATGTCTTCGAATGATTGTGGAGGTAATGTGAATGTAGTGTTTAATTTAAAACTCCGATTTATAAGGGGATATGCCAAAATACAAAAATACCTAAGCTATGAGCAATTATAAAATCTTGCTCTTATAGCAATGTATTAGAGTTCGGTGAATAAAGTCTTCAAATAGAAGATCGAAAAGATAATTGAAGTATACAGGATGATATACTGATGAAGAGAAAAAAGACAGCTAAGCACATCAGTGATCTCGTCCAAACATTTGACTAGTTGGAGAAGTACAAAATGAAGCTGAATCCAGTGAAATATGTCTTTAGAGTTCACGAAGCAAAGCTTCTAGACTTCATCATTAATCATAGGAGAATAGAGGCCAACCCTAATAAGATCCAAGCATTGATCAACATTCAGCCTCCCAAGAGCAAAAAGGATATCCAGAGGTTGACGGGACGAGTAGCTACACTGAACCATTTTGTTTCAAGAGCTAATGATAGACGTCTTACATTCTTTACGGGGCTGAGAAAGACCTTTGAGTGGAACGAAGAGTGTGAAGTATCCTTATTAGAATTGAATAAGTACATAGAATTTGGGCCCTTGTTGTCAATGCCAGTTCTAAGTGAAAGCTCTACTTATACTTGACGGTATCAGATTCAGAAGTCAGTCAACATTGGTCCGAGAAGAAGGTGGAGAAGAAAATTCCATATACTATACTAATAAGGCATACTATGGAGCTAAAATTTGGCAGCCTAGGTTGAAAAAGTTAGCGTTAGCTTTAATTGAAGCTTCTCACAGAATAAAATCGTATTTTCAAGCACATAAATTATCTTTTATACAAACGTTATGTACGACAAGCTATTCATAAACCTCAGGTATACTGATGGCTTGGGATGTCGACCAAGGAGAATATGACATATTATATGAACCCAGAACGACAATTAAAGGGCATGAAGTGGTCAACTTTTTAGCATAATTTATCTATGACGAGTAAACTACTGAGCAAACTTTTGCGGGAGAGCGCTCAGTAGTAAATACAATAGTGCAGACTTTTATAAAAAAAGATCTTAGTAGTAAAGTCAATCGAGTAGACTTCTACGAAAGAAAGCTCAATAACAAAGTCATTCGACCAGTTTAATAACATACCTGAGTCATCAACTAGGCAGGAGGATAGGATTTATGATTTGGAGATGATGAAAAAATTGTTCAAAGATGGATGTTTAGTCGAAGGCAATATCAAATGAACCTCCCGTGTGGCAATAATTTATGGACGGTTCATCATGTCCTAATAGCAATGGAGTAGGATTAATCATTAACATACCTGGGGGTGCAAAAGTTGAGTATTACCGTAGGTTTAACTTCAAGGCTTCCAAAAATGAGTCTGAGTATGAAGCCCTGGACACAGGATTGTGATTAACATTATCATTGGGTGCAGAGCAGTTATCGACACAATGACTCTCAGTTGGTAGTGAACCAAGTCCTGGGAGTTTATAAAGCCCGGGAGGATTTTATGGTAATCTATTTGACGAAGGTGAAAAAACTAGTGATAAGGTTCTCGACCATGCAGATGGTTAGAATCCTAAGAGGCAAGAATGCTCGAAAAGATACACTTACTCATCTGGCATCAGCTACTAGAGCTGAACTTCGACGAACAAAACCAGTTGAATGTGTGAGGGTGCTGGAGTTAGACATGGAGCTATTTTGGATGGATTCCATCCATGCATACTTGGATATCGACGCAATACCAGAAAATTCTAATGAGGCAAGGAGACTCCACTACAAGGCGATAAGATACGTGCAGGAAGGAGGGAAACTTTTCAGATGAGGATTTATTTGATCACTTCTCGGATGTGCTCATCCAAAAAAATTCCAGGTTTCGATTAAAAAAGTTTTCAAGCGCTCATATGGAGTCCATTCAGCAGGAAGGTCGTTGGTAAAGCGGGTTATCATATAAGGGTTCTGTCAGCCGATAATGAAAGAAGATTATACCAACTACGCAAAAAACTGTGATAAGTGTCAGAGGTATGTTGTGATACATAAAAGACGGGGGCTATATTAACGTCGATCACATCCCCTTGTCCTTTTTCCCTGTAGGTAATTGATTTGGTTGGCCAACTATCGAAAACAAGGGGCAGATTCAGGTATCTGATCATTGCGGTGGATTACTTCACTAAGCGGTTGGAAATAGAGCCCCTCGCATAAGGTTTTTATATTTTATATAGAAGAACATCATTTGTCGATATGGTATGTTCTACGCCTTCATCACAAACCACGGTACACATTCGACAATGCCAAATTTGAGGATTATTATATAAGTTCAAAGATCAAGAAACTGCACTCAACACCTGGTCACGCATAGAGCAACAAACAAACAGAGGTCACAAACAAGATCCTTTTGGATGGAATGGATAAGAAACTTGACAACGCCAAAGGGAACTAGATCAATGAACTTTATAGAATACTTTGGGATTTACGAACCACACTGAGGACTGTAATTGGCGAGATCCTATTCATTTGGCATTTAGCGCAGAAGTGGTGATGCCCAAGGAAATTGGATTGCCAAGCCACATAATACTTAACTTCCAATCTCCTATGAGTGAATTGATGAGAATACTCGATATGGATCTAATTGAGGAAGTTAAGAAGCATATAGCACTTCAAGTAGCAACGTACCAACAACGGATTGCTAAATTTGATAAAAAAGGGTAAAATCGTGCACCTTAAAAGAAAAGGACTATGTGCTCAAGAAGGTTATCCAGTAACGGAACAAGTTGGAACTAAATTTCATATCCCGTAAATAATTTCTATTGTTATGCGACCTGGGACTTACCGGATAAAAACTTTAGAGTGCAAATAATTTAAAAATCCATGGAATGCAGAGCATCTCAGGAAATATTACGAGTGAATAAGAGCATATTACAATTCAAAAGACCAATATACCATGGAATTCAAAGCATATGAGGAAATATTACGAGTGATGAAGAGTAGATTACAGTTCAAAAAACCAAAATACCATGTGAACATTTTTTCATTTCCTAGTAATCAATATATAAAAATGAATGGGAATTCGAATTTCCTCATGTGCATATGTTATCATTTCGAGATTTTCTGCATTATTTAGTGTATGTTTCGTCGGTGTGAGAGATATGCAAGAAGCCTAGGCCTAAGACTTCTCAAAGCCGAGTATATCAAAATACACGATTAAAACCATACTTCACGTATGGTCTTATCCTTGGACAGGCCGTTATCAAGAAGTTTAGCTAAATCTGGGAAATTTGGTGCAGTCGTACAGACGAAAAGATCTAACCATAACTGACTAATGTAAGTACAAATCTTGGTACATTTGGTCAACTCTTAAAACCAATGCTAACATATGGTCAGGATGACAAGATCTTTCCGTACAACCAATAAGCTGAAAGAAGCATTGATAGCTCATAAGTGAAAATAAATCATTCTCATCTAAAATTGGTATCTAATAAGGCAGATCTGGTAGACAAGATATAACTACATGATCATATGACTAAACTATTGGCATGCCTAACTCAATGCTAAACATGTTGTAAGTTGATATGAAGGGTGGAAAATATCCCACCATGATTCCATAATACTAGAACTAACTGCGAAGTCGACGATATTCGAATACAAATTTACTTGTCAAAAATATTTTCGCACAAACACTTAACTTCAAGTGGTGCATAAAAACTTAGCTGAGCGAAATAACTGGCAGATTGTCAACCAGATACATGCATACAGACAAGAAGATTGAATAATATTTTATTTTAAAGTTAATAAAGCATAACTATAAATGTTCATTACAAAATAATGAATGAAGAATACAAAAAGATTCACAAATACATAAATTCCGGAGTTCCTAAGCCACATGGGAATTTTCAGTTCATGGGGTGACTTGAGGAGTTCGGTGAGTCTTTAGATTGACTTAAGGAGCAATGGCAGCAAACGCTTCAACCATAAAAATCTTGTGAGAAATTTCTGAAGCTATAGGAAGAGAAGTCTCCATAGCAATGGTCTGAGCATCTTCATCCATCTCATCATCATCCATAGAAAACTCATCTATCTCCATGTGGTACTCAACTGATAAAGTTGTGGCTTCCTTATCGTCGTCCTCTCATTTTCCAAAAAAATAAACTACAATCTTATGGTAATGTTGCATAACCCTCTTTTTCTTCGTGGTCATCAAGAAATAAGGCTACAGTTTACATGTTATAGTCAACAAATATTCTAAACTTGGCAACCCCAATCTCCTCAGGCTTAATCAAAGACTCATTAGCCTAATGAGATCTTTAATATCTCTAGTAAGCGCATATTTGGCCATAAAAAGCTCCTGATTAGACTTGGCAAACTTGTCGTTGGCCTTCTTGATATCCTCTTCAAAACTCTAAAGTTTAATAACATTGGTGCCATTTTGGTCCTTTGACTTTTTATTCTCATCTTCTACCATATTGAGAGCCAGTATTTTTACAACCACCTAGTCATCTCTTTCTCGAAGCTCACCATCGATTTTTTGCAGCTTATTGGCAGACTGCTTCAGATCCTCCTTCAGCTTGGTGTTTTACTGACTGAGTGTTGTGATAGCCTCTCCCTGATCCTTGAAGGCATGATGGTTGGTCATACCTTTCTCTCCAAGGAAAGTGGACACTGTTGCACCCTGAAAGAAAAATAAAGAGATCAATAAGTAACCAAGTATTTGACTGAGGCAAACGAGCACAAATTTAGAGAACCTTCCACTGGAAGACGATGTTGAACCAATATCCCTAGAGCATCATGGCCAAAGCCCCTCATAAATTTAAATTCTTCACTGTGCGCGTGGTAGCCGAATAAATTCGTAGCATTGTTTAAATATTATAAGATGGAGTGTGGATCAGATCTTCAAATGTGATGGGATTTGTAGGATCAACTCCACCTTGTCATAATGGGAGGATGACCCCGGTCCACGAATAAGCCAATAAAAAAGGCATCATCTGATCACTTCCCTCTCCACAACAGACCTGTTGGCATCAGCTCACTCGTCCTTGGGATTTTAGGATCACCTTGGGTAGTGGCGGTCTCAAAAGGCCTTTTATCACCAACAACTGGAGGATGAGAAGGCATGGGAGCTTTCCCATTGGACTTATCCCTGGCAGCAGCAGCAGCTTTGGCCTTCTTCCGATCATTAATCAAGACTTGCTTTCAACCCTCGGTTTCAGCCCTCGTTTAAGCGTTACCCTTATTTTTTGCCTTAGCATTAACATCTCTTTCCTCTTTGCCTCCAGATCAAGTTTTTTATGATGAACAACCTCCATAGAAGTACGATTAACTACCCGAAGTTCCATCCCGCAAGAAGGTTCAGTAATAAAACTTGTAGGGGTCCCTATTCAATTTGCTTAAGGTGAAAATAATTTTTCTTTCAAAAAACCTTAAGTCGGCACGTCGTTAGAACAATATTGGCCTGTGGTTATAACGAACCTGGATATCTCATTCGAACAACATACGCATGTCGTTAGAACGACTAACTGATGTTGTTTGAAAGACAATAAATGTTGTTTGATCTTCCAAAACACATGGGAAAGATCTACACGACTCTAAAACGTATTTATCTCAGAATAAACGAAGTTAAAACCTTTTAAAATTATTTTTTAATCAAAATAACATCCTTAAAACATTTTTGAGTCCTATAAATATTCTGCGTTCATACCTGAGAGTATCTCGGAATGCAATATGATATGAAGATGTGAAATGTGCACCATTAAACACGGCATGGTCTATCTTTAAAGCTTGGCCACTACGTCTTCAACACAACGTCTTCAACACAACGTTATAGACTATGTGGGAATCGTGACGAGTAAAAATCTATCTATGACTCAAAAACAAGTTTTATCCGCAATCAAGTTAATTACAGATAAATTGACACACTTAAAAATTTTTTCTTACAAATCTCCCCCTTTGACTATTTCGAGAAAAAACCAAACCAATGAATGCTAAGTCAATCGTCAAGCCATATGACACCTATTCCCATCCATAAAATCCAAAATAAAAATTTACAGGATAAGGACTAGTATATGTAGGTTCGACAAGTATGAGTTGTCTGAATGTGATGTAGGCACAAAATCTTGAATCTTTGAATAATACCTACACACATAGAACATATAAATACCCAGTGAAGTATGGAGGAACAAATGATATAAAACCTATTTATAAAACAAACCATTTGTTAAACATGTGAGCAAAACATACGATTTTAATTTGTATACACATTTTTCAATATAAATCAAATCAATTATACCAATATGTAAACAGTATGATCAAAGCATTATACCAATGTAAAAAATATGTTCTCATCATCAAAACTCCCCTTATATCACATATCTATCTCTCCCCTTTTTGTCTCGAATAGACAATCAGTGAAAAAGATAAACAAACAATCATCGTATCTAGCATGAAATAAACATATGAAGCATATATAAATAAAGATGAGTAGCCCCCTAAGAATAATGTTAATATACCAAGTCGTAGCTAGCAAATAGTCACATAATTGAAATCATCAAAATAAGTAATGATGTGACTAAACGAATCAATGCAGTGTATGAATCAACCATGAAAAAGTAATATCGATTGCATATAAACTGTCCAGAATAACCTAGAAGTACCAAAATAGTATATATTATCATATATACAAAGCAGGTACTAAAACAGAACGAATTGTCAAAATTTCAACTCAGGTCGTTCAAACGACAAAGCAGTGTCATTTGAATGATATAAGATCTCACTCGATCCATCTAAGAAATGACCAAAAATAGTATGTCGCGTGATGCAAATTAAGAAACGATCTACAAACGACCCTTTTAACGACCATGTTTGACATTAAATGCATCTTATTTCTTAGATCACTCGATCCCGTCTTCGAACGACATGGATATGTCATTTAAACGGCGGTCAGAAGTCGTTTGAAGGAATTGACAAACTTTGTATTCCAGTTATAAAAATGTTTATCTTTTGCCCATTGAAAAAATTTCCTCAAAATAATAACTGGAAATATGAAACGGTAGCAAAACAGACTCAAAACAGAAAATATGGAACAATCAAACACAATATGAGTCGCACGCTAACATAATATCAATGTGCCTAAACATGGATGTGGAATGAATGGGCGTGAACTACAATAAATGAATCACAACTTATACATATCGAAATGATCAAGAAGCTCTAATTGATAGCTAAATATCATCAAGCTTAGTTTTACCTATATGTAACAATTATTATATTGAGCTAAATGAACTAAACAAACATCATGAACACAAATCCGGAATTTTGACGATTCTACAAACAATAGCGTCATGACACAATTTTTCAACATTAGGTTTTGTGGTGAAAACCCTTTTATATATCCATCCAAACTCCCTCATATATACAAAATTTTGTTTATATATATTTTGAGGTTCTAATTTCTCTCCTTAGAGAAAATCTATTGGCCCTTTTTGGCAGACAGTTCTTTTTATTTCCCTAATTTTTTTAAGCTCCGTTAGACGGTGGCTTTCACGATGAGATTATTATTCTCTTGCAGCCCTTTACCGTCCACACTCATCATTTTTCAATTAAAAAGTTGCTCACGGGCATGCACAGCTCCTCTTAGTCTAATTTCACATAGATGACGAAATTGAGATGAGAACATCTCATTAAACTCAAATATACATGAGAAGTCAAACATTCACGTAAGCTCATTATTGTGTGTAATGGCATATATACGAAGTCGAATATAAATTCAAATCAACTTCAAAACAACCCCATTAGCCAATGGTTAAGATCATTCAACGTATCAACAATTATCATCAAATGTCCTAGCCACATGGATAATGAAACGATGGGGGTCCAAGCACACCAATATGCCACATCAAAACATGTAACCTCATGACATAAAAATAAATTGAAAATATTTTTTGTGTTTTTCCAAAAATATTTTTGACCCCAAAATAAAATCTTTTTGTAATTTTCAAAATATATATAGAACCAAAAAGCTTTTTGTATTTTCATTTTTTTTATCAAAACAAAATATTTTTACATTTTTCTCATAAGACTTAATAAAAGAAAAATATAATACACAGAGTGACACTTGTCATAACACTAGAAAAATATATAACACGAAGCAAAGACTAACGTATGATAAACATGATCATGCAAGTAATTATCCATAAGGAATAGCATATGAAGCATCACGTGCTAGCATGTGAGAGAGATCCAACCTGGAATTTAGCATCTCCAAAACTGATTTCCTAAACCAAACAGGTTTATACCTAACTCGACGGGTATTGGAAACCGACGGGACACTACACATAAACTTCATAGGGGCTTTTTTAAGATCATAGTAAAAACTCCCAAGGTGACCTTTCCTATACAATGCAAACATATGTAAACACGACGAGGAACGGAACCTTTAGGTTGACCTTTTTTAACACCCTGGGATGTGGTTGACGCTCTAAAACAAACTGCGGTTTTGTCTTTAGCAACGGAAGCACTAGAACAAGATAAGCCACTACTATCACTACTTGAGTCGTTCAACATTCTTTAACTTCAAAATTTTGGGCTCAAGCAAAAAATTAGACTCCTTTTAGGGCTTCCTTCTTTAAATTTTCAATTACCCCTAGAAGGTTATCTCGCTTCCCCTCAATGTGAGCAAACTTATCCCAAAGAATCTTCTCATGTGCCTTAAATTCATTGATCAAGATATTTTCTTCAAAGGCAGAAACATTCACACTAGATTTTTTCAAGCCCTCTAACTCTTTCAGTAAAACAAGGACTCTATTCTCACTCTCTTCCTTGGCCACTTTCAAAGATTTAAGATTATCATATAAAGCACCAAAATTCGTACGAATGATATCTCTTTGAGTTTGAAACATTTGCAAATATTCAATCATATGTTTAAATTGAGAATTTTTTCTTCAAGAATTTGAATTCGTTTTGCAAACATCAAATTCAGAAGATTTAATTCGTCAAAACTTTGAGAATCCATCGAGAGAGAAACAAACTAAGAGAGATACACCAACACAATTACCAAAAAGTACAAAAACAAGGATCTACACAATAAATGAGTGCAACAGGCTTTGATGCCAATTTATAGGGGTCCCTTTTCAATACACGTAAGGTAAAGTAATTTTTCTTTCAGAAAACCTTAAGTCAGCACATCATTAGAACAATATTGTCCCGTCGTTAGAACGAACCCGCACATCTCGTTTGAATGAGATATGCATATCATTTGAATGATTA
Source organism: Sambucus nigra (assembly GCA_949130495.1). Classification (NCBI taxonomy): domain Eukaryota; kingdom Viridiplantae; phylum Streptophyta; class Magnoliopsida; order Dipsacales; family Adoxaceae; genus Sambucus; species Sambucus nigra. The sequence goes on from OX422219.1 coordinate 65,469,668, forward strand.
GCTGATGTCGTTTGAACAACAGTAAATGTCAATTGATCTTCCAAAACACATGGGAATGATCTACACGACTCTAAAATGTATTTATCTCAGAATAAACGAAGTTGAAACCTTTTAAAATCATTTTTGATATTTTAAAATCATTTTTAATCAAAACAACATCCTTACAACATTTTTTTAGTCCCATAATCACTATACATTCATATCTGAGAGTATCACGAAATGCAATTTGATATAAAGACATGAAATGTGCACCATTAAACATAACATGATCTATCTTTGAAGCTTGGTTGCTACGTCTTCAAGACAACATCATGGACTATGTGGAATTCGTGACAAGTAAAAATCTGTCTATGACTCAAACAAGTTTTGTCTAGAATTAAGTTAATTGCATAAAAATTTACAAACTTGGAAATTTATCATTACAAAACCTGGGGTGGTGGGAGTAGAAGTTTTACAAGAGTTCAATAATTATTTATATTACAATGCATAAACTGAAGATCACCTGATACAAAAAAATCTTCTCACGTGTTTCAACTTCAGTCTAAACCCACTAGTCAGCTTCAACAGGGCTTTTTGCTACCAAGGGAGACAATGTCTCCCGAGGAGGAGTGCCACCATAAGGAGTGTGGTACCGAATGCATATGAACTTAGATATAGATAAGTGATCCTAAAATTTTGGGACTTGGGCACGCAAAAACTTTCAACCATGTCCCGTAGCGCAGAGTGAGTATGGGAGATTTATTACCTAAAAACTTTCAACCACACCAGTCTCGGGGAATACTACAAGAATGATTCTTCTCATATGTTCGGAACTCCCATTCACCCTTCAAAATGCAAAATAATTTTTCTAACTATGGTTGCTTGTCTGAACAACCTTCACCATTCTCAAATGTGACTTCGTGAGAATAAAGTAATAGTTCCCAGGAGCTTTGTCATTGTCCTTTATACCATGTATAAACCTAAAAAATCCCCCATAAGAATAAAGACAGTTTGTGACTGCCAAAACATCATTGCCCTGAGAACTATTCTATAGGCACTGGGGGGAAGTTGGGTAGGGGGAACCCTATAACACCTTGGTATGGACTTTATAATAGGGTGTTTGAGCAGACTAACCCCAAATTAAAGTGCCCGTAAGGGGACAAAAATCTCGTTTAAATTAGGATGATCGAAAATCCACTCATTGTAGTCAAGAAACCATGTTGTGATATCGGTGGCGATGTTTTACCAATCTTTTAGGTAATCCAACTCATCTTCAATGACATCACATGTGTTCCATCTAGCGTTGGTGTTCGAAAGGTCATGTAGTTAGTGGAACTCCCAGAAGTTCTCTCCTCGGTAGAAGGTACATCATCATGAGTGGTAAAAGGCGCAGGTCTATCAGACATGACTATTTTATCCAAAGTCTCCAAGTTAATAATCAATGTCTAAAATCGGGTTTATAAAATTTCAACCCCCGAGTTGGTGGTCAGCCTTGTAAATTATATTTGGCGCCACGAACTAATTATTGTGATACTTCACACCAAGAGGCTGTGGAGCATACCCAATAGAATATTTAGCTTGGGCGTATACCGAAGGTGAGAAGGAAAATCCTTAGGCCCACTTAGGGAACATGAAACCTCTCTCACAAAACCCCAGGGAAAGCCCTATCCAAACTCTTAACATGCTGTAACCACTTGTTGACCGGGCGTGTTCACTCATAAAGGTTAAATCGAATTTAGGAGTAAATAAAGTCTTGGGGGCTGTTTGGTTTTACAAATAATAATTTAGGCAAAATGAAACCCTATAACACCTAAAAAGCCCTAAAATTATAAAACCCTAGGTCAACCAAATCAACGGCCACTTAAGAAGTTTAAAATTTTATCAAATTTTAGATCCAACAACAACCGTCAATCAAAAAAATCAAAAGGAAATCACACAAATTTTAATTGAAAATCCCAAGAAAGCTACATAAGTGAAAATGGCATACCTAGAATAGTAAAACCGTGGAAGATGACTCATAAGCGCGAAAAGGTGATAAACTCCATTGGAAAGAGTTTCATAGTTAGAGCTAGTCGAAAATAAGGAAAACAGACAACTGTTAGCCGAAGAAGAAAAGCTTTGGAGGAGGGAAATATTTAATTGACTAGAAAGATCTTATGGATGGTAAGCATTTGAAAAAATTTAAATGATTTAGAAACCATATTTTTATGTTTTTTAGGCAGTAATCATTACCCCTATTAAAGTAAGGCATGACGTCATGCTTGGGAAAGTGGGCCAACACTTCATAGACTGACACGTGTTTCCCCAAGTATGCGCGCCATAATTACACCAAACGCCATTCTCAAAAGGAGGGATGAATGGCGCGTGATGAGAATCTTCAAAGACGACCAGAATCATGGAGGTCGAAGACATTACTCAATTAGCACTTTACTCATATAATCTACTCAACACATACTCAAAAGACATAACACTTCAGAGAATCCATTGTAATCGTCAATCGTGAGCAAAGGCTTCGGGCTTTTGATATACCATGAATATGGTATGGCTCATGGACCAATCAAAAGATGGGAACTGGATTCGTTTCTCTCAGAAAAGAGCTCGATTTAGCTACCAACTTGATCATTCAGGGCAATTTTCGTCGCCCCTAGTATCACAGACAATGTGTTTATCTGAGCCAGGTCACAACAGTTTAACATCATTATATAACTTTGCCAAAGTAAGCATGTAATGTATGATTGGATGACGTCGACAGCACACCCCACGTGGGGGAGATATGGAAATATTTCCCTATGTGCTTTATAACAAACTTTATGATTATTCTCCCACTTGCATGTACAAAGTGTACTTTTTAACCTATAAAACCATGACATATGTCCCTCTCTATTCTCTCTCTTCTAACATCCTATAAATATCATGTTATCCCTCATTGTAAAAATGATCGAGATATTCTTTATGTACCTTTATGTTTTCCAAGTCTAAAGTGAACTTGAAAGCCTGTAACCCGTACACATTCGTTGCTTTTGCACTCTAAATCAATACATTAGACACATGCACTTGTGGACGAATGCACTCTTTGGGCCGTACCACATAAATTTGGTTTTATTTTCTTTCTCTCATCTCTCTCTACTGTTTTCTCTAATTTAGTTTTATTTTGATTATATCTATTTATCTGTTATTTTTTATAATTAGTACACATTTTCTAAAACTAAATCCATATACTAGTTTTAGACATTAACAAGATATGAAACTATCTTGGGATTACATGTCTCTCATACGTCTGTCGAGATGGTTAGAAGTAGTAACATCAGATACAAAACTATGTTGGCGTCAAAGGGGACCATGCCCCCACCCCCACCCTACACACAAAAAAGCAGTTTGTGAATTTTGAGGCGATGTATGTGTAAATATGACTCCCAAGTATTTTTGGCTTAAAGTAGTGGTGGACCACTTTCTCTACTATACGGTTTGTTGGGTTTGTTGAAATTGGAAAAAAATCTTTTTGATACATTCAATAAATTACCACAACCACACATTTAACCTCCCAACTCCTACACTTACACGACTTACAATTCCCAATTACGTCCCTCCATTTTTACTCAAAGCTTTAATACTTTTGTCTCATAATCCTACGCGACTCCCAACTTTTAATGAGTAAATCAATTTAGGTTTAATTTTCTGCACATTGTTTGTCTCTTGTTCTATCGATTCTACGAACTTGAACACAATTTGTGAAGAAATAGTATCATGTGTGGAGGGCACCATGTGTTAATTCTCAATACAAATAAGGATACGAAACGTATGCACATTTAAAATTCTTGTTTGTATAGTGGAAAATATGTGGGACGAGTATCGTACATGTGTCGTGGCCCGATTTTATTGAGCATGGACGCGTGGTGCCCTCCAAGCATGGAATTATTTCTCCAATTTGTGAGTTTATTATTCTTTATCTCTCTCCCAAATTGGTGCATTGTTTATTCATTCCAGAAATCAATTTATCTAAATAAATATTTCAGTAAACAAACATGTAGGCTTATGTATAGTACATATGAGAGAATTTGTGATTGTTTATAATTTGGGTACATAAATTTTAATATCTAAATTTTGATTTAACTAATAACAACGTATAAATATTTTCTAATTGCAAATATAGATTTTGATTGTAAATTTATTTTTAATTGAATATTTTGAAGTTTAAATAAAGATTAGGGACGTTGAATAGTGAAGCAGAGAGTGCTCATTATCAAGGTAAACAACTAAACCCCTTAATCATTTTTTATATATTTTTTGCAATGACATTTTTATTCATTTAAAATTTTACTTAATTATACAATTATATTGATTGATTGTTGTTTGATTATTTATATTGATATATTCTATTGTAGTATTAACATACTGTCCAATTCTGATAAACTTTTGAATTTTCTATTTAATAAAGAATTGATATACTTTTTGCGAAACTTTTTACATTTTTGTGTGAATATGTTTATATCAATTTTTATGTATATTATATTATTAAAAAAATTCATATAATTCCCTCCCCCCCCACAACACTCCCCACCCCCAAATCAAATCCTGGTTTCGTCCTTGGGTAACGTGTTCTCCTCCGTGAGGAGTATAATATGGTATAGTCATATGTGTAAAGTCATAAATTAATAAATGAAAAATTGTAATTCAAAGTACATACTTGGAACATGGAATTTGGTTTAAGTGTGTCGTTTAAGCCAAAGTTCCACATGGATAAAATGTGATAAATGAGTGTTGTATACTAATACCCATTGTAGCATTTGAGTTTGGTGCCTTTAGGTATCCCAACTCTTTGAAATATGGAGGACCTACATGGTGTTGGATATACTTCCAAGTCCACACACGCGTGCGCCGTCGCCACCCACTCAACTTTAGGTGTGGACTTTGGCTTGGCCAAAGTATTAACCTTTTGGGCCAAATTTTATTTGGTCTTTTATTATTTTCATGAGCTCATTTTTTGGTGTGTGTTTTATTTATGGCCTAATATTAATTCCATTTTTATAGTTTAATTATGTCTAACCATTATGGCAGTTATGCACGGTTATAAATGTTTTTAATTACCATTTTTTTTAATATAAATTGGTGGTTTGGGTTTTGTTTTCCAAGTTGAGTTTTTAGAAATTTTCTTCATGTCAGTCAGTCAATTTCATAAATAAATAACGAGAGTTCTTCCATTGTTGGTTCAACTATTACTTGCAGTATGGAGTGCTACTATTGCAAGTTGTTGATTATTTGAATCCCGAGAGATGATTGCTATTGAGTTCGTAAAGAACCATTGTGGAGAAAATCTCATCTTAAGGACAAAGTGTTTAATAGTTGCAACAATCATTTAATTCTCCATTTTTGTTACTGTAAGTTTGCATGTTTATTCTGATTATTACGTACATATATTTTTGTGTATATACACATATTATGTACTTAATTAAAAAATGATAGTTTTGTGTGCGTTTAATTTAAATTCTATATTTTAAAATTAATTTTTAGCGGGTCTTTTTTTTTTTGTGAGGGGGGGGGGGGGGGGGGGGGAGTTGGTGTACATTTTTGCATTTTTCTGTTATATGATTACTTGCTTTTAAGTTTTTACCATTGCTTAACTTTGTGCTAAAAGTGATTTTAAACTATTTGTAAACTATAGATATATAATTTTATTCTTATGACAAATTAGTTACTGAGTTGGGTAGGTTGTGAGAAGCGATTTCCAAGAAGCAAGAAGGCGAAGGAAGAAGGGGGAGAACATGAAAGGATTTTTAAACACTTATTTTTTTAGGATTTATGCGTACTTATGTGCATATTGCCTTTTGATTGTGGTATTTCTCACCAATGTGAACATGTGTTGATATGTCGATATGTATTTTTTGTAATATCTCGGAATTTTAAATAATTAATTTAATTAAAAAATAATTAGATAAATAAAATTTCAATTGGGAGATAAATAATTAAATAAATAAAAATCCAATTGAAAACTGACATCTTAATTTAATTCGTAAATTAAATAATTAAGCTAGTTGATAAGTCAAGTATTAAATTTTAGATGTTAGATCTATGTGTTAGCCTATTATTTAAATTAATAATTCTTGTGTGGCAGATGCTTTAACCATGTGCGAAATAATTTAATAAAGGTTTAAATAAATTAAATAAAAATATATACCAATAAAATAATTCAAATTATTTTATGAATCAAGTGGACATTTTGGGCCATTTGAAAGCACAAACGAGGTTAAAATAACGAGAGATTGAACCTATGGGTTTGTTGACCCATTGGGATAGGTTTGTACATGTGTGAAATTAGCTTGAAGGCCAGGCCCATAAGCATATGTAAAAATGGGTTTCGGGAAAAGGAGAAAAAATAAAAATTTAAATACCACCATAACTCAACATTAGCCTCTTGTAGGGTGATGGAATCTACAATATTTATAAATGTCAAAATTACCCACAAATATGAATAAAGTAAAAGAAAGAACACGAGAATATATATGGTTCGACTGATCAGTCCTCCCCACGTCCAGAGTGAAGGGATAGAGAGATTACTTTATTATTTTGGGAAAGGGACAACTTGGGGTGATAGAGAATGGTTGATGGGAGTCCAGGCCATGGGTACAACACGATTTTATAACTTTCCTCATAACATGGTTGTTTTATTAATAGATACAAGAGCTATATTTACATAAATGGTTGCCTTGAGCATTCTTGATGGAGTCGACCTCTATCTTCAGCCTTATCTTTTGGGTTATTGAGTTAAAATAGGATTGTGCTCTATCATCTCATCATTATAATTTATATGATCATCTTTATCCGGTCTATAATCGACTGATGAATAGAACCTATAGTGATATTTAATTCTTTGGCTTCCTCGTATAGTGCCATGTGGGCATTGGAGCTTATAATCCCTTCAATTTCTCCTAAAATAAGGGTAATCGGTCTTTTGGCCCTAGTCAACCTAGTTTTGTCTCTAATTATAGCCACGTGTGACGTTGATTTTCTCGTCAAGGACACTTTAACGAGAACACGTCCCACTTATATTTATTCACACAAATAATCCTAATATTCATGGTTATGTTCACCATTGTTTGGGTTCCCTCAGGCAATCATTATGTGTGAAGCACGTGGTCTAGGAACACATCTTCCCAAAAGTGCCGCCATATCATTTTCCCTTTTGGCGGTAAGAGTTATAAGGGATTTTGAAAAGTCCTTTTTGCTTTTTCACTTGTAATCGAAGGTATTATTTCTTCTCTGTTTCTTTGTCTATTCCATTTTCATTTGTAGAGATACATTTTTTTTCTTTTTTTTAACAAGACCTTCCTCTTTTTCAAACTTATCTCTAATAATCCATTAACACGCCTTGTCTTAAACGTTTTAGGAAGTATAAGTTTACTTCTAAAAAAGATATAAACCAAATTTTTGGGACTAATGTAAGACTTAATGAGACCAGGGTTTGCTATAACCTTCGCAATTAGCCTAGGTCAAGTAACTATCATTTCCAATCTAGGGACAAGTCCCTCAAATCAGTTACATGGTTAATAGCATCCTAAAAGGATACAAATATAGACACATTAAAGTTTTCTAGACAATTATATGGTGAGAATTACACAAGTTTTCTTATGCCTGTGGCACATGAATCTCTTGGTAGATTAGTTACCATTAATTTGAATTTTTGTTAACACAACTATGTCAGCATCTAATCAATCTTTCCTTTTTTGTTGTATTTACTCATTGTAAGAGAATGTCGAAAGACTATGAAGTCAACCTCTCTACCTTTAAAAAGTTTGTGATCAGCGAACTCCCCCATGAAATAGCATTTTCATGGAGAGCGACTCATATATTTCATGCCTACAAACTAACTATTGCGTCATCCAAGAATTTTACTAATGATACCTTATAACTCCAATCAATTACACCATTATTGGCAACTTTTCCATCCCCATAATCACTCTCATCCTCAACACAGAGGTGAAAGGACTTTACGTAGGAGAGGCTTCCTCACTGAACTACCTAATGTCAATCGATTTAGAAGATATCGAATCAGATCAAAATCAAGGATATCTCCAAAACGGCATCCTTGACACTCTATTTTCTTACGAGGTAGTTGGCATGTCCGGTCATATTTGGGAAGAGGTAGAAGAAAAATAATTCACCTTTCATCCCCTCCTCCAACACTCCAAAGAAATGTCATCACTTCGGCATGTTTTTTACCGTAATACTGTCAGGGAGAACTCTCAGGGATAGCTATTAGCGGGCCTTAGGACGCTCCTAAGTTGCCTTATAAAAGTAAACCTGCTCCATATGAGAGGGAATGTATCATTATAACGTCGAACAGTATTATAACTCTGCCGACTTAAGTTCTTAAGCAATAAATAACAAACCTAGCACCACGTGGACGTGGGCACGTTGTTAAATCACGTACATCTTGTGTTGTGTGCGTGATTTCATTATTTACTGTCGTTATTATTCTTGTTTAGCTTGTGCATAATGAATATCATCATTTGTAGGAAATTACCCTTTATATCAAGAATAATGTAGCCATGTCAAACATGAAGAATAAAGGTGGTCAGATCGATCACGTCGCCCATTGTGTAGTCGACACCTCTAAGAAAATAATCATCTCCATCGGGGAGAAAAATATGAGAGTGAAAAAGAAAGAAAAAAAGAGAGGTCGAGATGGCCAAAAATTAAAGGACAAACAAGACCCCATGGTACACTGACCTAGGGAGTAATCTCCTTATGGTGATCGCACCCAGGTTAGCAGGGTCTCCACCATTTACTTTATCGTCCAGGGGCCAGCCTTGCACAGTCACCTTGCCCATTACTAATGATGATTCTACCATGTCCAAACCCTCTTAGTGGTCGATAGTAATATTTAATTTCATCCAAAAATCACCCGAACCAATACTAAATTGAACAACCCCAAAAAATTACCAAAATAACGTCGAACACCATTCCAGGGCCAGATTGATCTGGTCCCGTACCTGGATCAATCCGGGTTTATGACCTCGGTATCTAACCTTATTTTTAGGTTTCTTTTACTCCATATGATGAAGAGAACTTTTCGGTGTGTTTCTTTCGTCGTTTCTTGAAAAGCTCCGCTAATCAAAATCTCAAATACCTTCAAATATAACAAACTCAAGTGTAGAGGTAAGTAATGGTATCAATCCACATCAAGGGGTAAGCTAGAGACAAATTCAATTGTAATTCACCCTTTATTTTCTTTTTAGGTTTTTTACTTTTTCTAATTTTTTAGCTATTTTTCCAATATTAAAACAATTGGGTGAGGTGAGGTGAAATAATACTAAACTAAACTAAATGAGAGATGAAAACAACTAACTAGAAAGTGACTAAAAGTGAAAAATAAAGTCTAACACTAAAATAAGAGATAAATGAGGTAAGTAATTGTGAGAACAATCAAGGAGTGGGTCTACACCATAATTTTCAGCTATTCTAACTAATTAATTTAATTAATTGAATTCTCCCAAATTATTATCAAAATTGCAAATCAACTCGCGTTGCAAGTGTAATTTTAATAGTAATCTTTTAAAAAATTAAGTTTAACATCCCACAACTCTAGAAAATAGATCTACACTTCTTTTAATTAATCATTAAAATTTATGTAAATCTTTGAAAATAAATTTAGAGTTGAAATTCAAGTAATAATACCCCACTTAAGAAACCCCTATCTCTAGTTCGAATCTAAAATGGGTATTCTAACTAGAATTTCGATTTTCTCTCGAAAATCATTTACCCTCTATCGAGGCGTAAATTTAAGGGTGAGAGATCAAAATTAATATTCAAAGGGAATTTTCAAGTAATCAAACTAATTAAACTAAAATAACATCAAATAAGGGTTTCCCCCACCCCTGGAAAGGGGATTTAGCCTAATATAATATAAAGCATGAGAATCAAATAATCAATAGGCATTTAATATAAAAGAGAAAAGAGAAGAACAATCAAACCAATCTCTTGAATTTAATTGACTCCAATCCTCCAATTGAGCATACAAGTGATTTGCAATTAAATAATCACTCAATTAAATCTCTTACAAAATTTAACCTCACAAATATCTAACAAAAATAAAAATAAAACTATTTACAAAATGGTGTTTATCCTAATTTATTTTCTACACTAAACTATCTCTAACTCTCTCTAGAATTATCTTCTGTATTTCATGATGATATCCTGAAATGGGGTCTTCCATCCTTAAATAGTAGGCATGGAGCATGGGGGGTAAAAAAGGGAGGATAAAGGTGCAAGGGGTTGTATAAGGTGTGAGTGAGGGTTAATTTAGGAAAATGCACAAATGTGCATGAGTTGTGTGAGGTCATGTGGGAAGTGAGGTGGGGGAATAAAATCTGATTTGGGGATGAGAGGTTTTTGGGTAAGAGGTGTTAGCTGGGGGTTAATTTGGGAAAAGGGGATAAAGGAGTTTTAATTGACATGTGGACATTGACTTGGTCTCTTGGTTTTTATTTTGGCAGCTTACGGATTTGGCTTTGCAAAAATGAATTTGGTCCATGGTTTGAAAGTGGGTGTGGTTGGAAAATTGTATCTGATTTTGGGTAGAGGTTGGGTTGTTGGTTGGTGCAAATTGGGTTGCAAGGTATGGCAAGGGATTTTGAGAGGTATCCGGGTTATAGGGTCGGAGATAATGCCGGAGGAAAGAGGGTCAGGACGCCGGCGGTAAGCTGGGTTGCGTCGGACCGGTTAGGTTGGTCGAGATGGGTTCGGAGGTCTGGATCGCAGGGAGGTTTAGGGAACGGGGCAGCAGGTCCATGTCATCGGGTTGAGGAGGGTCGGAGATGGGGTTTCGGGTTGGTGGCCGAAGCAGGGGCTTTGGGTTTGCAGCGGGACGCCACCGAGGTATTACCGGCGCTCAGGTTATGGCTGTGGGGCTTGGGATTGAAAAGGGGCAGGTGAGTTTCGATTTAGATCGGGCTCCGGGTTTGGAGGTGGTTTAGAATGGCAGCACCGAGTTTGGGGAGTTAAGGTCGTGGGGTTCAGCTGGTTCTTGGATTTAAAATGGGAGGTGGTGATTTTGTTATTTATGGAGTTTGGGAGAGAGAGAGATGTGGGGGAAGAATATGAAGTGGGTAGGGTTATTGTGTAGGTGAGGTTTAAGGGAGATTGGTGTGGGGGAAGAAGATGAAGTGGGTAGGATTATTGTATAAGTGAGGTGTAGGGGAGATTGGTGTGGGTGAGGGGTTGAATGGGGTGTATGTGAGTGTAGGATAGATGGGTGTGAGTGAGTTTATGTGTGTTTGAGTTATGGGTTATGTGTGTATGTGTTTAATTTGGACACCTAAAATTATAATACTAACTAATTAAAAATTAAAATCTAAAAATAAAATCCTACTCTAAAAATAAAATAAATACTCAATTAAAAATGAAACTAAAAAGAAATAAAAATAAAAATAAAAATAAAATCAAATAAAACTAAAAAAAATAAATGAAATCCAAAAAAATCTAATCCTAATAAAACTAAAAACTAATAAAAATCAAAATAAAATAAAATTATACTAATAAAGATAAAATAGAAAAATAGAAAACAAACCCTTGAAAATACTAAATAATTTAGAAATAAATACTAAAAATAAAACGACTCAAACAAAAAATCTAAAAAAATATTAAAAAGGGACAAACTAAACACACACAGGGTTTGGGGTGGGTTTAGGCTGGGTTTAGGCTCGGGTAAGGTTATGGGGGAGGGAATTAGTCCCATTCAACACCATTTGCCTTGATATATAGCTTTTGACACCGCAAACGGACATTTGACCTACAAGATAAACATTTAAGCACATAAGATCCATATTGCCGAGAATTATCAACTAAAGTACGTCTATTCGGGGTATAAAATGTAAAGTTTTGGGTGCTTATCACACCACCCCAAACAAAGCGTTGCTAGTCCTCGAGCAATAAGATAGAGAGAAAGAGAAAGATAAGAAACCAAAAGTGTACCACTTTCGCGGGCACTTACGATTGTACTTAGCATGTGCAACAAGCCTTTAAACCTATAGGTTGCCCTACATGATGAGTTGTGTCTCGTGAGGGTTTACAGGGAATATACCCACAAAAATCTTATTTGCAAAGATTTATTGAAAGGCAGTCAATCTCTTATTGGACGTAGAATAGTCTCCATCACATGAGAAATATTTTGAGAAATACAAGCTAGAAGTGCATTAAAAGTTTAGCTGAGTAAATACTCAAGGCACATCCTTCCTAGAACTCAACGTGTGTAGTGTGAATCAGTCAAAACGGGTCGAGTATCACAAGAGTAATTCCTAGATTGCCTTGTCAGAATCAACGCTTCAACTTCAAATCTCACTCGGTATAACTCTCTCAAACGAACTCTCGAGATTAGGGTAAGTGTATCGCTCTTGTGTGTGAGGAGGTGAGTAAATGTAAGCAAATTCAAATGTCTCACACACATATAAGAAAGAACGAACATATAGAAAGAAAAATGATTTCATGAAAGAATGCTAATCACTATAGTGAGAACGTCGAGTTATTCACCACATTGACTTTCATTTGCCCGAACACCTAGAGTAACATGGATGATAATGGGTGAGGAAAAAATGAAATGGGAAAGATGGTATAAGGTAGGATTGAATAGAATGGTGATGGATGAGTGATGAATATGCGATGTGAAATGGATTGAATATGGATGCGACGTGAGAGAGGAGTGTTCTACACTTTGACGAACAAATATCTTTATTTCTTTTCCAAATACTCATCAATGTATGAGATAAATCTGCTAAAAATTTATATAACCCCAACATAGATTTGTATTTAATTTTTCTCCATCTGAATCGGCTTTGGGAGAGATATTCGCTAAAAATGCAAACACTCTCTATGACGGATCTTCTTTTTTTTTTCTATTTTTTCTTTTCTCTTATAAATACGCATTAATGTATGAGATAAATCTGCTAAAAATACAAATAACCCCAACACATATTTGTATTTAATTTTTCTCCATCTGAATCGAACTTTGGGAGAGATATTTGCTATAAAATGCAAATACTCTCTTTGACGGATCTTCTCCTTTTACTTTCAACACTCTTATCTGTGGGTTGAAAATGGAAGTGGATATGAAATTGGGCGGTATGGTATATAGTGATGACATGGAAAATGGAAGGTGTATGGATGTATGATAAAATAGAATTTGGTTGGTGTATGGGTGAAAGTATGGTGATCGGGACAACTTCAAGACACGTGTTTCTTACAACTCAAAAGTGATGTCGTTCTCACTGATCAACTCAAAATTTTTAATGAAGAATAATGATATCATACTACGATTTAAGTGCGGACCCAAAAGAAGTTGAATCAACTTGTGATTCGAAGATTGTGTAAAACTCTCTGAAAGGTTGAAAGGCATGAATCTCACAAGCTAAAGTCTCTACTTGTGATCCTTAAGGTTATCTTGGGAATTGTAGTACTCTTCAACTCTAAACCGTAGTGACGTGATAAGTGCACAAATTTTTTTTGAGTTTAGAAATTCATGGTGAAACATGCCTTGGGACGTATTAAAAAAGCTATTTATAAAAAATATTCTCTAGCTTGATTCCTAGACCTAAAAAATGGATGATTGAAAATTCACATCAATAAATGAGATGAAAAAAACTGCGCGAAATTTTAAAAATCAGGTTTAAAAATAAAAAAATTTCAAACGAGGCACGATTTTGATAAAATTCCCCACGCCAAAACAAAAAGGAACATCATCCTCGATGTTAAGTAAAATGATTTTTAAAATCGAGAGCATAAGGTAGGAAAGATATTACCAGAATCAACCGCTAATGAAGTGGACAAATATTGCCAAGAATAAACTTGAATAAGAAGTGAGAGAGAAAATGTGTACAAGTCTATAAACATGATAAAGCATTGGGTGCTGTGAAACACCATCCCCAAACATGATGAGACTAGTACAAGATATGCAGGCTGCCTCCCCGTAGCGCTAAGTTTAATGTCTTCAGCCAGACGAAAGGGATCTCACCCTAAGGATAGGAAATAGGAAAGCGCGGGGCGACAGAAAAATAGGGGTGATGAGAATCACCCCCAAACAAGACTGAAGTGCCAGTCTTGTTGGAAACAGGCTAAAGTTGTCAACGCACTTGTATAGCAAAGTGCAACACACGATGCAAAGCGTCGGTGTACCATGGGTGGGTGGGGACTAGGGTAAGGGTGATGAGGTATCGGTCTCGGGCCTTGTTGAGCATAAAAGTGAGGGTAACTAGGGCCCTATAAGCATGGTTCTCAAGTTATATGGGAAGGAAAAATGGTGTAGAAAGTGGAATGGGTTGGGGTTCATAAAAATAACACGACCATTCGATGAATGGGCGATGATAATGGCTGCACTGTGACACGCCAGGGAGTTGTTGAGAAGAAAAATCAGGACCACAAGGAAGCGATGTGGAGGGAGGAACAAGCTCAGTGTCACGGAAGTGGGGAGTATCACCACAAATACTCTTATGAGTGGGGGATGGTTTCAGGTGAGGATCTAAAAATGTAGATGGAAACATGAAATGTCTAAAATCAAGATCCAAACCAGGTGGTGGGGTGGAAGGGACAATGGGTGGGTCGGGTGGGATAAACGGTGGAGGAAGATGATCCAACTCAAGCGTGGGAGACACACACTCATTGGGAGGAGTAAAGGAATATTCACAAGGGAGTGTGGTTTCTAAAGATGGAGTGGTCAACTTCTCCATAAGAGTAGCATCGGTGAATGTGGTGGGTGGGTAAGACGAGGCACCAAGATCTAAGATAGAGGAATCTCTAGAAATATTGGGCTCAAAGGGAGCCATGCATGGTGGGGCATCATCCATATCCGGATAGTTAGGAACTATCACGGATTCTAACTCGAAATAATGGTGAGCACTCGTAGCCGGAGCTAACCTAAAATGAAGTGGTTACTCGTGAACACACGCAGTGTGCTCAATAGGTGTAGACTCGGGCATTTTTTGGATTCGACGGGAAAAGGGATAGGAACCTCAAACTGGGGTTCAGGTGGACATGGTGAGATATGATCAGGCTCACTATCAAAAGGTACGTCAGCACAATCCTCGACTTGGGACTCGGACCATGGAATGGTCTCAATTTCGAGATTCTCGGGAGGATAGGGTTAGTCACACTCAAAATCCGTGTCACACGAGACACAATATCATCACACTCGGTTGCAACGATGGGTGGAGACATAGGAATGCCCGACTCTTTCGCACACTCAAAATCATTTAATCATTGTTCAAGCCTTTGGAGAGCTTGAGTTTTAATTTGAGTGGCTTGCTCATGCTCGAGTATGAACTTTTGCAAGAGGAATTGGAGATCAGATGTGGATGATGGTGGTGGAGGTGGACACAACTCGCTATGGACAGGAGTATACGGACAATACTCGTATGAAGTGTGTGGGGTGGGGCCAAGTTCATCATACACGAAAGGATCTCTTTCATGATGGACAATTGGTTGATACTCATGGGGTGCGTAGTGAGAAAACTGATCATCAATGGGTGCACAAGGTTGCCATGACGACTGTGGGAACGTATGAAGATTCACAACATCGGGTTGGGATTTGTATTGTGTGGAAGGGTGATCAGGCCTCCACGAATAACTTGGGTACTCACACAACTTGAGATTAGGTATATCGGGATAGTAGGCCGAGGTGGGTTCCAGAACAGTGTCATATCACATGTTCCATGGTGAGTTCCGATGGATATGGAATGTAAGGGCACTTATGGGACATGTGATCGGCATAATAACAATGGGTGCACAACTAAGGATTAGACACGTCGACACTTGACACCGAGAGTGATGGAATATGTGGTGCGTGCATGGATGGGTCAATAGTATCAAGGGCACTCGTGAGAGAGGTGAAACCATTAAAAATATCATAAAGAGACGACTCGGGATCACTCTCACACGTATCGCGTGTCAATGTAAAATGACCAAAGTAGTCCTGTAAGGGACGTTCTTCGGCCATGTGGAGAGAAATATTTTTTGGGATTTTTAAATTTTTTCAAAAGAAAAGAAAATATTTTTGGATTTTTCTAAAAATGAGAGAAAGAAAATATTTTTGGATTTTTCTAAAATGAAAGAAAGAAAATATGTTTGGATTTTTTTTATAAAAATGGAAGAAAGTATTTTTGGGCTTTTTTTTTGGTAAAAATAAAGGAAGAATATATTTTTGGAGATTTGGGAAGAAAAGGTGGGAAAAAATATGAACTCGCTGAATTTAACGAACTCACTAAAACTGACTACCGAAAACTAAATTGGACACACACAAGTCAAGGAGAATTCCTAACTAGCACATAACCAATTTTTATCTTTAGATTTAGTGAAAGGGGTAGTAAAATTTTAATTAAGTCCGCGAGCGATAAAAATCACGAAAATTATCTTAGTGATCGCCTTTGCAAAAATATTCTCCAATTGGGCTGCCTAGTTTAATTGATTTTAAATTTAGTGATAGCTAGGGTAGCACACAATTGGTAAGCGAGTGAGTCGGGTGATGAAATCCCTTATCGTGAGTGACCGGGTGTAGGTCTTAGTAATTTAATTCATCACACCATTCGAAAATAAATGCGAGAATAAAATCAAGTAAGATCACACAAAGCACACAAAAGAATTGACTCGCTAACAAGAGAGGCGCGAGGGTTCAAGAGATGTACCTCCCACGGTTTTTATGCCGTGGGGTGCTGAAAAATATGAGTCGTCCTGGGGGAGATCACGCCTATCTCAGTCGGCCCGGGGAGTCCTACCAACCCAAGGTAGAGAGGCTTATAATTCCTTGCCTTGGACGCCCTCTCTCTACCTTGTCCGATTTCCCTATCACTCTTGTCTTCAATTATTGCAATTTGTTTAAAATGAAAAATAAAATAAAGGTGTCACTATGTACCGCAATACAAGCAATGATAAAATAAACCTAATACAAGCCTTCTAAAAAATATATATATAAATGGTACGAAAAATAATAAAGTGCAAAAAATAAATGAACTACAATTTGAAATCTGCTCCAAGTGCTTCACGCTCCCAAGAATGGCAACGACGCCATTTGATGAAGAGAACTTTTCGGTGTGTTTCTTTCGTCGTTTCTTGAAAAGCTCCTCTAATCAAAACCTCAAATACCTACAAATATAACAAACTCAAGTGTAGAGGTAAGTAAGAGTAACAATCCACATCAAGTGGGTAAGCTAGAGACAAATTCAATTGTAATTCACGTTTTATTTTCTTTTTATTTATTTTTTACTTTTTCTAATTTTTTTAGTTCTTTCTCCAATATTAAAACAATTGGGTGAGGTGAGGTGAAATAATACTAAACTAAACTAAATGAGAGAAGAAAATAACTAACTAAAAAGTGACTAAAAATGAAAAATAAAGTCTAACACTAAAATAAGAGATAAATGAGGTAAATAATTGTGAGGACAATCAAGGAGTGAGTCTACACCACATATTTTAGTTATTCTAACTAATTAATTTAATTAATTGAATTTTCCCAAATTAATATCAAAATTACAAATCAAATCTCGTTGCAAGTGTAATTTTAATAGTAATCTTTTAGAAAATTAAGTTTAACACCCCACAACTCTAGAAAATAGATCTACACTCCTTTTAATTAATCACCCGTTAGGATCGATCAATTAAAATTTATGTAAATCTTTGAAAATAAATTTAGAGTTGAAATTCAAGTAATAATACCCCACGTAAGAAACCCCTATCTCCAGTTCGAATCTAAAATGGGTATTATAACTAGAATTTCGATTTTCTCTCAAAAATCATTTACCCTCTCTCGAGGTGTAAATTTAAGGGTGAGGGATCAAAATTAATATTCAAAGGAAATTTTCAAGTAATCATACTAATTAAACTAAAATAACATCAAATAAGGGTTTCCCCCCACCCCTTGAAAGGGGATTTAGCCTAACATAATATAAAGCATGATAATCAAATAATCAATAGGCATTTAATATAAAAGAGAAAAGAGAAGAACAATCAAACCAATCTCTTGAATTTAATTGACTCCAATCCTCCAATTTGAAATTTACATCCATCCAATTGACCATCCAAGTGATTTGCAATTAAATAATCACTCAATTAAATTTCTTAAAAAATTTAACCTCTCAAATATCTAACAAAAATAAAAATAAAACTATTTACAAAATGGTGTTTATCCTAATTTATTTTCTATATTAAACTATCTCAAACTCTCTCTAGAATTCTCTTCTCTATTTCATGATGATATCCTCAAATGGGGTCTTCCATCTTTAAATAGTAGGAATGGAGCATGGGGGTAAAAATGGGAGGATAAATGTGCAAGAGGTTGCAAAAGGTGTGAGTGAGGGTTAATTTCGGAAAATGCACAAATGTGCATGAGTTGTGTGAGTTCATCTGGGAAGTGAGGTGGGGGAATAAAATCTTATTTGGGGATGAGAGGTTTTTGGGTAAGAGGTGTTAGTTGGGGGTTAATTTGGGAAAAGGGGATAAATGAGTTTTAATTGACATGTGTACATTGACTTGGTCTCTTGGTTTTTATTTTGGCAGCTTACAGATATGGATTTGCAAAATGAATTTGGTATTTGGTTTGAAAGTGGGTATGGTTGGAAAATGGTAACCGATTGTGGGTAGAGGTCGGGTTGTTGGTTATTGATTTGTGCAAATCGGGTTGCAAGGTACGGCAAGGGATTTTGAGAGGTATCCAGGTTATAGGGTCGGAGATGATGTTGGAGGCAGGAGGATCACGACGTTGGCGACAAGCTAGGTTGCGCTGGACCTAACAGGTTGGTCGAGATGGGTCCGGAGGTCTTGATTGTAGGGAGGTTTCGAGAACGGGGCAGCAGGTCCGTGTCGTCGGGTTGAGGAGGGTCGGAGATGGGGTCTTGGGTTGGTGGCCGAAGCAAGGGCTTTGGGTTTGCAGCGGGACGCCGCCTGGGTATTACCGGCGCTCGGGTTATGGCTGTGGGGCTTGGGACCGAAAAGGGGCAGGTGGGTTTCGGTTTAGATCGGGCTCCGGGTTCAGAGGTGGTTTAGAATGGCAGCACCGGGTTTGGGGAGTTAAGGTCGTGGGGTCCAGCTGGTTCTTGGATTGAAAATGGGAGTTGGTGATTTTGTTGTTTATGGAGTTTGGGGAAGAGAGTGATGTGGGGGAAGAAGATGAAGTGGGTAGGATTATTGTATAAGTGAGGTGTAGGGGAGATTGGTGTGGGTGAGGGGTTGAATGGGGTGTATGTGAGTGTAGGATAGATGGGTGTGAGTGAGTTTATGTGTGTTTGAGTTAGGGGTGCACACGGTTCGGTTTGGATCGATTTTGGTACTAATCCGAGAACCGAATCGACCTGGGTTGGTTCCAAATTTTTGGAATCGAAACCGAACCGACTTTAATACAGAGCCGAACCAAACCGAATCAGCGGTTCCCGGATCGAATCAGATCGGTTTTCGGTTCCAAAATCATATTTCATAACTAATTTTTTTTAAGATTAATGTGTTTCATAACTAAGTTTTTTAAGGTTAAAATTAATTTTGACGTCAATAACTTAAGTTAGAAACTCAAATAATCACAAAAATATAAATTACAAGTGTTAAATATATTAAATAAATATATATATGTAATTATAAATCGGTTCGGTCCCGGATTGGTTCGGATCGGATCGGTTTACGAATCGGATTGGGTTTTTTTACCCTAGAATCGAGAACCGAACCGATGTATCATTTTTTTTTCAAAGCGGAACCGAACCATTGAGCAAAAAAATCGATCCAAACCGAACCAATGCAGTCGGTTTGGTTCGGTTTATCGGATTTTCGATTTCGATGTGCAACCCTAGTTTGAGCTATGGGTTATGTGTGTGTGTGTTTAATTTGGACACCTAAAAATATAATACTAACTAATTAAAAATTAAAATCTAAAAATAAAATCCTACTCTAAAAATAAAATAAAGACTCAAATTAAAATGAAACTAAAAAGAAATAAAAATAAAAATAAAATCAAATAAAACTAAAATCCTAAATAAATGTAAAATCAAATAGAACTAAAAAAATAAATGAAATCCTAAAAAATATAATCCTAATAAAACTAAAAACTAATAAAAATCAAAATAAAATAAAATTATACTAATAAAGATAAAATAGAAAAATAGAAAATAAATCCTAGAAAATACTAAATAATTCAAAAATAAATACTAAAAAAAAAACAACTCAAACAAAAAATCTAAAAAAATATTAAAAAGGGACAAACTAAACACACACAGGGTTTGGGGTAGGTTTAGGCTAGGTTTAGGTTCAGGTAAGGTTACGGGGGAGGAAATTAACTCCATTCAACGCGCATTTGACTTGATATATAACTTTTGACACCGCAAACGAACATTTGACCTACAAGATAAACATTTAAGCACATAAGACCCATATTGTCGAGAATTAGCAACTAAAGTATGTCTATTCGGTGTATAAAATGTACAGTTTTGGGTGCTTATCACTATAATTGCTCTAGATTTTTTTCCAAAATTAAGTATGATCATCCTCATATGAGTTTTTAATATTTTGACAGTTCTCCAGGGTTATAAAACTATATTCCTTTATATCTAAGTCCTAAATTTAGAAATCTATCAAGATAAATGACATAATAAAGTGTATAACCTTATGAATATATCAAATTCTAAAACCTGAATTCTAATATGAAATGTTACATGTTCTTCATGAATTCAACCTTGTTCAATTCATAACTTAAATCAATTTGATAATTTATAAAATTTTAGAGATAATAAATTATTACATGAATCCTACTTAAATTCCATTTCAAATTTACATAAGTAGATACCCCACCCTGGTACCCTCCAAGTACCTCCTTAGGTCCTTAACTCATATCCTCTCACCCTAAGCCCTACTGATATAGGGGCCACCAGGTACTCCTGAGCCTCGTTTGACTCTCTAACCTGAACAATGCTCATTACACCTTCATAGGGCTATGAATACCCTTTTTAGCAACCATATTGTGTGTGAATCACCCCAGGGTTCATGTGTAATCACCTTTTTACTCTAAACCTTGATCTAGAGGCCACTGGGCACTGCCGATCCCCGTTTAGCTTTGGTCAACTCTCTAACCCGATCGAAGCTCATTATACCTTCATAGGGCTTTAAATCCCCTTTCCAACGGTTCATACCGTGCATAAACCAGACTTACGATTTGTGCGTACTTTCCTTTTTACTTCGAAAACCCCTATCTAGAGGCCATTGGGGGCTTCTGAGCCCCGTATGATTTTAGTCAACTCTTAAAATCGAGAGTGACCTATATATTTTTTATAGGACTCCGAATCCCCTTTCCAACAATCCTAGTCATACAAAATTTTGACTTACGATTTGCATTTTATGTTCGTTTTTTAAAAAATGTCATTTTTGAATTTTCTATAGGCACCCCAGACTCCCTGCCTATAGGCAGGGGTGTACTTTACTTCACCAGCAATCCAGGGGTATACTGATAGGAAGGATAGGGCCTATGCTAATCAGCAGACCTCTGAGCCCTAATTTTTACGATTTGAGGAGGTCATGAGCTCATTCTCAAGAACCCCTCTTTTAAGTAATTAGAACATTTCCTGTCTCGAAATCAGTGCGCTACCACTCCAAAAAATCCAAGTTTCTAACATTATTTACACCTTTCTTACCTCACTTTCATACCACCTTTTTTCACTTACGTCACCCCTACTTCACCATCATCCCACTACCATAAAATCAGTAGCAAAATCTTCTAGGAAGTCTATTGTTTCTCTTTTCTATTTCATTTAATTAGTGTTGATTATTTACACTTCTTCCACTTTTGGTATCTTTTAGGCTTACTCCATTATCACATATAAACTAATATCCTTTTTATTACTAATATTCATATAATATATTTTCATAAAACCAAAAAGACAAAAAGATAGCTTACTTATAAACCTCAAAGTAACATTTCATCAGTTTTTCTACACTTTTATACTTGAGCACGTTTTCTTCAAAACCAACTAAACAGGATTCCTAAATTTGGCTTTATAGGTTAAACCCACTCTTGTGATATGTCGAACTACGTGGACATTGATGTTATTTTGTCTATGTAGGCATTCTGAGTCATTATGGGGAATCAAGTCCTATTTTACTCATTATGCTACCCTTATTTATATATTCTATTTAGTAGTATTGCACATATGAACACGCCTACATATTAATGTCCCAACCCGACATGCACATTCAATTTTTCGTAATGAATCGTGATTCAGTGGGCGCTAACATTATATTTTCTATTATTCCCTTTTTTCGTGTACTCCTTATAATGACTCCTCTCCATCCTTCCCATAATGTGAGTAGGATGATTTCTCTTTTACACTTCTTTTCACATCATACATATTATACGCATGAGTCATATCTTGACGAAAAATGAGAACATTATTATAGCTTATGAGAGACTGAAATGGCGGAATGGGTTTCTAACATCTTTTCATTTCGTAACTTAGTCTTCGGGCCCTTGATTCATTTGATTTCGTATGCATCAGTTTGACTTTTGCTGCCATTCTTTAAGAGACGAATACATTCTTTTAGCTGTTTTGAGGAAAATAGGACCGTGACTCCATTTTCTACATTTTTCTCCCCTTTGGCGATGACCGATTTATATACGTGGAAACCCGCAAAGATCGCACGAGTGACGGAAAGAAGATTCTTATCTTCAAATCCCCACACCCGCCTGTGACACCCCGCCTAATTAAATACCGGGTGATCAGTCCTTTATTAAATTATAATCAAGGTGAACAGTCGGTTCATTCTTAGCATCATTGTCGTAAAAATATCTTTCCCAATTTAAACACCCTAAATAATTAAGCTAAGTGTCAAAACCATTTTTATACAATACTTTTCGAATTTTATTTAAAATCAATAATTTAAAACTTTACGTAATTCTTGATTTAAGGATCAACCAACAAACATACTGGAACAAACAATCCAATTAATTAAACATCCAACTAAGTAATCCCAACATTTAAAACTTAAAGGAAAACATCCTGACAGTAATAAATCCAAAAGTATATTACTCATGGATTCTTATCTTTCCAAAGTGGAATTCAGTAGGTACTTATTTATTTTCCAACATAACTACCCTACACGTCTCCCCACTTTAATACATAGTTCCATCGTCCCTTGTATGCAAACATCCCCAAAAAATATGAATTCATCTTACATTAAAAGTTTCATATTTTTAATAAGTCCTACTGGTCTTCTTTTATCTCCCAAAATATTTTAATAAGGATGTCCAAGAATTATTACTCATTTAAATTGAATTTAGCTATTTAGAAGGAGAAATATGAGTCTGCCAGGAGGGGTCGATCGATCGATGGTAGGAGCTCGATCGATCGATGCGTCGATCGATCGATCAAACAGGTATGGCGAAATCTGCAGAAAACCAGTTACGGGTTTTATCATCCAACATCATCAAAATCCAAACTTTTAACTCCCAAACTCCCAGAAATTTATACCACAAACGTTCTAAACTCAAATGGACAATATTCAACGTAAGGCATGTGAGTTTTCATCAAGAATCATGGATTAAAGTGCCAAAATTTATACAATTCTCATGAACCCTAAAATTATCTTTAACTCAATTCAAATCATTCTTTTTTCCAAAAGTTATGCTTCTAGTCCATCATAAATCCGTGGTTCAACCTCTACATGTGAAGGGGATTTCCAGATTATCATTTATATCACTACAACATGCAATTTCTAATCCCCAACATGGGTTTTCTTTCGTAGAAACTCATCCTAATCAACCCTAAACTAACATGAATGAAGCATTAACGAAATTAAGCAAGATAAATACTTGCCTGGGGATTTTTGTTTCTGATTTGTGGATGAAATCGGTGTGGTGGTGAGCCTTGTTACGCGATCTATCATTTGGCGACGATGGCGGCGCAAGCGGAGGGGTTCTTGGCCTAGAACTCTTGGGCAAGCTCTCTTCTTCCTTCTCCAATAGCCGTTTCTTGTTTTTGGTTTAGTTAACCCTAGAAGGCAACCCTAAGCATCTGATATAACTCTAAAACTTTCGTGGGTTTTCAAGCCTAAAAATGTAAAATGTCCAAAATTCCCTCCCGGGGTGTCAATTAGGCCTAAAAATGCCCCGAGACCCAAACTAAACCCCCGGGTACATTATTTTGACTATATCGACCCCTCCGGACACTTTGGCGCACTCGAAATGACCATACGAGTGATTTATAATTTATTCACTTTTATTAATCTACATTTAGTCCCGACACGATACGAGCGCGTCCCGACTTAAATTTTTAAAATTGTCATTTTATTCACTCGTGACATTTAATAGAACCAATATCATATATTACTTTACTCATTAGTAATATTCAACAAATTTCCAAAGATTACTAACTCTTGTCTCGTTAGTAATTAAAAAATAATTAATTTCAGGATTTATATTAAATTAATATCTCACATTAAATTTAATAAATCCCCAAATTTAGAAAGCATAAAAATACGGGGTATTACATACTTCCCGCCTAATAATGGAATTTCGTTCTGAAATTCGGAAAATAAGGTATACTTGGTAAGAATAAATCTGGGTATTTCTCGCGCATATCTGCCTCGCGTTCCCAGGTGGATTCCTCCACATTATGATGCTCCCACTGGACCCGTACAAGTAGGACTACCTTCGTCCTCAATCTCCTTTCTCTATGGTCTAGGATAGCCACTGGTCTCTCCTCGTAAGAGCTGTCAGGCTGTAAGTTTATCTCTTCTATCACGATGTGGGTGTGGGCCATATCATCCCGAAGGTATCGTCTCAACGACGAGATGTGGAATACATCGTGGATGCGATGTAAATGCTCTGGCAGCCCCAATCTGTATGATACCGGCCCAATCCTCTCGATAATGGGAAATGGTCCCACGTACCTCGAGGCCAATTTCACTTTCTTCCCGAATCTCATCACTCCTTTCATAGGAGATACACGTAGTAATACCTGGTCCACCACATTAAACTCTCGAAAGAACCGTTTAGCATCGGCGTAGCTTTTCTTCCTGTCCTGGGCTACTCGAATGCGACTCCTGATCATCTTAATCCTAGCAAAGGTTTCCTGAATCACCTCTGGTCCGAGTAACTTGTTATCCCCCACCTCTAGCCAACAGTCGTACAATCTGCTCCTGGTAAAATGGGTCTGTGGTCTGTGCCTGTATCACCCTCGTAACAATCTCGGGTGTTATTGTCATGACAGATATGAAGGAACGGACTACTGCTTCGTGGTGGCCCAACTCCTTCCACTTTGCTTTCCAGATGTCCTCTACATCGTCCATCGACCTACGGCTCAACGCATCAGCAACTACGTTGGCCTTCCCCGGATGGTACTGTATATCGAACTGATAGTCCTTTACAAACTCTAACCACCTGCGCTGACACATATTCATCTCTCACTGAGTGAACAGGTACTGTAGTGACTTGTGGTCTGTGAACAAGAAAAATTTCTCCCCCAATAAATAGTGCCTCCATATCCTCAATGCAAAAATGACCGCTGCTAACTCTAGGTCGTGGGTGGGGTAATTCTTCACATGCGGCTTAAGCTTGCGGGAGGCAAAAGCTATAGCCTTCTCCTCCTGCTGAAGTACTCCCCCAAGTCCCCGTAATGAGGCATCTGTGTAAACCAAATACTCCACGCCCGGATTAAGTAAAGCAAGGACCGGTGTTGAAGTAAGTTTATCTTTCATCTCGTCGAAAGCCAATTGACAAGCATCATCCCAAACATATGGAACCCCCTTGCGAGTCAGATTTGTCAATGGACCCGCTATTTTGGAGAACCCCCGGATGAATCTCCTGTAGTATCCAGCTGGTCCCAAGAAACTACGTACTTCCGTCGGTGTCGTGGGATGTCCCCACTCCCTCACCGCTGACACTTTACTCGGGTCAACTGCTATCCCTTGTTCAGAAATAATATGCCCCAAGAACTGCACTTCACGAAACTAGAACCCGCACTTCTCGTACTTAGCATACAGCTAATGCTCTCGTAGAGTCTGAAGAACCTACCTCAAGTGCTCGGCATGCTCCTCCTTGGAGTGTGAATATATCAGGATGTCGTCTATGAAGACGATGACAAACTGATCCAAGAACTCTCTGAACACTCGGTTCATCAAGTCCATGAATACGGCTGGAGCATTTGTGAGTCCAAATGGCATCACTCTAAACTCATAGGACCCATATCTCGTCAAGAAAGAAGTCATTGAAACATACTGCTCCCTAATACGTAGCTGATGGTACCCTGACCTCAGATCTATCTTCGAAAAGAAAGTTGCTCCCCTCAGCTGGTCGAAAAGATCATCAATTCGAGACAACGAATACTTGTTCCGTATCGTGACATTGTTCAGCTCCCGGTAGTCCACACATAGCCTCAGTGAACCATCTCTCTTTTTCACAAACAAAACTGGAGCGCCCCAAGGTGAGGTACTCCTGCGAATGAAGCCCTGACCTAACAGATGCTCTATCTGATCTCGTAACTCTCGCATCTCCGCCGGAGCCATACGGTATGGAGCGCGTGCTATAGGTCGAGTATCCGGTAATAAGTCTATGACAAAATCTATCTCTCGACTGGGTGGTAGGTCTGGTGTCTCCTGAAATACATCGGAGTACTCACGAACAACTGGGATCGAGTCTAAGGGAATCACAACCTCGTTAGAGGTATCCTCTTCTATGTAATACAAATGAGCGTTCGAGCCTCCCTCTGGGCGAGGCATCGCCACTACAAACATCTCTTGCCCTGGAATGACAAAGACAATACTCCCACCGAAACAATCTATCATGGCTCTGTAAGCTGCGAGCCAATCCATACCAATAATAACGTCATGCTCATGCATATCTAAGACTAACATGTCTGCTGGTAATACCAAGCTACCAATCTCTACCCCGACACCCCGGCATATAAAGAAAATTAGTGATCCATTTCCCAGTGGTGAGTCTACACACGTTACAGTGCTCTCTGCTGTGGCTAATAACCCTAAGGCCTTCGCAAAATGAGTAGCTATAAAATCATGTGTCTCCCCAGTATCAAATAAAACCCGACCCATAGTACCATGGATAGGAAACATACCCTCAATCGCGGGTGGTGCCTGTGGAGATGCAGCCTGGTGGACGTTATAGACACGTCCGTATTGTAACTGCCCCTACTGTATCGGAGTGGCTGGAATGGCTGGTAACTGAGCTGGTACTGGGAGGGCTGCTGGAAAAAGTGTCCTCTGTGGCTTATTACGGGCACCCTGCTGCTGTGGGGCCCTATCACCCTCTGGACAATCCTGGGGCTTATGTCCATTCTTACCGCACACGAAACATTGGTCCCTGAAATTTCCTCCCCTCTGACCCTGCTGACCACGGCCCTGTTGGTCGTTACCACCCCGCCATTGGCCCTATTGGCCCTGATGAAAACGCTGTTGGCCCTGCTGCTGACCCTGCTGCTGGCGGTGTTGGCCCTGCTGATTAGGTTGGCCCTGCCTAAATCCCCCAAATCCCTACTTGGAATCACCTGATCGAAACCGCTTGGCAGGGTCCCCCTGATGGGAACTCTGCTCATGCTGACGAGTCTTCCCCTGGGATGTCGGTGCTCCACTAGCGCCACTACCCCCTGTCCTGCCCTACTGGCCGGACTCTCCTGCTCGCTTGCTTCCCTGCAGATGGAAGCGGTGATGCTGGGAGTGTAGCAAAGCAACATTGAGTACATCCGTGTAGGTACTCATAGATAGATTCCCTATAAGGTGCTGACGGATCCTCCAAGCTATCCCGTCCACAAACAATAGTATCTTCTTACCCTCAGTGGGTGCCTCATCTGGCACTATAGTGAGAAGTCTTGTGAACTCCTACAGTAGAATTCTCTTGTTTCAAGTTCAGTAACTTTCGCCTCATCTCAGTTTTCACGGCGAATGGAAAATACTTGCGGTCAAACCTCTCCCAAAATGACTGAATCGGGATAGTATCCCTCTCCTCCAAGGTGGTGGTGGATTCCCACCACTGCAAAGCGGCCCCCACTAGCTTAAATGAAGCCAACAACTGTTTCTGCACGTCTGTGCACTCATACATACGCAGATGCCTCTGTATGTCTTTATTCCACTGGCTGACAATGATGATATCTGAACTACTCGAGAACTCAGGGGGATGCGCCTTCTGAAAGGCATCCCTAACCCGCTCCCATGCTGATGGAAGCTGTGCAGGTACTGGCGCCACTGCCTGAACTTGGGGTGGAGCATGTTGTACTACCGCTAACGCGACATTCACCGCCTGAGCAATAATAACGACTACCTCATTAGCATTCATTATCCCCTGAGCCGGAGCTACTGGCTGCTCGGCTTGGGCATGCCTATCCTTTGGTGCACGTCTCGAAGGCATCTAAAACGTGAAGAAATTTATTCGTCTACAGTTATTATCAAATCTCAAATAGTTGAAGACGTAATCGTAAATGCAAGAATACAACAATCCTAGAATAGGGCTCTATAACAAAAATGCTACTAGAACCTCGCTCTGATATCACCTGTGACACCACGCCTAATTAAATACTGGTTGATCAGTCATGTATTAAATTATAATCAAGGTGAACAGTCGGTTCATTCTTAGCGTCACTGTCATAAAAATATCTTTCCCAATTTAACACCCTATATAATTAAGCTAAGTGTCAAAACCATTTTTATACAATACTTTCCGAATTTTATTTAAAATCAATAATTTAAAACTTGACGTAATTCATAATTTAAGGATCAACCAACAAACATACTGGAACAAACAATCCAATTAATTAAACATCCAACTAAGTAATCCCAACATTTAAAACTTAAAGGAAAACATCCTGACAGTAATAAATCCAAAAGTACAAATACTTGAAATCAATAGATTACAATATCCGATAAGCAACTGAATAATGAAAAAGGGCGACACATGCCCAACTGAATAAATAGTGCTAGAAGTGGAATCAACAAATGAGGTCGTCTAAACAAAAGGCCTGCAACTCCCACCTAAGCTGCAGCGTGTTCCTTCCAAAGGATCCTATGCAAGACGCCCCTGTGGCTGGGCACCTGTAATATATACAAGAGAAAAAAAGAAAATGGAAACGGGTCAGAGCCCGATTGTAAAAATGATTTAAAATTTGTTTAGCAAGTATTTAAATTGTTTACTGGTCAATGCAACAACATATTAGTGCGGCACTCCCTTGAGAAATTCTCACCTCTCTTCTAATGTGCACGCCTATCGCACTAACCTTCCCAACGGTTTTAACTTATCTTATCTTAGGTTGCTCGTAAGATTCATACTGACAAATTCAATTGTTTAAAAGGTGAATTTCATTTAACAACAAAGTTCTCATTTAAACCTTATTTACCAATAAAGTTTCTCAGCAACACATTATACTTTTCAAACACTTATTCCCAAATTGAAATAGTTATTCCGTTCTTACTTACCATAGAGACAACAGGTAGTTCTCAAATCCCAGATTTAAATATATATATTAAATACTCATATAATATATATATATATATATTCTAACAGCACCCCACATAATAATTATGGTGCGGGCATACTCTGCTATCCAGTCCCCGTATCACTCGTACTAAGGGAAAATACAAGTTCGGAATCACTCTCTAACTATATTAACATAAACACAAACAGTATTGAGGCAAATCATAGATTCCAAGTCTCTAAGAGGTCAGCACATGCCCCCACGTCTCTTAGGACCGTCTGACTATCGATCCGATAGCCTGTACCAAAGGATTTCTATCTTCTAGGGTACGAGTCAATATCCCCCATAAAGGCCCATCGAGATAAGACTGTCCCAGCGCGGTAACCTCAGGGATAACAAGTAGCGCGGGCATGATTTTCACACGTATATAGTATATGCATAAACACAGTCATATAAATATACTACTATTGCCATATCAAATTTAGGTACATCTCATAACCCATAATTATGATATTTATCCTTATTTCTCATTATTTAGTTATCACGTATAACGGTTCGTTTCTTACTTTAATTTGAGGATTTTTTCCAACTTACTATGTATTACTCATGGATTCTTATCTTTCCAAAGTGGAATTTCAGTAGGTACTTATTTATTTTCCAACATAACTACCCTACGCGTCTCCCCACTTTAATACATAGTTCCATAGTCCCTTATATGTAAACATCCCCAAAAAATGTAAATTCATCTTACATTAAAGGTTTTATATTTTTAATAAGTCCTACTGGTCTTCTTTCATCTTCCAAAATATTTTAATAAGGATGTCCAAGAATTATTACTCATTTAAATTGAATTCAGCTATTTAGAAGGAGAAATATGAGTCTGCAAGGAGGGGTCGATCGATCGATGGCAGGAGCTCGATCGATCGATGCGTCGATCGATCGATACTCCTGGTTCGATTGATCGATCAAACAGGTATGGCGAAATCTGCAGAAAACCAGTTACGGGTTCTATCATCCAACATCATCAAAATCAAAACTTTTAACTCCCAAACTCCCAGAAATTTATACCACAAACGTTCTAAACTCAAATGGACAATATTCAACGTAAGGCATGTGAGTTTTCATCAAGAATCATGGATTAAAATGCCAAAATTTATACAATTCTCATGAACCCTAAAATTATCTTTAACTCAATTCAAATCATTCTTTTTTCCAAAATTTCTGCTTCTAGTCCATCATAAATCCGTGGTTCAACCTCTACATGTGAAGGGGATTTCCAAATTATCATTATATCACTACAACATGCAATTTCTAATCTCCAACATGGGTTTTCTTTCATAGAATCTCATCCTAATCAACCCTAAACTAACATGAATGAAGCATTAACGAAATTAAGAAAGATAAATACTTGCCTGGGGATTTTTGTTTATGATTTGTGGATGAAATCGATGTGGTGGTGATCCTTGTTACGCGATATATCGTTTGGCGGCGACGGCAGCACAAACGGAGGGGTTCTTGGCCTAGAACTCTTGGGCAAGCTCTCTCCTTCCTTCTCCAATGGTGGTTTCTTGTTTTTGGTTGAGTTAACCCTAGAAGGCAACCCTAAGCATCTGATATAACTCTAAAATTTTCGTGGGTTTTCAAGCCTAAATGTAAAATGTCCAAAACGCCCTCCCGGGGTGTCAATTAGGCCTAAAAACTCCCCGAGACCCAAACTAAACCCCCAGGTACATTATTTTGACTATCTCGACCCCTCCGGACACTTTGGCGCACTCGAAATGACCATACGTGTGATTTATAATTTATTCACTTTTATTAATCAATATTTAGTCCCGACACGACACGATCGCGTCCCGACTTAAATTTCCAAAATTATCATTTTATTCACTCATGACATTTAATAGAACCAATATCATATATTACTTTACTCATTAGTAATATTCAACAAGTTTTAAAAGATTACTAACTCTCGTCTCGTTAGTAATTAAAAAATAATTAATTTCAGGATTTATATTAAATTAATATCTCACATTAAATTTAATAAATCTCTAAATTTAGAAAGCATAAAAATACGGGGTATTACACCGCCGTGAGAGATTTCCCCATTTTCTCTCATTTCGGGTCCAGCCGCGCAGGAGGAATCCCTAATGGCCACAACAGATAAAAATTTATATAAATTTTAAAAATTTGTGAGACAAAGGTCAATTTTTTATCAACTAATAAAATTCACATAGACAAAGGTTTCAAAAAAAAACAATTTGATTGCAACTTTATCAAATAAATCTAACTACCCAATTGCATTCAAATTAACTATTTTATTTAAATAAACTATTAGTTTAATATCTCTGAAACATGAATATAGCATTATCATATGTATTTGAGGGGAAAGTATAACATAGTTTTTGCCGTAAAGATAATTGGTTGATTTTGAAGATGTTTTACTATCTTGTTAAACATCAATGTCTTCTTAGTTTTTCAAGAAACCCATCTATTTTTTTTCCTCTAACATGTACCATCACCTTCCAAGATTCCCTCCCTCTCTAAATCACCCTCTATTTAGGTTTTGGGTTTGATTAAAAAGTTGACGAGTGAAGGGATTTGGAGTTGGGTTGCCCATGTCGCACTACATGAGGCGCTTAAATAATCAAATGTCACTATAGGTCATCGACGACCGCCAATTATGGATCGGATAAAAACGATCCTATATAATGATAATGCTGAAATGAGCCGAAACAATACTATTGCAACTCAAAACCCTAAAATATTGTAATACCTCAGGTTTTGAAGAATAAATTTAAGGTTAATAAATCTTAAATTGTGAAAATAGTTAATAGTTATAACTTGAAATTCGTAATTTTGCGAAAATGTGAAATTTGGATGTTTTCAGACTTATAAAAATGAGGAATCGTGTAATTATGTCAATTTATACATAATGGTTAATAAGATACTTTTTTTATTAGTGGGATTATAAAATAATTTTTAGAATTCAATTTAAATCATTTTGATGAAAATAAAATATTGATTTTATGAGATGAATATCATTAAGTTATGATGACAATCTGCTAGAAATTTTGACGTTACTTCAAATGCCTGCCATTTTATTTGTACTTTGAATTAGACTATGAGCCATAGATGTAAAGAAAGTTGTGGATCTTATCTTTCCAATGAGGTTCAAATCAGGTCATTTGGACTTCTATGGAGGGAGTAGTAGTCATTTTAGTAAAAGGCATTTAATCTAAAAGAATATTATATTTGTGCAAATTTGTGATTTTTAATAATCTATTAGGATAAGGACACTTATATTTTTACCTAATTAATGGGATCTCGTGGAATGACTTTTTAAAACTCATATTAGCCTATCCCAAGAGACTTTCACTCCCAAAATACTTCCCCTCTTTCGTAAAAACCCTAACCTCCATTATAGAAGATTTTCAAGTTTATTTTTGAAAAAGGACCAATTTTCTCAAGATCATCCAAGATACTTTCTTTGTTAACTTTTCAAGAGGAATACAACCATATCGACGGATTTCTATATGACAACTTTCATCGGACATGAGTACTTCTATTGTCCCCTTAAGTGTTGTATGTTTTAAATATTTCCTAAACCTTAATTAATCATATTTTCTTAAAATTAATTAGGAAAAGTGAAAGAATAAATCGAGGTAATTTTTATTAAATTTAAAAATATGATTTAAGACTTGAAACAATCGCTTGCTTAGATTAAAGGTTTGGGTTCCGATAGAATTGTGGAACGGTTCACATGCTGGAATTAAAAATATGAACTTGGAATAATATTTCGACTCATAAAATGACGATATTGATGTGTAGGTCGTAGAATGAAATTATTATTGTGTAACGTTGTTAATACACGTGTTAAAATAGAATTGAACTGGTAAATATCACTTGTATTGAAATTATAAAATATGTCAATTTATGTGATTGGTTGGTAGAACTTGATTATTACATGATTAGATGATTGAAATTGAAACCAAAGGATTAATTCAAAAAATTATAGTGATAAATTAAAATATGATTCATGTGGAGATTGTTCGTATTAAATTTTGACATCGTGGAAACGTTGGGGCTTTTGGAGTAGTTATACTTTCACCGTTAGTTTATAGTTTTCTTGCTAGGTATGAGACTCATAGGTAGACTTTGTTATTGTTGTTACTTTTTAGGTATGGGTCTAGTGAGTGTGAGCACATACGGTTGGACATTTTTCTAGGTGGGGCTAGGTTGTACACCGTTACTTTATTCCGTTAACCTAGGTGCGAGACTAGGTGGTATTTTTTTTAGTTCTTCCAAGGTGATGGACTAGGTAATACTTATGGTTTGACGATATCTAGGTATAGGACTTGGGTTGATTTTTATTGTGATACCCGAATTAAGAGTGGGTCTATTAGAGTACACGAGAACTTCATTAAGAATTAAGAATTAATGCCTAAGATGATAAAAGGGTATTAAAATGAATTAGTATCGCGAGTATGTGTAGGCTAACGATAATTGGGCTGACTGGCTATAACAATGTGGGTGTGTATCAGCATCACGAGTATGTGCAGGGCTAACGATAATTAGGTTGATTGGATATAATGATGTATTGTTCATGTTACCTCACGAGTATGTACAAAATTAACAAAATTGGGATGACTGGCTACAGTGGTGTCGCGCGAATAAGAATAATTAAATAATTAAATTGAGTAAGATAAAGGTTTAGATCTAATTCACTATTGTAATCACATTAATGAATTTATATAACGGGCTGGCTTAAATGTGTGGGTACTTAGTATTGTTTTACTTTACTCGCATGTTCTTATATCGCGTAATTTAAAATACTCTTATTTTAATATTTATCTCATGTAGTGCTTATGTCTAGATTCATGGACCCTATTTGAGAGTAGTACCTGGTATTCATACAGTGGGCTCTGACCTATTTCGTTGATTAACAATTCAGTTATAATTGCTGGAGTAGCTGCATAGATTAGATTGAAGATTCGTGGAGTGCTGCTTGAGTTTTATTTTATCTCTTTGGAAGTTTAGAATTATTTCATTCCATCATTTTATTTATGAGACAATTGCTTATGGATTTGGTGGACCATTCGATTTCACAGTTGTTTACGATTTCTTTTCAGTTGAATTATTTCATTTTAAGTATTAATATATCTTTTGGAGTTGAGTTTTTATTCTGGAGTTAGTATGGCGATGGAGATTATTGTGCGGATGTTTATATTATTCGGATTAAATTCGGATTATATCTTGTGAAAAATGTTTTGAGGTCTCATATTACTGTCACATGCTAAAAATGGTATTTTAATTTTGACGCCAGACTTAGTTTGCCCAGGGGAATGGCCGCTTCCAATGTCAAAATACGCGGGGCTTCACAAAGATAAAGTAAGAAAATATTGAATATAAAGGTTGACTCAATCAGGAATGCGTTCGGCAATAATTTATGTAAACGACACTCGTGTATATATAAATACAACGCCTTCATTACGACGAAAGATACAGTGAAATATTTTACCCACGGCTTGGAATCTTAGCTAGCATGATCTATAACTACACATCGTACTTCTTCCATAATAATAAAATAATCCCTTTGTCCATCCCCCGTGGAAGTAGTAAAACTGATCTGCTGAACCAAGTATATCCTTGTGTTATTTATCTTACTCCATTAATATTTGTGGGTAGTCTTGGTATATAGAAATATCATAGATTTGATCTCCATAAAAATTGGTGTCGTTTATGGAAAAGCTTCTGAATCCCACCACTCTATAATACCATTACTTTATTATTATGAGTGAAGATCAATCCTAATATAATAACCCGAATTTTTAACAAATAGTTTAAATAGTATTTATTAATAATTCATTTGAATTGGTGTATTGTGGTAATTTATTATGCAAAGTTACTTATATATTAATATGAAAAACACTGACAATTTATAAGTTAATAAGGTAAAAGTGTAATTAGTGTGGACTAATTAAAGATAAATTATGGATTTTGAATATAGTAGTCAAGTACAAATTTAACATTTTAATTGGTTATTTGAAATTCTTTAAGTTAAGGGTTTATAATATAAGATAAATAAGTTTAAAGTACAAATATATATATATATATAAAGATAAAAGTAATATTTTTAAAGGAGTTAAATAATTTAATAAACTAGTTTGAATTGGTTATGTTTGTTATAAAACATTGATTAAACAATTTATTGAGATCATGTCATTTAATTAAATGAAATAATTTGGTTGATTTTGATATAGCTGGTTAGTATCAAAATAAAACATAATCTAAAATAATGAGTTTCACTAAAGATATGAGTTGTAATGAATTAAATCAATAATTAACCCTTAAGAAGTTAAAGCAAGTGAAAGTAAAAAGGGTTAGGTTTGCACGTAATGCCTCGTCGGTTTCATGATTGATTAAAGGGATTTGGTAACAAAAGGGATGTAGGTGGTTTCATAAGCAAAACAAAAAGGTAAGAAAAATGTAAGGCATGTGGCCTCAGGTGTGGAGGTCCATACAAAAAAAAAATAATCGTAAGTTTTCAACCCCTCGGTTAGCCTTAAGTGGTTAAGTCAAGGGAAGGAAATTGGCTATGGGGTAAATTGGCTTGAGTTTAGAGTGGGATGACGTGTCGTGAAGTTATTAGTAGTTAAACTCAAGCCACTTATACTTCATATTCCCCCCGCATATAAACATCCAGCCAACCGATTCCCTCACATGTCTCCCTATTGTTTCGTATGTGTGTTGTCATAATATGGTTGGTAAAACCATGTGTGTTTTTAATATTTGGTTTGTGCACAATAAATAAATGTTTCCATTTACTCTTTAAAATAATACATTGCAACAAACACACGAAAATACCTAATTTTACACGAGTAAAAATACCACCATTTTCACTAGTTTTGGAGCTTCTTTTACACCTAAAAAACATTATTAAGCCTTATGAGTGTAAGTTTTTGTATTCTTGCTGAGCTGTTTGAATTTATTTTAAAGCATTTTCTTGGAGCTTTTAGGGATTATTTATAAGGAGTTGCTGAGAGTTATTTTTTACACCATTTCAAGGGATATATCTACACTTTTAAGTAGGGTTTTATATTCACGTATGTTTAATAATAAAAAACAATATGTTTAGGATATATATATATATATGCCTTATGAACATGCTATTTACATATTATGTAAATCTTATTTTATTTCATGTGTAGAAAAAAATATTAAAAAGTGTTATATCATCTGTAGAAAATATATTTAAAATTGTTATTTCATGTGTAAAAAAATATGTTAAAAATTGTTATTTTATGTGGAAAAAGTATGTTAAGCTTTTTGCTTTTATTTTCTTGAGACGACATACATAATGTTAAAAAATGCATGTTTTTTAAAGAAAATATTGTTAGAATATTTATACAATGCACTTCATGTTAGGTTTGTTAAACTCTAAATGTTACAAATGTTATTAAGTATTGTTGAACATGTCGGTTGGGTTGGGTAAAATGCCAAATAATATTTATGAAAAAAGTATAAAATGTAATTTTAAAGCTACAAACTTGGTCAATTTGGTATAAGTTGTCAAAATTATAAAATAACCCCTAAAATAACTATTTACAAAATTAGGATTTTACCCTTGAATATATAAAGTTTACGAAACGGTCCTTAGGGTTAACACTTTTGCTCATAATGAACCTTAGAAAAATATGAACGTTACAAATGGTCCTTGGAAAGTTTGGCCTCATCGGTCGGGTTAAAGATACTGTAATGTGAAAGTACGTACTAAAGACTAAAGAAACGATACTCAGGGCAACTAAGAAAGTTTAAAAATGGTCCAAAGCCCTAGGGTGCGGGTACGTCTTAGACCCAAAATAATTGACTGGTAAAGCAATATGCTGTGACATTTATAGTAGGTGGTACAAACCCATAAACATAAATGAGATTCAGTGAATTCCAGGATAAAAGAAAAGTTATGAAATAAATGTTTTTTAAATTCCAGGCAAAAAAATGGTCAATAAATGATTTACGAATATGCATTTCGGGTTTTAAATAATGTACTGTGTTATGGGAGCCCATTTATTTTGACCTAGGAGAGTAGCCGACCAGCCCAAGGTGTATAGAGGACTGTCCAACCCAAATCTAATATTCATTAATGACTCGTGTATTTTACAAACACTAAAAGACTTGTGGATTAATTCAAATTGGTTACCCATAATCTTGGAGGAGATATTCAGGGACACCGTTAAATTATCCACGATTACATTAAGTTAATTGTACAACTCAATCAATTATGTTAACATCTATAAATTGTAAACCCTAACCCGGGGTACAGGGATGTAATTCAAACATTAAGAGACCTATAATAAAATAAAAACCTCTCCATGGACGTAGGCAAGTTGTCGACCCATGTATATCGTTGTTATGTGTGTGATTTTACTTCTTGCATTTGTGATGGTTTTTATGGATCTTCATTGTGATATTTCTTGTACTAACAATTGGCGCCGTCTATGGGAAGCGATTTCTAATCCTGTGAAAACATTCATCAAAAGAAAGCCTATGATGTCTCACCACAACAACAATATTCCTCATGTTGGCGACAGTCCCATCTAGGATCAAGTCAGAGACTCGCTAGCATATAAATCACAGGTTCCCCCAAAAAAGGTATCCTTATGAAGAAATCCAGAGACCACCTAGGTCTACCCAGATCTCCAGGTTGGTCGACGCCTATGAAGCGAGGCTTCGAGAACAAGAGGAGGCCACATGCTCCAGGTGGAAGAGAATGCTCGCCTTCAAAGGTGACTTGAAACGATGAAGATATATATATCCGTAGAGATACAAGTAAACGTCGTGATAGGACTCCAAGTCCTCAGGCGAGTAACACTCGCAGGAGAGGGAGGAGCTCCAGGCATGACCAGGATAGATCTGAACGTGGCAGATCAGAGCATGGTCGATTAGAGCGTGGCCAGTCAGAGAGGCGCTACAGGGCAATGATCGTCAGAATGAGGATTTCATGATTTTGATTCATAGAGAAATGGACCAACATCCAGCCCATAGGGGAGACATGTCTACTAGGGATCTAGTAAGGATGGCAATTTAACCCGCCCCGTCGAGTTCCTTCCCCGTCTCGCCCCTAATGGGGTGGGTTAAAAACCCGTTTAAAATAAATGGGGTGGGGGTGTTTTTTTTAAAATCCATTTATTAAACGGAGCTGGTTCGGTTTACTATATATAAGCATAACCTACCCCGCCCTGCCCCATTTATTTCTTATACTTACTAAAATACTCATATTTAATATATTATTTACACTAATTTTTTTATATATAAGTTATATATGCGATATGCGGGCTTAACATGAGGGTTTTAACCCGCCCTGAGCGGATTTTTGACCTGCTTAACTTAAACGGGGCGAGGCGCGTTTAGGGGGTTACATTGAAATGGGTTCGAGGCGAGTGAAAAAAACCGTCGCGTGGCGGGGTGGGCTTTAAAAAAATTTCACAGGGTGAATTCAAGTAATGACAAGTTTGCCCCAAACCCGAATCATTGCCATCCCTAGAAGCTATCTAGGGTAGCTCTCAATACCCATATAAAATCCCCTTTTTCAAGGGAGATCAAAGAAGAGGAACCCCCAAAGAATTTTTTCATTCCCAGTTTAAAATTTATGACAGAAAGGCAGATCCCATGGACCAGATTTAGCAGTATAGACAAGCGATGACCTTATAGAGACACAATGACGCATTGATGTGTCGAATTTTCCCTTCTATCCTACATGACTTAGCACAAAAGTGGTTTGATAAGCTTCCTCACAGGTCGATAAGGAACTTCA
The DNA here is from genome assembly GCA_949130495.1 of Sambucus nigra. Classification (NCBI taxonomy): domain Eukaryota; kingdom Viridiplantae; phylum Streptophyta; class Magnoliopsida; order Dipsacales; family Adoxaceae; genus Sambucus; species Sambucus nigra. Next base: position 65,508,872 of record OX422219.1, read on the forward strand.
ATTCCCTAGCAAAGGCTTTTGCTGTTCGCTTCATAACTAGCAGCTCCTATCCCAAGCGGATCGATGTAGTGCTCACGATGAAGAAAATGTCGTAAGAGAGACTTTGCGATTATGCTAAGAGGTATTTGGAAGTCCTCAATGAAGTAGAGGATTTTTCAGAGCAAGTTGTCCTTATATCCTTTAATATTGGTCTGTCAACCACATCTTTATTGCACCAGCCCCTGATAAAGAAAGAAGTCAGCACTATTGACGATCTAATGACTCGTATTAAGAAATACAACAAAGTAAAAGATGTAGTTCACTCTAATGCAGGGGGAAATGTTCTAGCAAAGGTAACTGAAGGAGGATATACGAGTAACACTCCAAATAAAGGGAATAAAAACGTGGGCAAGAACGGCTCCAAGAATGGGAACAAGGTTGATCATTTAAAAGGGTTCCAGGTTTTTAACACAGCCTTCAAGGAACCTATTTATAATATATTTAGCAAGATCAAAGACCAACCGTTCATCAAGTGGCCCAAGAAGATAGGTGGTGACAATAATAAAAGGCATAACGTGCTAAGATGCGCATTCCACTAGGGGTGTGCAAAAAACCCGACCAAACCGACAAAACCGAGCCGGACCGAAAATTTTCGGGCCGAGTTTTTTTAAGGGTCGGTTCGGTTCGGTTTGATCAGGTATAAAACCGACAGGGTCGGTTCGGTTTTGGCATAAAAAACCCGATTTTGAACCGAACCGAATTAATTTTTGTACTTTTTAATTTTATATTTTGTATTATATTTATATTAGTGTTGGCATATTATATTATATTTTTTAATTTTATATTTATATTAGGTATTAAAAAAAATATTTTTTATTAAAATAAATGAAAAAACTGAACCGGCCCTGTCAAAAATCGGCCCTGTCAAAAATCGACGGGTAAACCGAACCGGCCCTGTCAAAAATCGACCCTGTTCGGTTCGGTTTTTCACCAAATTCGGTTCGGTTCGGTTTTTCTCCTCCCAAAACCGACATGGTCGGTTCGGCTAAAAAAACCCGCCCAAAACCGAACCGACCGACCCGTGAACACCCCTACATTCCACAATGAGGGTGATCACATAACAAAAAATTGCATGGCTCTGAAGTCACACTTGGAAGAATTGGCCCAAGTTGGGCATCTCAATAAATATAAAGAAAAGAAAGAAGATAAGGTCGTAGTCAATGACAACCACAAGCCAAACAACGTCCTTGATAACGACATGGGACAGGAGTTCACGATGATCCATGAGGCATCAGACCTAAATCGGATCTAAGGGAATGCTGTTCGGATGGCACTAAAAAGGTCATTACTGTCATGAAGGCATTCTAAATTAACCCTGCTAAAAGTCAAGCTAGCAAGCACTAGTGACCAAAGAACGTCGACTACACCAAACATTATTAAGCCTTTATGACAGTAAAGTCAAGCTAGCAAGCATCATGACGCACTGGTAATAACTTTCAGAATTGCAAAGTGGGACATCGACAAGCTAATCAGGGAGTAGGGAAGCTCGTCAGAATTGATGTACCTGGAGTTGTTCCACAAGTTGAAGCTCAACCTAACAGACCTCAAGGAAGCAATAATTACGTTAGTCGGCTTCGCAGAAAGAATTATAATGCCATTGGGAGAGATAATCTTGCCAGTTAGAGTAGGAAACATCTCAAAGTTGATTGAGTTCTTAGTGGTGGATATAGAGTCTCCATATCATTCTATTATAGGCGGAGGCTTCCTGCAAGCCATAAGGATCGTACCATCTACCTACCACCAAAAGATGAAGTGTATCACCGATCAGGGCATGGTAAAAATTCATGGCGACTAGGACACAGCAAGAAAGGACTTGATCGCAACCATTCGCCCTAGGAAGGAGAAGAAAAAAGAACCAAAGGATGGAATGAGGAAGCCTAAGAAGGGGAGACACCCTTTAAATTTCAATTACGTTATGGCTGACTAGGGGTGGAGAAGACCAGGGTACACCCTGCTGACTAGGTCGTTGAAAGCTTGGAGGAAGTTAGAGCCGATAATAATTTTCCATAGAGAGTTTCTGATCAGAAAATTGCCTTTTTAAGAAACAATTTAGACGTTTTTGCTTGGGAAATATATGATTTTCCAGGGATTGATCCCAACATAGCCTTCCACCGTCTGCACATTGATTCGACCTTCAAGACAATCACTCAAAAGGCTCGCTGAATAGCCTCTGAGAAAGCTAAAGTGGTGGAGAACAAAGTGGGGAAGCTCTGGATGAAGGATCCATTAGGGAAGTTCATTTCCCCAAATGGATATCTAACCCAATAGTGGTACGAAAGAGCAACAGCTATTGGAGGGTTTGTATTTATTTCATAGATCTCAAAAGAGCATATCCCAATGACGACTTCCCACTATCTAAAATTGATCAGAGTGTTGGTGCTATGAAAACACATGAAGGGATGAGTTTTTTAGACACTTATTTAGGGTACTATCAAATTCCGTTGTTCGAACCTGTTCAGGACCAAACGTCCTTTATACCCCCCATTGGGTTATACTGTTATAAGGTTATACTATTTAGCCTAAAGAATGCTGAGGTAACTTATCAGAGGTTAGTCACCAAGATGTTCAAAAAACATATAGGAGACACAATGGAGGAATACATCAACGGTATGTTAGTCAAGAGAAAGAACAAAGGCGACCACCTCACAAACTTATCCAGAACCTTTGAGATCCTCAACTAATATCGAATGAAACTTAATGCAAGTAAGTGTTCATTCGGTATCCAGTCAGGAAAGTTTTTGGGCTATTTAGTCAGTAAAAGAGGAATTGAGGCCAATCTAAATCTGTTCAACGCGATCGCCAGGGTCCAGCCTCCACAGACATTATGAGATATTCAAAAGCTCAATAGTATGCTCGCAGCGCTCAATCGCTTCATTATCGAGCCTTCAAAATGCTGCCTATTATTTTTCCAGCTCCTAAAAAGGGACAGAGGCCTCAGACGGAACAACGATTATTCAGGAGTTTAGAGGAGATCAAATCCTACCATACTAAACCACCTTTGCTCGTGGTTTTAGGAGATGGAGACCCATTGTATCTCTACCCCACAGTATCAAACCACACTATAAGCTCAGCTCTAGTGTGTGAGAAAGTAAGAGGATAGTATCTCGTTTATTATACTAGCAATACACTTCTGGACACAGAACGACATTACTTGCCCTTGGGAAAGCTTTCCTATCACTGGTGGTCGCCTTTAAAAAGCTAAAATATTACTTCGAAGCTCACTCGATCATAGTGATCACTTTCTACCCCCTCAAAGTTGTTCTTCAAAAATTTAACCTCCCTAGACAACTATCAAAACGGTCGGTGGATATCGACAGATTCAATATCCACTTTCAGCCAAGAACAATAATTAAAGGACAAGTCATTGGCAAACTTTATCAATGAATTTATGGGTGACCAGCCTATCGACCAATAGGAAGCGGAGCAGTCAACAAATGAGGAAGCACGGTCTAGGGACAGGACCCTATACGTTGATGGAGCCCCCAATTCTAACAGGACAGGAGTAAGAAGTATCCTTATCACACCGTAAGACATTGTCATCGAAAAAGGAATCAAATTGGAATTTGAGGCCTAAAATAACAAATCTGAATATGAAGCACTGATCGTTGGCTTGTGCAAGGCCCTGCTGCTGGGGGAAAAGCACCTCAACATGTTCGGAGATTCCAAACTGGTCTCCAAGAAAGTGAGTGGAGAATTTAATGCAAAATATAACAGAGTGGAAGCCTACCTCGTCGTAGTAAGAGGTCTTATGGCAAGATTGTAACACCCCACCCGCCCGGGGAGAGCGAACAGAGCGCTACTATCGATAAAACTAAACTAATCCACAATATAACAAGGTATAGAGCATCTAAATCCCACAGTACAAAGAGAACTACAAATCTCAATTTCTTCAAATAAATACCGAGTCCCTCGAAATAATTACAACAATCTAACTATCTCGAAAATAAATAAATCTCCAAATGCTCTATACATAAAAAAATAATACAACCTTCACAACTTGTATTCTTGAATAATCTTTCAAAAAATAATCCTCGCTAAAATCAATCTCCATACCGCCCCAAAATTCGCGCTAACCTGCCACTAAAAGAAAATATGGGGAAGTACACAATACGACAGGAAAGATGCTCAACAAATATTAGCGGTGAATAAAACGTCACAATGAGAATACGAATATTCAAATCAAATGTGAATCTCATAAGCAATTATATCAATATAATTTCGCAACAACACATTAACCGGGTCACCAAGCCTCACCACCGTACCGCGCCTACGCATTTTTATGCATATCCGGAAAAAGGATTATTGGCGGGTGCCCAACCTCAGTACCATATTAAAATATCATGACAACATGCTCAACACCAAATATAATACCACGTGAATCAAAATTAGATTCCAACAAATATTTCCAGATTCCAATGAATTTAGCAATTCAAATATGAGTCAATAATCACAAGAAAACAACGAGAATGATACTCGCGAGATTAAGGAGCATATTGTGTAAAACCCCATACCTTAAACCACCAAAAGAACCAACATGAATCATCACATAATTTTAGACTCAAAATCTATTCACACCATCACGTTCTTCTTGCAAAAATAATCAAATCTCGTTCTAGTCCAAACTCGAGAAAACACCAAATAAGCCTTCTAATCTGAGGTTGAAATCTTGAATAAGTTTGGGGCTATGGTTTGTATATGAAAGGGAGTAATTTTAAATAGCTCTTCTTCTGGTTGAAAAGTTTGAGAAAAAGTTATTTGAAAAGCCAAGCCACGAATTTGTTGATATATAAAGGATAAAGGGTTTGATTAAGAAAAGAGTTCTCTAATCAGATACAAACACTAAATTTTTTATTCCGGACGATCGGACCATTGGAATTGGATGAAATTTTGCAGATAATTAGCTGAAGACGAGAGGAAGCTCTTTAAAAATTTTCAACTCGATTGGACGATTCAATATTTTTAATTTTTTTGTTGCTAGAGAGTTTTATGCTCCGAGGACTCCTAGAGAGTTTTATGTTTTGAGGACTCTTCTATACAATAAAAATTCAATTAAATCTCCATTTTAATTCCGATTTCGGAACCGTTTGAAATTATCACCTTTAAAAATAATAACCAACATATTTAAGCAATAAAAATAATTTTATCTCAAAATTTATTTTTCCTCTTAATTTTGAAAATACCCCCAAAATTACGCGGGTTGTTACAAAGATTTGAGAGAGGTGACATTCAAAAGTTCCCCCGTGGACATAACATCCATGCATATGCCTTAGCGACCCTGAGCTCAGCAGTGGACTCTGATTTGAGAAGACCCATCGAGATAGAGTTCCTCACGCAGTCATGTATTGACCAGATAGTCGTAGCCGAGCAAGTCCTCCTTACAGAGAAGGCACCCAGTTGAATGGACCACATCATCGCCTATTTATGGAGCGACATACTTCCTGACAATAAGATATTGGCTCATCAAGTAAAGGTAAAAGCTGCCCATTTTTACCTCTCCTCAGGAGGAAAGCTCTATAAGAAATTATTCATAAGACCTTACCTCCAGTGCGTTCACCTACATGACATCGAGCAGCGGCTTAGCAAACTTCACTATGGTTTTTGTGGGAGTCACCAGAATGGAGGTCATTAGCCTTTCGAGTAATTAAAGAAGGTTACTGGTGGACTCATATGTAAAAGAATGCGGGCATTTATGTTCGTAAAGGTGAAAAATTCAGAATTACTCTCCTATGGTCCATCAGCTACATAGCGGTCTAAAATATCTGATAAGTCCATAGTCGCGCAATGTGGAATAGATATCATGGGACCACTACCTACCGCGTCTAGAAATTATAATTATCTATTGGTCGGCATAGATTACTTCATTAAATTGGTAAAGACAGAACCATTGGTGAACATTCGTGATGCCAACATGATTAGGTTCATTTGGAAAAACATTATAACATGCTTTGGGATACCAAGGACTGTCATCATTGACAGCGACACGCAATTTGAAAATAACTTCTTTTAAGGTTTCTGTGATAGGCATGGCATCAAGCACCACTTCAATTCTGTTGTATATCCCCCAAAGTAACGGTCAGGTAGAAGCTTCCAACAAACTATGCTTGATGGACTAAAGAAGAGCTTAGAAAGAGCTAAGGGTGCCTAGGTGGACGAGCTTCCTAATGTTTTATAGGCCTACTATACCACTCCTAGGAAACTAACTGAGGAAACACCATTTGTACACTCTAATGGAATCAAAGTTATCATTCCATTAGAAGCAGGTCTCCCTACTATGAGAACCACCTTGGCTGACTAAGGCCTTAATGATGATGCACTATACACTGAACTTGACTTAGTAAACGAGCGAAGAGAACTGGCCATGATCAAGTGACCTACCTATCAATATTAACTCGATAAGCAATACAATAAGAAAGTCAATCCGTGGAAGTTTTTAATATGGGACTATGTCCTAATGAAAGTCCTCGGCAGTGTCGTAAAACTATCAGATGGCAAGTTGGGGCCAAACTATGAAAGACCTTTTAGGGTGATAAAGGATGACCTTCAAGGTGCATATCACTTGGAAACACTAAAGGGCAAGTAGATACCAAGAGCATGGAACGTAGCCAATCTCAAGAAGTTTTACTTTTAGTCTTCTTTATCTTTTGATTAGCATATTTAGTTTATGCAAATTTACATTTCAAGCGTATGTCACTTGAAAGTTATTATTCAATGAATAAAGGCCGGTTGGCTCTCGTACTTTAATATTATATATTGGCTGCTTAGAATTTCTTGATCGATCTAAGAATTATTCTCCCTTTCCAAGTGATAACTCCCTCATGCATAACAGAACTCATGGGGATTATAACAAGTTTTTCAACTTACTTCAATCAAGGAATATCACGTGCCGAGCAGGATTCACAGTAATTATAACAAGTTAATAAAAGCATTTCAATTACTTCAACCCTCAGATCTTTGTTGCAAATACAACAGATCGCAGGAGTTTCCCCGATAATAACAAAATCCCTATAGGGGATCCTTAGGTAATAAAACCAACTCATATTGGTCACCAACTCTATTGGTTGTAAGACAACTCGGGCGGAAGTCCCATCGACCAGGTACATTCTCTCCATTATCTCACTTATGCCTAAGGGAGTGTGACGACACAACGTAAAAGGTAAAGTAGATAGAATGATACTTCTAAGTCATATTGGACTTGCAGAATATTCAAACACATGATAACAAATGCCTAACACTTGTTCTTATTATCATTTAGACAGACGAGAAGCCTAAAATGATCAAACCTAAGTACTAGCCCTTTTAAATATCAAAAGGCCTAAGACGGTAAAACATTATTGCTTGGTCGACAAAGATTAATTTCCATTTCAAAGATTAGCGACAATTATTAACTCTATTTTTAGTCTGCTCGTGCTTAAAATATGAAAAATGTTAATAAATTTAGCTTTGTATTGACAAAAATTGGTAATTAAAATTACATTAAGACTAAAATACACAAAGACTTAAGATGACTCAGGATGACGAGCAATATAATCTGCAACGCAAGCTCTTCAACCATCATGTGGGTTAGGAGCAAATCTGGGTTAGAAGCAAACTCCTTGTAATACCCCGCACTACAAATGGGTATTTAACGTTATTTGAGGTATTTTGTTCAAAGGAAAATTTTAGGAATAAATAATTCAAGTGTAATGCGTAAAGTAATATGTATGGTGGCGTATTACATAAATGGTTTAAACGCGAAAAATCCCACGATGCAGGTGTTCCATGAATATATATTTAATCTCTAATAGTTTTAGCTAGGATGTCCATTAAGTTGGGGAAAAAATATCGGGAAACGGATGTGACACAGACAAGATTAATACGACGCGACATTTAAATGGTACAAAAAGCCAAGTATCGCAATATGGACTAAACAAGAAAGTTTTACGTTGCATGGATCTCATGAGTTTAATTTTGTGTTTATATAATTATTTTAAATACTTAGGATAAGTTTCACGCGATTTGGACAAGCAACGAGCGCTACGCGAGCCTGAGTACAAATTGTTTAATGGTGCGCGACACAACAAAAGTCCAGTTTTGCACGAATTATTTAAGACAATTGGTAAGTCAAAAAAATTCCGACCATATATTTAGACTCATAAAAAGATAAGGAATATTACCAAGCGAAGAAAAATAATTTTTTTTTTTTTTTATGGAGGTCCCGGTTCTTGCCCACCTTGTATTGGACAATCTAAGAGGCTAAACGATTACTGTAAATATGATTTTTTAGCTAAAAATACAAGGAATGTGATTCTTAAGTTAAAAGTTTTAAAAAAAAAGAATTTTTTTTAGGGTTGGTACCAAAAGTGATGCAAATCAGCATTTGTGGGTGTTTAGGGGCATTTTTCAAATGGGTTTTTTGGGTCACATGTTTGGTGTATGTGTAGTCTCTTTAAATACTTACTATGCAGATATTAGGGAACCAAATCACACCCATTTGGGCATTCAAAATCTTGGGTTTTTTTGGTAAAGGGTGGAAAGCTTCCATAACTGAATTATAAGATAAATGTGAGGGAAATACTTGGAGCCAAAACTCCCAAACATTTTCACATTATATCTCCATCTTCTAGCTCTTGCAAGAGATTAACTTCCTTCCAAATCATGGTCCTTCTTTGCCACCCCTTTTCCACCATCAAAACACCACCTTGGAGGTCCCCTAACTCCATTAAAACACCTCTAAAAGTTGGGACAACTCGTAGGAGGTTTTGGGAGAAATTCTTAGATCTCAAAGGAAGCCTTATAGGGAGTTTTTAAAAGGGTTTTATCATGGAAGAAGAAAGAGTAGTTCATGATCTTTAAGTTTCATTTGTGATCTTGAAGAGTGGGCTATTGTGACTCCCTTTAGGGCCAACTTTGGAGGTGGGGGAGTCACCCACCTTCTCTACCATTATTTGACGAGATTTTGAGGTGGAAAATATTTAAGTTGATGATGATATTAGTATGAGTACTTTGCATCTTGTTGATATTAGGTGAGTAGAAATAGCCATCCATGATTAAAGATTGAATACTACATAATTTCAAGATATAGTTTAGAAGAAAATGGGATTTTCTATCTTTGAAATGGGTCTTGTAATAAACCTATGTTTAGCTTGATTTTTCTACATATTTAGAGCTTAAAATATGTTGATTGAGGTTTTAAATGTACTAATAGACTTATTAGTATCATTCTTACTATTTTCTATGAAAATGGGAACTTAAATAAATGATTGAATGGGTTTTAAAAATGGATAATTTTCAGCATACTATTCACAAACTTTTTATGAAATGAAATATTTAAACTTATGTTTTAAGGTGAATAAATGATTTCTTTTATGTGAAAAATATTTGGTATGTATATGCCCTTTTTATGAGATTAATAAAGTGATTTTAGTGTCGATGAATCATTATGAAATGAGCAAATGGATTTTCATTTACAAAGTGTACAATTTAGTTTGTTAAACTAAGTTTTGGGCTTAAAAGCGTAAATATGTGAAAGTGTAGTTTTCTTGCAAACTTTGGGTGAAATGTAAATAATGAAAGAGTAGAAAATTAAGTGTGAATAAAATGACTAAGTATGGATCTTTATGCAAAAAGTCATAATTAAAGTGTGTAACACTAAGTTTGAAATGTAAAGTGTCAAATGTGTAAATATTGACTAAAATGGGTTTTAGTGCTAAAACTCATAAATAAGCGTGTAGACTTTAATATGTGAAAAGCATGATTTATGTATTGAAGGGAGTAATGTGCAAAAATGTGATTTTCGACAAAGTGAGAAGTTGAAAAAGTGTCATAGTGACTGAAATGCCCACGTGTTAAGTTTAAAGCTTAATTTTTTTTTTTTTTGTAAATAACACTTCAAAACAAAAGTGAAGTTATGTATTTTGATGTAAATTGGATAAATTGACAATTTACTTAAAGTGTAACATTTTTAGGAAACAAAAACATTAAAGAGTGTTTTGACATGTATGTAAAAAGAATGAAATAAGTTCTTAAATGGAATAATGTTCGGCGTAAAGTCAACACGTGTGAAAAAAATGGACTTTAATGGAGTATGATGATTTTTCCTAAATGAATAATGGGGAAATGGACAATTAAATCCAAGGCTTTGGCCTTTTGGCCTGAAAAGGGCAAATTAATGTGGACAATATGAAAATATCGAACACATTGGCAAGATAATAATATGGATGATGTCGGGTTAAATAATTTAACAGGGATATGTTGTTCCTAGGGTGAAAAACCCAAGAGCAGTTTACTTGGACCTCAGTGTCGGGTGGTGAAATTTCATAAAATCGTGGGTGCACGTGTGTTATGACGGGTGTATGTGTCGATGGAATCCCTAAACCAAATGCTAAGTAATGAATTGACTATTCACGTAAGAAGCATAAATGAATGGTATTGATTCATTGATTTATTAATGCAAGAATAACACATTAAAAGTTTAATGTTCATGTGGTAATGTGGGATGGTTAATTAAGATGACTTAATAATGTTTAATCTACCTAATGAGGTTTGAATCATAATAAACACAAGCGTGTGTTATATGAGGCTTTCAAAGGAAAATTAGTATTTTTCTAAACACAGTGTGTGCGAGCGTTAAATGGAAGTCCTATAATATAGTTAAGTAACTTTGGCGTGAGTTAATAAACGTTGAGTTAATGAGCGTTTGATAGTAAATGTAAGATTTTTTCCCTAACAAATGTAATTTGTTTCACGGTGTAAGCTAACGGGAAGGAATATGCTCATTTTATGCATACTGATACAAAGTGACTATTTTGTAAAAATAAGGAAGTATATTGGAGTGAATAACATTTTTGAATAAAACGGTTTAATACATTGGGATATATATTTACAAAGGTATATATGAAGATACATACGTAATTTCACATGCATGCAGTGTAGCGTGTGATTATTCTTTCGGCGTTCGTTTCTATATTGCATTGTATAGTTCCCATTGAGCATCCATCTCACTCCCTCATTTTGTTACGGTAGGTTGCATGCAATTTTTTATTTTGAGCACGTTATACAGGCAAGTATTCACTTGCATTTACGTTGGTATCTCTGTTTACTTGGCCTTGGGGCACTTTCTTTGGGTCATATTGCGTAGTGATTGTAAATTGAGCTCGCATGCTAATAAGTGTAAAGTTTAATAATAATAAACGTGGATTAGAACATTATTTATGGTGTTTCATTGCACTTCACAATTAATGTTCGAACCGAATCAGGTTAGTCCTTTAATAACCTTTAAACCCGAGTCGGGGTGTTACACTCCTCCACGTCGTCTTCTAGGTAATCATCTAGGAGATGAGCAGGGACATAATCAATTGGAATCCACTTGTCTTCCTTTGAGAATGGGTTTTTATATGGGTTGCACACATGACCTGATTCTTGTTCCACAACCTAGACTCCTTAGGTGTCTTAACATCCCTAATGGAGCTTAGCCACCCAGGAGAGAAAGCAAGATCTTTTGCCTCCTTAAGACTTGATGGGGTATCAACCCAACCTGCATTATAGCCATCTGCCCAGGCTTCTCGGGGTCCCATTCTGAATAGATGCCTTAGCTTGGTGACTTCTCCGTGAACCTCATGATGTCTCTCTGAAGTCTAGTTGCATCTCCTTTCATCTCATCTACCTTCTTCTTCAAGGCATCATTCTCGGCCTGGAGCATTTCACCTACTTAACCTACTTCAGTGGTCTTCATGAGCTTGGCCTTCAATACTTTCACCTTATCATGAAATGAGGCATCGATCTCTTCTATGGAAAGGATATCGTCATTCATCCTAACAACTAGTTCAGACTAATTCTTATATTGCTCAGTCCACACCCTCAGAGATTGATAAATTTTCACAAAAGCTTTGCAAGCTTGAACACTGATATTGGGCCCACGATCATTCTCAACTTTGAAGTAGGGGGATATAGTCCTTGTCAGGCTACAGATAACACAATAGGTGAAACCACAGTTATATATCAGTGCATATAAAAAAATCAGATCAACAAAAATAAAAAAAGGTTATCTTTCACTCATTACTGAGAAGGGGGACATAGGCATGTACAATCCGAGCAAATGGAAAGAAAATTATAGGGCATTAAAAATGTACAAGAAAAGGGAAAAGACAAATCATAATCTAAAGACCCTATTCCTTCACCTGATCAACTTTAATCACTGCCTTCCAACTCTTGGTAGCTCTCTGATCCTGGTCGGCATACACTCCGAGCTCAGTAGGCACATCCTCAACATGGTCGACATGTTGGCCAGCAATCTGCCCACCCTCCGTAAAAGGGTTGAGCCCCGAAGAATGGAGACCAAATAGTTCAAAATCATTAGGAGTCTCTGAAACTCCCAGTGCCAGGTCCCAACCTTTTCAAAAGGTCAACTTTTTATCATAGTCCATCTGGAGCTCGGCATCATCCTATGCTCCATTGAAGCCCTCAGTATAGTTGTTATCCTTCTCATGTAGGAGAGCCTCCTCCAGCTTCTAAACTTTACTGGACAGGCTCTGGATCTCCTTGGATAGACCATCCTTCTCGGTAACCACCACCTTCTTGAACTCCTCATGGTAGGCATAGACCTTTGTCGACTTCTCCTTCTCGTTCTCCCAGGATGTGCGAGCATCGAAAAATACCTTTTTAAATTGTACAAGAGCCTCTTTCAGCTCTTGATTAACCTTGGACTGGTTGGCATGATCATTCAGAAGAGTTGTGAAATCGGCCAAAAACTACACGAAAGTAAAATAGCTAAGTAAGTACAAAGAAGAAACAATCAAAATAGAGATGATTCAGGAATGAAGAGAAAAAGTTACCAAGGAAAGTCATTGAGCAAACTTGAGAGCAAGTTAGGAAGCCCCCAACAGTGAGGAACACTCACAATCTGCAGTAAGTTCATTTCCCTTCAAGAGATCAGGGGAAAGGGCAGGGGTGTCGCCCACACTGGCTCCCTCAGCACCAGTAATGAGGAAGGAGACTGCAGGAGCCTTCAGGACCAACTTTATTTTGGCCTCCTCCCTTATCTTTTCTTCCTCTCTCTTTTTCTCTCTCTCTTTCCTCTTCCCTTCTTCTTCTCTTTATCCTTCTCTTTCCCCTTTCCTACAGGACTATAACCACTAGCCCTAGGGTAATCAACCTCAGACATCTTCAAGGACTTAAGTCGATCAGACATAATTGTTTGATCATCAGCATCATCAATCCTCAATTTTTTCTTCCTAACTAGGAAGCCATATCCACTTCTTCTTTTTCTTTATCCTCCTATCCTTCCTTCGTTTCTTCCTATTCTTCATCTTCCTCTTCCTCTTCCTCTATCACCACTAGTTCAGAAGGACCCACTTTTGGAGACTTCAGGCAGAGGACTTTATCAACCGGACGAACAATGAAAATGATTGTCGTATTTTTATATTTAACACCTTGGATGCTCACCGTCTAAAAGCCTATTATTTAACCCTCCAGGCCTTCAGGAGTTCAAGAATATTTAGTTCACTTAAGTTGGGCGCTTGATTTTTGCCTTGAGCTGCAAACAGAAGAAGAAAAACATCAGTCAGAGGATAGGAATCATAAACAAACAACAAGTAAACTGAAGAAAAGAGGAAGCAACCTATGCGATCCTCCCCAAAATCTGAAATCAAAGGGCCCCGGTGTCTCTCGCCCTCACGAAGAAGAAAATGTTGCCAATTTCTATAAATAAACCCATGAATCCGGTAATCCTTATGAGAATCTGAGAAGTTTACCAATAGGAGCCTATTAGCATTACCGGTCTTCAAGTACATAATACCATCATTGGTTCGAGACGATACATAGCAGTAACATACCTCAACAAGATCCAATTTTATCCCAAACATTGTGTTTATCCTATGTACCTCATTCATAATTTTTCAAACATTGGGGGCATATTAGGCAGGAACAACATCAAAGTATTTGAATAATCTAAGGAAAATAGGATTTTGAGGAAATGTCAAACCCCCTTAGGTGATCAACGGGGTGTGAATCCAGTGCCCCACTTCAATATCACGAACATCTCTAGGGAGAAGGGTACAATCAATTTCTACCCAGTTTTGAATATTATAAGATCTCCTAAATTCAGCTATCGACTTGTTGTCCAAAGTCGCCATGAACACTTTAACAAACAAAAAACCTTAGCTACAGTTGAAGAAATTGCAAAAAAGGAAAAGGGAAGATGAGCTAAACTTACCAGAAATGATGGAGCTCTGACCAAAAATGAAACGCTGAAGAGATGTACCTCTGGTTTGAACTTCTAAGCTAATGATAGACCCGACATCCCAGGTTGAATTTGGCGCTTCATATAGCTATTCGAACAAAGAAACCATCGCCTCTTCAAAAAAACCACAAAAATGCCATGGTCCTTAGCTCGACGCGAGTGCACCCCCTTGAATTCATCAGAACTATAAGACTACCATTCCGGCTAAAAGAATAAAAAAGTTTCAAGTTATGGGCATTGAATCCAATTAAAATTTGTTGGCCCAAAAATTTTAGGGCCAATTGTGGGAGCCCATTTATTTGACCTAAGAGTGTAGCCGACCAACCGAAACTGCATAGAGGACTGCCCAACCCAAATCTGATACTCATTAATGGGTCCCATATTTTAAAACACTAAAAGACTTGTGGATAAATTCAAATTGATTATCAACAATCTCGTAGGATAGATTCAGGGACACTATTATATTATCCACGATTACATTCAGTTACTTGCACAACTCAATCTCTTATTCTAACATCTATAAATTATAAACTCTGACCCGGGGCAAAGGTATGTAATCTCAAACATTGAGAGACACTATAATAAAATAGTAACATCTCTGTGGAGGTAGGCAAGATGTCAAACCACATATATCATTGTTGTTCTGTGTGATTTTACTTCATACATTTGTGATTGTTTTCATGGATCTTCATTGTGATATTTCTCGTACTCACGTGCATAATAATAAAGAAAATTATCAAACCCAAGACATGAAATAAAATGATGAATACTGGTGGATAAGTAATCCCATAGTGGGGTATAAACCCAAGTATAATACGAGTATGTGTTGGTAAACTGATATATTTTAAAAAGGATAAAAGGAAAAAAAATTAACAATTGGATGCGTGAGCAATCCCATGGTGGGGTCACAATCCAAAAACTTGACACATTTATGTGTGCACAGTTCTTTTCAAAACCAGGTTTGTGGGTTGAAATACTATTTTTAAGAAACTCCGGTCGTATGTTAACTTAAGTATAAATGGATATCTTTGAAAGGAAACCGAAAAATTTATAGATAGTCCAAGAGTATAAATTTACAAATTAACTGTGAAGTTAATAGATTAAGGATTTTAGATATTTAACCGGATTTCAAAATAATGTTTTGGAAACAAAACATGACGGATGCATATGATGCACGGTAGTTGCATGTAGAGTTAGGATAGAACTATATGAGTTAACGTCATTTCATTTGTTCTTTCTGTCGTTCGTTTCTCTATTATCTTTTGTTAGGACACCTAGTGGACATTGGTTCACCCATGTTCCCTTTGTGATGGCAAGTTAATCAACATTTTGTCTATTGAGACTGTTTTACACGTAAGCAATTATTTATTTTTATGCTAGTAGCTATGATTACTTGAACCCTAGGGCACTATGAATGGATTCCAAACTTATTATTACTATTGTTATATTCTGAAAAATGAATTACATGCTTATTCGATAATTTTAATTAATTAAAAAGACTAGAAACATTATTTAGGTTGTTTCACATCACTTCTCACTTAAAGCAGCCAAACTGGATCGGGTTGACCCATGGGTAATCCTAAATTATGGGTTAGGGAGTTCCAACTTGGTATTGGAGATTAAGATTTAAGTTCCTTTTGGGGGTGACATGAAGTTGTTTTATTGGGATTTGATCCTTCGACTAATACGATCGGATTTAGAACTCAGCCTTATAAGGCGAGTGGGAACTTCGGTTTGTACGGGCATGTGATTATGATAAGTATCCTAGTAAGTATTGACCTCAGAAGCGGGTATCACTACTGTGACACCCCGCCTAATTAAATACCGGGCGATCACTCCTTTATTAAATTAAAATCAAGGCGAACAGTTGGTTCATTCTTAGCATCACTGTCGTAAAAATAATCCTTTCCAAATTAACACCCTAATTAATTAAGCTAAGTGTCAAAACCATTTTTTTTTAACTTTTATAACCAAAATGTATTTTTAAAGAAAAACTTATTTATTTAATTAGTAACAACATTTTCAATAAATAAGAATCATACAACAATTATCCTGGAACATAATCCAATTAATTTAGCCATTCAACATTCAAAGTCCCGACATTTAAGACTTAAGGTAAAACATCCATACTGAAATAAATCCCATAATAACAGTACTAAAAATAACTGAAATACAAATGTTCCCATAAAACAGATAAATAGTGGAAAGGGCGACACATGCCCAATAAATGAGTATGATAGATGTGGGATCAAGTGAACGAAGTCGTCTATGCAAGTGGCCTGCAACTCCCACCTAAGCTGCAGCACGTTCCTTTCAAGAGATCCTAAGCAAGACGTCCCTGTGGCTGGGCACCTGTAATACATACATATATATACAAGAGAGAGAAAGAGAAAAAGAAACGGGTCAGAGCCCGATAGTGTGTTTGATTTAAAATACGTTTAGCAAGTATTTAAATTGATACAGGCCAATGCAACAACATAATAGTGCGACACACTCTTGAGAAATTCTCACCTCTCTTCTAATGTGCACACCTATCGCACTAACCTTCCCCACGGTTTGTCTTATCATTTATCGCACTAATCTTCCCAATGATTTAACTTATCTTAGATTACTCGTAAGATTCAAAATTTCACGATTCAATTGTTTGAAAAGAATATTTCAATTAGTAACCAAAGTTCTCATTTTGACTTTATTAATCAATAAAGTTTTCCAATTTCATATTATACTTTCTCAAACAAGTATTTACAATTTGAGTCATCAACCATGTCCTACATATCAAATCATAGTAGGCAGTTCCAGATTTCAGAATTTCATATATATATTAACTACTCATAAAATATATATATCATAACAGCACCCCAAATAAAACTATGGTGCGGGCATACTCTACTATCCAATCCCCGTATCACTCGTACTAAGGGAATACAAATTCGAAATCACTCTCGAACTGTATTAACACATACTCAAACAATATTGAGGCGAAGTATAGATTCCAAGTCTCTTAGGACCATCTGAACTATCATTGCGATAGCTTGTACCAAGGATACCTATACACAAACAATATGAGGCGAAGCATAGATTCCAAGTCTCTAAGAGGAAAGCACATACCCGCATCTCTAAGGACCGTCTCAACTATCATTCCGATAGCTTGTACCAAGGATATCTATCTTCTAGGGTACAAGTCAATATCCCCCATAAAGGATCCATCGAGATAAGACTGTCCCAGTGCGAAAACCTCAGGGATAGCAAGTAGCGTGGGCATGAGTTTCACACATAGATAGTATATGCATACACAATCATATAACTATACTAATATTACCCTTTTCAATAATGGGTAAATTCTCAATTCCCATAATTACGACATTTGTATTTATTTCCCATTATTTAGTTATCACGTATAACCATTCACATCTTATTTTAATTTGAGAAATTTTTCCACTTACTACACAACGCTCATGGATTTTATCCTCCCATGTATAAAATTCAGTAGGTACACACATTTGTCCCAAATTAACTCTCTTACGTCTCTCTCTCTTTAAATCATAAATTTACCGACCCTTATGTAATTATCCCAAAATACAATCTTTGCCCGACATCAAGGGTCCCAAAATTTATTCACATGTCCTACTGGTTTTCCCTATCTCTCAAAACATTTTATTAAGGATGTCCAAGAATTATCTCACGATAAATTGAATTTAACTCATTTAAAAAGGGAAATAGGAGTCTGCCAGGAGGGGTCGATCGATCGAAGTCTGGGGCTCGATCGATCGAACCTTCGATCGATCGAAGCTCTGGGCTCGATCGATCGATCAAGCAGGTCTGTGAAAACTGAAATTCTGCAGTTACGGGTTTCATCTCCAAACTTCAACAATTTCCATATTTTCTAATCCCAATCGTCCCAGAATTGATACTACTAACCTTATATCATCATATTAGGTATTTTCAACGTAAAGCATGTCAATTTACGTCACTAAACATGGATTAATCATGCCATAATTCATTTAAACATACAAGAACCCTAGAAATATCTAAATCATGGTTCAATCTGTTTTTCCAGAAATTCCTTCTTATACTACATTAAAATTTCGTGGATTATTCTCCTACATCACCAACAATTTCCAGAATAAGGTTTAAGTCATCACTACATGCAAATTCCTATCATAATTTAGGTTTTCTTCAATGACGTTCATCCCTATTCATCCCTAAACTAATATGAAGGATGCACCAACGAAATAAGAAATATAAACACTTGCCTGGGATTTTCGACGTTATGATTTGCAGATGTTTTTGGTGTGGTTGCGTAGCCCGTTGCGCGATCTACGCGTTGGTGGTGGTTGCGGTGAAAACGGGTGGATTTCGGGCCTTGAATTTGCCTTGAGAGCTCTCTCCTTCCTCTCCTATGGCCGTCACTTGTGTTTTGAGTTTCTAACCCTAGATGACAATCCAGATATCTGATATAACCCTTTGAATTTTCGTGGGTTTAATTACCCAAAAAGGTGAAATGTCCAAAACGCCCTCCCGGGGTACCACTTAGGCCTTAAAACTCCCCGAGACCCAAACTAAACCCCCGGGTACACTTTTCTGACTATCTCGACCCTTCCGGATGCGTTGGCGCACTCAAAACGACCATACGAATGACTTATAAAATATTCACTTTTATTAATTCACATTTAGTCCCGACACGACACAGGCGCGTCCCGACTTAAATTTCCACAATTGTCATTTTATTCACACGTGACAATATTATAAAAATAATTTTCATATATTACTATACTCATCCAGTAATATTCAACAAATAACAATTTCCAATAATTACTAACTCTTGTCACGCTAGTAAATATTTAAAACAACATTCCGGATTGAAATTAAATTAATTTATCTCAATTAAATTTAATAAATCCTTAAATTTAAAAGCCATGAAAATAGGGTGTATTACATACTTCCCCCCTAATAACGGAATTTCGTCCCGAAATTCGGAAAATAAGGCCTACCAGGTAGCACAATTCTGGATATCCTTGTCACTATTCAAATTATCTAAATAGTACGGTGCTCAATCACTATAGCTTTTCCCTCACAGCAACATTGTTTTACATTCTCATTGGAGACACTTCACCTTGTGCTCCCAACCGACAACATTCGCATAGGTCACGCCTATACGTTATAAATTTCATTATCTCACTAACATTAGGAAGCCGCACCTCACTATATGACAAATACTCGGATTTATTCATATACAAAACTCCCATTCTGAGAAAATATTACGAACATTTGATCACTCTTGCTCGCCTAAAACAGTCGTGGAATTCTACCACATTTATCGGATGTTTTTTTTTCTCGACCGATCCAAAAATTCTGATTACCTACTCTCCTATAAACATACGGAAGGAGAATAGTCGAGGTTCTTCCATAACAAAACCTTAATAAGTACCTTGTACGCGACAAACAGGTACGAGTGCTTCTACAGAGCATTCTTGAAATCATCGTATCAAGATTCCAAAATCTCCTTCACGTGGCTCCACAAATCTTTAATCACCGTGCGCCCATTCTTTGGCTAAGGGTGATACATCCTACTCAAAACGAAATCTTTTCTCCGATGGTTCCTGAAATCCCATATCAAAGGTGGGATTCACCAATCTCATCCTGATTTAGAAATTTATACTGCGCCGGATCATGCACTGGCGCGATCCTTCCTTTCAAAGGAAGTCTGGGGCATACTAGTTAATATTATAAGCCAGCCCAAAGGAATATCAATCACTTCCTTCTCGGCGACTTAATTCACATGTTCGGGATAAACCCTTGATCTTGTTTTGAGGATGGCAACTCATTCAAGAACTTAATCAGCTTTACCGACCTCTTCCAAGTTCAGGAATTTTCGATAAACACAAAATTCTTTGGTTGATTCTCCTCTTTCAACCAAACTTTACCTATGGGCGGTGCATGTAGAGACTACTCACTACGTCTCGCTAAACATCGATTCTTCCCTTGAAATGTCTCACATTAAGTGACACGTAATATGCCAAAAGTTTCGACCCGTGCTCTTCTCTCCACGAAGCGCACTTCTGGATCTCTTATACTATACTAACATCATTACTCTTTGTAGGCGCAAGTCGCTCTCACTCTTGACTAATAAACAACTCCGCTCCGGGTGTGCTTCATAACAATTAAATTCTACTCTATTCAAGGAATACCAATTCTTGAATGGCTTCCCACAGCCTTCCAATCAAGTTAGGGCGTGCTATTCTAATTGCACACTTATGTATGGATTATCTCCCCTCATGTGACGTTTAATCCACTCTATCACTTCCACTTCGTTATACTAGTCCCACACACATATATTTCACACGTTTATTACCACGTCCCTTCGACTCGGACTATTTTAACTGTAGTTAACAAAGATGCCCACATTTTTGCAACACTCCGACCGCCTTGGGAGAGCGAACGGCGTGCTACTCATCTGTAGGACCAACTAAAGTCAACGGAATAGAAGGAATAGGGCATTCAAATTCCATGACAATAAAAGAGGAATAATAATCCTCAACCTTCCTCAGATAAGTACAATAATTTTCCCAAATAGGTACAACAACCAAAATAAATCACTAACGCTCTATTCATCAAAATAATTACAGGTCATCTCTTTTGTATAATATAAAGTTCTTTCCAGACAATCCATGCTAATAACCATTCCAACTCTTTATTCACCTTGTGTTCTGTACGCGGTTATGACATTTGGGTACTCTCAATCACCCTAGAAATCAAAATTCTTAAATTCTCCTTATCATCGTTCCTCCCTTCAACTCGTGGGGATAACTTTTAATGCTTTCCTACCACAAAAATTCGGCTCCAATAACCTTAAAACAAAATTCAACTTCCAACTTACATACATAATTACTTGATCCCATTTCGACCAGAGTACCGAACTCATGGAATAGTGACCAAACGTTTCCCTATTTCCAACCTTACGCTAAGTTTCATGCGTGGGATGTCTCGCAAAGCGAAATCCAAACAAGGAACCCCCCGATACACTACTACCTAGCATTGTTGATTATCGAAATCCGTTAGGTCCTCCGTCCATAGTATATACGCCTTTATTCCGTCCCTTGACAGAAAAGTTACAATTTCTCCCGTAATTATGCTTAACAAAGAACGTTTCACTAATTTCACTATCGTCCCGTATTGGTTGATGGTAATTACATTCTATAAACCTCGGATACATACGATCGGAATCCTCGAAATTCCCTTCCCTAATAATAGGGGTATAACTATTAACTCCCACATCTCTAAAGGATAAATATAACAATGCACTCTTCCAATCACTAAGTCCGGAGTGCCAAACATAATACTGCGTCAAATCTTTTCGCTCAACGGTAAGTCCCGATACATACCGAATCATACTGACAAAGTCTATACATACATTGGCATCGAATATCTCGAGCCCGCTATCTCCTCCGAAGTCTCTAGGATAGATAATATAGGTGCGAGTCCAACCTTCTTACAGGTAAAGCCTCGCCAAAACAAACAAAAAACATGTTGCACCAATGAAACTACTCCGATAGCTTTGCAATAAATGCCCACTATCACACTACCCATTTTTATAACATTTTAACAAAGATAATATCATACTCGTGTATCGCATCACTACAACGAGTAACCTCAATAAAGTATAAAACACTATTAATATACTCATTCATCCTCCGCGGATAGCACTAAAGAAAAATCCCGCTACACTAAGGAAAAATATTCACATAATAGTAACATTCATAATTATATGCATTAAGCTCGTCTCACATGCTAATCTAGCAATGAAAAAAATATGGTGACTCGCTCGTGTCACATAAACACGCTGCATCCTCTAAGGATACAACTTATACATCCATCCTGGCAATCGTCTTGACTGCACAAATGGTTTTCGGACGTAACACGTCTGCCCAAACCAAAACAAAGTTATTTTTAATCGTCGTCCTTTACTAGGCACCGTATTCTTGTCCCTTTTTCTCACTTTGGAACATATTATCGCGAGCAATTTCACTCCGCACCAAAATAGCTCAACACATAATCCACTTATCACCTATCCTACTAACCAGGTTAGGATTGTCCTTCTCTCGGACTTTAGTAGACTCGATTCTTGTTAGCCATCTCGGTTGTTCCCTTAGCTTTTTAGGCCATAAAGATCATGTTACTATCTATAATAGTACTTACTGAATTTACCATCACTTGGTAAGAATTTAACTATCTGAAGCATTTAAATGGTTTTCCTGATGCGTATCCACATCCTTTTGTGGTACTATACCACCACCGTCGTATTCAGTCTTATTCTCGACTAAATTCTTCGATTCCTTTAACTTCCCCCACAAAGAAGCGTTATCATCTATATTGACAAAATATGACATTGTCAACCTCTCAATCGGTCGTCCATCAGAATTTCCTCCTCGAGTATTATCAACTATTATTACAAGTTGGTCTCCCACTTGGAGTCGTTTCCTCCACTAGTATCCACCTCTATCGATACAAAATTTGCTAACGATTAGGATTCATATCCACAATTGGACTTCTGTCATGCCCTCCTGCGATGAGTTCAGAACCATGTTTGCTTCTCATCCTGAACAGTTGAGGAAGGAACATACGGTCAACACTGTACCTAAGGTTCTCCTATAGGCATAGCATTCCACTTCTAAAATTGGTGGTTGACTCCAACCATTATAATTTTGTCCCGAAAGCCAAGAAAATTTTCTCTAAATTTTCACTTTCAGTTTGCCACACTCTGTCCTATATTTAAGCCTTTGGATAATTTACCTCCTTTGGTAAACACATATAATTTTCGCGTTTCTAAAATTTCTCACTGACAGTCTCTACACGTTTTTGTAATACGTTGGGTAAGTTTACCCTCGCACCTCATTTGACTATAACAGCATTTGAAAATCATTGCTGCACCTTAGTCGCCTTTCTAGTCGTGGTTTTTCGTGCCATAATGGAGGTGAACTCGACTACGGTCATCATCCTCGGATATATTTTATCATCTCAACTGAGCCCTGCCTCCTGATGTACGCTTAACGGTCCTCTTATGACATCCGTCATCGCTCGGTATACGCACACATCCGAACGAAATTAGAATACACTAATGTATACACATTATAGCAGGAGAACGAAATCTCGTCAAAGGAATCGACAATCCTAAACATAGGGCTCTATAATAAACAAAGCAACGCTGAAAGCATAATAAGCCGTACAGATCCTAAGGGCACTAGAACCTGATGCTCTGATACCACCTGTGACACCCCGCCTAATTAAATACCGGGCGATCACTCCTTTATTAAATTAAAATCAAGGCGAACAGTTGGTTCATTCTTAGCATCACTGTCGTAAAAATAAACCTTTCCAAATTAACACCCTAATTAATTAAGCTAAGTGTCAAAACCATTTTTTTAAAACTTTTATAACCAAAATGTATTTTTAAAGAAAAACTTATTTATTTAATTAGTAACAACATTTTCAATAAATAAGAATCATACAACAATTATCCTGGAACATAATCCAATTAATTTTAACATTCAACATTCAAAGTCCCGACATTTAAGACTTAAGGTAAAACATCCATACTGAAATAAATCCCATAATAACAGTACTAAAAATAACTGAAATACAAATGTCCCCATAAAACAGATAAATAGTGGAAGGGGCGACACATGCCCAATAAATGAGTATGATAGATGTGGGATCAAGTGAACGAAATCGTCTATGCAAGTGGCCTGTAACTCCCACCTAAGCTTCAGCACGTTCCTTTCAAGAGATCCTAAGCAAGACGCCCCTGTGGCTGGGCACCAGTAATACATACATATATATACAAGAGAGAGAAAGAGAAAAAGAAACGGGTTAGAGCCCGATAGTGTGTTTGATTTAAAATACGTTTAGCAAGTATTTAAATTGATACAGGCCAATGCAACAACATATTAGTGCGACACTCTCTTGAGAAATTCTCACCTCTCTTCTAATGTGCACACCTATCGCACTAACCTTCCCCACGGTTTGTCTTATCATTTATCGCACTAATCTTCCCAATGATTTAACTTATCTTAGATTACTCGTAAGATTCAAAATTTTACGATTCAATTGTTTGAAAAGAATATTTCAATTAGTAACCAAAGTTCTCATTTTGACTTTATTAATCAATAAAGTTTTCCAATTTCATATTATACTTTCTCAAACAAGTATTTACAATTTGAGTCATCAACTATGTCCTACATATCAAATCACAGTAGGCAGTTCCAGATTTCAGAATTTCATATATATATATTAACTACTCATAAAATATATATATCATAACAGCACCCCAAATAAAACTATGGTGCGGGCATACTCTACTATCCAATCCCCGTATCACTCGTACTAAGGGAATACTAATTCGGAATCACTCTCGAACTGTATTAACACATACTCAAACAATATTGAGGCGAATTATAGATTCCAAGTCTCTTAGGACCGTCTGAACTATCACTGTGATAGCCTGTACCAAGGATACCTATACACAAACAATATGAGGCGAAGCATAGATTCCAAGTCTCTAAGAGGAAAGCACATACCCGCATCTCTTAGGACCGTCTGAACTATCATTCTGATAGCCTGTACCAAGGATATATATCTTCTAGGGTACAAGTCAATATCCCCCATAAAGGTCCCATCGAGATAAGACTGTCCCAGCGCGGAAACCTCAAGGATAGCAAGTAGCGTGGGCATGATTTTCACACATAGATAGTATATGCATACACAATCATATAACTATACTAATATTACCCTTTTCAATAATGGGTAAATTCTGAATTCCCATAATTACGACATTTGTATTTATTTCTCATTATTTAGTTATCACGTATAACCATTCACATCTTATTTTAATTTGAGGAATTTTTTCACTTACTACACAACGCTCATGGATTCTATCCTCCCATGTATAAAATTCAGTAGGTATACACATTTGTCTCAAAGTAACTCTCTTACGTGTCTCTCTCTTTAAATCATAAATTTACCGACCCTTATGTAATTATCCCAAAATACAATCTTTGCCGACATCAAGGGTCCCAAAATTTATTCACATGTCCTACTGGTTTTCCCTATCTCCCAAAACATTTTATTAAGGATGTCCAAGAATTATCTCACGATAAATTGAATTTAACTCATTTAAAAGGGAAATAGGAGTCTGCCGGGAGGGTTCGATCGATCGAAGTCTGGGGCTCGATCGATCGAACCTTCGATCATCGAAGCTCAGGGCTCGATCGATCGATCAAGCAGGTCTGCGAAAACTGAAATTCTTCAGTTACGGGTTATATCTCCAAACTTCAACAATTTCCATATTTGCTAATCCCAATCGTCCCAGAATTGATACTACTAACCTTATATCATCATATTAGGTATTTTCAACGTAAAGCATGTCAATTTACGTCACTAAACATGGATTAATCATGCCATAATTCATTTAAACATACAAGAACCCTAGAAATATCTAAATCATGGTTCCAATCTTTTTTTCCAGAAATTTCTTCTTATACTACATTAAAATTTCGTGGATTATTCTCCTACATCACCAACAATTTCCACAATAAGGTTTAAGTCATCACTACATGCAAATTCCTATCACAATTTAGGTTTTCTTCAATGACGTTCATCCCTAATCATCCCTAAACTAATATGAAGGATGCACCAACGAAATAAGCAAGATAAACACTTGCCTTGGATTTTTGACATTATGATTTGCTGATGTTTTTGGTGTGGTTGCGTAGCCCGTTGCGCGATCTACGCGTTGGTGGTGGTTGCGGTGCAAACGGGTGGATTTCGGGCCTTGAATTTGCCTTGAGAGCTCTCTCCTTCCTCTCCTATGGCCGTCACTTGTGTTTTGACTTTCTAACCCTAGATGACAATACAGATATCTGATATAACCCTTTGAATTTTCGTGGGTTTAATTACCCAAAAAGGTGAAATGTCCAAAACGCCCTCCCGGGGTACCACTTAGGCCTAAAAACGCCCCGAGACCCAAACTAAACCCCCGGGTACATTTTCCTGACTATCTCGACCCTTCCGAACGCGTTGGCGCACTCAAAACGACCATACGAACGAGTTATAAAATATTCACTTTTATTAATTCACATTTAGTCCCGACACGACACAGGTGCGTCCTGACTTAAATTTCTACAAATGTCATTTTATTCACACGTGACAATATTATAAAAATAAATCTCATATATTACTATACTCATCCAGTAATATTCAACAAATAACAATTTCCAATAATTACTAACTCTTGTCACGCTAGTAAATATTTAAAACAACATTCCGGATTAAAATTAAATTAATTTATCTCAATTAAATTTAATAAATTCTTAAATTTAAAAGCCATGAAAATACGGGGTATTACAACTACTAAACGATTGGTTGGTAATTCTTAGATTTTGGGTAAACTCTCGTGGTACTTAGTAGTAAGACGTTTGTGAAAGGTTATGATGTTTCACTTTGGAAATTAAAATTAAAAAGTGTCACTAATGGTGACCTACGTGTCTGGGACCACGAAGTGTTATAATTTGATACCCGCATTTAGCATGACGGGACTATGAAGGTTAAAAAAGGCTCGATGTTGGTATTATGTCGTGTTACAATTATTCGTTGCATCAAGAGCACTATGCACAAATATCATTAGTACAAGATAATTAGGAATGAAAAGCAGTTGGTTTTAGAAACCTCATATAGCATTAATAATTGCTAAAAAGGAGTATTGGGTTATGGTGGATCAATCCTGAATAAGAATAATTGTTGGAAAAGCACTCGATAATTAGTATGATTAAGTCTCATAGTGGACGCTGGGTAGACTAGTTAGTTATAAGTGGATTCAACATGTGCACTCATTAACATGAGATTCATCATCATCTTGGGTAAGGATAAAGAACTAAATAGATCATTGACATTTCCTCATTGATGACACGACATTTTAGGCAAAGATTCCATGGTATTTTCTATTCATATGACAATAGTTAGTTCCATTTTAAGGGATACAGTATTTTATAGTAAGACTTTCATCGCTTTAAAAGGTCAACAATTATAATAAATTTGATATCAATAGTGGCTCATAAGTTGGGACATCAAGGCAAATGCCTTGCACTATATCCCCGAACAAGGGATTGTGGTGGCCTTAACCTTTCAACAATCGACTGCATTATTCGACAGTGACATTCATGGCTCGTTGAGAGATTTAGAGGTTGACTAATTTCATCGTCTTTATAATGGTTTGCAGATAAGTTTGCGTTATGGGTGGAAACTTATATAGTTTTCGTAGCACCACTGGCAACTCCAATATCGGGCATATTTGATTATCTTGAAATAACCAGGGTGTCACGCATTGGTCTTAGAACTATCAACTTAGCATATTGAGGTGGTAGGTGAGGATGAAATTGCATGCAAGCGAATTGAGATTCCTAAATTTTCAAAAAATTATAGTGTTGGTGGCTTCGCCTTCACTCGTGGATTTAAGTGAGCCTCATTGTAAGGTCAAAATGCACCATCAAGTGGTGCTGCTTTATCTGTGGATTCGTACATATCATCCAAATTTAATATCAAGACGAGTTTGATCCTTTGCACCAAAGGAATCGACACTTAAAAAAGGAAGTTCCAAATTCTAATGATTTTTGGACATCACGAACTTTCTAATGAATTGACTCCAGTTTATACAATTGGCACACAACCCCTGTAAAAAAGATGTATTTTGGGTTCATAAAGCATATCTTAATCAAAGTAATGACCACAGTACCCATTATAAGGTGTGTACGCATAACTCAAATCTCGCCAAATGGCATCCATAAGAAATAATTGATACTACCCTGAGATAAAAATTATGGTTTAAATGTGGTTCGTCGGGTCTTGTTCTCAAACCTTGAGTCTGAACATGTTATTCTCACAAGAACAAAAGGAATTTTGAGTTATGATATCAAGGATGGATTAGTAATATCTTTATAGTTGCTCACAATGCATTTTGTGTTATCGTCGTGTATGAACAAGTAATGGACTTCACCTCTCTCAAAGAAAGCCTCATCTTGTACTATTTTTAGTAATGGTATGCTCATCTTCATTACGTGAAGTTTTCAACCTCTTCGTTCAATTGGCAATGGATTTATAACCTAGGTCAAAGCTTATAGCCAGTTATGGACAGTCTCTGTTAACAGTAAATAATTATCATTGTATCCATAATCGTTCTAAATGTTTATGGCCTTATAGTGTGTAAAAGTCTCATTGTCTGTACGCACGTAATCCATGGAGATTCAGGCAGGAGTGTTCAAGCTATTTGTTGTATCCTAATTGTATTTCACTAGTCTTCCATAGTTAAAGGTTATTGCACGATCATTCTCTGGTTACGATTATTTAATAATTTAAGTGGATTTGTGTTGTAGTAGTAGCTTTCATTGGATTATTGACAAACTTATACACAACTAATTTTATTTATCTGAGTTATAATTTTTGTAAATTGACTTCATTTGGATGTTAATCCTTAATCCTATTGATGAATTGAGGAGTTTAATGTTAGATCCATTGATATAGAATATTATAGAGTATAATCTTATAAGATTAATGTAAATCGGAATCCTAATTATTAATTCATAAAAACCCATAAGTTAATTTGAGAGTCGAAATAAAAAAAATGAGATAGTGTCAAGAAATCATCTTAAGAGGTTAAATTTTGATATATATGGGTTTAGATATCATAATAGGTTTTTGTTGACGAGTTATGAGACTTGGATGGTTCTTCAATGGAAGACTGTGGATGTTAGGTTTATATTTTTAGGTTGGAGGTTAGAGAACTCATAAGTTTTAAAAGTCTAGTTTGCGGAGTCTATGCAAACGACTCATTATTACCCGTGAATACAGAATACGTGCATATGACTATGATTTAGTCTGTGCTCCCAGTTTACAAAAGTGAAATTATAAATAAATTAATTACGAACGCGTGGGAGCTGATTTCGTATTTTTTTAATTGCATTTCTTATGAATATAGTCATGTCAACCGTCTCACCTAATTAGAAGTGTATGGGGGGGGGGGTCTTGGTTTCAATTTATCTTGTGGACGCTCTACGAATGGAGTCTAGGGAAGGTTAGGAGATTATAGTAATTGATTATTATCATCCATTTATTAGTCTACGTTTGCAACCCATTGAGTAAGGTAGCTATATTATTAAGCTAATCCTTATAAAGTTAGGTGTGAGATAATACCTAGATTTGGAGAGTCTTGGGAGTTTGGGCTAGCATTATATAGTTAACGTGCATAATAACTAATATTATTATGAGACTTTATGTGTAACCCGATTGAGTAGGGTTTTATATTTTTTGTATTATGACGGGAAAGGATAATGATTATCCCTTTTCCATGGCTTTGAGGTTATAGGTTCGGGTCAACTTATAACTATACTTAGTATGTATGAATGATCCACGGAGGATATAGAGATAGAGCTTCGTATATTTTATATGAGACTCGAGATTAATCCATTTAAATTGTACATGTGAGGGACCATACTTATATGTGGATGTTAGATGTAAAGATTACATTTCTCCTACTTTTTGTGATTCCATGTGGTGGTACTTTATTCGGTCGTACCGATTTATATATAAAATTTTAGAGATGTATATGATTTATATTAGAGATGTATAACTATAAACTTATGAGTTGGGTTTTATGTATCGATTATATTTGTGGTGTGTATATTACATTGCTAGCATGAGATGGCTTTGGGATTTATATACTTGTGACACGGATTTAGTATCCAATTTAGAGATTGTTAGAGATACGCTGGTTAGTTAGTGAGATGATCTTAAGGTAAAATATTACCTTGAGATAATTGATTCTTAACATAAGAGATTAATTTAAGAATGATAAAGTACTGAATATGGGACTGAGAGATGAACTTAATTCACTTTGGTAACATATGGGTTTGGAAGTCGAACCGCGTGCCTATTTTAGGTTGTTTAGGTTGGGTAACTTAAATAACTTAAAATTCATTTAAAATGGGAAGAATATGTATTATTATTATTATGGCCAAACTTTAATTAAATTCGTATTCCTTGTAAACTTGTTATATATGTTGTTGTTGATTCTGTTTTTATAAGTCTTAGGCTGTCATTACTGCTATAAACTCAGGATATTCGTTGGAGCAGTATCTCTAGTGACATCACGATCCATTATTCCTAGGATATAGACATTATGCAATGTCACTCTTTTACATCTTGCAGTTATTTATTTTAGTTAAGACAATGGGTTGTATTTTAGTTATTTTTCCCGAGTTAGAGATTCT
Source organism: Sambucus nigra (assembly GCA_949130495.1). Taxonomy (NCBI): domain Eukaryota; kingdom Viridiplantae; phylum Streptophyta; class Magnoliopsida; order Dipsacales; family Adoxaceae; genus Sambucus; species Sambucus nigra. The sequence goes on from OX422219.1 coordinate 65,539,439, forward strand.
ATGAGATACATTTATATTCCATAGTTTAATTATTATATTAGCAGTGATTAGTATTATAGAGGGTTTTATTTTGATTAGTAATTTGTTATCTCTCATTACTTGTTTAGTTTTATGAATTTCCTTGTGCTGATAATGTTACCAAATATTTTTTATTCTCATGTGTAAATGGGTAAAAATTCTCTGGCACCACTTGTGAGAGTGGAAGGCTCTAATACTGATTTGAGAGTGCACACGATCTTAATGGATTAACTTATCTAATTAAATGTCCAATCACAAATCCAAATTTATATTATTACCCTAAGACATGCATCTAAGTGACAGGATAGATAAATAAAATATGAAATTGCACAGCAACTGAGGAAAAATCCCTTTTCATGAAAAACCCTTTTATATCAGCACTTTAGAAATTTTACAATATAGTCGATTTACAATACTACTTGATATAACCCACAATTATAATGTGCAATCTTCGCATAATCTCTAAAGAATACTACTCGTTCCTGAGAAGTCCACGGGCGGTAATCCACCCTCAGTATCCACCGATCAGCCTTCAGTCTTCAGTCAAGATCCCTCCGAGTTCACAAGTCATTCATAGAGATAATCTCTCCACAATGAGTAAAACTCAACTAAGGTTCAAAACGATTCACAAAATATATTTAGGGATGTGTTTATGAATCAAACGGTGTTCAAAAGCCCAAAAGATGGAAAAACTTTGGTAAAGATATTCTAATTATGTTTTTTCCAAAGTCCCACGAAAAAGAACTCAAAATAAGTATTTATAGACCTGAACAAAATTCGAGTCAACAAAATTCTTTGAACGAAAATAGAAGTCCTTAACAAGATAAAGGCATTTTGTTTGAACGAAATAGAGTTTGTTCGAACGAGAAAGGCCCTTGTTGGATGTCCATTCAATGTAAGATCTAATGATCCTTCTAACGAAGAGCCAAAGTCGTTCCAATGAGATAGAAATCTCCTTTGAACGAGGTTAAAAAAATTATTTTAAAATACAAAAATACATGCTTAGTTTTTATATAAAAATAAACATCCCAAATAAAGTTTATGAATAATTTTAAACACCAATGTTTTTATAAATTTATGGGATGTAGGGAAGTCTTGAATGTTGGAGATGTTTGTCGTGACAGTACGTGACAGTTTGTAACGGAATACGCCAAATGTGTTATGGAGAAAATAAAACGAATAATGAGCCTAAGATAAACTATTTGCCCTTGAAAATCTCCCCCTTTGGCTATTCTGGTACAACACTATACAAACCTAACCGAATTTAAAATTACATAAAATATACCCTTCCCATTCCCTATAAAAGGAAAGACATAAGACTCTCTGTCTTCATTCTCTTATTGTGCTTTTTGATCTTTAATCGACATATCAAATGATCTTTTCTTCAATGCCCAAGGCAACTCACACACATGAAGAAAAAAAATACCCCGTGATGAATTGAGTTTGAAATAGAAAATAAAACTCATAAAGAAGTAAAGCAATCTCCCCCGTAAATCAAACACATCATTAAATCAAATCTCCCCCTTAATTTGTTCTCCCCCTTTTTGTCCGAAATAGACAAAAGAGTAAAAGCTAAGCATGACATATAGAGAACATCACATATAAGTAGAAGCTACCATCATAAATATATAGAAGTAACAAACATGTAATGATAATCTCAAAGGATTCAGCAATTACTTATAAAAATTATCAAAATCTTTGCCAAGTATAAAATTTTACAAAAATAACACAGCATGAATTATCACAAAATACCCGAATCATGGAAGAGAAATGTAGGATTGTGAACATATTCCACAAGTTAATCAACATAGACATACATAACACATGTGCAAGAAGTAATGAGATACCATTAACGAATAATCTCTTAACGCGGGACAGAGGAGCATCTTTTCTAACTTCTTATATGTGCCCTATAAAGTGACCTTGAACTCTCGATCACATTCGAGATCGCTTTCGAGTTAGCATACATGGGCTTCAAGTTTCTCACGAGTCTCTGATGAAGATTGAAGATCTCTCGTAAGATTAGCCACAGTGTTGGTCAAATTGATCTTTTCCCGGTCTAAAACGATCAATAACTCACATAAAGAAATCTTCACCTTCTCGAGTTGACTCATGATGCCTCACACTCTCTCAAAAAATTCATATATCTCCCTAAGATACAAATCCTTATTAATCTTTTTCGTTTTTAAAGTCTCGGTGTAAATATCACTAAACGCCTTTTCGAGTCCACCTTCTCCCTCACTCAAAGTCTCATCCTCACTCTCACTATCTCCTGAATCAATCGAAACATAATTGATGCTTTCAAGTTTATATATGTTCTCATGGACGTGCGACAAACAGAAGTGCTAACGTGAGGATGAGGCTTTCAAGTTTATATATGTTCTCAAAACATTACTAAGAGTGGCTTTTTTTGCAACATTCTTGACCTTTCTCTTAATCCTAGTGGGACACTCACGTGCCTTGTGCCCTTTACCCTCGCATTCATAACACCTAATCTCTTCATCTTTCTCTCCCCCGCTAATTCCCTTATTCTTTTTTTTATTTTTCTCAAAAAAAATTTCTTTGGAAGAATTTTGTTTGGAAAATTTGAGAAACTTTTTTAAATTTTTGCAAGCTGAGTCAAGTCATCAAAATCAAAATCAACCTCAGATTCGGACTCACAAACTTTCTATTTCTTCTTTTTCTTAGTTTGATTCTTTAAAGAAATCCCTACCTCCTTATGTTTAATAGTTTTATGGAACATATTAATCTTATATATTTGAAGATCTCTTAAAAGTTCTTCTAACCGAAGAGTGTGTAGGATCCCTAACAAATTTAACACAATGTCCTTAGGAATAAGGCGAGCAGGGAGCGACCTCAAATTTTTCTTAACAACTCTCATCTTAGGAATATTCGCACCCAAATTAAATCTAGAATTAACTATGTTCGACAAACGTGCTTAAAACTCATAAAAACACTCGAACTCTAGCATGATAATGGTCTCAGATTGGGTGGTCAAATTATGAAACTTAGATACCTTTACAATGTTGATACCCATATGAGTGAATTAAAGGGTATCCTATGATTCTTTAGACGTGGTGTACGTTATCATGTGGTGGAACTCGTCAGGGGTGATAACTCTAGAGATGGCACTCTATCCGTGAGAAATTACTCCATTTAAACTCATCATCAATCCATGTAGAAACATGTTTGGGACTGACGATATTATCAACGGTGATAGTGGGTGGTGTCCACACTCTTTCACAAACTAATCAAACACGTTCATTAATGGCTTATAAGGCTGACCTCATCCTAACTTCCCCATATGCATAGTTGGGACCATAAAAAATGGGCATTCTATTATATAAATTATCCAATAAAATTCGGCCTTTTTAAGATCAATAATTTTTCAAAAAAAATTGATATAAAAAAAAATTTTGCGGAAAAAGATCACCCAGTTTTATTATGTAACCTGCACTGCACTGATACCAATTTTTAAATGGGTAAAAATACTCTAACACCACTTATAAGAGTGGAAGTAGGGATGGCAATTTAACCCTCCCCGCTCCGCCCCTAATGGGGCGGTTTAAAAACCCATTTAAAATAAGCGGGGTGGGTATGTTTTTTTTAAAACCCCGTTTATTAGACTGAACAGGTTCAGGTTTACTATATATAAGCATAAATAGCCCCGCCTCGCCCCGTTTATTTCTTATAATTACTAAAATACTCATATTTAATATATTATTTACACTAATATATATATATATATATATATATATGCGGTATGCGAGTTTAACATGCGAATTTTAACCCGCCCCGAGTGGATTTTTGACCCACTTAATCTAAACAGGGTGGGGATGGGTTTAGGGGGTAAACTTAAACGGGTTCGGGGCGGGTTAAAAAATCCGTCGTGGGGTGGGGCGGGTTTTAAAAAAAATTGCGCGGCGGGTTCGGGTTATAACAAACCCGATCATTGTCATCCCTAAGTGGAAGGCTCTGATACCAATTTAAGAGTGCGCGCGATCTTAATGGATTAGCTTGTCTAATTAAATGTCCAATCACAAATCCAATTTTATCTTATTATCCTAAGATATGCATCTAAGCGATAAGACAGATAAATAAAATAGGCAATTTCACTGCAACTGAGCAAAAATCCTTTTTCAGGGCAAAACCTTTTATATTAGCACTTTAGAAATTTTACAAGATAGACTTAGAGTACTACTTGACATAACAGATAAGTATAAAGTGTAGTCTTCGCATAATATCTAAAGAATACTACTCATTCCTGAGCAGTACACAAGCGACGATCCACCCGCGGTACCCACCGATCAGACTTCCTCCTTCAATATTCAGTAATCAGTCTTCAACCGTGATTACTCCAAGTTCACAAGTAATCCATAGGGTTGATCTCTCAACAATGATTATAACTCAACTAAGGTTCAAAACGATTCACAAAATATATTTAGGGATGTGTTTGTGAATCAAAATGTTTGAAAATCCAAAAGAAGGAGAAACTTCGGTAAAGATATTTTGATTACATTTTTTCCAAAGTCCCAGGAAAAAAGAACTCAAAACAGGTATTTATAGACCCGACATAAAATTTGAGGAGAAGAAATTCATTCGAACGAAAATAGAAGTCGTTCGAATGAGAAAGGCATTTCATTTGAACGAAAATAGAGTTCGTTCGAATGAGACTTCAATCTCGTTTGAACCAGCTTCTAACGAGCTTCAAATAAATTCAAACATAAGGCCCTCGTTGGATGTTTGTTCAATGTAAGATCTAACGAACCTTGTAATAAAAAAACCCACCATCGTTCGAACGAGATAGCAATCTCATTTGAGTGAGGTCAAAAAATAATTATTTTTAAGTACAAAAATCTAGCCTCGGTTTCTATATAAAAAAAATAAACATCCCAAATAAAGTTTATGAATAATTTCAAACACCAATTGTTATATACCTTTGTGGGATGTAGGGAAGTCTTAAATGTTGGAGATGTTTTCTCGTGACGGCACGTGAAGGTTTGTAACGAGATACGCTGAATTTTTCATGGAGAAAATAAGACGAAGAATGAGCTTAAGCTAAGCTATTTGCGTTACGTCGCTTTTATGAGTTATATATTCATCCAAATCAATTTATTTATGAGTTTTACGAGGTATCATACTTGGTATCAGAGAATTCCAGTATCTAGTGTCCTAGGGTCTTGAGTGCGTCTGTCGCTTTTTCTAATTGCATTCTTTGACTACTTTAGAGCTTTACCATTTCTGATTTGAATTCTCTAGAATTATGATCATTTAGGAGGGGTTTCGTGCCATTATCCTAGATGCATGATTCAAATACGACTAAGTGTATCAGGAGGATTCCTGGTTTGGATTTTCTTTGTGAGACGTTCCATGCATAAGGTTGAATTCAGTCGGGAGTTAGGGACTTTTGGGTGTGAGACCTTTAGTATGTGTTTAGCGTGTGGTTCGAGGGAAAATGTTTCCACTCACCACCCATAATAACATTAAAAGTAAATTTTTGAATACATCACCAGGGCGATCATGTGGTAGCTAGTATGAGGGGAATTCAATTATCTTTATCTTTCTGCAACCAAAAACATTGATACAGAAGCAAAGAAATACCTTCTCGTTATCTGTAAGTAGTCATGAATACATATTGTGTTAATAAAATTTATTTACATAAGGATTCGATTGGTATCATTAGATGACAGTACTTAGCCATTGATGTATAGATGGTGGAAGTTATTATTCCACACCGCCTGAATCATTACAAGTATTTTAAGGATAGAGTTACTAAGATTGAGAATATTGGGGAAAATTAGGGCTCAAAGGTAAGGGATGGTGTATTGTTACCCCTGTCGGGCAAGACCTCACATGTAGAAGGAACCACACAACGGGGAGCAGACCCTAAGAGGTTCTAGTAGCATACAAGTAGGGTTATAATAGTCATTAGAGATAAGAGCATTATGGATAGTGGGCCCATGACTAATAAGATTAAGGTCAATAATGTCGATTTTAGTATAGTCAACTGTGTAGATATGGTCAACAGGGTCGTCGGTAGGATACTATTTTGATGCTTCCATTAGGGGAATTTTCTCACACTTGTGGCGAGTGAGACCACTTATCTAGTAGATGCTAAAGGGGCAATCGGATTCTAAAAATAGTATCGGGGATGGTTACAATTATGTTTAAGGCTCGCACGCACAAGTCTTACTTAAATACAGAGGAGTTGTAGCTTATAATTAGTAGTGTGTTTACTTCGATTACGGTATATATAGATTATATCACCGACTGTTATTTATATGTGGATACCCCAATGGGTAGGGGTGCTGCCTTACATCATGATTATGAGATAAAGCAATATGTTTGGTTGGCTTGGTTTTTAACCGTTTCGTTTATTTAGACACCTTGTTCTTACGATCTTTATTACTTCCCTTTGAGTAGTATCCATATATATCACGCTTATATCAACTATCGTAGGTAGGATTTTATGTTTGTCATTTCTGGACGTGGATTATTTCTTATAATTACGTCTAGGCTCGGGAGAAGGCCTAGTGCGTACATATATTTTTAGATGTGACTACATTCAAAGAGGTTACGGTTTCAGTTATAGATGTATGGGTACCGAGTTACCACTTACACCGTAGATTATTTTTGGACTTATTGGTGGCATCAATATTAATATCGTTGCGAGGAAATTTTAGTTGGGTTAAATCGGTTATTGAGAATAGAGTGCCATGGGAGTAGGCAATGCAGTTCGGATCCAAAGAAGTTATATTGAGTAGTGTGTTGTTTTGGAAAAACTCCAGTCTGCTTGGCTAAAAGATGGACAATTTTCTTTGTCTAGTGGATCATTGGGAGTTGACAAGGGGTCGTGATGTGGAACAAGTGTGCGTTGTCGCGTGTCGATGACCTATTGTCTCATTTGAAGAAAGTGTCTTTGTTATTATGATCTCGTCATTGAGTTTATTAATGACATCTTATTGTAACAGAAGCATTTGTAGTATTAGTGTCCGTTATACCCGATATTCAGGTCAAGATTATTTGAGGCCCAAGTATTGAACTTTTACCAAGAGAAGGTATGCAATATATAATGATAAGAGTTCCATCTATGCGTTAGAGCATGTAGAAGGTTATAGTCCTAAGGGAAAATTGTTTGTACCAGAGGGTCTTAAGTTATGAGAGTAGTTTGACCAAGGATTGTAATTTGTGGTCGGTTGTGTATTTTAAGGGTGGCCATACGTATAATGAGTCGAGGAGTCGGTATTAGCGGTCAAGGCGGAGGGGATGATAATATCATTTGTGGCTAGGGTTTCCTTGCCAGTAGTAAAGGTGCAATACCGAAAATATTAAAAGAGGGGTAGTGATCATAATTTCTGTGTAGAAGTGGGATAGTAGATCATTTTATTCACGTGTGAAGTATAGAGGTTCGAAAGGGGGAAATGGGGAATTTGGATAGTTTTATCTAGATTGACTAGGTTGATTAAGAGCATATAGGCGGAAAATATTAGTATAAGAGTGTGTTCAGGACACCTCAGAGGAGTAGGTGTTCATAACAGAGCATATGAAAATTTCGAAACAAGTAAAAGAATTGTTTTAGATGAATGAAAGCATGTTTTGGGGTCACGGGCAGTAGGTTAGGTGCTTTTGAATACCTCCCAGCATATGGTAATTGTAAAGTTTGGTTTCCAAGCGAAATTTGGCATTTTTTCATGCTTGTCGATAGGGTGGTCGCTGTCATTTGACCTCACCATACCATTGTAAGTGCAAACATGGCCATTATACGGGTACATGATAGAGGGAGTTCCTGAGAGACAAGTTGATGTTTCAATGGTTAGAATAGTTTGGTTGAGTGTTAGTTGAACGTGAGTTACGAAGAGAGAAATTACAGTGTATTAGGCGAAGAACGAGTAGAATCTTTATATAGTGTGAGGATTCTACGGACGAGATATTCTTAGACCTTCGGGTAGAAGTATAATAACTTCGAATTTCGAGGACGAAATTCCTTATTTAAAAGGGAAAGAATGTAATACCGCATATTTTTTGTTCATTATTTAATTATGGAATATAATTATATGTGTTTGTTATGACGTGTAATAACACTATTTATAATTTATATATGCTATATAATTCATGTTTATAACTTAAATTAATGAGATAATTAATTTAATATAAATTGTTATATTTCGTATCGAGTTTTGGAGCATTTAGAGTGTTCATTTTGACTTAATATATCGGGGATTAACCCCACTGGGTTGGTACATAATTTGGGAAATGCTTTAGACCATTTAAAAGGTTATTTGGGTTCATTAGGGCTTAAGTGAGGCCCAATACCAATTTCAAGGGAAGTAGGTTTAAAGGGTTTGAAGACTAGACCTAAAATACATGGGAGGCTTAATAGAAATCCTAAAGGCTAAGGAATGGAGAGGCACACAAGTGAGGTGAGGATTTCAGGTATTTGGGTATTGATTTCTCAATCAACCCGTAAGCAAGTTTATATTGTTTAAAATTTAAGTGGATTTGTGTTGTAGTAATAGTAGCCATTGGATTCTTGATCAAAATTGTACAAATCTAAATTTTAATTATCTAAATTGTAATCTTTATAAATTGACTTAATTTGAATGTCAATCCTTAATCCTATTAATTAATTATGGAGTTTAATGTTAAATCCCTTTATGTAGAATATTATAGAATATAATCTTATAACATTAGTGTAAATCTGAATCTTAATTGTTAATTAATAGAAACCCATATGTTGATTTGAGAGTTGGAATCAAATACGAGATAAAGTGTCAATTCATGAACTTAAGAGGTTAGGTTTTGATATATAAGGGTTTAGATATAATAATAGGTTATTCTTGATGAGTTATGATCCTTGGATGGTTATTTAATGGCGGGCTAAGGATGTTAGGTTTGTATTTTGGGGTTTAGGTTGGAGAAATTCGCAAGGTGTAAAAGTCTGGTTTGTGGAGTCCGTATGAACGAAAACCATGCGCACTGCTAGGATTTAGTCTATGTGCACATTTTACGTAAGTGGAATTATAAATAATTGAATGACAAACACGTTAGCGTTAGTTTCATATTTTTTGAATTTCTCATGAATATTTTACTAATAGTGCACAAGGCTAAAATTCTGGTTTGGTGATTTTGGGTTTGGGATTGGGCGTTGTGTTCATATGATTAGGATTATCATTTAGAGTCTTTCCAGCCATCCGACCTAGACAAAAGTGTATCGAGTAGGGGTGTTCACGGGTCGGTCGGTTCGGTTTTGGCCGGATTTCTTGAGCCGAATCGACCATGTCGATTTTTGGAGGATAAAAACCGAACCGAACCAAATCTGTTGAAGAACCGAACCGAATAGGGTCGGTTTTTGACAGGGCCGGTTCGGTTTGCCCATCGGTTTTTGATAGGGCCGATTTTTTACAGGGTCGGTTCGATTTTTTCATTTATTTTAATAATTTTTTTTTAATACCTAATATAAATATAAAATTAAAAAATATAATATAATATGCCAACACTAATATAAATATAATATAAAATATAAAATTAAAAAGTATAAAAATTAATTCGGTTCGGTTCAAAATCGGTTTTTTATGCCAAAATCGAAAACCGAACCGACCCGGTCGGTTTTATACCTGATCAAACCGAACCGAACCGACCTTTAAAAAAACCCGGCCCGAAAATTTTTGGTTCGGCTTGGTTTTGTCTGTTTGGTCGATTTTTTTGCACACCCCTAGTATCGAGAGAGTTCCTTGTTTTCATTTCTCTTACGAGTTACCCCACGCATGGAGTCTAAGAAAGGTTGGGAGCTTGTAGTAATTGGTTATTATCAGTGGTTAATTAGAATACATTTGTAACCCACTCAGTAAGGTATGTATATTATAAAGTTAGTCCTTTTAAAAGTTTGGTGTGAGATGATACCTAAATTTGGAAAGCCGTGGGAGTTCAGGATAATGTTAAATATAACTAAATATAGCTAATGTGCATCATAGCTAATATTATTAAGAGACGCTACGTGTAACTCGATTGACTAGGGTTTTATACTTTTTTATTTATCCTAGTTTTCTAGGGGCATACTTGTTTACTAGTTGTATGTGTAGAAGCATACCATGGTGTGTTAGCGCTCATGGGGAACGTACTAGGAAGGATTTTGATTGGTAGCGTAGGACATTGGCTGGTACCTAGATGATGAGACGGGCTTTACCTTGGTCCTTTCACCCCAATCTTATTGCTGACGTACCCATGTTCGGTAATGAGGACAATATAAGGGAGTTATAGCATATAGTCTTGGGTATGGAGGTCGTGCAGGAATACATAGTGATTATCTTTTATCGATGGCTTTCAGGTTATAGGTTCAGGACAACATATTACTATACCTAGTATGCATGAGTGATTCTCGAAGGCTATAGGAATATTCTTTCATATATTTTATGTTCATGCTCGAGAGTAGTCCATTTAAATTGTACGTGTTGGGAACCGTACTTATATGTGGATATTAGACGTATAGATTGTCTTTTTCCTACTTTATGTGATTTTATGTGGAGGTACTTGAGTTAGTTGTATGTATTTATATTTTATACTACAGATATATATGATTTATACAAGAGATGTATAACTATAAATTTATGACTTGGGTTTTATATATCGAGTATATTAGAGAGAGAGATATATACTACATTAGTAGCATGTGGCTTTGGGATTTATAAACTTGTGACACGGATTTAATATCCTTTATATAGACTATTAGAGATACATTGGTTAGTTAGCGAGATGCGCTTAAGGTAAAAGATTACCGTAAGATAATTGATTCTTAATATAAGATATTAATTTATAAATGAGAAAATAGTGAATATGGAACTGATAGATATACTTTATTCAGTTGGGTCACATTTGGGTTTGGGAGTAAAACACATGCTTATTTTAGATTGTTTGGGCTGGGAAACTTAAATAACTTAAAATCCATTTAAAAAGGGAGGAAAATGTATTATTATTATGGCCTAACTTCATTTAAAATATTATTCCTTGTAAACTTGTTATTTATGTTGTTGATTTCGTTTTTACAGGTCTTAGGTTGCTGTTGCTTCCAAGTACTTAGGATGTTCGTTAGAGCATTATATCTAGCCACGTCAAGATCCATCATTCTCGGGATATAGACGTTGTGCAGTGTCACTTATTTACATTGTTCTTAAGCCATCGTTGCTACCATTGACATGTGATGTTCGTTTTATTTAAAAAACAGATTCTTATATAAATAATATAAACAATTACGTTTATATAAAAACTAATTTTATATAAATATTAACTTTCCTAAAAATAAAAAAACTATTTTTAAAAATTATAAAAACTAATTACCTTAATTATTAGTAGTTGGGTTGAAGTAGGGGAAAAATAGGTAGGAAGCTGTAAAATGTGAGTGGACCAACTGCAACGCCCTGACGCAGATTTATGGGTTGCCCGTGAGTCAACCTGGTCTGAACCGAGCGTTAGTTATAAAGTGCAATGGAATAACCTATATAAAGTTGCTAATCCAGTTTTATTTTAGTTACCATTTCACTTGTTAGCATGATATTCCAGTTTCAAGATAAACTACATGAGGGACCTATGGGGAGCACCCCGAAGTCCAAGTAAACAGAACTACTAGCAGAAATATAAATAAAATATACTTGCATGTATAACGCGCGCAAAATACGAAATCGCTCCTAACCTTCTGTAACAAAGTGGGTATATGAGCTTATTCCCAATGGGATTTATACAAGTAATATAGAAACGAAGGGCAAAAAGGAATACTCACACGCTTCAACCACATGCACGTAAAAATATGTATATATGTACATACGTATACCTTTGAAAAATACATATTCCAAAGTATTAACCATTTTACTTTCGAAAAATCTTATTTGCCCATATTAATTGACCTTGATCTTGTTAAAGGTTTTGTAAATATAATTAGTAGTCCCACTTTATTTAACACACCCGATTCCACACTTGAAACTACTACACTTGATTTATCGAACCCATTCCTTTACCGCAATTACCCTTTTTTATTCATGCAATTATATTTTAGTATTCTCATTGAAAAGTGCCTTGTAAGCACCTGCATTCACCGGGTTAGATAATACTTATTAGATCCTTGGAAATCCTTTACAACACATTCTAGTGTTAAATGTGGGTTTAACCATTTAGGTTGCTTAACCGCCTAATTATCCACTTTCTTTAGTCGTTTTCCTTATCTTATGGACATTAGTAGATTTACGCATTAACTTGTTTATTTCACCTTTACCGAAACATTTATTATATTCATTCAAGTTAGGTTGTATTAATACATTTTACCACACAATCCATTTCCTAACATGTTCCAAATTTGCTTTATCTTTTCTCGAAATCTTCCTATACAGCATATTTCCACGGGCTCCACACTGCCGGCTATGCGCATCATATGCTATGGCCAGTGATTTAGAACGTTTCACCCACGGGCTCCAGGCTCTTCTTTCTTTATCCCGGTGTCATCCAAGTTCCTTTTAATGTGTTTTAACATTTTACAAATGTCCACATTATTCCACTTATCCTTTTTACCCAGCCGAAGCAAAAAAAAATAGGAACTTTATCGCCTCTTTATGTCTTACACTTTGAAAATTTTCCATTTCATGTCCTTTACACTTTAACCTTGATTTTAATCCCTAAAATCATATTCATTTAGGACCAATTTGTGTAACACCCTTTTCAATATTTTTATTTCATAAAAATATTCCACTTTAAGTAAAACTACCATATTACCCATTTGTTTCCAAAATCACCCTTTACTCCATTTTCACAAGTGTTAACTTTACCCCAAAATATTATTAAGTTATTCACACTGACTTCTTAAGTGTTTTAACCCTTTAATGCATTTTTATACTTGGAGGAGTACATTCTTCTTAATTGGAAACACTTTTAATTCTATTTCAACTTCATAAGTGTTAATATCTTTCCACATTACCAAGTTATGCACTCTCACTTTTCCATGTTTACCCATAGTTTAAAAATATTTATCATCGTGGGAAATCATTATGCTTGCAAAAATATATTTTTAAGCCACAAAGGACATTTTTATTCCTTCAATCTCAACAAATGTCCATTTTTCATAAAATCATCATTTTTGCAAGAAACATTAATTCAACAATGTTTATCCAAATATGACATTATCTCTAAACATTTTATTTCATAAAATATTTAACATCAATATTGCTAGAAATGACTATTTCATGAAAATACCATCTTTTAATATTCCAAAAGCCTTGAAATATTTACTTACTCTGTAATTTCAACCAAATATCAATTCCCAACACAAATTACATTATTTGCAAACATTTTATTTCATAAAATGTTTTTCATCAAAACTATTAGAAAATAACCATTTTTCATAAAACATCAACTTTCATTATTTCAAATCCTTGAAATAATTGTCCACTCTTTATTTTTAATAAAATAACATTTTTAATATATTTTTATTCCATAAAAATGTCTATTGTCTTCTACACAATAATTATATCATTTAACTAATTACACCCTACTCAAATAGTCTAAATACAATACTACAATGTAAAAATAACATTCTTACACTAAGAGTAAGGTTACCAACTTTTAATGGCTAAAATGGTAGTGTTGGTGTAGGAGTAGCAACCCCCACCTCCAAAGGTGGCCTCATGGGGTTGCCAAATGATTCCTCCAAAGTTCTAAGCTAATACCCACTTCAACTCCCTAAAACCCACTTTCTTCTTCTCCAAAATCCCCCAGATACTCTTCCAAAATTCGTAGCTCTTCTTTATCCATGATGAAAATAGGTATATTTTGCCCAAATGTGGGAAAATACATCTTGAAAGTGGTGGTTTATGGGTGGTCTATGGTGGAGGAGTGGTGGCTTGGTGGTGAAAGACAACCCACCTCTTCCTTTCTCTCTCACTATTTTCCTCTCCTTCTTCCATCTTCTCCCAACAATAATAAACCCCAAATAACCTAAACAACCCCTTATACCCCCCACACCCTTAAGCCCTAAAATCCCGTTTTACCCTTGCTGAACTAATCAGGTCTCGACAACACACCGAATCAACACTCCAAAATATAACAGCGCACAAGGGTAATTTGATCTAAAAACTCGACCAATGTTATTCTAACGACTTAACATAGGTTGGTCGAAATATGATTCTGACGACTTGCTACTGTAAACCAGCAGCATATCGTTAGAAGCCCTTCTTTCAATGACCCTTCTAACGACCTGTTGTACGGTCGTTCAAAAGACATCCCTTGTCGTTTGGACGACCCGATTTCTTTTTCTTTTCATTTTCCTCCAACTTTTCACCCACAATTCCTCCATATTTACAATTAACTCCTCCTTAATTATCATCAAAACATAATTTAATAAATTTACTAGGGCGGGATATTACATTAACGATCAAAGTTGGTTAACTAACGAAATTGTTATAAATGGGGGCAAACCACAAAAAGTCAAAGTACGGGGGCTTGACTGAATAACAAAAACTAAATGGGGGTCAAACCCAAAATGACCCAGTTTATAAATTAGTGTGATTAATTATATGCACCTTGTAAAATATTTAAGTCGTAAATTTTATTTTACTTTGAGAGGTGCTATCGTTTAGACGAGACTCTAGGGTGGTACAGAGTCTCGAAAAGGCTTTTTTATTGTTTTCGATTAGGTACCAGGCGTATGTATAGCTTTGGGCTAATTAATGGGTCAGTTTGGGTAACATTTTGGGCTCATATGGTGGTCCAGAATTAGGCCTTTATAGACATGTGGGATTAGGGGTACAAAAGTTGTATAAACCCTAATTAATCATTCATTTTAAACTAAAACACAAACCTAAGCTGCAGAGAAGTTTTGGGAGATCTAAGGAAGGCTTTGGGGAAGAGCTAGAAGATCACAAAATTAAAATTCAAGCTAGTACTTTCAATCTTCATAATCAGAAGAGAAGTATCTTGTTATATTGTAATATAACTTATAATTCATTTATGTTCTGATTATTTTAATAATCTATTTCAGATTAGACATCTATTAGGAATCTGATATGCTGTCTAATCATGTATTATCTAAGACTAATATTGATTAAAGGCTTATACTTGTTAGACATGTCATAAATATGATATTAATTGGAATCGATGATGAAAATCCATGTAATATATGTTGAATACGACATTAAAGCATTTAGGGTTAATATTTAAAAATGATTTATGTATTTAGACGTTACTTTGATGACAAAATACTTGTTAATGGTGAAACACGAATCTACTAATGACAAATGTTAAAAATTATGATTTTTAATAATAGTTTGAGGAATCCTGGTTAGATTAGGATCCTATAGTGTTAGACTTTGATTTTGGAACATTTATAAATGATCAAAAGATATTTTGGTGTTGTTTTGAGGGTTGGGCAACCATTAATGACGAATTTAACACATAGAAGTTTGAAATTCAGGGTGCAGAAGACGAAGTCATTTTAGAGAAACTCCACAACGGGTGCACCTGTAGATAGGTAGTCTATGCCCGTGCAAGTTTAGGTTGGGCCCGCAAATCTGAATAAAGGGAAAATTGGGCCTTTGCTTAGGTTTTTTATGGGTTTTTATTTAGGCCTCTAAATGAGTTTGGTTAGGTCTTAATATGTATAAATTTGGCACTCAACTTAGTCAAGGTCTAGTCCTCCTCAAGGGTCCAAGTAAAAGGGAATTTGTAACAAGCTCTATTTGCCTCATGTAGACAAGGCCACTATATACATCCCCATGTGAATATATCCAACCCTTACATGAGCAAAAAATGTGGGACCCTCAATACACGTTTAATCAATGCTATAAATCAACACCTGTGGGACCCTCTCCTTATGAAAGAATAGCACACAAACTAGAGACATGATTTTACAAAGTGCGTGGGACCCCTACTAGATACAACTGACTCAAATAGGAATAAAAGGCCAAATAAATGTCTAACGGAAGACATACCCATCTACGTGACCATGTCTTGTGCATTACCATGTCCTACGATTGACCTACCCTTGTACATAACCAAGTCCCGGACATGACCAAGTCCTCCACGTGACCATATCCTGCGCATGGCTATACCAACTCAGCAAAGTGATTCAAAATCACTTGTCCAAGGCCTCTCATACTGAGTCCATAACGCCCAAGTGACACAATTAATGCATAACAGTGTAACAACCCTCGCCTTTAG
Source organism: Sambucus nigra (assembly GCA_949130495.1). Taxonomy (NCBI): domain Eukaryota; kingdom Viridiplantae; phylum Streptophyta; class Magnoliopsida; order Dipsacales; family Adoxaceae; genus Sambucus; species Sambucus nigra. Next base: position 65,555,648 of record OX422219.1, read on the forward strand.
GAGGCTAATTTTGTATTAATTTATCGCATGAGGCAACTATATAAAATGTTGAAACTGGAGTAAATATTAATTTTATGAGTCAAAAGTTAATATTTACTAGATTGTTACATATTTACTGTATGCGTAAGTAAATACCATCATGTTGTAGTTTACAGTGTCATGTGCATTGAATGACACTGTGGTTTAAATGAAATCGAACTCGAAGTAATTTATAAAATTTGTCGGATGCCATTTTAGAGGACGTAGTTAGTCTCGGAATGTGCGAGACAGTCAAAATAAGTGCCATATTGCATTTTTGTATTTCGGGCACTTTTACCTGGTTTTGACTTATATGCGTATTTGTGAGTCATTTTAATGTGGTATAAACCACTTAAGTTGGGAACTTTAGACTTAAGCGCCCATTTTTTTAATCTTATAAATTCCCTAATTTCCCTATTGTATGTCTTAAACATAGAGAGAAAAGGAGAGAGAGTGAAGAAGAGAAATTGTGGAGAAAGAGAGATTGGAGATTACTCTTGCTTTCATCTTCCTCAAATCAGAGATTCCTATACTAAGGCAAGTTATCTACTTGCTACTATATGATTTAAGATGGATAATTAGTATTGATAGTTGTGTTCTGGTTATGGTTTAACAAAGTTAGGGCTTTTATGGATTTTATGGGTTTTAACCCTTAGAACTTGATTTGGATGATAAATGTTGTAAATGATGGTAGTTTGATGCATTTATGGTGTATTAGTTACATAAAACGATCTTGGGTTGGTTGGATCTATGTTGGGAGAGAAATTTGGAGTTTAAAACTCCATAGCCAAACTTGGCAATTCTGCAGGGGAGAATCGATTCGGCCTGGACGAATCGATTCGCTATAGGGGAAGTGTCCAGGTCTGAGTGGACCGAATCGATTCGGCTTGTCCAAATCGATTCGGCAATTATGCAGAAGTCGGGTCTTCCCATCCGAATCGATTCGGCTGGTCCGAATCGATTCGGTCGGGGCGAATCGATTTGGTAGTGCTGCAATTTTGAGTTATTTTTCTAACTCAATTTCAATTCTTTTTCGTTGGGCTTAGAATTAAGGGACCTTCTTAAATAAAGTAAACTTAGAGTTTTAAGGCCCTAGATGAGTTGTGTAACTACCCTAGGATAGGAATGGTTTATATGGGGTTGTTATCGGGGTATGCCAATTAAAGTTAAGGCTTTCTTTTCTTCTAGCTGATTATTATGAGACTAGGAGATTGTAGTGTTATGTTTGGGAGACTGTAGAAGCTCAATTGAGCTATGTTAGTCTTGATAGTTCACAATAATACCACAAACGAATGTTGGGAGAATAAATTAAAAGCTTATTCGTTCATTGAGGTATGCTAGTTTTGGGTGGTTTATGATAGCACCCTAAAATGTTTGGAGAAAATTGAAGGTTATTCACTTCTTCGAGGTTGTAATGACGATGTAGAGTACGTATGGCTCCGGGTATAATGTGATGAGATAAAAGGTTAATAGTTTCAGATAATGGAAAACACACATGAAAATGGTAATGATAATGTAATTGATTATGGTTTCTTACAAATGGAACTTACATACGAAAAATGGAAATGGTATTGAATATGGTAAATGATAATTTACTTGATTTTGAAAATGGTAAATAATAAATGGTTTAAACACACTCTCTCTAAATGCCATCTTAAGGGAAGTTCGCACGTAAGGTGAAGCCCCCTGGCTAGTGAATGCAGGGTGGATATAGTCCTAGGCCATGTGAGCGTTTGTTGTTGTATATTTTCTGTGATGGATAGGTAATTCCGGGTGTGGTTATAACTACCCCGTAGGGACATGGCCGCTTCCCGACGTCTTGCGTTGTAAGATCCCAGGTTGCTTATGATAGGCCCTGAAAGATGATGGTCATTTAGGGGCGCGCACAGTGGAGAAACCCGAACGGGCGGTCTTAGAATCGTTATATATATATATATATATATATATATATATATATATATATATATATATATGATTATAACTATTCATTATCAAGTTGGACTTGATGGATTATAAGTGCCATAAAGAGCACAAGGAAAATGCCACAAAGAACATGTTAAAGTGCCACAAAGAGCACATGGAAATGCCATAAAGAGCATTTGAAAATGACTATATTCCTGATAAGGAAATGATTTTTACAAAATGTGAAATTGAGACAAAAATGCCATAAAGTGCATAAAATTGTGATTATATATTTCTTGGTAACGAATAGATATATGAAAAGAATCAATGTACATGATGAAAGCTTTAAATGAATGTTAATCATTCTTATCTTTCATGTCTAGCTATATCGAATTTATGATTAAGTGAATTGTCGTAGTTTATGCATTGTAGTGTGTAGATAGATCCTTATTTCTGTTAGTCCTAATTTACTTTGCATAATTGTCATGCTTCTTATTCATTTGGTGATCATATAAAACGAGGCCCTGACCCGTTCATATTTTTGTTTTGCATGAATCGTGTATCCGCTCAGGTACTCCGCCGCAAGGATGCCTGTTCTGACTTTCCTTTCCGGTGCTTTTGGGGAGCTGCGATACTTTGCGGGTATTACGGGTTATATTGTATAGACGCTTTCATTTTTGCACTCTAGTTAGGATCGGGGCATTTTATTCGGGCGTGTGGCCCAAGTTGTTGTAATTGATTATTGTAATGTATTAAGTAAATTACATTAAACTATTGTAACACGTAGTATGTGCTTATTGACCGTCATCACATTCAGTCCTTTATATATACTTATTGTCGTTGGGACATAAGTTCTTTTGGGTTTCCACTTCTTTTTAAATTGGGTTGTTTAAATTCTTTCCTTAACTTTAAAACTAAAATTTTTGGCAACCCGTGTTTTTTTTAAATATTGAGTGGTTATCCTGTATACTTTACATATTGTTGTGATGCTGAGAATGATTCCATCCGAGATTCCTGTTATATTGGAGTATTCGGGTTGGCCACCCCATATTTTAGTGAGCGAGTTGTCACAGATGGTATCAGAGCATCAGGTTCTAGAGTCCTTAGGAATCGGTGTGGACGCATTATGTTTTCAGCGTTGCTTTTGGTTTGACATAGAGCCTTAGGATTAAGATCATTGATTTCTCCTGTGAGATTCCATTCTCCTGCCACGAGGTAGAATCTATAAAATCTTTTAGTCTTCAAAAAGTACCTTTTTAATCTATAAAATCTATAAGATCATTGGTTTGACATATATACATATATATACCTTTTTAATTCCCCAACCTCTGAAACATGATGTTTTTAGTCTTCAAAAAGTACTAACTGAGCTTTCGGAAAGGCCTCCGGGCACTTGTAATTTGGCATTCGAGACCCATATTAATACAAATAGAGAATGAGAAAATTCCAACCATGGGTGTAAGGACCAATCCCTCGAGTTGAACCACGATAAACACTTTTGTCAAAATTTGTTTATTGTCTTTTATTTCCTAAGTCTAACTCACATATATTTCATACCAGGTGAAGTTAAAGTCGTCCAAATTTTTCATCAACATGTCTTATAGTTGGGCTACTGATTTTTATCTATTTAAGGACGTATGGAATTGTTTAGTAATACGTAGCTGAATTTTTGTTAGTAAACCTACGTATAATCAAAGATTATGATCTTGAACATTTGAGTGTGTACATATATATTGTGCCTTATATATTTGTGTGTTGGATACAAAATACCATATGTAAGTATTTGGCTTGTGGGTAATCTATCGACGGGGGTTGTGAATTTAAATAGATTGTGGAATCGGTTATCAGGTATTGCTCCTATGGCTAATGTAGCGGGCAATGTGGAAGTTGATGTTTTGATCTCATGTTAAGTTGGTCATGTCTGACGACGTGGGGACGTGGATGACAAGATCCATCAAATGGTCCAGTATGTGACTACAAGATGGTGTGACTGCGCAACGATCCCCCCATTATTTTGTGTGTACATGTTTTGAATGCGTTAACTGCGGGACCACTACGGATTTGCCGATAGAGGCACGAAAATGCCCTTGAAGGTTGAAGCCTTCTCGTGGTTTATGAGATATATGTATTTTGCTTAGTCTATCGATGGACATGTCATATAAATAGATTGTGTCATAGTATTGCGTTTATTATGATATCGCATATATCTTATTGTTCGAGTGACACGAGTGGGGATTGTACTGAGTTATACTCTTAGTTCATAGGTGGGATTACACTATGATGTAGTTTCAAAATAATATGTGATATTGTACTTTCAATCTTAGAGTCATAACTTATACATATTAGTTGTGGTTTGGTATTAGGCCATCGTGCTAAGTTATTTCACTTATGTTGAGGGTGATGTATATTTTGCATGTGAATGTTGATGGGTTGGCATGATTACAAAAACGAGTCACACGTTATTAATGCTTTGATATAGTAAGTACTTTATTACAACTTTCGGAATTTAGCCCATTTGTTATCTAAAAAACTTTTCCAAATATTACTAAGTAGGAGCAGTAGGACCAAGTAGTCAGACTTGCCTTTCTTCAGTTTTCGATTTTTTCATTCTTGGTAAAGGATGTTATTACCTTTTTAGAAGACAAACTTAAATATCTACGTATTCATAGATTTGTTATGGAGCCGCAATAATTATAGGGTTGATTATATTTTGGTATTGAGACTATGAGTTAATTATATTTATTTTATGGAGACTTGTTAGTATTATGGTTTATATTTGAGGTATTATATTTTTATCTTAGTTATTCGTGTCATTTAGTATGTTGTGTGGATGGTTTATACTACGCTTTTACTTATTTATATACTCGTTGATGTTGAGAATGATTTAAATTAATTGACACTTCTCTATCTTCGACATATCAAATTGGCCGCTTGAAACGTGAAAAATAAGGGGGTTTACCCATCGATTTTTGCTGGATCAAAGGACTATTCAGAGTACGACTTGGTCTTTCCCTTAACGTAAGGTATTACTATGAGTGAACTTTCTACAAAGGAAGATGTAGAGGCGTATTTTTTTAGTATTAGAGCCTAATATGTGGATAGTAGTGTTAGATGATGTCATCCGCCCAATTCATATGTCCCGAGTCCTCAACCATATCGAAATTGGTCTCAAAACCCATAAGTTTAGGGAGCAGGAGCATAACTAGCGGACTTTAATTGATTAAAGGTGATGATCTTAGGAACTTGTTTGTTACCTTCCTTCCAGGGGTTGAATAATGGCTATAGGGACAAGGTGCAAAGGAATGGGGTAGGCCTATCCCTGTTTCTCCTCCTAAACTCCAATAATATCCTCTCCAAAAAATCATTCGTGGATTGGGAAAAATATAAAATGGAAGCAAATAATCCAAGACCACACACTTTTGTCAACAAATTTTTGGAAAAAAATTCAAACTTCCCCACAACACCTATCCTGACAACAATCTAACCAAATACTAACAATGTCAAACCCACACAACCACAACATGTGAAGATGAAAAGGAGATGCAAATACGAAATGAAAATCATAAAGTGCAGAGGGAATAAAACCTATAACTTTGTGCCTTAGATGTGTGAAGATTTTATCCCAAATTCAGTAAAATGACAAAGGTTGGCAACAAAAAATGTACCTGAAACGGAAGATTATGCACGAGAAAAATAAAGGAGATGATGGTTGAAAGCTTGAGAACCAAACCTTTAATTACGAAGACAAACAATCACGATGCGCTCTCTCTCTCTCTCTCTCTCTCTCTCTCTATATATATATATATATATATATGAAAATTATTCCATAAAAGAATAATGGCTTATATGGTAAACAAAATGACAGTTTTGAAACTCTAAAAAATCAGTTTTGAAAGCAAGTGTCCGACAAACGATGTGCAAGCGTCGTAATGATCCTCTGACGTTCCATCTAAATGACGCCACACGTCTAGCCCAAGTTAAATTTTCACACAAAAATTCTAAGGAAACTAAATCGGCTCGTATCCTTAACACCCCAAGCAGAACCAATATCAATATTTTAAAACGCTTCATCATGACAATTGATGCACAACCCACATAATGATTATGCCCAATAAGGCCGGTACAAGACATCATCATCATTACTAATACTTTGGCATAATTAGTATACCCTAAAATATAACATATCATGTGCAAGTCACTGATGAGTCTCGACTTAATCCCACCTATCGTAGGGACTTTTTACTGGTTAGATGGTGGGGCAACCTCAAATGAGTTTGACCTTGACTAATGCCGAGGGAAATAACCAACCGAAAGGCATATTAGAAGGATAATCATCATAATTAGTTATACCAAGTGACCATCTGAAGTCAACACGAGACAATTATGGAACATAAAGATAAGATACGAAGATCCCCAACCATATGCAATACCTAAAACCATGATTATTCTCTTTCCTTTATGTAAAGTGTAATTTCATCTCTATCAATAAGAATGCGCCCCTTGTCCTTTAGGACCACATTCTCTCACCTTACTCATCTCATACACTTATAAATAAAATCCAGGAGCTCTTGTAATAGTAGGTTATGATTGAATTTTATACTGTTACGTTGTTTAAGTGAGACGAATGTGAGAAAACTTATAATATAGATCCATTGGAGTATTCTAGTGAAGATTTCACCATCCATGGACGTGGGCAACCAATTAGGACTGAACCACATTAAATCTAGGTTCTTTCTATTAGTTATTGCATTTCAGTTTTATTATAGTTCATTTTATCTCTTACCTATTTGATTGCAAGTTAATTAGTAATCCTTAACTAAGATATACTCATAATTAATTTCTAGATAGAGATGAAGCCCATAATTATTGATATACAATGACGTAATTGAGCGTTAAATGAAAAATAAGAAGATGATTTAACTATCGTCTCAACTTTCTCTCAATGTCACGAATGTAGGAATGCCTCAAATAAGGGCATATGGGGAGTATTTATACGGGAAAGTAAAAGGATCTAGACTTGGACTACAAGAAAAAGGTATTAATTAAATTTATGTCCTTAATAATCTTTAATTCTTCCCTCTTAAAATACTAAACAAAACAAGTAAAGAAAAGTACATCATAATAGAGAAAATAACAAAAATGCCACTCAAGTGGGTATGTACTAATAAAAGCCCCTAAGCTTATCATTTCACATCATTCTCCCCCACTAAAAAAGAGTTCGTCCACAAACTCATAGATAAATACCATCGGTGTCACCCTCCAAGATGGTGATGAAAGTATGTTGTGGCACGAGATTATCGGCCTCCTTGAGGTACTCTGGGACCCCTGAAGCAAGCAAGGCATGAGGATGGGGCAAAGAACAATGTGAAGCCCTATGACTTATTACTCCATAATTGCAACACTTAAATGCTAAAATATGTGAAGAGGGTGAAGGAATACTAGTAGTAGCAGGTGTCGTTATTATAGTAGTAAAGAGTGGAAAACTGGAAGTTTGAGGGGAAGCAGAGGCGGTAGTGCATGCACGAGTAGTGGAAGTGGTCTAATGATACGTCTCCACCTTCGTGTCATACTCCACCACCTTCTTAGTGAAGATTTCACATAATACAAGGTCCCGCTGAATATAACCTTGAATCCCATGAATGTAGTGGCAGAACCGCTTCTCCTCAGCCTCTCCCAGCTGTGCTCGTGTGCACAAGATCTGAAACCTCTTTGCGTAGTCTAATACAAATGTATCATGTCAGAGGGCCTAAACTCGAAGAAATAGGTCTCACTTGTAAGTGACTGGGACGAATGTAGCCATCATTGTTACTCGTAACTCGATCCATGTCTGGATAGGAGGCTGACCCTTAATCACCCGATGCTGCTCCAAATCATGCCACCAAACACTAGCATAGCCCTAAAACTTGGTTACAATGAAAAGAACACAACAACGGCTACTTAAACTCTTATACTAAAAAATAAGCACCATGGTGTCAAGCCAATCAATCACTCCATTGGACTGGTTGTGACCATTAATCATCGGCACATCAACCCCGATATCCCTCTGCATGTTTTAGAAAAGCATCCGAAGAGCCATACGAGTAGGGTGTCGCCTCCCTGAGGGTCAAGATCATCCATATGAAACCCGTCCTCGCCTGTCAGAGGATTCTTAACGGGGGTTCGACGGCATTGCCTCTGAGGCGGTGGATGAGCACGAACTGAGGCTGGATGAGGTGTCTCAATAGGAGTTGGAGGTGGAATATAAGGACGAATCATCATCACTGAAGGTGCTTAAGGTGGAACAAGCTCAACTGACTGATAATATTGCGTATTTCATTCGTCGAACCTGCATATTTCATTCGTCAAACCTACGCATTTTAGCCCCCTCGGGTGCCTTAATCTTTATATTTAAGTCCGTTAACCAGAAAATATCAGTTTATATTGTTAACATTCTATATGAGGTATAATTGGGCTTTTGTAGGTATTTAGGTACTAAGTATGGAGTTCGGATGCATTCCGCTCAAGTTTTATATGCATTCTCATGTTCAAGGGCAATTTGGTCAATTGAAAGTTTGGACACCTGTCCTGACATCTCACGAAAGATGTATCCCTCCTCGCAAGCTTCGCGTGGCCATGAACGATGCGCGATTCGGATCCCTAACGAAGAAGTTACGGCACTTTTGGCGGAAGAGAAAAGCATTGAAACCAAAAGAGAGGAAAAGAGAAGAAGAAAAGACTCCAGTATGCTGCCTTGGCTCTGAAAAATTTGTTTGCAAGATTAATAACAAAAAGTTGTAAGTTAGTAAACTCCGAAAAAAACTCGTTGAACGAAACTCTTTTCAAAATAAACACTGGATGTGTTAAAAAAAAAATTCTGAATATGTTTTATGGATTCGTTAGTTTGATAACCTTGAACTTGTTAAAATAAAATCGTTCAATTAAGTCTCGAGTACGATATTGTTCACCAAAGTAATTAAGAAGATTAAAGCAAATTAACACACGATTTTTAACGTGGTAAAACCCTAAAATTAGGGAAACATCCACGGCTCCCTTTACGGAGCAAAAAGAAAAAGTCCACTAAAATCACAACCAAGTTACAACACTAAAGCATGCAACTAAGAACCAAAATACAAGAACAGAAAACGTACCTACACGAGTTTACTCCACTCTTAAAGGAATTCTTTCTTGATTTGTTCTTCTCCACGCAGCTTTTGTTTTATCCTTGAATCCCGAATTTCAGCAGCCCCAACAAACAAAATACCTCACCAAGAACCACAACTCCTAAGTGTTCGTGTGAGAGTGAGAGCGTTTGTGAATTAACTAAAGATGCAAAATTATTCTCACGCCTCTCAATCAATTACAAACAATACCTATAAATTACAACAAGCTTCTATATGCAATGCAATTAATCTCAAATATACTTTTAATTCAAGACTTCGAAATTTTCAGATTTGGAATAAAAAATAATTCAAACCAAATTTTGTTTCAAAATTATTTATCTCCAAAATATTTCACCAATTTGTTTTTGAAACAAAAAAAAAATATTTCTCAAATATGACTATTCACCACAACAACAAGTCTTGAGTTTCAAATTTATTTGAAACTATATTTTGGATCAAAATAAATCAACAACAACAATACAAAAATGATTCAAGAACAAACACACAACAGTCCTAAAAATATAGTGTGCTAAAAATGTTCCGTAAGAGGTATAGGGTAAGAAGAGTACAAATCTGACTGTGGTTCAAAGTTCGGCGAGTTTTCCGGCGAGAAAAGAATTTCGGCGAGATTTCTAAGAAGTAAAAAAAACTCCAACGATTATTTCTCCGGCGAAAAATTCCGACGAGATCGTACACACTCTCCTATTTCTTTGTCTCAGTCGACAACAATTTCAGTTCTGGTGTCTACATAAATGGGACAGTAGGCGTCCCTCTCTTCCTCTCGGTTTCTATTCTTTTCCGGTAGCACCTCTCTTTTTTCGGTTTTCCGTCAGTTGACAGCTATCCGGTAGCAGCAATTTGCGGTTTCAGTTTGATCTGGACCGGTGGTGCCTCGTCACTCTCTCTCGATCTTTACAATGCTGCTATTCGCGATCGGCGACGGAACTCTCTAACTCTCCCCGTCGTTTCTGGCGACAACTCTCTTATTTCTCTTTCGGTTTTCTCTCAGATTGAATAGAGAAGAAGGAAATGTTTTACTCTCTCTCTCTCTATGATATCTCATCCGCCTCTTCTCTTTTTTTTAACAACCAACAAAGACAATAAACCCTAAAATATATTATATACTAAGGATACTAGGGTTTGTTATAAATGAAGGGTCAAGATCAACACACCACGATCTAAGGGTGTAGAAAAAAGATGGATAACTAAATCTGATTGGCTAAGAGGTGTTCACTAGGATTGAGCCGCTAAAAAATATAGTTCATAGATAACCACTCAATCTAGGGTCACAAATGAGTCTAACCACCAAAACACTAAAGAAACACAAAAAGCCTTATTAAAATAACACACGCGTTTTTTAAAGTCTTGGAAAAATTAGATCTTTTGACTCAAAAAAATATTAACCAATTAAAAATTGAACTAATCAAATTTTTATCGTAACAAATATTCTTATGTTACCCTCAAATATATTTTTAAAATCATATTTCAATTAAATGAAAAAATCATTTTAAATGATTAAAAAAATATTCAAATGAATTTCTTTTTCCCAAAAAAGTATTTGAAGCAACACCACCACCATAAAAAATATGCACACATTATAAACATATATATGTAGTGTATGTGTCCTAATTGTGGTTCAAGAGTTGTACTTACCTCTTTGTGTCGCATTGGAAAACTTGGACTGGGATGCTTTTGATGAAGCTTGATGCCTTTTTTAGATAGAGTAACTCGGAAAAATCTAATCTTATTTTGTCTCGATATCCAAACTAGTTGGAACTCCTATATGGTACAGACTCAAGTAAGTTAATCATATAGTGTGTTCTCAATCTCCCCCTTTGGATATTGGAGACAAAATTCCCTTGAGTATTCTGAACTCGTGGGTGAAAATGAAAAATCCTATATTTCCTATACAAAAATCTCTATCTACCCATTCCCATCCTAGAACCAAAAATAAGATAAGAAAATACATTACTCAACTACAATACAGACCAATACCCTAATAAATAGGACAAGCTATACGATCGGGTCTGAAAATATCGAAAAAAGATAAACCCTCAATGGCATATTAGTTGAGTTAGTACAAGATAAGATATACATCGCAGCACAGGTACTCAAGTTCTTCTCCCCCAATTTTGCTCAAATATACAATAGGGTAAAAAGATATAAATCAGGAGAATATGATATAATGCAACAACACAAACAATAACATATGCAAGGGCAGAAACAAGGGTCTCCTACATTAAACAGATATTAGGAGGCATCTTTTGTCATTTGAGAAACGACCATGCCCTAACTCCTCGGAAACCAATTATTAACATGTAACTACCGAGGATATGTATGATGTGTTGAAATAAGTAAAAACTATCATACTAGTAGCATTACGAAGATATGCATATCGAATATCATCAACAGATTTGAAATTCTTCCTAAGGTATACCTGATCAATCATATGACAAGCCGTTTGAACAACTTTGGCCCAAAAATACTTAGGTAGAAATTTCACATGTAGCTTAACCTTATCCCTCTCTTGTAAGGTTGTATCTTTCTTTTCAGTGATGTCGAATTGTCTTAGGCGCACAAAATTCATTTTTATAGCCATTGCCTTTACAACATTTTGTAACACCCAAATTTTTAACTTTCTTATAAGAGGGGTTACTTATTTTCCCTTCCTGGCGCGGACCACAGACGGGTTTAAAAGAATTTTTTATTCTAGGAAATCCTCTAACAATCTCATGGAAACTTTTCTTACGAAGATTATCAAAATTTATATGTCCCAATCTATTACAGGATTCAGACTTAGGAAAGACTGTGTAACAGTTATCCTCATTTATGTTTCCTATTAAAATACACTTTCCCTTTTCATAAAAAAATTTGCAATCAGTTTTAGAAAAGGAGACAGTATGATTAGAATCACAAAATTGAGATATACTAAGCAAGTTAGCCTTAAGACCTTTAACTAGGAGGACATCATTTATCATGGGGAGACCTTCCTCACACAATGTTCCCTTACCTATGATCTTAGATGAAACTCCATCACCAAACACAACACTACCTCCAAGGGAGTATGTTTTGTTTATTAATTTAGTTTCATCTCCAGTCATATGTTTAGAGCATCCAGAGTCAAGATACCATCCAGACGAAGTGCTTGGTGCCTTAATGTCAGATATGACAATGCTGCACTTGAGCTGGGGTAGCAAGTCATCTTTTCTAATCCAAATAGGCCTAGTGTTAAGAGTTTGACTGGCCTTAGATTTAGAAAAGTTTTGATTAGTCTTTCTAAATGATTTCTTCTTAGTTTTAGGTCTTCCCTTCTTTTTATAGTTAGAGTTGTGAGTGGTCTGTCTAGGGAGAACATAAGTATTCCTACTCTTTCTAGAATAGTTGAAGTTTGAATAAGTAGGTGTATACAATCTCTTTTGAAAACATTCGGCAATAGAGTGACCGCAGACATCACGGTATGAACAATACTGACGTGTGGAGGACTTGACTTTATTACTAAAGTCTTTGAAGATAGGTTTATCTCTAATAGGAACGGTCGTCCAAGTCTCATTGGCTTTGGGTTTTTGATAATGGTTTCTAACAGGTGGACAGACATACTTAGCTGGACCATTAGATTTTGGCTTTTAAGAATTATCACTTTGTTTCACCTTAGAGACATTTTTAAAATAATTTTCTTTCTGAGTGTTTTGAGAATTCTGGCCTTGTTTTACAAAAATAACATTTTCAGGAGAAACATTTTTGCTAGTATAAACTTTTTCTCCAAATCCAAAACCAGATTTATCTTCAGAATCAAACTTGCTTCCTACAACAATTTCTTCGTAGGACTTAGCGTGAGTTTCAAAGTGTAAGCATTTTTTAAACACGTTTGAAACTTTTTGCTTAGATTCTTCAAGTTTTACTAAGGTAGACTTGTATTTTTGTTCCAAAATATTATTTTTCTCAGAAAGATCTTCTATTTTTGCGAAAAATTCTTCAACTTCAGTCTCATGGGCAACACATTGTGCTGTAAATTCTTCAGCATTCTTCCTAATAGTTTGGTTAAGTAAATCAATACGCTAATTTAGTTGTTTAACCATTTTATCAAGACGGACACTTTTCTTAACCGTTTTATTATATATCTTATGTAGATCTGGAAGATCATCATCGGAATCACTAAATGTATCATATGAAGTGTCTCCTATTTCACTCATTTCATATGTGGAACTCACACACACTTTAGGTTTAACAACAATGCTTTCAATTTGACACACCCTTAAGCTATCACTAGCGATGTCATTTTCATCATCAAAAGTCATAATATTTTCAACAGTAGATGCAATAGTAGGAGCAATAGAATCATGAGTAGACTCAATTTCATCATCATCACGGTATATGATCCTTGCATAGAAAGCCATATAGGACTCATAATTATGGGTTGACTCATTTTTATCTTTATCAGAATCACTAGAGTCGTCCCATGTCTTACACAAATTAGCCGTAGTATTGTTGGTAGACTTATTTGGACATTTATTAGCAATATGTCTCATTTTGCCACATCCATAGCATTTGACATCTTTCATGTCATAGGTCCTTTTGTTGTCATATCTTTCATGAGGTCTATGATATTGATTACCTTGATAATTTTGTTTGCCCTTTTTATAGGCTAAAGCATTTCTGAATTTGATCATCTTTTCGAAATTCTTGCTCATTAAAGCTATTTGATTGTCAAGGTGATCTAAGTCACAGTCATCATTCAAGTCAAGGTCAAAGTCTAAGGGACTGACTTTAGGTGAAGTCAATTGTGATGAAAACACAACATTAGGTCCAGTGAGTCTCTTGTTACGGGCAGTCAATTGCTTTTTGAACTCTAACTCCATCTCAACGGTTCTTAATTTGCTACTTAGCAATTTAGGAGTTAGGTTTGGGTAATTCATTTCCTCTATGGCATATCTCTTATTGTCAAACTTAGTAGGTAATGACATAAGAATCTTTTGAACGATTTCTTTTCTACGATAGGTTATACCATTTGCATGTAATTTTGTAAAAATGTCGGTTAACCTAATGTAGAAATCATCAAATGATTCATTTCCATCCATAATCAAAGTATTGTATTGTTGTACAAGCATTTATGTTTTTTCGACCTTAACTCGTTCATCACCCTCATGTGGGGTGACTAGAGTGTCTCAGGCCTCCTTAGAAGTAGAGCAAATAGATATTCTTTTAAACTCATGCGCGTTAATGGATATAAAAATGGCATTTTTGCCCTTATTATTTTGAGAGATTTCTTTTTCTCTATAATAGTAAATGCGCTAAGAGGTTTCTTAACCCTTGTGGGATCAATATCAGACAAAGACTTAGTTGGGAGTTTATAACCATATTCAATCATATCCCAAACATCATCACCAAGAGTTCCTTGAATAAAAGAAACCATTTGTACTTTCCAATAGGAAAAGTTGTTTCCATCAAAGAGTGGTGGTCGGGAAAGGTTACCTAACTTCTCAAATCTTTCATTCATATTCAGAAATGGATTTTGAAAACAATTTCTGGAGTTCCAGGATCAAAATATCTTTTGATAAACCCGCTCTGATACCACTTGAAAAATTTGTTTACAAGATTAATAACAAAAGGTCATAAGTTTAGTAAACTCAGAAAAAAACTTGTTGAACGAAACTCTTTTCAAAATAAACACTAGATGTGTTAAAATTATTTTTCTGAATATGTTTTATGGATTCGTTAGTTTGATAACCTTGAGATTGTTAAAATAAAAACGTTCAATTAAGTCTCGAGTACGATATTGTTCACCAAAGTAATTAAGAAGATTAAAGCAAATTAACACACGATTTTTAACGTGGTAAAACCCTAAAATTAGGAAAACATCCACGGCTCCCTCTATGGAGCAAAAAGAAAATGTCCACTAAAATCACAACCAAGTTACAACACTAAAGCATGCAACTAAGAACCAAAATTCAATTACAGAAAACTTACCTACACGAGTTTACTCCACTCTTAAAGGCATTCTTTCTTGATTTGTTCTTCTCCACGCAGCTTTTGTTTTATCCTTGAATCCCAGATTTCAGCAGCCCCAGCAAACAAAATACCTCACCAAGAACCACAACTCCTAAGTGTTCATGTGAGCGTGATAGTGTTTGTGAATTAACTAAACATGCAAAATGCTTCTCACGCCTCTCAATCAATTACACAAAATATCTATAAATTACAAGCAGCTTCTATATGCAATGCAATTAATCTCAAATATACTTTTAATTCAAGACTTCGAAATTTTCAGATTTGGAATAAAAAATAACTCAAACCAAATTTTGTTTCAAAATTATTTATCTCCAAAATATTTCACCAATTTGTTTTTGAAACAAAAAAAAATATTTCTCAAATCTGAATATTCACCACAATAACAAGTCTTGAGTTTCAAATTTATTTGAAACTATATTCTTGGATCAAAATAAATCGACAGCAATAACAATACAAAAATGATCCAAGAACAAACACACAACAGTCCTAAAAATATAGTGTGCTAAAAATGTTCCCTAAGAGGTATAGGATAAGAAGAGTACAAATCTGACTGTGGTTCAAAGTCCAACGAGTTTTCCGGCGAGAAAAGAATTCCGGCGAGATTTCTAAGAAGTAAAAAAAACTTCGGCGATTATTTCTCCGGTGAAAAATTCCGACGAGATCGTACACACTGTCTTATTTCTTTGTCTCAGTCGACAGCAATTTCAGTTCTGGTGTCAACAGATATGGGACAGTAGGCGTCAGAGTTTTAAAAATCGTCCGATACGTAACGGTATCTTGAGAGACCGTTTTCGATACACCCCGATTTATCGGACTATAAAAAAATCACACATGTATCATCGATACACTGTTACATATCGCCGATACACTGTTACGTATCGTCAATACACACTGATGCACATTTTCCATTAAAGGGTAAAGGGAGTGTTTGGATTTTGGGGGGAAATGTAATTGAAAAACATGTGCAAAAGCTTGAAATTCAGCATTATATAATCAAAATAAAACTATCATTCCATTTTATGGGATTTGGGAATGGTAAAAAAAATCACGCTCACAGTAACCGATTCCCGTTACATTACGTTCGTTACTCTCGATACCGTTAAACCGCGATCGCAACTGTTATGTTACCCGATACCGTTATTTAAAACCATGGTAGGCGTCCCTCTCTTCCTCTCGGTTTCTATTCTTTTCCGGTAGCGCCTCTCTCTTCTCGGTTTTTCATAAGTTGACAGCTATCCGGTGGCAGCAATTTGCAGTTTCAGTTTGATCTGGACCGGTGGTACCTCGTCACTCTCTCTCGATCTTTACAATGCTACTAGTCGCGGTCGGCGACGGAACTCTCTAACTCTCCCCGTCGTTTCCGGCGACAACTCTCTTATTTCTCTTTAGATTTTCTCTCAGATTAAATGGAGAAGAAGCAAATGTTTTACTCTCTATCTCTCTCTATGATATCTCAGCCGCCTCTTCTCTTTTTTTTTAACAACCAAAAAAGACAATAAACCCTAAAAGATATTATATACGAAGGATACTAGGGTTTGTTATAAATGAAGGGTCAAGACAACACACCACGATCTAAGGGTGTAAACAAAAGATGGATAACTAAATCTGATTGGCTAAGAGGTGTTCACTAGGATTGAGTCACTAAAAAATATAGTTCATATTTAACCACTCAATCTAGGGTCACAAATGATTATAACCACCAAGACACTAAAGAAGCACAAAAGGCCTTATTAAAATAACACATGTGTTTTTTAAAGTCTTGGAAAAATTAAATCTTTTGACTCAAAAAAATATTAACTAATTAAAAATTGAACCAATCAAATTTTTATCATAACAAATATTCTTATGTTACCCTCAAATATATTTTTAAGATCATATTTCAATTAAATGAAAAATTCATTTTAAATGATTAAAAAAATATTCAAATGAATTTCTTTTTCCCAAAAAAATATTTGAAGCAACACCACCACCATAAAAAAATATGCACAAATAATAAACATATATATGTAGTGTATGTGTCCTAATTATGGTTCAAGAGTTGTACTTACCTCTTTGTGTCGCATTAGAGAACTTGGACTGGGATGCTTTTGATGAAGCTTGATGCCTTTTTGAGATAGAGTAACTCGAAAAAATCTAATCCAATTTTGTCTTGATATCCAAACTAGTTGGAACTCCTATATGGCACAGACTCAAGTAAGTCAACCATATAGTGTGTTCTCAGACTCTACCATGCTTGATCGATCGATCGATCCTTATCGACATGGGATTTTTTGTTCATGATAAATTTGTGACAACCCAAATATGATTATGATAAATTATGTTTAAATCATGATCAGCTTATGTGATATGGATAATATGTTATTAGTATATATAATGTTAATTCATTATGTTTAGTGTTGATGTAAAAAACTAGATCGCTCTAATTATTCAATCACAAATAAATAAATAAGACAGAGATTTTTAAAGTGGTTCGGCTAGGAATAAAGCCTACGTCCACTGTTGTGTTATTGCTGAATGTTTGCAGAATTCTTGAATACAAGTTCTCTCAAGAAATTCCGGTCCCTTTGAATGGAGTTGATACAAGGTATTTATAGCCTTGAGGCTGTACATGAAAGGGTCGATACATTAAATGATACACGCATGAAAGGGCAATACATTTAATGCAGCGTGTGCGTCAAGATTATAAACATTCAATGAATAGTTGAACTGTTGATTATCTTGTAATTAATGCTACGACCGAGATGCAGCTCGGACCGCCTTAGTTGCTCGTTGAACAAGAGTTCTTTGGAGCGCTGGAGTACCTCGGGGTGCTAGAGTTCCTCGGGGTATCCTCGTTGCTCGGAGAGAACATGAATTGGTCGAAGAAATGAACTTCCTCGCTGCTATTGTGCCACGTAGATTAACACGTGTCTTCGCATTATTCGTCCACATCAGCATATTAATTTTGGTATCAACAGAAGCCCCCAATGTTTCATATTTCGAACTTTGAGGAGTATGGAACATTCTTTCTCGGTATATGGCAATATTAAATGACCTTCCTGGGTTTCAGGAACATTGTATTCAAATTTCCTTCTCATTTTGCAGCTTCCGCCTTTTTTTTGAATTTTTATAAGCGCTTCGATCTCCGTGCAGTTTTTGTCCTTTTAGCCGCCGGAAGTTCAGTAGTTTCTTTTTGGCAATCATTTCTTTCGCCTCTTCCCAATGCAAAGTATTTAAACTTCTTAGGTAACCATACCGTCTTCTACGTTTTCCAATTTTCTGCATTCAAGCTTTCTATTCTCTTCTTCTCTCTTGTGCGTTCATCTTTTCCTTCGTTAGTTGTCAGCAGACCTCCTTCCTTCCTGTAAGATTTTCTTCCTTCTTCTTTTATTCATCATGGTTTACATTATTGAATCTCTTGAAAAGTTCCGCTCTGACTTTTCCATCCCATCTTGGGTAATCTTGGAGGAACTTTCTGAACCTCAAAATTATTTTCGTCTGGCTGAGGGACATTGGTTCCCCAGTCTTTTTATTGCTGAATGTGGTTTTTCCTTTCCACCAAATCCATTGTGTCTCGAGTTTTGTCAGTATTTTGATCTTGTTCCTGCAAAAATAGCCCCAAATTCATGGAGAATAATTAATGGGGTGCATAAATTAAATATAACTCATGGGACTCGTATAGGGATCCCTGAAATTATGTACTGCTATAGATGGGCCGTTTTAGATAATATTTATTATTTAAAAACTAGGTTTTTGAATAGGTCCCTTGTAGTTAATCTCCCCGATGCAAATAGAGATTATTTTGAACATGGGGTGATTATTAAAAATTGGCAATATGCCCCTCTGGTTGGAGATGGAGTATACAATGGTCCCAGATGCCCCCTATATGGCAACGGGATAGGTTTATTTTTCATTTTATCTATTTTCTGAATTTATGAATTCATTATGTTTGATAAAATGTATGACTGATATTTTGTTATGTGTTTGTTTGCAGTTGAGAGTAAAAGAAAAACTCCTAAAGATTCAGAAGTTAATATCAAGCATCTGAAACTTATCTGGGGTTTGCATAAGAACGTTGCAGACGAGCACATCAGGTCTGCATCATATTTGCTACAGTATAAGAGTTATACAACCTCTTATACTGCTCGCCCTGTTGAACCAGCTTCCACTCCAGAGGACTCTTCTTCAGATTCTCATCTTCCTTTAAGTCAGAGAATGGGCAAGAAAAGAGCTCCTCCTTCTCTATTTGATGACACTACTTCTGCTGTTGGGGCCAATAAGAGTAAAACTGATGTCCCTGAGGGGACTAAGAAGGTGGATGCTGCACCTTCCAAAACTACCGAGAAGCCCCCAGTGGCTCCGAGCAAGAAAGTTGCTCCTGTGGAAGTGATTACTATTTCTCCGACCAAGAATTCTTCCTTGGTTGAAGCTGCTGAAATGCCTTTGAGAAGATTAAGGAAATCATCCTCAATCAATCTGGCTGAAACTGCCTCCTCTTTACCTGCTGGTGGTGTTAGTGTTCCAACCATCATTCCCCCGAGCTCTGCAATGAGCTCGGTAAAAACTTGGATCATACCTGAGGTCCAAGGGATTGATAATAATTTTTCTAGGGATATGTTGACATCCCTAGCTACTCGTCACCTTGCTTCGGTAAATTTCTCACATTCTGAATTTCTTTCTTTCTCTGAATGCTTGCATTTTTGTATTGACTTTACTGTTTTTCCCATTTTTCAGCTGGTGAACTGTTTTAATAACATCGTGAAGAAGGATGAAGCTATTAAAGCTTCAAGCTCCTCGTCAGGTGTAGAGGATGCTCTACTAGGTTTGACCCAATTCTTGAAAGAATCTCGCCAACAGTATAGTGAGGACAAGGCTGTTTGGGAGAAAAAGTTGTCTGCAGTTGAGGCCGAGAAGGTGAAGATGGCTGAGATCTCCAAGAATTTGGAGGATAAAGTAAAAGGTTTAGAGGTCGAACATCATAAGTATGATGTCAAGCTCAAGAACTTGGGAGAGCTTGAAGATAAGTTGAAGAAGACAGAGGAGAAGTTGTCCGCCCTACCAGATATCAAGGTCCAAAAGGAAGAATTGGATGTGAAGCTCTCCTCGGAGAGACTAAGAAGAAAAGTCGCAGTCAAAAAATCTTTCAGCGCTGGCTGGGAGAAAGGATGGGATAAGGGAATTGCTGCAATGACATCCCAAGTT
Organism: Sambucus nigra; assembly: GCA_949130495.1. NCBI lineage: Eukaryota > Viridiplantae > Streptophyta > Magnoliopsida > Dipsacales > Adoxaceae > Sambucus > Sambucus nigra. Next base: position 65,575,894 of record OX422219.1, read on the forward strand.
CAATATGGGAAGTTGAAATACTTCCATGATGGCTGGGTAGCTGCTCTGCAAGAGTTGAAGATCAAAGATGACTCTGAGCTATTCCAACTACACCTCCCTGGTCCTCCTCCAGCAATTGTGGAAGAAGAAGAAGATGAGTCTGTCTCTGATGAATCTTCTATGGCCATAGGTGATCAGGTCTCTGCCTCTCAACCCTCTGCCACTGAGGACATTTCTTCCATGCCTCCTCCTCCTGAGAAGATTCCTGCCGATCAAGCCGCTGTTACTACCGAGCAACCGAGCTCCTCGTCCCAGCCTCCCGAGAAAGTCTTGGGGGACAAGGAAAAGGTGTGAAGTTGTTCGGTATCATTTCTTTCTTTCATTACTTGTAATCGAACAATGTAATCTTTTGATGATATAATAAAACACATCTCCATTCCTCTTCATTATTGATCCTCTGTCTGCTTTTATTTATTAACTCCTGCTTTCTCTTCGTTATTAGTTTTTGGCCAGAATGGAATTGATATCTTCTCCTGATACTGAGTTGATGAGACAATGCAATGGATATTATAAAGCTGGTCATACAGACCTAAGTGTATCAGAGATTGTCGACATCTTTGGTCACGATGCCTCAGAACAAGCAGTTGAGGCTTACCGGTACCTGAAGGATTTACTTGATAGATCTGTGGCCAATAATGTGGCATACTACGAATTGATCGAGGAACTTCATTGTAGCTTAGAAGATCTTCAGAATCAACATAATGAATCAACTGCTTTGCTGCACAAGGAATATGAAAATAGATATCAGCAGCTTTCTTCTGAAACAGGCCATAAAAAGATCCTCGCTGGATATGATATTAGAGAAAGAACTCTAAAAGGTGAGGTTGAGGCCTGCAGGCAGATTGCTGAGTTGTTGGAACAGGAGAACAATAATTTGCAGAAAAAGTTGGCTCAGTATGAATCTGCAGCATCATCTTCCACTACTTTAGTGCCAGTTACTGATGAAGGTTTCTCGTTCTTAGAGGTCGAAAATGCCAAATTAAGGCAAGAATTGGATGACTTAAGAAGATCTGCTATTTCTGGGACTGTTTGGGGACGAGGAAGAGGTTCTCGGGGGCGAGGAAGAGCTGTTCAAAATGTTACCCAGGAGCAAAGTTCTCCAATCGCTGCTCGGAGTCGATCAAGAGTTCTTAGTCGTAATGTCGAAGAGGCTCGTACCCAATCTACTTTGGAAACTCAGGCATTCCAATTAAACGTCAAAGATCGGGCTCTATCAGAAATGTCTAAGAAGAATCTATCCTTGGAAGATCAACTTACTGCAACGAAGTCTGCTCTACATACTAAGGATCTTTTTGCCAAAAACCTTCTCGAACAATTGGATAGATTAACCTTTCAATTTCATAAGCAACCCAGGGAATTCTGGATGGCAGGATATAATGAAGCTCTTGTTCATTTGGATGCTCGTATTGAACATGCCAACAATGAGGGTTATAAGCAGGGGTGGTTGAATGCACTGGGTGTGTTAAAATTGGAGCAAGGGCATTATTTATGGGATTATCATGCTCCAGGGTTATTAGACTTGCCTGTGCCACCATTCAAATTGGACATGGCCTGGATCCCAGCTCGTTCCATTCCTCGTAGCTTAATTTCAAAATACCTCGGTGATTATAGCCTTCATTCCCAAATCGAAGTATCTCGTCCAGAGCATCTAATGGAGACACCTTCAATAATGAATGTCAGAATGTTGAAGGACTTGAACTTTATTAATTCTCCCCTTTGCCTGGAAGATCCTCCTGCTGGCGAAGAGCCTATTTCTAAAGCAAAGGGCAAGAAACCAATATAATAGTAATATCAATGTAATAGTTAGTACATTCATGTAACCTGTAATTTATTTTGAATTTTAATGAAAAGACTTTCATTTTCTGTTTGCAAATTTTGCTATTGTCTTGTGTTTATCAAATACCTTTATATTTGTGCATATGTATCTGTTAAAAAGATAACAATAATATTGTTCATCGAGCAACTTAATAAAAAGTTACAAGTATCAAGGTTGTTCAATCACTTAATAATAAAGTAATGAGTATAAAATGTTCAAACTGTTTCCAACCAACCAGGGTGGATAAATAACGTTTGTCCAACTATAGTTGATGGGTCTTTATCCTCGACCAGCCATACTTTGTTCAATGTCAAATATTTTCATAAAATGTGTCCGACCAACCAACTTCAATAATTTATCCTCGTCGACCAACTACAGTTAGTGGGTTTTTATCACCGACCAACTATACTTGGTTCAGTTTGGAATATTTTGTTCTCTGAGGAACTTTTGTAATAATATTACCTCCCGTCCAACATAAGTTGGAATGTGAGAGTATATTTTTCAAATCCAATCAAATGAGTATTTTTTGGTTCTTTCGAACTGTCCATTAGTTATCTTACCAATTGTAGTTGATCACGCTAGTGTCGACTCCTAACCAAAGGAGTATTTTTTGGTTCTTTCGAACTGTCCACTAGTTATCTTACCAATCGTAGTTGATCACGCTAGTGTCGTCTCCTAACCAAAGGAGTATTTTTTGGTTCTTTCGAACTGTCCACTAGTTATCTTACCAACCGTAGTTGATCACGCTAGTGTCGTCTCCTAACCAAAGGAGTATTTTTTGGTTCTTTCGAACTGTCCACTAGTTATCTTACCAACCGTAGTTGATCACGCTAGTGTCGTCTCCTAACCAAAGGAGTATTTTTTGAGCATAGTGTATTACACTAGTATTCCCCGAAAAACTTTCAACAGAAAGAAAATGGTGAAACATCCTCGTTTTATTCATAATGAAGGAAATGCATTTACATTTTACATTACTGATAATACTTGCGCAGGTGTTCAGCGTTCCATGCATTCTTAAATTCCTCTCCCTCTAGAGTAGATATTCTGTAAGTTCCTGGTCGAACAACTTCTGTAACTCGGTAAGGTCCATGCCAGTTTGCTTCCAGCTTATTATGCTTCTGAATGACTTTCTTTAGCACATAATCCCCTTCTTTTAAGTCACATTTCTTCACCCTTTTGTTGTAGAACAGAGTTGTACGTTGTTGGTAAGCAGCATTCCTTATGGCTGCCTCTTCTCTAACCTCCTCGAGCATATCCAAATCCAGTCTTCGCATCAAATCGCTGACTGGGGAATTGAAATTCAGCACTCTATGCGTTGGGAGACCCAACTCGGTAGGTATCATAGCCTCACTTCCGAATGCTAGCATATATGGTGATTCTCCAGTTGCTGCTCGAGGAGTTGTTCGGTAAGCCCATAGTACTGATTGGAGCTCATTAATCCAATTTGCTTTTGCTTCACTTAACCTCTTCTTCAAACCATTTAGTAATGTTCTGTTCGTCACCTCAGTCTGTCCATTGCTTTGGGGATGACCTGGTGCTGAATGAAACTTCAAAATGTTCGACGGGTGACAATAGGCAGCAAATTCTTCGTTATCGAATTGTGTTCCATGGTCTGTGATGAAAGCATGGGGGAGACCATATCGACAAATGATGTTCTTCCAAATGAACTGATATACCTTCTCGTACGTCATATCAATTAGTGGCTCAGCTTCCAACCACTTTGTAAAATAATCCACTGCCACGACGAGGTACTTAAACCTTCCTCGGGTCGTCGGCAATGGTCCAACTAAATCAATCCCCCAGATGGAAAATGGCCAAGGTGAAGTTATGGGTGTCAACAATGCTTGTGGAGTTCTTCGGATGGAGGAAAAGCGTTGGCACTTGTCACACTTCTTGGCATAGGCTATACAATCATCCCTCATCGTCGGCCAGTAGTATCCCTGTGTCATCATCCTTTGCAAAAGTGTCCGACCTGCTACATGAGCTCCACAAGATCCTTCATGGATTTCCTCAACTAATTCTTTGACCTCTGATGGATGTACACATCTCTGCAAACCTGCCATAATTCCTCGTCGATACAAAACACCATTAGTTAATACATACCGAGCAACTTTATACTTCAATTTCTTGGCGGTTAGCTTATCCTCTGGTAGTTCTCCTTCTTCAATGTAATCCTTGATAGGATCCATCCAAGAGGGTCCTAAATCAAGGGTAATTATATTCACCATCAGGTCTTCTTCTATGCTCCGACTTTCTAATACTTCAATTGGTATTGTCCTTCGCAGCTCGGTTCGCGTAGCTGACGCTAATCGGCCCAATGCGTCTGCTCTAGCATTCTCCATCCTTGGTATTCTCACTAATTGAATAGCATCAAATTTTGTCAATAACTCCATCACCTTTGCATGGTATTTCACCATTAATTCTCCCTTAACTGCATATATTCCCATTATCTGATTCACAATTAATTGAGAATCACTGAAAACAATTACTTGCCGTGCCTCCATAACTTTCGCCAAATGAAAACCTGCTATCATGGCCTCATACTCAGCTTCATTATTGGAAGCTTTGAATTGGAATCGCAAGGCATATTCCATGTCAATATCATCTGGGGTGTTTAAAACAATCCCTGCTCCACAGCCAGTTGTGCAAGATGATCCATCTACATATAATCTCCATGCAGGTAACTCGTCTTCAAATTTCTTATCTGTCAGAGCTCCTCGGTAAAATATCTGCTGTTTTCTTTCATCATCCCCTGGTATCTTTCGTTCCTCATCGATCATCTGTTCGTGCCCTTTTACCAACCGGAGTTGGTCTGGGTTTGAATATGATGATTTTTCTACATCCACAAGTCCTTTTACCAACCTTAGTTGGTCTGGACCTGTGTCTGTTGATCCTGTATCGTCCACAGGTAGGTCCGTAAGTACCTTTTGTTCCTCGGGGGTATCAGGGTACGTGAACTCTGCTATAAAATCTGCTACAGCTTGCCCCTTTAATGATGATCTGGGTTCATACACAATATCATATTCACCGAGTTCTATTGCCCAATACATCAATCTTCCTGGTTTTTCTGGCTTGTGAAGGGCTTGCCTTAATGGCGTGTCGGTATACACGATGATGGTATGGGCCTGGAAATATGGCCTCATTCTTCTACTTGCCTCAATTAATGCTAATGCCAATTTTTCTAGCTTTGGGTATCTGATTTCGGCACCTCGGAAAGCCTTACTTGTGTAATAAATTGGCTTCTGGACTCCATTCTCCAATCTGATCAATGCCGAGCTGACTGCATTTTCTGATACTGCCAGATATAAGTACAACTTTTCTCCTGTTATTGGCCTAGACAACAATGGTGGGGCTCCCAAATACTTCTTCAAATCTTGAAAGGCCTTCTCACATTCATCAGTCCACTCAAAACTTTTTCGCAGTGTTTTGAAGAATGGGAGGCATTTATCAGTTGCTCGGGATACAAATCTGTTGAGCGCTGCAACTCGTCCTGTAAGACTCTGTACTTCTTTCCTCGTCGTTGGGGATCGCAGCCCTAAAAGAGCTTTGATCTTTTCTGGATTTTCCTCAATACCTCGTTGGTTGACGATGTATCCGAGGAACATTCCTTCTCGTACCCCAAAGGTACACTTCGTCGGGTTGAGCTTCATTTGATATTTATCCAGTTGATCAAAGGTCTGGCCTAAGTCAATTAGATGATCAGTAGCTCTCTTGCTTTTGGTGAGCATGTCGTCGACATAGACCTCCATGTTGCAACTGATTTGTTCGGCAAAAACCTTGTTCATCAGCCGCTGATATGTTGCACCTGCATTTTTTAAACCAAAAGGCATAACATTATAACAATAAGTTCCCCTTGGGGTAATAAAAGAAGTACTTTCCCTGTCTTCAGGTTTCATTTTGATCTGATTGTAGCCAGAATATGCATCCATGAAGCTGAGCAGCTCATGTCCCGAGGTAGCATCCACTAGCTGGTCGATTCTGGGCAATGGAAAATGATCTTTTGGGCATGCCTTGTTAAGATCAGTGAAATCAACACACATTCTCCACTTATTGTTCTTCTTTTTTACCATCACCACATTTGCCAACCAATCTGGATATTTCACATCTTCAATGAATTGGGCTTTCTGGAGCTTCTCGACCTCCTCTTGTATGGCCTGGTTCTTCTCGGGACTAAACACTCTTCTTCTTTGCTTCACAGGCTTGATCTCCTTATTCACATTGAGCTCATGACATAAGAAGTTTGGATCTATTCCTGGCATGTCTTCATGACTCCAAGCAAAAGTATTCTTCCTGTTTCTCAAAAAAGTTATCAAGTCCTGTTTTATTGAAACATCCAATGACGATCCTATCTGGGTTACTCGTTCAGGATGCTCGTCGTCTAGAATAACATTTTCTGTAGATTCCACCACCTGTCCTTTTACAAGTTGAGATTCATCCCTAGGGTCAAGAGTTTCAATTTCTGTACCTTCCTCCACTTGGTAAGTAGTGGTCTTTTTCCTTGATTCTTCAAGTTCCTCTTGCTCGGCAGACGAATAATAGCATTCCCGAGCTACTTTTTGATCACCTTTCACAACTCCGACTCCAAAATTTGTTGGGAATTTCAAACACTGATGTACCGTAGATGGAACTACTTCGAACTTTTTCAAACCAACTCTTCTCATAATGATGTTGTAGGCTGATTGCACATTTTTATCCATCACAAAGAAGCGTATTCTTTCTGTTCGACAAGCAGGCCAAGTTCCAATGAGTATATCCAACTTGATCGTCCCAAGTGGAAAAACTTTCTCGCCAGTAAAACCCGGAAGGGGTCTGTGATAAGGTTCCAGTTGAGATAATTTCAAATTCAAGCTATCAAAGCATGAATAGTACATGATGTCTGCCGAACTACCGTTGTCTACCAACACCCTTGAAATGACCACATCTTTCATCCTCATTTTGATCACCAAAGGATCGTCATGAGGGTAAAGAACACCTGCCAGGTCGTTTTTTGAAAAACCAATGACTAGCTTCTCATTGTTTACCTTCCTCGGACGATCCTCCTCGGCCAGATTTATTCGCTGAATATATGAACAAGCCTGAGCCTCTCCGAGGTAAACTTTTCTTTCTGCAGTAAGGTCTCCTCCTCCTGCATCTCCTCCTGTAATAACATTACAATCAAATGACCCAAAACGTATGGAAAATACCTCACGTTCAGGATGCCTTGGCTTCTTGGGAAGATCAGGATCATCATCTGGATCATCTTCGTGGTCCCTCTTCTTTTTCTCCTCTGCACGACGAGGAGATCTAGATCTCTCTCTAGTTCTATCATCATTCTTCCTCTCACCCCTGAAATCTACATATTTTGATAATTTTCCTCTTCGGATGAGCGTTTCAATCTCGTTCTGAAGGGCTATGCAATTTTTGGTCGTATGGCCATGATCTTTGTGAAACTCGCAGTATTTGGCCTTATTCCTCAGATCAGGATTTGTCCTCAGTTTTTCTGGCCACTTGATTTCCTCGCTATTCTTGATTTCTTCCAAAACATGATTAATACCCATTTTCAATGGAGTATAATTATCGTACTTCTTTAGGACCTCCCATGACGTCCTATTATTCTTGGAGTGCTTGTCACCACCATTACCTTTCTGATCTTTCTTCTTAGACTTGTCGACCTCCACTTTAATTTCTTTATCCATATTCTTCTTCGCAGCCATAGCCTCCTCGGCATTCATAATTTTGGCTGCTTTCGCCATCAACTCTGACATAGTTTTATGTGGATCTTTGGCCAAGGTGTAGTACAGCTTGTTAGGCAGCAAACCACTCATCAAAGCAGTGATTGTTGTCTTTTCTTCGTAATCTATGACTTCCAACTTCTCGTTATTAAAACGAGTTATATAATCTCTAGTAATTTCACCTGATTTTTGTCTAACACTTAGCAAGTGTGCTACTCGCTTTACCGGCTTCGCCCCAACACAAAAATTGCCAATGAACAACTCGGCTAATTGAATAAAAGTTGAAATCTTACCCCGAGGAAGATTGTTGTACCATATCTGTGCAGATCCGGTAAGAGTTCCCGAGAATGCTCTACACCTCATCTCGTCGGGGACGGCATAGATGTCGGCAGTAGCTTGGTATTGTTCTATATGAAGAACATGATCTGTCTTTCCATCATACTTGGGGGTCACTACAGGTGCTTTGAATTTCGATGGTGTAGGAAAATCCACAATGGCTTGCACAAAAGGTGTCCCTTGCACAAAAGTTCTCTGTAAGGGGTTCTTTGCTTTAGCCATGTCTCCCAATTTATCCTCCAACCGTTGGAGAGATCCTTTCCACGCTTCATTTCCTTCCTCGGCCCTATTGGTTCGAGCAATCGATCGTTCTGAGGTATCTTCTTGAGATCTATCTTGACGAACGACTGGTCGTGACTGTGCTGATCCTTCTCTTAGATCTGATGGTTGTCGAAAACTCCTTGATATGGTCTTAGGTGGACTCCTATTCCTCCTAGGGCCTAATCGACTGAAAGGAGAAGCCCTACTCTGTCTTTCTAAAGCACTGGGTCTTTCTGGAGAGAGAGTAATATGTTGATCAGTATCTGTCGTCCTCATTGACGAAGTTCGCCCAGGTTGATAAGAGAAATCATCAGACTCCTCATTGCGACATGACTCAGTACGCCTGGATCGTGAAGAAAGTAAATAAGTTTGTCTCTGACCACTTTGCTGTCCTGAACGTGCAGGTGCACCACTATGAAGGGTTTGTAAGAGTTGCCTCATTGTGTCTTGCATGGCGGTTTGTCCTTGAGCCAGATTCGTCATAATTTTGGCCAGATCCGGCGGTGCAACGGGATTTGGAGGATTTCCAGCATTTCCAGCGTTTCGATTGCTAGATTCTGGATTATCCACCATTGATGATAAATGATTTTTATGAAAAATGATAGTAACAGTCGTTTCCCACAGACGGCGCCAATCTGTTGATGTAAAAAACTAGATCGCTCTAATTATTCAATCATAGATAAATAAATAAGACAGAGATTTTTAAAGTGGTTCGGCTAGGAATAAAGCCTACGTCCACTGTTATGTTATTGCTGAATGTTTGCAGAATTCTTGAATACAAGTTCTCTCAAGAAATTTCGGTCCCTTTAAATGGAGTTGATACAAGGTATTTATAGCCTTGAGGCTGTACATGAAAGGGTCGATACATTAAATGATACACGCATGAAAGGGCAATACATTTAATGCAGCGTGTGCGTCAAGATTATAAACATTCAATGAATAGTTGAACTGTTGATTATCTTGTAATTAATGCTACGACCGAGATGCAGCTCGGACCGCCTTAGTTGCTCGTTGAACAAGAGTTCCTTGGAGCGCTGGAGTACCTCGGGGTGCTAGAGTTCCTCGGGGTATCCTCGTTGCTCGGAGAGAACATGAATTGGTCAAAGAAATGAACTTCCTCGCTGCTATTGTGCCACGTAGATTAACACGTGTCTTCGCATTATTCGTCCACATCAGCATATTAATTTTGGTATCAACATTTAGTCTAATCCTACCTTCATAAAGCGTGAAATATCGAATTAGTTACAAATGTGAAATTTTGAAGTTTTCGGTAGGAATGTTCATGTTTAAGACTAGTTTTGACCCTTATGACATAACAACTGACTTGAGGTGAAAACTAGATAGTTATAGACAAGTGAGATATGGTTTTAACACAATAAATGGTGTGTGAAACGGAGGTTCGAGTAAGAAGTTATACCAAAATTACTAACGAAGGGCAAATTTGTCCATTCGTTTAAGTGGTAATTTGTCCTTGATGCCCAATAATTGTCTTAAACTGATTGGTTGGAGGTGGAGGTTGGTTTGGCCGACTTAAACCCTTGAAATATCCTCCTTTCTTCACCAAACTCGGTTTGGGAGAGTTTTAGGTTGAGGAAAAACAATTGTGAGGGTTAGGAAGAAGAAAGTGAGGAGAAACATTCAAAAAAATTCATAGAAAATTACGTAAAAGCCCCTAAGGTAATTCCACCCATGAATCTTGTTATTTTTCTTGTATTTATGATTTATATGATATAAATCCTTGATTTTTTATTGACCTTTCATGCTTGGATGCATATGTATAGATATATGCAAGTTTAAACAAAGTTTAATGTGTAAACCCTTAAATTGCTTTGTTTAGTAATCTTGTTTATTCAAACTTCCATATCTTTTTGTATGATTACTGAAATTGATTGATTCCAATTGGAGATTAAAATAGACTTATATATATATATATATATCATAGACAAAAATAAAGTAAAAACACCAAGAAATGGACCTTGGGTGATGATTTGAAGTTCAGGTATGAAATCTGCCCCAAAAGTGTAAATATGCATACCATATGTTTGATGTTTTGCTTGAGATATCAAATGAACTCTGAAAATTATGAAATTTTAATATTGTATTATTCAATATGTTTCCTAAAATTGGGTGATATATCATATAAAGTTATGATGTATAAAAATTATGAAAATTCTTGGAAGATGACTGAATGATAGAGGATCCTATAGGGCGGAATTGATGTATAGTAAAGAAATGTCCATATCTTGCTCTAGAAAATTTGGAATGATGTGTCGTCTTTTATTTTGGAAACCTAATATGATAATAATTGGATTACCTAGAAGAATTAAAGTGGCTTTGGGCTATAAATTGAATATGTTAGATATCATAACCTGAGTCTAGATGGGACTTCATTTATGATGAATGATTTGAATTGAATCATATGATGCTTATGGACTTAGTTATGTTGAAGATATTCTTTGGATTATTAATATTCTTATGATGATACTAATATTGTAAGAATGATATGAAGGGAAGAAGAGCTGATTGAACAAGTACCGGATAAAGGCAAGGAAAAAGCCAGTTAAACTATCATGGTGAGTGTACTTATGATTGTTTCATATATACAGAGATATGAATATAGCTCTAAGAGCAGGATTTGTTTGAATACTTTGATATTCAGGATTTGTTTGGATATTCAAATATCCAGGATTGTTTGGGTCTTAGGATCCAAGATTTGTTATTGTCAATGGGCAGAATTATTTGGATCTTATGATCCAGGATTGTTTAGATTTTATATCCACTTATTTGATATAGAACTGTCATTCCATTGCAGGGAAGGAGTACCTCACTAAGCTTAATGCTTACGATTTATATTTTAACGATTTCAGGTTTGTACGCTGCCAGCTAGGATACTACATGACCGGTAACTTTGAGAGTTACACCATTAGAAGAGCTGGGGTTTAAATATGGGGAGTTTATCATTGTCACACTAAAGATTTTAATATACTCACGCATTGTATATATTGAGTTATCATGGATTGAGTTGATCATCGTTAATCATAGTATTGTATAATCTCTAATTATGACTCTGATGTTGACTTCGTTATGGCACAAGAACAATATTATGTTCATTATGCGGAAAAATATTGATAAATGAATTAAATTTTAAATGGGCCCCAGATTATGATCCAATTATTCTAATAACAAATGATTGGTATGGATATTGGGTTTGGGGTGTGACAATTAGTGGTATGAGAGCGCCTAGGTTATTAATTATGTACGTGTGTAATGGTTAGATAGTAGTATTGAGTTGATTTGATATTTATGAATTGTTTATATACTAACCAGTAGTTTAGTATTATAAACTGTTTATATTGGTTGTCAGAACTTTGTTGTATTATCGATAATTTCAGATGGAACCTAGGAATGGACAACATAGAGAAGAGGGAGTAGCTTCTCGTACAGACAATACTGAAGCAGAGCAGAGTGTTACTGGAAGGGCTGGAGAGCATGAACAACCTACAAAGATGCAAATAATGGCACAGGCAATGATGAGGATGGCAGAGCAACAAGAAAGAAATATGGCGCAAATGGCAGAACAACGGGCTAGATATCTAGAATCAAAGACTGTGGCCAGGATTGAGAAAGAGGAAAAGAAGGAAATGAAAGATTCCATGCATGAGAAGTTTTTGAAATTGAATCCTCCTGAATATTCAGGGTCAGTTGAACCTACAGAAGTTGATATGTGAGTCAGGGATCTAGAGACCATCTTTGCAGTGATGAAAATTCCAGATAACCAAAAAGTAAATTTGGTTGTGTTTAAGCTCAAAGGAGAGGCCAAATATTGGTGGGAAGCCAGCAACCATTTGGTGCCCAGGATGGATGGTACTGATATTATTATTTGGGCTGAATTTATTAAAGTTTTGTATGTTAAGTATTTCCCTAAAGTTTATAAGAGGGAGAAGCTGAGGGAATTTATAAATTTGACCCAAGGGAAAATGGTTGTGAGGGAGTATGAGGTTAAATTTACTGCTTTGTCTAGATTTGCTACTAAGTATGTGGCTGATGAAGAAGATAAATGCAGTAAGTTTCAAGATGGACTGATTTGGCCTATTCAAAATAGGGTGGCCACTTATGAGTTAGAAGATTATGCTTCTCCGGTAAACAAAGTCGCGATAGCAGAAAGTCAAATGAACCAAGGGTTGGCGAGTCGAGAGAGTTTTAAGAAAAGTAAATTCGACGAATCTCGCTCTAAGGGAGGTGAGGGTGGAAGTGTTAAGATAGAAGCTCATAAATTTCAGAGAGGTGGTGGGGATAGTGGTAGAGGTTTGGTGAGATTTGGCAGAGATACCAGGGGTGGAGGATCTTTTGGTTCAGTCAGAAAGTCAGGGAGAAGTGAGGCCCCAATAGGAGGTATTACATGTTTCTTTTGTAAAGAGGAAGGGCATTATAAATCTGAGTGTCCGAAGCTTAAGGGATTGGAATGCTACCATTGTCATCAAGTGGGGCATATTAAGAAGAATTGTTCGCAGTTGGAAGAGACATTGATAGCACATAGTGAAGTAGCAAGCAGAGTGTTAACCCGGGCAATGCAGTGAAAAGTATGGGCAGAGGACAAGCTAGTAGTTCCAGGCCAGGTGGATGAGTTTTTACAATGAAAGAAGTTCATATTACTCCAGATGTGGTGACAGGTACACTTTCTGTTACTGATAGAAGTACTTATGTTTTGATTGATCCTGGTTTCACACATTCTTTTGTGTCTTATGCTTTTGCTGTATAAATGAATATACCATGTACTCGTTTAGATGTGGGGTTGGGTATTTATATGCCTATGGGGGATATGATTGTAGCTGAATATGATTTTCGTGATTGTGTTTTGACTGTGGGGGCTAGAGATACAGTTATAGATCTACTTTCCATTGAATATTTTTGATTTTGATATAATTTAGGGAATGGATTGGTTATCTAAATATCATGCATCTATGGATTATTTCTATAAGGAAGTTTTTTTTAATATGCCTGGTGAGCCTGAATTTAAATTTGTGGGAGAAAGGAAAATTGTTCCTAGTTGCATCATTTCTGCTATCCAGACGAGGAAATTATTGAGTAAAGGTTGTGAGGGTTTTATTGCATATGTTCTTGACACTAGGAAGGGGGCTTTACAATTAGTCGATGTTCCTATTGTATGGGATTTTCCAGTAGTGTTTCCTAGTGAGTTGTTGGGGTTACCCCGAGAGAGAGAAGTTGAATTTAGTATTGAATTGGCATCAGGGATAACCCTTATTTCTATGGCATCGTATAGAATGGCACCTGCTGAGTTGAAAGAACTCAAGATTCAGTTGCATAATTTACTTGATATGGGGGTTCATATAACCTAGTGTATCTCCATGAGGTGAACCAGTTTTATTTGTGAAGAAGAAAGATGGTACCATGCGTTTGTGTATTGATTATAGGCAACTGAATAAAGCTACAATCAAGAACAAGTACCCTTTACCTCGTATAGATGATTTGTTTGATCAGTTCAGGGTGCTAAAGTGTTTTCAAAAATAGATCTGCGATCAGGTTATCATCAGTTGAGGGTCAAGGAAAGTGATATTTCTAAAACTGCTTTTCGTACTCGGTATAGTCATTTTGAATTTCTGGTGATGCCTTTTGGGGTGACTAATGATCCAGCTGTATTTATGGATCTTATGAACCGGGTACTTCATCCTTTTGTTGATTCATTTGTGATAGTTTTTATTGATGATATTTTGATTTATTCACGTGATATGGTTGAACATGAAAAGCATCTCATAACTATTTTGAATATGTTGAAAGATGAGAAGTTGTATGTTAAGTTTAGCAAGTGTGAATTTTGGCTATCACAAGTTGTATTTTTAGGTCATGTTATCCCTGGAGATGGTATATGTGTTGATCCTAAAAAGGTAGAGGCTATTGTAAAATGGGAGAGGCCCAATAATGGGACTGAGGTGGGGAGTTTTCTGGGTTTAGCTGTGTATTATAGAAGGTTTATTAAGGGATTTTCTTCGATTGTCTTGCCGATGACTAAACTAACCCGAAAAGATATTAAGTTTGAATGGAATTCTGATTGAGAAAATATTTTTGATAAATTGAAAAAGAGGTTGGTAACTGCACCTGTTCTTACTATTCCACATGGTGGAGATGGTTTTTTTATTTATACTGATGCTTCACATCAGGGGTTGGGTTGGGTATTATGCAACATGGTAAGGTTATTGCTTATGCTTCTAGGTAGTTGCGTACACATGAACGTAATTATCCTACACATAATTTGGAACTTGTTGCTATTGTGTTTGCTTTGAAATTATGGCGTCATTATCTATATGGTGAGGTATGTAAAAATTTTACTGACCGTCAAAGCCTTAAGTATTTATTTACTCAAAAGGAGTTGAATTTGAGGCAGAGGCGGTGGATGGAGTAAATTAAAGATTATGATTGTACAATTCACTACCACCCAGGGAAGGCAAATGTAGTTGCAGATGCTCTGAGTAAAAAAGATTCGGGCAGGTTATCTTGCATTCGATGTACTACAGTTGCCCACATCATAGAGTTGAGATTGATGGGAGTAGAATTGAAGCTAGAAGATGGGGACAGGTTCTTTGCTCATGTAAGCGTCAGGCCTTTGTTAGCTACCCGTATTCGTGACTTGCAAAGTCAAGATACTTTTCTTGAGAAGAAAACACCAGATGTCCGAGATGGTAAGTCTGAAGATTTTTGTATTGTGAATGATGTCACTTTATAGTATAAGAAGCGGTTGTGTGTACCTAATGTGAGTGGATGGAAAGAGGAAATTTTAGATGAGGCTTATAATTCTATTTATACTATGCATCCTGGTAGCACTAAAATGTATATGGATTTAAAGGAGCATTATTGGTGGAATAATATGAAGAAAGAAATAGCTGATTTGGTTGTTAAGTGCCTTATATGTCAGCAAGTGAAAGTGGAGCATCAGAAACCTACTGGTCTGCTTCAGTCATTGCCAATACCGGAATGGAAATGGGATCACGTAACGATGGATTTTGTGGTTGGACTTCCTTGATCTCAAAAGGGGTCAGATTCGATTTGGGTAGTGGTGGACAGATTGACTAAGTCCGCTCATTTTCTAGCAGTCAAGACTACGTATACAGTTGATAGGTATGCTAGATTGTATGTTAATGAGATTATTCGATTGCATGGAGCACCGGTATCTATTATTTCAGATAGGGACCTACTTTTACATCCATATTTTGGGATAGCTTGCAGTATGCTATGGGTACTAACTTAAGGTTTAGTATGGCTTTTTATCCTCAAACAGATGGGCAGTCTGAAAGGACAATACAAATTTTGGAAGATATGCTTTGAGCTTTTGTGCTTGATTTTAAAGGAAGTTGGGATGAATATTTGCCTTTGATAGAATTTGCATATAACAATAGTTTTCAATCTACTATTGGTATGGCGCCATATAAAGCGTTGTATGGTAGACGGTGTCGTACACCCGTATGTTGGGGTGAAGTTGGTGAAAGGAAGATAGAGGGTCCAGAGTTTATTGAAGTCACCACTGAAAAAGTGAAGATTATTCAAGATAGAATGAGAACGACTCAAAGCAGACAGAAAAGTTATGCGGATAAGCGATGAAAAGATTTAGAATTTCAGAAGGGGGATTACGTGTTTCTTCGAATATCACCATGGAAATGAGTTATGAGGTTTGGAAAGAAAGGTAAATTAAGTCCACGCTACATTGGACCTTATGAAATTCTTGAGAAAATCGGAATGGTTGCCTACAAGTTAGTGTTACCACTGGAGTTAGCTCGATTACATGATGGTTTCCATGTTTCTATGTTGAGAAAGTATGTAGCGGACCCTTCACATGTATTGGTGGAATAACCTATTGAGTTGAAGGAAGATTTGAGCTATGTGGAAGAATCGCTTGCTATCATGGATACGAAGGAACATATATTGAGATCCAAATCCCACTTGTGAAGGTTGTATGGAGAAGGCATTCCATGGAAGAAGCTACAAGGGAGAGTGAGGATAGCATGAAAATGCATTATCCATATTTGTTTGATTCGAACAACCAAGGTATGTCAATTTCGGGGACGAAATTTCCTAACAGGGGGAGAATTGTGACAACCCGAATATGATTATGATAAATTATGTCTAAATCATGATTATCTTATGTGATATGGATAATATGTTATTAGTATAATAATGTTTAGTCTAATCCTACCTTCATAAAGCATGAAATATCGAATTAGTTACAAATGTGAAATTTTAAAATTTTCGATAGGAATGTGCATATTTAAGACTAGTTTTGACCTTTATCACATAACAATTGACTTGAGGTAAAAGCTAGATAATTGTAGACAAGTGAGTTATGCTTTTAACACAACAAACGGTGTGTGAACGGAGGTCCGAGTAAGAAGTCATACCGAAATTACTAACGAAGGACAAATTTGTCCATTCGTTTAAGTGGTAATTTGTCCTTTATGCCCAATAAGTGTCTTAAACTGAATGGTTGGAGGTGCAGGTTGGTTTGGCCGACTTAAACCCTTGATATATCCTCCTTTCTTCAGCAAACTCAGTTTTGGAGAGTTTTAGGTTGAGGAAAAACAATTGTGAGGGTTAGGAAGAAGAAAGTGAGGAGAAACATTCACAAAAATTCATAGAAAATTACATAAAAGACCCTAAGGTAATTCCCCCATGAATCTTATTATTTTTATTGTATTTATGATTTATATGATATAAATCCTTGATTGTTTATTGACCTTTCATGTTTGTATGCATATGTATAGATATATGCAAGTTTAAACAAAGTTGAATTTGTAAACCCTTAAATTACTTTGTTTAGTAACCTTATTTATTCAAACTTCCATATATTTTTATATGATTACTGAAATTGATTGATTACAATTGGAGATTAAAATAGACTCATATATGTATATCATATCCGAAATCAAGTAAAAATACCAACAAATGAACCTTGGGTGATGATTTGAAATTCAAGTATGAAATCTGCCCCAAAAGTGTAAATATGCATACCATATGTTTGATGTTTTGCTTGAGATAGCAAATGAACTCTGAAAATTATGAAATTTTAATATTGTTTTATTCAATATGTTTCCTTAAATTGGGTGATATATCATAGAAAGTTATGATGCATAAAAATTATGAAAATTCTTGGAAGATGACTGAATGCTAGAGGAGCCTATAGGGCGGAATTGGTGTGTAGTAAAGAAATGGGCATATCTTGCTCTAGGAAACATGGAATGATGTGTCGTCTTTTGTTTTGAAAACCTAATATGATCAGTATTGGATTACCAAGAATAATTAAAGTGGCTTTGGGCTGTAAATTGAATATGTTAGATATCATAACCTGAGTCTAGACGGAACTTCATTTATGATGAATTATTTGAATTGGATCATATGACGCTTATGAATTGAGTTATGTTGAAGATATTCTTTGGATTATTAATATTATTATGATGATACTAATATTTTAAGAATGATAAGAAGGTAAGAAGAGTTGATTGAACAAGTACTGAATAAAAGCAAGGGAAAAGCCAGTTAAACTATCAAGGTGAGTGTACTTATGATTGTTTCATATATACAGAGATATGAATATAGCTCTAAGAGCAGGATTTGTTTGAATACTTTGGTATTCAGGATTTATTTGGATATTCAAATATCCTGGATTGTTTGGGTCTTAGGATTTAGGATTTGTTATTGCCAATGGGCAGAATTATTTGGATCTTATGATCCAGGATTGCTCGGATTTTATATCCACGTATTCGATATAGAACTGTCATTCCATTGCAGGGAAGGAGTACCTCACTAAGCTTAATGCTTACGGTTTATATTTTAATAATTTCAGGTTTGTACGCTACCAGCTAGGATACTATATGACCGGTAACTTTGAGAGTTGCACCGTTAGAAGAGCTGGGGTTTAAATATGGGGAGTTTATCATTGTCACACTAAAGATTTTAATATACTCACACATTGTATATATTGAGTTATCATGGATTGAGTTGATCATAGTTAATCATAGTATTGTATAATCTCTAATTATGACTCTGATGTTGACTTCGTTATGGCACAAGAACAATATTATGTTAATTATGCAGAAAAATATTGATAAATGAATTAAATTTTAAATGGGCCCCAGATTATGATCCAATTATTCTAATAACAAATGATTGGTATGGATATTGGGTTTGGGGTGTGACACAATCGATCGACCAAAGGGGTCAATCGATCGATGCCCTGTTTTCTGCTGATATTTTCCTTTTCTTTTCTTTCTTCTTTTCTTTTATTCCAACTTACTGTGTAACCCAATTTTGTTGTAATATCAGACATATTTAGTTTTAGAAGACATTTTAGGTTAGGATTTGGTTTGGAGAGCTCATAATCCATTTGATTTTCTAAGGTTTAACTTTCCATCTCATTTACCAGTAATATAGTTTTGTTCTTCATTTTTTCTTGCTTTGTAATTTAGTTTCCATGCTTTGTAGTTAGTTTAATTGCTTTATTTCTTGCTTTCCTAGTTTAATTACTTATAATTTAGTTTAATTCATCATGTGTCCTTAGATACATAGGGTCGGGATGTCGTTCCGCCATTTTCGGGCCCTGAGCTCCGAAAATTAGGTTTCGTGCAAAATTGCATTTAATTGAACCCGCGCGTATTAAAGTCGGATTATTATGCGTTTAACTTTCTTTTTCATGCAACGTTAGTGTTTAAAGAGATAATTCGAATTTAATCTGTGTGCGTCCAATTTTCGGTTAATTGTTTATTCTCGCAACTTTGGCTTAAATTCCTTATTGCGTGAAATTTATGATTAATTGATAATGCTCGATTAAATTGCTCTCGATCCGGAGTTCTAATTAATAAGTGTTCGATCCGTATGGTTGGATGTTATCCCGATCCTCGCTTTTACTTTATTTAGACTTAACTTCTCTTTTCTTTTATTTACATTCACACATCACCTTTTTTCACTTTTATTCCTGAATTAATAATCCGTTACGATCTATCAAACACTCTTTGTGGATTCGATACCCGACTTACCGCTATACTCACCCGTTGAGTGTAATCATAACTTAGGTTTCTTTTGTATGAAGGCGGTGAAACTAAAACAACGATTAACATATTTACACGCGCTACTTTTCACCCTTAATCAACTTTGCGTCGATTTTTTTAATAAAAATACATCTCCCACACATGAGTTCGAATAAATTATAACTCCTAAAAGATTTATAACTTCAAAATGTTGAGAAATATTGAACTTTGGAGATGTTGAGATTCGATTCATCGTGTCGGCACGTGGCAGTTAGTAACGGGATACGCTAAATGCGCCATAGTGCAAATAAAAAAAATAACAAGCCTAAGCTAAACTATTTGCCTTTACAAATATCCCCTTTGGCTATTTCAATATAAAATTAACTGAAACCCAAATTACAAAAATTGCCTCTCTAAGGCGAAAATTCGAATACCCTTCCTAAACCCTATAAATGGAATGACATTGATAAACTTTATCTTCGATAAACTTTGTCTTCAATCTTCACTTGTTCTTCTTGATATTCAACCGTTGTGTCAAATGATCTTTTCATCAATGCCCAAGGGAACCTACACATATGAAGCAAAGTAAATACCCCGTAATGCATCGAGTTCGAAATATAAAAAAAAACTCATAAAGCAATCTTCCCATAAATGAAACTCATCATCAAATCATCAAATATACCCCTTAATTTGTTCTCCTCCTTTTTGTCCGAAGTAGACAAAGGAGTAGAATCTAAACATGAAGTATAAAGCATCACATAGAAGACGTAAGATATTATCACAAAGATATAACAAGGACGATCATGCAATGATAATCTCAAAGGCTTACATTCACCAAATATTTTTTATTTATTTTTTTCAAATTTTTCTCAAGTATAAAATTTTACAAAAACAACACACCATGAATTAACATAAAAATACCCGAATCATGGAAGCGAAATGTAGGGGTGTGAACATATTCCATAGGTTAATCAATGTAGACAAACATAACACGTGTGTGAGGAGGATTGAGATACCGCTGATGAAAGATCTCAAAGTCTACCCTAGGTGTAAAAGATTATGAACTCATGTGAAATTGATTTAACCTAATCAACAAATCAAGACCGTAAGTGATTTTCACACCAGTGGCACCTAAACTATGCAATGTTTTTTCGGGATTTATATAGTTTGTGCAAATCTATTGATCTTTGTCTTGACTCCCTCAAAATCTCATATAACTCATAATATTCTTAATTACTTTTGAAGAAATTAATGCTCATTTGTAGCGCAACATCAATGTTCTAAATTTGGCCCGACACTTCTGTTTTTATGTGTAATTAATCTTTTTGATTCTTTATATTGCAAATGGGGGATTTTAACACAAAGAATTTTTATCTTTCATAGCCCTTTTTCATTGCTTAATATTTAGTAATTTTTTTTAAAAATGATATAAATCCGAGCAATGGTTCCTATATGCACAACTTTTTATCTCGTTTTCACATTTGGTTCGTCTTAAAGCAAAATTGAGATGAAAACACTATGATCGACATGTGACAAGTAAGTGAAATACTTAAATAAGCTCGTGGTCGTGTGCATTAAATGAGATAAGGAGTCAAACGCATAGCAAGTTATCATCAAATCACAATTTAATGACTCCACACATTATTAAGCACATATATGAAATGATGTCATGTCTCAAAACACTACAAAATAGTCACGTGGATATGGAATGAATGAGTGACTTGAACATCTATAATGTTCATCAAGATAAGGTGATAAAAAAATACAAAACTCTAGTTGCCTTTTTAAATTTTTTTTATCAAAATAAAATCTTTTTGATTTTTTCACCTTTTTCTTACACACCAAAAATCTTTTTGTATTTTTCAATTTTTTTCAAAAAAACAAAACTTTATTTGAATTTATCAAAAAATATATCAAAATGAACAATATAAGTGCAATGATAGTGCACACTAGTAGTAGGGATATAAGATATGAGCACCCTATGTAAGAAACAAGTCTCAAACTCAATTATTTGGTCCAGAGGATCACGCAAAAGGAGATGACATCCTAAGAAATTCTTCCATCAAATTTTGTGAAGTCTTGACTGAATACTCTACTTGCGCTTGAGACCTCTCAAAATCACTCAAGTGACGTGCGGGAGCATGTGGAGAAACACGTGTGAGAGTGCGTTCAGGAACTTGTGTATGAGCAAACCGGGAAATATACCTATAAGACACCCTCCCTAGCTTAAAACAATACTCTCTAAGGTGATCTCTTTGTTTGAAATGGTAGCAAACATACACGGGCTTGGTCCCACATTTCTTAAAATGTCTAGGACGTGCTCTCCTAGGTGGGTTAGGTCGATGGTTATAAGGATCCAACACAAACTTGAGAATCGACTCAGGTTCGGTATGGGGAATGGATGCACCGTCATAACCTCTTCCTTGCCTCTCGACGTTACCTAAAGTGGGACCAAGGAACATATTTCCAACCTTCTTAAATGTCTCCTCTATAGTGATCTTGACCTCTCGGGCACGTTCGAGATCGCTCTCGAGTTAGGATACACAGGCTTTAAGTTTATCACGAGTCTTCAATGAAGATTGAAGATCTCTTGTAAAACAAGCCATGGTGTTGGTCAAATCGGTCTTTTCCAGGCTTAAAACGATTAACTGCTCACATAAAAAACATTTACTATAATACCCCGTATTTTCATGCTATATTAATTTGGGGATTAATTAAATTTAACGTGAATGATTTATTTAATAAGAATCCGAAAATTAATTATATTATAATTATTAATGTGACGAGAGTTAGTAATTATGGGAAATTTGTTAAATATTACTAATGAGTAAAGTAATATATATTATATTGGTTATATTGAATGTCATGAGTGAATTAAATGACTATTTCGGAAATTTAAGTCGGGACGTGCCCGTGTCACGTCGGGACTAATTTTGTTAAATAAAAAGTGAATATTTTATAAATTGGTCGTATGGTCGTTTTGAGTGCGCCAACGCGTCCGGAAGGGTCGAGATAGTAAGAAAAGTGTACCCGGGGGTTTAGTTTGGGTCTCGGGGCGTTTTTAGGCCTAATTGGTACCCCGGGAGGGCAATTTAGTCATTTCACCTTTTTGGGTAATTAAACCCACGAAATTCAGCAACCTATATCAGCCATTTAGGTTAGCTTTTAGGGTTAGAATATCCAGAAATCAAGTGACGGCCATTGGAGAAGAGAGGACAGAGCTCCAAGGCCAAAAAGTCACCGGTTTGCACCGCCGCCACCACCACCGCGTAGATCGCGAGACGAGGAACGCAGCCATACCAAAATCAGCCGTGAATCAGAATACCAAAAATCCCAGGCAAGTGTTTAACTTGCTATTTTCGTTGGTGCAATCTTCATATTAGTTTAGGAATGATTTGTGATGAAAACTATGGAAGAAAACCCAATTTTTTATAGGAGAATCCATGTAGTATTGATTTATATGTTGATTCTGGAAACCCTTGCCATGTAGAGGAAATAAACCACGAAATTTTGATGATCATAAGAAAGAAATTCTAGAGAAAGATTGTTAGAAAACTGTTTAAGAAAATTCTAGGGTTCTTAATAATTGGAGATAATTTTAGGTTGAAAATTCGTGTTTAAATGATGAATATGTATATGACTTACGTTAGAATCATCCGGTATATTGTTATAATGTTAGTAGTAGAATTCTGGGACGATTGGAACTTGAAAATATGGATTTGGTGTAATTTTGGTGATGAAACCCATAACTACATTCTGCAGAATTTTTCGCAGACCTGCTTGATCAATCGATCGAGCCTAGAGCTTCGATCGATCGAAGGTTCGATCAATCGAGCCCCAAGCTTCGATCGATCGACCCCTCCTGGCAGACTCCTAATTCCCTCTCTAAATGAGTTAAATTCAAATTGTCGTGAAATAATTCTTGGGCATTCTTGATAAAATGATTTGGGAGATATTAAGGACCAGTAAGGAATATGAATGAATGTTGGGACCTTTAATCTTCAACGAGGATGGTATTTATGGGACATTTACTTTAGGGATGGTAAATTTATAAATTTAAAGGGTGAGGGGCGAGTTACGTTGGAACCTAATAAAGACACTTACTGAATTTCAGATTTGTGAGGATATAGTCCACGAGTGTCAGGTAATAAGTGAGAAAACCCTTCGAGTTAAGGTTAGGAATGAAACCTTATACGTAATTCTATAAATGGGAAATTAAGGATAAATGGTATAATTATGGGTGACGAGAAGAACCTATATTAATATGATAAAGTGGTATATTTATATGATTGTGTGTGCATATATTATATACATGTGAAAAATATATCGCGCTACTTGCTATCCTTGAGGTTATCGCGCTGGGACAGTCTTATCTCGATGGGAACTTTATGGGGGATATTGACTTGTACCCTAAAAGATAGATATCCTTGGTACAGGCTATCGAATTGATAGTTCAGACGGTCCTAAGAGACGCGAGTATGTGCCATCCTCTTAGAGACTTGGAATCTATGCTTCGCCTCGATATTGTTTGTGTATGTGTTAATACAATTTGAGAGTGATTCCGAATTTGTATTCCCCTTGATTTGAGTGGTATGGGGTTTGGATAGTGGAAGTATGCACGCACCATAGTTTTTATTCGGGGTGCTGATATATATATATATATATATATATATATATATATATATATATATATATTATACGAGTAGTTAATATATATATGAGATTATGAAATTTGAAACTGCCTACTGGGATTTGATAAGTAGGACATGGTTGTTGACTCAAATTATAAATACTTGTTTTGAGAAAGTATAATATGTCCCTGGAAAACTTTATTAATTTTATAAAGTTAAAAATAGAGAACTTTGGTTACAAATTGGAACATCCTTTTTAAAATGGAATCGTGAATTGTAAGTAATCTAAGATAAGTTAAATCTTTTAGAAAGACTAGTGCGATAAATGATAAAACAAACCGTTGGGAAGGTTAGTGCGATATGGGGGCACATTAGAAGAGAGGTGAGTATTTCTCAAGAGAGTGACGCACTAATATGTTGTTGCATTGCCCTGTATCAATTTAAATACTTGCTAAACGTATTTTAAAATCAAACACACTTTCGGGCTCTGACCCGTTTCTTTTTCTCTCTCTCTCTTGTATATATATGTATATATTTCAGGTGCCCAGCCACAGGGGCGTCTTGCTTAGGATCCCTTGAGAGGAACGTGCTGCAGCTTAGGTGGGAGTTGCAGGTCACTTGCGTAGACGACTTCTTTTATTGACTCCACTTCTAGCATTCTCATTTATTGGGCACGTGTTAGAGCTGGCAATTTTTGACACGATAACCCGTTTATGGTAATAACTCGAAATGACCCGAACTTGACACGATTAGCTTATATAGATTTAAAAGTACCCAAAACTTATACTCAAATAAAAATCAACGCGACCCGAAAATGACACGACTAACCCGAATTGCCACCCCGACGTGTCGCCCTTTCCATTATTTTATTGTTATTGGGACATTTGTATTTCAGTTATTTCCAGTATTGTTCTATGGGATTTATTCAGTTTGGATTTGTGACTTTAGTTTTCATATGCTGACATTCAATTGACGAATGTATTATATTATTTGGTTTACTGCGATGTGATTCTTAATAGTAGAAATGTTGTTTTTAAATAAATAAATCTTTTTCTTTAATTAAAATTTGGAAAGTATGTATGAAAATGGTTTTGACACTTAGCTTAATTATTTAGGGTGTTAAATTGGAAAAATGTATTTTTATCGACAGTGATGCTGAGAATGAACCAACTGTTTACCTTGATTTAATTTAATAAAGGAGTGATCACCCGGTATTTAATTAGGCGGGGTGTCACATTTACCTTCTCGAGTTGACTCACCGACGCCTTAAACTCTCTCAAAACTTTCACGTCTCTCTCCTAATCTAACAGCCTAAGAGATAAATCCTTATTAAACTTTTTCATTTTCAAAGTCTCGATGTAAAGATCACTAAACGCCTTTTGAAGACTACCTCCCCTCTCACTCAAAATCTCATCCTCACTCTCATTATCTCTATAGTGACTCGAAGCATCATCGAGGATTTCACATTTAGATATGTCCTCATTGTCATTGGATAAACTATAATTGCTAACGCGACACACAGTTCATGTGGTGATTCTCCCCCTGAATCAACTGACTCGACGTCACTATCACTAAGAGTGGCCTTATTCGCAACTTTTTTCACTTTCACTTAAGCCTAGTGGGACACTCATGCACCTTGTGCCCTTTATCCTCATATTCATAACACCTTATCCCTTCCTCTTTCTCTCCCGCGCTCGTGTTCCCATTCTTATTTTTATTTTATTTTTAAATCTTTTCTTTGAAGGAATTTTCTTTTGATTATTTGAGAAACTTATTGAAATTTTTCGCAAAAAAGGGCCAAGCCATCAACATCAAAATCAACCTCAGATTCGAACTCACAATATTTTTCTGTCTTCTTTTTCTTAGTTTGAGTCTTTAAAGTAATCCCCACTTCCCTAGGTTTGATAGTGTTAGGTAACATATCAATCTCATATGTTTGAAGATCTTCTACAAGTTCTTCTAACCTAAGAATGTCTAGGATCCCTAATGAGTTAAGTACGGTAACCTTTGGAATAAAGCGGGCAGGGATCAACCTCAAAATTTTATTAATAACTCTCGTCTCCGGAATTTTCTCACCTTAATTAAAACTATAATTGACTATATTTGATAAACGGGCATAAAACTCATCTAAAGACTCAAACTCTAACATGGTAAGGGTTTCAAGTTGGGTGATCAAATTTTGAAGCCTAGATATCTTTACAACGTTGGTACCCTCGTGTGTGAGATGGAGGATATTCTATGTTTCTTTAGACGTGGTGCACATCACGATGCTGTGGAACTCGTCAGGGGTGACAGCTCCAGAGATGGCACTCAAACTGTGAGAGTTAAAATTACTCCACTTAAGTCGTCCTATGTCCATGAAGAGACAGTTTTAGGGCCAACGGCATTGTCAATGGTGATAGTGGGTGGTGTTCACCCTCTTTCACAAACTAACCAAACACGTTCGCCAATAGCTTATAAGGCTAACCTCATCCTAGCTTTCCAATATGCATAGTTGGTACCATAAAAAATGGGCATTCAATTATATAAATTATCCATTCAAAATTCGGCCTTTTTAAGATCACCAAATTTTCAAAAAAATTGATATCAAAATATTTTTTTGTGGAAAAGAATCACACAATATTTTTGTGTAACCAGCTCTGATACCAATTTATAAGCGATAAAAATGCTCTGACACCACTTGTAAGGGTGGAAGGCTATGATACCAGTTTTACTACACCAAATTGACTATTTTATAACTAATTGAAAAATGATTTATAAGTGTTTGGAAGACTTACAAAATATATAACTGTTTTAGTCGTTTACAAAATTTGTAAGTGTTCATGATTATTATAAAATTCAAAAAATAACACATAATAGAAAATATAGAAAACTTGAGGTCACGTGTATCCCCCGCTTGGACTCAAAAAGTGTTAAAAAAAATTTCTTTCCTCTATTGTATTTTCATCTTTCCCGCTAGAGAGAAACACCCGCTTTGCTAATCAAAACCCTTATCGCTTGGTTACAACCATGAACTCCTTTTTTGGGGTGAAAATCCAAATCATTCCCGCTGGGTACGTCATAAGCACCCAAAAGTGTTCATTTTATACCCCGAATAGACGCATTTTAATTGATAATTCTCGACAAGTTGGGTCTTATGCACATAAATATTCAATGTGCATGCTTGATTGCAGTTGCGGTGTCAAAAGCATTATTTCGAGACAAATTCGCATCAAATGAAGTTAATTACCGTGCCCCGTAATCTCACCCGAGCCTAAACCTGTCCCTAAACCTACTCCGGAGCCCGTTTGTGTTAATTTGTGCCTTTTTATTTTTTTTTAGTTTAAGTCGTTTTTATTTTTAGAATTTATTTTAAATTTATTTAGGATTTTTAGAATTTATTTGCATATTTTTCTATTTCTTTTTATTCTGATTTTTATTAATTTTTAGTTTTTATTTTACTTTTATTAGGATTAAATTTTTTTTTAAGACTTCGTTTCTTTTTTTTAGTTTTATTAGATTGTACTTTCTAGGATTTTAGTTTTAATAGACTTTTATTTTTATTTTATTTCTTTTTTGTAATTTTAGTTTTATTTTGTGTCTTTTAATTTTTAGAGTAGGATTTTATTTTAGATTTATTTATAATTTTTTTTAGGATTTAATTAGTGTTATTTTTAGGGTCACAACAAACCCACACACACCCTATACTAGGGGTGGCAATTCGAGTCAGTGGGTCGTGTTTTGACCCGACACGACACAACAAGATTTTTTCGAACACGAACACGACACGAATTCGTGTTTTTTTTAGCTGACACGAACACGACCCGAATAAAAAATAACACGGCACGACACGACACGACACGACAACCATAATTTCTTAAATTTTAGGCCTAAAAAATACGATAACACGATAACACGACACGACTCATAATTAAGACACGAACACAACACGACACGACTTCGTGTCAAAAAAACACGACACGAACACGCAATATCGTGTCAATTTCGTGTCGTTCCGTGTCGTTTCTAAAATTGCCACCCCTACCCTATACCCACACACACTTATCCTAAACCCAACTAACCTATCCTACACCCTAAGCCACACACACCATCCCCTACACCTCACCCACACACAACCCCTCCCACTTCTTCTTCAACCTCTCACCTTCTGTCTCTTCTCTCTCACATCCACCTCCATTAATTCATCCACTATACATAACCAACATAACCACCATTAACCTCCCCAAACCAACACCAACACCATAAACCCACCTTACCACTATTAACCCACCACCCAAAACAACCACACACCCATTTCTCTCTCTCCACACCTGTCACCATATTCAACCTGGGTACCTCTCAAACCCGAGTTCCCTTATGCCTATAACCCAAAATCGTGACTAACTTGACCACCATTCAAACCCGTGAAACCCACCTCCAACCAGAATACCCCAAACCCGGATCCTAGGCCCGGCGCCACCATCTCCGTCGACCCCAGCCAGCCTAGCCCGCTGCCAGAAACCTAAACCCGGGCACCCCCTGCCGGAGCTCGGCCGATTCCAGACCTCTCGACCCGAGTTTGACCAAACCGACCTGCTCGCGACCCAAACCATGGCCAACCAAAATCAGAATCCAAACACCCACCGCGACCATATTCAAACAACTAGCCCCCATTTTCAATCCAAAACCCCATACCCATCACCCATTTCATCCATCACCCAACCAAAGACCCACTTCCCATTTTCTACCCATGTGTCTTAAACGATTTCCTCTCCTGCCAAAGACCAAACCTAAACCAAATGTAAAATAAACCCATTTAAACCCCACATGTGCCTAGTAAACCACTTATCCCCTTTTACCCAAAATGCCCCCCAACTATCAATTTTAATTCAACTTCACAAATTGCCCCTTACCCAAATTTGATTCTATTCCCCCATTCACATGACCTCACACTTCTCAAACCTCATGTGCACACACTCCATCCTCTTCCACTCCCATTACCAAATTTACCCCCATGCTCCATGTGCTTATTATATAAGATGGAAGACCCCATTTGAATAAGGATGATGAATTTCTATAGAGAATTCTAGAGAGAGATAGTTAGAGTAGAAAATAAATTAGGTAGAACAATTAATTTTAAATATTTTATTTTTATTTTTTTATTAGAGATTATTGAGTGAGAAATTAGCGAGAAATTTAATTGAGTGTGTTTTTATTATTAAAAATCATTTGGACGCTCTAATCGAATGGATGATGTGCAAATTCAAGGATTGAAGTTCAATTTTATTCAAAGAGATTTGGTTTGATTGTTATTCTCTTCTATTTCATTTTATTAGCCTTTGATTATTTGTTTATCATGTTTAATATCATGTTAGGCTAAATCCCCTTTCAAGGGGTGGGGTGAACCCTTATTTGATGTTATTTTAATTTAATTAGTTTGATTACTTGAAAATTCCCTTTGAATATTAATTTTGACCCCTCACCCTTAAATTTATGCCTCCAGAGAGGGTAAATAATTTTCAAGAGAAAATCAAAATTCTAAGTTATAATACCCATTTTATATTCGAACTAGAGATAGGAGTTTCTTAAGTGTGGTATTATTCCTTGAATTTCAACTCTAAAATTCATTTTCTAAATTTACATAAATTTTGATAAATCGACCCTAGCGGGTGATTAATTAAAAGGAGTGTAAATCTATTTTCTAGAGTTGTGGGGGTTAAACTTAATTTCCTAAAAGATTACTATTAAAATTACACTTGCAACGAGAGTTGATTTGTAATTTTGATATTAATTTGAGAAAATTAAAATAATTAAATTAATTAGTTAGGATAGCTAAAATTTGTGGTGTAGTCACACTCCTTGATTGTTCTCACTATTATTTACCTCACTTTATCTCTTATTTTTGTGTTAGACTTTATTTTTCATTTTAGTCACTTTTTAGTTTATCATTTGATCTTACATTTAATTTAGTGTTGTTTCACTTCATCTCACCCAAAAATTGTTTTAATATTTGAAAGGCTAAAAAAAATTTAGAAAAAGTAAAAAAGCCCAAAAAGAAAATAAAAAGTGAATTGCAATTGTTTTCCCCTCGCTTTACCCCCTTGATGTGGATTGATATCCTTACTTACCACTCTACACTTGACTTTTATATTATTTTGTAGGTATTTTAAGGTTTTGATTGACTTGGCTTACAACAACGACATACCAAAAAAAATCAAGTTATCAAATGGCGCCGTTGCCGGGGCCGACTGAGATTGGCGTGATCTCCCCCCGGTCGACTCAAATTTTTCGGCACCCCACGGCCTAAAAATCGTGGGAGGTACATCTCTTGAACCCTCGCCCCTCTCCTGTTAGCGAGTCAATTATTGTGTGTATTTTTGTGCTCTTGTGTGATTTTATTCTCGTATTTATTTTTTGAATGGTGTGATAAATTAAATTACTAAGACCTACACCCGGTCACTCACGAGAAGGGCTTTCATGACCCGACTCACTCGCTCACCAATTGTGTGCTACCTTAGCCATCACTAAATTTAAAATCAATTAACTAGGTAGCGCAATAGGAGAAAATTTTGCAACGGCGTTCACTCAGATAATTCCGTGATTTTTTTATCATCCGCGGACTTAATTAAAATTTGACTACCCTTTCACCTATATTTTGAAGATAAAAATTGGTTATGTGCTAGTCAGGAATTCTCCTTAACTTGTGTGTATGTCCAATTCATTTTTCGATAGTCAGTTTTAGTTAGTTCGTCTAGTCAAAGAGTCCACCTATTTTCCCCATCTTTTCTTTTAAAAAAAAAACTCCAAAAATATTTTCTTCTATTATTTTTATAAAAAATCCAAAAATATTTTCTTTATTTATTTTTATAAAAAAAAAATCCAACAATATTTTCTTTCTTTCATTTTTAGAAAAATCCAAAAATATTTTCGTTCTTTTTGAAAAAAATTCAAAAAATTCAAAAAATATTTCAAACCTCATTGCCGACGAACGTCCCTTACGGGACTACTTTGGTCATTTTCCATTGACACGCAACACATGTGAGAGTGATCCTGAACCGTCTCTTTATGATATTGTTAGTGGTTTCACCTCTCTCACGAGTATCGTAGATACTCTTGACCCGTCCATGCACGCACCTCATTTTTCATCACCCTTGGTGTCAAGTGTCGACGTGTCGAGTACCTTGTCGTGCACCCATTGTCCATATGCCGATCACTTGTCCCATGAGTGCCCATACTTTTTATATCCATCTGAACCTACCATGGAACATGTGTATCCATATGACAGTGTTTCGAAATCCACCTCGACCTATTATCACGATATACCCAATCCCGAGTGGTGTGAGTACCCCAGTTATTCGTGGAGGCCTGATCACCCTTCCACGCAATACGAATCTCGACCCGATATTGTGGATCCTCACACGTTCCAACAGTCGTCATGGAAACCTTGTGCAGCCATTCACGATCAGTATCCTCACTACGCACCCCATGAGTATCAACCATTTGTCTATCACGAAAGCGATCCTTTCGTGTATGATGAACTTGGCCCCACTCCACACACTTAATACGAGTATTCTCCGTATAGTCATGATAGTAGCGAGTTGTATCCACCTCCACCACCACCACCACCATCGTCCACATCCGCTCTCGAGGCACTCTTGCAACAGTTCATCATCGAGCAAGAGAAAACCAGTCAAATTCAAACTCAAGCTCTCCAAAGGCTTGAACAACGCCTTAATAAATTTGAGTGTGTGAGAGAGTCGGATATTCCCATGGATCCTCCCATTGTTGCACCCGAGTGTGATGATGATGTATCCTCTTGTGACACAGATTTTGAGTGTGACCAAACCTACCACCCCAAGAATCTCGAAGTTGAGACAATTCCATGGTCTGGGCCTCCAATTGGCAATTGTGTTACCTTTCATTAGTGAGTATAATCTGATCCCGTCATATCCAAATGAACCCACACTTGAGGTTCACACTCCCTTTCCCTCCGTATTCAAAAATAAGCCCGAGCTTTTACCTTATGCCCCAATTGCATGTCTCTGATATGCCCATATCTTTTAGGTTAGCTTCGGCTACGAGTGCTCACCATTTTCCCAAGATGGAATTCGAGATAATTCCTACCTATCCGAATATGGATGATGTCCCACCATGCATGTCTCCCTTTGAGCCCGATATTTCTAGTGATTCATCTATCTTAGATCTTGGTGCCTCGTCTTACCCACCCACCATATTGACCGATGCTACTCTTATGGAGAAGTTGACCACTCCATCTTCAGATACCGCACTCTTTAGTGAGTATTCCTTTACTTCTCCCGACAAGTGTGTCTCTCCCACACTTGAGTTAGATTATCTTCCTCCACTATTTATCCCACCCGATCCACCATTTATCCCACCCGACCCACCCATTATCCCTTCCACCCCACCACCTGGTTTGGATCTTGATTTTACACATATCAAGTTTTCCTTTATATTTTTAGATCCCCACCTGAAACCATCCTCCACCTTCCATGAGAGTACTTATGGTGCTACTCTCCACTTCCGTGACAACGAGCTTGTAATTCTATGCTAACCACTCTCTTGTGGTGTTGATTTTTTCCATCGATAGCTCCCCGGTGTGTCACGGTGCGACCATTATCATTGCCCATTTACTGAACGGTCGTGCAATTTCTATGAGCCCCACCCCATTCCACTTACTACACCCTTCTGCCTTCCCATTCAACTAGAGCACCATTCTTATAGGGCCCTTGTTGCCCTCACCTTTCGTCTCAATAAGGCTCGTGGCCGATACCTCTTCACCCTTTCCACCCTCACCCTTACCCTAATACCCACCAACCCATGATCCACCGATGCTTTGCATCGCGTGATGCACTTTGCTATACAAATGCATTGATCCTCTTTAGCCTTTATCCAATAAGACCGACGCTTCAGTCTTGTTTGGGGGTGATTATCATCACTCGATTTTTCTGTAGCCCCGTACTTTCATATATATTATCTTTAGGGTGAGAATGGTTCGGTCTAGCTGAAGACATTAAACTTAGCGCTACCGGGAGGCAGCCCGCGTTTCTTATACTAGTCTCATCCTGTTTGGGGGTGGTGTTCCACATCACCCAATGCTATACCATGCTTTGTAGACTTGTACACATTTTTTTCTTTCTTATCACTCTTTCAGGTTTCTTCTTGGCTTCATCTGTCCATTTCATTAGCGGTTGATTCTGGTAATCTCTTTTCTCCTTTCTGCTCTCAATTTAAAAAATCATTTTACTTAACAGCGAGGATGATGTTCCTTTTTATTTGGGGGTGGGGAATTTTATCAAAATTGTACCTCTTTTGAATTTTTTTTTTATTTTTAAACCTGATTTTTAAAATTTCGTGCAGTTTCTTTCATCTGATTCAATGGCATGAATTTTCTATTATCCATCTTTCAAAAGTCTAGGAATCAAGCTAGAGAATATTTTTTTTCTAAATAGCTTATGTAATACATAACAAGACATTCTGCACCATGAATTTCAAGACTCAACAAAATTTGCGCACTTATCACGTCACTAAGGTTAGAGTTGAAGAGTACTGCAATTCCCAAGAAAACCTTAAGGATCACTAGTAGAGACTTTAGCTTGTGAGATTTGTGCCTTTCACCCTTTCAGAGTATTTTATGCAATCTCCGAGTCACAAGTTGATTCAACTTCGTTTGAGTCCGCATTAAATTGTTGTATGATCTCATTATTTTTCATAAACTTTTGGCTTGATCACTGAGAATGACATCTTTTTCGAGTTGTAAGAAACGCGTGTCTTGAAATTTGTCCCGAGCACTAGATTTTCTTTTATATCACATTTCCATTTACTCACCCATATTCCCACATTTTCCTCACATCTTTCATTTTCAAGAAAAAAAAGTGTCTTTCCAAATGTTAAATGTCTTCAGTGTTAAAAAAAAGAAAGAAAAAATATAGAAAAAAAGCAAAAAGAGAAGAAAAAAAAAGAGAAAAGAAAAGAAAGAAAAGAAAATAGAAAAAAAAAGAAAAGAAAAAGAGAAAAAGAGAAAAAATAAAGGAAAAAAAAGAAAGAAAGGAAAGAGAGTTTGTAGTTAGTAGATTAGTCCTTGTTAAACAAAGACATTGGTTCTTCATGTATAGAACACTCTTCTCACATATCCATCCATCTTTTATTCATCATCCATTCCATCATACCTACCTATGATATCTTTCTCATCCCATTTCATTTTCCCCTCACCCATAATCATCCATATATTCCCCCAGGTGTTCGGGCAAATGAAAGTCAACATGGTGAATAACTCGACGTTCTCACTATAATGATTAACATTCTTTCATGAAATCATTTTTCCTTCTAAATGTTCATTATTTCTTATATGTGTGTGAGACGTTTGGACTTGCTTACATTTACTCACCTCCTCACACACAAGAGCGTGATTCCAAGAGGCTATCTAGGAATTACTCTTATGATACTTGACCCGTTTTGACGGATTCACACTACACACATTGAGTTCTAGGAAGGATGTACTTTGAGTATTTACTTAGCAAAACTTTTGACACATTCTAGCTTGAATTTCTGAAATAATTTCTCTCATGATGGATTGTGCGACTATTCTATGTCTAATAAGACATAGACTGTCGTTTTCAAATAAAGAATTGTGTGGGTATATTTTCTGCAAATCCTCACGAGACACAACTCGTCCTGTAGAGCACCCTATAGGGTTAAAGACTTGTTGCACATGGTGCCTTCTTTGGAAATCTTGACAGTACCCCATTGCTGCCTTCTTTGGAAACCTTCTCATGTTATGTCCATTTTTTTCTTGCTCTTTTTTACGTCTCCGCTTTTTTTGTTCTAAGATTAATTGAAATCGGAATATATGTTTGTGTGTTGCGAACATAAGATTTGGGTTTATGTATTACGTTCTAGGGTTTGTGTAGGAACTCTATATTTTCCAAACTTACTTAAGCTTTTATAGAATCTTAGGGTTTGTGTACGAACTTTCCTCTGTTTTGAATCCTTTTTATGTTTCTATGTTGATGTGATATCCACCTCAAATCTGGAGTGCTAAAGAAAGGATATCGATGTGTAGATTTGGTTCCATTATGTATCTAGCATCTCTTTTTGGCAAGTCATGGTATGTCATCACTATACAAGCACTTTTACTTCATTTATTTTATTGATTGTGAAGTCAAGGTCATATTACGTCTTGTTATTTTTTCTTTTTCTCTTTATAAACTTTGAGTCCTGGATTATGAATATAATTGCTGAAAATTTTGTTGAAGCTTGAATGGGATTTTCTATATGGTTCTTAATCTAAATATGTGTTATTTGGTATATTTTATCATTATTCCCTATATTTTAAACTATTTTACAAATTACATTAGTGTTATTTAATAAAAACAAGACAAAATCAAGGAATATTTTTTAAGTATTCAACATTTAGTAGGGGTTCGTCTCTTAATGTTGAATACTGAATTTTACTCTCATTCCAAGTTAAGATTTAAAAAACAGTCATGTTACCTCTTAATGCTGAACATACTTTCCATTGAATATTAAGAGATTAAACAGGCACACCATAGGTGCCATTTGTTATTTTAAAAATTTGCCATGCATAAAAATTAGTTTATTTGTGGCCTTGGACAGCGGGCCTCAGTATTAAGGGGTTAAGGTTGGACAGGTTTCGGATGGTATAACCAAGCCCGATTTAGGCCTGGGCAGCCATAATGTCCGGCTCGAACCCACCCAAGTTCAACCCGTGTCTACCCCTAGTGAGGGGTACAATCGTTAAACACGTTTCTTTTTTTTTAAATGAAAAATGACTTCATGCATTAAAGAAAAGTCGATAAGATTTTATGCATCTTTGACAAAGTAAACGGGAGTAACCCATAATTATGACTAATCAAAATTGAGGAAGATTTTGTATTCAATATTCATTAATCTATAAGAAAGTGTAATGTGTAACGCAGAGAAGTCCTACCCTACTCACAGAATTAAAAATAAATATATATACATCACACATTTTAAACCATTTTGCACCACAGATTTTGTATTCCACATTCATTGTGTATATATATTTATTTTTAATTCTGATGTCAATGTGTTACTTGACAAACTACTGTTTATCTGATGGGCATGAGGTAGATGTGCAGTATGCACCACACATTTTAAACCGGTCGCCCCCAAACCATTTTGCACGCCCATTTTGTGTGGAGTACTGCGTATTGTGTAGATGTAGTTTGTATCGAACCTGCTATTTTTCTTCATGATCAAGTATCAAGAAACGCATCACGAGTGTACCTGTAGAAAAAACTAAAAATAATGTTTTCAATTTATGGTAAAAGTCTTGCTACAAAATAGGTAAGACGCATATTCTACAGGGAAGACTTGCCATGGTGATCCGGAACATAAAGAAGAATTTGCAATATAAAACGATGGGTCTCGCTGTGAAATCAAATGTGGGGTCTCATTTACTAGTAAAACTAGTCACAATGACATCATAAATTAAATTATTCATACGTAAGACTTTCTATATTAACCACAAAAAATTGTATACCTTGCAAGGTAGCACTAGTCACTTGACCCCTTCTCCTTTTACATGGATACAGAGAAATAAAAATTAAAAAATGTTGTTAACTGCTAAATTAGAAAAAATCTATAGGCAAAGCGCATAAATGAGATGAACTATTAAATTATAAAATGTTGTTAACTAATTTGCCTAGTTGGGGTCGGGAATCAAGAACCGAAATTGGTATCACAATTCCGATTTTAAGGTAGGCGTCTACAAAAAGCGGTGGAGGAATTATGTGGCTTATGACTTCTTTATTTTCCTTTTACCTTCAGCCCTGGTAATGTCCTCTATATGAGATGACGAAGTCTAGAACCCAATGAAATTTCAATTTCCCAGATTAAGACACATAAAATGGGATAGGGGGAGTATTGATAAAAAGAAAGTCTTCAGAAAAGTGTCAAAATATCCACACTTTAAGTCTTCATTTTATAGATTTTTTGGAATACCCTTCTGACATATATAGAAAAAATGCTAGTATATTATGCCAGAGTGTTTTATTCAAACCCACCAAAGCAAAAACCCATATCAGAAATATAGACTTAAACATTAATATAAAATGCATAAGTAAACTTACTAAATGAGTGGATATTTTGGGGAGAGGGTGATTGATCCTTTAAAGGATTTGATTTAGAAGGTGCGAGTTCCTCAAAGGGCTGGTATGGACCTGGTTAGTGCATATATAAACATTAAGTACCGAGGTAACAATTAAACGTAAGATAAAATGTACAAGTGTGAACTTACCCAATGGGGGGATATTTTGTTGAGAGGGTGACCGAGCCCTCGGGAGAGGATTTGATTAAAGGAGTGATTGTCTAAAGGAAGGAGGTGTAGTTAGAGAGACTTCTTTTACTCTATACAAAGCTCTTTTATCCCTCACCTCGGTTGGAAGCTTATGGATTTTAGGCCAGTCCCTCTACTTCTTCCCATTTGGACTTTTATTACTGAAGGCGTGGCCTTGAAATTGATAGAGATGCTTATCATCCAACGTCCCCACGAGACCAATTTGCCTTGGGAGAAACTTCTAGGTGGGGTTCTTCCATCATATCAATGCTTATGAGCGTCATCGATGACAACCTATTTGGCAATTAATCTGCAAGAAACAAAGGCAAAGGCCCCAGATAGGCGATGAGTTGCCACACAACTTCCTCCTTAGAAACTTACTGCAGTGTTTCCCTGTGTGTCCACCCCAAGAGCACGTCTTTTGTTATGTGATGGCTTATACAACTTTTTTGTCCACCATACAAGTAGAGAAAACTGCCTCACCTCTACTCCCTTGGTAACTTCAATAGAACGAGGTATAACCTTTTCAACAAGCTTGGGAATGCGCTCCATAGCAAAAATCTATAACAAAAAAATAAAGCAATTAAAATATGTAGAAAGAAAGGGTGCTAAAGTGGATTCATACGTGACAAAAATATTATAATATATCCCATCTTACCTCCGAAGCGAATATTTTTCTGCATATTATTTCTGTCGGTGCCGATCTCCATTTTTTAATGTGAAATGGAGGGTCCCCAGCAGTGCCGCGCCCCAAGTGTAGCTGTCTATGGCATCAATTTCATCAAGGAGAGACCGATAAATGAGGGGAACGCTGGAAGTAGATTGATCGGGCAGTACTACTGCTCCTATTATATATAATATGAGCGTTCTAATATGGGGTTTAAGCCCTTCGGAGCTGATTCCAGCAAGAATAGTTTGAAATGTTTCCCACAACCAGGTCATTGTCACTACACCGTCATTTGTCAATCTTTGAGGGGGTTCTCTTCCCAAATACTTCTCACAAAGACCTTTCTCATCTACAATAACCACTATCCTGCCTTCTATCGGAAGCCCGGTTATATATAAGGCATCCTCCAATCCAAAGTAAAGAACTACATTACTATTTATGCAAAAGCCACCAGTTTATACATCGTAGGTGTGCAACAATGGAGATAGCAATACACGATTGTGGCGTGTGGAAGCAACCCCAATGAGTTTTAAAAGGCTGCAATCTTTAAGCTTTCCTTTAAGTCTGTCATCTACTTTCCATAAGCTCACTATTGAAGCGTGGTCTGCCACCTTTGCTAAACTAATCACGTTATTTGCCATCAGTCTCCAAAACATTCAAAATTTAGTAGAACAATGTTAAAATAATATCAGATATGCAAAAAATTAATGGCTCTATAACTAATTCTTTAGGAATTCCCAAAACTCATAGAGGACAGGAGAACA
The DNA here is from genome assembly GCA_949130495.1 of Sambucus nigra. Classification (NCBI taxonomy): domain Eukaryota; kingdom Viridiplantae; phylum Streptophyta; class Magnoliopsida; order Dipsacales; family Adoxaceae; genus Sambucus; species Sambucus nigra. The sequence goes on from OX422219.1 coordinate 65,614,464, forward strand.
TTAATGCTGATAAGGTTAGGGAGGAGCTTAAACACTATCTTATGTCTCTGTTTCTTCCCATTTCAATTCTCTCCCTCTCTTTTACCAACTATGATGTACAAACACCCACAGACAGACGTCAAGGTCATATCACTGTACAAGCACTTTTACTTCATTTATTTTATTGATTATGAAGTCAAGGTCATATCACATCTTGTCATTTTTTTTCCTTTTCTCTTTCTAACCTTTAAATCCTGGATTATGAATATAATTTTTGAAAATTTTGTTTGTTTTTTGTCGGGATAAGCTTGAATGGGTTTTCTATATGGTTCTAAGTCTAAATATGTGTTATTTGGAATATTTTATCATTATTCCCTGGATTTTAACTATTTTACAAATTATATTGGTGTTATTTAATAAAAACAAGGCAAAATCAAAGAATATTTCTTAAGTATTCAACATTCAGTAAGGGATTGTCTCTTTATGTTGAATACTGAATTTTACTCTCATTCCAAGTTAAGAGGTAAAAAAGACACTGTCATGATACCTCTTAATGTTGAACAGACATTCCATTGAGTATTAAGAGATTAAACAGCCACACCTTAGGTGCCATTTGTTATTTTAATGTTGAATGTTGTATTCTGAAACCCAAAAAGAAACTGCTTTTTTATTAAATGTTGTATTCTGATTGAGCAAATGTTTTCTATTCGAGTTAAATTTATTATAATTGCTAAATTCACGTTATCTGAACTATTTTACCATCACTATTTGTTTTATGTTACAGTCATTTACAAAACCATCGGGTAAAAACAAGAAAAAAATTATAATAGTCAGCATTTAGTAAGGGTTGCCTTTTAATTAAATGCTGATTTAACTCCTATTTAGCAAATCCTCCTTGTCAGCAAATAATTTCTCCTTCCTTATAAATTGGATTGAATAGTTGCTCAATATTGCACTTCATTTACATGCAGGTTGAGATCAATACTGCAAATTTTTCAAAGGTTATATTGAAGGGAGATAATGTGATAATTTCTGGACTGAGATCAAGCTAAAGGACTGGCCATCATCTGATAAGTTTGAGGATCTCTTTCTATGCCACTGCGATGAGTTTATCAGTGCTTAGCCATTTCGAGATTACACATATCCCAGGAATGGTTTTCTCAATCTTCTTGTTAAATTGCTTCTAGATGTCTTAAAAGCTGATTTGGGCCCAAAGACTTACATTGCATATGGGATTGCACAAGAACTTGGACGCGGAGATTCTGTAATAAAGCTTTATTGTGATGTCAGATGCGGTATGATTTCAACGTCGTTACTATAAAAAAATTAACATTATTTTGGAATTATTACACTGAATTTGGAACTGATATTGATTCAGTTAGCCTCTCAGTTGTTTTTCCATGTACTCTTTCTTCATTTTTATCACTTTTCATGTCCGTTCTTCTATTTGCTAATTGAATCAAATTTGTTATGCCAATGCTACCTGGATCGTGGATCGCTCTCGTATGTGGTACGGGGTACGTTGCTTTTGCCGGTATGCGGTATTGGTTGGGGATATGCTTAGTTATTTTATCACTTAAACTCATAATAGGGCTTAATGGGTTCTTTTAGTATTATAATCATGGATTTTGTCAAGATTCATGTCTCCACCAATATTGAAAGTCCCCTAAGGATGCATGTAGTGGATAATCTGGATATTCTATGATATATTAATAAGATATATAATGAATTATGTATATATATTGGTTGAAAAAGTTTTTGCTTCCCGTTTATTACATTATTGAAGTCAAAAGTTGCCTTATAACTAATAAGAATTAAAGCAATTAAATTTGCGAATGCCTTTTTTGGGAGATTTGGATTGAGAACCTGTCCCAGACTCAGGAGATGTAGTGATCCGAGTTACTAAGGTTTATGTAGTTATTTTTATTCAAATTGCACCTCAGGTTCTTTTCAATAAAGAATTTAACATAGTTATGCTTAGTGATCTCAAAGCTTAGACTTATGCTGGAAGATGTGCTTTCCTTTGCAAAGATGGTTATTTGTTGATGTAAATTGAATGCCCGATTTCCCTATCACTAGAATCTTCATTTTTATATTTTATAATAACAAATACATTCTCCCAAAATTTCATCGGTGCAGGTGAATATTATAACGCACTCTGCAGAAACTGTTTTAAGTGACTAGCAACATTCCACAATTGACAGCTTGAAAAAGAAACACAGAGCTCAAGATGAAAGAGAGCGTGGTCAAGAGAAAATGGACAGTGCTAGTGTTCTATATGTCCAGAATCTCGAGAATGTGATAGATATCAAGCCAAATGAAAGTATTGAAGTATTATTTGATAAAGATGAGCCAGGGTTTACTTTTCCTAGTTTTCCCTTAGAAGGAAATACAGAGGAAACAAGCGGTGACATTTTAAGAAGGGAAGATGTGCCCAAATTAAAAGAATATCTTGTGAAGCTCTCAAAAGAATTCAGACACTTACTGTTGTCCTGTTAATCAGGTAATTTATAACGAGGCTTCGGATTTTCCATGAATATTATTCAAATAATACGAGCATTTCGATACTGTGTAGATAATTTGATAAATACCCATTTATTTGGCCTAATTTTTTGTTATTCTTATTCTTTAGTTTTAAAACAAAAAAATATTGTCAACTTTAAATAATATAACATTTTTCCCGTTAATGTTTGGAAACAATAATTATATTAATCTTTCCACTCATAAAATTTAAAGGGGATTAGGGATATTAAGGTGATTGTGAATAGAGTGCGGAAGGATATGATTTAAGGGGAGGATATGATCTTCGTACTCGATGTTCAGGAGATGTTGGTCTTGGCTTTGTTGCGGATTATTCCCGAGGATTTCAAGATTATTACGGGTACCAATAGGGGGTTTCTTCTGTTATACAACCAATACTAGTGTGCCGAATACAACCAAGATTTTTATTGGTTGCTTTTACTTTATCCATTCCTCCAAATGGTCTAGGTTATTATCATAAATTTTGTTTACACTAATGTTTATTAAGCAATTAGATAACTATTTTTACTTAAAGACCTAAACTTTTCATGCCTGTCAGTTGGGTTTATGTCTTTTATCTCAAGAATTTGTTTTGTGAGCAGTAGTAGTTTTGTTGTAATGGACTTATTTTTGGGCTTTTATAATCTTTGTGAGCCTCAGCTTATTATGTGTCATTAAAATTTTAGTCTATTGGTTAACTAATATTCAAGTAATTCATTTTTATTGGTCCTTACTTAATAAGATTTTCCTAAAGTTCTTTGCTTTCAATGAGAGAGGCGGGGAGAAGAAAAATAAATTTCCAAAAAGTTCTTCTGACCTGGAATTGGATGCAAAACGTTTCCACACACAAACATTTGGGGAAGTTTACTTCTCTAATTTGGTTTTTTAAGTTTTTTTGGTAAACTTTGGTTAGACATGATCAATTAATTATTCCCTGTGCAAAAGGTCAAGCACTCACCACTCTATTGATAATAAAAAACTTGTAATGTGTATTTCTTTCCCCTGCTAGTTTATAAATTCTTCTTAATATATTCAGTGGTTGTTACCATCAACTTTTAATAATAAAAACTATTATAGACTGCTTTTGGGTTTTGCAAATGACACACAATTTATATATGGTACCTATTTGTCAATTTAATTAGCAATTCACTACACCAAAAATAACAATTTGGCACACATTGATATTAAAATTTTGGCACAGCTTAAAACTGTGCCAAATTCTGACATGGTTTAATGACAATCTGATACATTTTAAAATCGTGCCAAAATTTGGCACGTTTTAAAAGTGTGCCAAAATTGAGCACACTTAATTAAAATATAAATATCCTAAAAAAATAATATTTCTCCAAATTGTTTAGCGCCCAATAACCCATTCCCACTCAAAAGCCCTCTCGTTCCTACCCTCTCTTCTCCCCTCACTCTCGCGTATGCCCTATCTTTTCCCACACTCTCTCTGGGACATTTTTCGTCACAGCTTCTCCACTGCATATTATATCTCTCTACCCTACCTGAACTAGGTTCTCTCTCTCTCTCTCTCTCTCTCTCTCTCTCTCTCTCTCTCTCTATATATATATATATATATATATATATATATATATATATATATATATATATATATATATATATGTGTGTGTGTGTGTGTGTGTTCAATCTTAATAATGGTTTCAGGTAAAATTTTGTTTACGTTTTGTATGAGGTTCATGATTTAAAGTCTAATATGTTCATGGTTTAAAGGGTGTGTGAATCGAAGGGTTCCACTTTATTTATGTGATTGTAATGTGGAATATTTGAGGGGGTTGTAATGAGGGTTTCGACTTGGGTCAATTTTGGTTTGAATTAGGGTTTCCATCAGGATTATTTATGGTTTCTATTTGGGTCAATTTGAGTTTCAATTAGGGTTTCTAGTCGGATTGATTTGAGTTACATTTTGGTGCCGGTGGAGTTTGAGATTCAAAAAAGTAATTCCAGAGTGCTATGCTTTATTGCTTTACACATATGCCTTATGAATAATTCTACTCGTACCAATAACTAGAACAAAATCCAAACTAATTACATATGTGTCAGAAGAATGTGCCCCTTGTTTACTACAAATTGGGAAGTTGTGTTGTAAATGGGGTTAGCTTGGATTGACACGTGGGTATGCCGATTGAATTTGGTTTAGAGATACGGTTCATAAATATATGCTATATATATTTAGAAATATATATATATACACACACACACACACACACACACACTTTTGGAATGACACGTGTGTGTGTCAGTGTCATATTTAGAAATGTATCACCGGCTATACATACTTTTGGAATTGCATACTGGATTCCATTTTTTATTTAGGTAAATGTTCAAGATTCTGGTTCAATCATCATCAAATCACATCGGGTGGGTGTTTTATGAAGAAAATCTGATTGTGTTGGGTAAACATGATAGTGTGTATGTGATTCAGTATCTAACCTAGTTTTACTAACACATGAGGTTTCTTCTGGATTCTATCACCACAACCATCTTCTTCTACTCAGGTAACCTTCAACAAACCCATGAATAAATTAAATCGGAATGAGAAGATTTAAGCGAGACTCTTAATTAAAAAATGTAAATGTGTATGTATTTCTTGGGGATTTAGGGTGTGGTTGATTTGGGTTAAATGAATTGGGGTTTGGTTGATTTGATTATCTGTATGTATGTTTTGTCTATTGTTAATAATATATTGAAATTAGGTTTGGGGGTATAATAAATTGAAATAGGTTTTGTTTTAGGAATGCTGTTTGATAGTTTTTCTTAATTTCTCTATAATTCTATATGAATTTGCCTCTTATTGCAGGGGAGATGCCCAGCGTGTTGCTCATGGCTGTTGTGCGTAATGTCCAAATTGTATGGAGAACGTGAGAGTAATATTATTTGAGACTATTTATGAGTATAGGTATTATGTTCCGATGTGCATAGATCATAATCATTATTAGTTTCCACAAGATATGATTAATAAAGAAGTCATGCATATCATTTTTATTTGAGATGATTACATGGACTTGGGAGAATTCATTTGTTTGTGTTTGTCATATGGAATTAAAACGAGGAAAAAATATGTTCAGTTGTGTTACTTGTGTTATGTAGTTGTAATACTGCTATATGACCTGTTTTTTTATTTGTGAGCATACAGAAAATGACCAAGGGTGGTACGGTGGGCAAGGCCAGATATGGTCAACCAATTCTGCCATAAACTGATATCTATGTGTGGCAGCAAAGGAATGGTATGCATTTCCCTTTAATTCACAGCTCCTTTCCATAATTTAGACAACTCATGATGCAATGCATGTGATGAAAAAATTATTGTCTTAAATAGTTGATATAACTTGGAAACACGGGTGACAAGTATCTGCGCTTAGTTACTATTATGACCATAATTTTCTAACTCCTCTACAAATCAGAATATCATCTATAAAGGAGAGGCAACTAATGATAGTACTCTTAGGGGGCATGGAAAAGTGTTTAACGACTCCCTCATACATCAAAGTATCAATACATCTATTAAACACTTCCGTTGCAATAACAAACAGAGCTGGGGAAAAGGGATCTCATAGAAATTAAGCATACGCTTAGGAAGGATGGAGCTTAGACGATTGGGTCGCATTACTGTCCAGGATAATAGAAATTTCGTACGGTTTTTCGTGTTGAGTTATTTTGTGCCTTGTTTACGTGTCCCATATCCATGTCCATGCTTCATAGAGCTTAACTTTCTCTTCATTTTTATTTTTTATTTGTGTGTGCACGGATTAGGTTCAAGATTGCTACGAGTTATCAACTGAGTGTGAAGAGAAGATTGACCCCTAATAAATTCGAGGAGATTGGGAGAGTCCTAACAAGTTTGGATCCCGGAGATTCTATTGTAGTTTCCAAGTCCTCCCACATGCTTAACTTGTCCAACTTGGCAGAAGAGGTTCAGATAGCTTACAAAAGAAGGATTAAGTTGAAAAAGGGTAATTTGGCCGAAGAGGCCTCTGCAACAACGGAATGAGATATTGAAGAGACCCTTAGTTCAATTATTTGTAATTTGGTAATGTTGTTAGCTAAGTGATAGAGAAGGTATTCCATGTTAAGCAAAATAATGAAAAAATTCCCTTCAAAATGCAATTTTTCTTGAAAAATTAAATGACCCTTTTATATAATTTCCTTTTGATGGTTGAGAAATATCAACAAAAATTTTGTCTATAATACTAACACGTCAATTGCTTTTGGTGTTGAGAGATATGTAATCTTTTTTCCAGCCCAAATGTGTTAAATATACATTTTTTCATAATTTGTATTGTGTCTATACAACTTTTTTGTGGTGATGTTATGAATTATATTTTCCAAAACTGCAGTCTTATGGAGAGGCATATGACATCGAACGATATCCAATGGCTGATAATTGAAACTTTATGAATCTCTAACACAACTAGGCAAATTGAAACGTTATTCAAAGGTGGCACACTGGAAAAAATTGAGCATCTAATTTTAAGAAATTTTCTTTGGATGCTAAAATTATTGATAGATTCTTCAGTTGTATTCTAGAAATTGTAATATCCTTTTGTTAATATCAGTTCTTGTAATTTTCTTTGAAAAAATTGTTGATAGATTCTCTTCATATCATGCTTAACATATTCTATTAACACATTTTGGTGATATCAATTTTTGTATCGTTCCCAATTAAAATAGACAAGTATCTGAATCTTTATTGTTGCTCTTTTTCATCTGGTCAATATTTTGAGTAAGTTAAGGCATCCTAATCTTGTCACTTTTATAGGAGCCTGCCTAGAAGCTTGGACTCTTATCTATGAGTATCTTCCCAATGGAAGCCTCGAAGATCGTCTTAGCTACAAGGACAACACTCCCCCACTATCTTGGAAAACTCGAATTCGTATTGCCACAGAGATGTGTTGTGTTCTAATTTTCCTTCATTTGTGCAACCCTCATAGCATAATACACGGAGGCCTAAAACCAGATAATATTATCATCGATGCCAACTCAGTGAGCATACTCAGTGACTTTGGACTCAGTCGCATACTTCCTCTAGACGAGTTTTCAAGTAATAACACGACACTGTGTTGCAAAACTGATCCGAAGGGCACTTTTGTGTACATAGACTTTGAGTTCCTCGCCACGGGAGACCTTACTCCAAAGTTGGATGTATACTCATTTGGACTTATAATATTGAGATTGTTGACTGGAAGACCAGCCCTAGGGATAATAAAGGAAGTGAAAGATGCATTAGATAAGGAAGATTTGAAAAGCCTCTTTGATCCTGCTGCTGGAAACTGGCCATTTATCCAGACCAAACAGTTGGCTCACCTGACCATTAGTTGTTGTGATATGGATAGTAGGAACTGGTCTGACTTTGTCTCGGAGGTGTGGATGGTTCTTGAACCAATAAGGGTCACGTGGAGCCTCGTCGTTCCAATTGGGGTCCGAGGAGCGTTGCCAGATCCCGACCTATTTTATTTGTCCCATTTTCAGGTTGGTCATTACTTTTTAATCCAGTATGAAATACCCTTCATGTATATGGTTTTTGAATCATTCCATCGTAACTTTTTTAAAAATTGATTTAAACACGCCATGTCTTAGCTTCACAAGTTTTAGTATATGGAACTCAATTGCTCACTCACTCTAGGATCATGTCATTCTTCCCATGGTCTATGGTTAAGAAATACTAGTTATACTCTTTCTATTATACATATATACTTATATGTATTATTTAGGTAGCATCTGTACTATTCATCTGTTACCTGGAATTGCTGGAATTTCTATTTATACCAATATTGCTGGAATTGCTGGAATTTCTATTATACATATATACTTGGAATTGCTGTTTAACCATTCTGTATAGAAACCTTGAGAGATAACATTGTTGAATCATATACACAGCTTCTGAAGTACCTGTTTTATCTTTTATATAATAAAGATAAACAATTATCATTTTTCACCAACACGAATAGAGAGGACAAAATTAAAACACAATGTTCTTCACCTCCTGAAGGTACATTGTAAAGCTCAAGATACTGATGTTTGTGCTGCTTCCAACCAGTTAAGTTTAAAGTTTATGTTAGTCTCATGGTTTTTAATTGTTTGTTCTTACAGGACCGCAGTGTCGAACATGACTGAATTTAGTTTGTATATATATTAAAAATAAATTTGAAGGTATATTGTACAAGAAGTTTTAAGCCCTGTTTTTAACAGGAAATTTTTATTCCTAAACTTTTTATGATCTGTTTTAATCTCTGATGTTCTTGATGTTCCAGGAATTTTTGAAGTGTATCATATCAATCTACTACTTTTGCAACACAACGACTACGGCTCAAGATTACTTTACTTCTGCACAATTTCCTACTGTTGTGGATGTGAAATACTGGACAATATTCGGGATAATAGGGATGGTGGTGGTCAATTTGACTCTAGGAAACAGGAAGCAAATCTGGGATCACAACAGATGAGCCTGATGGTAAAGAGATCACGTTTAAGCGGGTCCTCTTGAATAATTTCCAAAAGGCATTTGAAGGCGCCGAAAAATAAGGGAAGAAATAAGGCAGCTGAGTGCCCCCAAGAAAGATTCGAAACGCAGAGATAAAATAAGAATGATCAAGCTTCGCACTCTTGGAAACGTTCGTCTAATTGGGGAGATTTTTAAACTAAAGATGGACCCATAAAAGATTTTTCATCACATAGTATTCTAGCTTGAATTCTATCTATCCAATTACATGAATTAACTTTGATGTGAGTTTATTATTGCACCCCCATGTGTGTTTTATGAATTAGAAGGCTATAATAATTGTTTATGGCATGTATTGTGACGAATTTCCTCATGTATTGAGATGAATTTCATATGTATTGACATGAATTTTCTATTAAAGGAATTTGAGCCATTAATTTTTAGTGGGCTTTTTGTTTGGATATGTGTTAGTGTTGTTGCAGACTATTTGTATTGTTGTACTATTTTTGTCATGTTGATTTTATATTATTATTGAATTTTTCTTATTCTAAAATAGATCCAAAAATAGTTGAAATTTTGTTGATTTTTTGGGGGTAATGTTATTTATATTTTTTTTTCTTTGATCCGAAAATTTGGCATAGTTCAAAACAGTGCCAAAGGTGCATCAAATTTTGGTACATTTTTGAACTGTGCCAAAAGTGTACCAATATGTACTCAATCTGGCATAATTATAAAGTGTGCTAAAACTGTGCCAGAAATATCAAGTTCTGGCACGGTTTTAAAGTGTGCCATAAGTGTTTATATTTGGCCAAATCTGGCATACTTTTAAATCGTTCAAGAAAAAAATGATCATTTTGGATCACCTGATTCTGGCACGGTTGAAAACCGTGACAGATTTGCTTTGGCACAGTTTTAAACCATGCCAGATTGTTGTTTTTAGTGTAGTGATTACACTCAAAATTTATATCTAGTACAAAATTTATATCTAGTACCATCAACATTTTTTAGTGCTCATCCGGGTGAGAGTTCGTTATATCTGCTTGGAATTATAATTATATTTTTTCGAGCATTATACTCCCTACCATATATTCATTTTGTATCAAATTCAGGAGGGTTTTGAAATAACAGTTCATTTTTTAACAATCCGACTTACTTTTCTCCATGATATTGAAATAAGTTTTGATTTTGGGTATTAATCAAATTGAAGTCAACTCTTCTACCAAATGTTTGACTTCCAACTGTGGGTTTACTGTCATAAATAGAGAGTATCAGTATGACAGAAGAACCATGATTTTGAACCAAATCCTTGTGGTAAAGGAAGTTGGTACAAGAAGTTATCCTATATTAGCACGATCATTTCAACAAATACTAGTGTGCCAAATACAACCAAGATTTTTTTTTCTCTCAAGACGATAAATCCAAATAATCACCAAAGCAATAACTAAAGGTCAAGTACATCATGTAAATGAAAAAAATAGCAAACACGCCATAGAGATTTACTGCTCTAAATCAACTAAGATGTTGTTCACGGAGGGATGATCTTTCTTTTTAGTATAAGACAGAGCAACAAGTGTTACACTTAAGCTCTCTTGATATCACACTCAACAATGTTTATTCAAACTTGAAACTCTCACTTTGGGACTCGGGATATATAGAGTGGAGCTCTCTCAGTGTCTCTCTTCTTGACTCTCACTTGTTGCAATCATCTCCGAAGAGGGTATTTCCACCGGCCAAACACACACCCAAGGACAAAACAGTCATTAATGAAAATCTTTTGTCTGCGTCGCAAGAGTTACCTTTCATGAATCAATAGTCACCTGCTGGTTCTAAAGGCATAACTTTAGAATGCTGGATTTGAACAGGCCACTGTTCGAAATCCATTTTTGGACATTAGAGTTGAAATCTTGTAGATGGAAAGTCAAAACACCACAAAAATGATTTATTCCTAGGATTAGGCTAAATATTTTAACACCACAAAACTGACTTATTCACTCTAATCTTTGAGACTGGAAGTTCTAATCTATGGGTGCCATCATCAAAATGCCATTTCTCAATGAGTTTCTATGATACCTGATTCTAACCTTAAATAAACCAAGTGAATTATTTTTGCATATACTTATGAAAATATTGTAATTGTTCATTTTTGTGCAGGTCTCGTGTTTATGTCCACTCCAAGTACAAGTCAAGCCAATCCAATACCTATAAGAAGAATGGTTTGTTTTATGCCTCTTTTCTTCATACGTATGCTTATTTTCCTTATTTGGAAACTGGAATAGGACTTGTGTTCTACTTATTAGCTTTAAATTATTCATGAATTAAGTTTTTCAGATATGATTTTTTTGCATGAGTATTGATAAATTAACTCGTGTTATCATTCCTTAGTAAAGATAAGTTCCATCGTTCTTTTTTGTTTCACAAATTTTGTTTGAATATGTTATAACCCGACATTCTTATATGTTGAAGACTGCCGCTAATAGGATCATTTGATAGAGAATATAATTTGTGCCTACTTGAAATAAAACATGTTATTGAAGCAAATCAAGATGAGATGCATAAGTTAGACTTTTCTTGTTTGTTTCCCCACAAGTGTTAAAAAAATCCAATTCATGTCAGCTTGCAGTTTAGGACAGGCTGAAAATGCCAGGAGGCAGATTTGTTTTCTCGGCAGCTTAGTAGATCAAGTTGAGATGCAGAAGTTGCAAGCAGTAAAGAATCATTTAAGCAAGTGAACTGATGCACGTGTGGTGTCAAATAGTCTCAGGAAACATCTTAGGTTGGAGTTGAAAAACCTAGCTGTGAGTATTTTTTTATTTATTTCTTGTCCCTTGATGGAAACAATGAACTCTCTATATAAATGAATGAAATTTAGGTGTTATGGGTATATCTACTGCTTAAGATAGATCCATGTATATATCCACTACTTTTGGATCTATACATCACAACTAGAAAACAATAAAAAGAAAAAGAAAATCAATGAAGTTTAGGTGATTTAGATGGTATTTTTAATATATTTATATGAATTTGAGTTTGTGTTGAATAGTTGATGGAGCTAAATCTAAAACTGATGAAAATTTATATTAAACTCATTGAATTTCTACATTTCCATTGTGTTTGTCTTTGATTTTTAGACACTGATCATTGGAACATCGGGATCACACTCTTCTCTATTGCTATGCTGCAGGTAATTTTATGTTGGTAAAAGTTGAAGATTCATTGTACAACATTTTGTTTGCCATATCAGTTGGTGAGTATATTGTGTTTTTTCTTTGCGTATTATATACCATCAAATAGACCGTAGCTAATATGTTGTTACTGATAATAGTTCTGCAATGTCAGGATTATCACACAGGTCTGCACAATTGATAATAGTCAGTTTATGATAGAAAAGTTAGTAATAGAAATTGTGTGTTCATGTTTTTCTTTCATCCTGACCTTAGTCGAGTATCAAGGTTTGAGAGAGATGCCTCCAGAAGAATCCTTGGTCCCACTTTGTAAGGGGACTTGTGCAGGTGCTGCAGTGACATTGATCCGCTCTTTTACTCGTCCCTTAGCGATCCAGCTACCCAGTTGTTTTGCACTTAAATAATATAAAACAATGAGAGGGTTAATAATGAAGTTGTTCCTCACATTTATTAGGCTAACAGTTGCATACTATTTTCGAGTTCTATAAGAAATATCATTTATTTGCTATTGATGCAGGAACGACGCTAAGCACATGCCTCATGTAAAGTTTTTTTTACTATTGGTCAGTAATTGAATTGACATGTTTACCGGTTGAAACTTTAGTAGATATTTTTTTAATGATCTGGGTGTTTATGTTGACATTAAATTTGTCATTAGCTTCTTCCTAGTTAGATTATAAAGTTAAAATTTAGTATTTTTTTATTTGGATATTTCGTAGAATTCGATTTTGTTTACACATTTAGGTCACATTACATTATAAGGAGTTGTCCCTACTGAACCTTGTTTATAGTCCATACTCCTTGTGTTCTAATTTCTGTTATGATGCTTTAACTTTATTATGATTTTATTATTTTGATTTTTAAGTCTTCGCTGATATGGTTTATAGCAGATTTCATTTTGCAAAGTACAAGTGAGGAATCTCACTTGAGTCTGAATTTATTATCTGGCAAATTTTAAAGTTCAAAGCTCAGAGATGAATCTCACTTTAACAAAGTTGCCTAATTTCAAAGTTCCTCTTTTATTTTGTATGTACATAACTTGTTTGTTCGTTGTACCTTTTGTCTCTCCTAGAACTTGAGGAAGAAATCTTGTCACATAAATGTTATACTTTTCTATTTGTGTTTTGCAGTGTTGGTAGCTTCTTTGAGCGTCATTTTTGGGAGGAGAAACCCAACAGCAAGGTTACTTGCGAGACTTGCAATAAAACCAACATGCTCATGATTCTTGGAGAAATCCCAACCAAGGCCAACATTGATTACGAGAAAATTGTCCGTGATACGTGCCGTAATATCAGGTTCGTCTTCGACGATGTTGGTTTGAATGATGACAACTGCAAGGTCTTCGTCAACATCGAGCAAAAAAGCCCTGACAATATCAACCATGTTCCTTTATGTTTGCATATTGGTTTTATGTGTTGTTATCCTTTACTTTACTTCTGAATTTCATTTTTTGAGATATATTTTTAGTTTTTAGATGAAAAAAATGTTTAACGAAATCAATTTTTTGTTGATTGACCGAGAAGATGATTGAGATGTCAAAGTTTTTGTTGCATTCAGATGATCGAGCTACTTTGGATAAGGCCCTTGTGGCCGATTTTTTTTTTATTTATATCGATATTTGTAACGGTTTTAAACAATTATAAAATGTCAAATAGTAACAGTTTTAAACACTCATAAAATGTAAAAAGTAACGGTTTTAAACACTTATAGAATGACAAACAGTAACAGTTCTCGATACTTATACAATGTTAAACAGTAACGATTTTAAACACTTACAAAATGTCAATTAGTAACGATTTCAAAATCTTATAATGAGTTAATTACAACACACATACATCTGAAAATATTAACTGATTGAATCGTTACTAATTTCGATTTGTAAGTGTTTTGAAAATTTACAAAAAAATTATAACCCCTATTTTATAACAGTTTAAAACCCTTACTGTTTGATTTGCAAGTGTTTAAAACACTTATAAAATGGCGTATTTGATGTAGTGTTTGAGAGTGCACACAATCTAAATGGCTTAATTTATTTAATTAAATGTCCAATTACAAATTCAATTTTATATTCTTTTCATAAGAAGTACATTTAGATGATAAAATAAATAAATAGAATGTGTAATCACACGACAACTGAGGATAAATCCCTTTTCAGGGCAAAAACCTTTTATATCAGCACTTTATAAACTTTACAAGATAGTCGGCTTATAACACTACTAGATATAACCCACAAGTATAATGCGCAGTATTCGTAGAATCTCTAAAGAATACCACTCGTTATTGAGCAGTCCACATGCGGCGATCCACCCTCGGTATCCATCGATCAGTCTTCAGCCTCCAGTCTTCAGTTATGATCCCTCCAAGTCATAATCCAACCATAGAGATGATCTCTCCACAATGAGTATAACTCAACTAAGGTTTAAAATGATTCAAAAAATATATTTGGGTGTGTGTTTATGAATCAAAAGGTGTTTGAAAACCCAAAAGATGGAAAAATTTGGTCAAAGATATTCTAATTATGTTTTTTCCAAAGTCCCACGAAAAAAGAACTCAAAACAGGCATTTATAGACTTGACACAAAAGTCGAGGCGATGAAATTTGTTTGAAGAAAAATATAAGTCATTTGAATGAGAAAGGCATTTTGTTTGAACGAAAATAGAGTTCATTCGAATGAGACTCTAATCTCGTTTGAACCATCTTCTAACGAGCTTCAAACAGATCACCCTCATTGGATCTTCATTGGATAAAACGATTAAACGTGCGATCTAATGAAATTGTCTTTTCGTTCGAACAAGATAGGCTTCTCATTTGAACGAGGTCAAGAAAAAAAATTATTTTTAACTCTGAAAACTTTGCATCAATTTTTAATAAAAATACATCTCCAAGGTATAAGTGCAAATAAATGCGAACTCCTAAAAGCTTTATACCTTCATAATATAGAGAAGTATTAAACTTTGGAGATGTTTAGGTTTGGTTCATCATATTGGCACGCGTCGATTTGTAATGGGATACGCTAAATGCGCCATAGTGCAAATAAAACAGATAACAAGCCTAAGCTAAACTATTTTCCCTTACAGGCACAAATGAAGTGACTTTTGAATTCAAATAGTTAAAAAGGTAAAACATCTGTGTGCCACTCTGTAGGCTGAGGTGGCTCAAGATCCGATAATAATTTTGGTCTAGGAGAATGAGGCCCACAATACTGGGGATGTCCTAGCTAACTATAAACATGCTGAAAAGTATGTTCCTCAACTTCTCCCAGCCGTGCTCATGTGTACAAGATCTGAAACCACTTAGTGTAGTCTAATACGAATGTATTCTGCCAGCGGGCTTGAACTCAAAGAAATAGGTTTTGCTCATAAGTGGATGGAACGAACGAGATTGTCATCGTTTTTCACTACTCTATCCAAGGATGCATAGGAGGCTAACCCTCAACACCCTTGACGCTGCTCCAAATCATACGACCAAACACTAGCATCACCCTGAAATTTGGTTGTCGCAAAAAGGACATAACAATGGCCACTCAACCTCTAATACTAAAAAATACGCTCCATTATGGCAAGACAATAAATCACTACGTTGGGCTGGAGGTGACCATCAAACATCGGTACATCAACCCTGATATCCCCCTGCATGCTCCGAGAAAACATTTGAAGAGCTATACGAGTAATTGGGTCACGTCCCTGAAAGTTTAAATCATCCTCATCAAACCCGTCCTCACCTATCGGAGGATACGTAACTGGGGCTTGACGATATTGCCTCTGAGTCGGTGGATGAGCATGAACTAGGGTTGTATGAGGCGTCTCAACATGAGTTGAAGGTGACACATAAGGAGGAATCGCCATCACTGAAGGAGCTCTAGGTAGAACAAGCTCTACTGGCTGGCGATATGGGCACTGATCCATAAAATGTCCTCTCTAGTAGTATAAAAAGCAGTGCATGTCAATAATCGACAGAAATGGACTGACTTTCTAACTCAAAAAGTCAAAAGGCGAAACATCTATGCGCCACTTCACAGCTTGAGGTGGCTCAAGTTCCGGTAATAACTGTGGTCTAGGAGAAGGAGGCCTGCCCTGCTAGGGATGGCCTAGCCAACTCTGAACATGCTCAAAAGTATTAATTGGGGTTGAATATGTTGAACGGGCATCCCACACACACCGTGGGTGGTGAATATGATCTCTGTGGCATAATGGAGGCAAGGTGGTATGAAGTAGATGTGGGGGTAGAAGAGTGTTGTAAGTAGTATGTGGGTGGAGGTGTGGTTCAATAAAAGTTGGTGGTGCTGAAGGTAGGAATGGAAGAGGATATGGATGATACGACTCATGATGTCAGTGGGGGTAGTGGCGGGGATATGTTGAAACATGCAGAAGGAGTGAATCACGGGTGGAGTCAATAGGAGTGTGAGAAGGGTAAGATCGCTCAAAAGCTCTGATAATTTGAGAAAGTTGTGTGATATCGATTGAACGTTGATTCACAAATTTCCAAATTTAAACTTATTTAATTGGATTCAATCTTTAAACCAATTTTAATTGAGCCCTAAAACATGCATCTATGTGGATTAAATAAATTATGAAAATCCAACAAACAGAAATCTAGATTTAGGAAAAAAAACTTTTGGGTAAAACCTTTATTTCACTATGAATAGTAAATCGTAAATTACATATACACAATGAAATTCACAATAAATCTCACGCATTAAATCCTTATAGACACGCAACCTAGATTAGTAATGAATCTCGTAAGACCCACAAGAACCGCATCTCCAAATCAGTAAGAAACACCCTCAAGCATTCTCAATGACATGCAATCGTCTTCAACAAGAACCTCCCTCAAGTGGTACCAAGTCAATATTAGAGATATTATCTACAAGAGAAACTTCAACAAAATCGTGTTTTGGGTTCCAAAATGATTCACTAAATCTATTGGGATGATTTCTGAATTGAAAACAAACTGTTTAAACCTTGAAACTTTTAAGAACTATTGCTGCTGACATCTTCACGAAATAGGTCTCCGAAACAATTTATTTATAAGACAACAAAATTTCTTAATGTGGCAAGGTCGCTCGAACGATAAGGCCGCGTCGCTCGAATGAATTTGAATATCGCTCGATCCTAGATCGCGCGACCTATCAAGAGACGTAATAAAAAACAAAACGACATGATGTTGCTCAATGGAATGTTTCACGTCAGCTTCTCGCGAGCCTTTGCGCGACATGCAATGTCGCTTGAAGTCCTCGTTCGCGCGATAACACGATGTCGTTTGAACGACCAAAGCGAAAAAATATTTTTCTTTTAAAACACCACCTCGGGACTTAGAAAAAACATTTTGACGAAAAAAAACTCCTCAGATATTTGAAAACATTTTATAAAAATTATCCCAACACTTTAAATGAAAAATTAAGGGACTTAAGCACAACCTTACCAAAATCTATCTCGCACAGGCTTGTTTGTTGAAGAATGTTGATGTTTGGATCCGTCTTTCTACATGATTGGACTTGAACTTTTCTTCGATGGTTGTAGCGGTATACGACATACTCTAATGTAAACAAACTATGTAAAATATGTCCTTATAAATCTCCCTTTATGTCTATGCCGGTACAAACTAAAAATATCTTATTTATCAAATCAAACGTCCTATATAAACCCATGAACCCAAAACTGAAAAGGTATTAAAATTACAAGTCTAAAAACTTTCTTAAAAAATCTTCAAACTTTGTACCTACACAAATGAGACAAGAAGCAAACACCTTCGTGACATATCGAGTTTCAAATGAGATAAACATAAATCAATACATATATATAAAATCTCAATTCTCCCCCATAATACAAACTCCCCTATTAAATCATAGTTTGATCTCCCCCTTTTTTATTTGTCCGAAATAGACAAGGAAAATAACAAATAAAATAAGCACGGAGTATTACGACAAGTATAGAAAATAAACTACGATCATCAAGGATAAACTTAAAATCATTCACCAACTATTTTTTATTTTTCAGTTTTTTCAAACAAAAATGCAAAAATAGTTTACAAAAATCAAACGCCATGAATTTATCCTAAGATAACCAAATCGTGGATACGAAATGAATGGGTGTGAACAAATTTGATAGGAAAGTCAATGCAATCAAACATAGCATACGTGCATGAAAAATACATATGCTCCTAATGAGTGAACTCAAAATCGTCCCTAGGCGTCGAAATATGAATTTATATGACATCGACTAGATCTAATCGATACATCAAGTCAAGAATGATTTCCACACTAATAACGTCTAAAACTATGAAATGTTTTTTCAAGACTTTGTCAAGACGTGCAAACACATTGCTTAAATTCCAACCAAACACCCCCATAAATAATAAATCTTTTATTTTTCTAATGAGGTGATCTAAAACTTAATGGCCCCCTTTTGGCATATTTATCTTTTTATTCCCTTTAATTTTTTTCGGGCTAATTTCAACCTCTTTGGACCTTGGCTACTTTGTGAAATGCCACACTTTTTTAGGTCCGATTGAAACGATGGATTAATCGAAAAAGGATAAATGAGTACCTTTCATATCCCTTCCCCATTTTTCTCATCATTATAAACAAAGTCCTCACGGGCAACGGTTCTTGCATGCACCACTTTCATTGTCAAGTTTAATCGCATTCGGTTTGTTTTAAAGACATGATTGAGATGGAAACACTTTGACCAACATATGATAGACAAGTACAATAATCAAACAAATCCTTGCAAGTGTGCATTAAAGGAGACTAAGAGTAAAAGGTGTAGGTAGTAATCTCAAATTACATCTTAATAACTCCAAACATTATAAAAGCATAAAACTGAAACGATGATGCATATCAAAACACTATAAAATAATCACATGGATATTGAATGGTGTTGTGACTTGGTCATCCTCGATGTCCATTCATAAAAGGTGTAAAATGAAATACAAAAACTCTTTTTGTCTTTTTCTAAAAAAAATTATCAAAATAAAATCTTTTTGGCTTTTTCAAATTTTCTCAAAAAATAGAAAATCTTTTTGTATTTTTCCAAAAAATTTCAAAAGCCAAAATCATTTTACTACAAAAGTGGTACACACTAGCAATTGTCATAAGATATCATCATGAAAATCATCTTATTCTAGCACATAAGTTTAAACCTTAACCGTTAGGTGCGGTGGAGTTTTCCAAAGGTGGTGACATCCTATGAAAAACATCCATCAAATCATATGAAGTTTTAACCAAAAACTTTACTTGCTCCCGAATATGTGCAAACTCTCTCATGCAATCATCTGGAGCATCATGTGTGGCTACGTGTGTGGGAACACGTGGCAAAATTTTATATGACACAATACCCAACTTAAACATAAGGTGTCCTCTCTTCTTGCAATGGGTGCAAACATACACGACCTAGGAATACCTCTTCTAAATCGTTTAGGACGCACTCTCCTCTCGAGAACGGGATGCCTAGATGGGTTGGGTTGAGAGCCATACGAATCAATCACAAACTCGGGAACCGAATCGGGTGCTACATGGGAAGTGGATGCACCGTCACGACTTATTCCTAGTCTCTCAACATTACCAAAAGCAGGACCGAGGAACATCTTTTCTAACTTCTTAGATGTGTCCTCTAAAGTTACCTTTACCTCCTAGGCACGTTCAATATCTCTCTCTAGTTGTGACACACGGGCTTTAAGTTCACTATTTTCCCGACCTACGACGATCAACTCCTCACTCAAAGAAACCTTCACCTTCTCGAGTTGACTCGTCGACGCCTCAAATCCCTTCAAAATCTCTCTCTCTCTCTCTCTCTCCAAATCTAACACCTTTAGATTTAATTCCTTATTCAACTTCTTCATTTTGGGGCGTACATATCTCTAAACGCAATTTGGAGCTCACTTCCACGCTCACTAGCGCACTCACTTTCACACTCACTAGAAACACTCGAATTATCGTCGGCGATCCCACGTGCACAAGTATCCTCATTGTCGTGGGAAAAACTTGATGTGCCCACGTGACTAGCTAAAAAGGTGACACATACCATGTGAAGATTAATCCCCGGAATCTTTCACCTCTTCCTCACTATCGCTAAGAGTGGTTGGCATGACAATATTTTTGCCCCTTCTCTTTAGCCTAGTGGGACACTCAAACGCCTTATGCCCCTTAGCCTCACATTCGAAACATCACTCTTCTTCCTCCTTTTCATTCTCTTTTGCTTTCTCTTTCTCATTCTCTTTCGCTTTCTCACTGCTCTCTTTGGCCTCATTTTTCTTTTTATTTTTCTTAAAAAATCTTCTATTAGAAGAATTTTCTTTGGAAAACTTGAGAAACTTTTTAAAAATTGTAGCAAGCATGGCCACATCATCAAAATCAAACTCGCCCTCAGACTCACAAACTTTCTATTTCTTTTTCTATATCCCTCGGACACTTACTCTCATTTCATAGATGTGACCCCCTGCTTAAAATAATAAAGGGTGGCCAACCCTATACTAAAATAAATCAGGAATATCAAGTGGATCTTTCTCAGCACCAACTGTCGAGACTAGTAAAAATATAGCTAACTACCCAGTACTATAAAAAGCGGATGCCAACAAATTTTGAACATACATAGAACATAATAACAACCATAAAGAAACTGCCGAACAAGATAAGATGTACGCACGTACCACAATAAAAGGAAGTACTCAATTAATACATCATAAGTACATAAAGAAAGTATACCCGAATACGCTGTCGGGTCACAGTCAATACAACAATCCTGGGGAAAAAATTATAAAATTCTAACTATACTCATGGGTATTAACCCAATATACAAAAGGAATCCTATCTAGATTTACAAACGGTAGGAAGCGACTATAAAAAAATCCCGCTACAGTTCGCATCTGTTGCGGCTCCCAAGATACTGGATAGAAAAACATCACTGGTATTCTTACGGTGGGACACCTGTAGTATACAATATATATGTATATATAGAAATAGAGAGATATAAATGGGTCAGAGCCCGAGGTGTGAAAACATTTATAGGAAGTGCATTAAAATGCATAATAATTAATAAATGCACAATTTCATGATCGAAGTGGAGTCGCACTCTCATGGAACTCAATCTCACCCCTCGACTAAAGCGCACACCTAAACGTATGCACCTAGTCCTTAATTTATTTACCCGACACCTTCCGAGGATAATTCCATCTTAATCTACGCATAATCTACACCCGTGTAACCCTCTATCTCAAGTACAACCCAAAAATCTTCTTGTTCTATCATACCCTAAGTTTACGCCCAAACTTATATATTAACGTATACGTATGCACATATATCTGACTAGAGTCCATCCGATTCTAATCATTAACTTAAACAAGTCATAAATGACAGAATAAGCACACAATAACTTCCTATTTTTATATAACATTCTTTCACTATTTAACATATACCCGAGTACTAAGGACTAAACTTCTCCCCACTCCCAACATTGCGCTACGTTTCGTGCGTGGGACGTCTCGCAAAATGAAATCCAAATAAGGAATCCCCCCGATACACTACTCCTTGACAATGTTGATTGTTGATATCCATTATGCCCTCAACACACATCCTATAACCTCAACTAATTACTATGAGCAACTATCTCTAAGTACATAAGTAAGATCTATATAACATCCTTCTAGTTACCAAGTACGATAGTTCAACCCTAACAAGCACGTACACCTAACGCATAAATGTACATCTTAGAATATCCATATCACATTCACCTATAGGATATATATACCATTCACACTATATAGATAACAAAATCATTCAATCCTATTAACCATGTACACATAACACACATAATGTTCACATTAAAATACGCATAACACATACGGTTATAGGATAAAAATATAATACACAATGCTATAATCTCCCAGGAATTACTCCCTTTATCCCAGGTTACCAGCCACCGGACTATTATCACACTGCCCTGGTAATAAAATCAAAACACAACGTATGGGAAGCGGTTATAGTTCCGAACCTGAAAGTGAGAACTAATCATACCCAAGACTTCTCACCCAGAATGAAATCATACAATAAATAATAGACGACTATGATCTGGGGACTATACGCACCCTGCTCCTCAAGCCAGAGGCCTCACCCACATCGCGCAACCTCCCATGATAGCATGTGCTGGGTATGCTCACACAATAAGTATATATATCATTCACACTGTATATATATATATATATATATATATATATATACGCGATCACATCATATATACAAAACCATCACATAAGGTATATCCGTTCACATCATATATATATATATATATATATATATATATATATATATATATATATATATATATATATATATATATATATATATATATATATATATATATATATATACATACATACATACATACATACATACATACATACTATCTCACGTCCGTATGTATACAAGTAATGAATTTGACTATACGTATATATTTCTCATTATACTAACCGATGGTATAACACACATTTTCCATGCATTTCACTATACAATCCCTCACTTGAAATTTACGTATTCATTACACCTAAGAGGAGAATATTCTTCCAATTTAATCAACCTTAAGGATACTATCTAGTAACCAAATGTATAACCATCATCCTTCACCCTGCATCGATATCCGCCAACACACTTATATATAATAATAATCCCGACTATAAGTATAAACACTAATTATTCTGGTCAGCAATATACTAAAAGATATATTGTGATACCACTTGACTTCGAAAGTGCATAAGTACAAAGGGACTATCTCTATAACGTGTAACCACTTCATGATAGTCCACCACAATCACATTAATATAATCCGACTATCTTTTAGTCCTACTCTCGTTTCCTTAATAAAAGAAGCATCATACCCTCATAATCCATTCCTAAAACAGCCCCGAATACCTCCTTATCATCCTAAGATACAAATATCTTGATATTATAACCTAACCCTCTATAATACATTCACTAAGAAAGGTCACTGAGTTTTAAACCCAAAAGAAAAGGGGGTAAAATAGAATCCCATTATTGGGCTAAAAATAGAGGACCGGTCGACCGGCCCCTAACCCCCGATTGATCGTAATTTTAAATTTTGCCTTACGAAGGAGGCAGCAGGCTTTTTTCTTGAGGCGCGGTCGGCGGCCTCCTGGACGCGATGGACCGACCATACCAGATAATTCGGCCCTTTTTCCTTTTGGGACGAACCCTAACTCTCCAAACACCCAAAATATCATCATCCAACCCCCAATCACGTTTCTAACATTAAAACTCATAATATAAATCAACCCCACTAATTATACAACCTCAAATCCATATACACACCTCAAATGCAAGATTTTATATAAAAATCTAGGTTTTTGACATATACACACAAAATCCATATTTTACATCCACAAATCATGAAATAAATTACACACATGAATTATTTAGCAAGATTAATCACTTGCCTCAAAGTTGTAGAGGTTGAATCTTCCTCGGAATCATGGATTTTGGCCGGAATTACCAAGCTCCAAGCTTTTCTTCTCTCTCTAGGGATTTTTCTCCCTCTCTCTCTCAATCTCAAGAATGAGATTATTATCTCCCATAGGCTTTATAAGTCTTGATTTTAAGATACCCAACTTTAAATGATAATACACACTTTAAATGACTCGTTTACTCCGATTCGAGTCAAACTAACTTAAAATATTTCGAAACCAGTCATTTTCACTATCTCGACCCTTATGGGATCAACCGCGCGCTCAAAATCGTCATCTGAAATACTTTATAACATCCTCAAATTTTGACCTCTATTGCCAAATTTAAAATTCTCCAATTTAAATGAATTTTATTTCTCCCAAATAAATTAAAATTTTCAGTCCTAAAAATCATTAGGTATTACAGACTTCCCCCCTTACAAGAATTTCGTCCTCGAGCTTAGGACTCCGAACCTCAACTAACTCCTAAGACATCTACCCTCAAGATCACTATACCTATTTCACCCACTTCTCACAGCGAATCATTTTAACTTAAAAAAAATCAAAATTAGCTAACCAGGGTCCCCATACACCCAGTACCCAAGCTCAACTCGTATAAACATAACTCGTCTCCACTTGCCTCAACTCGTAATATAATTCTCAACACCTCGATCCATAATATCATACTAAGTTATAAAATTTTAAATATTCCGAAGATTGAACTCTTCTCAATTCCTGACATTAACTACTTTCATGCGAGGGAGGTCTCGTAAGCGAAATCCAAACAAGGAAACCTTCCAATACACTACTGTGTATCTCTGTCGGGATTTGAGATCAGTTGAATTAGGACTAAGGTTTTATAAAATATTTTCGAACCATAGATATTGCCCTAAGGTCTATATAACAATATAATGTAAAATAGTTTCATGTCTTTCGACACACCAATCAAACACCTTATGCTCAAGACACAAGGCATCAACAAATACAATACTCTCACCAACAACTAGTTCTCGAAACTAGCACAACCATGAGCTAAAATTCCTAGCTGAATAATAAAATGCTAAACCTTGAATCTCCTCAGTGATAAAAATCATTTACATCACACCAAAGCATTGCCATAAGATAAGCCCCTCCATAACTGGAACACTACAAATACCTGCCCTAACCTAACTATAAAACAATAACCTTATCGTTACTATTTAACAAAATGTAACAGTTCGCGCTCCCACAAATTTAAAAACACAATTCTCTACTAGCCCAACGCAAAACAATCTATTCCACCGAAAGATATCATCCAAGTGCCACACTTGCTCACTCCTCTCTCCAAGGAAATTTTATACACAATATGGTTATGACTGCTAACGACTCACTAAACCTTACATGCAACGCTCCCACTACTATGCAAAGCACGACCTAAGCACAAGGGAGAATAATTTACACTATACCTCCATACTTCAACTACCTCATTCCATCAATGGGCCCCTGATCGTATCTCATATGCCCAAATTGGCCTATGAATTGTTGTCGGGGTTACACATCTAAAACTTCCTCAAAAAGTTGCCCTCTACTTCTTCGAGGACAATTCCTCTTCCCTAGGCCCGATTCTCCACAAAAGAAACGTCTCCGCAAAAATCCTGCCTATCCATCCTAATGGAAAAAACGTTGTTGCGACCCTCGATAATCCTGTCTATGACCTTATTGCGGTGGTGGTCTCGCCCCACTGGCATCATATCTTCCAAACATACTACCCTTGGTAACACCCCGCGTCCTCAAAAGAGAATGCTGAGCGGCACTTCGATGAAACTAAAAAATTCCTCGATCAATAAGGTGTGGAGCATCTAAGTAAAACCCACGAAAAGAGAAACCACAAATCTCAATTCTTCAATTAAATACTACCGATGTCTCTTGAAATAATACAACTATCTCTCTCGAAATAGAAACAAATCGCCAATGCTCTATACAATAAAAGAAATACAAATATTCTCATTTGTATTCTCTAATAGTCTCTCCAAAATAACCAGGTCAAAATCAATCTCCGATAAGTCCATAGCGCCCAAATTTCTTACTCCCCTTTAATTAAAGATTATACTCGTGACAATGTGACAACGCCACACACATCACTTCAGTAAAAGTCATGAACGCCGGGTTCCCCATCAAATGCTGCCTAATTCACCAACCTAAACCTCCCAAGAACTTTGCTATTCGCTCATCCTCCGTATTTACCTTATCGGGCATAAAATTCACCATTCGAGTAAATTTTTCTTCGTACTCCGCCACCGTTCAATTACTTTGAGTCACCTCTAGTAATCTCCTCCTCATTTCCGCCTGAACTGTGGAAGGAAAATACCTATAGTCAAAGCGTACCCAAAAATCTGACATGGGCATTGCAACTTTTTCTACTCCGATGTAGTGGTTGACTCCCACCGTTGGGGAGCTGCATCGGTTAGTCTAAAGGTGGCGAGTATTTGTTTTTGCACCTCACTACGCTCAACCATCTGAAGGTGCCCTTGTATCCCTCTCCCACTGACTCCCAACAATCGCATCAACTCCCCCCGAAAATTCTGGAGGATGTCCTTTCCTAAAGCCTTCTCATACTCTTTCCTGCATAGATGGCTCTGGGTGGTATTGAGCTATTAGAACTGTAGGATGACATGTTATCGCAGCAATGGCAACATCTACTGCTCGTGCCACAATATTAGCAGCTTCAGCTGCAGTCATAGTCCCTTGAGGCATGTGGGGTTCCGTAATCTCGACCCCTCTATTTGCCCTGCCTGGACGACTTATTCTCGATGACATCTGAGATAAAAGAAAATGTATCAGAACGCCGTTCAAGTGACTACACATTGCAAAAAAATAGGCGTAGTGAACACAAAAATCCTAATACTGGGGCTCTACATCAAGAATGCTTACGGAAGAATACAAAAAACCCGCACAGATCCTAATACACTAGAACCTGATGCTCTGATACCACCTGTGACACCCCGCTTAAAATAATAAAGGGTTGTCAGCCCTATACTAAAATAAATCAGGAATCTCAAGTGGATCTTTCTCAGAATCATGGATTTTGTCCAGAATTCCCAAGCTCCAAGCTTTTCTACTCTCTCTCTAGGGCTTTTTCTCCCCCTCTCTCAATCTCAAGAATGATATTATTGTCTCCCATAGGCTTTATAAGTCTTGATTTCAAGATACCCAATTTTAAATGATAATACACACTTTAAATGACTCGTTTACTCCAATTCAGGGCAAACTAACGTAAAATATTTCGAAACCGAAATAAAACCCAAGGACAATCATTTTTACTAACTCGGCCCTTTTGGGATCAACTGCACGCTCAGAATCGTCATCCGAAATACTTTATAACATCCTCAAATTTTGACCTCTATTGCCAAATTTAAAATTCTCCAATTCAAATGAATTTTATTTCTTCCAAATAAATTAAAATTCTCAGTCCTAGAAATCACGGGGTATTATAATAGACTAGGTTATAAGTGTTATGCCTCGATCTTTAGGTTTGACAGTGTCAGGAAACATGTCAATTTCATATGTCTAAAGGTCTCCTACCAGTTCTTCTAACTTAAGATTGGTCAAATTTCCTAAGGAATTCAACACAGTCACTTTGGGAATAAAACGTTTTGGCAACGATCTCAAAATATTTTTAACCACTCGTGCATCGGGAATATGCTCACCAAAATTGAAACTAGTGTTGATAATTTCAGACAAACGTGCATAAAACTCATCAAAACACTCAGATTCAAGCATGGTTATAGTTTCAAATTGAGTAGTTAAATTGTGCAATTTATACTCTTTTACTGTAGTCGTGCCTTCATGGGTAAGTTGTAAAACATCCCATGCTTTTTTTGACATGGTGCACGTCATAATATGTTGAAACTCATCAGGGAAGATGGCTCTAGAAATTGCACTTAGACCACGAGAATTAAAAGTGCTCCATTTAAATAAATTCTCAGTCTAGTTAGTCACGATTTTAAGATTTGTGACATTATTAGCGGTGACAGTGTGAGGAGTCCACCCTCTTTCACAAATAACCCAAACACGCTCATCGGTGGCCTATAAATGAGATTTCGTACTGGATTTCCAATATGCATAATTAGTCCCATAAAAAACTGGCAACCGATTATGTAAGTTTTCATTCGGAAACATTGCGAAATCTAAAAATCAAAATTTTCAAAAAAAATCAATATCACAATTTTTTATGGAAAAAGGATCTCACGGTAATTTGGTGAAACCTGCTCTGATACCAATTTGAGAATGCTGTGTGATATCGATTGAACGTTGATTCCCAAATTTCCAAATTTAAACTTATTTAATTGGAGTCAATCTTTAAACCAATTTTAAGAATCCTAAAACATGCATCTATGTGGATTAAATAAATAATGTAAATCCAACAAACACAAATCGAGATTCAGGAAAAAAAAAACTTTCAAGTAAAACCTTTATTTCACTATGAACTGTAAATCGCAACTTACATATACACAATAAAATTCACAATGAATCTCACACGGTAGATCCACATAGACATGCATCCTAGATCAGTAATGAATCCCGCAAGACTCGCAAGAATCACAACTCAAAATCAGCAAGAAACACCCTCGAGCATTTCCATTGACACGCAGTCGTCTTCAGCAAGCACCTCCCTCAATTGGTATCAGGTCAGCATTAGGTATCTTCTCTACAAGAGAAGCTTCAACAAAATCATGCTTTGGGTTCCAAAATAATTCACTAAAGCTATTGGGATGATTTGTGAATTGAAAACAAAGTGTTTAAACCTTAAAACTTTAGAGAACTTTTTCTGCTGATATGCAGGAACGTAAATGGCATAAGTCTTCATGAAATAGGTCTCCAAAATAGGTATTTATAAGATAATAAAATTTCTTAAGGCGGCGGGGTCGCTCGAACGAGAGGGCTACGTCGCTCGAACGACTTTGAATGTCTCTCGATCCTAGATCGCTCGACCTATCAAGCGACGTAATAAAAAATAAAACAGTTAGCTGTCACTAGATGAATGTTTCCCGTGAGCTTTTCGCGAGCCTTCGTGCAACATTCAATGTTGCTTGAAGTCCTCATTCGCGCAACAACACAATGTTGTTTGAACGACATAACAATGTCATTTGAACGACCAAAGCGAAAAAATATCTTTCTTTTAAAACTCTGCCTCTAGACTTAGAAAAAATATTATGACGAAAAAAAGACACCTCTGATGTTTAAAACATTTAAAAAAAATTATCCCAACACTTTAATGAAACATTAAGGGACTTAAATACAACTTTACCAAAATCTATCTCGTAGGGGCTTGTTTGTTGAAGAATATTGATATTCGAATTTGTTTTGCTACATGATTGGACTTGATTTTTTCTTCGATGGTTGTAGCAGTATACGACATACTCTAATGTAAACAAGCTATGTAAAATATGTCCTTACAGAGTGGGTTTTAGGGTTTGGTGTGGTTGATGAAAAGTAATGGTTTGGAGAATACGTAGTGGTGGAAGGTGTGGTGACGGTGGTCGATAGTCGTATATGTTTGGATCGGGCGGTGGTGGACGAGATTTGTATGGCTGGAAGTTAGGGTGTACAAATTACTAATTTGTTTGAGAAATGGCTGGTGGAACCTTAAAATTGAGTTGATTTGGAATGGATTAATCCATCGAAAGTGGCCGGGTTGGTGCCACACCCCGTGGATTGGTAGTGCCATTGCCAGTGGCCACCGACGGTGGTAGGAAGATGTAGAGTGTGTCGCGATGAGTCACAAGAGGGGGTAACATTTTGGGAGTCACCGACAGCCATCACAGAGGGAAGCGAACCCAGTGAACCTTGCGAGTGGGCCGTCGATGGTCTGCCATCATGTCCGTTTTTTCCAGTGATGGTGGTGGTGGTGGATTGGGTCACTAGTCGGAGGTTTTGGAGTTCACCGGAGGCTTCGGAAGTGTGAATAAGGGTCGTGGTGGGGCTGCCACCCTCTATTGTTTTTCGAGGGTTTAACGTCAATTTCCTTATATTTTTTCGAGGTTTGGCCTAAATTTTTTGGGCCAATATCTAAAGAAGTACCAAGAAAACAAAAAGAGTAAATTACCTTTTTGGTCACTGAACTATTGTGATAGTTTTAAATGGTCCCTTATCTTATATTTGACTCATCTTAGTCCCTAAACTATGTCACTTGTGCCAAATAAAGGATTCCGTCCATTAGGCCGTTAAATGTATACAGCAAAATGACAAATTCCTTTTCTATCCTCATTTGATACCATTAATAGTCCAGCAACAACATTTCCCACCATTTGTTCTTTATTTTAGCTCCAATAATTCTATATCCAACCACTTGAAGTCACAACTGAAGAAAAAAAATGGTGGTTTATTGCTATTGCGACCATTTGGCTGAAAGACGTACCTCGTGGATGCAACAGAATCCCAGTAGAACCTTTTTAGCGTGTACAAGTCGTACCGAACAAGGTGGCTGTATATTTTTTATCTGGGAAGACATACTGAACTGGGTTCTCCAAGATGGAAGAGTTCGAAAGAGAGAGAAACTATTATGGATTGTGTTGTTGTTGTTGTGTGTTTTTGTAATTTGGGTTTTGTTGTCTGGAAATGAGGGTGAGAAATGTAAGTGTGAAGTAAAAGGATGAATGAAATGTATATGCCATCGTAGCAACTATTTGAATCAATGAATGAAATGCAGACTTTGTTTCAATTAATGTGTGTTATTGTAATTGTTTTCAATTAATGAATGAAAAATGTTGCAACTGTGAAATCATAAATAATAGTATAGAAACAACCATATTCATTACCATAAAAGTAGTTCAAACTATGAAACCTTAATTGCAGTTCCAAATATGGAACATTACACCCCAAAACAGTCTGAAGCAACACTAAACCTTCAGTTTCATACAAAAAACATCAGTTCCAGTTGCATCCTCATCAGTTGCATACAAAAAATAGTTAAATCTAACACTAAAGCTTCAGCTAAACACATCCAAATCTTCACTTCAAACTATTTTTTTCTATGAGTTTGTTTCTTTTTGGGGACAACCTTCTTCTTATTCTTTTGGGTTGCAACCTTTTTCGGACAACTCCTTACATTGTGGCCAAAGTAACCACACCTGCTGCATTTAATCTTAATGCCATGTTTCCCAAGCTTAGTTCCAGCTGTACGAGTTTCACCTGCTTCTTTGTTCCTCTTTTTCTTTGGTCTACCTGGTTGTGCCTCAACATCAGGTGGTGTTAGTGGTTTCTTTATTGAGGTAGGCCACAAGTCTTTTCCATTTAAGGGCACGAGGAGGTTTGCATATTGTTGGAGATACTTTTCTCTAGTGTAACACTCATCCACTTAGCTTTTTGCTTTATCCCCTTTGTATAAAATTTCCCCTAAACCATGAACACACGACAACCCACTCAACTGCCAGAACCTACAAGAGCAAGTCCTCTCCCTTAGATCAATAACAAACTGAATAAATGGACTTTTAACTTGGAACTCAGATCCTCCATTCCATTAACAAATAAATCCCACAGACTCTTTCAGCAAGCATCTGACAACCCGTATATGACTATGATAAATTATAATTAAATCATGCTTATCTTATGTGATATTAATAATGTGATATTATTATATCTAATTTTAAGTGATTATGTTTATTATAATCCTACTTTCATAAATCATGAAAGGTCGAATTATTTACAAACACAAAATTTTGTTGTTTTCGGTAGAAATGTTCATGTTAGAGACTATTTTTTACCTTTATAACATTATAAATGACTTTAGGTGAAAACTAGAGAGTTGTAGACATGTGAGTTAGGGTTGTAACACAACAAACGGATCATCAAATGGATTCCCGAGTAAAGAGTTATACCAAATTTACGAACAAAGGGCAATGCTGCCCATTCCCTTTAAGTGGTAAATTGTCTTTTATTAATCCAAATGTTTTAATTTGATTGGATGGATTGGGAGGCAGACTTGGCCGACTTAAAACTCCCCCTTTAGCTTATTTCTTCAGCAAATACAATCCTAGGTTCGGTTTTGAGAGATTTAAGCTTAAGGAAAGAGAAAGTAGAAGTTAAGGAAGAAAGATTACAAGGAAAAGCTAGGAAATATTTCCAACAAAGTCCTTAAGGTATTTCCAAGGTAAAATTATGTGTTAATATTGTTGTAATATTGTATTATACTTATTTCAAAGTATATAAATCGTGAATTATTGATTAAAACCTCATCATCCTTTGTGATAATATGTATTGGTTCATACGTGAGATAAGTGGTGTTTATAGGTCATATTGCTTTGTATTGAAACCCCTTGTATTCAAATATGCATATCTCTTTGTGTGATTACTGGAATTGAGAAATTCCAATTGGATATGAAAGTAGACTCATATATTCATATCATATCTGAAAATTGTAATTTAAGATGGTTTCAAGTTGGTATATAGTTTATGTTTGTATATTTCATTTCGGTAATCCCTGAGTTTTGTCAAGATTTTGACATAGCAAATAAAGTCAAAAATTTATGAAACTTTAATTCTATACTATTCTGTATGTTTAATGAAAATGGGTTGAAAATCATGGAAAGTTATTGTGGAGAAAAATTATGAAAATTCTTGGAATTTGAAGGAACAATAGAGGATCTTGTAGGGCAGATTTCTTGTGTTGTAAAGAAATGGTCATAACTTGCTCTAGGAAGCTTGAAAAATTACACCGTAACTTGTATTGGAATGTATATTCATATATTTTTTCATATTGATAAGGTTGGACCCCTGTATTTATACAATTTAGGAATATAGGATGGTTAAGTATAGAGGGCAATAATCTGAGGCCATACTGGATACCCCGTGAAAGGATATTATTTTCTCCTCTTTCCAAAGAGTATTTTGAATACATGTTTCATGTGTATATACATTTAGAAGTATATTTTCATGTTACTTGGTTTTGGTAATAAATTCCTTATGAGGTATTTCTTACGGTTGAATGTTCATAACTTTATTAACATGGATAGCATTGTTTTATCTTTACTCGTGGTTTATGAAATATGACTTAAGTGGAATTATATTGTTGGTGTATAGTTATGAAAAGTTACATAATTATGTTAGGATAATACTTATAATTTAGATTCAGTACTGATTTAGTTGGATTGACAGGTGTAAGGTCTAATCAACCCAGTTCAGCTCCACCCGAAGGAAACAAAAATACATAGTTGACAACCCAAGGTGAGTGTACTCACTGGAATGATGTATTTGTATACTATTACGAATATGATCATAATGTTATGAATATGAAATTTTTCATTTCGGTTTACCGAAATGGGAGGTTACTCCTCGACCCGAAATGGGGGAGATTTGTCTATTAATGACAAGGGGTTACTCCTCGACCAGGAATGGGGGAGAATTGTTTATTTAGACAGGATATGTGAATCATGATTCGGAAAAGTTGGTCATTCATTATGAATGAGCCGGATAATTTAATACATAATTATATGGATATGATTTATTGCATTTAAATTTATGCAGTAGTATAGTAGTGATGCATTCACTGGGATATTTTGTTCATGGTTCCTATGTTCACATTTTTCAGGTAACGTGATGTCACTGCCAAATCTAGGAAGTCGGGTTGGGTTAGCCAGGAATGGGAGATACAAAGATTTTGTTTTAACGTAAATGATGTAATTAAGTTAAATTATCCTTTAAGCAAGTTTGTAAAAGTATGACTACTCTGATGTTGTAAAAAGGTTTTCAGTTATATGGATTTACAATGATGATTCTGAAATTAAAACTCGTGTTTATGGTTTGGTTAAATTAATCATGGTTTAACTCACTTTGAATTTCAAACTTAATTATAAGTAACTAGGTTGGGGTGTGTCAGATTTTGGTATTAGAGCCTAGGTGTTAGAGGTTCTGGAGTGAGAAGAGTCTAGATTTGGCAGTGAATGTTAGAAATATATTTTATTTGATACTAACGATTATGTTAGGAAATATATGTATATATGCATGTTGTTATATCTACGATTCATTTCATATATAAGAGAATGGAATGAGGGAATGTAAATGTGAGAATAGAAGATGAGGCTTCATATATTCCAGTAGAAGCGGAGGTTGAGAAACCTGTTCAGATAAATGTGGAACCCGAGCCAGAACAACTAACAGATATGCAAAAAATGGCACGTGCTATGACTCTAATGGTAGAGGAGCAAGCTAGATTTATGGCTCAGATGGAAGAACCACAGACCAGGCAACTGGAGGCACAAGCCTTAGCTAGGGCTGAGGAGGTTATACACTGGGAAGAAAGAAGTACTTCACATGAGAAATTTATTAAGATGAACCCACCATCGTTCGATGGAGCAGTTGATCCCGCAGAGGCAGAAGTCTGGGTTAAAGAGATTGAACTTATCTTTGGGGTGATGAGGATGCCTGAAAATCAACGAGTGACCTTGGCAACGTATATGCTGAAAGGAGAAGCTAAATATTGGTGGGATGCCACAAAACATTTATTGATTACTCCTGAAGGTGGGAATGTGATCTCATGGGATGATTTTGTCAAAGCTTTGTATGATAAGTATTTTCCCCCAATGTATCGAAAATAAAAGGAGAAGGAATATTTCATGTTGAATCGGGGGAGTATAACAGTTAGAGAATACGAAGCTAAACTTAAAGATGTAATACCCCGTATTTCTGAATATTCCATTTAATTAGATTGGAGAATTAAATGAGAAAATATCGTCTTGATTTAAATTACGTAAGAGTAGTAACTTAAAGAGTTTTATTTAAAATTGTAATTATGGTAAATAGTTACTTAACGCGTGTAGACCGTGTTGGGGTGAGAACGAGTAATATTTTTAAGTGACTCAAATGATAATTTAGAGGTCATCAATGAGTCCGGAAGGGTCAAATTAGTCAAAATAGTATACCCGGGGGTACTAGTTGAGTCCCGGGGCAATTTTGGACTAAACCGAGACCGTTCGGGGGCGTTTTGGTCTTTTAACATAAGAGGGTATGGAGACCTACGAAATTGAGAGTTTTATATCAGCCGTATGATAGATGAATTAGGGTTAGAACACCCATTACAACACCAATACCATTAGAGAGAGGAAAGGCACAACTTTCTAAAGCAAAAAGAAGATTTGGGAAGGATTCAAAGGGGTTTCTACCATCAACTTGTTGGGGAAGAAGGATTGAAGGATGAAGATCATCAATCATCAACAAGAACCACGAAATCAGACCCTACTGATCATAAGGTAAGTTGTTTATTGCAAACATTTATAAAGTTATAATACCCATGTGTAGGGTTTTTGAATAGTTTTGTTTAAATCAATATTTTGATTGGAGAAAGATGATATTTATGCATGTTGGGATAGGAATCGCATGTAGAATGATTTAAACTATGTAGAGGATTAATATTCAGATTTAGACTTGATGATTTTCGGAATAAAAATCTGGATTTTGAATGATAATATGGGAAGAACACCATAACTAGGGTTTCAAGAAATTCTGGGTTTTAATTCATTATTTCTTTAAAGTAATTGGAGTTTTGATGTAATTGACACGTTAGAAACTGTCCTAGTATATGTGGAAATATGTTAGGATCATTGGGTAAAAGTTTGGTGGAAAATAATGGAGTTTGGAAATTTGTTAATGGAGGAGAGGATCAACGAAGAAGACAGACTGCGTCTGTCCCTGTTCGATCGATCGATCGATCGATTTTGAACTATCGATCGATCGACTATGTCGATCGATCGAACCCATCCGTCGATCGATCGACACAAGCTGTTTTCCCGAAAATTTTGTGTTTAATCCTTCGTTGAGTTCGGGAATGAATGGGTATTCTAGGATTTACATTATACTTATATGGGAGTAAGAATAAGACCCGTAGGTATATTGTTGAGGTCCAATAAGGCCATTGGGTGTAGGGCTTGGATTATGGACCGAGGAGAATAATCCGATTTAGTAGAGTATCGGGGACTTCGGAAATTAAGTTACGGGGCGAAGTAAATTCAATTTAAGTAATAGACCAGTAGGGTAAGCAATAACTACTGAAATTATATGTAAGGGGTAACTAGGACCCTTAGAGTTGTGTGAATACTCAAATAAATACGGTTAATGAGATAAATCGTAAAGCGAATATTGTACGGTAAATATATGAGATTAAAATATTACGTACGTATATGATTAATAGGTCGGGCGTGTACCTACTGAATTATGTGATCTTTTAGGTAGAGAGATTATACCTAAATTAATTATGTTAGGGTCGATGAGACATTCCGAACTAACATAAAGTTATTATAAGTTTGGGGTCGATGAGAAATACCGAACCAAACTTTGAACTGGTGTCGCGATGAGAGAGTCCCGAACCAGAATATGTGTATATATATATTTTTAAAATAATTGGGGTCGATGTATCATGCCGAACCAATTCTTACTTGGGGTCGATGAATCATTCCGAACCAAGAGTCCTTTATGTGTATAAAAGGGGAAAAATAGCAGTGACTAATATTTAGTATATATTGTGCGTGAAATATATATACCTGATGATATTCTACTTACGTGTATTAGTAGATTAATATATTATGTATTTAAAGATACATACTGAATTGGTAAGTTAAGTAGTGAAACTTAATTACAAAATGAACCTTTAGATAGAGAAAATCTATTTAGTAATTCAAGTAACGAAACTTAATTACATAAGTGGGAAAGTCAACAGTTGTGAAAATTGTAGTAATTTTAGTAGTGAAGCTAAATGAGAAGTCTTCAAAAATAACATAGATGAAATGTTACTTGAGAATTAATTAACATACGCGAGATGATAGTAAAACGGTGGTACTGTATGGGCGGTACTAGAACTTGGGTACAGATAAGTTCAGTGTACTACTTTGGTTTTAGTTAGCTTGAGAAGTATGGCTAGACAAACTAAGTGTGGAACGTTAGGTGTGCACCAAAGATGAGGGGTGAGTTAACTCAAGAGAGTGTATGAGAACCTAACATGTGTAATCAATAACCACATTTTATATTGTGATAAACGCTTGCTAAATATTTTTAAAATGTTTTGAGTACTAACTCTTGCTATTAAATATTTTCAAAACCTTTTAGGTGTCCAGCCACAGGGACGCCATGTGTGATGATTCCATTCCAGACTCGGAGTTGTAGCACAGTGGATGCTTACAGGATTTGACTAGACGATATCTCTCATTCAGATCTAGCACAGGATCTCGCACTCTTCTATGTATGGACTTGTGGTCCGGTATTAGTCTCAGATGTTAGTTTCAGACTAGTGGTTATTCTATTATTGTTTGGGATTTTTAGCCGATGGTTTATTCGGTAATACTTTTGTTCTGTTGTACTTTTACTTTGATGTTTGAATTATAGTACATGATTATTTGTACTTTGTTCCGCATGGTCGATTTTTCTGTTTTAAGAAAGATAAAATTTGGCACCGGTCTAATTTTACTTAGGGGATTAGTAATTAAAAAGTTTTCGACAGTGATGCTAAGAATGAACCATTTGAGAAACCTGTTTTAATTTAATGAAGGCCTGATCACCCGATGTTTAATTAGGCGGGGTGTCACAAAAGCATTATCTCGATTTTCTTCGAGGTTTATAAGAAATGAGGAAGATATATGCAGTCGATTTCTTGATGGGCTTGAGTTAGTTATTAAATCTAGATTGTCAGCTTTAGAGACTTCTAACTATTCAGCCTTGGTGAACAAAGCCATGCTAGTAGAAAGGGATGTGAATGAAGCTAGAGGAAATCGAGAACGAGGTGTAAAGAGAAGTAGATTCGATCTAAGTTATCAAAAGGGTAGTGATTCAGAATATTCAAGACTTGGAGGGCAGAAATTCCAGCATGGTAGAGGCATGGGAAGTAGTTTTCAAAGGGGTAAAGCAAGTGGTGGAAGAGGTTCAAGATTTTCATTGCAAGGAGATCCGAATGTTTTTTTCTTTTGTGGGACATCGGGTCATATAAAGAGAAATTACCCAAAGATACAGAATAAATAATGTTTTAACTGTCATCAGAAGGGCCATCTGAGAAATAATTATCCTATGTTATCAAAAGCGATTTCAGTTAGTAGTGTGGGGCCTCATAAAGAATCCTCTACAGGAAGTGCCACAAGGGGGAGAGGTACAGAACAAGCAACTAGATCGAGGGAAGGAGGAAGTGTGTTTGCGATGACGCTGCAAGATGCCCATGCTACACTGGAAGTGGTTACAGGTAAACTTTCTATTGCAAATAAAGATCTATATGCATTCATTGATCCTGGATCTACGCATTCATTCGTAGCATTGCACATTGTATCACATTTGGGTAGATCATGTTCATTTCTCAATTATGCCTTATATATTTCTACCCCAATGGAAAGTGTAATTCTGGTTGAGCATGTTTATAAAGATTGTATCTTACGAATGGGGGAACAAGATTTCTATGTTAATTTGATACCGTTGGCCATTCGAGATTTTGATATTATATTGGGGATGGGTTGGTTATCATCATATCATGCTTCCATTGATTGTTTTTGCAAATAAGTTACATTTCATCTGCCTGGTGAACCCGAGTTCCAGTTTATAGGAGAAAGGAATGTTGTCCCTTATTGTCTTATCTCAGCAATTAAGAGTAGAAAGTTATTGAGTAAAGGTTGTACAGGGTATTTAGCTTATGTTGTTGATACTAGTAAAGAGACAGTTAAAATTTAAGATATACCAGTGGTTAGAAAATTTTCTGATGTCTTCTCAGAAGAATTGCTAAGATTGCCACCCGATAGGGAAGTAGAGTTTTCCATTGAATTAACTCCAGGTACTGTTCCATTTCCCTTGCTCCATATATAATGGCACCGACAGAGTTGAAAGAATTGAAAGTGCAATTACAAGATCTGATAAGCAGATGTTTCATTCGCCCTAGTGTTTCACCATGGGGAGTCCCGGTGTTATTTGTGAAAAAGAAAGATTAGACAATGTGATTATGTATTGATTATCGGCAATTGAATAAGGTGACCATTAGAAACAAGTACCCTCTACCTCGTATCGATGATTTGTTTGACCAATTACAGGGGGCCACAGTATTTTTGAAGATTGACTTGAGATCGGGTTACCACCAATTGAAAGTAAAGGATAGTTATATTTCCAAAACAGGTTTTCGGACACAATATGGGCACTATGAGTATTTGGTGATGCCATTTGTATTGACTAATGCTCCAACAGTTTTTATGGACTTCATGAACCGAGTATTCCACCCTTTTATTGATTCATTTGTGATTGTATTCATAGATGGTGTGTTGATTTACTCACATAGCATGGAGGAACATGAGAAACATTTGAGACTTATATTGCAGATTTTGAGAGAGAAGAAATTGTTTGCTAAATTCAGCAAGTGTGAGTTTTGGTTGAATGAAATTTTTTTTAGGGCATGTTGTCTCGGTAAATGGGATATATGTTGATCCAAAGAAAGTGGAAGCAATCGTTGAATGGGAAAGTCCTAAGAATGTGATAGAAATTAGGAGTTTCCTAGGATTGGCAGGTTACTATCGTAGATTCATTAAGGGATTTTCAACAATAGCATTACCATTGACGAAGTTGAATCATAAAGAAGTGAAGTTTGTATGGGATGAAGAATGTGAGAGGAGTTTTAAAGAATTAAAGAATCAGTTGGTTTCAGCCCCTATACTTACTATTCCATGTGGGAATGAGTCTTTTGTGATCTATACAGACGCTTTATTTCAAATGTTAGGATGTGTTCTTATGCAGAATGGGAAGGTAATAGCATATGCTTCCAGACAATTAAAGACGCATGAAGGAAACTGCCCTACACACGATTTGGAGCTAGCAGCCATTATTTTTTCTTTAAAGTTGTGGCGACATTACTTGTATGGAGAAACTTGTGAGATATTTACGGATCATCAAAGTTTGAAATACTTGTTTACACAGAAAGAACTGAATATGAGACAGAGGCGTTGGATAGAGCTGATTAAAGATTATGACGGTACCATTCATCATCATCTTGGGAAGGCCAATGTAGTAGCCGATGCTCTGAGTCAAAAATCATCAGGGATGCTTGGTTGCATACGGTGTGACCGTGTTGGAAATATTCTTGATTTGGCATCGATAGGGATTTAATTGAAGTTTTCAAAAAGTGGAGGAATATTATCACAAGTCACAGTGAGACCTTTATTGGCCGAACGCATACGAAATTTACAGATCAGTGATCCATTCCTTGAGAAAAAGAAACAAGATGTCCTGGATAGTAAAGAGAGTGACTTTGAAATTAAGAATGATGAATTGTTGTGTTATAAAAACATGATTTGTGTGCCGAATGATCCACCCTTAAAGAAGGATATATTAGAAGAGGCACGTAGTTCTCTTTACTCTATGCATCCAGGAGGTACCAAAATGTATAGAGATTTGAAGGAGTATTATTGGTGGAACAATATGAAATGTGAGATCGCAGAATTTGTAGCCAAATGTTTAGTATGCCAGCAAGTAAAGGTGGAGCATCAGAAGCCGACATGATTATTGTAGTCATTTCCTATTTCGAAATGGAAGTGGGAGCATATAATGATGAACTTTGTTACAGGATTGCCCCGGTCACTAAAGGGACATGGTTCTATTTAGGTGATTGTAGACCGATTGACGAAGTCAGCTCATTTTCTTCCAGTTAAGACCACCTACACTGTTGACAAGTATGCACGTATGTACGTTGACGAGATTATCCGTTTACATGGGGCACCAGTTTCAATTGTGTCAGATAGAGATCCAACGTTCACTTCTAAGTTTTAGCCGCGTCTCCAGAATGCCATGGGCACAAGTTTGAAGTTCAGTACTGCGTTTCATCCACAAACTGATGGGCAATCAGAAAGGAGGATTCAAATATTAGAAGACATGATACGAACTTGTGTATTTGACTTCAAAGGTAGTTGGGATGATCATTTGCCATTGATGGAATTTTCAGATAATAATAATTTTCAGTCGACTATTGGTATGGCTCCTTATGAAGCTTTATATGGCAGGAGATGTAGAACGCCTTTGTATTGGGATGAAGTGGGTGAAAGGAAAATATTGGGTCTTGAATTAATAGATGTGATGACTGAAAAGATCAAAATTATTCGGGAACGGATAAAGATAGCGCAAAGCAGGCAGAAATTTTATGCAAATAAGAGGAAGCATCCATTGGAATTTCAAAAAGGGGATTTTGTATTCCTACGTATTTCACCATGGAAAGGCGTTATGAGATTTGGGAAAAAGGGGAAACTAAGTCCAAGATACATTGGACCATATGAAGTGTTGGAAAGAATTGGACCTGGCATATAAATTAGCATTACCTCCAGACTTATCCCGTTTACATGACGTGTTTCACGTATCGATGCTTCATGATGCGACTTAATATTTGTCTCAAAAGTGCGTACAATCTAGGCTCAAGTGCAAGCCTGTCGCTCAAGTAATAAACCCGGTAAGTCGGGATCGTATCCACAGGGATCGAGATTGCCAAATAGTAATAAGAAAAATTATTAAATCTTGAAATGATTTCGTAAAAGAAACGAAAAGATGATTAAAAATTGGGAAAATTTATATTAAAAAATTACTTAAGAAAAACAAATTGAAAAGTGCAAAAGAAATTAGATCTGGCAAATGGGAGAAAATAAGGTAGGGCACAATCCCTCAATCCTTAACAAATTACCGTATAGAATACTAGAATTGTAAATTAAAATTATTGACTAGATACGGTCTTTATACATTCTAAGCATTACATATATGAGGGATCTAGCCCGCACCATACGAAATCAAAGGTAAATATAAAGCGGTGCTTTCACGATTCAATCAATATTTTAATTTAACCTCTATTTTCTACATAAATAATTTGCCTTGGATTGAGTTCATGTACCCCAACCCTTGGGAATTTAGCTACTCATGATTTGGTTCAAGAATAAATTCACACACAAAATTATGGATCTACAAGACATGGGAAATAATTTGCAAATAATAAAAATAGAGAATGGAAAGATATTACTTGAATTCAGCAACAAAAATGGAATTGGAATCCAGAATTTCTTACAAACTAGGGTTCATGAAAACTCTTGAAGGAATAGAAAATTTGCTCTCAAAATCTAACCCTAAAATTCAATCTAGCACTTCTAACCTACTCCTAACCTAGCCTCTCTCTAGAAACTCCTCTTGAAAATGAGGTAGGGCTTGGTCTTTTATAGCACCAAGTTGCACGAATTTGGCATCAAATTTCGCTTGTGGCACAAGTTTTCCAAGAGTTGCACTGCATTAAATGCATAATTAATTACAGAAATCCGCACATCCAGACTCTTCATTATCGCACAACTTCAAAACATCGTAACTTCTTCACCGTAGCTCGGATTGAGGTGCCGTTTTTTCCAGTATTCTTATAATTTAGAGCTATTCAACTTTATAGTTGGCCCCACCTTCGGACTAAGGCTGAAAAATTACGAAAATGCCCTTGAACTCCCCATTTCTTGGTTTCTTTCACTGTTTTGAGTTCTCCTTCGCACTAACTTGCGTGAAATACCTGTGAAACACATGAGAAATACACAAAACAAGAAATACTTGCCAAAAAAGGTTAGTAGCATAAATAAGAGACAAATACAAGCTAAATACACTGCACGGGATCATAAAAATACCGAAATTAAGGGGATAAATGTGAAGAATATATGCCTAATCACACCCCCTAACTTAGAACTTTGCGCGTCCCGAGCAATGTAAATGAAATTAGCCAAAATTCTACTCTTGAAAATTCTTTTATTAAAATAAAATTCCACTTTCGCAGGCCAGCGATTGCATTTAGCGTATGCAACAAGCCTTTAAACCCCTAGGTTACCCTAGTAGGACGAGTTTTGTCTCGTGAGGGTTTGCAGTGAATACACCCACAAAATTCTTTATTGACTCAAATAAATATCAAAATATTTAAAAATTATACAATTTAAAATTTTCGAAAAATAATCACCATAAATTCATATTCAAATGTCTCAAACCATAGTGTGTGTGTGCGAAGCCAAAAATTAAACCTCAAATTTCCACCGATTGAGCATTACGTTACTTTCCGAAAATTCATTTTGATTCAAATTCTTACGGATGCACTCACAAACGAATCACTCGGATTGTGGTTATTTTCTCTCGGTATGCATGATATAAAGAGTAAATATAATGGACACAAATTCATGCATACAAAATTGAAAAGAAGGAAATTTATGGTGAAAAGATCTCATCATCGGAATACAGTTATTTGGAAATGGGAAACATCACCTCTAGTTCACACCATTTAATCTCTCATATTATCTTTTCATGTCTTAGCTCTCCATGCGGTAATTAATTTCGCCATTCGGACTCAGTTAGGACTTTTTGGGTTAAAAGGTGTAAAGGGTAAAAATGGGAATAAACGGAATGTTCGGAATTGGAAAATGTCCTTATGATGTCCATTTGTGCTTTTTCGGGCATTTGCTCATTTTTCTCTTTCTTTTTCAATTTTCATTTTTTTTTCACTATTTGTTTTTTTAACATTTTTTTTCTTGCCCCTTTTTATTACACAATTTGAACTTACTTGATGAATTTTCTCAATTTTCACAATTCCGGGCTAATTGGGTTTTTCGGGTTATCAAACGAAAGGAAAATATTTTATTAGGCTCAACTTGGGTTGCAAAGGGATAATTTTTCACAACTTTTTATGGCTAATATTTTTGGGTAACAAATGAGGGCCTACTTCATTGTCCAAATTTCTAATCACATTACCATATGCATCTCGAGATTAGTTAAGTTTAGAGATATATTTAGCACGAATTTCGAGACAATAATTTCACACATTTCCCATAACCGATCAAAATAAAGGATTGAGATCATCGACGACTTATTAAAACGCTGAAAAGAACTTTGAGTTAATCATAAACTCGGATTGATTTAAAAACTCATAAAAAATTGAAAGGCTCGAAATCTCACCGGGTTTTATTAATCTCCACACTTATTCGTAAAGTCGTCAATTTTCTTTCAATTTCCATCTTCGGTCAATTTTGGCTTAGTGCATTTTGATTGTTAACAATTTGAGATTTTAAATAGAATAAAGGTGATATTTTTGAAAAATTTTAAATTCCAATTTTTATTTATTTTGAACAAAAATATTTTTGGCTTTTTCTAAATTTTTCAATTTTTTTTTTATTTTCTAAAAAAAAACACACTTGGAAAGAACATGTGATCGAATCAATGAATCTAAACAATAAATGGGAAGAATATCCCACACCCCCTAACTTAAATGTTGAATTGTCCTCAATGCAAATCAAGAACACAACATAAAGAGAGGAAAAGAAAGATATTACCCAAATGGAGCAATCCCCGATGAGTGCGAGTCCATTGAATCTACAAAACATGTTAGAACCAAGCATAGCTAAAAGAATAACAAAAACTCTAACTCTCAAAACTAGACTATAATAAAAGAGAAAAAGAAAAAGAAAAAAAAACTAACTATTTACAACCTAACATTTGAACAGCTAATAAATCATACACTAAAAGTCGAAAAATTTGAGGGTCCACCCAAAATACAATTTGACTTTGAGGGATTAATGGTGTACCCTCATTAGGATGCATGCCTCCCGAAAAGTAAGAATTTCGTTTGAAAAATGGAAGGCATGTGAAAAGTTTAAAAAATGAACCATCACCAATTACAAAATTTAGGGGGATAATGAAGGATTTTGGTGCATAAGAGGACAAGTCCCATTAGGATCCAAGAAATATAGAATCACGTTCCATAGATTTTTCAAGTAGTATGGGGAGAGGGGCACACAAAAAGTAACAATCCATATTAGAAAACAATTTAACTCATAAACCGAAAAATGATCCTCTTGTTGCGTAGCACGTGTGTTGGTCTCTAAGTCGGACGATATTTGAGTCGTATCTTCAAGTACCTCCGAAGACTCAAATGGTATGGGTGGAGGTTTAGGAAGGAGAAATTCATCAATTCTATTGTCCCACTCGCTTTCGTCTAAATGACGAAATGAGGCCCAGAAAGATTGGACTTCATCATTAAGG
Source organism: Sambucus nigra (assembly GCA_949130495.1). Classification (NCBI taxonomy): domain Eukaryota; kingdom Viridiplantae; phylum Streptophyta; class Magnoliopsida; order Dipsacales; family Adoxaceae; genus Sambucus; species Sambucus nigra. Next base: position 65,659,056 of record OX422219.1, read on the forward strand.
CTTGCATCTACCTATCCAAACTCGCGCTCAAACTCTGCTAGGCTCAACTCCTCTAGCTCTCTCTCTTGCTTGGTGTCCTCAAAATTCTTTCCCTTAAAATTTTTAATTGGATCAGGTGGATTGACACGTTTAAGTGTGTGGCCCGTAAGATGAAGCATCTCAAAATAACATTCCCATACAAGAAGCGGATCAACATCCTTAAGACATTCATCCAATTTTTGTGATGGATTTAATGGTTCGATAATAGTGGGGACACAAGGAGACAAATGATCCTCAACCTCAGTAGATTTTGCAATATTTATAATAGGTTGAGATTCAAAAGAACTTGGATCAATTTCAATGATTTCATTCTCAAAAGTATTAGGTGAAGCGCAAGTCTCGACCTTTTCTAAGTTGTCCAAATAATCATTCAACTCCTTGCAAGTTGCTATAATTTTCGACTCTAGAACAGCACAGTCATCAGATTGCTTTTTTAGATCAAGTAAGAGTTCTTCCAAAGTAGGCTTTCTTGGTTCTAGCACCTCGAATTCCTCATTTGGTTGAAAACTTACTTCATCTTCAAAACTATCGGAAAAAAAATCCTCATTGGGTTCAAATAATGCATCTAACTCTTGCTCCCAATAACGATTTTTTTCGCGATATTCTTTTTCAAGTCTTTCTTCTTCAAGCAATTGATTTTGATAAATTTGGAGTTTCTCAGCACTAGGCTTGTATTTAATATAATCATCTTTAGTGATATTGATCCAATGGTCATAAGTCTTGAGTGTCTCCTCTTCCTCACTATTAGCATAACAATTAAAGCCACCAAAAGAGTTAAAATAAGACATTTCAAATTGGGCAATTCAAGAACGTGACACCCATTTTTTTTTTCAATTTTTGTTATTTTTTTTTTCGAAATCACTTGTAGATAAAAATAACTTTCTTAAAAATTTAACAATTTCAATCCCCGGCAACGGCGCCAAAAACTTGACGCGACTTAATATTTGTCTCAAAAGTGCGTACAATCTAGGCTCAAGTGCAAGCCTGTCGCTCAAGTAATAAACCCGGTAAGTCGGGATCGTATCCACAGGGACCGAGATTGCCAAATAGTAATAAGAAAAATTATTAAATCTTGAAATGATTTCGTAAAAGAAACGAAAAGATGATTAAAAATTGGGAAAATTTATATTAAAAAATTACTTAAGAAAAACAAATTGAAAAGTGCAAAAGAAATTAGATCTGACAAATGGGAGAAAATAAGGTAGGGTACAATCCCTCAATCCTTAACAAATTACCGTATAGAATACTAGAATTGTAAATTAAAACTATTGACTAGATCCGGTCTTTATACATTCTAAGCATTACATATATGAGGGATCTAGCCCGCACCATACGAAATCAAAGGTAAATATAAAGCGGTGCTTTCACGATTCAATCAATATTTTAATTTAACCTCTATTTTCTACATAAATAATTTGCCTTGGATTGAGTTCATGTACCCCAACCCTTGGGAATTTAGCTACTCATGATTTGGTTCAAGAATAAATTCACACACAAAATTATGGATCTACAAGACATGGGAAATAATTTGCAAATAATAAAAATAGAGAATGGAAAGATATTACTTGAATTCAGCAACAAAAATGGAATTGGAATCCAGAATTTCTTACAAACTAGGGTTCATGAAAACTCTTAAAGGAATAGAAAATTTGCTCTCAAAATCTAACCCTAAAATTCAATCTAGCACTTCTAACCTACTCCTAACCTAGCCTCTCTCTAGTAACTCCTCTTGAAAATGAGGTAGGGCTTGGTCTTTTATAGCACCAAGTTGCACGAATTTGGCATCAAATTTCGCTTGTGGCACAAGTTTTCCAAGAGTTGCACTGCATTAAATACATAATTAATTACAGAAATCCGCACATCCAGACTCTTCATTATCGCACAACTTCAAAACATCGTAACTTCTTCACCGTAGCTAGGATTGAGGTGCCGTTTTTTCCAGTATTCTTGTAATTTAGAGCTCTTCAACTTTCTAGTTGGCCCCATATTCTGACTAAGGCTGAAAAATTACGAAAATGCCCTTGAACTCCCCATTTCTTGGTTTCTTTCACTGTTTTGAGTTCTCCTTCGCACTAACTTCCGTGAAATACCTGTAAAACACATGAGAAATACACAAAACACGAAATACTTGCCAAAAAAGGTTAGTATCATAAATAAGAGACAAATCCAAGCTAAATACACTGCACGGGATCATAAAAATACCGAAATTAAGGGGATAAATGTGAAGAATATATGCCTAATCACTTCATAAGTATTTTGCGGATCCATCTCATCAGTTGAAACCTCAACCAATTGAACTGAAGGAAGACTTGTCGTACATCGAGGAACCAATGGAAATTATTGATCGTAAGGACCAAGTATTGAGAAATAAAGTTATTCCTTTAGTTAAAGTTATGTGGATGAGCCATGTGATTAAAGAATCAACTTGGGAAATAGAGGATAGCATGAAGAAACATTATCCCCATTTGTTTGGTAAGTGAACTTCATGTTAAATTTCGGGGATGAAATTTTCTAAGGGGGGGAAGTTGTGACAACCCGTATATAACTATGATAAATTATAATTAAATCACGTTTATCTTATGTGATATTAATAATGTGATATTATTATATCTAATGTTAAGTGATTATGTTTATTATAATCCTACTTTCATAAATCATGAAAGGTCGAATTATTTACAAACATAAAATTTTGTTGTTTTCGGTAGAAATGTTTCTGTTAGAGACTAGTTGTGAACTTTATAACATTATAAATGACTTGAGGTGAAAACTAGATAGTTGTAGACATGTGAGTTAGGGTTGTAACACAATAAACGTATCATCAAATGGATACCCGAGTAAAGAGTTATACCGAATTTACGAACAAAGGGCAAAGCTGCCCATTCCCTTTAAGTGGTAAGTTGTCTTTTATTAAACCAAATGTTTTAATTTGATTGAATGGATTGGGAGGCAGCCTTGGCCGACTTAAAACTCCACCTTTAGCTTATTTCTTCATCAAATACAATCATAGGTTCAGTTTTGAGATATTTAAGCTTAAGGAAAGAGAAAGAGAAGTTAAGGAAGAAATATTACAAGGAAAAGATAGGAAAAATTTCCAACAAAGTCCTTAAGGTATTTCCAAGGTAAAATTATGTGCTAATATTGTTGTAATATTGTATTATACTTATTTCAAAGTATATAAATCGTGAATTATTGATTAAAACCTCATCATCCTTTGTGATAACATGTATTGGTTTATACGTGAGATAAGTGGTGTTTATAGGTCATATTGCTTTGTATTGAAACCACTTGTATTCAAATCTGCATATCTCTTTGTGTGATTACTGGAATTGAGAAATTCTAATTGGATATGAAAGTAGACTCATATATTCATATCATATCCGAAAATTATAATTTAAGTCCTCGTGGTTAGGCCGTAGTGATGGTTTCAAGTTGGTTTATAGTTTCTGTTCGTATATTTCATTTCGGTATGCCCTGAGGTTTGTCAAGATTTTGACATAGCAAGTAAAGTAAAAAATTTATGAAACTTTAATTCTATACTATTCAGTATGTGTACTGAAAATGGGTTGAAAATCATGGAAAGTTATTGTGGAGAAAAATTATGAAAATTCTTGGAATTTGAAGGAACAATAGAGGAGCTTGTACGACAGATTTCTTATGTTGTAAAGAAATGGTCATAACTTGCTCTAGGAAGCTTGAAAAATTACACTGTCACTTGTATTGGAATGTATATTCATATATTTTTTCATATTGATAAGGTTGGACTCCTGTATTTACACCATTTAGGAATATAGGATGGTTAAGTATAGAGGGCAATAATCTGAGGCCATACTAGATACCCCATGAAAGGATATTGCTATCTCCTCTTTCCAAAGAGTATTTTGAATACATGTTTCATGTGTATATACATTTAGAAGTATATTTTCATGTTACTTGGTTTTGGTAATAAATTCCTTATGAGGTATTTCTTACGGTTGAATGTTCATAACTTTATTAACATGGATAGCATTGTTTTATCTTTACTCATGGTTTATGAAATATGACTTAAGTGGAATTATATTGTTGGTGTATAGTCATGAAAAGTTACATAATTATGTTAGGATAATACTTATAATTGAGATTCAGTACTGATTTAGTTGGATTGACATGTGTAAGGTCTAATCAACCCAATTCAGCTCCACCCGAAGGAAATATAAATACATAGTTGACAACCCAATGTGAGTGTACTCACTGGAATGATGTATTTGTATACTGTTACGAATATGATCATAATGTTATGAATATGAAATTGTTCATTTCGGTTTACCGAAATGGGAGGTTACCCCTCGACCCTGAATGGGGGAGATTTGTCTATTAATGATAAGGGGTTACTCCTCGACCAGGAATGGGGGATAATTGTTTATTTAGACAGGATATGTGAATCATGATTCGGAAAAGTTGGTCATTCATTACGAATGATCCGGATAAGTTAATACATAATTATATGGATATGATTTATTGCATTTAAATTTATGCAGTAGTATAGTAGTGATGCATTCACTGGGCTACTTTGCTCATGGTTCCTATGTTCACATTTTTCAGGTAACGCGATGTCACTGCCAAATCTAGGAAGTCGGGTTGGGTTAGCCAGGAATGGGAGATACAAAGATTTTGTTTTAATGTAAATGATGTAATTAAGTTAAATTATCCTTCAAGAAAGTTTGTATAAGTATGACTACTCTGATGTTGTAAAAAGGTTTTCAGTTATATGGATTTATAATGATGTTTCTGAAATTAAAACTCGTGTTTATGGTTTGGTTGAAATAATCATGGTTTGACTCACTTTGAATTTCAAACTTAATTATAAGTAACTGGGTTGGGGTGTGTCAAAGCAACCCAACTTTTCCTCAATTCCTGGACAATTTACACTTGGGTGTTTTTCTATTCACTTGAATTCTTCTCATTATCAATTCCCTAATTGTTTCCATCATTGAGATAATAGGCTTATCCTTTGCATCACCTATGAAATTGTTGAAGACTTCACAGTGGTTGTTTATGAGAATATCACATTTTGGCTGGGTAGATAAGTGTGTCCTACTCCAATTGTTTGGTGGTAGCATTGTATCCATCCATATGTATGCTTTTTTATAAACCCGCTTCACTTGTTCCATGCATTGGGTGAAATATACTGAGGCACTTGCTTTGCATCTATACCAAATGACCAAATGCCATTATTTGCATCTATACCAACAGCTGATAGTAGTTGACCAGGGTAGGGACCCTTTAAGAAGCAACCATCTAGACTAATAATATGGCCACAAGCTTCAAGAAATAATTTTTTAAGTGGCCCCATAGCACAATACATTCTCTAAAATAGAGGGCTCTCATCTTCAATGCTAGACTCATTGACATGAATTTTGATGGTGGAATCAGGCATAGCCCTTTTCACTTTAGCACAATACCTCCACAGGTTTGCATATTGATCTTTGGAGCATCCCTCAATCAATATTTGAGCTTTTTTCTTTACCTTATATTCTTGGATTCTTGACACCCCAACTGTAAGGTCCCTTTTAACAGTCTCCCTAATTACATTCATAGGTATTTCAGGATTGGACTTTAATAGGTCCAAGTACCTGTTTGACAACTATAAGGATGTAACAAACCTATTGGTGTAGTCTGCCTTGCAATTATTGTGCACATCTAGCAATGTTTTCACTTGAAATGTTTCTTCACCACTGATTTTTGAAGCATATATCCTCTATTTACATGGTGAGGCACAATTAGCTATAATCCTTCTTTTATCATTCTTTGTGAACCTAATGCCCTTTTTGTTATGAATTGAATACTCTCTAACTGCTTGTCTAAACACATGAGTACTTGCAAATTTATGGCCAAGTTCAAATTGAGGGTTTGTCATATCCTTTTCTCGATCAAACTCAGAAAATCTATATTTACAAGAATTACTTCCCTCATCTTCGGACGAAGCCAAACTAATAAGCTCATATGAGTCATCTATTTCAGACACAAATTCCAAGTTATCTTCTTAACTACCACATCCTCATCCATAGCCATATTTTCCTTTCCCTTATTTTTATCCCCTCCTCTCTCTTTATTGACTCCCACATCCTCATCCATAGACAACCATTCTTTTCCCTTATTTTTATCCCCTCCCCTCTCTTCAATATTCTCTCCTGTATCTTCTTCACATTCAGACCCACGACCATCATGTTCAAATTGTTCTACTTCTATTTCATCAAAATTTATCCCAAATACACTAAGATCAAAGCACAAATCATCTTTAGGCATATCCATATACACATCAACCTTCCTCTATGTAGGAACCCATTTAAACATTTTTGACATATCTATGTCACTTTCTATTTTGTACAAACCAAACCTTAAACCCAAATCTGGATCCTTGTACCATAATTCGTTGGGATTATGACATCATAATTCCCTAAGCATTTCATACAAGTCTTGGAGTGATAGCCTATCTGGATCACAAAAATCAAAATGGTTGACAAGTCCACCAACATATGATTTCTCTGGTTTATCATCAAAACAACCACCATGGTTCAACTCAACAGTGAAATATGGCTCACTTTCATCTGTAATAGCCCATGCATTATGGAAAAAGGATAAAAAAAATGCAATTTTATTAGGCATGGACATAATGAAAAAAGGGTTTTTGATGAGAAAAATGGGTTATTGCAGAGAATAGATCTCATAGGTACAAAAATTATAAGAAAATTAGGGTTTTTGATGTATAAGATAACGATCAACTATAATGTCAAGTAGAATAACTAAATAAATTCGTCTACTCTTAACTGAAAGAGAAAAAATAGGGAATTTCACATACCATATAGAGTTTGAGGGTCGATGAGCAAATCTTCAGGAAGAACACGACGCAACTTCCACTCCATTTTGACTACGAACGATTTCAATGTTGGGTTCAACAGTATAGAGTTAAGGATTTTGCATGTGGATGATCAAAGAATGCCAATCATTTCAAACATTGGGGGTAAATATGGAAATGCCCTTAGAGAATTAACATGTGAGAAGCACATGTCGATTTGCTATCTACATTTAACGGCTTAATGGACGTAATCTCTTATTTGGCACAAGTGACATAGTTGAGGGACTAAGTTGAGTCAAACACAAGATAAGGGACCATTTAAAAACTATCATACTAGTTCAGTGACCAAAAATGTAATTTACTAAAAAAATGGAAAAATACTTGAGCATTTTGGCGCCAAGGGCAGCCACCTTGACCAACAAAAAAACCCTGCCATAGCTCGGTGTTGTTAAACGTTAAATTGTTGGAGATTTTATAAAAACAGTGAGTAAGAGTTTTGGATGTAAAAGCTTAAAAAGCTTGTCCCACATTGGAAGTGTGTGGAAGAGGTGGGAAGCTAACCCAAATATAAAAGGGGATAGTGTCCCAGATTGGAAAATGTACAAAGCTAAGTGTCACCACTAAGCTATAAAAGGAGTGGGCAACCTTTGAGTCCCACATTGGAAAAATAGTAAGAATTTGTGCACTTAATAAGTACAAATGGAAGATGAAGAGTTAATTCATCTAGCATTTAAGAGGCTATTCAAGAGACCTCAATACGGTGCGAAGCACCGTACGCACACGCACACCCGCGCGCGTGCGGGTGCGGGGCAGTGGGCTGTAGAGGCGCTAGTGGCGCACTTTGCACGCTGCAGTGGTTGTGGGTTGCCGGGTCGGATAGCGGTAGCTCGGGCGCGGTCACTTTTTGGTTGACCCGTGCAAAATCAATTCGGTATTATTATACCTGTTCGGAAATGACTTAAGACTGTTGGTAATTAACAGTCATACCTTTTCGAAACTGACTTAAGACTGTTAATTCAACAGTCATGACTCTTGAAGACAAAGCTTTTCATTATCTATAAATAAAGGCTGCCTAAAACGAAATTAGATTGATAACAAAAACCAGTTTCAGATTTCCAAACCCTGCTATTACTCTCTTACAAATTTTCAGGAGATACAAATTCTCTTATTCTGTTTTGTGCACATAAACAGAATAAGAACTTGATTAACTGTTCTTCGTTGTTGCATCCATGGGCTGTCTTCAAATATACAAGTTGCAGGCAGTGCAAGTTGCTTCATTGTATCTTGAGTACGGATTGCGGATTCCCGTTTGTATACCGAAGTTATTCGTGTAGGGCAAATACTGTATTTAGGAAAGTGACATCACGCCTTGAAGATTCATAAAGTTATATTGTTGTATTGAAGTTAACATTGTTATGATACAATAAAGAGTTCTATTTCTTCATTTTCTACATAATTTCCAACAATATAAATACAGTAATTTCATAAATGGCCGACTCTTCCAAATCACTTCGACAAATAACAGAAGGCTTTGTCAAGTTGGACTGTTTTGATGGTGGTAATTTTTTACGTTGGCAGAAAAATGTTCATTTTCTTCTAGTCAACGCAGAAGATTGTATATGTCTTATCACAATCGAAACCAAATGAAGATGAAGATGAAATCGTGGAACAGACTAGGCAACGCACAAAATGGGATACCGATGATTACTTATGTCGTGGTCACATTCTCAATGCACTTGTTGACAATTTTTTCGACTTGTACCAAAATGTTGGGACTGCAAAAATTTTGTGGGAAACATTGGAGACCAAATATCTTACGGACGACGCTACAAGTAAGAAGTTCCTTATCGGTCAATTTTTAAGCTTTAAAATGCATGATAATAGACATGTGCTAGAACAATTTCATGACATCCAATGCATCGTAAATCATTGCAAACTGGAAAAAATTAAATATGGATGATAATGTAATTGTTGCTGCCATAATTGAAAAACTTCCTCTTTCTTGGAAAGATTATAAGAAAGAACTCAAACACAAAAAGGAGGATCTTTCACTTGAAGAATTAGAGACTCATTTAAGAATTGAACAAGAGTCTCGAATTCTAGATGGTAAAGAGGAGCAAGAAAATTCTGTTTCTAAGGTCCATGTGGTGGAGGAAGGAAAGGAGCAAAAATATGGCAATCATGGAAAAATAACAAGCGAAAGAATTTTTCAAATAATTCTAAAGCAAAAAAAAAAGAAGAAAGGAAATTGTTTTCATTGCAATAAACCAGGTCACTTCAAGAAGGATTGTCGTGAGTTCAAGAAACTAAAGGAAAAAGGAGGGACATCAGACACAAAGCAAAAATTTGCTGCTATGATATCCGAGGGTAATATGCTTGGAGAAGACAACTCTTGGTGGGTTGATTCTGGTGCCACAAGGCATGTTTGTAAGGATAAGAACTTTTTCTCTGCCTATGAAACAGTGGAAGGAGATGTTCTCTATATGGGAAATTCATCTACTGCTGCGGTTAAAGGCAAAGGGACAGTGGATCTCGAATTCACTTCTGGAAAAATCCTTAGCCTCACCAATATTTTTTATGTTCCTGATGTTAGGAAAAATTTAGTTTCTGGAAGTCTTCTTAACAAATTTGGCTTTAAGCTTGTATTTGAGTCAGACAAATTTATTCTGACTAAGAATGGTGCCTTTGTAGGCAAAGGATATTTGTATGAGGGCATGTTTAAGCTCAATATCAATGAAAAAGATTCTTCTGCTTATATCGTTGATTGTCTTTCATTATGGCATAGTCGTTTAGGACATGTTAATACAAAGAAAATGCATTTCATGGTTAATTTAAATTTAATTCCTAAATATGAGAATGATATGAATGAAAAGTGTAAAATATGCATGCAAACAAAAATAACAAGATTGCCTTTTTCAAAAATAGAAAAAACTACATATTTGTTGCAATTAGTACATAGTGATGTTTGTGATTTTCATGGAACACCTACTAGAGGTGGTAGTAAATATTTTTTTACATTTACCGATGACTTTTAAAAATATTGTTACGTATATATTTTAAACTCTAAGGATGATGTGCTTAATAGATTTAAGACATACAAAAATGAAGTTGAAAATCAATATGATACTAAAATAAAATGTCTTAGATCTGAAAGAGGTGGTGAATATCACTTTCCTCAATTTTGTGAAGATATGGGAATTATAAATGAAGTTACTGGACCTTATACACCACAGCAAAATGGAGTAGCAGAAAGAAAAAATAGAACACTAACTAAAATGGTTAACGCTATGCTTTCTTATTCTGGTTTAAGTAAAGGGTTATGGGGAGAAGCACTTTTAACTGCGTGTTATATTCTGAATAGGATACCTGTTAAAGATAATAAGAAAACTCCTTACGAATTATGGAAGAATAGAAAACCTAATTTAGGTTATCTTAAAGTTTGGGGTTGTAGAGCTATTGTAAGACTACCTGAAACTAAGAGAAAGAAATTAGGAAGCAAAGGTGTTGAGTGTATTTTCATAGGTTATGCACAACATAGTAAAGCTTATAGATTTTTGATTAGTGAACCTAATGATTCTGTTGAGGTAAATACAATAATAGAATCGAGAGATGCAATTTTTTATGAACAAAGGTTTTCTTCTATTCCTAGAATTAATAATGAAAAAGAAGTAAGCACTCCTTCACAGTTACCTGAAACTCCACCAGTAGAACAAGAAGAGATTAGAAAAAGTAAAAAACCTAGGAAAGAAAAAAGCTTTGGTCCCGACTTTGTAGTCTATCTTGTTGAAGGAACTAGAGACACATCTTGTAATCAATATGCTTTGACTCTTAGCGTTGAAACAGACCCACAAACTTATAGTGAGGCAATTAAGTCTGTAGATTCAGCATTTTGGAAAGAAGCTATAAATGATGAAATGGATTCAATTTTGAGAAATAAAACTTGGAAGTTAGTAGACTTACCTCCAGGATCTAAACCCATTAAGTGTAGATGGATTTTTAAAAAGAAAATGAAAATAGATGGAACAATTGATAAATTCAAGGATAGATTGGTTGCTAAAGGTTTTACACAAAAATAAGGAATTGATTATTTTTATACCTATGCACCTGTTGCTAGAACCGCAACTATTAGAATTTTAATTGCATTAGCATCTATATATAATTTTGAGATTCATCAAATGGATGTGAAAACTGCCTTTTTAAATGGTGACTTAGAAGAAGAAATTTACATGGAACAACCTGAAGGGTTTGTTATGTCTGGACAAGAAAATAAAGTATGTAAACTTATTAAGTCCTTATATGGCCTAAAACAAGCACCTAAACAATGGCATGAAAAATTTGATAAAGTCATTATTTCTTATGGTTTTAAAATTCATGAATCTGATAAGTGTGTTTATAGTAAATTTGCTAATGGTAAAGGTGTGATCATTTGTTTATATGTAGATGACATGTTAATTCTTGGTACTGATTTAGAAAGCATTAATAATACAAAGAGTTTTCTGTCTTCTAAATTTGATATGAAAGATATGGGTGTAGCTGATGTCATATTAGGAATGAGAATAATAAGGAAAGATAAAAATATAATTCTTACTCAATCTCATTATGTTGAGAAAATTTTAAAGAAACTTAATCAGTTTGATTGCACACCTGTTAGTACACCTTTTGAACCACAGCTAAAGTTGATCCCTAATAATGGTAGAGCTATTTCACAATTGGAATATGCACGAGTAATTGATAGTTTAATGTATTCCATGACATGTACTCGATCTGATATTGCTTATGCTTTTAGTAAATTAAGTAGATATACATGTAATCCAAGTTTATTGCATTGGCATACTGTCAATAGAATATTAAAATATTTGAAAGGAACTATGGACTATGGTATATACTATAGTGGATATTCTTTAGTATTAGAAGGGTTTTCTAATACCAGTTGGATAACTGAGCGGGAGGATCATTCCTCAACAAGTGGATGGATTTTCACTCTTGGTGGAGGAGCTGTTTCTTCGGGATTAAAGAAACAAAATTGTATACCTAACTCTACTATGGCAGCTGAGTTTGTAGCATTAGCTGCAACTAGTAAAGAGGCAGTATGGTTAAGGAATTTATTAACTGAAATTCCAGTTTGGCCAAAACCAATGCCTCAAATATCTATACATTGTGATAGTGAGTCTACACTTTCCAGAGCTTATAGTAAAGTGTACAATGGAAAATCTAGACATATTGGCCTGAGACATAGTTATGTCAGACAAATGATTACAGATAGTGTAATCACAGTGGATTATGTAAAATCAAGTCAAAATTTAGCTGATCCTTTTACAAAAGGTCTTGCAAGAGGACCGGTGTCTAAGACATCAATAGGGATGGGACTAAAGCCCATTAATAATAATCACTCTTGATGGAAACTCAACTTGAAACTTGATATATTCAAGTCTCAAGTTCAATGATTAAAGTACATCATACGACGTGATTGTAAGCATTATAAAATTTAACATTCCAAGGATAAGTGCTTAGAACATGTAATGAATAATGAAAGAGGATGAGTTTAACCTTAATAGATTTATGGTGTTTTAAGTTACATGGACACCTATGATAATCTACCTATATGAGTGTGGAAGTGGTGCCGCTTCCTATGAGAACTGGGCTTGACTCTAAAGCACTCATGAAATCAAGGTACAGACACAAGGCCTAATACATGTGTCGGCTTATATGGATAATCAGTGAGTAATAGATTTGTGTGTGAAGACAAATCTGGCTGATCAATATGGATTGATAGTTCAAAGACAGGTCTACTATACTTTCATAGTTAGCCTTGACGAACCTTCACAGGGTATTGGTTCAAGTCGTGAGACACCAATGCTTATACACAGTCTTACAGACAATAAAAGATTTACAAAACTTATTTTGAAAATTGTGGAGGAATGTTGGAGATTTTATAAAATAAATGAGTAAGAGTTTTGGGTGTAAAAGCTTAAAAAGCTTGTCCCACATTGGAAGTGTGTGGAAGAGATGGGAAGCTAACCCAAATATAAAATGGGATAGTGTCCCACATTGGAAAATGTACAAAGCTAAGTGTCACCACTAAGCTATAAAAGGAGTGGGCAACCTTTGAGTCCCACATTGGAAAAATAGTAAGGATTTGTGCACTTAATAAGTACAAATGGAAGATGAAGAGTTAATTCATCTAGCATTTAAGAGGCTATTCAAGAGACCTCAATATGGTGCGAAGCACCGTACGCACACGCACACGTGAGCGCGTGCGGGGCAGTGGGCTGTAGAGGTGCTAGTGGCGCACTTTGCACGCCGCAATGGTAGCGGGTTGCCGGGTCGGATCGCGGTAGCTCCGGCGCGGTCACTTTTTGGTTGACCCGTGCAAAATCGATTTGGTATTATTATACCTGTTCGGAAATGACTTGAGACTGTTGGTAATTAACAGTCATACATTTTCGGAACTGACTTAAGACTGTTAATTCAACCGTCATGACTCTTGAAGACAAAGCTTTTCATTATCTATAAATAAAGGCTACCTAAAACGAAGTTAGATTGATAACAAAAACTAGTTTCAGATTTCCAAACCCTGCTATTATTCTCTTACAATTTTCAGGAGATACAAATTCTCTTATTCTGTTTTGTGCACATAAACAGAATAAGAACTTGATTTACTGTTCTTCGTTGTTGCATCCATGGGTTGTCTTCAAATATACAAGTTGCAGGCAGTGCAAGTTGCTTCATTGTATCTTGAGTACGGATTTGCGGATTCCCGTTTGTATACCGAAGTTATTCGTGTGGGGCAAATACTGTATTTAGGAAAGTGACATCACGCCTTGAAGATTCATAAAGTTATATTGTTGTATTAAAGTTAACATTGTTATGATACAATAAAGAGTTCTATTTCTGCATTTTCTACATAATTTCCAACAGTCTAAATACAGTAATTTCAGAAACGGCCGACTCTTCCAAATCACTTCGACAAATAACAGAAGGCTTTGTCAAGTTGGACCGTTTTGATGGTGGTAATTTTTTGCGTTGGCAGAAAAATGTTCATTTTCTTCTAGTCAACGCAGAAGATGGTATATGTCTTGTCACAACCGAAACCAAATGAAGATGAAGATGAAACCGTGGAACAAACTAGGAAACGCACAAAATGGGAGACCGATGATTACTTATGTCGTGGTCACATTCTCAATGCACTTGCTGACAATTTGTTCGACTTGTACCAAAATTTTGGGACTGCACTTGCAAAAATGCACTTGCAAAAAAATTAAGAATTTGTGCACTTAATAAGTACAAATAGAAGATGAAGAGTTAATTCATCTAGCATTTAAGAGGCTATTCAAGAGACCTCAATACGGTGCGAAGCATCGTACGCACACGCACACGCGCGCGCGCGCGCGCGGGGGGCAGTGGGCTGTAGAGGCGCTAGTGTCGCACTTTTCACGCCGCAGTGGTAGTGGGTTGTCGGGTCGGATCGCGGTAGCTCGGGCGCGGTCACTTTTTGGTTGACCGTGCAAAACTGATTCGGTATTATTATACCTGTTCGGAAATGACTTAAGACTGTTGGTAATTAACAGTCATACCTATTCGGAACTGACTTAAGACTGTTAATTCAACAGTCATGACTCTTGAAGATAAAGCTTTTCATTATCTATAAATAAAGGCTGCCTAAAACGAAATTAGATTGATAACAAAAACCAGTTTCAGATTTCCAAACCCTGCTATTACTCTCTTACAATTTCCAGGAGATACAAATTCTCTTAATCTGTTTTGTGCACATAAAGAGAATAAGAACTTGATTAACTGTTTTTCGCTGTTGCATCCAAGGGCTGTCTTCAAATATACAAGTTGCAGGAAGTGCAAGTTGCTTCATTGTATCTTGAGTACGGATTTGCGGATTCCCGTTTGTATACCGAAGTTATTCGTGTGGGGCAAATACTGTATTTAGGAAAGTGACATCACGCCGATTCATAAATTTACATTATTGTATTAAAGTTAACATTGTTATGATACAATAAAGAGTTCTATTTCTGCATTTTCTACATAATTTCCAACATAAATTACTACTTGTAGAGATGAAATCTCTCAAGCTTCCTCCTCCATTTCTTAACTCATCACCGATTCATCTATTTTCAACCCGTTTTCATCATCCGCATTATAACAACACTATTTTCCTTCACTTATTTACCCGGCATCGAGCCATTGATGAGCTGAGCATAATCCGAAAACCCTATACTCTAAACCGACCTTTATGTTCACCATTATCTTCTCCAAACACCAAGGATGAGAGTGATTCAATATCAGATCCCAACATTCTTATGCCCTCTGGCGAGTCATTTCTAGCCCTCGTTGTAAATGCACATGTTATAATACTGTAACTTCAAACCAAAATAAGGAACACAATTTAATCGCAATGAATTAAAAATAGGGCAATTTACAATTAGGTCATTTGGTAACCAATTTTTAAACATTTAAGACTTCTACAAGAAGGGAATTAGTGAGCGTAAGTGTTTAAAATTTGACAAAATTCCTTTAATGTATAAAATTCGTTTGTGAGAGACCTAAAAGTACTTTTCCCTTAAAAATATCACCCAAGAACATTTTACCTGAACTAGAAGGGCAAGAAAGAAAATAACTCCACCTAGGGGTGGAGTCAGTATTTTACATCCGGACGGGCTAAACTAACAGTGATTTCCCGGAATTCGGGTGCAGGAGCCCCGGAGCCAATTTTTTTGAGATTATTTTTGAATATTTACGAAATAATTACTTTAAAAATAATGAAAAATAAGGTTAATACTCAAAAAGTAATGTAAAATAGGTAATCATTTGCATATTTCACCAAAAGTATTAAATAAAAGCCCTAATTATCTTGCATTTTAAAATATTACGGGTGCGTTGAATTTAAAATTTTAAAAATTAACCCTGTATTTTTTGGAGACACGCTGGTGCCCCCCCTAAGTCGACTCCCACCTATGACTCCACCCAAGATATTATCCTCACCAAATTTCATATACATACATATATATATATATATATATATATATATATATATATATATATATATATATATGCACTCATACATCACACTTTATACATCACACCGAGTTCTAAGAAACTTTATTTTTCAATTTTTTTTATTTTTCTATTGAAATTAACCTTTTGATCAACAACACTTGTTCAAAAAATTAATTCAAAATAAATTTTCTAGCTATTTTTAAAAAAATCACAAAAATTTTATTGGCGCAGACCTTATAAATAAGGTATTTTTAACAGTTGTTTGTTGGTTTTTTAGAAAATAGCTAGAAATTGTATTTTGACCTAATTTTTTGAACTTGTATTGATTGGAAGGTTAACTCCATGGGTAAAAAAAAGAAGAGTTTTTTAGGGCCTAGAACTAGGTGTGATGTATAGAGTACGATGTAGGTGAGAGAGAGAGACTACTAAGCACAAATGTGAATGCGAGATGCGGGAGTGACTGCAAGTGCGGTGATTCAAAGAATCTTACAAAATAGGATTTGGGTGCGTTGAGAAATATAATAAAAATATAAAATATAGGAAAAATTAAACCTAGCCCCCTTCAACTATCTCGGATTTATGGGTCGCCCCCCTCAATTAAAATACCCGACAAACTCACCCCTTAACTATTAATCCGTTACGCTTAACCCCGCAAATCGGGTTCCCTCCATTTTTAGAGGTAAATGAACACTTATACCCGAACCCAAAACAAATATAAAAAAATAAACTCATCATCAAAATTTTAAAATACAACAAAAAAATCAAACCTAAACTCATCATCTCTTTGTTTCTGACCACTCCCACCCCTCCGTCCTCATCCTCACCCCTCCACCACCACCAAAATCAAAAACACCACTCTCAACTTCAACTTCAACGCATCGCCACCTCCGCTTCTTTATTTCTTCCCATTCACTCGGCCGATAGATGATGGGTTTTCTACTAGTGGAGGTTTGGAGGTGCCGGTGATGTTTTTTGTTTTTTTTCCTGAGATGTGTTTGGTTCCGGTGGTTGGTGGCCACTATACGTTTTTTTGGTTTTTTTCTCTAGGTTTGTTCCGGTGGTTTTTAGCCTAGCTCCGAAAGATGTGGGGGATAATGGGGGAGGGGTGGGGGTTAGGGCTTTAGGCACAGGTCGTAGTGGTGTGGGGCTTAGCTTCGACGATGGAGAAATTGGGATTTGTTGTTGGAGGCATATGTGGTAGTGGTTTTAGGTAGAAGTGGTAGTGGTTTTAGGCAGAGTGTTGGAGAAATCGGGATTTGTTGGTTTCTCTGGGTTGGTTTTGATGGTGTATTTTTTTCGGTGGAGGTGGGATTTTCGGTGTGTTGGTGAGAGGTGGAGGGGTGCGTGTGTTGGTGTAGGTGGGTGTGTTTCAAAATGGTTGCTGAGAGAGTTTTGTTTTGGGCTTGAATTTTGTTTTGGGTTTCAAATGGTTTGAATTTTTTTTCCAGGGGTATAAGTGTATTTACACCCTAAAAACGGAGGGAACCCGATTTTTGGGGTTATGTGTAACGGATTGATAGTCAAGGGTGAGTTTATCGGGTATTTTAATTGAGGATGGCTCGTAAACTCAAAACAGTTGAAGGGGGCTAGGTGCAATTTTTCCTAAAATATTCCCTATTTTTATGTAGATAGTACGTTCGGTTTTATACAAATTAATAAAATCTTTTATAAATCTCTAACATAAAAAGTGGACCATAATGAAAAAGACTTGAGTGATAATTATTGAAAAAAATCTATTTTCAAACAACTTTCCACTACTTAATTTTAGCTTTTGTAAAATATAGCCATGTGTCTAACTTTCGAACACCACTTGTGTAAATCATTATTGAACTATTATTCAATGTCACCACTCGAGGTTGAAAAATGTTGAAAGTTGATTTGCAAAAGCATGACATTCTTGAGCTTGAAGATCCACATCAATAATATCCACATCAATGATTTAAAGTTCAATTTATATCTTTTTAACTCTCGAATCTCTCATTGTCTTTGGTGAACTCTTACCCTCCCTCTTTCTCAAAGTTCCATCCAATCTAGACTATATATCCTTGTAGCTTCATAAAGGATGTTGATAAAAAAAATCAGCAATATTGGTTGACCTTAGTATTCTTCACTATAAGAATTAGGATTCTTAAAGAATCCATGAAGAATCCGTAATTAAATTTAATAAAAATATTTGGATACGCGATGGGTGCGAATCAAAGGAGAATCGTACCCGATTCGGGTGTGATACAGATTCGTTTACCGTTTTGAAGAATTCATGCTTCATAGGAGAGCGTCGATCAGGTGCAGACTCAAATAATGGATTTACTAACGGACCACCTCAAAATGATGTAATTCTGGGGCGTTTTGAGGTGAAGTGAGGGGTCTTCTTGTAATTTCACCCTCATTAAAACTACATTATTTTGAAGTGGTCCTTTAGTAAACCCGTTAATTGGGTCCGCACCATATATTTGAAATTTGATGGAGTTGATTTATGGTGAAGGCATCTACTCCACCAAATTTAGTAAAAAAGTTCATTCATTTAGCATATGTTCTTCATTGTTTTAGGAATTTGAGAATTGACTCAACTCAAAACCTTTTCCCAATTATTTGGGTGGTCTATATGTATATTATTTTCCATTCCGTTATGTTTAGTGCAATATCATTGGTTAAATCATATGAACAATGTCCCACTAAATCAATTTAGGCATATCTCTACCACTAGTATTACCATCAATATTAGCTGTTGTTGGGCCTTATTAGTAATAGTTATATGGTGTGTTATGTTATATTTAAACTATTTATGGTACTTATGTAATATTTGAAACTTATTAATATAAATAGAAAGTGATGGGGAGAATTCATTCATTCCCTCTTTTGCTGATTTCTCTCTCTCTCTCTCTCTCTTCTTCTTCTTCTTCTTCTTCTTCTTCTTCTTCTTCTTTTTTTTCTTCTTCTTCTTCTTCTTCTTCTTCTTCTTCTTCTTCTCATCTTCTTCTTCCTTATTATGTAAATTTTTAATCTCATAAATTTAACATGGTATTAGAGCGTGGTGTGTAAATATCTAAGGTCAAGTAGTATAAACCCTAGTTTTTGTGTAAGGTTTGGAGAGATTCAAAGATGAGAGTTGTTTGTAAGGGTGTAGGGTTAATCACATGCATAACTTTCTTGATCGAGGTATATGCGTTACTCCGCTGCTATTCTGCGATATGTTCAAATCGTTGTGTTGCGATCAATTTTTCCCTCCTTGTTTTTCGCAATTGAGATATGTGCGTTACTTCGCTGTTATTTTGTAGTTCATGAATTATATATGAATTGCTCTGCTATTTTTTAGGGTTTGTATGTAGTTTCAGACTCTACCATATAAGTTGTTGTTTTGTGCTAGAGAGGTAGTTCTCTATACACTACTTGTTCTGTTTTTGAGGAGTGTATAACCCAAAAACCATTTTAAGAACATGTCTGAGGTGAACTCCGGAGGAGTTGGGTCTTCATCAAGTCTTACTCCAAAAATGGGTAGAAACAGTGATCGTCATCCAGACTTGTGTATCATCACTGTTAGGCTGGATAAGACAAATTATATGCAGTGGGCTCAATCAGCGCGTATGCATATCATAGGTAGAAGAATGATTGACTATATTGATGGAATTGTCACGTACCCGACCAAGAATGATCCTAAGTTCAAAGAATGGAATGCTCAAAATGCAGTAGTTATGATGTGGTTGTTACAGTCAATGCAACCACAATTTAGTAAAGGATTATTGTTTGTAAAAATGGCCACAGAGTTATGGGATGCTGTTGAAGAGACATATTCATCCGTTGGTAATTTTGCCAAGCTGTATGAGCTTCAACAAGAGATTAGAAAATTCAAGTAAGGTGATCTTTCTCTTGCTACATATTACCATACTCTACGTGGCAAGTGGGAAAAGTTTGACCAAGACTACATATCAGTTTTTGCAGCAGATGTTAAAGCATTTCAGACTATGGTAGAAAGGAATCGCATTTATGAGTTTTTGGGTGGTCTCCACCCATAATATGAGCTTGCCAAGGTGTAAGTGTTGGGGAGATATTTTGCACCTACTTCTGTTAGGGAAGTTTTTTCCTATATCTATATTGAGGAAAGCAGGAAGGAAGTCATGAATCCAAAGTCTGAGCCATAAGTGCCTTTATCTGAGAGGTTTGCCCTCACCACTCAACAATGGAACATACCTATCCCCCAAAGGGCGGGAAGGCAAGATGATAAGAGTTTAAGTGTGACCATTGTGACGTACTCATCATACTCAGAAAACTTGCTAGAATCTCCATAGCCGATCTCCTGCAGCTCAATCAAATGCTAGGCCTTGATTTGCCCCATTTCGTGGTCCATTTGCGGCGCATACAACGGTTAATGAGCCTCCAACACCTACTGGCCATGTCCTTCCCGGGCCACAACAAATTACCGAGAAAAATATTTAGTATCTTCGGGTATATGTTAGCTCAACTTGATTCTCATCGCAGTTTATCCTCTAATTTTGCTCAGACATGTACTTCTGATTTGGTAAATCATGTTTTCGCTTCATATGATATGCTTCCTTAGATCATTGATTTAAGGGCTACTCATCAAATTACTGATATGACATTTGGTTTCTCCTCCTACAATGTGTGTTCTGGTAGGGACAAGATTAGAGTGGTGGATGGATCCTTCTCCTCCATTGTGAGGAAGGGCACAATTCCTGTCTCTTCTAATATTACCCCATCATTTATTCTTCATGCTCCAAAGCTTACCAATAATCTTCTCTCTGTCATTCACATTACCAAAATCTTGAATTGTAGTGTAGCCTTTTTTCTGTCTCATTGTCTTTTTTAGGACTTGGACACGGGGAAGATGATTGGGAGGAGTGGACACGAAGACAATGGCTTGTATTTACTGAACACTAGGCCATCTTCTTATGTTCCAAATCACATAGTGTTAGGGATTGTAGCAATAATAAAGATCTGTTGACGCGATGGCATAATAGACTAGGACATTTACCTATTCTTGTTTTGAAATATGTACTCCCTAAATTTTCATTTGTTGCACCTTTTGATATAAATTGTGAAGCATGTGTTCTCGCAAAACAATGTCGTGTTCCCTATCTCATTAGTATCAATGAAACTACCATAGTTGTCAAAATCGTCCGATTCGCGATTCGAATCGGACAATTCGATTCGATTCACTGCCAAAACGATTCGAATCAACCTTAGAATCGCAAATGTCTAAAGAATCGGATTGAATCGGCGATTCACGATTCGAATCTTCCGATTCGGGTCCGATTCCCGATTCGGTCAGATTCACTTTTTATTTATTTATTTATTTTTTCATGATTTTTTTTACATTAAATTAATATATAGGCTTTTTATGATATATTTTTGTTTTATATAGGGTGTTTTAAATCAATATGTAGGTTGTTTTATGATATATTTTTGTTTTTTATATTTTTAAGCTTAAAATGAATGAGAACATGTGCTACAATTAATTTTTGTGATATATTTTGGTATATTATCATGTGCAACAATTAGTTTTTTGTCATATGACGCTTAATTACCAATTCTATAGTGTTAAATTCCATTTACGTATGTTTTACTACGTTTTTATCGTTTGGTTCTGATTCGACCAATACGATTCACGTTTTGATTCACGATTCACGATTCGGGGGGTAAACGATTCACGATACGATTCGCGATTTGACAACTATGGAAACTACAACTTCGTTACAACCTGTTCTTTCTAATGTGTGGAGTCCTGAACCAACTACTTCATTACTTTGTTTTGGATACTTTGTTGTGTTTGTTGATGACTTTAGTTGTCATAAATGGATTTATCTTATGAAAACTAAAAGTGAACATTCCATTTTTAAGTTTGAGTGTCCCCTTAAGATCCTTCGATCCGATAATGGAGGGGAATTTATCTATGGTGGCCTTGCCTCCTTTTTTGCTAATAATGGGATTGTCCATCAAACATCATGTGTTGATACTCCACAAAAAAATGGTGTAGCTGGAAGAAAACATCGTCATATTACAGAGGTGTCGTTCCCTTCTCATGGGTATGGAGGTATTTAAATCATATTGGGCTGATGCAACTCTAATCGCGTGTTATTTAATCAATCGCATGTCCTTTCGAATTCTTGGCTATCAATCATCGGTCTCTATTTTGCATCCTCATTCCCCTTTGTTCACTGCTCATCCCAAAGTGTTTGGATGTGTTTGTTATGTTCACACACATCGTAAGGACAAAATGGATCCAAAGGCAGTCAGGCAGTCCGATGTGTGTTTCTTGGGTATTCTGCCACTTAAAAGGGGTATCAGTGTTATGATCCTACTACTTGTCGTCGGTTTATCTCCATGGATGTCACATTCTTTTAGTCGGTTCCTTTTTTTCCCCTTAATATTCAGGATTCTCTACCAGGGAAGATTATAAGTATAGAGAACCCATGTCTCATTCCATTACTAGTTCTTACACAGGGGGAGTTTCCTACTCAGGGGGAGCCTATGCTTACTCAGGTGGAGCCTATGCCAATTACTACTGACACTAATGATTTGCAACGGGCAAAGGCGATACTTGTATATACTAAGAGAGAAAAACAAGTCATTGACTCACCCCAGGATCAAGAAGTCTCCCTTAATCAGGTAATCCCTCACTCGATCTTGATATCCCTATTGCTCTTTGTAAGGGTGTTCGTGACTGTACGAAACATCCTATATCTCTGTTTGTATCCTATGATGCCTTATCTCCTACATATCGTGACAACTTCAACTGGTGATGTTTGGCTACATAACGGTTGAGAGGAATTTGCAGAGCATAACTCCATAGGATTATGGCATTTCTTAGTGTTCGGATAGACGAAGAGATTCAGTCTCCTCTCCACAAATAGGACACCCCAAATAACTATGTACTAATCACCTATTAAAGGTAAGAAGCGTATATTCATGGATTAGTATAAACTAAACTTAGATGTAGTTGGAATATTTATGTATTAATCTCCTCTCCACACACGCACACTACATAAGAGTGAAAATGATAAAGTGAAAATCAATTAAAAGAATTAAAAATGGATGTTTCGGTACAAATTGAAATATTTACTATAAATTGATTTTTTTTTTCAAATTCGGGTTATCATAAAAAATGGATTGATATTCGGTAGGAGCAGCCAAGTCATCCACACTATTATTTAGACGCCTTGGAGCGTGTTGGACAATTGATCACGGCTGGTTGTTGATATACTCCGAATAAAACACTTGCTTAACCTTTTGAAATGCACAAACAAACGACTCATCGCTCATGTGGTCGTTGCTCTTCAACTTGGACAAGTCAACCATGATCAAATTGGTGACATGATCAACTTTACAAGAATTTTTATCCTCAACTCTTACCCAGTCACAGTAAAATACAAACTCTTTGAAGCTTATATAATCCAATTCAAATATATTTTGGATTACACCATAGTAAGTCATTTCAGCTTCAATGAGGTTTTTATCTTTTGCGCTCGCTCGAAAGAAAGTAAGAACCTTGTATGAAATTCCCGAGTTCTGTACATTTGTACTTTCCTTGTACACTTTAGCGCCGAAAATGTAACCGTTCAATCGATACTTTTTGTACTCTTGTGCCACGAACAATGGTCCAGTGGCTAGACGAGCAAGCCTTGATGTCGCATCACCCGTCTTTAGGAGCTGAGAATATAGATAAATTAATTATATTAGTGGTAAAATTTGAGTGTAATGTAACATTATATAACGACTATTTTCATTATAATTATCTCTTGTGTCAACCACAACTTAAATTCACTGTCTGATTATACCATTATTTTTCGTCTTTTATTGTTCTCACATGCTTCATATTTTCTGCATATTACAAAATTAATCATGTATAAAATAATCTAAAATAATGTTAAACATTATAATAATCGAAACTTACTTTTTCCATTCTTCGAGATCTTCACGTGTGTCAAATAGATAACGAGCTACTTGTTCATGTTGCAAACTCGTTAATTTCAATCGTTTTTCCATCACATGACCACCATCATCGACGAACTCAACAGTGTCATCAACGCTGGTCGAGTCAGGCATATATTCCCGAGTATATATTGATGACTCCACTGTGATGTATTCCTCTGCAATTGATCTTGCAATGTATCGCGTATTCTTGACGTAATCTTTAAAAACTTTCATCAATCTTTCAAACGGACACACCCACCGATATCTAACTGGACCACAAAGAAGTGCCTCGTCACATAGGTGTACCAACAAGTGAACACTTATGTCAAAGAATGATGGGGGAAAGTAATTCTCCAATACACAAATCGCTTCGATCACAGCCAATTTTGCGATCACTATGTGTTCTCGATTCACTACCATCTCACACGAGGGAGAAGGTAATACTAATTTGCATAATAGCCCTACGCAAATCCTTGTGCTTGGAGAAAAAATGTTTAAACAATAGAGGAACCAATTGCATGATCACATGCCAATCGTGGGACTTACACTTATGTAAATCATGAGTAGCATAATTCACAATCCTTTGCAAATTGGACGAAAAAGTAGATGGGCCCTTCAAATTATATATTGTGTCTAGAAACACCTTCCTTTACCCACTCGTCAAAGTAAACGCACTAGGGGGGATTATTGTCCTTCCCCTATTATCTTCTTTCAACCATAGTTGTGGCTTAAGTTTTAACGATTTAAGGTCTTTTCGTGCATTTTCTCCATCCTTCGAATGACTCCCCCCCAAGGCAAGTACCCACAATATGTTCAGCAAAGTTCTTCTCTGCATGCATAACATCCAATACATGGTGAACCGGGTTATTCTTCCAATAAGGCAAGTCAAATAAAATTGACCTCCGAGACCATGCCTTTCTTATCTCAGTTTCATTCCCAGTTAGGGTCTTCTTATGCTTGACGTTCTTAAATTTGGGATTCTTACCTGGCATATTAGGGCCACATTCAGAAGATTTACTTTTAATATTTGAACCCGAAAGTTGTCTCGGCGGTAGCCTATGTTTAACTCCGCCCAATAAAAAATTAGAACCTTTCTCAGATCTGAAACTATGAGCTGGGGGTAAAAACCTCCTGTGGTGATGGTATACATTTTTAAGCTAGAGGATAGACGAAGATATTCAGTCTCCTCTCCACAAATAGGACACCCCAAATAACCATGTACTACACAACCGGATAATGTCCCATAAGCTGGAAAATCATGAATTTCCCATATCAACATACCTTTCAGCGTAAACTCTTCTTTTCTAAAAGATTCAAATGATTGCATACCCTCTTTCCACAAATCATTTAATTTTTCTACCAAAGGAGCCAGGTAGACGTCAATGTCATCACTTGGTGCCTTTGGCCCAGGTATCAACAAAGCCATCATCGAAAATTCAGGTCTCATACACTGTGAAGGAGGGAGGTTGAGTGAGGCTAGGATCACTGGCCATACACTCTAATTGGTGCTTAGATTTCCAAATGGATTGAAACCATATGTTGATATAGCCAAACGAATGTTGCGTTGTTCTCGAGCAAAATCGGGATACTCAAAATTTATCCTCCGCCAGGCAGTAGAATAAATAGGATAACGCATGATATTACCCCCTACTTCTGCCCTAGCATGCCAAGTCATTGTCTCTGTAATCCATGGTACTGTGAAAAATCGCTTTAATCTAGGCCTAACGGGAAAATATTTCAATACTTTTTGAGGCACTTTTGAGCTTGTGCCTTCCTTACTAGTAGATTGAACATATCTAGGTTCATCGCATACCGGAAAACGATCGAGATTTTCATACTCCTTTCGGTATAGTATGCAGTCATACACACAAGCATGAATCGATTTATACTTCATTCCCAAACCTTTCAAACTATTCTTCATAACAGGAGAGATATTTGGAAGTGTATTCACCTTGGGTAATAAGCCCTTCACCCATTTCAGAATTCCCGTCACGCTATTGTCAGACAAATCGTACTGAGTCTTCAAACTGTGCAAACTAACCATGACATGTAAAGCTGTTTGATCTTTCTCACAGCGAGAGTATAACGGTTGGGTCGCCTTAAATTTTAAACTTTGGTAGCCATCGTCAAGTTTTACCATGTTATCTTCACGAGCACTTGAATCTTCTACATCATCAGTAACCTCATTCTCCTCTGCTTCATAAATTTCGTACGCATCATCAACTAAATCCTCTAACATATTATGATCGATGTCGCCCCCTTCTACATCTATTCTACTTGTTTAAGGATGTTGTGAAGGTTGGTCGGGGACAAAAGGAACTTTCAATTCACCGTGAAAACTCCAAAATCGATAACTATCTTGCATACCCGATCTTAACAAATGTAGTTCAACTGTTTTCCACTCAAACACCTTACCATTCTTACACCTAGCATATGGACACAGAAACTCTTCATCATTATGACATCTCTTTGCATATTTCACAAATTCGTTAGCACCTCTGCGAAACACATCCCCCATTCTATTAGTCTCACACATCCACTCTTTGTATTTCGGATATCCCATCACAGCTACCACAACTAAACACCTATTAAAGGTAAAAAAAACTTAGATTTATAGTATGTTTCATTTAATTATCCCATCATTTAATTATCCCATGATTTAATTATCCTCTTAAAGGGTGAGTGGTCCTATCCCATTCAAGACAGCATTTTTCTGTAATATACTTAACACCTCATGCACATTGTTACGATTTGAAAAAAATTCGACAGCATATACCCGTAGTTCTCCATGTACACGACGTAGATTGGCAGGTGTGAGTGTTATTTCAATTGATCAATTGAAATAACAGTCACACTTGTCAATCTAGTATGTACCCAGAGAACATTAAGATACGACTGCAGAACTTCCTCCAAAAGTAACAACTTTAAGCCACTAAGAATAATATACAGTCTCAAACTGTCCAAACGGGACAATTCGAGAGATCTCATTACAGGGGTAATGACTCTCGAACGGGTCTAAGGGTTATTGAATGTGTACGCATAAGAACTAGAAGGCTAGTATCTATGTGCACTATATTTAATTTCAAGTATGTTTCATTTAATTATCATACTATATATATATTGTTTGATATACAGAGTAATTTTCAAAAAAAGTTGAAAAATCCCACCCCCATATGGACAATAATCCAGTGGTCATGCCACTTTTAATACTAACCAACCAAATATTTACTAAACAAAATAATCCAACAGCAATGTCAACAACAAATGTGTATCCCGTACTCCTTCTAATTCATCTACTCAATTAATTCATTTCATCAATTAAACTAACAATTAACGTATACAATTATTAACTTACTAATTTACACTGAGGGGCAATCCTACTTTCATATGAAATGGGCACTAATTATTAATTTACTTTCATCTAAAACTGTTTCATTTATTAATTATATTTTAGTGGATGTAATTATAGAATCTATGGATGGATTCAATTAAATCTTATTATGTGAATGTTTTTATCTACAATGAGTTAACCTTGAAACAATATATATTATCTCATAGAATCATCAAAACACGATATTAAGAGAATTACAATGGTACCTTGTCTTACCCCCCTCCCCACCCCACCCACCACACACACACACAACAACCCCCCTGCCCCCCTCCCCACCCCCACCCACCACATACACACACACCCCCACACAACAGCCCTCCACCCTTCCCCATCCCCTCCCACCCCCACCCACCACACATATACACACACAAACACAACAGCCCCTCTCCCCTCCCCACCCTACCCCCACCCTGCCCCACCCCCCACACACGCACACACACACACACGCACATATATACATACACACACATATATATACACACAAACATATATATAAATGGAAGAGAGAGAGAGAGAGAGTTGGAAAAATGAGGGAAACGGCGGGGGGGACAAGAAGGGGAAAGGGTTTTTGCTGCAGAAGTTGTCACGGTCGTGTCAAGGTCATTGACCGTGACAATTATTTAAAGAATTGTCACAGACTTGTCACGGTCAATGACCGTGGCAATTCTTTATCACGGTCGTGTCAAGGTCAATGACCGTGACACAAAACGCGTGTTTGTTGTCACGGTCAATGACCTTGACAAGGGTAGCCGACTGAAAGGTGAAAATTTGGTCATTTTGGTGTAGTGTGAGAAAAACAAAGAAAGAGTTAATGAAAATCTCTTGAATCGGTGTTCATGTTGTTTACTTTCTTATTAAAAAGCTGGCTAAATATTTCCAGGTCTAGGATGAAAAGATACGACGACTTTTCATTATCAAAGATAAATATTACCATTCAATCGTGTCCACATTTTTTCGTTATTGAATACACAATACGTCCATGTTTGGATCATATTTGTTAAACTAACTTGCAGGCCACGCGTAGCGTGACTGTAAAATGATACTTTTTGAAGACTCACATTGTGAAAGGGAATATAGTTAAGGCATGTTGAAAATATATTTAACATAGTAGGACGATATATTGATGGTTGATAATGTGCCTGAATATCTTAATATTATAATATTAAATCAATATATAAAAACTGTTATAAAAGAGATTGTTATGTTTAAAAGTACATAGAAAATAACATAAAATAACCGTAAAACATTCCAGATGAACTCATCAAATAGATTACAAAATCCGGTCGTAAATGACGTCAAATGGGAGCAAGAAAAGATAATTCTCTCTCAAACTCTCTCTAATCAATATCTCATAATATCGAAGAATACTTCAAATGAGACTACAAAAGAATATTTATAGGAAGAAGGTTGCTTGGTATATAAGCTAAGAATCTAATTACATTTATGTCCCTAAGAGCCAATAACCTTCCTTTTTCTAAATACTCACAATAAAGAAAAATACAATAAAATATTAAAAATAAAAGAAAGACAAAAATAACAAAACTACAATAAAAATACTCATAAGAACCCCTAATTCTTCCTTCACATCATTCTCTCCGCCTTCGAAAAAGTTCATCCTCGAACTTTAAGAGTGAGGTCGAATGCAAAAATTCCCAAAATTGTGGAAGAGACAAAACTTGAGGGGCCAAAATGTAATTTCTAAAAATTTTAGGAAGACTCTTCAATTATTGCTTCAATCTTAATCTTCTTCCTCATGCCACACATGCCAATCATAAAAAATTATTTACATGACTGCCAAAAATAAAAAAATGTTTGAGAGAGAATAAAATACACTAACACACTCAATATTTGAGAGATACCACTTTTTTTTTATAAACAAGAGATAACACTCAATACGAGGAGATAATTTTTCTTTACTACTCACAATATTTTGGACTTTTTATGAATTCACTTTAAATGCCAACATTACATGGGTATACGTAGGATCTCTAAAATGTATCTACCTAAATACATGTATTTATTTCATTTAATGTAAACATACCATATTTAGATTTCTATACATGAACCTCCTAATACATATGTAAGGGGAGCCTAAAGGTAATCTCATTATTAGAGATAACTTCCTCTCTTAAGGATTTCGCTTGGATAAAGAAGCAAGGAGGCTGTTCGAGGAAGTTCAGTTTTCTTTAATTTGTACTTGTTCAATTTGTGTATTTTGTAGATATATATTGTAACTTGCAAGTTGTAACTTTTTGTAATATGAGAGTGAGGTCAAATGCTATTTATGAGGAACCAAGTCTGACAGGGCTTCAGAGGGCTCTCATGCTCTATTGAATGACCTCATTGAGGAAATCTCCGAGGGAACTAATTTGGAGGATTAAAAAGCAAGGCAACGTTAAGGCTTGACTTAACCATTCTAGATACACCTGGTAAAACACATATGGATCATAACCCAAGAGAGCTTACCCAGAGCAACCATGAGTTCCACTGGATATTAGGCCTAGTGCCAAACAACCCTTTACCAAGAGTAACATTTGCCCTGAGTGATATCACACGTGACTTACCTGCTGTCCAATCCAAAATTGAGAAAACCATAGTGGTGGGGGATGTCCGATAATTGGTGCCCAACAGTTGTCTACTAGCATTTAATGCTTATGACGTAAGGGGCATGCTGTCACATCCTTATATTCAATTCATTGACGTAAAGGTACTAGGAGCTGTCTTTCACATTTATTGGACCTTATACAACTCGAGTGATCTTAGTGACTATATAAACATCTCAACCACTTTAAGAGAGATCTTTCACAACTAAGATAGATATTTTTCTGAGATTAAGAGAGAGAGGGGGAAAGAGTTATTGCGAACCAGAGCATTCACTCACCCACCATTAAAGTTTCTCCTAAGTTTTTATTACCATTTATGGCTGCGATCCCTGGTTGTGGGACCTTGGTGTTTGGGCTGCCTACCAGGGATGTATTTGGGAATGCTTGCTTTTCTCTCCCTCTATCTAAGTTGTTTTAGAGGTTCATTTATTGCTTATTCTGAGTTATACACGAGTGCTTTTGTGAGTTCAATCTAAAATGTTTGATCTTTATATACTTGAGTCTATTTCATCATTGTCGATAACATATTTTTTAGTAATTTATTGTCACTTTAATAAATATTACGCCTCCGTTTGTATTATAACACCCCAGTCTCAGAGGACTCCCCTCTTTTATTTGGCGAATCCGCTGAGGAGGTATGCTTTTAGCAGAATGGCCCAAGATAATGTTAACTGTGTTCTTAACTTTGATGAGATCCAACGAAGAGAAGAACAGGAGGCGAGGGAACGTGAAGCCCCTATAGATGTGGTACCTCAGGTGCAAACGACCATCGAAGTTCTTGCGATAACACACGCCTCAACGAGGGCTATGATGGGGCCAACTCAGATGGCTTATCTCATGGAAAAGTTTATGGAATTTTTGCACACGCCCACGACAGCAACGACTTTTGGGGCGGTGATGAACCCCCGTCCTTTCGTTACTCTTATGGTGCAAATGGATCTAATAGTTCCTTCAGACATAGTTCCCATGAGTAGAGGTGGGCGCGGTCCAGTCCGGTCTGGGTTTTGGTTGTTTTTAGTGTCGGACCGCATTATTCGGTCCTTTAATTTGGAAGACCAAATATGGACCGATTAAATCGGTTTAGCCTATATATTTGGTCAAGGCTATTTCCGGTCCGATTCGGGTAATAATCGGTCCATATTTACATTTATTTAGTGATTTTTTTTCCAATAAAAATTCGAATTTGTTTTGAAAAAATAGGGGTTGTTTTGAACCTTTCAAGGTACTATTTTGCACCATTTGACCTGTTGTTTTGCACCATTTAATGTGATATTTTTGCACCATTTATCCCTGATATTTCAGCAACCACAAAAAAATATCACAGCAAACAACCACAAAAAAATATGAGAGATTCACCGATCACAACGAGCAATATTTTTTTAGCAACAACAATCGAAATCAAGCAATATCACAACAAGCAATATTTTTTCAGCAACAAAAACAAAAAATATCATAGTAAGCAATATTTTTTCAGCAACAACAATCGAAATCAACGGGAGATTCAACAATAACTACAAATCGAATTAGTTGAGATCGAAACTCATCTATTATTGTTTAAGAGGTGGGTAAAAAGTTTGAAACCTTTAAAATTGGTACAAGTAAGTGTGTGCGACAGTGCGATTCTTACCGGCGGTGGAGGTGCTGGACGATCTGTCATCGCCGCCCAACTTAGGAGAGTTGTTCTGTCATCGCCGATAACCTCTTTCGTCGCCATTGGTTAGGAAGGGAGAGTCCGATGTTGAGAGAAAAAGAGGAAACTGAGTGAGGTGAGAGGGTCTTGGTTTGGGAGGTTGGAACTTGGGTGTGGGCGGTCGAAGTTATAAAACTAAAAGGGTGTGGGAATTTTTGGGTTGTACTCTTACTAATATATATATATTTATATAAAATTAATATATATTATATAATATTAAAATAAACGGTCCGATCTAGCCCCAAGACCGAATCTAAATTGTTAATTTTAGACCGAATTAGGACCGATTTAAAAAAAATCCTATAAATGTGGGTCCGGTCCGATTCGGTCCAATCGGGTCAATCGAGTCAGTCTTTTTTTTGTCCACCCCTACCCACGACAATCGTTCCCAGCGTTAAACTAACTGTGGGAACACCCATCGTAATTGATCTTACGCCTGAGGTCGCTCAGCCAAGTGTTGTCACGACAGAGGCAGGTCCCTCACCTTTTTTGACAGTGGAAGAGATAAATAAGGAGATTTTAAAGATAATGGCGACTTCCTCTCCGACAGCCAACGACGCAGCTTCAGTAAATGATGATTTTCGTACTCCCTATAATGAGGAGTATAATGATTAGTCATACCCCAAGGACTATGTGTCCCATATCTTTGAGAAATATATTCGGAAAGGAGGAAACCCGAAGGAACATATCAAGTGGTTTGTGGAGCACTTAGGGGATCATTTCAACAATAAGAAGCTATGTTTGAGAGAGTTCTCCACATCCATCACAGACAAAGACTACACGTGGTATTCAAACTTGGTCCCTAGAAGTGTGGTAAATTGGGAAGAAATGCATATCCTTTTTGTCCAGAAGTTATTTTTGGCAGAGGATGATTTCACCCTCACTCAGTTGGCAAAAGAGAAACAACGGCCAGGGGAAGAAGTGGTGGAATACTTAAGGAAGTTTGCAGAAAGGTCTCTCGATGTGAGAGAGGAAACCAAAGAGTACAAGTTTCTCCAACTCTGTGCAAAGGGTTTTCTCCCCGAGTATATTTTCCACTTGATAAATGAGACTCGCGAGGGGACTTTTGCAGTGTTTTTGAACAGCAAGGAATATTTCATTGGTGGTTCGCCCAAGTCCCATCGCAATGCCTTTGATGTTCAGGACACAAGCTGTAGTGGGGAGATGACAGGCCCCACGAGTGGGCTATGCAGATGGGGGAGCATAAACTGGAAAAGGGCAGAGGAAGGATAATAAAAGGAAGTTTGGGAGAGATAGAGAAGATCCACACTAGTTTCCTTGCATAATAAAGTAGGCTATCAACTGTTATAATGCTATGTTGCATGTGTGTCTGTGTGTGTGTGGGTAGGGGGTGGGGGCGTAGTTTATATGCCCTCGGATGCTCCTCAAAATGAGCCAAGACTAGATGTTGAAGCTAACCTCAAATGTTGCCATGTGCATTGGCGCGTTTTCCATTCAACCAACTTATGTTTTAACTTTAGAAGAATTATCAACAAGATCTTGTTAGTTGGAATGCTGCAAATACTAAAAGGATATGTTAATAATAACCTAATACCAGTCCATGGAGAAAACTCGATGGTGGTTTATGATGAAGAAGATGAAGAAAGGACGAGGGAATTGATAAGAGAGATAGAGGAGTTCGAAGCATCTGTTGAAGATTGCAGAATTGGGATGGCAAATGGGTGATTGCCTACGATAAGGTGAGCGCTAGAGACATGGAGGAAGTTTACAATGTGGAGGGTTATGTCGTGGAACCTAACTTAGAATACCAAGCTATATCCCATTCCCCAAAATTCGTGTGGTTCTTCAATCAAGTGTGGATGCCTTTAGAAAGCAAACTTGAAATTACCTAAGAAATATTGGACATTGCAAAGAAGAATGTAGTTCCCTCGTTGAGGTGGAGGGGCCCATGGCCAGGTTGGTGAGAAAGTTCATGTTTGAGATAACTTTCTCTGATGCCGATTGAGCAGTGAGGTTCCCTCACAACAAGTCGTTATATGTCACAACAAGATTGAATGGAGTGAGCTTTGCAAGAGCGTTGATGGATGGAGGTGCCTATATAAAAATCATGCCCATTAGCTCCTTTTATGCATCTAACATTTATGAGTCAAGGCTAATACCAATGCCATTGGTGATTTATGGGTATGATAATACATCCCCAAATTCTATTGGTTATGTGAATGTTGGAATTAGGATGGGAAATCTCACATCACACATCGATTTACATGTTATGGAGAGTGCAACTTCATACCACCTGTTGATAGAAAGGGTGTGGATGCACAACCATAGCCTAGTTCTCTCTAACTATCATCAGTGTGCTAAAGAAAATGTGAAGGGAACTGAGATAGTAATTCGAGTGACCTGCCCAGAAGGAGGTCCATTTTGTGGACACTGTGTTTTACACGAGCTGACAGAGGATGCATACGTTCTAATATGATGCACAGAGGGGGTCAGAGTCCCCTCGAATAGAGAAAGAATGGGGCTAATGAACAACCATGTAAAAGAAGGGGAACGCGCCAGACAAAGAGTTGAAGAAATAAGAAATCCCATCACCAAGCCCCAATCTTTCTCTAAACAGCTGAGATAGGATAAGGCCAAGGATTGACCCGATAGAACATGAAGTAAGGCAACAAAGTGTACTTAGTAGATTTACAGGGGCAATACTAGGGGAAACTGAGAAAGATGATAAGCGAAAGGCAGTTGCTTCACTCAACCGCCAGTGCAAAAAGGTCTAGTTGGATGATAGGAGAGTGGTATATCACCTTTGAAGGTGTGCACGACAACTGAGGAAGATGAGTGTTTCTCGGTGAGTAATCAAGGGTAGTGCTTTGTCACTGACAATTCCAATATCCATGAGTTTGTGAAAGAAATAGAGGATGAGCCTGAGTGCATGACTGATCACCCAAAGCCACAAGTTCAAGAGTTATAGAAAATTGACTTGGCTGAGGAGGGAGAAGATCCAAGGCGCATTTTCATTTTGAAGTACCTAGACGTAGCGAAGAGGCAAGGTATGATTGAGTTCATTCGGGAGTATATAGTAGTTTTTTCATGGAAGTACACCAAGATGATTGGATTGGATCAAGAAGTGAGCTGCCATAAATTAAACGTTGTACCTTCAACCATACTAGTGAAGCAAGCAACTAGAACCTACAAGCCAGAGTTGGCTATTAAGATAAAGGAGGAGGTGCAACGGTTGTTGACAACTGGGTTCATCAAGACAATCCAACATCCAATTTGGCTCTCTCTCATTGCGCCAGTAGGGAAGAATAAAAAACCAAATACGCATTTGCGTTGACTTTAAAGACCTCAATAGATATTGCTCAAAAGAAGAATTCCCTCATCCCTCCATTGATAGTTTGATGGATACCACATTATGACATGATATGTATAACTTCCTGGATGGGTATGTGGGTTATAATCAGATTAAGATGGATTTAGCAGATGAAAAGATGATATCATTTAGAACTCCTTTAGGAAACTTTCTGTATAATTTTATGACTTTTGGATTGAAGAATGCTTGGGTAACATACCAAAGAACAATGATGGCCATTGTCCATGACTTCTTTCATGAAATCTTCGAGTTTTATGTGAATGATTTGGTCATCAAGTAAAAGAAGTAGGAGTCTCACTTGGTTGACCTTATGAGGGGGTTTTTAATAGATCCAGGAAATACAAGTTGAAGATAAACCCACTTATGTGTGCTTTTGGGGTGCCAAGTGGAAAATTACTAGGCTTTGTGGTTGATCCCCAAGGGGTGTAGATGGACCAGGACAGACAGAAAACTATTATAGAGATGCCTTGCCCCAGAACTGCGATGGAGCGCAAGAGTTTCCTCGAGAAAGTCTCTTACCTAATGAGATTTGTGTCGGGGTTAGCCGCGATAACTCATTCCTTAATGGACCTGCTACGAAATAACATGAAATTCAAATAGGAAAAACCCCACCAAGAAGCCTTTGACAAGCTCAAGAAGTTTCCCACTTCTCCACAAACCATGATCCATCCAAGAGATGGAACACCGTTACAGCTCTGCCTCACTTACACTAAGATATCAATTGACACTCTTCTTGCACAAGAGATTGATGGGAAAGAAAGACATGTTTATTATCTGAGTAGAATCATCCATGGCCCAGAGGCAAGGTACACCAATACTGGAAGGCACTATTTGGCCTTAATGTTTATTGCCTAAAAACTTAGACATTACATTTTGACTTTCACCGTTCACATTGTGACAAGATGTTATCCCATTAAGTTTTTATTATCACAAACCATTTTGATTGGGAGGGAAACAAGGTGGCTCCTTATCCTCTCTAAATATGATTTGAAGTGTATGGTCCCTTGTGCAATCAAGAGCTAGACATATGCAAACCTGATGACAATCTTTCCATCAGGGATATTTGAGCCACCTCGAGAGAGCATTCCAGGAGATGATTTACAAGAAATTTTTTTGGAAGCCAACCTTAAGGAGTGGATTTTGGAGTTTAATGGGTCATCAGAACAAAGAAAAGGGGGATCTGGAGTTATTTTTTCAAGGGGAAAAGAGGAAATTTGCCTATTTTTCAAGGGGAAAAGAGGGGAAAATAGGAGATTTGCCTAACAAGTTGGATTTCTCTTGCTCAAGAAGTTGGATTTTTTATTTTTTATTTTTCAAACTTCATGCGTCACGGGTTTGAGAGGGACTACATAATGAAGATGTTGAGTAGAGACAAAGTTGCAAGTGTCTTTTCCTTTTTTGATTCAGGAGGGACTTTATTTAAACTTGTCTTTGGGATTATTTTTTCAATTTTGTGTTTTGAACCGGAATAGCTAAAAGTGGAGATGGGTAAAGTAACAATTTATGATTTTCTCATTGATCAAGGGTGAAAAGTAACGCAATGTCAGTACGTCAGTTATTGTTTTCGTTTCACCGCCTCGATACAAAAAACTAAACTATTTACTACACTCTTTACGACAGTACAACGGCCAGTCCGGGTATCAAAATCCACAAAGATGAGTTGGTAGAATTATATTGATTTAATACTTCAGGAATAAAAGTGTAAGAGACAATTTATTAACAAAAGAAAAGATAATCTAGGAGTGTATTTAAACTAAGGTTAACAAAAAGGAATAAAAACTATAGATTGCGACTAATATCCCTCACCTCGAGTTAATTGGTATAAATGGTTACATGGGGAGACAAGTTTAACAAGATTGAATCTTATTTCAATAATTAATAAAATCTAGAGTTGTCACCCACTAAATCGTCATAAGAGCCTACTGTGATTTTAGCGTCAACAAATACCCCGAAAATTACACACACAAGGTTGTAAATATGGAGCATACATGATATACCCCGTTAAATCTCCAAGACATAATAACAAAAACAACCCAATCGAAGTAAACTCATAAAACTCATCACCATAGCAAAGTAACCAAATCAACCCAAGGTGAGTTCAATCAATCACAACTTAAACTAAATTATCTACACAACATAATGGAAGACATGTATTTAAGTGCAAGAAAGTAAGGAAAGCAGTAAATAAAGCAAATAAATAGAGCAATAAATCTAGGTTACCAAGCTTGGAATAAACAACACAAAGCAAGAAATAAAGAAATGGAAGCTTGGATTGATGGAGAAGATAATGTATAGTGTTCTTACACAACCTATATGGGTAAACCCTAGGAGGGAGAAAATGGCACACCTAAAACCACGTCCAAATACTAGCATCCCTAAGAGAACCAAAACCTAAAACTAAATAAGAGAATATATCTAAAAATAAAAAAGGTTCTATTTATAGTAAGTGGGAAAATAGAAATAGAAAAAGAAATGAAATAGGAAAAATCACCCAATAACTGCTACTACCTGTTGACCGTGTCCTGGGGGCCGATCGACTGGGTCCTTGGTTTAAAACCCACCTATTTCCTTCGTAGTCCAATTTTACAATCATCGGTCGATCGGGGGCTTAGGGCCGGTCGATCAGTCCCCTGTTTCCTGGTGTCATTTTGTCTTCAAAAGGGGGAAAAGGGTGCTTTACAAAATCGGCAATAACTTCGTCGTCCGAACTCCAAACGACGTGCGATTTGTGGCCACGCGAAGCTAACTCGACGAACTACGCTTCCATAGATTTTCACTGAGTCGGAGATGAAGTATAAATTATCTAAAATGCCCTTGAAGTTGAGTCCAATTACAGAACTTCTCTGAAAAATAATTCCAATACCTACAAAAACTCAATTAAACCCTACAAAGCATATATATATATATATCCAAAACTAAGGTTGTCTAGTTAACGAGCATAAATATAGGCCTAAAGAACACAAAAAGTTCTAGAATGCATAAAGATAACGAGCACGAATATGCAATACTCGTGACTAATCACAACCCAGAACTTAGACACTGCTACTCCCTATTGATGAAATAAAAAAAACAGTCTGCAGAAGGTGGTACAAAATGCATATATGCATAAAACGATAAATGCCAATTTCGTAGGGAACACGATTACATTTAGCATATGCAATAAGCCATTAAATCCCTTGGTTACCCTAGTGGACGAGTGTTGTGTCGTGAGGATTTTCAGGGATGAAACCCACAAACATCAAAGTTTCCTAAAAAAGTATGCCCAACCAACATGCGATAAGCCCAACAATAATGAAAAAAATTTCAAACATGTTATTAGCAAAGTGAATGAATTCACACAAAAGTCCATATTATTAACATTATAGAATGAACCCCATAGAATTGATACCTTAAAAGCGTGAGGAAAAGCGAGCACATACAAAGTATGGTTTGGTAAAAACTTAAATAAATCGGATAACCATTAGAGCGTGTATATATGTCAATCCTCACTGGATATTACACTGAACAAATGTAATCACTCAGAACGGGAGGTAATACAAGCGACATGCGGACATAAAGAGTAAATGAAAAAGGAAACTAGATCGCGCTCAGGTAACTAAAGAAGAACGCTGTATATAAAATAAAAACTTGTAATCTCAATGAAAGATACCGCTCATTAAAGAAAGTAAAATGTATTTTCACAGATTATCAAAACTATTATGACTTTTAAATTGAATTTACCCTAGGATAACATAAGACTTTAATGTAGGTTAGGCTCGGGTTATGAAAGGAAGGAAATATGTACGGATTCAAAGTGTTCGGGGATGAAGACTCGGGATAATGGAAAATTATGGGCAATTTCAAAATTGAAAGATAACTTCCATAAAAAGAACAATGATATTACCAACGACTGTAATGTTTTCAAAGAGGAAAGAGAAGTTTATAACACTCACAAATGAATTAAAGTTAAAGCTCACCAGATGTAAGTATATACAATGCAACAAAAGATTACCGGGTTATAAAAATCTTAAACCAAATCATTTAAATAAGAAAAACGCATGTGCTCATGGGATTAAAGTTTAATTCTTGAAGTTATTCATAATATCAATAATTGAGAACTAAAGTCTAATAACTTCTAAAATTAAGAACATGCATCATTGAGTTGTCTATTGGATCGAGCATTTAAAATTTATCATAAAAAATAAAGGCAAAATGCCCAACAAAGGAGAAAAAAGAAAGAAAATCTTTTTTGAAAATTTTATTTTTTTTAACAAAAAAAGAATGCTTGGAAAGCTATATAATCAAATCAAAGAAACTACCAATGAATGAATAGAATATCCCACACCCCCAACTTAAACCTGACATTGTCCTCAATGTGAATTAAGATCCAAGTTAAAGAGAGGGAAATAGTAATATTACCAAAAATGGAGCGATATCCAGAAAGTACAAGTCCAATGATTCTACAAAACATGTTAGCACAAAGCATGACAAAAAACAAATAACAAAAACTTAACTAACTAGACTATATAATAAGTAAGAATAAACAAAAATAAGAAAAATAGCCCAAAAAATGTTTTGACTTTGAAGGATCAACGGGGGACCCTCCCTTTCATGCATACATTTCGAAAAATTGGAATTCTGTTCAAACAACGGAAGGTATATGTAAGGCGAAAGAAATGAATCATCATTAATGAAAATTTTTAGAGGGATGATGGGGGTTTGGATTGAATGGATGACGAATACACGTGGGATCCAAAAAAATAGAATTTCCTCCCAAAAGTTTTGCAATTGGAATGGGAGGTGGCACACATGGAGGCAAAATTTCCTCAAAAGAAAGCAACTCGAGCAAGTATTCCTCATCGGTGAAAGGGTTTAACACTTTAAAGTTTGGAGCCAATTTATCGAGTACTTGTATCGGTGTGACAGTATAGAATAAAGATGGGGAGGAAACAAATTCAATCCCAAGAGATGAGTTATGATCGCTCAAAGATTTAATTTCGAATGAGAAGGGATCATTTTCAATTAAACTTTCTTCTTTGAAAACTAAAGAAGAGATCATTTCGTTGTAAATGGATACTACGTTCATTTCTTCCTCATTTTCATTCTCTAATATACCATGGGCTAAGTCAAGAATGGTTTGTTCTAAAGTAGGCACAAAATCCTCATTTGGTTCAAAACATTCATCGACTTCGAAAGTCTTGGAAGAGAAATCGTCGTTAGATTGGAATAATGCATCCAACTCTTGCTCCTAACAACGATTTTGTTCCCGATAACGGTTTTCAAAATTTTCATTTTCAAGAATGCACAATCCCTCATGCAAAGTCATAGGCAGAGGAGCGAAATCTTGATAATGAGAAGTTTGGAAACTATCCTCGAAACAACTATCAAAATCATTATCATAAGAATTTTGAAAGATATTGCAAATCATTTCAACGTTCTTATCATAAGGATTTTGAGTCCCAAAATTGAAATAATCATTCTCAAAATTCCCAGGATCCATAACTTGACTTTGGTAATACTCACCCAAAGACATTTTAGATGTTTCAAGTTTTTGACTTTGCGAGTATTCACAAAAAGTCATACGTTTAAGGGGATTTTGAGAATTATCACTACGATTACCGAAAGAATTAGAATAAGATATGCTTACCCCAATAATTGCTCAAGATAGCAAATTCCACAAGGCGATGTGCATCCGAAAAATTCAAGCGTTTATTGGAGCTCAAATTTAAAAGTCCTAAAAAAATAGTTAACAAAGAATACAAATAGAAAGAAAAAAATACTAGGAAATACTAAATCAATTAAATTCTAAAACAAACAAGTCCCCAACAACGGCGCCATTTTGATCTAGTGTAAAAAGTAGCGTAATGTCAGTACGCCAGTTGTTGTTTTTATTTCACCGCCTCAATACAAAAACCTAAACTATTGACTACACTCTTTACGGGAGTACAACGGCCAGTCCGGGTATCGAAATCCACATAGACTAGTTGGTAGAATTATATTAATTTAATAGTTCAGGAATAAAAGTGTAAAAGATAATCTGTTAACAAAAGAAAAGATAATTTAGGCGTGTATTTAAACTAAGACTAACAAAAAGGAATAAAAACTATAGATTGCGACTAATATCCCTCACCTCGAGTTAATTTGTATAAATGGTTACGTGGGAAGACAAGTTTAACAAGATCGAATCTCATTTCAATAATTAATTAAATATAGAGTTGTCACCCCTAAATCGTCATAAAAGCCTACTATGATTTTGGCGTCAACAAATACCCCAAAAATTACACACACAAGGTCATAAATACAGAGCATACATGATATACCCCATTAAATATCCAAGGCGTAATAACAAGAACAACCCAATCGAATTAAACTCATAAAACCCATCATTATACAAAGCAACCAAATCAACCCAAGGTGAGTTCAATCAATCACAACCTAAACTAAATTAGCTACGCAACATAATGGAAGACGTGTATTTAAATGCAAGAAAGTAAGGAAAGCAATAAATAAAGCAATAGACAAAGCAATGAATCTAGGTTACAAATCTTGGAATAAACAACACAAAGCAAGAAATAAAGAAATGGAAGCTTGGATTGATGGAGAAGATGATGTATAGTGTTCTTACACAACCTATATGGGTTTACCCTAGGAGGGAGAAAATGGCACATCCAAAACCACCTCCAAACCCTAGCCTGCCTAAGAGAACCAAAACCTAAAACTAAATAAGAGAATACATCTATAAAATAAAACAAAGGTTCTCTTTACAGTAAGTGGGAAAAAAGAAATAGAAAAAGAAATGAAATAGGAAAAATCGCCTAATAACCGCTACTACCGATCGACCGCGTCCAGGTGGCCGATCGACCGGGTCCTTGGTTTAAAACCTTCCTTCGTAGGCCAATTCTGCAATCACCGATCAACCAGGGGCTCAGGTCCGGTCGACCAGTCCCTTATTTCCTGGTGTCATTTTTTCTTCAAAAGGGGGAAAGGGTGGTTTACGAAATTGACAATAACTTCGTCGTCCAAACTCCCAACGACATACCGTTTGCGGCCACGCAAAGCTAACTTGATGAAATACGCTTCCATGGATTTCCACTGAGCCGGAGATGAAGTATGAAATATCTAAAATTCCCTTGAAATTGAGTCCGATGACGAAACTTTTCTGAAAAGCAACCAATCCTCACTTTAAGCGTTCCAGTACCTACAAAAACTCAATTAAACCCTGAAAAGCATATATATATATATATATATATATATATATATATATATATATATATATAACCGAGGTTTTCTAGTTAACGAGCATAAATATAGGCATAAGGAACATAAAAAGTGGTAGAATGCATAAAGATAGTAGGCACGAATATGCAATATTCGTGACTAATCACCCATTATGTTTATGGTTTAGCATATTTATTTACACCTCTACACTATCGTATACATTCTCAAAATGCATCAATCAAAGAATGAAGAGTTGATATCATCACTACAATCATCAAATAAGGTATACAAGGTAGATATAGTGTTAAATTAAGTTCAGGGGTAATTTTAAACATGTTTCCAAAATATTTTTTCTAAATTTTTTTTTGCATAAAAAACAATTTTTATGCATATCGTTGGAATGATATTGAGGGCCGTTCGAACGAGTTGATACAACTCATTGGATAGCCATTTAAAGGAGCTTCAAATGTCCTTTTTTCCTAGTCATTGTGGAATGTTGTTCGATCTCTAATTTGATAGTCGTTAAAACGAGTTTTTAAAGATCGTTCGAATGAGATACAATTTGTTCGAACGAACCGATGCAGTTTATTATTTTTTAGTTGGTTTCAAACGCAATTTTTCAAGATTATCTCTATTATATTTTCCAACTTATTTAAGAAGTACGAACCTACACATTGTTGTAAGCCTTTTTTAACCTATTTTGTGACCAGAATCTTTGGATATTTTTGATCACTTTATCAACCCGAAAGAACACGTCACTTGTTTAAATCCCTGAAACACGTCACTTGTTTAAATTCTTGTGAAGTTCATTATTCACTAATGATAAGAGGAAAGGAGTTTCCTGAGGCTGATCAGAGGATACCAAGGCAAGTGGAGCTTGTTGTGGGGCATTACTGGATCTACATCGCTTATCAATAATAAAGGAGACCGAACTGTGATACTTAGTGGTGTCTAAGTTTGTAAGTCTGTGTGTGTCGTCTGTAATAGCTTCGTTAAAACAATGCTAAAAAGAGTTTTTTCTCATATCTTGTGTGATTGTTTGTTTGTTCGATTTATATTCAATATCTTGCATGCTTAGTTTCACCTAATTAATGAAGTTAAAATTGTATTAAAAGTAAACTCGGCTTTTTTGTGACCTAATATATGAATTCTACCACCGACCATATAATAGGACCACTCTTCATGTTTTTCACTAGTCACTCGTGAGAACAACAAGTGTGGTTCAGATGTTCAACGATATCATCACGGTGTGTCATCCAATTACTCATTCTTACTTGGAAACCCTCCTGAGTTTCTGGGATTTCTCACTAGAGACGTTCTCATCCTATATTTTACCATAAGGAATACTCCACACCCTTAGGATCACCAGTACAATACTTGATTCCAAGAATATCTCAAATTGTAAATCGATTTATATATCAAGCACGTCTTAAGTGCAAAGGTTTAAATAAAATCTCAAGTTCCACAAAGTAATTTTAGGAACAATTCAAACAATTTCATAATATTGTTCACCAATTTAATTCTCATTTAACAAAGAAATGTTCTAAATTTCTTTATCACGAGGCAAGGTTAACTTTCAACCAAAAATCCCATCATTACTTAAATTAGGTGTTTTTTCTTTTATTTATGTTAAATTCTCTTTCACAAAATTCCACATTACATAAAAAACCATGTAACCCAGTTTTATAACTTTTCCTCAATTCATTCACAAACTAGAGTTTAACATAGAATTTTATTACCATAACGCAATGGTCTTAACACACCTATTTTAATGGTTCTACCACTTATTCTTTTAA
This sequence comes from Sambucus nigra, assembly GCA_949130495.1. Classification (NCBI taxonomy): domain Eukaryota; kingdom Viridiplantae; phylum Streptophyta; class Magnoliopsida; order Dipsacales; family Adoxaceae; genus Sambucus; species Sambucus nigra. The sequence continues at coordinate 65,702,867 of OX422219.1, forward strand.
GTCTAATCATTGAGAGTCAATAGAATGTGTATGTAAGTTCAAAAGTCTACAATGAAGTTACAAACATGAAGTTTTCAAAGGAACTAGTGAGTAAAAATAATTCTCACACTCTTTTAATATCTAATCATGATAAATTCAAATAAGAGAAAGAGGAACCTTGCCTTGATTGATTAAGAAGATGAAAAATGGAGAAAAACCTATGAAAATGCCCAATGGTTACTCGAAAGTCGTCACTATCCTACTAGTTATACCGCCAAGCTTCTAAGGTTCAATTCCAAGGTTGCATGAAAGTTTTAATAGGGATTGTTCATGAAATAGAAGAGATAGAAGGTGGGTTTAGAGAGAGTAAGGTGCATGAAGTAAGAGAATTTATGAGAAAGAAATGAAGAATATACCTTTTTATACTGGTCATATTCATTAAAAACAAAGTTGACCACATACCAGTCACGACCATCAAAAGGATTCTTTGTTATAGAGACACTAACTTTTCTACCAGGGAGAAACCGAGAAGCCAATTCGCACTCAAGACCAGGGGATTTGACCCTTTAGCTAAAATGATCTTCGCTGTAGTGACCTAGGTCACGATTTCGAATAGCGATTCCTCAAGATGATGCTATCCATACCCATTATCATTTTGGCCGAACCAGAAAGAATATATCACAACCTCAACTTAGGAAAACTATTAAAATTACTGGTCATTACAACTTCTAGGAGTTATCGTACCCAGAGTGAAGATTGAGACTTTTAGAGACTTATATCATGTACAATGTTGGTGAGTCACTAGTGACTCCACAATTATACTTGAGATATTATTAGATATTATTTTTGTCAATGCTGGATTATATTGGAAATTGATGTTGTTGGACTTTGTTATTGGTGGTTATTCATATTATTATCTCTTGCATCTTATATTACTGGAAAAGTTTTAAATGTATCATATTTATATCACATGTTATGAATGATATTTTAATTTTAATAATCGACAGATCTTGTAATTGGACTTGATCAACCCCGAGGATAAATATGCGAGTCGTTACACCAATGTTGTCCATTCCAGAATTTATTTTTAAGCAATTTTCTTGTGAGAATTCCCCCCTCCCTCTATGTGTGTGTGTGTGTGTGTGTGTGTGTATGATTCTACATAAGTAAAAGAGCGATGGAATATGGTTAAAACACTTGCTAAACCCATATTTATACATGTTTGGGTTAAATTATTTTTCATTAACATGTGTAGAAAAATAAAAATAAGGTAACTATATAATAGTAGGGAGAGAAATTTTAATGCTATGCTTTGACCCTTTTTTATATGTAATTTAGGGTAAAAGTAAGTTATTAACAGCATTTAATTTGTTTTTGATTTTAGTTTAAAGTGAAAATATTTGAGTAAAATGTGTATGTGAGTGTGTGTGCATATATATGTTAGCTTGAGGATGATAAATTTTTCTTTGTTTATCCCATAGTCATATGAGTTTTAGGATTTAAATATTCAATAAATAATAGGTTCAAAATTTACTGTCACACCGAAAATTCATGTTATATGATAAGAAAAAGTTGAAGTAATTATTATGGCTTTATACTGTCCAAACCTTGCTGCTATTCTGTTAATAGTTTTTTTTATGGAGATTATATGTCTTGCTGTACCAAATTATTAATTTTTTTCCAGATGAAGACACTTTAGATTTTTCATAAAATAGACGCATTGTGATAAAATTAATATATGGTAATGTTGTACTCGAAAACGTGGAAGTTAATGATCACAAATATATTTTTAAAAGAAAGTAGACTCGTAGAAAGATTTTCATAAGAAGACATTTGAGTTGAGATGAGTGGAATATGATTGCTGTATTAAAAATCAATACTAAAAATAATCATCATGATTTAATATCAGCTAGACACCCATAAGAAAATTCCTTGGTCTATTACAACTTCAATTTTGGATTTCTTGAATAATGTAGACAGTCCCATAAATGTATTAATCTTTATCATGGTCTCCCAAAAGCCCAAATGGAATTCAAAACTCAAAGATGCCTCCCTAAAGGCCCAAAAAGACTAAGCGCCCTATAATTAAATCACCCAAATAAGTCAAGATAGCCCAAAGTAAGCCCAGAGGCCAAGTGGGAACGTGATTGATTGATCGGTCCAGGGTGTACAGTACCTTTGATCGATCAATACTTTTCCCCAAGTAGTTTGCCTAAAAAAGGGTCCTTCACCTACCATTTGGAAGGTATTATCTCCGTTCTTAAATGCTAGTTTTCTATCAATAAGCTATTTTTTTCTCCAAAAAATCCTCAAAACTCTCTTAATTTGTCTTCAAAGCCCCTTCCAAGTCTAGATCTAGGGTTCTAACCTAAATCATTAACTTTAACTTTCTCTTCCTAACCGAAAAGAGACCAAAAAATCTTTATTTTCTAATTTTTACTTTATTTTTCGTCAAAGGAACTTTATCCTTAAAGTAACCTTAGTATCATCCCAAAAAATTGATTCCAAGTAGAAACGTTGTCGAAATAAAAAGGAACATCTGTAACCTTGCAGGTATGCTGTTCTCACTCCCTTATTTTGAAGTCTTGATATAAAAAGGGTGATGGTATGCTGCAACAACACATCAAGTTACTATTTTATTGAATATATTTATTCTCTTGGACTTTATCTTCTCTAAAGGTCACGTACGAAGTACGTTGACTTTGATTCCCATTACAGTGGATATGTAGGCATATTAGAGAAATCGGATCTCTAAAACTCAAGGCAGATTTTGTAAAGATTCACGTGTTTTCATTTTTACCCTTAAAAAGTATCACAAAACCAAATAAAAATCTTCAAAACCTTGAGATAATCTCATATGGGGTTGAGGATCACTAGATTTGGGATTTTATCTACTATTTTGTTCTTAATGTTGGAAATTTAGTCATTCTTTCAACATCAAAGTGACTTTATGAGTGAATCAATATCATCCAAGTTCTTTTATGAACAAAAATAATTTATATCTTTACATGTGGACTTATTTCACCCTAAAACACCTTGAAAGATAAAAAAAAAGTCTAAATCTCTGACATCGAGCCTTTATAAGATATAAAATCTCTCTTGTTTCCTCATAAACTATGTAGACTTTGAATCGCTTTGTCTGAGTATGAAGGTTCCCTTGGACTGTCGTTCGAGTTAACAAGTCCAACTCTGAATATATTTATCCTCGAACTATATTATTTACACACACATCTATATTTCATTGCACAGTATACTTACATATTACCTATTTTTGATTTATTTTTTCCTTTTACATTATCATATGCTAAAATAAATATTTTATGTCTACGTTTTAGACCAAAAAGGAGGAGAGGGTGCCTAAACTCCTTTCTAATCCGTAACCTAGTCCCCGTACCTTAGACTCTCTAGTTAGCACGCATATCACTTGCCATCACTAGTGATTTTACATTGCTTTAGATTGCTTTAGGGGAAGAGGGTTAGCACGCAGATCACTTGCCATCATTTCCTAAAGAAAGCTAACCAGCTGAGGTGGTGACCGTGCATCTCTAGCCGAGGCGAAGAAAAGGCTGGGGCTATCATAGTAGTGACTCTGCTGGGGGACTTTTTCTAAGAGGACCGAACTCAATTTTATTTAGAAATGTATTTATTTCATTATGTTTTTTCTTGTACATTGCTTTAGACTCTTTTAGTTGATATTTGTTCTTATTCTTTTTAGATACCTGACTATGTAGAAAGACACCGATACTGTATGCTCCCATAGGGATAAGGTTACACCTTGGGAATACTTTTAACCTTGTTTGTGACATGTATGCTAAGTTACATAATAATCCTAAGTGAAAACAGATCTTACCAAAAAAATAAAAGGCTTTCCAAAAGATGCACACTACTTTACCGCAAAACATCTTCATATCACTACATACCTTATCACCCTGGGAGGCCTAGATATGGGATTTAGATCTAACAAATGTGGGTTATTAGTGACATTTACACTCTTCTTGTCCTTTTACCCATGGAGTATATAGAGTGATATGTTCTCAAAAATATCTCTCATGTATCTCTAGTATATTGAGTCAATTCCCCCATGTACTGTCCCCATGAGGTATAGTAAGAGGCTCGATTCACATACATTCGGGTACATCAAAATGATCCTCCCATATGTACCCCAGAGGTATACCATGAGGGGTCATAACCAAACAAGGTCGCCTCACGAAAAGCCTTTCATAACCTCATGCAGTAAAATTCTAGGACACAGCCAAATAAAAAATCCAAGAGATTCATCAAACGGTGACATCTCTTCGTATCCCCCAAGAAAGTTTCTTAAAAGAGGATGGGAATGTAAGATTCGAAAAATCCCCAAACCAGGGGTCTGATATAAGTTAAGAGTCCCGTAGAAAATGGATTATCACCCGAACTTACCCAAAATGAAAAAAATATGTTTATTTAAACTCATGCTTATTCCTCTTAGGATAAAATTCAGGGAAAAAAAAATCCTAATTCCATAATTTCATGAAATCTTGCAGTCACCGTCTTAGACAAGGGGTGGAAGCCGTATCTTTCGAACTTTGATATCTCATAGTCTCGATAACATGCAAAGTAAAGGAGTGTCATTAACCAACATCTTGTCTAGCCTAACCAATTTGAAGAGTGAAATGTCAACCTTGGGTCAAGAGCATGCCTCCCTCTAAAATCAATTGGAGAATACCAAGGGATGGGGAGCGAACCCGTACCTTGCCAATATTATGCTCCCACTAGCAATGGTCCAAGATACTAATAATCCTCTTGCCACAACTACTAAAAGTATAGTAATGACTAATGTCTTAGAAGTCCCAACAGATCTTGGATGCCTGAGAATGGAGTTTTAAACACTCCAGCAGAATTTCTAGCAACTCCGACTTGCACATGATCTTGTAGAAATTCAACTTATGCCCCTTTACTTCAATTCTAGGTTGTTTGATAAATTCAAGATGCCAGATATCGAGAAATTCATAGGAATTGGTCCACCAATAGTCCACCTCAAGTTATACGTTCAATCCATTAAAGCCCCGGAGGCCTATAAGTAGTTTATGGCATAAATGTTTAAGCACACCTTATCTAAATGATCACTCAAATGGTTCCTATTCGTAAATGATGGATGGAGCACAAGTTGGTGTGACATTTTTTGGAAATTCATAAAGTAGTACAAGTACAATACCAATTTAAAAATTTCTCATCAAGATATAGAAATGAAAAACCAATAGATTAATGGATACATGGGCTCTTTCATTGCCCATTGGAGAAATAAAGCCACCCAGATAGTAAATCGACCCTCAGAAGAGGATCAAGTGGTTATTATGAAGAAACATCTAATTCAAACCTATCGAGACGATATTTTTAAGATGAAATATCTACCATATTTCAAAGCTTTTATGGATGTGGGATACCAATTAGAGGATGATATCATTAACTGACCACCTAAGAGTGAGAATGACAATCGAAAGAGTGTACCTTCATACATAAACATGAGGACCGAAACCCAAGAATAACTTCCATGAATGTTATTCAAGCACCATTACTCCCGCCGACACCCTAGAACACTTATAGAGTTAAATGAACTTTCGACCCTCTGTATGCTCTCATAGGTACAATTTATCAATCCATCAAAAAGAAGGGGATTATAAATCTATGAGATCCCAGATCATTGCTCAATCCATTACCTGAAGGATTTAGAAATAACCTATATTGTTATTACCATCATATGATGCCACATAACCAGGAAGGCTATCGAGGTGTTAGATTTGTCGTCGAAGATTTAATAAACTAGGGGAATATTATTGCATCAACTAAATCTAAACCCAATATTAATAGTAATCCTCAACCCAATCATGGCCCATGAGTGAATTCCCTCACTGCAGAAGATGAATCAGGAGATCCATCCATCTTTGATCAAGCTTGTCGGCTCGATTGAAGAGATAAAATAACTAAGCCTTGGAAAACTTATCAACAGGCACTTGGATCATGTGGTACTAACACAAACCCACATGGATATAATGGTTCGGACACTGGGAGCTTTGTAGGCCACTAGTCTAGATCCTCTGGAAGTAAGCTTGTACCGGCTAATGTACCTAGTGTTTTGATAGAATTTAGATCTTCTTATGTCAAAAACTATCCATAAACATGAAAACCTTTATGAATACTAGGAAGTAATGTACGACAAAATGCAACATGCGACAAGATATATAAGAGGATCACCAGACACATAAATCATCCTTACTGGTTGGAGTGAATAATTCAAAATAGAAGACAAACAAGATTCATGGGCATGGACATTGTTGATTGATTCAGTAGCTGGGTTCTTAATGGAGGAATATGTAGTATTCCATTATGATGATTTAATAGTTTCCCCTCCTCAAGATTATGAGGATTATGTCTACATTTTGAACTTCAATGAAATATTAACTAAATTTATCACCCCAAAATGAGAATCTATGGAAGTCGACCAAGTCACTAGGTCTGGAAAATTGTATAAAGACCATGTCATGAACCCCATTCCTTCAAGGGAGATAGGCAAAAGCAAAGGAAATGAAATACTCGAGGAAGATGCATTAGGTAAATAGAAGAAAATTAGATTACAAATCAACTAAAAAAGGCACATGCCAACATCATATGGGGACTCCTCATGTCTTCCTAACTCCATAGAAATTTCATTCTTAAGAAATTATCTCATAAAGTTGTACAAATCTACTCCAATCTAAAAGAATTTATAGAGATAGTCATTATCCTGAACTTTACAAGAAACATATCATTTTCCAACACTGAGTTGCCCAATATAGGATCGTGTCACAGCATGGCCCTAAACATAATTGTAAATGCCCGAGGATAAAGGATTCCCATAGTACTCATTGAGTAATAGATATTCTATGAATGTATGCCCGTTAAGAAATGCAACATCTTAGAGTATTTAACATGAGGATGTCACACCTACCACTCAGGATGTGAAATCCTACAATAACACCCAGAGAGAAGTTATGGGATCTATTAAGCTCAGTCTTATAATAGGCTCACTCAACAACCTCATAGAGTTTTAAGTAATGGACATACCTACTTCCTTTAATATGCTTATAGGGAGACCATGGCTCCATGAGATCGGCAGTGTCACTTCTTTGTTGAATTAAAAATTAAAGTTCTTATGTGGAGAAAATTTGATCACAATATTTGGATCTTCCAGCCAGTTTAAAGAGGAGGGACTTAACACCCTAATCGTTAAAATCCAGCATGAAATCGGGGACATGTGTATCAACTATTTTCAACTAGATACGCTAGTGCAAACCTGGTTGAAAAGAGATCTCGCCACCGTATTCTGAATATGGGTGCTACAACATTACCCATATGATGGAAAAAATGAGATTCCTACCAAGAATAGGAATCAAAAAAATTTATAAGGGATCAACGAGCCCATTACAATACCTTAGTAGTCTAGCACCCAAGAACTTGGTTATAAACAGAAGAACGATGATTTTGTCTCCAAAGCGCTAAAGGCTAAAAGGTTAGAATTCAAGAAATTAGGGAATTCCCATACAAATAGTCTCTCTAGCCTCAACAAATACATTATCAAGGAAGGATGTAAGAGTATGGTATACTCAATGTACTCCATAGAATAGATTATCTATATTCCTTTTCCAAGACATATTTGAGTCTTTGTCCAAGAGGTCATCGAAAAGCTTCATCAACATCCTGCATTCACTCAAAGCCGAACCTCAAGTACACCACTTATGAAAGGCATGAGACTTAGTGGACTTAGGCTCACACCTTAGTTAAAATATTTTTATAATTGGAAAATACTTTAAATTAACCTTGGTTTTGTAAAATTTTCAAATAAATAATGAAAATATACTATTCATATAGAAAAATCTACTTTATAAAGAAATTTCATCTTTATGTGTATTTTAAGTATGGATGTTGTTAGATTTTGCCAAAAAATTTCATCTACTTAGATTTTGCCAAAAAATTATTCTGAAATTTTTTCTAAGGCAAACTGGGCAAATTTTTTGGACATTCCTGTGACTTTCATTATCGCCTCATATATACTCCGGTGAAAATGCCTCGTTGGACTTTTGTGCCCTATGCAAAATCTTTAGTCTTTTGTGCAACTTGTTGACCAAGCGTAAATTCTTCTGAATTTAGCCCCTTAATTTAGTGATTTTAATATCTCGAACAAGGTAATTGAATCATTTTTAGTCCATATCACTCTATTATCTGTTTCTAACAATATTCCCTAGTTTTTGTGTAATTGTGATGAAGTTTTCAGGAATGGAATGCAAGAAAGGAAAAGAAGAAAATCAGAAGAAAAGTCAAAGGGCAAAAGAGTAAAGTTCCACTCAAAAATCGAAGGCGACACCAAAAGTGAAGTTGAAGAGCATGAGTTCACAAGAGCATTGGAAGAAACGACACTCAAATCGGAGTTCTAAATCAGAAGATATGGCCAGTCAAAGTTGCAAGGAAAAAGTCAAAGTTGAAGAAAATCGGACCGATCCGAAATGATCCAAGTCCAGTAGACCCCGGATGGATAGCAATTCGATGGAGAAGAAAATAGGACCGATCCGGTAGAAATAAAAGAATCGATCCGGTGGATATCGGACCGATCCGAGTGTAATCCGGACCGGTCCGGTCATGTGAAATCCTGGCATTAATTATGCAAATTTTTGGCGTGCTGGATGGTGAAACTTGTGCTACAAGCACATTGACTTGTCAATTTCGATTCTTTGTGCTATAAAAACCCATGACCTACATAATTTTAGAGAGAGCTAGGGAGTTGCTAGAGAGTGGCTAGGGTTTGCTAGGTTGAGAGTTCTAGAAAGAATTAGAGGTTGAATTTTAGGGTTATACTTTGAGAGAAAATTTTCTATTTCTTCAAGAGTTTTCCTGAACCTCAGTTTGTAAGAAATTCTGAATTCCAATTAGTTTCTTGTTGCTGAATTCAAGTAATATCATTCCATTCTCTAGTTTTATTATTTGCAAATTATTTACAATGTCTTGTGGATCCATAATTTCATATGCGAATTTATTCTTGAAGCAAATCATGAGTAGCTAAATTCCCAAGGGTTAGGGTACATGAACTCAATCCAAGGCAAATTATTTATGTAGAAAATAGAGGTTAAATTAAAATATTGATTGAATCGTGAAAGAAAATCATACAAACATTGTCAATCTTTTAATCTCTCTTGCCCTAGGTACTTGAGATGTTTAAGAATGATTTGAGAGTATAATTTTCCATTCACCGCTTTGTATTTGACTTTGATTTCGTATGGTGAGGGCTTGAACGTCATATACGTAATGCCTAGAATTTATAAAGACCGGATCCAGTCAATAATTTTAATTTACAAGTCTAGTATTCTATAAGGTAATTTGTTAAGGATTGAGGGATTGTACCCTACCCTATTTTCTTCCATTTGTCAGATCTAAATTCTTTTGCAATTTTCAGTTTGTTTTCCTTAAGCAAATTTTTATTTCACTAGAAATTTCCCCAATCATTAATCATCTTTTTGTTTCTTTTAAGAAATCATTTCAAGATTTAATAATTTTTCTTGTTCTTATTTGGCAATCTCGATCCCTGTGGATACGATCCTAATTTACCGGGTTACTACTTGAGCGACAGGCTTGCACTTGAGCCTAGAGTAAAATGCACTTTTGAGACAAAATCTTAGTCGTGTCAAGTTTTTGGCGCCGTTGTCGAGGATCCGAAATTGTTAAATTTTCAAGAAAGTTATTTTTATTTACAAGTGATTTCGAAAAAAAAATAACAAAATAAAATAAAATAAAAAAATTTCTCATCTTTTTGTGTGTTTATATGCAGAATTCATCTCCCACCAAGTTCACGAAAATCCTATTGCCGAAGCAAGTTCTGAAAATTTTGAGTCTATTCCTCTTTGGGTTCCACCTCCTTCGCCTAATAATTCCATCACAAGTCGTTCATTGAGTCAAACACTGAGTGAGAATTCTGAACCTTTCGGTAGCGATATGCCGGATCATGGTAGTGTCGGTGTTGGTGCTGGAGAGGAGGAGATACCTTACCTCCCCATGAAAGATTTGTTATTTCCGGAGCGAACTGTTACCCCTGGTTGCATTTTACTCCCGTATAATGCCGGTCAGTTCCACTTTCGGAATGGTATGATCCAAATTCTTCCTACATTTCATGGGATGGATTCTGAAAAACCATATCTCCATATTCAAGAATTCGAAGATACATGTGAGACCTTTGGTGACCAAGCTTGTCCACAAGATGTAATCCGGTTGAAGCTCTTCCTTTTTTCCTTAAAGGATAAAGCTAAAACTTGGTTATGGTCCCTACCCCCAAATTTTTTGTTATCCTGGAGAGATATGTAATCCAAGTTTATATCAAAAAAATTTCCACAACACAAAACCAATTCTGTTAAAGCCCAAATTCAAGCTTTTCGTCAAATGAGAATGAGGCTTTTGATAAATGTTGGGAGAGATTTCAGGAGTTGGCTAGTGCATGCCCACATCACGGTTTTGAAAAGCATCATCTGATTTCATTTTTCCATCAAGGCCTTACTTTAGCATCTAAACAACTTGTTCAAACCATGTGTGAAAGACCTTTTTGGGAGTTAAATTCGAGCGAGGCCGAGGCTCATTTGAAATATGTGGCAGAGACTACCCAAGCATGGGATATTTCTGACCCCAATAGTCAAAATCGAAATCGACAAGTGTCCAACTTGCCTTCTGCGTCCGGTATTTATCACTTGGACAAGGACACTTTGTTGGACCGAAAATTTGACTAATTGGAGAAGAATTTCAGAGATATGCTTGAAGTGCGATTGAGAGATGTGTCTGGACCCGTACAAGCCGGAAAGGAGAAAGTGTGTGCCATTTGTCATGCGGGTCATTATACCAAAGGATGTCCCACTATTCCTGCATATAAGGCAATGTACACTGAACAGGTTGAGGCAATAGGGGGTTATCGAGGAAATTTTAGTGCACAACAAGGGAATGTATATAATCAATCGTGGATGAATCCTGGGTTCAATTATGGACAACCCCAAGGTGGGATGGTTCCTAATTCACATATGACTCTACCACCACCTCCTTAATTTCAGCAAGTGGCTCCTCCAATGACAAATCCTATGCAGGTACCACCTCCTGGTCCGTATGTAGCTCCCCCTAGGAGAACTTTTGAAGATAATTTCAATCAATTCATTCAAGCTCAAAAAGAGAGCAATGCTAAATATGATCGAATGTTCGCTGAAATGCATACTAACATCTCTAGGTTGCAGTCTCCAGTGAATACTCAAGAGAAGGGTAAACTTCCAGCCCAAGGCCAAAGACCTCCTTTTCAAGGTCAACCCACGATTGGCTCTACATCATCGGATTTGCAAGAACAATGTCAAGCTATTACTACTCTTCGTAGTGGCCGCATAATTGATTTATCACCAAAACTTCCAAAGGTGAAAGATGATGGAGTTGAACCCGAAAGTTCTAAGGAATCTGAAACTCCCGAGTATTCAGACTCTCCCTTAGAAAAGGAATTGAAGGATAAGGAAGTTGAACCTGAAATTGAAGTCAAGTTGCCTACTGTTGCTCCATTTCCTCAACGCTTAGAGCCACCCAACAAAGGGGCTTCACGTACCGAGGTGTTGGATGTGTTGAAGCAAGTAAAACTGAACTTGCCATTTCTTGATGCTATTCAACAAATTCTAGCATATGCTAAGGTTATCAAAGATCTTTTGACTGTCAAACGACGGCTTAAGGTGAAGAAGAATGTTTTCTTGGCACAAAATGTGAGCTCGGTCTTTCTCGATGATCTTCTACCAAAATTCAAGGATCCAGGTGCGCCTACAATTTCGTGCGTCATAGAAGAAAAAAGAGTGGAAAAAGCATTGCTTGATTTAGGTGCGAGTGTAAACATCCTTCCATACTCCATCTAAAATCAGCTTGATTTAGGTGATTTAAAACCTACCCGAATCACTCTACAGTTAGCTGATCGAACAGTGAAAGTGCCTTGTGGGGTTGTAGAAGACGTGATAGTTCAAGTGGACACGTTCTACTTTCCTGTTGATTTTGTCATTTGGGACACTGAGCCTGTTCCCCATACGAGATATCATGTTCCAATAATTTTGGGTCGTCCATTCTTAGCTACTGCTAATGCTTTGATCAATACACGGAATGGCCAAATGCAACTCACTTTTGGAAACATGACTCTCGAGACAAATATTTTCAATGTCGCTAACCAAATGGGTGATGAGGATGAGATTCTTGAGGTTGATCTTATTGAAGAAGTGGTGGATGAGAACATTGAGAAAATTATAGGAGGAGATGCAGTGGAAGTATGTTTAGTACAAAGTGGTGAGAAAAAGAGTTCTTATACTGAGTTTGAGTGTGAGGTGAAGGAGTTTGAGACTTGGTTACAAGGAGATGAGAGTTTAAGAGATGTTGATTGGATTTCTAGGTATGAAGAATTTCCTCCGAGGGAGACAACCTTACTTCCCTTCGAAAATAGATTTCCTAGTCTTGAGTTGAAGAAATTACCTTCCCATGTCAAATATGCCTTTCAAGGAGAGAATGATACGTTTCCTGTTGTTGTGTCTTCCCGTCTAGAAAAAGGGCAAGAGGGTATGTTGTTGGATGTGTTGCGAAAGCATAGAAGTGATTTTGGTTGGACTATAGAAGATTTGAAGGGTATAAGTCCATTGATTTGTACCCATAAAATCCATCTTGAGGAAGAAGTGAAGCCCTCGCGTGAGATGCAAAGGCGATTAAACCCAACCATGAAAGATGTAGTAAGAGAGGAAATCATCAAATTGCTAGATTCTGGGATTATCTATCCCATTTCGGATAGTAAATGGGTGAGCCCAATTCAAGTCGTTCCAAAAAAATCAGGAATGACCGTGGTTGAAAATGATAAGGGATAATTAATACCTCAACGCACCTCCACCGGGTGGCGTGTTTGCATTGACTACCGAAAGCTCAATGCCGGAACTCGAAAAGATCATTTTCCCTTACCATTCATCGATCAAGTGATTGAACGAGTGGCGGTCCATCCTTACTATTGTTTCCTAGATGGGTATTCCGGATATAATCAGATTGAAGTGGATGTACTTGATCAAGAAAAGACGACTTTTACATGTCCGTTTGGTACGTTTGCCTATAAACGTATGCCATTTGGGTTATGTAATGCGCCAGCAACTTTTCAAATGTGCATGTTAAGTCTCTTTAGCGACATTATTGAAAAAGGTCTTGAGGTATTCATGGACGATTTCAGCGTTTTCGGTCCATCTTTTGACCAATGTTTAGCTAATCTTGAAAGAATTCTATTCCGATGTGTGGAAAAAGACTTAGTCCTCAATTGGGAAAAATGCCATTTTATGGTTACCGAGGGTGTAGTTTTAGGTCACATAGTCTCATCTAGAGGAATTGAAGTTGATTGAGCAAAAATTGAAGTAATAGCCCAGTTACCCCCGCCAAAATCACTTAAAGATGTGAGGTCCTTTCTAGGCCATGCTGGATTTTATAGGAGGTTTATCAAATACTTTAGCGCCATCGCTAGACCTTTGAGTAATCTCGTTATGAAAGACACTCCATTTGAGTGGAATAAAGCATGTCAAGAAGCTTTTGATAAACTTAAAGCATGCTTATTTCCGCACCTATCATGCAAGCTCCGGATTGGTCACTACCATTTGAGCTTATGTGTGATGCAAGTGATTACGCGATTGGGGCTGTTCTTGGATAGAGGAAAGATAAGAAAGCTCATGTTATTTACTATGCTAGCAAAACATTATCTGGCCCTCAGCTTAACTACTCTACTACAGAGAAAGAGTTACTAGCAGTCGTTTTTGCTCTCGACAAATTTCGCTCTTACATTGTTGGGTCGCCTATCATTTGCTTCACTGATCATTCGGCACTTAAATATCTCTTGAGCAAAAAATATGTCAAACCCCGTTTAATCAGGTGGATCCTACTCTTACAAGAGTTTAATCTCTCGATTAAAGATAAGAAAGGAGTAGAAAACATCGTCGCTGACCATTTGTCACGCCTCTCGTCCGACGTGCCTATTGATCCCATTCCCATAGACGAGTATTTTCCGGATGAAAATTTATTTGCTACTTCTTCTCTCGCGTGGTTTGCGAATATCGTCAATTACCTTGTCACTGGAGTTATTCCATCTAATTGGAATCCGCAAGAGATGAGAAAGTTCATTACATGGTCACACATGTTCTTTTATGACGATCCATATTTGTTTAAGTATTATGCTGATCAAATCATCCGGAGATGTGTACCCGATGAAGAAATCCAAGGGGTAATTCGATTCTGTCATACGGAAGCATGTGGAGGTCATTTTTTTAAAGATAAAACTGCTGCGAAAATCCTTCAAAGTGGTCTCTATTGGACCACAATCTTCCGGTATGTGAATGCTTTTTGTAAATCATGCGATAGATGCCAAAGAATGGGAGCTATTACTCGCCGTGACATGATGCCATTAACCCCAATTCTAGTATTGGAGTTGTTTGATTGTTGGGGTATTGATTTCATGGGCCCATTTCCACCTTCTTTTGGTTTTCTATACATCCTCGTCGCCGTAGATTACGTCTCAAAATGGGTCGAGGCGATAGCTACAAGGACAAATGACAGCAAAGTGGTGGTAAATTCATTCAAGAAAATATACTTTCTCGTTTTGGTATGCCTAAGGCCATAATCAGTGATAATGGAACTCATTTTTGCAATAGGCCTATGGAGAAACTAATGCGGAAGTATGGGATTGTCCATAAAGTTGGAACAACTTATCACCCTCAATCGAATGGCCAAGCCGAGCTCGCTAATCGGGAAATCAAAAACATTTTGGAAAAGACAGTCGATCCTAATAGGAAAGATTGGTCTCTCAGATTGAATGATGCACTCTGGGCTTATAGAACCGCATATAAGAATCCCCTTGGGATGTCCCCATTTCGATTTGTGTATGGCAAATCTTGTCATCTTCCGGTTGAGATCGAACACAAAGCGTATTGGGCTATCAAAAGGGTGAACTTCAATATGGATAAAGTCGGTGAAACAAGGAAACTTCAGTTGAATGAGTTGGAAGAAATACGCAATGATGCGTATGGAAGTGCTAAAATATCCAAGGACCGAATGAAACGAGCTCATGATAGAATCATTCGTAAGAAAGAGTTTCATTCGGGACAAAAAGTACTTCTCTACAACTCGAGGTTGCACTTGTTTCCCGGAAAATTGCGGTCAAGATGGTCAGGTCCATTCATTGTGAAAGAGGTATTTCCCCATGGAGTTGTTGAACTCATAGATGAGAAAGGGGGAAACACATTTAAAATTAATTTGCATCGTCTCAAGCCCTATTTGGAAGCAATTGTCAAAGAAGCCGACACAATCTGTTTGTCGGACCCCATTTATGGGGATTGACTGAACAAAGAGAGGTGAGGTCGTCGCACCCCCGACATGTATGGGTGATTGTTGTACATAGGAGTCGTAGGAATTAGGAGTCGTAGGATTGAGTCAGTCCCGGGGTTGAGAATCCGATGGGTGAGGGGTGTTTCGTTTTCGATGAGCATTGAGGATAGTTTGAAGTGTGAGCGGTTGAAAACCCATGTTTGGAATGGATAATAGGAGCATTTATGGTGAAAAGAAGAGAGAGGAAGAAATCATAAAAATCAGCAGACCGGATCGGTCCGGTCTGATATTAAAAGAACCGATCCGGTAAGGCGGATCGGTCCAGTCCCAAAACCGAAACGGTCCGGTTGTCTGCAGAAGTTCATTTCCAAAGGGTCACACCTCTTCAATCCACACCTTTTCACTTCCCCCAATCCATTCACTTCCTTCAAAAATTCGTCCCCCCTTTCCCACCCTTTCATTCCCTCTAATTTCCCACTCCCCTACTATATATACACCCATCCACCTACCCATTTTCTTCACACCTCCACCTACCTTCTCTAATCTATTTCCATTTCTGTTTCAATCATCCATCTCCACGGATGCTCCCCAGAAATATACCTCCATTGAAGTCCTTACCGAAGGAAATGGAGAGTACCGTTCCCGCCGCGAAGCAAATTGGTGCCGTAGGTTTTTCAGCCCTACCCGAAAAATTCATATCGAACGTCAAGTGTTATGGGACCAAATTCCCAATTCTGTCACAACCCTTTTCCTATCAAGGGGCTGGTGTCGTTTCTTCAACGAACCCTATGAGGCCGTTTGGGAGAATAAAGTATTTCAGTTCTACGGATCTCTTGTCCGGACCGCTGAATTTGAATCCCAAGCCTTTGTGGATTCCATCCCTATTCCATTCTGACTTGACCTTGTGGCACGGAAGCTCGAGTCTTATGGTGTGATCACTCCGGCCCAGTTTGACTATCCGGGACCCGATCCCATTCTCACCAAAGAAATTTGTATCTCGAGGATCAAGCCCGGTGCGGTTTGGAATACCGAGACCTTTCCCGTCGGTCGCTTATCCGACAAGGCACGATTCACCTTTCATATCGTTTGTGCCAATATTTTGCAAACCTCCAATGATTCAGCGATGAGGCCGCGCCAAGCTACTATGATGTATCATTTGTTCGACCCTGCGACAGTGATCAACTTAGCCCGGACATTTTACACCGATATCCATTTTGTGGCCTATGACAAAAAGGGCCGCTCCCCTCTTCCTTATGGTTGCCTCATTACCTCCATGCTTCGGGATGCCGGGATAGCACCCCCTCAAGATCTTATCAACTTGCCTAAGCCTTTAGGATAAGAATATCGCACTCGTAGTGAAAGACAAATTCAGCTAGTCCGTGCAAGGCGCGGTGACGATTCGAGTGACGCGGAGTCCGATGAGGAGGACGTCGCTGATGAGGACGTGGCGATGGCGGAAGGTGAGGAGGAAGAATATGATGAGACTACTGATCCGGATTATGTTACAGTTGGTACGGGCTTGACTGAGCGCGTTCTCTCCCTTGAAACGCATTTTGACGAGTATGTGTCCTCCTACGAGAGGGACATGAGTTTGGTCCTGCGTATGCAGGCCGATTTGTACCGTCTTCAGTTGGGACCCTAGGCCCCTCTTCCTCCTTACTACTACAATCCTTATGATCCTGATGCTCCCAGTCCTTCCCATCCCCCACCCGCCCCTTAGGATGCCCCTCTCCCTTTTAGGATTTTTATAGCTCTGTTTTTTTTTTTGCTTACACAGTTGTGTCACAGTTTGTTTGTAATCTAAAAGTTTTCATATGATGTTTGCTTGTTTTATTTATCGCACTCTTTATGTTGTCTTCTATATCTCTCTTATCCATTTGATTGAGGACAATGCAAATCATTGAGTTAGGGGGGATAACATGTGCGTATTCATAAAACTTCGCTTGTATTCATATTATAAAAAAAAAATTAGAAAAAGCAAAAGCAAAAATATTTTTCTTCAAAATAAATAAAAATTGGAATTTAAATTTTTCAAAAATATCACCTTTATTCTATTTAAAGTCTCAAATTGTTAACAATCATAATGCACTAAGCCAAAATTGACCGAAGATGGAAATTGAAAGAAAATTGACGACTTAACGAATAAGTGTGGAGATTAGTCCTACCCGGTGAGATTTTGAGCCTTTCAATTTTTTATGAGTTTTTAAATCAATCCGAGTTTATGATTAACTCAAAGTTCTTTTCAACGTTTTAATAAGTCGTTGATGATCTCAATCCTGTATTTTGATCGGTTATGGGAAATGTGTGAAATGTTGTCTCGAAATTCGTGCTAAATATATCTCTAAACTTAATTAATCTCGAGATGCATATGGTAATGTGATTAGAAATTTGGACAATGAAGTTGGCCCTCGTTTGTTACCCAAAAATATTAGCCATAAAAAGTTGTGAAAAACAAAATTATCCCTTTGCAACCTACTATGAGCCTAATAAAATATTTTCCTTTCGTTTGATAACCCGAAAAACCCAAATAGTTCGGAATTGTGAAAATTGAATATTCATCAAGTAAGTCCAAATTGTGCAATAAAAAGGGGCAAGAAGAAAAAAAATAGATATGCTCAACAAAAATAGCAAGAAAAGAAAGAAAAAAAATGAAAAGAAAAATGAGCAAATGCCCGAAAAAGCACGAATGGACATCAAAAGGACATTTTTCAATTCCGAATATTCCGTCTATTCCCAATTTTACCCTTTACACCTTTTTACCCAAAAAGTCCTAACTGAGTCCGAATGGCGAAATTAATTACTGCGTGGAGAGCTAAGACACAAAAAGATAAAATGAGAGATTAAATGGTGTGAATTAGAGGTGATGTTCCCATTTCCTAATAACTGTATTCCGATGATGAGATCTAATCACCATAAATTTCCTTCTTTTCAATTTTGTATGCATGAATTTGTGTCCATTATATTTACTCTTTATATCATGCATATCGAGAGAAAATAGCCACAATCCGAGTGATTCGTTTGTGAGAGCATTCCGTAAGAATTTGAATCAAAACGAATTTTTGGAAAGTAACGTAATGCTCAATCGGTGGAAATTTGAGGTTTAATTTTTGGCTTTGCACACACACACTATAGTTTGAGACATTTGAATATGAATTTATGGTGATTGTTTTTCGAAAAGTTTAAATTGTACAATTTTTAAATATTTTGATATTTATTTGAGTCAATAAAGAATTTTGTGGGTAAATTCACTGCAAACCCTCACGAGACAAAACTCGTCCTACTAGGGTAACCTAGAGGTTTAAAGGCTTGTTGCATACGCTAAATGCAATCGCATGCCTGCGAAAGTGGAATTTTATTTTAATAAAGGAATTTTCAAGAGTATAATTTTGATTAGATTCAGTTACATTGCCCGGGACGTGCAAAGTCCTAAGTTAGGGGGATTTGACCAAGCGTAAATTCTTCTGAATTTAGCCCCTTAATTTAGTGATTTTAATATCTCGAACAAGGTAATTGAATCATTTTTAGTCCATATCACTCTATTATCTGTTTCTAACAATATTCCCTAGTTTTTGTGTAATTGTGATGAAGTTTTCAGGAATGGAATGCAAGAAAGGAAAAGAAGAAAATCAGAAGAAAAGTCAAAGGGAAAAAGAGTAAAGTTCTACTCAAAAATCGAAGGCGACACCAAAAGTGAAGTTGAAGAGCATGAGTTCACAAGAGCATTGGAAGAAACGGCACCCAAATCGGAGTTCTAAATCAGAAGATATGGCCAGTCAAAGTTGCAATGAAAAAGTCAAAGTTGAAGAAAATCGGACCGATCCGATGGAATCTGGACCGATCCGAAATGATCCAAGTCCAGTAGACCCCGTATGGATAGCAAACCGATGGAGAAGAAAATAGGACCGATCCGACTAGGACCGGACCGATCCGGTAGAAATAAAAGAACCGATCCGGTGGATATCGGACCGATCCGAGTGTAATCCGGACCAGTCCGGTCATGTGAAATCCTGGCATTAATTATGCAGATTTTTGGCGTGCTGGATGGTGAAACTTGTGCTACAAGCACATTGAGCTGTCAATTTCGATTCTTTGTGCTATAAAAACCCATGCCCTACATCATTTGAGAGAGAGCTAGGGAGTTGCTAGAGAGTGGCTAGGGTTTGCTAGGTTGAGAGTTCTAGAAAGAATTAGAGGTTGAATTTTAGGGTTATACTTTGAGAGAAAATTTTCTATTTCTTCAAGAGTTTTTTTGAACCTCAGTTTGTAAGAAATTCTGAATTCCAATTAGTTTCTTGTTGCTGAATTCAAGTAATCTCATTCCATTCTCTAGTTTTATTATTTGCAAATTATTTACAATGTCTTGTGGATCCATAATTTCATATGCGAATTTATTCTTGAAGCAAATCATGAGTAGCTAAATTCCCAAGGGTTGGGGTACATGAACTCAATCCAAGGCAAATTATTTATGTAGAAAATAGAGGTTAAATTAAAATATTGATTGAATCGTGAAAGAAAATCATACAAACATTGTCAATCTTTTAATCTCTCTTGCCCTAGGTACTTCAGATGTTTAATAACGCTTTGCGAGTATAATTTTCCATTCACCGCTTTGTATTTGACTTTGATTTCGTATGGTGCGGGCTTGAACCTCATATACGTAATGCTTAGAATTTATAAAGACCGGATCCAGTCAATAATTTTAATTTACAAGTCTAGTATTCTATAAGGTAATTTGTTAAGGTTTGAGGGATTGTACTCCACCCTATTTTCTCATTCATCTTAATTAATTTAATTTCTTTATTTACCTATTCTTTTCCCTTTTCAACCATCATCATCTTTTATACTTTTAATTTAGAAGTAATAAATCTTTTATATTCTATCAAACATTCCCTGTGGATTCGATACCCATACTCGCCACTATACTCCTTAAGAGTGTAGTTACAAGTTTAGGTTTTTTTGTATTGAGATTGGAAGCCGATTACAACGACTATCATATTACACGGACGCACGGTTTTTCCCCTCAATCACTTGTATTGTTGCTTCAATACACCACAATGAGGAATTTCCCTGCTACAACAATGCTCCTACGAGATGCATCCGATAGTATCGAAAGTTCCTTTTTACATAACTTGGTTTATGTGTCAAATACAACTTTATTAGTGACTAAGACCTTGAAGTGACTACTTGACTCCATAAAAGTTTGACACCTAAAATATGAGCCTTTAAACCATTTCAGATCAAAAGGATATTTAGTTAAGTGTTGTTTACCCTTCCAAATTAAGAGTGAGGTCTTTAAAAAGGTACTTTTGCTGATTAAAATACTTCACATATTTGAGAACACATTTTTTCACTCCTTTTCTCTGAGTTCTTCAGGCCATTGTTTCTAATAGAGGTTTATTTACTAATTGTAGACACCCCATTCTGTTACCCCCTAAACTCTCCTTAGGTCTCAAGCACCTCCCTTCAACACCGTAAACCTAGGTCATACCCCGAGTATCGACCTAGAGGCCACTGGGCGCTCCCAAGATCCTTTTGATAAAAAAAGACAAACTCTTTAGCTTGATCGAGACTGAATGAATCATCGAAGGGCAGTGAATCCCCTTTCGAACAGTCCATCCCATGCGCGATTCCGACTTACCATGCGAACGAACGAATTGTTTTCCCCAAAACTCGATCAGGAGGCCATCGGGAGCTCCCGATATCCATTTGACCAAAGCCAACCCTTCAGCTTGATCGAGGCTGAATGAATCTTCAAAGGCCACCGAATCCCCTTTCCAAGGGTCCATCCAATGCGCGATTCCGACTTATAGTACGGATGAACGATCCGTTTTACTCCGAGAGGTCACTAAATACTTCCAGGCCCCGGTTGACCAAAGTCAACTCCCTAAACTTGGTCAAACTCTTTGGAATGTTGAAGTAGATCTCCTAGCCTTTCCAACGGTCCACCCTGTGTGTGATTCTGACTTACCATGCGGATGAACGATCCGTTTGCATCCGAAGTTTTCCCGTCCAAAGGACCGACAAGTGCTTCTGAGCTACATTTGAACCAAAGTCAACTCCCGAACCCGAGAGCAGTCCAAAGGACTTTCGAAGTTCTCTGAATTACCTTTACAACGGTTTGCCATGTGGACGATTCTGATCAACGGTTTGCGCTCTGCGACCGATTTTTTGAAAAGGCCTGAAAGACAATACCAAACGGCACATCCCAGACCCTGCCTATCGGTAGTTTGCCTAAACACACCTGCCGATTAGCAGGACCAGGGCTATGCCGATCGACAATGCCCTGGGCCTATAAAATGGAGGGCATGGCCTCATTGCAGGGAGAGCCCAGATCTGATAGACATCACTCTCAGCAAATCCAGAAAACCTCTCTCGAAGTCAGCGTGATTTCCACATCCAAATCCCTTTCTAACCTTAACTTTTCATAATCCTTTTCATCAAACTTGGTGAATAAGATACCCTCCATAATCATCCAAGTGCAAGGGATGCTCTCCAACATTCAAGATCAAGCTCAAGATCTTCAAGAAGGTATAATTTTCTCAATTCTCTCCTTAAACTCTCATAAATTCGCATTAACTTGTTTTATTACTTAGCATTTTTATTCTCTCATCTCACATATTCTAATATACTTTTTATTTAGTATTATTTCACATCTCTTATGTTCATAAAAAAACCTAAAAAACAAGAAAAAGAGGGTTTGCTCATAAATTCCAAACGGGAATTCTCACACTTTTCTTACACTTTTCTCCCAACTAAAACACTTTTTTACACACACACACACACAAATAATAGAAGTCCCCGATTGAATTTATGGGATAAACCCCACCCCCTCATTTTGTATGCGAACTACGTGGACTTTGATGCCTCTATAGGCTACATAGGCATCTCGGGGTAAAATCCAAGACTCGAGTCCTATTCTTACTTTTTCTCTCATTTTCTATTTTCTCTAAACTCAACTCTCTTAGATTACCATTATTTATATATGCATATATTTGTACTTAGTGGCGTATTATTCCACATACGTTATCGTTCCATTATAATGATCAACGCAAGGATAATCGTGTAAATCCTATTTTCTAATATTATTTTTATGAACCTTCCTACGAATGACTCGCTTTATATATTCCATGATACAAGTCGAGGATTCCTATCTCCACTATATATACACACATGCATATATATCACGGAGAAAATAAAGGAAAATAGCAAAAACCCATGAGAGACCGTAAGGGTGGAATGAGTGCCTAACACCTTTCCATTTTGTAACTTAGTCTCCAGACCCTTTTCGAATCATTTTGGTTTCGTATGTATCAGTATGTCTTTGGATGCTGTCCTTCAGGATGGCTCCCTTTCTTTTGTCTGTTTTAAGTAAAATAGGCTGGCGACTCCATCTCTCTACATTTTTCACCTCATTCAACGACGTCGGCCGAAGCGCTCCCGAGAGGGACGCACGGGACCTAGGATCCTCACTCTCCCGTCCGCCGTGAGGATCGGGGATGTCCATAATGGAAACTCTGTTGGGGACATTATTTTGAGGGCTAGACTCTATTTACATGGATGTTATGTTTGTTTATATTTTCCCCCATTTCTGCATGTTCTCCCGTTCCATGTGTCCCCCATACTTATGCTTCTATTCACACACTTGTAGAAAATTCTCCACGTACACTTCACACCATGTGCACCTAGGATCACATATATCCACATGCTGCACGCATCATCCATTCATACTTGTTGTGCCCTTGGTACTTGTATTTTGCTCCCTGTTTGGCATGATCAAGAAAGATACTCTCATCATAAGATACTAATAAGAGGATCATGCATGATTCTCATGACATCACCAAAGAGCATTGTTATTTACCAAATTTTGTCCAGTAATTGGAGGGTTACTTCGTGATGGGAGCTGGTCTGACAGGGTGCAGTTAGCCTAAGCGATATGACTCTCACCTTCCATTGGACAAGTACCTTCGATGTATATCGAACGGTTCCCCCGCATCGTACTGCTTGATCGAAGTCATGACGGGAGGTATATCGTAGGGAGCTCGTTCACGTACGCCGAGTATATCGAATTCGCTCTCACACGTATCACCCCCATGAGGTATTTGGTGAGGCAATTCACGTACACTCAGGTATATCAAATGGCTTGTCCACACGTAATGATTGCTCGCAAGAGCAAGACGTATATCATTAAAGTCACGCCAAAGGGGGGAACCCTTTTCTATTCACCCAACCAATTGCATACCCACATATAGGTGTCAAGCCTAGGACACACATATTAGATTACCGATTTCAACCCGAAACTCTACCGAAATTTTGGGTCGGCCCGCCGCCTAAATTTTTGCACATTTTTAAAATGGTACCCTTCCCGTGAACCTGGTTACAAGTCCAGCCATAACTTTGCATATATTACAAACCCAACTTTTCCAGGTTCGGGTCCCTCCCAGCATTTCATTTTGCATTTAGGATAATTTAATACGAGTGAGAACATAATAATCATAATAATCATGCTGAGACCGTCTCCCCCCCCCCCCCCCCAAAAAAAAAAAACATTTCCCTTTTCTCTATCAAAAATCCAAAAACATTTCTCCTCTCTTTATCAAAAAGCCAAAAATATTTTGTCTTCCAATCTCAAAAGAAAGAAAAATGTCAAAAATATTTTCATCCTTTTTTTCTCAAAATAAATCCCATTTTACGCCTTCTTAGGTCGATCGCACGCCCTTGGCCTGGCTCCTTATTGGCTTCGGTCTTCAGTCAGATCACCCCGGAGTTCTGTTCGTTCCCCTGTTACTTCTTTCGAGTTCGATATCCATCCACTTTCCAGGAGAACACAGACCAAGTTCCAGTTGTGCAGCCAGATCTGACAGGAGTTTTAGCTCAGCTCGTGTCCAAGATTGACAACCTCCAGACTGAGGTCCGAGAGATGTAACAAAACCAGGTTCCCGTTCCTCAAGATCCCGAGGCCCTGTTCCCTCGCGCTATGGGTTCACCCGATACTATCTGGGTTCTCGAAGAATATCATCACGCTCCACGTTCCCTTTCTACCAATGGGCCGCTGCTTGCCCAGCTTTCTATGCCAAACCTTGCCCAGCCTAGGGCTAATTTGCCTATGATCGTTGATCCGAAAGAGGGGGAATTGAACAAGGTCAAAGAAGATCTCAAGATGCTAACTAAGATGTTCGACCAAGTCAGAATCTCTGGAAATTGCATGGACTACACCCACATGTCTCCTTATCCTAAAGCGAGGTTACCCGAGAAGTTTAAGATGCCAAATATCGAGAAATTCAGAGGAAGTGGACCCCCGATTGTTCATCTTCGGAGTTATCACCGTTCCATGACTCTCCTAGGGGCTTCTGAATAAGTGATATCCCAATTATTTTAGCAAAATTTGAAGGATAGTGCTCTCCGATGGTTTTTGTCTCTCGAAGAGTCCAGAATCCGTAGCTGGGAGGATGTGGACCAAAAATTCATGTCGCAGTACAAATACAATGAAGAGATTGAGGTTACCCGCTCTGATTTAGAGATGTTCAAACAGAACTCTGGAGAATCAGTCAGTAATTTCATAGCCCGATGGAGGGAAGAAGCAGCTACCATGACCAATCAGCCTTTCGAGGAAGAACAAGTCAGCATAGTGAAGAATAACTTCTTGCCCCATGTCCGAGCAACGATGGGAGGATAATACTATTCCCACTTTCGAGATCTTAGAGAAGCAGGAGTGGAAATCGAGGAAGTTCTTGCTAAAACAAAAGTTGAACCAAAAAGGTGTCCAGACTGTTCACTCCAAGAAAATATGACAAACCTGCCAGTACTGCAGTCTCAACCATCAACAATATCTCTCAATTGACCACATCATGGGAACCGAAAATCCGTCCTGTCCCAGTCCGAAATGAATACACCGAGCTCCATACTTGCCTCTCCAAAGTTTATCAAGCCTTGTTAAGCCGAAACCTTATCAAACCCTTGGACCCCTATCCATTTCCCAATACACTACCAAGAAACTTCAAGACAGATGCCCATTGCGCCTTTCACAAAACCTCTAGCCATACCACTAACCAGTGCTTTCACCTCCGAAACATAATCTAAGGTCTAATTGATCGGGGTACCATTGCCCCACCAGCTAATCCTAAGCCAGACACTACTCACAACCCACTCCCAAATCATGCCAATGCCATCTTCTTAGAAAACCCAAAATTTGATCCCTCAACCCAAATCACACCCATGTACTCTCCTAAACATCTTCAAGCCTGCCCATATTTCCTCCTGCACCCTACTAGCCTCGCTGATCAGGTACTGTTACTCCTTACTAGAGCATGCATTGCTATCTGTACCCGTTCTAAAAATGGAGGCATGGAGTTATCAGAAGGCTTAAACCAACTCCTAGAATTCGGGCTGAAATTGCCCTCACAGATGATCATTGATTGCCAGAGGTTCAGCACGATGTTCTTGGAAGCACGAAAATAGTCCTGAGAACCAGACCGTTGGGTAGTACCGACCGATGAAGTCAGTCTAGATGATGTCATTCAGATTATGGCATAATTATTCAGGCAAACTAATGATATTTGCAATATGACCAAGTTACTTGATACTCTGAAGCTACAAGGGTGCCTGGTCCTTTTACCCTCACATATCCCCACAGAATGGAAAGACCTGTATGAAGAATCCATTGAAGTTGTGGAATGCATCGGCTTTACATGGAAAGACAAAGTTATTACCACCGGATGGGGGAAAGAGTTCAAAGATTCGAATGAAGATCAATCTCCAGAGAAAACTGGTCCGGTAGTCGAAATGTGTGGGATGATATCATTTAAAGAACTCATCGGAGAAATAAATAAGGTGGCAGAACAACCCGAGATTGACGAGGAAACATAATTCATGTTCTTCCCTTCTTTAGTAAATCACATGACCAGATCAGGGAGGCATTACCAGATCCTAAGCTCACTACTAGTCAATGACAAGGGGAAGGGCATTAAAAACGTTCCTATGCCATAAATTACCCTCGAGGAAAGCAAGATCCTCGATCAACTGAAGAAAACTCAAGCTAACATCACTCTATGGGGGCTTTTCATGTCTTCCCAGCTACACAGAAACACTTTGATCAAGTTACTTGCTGGACCCACAGTTCCTCCCTTTACCACACCAGAAGAAGCGATAAATTTAGTCGGATCCTCGACCTCTACCCGAATGCTATCATTTTCCGAAGAAGAAATCCCCAGAATTGGGACAAACCACAATCATGCACTCAATATCTCCATCGAAGTTATGGGGAAGGTCATACCACTCTCTCTTGTCGATAATGGACCCGCCTTGAATGTTTTCCCACTAAGAACCTTCAAATTTTTAGGCCTAAAAGAAAATGACCTCGTTCCAACCTCCGTTGCGGTACGTGCCTACAATAATACCCGTCGGGAGGTGATGGGATCCATAAAACTTGTAATAAGGACTGGCCCTATAAACCATGTCGTCGAATTCCAAGTTATTGACATCCCAGCCTGTTTCAACCTGTTGCTAGGACGACCTTGGCTCCACAATATCAAGGGTGTGTCTTCCTCACTCCTTCAGAAATTGAAGTTCTTCGCCAACGGACGAGTCATCACCATTTTGGGCGATGACGACAATGCCGAGGGTCCAAGTACCAGCAGTCCGAACCTTGAGATACAGCAAGGGTCAAATGATATGCTCCTATTAGGATTTCAAGTTGAATCACTTCTACTCCCGGCAGGGGACGACTTTAAAGAAAAGGTTTGTCCATAATACAACCCTCATGGCAACGTCAATGTGATTCAGATGTTCAGAAACATGCACTTCATGCCCGGACTGGGGCTAGGACGAATACAGCAAGGGATACTTGAGCCCATTAAACTAAAGACAGCTTTCCCTCCTTGTGGTTTGGGGTATCAACCATCAGAACAAGAGCGCAGGATGAGCCTCCAGTATCGATTAAAGAGGAGACTAGACTGCATCCAGACTATCCCAGGTGACTCCTTGAATGGACGATTCATCAAAGAGGGTGAAGACTTCCCCTTTTGTATCTTTCCAAAACCATGGTATGACCATGGAGACAAGAAGATGAAGCTTGGAATGGAGATATTTCTTCAAGACAACTACCCATGGGCTGAAAGTTCCTAACATCATGTATAACCGTTCATCAAGATACCGAAGAGATTGAGGAAAGTGACTCTGATGACTCATTCAATTTATAGACACTGGGGATGACACTATGCATGGTTCACTCAAGCATTACATCACTAGATCCATCCCACCTGATTAAAGATGCTAATACACCTCTCCTCAACTGGCATGTTGCACCAGTTCGACCTGTTAAAATCCCCCTAATCCCAATGTTTACCCTATTTCTTCTTCTGTTGTCTATCCTTAATCAAATGTAATCGAGTACTCCTTTGATGAGGTTCTCAATGCTGTTTTTCCTATCAATGAAATAAACAAAGATTTTGAGTATCTCGCTGTGCCTTACATTAACTGTTTGGATTCTAATCAAACTTTTGATGATGATGATTTTTCAAATGAACAATTCTTAACTGATCTAAATAAGGTTAATAATAAGAAACATAACGGCGTTCAAGTTAATGAATAAATGACTGTTGTTATTAACATCAGTTCTAGTAGCCAACTGCGCTAGATTAGGATATGGTCTACCCTTGACGAGCATGAGCATGCACAACTCGAAGAATTGCTAAAGGAATTTGTGGATGTATTCGCATGGTCCTATGACGATATTCCCGGTATTGATCCCAAAATAGCTTAGCATGAGATCCCCACTATTCCAGATTACAAGCCAGTTAAACAAAAGTTGAGAAAGCTTCGCACCGAATGGTCGCTCAAAGTCAAAGAAGAGGTGGTCAAATAGCTAAACTTAGGCTTCATTTGTGTGATCGTATATCCCATATGGTTAGCCAACATAGTTCCCATACAAAAATCAGGAGGGAAGGTTCGGATGTCTGTAGACTACCGAGACTTGAACAAAGCCTCTCTAAAGGATAATTGCCCGCTACCCAATATCGACATGATTGTGGACAACACAACCAACCATAATCTTAAGTCATTCGTCGACGGGTTTGCCGGATACAACCAAATCAAAATGCACCCAGATCACCAAGAAAAAATCGCGTTCATCACCCCATGGGGAACCTTTTGCTACACTGTTATGCCATTTGGTCTCAAGAATGCTGGGACTACCTATCAGAGGGCTGCCACAACATCCTGCACGATCTGATTCACAAGGAAGTTGAGGTCTATGTGGATGATATGATTATCAAGTCCAAAACTATAAAAGGTCATGTTCCCGTTCTTCGAAAGTTCTTCGAATGACTGCGACGATATCAGATGAGACTCAATCCACAGAAATGCGTCTTCGACGTTGCAAAGGGAAAACTCTTGGGATTCATGGTCAGTGAGAAAAGGATAAAAGAAGGTCTTGCCAAGATGAAAGCCATACTTGAGATGCCACCTCTCCGAATAGAGAAAGAAGTCTGAGGTTTCCTTGGGAAATTACAATACATCAGTCGGTTCATCATCCAGCTAACCTCCATCTGTGAGCCTATCTTCTAACTCCTCCGAAAGGATTCAACCAAGGTTTGGAACGAGGCCTGCCAAGAAGCTTTTGACCGAATCAAGCAATATTTGATCCAACCCCCAGTACTCATGCCACCACAACCTGGTCTCCCTTTTCTCCTATACCTAACCATAACCGACACTGCAACTGGGGCTTTGCTAGCCCAATACCTTAAATATTCTCACAAAGAAAGAGCCATCTATTATACCAGTCATAAATTAGCCGGGTACGAGGTCGATTACACTACTTTGGAAAAGGCATGTGTCGCGCTTGTCTGGGTTACCCAAAAGTTCTGACACTATATGCTCGCCTTAACCATCAAACTTGTATCCCAAATGGACCCCATCAAATACCTGCTTGAGAAACCCACCTTATCCAGTCGAATGGCTCGATGGCTGATGCTCTTAGCCGAGTTTGATATCGTGTACGTCATACATAAAGCTATAAAAGGAAGAGCCATCTCGGATTACCTCGCTGACTACCCTATAGAAGAAGATGATGTCTGGGTCTCCAAATTCCCAGATGAAAACATCCTCTACGCTGCTCGAGATGACCCTCGATGGAAAATGTTCCTTGACGGCACTGCCAATAAAAAGGGATATGGCATTGGGAGAATTCTGATTACCCCAAATGACTCCCAGTCTCTAATTGCCATCAAATTGGATTTCCTTTGCACTAACAACATGACTGAATATGAGGCATGCACGGTAGGCCTCAAGGTTGCTCTCAAGAAAGGCATTCAATGCTTGAATGTCTACCACTACACCAAATCCTGTGAATGGTCACGCCAAATATTGAGTGGGTCACGGCCCAAGTCCGTGACCAGCTAGTCGCGGACTTGGGCCGTGACCCACTCAATATTTGGCGTGACCATATTTATTATCACACTAAATTATTGATGCTCGGGAAGTGGTCACGGACCAAGTCCGTGACCACAGTGGTCGCGGACTTAGGTCGTGACCATCTTGGCACTAAACACGCGCTAAAATTCCCTCTAAGCTTGGTCACGGGTGGGTCACGGCCCAATTTCATGACCCATGGCATGACGAAGAAGTGAGTACACATATTGGGGTCATGGCTTAGGGTCGTGACCATTTTTTGGTGTGGGTCACGGCTAAGGACCGTGACCATACCTTATTCAAGCACTAGGGTCAATGAAAAGGGTCACGCATCACTGATCGAGGGTCACGGCTACGGGCCGTGACTATTTTTGGTCACGGACTTAGGCCGCGACCCACGAAAATGGTCACTCCCGAAATGGTCACGGCCCAAGTCCGCGACCCACAGTTTTGGTAAGGGATTTTGGCCGTGACCAATCGCCAGTTTTGGTGTAGTGTACGGGGATTCCGCCCTTATCATCGGTCAAGTGCTCAGAAAATAGAAAGTCAAGGACGAGAAGCTCCAACCCTTCCATGCCCATTTAGAAGAATTAGCCTCCCAATTCCAAAATATTACCTTCCACTACCTACCATGAGCAAAGAATAACCTAGCCGATGCCCTTGATACCTTGGCCTCCATGATAGACATGCCCGAAGGAATAATAATGACCCCCATCCAAATTCAAAAACAAGATAAACCAACCCATTTCTACCATATTGAGCTCATCACCACAGAAGATCCCGAGCTAGCCAACTGCTAGTATTATGATATCTGGCACCTCTTCAAGCATGGTAAGTATCCCGAGGGTTCCAACAAGAAAGACCGAGCAACCCTCCAAAGACTGGCCACCCAGTACATTATCTGTCATAAAGCACTGTTTAAGAGAAACTTCGATGGAACCCATCTACACTGCATCGCAGGGGCTGACATTGAAGAGGTAATGCAGAGAATCCACAGCGAGGAATGCAAACCCCACATGAACGGTCACATGCTTGCCAAGAAGATCGTTCGACAAGGCTACTACTGGACCACCATGATCCAGGATTGCACCGCCTATGCTTGGAGATGCCTCAAATGCCAATAATTCTCCAACCTTCAACACTTGCCTCAGCGAGAATTATACAACATGGCTTCTCCCTGGCCGTTCTCCACCCAGGGTATCGACATCATAGGGAAGGTTACACCAAGGGCTTCTAACGGACATGAGTTCATCCTGGTTGCCATTGATTACTTCACTAAATGGGTCGAAGCTGAGTCATACACAGTGCTGAATGCCAAGAAAGTAACCAAATTCATCAAAAAAACATCATCTGTCGATATGGGGTCCCGCACGAGTTAGTGTCAGATAACGGGTTGCATTTCGAGGAAGAAGTCATAGAAGTGGTCAACAAATATGGGATTAAGAGACATAAATCTTCTCCCTACCGACCTCGGACTAATGGTGCAGTCGAAGCTGCCAATAAGAACCTCAAAGACATCATCAGCAAGATGGCCGAAAGCTGTTGAGATTGGGCCGATAGGATCCCGTACGCCCTTTGGGGCTACCGAACCTCAATTCGAACCTCTACTGGGGCTACCCCTTACTCTCTAGTCTACGACATGGAAGCAGTCCTACCCATGGAGTTGGAAATACCCTCGCTGTGCGTCATGCTTGAAAGAAAAATCAACGAAGAAGACTGGTGCCAGAGCCGTCTTGACAAGCTGACCATTCTAGATGAAAAGAGATTGAAAGCTCTATACCACATATAAAGGTACCATAGTCGTATAGCGCGATCATTTAATAAGAGAGTTAAGGACCACGGTGTCCGAGAAAAGGATTTATCCCTCAAAGAAATAGTAGATCCCATCTGGGACCCCAGAGGGAAATTCAAGCCCAATTAGAGTGGACCATACATTGTAAAGAAAATCTTATCCGGTGGTGCCGCCATGCTCACTGACTTAGATGGAGAGGATATGGCTTGTCCAGTCAACTTGGACCATCTCAAGAGATTTAACTCCTAGTCCGAAATCTCGGCGAACTACCACTCTTCCATCTCCCTTCTATTCTAAAAAAAAGAAAAAAAATCTTCATTTCCCTTTACCCAGAACTACATGGGCCTGATCCTCTGCAAAACCATTTTCAAACAAATTAAAAATTTTCAAAACCCCAGAGGTACGAAGGCAGCTCATATATTTTACATGAGCACGATCCTTTCTTTTTCACAAAAAACTATTCTTTTCTTATCTCCGAGAATGACAGTTCATTCTAACATATACTTGAACAAAAGGATTATGCATGCCTTAGCGATCGGTATAAATAATTAAAAAAAAACTCATAAAAAAGGCACAGTTAGATGATCAAAAACTTATTTATTTCACTAATAAGAAATAATAGTACAATTACATAAGAAAAGGAACGGATAACTCCCTTCCCTCTACTTTCCTAAAAAGCCAAATAAATCCCCACATTTATTCCCCATTACAAAATAAACTCTCCAGGATTCCTATCCACAGCTACCAAAGGAGCCTGCTCCGTCATCATCATCTACATCCTAGGGTCCCCAAGCCTCTCCTGCCTGAATAGAGTGCCGCAGACGCTCCATGGACCTATAAGCTCGAACCAACTTCGGAAAAACCATAACGCCTCCTTCCATGGTATTAAATAAGACAAGCCACATTTGTCTAGTATCCACTGCCAATATCTTGCTGACTATTCTCCTCTACAACCACTTCATATAATCCCCAAGGATATGCCAAACTCTCCCAATAGACTGAGAGGGATGGGTCGATAGACGCCGACTCTCCCACAAAGAGCCAATCCTCATTCGTAGACGCTCTGTCAAATCTTCTACCGAAAATAAGTCTAGTGTCTGAGGTGGCACGATCTTCTCCCAGCCGAATTAGCGCAGAAGTTTCTAAGGGTCTATCTGAGACTAACCAACCGAATGTACGAATATTCTCCCAGCTCTAGAATAGGTTGCAACCGCCCCTACCAAGGCACTGACCAGTACAGATTTAGAGCCCCATGATCCACAAACTAGTTCTCCCAACTATCAATATCAAAGTCGACACTGATGAAATGGCTCAAAAAGAAATTAGGTACAGCCAACAAAGGATACTTTGGAGGAGTCACCAAGCTGAGTCTTTCAGACAACCACATGAACAACATCATGGGGCTACCCCTCAGAAAGTCAGAACGGCCTTCTCGCCAAGCATCCAGGCCATTTAAAATCTTCGCCAGTATCACCGCCGTAGGGTTGCGACGGTATGACATCCAAGAAGTAATGGCTGAAAGTTGTGGGTCCGCCAGCAGTTCCCCAGTCACCAGCAGTAATTTTGAAACCAAGCCCAGAACAATGGCTCTAGCGTATCTAGCATCGCCAACTTCATGCAAATGCATGGATTGTAACACCGCCGAAAGAGAGATCATTCCTCTAGTAACCAGTGGTCTAGACACCGAAGGCGAAATATAAAGGAGCCCGGCCAATAAATCCCTGGGAGAACGGGAAAACTCAGGAAGAGCTGCAGCAACACTGGGATCTATCCCCAGCATGGCAGAAAATTCCTCGTAGGTAGGACAGACTTCCTCCAAGCCAAAGCGGAATACATGGTCTTCGGGGTACCAAAATTGTACTGCCGCCATCAGCATGCTCCATTCTATGGGTCGGTTGCTCCACAAAGAGACTCGATGCATGTTGAAAGCATCGTAGTCAACATTATAAGAGTACATTGCCTCCAGGGCTTCAAGGTAGTTAGAAAACTCAATGCTACCAGAGAGAGCCATCTTGCAAGACTAAAAAAATAATAAGCAAGTAAGCAAGAATGCAAAGATGTGATGAAAACACTCCACCCTTACCCCTTTTTATACTTGAAAACCCTCACAAAAGACATAATCCCTACAGAAATTGAAGGGAATCCTACCCCACAAAGTACAAAAGTCTGAAGAGGGTACCAAATCAAAACTTTGAATTGATGGGACTGGACTGACTTGCCGATAGGCAGGAAAAGGTGCTTGACGATCGGCAACCCCCTACTTTTCCAAAAATTCCATTTTCCTCTTTGGTCAAAATCAGAAACTCAATAAAAAATAAATTGATATTTCAAAAATCCCCTTCCACCCTTATATAATCCTTCATTTTTAAAACTTTCCTTCAAAATCCCAAAAATGTCTCTCTTTACGGTCTCAGCAGCAAAGTAAAAAGAGCATGTGCATGCATTCATTCATCATTAACAAAAGATAATAAAAAAACCCATTGCATTGCATATATATATTTTTCTGTGTTACATCAAATTTTGCAAAAAATAAAGAAAAGCAGAGGGATAAAGCCCTAACACACATTCTCATTCTCTCTCTCTCTCTCTCTCTCTCTCTCTCTATATATATATATATATATATATATATATATATATATATATATATATATATATATATATATATATATATATATATATATATATCCCTCTAACCTAAACTTCACCCCTGCGATGCGCTCTCTTTCCCCTGTGACGAGATGATGCACCACCGCTACCCGAACCAGACTCTTCCCCGGACGAGGCAGAAGACACCAAATAAGAAG
This sequence comes from Sambucus nigra, assembly GCA_949130495.1. NCBI lineage: Eukaryota > Viridiplantae > Streptophyta > Magnoliopsida > Dipsacales > Adoxaceae > Sambucus > Sambucus nigra. The sequence continues at coordinate 65,737,232 of OX422219.1, forward strand.
GAACCGGGACCGCATCCCAATATGGGAAGTCGTCGAAGATATCCAGTCTCTAATGTCCCTTAGCCAAGTGGTCGACACCCGGACTTGCTGTAAGAAAAGGCAGAATCAGTATCAAAACAGAAAAGAAATCAAAAAGAAAGAAAGAGAGGAACATGGAAAGATATACCTCAGGTCGAAGAACCTCCTCTGTTAAGCCCAGCTCCTCTGGATCCATTGCATGAGGATGGTGCAGCATAGGCACCATCCCTCCATTAACGCGCCGAATGTTGTACGAAGGGGTATGCAACAACACAAATGGAACTTTCGAAGTCGCCACCGCCGCAGACGTTGACGGACCGCCACCGCTGTGGGATGACCCCACCGCCCAACTCGAACCCGCAGAAGGGAAAGACAAGGCATCATATATGCTGGGCGCTATCATCCAGCTCGTTACAAAGTCCATGTAATCATATGGGGCAATAATATCGGTGTATAACAGGTAGGAATCACTGCAATCCTTACGTCCTTCGGCAGCAGTCGCTCCCGCCTCATAGACATAGGAGGCCTCGTAGGTGGCACCACCACTTCCTTAGCAATCTGTCGGACCACACTATCCCCGAGATACCAAGAGTGGACAAACTCATGCCCCAGTAGGCACCGCAGCTGTGCGTTTACTCCAGTTACCCCCGTGTCCTGAATAGCAATCCCCAAGGGTAAAAGGTCACCTGTAAATCCCTAGCAGGTATAAGCCAATACGGAATCGGAGCATACAAAGATAAAGACCAAAAAGAAAATAGTCTTACCCTATCACTGGTCAGGCCATTCAAGACCTGACGCACCGCCTCCAGAGAGAGAGATCTTTTCAACTGCCGATTGGCCTTGCGCCATCGATATAATCGGCTGAAGTCCCCAACGGTATCATCCTTCAAAGCGATCAGCTAAGTATTGCACCAAATCACCTCATATAACCACGTCTGCCAAGGACAAAAACTTGCAATAAAAAAATGAGACGCATAAGGAACGTGTGAATGCATGAAAGGAAAATGCGCAAATTAGAGAATACCTCAAGGAGATACATGGATCCAGTAAAAGTCTACCGGAAGCACCGGCTGAATGCATCCAAAGAAAAATAGAGGGTCGCCAAAGTCAGGCTCCCCCAATCATAGAAGGGAATGTTCGAAAACACCCTCAAGTACGACAAGAACCACAAATGGACGACGTCGTCGCTCGACTCCACCATAAAAACCCCCCGCACTAGCAAGATAAACAACCGGGCCATCTGCCTCACCTACAGCCCATCCTCCACATCAACCACCCAGCTCAGCAAAACATCCTTCAGCAAGGACAGACGGATGGAATCCCTAGACACTATCCTCCCCACATCAATGAGCGCCGCTCGCATTGCCTCCAGCCTTACCCGCAAAGAGCGATCCACCTCTATCTGCTCCCCATCCCAATCCATCCCTAGTAGCTGCTACACATCTATGGGAGTCACGGTCATCTTTCTAAAGACGAAATGGAAGGTATGGGTAGTATCCCACCATCTCTCCCCCAGAGCTAACAAGAGCGCTATCGAATGAGGCATCTCATCTAGCATATACGCCAACCTCCCAAAACTCGCTGATGATACCACCCAACACACCACAGGTGGAAAAGGCTTCCAAACATCCTTAAGCCCCGTCATCTCGCGAGCACGCATATTCAACAGAGAGACATCAGACTGTCATAAGGAAAAAACCCTTGTCAAAGCGCAAAAGTAAAAATCACCAAAAAGAGAAGAATACCAAAAGTCACTTTACTGACATAACCGCCAGGGTTCACCACCCTCGAAGAGAGATGATGCGATGGCTCCCGTAGAAAGGTCCACTCATCCACAACCGGCTCGAATGCGTGAAAGAATTATCAATCCCCAAAGAAAGAGGCACCCTAGCCCTCCATTCCACGTTAGCCCAATCATCAACAGTCAACCATTCCCTATGTGCTGCAGTCCTCACAAAAGCGGCCATTTTTTAGATCGAAATGCTAGAATGCTTCACAGAAGAAAATCGTAGAAAGAGAGAAAGAAAAAATCTATGAAAAAGGAAGGGAATTTGCCCCCTTTATATAGGATGCCAAGGGTCATGCCGATCGGCACTGACCCCAACCCTACCGATCGGCACTACCTCTTTTCCTTCTCGAGGCAGTCCAAAAGTCCGTGCCACTACCAAATGGAAACCTCCACACCATGCCGACCAACACCCCCCTTAAAATTTCGTACAAAAAGGTCCCAAAAAATGCCAGATTGCCCTGAAAAATCCTTAGAAAATTCCTAAAAATCCCAGGAAGGATTTAGAACATTTTTACCAAGAAAACTTCGCACTTCCTCGAGTGAAACCCTATTTCCCCAGCATAACTCTAAAAAAACAAAGGAATTCTCCTCCCGATGACATCCCCGGAGGATCTCTAAGGATCACCTCCTATACCTCAAAGGTCTCAAACCTCCCCGAGTAATACGTCCAATACCTGGACCACCTAATCACTTCCCCATTGGAGTTTATAGCATCAAATTTGCCTTTTTCCAAAATCACAAGGATTTCCCTAGCTGTCGGCTCCCCAGCTCAAATCAAGATCACAAGGTAATTTTCCCCGGCAGAGTTCCTTGAGAACATCTCATATTTTTAGCCCGTAGAATTGGCTTCGACCCGCAGAATTGGTCACCCCAACTTAAGCTCGCAGAATTGGCTTCGACTCGCAGAATTGGTCATCTCATCTTTTAAGTCCGCAGAATTGGTCACCTCATCTTTAAGCCCGTAGAATTGACTTTGATTCGAAGAATTGTTCACCCCAACTTAAGCCCGCAGAATTGGCTTCGACCCGCAGAATTGATCATCTCATCTTTTAAGCCGGCAGAATTGGTCACCCCAACTTAAGCCTGCAGAATTGACTTCGACCCGCAGAATTGGCCATCTCACTCTTAAGCCCACAGAATTGGCTTCGACCCACATAATTGGTCATCTCATCTTTTAAGCTCGCAGAATTGGCTTCGACCCGTAGAATTGGTCATCCCTACTTAAGCCGCACAATTGGCTTCGACCTGCATAATTGGTCAAAAGGATATTTAGTTAAGTGTTTTTTACTCTTCCAAATTAAGAGTGAGGTCTTTAAAAAGGTACTTTTGCTGATTAAAATACTTCACATATTTGAGAACACATTCTTTCACTCCTTTTCTTTGAGTTCTTCAGGCCATTATTTCTAATAGAGGTTTATTTACTAATTGTAGACACCCCATTCTGTTACCCCCTAAACTCTCCTTAGGTCTCAAGCACCTCCCTTCAACACCGTAAACCTAGGTCATAGCCCGAGTATCGACCTAGAGGCCACTGGGCGCTCCCAAGCTCCTTTTGATAAAAAAGACAAACTCTTCAGCTTGATCGAGACTGAATGAATCTTCGAAGGGAAGTGAATCCCCTTTCGAACAGTCCATCCCATGCGCGATTCCGACTTACCATGCGAACGAACGAATTGTTTTCCCCAAAACACGATCAGGAGGCCATCGGGAGCTCCCGGGATCCATTTGACCAAAGCCAACCCTTCAGCTTGATCGAGGCTGAATGAATCTTCAAAGGCCACCGAATCCCCTTTCCAAGGGTCCATCCAATGCGCGATTCCGACTTACAGTACGGATGAACGATCCGTTTTACTCCGAGAGGTCACTAAATGCTTCCAGGCCCTGGTTGACCAAAGTCAGCTCCCTAAACTTGGTCAAACTCTTTGGAATGTTGAAGTAGATCTCCTAGCCTTTCCAACGGTCCACCCTGTGTGTGATTCTGACTTACCATGCGGATGAACGATCCGTTTGCATCCGAAGTTTTCCCGTCCAAAGGACCGACAAGTGCTTCTGAGCTACATTTGAACCAAAGTCAACTCCCGAACCCGAGAGCAGTCCAAAGGACTTTCGAAGGTCTCTGAATTACCTTTACAACGATTTGCCATGTGGACGATTCTGATCAACGGTTTGTGCTTTGCGACCGATTTTTCGAAAAGGCCTGAAAGACACTGCCAAACGGCACATCCCAGACCCTGCCTATCGGTAGTGTGCCTAAACACACCTACCGATTAGCAGGACCAGGGCTATGCTGATCGATAATGCACTGGGCCTATAAAATGGAGGGCATGGCCTCATTGCAGCGAGAGCCCAGATCTGATAGACATCACTCTCAACAAATCCATAAAACCTCTCTCGAAGTCAGCGTGGTTTTCACATCCAAATCCCTTTCCAACCTTCACTTTTCATCATCCTTTTCATCAAACTTGGTGAATTAGATATCGTCCATCATCATCCAAGTGCAAGGGCTGCTCTCCAACATTCAAGATCAAGCTCAAGATCTTCAAGAAGGTATAATTTTCTCAATTCTCTCCTTAAACTCTCATAAATTCGCATTAACTTGTTTTATTACATAGCATTTTTATTCTCTCATCTCACATATTCTAATATACGTTTAATTTAGTATTATTGCACATCTCTTATTTTCATAAAAAAACTAAAAAAATAAGAAAAAGAGGGTTTGCTCATAAATTCCAAACGGGAATTCTCACACTTTTCTTATACTTTTCTCCCAACTAAAACACTTTTTTACACACCCACACACAAAAAAGAGAAGTCCCTGATTGGATTTATGGTATAAACCCCACTCCCTCATTTTGTATGCGAACTACGTGGACTTTGATGCCTCTATAGGCTACGTTGGCGTCTCGGGGTAAAACCCGAGACTCGAGTCCTATTCTCACTTTTTCTCTTGTTTTCTATTTTCTCTAAACTCAACTCTCTTAGATTACATATATTTATATATGCACATATTTTTTCTTAGTGGCGTATTATTCCACATACGTTATCGTTCCATTATAACGATCAACGCAAGGTTAATCACCTAAATCCTATTTTCGAATATTATTTTTATGAACCTTCTGACGGATGACTCGCATTATCTCTTCCATGATACAAGTCAAGGATTCCTATCTCCACTATACATATACACATGCACACATATCACAGGGAAAATAAAGGAAAATAGCAAAAACCCATGAGAGACCGTAAGGGCGGAATGGGTGCCTAACACCTTCTCATTTCGTAACTTAGCCTCCGAACCCATTTCGAATTATTTTGGTTTCGTATGTATCAGTATGTCTTTGGATGTTGTCCTTCGGGATGACTCCCTTTCTTTTGTCTATTTTGAGTAAAATAGACTGGCGACTCCATCTCTCTATATTTTCACCTCATTCAATGACGTCGGTCGAAGAGCTCCCGAGAGGAACGCGCGGGATGTAGGATCCTCGCTCTCCCATCCACCGCGAGGATCGGGGATGGACACACTAACCTTGTGTCCCGAAATCTTTTTTCATTAGTGAGTAAATATTTTCTCTTCCTTTTCTTGAAAAACTCGTTTTGAGATTTAAAGAACTACATCTTTTGTAAATATCCCAACACACATATCTTTAGGATTACCGTAAAATCCTAGGTGTAGAATTTTGGTTCCTTGAAGGTTCCATCGAAGAACAAGTTGAGTCAACTATAAATAAGTATGTTTTTGTGAAATATTTGACGACATTGGTCATGGAACAAAACCGGTGGCGGTTGTGCAACGTAGTTCAGCGGTCGGTGCTAAACTAGGAGAATATGGTATAAAAGAGTGTCTAGCCATTCATAACATCGTGTGATTGTAAGTCTTTGTCTTAAAGCTATAAAATATCTGCCATCGTGCATTTTTCATTATTTTCGGCCCGAGGTTTTATCTGTTAGTGGGTCTTTCTCTCATATATCCAGTCTTGTATTTATTTTACTCTTTTCGCATTTTTTCGGAATCATTGTCTTAAATAAAAGGTTAAAATTTGGGATTCTAAAATACAGTTATATTTTGTCACATATACTTTTGGATTGTTAAACCCTTTTAATAATAATAATAAATTAGTAAACTCTCTCTTGAATTAGGGAAATTAATTTTTATTTAGGTAGCTAGCGTCGATAGGCACACTCTCAAAGGAGAAGACTTTCCTTTATGTGGATTCCCGGAACCATGGGTAAACGCCATCTCAGGAAGATAAATGACAAGATAGGAGATCATCTTTGAGGACCTCCGTATGTGGATAGAGGAAGAAGTTAATGAGATAGCAGACCTGATCAGGAAGATGGACAAGCCCTCTGCAAGATGGGATCCCCTTGAGGACTTGAAAAATACTGAAATGTTATAAGAGGTGATGAAAGAGGAAAATTAGACGCTTTATAACCTACCGATGACTAAGAATTTATCTAAAGACAAGATTGCTTACATGCTTCATGAAGAACCTTTATTTATTACATGTAACCTCCCTTTTGAGGAGAAGGAAATTATGACAACCTATTTTCATCTACTCAATCATGTTAAGACCTTCGACGATGAAACTTTAACGTTGAATACCCTTATGTGCAAAACATTGATAATGATAAATGTTCTAATAAAATTAATGAAATCAATTTACATAATGAGGAAATGGAAAGCCACCTAAAACATCTTAACAATAAACAAACCAATCATGCACAACCTGTTGACTAAAGGACAATGGTTGATTTAGTCTCTTTAAGTGAGATAAAAGTAATCAAAATAAGATCTTCTTTCAACAATTTAGAATGGTCTAAAAGCATATAACTACTTAAAAAATATGTCTATATTTTCACCTACTCTTACATCGACATGCCGAGAATTGATCCCCAAATTGTCATTCATTGTATACCCATATATCCGGATTCCAATCCAATTAAGAATAATATCAAAAATCTCAAATGAGAATGGTCCCTCAAGGATAAAGAAGAAGAAATGAAACAACTGAATGTAGGCTTCTTAAGGGTATTTGAATACCCCATATGATTGCTAACATTATACTTGTCCCACAAATAGGATGGAAGGTAAGGACGGGTGTTGAGTACGAAGATTTGAATAAATACAGTCCCAAATATGATTATCCCCTACTAAACATTGACATGATCATCGATAACATTGTTGACCGTGCCTTAAAGTTCTATGTTGACGACTTCACTGACTATAATCAAATTTATATGGACCCAGAAGATTCATAGAAAATGACTTTCACTAACTCGTGAGGAACCTTTTGTTACAGAGTGATAACATTCGAACTCAGGCATGCCGGTGCAACTTACCAAAGAGGGGATACTACTCTGATGCATGCCATGATCCATCAATATGGTGAAGTATACATGGATGATATGGTTGTCAAGTTCATACATGATCCATAAAGAGGTTGAAGTATACGTGGATGACATGATTGTTAAGTCTAAGACACAAAAGGGCATGTACCGACACTAATAAAGTTTTTTGAAAAGTTGAGGATATATCAATTCTCCTAAATCCACAAAAGTGTGTCTTAGGAGTCACTCAGGAGAAACTATAAGTATTCCTCATCAACAAAAAAGGATCAAAGTAGACCCGATCAAATTCAATGTCATCTTCGCGCACTGAGAAAGAAGTCGGGGGTTTCTTGGGATGGCTATAATATATTAGTAATCTCATCTCTCACATGACCTTTATATGTGACATAATCTTCATTATTCTTCGTAAAAACTCTACCAATATTTAGAACTTCACCTGCCAAAATACCTTCAATAAAATCAAGTAGTATCTAACTAGCCTTCATGTATTGGCCCCACCTTATCCTAGGCATTCTCTTCTCCTGTATCTCATAATTACTGACACTGTAGGAGGAGCCATGTTAGCTCAGTACGTTGAATAATCCAAAAATAAAAAAGACATATATTATGTTCATAATAAGCTTAACACCTGAGAAGAACCATAATAAACCCAGGATAAATATTGCTTGTCTCTGATATGCGCAATACAAAAGCTGAGATATTAAAAAATTTCTTTTGAAATCAAGTTGATCTCCCAGATTTATCCCTTGAAATACCTACTCAAGAAACCTTCACTAACAAGCATAATGTCCAAACGGCTATTCATGCTTATCGAATTTGACATCGAGTACATGTGGGAGCCCATCTATTTTAGCCCAAAAGAGTAACCAACCAGCCCAGTATGAAAAGTGGATTACCCGGACCAAGTTTGCTATTCATTAAAGACTCGTTTGTTTAATATACATGGAAATTCATAAGGATATACTCAAATTCGTTACCAATAATCTTGGAGGAAATATTCAAGGACACTATGAGTTATCCACATTCTCATTGAGTTACTTGTACAACTCGACAACTTATTTTACACATCTATAAATTATAAACCCTAGTCTGGGGCAATGGGATGTAACCTCGAGCATTAAGAGACATTAATAAAAACATAGTAACCTCTCCGTGGACATATGCAAGTTACTGAACCACGTATATCTATTTTATGTGTGCGATAAAATGCTTTCATCTTGATATTGCTTTCTTAATTGTTTATTGTGATATTTCTTACAGTCACAAGTACGTACAATAAAAGGCTATCAAGGGTCAGGTCATTATAGATTATTTGGTTGAATCCTCCTTGGATGAGAAAAACGAGATTGTTGCCCCTTTTCTAGATAAAGACATTTTGGTAACCGAAAGTCAAGAAGAGTACAAATGGAAACTATACTTCGACGAAGCTTCAAACAAAGAAGAATTTAGCATCAGGATGTTATTAATTTCTCCATATGGAAGACACCAACCTATAACCATCCAACTTAACTTTGATTGCACTAAAAATATTACTTAGAACCAAGCTTGCATTATAGGAATAAAAATAGCTCATGAAAGGGGAATCCAAAAGATCGATGTGTATAAGGACTCTGCACTCATTATCTGCCAAATCCTGGAATATTGGAAAATTAGGGAAGAAAATATTTTTCCCTATCATCAATACCTGGAGAAAATCACTTCTCTATTCGGTGATGTTTAATTCTTCAATCTCCAAAGAGTTTGAAATAGCTTCGTTGATGATTTATCTACTCTGGCCTCCATGGTGGAAGTGTCAAAAGATATCAATAAGGTACAAGTGTATGTATATAAGCAAGAGCAGCCTGAGTTCATGTACAAAATCTCCATAACCGACACTATAGACGAGGGAACTTAGTACTAAGACATATAGGAGATTCTTAAGAAGGGGAAATATCCTTCTAGATACAACAATAAAGATGAGATAGCACTCTGATGATGGTCCACTCAATTCATCATGTGTGTCGAATATCTATACAAGAGATATTCAAATGACACTCATTTGTGATGTCTTGAAAAATGTGAAGAAGATAAAGTGATGGAAAATCCACGGAGGATAATATGGTCCTCATATGAATGGCCACTAACTATCCAAGAAAATTATACACCAAGGGTATTACTAGAGTACCCTTCAATATGATTGCAATAAATATGTCAAAAGGTGTCCGAAATGCCAACGATTCGCAAACTGATAACATCTTTCTCCGAGAGAACTATACAACATGACATCACCATAGCCCTTTACAACCTGGGGAATCGATATCATCGGGAAAGTAACACCGAAATCATCAAATCATGAATTCATCCTGGTTTTTATAGATTAATTCACTAAGTGGGTCGAGGAAAAATTACATGCCGTGTTGAATGCAAAGAAAGTGGCCCAATTTATAGAAAAGAACATCATCTGCAAATACAATGTACCATTTAAGATAATATTCGATAATAGGATGCATTTCAAGGTGGAAGTCACATAACTTATTGAAGAATACGGAATCTATAGGCATAAGTCATCCCCATATCATCCACAAACTAATGATGCCCAAAAATCAGCAAACACGAATTTGAAAGTAATACTGAGTAAAATGATCGAATAATGCCGAGAGTGAGATGATTGTATTCTATACACACTCTATGGATATCAGACTACATTGGAATGCCTATCGGAGCCACACCATTCTCACTCGTGTATGGGATGGAGGCAATGTTACTAATCGATATGGAAATTCCCTCCTTGAGGGTAGTGTTGGAAAATAAAATCTCTGAGGCATATTAGATAAAGAACATATATGATGAGATCACATTGTTAGATGGATGATGATTATTGGAACATTATCATATGCACGAATACCACAGGCGAGTATCCAGGGCGTTTAATAAGAAAGTAAAAAGAAAATGAGTCAAATAATGAGACCTGGTACTGAAATAAGTCAATGAACCCGTATGTAACCCCCAAGGAAAGTTTCATCCTAATTAGATAGGACTATATGTGGTTAAGAGGATCCTATCAGGAGGAGCGACTCTCCTAGTCGATCTTAACGAAATAGAATTGGCCAGACAAACAAATCTAAATCGTCTCAAGAATTATTATGTATGAAAAAGAAAGACTTTAAGCAACCAACAAGAACTACGTACTGTTTGATCCTCCATAAGTAAAAAATAACTCATCTAAATCATCATTAAATCAATTCTACCGCATAATGGAGGTATGTAGACAACACTTAGGGTTCAGTTAACTAAACCACGCCCCTCCTACGGGTGAGGTCTTTCTATTCTCATTTCTCAACCTTTATGTTCCTAAAATAGATTGTAGAGTCATTATAATGACAAAGAAAGGTTTGAAACTCACACAGGGGACTCATTTTTCATTAAAACATTAATGTTTTTAATACAGAGTGCATGTTTATCATCATCAGGAAACAAAATATTACATAAAGCTACTCAAAGTGAATTACTGCCCATGCTATCAAAATATTCAAAACCATATTCTTCATTCAAGATTCTCATATCTCGAGAACTGTTTAAAGGACTCCCTATCTTATAGGAGGTAAATACCATGAACTTCCTCAAATCCAAAAGGAGTTAACCCAAAGATCCAGCGAACACCAATCTCCCTTACAATTAACGCATCCCTCACCTTCTCCCATAACTATAGAAGATACTCCTCGGATAAGATCATCGGCATTCCCCCAAATGAACTAGACGAAACACAAAAGAACATTGGAACCTCATTCCTCTAGAAGTTAAAAATCATACTTACCAGGTATGGGGATATATTCTCATCCAGATGCAGCCGACCCAAAGGAGGAGGGATCCCATTCCTTTTCCCAAATTGACGCATAACCTGTTGAGGGAAATAAAATAAGGTAAAATGCAGAACACGCAAGCGGATATAGGGGAACGACCCCATGGAAAGACGAGGTGCCATGGTCAATCTCTAAGGGAAATACCAGTGAAGATAAAATGTTCAGATTAAAGAGCTAATAGACCCATTTTCCTTACGTCTCCCTCATATGAATACGTTTCTTGCGAAAGATATACTCAGTCAGTTGATAAGGAAGAGACATAGGGTTATCGATCAAACTTAGTCTCTCAAAAAGATACATATATAAGAGTAAAGGGATTCCATAAAGATAAGGACATTCATAGAAATGGAAGGCAAAAAGTCCATTGATGGTCTCATTCAAAATTAGGCGTGTTAGGTTTTACCCTCCTTAATCTGTGAAAGCACGTTCTCCAGATGAATCTTAACACAAGTAGTGCTAGTAATAAAAAAAATGTTGGGACACTGGTGCCAAAGATAACTCTTCGGCCTCCCCTATGTATTTTTGTGGGAATATCATACATGAAGAAAGAAAATATCCCCTTCGGTTTGATTCCTTCTTCAATGACGAATTCACAAGCTAGTAAGGTAGTACACATCTGACAGAACAATAAGAGAGGATATTCCACCTTGGCACATATGCGGATCTGCAATGGATCGGTCTATGATGTATCCTTTCAAGAGGAAATAATCTTCTAAGGTCAGAGAGACTTCTTTTACACAAAACAAAAAGATGATCTCGTGGGTACTGAAAGTAAGTAACTGCTTGTAGGAAAGCCCAATAAATGGACGTGGTCTTCCAAGACAACAGAAGGACCAAACCATAACAGTCTAGCCCTGAAAGGGGCCGATATTCAAATTTATGAATGATGGAGTCTATTTAGTAGTTCAGGGAAATATGATGATCGAAATTCGAAAGGTCCATCTCAAAGAAGAAGCTCAAGAAAGACTATGGTGTCTAGACTATGAGATAAGACGGTAGGAATTACGAGTTTCCAAGAAAGAACTCCTCCCCATATATAGGGATGAAGAGTTGACCGATCGGTCCAGATGTCAAAATCAAAATATTGCATTAGTTTTGCATACTTGATAATTGAAAAATCATCTGAAAAGACCTTTTACGAGAATAGAAATTGTAATGGATTATAAAACTTGGAAATGAGATTATTTCCATTTTGGTATCCTATCCATATCTTTTACATCTCCACATCATGTGTGTGTCACAATTAACATAAAATAACTCAAATAATTAAAAATCACAAGGAATTTCTCATAATAAAACATTTTTCATACATAATGTTGAGGACCAAGGGACAATCCAATTTAAACCTTTCATACAAAAAAATTAAAATACAAATACACCAAAGTACAAAATACTAGAAATACGAAATACAAAAATCTAAATGAGGTCCCAAGACCTTACGAAAGAGGAGTTGCCATCTTCCTTCTCCTCATCAGATTTGAAAATAACCACATGTGTGACAATACCCTCTCTTATCATTGGACATTCCCGAGGGGGTACGAAAGAGGTAGGCCCTCAATACTAAGGGAGAACTCTTCGGGAAGACTCGGGAACATCCATAGCAAGAAAATCCTAACATCTGTAAGGAAAATAACCCGAAATATCCTCGAGACCCTGACCCAACTTCCTCATCGTCATCCTAATGTAGACTAAGTACGAGTTCATCGTAATACCACCTAAGGGATGGTGTACGGCTGCAATAAAATATCAATGCATCACACTTTAATCTAAAAAATAAATAAAGATAACAAAAAAGAAATAAACCAAATAAATTCGTCACATAACTTGACTCCCTTAGACACGGAGAAATGTGAATGAGAAGGAGAAATTGATGCCTCATACAACGTGCCATCATCCTTGCTGTATTGGATGGATAGACCCGAGACTCGAACCACCAACAATAGAGAGGAAGACCGATCCGATGCTGCGGCAACTACTGTAGTCGGTCCATCGAGAGGAGGAATATAAGTGTCAACTAGGGGTGCCTCCCTCAAGGACTAACCCTCTACAACATGGAGGACTATAGGAAGCGGCCTTTCCACAATAAAGTCAACATACGGGATGGTATAGTCGAAGTGGACACCCTCCATTGAGACTCCCCGATATGTGCCTTAAGGTTATCGGGAGGAAGCAAACGTGACTCCCTCTTCCTTAAAAGAGGCACTATGGGAGAACTAAGCAAGGCATGGAAATGTCATTGACGGACTAGCCTCTCTCCTAAGTATAAGGCTGCAGCCCCATTAGAGCAGAGGAGTGATCGAGAGATAGTTTGAGTAGCAATCGTATCTACAACCAAATGTATCCGGGACATGGCCCAAGGAAATAAGGTAACCTTTAAATCGAGAAAGAATAATAAGGAAATAAAAAAAAATGCAAAAATATAAAAATATAGAAAAGTAAAGAACGTACCCTCTCGGGGAACAATTCGCTCAGAAATGAGCATATATATCCTTAAGAGTACACTTAAAAGCCCCCTCCCCGATTTTTACTCTGACATCTCCTCTAAAGGGGCCAACTTGAACTCTGAGAACCCCTGTGAACGCCAAAGACCTCAAAGGCCCATAAATGCATGAAAATAAGGTGTAGAATATCAGTGACATAATAAAAGACATGTAAAAGGGAAAAAATAAGAAAGGCGTACCTCCCAAACTACCACATAACCAACGGGACTCTTAGTTGCCCATTTATAATGAGAGCTCATGCTATCACAAAACAACCTTAGAGCATAACTGCACTAGTCATTTTAACAAATGCAACTGAAGTATCAAAGAAGTAAGATCAAACCCTCATGGATTGCCTCAACATGAGAAGAATAGATGGTGTGGCCGAGCATGAAGAGTGGGGAGGTTTGCATGAACTAAAGGATCCGAACCTCATACGTCCTTAAGAGCCTCTAGCGTGCCCGCATGTGGGCATCGAGAATCTTGAGTGAAAACGTCTCCCCAAGTGATTAGTGGGAGAGAAACCTATCATTTCCCAAATAGCATCCCTCAAAAGTCTAATATGGCAGGGAATCATTAATGGAAACGGAATGGATGGTAGACCGCCCAATACATGAAAATGTAGTTGGGTGAGTTTCATCTTTCCCACTGAGAGGTGTTGGGAAGAACTGGTATCCTACCAACTCTCTGCCAAATCCTGAATCATTAAAATGCAGCGGAATGTCACCAGAGAATCTAGAAAAGAGACAAATCCCAAATCCCGCACTCTCTCACACAACGTCATGAAAATGCTTGTCAGTCCATAAAGTCACCACCCATTTAGTGAAACCCTTAAGCTTAAAGTGAGTGACACTATCCTCCTTAAGCGTTCATATAGATAATAATATTAAATAATTAAAAACGAAAATTGCAATAATACGTACCAATAAAGGGAGAAAATGGAACAAAAAAAATAATCAACACATATTGGACCACCGTGTACAACTGTGGAGAGATGAGTGGCAAGCTCTCATAGTAATATAGCTTGATCCCGAGGTTGGGGCACATAGTGGAGCATCCCAAATCCCTCACCACCAGCTCCATAGGGATATTCATCCATGCCCAATAATCAGGCTCCCTAGCCTCTGGGCGAGGCCTGGCATCTGGGAGATCCCCAACCTCTCTCATGGCCATAATAAGCAACTCGAATAAAGAAAACTAAAAAAAATCTCAAAATCAGAGAACTTCATCCAAACGTGCCAAACACTTGCACTATCGATCCTGCCCACCCAAATCAATCAAAACTATTTTTTTAAATTCCAAAAATTATAAATTCATTATCTCTTTCCTCAAAATTAATAAAATTCAAAAATTAATTACCCTTTCCCTTTAAAATTAAAAATCAAAATCCAAAAATTCGCCATCCCCTTTAATAAAATTCAAATGCCAAAAATAAAATACCAAGTCCTCAAGCAAATCCAAATTTCTCCTAGAAAAATTCAGGTATCGAAACTCCTTATTGAAATTAAATCCTTTTTTTTATTACCAAAATTGACTCCTCCTCCCTTACACTCGTCTCATGTGGACAGTTTCAAACGATCTAGTGTATCGACAAACACCTCATCTCATACAGATATTTTTGAAATTATTCAGTGTATTGACAAGCACCCGTCTCATGTGGACGGTCTCCAAATGATTTGATATAACGACAAACACCCTTTCCCTTACGGACGATATCCAAAACAATTTAATGTTTCAACGTATCTCACGCGGATAATAAACATTAATAGGTTGTAATGTAACGCAGACATTACAGATACCTATTACATTAGGAGAACAGTCAAACAAGCATCGTGGTCCTTTTAGGAAAAACTTAAATAGTAAAATCTCCAAGGGAGCATAATCCCGAGTTCCCTACCAGAAATAGTAATTTCCCAAGCAATCGCAAAACACGTGTCTTCCTTTACAACATTGTTTGCCCAAAATGAACTATGTTATTGAGGGGCTCTGTAGACACCCCATTATGCTCCAAAAAGGTTAAGACTTATCATGGTATCCCAAAGGACAAAATGGAATTAAAAACTCAAGGATGCCTCCGTAAAGGCCCAAAAAGACTAAAAGGACCACAAATAAATCATGCCCAAAGGCCAAGTGGGAACGTTCTTGATCGATCGATCCTAGGTGCATTGTACCATTGGTTAACTGGTCCCTTACAAGCAATTTACCTATAAAAGGTGTCATTTGGAAGGCATTAACTCCATTATTAAATGCTAGTTTTCTATCCACAAGATATTTCTTCTTTAAAAAATCCCCAAAAGTCTCTTCATTTGTCTTCAAAACCCTTTCAAAGACTAGATTTAGAGTTCTAACCTAACCCCCTAACCTTAACTTTCTCATTCAAACCCAAAAAAAATAAAAAACTTAATTTTTTCTCTTTCTCACTTTCTTTTTCTTTAAAGGTATTTTATCATCAAAGTAGCTTTAAATCCATCCCAAAAAGGTTGATTCCAAGCCTGACACTCCCAAAACTAAAAGGAACATGTGCAACCTTCCATATACGTTATTCTCACTCGTTTATTTTGAAGTATCAATATAAAAAGGTGGTGATGTGATGCAACACCACCCTAAGTTACACTTTTTTGAGTATCTTTTTTCTCTTGGAATTGATCTTTCTCTAAAGGTTATATACGATCTACGTTGACTTTTATTTAACTTACGGTGGATACATAGGCATATTAGAGAAACCCTATCTCTAAAATTCAAGTAAAATTTTGTATAAATTCATGTGTTTTCACTGTTACCCTTACAAAATGTCTCAAAACCAAACCAAAAGCTTCAAAACCATGAGATGCTCTCATAAAGGGTAGAGGATCACTAGATCCGAGGATTTTATCAATTATTTTGTTATGATTATTGTAGGTTTAGTCATTCTTTCATCATCAAAGTGACTTTATGAGTGAATCAATCTCATCCATGTTATTTTATCAATATAAATCATTTATATCTTTAGATGTGGGCTTATTTCACTCTAAAACTCCTTGAAAGATCAAAGAAAATCTAGATCTCTTACATCGAGCCTCTATAAAAGGTAGAACCCCTCTTGTTTCCTCACGAGACACATGGACTTTGAATCACTATGTGAGAGTATGTAGGCTCCCTCGCACTGTTGTCCGAGTGAAGAAGTCCAACTTTATATATATATTTCCTCAGATTATATTATTTACACATACATCTATATTGATTTTCGCATTATACTTACATATTAACTATTTTCAATTTATTATTTCTTTTTACACTATAACATGCTAAAATAAATATTTTATATCTATATTTGAGACAAAAAGGACAGAGCAGGCGCATAACACCTTCCCAATCCGTAATCCAATCCCCAAACTCTAGATTCTTTGCTTGACATGTAGATCACTTGCCATCATTAGGTCTCCTTATAGGTCTACACCCCCTTTTTTTTTATCTATTTTATGTAAAATAGATTGGCGACTCCATTTCCATTATTACTTCATTTCCCAAAGAGAGCCAACCCACCGAAGCGGTGATCACGCATCGTCGACCGAGGACGGAGAAAAGGCAAAGGCTCTCAAAAATTGCAAGAAAGAATGAAAAGTAAATGATGGAAGGCAAAATGGTTTAAAGTCTTATGTCTGGCATGTTTTATCCTTCATTCTCTTGAATCAACGAGAAATTATATATTTTTGGCTCCCCAATAAAAATACATTTCACGCTTAGGTGTTCGTGTACATTAAACTATCTAGGAAGTGTAAGTCAAACTTGAGACGGTATGCATATGCATGTTTGCATTCAGAGTGGGTTTTATATGAGAGATGCACTGGATACATTCATAGTCGAAACACGGGGTGAGGTGGTAGTGATAGAAATTTAGTGTGCAATAGTTGAATTATATTTAGGGCGACATTTTGTTTTTTATTAACACCATTTTAGTTTGGCTTGCTAGAAAAATGGGAAAAGACCTCCGAAAATTATGAAAAAATGAAGTGACATGTAAAATTAAATTTTTAACAATTTTCATGAATAAATTAAAGTCTTAAAAGAGGCTTAGGGATTGTAATGGGAGGATTATCTTTCCAGCAATTTATAGGCTCAATAGTAATACAATTTTTTCCTACTGTATAGGACGAATTATTAAAAGGTTTTAGTAAAAAAATATTTTGCACATATTTCACAAATTAAGTTTATGATGATTCTTCCCAAAAGGGTATCAAGAATAATATTTTAGTTATTGTCAAAAGTTTAAGGTTATTATCTTCAATTAATTTTTTTTTAATAATATATGTTGCAAGATAAATGGGACACAATAACGTATCAAGTCTCCCATATAAATATGTCATTGTTATGAGTCAGTTATTATATTGTTTAAGTCAAGAAACTAATTAAGAAATTGCCTATTATCTCATTCATATTGAACTACTCATCTAGTCTTAATTTTTCTCGGTTAGTTTTATTGTGTATTTGCATCATAGATTCGTTAGGTAGTCTTAGAATTAAATTGATATCGATATATAAATTACTAACTAAAGTTTTTTCATGCTCTCGGGTGTAAGATTGTAGTATACTTATGTGCCACGGGTTTTGTTATATTATCTTATTCCGGTTTTAAAAACACACTTTGAGTCCTATTCAAGAGGTCATCGAAAAGCTTCACCAACGTTCAAGATCTCAAAGCGAACTTTTCATATTCTAATCAAAATAATCACATGTTTAGGGTGAAGGAACCTAGACGACATAACATTCACTTTGGTTATGAAATTAAAATTTCAAAATATTTTTTGAAAACCTAAAGTTTACTTTTGTGATTTACCTTCACAAAATTCCATAATATTTTATGTATGAAAACTATCTTTGAAAATAGGCATTTGTGCGTAAATTTTAGAAATTTCTCTATAGCGAACCTGAGCTTTGCTAGATGCGAAATTATTGACTTTTTTTTAATAAAATTTCCTAATTCAACTCTCGACTCAGCTCTGTTATAAGTCCTCTTTAGAGAGGGATTATTTCACTTAAGGCAAAGTGTCTTCATTGGTCATGCCTGAATCACTTTGCTTAAAGGAAGGTTTTAGAGCACCCTATGACATAAGATCGCCAATGATTCATGTTATCGAAGTTCCCAGATCATGAATCCAATATAGGTAGCCCAAGATATTTCCTTATGTTCAAAAGTTAATTTTTGGAGATGTTATAGCTTACTATTGGTCTTTTTAGCTCACATACTCTTTTACATCTTGAGGGAATAAAAGATTAGATGTTGTAGCTTCTCTTGGTTTGGAGAAAACCCATTTATTTGGTTTTCTTTTATAAAAACACTTATCAGTATTCATTTCAAAACTAATCATTCTCATCATATGTCAAGAGAAATATTTTTAGAGAGAGAATATTGTGCTCTTAAGTTTCTTCTTCTTTTCAAACTCTATGAGAAGTATAAGTCACTTAAGAAAAATGAGGATCCAAAATGGTTCATCTTGTTCATATTTTCTCTTTTCTCTTCTACGCATTTAATCACCTCACTTTTTAAATTTGATCAATAACAAAAAGGAAGACGGAATTTGTGACCCTATACATTTTTTATAACCCAAACACTTCAAGACCTTTATATCCCGTGAAGTGTTTTTGCAATTTTTTGGCTCATTTTTTTTGGGGGGGAGGGGGAGGATGTGCGACATGGAATTAAGAGATTCTTATGTAACACCCCCTATTTTCCACATTCCAAGTGGCGAGTCTATTACACCGAATATAGGAGAGTGTGAAATAATTTATACCATTCTCAACATCAACTGATAAATAAATTAACGCATAAATATAAAGCATCCATAGATTAAAATGAATAAAATGATAACTGAGGTAGTTATAAATGTCTCCAACATGAATCACATAACTAAGAATCTCTCCATAAACTTAATGGAAATAAATCACAAGTCACATCAGATGACTAGTCTCAAATCGGGATGTAAACAACTCTGGAATCACTACGATCCCATAATAAAATAACTGAATAATGTCGTTATTAGGTGATGACTATTTTTGTAAGGAAACTCTATCCATGGTAAGTACTACACCCAACCAAAGTCTAGAATATAAGACCTTAACATATCATGTATCACATGTTTCACCCACTTTGTTTGCCTTTCAGTTTGTGGGTGATACGAGGTACTCAATCATTACTTTTTTCTATATCTCCTACTGAAAACTACACCAAAAGTGGGACAAAAAGGTCTTGTCCGTATCGAGCACGATGTCGAGTGGCATACCATGTAGCCTCACAATTTCTACTAAAAAATCTTAGTGTGCTACTCTGATATGAAATATGTCTGAACTGGAAGAAAATGAGTTATCTTATTCAAATGGTCCATGATCCCCTAAATGGATTCATGTCCCCAATGCGACGTAAGAAATTCTGTAATAAAGTCCATATAAATTATCTCACACTCCAGTATTGGAACCTGAAGAGGTTTTAGAACACCTAGAGGTCTACCTTTACCATATGATAAGTTTTACACTTAAACACAAGCAAATCCATTCCCAATAAATTGATAAATCTTATATCTCTCTGAAGGATCCATACGATAAGGTGATCAAGGTATTAAATCCGTGCTTGAGGTTACGTCAATCATGCAGTCTATTTCTCTACTCGGGGGTATACCCGAAATATCCTAAAAGACATCAGGATACTAAATATACAAATTCATGCTAAACCCTTCCTTGGGTCGTGGAACTAAAACTGAATATATCTCCTACTTGTAATGGTAAAAACTATGGACTTTTCAAAACAATCCACACTAGAATGATAAATCGACAACTAGTCCATACCCATAATGCCATCATAAGTGTATCTATATAATATTAATAGATTAGCCACAAAACACATCCACCCAATATCCACACCCATATCATGACACACCAAACGAATAGATCTACCCTTAACAAATGATGAATATATATGTAACATAGTGTCCAACGATAAATCTAACATCTAACTATATGAGTGAATGATCTACTAGAAAAAGAGTGTGATGCACCCATATCATACAATACACGTACCAAATGTCCATAAAAAATAAACATACCCTTTACTTCTTGAACCGGTCTCTAAACATCTCTCAGAGCCACGTGGTACACGTGACCATACTGAAACTAACTTGCCTTGCATTTGGGCCAATTGTGGAGCTATTAAAGATGGAACTATAATAATCGGTGGGGTTGATAACTATTGATGATGGACCCGCGGTGCCTGATAACCCTGTTGACCTCTCTGCTCCTTGGCACCATGATGTCCTTTTAGTGGTGTAACTTACCTCACCATAAGTGTAATATGTGCGCATAATCATCCCATATTGATGTCTGCCTAGTTGTTAACCTTATTGTCATCTACCTTCATGCTATCCCTTATGTTTTTAGTTGTACTGGCCTCAGTGGGACTGTTGCCCTCGGCCTCGATGGACCTAACGATGATGGTTATCACAACCCTTATGCCTTTATGAGTCTAATATCTAGATTGTGTCCCCTTAGACTACTAGGCCCTCTGTGCACGATAATAAACTATGTCTTACCAGACTAGCTAAAGGTTTCCTCCCTATAACTCTTCTCTCCCTTCCCCTTCTAGAACTCCTAATGATCATGACTATGAAACCAGCAATCAACACTTGTGTATAAGTGGTGTAGGCTGGGTCCACTAATAATATATGCCTGCCAAGTCAATCGCTAGATAATGTATTCCATCCTCTTCACCTCAGTAACCACCTATTTTGTTCAAGCAATGGTAAACTGGTAAACTCGTGCTCATACTTTGCAGCAGTATGGTTCCCCTACTTCAATCTCATAAACTATATCTTCTTCTACCCCATAACTGCTAACAAAAAGTACTTATCCTTAAATCTCCTCCAGAACTCAACTATCTACACATTGATCCTCTCTTTTATAATAGTGGTAGACTCCCACAGTTGCAACACCTTCCCCACCATCTTAAAACTGGAAATCATATCAATTTGTACATATGTTAACTCTAACATCCTCAAGTGCCTCTGTATAAGTTTCCTCCACTTTTGTGCCATTATTATATCAGTGGTCCTCATGAAATCTAGTGAGTTACCTATAGAAAAGTCCGAATGTTCCCTCTTTCAAGTAAATAACGATGGTTGAGATGGAACTACCACTTGGTTGGGGCTGCTATAATGACAAAATGTGTTTTAGCAATGCGGCCATTACAGTGTGATTACCTGAGCAATAATGACAGTCATATCAAATGGCCATCTACTACAATTATGGTTTAGTTTCCCAGTTTCAAGCCCTATTAGTAGCTACTCATCTTCTCCCACTATGTATGTTTTCCATTTGAAATAAAATCAAACATTTTAATTAGCTAACGACAAAAATTATACAATATAATGAATCCTATTAATAGGGATCTAATCAAATAACACAGCACTAAACGTAATGGAACCCCATCGTACATAGGACACTATAACCCAGGGTGCGCTCATACCAACTATAACATCCCATATTTTCTATGGTCTAGATGGAGATTCCTATACGCTGAAGATAGGGAAGTTTTAAATAATTTATGCCATTTTTAGCACCAACGAGTAAATAAGTAGATGCATAAAAATAAACCATCCACACAGAAAAATAATGAATAATTAAGTTAAATAAAAATGTATTTAACATGAACCACATAACTAAGAATGTCTTCATAAACTGAATGGAAATAAATGACAAGTCTCATCAAATTACTTGTCTCAAAATTGGGATGTAAACAACTCTTGAACCACCACAAACCCATAATAAAATAATTGAATACTAAAACTTAATTTTGTATGGAATAACTTGAATAGAAATAACATCTTACACCAAGGAATGAAAGATGGTAATCTGAATGGAAACAACTCTGATGCCCCATTGCTCCTGTTTAGGAATACCTGGAAACTATTTTTAGAAAAGTCATGGGTCAAACTCCATAAAATTGCAAGAAAACGCTTAATTTATCATACAAGTATAAAGTAATCTAGCATACACTATCCTACGACTACAACATAGTGATATTTGTATAAATACATTAAGGATACAACTCAGTATAATCCCCATGTATCACCCAAATAATAAGATATAAGTACATCAACATTAGACAACTCCCCATGTAAACATGTCTATCACTAGAGTAATTAAAAAATATATTTCTCATAAACCACATGAAGTCTTCAACTTGTAGGGATATTCAGGTGCCTCTATCGATAAATATGTATGGGTCCCGTACCTAAAGAATTCAAGAATATGCACTCATAAAATAATTAAGGATCACTACCTAATCACACCATCATGTGGTCACATGCCAAACTACTCGATAGATCAAGTCCTTTACACCCCCACTCGCGAAAGGATGACAAACTAAATGCATGATTAAACATAGATCTATACGCAACTTGTTATATTAACCATGGTCATAGTACCCGACCCTATAATTTATTTACATTAAAACACCCATCAATAGATCCCCACGATCCCACACATACTCACGGTATGTTAGCAAACAACACACAAGTATAGATAATACAATATGTAAACCGGATAACATGTTACAATTCATGTGCGTTGAACTTCATTCTAATTATTGAAATCAAAATTTCCAAAATATTCTTAGGTTTACCAACCTATATCCCAACTAGGAATTCCCTAAATGCTTAAATATATATCTACACAAACCTAACCAAAGATCTGACCAAAACCCAAATAAAAGTACAACTAAAATTCGACATGACATTCATATTATCAGACCCATAGGCGTGGCCTAAATAGGCACTGACTTGATCTGCTAATGTGAAGGTGCAGGTTTAAACCCCGCGGGCGCAATTCTGTGTGCAATCCTATAAAATGACGTAGTTTTGACTTTTATGTCTTCCTTAACCCCAATTATGAATTTTTAACTCTCCAATCTGCCATTAATGGTTTCCCAACCCACAAATCAACACCAAAACATATCTATATCAACTTTAAACGTTTCTAAATTGTAGTCCAACATTATAGGTCATAATCTCATAAGGTTTTATCAGAATAAGGCATAAATAATCACTTTTAACATATCTAACTTCCCATTAATAAATTCGAGCTTCATCATGAATATGTATTTTCATAATTAAAATATCTTCTAAACACATGAATCATCTCTATAATTCGATCCAAAATGTTTTAGAACAAATTTATAATAAATTACACGAGTTCTTATCATTAACCCCAATTAATATTAAATTTATGGTAGATTTGACAAGTCTTAATACTTAATCTACATTAACCTATGATAAAACATGTTTAATCATCAGATAGATCCTAGTATGTGTCTAATCCCAATTTGATTTATAGAAACACTCAAAATATAAATAATGACATATTAAAATGTGATAGAGCGAGATATTCTTGCCTGTTAATAGACGTTGGAGGTTCTAGCTTGATTCTCCCTTATAATCTCCTAGTTATTTCAAAAGCCCTCATTAGTTCTCTTAAATCTCCTTTGTTACCAGGGTTTATGATTTAGGTATAGGTAAATGACTTAATGAAGGTTAATACTCCTAATGAACCCCTAATCCCGCAAGTCCATAAAAGTATAATTTTAGACCCCCATATAAGCCCAAAATGCTACTTAGAGTAACCCTAGCCCAAAGGTAAACGTTCCTTGGGGACCAATCCAACACACGAAAATACATCTCCAAGCCTATGTACCATCTTAGAGTCCGTTCCAACTAATAATACCTCATGAATGAAAATAATATACACATATTAAATATTTTATGAGGTAACCACACATAATTAATTTTGCGAATTAATTAATTTATAACATGCACTCTAGATGTCACATAACATACAAATTTAAATGCCACGTAAGTTGTGCACATATTATTACAATCTCACATAAAAAATAATAATTGACATTTAATAATTAATTCAAAATTAATAATAATTATTACTAAATAAAATACGGGGTATTACATCTTCATCTATAAAGAAGATGTTTTCATATTTGGTTCAAGGAAAACATTGTTGATTGTAGATCTGATCAACACTTAAGAGATGTTGACTAATCATCGACGTTGTAAAGTTCTATGTCTTGCTTAAGATTGATGAAAAAAGGTTGTGTGTGAGTTAGTGTGAAATGAGTGTAAGCCTTTAATCCCCAATGTAAGTCTTTATCAAGTTTTTAGTGAGATTATTGATTTATCGTGAGATTTTTCCCATTAGTGGAGTTTTCTCCTCATACATCCGGTGTTATGTATTGATTTACTTTTCGTTATGATTTATTACTTATATTCTTAAAGAAGATTAAAATATGATAGTATGATAAATCAACGGTAAATATTGTTACATATACCTTTAGGTTGTGCTATTTGATTTAGTGCAATTAAAATTTAATAAAAAAATTAATTTATGGTTCTTCATTTCTGTACGCAAAATATACTCTCAAGTAGAATCAAATTCATTCCTCATTTGACTTACGTTTGACCATATATAGTATGATTGTGTTTTGCATTAACATGGTGAATAATGTTATGCTTAAGGGTACGATATTTTTTAAGGTGTTTATCTTTAATTTGGCTTTATTGGCTCTTTGGATGGTGTCAAACCGAATGGAAAATAGGTTTGTTAATCTACATTAAATAATGATAGGAGTGGTCCCAATATTAACACTTGTCATCCCCATGTTACACTAATGATGAACCTTGTGAGTAGGAAGATTTTGATTTACAACATGTTTATGACAAACTTTGTATTGAAAATATTTAACTCAAGAAAAGTGTGTGAAAATTTCCTTTGAGATTAGAAAGTATGAAAAAGAAATTACATCTTTAAAAATTGAAGGTTTGACACTGATCAATGTGGAGGCTCAAATATCTTCTATAAGAAAAAATATACTTTCAATGGAGAAGGATACAAATGATTTGCAAGAGAGATTAAATGCTTTTCAAACTAAGTTAAAATATTGTAAAAGTTCTAGTGAATCTTTAAATAAAAAGATCACATTTCTTGGAAATGGTTTACCCTTTTTTTAAACCGTGAAAGTTTAACTGAAAGATCGATATAAGAAGTTGGGTAAAAGTCTTCAATCTCACACCCAATTTTCAAATAACAAAAATTGTATTGTGTACAATTTTTTTTAAATGCACCCACCTTAAAACCTAAGGGCACATTTGTTGAACCCTCTCATGATACTTAACTGCCTAAGGAGTCTTTTCCCTAATATGAGAATATTTTTTTAAAGAATCCTAATGAAGAAGTCCAATGCATTTTATTTTAGTTCACATTTTACAATAAATTGGGACATTTAAAAAAAAATTTGGTTAGAATATTCACAAAAAAAAGGTGACCAAGAGACCCCGTGTTTTTAAAGTTAATGAGGTTTTTTCTTTAAATATTGAATTTAATGCCTTTTTGAAAAATCAAGAACTATTTTGTCAAACATCGAAAAATATTTAAAAATAAAAAATGTTGAATAAAGTTCAAATGATTTAGTCAAAGATGTTAAGACTAAGGAAAAATGGGAAAAATTTTGGGCAAAAAAGAAATATATTAAATGTCTTGTCATTCACATGACTTTAGTTTCACATGATTTTTAACAATGGTGTTTAGATTGAGGATGTTCTAGGAACATGATTGGAAATAAGTCATTATTTTTTAAATTCGTTGAAGACAAAACTGGTACGATCATAGTACGGGATGAGAGTAAGCCTAACGTCATATGAAAGGGTACCATTGATATCATTGGGTATTCTAGGTTAATAACGTCCTTTTGGTGGATGACTTGGTGGATAAATTGATTAGAATAATCCAATTGTGTGATGATCATCATAATGTGATTTTTATAATGAACTATGTCAAGTTCTTGATCCAAAATGACAGTTTGAAGGAATCGGTATTCCCGAGTGGTCTAGTGATATTGGGATACACTATGAATGTTGTGCTCCTAAAACAATTTAACAAAATGGGATTATTGAAAGGAAGAACCGAAATATCCAATATATGGTTAGGTCGATATTGATAGGCAATGGTTTTCCTAATAAGGTTTGGGTAGATGCGGTGAGCACGACTTGCCACACTATGAACTGAGTTTATAGGAGGTATGGTATAAATAGGCCTCGTATGAAATTTGTAAAGTTAATAAGACTGCACTTTTTTTAGGTAAGGGGGATAGTACCCCCATAATTTTTATTAATAATTCTACATTGAAGTATTTTAAAGTCATTGGGATCAAGTCTTGTATACGCAACAACTAATCTTGATTATAGGAGTTTGTCGACAGTTTTCTTCTTTATTCCACTAATAGTCGTGCCTATCATGGACATAATTATGTATCTCAAAAGATGATGGAATCGATTATTATTGTAATCGATGATAATGACTCCTTTGAAATTAAAGAGTATGATTATGAGAATAGTTCTTTTGTGTTTCCCTATGTTGGGTAGAAAGTGAAAGAGAAATGGTTGAGTGTGATGAGGCACCCACCCAACCCCACATGGTTGTAGAAGTGGGTGACACACCTCCTTAGGTTCAAAAGGACCATTATGTCTCTAAAATCACTAAAATTGGTAGAGTACTTGTACATTTAAACCTAATAATGTGAAAGAAGACTTCCTAAATGAATATTATGTTAATTCCATGCAATACAAATTATAACAATTCACAAAATAATATTGTTAGAATGCTTAAGGATGATAACATCATTGGTACCAAATGTATCTTTAATAAAAAGTGAAATGAAGGTGGTTCTCTGTTTAGAAATATGGTTAGGATGGGGTCTCAAGGATACAATCAAATTTAAAGTGTTTTTTATGAGTCGCGTGCCATAGTTTTTACTCTATAGTTGGTTCATTTACTCTTATCTATAAATTCTGGTTTGGAATTAAGGCTCTATGAAATGGTTGTGAAGAGTAAATTATTTAATGGTACTGATAAAAAGAAAAATTGCTTCTCTTGTAGATTTGTCGTTGTTGCAACTTCTCTATCCATCAAAATTTCCCTTGAACCTACAAAATTATAATAAAACTAGTGTAGAGGGTAAGTAAGGGAGTCAATCCATATCTAAGGGTGAAACACAAAATTGGAGAGGACATATATATAGATTCATTTGCATTTTATTATATTTTTTTCTATTTTTTTATGAATTTTTCAAGGGAATATTTTAACTAACTAACTATACTAATTTTTATAACTACTAATTAAGATGCAAAAGCTAATAAAAATTAGGTAAATAAAATTGAGCTAAAAAGTAAACTAACTAAATTGGACTCATGAGGGCTTCAAAATTTCATCCCATAAATGGGAGATTAGCCCTCAATAATCATCATCCAAAAATATAAGCTAAATAATTGAAAGCATGAGATGATTAAACTAAAAGTAAAAGAGAGGAATAGATCAAACCCATTTAAGCCTTGAATTGACATGAAATCTTCAATTACATCATCAACCTCTCATTTACAATTCTTCACTCATGTATTTATTGAAGCTAAACTAAAAATTACAAACTAAAAATTAAAATGATAGTGGATGAATTCATAATGGACAATTAAATAATTAAAGAGATTTGCTAAAAATGTAAATCCTAAAATTATAAAATTGTACATTAGAATTCACCCAAAGAAATAAATTCTAGATCATTAATTTATATTGAGATAATTGCTAAAAATGCAAAATCTCAACATAAATGAATGGGTTAGAATTTATCTCCCATAAGGGATAAATTTCACTACATCAATTTATTATGAAATAATTGCTAAAAATGCAAAAATCCATAATAGATGGGTGGGGTGAATTTTATCCTACAGATAATTTTCAACACACACCTCTATATTGAGGTATTTGCTAAAAATACAAATACTCAACATAGAGGGGTGGGGAGAATTTTATCACACCAAGCTTAAAACTAATTTTGAGATCCTTTTGCAAATGGGTCTTCATCCTCAATATATAGGAGGCATGGAGCATGAGGGGTAAAAATGGAAATTGGCAAGGGTGTGCATGTGGGAATGGTGTGAGCACATATGCATGGGGGTGTGAGGTGAGGATAAATTCATATTTGAGTGAGGGCATTTTGGGGTTTTAATTGTGTTTGGGTAGAAAAGGTTAGTTGGGTGGTATTTTGGTAAAAAGGGGTAAAAGGTGATAAGTGAATTAAATGGTCACATGGGAATTTAGTTGGCATTTGGTTTTGTATTTGTTGGCAGATCGTGGCTTAAGGGAATTGGGTAATGAATGGGTTGAAAAATGGGTTTGGGCTATGGTTGGGTTTGATGGTATTTGGATGTGGGTATGGGTTGGTTCCGATTTCATGGGTAGGGGTCGCGCTCCGGAATCATCGCCGGAGTAGCAAGAACGGCAGGTGAGAGAGAGAGACTGTCGAGGGTGCCGCCGGAATCGCCGGGGTGAGTAGAGAGGGTGCCGGGCAGCCATGGGAGGTGGTCGCGAGGTGGGGACGGTTTGAGGAACGGGTTGGAGGGGAACGAGGGCTGCCCCAGCGCGGGTATAGGACACGAGGGTTGCACAGGGGGTGGTTGAGGGGGCTGGTAGGTGTAAGGAAAGAGAGTGGAGGTGGTGGGTATTTACGGTGGTTGGAGGAGAGGGAGGTGAGATGGGTTTGTGGAGAGAGAAAGAGATGTAGGGAAGAATGGTGGTAATGGAGGTTTAGGAGAGATGAGAGAGAGTGGTGAGAGGTTGAAGAAGATGATGGGGGGTGTAGGGTGTGTGAGTGTGTATGGTGTATGGTGGGGATGAGGGTAAGGGGAGTTGGGTGTAGGATAGGTGTAGTTTAGTGGGTGTGTAATAAGGGTTGTGTGTGTGTTTAATTAGAACCCCTAAAAAATATAAACTAACTAATAAAATAAAACTATAAAAATTAAAAATCTAAAAATTAAATTTCTATTCTAAATAAAATAACATAAAGACTCAATAAAAATAAAAAGAAATGAAATGAAAATAAAAATAAAAATATAAATCTATTAAATTTAAAAACTAAATCCTAAAAAAATATAAAATCTAATAAACTAAAAAATAAATGAAATCCTAAAAATTAAAATCTTAATAAAATAAAATAAAACTAGAAACTAATAAAAATCAAAATAAAATAAAATTATATTAATAAAAATAAAATAGAAAATAAAATCTAAAAATAGGAAATAAAACCTAAAAATGCTAAAATAATCCTAAAATTAAAATGACTCAAACTAAAAATCTAAAAAATTAAAATAAAATAAAAAGGGAACAAACCAACACACACGGGTCTTGGGTGACGGTTTAGGGACAAGTTTAGGCTAGGTTTGGGTAGGATGAGGTTACGGGGCAAGGGTATTTAGCTCCAATGTAACTGTAATTGACCTCGAAATGTAGCTTTTGGCACCGCAACTACAGTTAAGCCTGCATGATAAACATTTACGCGCATAAGACCCATATTGTCGAGAATTAGCAACTAAAATAGATCTATTCGGGGTATAAATTGTACAGTTTTGGGTGCTTATCAGGTACTCTGAAAGAATAATTCTCTATGTCAAGGGCTTTGGGGACCCTTGTAATACCCCGTATTTTTATAGCTTTTAAATTATGGGATTTATTAAATTTAATTGAGATAAATTAATTTAATTTTAATCCGGAATATTGCTTTAAATATTTACTAGCGTGACGAGAGTTAGTAATTATTGGAAATTTGTTATTTGTTGCATATTACTGGATGAGTATAGTAATATATGAGATTTATTTTTATAATATTGTCACGTGTGAATAAAATGGCAATTTTGGAAATTTAAGTCAGGACGCGCCTGTGTCGTGTCGGGACTAAATGTAAATTAATAAAAGTGAATATTTTATAAGTTATTTGGCTGGTCGTTTTGAGTGCGCCAACGCGTTCGGAAGGATCGAGATAGTCAGAAAAGTGTACCCAGGAGTTTAGTTTGGGTCTCGGAGCGTTTTTAGGTCTAATTAGTAACCCGGGAGGGCATTTTGGTCATTTTATATTTTTGGGTAATTAAACCCACGAAAATTAGAGGAGTTATATCAGATACCTAGGTTACCTTCTAGGGTTAGAAACTCTAACCACAAGTGACGGCCATAGGAGAGGAAGGAGAGAGCTCTCAAGGCAAATTCAAGGCCCGAAACTCAACCGTTTGCACCGCCGCCACCGCCAACGCGTAGATTGCGAGACGGGAAACACAACCAAACCGAATTCGACGCCAGATCAGAATGTCGAAAATCCCAGGCAAGTGTTTATCTTGCTATTTTCGTTGGTGCATCTTTCATATTAGTTTAGGAGTAATTAAGATGAGTTTTAATGGAGGAAAACCCGATTTATGATAGGAAAATCCATATAGTATTGGTCTAATTGATAATTCTGGAAACCCTTGCCATGTAGAGGAATTTAATCCACGAAATTATGATGTGTATAAGAAGAGAATTCTGGAAATAATTGTTAGAACCATGTTTAAGAGAGTTTAGGGTTCTTGATTTTTTGTATGAAATTGGGGCTGTTAATCAATGATTTAATCACAGAAATCCACATGCTTTACGTTGAAAATACCTATTATGATTATATAGGGTTAGTAGTATCAATTATGGGTCGATTGGGATTAGAAAAGATGGAAATTATTGGTGTTTGGAGATGAAACCTGTAACTGCAGAATTTTAGTTTTCGCATACCTGCTTGATCGATCGATCGAGCCCAGAGCTTCGATCGATAGAAGGTTCGATCGATCAAGCCCCAAACCTCGATCGATCGACCCCTCCTGGAAGACTCCTATTTCCCTTATTATATGAGTTAAATTCAATTTATTATGAGAAAATTCTTGGGCATCCTTAATGAAATGTTTTGGGAGATAGGGGAGACCAGTAGGACATGTGAATAAATTTTGGGACCCTCGATGTCGGGCAAAGATTGTATTTTGGGATAATTACATAAGGGTTGGTAAATTTATAATTTAAAGATAGAGAGACACGTAAGAGAGTTACTTTGGGACAAATGTGTATACCTACTGAATTTTATACTTGGGAGGATAGAATCCATGAGCGTTATGTAGTAAGTGGAAAGGTTCCTCATATTAAAGTAAGATGTGAATGGTTATACGTGATAACTATATAATGAGAAATAAATGCAAATGACGTAATTATGGGAATTGAGAATTTACCCATTTTTGATATTTTAATATTAGTATAGTTATATGATTGTGTATGCATATACTATCTATGTGTGAAAATCATGCCCACGCTACTTGCTATCCCTGAGGTTTCCGCGCTGGGACAGTCTTATCTCGATGGGACCTTTATGGGGGATATTGACTTTTACCCTAGAAGATAGATATCCTTGGTACAGGCTAGTGATGTGATAGGTCAGACGGTCCTAAGAGACGCAGGCATGTGCCATCCTCTTAGAGACTTGGAATCTATTCTTCGCCTCATCTTGTTTGTGTATAGATATCCTTGGTACAGGCTATCGCAGTGATAGTTCAGACGGTCCTAAGGGACTTGGAATCTATACTTCGTCTCAATATTGTTTGAGTATGTGTTAATACAATTCGAGAGTGATTCCGAATTTGTATTCCCCTTAATGTGAGTGATATGGGGTTTGGATAGTAGAGTATGCCCGCACCATAGTTTTATTTGGGGTGCTGTTATGGTTTATATATATATTTTACGAGTGGTTAATATATATATGAAATTCTGAAATCTGGAACTGTCTACTGTGATGTGATATGTAGGACGTGGTTGATAACTCAAATTATAAATACTTGTGTTGAGAAAGTATAATATGACATTGGAAAACTTTATTGATTTATAAGGTAAAATGAGAACTTTGGTTACTAATTGAATAGTATCTTCAAATAATTAAATCGTTAATTTTGAATCTTACGAGTAATATAAGATAAATTAATCCATTGGGAAAGGATAGCATGTTATATTATGGGATAGACCATTGGGAAGGTTAGAGCGATAGGTGTGCACATTAGAAGAGAGGTGAGAATTTCTCAAGAGAGTGTCGCACTAATATGTTGTTGCATTGGCCTGTATCAATTTAAATACTCGCTAAACGTATTTTAAATCAAACACACAATCGGGCTCTGACCCGTTTCTTTTTATCTTTCTCTCTCTTGTATATATATGTATGTATTACAGGTGCCCATCCACAGGGGCGTCTTGCTTAGGATCTTTTGGAAGGAATGCGCTGCAGTTTAGGTGGGAGTTGCAGGTCTCTTGGTTAGACGACTTCGTTCATTCGGACCCACTCTTAGTACTTTCATCTAGTTGAGCATGTGTAGCTCTTTCCATTATTCCGTTGTTATTGGGCATTGTATTTCAGTTATTTCCAGTATTGTTACTATGGGATCTATTCTGTTTGGATGTGTGACTTTAGATTTCGTATGTTGACATTCGATTGACGAATGTATTAAATTAATTGGATTATGTTGTAGAATTTAATGTGGTGTGATTCTTACTTATTGAATGTTGTTAATAAAAGAAAATATTTTTCTTTAAATAAAATTTGGAAAGTATGTATAAAAATAGTTTTGACACTTAGCTTAATTATTTAGGGTGTTTAATTGAAAAATTTATTTTTATCGACAGTGATGCTGAGAATGAACCAACTGTTTACCTTGGTTTAATTTAATAAAGGAGTGATCGCCCGGTATTTAATTAGGCGGGGTGTCACAACCCTAAGTTTCTTGAACACATTTATTGCCTAAAAATGCTTTGATTGGAAATTATTAAGCCCCTAAAGCTTTCTACGAGAGAATGACCTCATACTTACTCGGAAAAGTTTTCAATTAAGGGAGTGTGAATAAAGCTTTAGTCTTTTAGTCTTATAGGAGAGACATAATGGTAAACCAAGTCTATGTAGACGATATTTTTTTGGCTTCACTAATGAAGACCTTTCTTATAGTTTGGTTTCTTATTTAAACGGAGAGATGAGGATGATGTGGGAACTCATTTTCTTCCTTCGTCTCCAAGAATATAAAATGTATTATGGAATATTTATTTCACAATATAAATATGATACATACGTTGTAAAGATATTTAACCTTGAATCTTCTAACAATAGGAACACTCCCATGAATGAACAAAAAATATTAGAAAGGATGCTAATGATAAGGACATGGATGAGACTTTGTATGATAACATGATTAGTAGTTTATTTTACATTATGGCTAGACGTCCTAACATATCATTAAGTGTAAGAGTTTGTGCTTGATACTAATATTACTCTAATGAATACCATTTGAAATCCCTCAATTGAATTATTAAATATGTTGGAGGAATGTCAAGATTTGTTATCTAGTACCCAAGGTGTACCAATACTTCTTTGTCAACTTATTTTGATGCCAATTGGGTAAGTAATGTGGAAGGTAGTAATTATATCTCTGGTGGTTATTTCCACTGAGGTAGTTGTTTGATTTCTTAGCATGCCAAGAAGAAGAAAATTGTGTCTCCGTGCATTGTCAAAGCTGAGTATATCGTGATAGGTGGTTGTCATACACAATTTCTTTATACGAAGAAAATGTTAAATGATTATATTATTTATTATAATTGCATGATTATTTATTGTGGTAATATTAAAGCCATTGATATTTTTATAAATTCCATTCAACATTCACCCACCAAACACATTATCATTTACCATCACTTTATTAGAGATTTTGTTGAAGACTAGGCTGTGTCATTAAGTTACATTTCAATTGAGCATTAATTAGTAAATATATTAACTAAACCTCTTGATTGGACTTGATTTGAGCATCTTATATATTTAGCTAGTATTTTCATTTTTGATTTATTGCTCAGTAACATGTATAATATCCTATGGCAT
This sequence comes from Sambucus nigra, assembly GCA_949130495.1. Taxonomy (NCBI): domain Eukaryota; kingdom Viridiplantae; phylum Streptophyta; class Magnoliopsida; order Dipsacales; family Adoxaceae; genus Sambucus; species Sambucus nigra. Next base: position 65,771,528 of record OX422219.1, read on the forward strand.
GTTTGTTTGAGTTGATTGTATTTCTTGTAATATACATATTTTTTATAAAATATTTTATATACTCTTTACATGATATACTCCTTGACATATATGTCGTATATCAAATGGATATTTTTTTATATCACTTTTCCTTTTGGTTGGGAATGTGAAATGTGCTTCACGAGATCTATTCTATTTCTTTTGAGTCATATAAACTTTGAAAGAAATTGTATTTTGTAGAGCATGCTCATTTTTTTTGCACTTCACCCTGCACTACATAGTCACTATATTCCACTTTATGATGAATTACAAAGATATATGGTCTTCTATAAAGTGTTCAAAGCATCTTTAGGATTGGGAAATAGTCCTTAAAATCCTAAAAATGTACATGTGAGAATTTTTTTCATTTCATCAATCGGAGAAAAGTTAAAAAATCTCGTGCTATAAAAAAAAGCATGAGACAAAAGCAGATTAGGGCTACAACATTAAAAAGTGTGAGCTATAGTTTATCCAAAAATAGTTTCCCATAGTTGTTTTTGAGTGAAATCCTTCACTTGCAATACAATTTGAATTAAAGAAATGTCTCAGAGATTTTTGTCCATCCAAAATTAGATAACACCAAGGATATGAGACCAAAGGTTTTAACAAAAAAAATGATTATTGAGGAGGGGGGGAGTAGTATTTGATTTTTTTAAAAAGGGTGTTCGAGATTTCATTATTCAAAGATTTGCATTGCTTGTTTTATGATTTATTATCTTAATTGAACTCAGCTATGGACCCTTATACCAATAGTGTTCATATTTTTCTTTAAAATAAATGAGATATGATCTTATGTTCTTGGTTAATTAATCTCATCATGTTATTATCCTTAAGGATAATATTTTTTAGGGTGATGTTCTTAATACAAAGTGTTTGCCTCAAATAAACCTATAGGGGAGAGAGTGAATAGGTTTTAATGATAATTTTACCCGAGGATGCGGTGATATCGATTGTTTATGGGATTCGCAAATTTCCAATTTAGACTTATTTAATTAGATTTCATATTTTTTATCCAAATTAAATCTAATTTTATTTAAACCCTAATCATGCATCTATGTGAATAATTATGCCATCACAAACAATCACAAATTGCTGGACAAACAAATTTCAGGAAAAATCCCCCGAAAAGGCAAAACCTTTTATTTCAATAAATGTTTGCAAATCGCAACTCACAACACACTTACAGAAATTTGCAATTAATCTTCCGCAGAAAACTATCATAGACCGCAGCCTAGATCATCAATTGACTCCCGCAAGAACCCACAATAACATTATCTCTCCTCAGCAAGTAACACCGTCGAGTCTCACCAAGTGACCACAGCCGTCAGCAAGCAACTCCCTCAAGAGTTACCACTCCAGCAGTAGAGATGGAACTCCACAAGAACAAACTTCAATAGAAGTGATTTGGGTCCCACGAATGATTCACAAAGGATTGGGATTTAATTTGGTGAATCAAAAATATAAAAAGCCCTAAGCTTTAAAGATTAAAAGGTCTGGTAAGATGTAGTTTCGTTTTGAAAAAAGTCTAATGAAATAGGTCTCTTAAGCAGGTATTTATAGCTTAACAAAAAAGTTAAGGCAGTGGAGGTCATTATAATGACATCTCTAAATCGTTCGAATGACATTGAATGTCGTTAATAGTGAATCCGAGCGACGTAAGAAATGACCTTAAAAAACAAAATAGTACGTGGTCATTTGAATCAAACAAGTAATGACCCTTCGAGCGACTCTTCAAACGACATGTTAATGTCATTGAACGACATTTCCTTATCAATTGAACAAAAGGAGCGACAAAAAATATTTTTAAAAATGCTCACCAATAGATCTTGAAAAAAACATTTTGACTTAGAAAAATGCCTCATTTTGTTAGAAAAAAGTTTCGAAAATTATCCTAATACTAAAGTAAACATTTACAAAATATAAACACATTCTATATGAAATTATACCTCATGTCGCGCATATATTGAAGATGCTTGGAATTCGGATCCTTCTTCATGAATAATGAACGTGAACTTCTTCGACGGTTGTGGTGGTATACGACATACACAATGTAAACTGCGAACAATGGAAAATATGTCCTTACAAATCTCCCTTATGTCTATGCCGCTATAAAATAAAAATATCCAAATTATCAAAACAAAAAAAAATCCTATACAAATATAATACCCTCCCACGCAACCCAAAATCCAGAAAGATACTACAAATGCAAATCTTTAAATTCTCTTCAAAATATTTAACATTGAATCTTCAAATCAGATCTATTTGCTTTCCTCGCGCTTCTTTTTTTGTGCTTTCCAAATGATCATCAAAGTCCTACACAAAATAAAAAAAATACCTTCGTGACGTATCGAGTTTGAAAAATGAATCAATTCAATTCTCCCCCATAATACAAACTTCCCCATAATTCATAATTGGTTCTCCCCCTTTTTATTTGTTCGAAATAGACAAAGAAAAGAATAAACAAAATAAATACGAATTGTTATGACAAGCATATCAAATCGTCAAACACGCTCATGCAAGGATATACTCAAAAGGAATCACAAACTATTTTTGATTTTTCAAAATTTTCAAGCAAAGAAAATTTATAAAAACAACACACACCATGAATTTACATTAAGATAACCAAATCGTGGATACATAATGAATGGGTACGAAAAAATTCGACAAAAAAATCAATACAATCAAACATAACACATGTGCACAATGGATATGGATACTCCTAACGAATGAACTCAAAATTGTCCTTAGGTGTCAGAATGTGAATTTAAATGACATCGACTCACTCTCATCGACACATCAAAGTTCGAAATGATTTCCACACTAATAACGTCTAAAACTATGTAATGTTTTTCAAGACTTTGTCAGGACGTACAAATCTATTGTTTTATTTCCAATCAAACACCCTCATAAATAATAAATCTTTTATTTTTCTATTGAGTTGATCTAAACCCTAATGGACATTTTTTGGCATATTTATCTTTTATTGCCTTAATTTTTTTCTTGAGTTCTTTTCAAATGGTGGCTTTCATGACGTGATTATTATTCACTCGCAGCCCTTTTCCGTGTTCACTCATCATTTTCTTTCAAACTTTAAACAAATTCCTCATGGGCAACGATTCTTACATGCAATACTTTCATTGTCAAGCTTTATAAAATATGATTCGTTTTAAAGACAAGATTGAGATGAAAACATTCCGACCAATATGTTATAAACAAGCACAATAATCAAATAAATTCGTGCACGTGTGCAATAAAGGAAATCATGAGACAAACATGTAAGAAGTAACAACAAATAACATCTCAATGACTCCAAACATTGTAAAGCACAAAATGAAATGATGATGGATCTCAAATCACTATCAAATAGTCACGTGGATATGGAATGATGTTGTGACTTGGTCATCCTAAAAGTCCATTCATAAACGGTGTAAAAAGAAATACAAAAATATTTTTATCTTTGTCCAAAAAAAGTTCGAAAACTAAAATTCTTTTGTCTTTTTCAATTTTCCTCAAAAAAATAGAATTTATTTTTGTATTTTTTCAAAAGTTTTCAAAAACTAAAATCTTTTTGGTTTTTTGAAAAATATATCAAAAATGGAAAAGATAAATACAAAAGTGGTACACATTAGCAATAGGAAGAAAATATTGTAAGGACATTTTTGTCCATTAACAATTATTATGTCGCACGTCGTTACACCGTTGAAGAAATTCAAGATTCATACATTCATCAACGGATCCGAATATCAAAAGAAGAAGAGGAATCATAGTCTGACAGCCGGACCGATCCGCCTCCCTACCGGAGCGATACGCAACCGGACCGGTCCGCCCTCTACCCGGACCAATCCGCTTGCTGCTGATCCAGTATACCCCGGATCGAATGCAAACCGATGGAGCCATATTTTAAAAGAACCGATCCGGTCATTCGGACCGATCCGCCCCCAAGCCGGACCGGTCCGCCTAGGATAAACTCGCGCAGTTCCGTGAATTGTTTTACCACTAAATTATTTTTCCGATATATATACCTATTTCGGTGGTGTATTTTTTAAGACTTTTCAAGACGATTTTCAGAGTCCTAAATACTCTAAGTCCTCACCTATTGAGCCCAAGACTCAAGGTTTTTTTATTCACACAAATTTCCAAATCTTTGTGAATCTATTTGGTAACCCAAGAACACAACTTTTTAGTTTGTTCAAACCTTTGTGGAGAGATCTTTGCAACCGAGGGCTGCATGTCATTGCTGAGGGAGTCTCTACAAAGTTTTATGGTTGCGTGTCATTAAGGAGAGCTGCGGTTCTTCCTTTGTTGATTGGACTGAGGTTCATGTGGGTTCGTTGCGTGTGGATTCATTGTTGCCGACACCGACCGACACCTGCGGGTATTCGTGTGTCACTCTATTTCATTGTAATCTGTGTAAGTTGCGATTTACTTATTATAGTGAAATAAAAGGTTTTGCCCTGCGGGGATTTTTCCTTAAACTTGTTTCGCATACTTTATTTGTTTATGGTATTGACACACGCACCGTAGATGCATGATTAGGGGCTGAATTTATTTGATTTAAAAGTAGACTCTAATTAAATAAGGGTTACTTGGAATCTTGCGAATTTAATTTAATTTAATTTAAATCGATATTACACGCGTTCTCAAATATCATCATGAAAATCATCGTATGCTAGCAAACAAGTCTAACCTCACTCGTTAGGTGCAGAGTTGTTTTCCAAAGGTGGTGACGTCCTATGGAAAACATCCATAAAATCATGTGAAATTTTGACCAAAAATTTAACTTGCTCTCGAATATGTGTAAACTCTCTAATGTGATGTGCAGGATTATGTGGAGCATCATGTGTGGGTGCACGTGTTGTTGCATAACGTGGAAAAAGTTTGTACAATACTACCCAACTTAAAACATAATTCCCTAAGGTGTCCCCTCTTCTTGCAATGGGTGAAAACATACACGGGCCTAGGAACACCTCTCTCAAAACGTCTAGGACGCACTTTCCTATCAGGTAATGGACACCTTAGTGGGTTAAGTTGAGAGTCATATGGATCTATCACAAACTCGGGAACTGGCTCGAGTGCAACATGAGAAGTAGATGCATCGTCATATCCTATTCATTATCTCTCAACAATACCCATAGAGGGATTGAGGAGCATCTTACTAACCTTCTTAGATGTGTCCTCTATAGTGACCATGATCGCCCGGGCTCGTTCAAGATCTCTCTCGAGTTGGTACACCTGGGCTTTAAGTTCACTCTTTTTTTAACCTACGACGATCAACTGCTCACTCCAAGAAACTTTCACCTTCTCAAGTTGACTCGTCGACGCCTCAAACTCTCTCAAAACTCCTATCTCTCTCTCCAACTCTAACACCTTAAGACCTAAATCTTTATTCAACTTCTTCGTCTTTAAGGTCTCGACGTATAAATTTTTAAACGCTCTTTGGAGTTCACTTTCACCCTCACTTCTAATCTCACTCTCACGCTCAAATCATCATCAGGTCTCTCACGTACACACATACCATGTGATGACTCATCCCCGAAATCATTCACTTCTTTGTCACTATCATTAAGAGTGGCTGGCATAACAACTTTCTTGCCCTTTATCTTTAGCATAGTGGGACACTCAAATGCCTTGTGCCCTTTGCCCTCGCACTCAAAACATCTCTCATCTTCACCTTTCCCATCGCTCTCTTTGTCCTCTTATTTCTTTTTATTTTTATCAAAAAGAATTATTGGAAGAATTTTCTTTCGAAAATTTGAGAAACTATTTAAAAAAAAATCGCAAATAAGGCCATATCTTAAAAATCAAACTCGCCCTCAGAATCGGACTCACAAACTCTTTCTTTCTTTTTTTTCTCTTTACCAAAACACCTCCTCACCCTTCCAAGATTTTACCCTAAGTGAAATCCCTCTATCCTTAGGCTTTACAGTGTTAGGTAACATGTTGATCTCATAAGTTTGAAGATCTCCTACGAGTTCTTCTAACCTAAGTGTATCTATTATCCCTAATGTGTTCAAAACAATGACCTTAAGAATAAAAAGTTTCGGGAGTGACCTCAAAATATTTTTAACAACTCTTGTATCGTCAATTTTCTCACCCAAATTAAAACTTGTGTTGACTATGTCCGACAACCGAACATAAATATCTTCAAAACACTCGGACTCTGACATTGTGACTGTCTCAAATTGGGTGGTCAAAATTTGTAACTTAGATGCCTTAACCACGTTGGTACCCTCATGTGTCAATTGGAGGATATCCCATGCCTCTTTAGACGTGGTGCACATCATAATATGGCAAAACTTGTCAGGGGTGAGGGTCCAAGAAATAGCACTAAGGCCACGGGAGTTGTAGATACTCCACTTAAACTCATCCTCAGTCCAGTCAAACACGGGATTGGGATTGCTGACATTATTTGCGGTGACAGTGGGAGGAGTTCACCCTCTATCACATACTAACCAGACACACTCATCAATATACTTTAAACAAAATCTCATGCGGACTTTCCAATAGACATAATTAGTGCCATCAAAGACGGGCATCTGATTATATAAGTTCTCCATCGAAAAAATTGCAATTTTTCAAAAATAAATTTTTTAGAAAAAATCGATGTCACAAAAATTTTGAGAAAAAAAAATCTCATGATATTTGGGTGAAACCTTCTCTGATACCAATTTGAGGATGCAGTGATATCGATTGTTTATGGGATTCGCAAATTTTTAATTTTAAACTCATTTAATTATATGTTAAATTTTTTATCCAAATTAAATCCAATTTTATTTAAACCCTAATCATGCATCTATGTGAATAATTATGCCATCACAAATAATCACAAATTGTTGGACAAACAAATTTCAGGAAAAATCCCTTGAAAGGGCAAAATCTTTTATTTTAATAAATATTTGCAAATCGTAACTTACAACAACACACTTACAGAAATTTACAATGGATCTTCCATAGAAAACTCACATAGGCCGTAACCTAGATTAGCAATGGACTCTCGTAAGAACCCACAAGAACTGCATCTCTCCTCAAAAGGAACACCCTCGAGTCTTCCCAAGTGAGCGCAGTCGTCAATAAGCAACTTCTTTAAGAGTTACCAACCCAGTAGTAGAAATGGCACTCCACAAGAACAAACTTCAATAGAAGTGATTTGGGTTCCATAAATGATTAACAAATGATTGGGATTGAATCTCGTGAATCAAACACATAAAAGCCCTAAACTTTGAAGACTAAAAGGTCTGCCAAGATGCATTTTCGTTTTGAAAAAAGTCTAATGAAATAGGTCTCCAAAGCAGATATTTATAGCTCAACAAAAAAGTTGAGGCGGTGGAGGTCGTTAGAACGACATCTCTAAGTTGTTCGAATGACATTGAATTTCATTAGAAGTGACTTCTAGAAACGTAAGAAATGACCTTAAAAAAATCAAACACTACATGGTCATTTCAAGTAAACAAGTAATGACCCTTCGAGAGACCCTTCAAACGACATGGCATGTCGTGAGAAGCTTTCATTTGAATGACAGGAGGGGCAAAAATTATTTTTAAAATGCCCACTAACAGGTCTTGAAAAAAATATTTTGACTTAGAAAAATTACCTCATTTCATTAAAAAATAGTTTCAAAAATTATCCCAATACTAAAGTAAAACATTTACGAAACTTAAACACATTCTATAAGAAATTATACCTCATGTCGTGGATATGTTTAAGATGCTTGGAATTCGGATCCTTCTTCATGAATAATGATCGTGAACTTCTTCGATGGTTATAGTGGTATACGACATACATAATGTAAACTACGGACAATGGAAATTATGTCCTTAGATTACCAATTTCAAAATTTGCTTGTCTAATTTCTAGAGTAAACCTAATTACCATACATCTAGGTGAGAGATTTAATATATCGAAGTTAATTAAGCAATTTAGGACGAATCTAGGTGAATTGACTAGATGCAATCACTAATTAAATTTTAGAAATGGATCATGTTGTATCTAAACTTAGATCTATGTGTGTGTGTGTGCGCGCGCGCGTGATAGAAATCGTGTACATGAATATTAAACAACCACAAAAAGGAACAAGCCAAGATCCATGAGGAAAAACCCCACATAGGGGTGACCCTCAGTGCATCCTAGTTTCTCATTCAATTTAAAAATTAATTTTACATAAATGCAAGGTACCTCTCTTTTGTTTCATAATAAAAATTTACCTATGGAAGTTGAAAATCTCCCACGTGGGAACGAGTAATTCGTTTAAAGCTCCATCAAGCAAACATGGTAGTCATGTTATCCATCCTCGAATCGCACCACGAATTAACTTGCCAATATCTTACTCATCTCTTTTTAGATCTTGAGTGTAGATCTTCAAATTCATATATAAATAGGTAGAATTAAATCTATGCTATTTTTTTTTAACTCAAATCACTCTCATATGTCATAAATCATGAATCAAGTATAAGTTCGAGTTTTTCTCTTGAAATTGAGTAGATCAAGTGAAATTGATATTTGAAAGTTATTTTTCCAATCACTTTCCTAAAAAATACCCTCTCTATATGTGATAAGTACTCAGGAAAAAGGATCTCTAAAAATGGGAGTAAAAAACGCCTATTTATAAAAAGTTTTGAAAATATGAAATTGTAACGCCCCGACCCGGATTTATGGGTTACTCGTGGTCAACCCGAGCCGACCCGAGCATCAGGTGTGAAGTACAATAAAACAACCTATATAGTGTTGCTAGTCTAGTTATACTTTAATTAACGTTTCACTTGTTTAGCATGCGATTCTAGTTGGGGAGAACCCCAAAGTCCAAGCATACAAAGCTACTAATATAAAATAAAAGAAAACACTTACATGTGTAACGCTCTCAAAATACGAAACTGCTCCCAAGCTACCATAACAAAGCGAGGGTGTGGGCCAAATGCTCTGTTGGAACATACAAATACATTATAGAATTGAATGGCAGAAAAAAAACTCTAACACGTTATGCCTATATGCACATGCAACTACCTTATATATATATATAAACACACATATACATATACTTAATGCATGAAATAGTTTTACTTTTGAAAACCTTATTTATCCAGATTAATTTATCTTAATCTTATAAAAAAAAAACTTCATTTTCCTCATTTCTTGCTTTATTTAACACACACAGTTCAATACTTGAAACCACTACACTTGATTTGACTGAAAACCATTTCTTTACCGAAATCACCCTTTTATTTTATCCAATGCACATTCGTATTTTCGTTGAAAACCACCCTTTCAACACACATGTTCACCAAGTTAGAAAATACTCATTTAGCCTTTGAAAACCTTTTGCAATACATTCTTGTGTTAATTATGGGTTTAACCACATAGGTTGCTTAACCACCCATTTACCCCCTTACTTTACCTTTTTCCTTACCTTATGGACATTAACCAATTACACATTTACTTTCCATTTTAACCTTTACCGGAACATTTATTAATTCATTCAAGTTAGGTTGTATTAACACATTTCACCACATAACCCATTTCTTGACATGTTCCTTATTCTTTTATCTTTTCTCGAAATCTTCCAAAATACCACATACCTCAACGGACTCCACACCATCGGTTATGCGCACCATATGATTTGGCCAGTTGTTTTGGGTCTTTCACTCAATTTTCCAGGTGTCATCCGAGTGACTTTACTCGTGTTTGAACATTTTGACAATGCCCATATTATTCTACTTTTCCTTTTTACCCGATCGAAGCTAAAACCCAGGGTTACACCCCAACTTATGTTACACTTTGAAATTTTACTATTTCATACCCTTTCCACTTTAACCTTGATTTTATTCCAAAAATCATATTCATTTAGGACCAATTTTTGTAACACCTCTTTCAATATTTTTATTTCATAATAATGTTCAACTTTAAGTAAAATTATTATTTTACCCATTTGTTTCCAAATTCACCTTTTACTCCATTTATGTAAGTGTTAATTTTCTCAAAATACCATTAAGTTACCCACACTAACTTCTTAAGTGCTTTAACACCGTAACGCCCTTTTTTACCTTGGAGTAATATTCTTCTTAATTGAAAACACTTTTACCTCATTATTTTCTTTTCAATTTCACAAGTGTTAATATTTTCCAACACTATTAAGTTACACACACCAAATTTGCAATATTTAACCATTAACACTTGTTCAACACCATTACTAACCATTTTTTCGAACTAGACATTTCTTTACTTTCTTATTCAAGAAATCTAATTACACTTGAAGACTACTTTATAAGAAAATACCGTTTCTTTTATTCAAGACATGTAGTCTTACACCCTTATGTTCATTTTACCTTTAATCCCATTTTCAAACACTTGAAGACTAGAATTCTTACTTTTTCTTATTTCATGTTTACACCCAAAAAAATATTCTTTAAACTTGTTTATACATTCATCATCCAGTTATATGCATGAGAAGATGGATTTTAAACCTTAAAATCCCATCAAATAAGTTAAACACATTTTTCGTTCTAGAAATTTATCATACTTGCAAAATATGCCTTCAAGGCATAAAAGACATTTAATTTCTTCAAATTCAATAAATGGCCATTTCATAAAATCTTCATTTTTGCAAGAAACTTAAAAAATATTATTTCACCAATGTTTAACAACATAAATCATTACTTTCAAACTTTTAATTTTATAAAAAGGTTAACATCAATCTTTCTAGAAAATACACCATTTTCATAAAACACCAACTTTTAATATTTTAAAACCTTAAAATATTTATTCATTCTTTATTTTGAACAAAATATCATTTTGCTAATATTTTTATTCCATAAAAATGTTTATTGTTTATTACACATGATTTTATCATTTGATCAAATGCACACTACTCATGTAATTTAACTTCAAGACTACAAATATGCAAAATATAGTCTTAATACTAAGAGTAAGGTTTGCTCACCTCTAAAGGATCCAATGGTGGTAGAAATGTTGGTGTAGGAGGAACAAATCCTACCTCCAAAGATTGCCTCAATGGGTTACCAAATTCATCCTCCAAAAATGCCCCAAATGTTCTCCATCCAAGCTTCCAAGCAAAATCCACTTCAAACTCTATGGAAGCTCATATCATCTTATCTAAAAATACCCAGACACTTCTCCAAAATTCGTAGCTCCACTTAAATAATGGTGGAAATCGGTGTTGTAGGCTTAAACATGGTGGAATATACTGTAAAATGGTGGTGGAATGGTGGTGGAAGACATGAAAATGATCGAAGAGCTCTCCACTTTCTCTATCCCTCTTCTCTCTTCTTCTAACTCAAAAATACCCCAAATGCACCAAACGTGCCCTTATAAAACACCCCGAACACCTTAAATTCTTGTTTTGCCCAATTTGGGCCAATCCGAGCTCGATAACTCAAAGATCCAAGGGATAAAATCGTGACATCGTACAAGAGAAAACTGATCTAAATAATTTCAAGCCACGTCATTTGAACGACGTGAGCCTCATTTAAATGGAATGTCAACCTCATTTGAACTTTAGCTTAGCAAGACCTGCCACCATAATGCAAAAACATCTCGTTTAAAATCATGTATTGTGCAAACTTCTAGAGACATATCCATCTCGCTTCTAGCGACCACCCTAGGTCGTTCAAACGACCTTCCTTTTCCATTTTCTTTTATTTTTTCTTCAATTTTGGCCCACAATTCTTCTATAATTATCTTCACCTGCACTCCATCACAATTTATACAAAATTTAATTGAATTATTGGGATAGGGTATTATAGAGAGCGTCGTGCAGATGCTTAAAAAGTCTTGAATGCGTATGGTTTTGGACAGAGGCCCAAGTCACATTGAACATATGGTAGTTGTGTGCATGAAGAGATTTTAAATCGCGTTCATGATTTTAGGTAGATAGCATATGATGCCAAAAAAATGTGCATGTCGTGCGCACGATCAAGTTTTGTAGTCATGCACAAAGTTCCAGGCTGAAATTTTTATGAGCTTAAATGATATTGTCGTGCGCACGAGTCAAAAATCCAGCCATGCGCTATGTATGTGTATTAGCATGATTCAATCAAAACAACTGCGAAAAGGATATAAACTTCAATCTTTACAATTTACATGCGAAAGATTTGAGGTAGGGATGACGTATGATTTTCAATTTCAATCTCCATAGATTCTAATGAATAAGACTCTTACTCTCTTTATCGTGTAACTATGAAACAATCTTTTGACTCTATTTGTGCAAGACTCAAATTCTTTGACACGGAATTAATCCACCTATATTATAACAACAAATGTGTACATTTTAAATCCCACCCTTTGGATCTTAAATGGAAAAACTTGGAAATCCCAAAACAATCTTGATTACGACAACCAAAGTCACCCCATATTAGTCATACAATGAGAGTAAAATGTCACAATACACATGAAATTCATAAGATAACTGACAACTAACAAGTATAGTGTGAAACATGGATTTGAGCTTCAATCTCATAACAATACCTGAAATACATGAAAAATAATCAAAAGATCATGCTGGTATAACATGCACAAAGAGAAAGTCCCCCTGCTTTGGGAATCATTTGATAAGAAATCAATATGAACAATAAATAATGGAATAGGCATGAAAGCATATGCAATATAAAATTCCTCTAAATCACATCAATCAATATAACCAACAATTAAGATATTTTCCCTTTTTGGAAAAAAATTGCCACCCTTCATCAAAAGTCTATCTCTAATCAAATGACATTTCCCCCCTTTAAAATACATTTATCCCTAATAAATTCAAGAGGATAACCCACTATCTTAGACATTTCTCCTAAATTTTTGACATAGTAAAGTCAAAGAATAGTATAAATGATATAGATGATGGGTGTAACATAGTATAACAACAAAATCACATTGAACAATTACTAATGAAGAAAAAAACTAGATAATTATGTGATAAACCGATGCTAAGATGAACGTAAAACAAGGAAATCATTAAGTATATGATCATAATATCTGAACAAAGACTATAGCATCAACTAAAGCATGTGAACACGGTAAAACAAGATGTATAACAAGTGATTATCCTTTAAAAAATAGTAGAACAAGATATATCCAAGCATGTGAATATATAAAGCAAGATACTGCCATAAAGTATAACTAAATGAGATCAGAAATATAGGGCAATAAGATTTATAAATGATAAAAACTAAGATCTATGAGAAACCATCAAAGGATCACAAATATCCATACAAACCAACCATATGTATCAACACAAATAAACTCCAAAACCAAAAAGGATTGATATAAATAAAGAACAATGTATCTCAAATGTACTAAACATAAATAATACAATAACCATCAACAATAAATAGAGATAAACATAAATATCTAATCCTCATCAGAAAAATCAACCAACATATCATCATCCTTATCACCATCGTCACATTTAACCTCGTCATCATCATCATGATCTATAGCAACATCAACATCCTTATCTACTCTATTATAGATGGAGAAGGAACCAGACACCAGACCTAGATGATCTTGAAAAAGACATGCCATAAATAATGTGATCGATAATCTTGTCACGTTGTGTGAAGTGATAATAAAAATTCTTTGTCTTAGAGGTTATTCTCACATCCATCTAATCAAATTCATCATACATGAGTGCAAACTTTTCATCGAGGTACTCTTTAGAGGACTAATGTGCTTTCAAGGAAGGTGAAGGTAGATCAGAAGATGGAGCTGGAGCATGACCATATGAAATATTATTAACATCAGGGCCAATACCAGGTGCATAAATCTGATGTGAAGTTTACCCCTCATAACGTGCGATTAGGGGTGGTAAATAGACGGATACAAAGCGGATACCATGCTATCCATATCCCTATCCACTATCAAGATGCACTATCCATACCCGTATCCGCCGGGATAGTAAAAACAATTATCCATATCCGTATCCTCTCGAATTTTCTAAATTAGGATAATATCCGAATCCGTTTACATTGCTTTTCTATTTCAACTGACTTGCCTCTTTTAACAGTCAGTACTACCGTAAAAAAAATATCAATCCCTAAATGTTTTGAATTAACAATTTAGAATCAACAAATTGATCTACCATTTCATAATCAACAACTTAGAAATTAGAATCAACAATTTAGCCCTAACATTTGTCAATAAATGAGTCTATCATTTCATAATCAACAACTTAGAAAGTAGAATTAACAATTTAGCCCTAACAGTTATTGTGTTCATTTATGTGCATGTGTATTAATGTGTGCATCTGTGTGGGTTGATGTGTGTGTCTGTGTGTGTGTTGCTGTATACGTGTGTGTTGATGCGTTGTTATGTCCGTGTGTGTTGTTGTCTGTGTGTGGGGGTGAGAGAGGAGGATCTTACCAAACTACTAGTAGAGAAAATGTTTTACATTACATATAATAAATATTATAAATAATAATTATATATAACTAATACAATAAAAATACAGAGATTCGAAAAAATGGATATACACAAATATGGATACATCGCCTAGGATACTGATTATCCATGTCGGATACACATACTACCTGTATCGATATCCGTTTTCCTGGATCTTTTAACATATTACCCATATTTATATCCATATCCATTTTTCAGATAAATATCCGCAAAATTCAGACTCAAATACAGGACATATTTGAATTTTTGAATATTTGTTTACACCCGTACGTGTTATAGTGCACTTGTGATTAGACCTAGAATGGATGAAAACTAATTGAATCCTAAATGTGGAAAAATGTAGAGAATGTAGGTACCCAGTGGACATACGAGTGAAGGGTAATGCATATTGAGTCATATTTGAACAACCACAATGAATGACCTCGAGAATAAGCGACGGGTAAACGATGGTCTGACTCACATCAATGTCATGTATGAGACATCCGCCCGATAGAGTAAGGGAAATATTGTGACCATCTCCTATCCATGAGATTATTAATAACCACAAAGTGTAAGATATAAATCTCAATGACGTCGACAAAAATAATCTTACTACTCACCCCTTCTCTTTCCAGCTAGAAAAGATGTTAAGTGATGATGGGTCAAACCGCTATCGATATAGGGGTCTAATCGGGACGCTCGTCTCTCACTAAACTCAGATGAGTAGAAAACACATCCATAGTCAGGATGGTCATTAAGTCGTAAACAAACAAAGTAATAATCAAAGGATCCTTAGAATAAACTATCATGTTCACATACAACTCGTAAAAAACTGTGGAATTAGAAAACTCATATGAGCTAAGGCCATCCATAGTGGGAGCCTCTAAACTTAAATTATTATGGTACGCGGTATTGGGCGAGGGACGCAATGGGTATATGCTAAATAATGGATGGGGCGGGGGACTGTTTCCCTCCTGGAAGCTGGGCGTAGAATAATCTCACGTCTGGTGGGATAATCTGATTTTGTTACAATATAAATAATGGATGGGGTGGGAAAGTGTTTTGCGCCTGACATAATACGGGAAAGTGTTTTGTGCCTAGCATGGGACCCACATGTCTCTTCCATACTAGAGGATCCCTTATCCCTCCCTTCCATCTATGGGAGCTTAAACGAATCCGTTTCATTTTGTATGGGATTTACCTCCCATTGCTACTCAAAACCAACAAAACTAAAGGATCTACAATGGTATTAGAGGACCCATTGTGGATGGCTTAAGTAAATGAGATGGTGCGAGGTGTTGAATCCTCCTCTAGACATACAATACCTTTGCGATCCACTGAAAAAGTGTTTGTCCCATATCCCTGTCAACTCTGATAACCCGAGAAATAAAACCTTTTCTTAGGGGCATGACCCCCTCATGGAGTGAATAAAAGATGAATTGGTGGTCATCTCGGGTATAAGGGCTCTTGGGGCCTAAGTACACTGTTCTAAAGTACTCGGTGCACTAAGAGGCGTGATAAGGGTCTCTCTAGAATGAAATGTCTCACTAAGACCACTCGAGGGTCGAGAAATGACTTTCTTGAGAGCACGAATCATTTCATGAACCAAAATGAAAAACTAGGTCATAAAAAATTCTCACAAATAAAAAATGGACAGATGTCCAAAGTGAGTATAAACAGTGATATGAAAAATTGATCAAAAATACCAAATCTAACCTAAAAATAGTAATACAGCACCTAGAGATAATGGACTATCCCAGAATAACTCTAAAATAGATCAAATCAATTAGAAGATTTGAAAGATCAATACTTACTTGACTCAAATCTAAAAATACCCAAATGTCATAAGTATAGGGTTTCATACTACTAATCGAAGATAAAGTTACAAAAAATGGAATCAATCTTCAAATCTAAGAACAAAGTCTCATTCTTCATTAAAAACGACCTAGGGTTTGCCCTGGGGTTAAATAATTTGAAATGGTTTGAAATAAAACCTCAAAAAATGTTTAAAACCCCAATCTGTGAAGTGAATAAGATGTTGTGCGTACAGTAAAAAATGCAGCATACGTACGAGTGGCATGCATACGGGAACTAAACTGAACCATGTGAACGGTTCAAGACAATAACTGAAGTCATGTAAATCTTTCAAGAAAAGACTTAGCTAGTATAACCAAAATTCAAAAAACTCAAAATATTATATGAATGTATGCAGATGCATGTGAAAATATTCATTTTGATATTTTAAAGCACAAATTTGAGATATATGGAAAAATCAACAAATCACACGCACATTACGTACATATGACCCAATAACATGTAATGATTGGGATATTTATAATAAACATGATTCATTCTATACGAATTTCATTTGAATTTTGATTATCCGCATAATTTGAGAATATATTTAACACACACATTAATCACTCAATGAGATATTCAAAATTCCAATCGAATTAAATCACAAAAAATTTGTGTCTTAATGATGGATGATCATGACCAATTACAAGTCACAAAATCAAGTTATAAGAATTACAATTCATGCTTAAGTTTATCGTTTCATTAATATCCTCTCGAGATCTTGTAAATTGTAGATTTTAACCATGTAATCTCCCTCATATGATAGAAAATCCTAAAGTGGATACTAAAAGATAGCACTACAAAAGTTAAAAGGCCTATCTTATTTTTCTTGCCTAACTAGCTTTTGGGTGTGGCTCTTTTCATCAAAAAATGACTTTCTAAAAAAATTTCACATGCACATTGGTAAACACCTATCGATGATACTTAAATTCAAATCAACTTGGTATCACCAATGATATCCCTTTCTGCGCAACATCTCATCAATCAACTCCATCAAGTTAAAGTGTCTTGCACATATAACTCTCAAATGGTCCATAGAAACGTTTTAAGAAAATCAATGTTAGATATTGGGATTTAATCATGATTTAAAACCAAGCATTAATGCAATCCACGTAACAAAAATCATATGATCCAAGTGATATGCAAGTGCATGTGTAAAATGAAATAATAACCAAAGATTTTAACAAACTTTAACTATAATTATTTTTCAAGCGAATCTTAACATATCATTGAGTGAATCATCATTTGCATTAAATGGTTAAGAATTCATGTTTTAACCATCATCCAAATTATGCCCATACATTAAGTCAATGTAAACATAAAACTTAATCACATATCATAAAAAGAATAAAATGAAAATCTTTATAGCATTTGAAATATGGATGATGAAATATATATATACATATATATACACACACTATGTAAGTAACACATATGAGAGAATGCATAAAGATGCATGAATGCATGAAAATCCTCATAAAAAGTTTTAAAATGATACAAGTATGACAATGAAATAACTCATCTAAATGATTTGATCCGAAATTAATCAAGGAGTACCTAGGAAGGGGACCTACACAAGAAAATACCTAGATATCCTAAGTAAACTACCAAGCTAGGTAGCGGGGGGTGATGTCTCTCCTGGATCTTTAGAAGGCACAAATATAATTTCCTTATTCGCAAACTTTATTTGAGGTAAGTCAACATTAATCTTCATCCTTGTTGGATTCCCAAGAATATCTTTACCATCCTTAGGTATCATCTTCGTTTGCTCATAGGATTTCCTATTAACAAAAGCATAATATCAAGATTTAGGAAACTCTATCCTAACCTCTATTCTCTTATTGACCATAAAGTCAACCCTTCTCATCAATTTGCCAATCTCAATAATATGATCATTCTTAAAAAAATCTCCTATTTTGAAGGAACCTAGCAATTCTATTTTTTAAATACCTAAGTTTGATTAAAATGACCATGTAAACTGCAATGGGTACAAAAAGGCACATCTGTCCTAGACTTAGTTTCGTTTCATGAGATATCTTTATAACTTTCTCAAAAATCTTTCTTTTAAAGAAAAAGTGTCACTGTGATTTAAAATGAACATCCATAGGCATGAGTACTAGATCAAGACATTGGTAAAACATCCATTTTCTTTAATTTTGGAGTTTGTTCTTTAGTCTTGTTGTTGCTATATATAAGATTTAAATATTTAATTTTGAAACAAATTCTTTTCTTTTACTTGAATACGGTTCATCAAAATGTTATCAAGAACATTTGTTATATCAATCATGCTAATTTTTAAACCTTTATCATGTTGAAGATTAATGTTTAACTTTTCAAAATCAACTTTCAAAATTTTTCTTTGAAGATCAACTTATTCTTTTTCTTTTAAAAGAACCTTATTTTTGATTGCGTTATAAATAAAGCTTCATAATTTCTCCAAAATTCGAATTAAAGTTCTCAAATTTTTTTTACCTAAGTTGTTTTAATACAAACATTTCAATATCTTTGTGTTGGTTAAGTATCGTGATTATGTTTTAGGTGGTGTCTTCTATGAAACATTATTCCTAGAATTAATTAGTGAGGATGTACCTGTTTGTGGAGATTTACCCAATATTGGATTTTATCCGACCATCCTGGTCGGGTTAATTAAAATAAATAAAAGCCTCACTAAGAAGGAGTTGTGTGAGGTGGAGATTTAGGCTCTCGCCATTTTCATGAAGGACCGGGATATGATTGACTTTTCCTGTGGCATTCTTGGTAAGGGGATAAGTGATGAAAGTCATCACCATCATTGTTATATTCTTCATCAATCATCTAAATGAGGATGACATCTAGGGGGGTGCAAGAATCTTCATGCCCACGGGATGGCAATCGGTAATAAGAGCTATCAATGCAATACCAATATCACAACTCGGAGTTATTAGAAATCTTCAAGACACATAGCTAATTTGATCACCCGTGTTGATATTCATATTTTATGACATCTTTAAGATGTTAAGAGGCATTAAGAAGACCCTCATCATACCCATCCTTCCAGACCTCTTGGGGGACTTTGTGGAACTACCACAATAGTTTGTCATACTTCTTATAGCCCCTAGCTGATGTGTTAATAGTTGACCACATTAGTGAACACCTTCTTTACCTTTCCTCGGAGTTTGAAATTTTCACTCTTTAAGAGGAACACCACCCTACGAGTATTCTTTATCTCGGAATTTCCATCATGGAGCTATTTGATTTATTCAAATTTGATTAGGCAATCTATCAAACGCTCACTCACCCTTCTCCCAAGACAAAGTCAAGGTCATCATGATCAGTGTGACTAGGATAAGCGTTGAAGAATAATCTTCATTAAAGGTCTAAAATGTAACAAAATTTAAAAAAAACACAAAGGGATCAAACAAATAAGAATTCACATCTCAAAGGAAAAACAATATGATAAAATAAGACTATTTTTCATTAATATATGTCCATAAAAAAGGATTTTAAACCTATAGTAGTTTGATTAAAGCAGAAATCAAAGAAATACAAAAACCAAGAGGTTCTATGATTTAACTCGTGTCGAGTACTTGTCGATGGCATCAAATTCACCCACATCTTCTTCTTCCCCTTGGTCAACTATCAGAGGGTCGTCATGTTGGTTCTCGTTATTAAGGATATAGAAGGAAAGGACTTCGGCCACACAGCTTAAAGGAGAATTTGTAAACATACTCCACCTGTTGTTTGGAATAATCGAAAGAAAACTCCCAACCATTGATCTAAACTTCTTTGTTGTCTTCCAAAACAACCTTCAAGTTCCTAGCCAATGTAATAAGATCACCCCTCAGCTTCTCATTACCCTCGACCACTATTACCACCTCCTCGAAATCCTTAGTTAAGTAGAGCTTCCTTGGGATACTTTCCCTTATCAACCAGTTTGAGTTGAAATACATTGATAGATGTTTTTAGGGACCAATGTCCTGCTCAAAATCAAATACCTTATTGGCTTGATTGACATCCCTTTCCACCACGAACTCAAGTTCCAAAATGAACTGCAAGAACCTAATAAGTGTAAAAAAATCAATGGGAATCAAGATTAAAAAGATAAACGAATGTTAAGGACCACTTACTAGGGAGAGATCTTGGTAAATATGGAGAATGAGCTCATCCTTTTCATTCAAGCAATAGTCGCCCGATCATGCAAAAAATGGCGCGAAGAAGAGGTTTCTTGGCTAAGCCTGTTGATGAAACTATAAGGGCTTCCATAAACACCTCATTTCCTTTCATGGGGGCCTCACCTATTCTCTTCCTGATAAGATGTTGTTTAGAAACATTAATCTTTTTTAGTAGCATGATCCACTACTTGTTTATATGGAGAGTCATCCACATTTATGGATGTGGATGATATATCTACCTCCTTCATTCTTTCCCCTAAGAAAAATGGGATTAGTCACGACTTTTATCATCAAGTTAGGTATTTGTCATTTGGGAGGAATGTTTTTTAGTGAAAGATAACCATTATAAGGAAATTGGTCGACGTATAGATACTCAAAGGAGCTGAAAGTTTTGTTTAGGGAAGCACTAGATGGCCTAACAGCAACACTACTTCGAAAAAGAATATGAGTGGAGATGTGTTATGCATACCCCTCAATAACCTCAGGCTCCCTATCAACTAGTTTGACGACGAAAGAGGATTTGGTGGATGATATGCCCAAAGTGTACCCTCTTACTTAGGGTCACTAGCTAGACCTGTATCACAGCCGAGTTGACAGGAAGCTTACAATAGCCACCAGAAAGGTCATCCTCTATAACGTCGGCTCCTCATTGACCAACCTCGATTGGCCAGCAACCGAGGTCATCAACATCTCGTGGGTTCTAACTACTGCCAATTTCATCCTCAACTTCAGTCAACTCTACATCCGGCCCTCTACCTAACCTCGGCCAGTCTCCTAGGCCGAGCTCATGTTAATGATTGACATGACAAAGCATTATCAGACTTCCCTAACCTCGTACTCGTCTAGGTCGAGGTTCCATCAGATGATAACATAAGTCCGAGCACACACAAGCACATAGAAGACTTGGAACACGTGAGCAAGTCAGTTATAACCAAATCATTCCCCTCATGTGAGGGAGTATTTGGTCATCATTCCTTACATGTGGCCCAGCCAGGTGTCCACCTATGATTGGTGTATTCAACCCACACATGCTCATAGCATGATTGGGGGGTACACAAAACCCCCCCAAGCACTATAAATACCTATCTTCTCCTACCTTAAAGGGGATCGATAATTGTAACCCTAGCTGAAACTCTATTGGTATACACAGTAGAGAGAAAAAGTGAGAGATTGTATCACAGGCCACTAGTTCCCTCATTATAGTTAAATTACTCACACACTCACAGTGGACGTAGTCCAAATTGGCTGATTTTTATATACTAGTGTTTCTCCTCTTGTCCTCACCTCCTTTTACCAGATATTTACTCTTGTGTTGCCATTGTTATTACTAGTTTGATCTTACAAACACCTCATACTGGTGGTCTTATTTTCAGTATCATCATTTTGGCGCCGTCTGTGGGAATGAGAAGGTTCATTTCTTCCTCTCTTCCTGCTTGACTTTCCAGGAGACTCTGGTGGTGAACCAGACCTCCTCCTTTGCGTGGAGCTATTCCACCATTTAAAGAGATCCTTAAAGGTATCAAGCTCTCAACTATTTTCGTTTATAAGCTCTCTAGTATTTTTTTCATGGCATCAGAGTTACCACCTCCGCCATCTGGTGTTAGAGGACCTAGTTCCAGCCTGGCACCACCCGAGTCTGAGATGGCTGATGTGGCAGCAGCCTTGAAGTCCTTAGCTGCAACTCAGCAAGCGATGCATGAGCAATTTGCCCAGCTAAGCCAGAATATAATAATGAGACCCCCTAGGGTCTCACTGGAGATGATTACTCTGGTAGTATATCAGCCACAGCATGAGGCCAGAGGGCCACCCCAGGCATCGCGAAAGGACCAACCTACTCCTCAACGGAGGAGGGATGCTGATGACCCTAGGCGTTTACGCCTGGGGAGGAAAGCAATCCCTTTCCCTGAGGATAGGTACAATGACATTAAGGTAGAGGATGCACCGGTAGACTGTTGGGATCCGTATGAGGTCTCAAACAACACTGTACATCCTATCCAGCAAAGCCGAGGACAGTGTGAGAGACGAAATTGTGATGCACGCCAAAGAGGATCAGCTTTTGATCGCTTAAGTAGAGGGTGGGCCTTTGAAAGGCTCAGCCCAGTTAATGATATGAGGGAAAGGCTATTCAAAGAAAGAAGTCTCGCTAGCTCTAGAAGAGAAGGAGGTGACTGTCATCCCTATAATGGCTGACCCCTACATGGGCGAGACTGTGGTCAGGGGGAGGTTAATAGTCGACATTGTGCCATAACTGGGGAACCGTCGGTTCACCTTTTGGAGGTGGCTGGGGACAACCTCAGATAATCAGACATTGCTAAACCATGGAATGAATCTATTCAAAGGATGGAAAATAAAATTTGAGATCTCTTAAACAACCAAGACCCGTTGCAGAGCGGGTATTCAGAGGGCTCACCATTTATGGCAAGGATTGTCAACTTCCCAACCCCTATAAAATTTAAACCCCTAGTGCTGTCTCCCAAATATGATGGGAGTAATAAACCAGTCCATCATATTGAGATGTATCAGTCTGCAGCCGACATCTATTCCATTCCGAATGAGATGAGGTGCCGAGCTTTCTCAAGCACTCTGACCGGGGCTGTGCACATCTGGTTCACTTATCTTCCTAAAAATTCAATTGAGAGTTTCAAAGGTCTGGCTGAACGGTTCATTCACAACTTCTGTTTTGGGGTAAGACCTCATAAGAAGACAACTCATCTGTTGTATGTCAAGCATGGGAAGAATGAAAGCCTCAGATATTACATCACGAGGTTCAATAAGGAAAAGTTAGAGGTAAAAGATTACGAAGAGAGCATAGCCATGATAACACACACACGTCGAGTTGTTGGCAACAACTAGAAAGGTCATGAATGCAGAGGAAGCTATGGATGTAAAATACGAGGATGAAAGGGGGAGCAGCAGTGTAGGCAAATTTCAGAAGAAAAACAAAGACGGTAAGAAAAGATCTGCAGATGATAAATTCTCGGACTACACTCCTCTAACTGTAAGTTGTGAACACATCCTCAACGAAATAAAGAATGATAGATCTTTGAGATGGACAGAGAGGCTAAAAGCTCCTCCACACAAGAGAAACAAGAACTTATAGTGCGAGTTCCATCAAGATCATGGCCATTTGACTAAAAAGTGCTTCGCTCTAAAGGATGAGATCGAAAAAATGTTGAAGTCTAGAAAGCTCAGAAAGTATGTGGATGTAAGTTCTTCAAAGGGAGGAAAAGACGATCCTAAAAAGAAAAGAAATGATAAATACCGGGAAGATACCCCTGCCAGAAGAGTTGGTGCCTCAGATGATGATGACGAATACCTTGATCTCCCACCAAAGGATGACAATGTCCTGGTAAAGAGAGTCGGTATGATCTCTTTTGGTGTGAATGCTATATGTGGAGGACTAACAGGGGTGGCTCAGAGGTTGCTGATCGCAAGGTTTACGTGGTAGAGGCCAAAGTAGTTCCTAATGTTGAGTTTGTGAACTTGGCTTCTACAGAGGTTAAACATGAGAAGATAAAGAAGGTAGATATGGACACTCTCGTAGTCGTCTTCTCATAACTTAATTTCAAGAGTATCTTAGCTCCCCACGATGACCCTTTAGTCATCACCACAAGGGTGTATGGGTGTGAAGTTCAGAGGATCCTTGTTGATGGAAGCAGTTATGCAGACGTTATGTTTTGGCCCTGTTTCAAGATCTTGGGCCTTAGTAGAGCTAGGCTTGTCCTTACCATCATCCCTTGATTGGCTTCAGCAGTGAAAAGGTCCATCCGTTGGGTATGTATGAGATGGATGTGAGAATGGGAGATGAATGGCCTAAGAGGTTGATCAGGAAAATTAATTTCTTTATGATGGATGAAAATGTCTTCTCAGCCTACAACCTCATCATGGGAAGAGTATCCCTCAAGGAATTTGAGGTTGTGCCTTCAACGGTCCACCAAATGCTAAAATTATCGACTCCTTATGGAGTAGGGGAAGTGCAAGGTGATCAAACGTGGGCACGAGAATGCTATTTCAACTCCGCGGAGGAGAGAGAGGCTCATAAGAGGGCAACAACCACTTACAACATTGACACCCTTGACCCTAGAGATGAAACAAAGCTAAAAAGGGGAGAGGCTGTGGAAGAGGTAGAATCCATCGTCCTCAACGAGGACAAGCTAGAAAAAACCATCCAAGTCGGAAGAGCCCTGAAGCCTGAGAACAAAGAGGAGCTAGTGAAGTTATTAAGGAAGAGACAAAGTATCTTTTCCTAGAGCCATGCAGACATGCCAGACATTGATTCTGAAATCATATGTCATAAACTCAATGTTGTAGAGGACACCAAGATTATTAAGCAGAGAAGAAGAATATACTCAAGAGAGAAGTACGATGTCATTAGGGATGAGGTTTGAAAACTTGAAGAGGCTAAGTTCATCACAGAAGTTATCCTGAGTGGTTATCTAACGCTGTCATAGTACCCAAAAGTAATAGGAAATGGAGGATGTGTGTAGACTTCACCGATTTAAACAAGTCTTGCCTAAATGACTGTTTTCCCTTGCCTCGTATTAATCAGATGGTGGATGCCACAGTGGGACATGAGCTTCATGGATGCATATTTCAAGTATAATCAGATCTTTATGGACCCGATTGACTCAGAGAAGATAGCCTTTATTACAAACAAGGGAACCTATTTTTAAGAGGTTATGCCCTTCGGCCTAAAGAATGCAGGGACTATATACCAACATCTTGTAAATAAGATGTTCGAAGATCAGATAAGAAAGTCCATGGAAGTTTACATGGATGACATGCTAACGAAGAGTCTGAAGGCCGACACTCATGTGGCCGACATTGAAAGAACTTTTGACACCATGGACAAATACAAAATGAAGCTCAACTCGGCCAAATGTGTCTTTAGGGTAGGAGCAGGAAAGTTTTGGGGCTTCATCGTCAATCAAAGGGGAATAGAGGATAACCCTAAGAAGGTCAAGGCTTTGCTGGAAATAAAGACACTCAGAACCATCAAAGACATTCAGAGGCTGACCGGACGAGTGGCTACACTTAACAGGTTCATATCTAGAGCTAGAGATAATTGTCTTCCTTTTTTCAAAATTCTTAGAAGGCCTTCGAATGGAGCGAGGAATGTGACATAACCTTTAAAGAGCTCAAGTCCTATCTCGGTTCCCCTACTCTTATCTCTGCCAATTCAGGGTGAGAAGCTATATGTATATTTAGTTGTCTCAGAGTCAGCCATCAGTGTTGTAATAGTAAGAGAAGAGGATGGAGTGCAGATATCGGTGTACTTCAATAGCAAAGCACTCCAAGGGTCTGAGCAGAAGTACCCTCGGATTGAAAATTTAGCCTATGCTTTGATACATGCTTCTAGAAAATGAATCCATACTTCCAGCCCACTCCATGGTCGTCCTCACTGATTCCCCACTAAGATAGGTCCTCCATAAGCCTGAGAAGTCAGGGAGGCTAATAACTTGGGAAATTGAGTTGGGGGAGTGCGATGTTGCTTATCAACCTAGGGTTGCCATCAAGGGATAATCTATCCTAGATTTTATGGCCAAATTTACCTGGGATGAGGCCAAGGTTGAGAATAACCAAGAGGCTACAAATGAGCCAGTGGAGAGAAATATCGGTCGAACTTCGGATGAGGCCGAGACAAGTACTGTCAGATAAAGAGAAATTGAGAATGAAGAAGAGAGATACCTCTTCAAATAAGGGACCATAGCAGAGGGTAACTTCTCTTTATATGAAACCATCTGGTACCTCTTCATTGATGGTTCGTCCTGTGAAAACGAAAGTGGAGCAGGGCTGATAGTGTCGTCACCAGATGGTACAGATATTGAATATTCATCGAGGTTAAACTTTAAAGCTTCCAACAACGAGTCAGAGTATGAGGCATTAATAGCAGGTCTCTCTTTGGAAAAATCCCTCAATGTCGTCCAGATCCTAGTCCACAGTGACTCAAGATTAGTCATGAACCAAATCCTAGGGGTGTAAGAGGCCAAAGATGAAAGGATGGACAGATACCTGAAGAGAGTGAGAACGATGCTAGAGAGATTCAAAAAAGTAAAGATTAAGAGGATACCTCGGCTAGACAATAGCCAAGCTGATGCACTCGCGAGGTTGGCCTCAACAATAAGAACAAATATAAGGAGAACAGTTACAGTCGAGATTCTGCTAAAGCCGATTATCGAAGAAGAAGAGGTTGCTAAACCTTGCTTAAATCTGAGTTTGGGGGCCTCATGGATGGAACTTCTTATCAAATACATAAAAGAGGGATAACTACCAGAATCAAAGTTGAAAAGGAGGAAGCTAAGGTTCAGAGCTATAAAATTCTTTATTATAGGTGATGTCTTGTATAAAAAAGGATTCCTGCTCCCTCTCCTCAGATGTGTCCACCCTTAATAGGTTACACACATATTGCACGATGTGCGTGAGGGCTCTTGTTCAAGTCACATAGGAGGGAGGCCATTGGCTAAGAGTATAATTACTCAGGGATACTGGTGGCCAACCTTGGCCAAGGATGCAGCTGCTTATATGAAGAGATGTGATAAGTGTCAGAGGTTATCCACCATTCCCCATCAACCTCATCAACCTATGACTTCTATCAGTTCCCTTTGGCCATTTACAGTATAGGGCATTGATTTGGTAGGACCTTTGCCAAGAGCTTGTGACACCCCGACTAATTAAATACTGGGTAGCTACTCCTTTATTAAATTAATTCAAAATGCCAAGTTGGTTCAGTTAATAGCATCACTGTCGAAAACATTTTAATAATTACTAACCACCTAGTATTTAAAAAGTAAGTGCCAAATTTTAAGTTAAGTCTGATTAACATGCAGTAATGAAATAACCAACATAATCCATTCACCATACGAAGTAATGAAATAACCAACAATAATAATAATAATCCGGAAGAAAACCTCTCACAACAATCCCAACAAAATGGAAATGATTCTACAAGTCTGAATCCTGAATAATTACATGCCAAAAGTCTGAATAACTGAAATAAATGCAAAGTCTCTAAAAGAAATGGTCGACATGCCCTACAACTGATAACTGATAAATATCGAGTCAAGATCGATGAAGCGTATACAAGCAAAGTCCTGTAACTTCCACAAACAGCTACAGCTCGTCACCTGAATGAGAATCCTATGCATGGTGTCCTTGTGGCTGGGCACCTAAAATGGTTTTTACAAAAATAGATTTGAAAGCAAATGGGTCAGAGCCCGAAAGTGGAAAACATTTTGAAAACAACAAGTGTTTTAATAACATTAAAACATTAAATGAAAAATACATGTTAGGACGTGCACTCACATGAAATTCTCACCTCTCGACTACATGTGCACTCCTAACGTACATTACCCATCTAAATGACATTCTTAACTAACCAAGCCGTAATAAGTTCTAACCCTTACTACTCGATTCCCATATTACATTCTAATGTTACCAAAGAATAGAGGGCTTTACTTAAACTTAGATTCTCAATATGTAATACATTTCACAATTGGTTAACCCGTTATGTTTTCTCAAAACAATACTATAATTTTATTCACAAAATTTACATGAAGGTTCCCATTAATTACGTATATATTATTCACATCATAAATATACAATACAAGCACCCCGAGACTAGCTGCGGTGCACACATACTCTGCTATCCATCCCGGTACATCACGTACATAAGGATCACATATTCCGAATCTCTCAGGAATAGTTCACAGATAACAACATCACAAATAATGGAGGCGAACACAGTCACATCACATGGGTCACGCACATACCTGCGCTCCCACAATCAGCAGACTTATTAACATCCCAATAAGCCCTTCTCTGACCTATGCTCATCGAGGAAACCAGTCTAAATCCGGGCAACAGAAGGATTAGAGGGCCCTAAACGAACGCGAACCTCCCGTGATAGCAAGTATGGTAGGTATGTCATACACATAAAATCAATTACATATATACTAAGTATGCACACGTCTTAGTAACCACCATAATATATTGGTACATATATCTTTTCGTACTGACATATAATAATACACCATTTATATATTCCCGGTTAATATGATTAGTTAGGCCGTCAATAGCTCACATCGTATTAGACGCTCATGTACTACTTCACATTTTCCCTTAGGTTCAACTAAACTTCTAGGTTTGACTCCTTATAATATCCCAAACATCCAAAATATATCAATTACTCATCAAGGAAAGGCTATCTCTACCTATACACAAGGTTACAGGGCACTCGGGATCAAAACAGGCTAAAAAGCCTAAACTGTCAACTCGTTCGAAGTATCATTCGAACGAGGCTGTTCGAACGAGACTTCGTTCGAACGAACTGAGTCTTCTGACGAGATCTCGTTCGAACGAAGTGGGCTTTCTAACGAGATCTCATTCGAACGATCTTATCGAACGAACTTCACCCTCGTTAGAAGTCAATGGTCAAATCGTTAGAAGCTCGTTCGAACGAGCTTGTTCGAACGACCTGGGCAGGTCTTCTAACGAGTGGCCAGTTTCAACCCAAATTTTCCTTAACTCGTTTTTCAAACTTTTCTTCCTCTCTAATCCCCTCTAAACATCAATCCAACACTTGTTCAAGGTTCCTAATCATTCTTAAACATATTAGATCATATATTAACACGTTTTGTGGGTTTAATTGAACCTAAATATCATCCAATCATCAATTCTCTACACTTTTCCCCAATCTCAAGAACCTGAACCCTAGAAATTTCTATGCTCATTAATGGGCATGATTAATCCGTTTTTGTTTCATCCAAATATGTAATATCATCAGATAAATCACCTACCTACATTTCTACATGCAATTCTTCATCAAAATACTAGTTTCAAATTCCAATTTAATGGGTTTTCATAAATCTCCCAACAACAATAAAATTTTATAAATTCCTACGCATGGAAGAAGCATTCTTTGCAAGAAAATGAAATTAAATCACTTGCCTTCTATGAATCTCTGAATTTGATGACGAATCTCTGAAGTGTTCTCTCTCTCCTATGCAGAATCCTTCTATCTCTCTCAACAAGCTTTCTTCTCCAAGTAACAATGGTGGCTAGGGCTTTGTGGTTTAGGAACTCTTTCAATAACCTCCGTAGCCTATTTGGGTATTAGTGGGCTTAGTGGATTAATGCCTAATCAGATATTAATTCCCAATTTTCGTAGCTTTTAATTCCTCAAAATTCCAAATTACCAAACTACCCTTATACGTTGCCGGTATGGCCTAAAAATGCCCCGGGACCCAAACCAAACCCCCGACTAGTGTTTTCTGACTATTTCGACCCTTCCGGACGCGTTGGCGCACTCAAAATGACCATACGGATAATAGAAATAAAATTCACGTTTTAATTATCATAATTATATACCATGACGCGACTGTCACACGCGTCTCAACAAAATTTCCAAATTGTCGTATTTAAGTCTCACGACAAATTCCATATTTCAATATTCATATATAACCATATATGCACATATAATCAAATACCAACTCGCATCTCGCTAGTATTTTAACCCGGATTAATTTCTAATTAATACGCATTTAATTTAATTAATCCCATAAAATAAATATCACAAAAATACGGGGTATTACATACTCCCCCCCTAATAACTGAATTTCATCCCGAAATTAGGAACTAGAAAGTACCTGATAAGAATAACTCTGGATAACGTTCGCGCATCTCATCCTCGCGCTCCCATGTGGACTCCTCGACATTATGATGTCTCCACTGAACACGCACTAACGGGACGATCTTTGACTGCAGTTTCCGCTCATTTCGGTCCAAAATAGCAATCGGCCCCTCCTCGTAGGAGCTATCAGGCTGGAGATCTATGTCCTCCAAAGCAATGTGAGAATGGGCCAAATCGTCTCTAAGATATTTCCTTAGCGAGGAAATATGAAATATATCGTGAATCCATTGCAATTGCTCCGGTAATCCAAGCCTATACGCAACCGGTCCAATCCGCTCAATAATAGGAAATGGTCCCACATATCTCGGTGCCAACTTCCCTTTCTTCCCGAAACGCATAATCCCCTTCATAGGAGATACCTTGAGCAAAACCTGTTCCCCCACTTGGAACTCTCTGAAGAACCTCTTCGCATCAGCATAGCTCTTCTGCCGATCCTGAGCTACCCGTATGCGACTCCGAATCAATTCTATCCTTGCCGAAGTATCCTGAATCACTTTCGGCCCAAGTAGTTTGTTGTCCCCCACCTCCAACCAATATGCTGGGGAACGACAAGGTCTACCGTACAACGCCTCAAATGGAGCCATGCTAATGGTGAACTGATAGGAGTTGTTGTAAGCAAACTCCACTAGTGGAAGATACTGCTCCCATCCACCCCCAAAATCAATGATACTCATACGTAACATGTCCTCCAACATCTGGTTTGTACGCTCGGTTTGCCCATCGGTCTGCGGGTGATACGCCGTACTCAACCGCAATTCCGTGCCCATGGACTCTTGAAAACTCTCCCAAAACCGTGAAACAAATATCTTGTCTCGGTCAGACACGATATTTAGGGGCACACCGTGAAGTCTCACTATCTTTGCAATAAAGAGCTGGGCATACTGTCCCGCAGTGTAGTCTGTCCTTATGGGTAGGAAATGAGCGACTTTGGTCAACCTGTCCACAATTACCCAAATGGAGTCGTGACCTCTCTGTGACGTAGGCAACCCCGTGATAAAGTCCATGGATATGCTCTCCCACATCCACATCGGGACCTCCAATGGCTGTAGTAGTCCTACCAGTCTCTGATGATCCACTTTTACTAGCTGACAAGTGGCGCATTTGGAAACAAACTCGGCAATATCTCTCTTCATCCCGCTCCACCAATACTGTCGTCTCATGTCTTGGTACATTTTGTCCCCACCGGGATGTACTGCGAACCGTGAGCCGTGCGACTCTGCCATCACCTCGTGTCGCAATTCCTCCCCTTCCGGGACTACCAATCTCCCATTGAAGCGCAATCCCCCGTCTGAGCAAAAGGTATAGGATTCGGCTCCCTCTGCTAGTAATCGAACTATCAGCTCCTGACAGAACGAGTCATCTGCTTGTGCCTTTACCACTTTCGTGACAATCTTCGGCGTAACGGTCATCACAGACATGAACGATCGGGCCACTGCATCCTGGTGTCCCAATTCCTTCCACTTGGCTTTCCACACCTCTGCCACTTTATCTGCTGGCCTATGGCTCAACGCGTCTGCCACCACGTTATCCTTTCCCGGGTGATACTGGATATCAAACTGATAGTCCTTCACAAACTCAAGCCACCTTCGCTGCAGCATATTCAACTCCTTCTGCGTGAATAGGTACTGTAGGGACTTGTGGTCTGTGAACAATCGAAACTTTTCCCCCAAAAGGTAATGTCTCCAAATACGAAGGGT
This sequence comes from Sambucus nigra, assembly GCA_949130495.1. Classification (NCBI taxonomy): domain Eukaryota; kingdom Viridiplantae; phylum Streptophyta; class Magnoliopsida; order Dipsacales; family Adoxaceae; genus Sambucus; species Sambucus nigra. The sequence continues at coordinate 65,803,321 of OX422219.1, forward strand.
GAAAACAACTGCCGCCAACTCCAAGTCATAAGTGGGGTAATTCTTCTCGTGAGGCTTTAGCTTATGGGAATCATAAGCTATGGCCTGACTCTCCTGCTGCAATACACCTCTAAGTCCTTGTAAGGACGCATCGGTGTAAACCAAATACTCAACTCCCAGTCTCGACAATGCTAACACAGGTGCTGAGGTCAAATTATCCTTCAATTCATCGAATGCCAACTGACAGGCATCACTCCAGATGAATGGCACACCCTTACGAGTCAGATGTGTCAAAGGACCTGCTATCTTCGATAAACCCCGAATAAACCTCTTGTAGTATCCTGCTAGACCCAAGAAACTACGAATCTCCATTGGTGTCGTGGGCTGTCCCCACTCCCTCACCGCGGATACCTTCCCCGGATCAACAGATATTCCCCGGTCGAAAATAATATGTCCCAAAAACTGTACCTCCTTCAGCCAAAACCCGCATTTCTCATATTTTGCATACAACTCGTTCTGACGTAGTGTCTGCAAAACTTGCCTCAAATGTTCGGCGTGCTCCTCCTCTGTCTGGGAGTAAACCAGAATATCATCGATGAAGACAATGACAAACTGATCTAGGAAATCCCTGAACACTCTGTTCATCAAGTCCATAAACACAGCTGGAGCGTTGGTCAAACCAAAAGGCATAACCCGAAACTCGTAAGAACCATATCTCGATAAGAACGCAGTCTTTGAGACATCCTCCTCCCTGATACGCAACTGATGGTATCCCGATCTCAAATCAATCTTTGAGAAGAAAGAAGATCCTCTCAACTGGTCGAATAAGTCATCGATTCGAGGCAATGGATACTTATTCCGTATCGTGACTTTATCCAACTCTCGGTAGTCCACACACAATCTTAGTGAACCATCTCTCTTCTTCACGAACAACACAGGGGCACCCCACGGTGAAGTACTCATCCGAATAAACCCCTGACCCAACAACTGTTCAATCTGATCCCATAACTCCCTCATCTCAGCTGGAGCCATACGGTACGGTGCGCGTGTTATAGGTCTCGTACCTGGCAATAAATCTATAACAAAGTCTATTTCTCTACTGGGGGGTAGGCCTGGTATCTCCTGAAACACATCAGAATACTCCCTGACAACTGGGATCGAATCTAAAGGAATCACAACCTCCTTAGAGGTATCCTCCTCCAGGTAATACAAATGAGCGGTCGAGCCTCCCTCTGGGAGAGGCATCGCCACTACAAACATCTCTTGCCCCGGAATGGAAAAAATAATGCTCCCACCGAAGCAATCAATCATGGCTCTATAATCAGCGAGCCAATCCATACCGATAATCACATCGTGAACATGCATATCTAATACCAACATATCTGCCGGTAATACTAGACAACCAATCTCTACCCCTACTCCCCGGCATATAAAGAAAATAAGTGACCCACTCCCCAATGGTGAATCTACACACGTCACTGTGCTCTCTGCCGTCGCTAGCAACCCTAAGGCTTTCGCAAAATGTGTAGCTATAAAGCAATGTGTTTCCCCCGTATCAAACAAAACCCGACCCATAGTACCATGGATAGGAAACATACCCTCAATCGCGGGTGGTGCCTGCGGAGCCGCTGCCTGGTGGACGTTATAGACACGTCCATACTGTAATTGTCCCTGCTGCACAGGAACTGCTGGAATGGCTGGAAGAGCTGGCACCTGGGCTGGAGCTGGGAGGGCTGGTGGAAAAAGTGGCCTCTGTGGCTCATCTCGAGCACCCTGCTGCTGCTGCGGGGCCCTGCCCCTATCAGGACAGTCCTGGCATTTATGGCCAGTCTTTCCACAAACAAAACACTTCCCCGAAAAGTTCCCCCTCTCGGTCCCTGCTGCCCCCGGCCCTGGTGGCCGTTACCATTCCTCCACTGGCCCTGCTGAAGCTGATGTTGACCATTCTGACCCTGCTGGTTCTGATGGCCGTTCGGACCCTGATGACCCTGCCGGAAACCTCCCTGTCCGTGCCTGAAATTTCCTGACCTGAACCTCTTGTGATCCCCCTGCTGGGTACCCTGATCGCCCTGCCTCTGCACCTGAACAGATTGTTCCCCACTGGCACCATTTCCTCCAGTCCTGCCCTAATGGCTAGACTCTCCCGATCGTTTGCCCTCAGCCATGTGAAAGCGGTGATCCTGGAAATGGAGCAATGCAGCGTTAACCACATCAGAATAAGTGGCTAACGAGAGGTTCCCTAACAAGTGCTGACGAATCCTCCATGTCAACCCGTCCGTGAATTTCTGTATCTTCTTCTCCTCTACGGTGGTAATAGACTCCCACCACTGCAGTGCCGACCCCACTAGCTTAAAAGTAGCTAGTATTTGCTTCTGGACATCTGTGCACTCATACATCCTCAAGTGTCGCTGTATAACCTTCCTCCACTGACTCGAAACTACCACATCGGAGCTACCTGCGAACTCCGGAGGGTGTGCTTTCCGAAAAGCATCACGTACACGTTCCCAAGCAGACGGTAATGCATGAGCCTGAACTGGCGCGACAACTGGCACCTGAGCTGGTGCCTGCTGAACTACTGCTAGTGCGGCATTTACCGCCTGAGCCACAATGGCTGCAACCTCGGTGGCATTCATCGTGCCCTGAGCTGGTGCGGGCTGTGGTTCTGGCGTAGCATCCCTGGGAACCCTTCGTGCACGTCGTGGAGGCATCTGAAATAAGAATGAAGTTTATAAGTTCGTAGTTATAAACTTAAGTATAGGGCTCTACATCAAAGGAAGCTCAGGGGAAACATAATAAGCCGTTCAGATCCTAAAGGACACTAGAACCTGATGCTCTGATACCACCTGTGACACCCCGACTAATTAAATACCGGGTAGATACTCCTTTATTAAATTAATTCAAAATGCCAAGTTGGTTCAGTTAATAGCATCACTGTCGAAAACATTTTAATAATTACTAACCACCTAGTATTTAAAAACTAAGTGCCAAATTTTAAGTTAAGTCTGATTAACATGCAGTAATGAAATAACCAACATAATCCATTCACCATACGAAGTAATGAAATAACCAACAATAATAATAATAATAATAATCCGGAGGAAAACCCCTCACAACAATCCTAACAAAATGGAAATGATTCTACAAGTCTGAATCCTGAATAATTACATGCCAAAAGTCTGAATAACTGAAATAAATGCAAAGTCTCTAAAAGAAATGGTCGACATGCCCTACAACTGATAACTGATAAATATCGAGTCAAGATCGATGAAGCGTCTACAAGCAAAGTCCTGTAACTTCCACAAACAGCTACAGCTCGTCACCTGAATGAGAATCCTATGCATGGTGTCCTTGTGGCTGGGCACCTAAAATGGTTTTTACAAAAATAGATTTGAAAGCAAATGGGTCAGAGCCCGAAAGTGGAAAACATTTTGAAAACAACAAGTGTTTTAATAACATTAAATGAAAAATACATGTTAGGACGTGCACTCACATGAAATTCTCACCTCTCGACTACATGTGCACTCCTAACGTACATTACCCATCTAAATGACATTCTTAACTAACCAAGCCGTAATAAGTTCTAACCCTTACTACTCGATTCCCATATTACATTCTAACGTTACCAAAGAATAGAGGGCTTTACTTAAACTTAGATTCTCAATATGTAATACATTTCACAATTGGTTAACCCGTTATGTTTTCTCAAAATAATACTATAATTTTATTCACAAAATTTACATGAATTTTCCCATTAATTACGTGTATATTATTCGCATCATAAATATACAATACAAGCACCCCGAGACTAGCTGCGGTGCACACATACTCTGCTATCCATCCTGGTACATCACGTACATAAGGATCACATATTCCGAATCTCTCAGGAATAGTTCATAGATAACAACATCACAAATAATGGAGGCGAACACAGTCACATCCCATGGGTCACGCACATACCTGCGCTCCCACGATCAGCAGACTTATTAACATCCCAATAAGTCCTTCTCTGACCTATGCTCATCTAGGTAACCAGTCTAAATCCGAGCAACACAAGGATTAGAGGGCCCTAAGCGAACGCGAACCTCCCGTGATAGCAAGTATGGTAGGTATGTCATACACATAAAATCCGTCCCGCCATTCCTGACTTGAGGAAGGAATGGGATAATGGACTACCTTATAACAGTACTCATATCAGTAACAACTGTCAACTGTCAACTGTCAACTGTCAACTGTCACGACTGTACTATATCTTATCTCTTGCTGTTTTATGAGCTAAAGGATTTCTATGACCATTTTGATCTAACTAAAAGGCCAGTTCAAAAGTATTAGAATAGGGGGATAGCTTACCCATTGCTAAGATTAGTTATAACCTCTTTCTGTTTCCTTTGTCTTTGAAAAGACTCTTTTAACTCTACCTAGCATACTGATTACCCGTTGGGGCCCCAGAACACTATCCCAAACAGGGGAACGAGGTATATACTAAGTATGCACACGTCTTAGTAACCACCATAATATATTGGTACATATCTCTTCTCGTACTGACATATAATACTACACCATTTATATATTCCCAGTTAATATGATTAATTAGGCCGTCAATAGCTCACATCGTATTAGACGCTCACGTACTACTTCACATTTTCCCTTAGGTTCAACTACACTTATAGGTTTGACTCCTCATAATATCCCAAACATCCCAAATATATCAATTACTCATCAAGGAAAGTCTATCTCTACCTATACACAAGGTTACAGGGCACTCGGGATCAAAACAGGCTAAAAAGCCTAAACTGTCAACTCGTTCGAAGTATCATTCGAACGAGGCTGTTCGAACGAGACTTCGTTCGAACGAACTGAGTCTTCTGACGAGATCTCGTTCGAACGAAGTGGGCTTTATAAAGAGATCTTGTTCGAACGAACTTCACCCTCGTTAGAAGTCAATGGTCAACTCGTTAGAAGCTCGTTCGAACGAGCTTGTTCGAACGACCTGGGCAGGTCTTCTAACGAGTGGCCAGTTTCAAGCCCAGATTTTCCTTAACTCATTTTTCAAACTTTTCTTCCTCTCTAATCCCCTCTAAACATCAATCCAACACTTGTTCAAGGTTCCTAATCATTCTTAAATATACTAGATCATATATTAACACGTTTTGTGGGTTTAATTCAACCTAAATATCATCTAATCATCAATTCTCTACACTTTTCCCCAATCTCAAGAACCTGAACCCTAGAAATTTCTATGTTCATTAATGGGCATGATTAATCCGTTTTTGTTTCATCCAAATATGTAATATCATCAGATAAATCACCTACCCACATTTCTACATGCAATTCTTCATCAAAATACTAGTTTCAAATTCCAATTTAATGGGTTTTCATAAATCTCCCAACAACAATAAAATTTTATAAATTCCTACGCATAGAAGAAGCATTCTTTGCAAGAAAATGAAATTAAATCACTTTCCTTCTATGAATCTCTGAATTTGATGACGAATCTCTGAAGTGCTCTCTCTCTCCTCTGCAGAATCCTTCTATCTCTCTCAACAAGCTTTCTTCTCCAAGTAACAATGGTGGCTAGGGCTTTGTGGTTTAGGAACTCTTTCAATAACCTCCGTAGCCTATTTGGGTATTAGTGGGCTTAGTGGGTTAAAGCCTAATCAGATATTAATTCCCAATTTTCGTAGCTTTTAATTCCTCAAAATTCCAAATTACCAAACTACCCTTATACGTTACCGGCATGGCCTAAAAATGCCCCGGGACCCAAACCAAACCCCCGGCTAGTGTTTTCTGACTATTTCGACCCTTCTGGACGCGTTGGCGCACTCAAAACGACCATACGGATAATAAAAAATAAAATTCACTTTTTAATTATCATAATTATATACCATGACGCGACTGTCACACGCGTCTCAACAAAATTTCCAAATTGCAGTATTTAAATCTCACGACAAATTCCATATTTCAATATTCATATATAACCACATATGCACATATAATCAAATACCAACTCGCATATCGCTAGTATTTTAACCCGGATTAATTTCTAATTAATACGCATTTAATTTAATTAATCCCATAAAATAAATATCACAAAAATACGGGGTATTACAGAGCTGTAAACAACTATTGGTTCTTAATAGTGGCAATTGAATATTTCTCCGAATGGGTAGAGGCTGGGCCAATGATCACGATCACCGAGTAGAAGACTTTCCAGTTCATCTAGAAGAACATCATATGAAAGTATGGTCTTCCAAACACCCTCATCTCAGACAATGGAACCTAATTCAAGAATGTTTCCTTAGAAAAATACTACGAAAGAGTAGGGATCAAGTAGTTATTCTCTTCTCCTGGACGACCCCAGGCAAACGGCCAGACTGAGGTCACAAATCAAATAACCCTTGATGGGGTAAAAAAGAGGTTGGAAGAGGCCAAAGGAAAATGAATAGAGGAAGTATATGTTGTGCTTTGGGCTTACAGGATGACGGTGAGGACACCTACGGGGGAAACCCCATTTATGCTAGCCCATAGCTCAGAGGCTGTCATCCCAATAGAGATAGGTCTCCCTACTCATAGAGTCTAGACATATGACCCTCAGACGAATGGGGAAGAGAGGAGACTTGATCTTTATTTGATTGAGGAAAGAGGATAAGATGTAGAGATAAGACAGGCAGCATATCAGCAGAATTGCGAGGTTCTATAATCAGAGGGTAAAGTCAAGGACGATAGATGTAGTAGACCTGGTCCTGAAGAAGACATGGAAGAAAACCAATAAGCTCCATCCCAACTGGCATGGTCCTTATAGGGTCATTGATGAGGTTGTGCCAAGTACCTATCGGCTAGAAAATCTTGAAGGATAACCTTTCTCCAATCCTTAGAATGCCGATCACTTAAAGAAATATTACTAATGATGTTGAAATTGTTCCTATCTTTTTGTAATGCATGTATTAGTTTATACGTAGAATGTTAATAAAAAGATAGCAATGTTGTTCTGGTACTTTTGTTATAATGTGTGTGCTTCAAACGTCATTAATTTGGTGAAATATGAGGTGAAACATCATTGACTTGGTGACCTCAGACCTTTAACATCATTAATTTGGTGAATTATGGGATGAAACGTCATTGACTTTCTGACCTCAGACCTTTAATATTATTATTTTGGTGAATTATGAGGTGAAACACCATTAACTTGGTGACCTCAGACCTTTTAACATCATTAACTTGTTGAATTATGAGGTGAAACACCATTAACTTGGTGATCTCAGACCTTTTAACATCATTAACTTGGTGAATTATGAGGTGAAACACCATTAACTTGGTGACCTCTAACCTTTTAACATCATTAATATGGTAAATTATGAGGTGAAACATCATTAACTTGGTGACCTCAGACCTTTTAACATCATTAATTTGGTGAATTATGAGGTGAAACACCATTAACTTGGTGACCTCAGACCTGTTAACATCATTAATTTGGTGAATTATGAGGTGAAACACCATTAAATTGGTGACCTCAGACCTTTTAACATCATTAATTTGGTGAATTATGAGGTGAAACACCATTAACTTGGTGACCTCAGACCTTTTAACATCATTAGTATGGTAAATTACAAGGTGAAACATCATTAACTTGGTGACTTTAGACCTTTAACATCATTAAGTTGGTGAATTATGAGGTGAAACACCATTAACTTGGTGACCTTAGACCTTTTAATATCATTAATTTGGTGAATTATGAGGTGAAACGCCATTAATTTGGATACCTCAGACCTTTTAACATCATTTGTTTGGTAAATTATCAAGCTAATAAGTAAAGGAAAGCAACACAAGTGAAAGAAATGGAATTTCATTCATTCAAACCAAAAAGTTTTACATCATCCTAAGGGAATAGGTTACAGTTCATCAAATAAAGGTTTACACAAAAGCTTCACAAAATAACAAACATGATGGTGAGACACTCAAACACTCAGGCTTCAGCCGACCCACCAACAGTAGGGTTATTTAGCTCCGGGACTTGATTGGTAACCTCAACCTCATCTTCCTGGTGTCCACCATCGTCGGTCTCAGTCACCTCAAGATGGATCATCTCGGTTGGGCCACCCTATTCAACCTCTTGCAGGGCCTTAGCGAGTTGAGAATTTCCAAAGCCGAGGCCAATAAAGTCCTTGGCCGACAGACTGCCATAGCTTTCTTGCTTCATTGCAGCCCATCGATTGGTTACCTTGATGCCCATATCTAGGTACTCAAGGCTGAAGCTAAAAAACTCATCAGAGGTTTGATAGTCCCTGATGATTGTCTCTGAAGCATCCTCCATGGCAGCGTTAACAACAGCATCAACCTTGGACTGAAGGCTATCATCCATCACCTTCAGAGCCTTAGCATGATCAGTTTTCATCTGGGAGATCTGGTCACCCTTATCCTTAAAAATTTTATTCAAATATTCAATTTTCTTATTCAGATCCTCCTCAAGTTTTTTATTATCCCTGCCTTTTTAGATCAGAGGCGGTCTCTTCAGTGTGTAATCGGCCAGATAGTGAAGAGAGAGGGAACTCTGCAAAAAAGAAGAATTAGACATATTAGTAATAATGAATAGCTAAGATTAGAGGTAACACTTGATAAAAGTATCAAATAAATACATGAAACTCCCTATGGACTGCAAACTCTGCCAGCAAAGGGACATCTATTGAATGAAGAAAGTGTTTATCATCCTCAGTCATTACGTGACTGAGGTCATCAGAAGCCCAGACACTATTGCCGATGAGGCTATCACCAATATTCATCTGAGAAAGCCGAGAAACTAAAGCATCATATGAAGATATGGTTATACCACGCTCATTATGTTGAGCCTTGCCAGGTCTTATACGGGAAGGGTCTGGAGGTGCCTTCCTCTTCTTAGATACATCAGCAGGGGCCTTCCCCTTATTTATGTGGGCAGAGGGTGGAACAGTCTTACCACCATGCTTCTCTAGCAGTTTAGTGATACTGGGAGCAGAAATATTCCAAAGATCTTCAGAAACTCCTTCTGGTCTCTCTGCAAAAGAAAACATCAGAGTTAGAAGATCAGACATATGAAAAGTACGAGACTAGACTTCGTGTAAAAATGTTTTATTCTAGAATACTTACGAAGCTCGGCCAAAGGGCCACTCCTAAGACCCATCTGAGATAAATAGTAAGGGGTTATCAGATGCTCGTATTTGACGAGGTTACCATGTTTGCCTAGACTACGAAGATCCTCAACATTCTTTCGGTTATCTTGGCTCAAACTAGGGTATATTTTGGCCGAGAAAGAGACCCTGGACCACCTCAGGGGATTCCTTGGAACAGATGTTCCACAAGCCTCATTAGGACCAAAATCCCAAGCCCCTGAGTCAAAGAAGAACTAAGGCTTCCAGTTATGATTAGAGGTCTGAGTCAACAACAACATCTTCTTCTCAGACTTCCTGGCTACAAAGTGATAATAGCCAAGGTGATTTTTAGCGGATGAGGGAATGTAATAGGCTAAGAATACCCTAACTGGAAGGTCGTTATGATGAACCACCTTCCAGAGTATGATAGCCCCAACCAAGACCCTCCAGGCATTGGGGGAAAGCTGAGAAGGAGCGAGGTTGATATAATAAAGAACAACTCAGATGGTGGGGTAAATTGGGAGACGAAAGTCGAGTTTGAACATCTGCTCATAGGCGCAGAGATCTCCCTCTCGGCCGTCGAAGGCCATCTCATCCTTCAGGGGTTTCCTTAAGGTAACAGATGAAGGAATGGCATACATATGTCTGGAGACGAGAAGGTCATATTCAGTGATAGAAGTCTCAGGACCATCAACCTTAGAAGTGTCAAGTTCACTCCCATCATCATCATCTTTATCATCAACATTCTGAGTCTAAGCCTCAGAAGGGGTACCACCAGGAAACCTCTTCGCAAACTCAACATAGATAGAAGCTAATAGAGGAATGGCATGAATAGGAGGGGTAATTTCCACACTGGGCCCTAAGATTTCAACTGAAGAAGACCTACGAGAGGTGCTAGCCTCTTGGTGGGATGATGAACGTTCAGAAACCTCTGCTTCCTCAGAGATAACACTTCGCCTGGGAGAGCAATCCATTGCCTCTTGGAAAGAGTATAAAGACTCAACAGCCTCAGAGGTAGACATAGGGTCTAAAGAAGATGACTCAGATATTGGCTCAGGAACTTCAGCAGGTTCAGTAGACTCAGGGTATATGACCCTCAAGGGTGGAGGAAAGATTGGCCTGAGGGGAAAGGCCTCAGCCCTACGAGCCTCCCCCTGGGATAACTCTATTTGCCTAATCTTTTCAAGGGTCTTCTCATGCAAAGTGGGAAACTCTTCAGCAAGCTTATACAAAGGTCTGAGCATATGGTGGACGACACTACACTTGTGGGAAAAACTACAAATAGGTACACAACTTATGCTACCAAAACTAAATATCAAAGGTTGGAAATTGAAAGGTTTTTAACAAGAACACCGTAAGCTAGGTCACCAGAGAAGATGACCGAAAGGTCACCAGAAAGCCTAAAAGAGGGAGGTTCGTGGCTAAAACAATCTCAAAGTAGCCTAGTATGGTCCTAGTGCTACCCAAACACTGCAATCCTATCCCTACGACCACTTGATAGTGGTGGAAACCCTCACCGAAAAACCAAAAATGTAAATAAACACCTCGAAATGAAAAGCTTAAAGGTGAAGAACAATACCTGGTGGATTTTGAAGGAAGAAAGAAGGAATTAGAAGCAAGAACCATGAATTACTGCAAATAATGGAGGGTTGGAGAAATAACAGTTGCAGAAAAGTTATAGGCAGGAAAGGTAAGGAAGAAGAAAGAGAAAATGAGGAAAGAGAGGGGGAATTTAAACCCTCTCAATGATGGGGCGCAATTACCAATATCCTTATCATTACCCTAGGAAACCCAAAGGGTGCCGCCTAAAGCTATCATATCTTGGGGAAAATGCTAGCCACTTTAGTGAATGACATGTGTCCAAAGAACCACTCCAAACCCCAAGACATCAAAACGTCCCTTCATTGGCCTGACTCTCATACCCCTCAATCACCTACTCATATAGAAGACTAAGGGCTAAAGGGTAATTGATATGCCCAAAGTGTACCCTCGTACTCTGGGTCACTAACCTCGGCCTGTCTCACAGCCAAGTTGATATGAAGCTTATAATAGCCACCATAAAGGTCATCCTTCACAACGTCGGCTCCTCATTGACCAACCTCGGCTAGCCTGTAGCCGAGGTCATTAACATCTCATGGGTTCGAACTAATGCCAATATCATCCTCATCTTCAGTCGACGCTGCATTCAACCCTCTACCTAACCTCGTCCAGTCTCCTAGACCGAAGTCATGTTGATGATTGATAGGAAAAATAAATATCGGACTTCCCCAACCTCGTACTCGGCTAATTAGAGGTTCCATCAGATGACGACACAAGTCCGAGCACACGCAAGCACATAAAATACTTGGAACATGTGAGCAAGACAGTTATAACCAAATCATTCCCCTCACGCCCAGCCAGGTGTCCACCTATGATTGGTGTATTCAACCCACACATGCGCATAGCATTCTTGGGGGTATACTACACCCCAAGCACTATAAATACCTATCTTCTACTACCTTGAAGGGGATAAACAATTGTAACCCTAGCTGAAACTCTGTTGGTATACACAGTAGAGAGAAAATGTGAGAGATTGTATCACAGGCCATTAGTGCCCTCATTATAGTGAAATTACTCACACACTCACAGTGGAACTAGGCCGGATTGGCTGAACCACTTATATACTAGTGTTTCTCCTCTTCTCCTCATCTCCCTCTAGCGGATATTTACTCTTGTGACTCTTGTGCTGCCATTTTTATTACTAGTTTGATCTTACCAACACCTCATACTGGTGGTGCTATTTTCAGTATCATCAGTTGAGGTATACACAAGCACCACATCAGCAACTCGTGGATGGTTGACTTGTTTTATCCTTTTTTTATTGATAATATCTTTTTTAAAATAATGAAATTGACTTTGTCTAGTCGAGACTCTTTCCTTTTGCCCTTATATCCAAAAACAAAAATAAAAGCTGACAAATAGAAATTAACTCAAAGCTAGTATAGAAACACATGTTAAAAGGAGTGGGGGAAATACCTAAAAGGTGCATCTGACCTATCGTCCTCCTTTCTTTGGGGAACCTGGGCCCATCATAGAGGGGTTGACCTAATGGATTAGAAAAATGATACAAATTATTCACCAAGATCCTGTGAACCCACTAGTACTTATTGGAATCAAGGAAGTTCAGAATTAAGCAACGATCTTTCATTTTTCATTTAATTAGTAGATACGATTAGATATCAACACCCATTGATATAATTACTTTATCTATAAGACACCTAGGTGTGTGTCATACAACTCGTTGAGCTAATGAACATTGTTTACGATTCTCCACACGTTGGGTTGAAGTCACTATGAAATACTCTAAAAATATAAGGAGCGTGGTGTTGGGAGGAAAGTTGATCCCGACCTTAGCAAACATGGCAAAAAATAACCAATGATACTCATAGAGATAGTAGAGTCCATTCCCGCTGATAACAACTTATCCATCACCCAATCTAGGATATATCTTCTTTAAAACTCTTTAATAGACAATTTTTTGGTGATATACATAATTTTTCAAAAGAACAGGAAAAAGAACTCAAGAAAATAAAGAAATAAGAGAGAGAGAGAGAGAGAGAGAGAGAGAGATCACTTACAGAGATAAGAATTAATGTGGCTTCAGAATGTTCTTCAAGTTTGCTTGAATACTTACAAAATAAGAAATAAATGGTCTCCAACAATACTCAAGGGATTTTGGAGCTAAAGATTTTTACACGAATCCTGATGGAATTGCCATCATAAAGCATATATATATATATATATATATATCTTGACGTGAGGGTAATTATAGGATCCGGAATTAACATTAATGAAACTGTGCTAATATGGATAAGGTTCAAAACACGCAAAACATTATTTTAAAAAAATTCAAACTAAATTAAACTTAAACAAATTTTCCCAATTAAAACTTATCACCAATTAAATTAAAGTTGTGTTAAATGATTAACGAATTTTATCTTAACCTAAAACATGCATCTAGGTGAGTATATCAAGAAAAAATAAATCAATCACACAATGTCCGATATATGAGGAAAACACAAATAAGAAAAACCTCAGACGTCTCATGCAATTCACTATGTTATACATTACAAAAGGACACGATAGAAGACTTATACAAGTGAATCGACTCCTTCAAGCCTTGACATATCTTTGTTCCTTCAACCTTTTGCATAGCTACATGTAGGAGTCCACTTATGCATTGCCATAATGTGGGAGTCCACACATGCATCAGTATCCAGGCTCAAAAAACTGTCACAAATAAGGAGTCTGACGCATTTATTCCACAACGAGAACAGAGTTCATCGTACGAAATGCTTCTCAATTAAGATGATTAGAAAAATACTTGGTGAATAAAAAAGGAGATATCAAAGCATATAAGGATTGATTCTTGGATCTCAAACTAGTTGGGTGAATACTAGGGTTTAGAGGCTTTTGGTTATAGATAGAAAAATAATTTTCGCTAAAATTCTAAAGTAAAAAAGATGTCAACACTCCTATTTACAAAAAATAAAAATTTTGAGGCGACGGACTCACGTTCGAACAAAAACATTATGTTCGTTTGAATGAAGTTGGCAATATTGTTTGAACAACACTTAGTTTGGTTTGAATGAAACCATGAATTTCGTTCAAACTTTGTTCGAACGAGCTTCAAGCGAGTTTTATCCCGTTAACAGAACTTACTTGTTTGATACTCGTTAGAAGGTCATTTGAACGACTTTCTCTATCTCGTTTGAACAACCATAAACACTCGTTCGAACGAATTCAGCAATTTCGTTTGCACATAGTTAAAACTCATTTGAATGATTTTTCAAAAAAAAAGTCAATTTTCTTTAAAAACATTTTATGAAAAATAGCATCTAGCAAACTTTTAAAACAACACCCAACATAAAATCCAAGGATTATGAGAGTTTGCCAGCAATCAATGACTAACTTGTTTAATTAAATTCCAAATATTAATCCCAAAAATCCTAACTCTTGTAATTAAATTGTCACAGACTAACTAAATCAAACCAAGCATGCAAAGTCAATCACAATATGTAAAAAAAATCCCCCAAAGGGGCAAAACCATTTATTTCACTATAATATGTAATGACTTACAATCACAGCAAAATACAATTTTGATGAACAAATACCCGCAAGCGTCGGTTCGTTGTCGACGACGTTTGTCAGCAAGAGGTCCCGCAAGAACTCCAATATCAATGGTGAATAAATACCTTCTTCTCCACAAGGTTACTCCAGGATGAGTAAAACAATTGTATATAGGGTTTAAAGATTCACAAAAATGTTTGGGAAGGATTTGTGAATCAAAAAGGCATTAAACCTTGAAAAAACGAAGTCTATTTCTGGGCAGAATATTTACAGAATCGTCAGTGCAAAAAGACTTGGAAAATGTGTAGAATGACACTATTTTAAATACAAAAAATGAGGCAGTGCATCGCTCGAACGAAGTACAGGTCTCGCTCGAACGTTAGGCCACGTCGCTCGAACAACTTCGTGCGAATAACCAGCCAATCTCGCTCAAACGACGTCAGCGAGATTTTTCCCTTTGCCTCTACAATTAAAAAATTCATATTTCGAAGTAAAAACTCTCCAGCCCCTTAAAAAATATTTTATAAAAATTTCCCAAATATTTATGTAAATAATAAACACTCCAAATAAATTATTTTACCATAACCATGAGTGGAGTAGTGGGAACGGTTGAAGAGTATGTTGTATATTTCATGATGCACGTATGAAGATGATGGATGCATGGGTTCGGATCAAGGCCGTCGTGGATGATTGTGTTGACGTGCCGAAATGTAGCGGTATCAGACATACTAACTATGATCTAGAAAATTCCTAGATTCTAACTTGGACAATATAAATTTATGTCCTTACAAATCTATCACATAAAAGTAATTGGGATTGTGAATTGAAAACAAACTTTGAACCCTTAAACTGTTGGAGAAGAACAAACATGAAACTGCATAGCAGTTATCGAAACTATTAAAAATATGTTATGATAAAATCAATATTCTCCACGCTTGAAAATAGAAAACAAAATCCTTTTTATATAGCAAACTTTGAGGCGGTGGCGTGGCTGACAAAAAGACAGCGTCGCTCGAACGAAAGAGACGTCGCTCGAACGAAAGTCGATCTCGCTCGAACGAGACACGTGTCGCTCGAACGACAGAGTGATATTGCTTGAACGATCAGAGCACCATTCCCTAATAACGCCATCAGACTTAGAAAAAAATCTTCAAAACTATTTCAAAACCAAAACTTTACGAAACAGACTATAAAATCTAAAAAAAACAGTTATAAAAACATTTTTATATTTAGAAAAACTTTTTTAATATCTTATAAAAATATCCCAACACTTTTAATATGAAATATAAATGGAACTTAAACATATTTTTACCAAAATCATCTCATTGGGCTTGAATGTTGAAGTCCATCTGATATTTGAATCCGTCTTTTGTAGCTTTAAGCTTCCCCAATTTTTCGATGGCTGATAGCGGTATACGACATACTCAATTGATAACGGACATTTCTAAAATTATGTCCTTACAAATCTCCCCCTATGTCTATGCCAGTACAAAATAAAAACATCCAAATTATAAAAAAAAAATGACCTATACAAATCTAATACCCTTATGAACCCAAAAATGAAAGGTACTAATTTGCAAGTCTCAAAACGTTTCTTTAACTTCAAATCTTTACGCTTTTCTCATCAGGCTGTGCAACATAATGATCTTCAATTTTTTTTACCTACACACATGAGACAAAGTAAATATCTTAGTGACGCATCGAGTTTTAAATGATATAAGAATAAATCAATAAATAGTCAAATCTCCCCCATAATCTAAAAACTCCGCCATAATTCATTCTCCCTTTTTTTTTATTTGTCAGAAATAGATAAGGAAACGAATAAACGAAATAAACATGGAGTTGTCATGATAATTAAGGCAAACAAACTACAATCATGCAAAGGTGTAACTCAAAAGCTTCCACAAACTTGTTTTGATTTTTTAATTTTTCATATAAAAATGCAAAAATAATTTTTACAAAAATCACACACCATGAGTTTACTTTAAGACAACCAAATCATGTATACGGAATCAATGGGTGTGAACATATTCAATAGGCAAATCAACGCAATCAAACATAACATATGTGCACGATGAATATGTGTACTCCAATCGAATGGATCTCAAAATCGTCCTTAGGTGTCGAAAATCTTGAATTTAAATGACATCGACTCAATCCATCAACGCATCAAAGTCAAGAATGATTTCCACAACAATAACGTATAAAACTATGAATGATTTTTCATGACTCTGTTAGGACGTGCAAACCCGTTTTTTATTTCTTTCCATCCAAACTCCCTCATAAATAATAATCATTATATTTTTCTTTGAGGTGGACCCTTTTTGGCATATTTATCTTTTTATTGCCTTTAAGTTTTTTTGGGCTCTTTTAAAAGGTAGCTTTCACGATGAGTTAATTTTATACTCTCGCAGCCCTTTCCCTTAATTCACTCATCATATTTTTTTGTAATTAAATTCCTCATGGTAAATAGTTTTTACATGCACTACTTCCATTGTCGAGTTTTATCGCATATGGTTCATTTTAAAGAAATAATTGAGATGACAACACTCCGAATAATATGTGATAAATAAGTACAATAATTAAACAAATCCATGCAAATGTGCATTAAAGGAACTTATGAGTCAAACATGTAGGTAATAACAACTAATCACATCTCAATGACTCCAAACATTGTAAAGCACAAAAATGAAATGATGACGCGTATCAAAACACTATCAAATCGTCATGTGGATATGGAATGAAATTGTGACTCGATCATCCTAAAGGTTCATTCATATACAGTGAAAAATAAAATACAAAACTCTTTTTGTCTTTTTCAAAAAAATTATCAAAATAAAATCTTTTTGGCTTTTTAATATTTTTCAAAAGAAAAAAAATAATACAAAAGATACATACTAGCAATAGGCAAATAATATCATCAAGAAAATCAACCTATGCTAGCAAACAAGTCTAAACCTCAATAGTTAGGAGCGGTGAAGTTTTCCAAAGAAGGTGACATCCTATGAAAAACCTCCATCAAATCATGTGAAGTATTGACTAAACATTTTACCTGCTCCCTAATATGTGCAAACTCTCTCGTGTAATCATCTGGAGCGTCAGGATGAACACGTGTAGTAGCAAAACGTGATACATGACCCAATTTAAAACAAAACTCTATAAGGTTTCCTCTCTTCTTGCAAAGTGTGTACACATAAACAGGTCTAGGTACACCTCTATCAAAACATCTCCTACGCGTTCTCCTATCAAGTACGGAATGCCTAGGTGGGTTGGGTTGAGAGAAAAATGAATCAAACACTAAAGCGGGAACCGTTTCGGGTGCAACATGTGAAGTGGATGCACCGCCATGAGTTATTCCTAAACTATCACCACTAACCAAAATGAGATTGAGAACCATCTTTCCTTCCTTCTTAGATGTGTTCTCTAAAGTGACTTTAACCTCCAGGGCATGCTTAATATTTCTCTCTAATTGTGACACGCGGATTATAAGTTCACTCTTTTTCTGGCCTAAAGCTATCAACTGTTCACTCAAGGAAACCTTTATCTTCTCGAGTTGACTCGCTTTCGCCTCAAACTCTCTAACTCTGTATCCAAATATCGCAACCTAAGACTTAACTCCTTATTTAATTTTTTAGTCTTTAAAGTCTCAGCGTACAAATCTCTAAACGCGATCTGGAGTTCACTACCACCCTCATTAGCGCACTCACTCTCAGACTCACTAGAGACACTCAAATCATCCTCGGGGGTCTCACTTGCACAAGCATCCTCATCGTCGTGGGATAAACTGGATGTGCTCATGTGACTAGAAGAAAAGACGACAAACTTTCCTTGTGAAGACTCATCCCCAAAATCTTTCACATCATCCTCACTATCACTAAGGGTGGATGGCATAACAACTTTCTTGCCCTCTCTCCTAAGTCTAGTGGGACAATCAAACGACTTATGCCCTTTTCCATCACACTCAAAACATGTTACTTTTTCTAAATCTTCCTCACCCTCTTTCTCTTTCTCACTGCTTTCTTTAGTCTTATCTTTCTTTTTCTCAAAAAACCTTTTATTGGAAGAATTTTGTTTTGAAAACTTGAGAAACTTTTTTAAATTCTTTGCAAGCATGGCCATATCAAAATCAGAATCGTCCTTAGACTCGGACTCACAAAAACTCACTTTATTTTTCTTCTTAGGTTGGGCTTTAGGTGTTATCCCTTTATCCTTAGGCTTGACAGTGTCAGGAAACATGTCAATCTCATATGTATGGAGGTCTCCTACTATCTCTTCCAATTTTAAATTGCCCAAATTACCTAAGGGTCCGTTCAGTTGAAATTAGGCAAAAGAGTGGGCATGGCAAAATTTGCCTAGGCAAATTTGGCCTAGGCAAATTTTACCTAGTTTTTTCACATGAGGCCATCAAACAATCATTAGGCGAAATTCAAGTCAATCTAATAAATTTATTAAAAAATATTTTTATATTATATTCAAAAATGTTAAAAACATTTTTTACAATATTTTTATATTACGGTTTTTAAAAAAAATTGTAAAACATTTTCTTAACAATTTTTTATAATATTAAAAACAGTTTTTAAAATACTACAAAACAATTTTTAAACATTCACAACAATTTTTTTAAACTATTTAAAACAGTTTTTAAAAATGTTTTTTAAAACTTTAAAACATTTTTTATAATATATTCAAAACAGTTTTAAAAAATGTTAAAAACAGTTTTTATAATAATTTTATAATACGGTTTTTAAAAAAATTTGTAAAACATTTTCTTAACAATTTTTTCTAATATTAAAAACAGTTTTCAAAACATTACAAAATAGTTTTTAAATATTTATAACAGTTTTTTTAACTATTTAAAACAGTTATTAAAATTATTTTTCAAAAGTTTAAACATGTTTTTATAATATATTCACAACATTTTTTAAAAATGTTAAAAACAGTTTTTGCAATATTTTGTTAATACGGTTTTTAAAAAAATTTGTAAAACATTTTCTTAACAATTTTTTATAATATTAAAAACAGTTTTTAAAACATTGCAAAACAATTTTTAAATATCCATAACAGTTTTTTAATTATTTAAAACAGTTTTTAAATTATTTTTTAAAACATTAAAACCGTTTAAGAACTTGGCAAATTTGTTGGCAAATATTTTTCACTCAAATAGGTGAGCAAAATTTGCCCACAGATTGTGCGTATGAGGTATTGTACATTGGCAAATAAGGACACAGCAAATTATGCAACCAAACAGCCAAAATGTGGGCAAATTTTCATATTTGTCAACTTTTTGGCATTTGCCTAGGCAAAAAGTGCCAATCAAACGGACCCTAAGGTATTTAAAACAGTCACTTTAGGGATAAAACGTTTTGGCAGCTATCTTAAAATCTTTTTAACCACTCGTGCATCAGGTATAGGGTCACCCAGATTAAAACTAGTGTTGACAATGTTAAACAAACATGCATAAAAGTTATCAAAACACTCAGTCTCAAGCATGGTAATCGTGTCAAATTGAGTAGTTAAATTTTTAATTTTAGACTCTTTGACCGCGTTAGTGCCTTTATGGGTGAGTTGTAAAACATCCCATGCTTCATTAGACGTGGTGCACGTCATATACGTCGAAACTCGTCGGGTTGATGTGTCCAAAAATTGACTAAGCCCACTGTAACACCCCGTATTTTCATTATATTAAATAACTATGGGATTTATTATTATTGTTGGATTACTTAAATTAAAAATGTGAGAAAATTAATTATTAATTAATCAAGATTAAGAATAAATATTAACTAACGTGACAAGGGTCAATACTTATTGTTGATAATTATGGAATATTACTGTGTGAATACGTAATACGTAATTGTGAAATTTTATAAATTGTCGAGAGTGGGAAATACGACAGTTTGGTACATTAAGTCAAGACGCGCGTGTGAGTCTTGTCAGGACTAATTTAATGGGTTAAAGAAACAAATTGTTTTTAAGTAACTCATATTGTAATTTCGAATGCGCCTTTGAGTCCAGAAGGGCCAAGATAGTTAGAAAACTCCACCCGAGTATTTTATTTAGACTCCGGGATATTTTTAGGCCTAACCGGCACCCCGTAGGGGTATTTTTGTCCTTTGAAATTTTGGGAAAATGTAATGGAAGAAAATTAGGAAATTAAATATGAATGTATGTGGGTTAGAGGGTAATTATTAGTTCTAAACCTACGAGAGAGAAAAGAGGGAGGCACAGAGGAAGGAAGAAGGAGCCATAGGAGTTCTTGGTGCATAACTCAAGAACTCACACCAAAAACCACACCAAAGCATAGATCGGGAGACGAGGAACACACCTGTACCAATATCACTAGCGAATCAGACCTTCGAAATTGAGGCAAGTGTTTATTACTTTCTTTCGTTTAGCACCATTTACGTTCATGTTAGTGTAGGATTGTAGAAACCAGGTTTATACATAATTGTGGGGAAATTAAGGAAGTTAAATTCTTAATCTGGTATGAAATTGTGGATAGATTGATTTATCCATTTATGTAGAGAAAAACCCATGATGTTTTATGTATAAATGATGAATTAATCTGTAAATTACATATTCTTGGTTTGGAGATTTAAGAACTAGAGTTCTGATTTGTCAAATTGGGGATTTTGGCTTTTATAGATGAATTATGATGATTTAATGCTTCTTAGTTAGGGTAAATCATTTATACATGTTAGAACATCAATTAGGATTGTTGTTTTAGTGTTTGGGTTGATAAATTTAGATATTTTAGGACTGAAATTCTGAGGTAGACGAAGAAATAACTGGAAAACGTAGCAGGTCTGGCCAAACTAGAGAAATGCAATCTCGTTCGAATGAGATTGAGTCTGGTTTGAACGAGATAGGGTCTCGCGCGATGTCGTTCAAACGACGTCCGGTTTGGTTCGAACGACAGCTCCAAAGCTGAAAATTTTCCAGTTCAATCCAAATTGAGTTATACGATTACTTTGAGTGAGGGAGAACTGGCAGTTGATGATCTTAGCCCAGTGCAAAATTATTTGGGGAAGTATTCCTGGCGTAGTACTTTAATATTTGGATAGGTGAGATAACCTTGAAAATTTTGAGAGAGTGAATAATCGAATTAATTACATAATAAGTAGTAATAAGAAGTATACTACGTGTAAAAATATATGTATGGTTAAGTGAATTCCTGGATTTTTGTAGGACGTGGGGAATGCTTATTATTATACAATTATTATTATTATTATTATTATTATTATTATTATTATTATTATTATTATTATTATTATTATTATTATTATTATTATTATTATTACTATTATTATTATTGCGCGTATAGCATACCGAGGGTGCTTGCTATCAGGAGGAGGTTTTTGCGTAATGGAAAATCTTATCCCTTGTGACCTATTGGGGGGATATTTGACTTGTACCCTGAGCATATGAACTTGGATACGTGCTATATGATACATAGGATAGTTTCGACGGCTGAATGGGAGCGTAGGTATGTGCGTGACCCATTTGGATGATGAGTATGCTCGCCTCCAATATTTGTGTTATGAGATTATGGTTCGTGAGAGACACCGAGCCAATTGTCCATATACAGCGAGCGATGCGTCGGGACATGATAGCAGAGTATGCATTGCGCCAAGTGGTCCTAACCAAGGGGGGTAGGATTTGTATACATATGTATAGGGATGATGTGACTATATGTATATGTGTGTGTGTGTGTGTGTGTGTGTGTATATACACACACACACACACACACACTTGTGAATGATTCTAATGTGTGAAATTAGCAAACTTATAAATGTTGGTAAGCAAAGTAATTTCAGTGGGTAAAAGATTTACTATCAAAACATTGAATGTAATGTACGGTTAATTGGAATAAGTGATCTTAATAGCATATTGTATGGGCGATACGGGTTGCTCCTTTGAGATATATTTAGAGGTATAAGTCTATGATCTAGTTGGGAACCTTATGGGTAATTAGGTTATAATACACGTACGTTAGGCGTCGACAATTGTGGAGAGGTGAGAATCTTATGTCAGAGTTCGAAATTAGCATGCACATAATAATTGCATTATTACAGTTTTAAATACTTGCTAAAATAAATATTTTTACAACTCGGGCTCTGACCCGTTTCTTGCTATTCTACTCTCTTTTGTTACATATATATATTATTTATCATGTGCCCAGCCACAGGGTTACCAGACTTAGACGCGTAGATCATTTAACGAGATACAGCGTTTGTGGTAGTTGCAGGTCCTTGCATTTGATGCCCCTATCAGTTCTTTCCGTTCCTTTTTAGATATTTCTCTTAGGACATGTTTTGCCCATCTATAGTCGTTTTATTAGAGATTGTACCCAGTTTACTTTTGTTGTTTATTTCAGTTACACTTGCGGATTTTATGGTTTGTTGGTTTTAGACTTGGAACTGGAATGTTTTATCCAGTCTGAATTATTTCAGTATTTTATTCATGTCGAGTATTTATTATATTCTTGTGGAATTGTTAGTAGCTTATATCTTAAAGAATTGAAATTTATTAATGGATTAATTGGGTATAATTAAAGGAAAATGTTTTGACACTTAGCTTAATTATTTATTAGGTGATTAATAATATTAAATGTTTTCGACAGTGATGCTAAGAATGAATCCACCGAACATTCTGTTTTAATTTTAATAAAGGACTGATCACTCGATATTTAATTGGGGGGGTGGTACCAGAGCATCAGGTTCTAGCGTCCTTAGGATCTGTACGGCTTATTATGCTTCCAGCTTAGCGGCCTTTAATATAGAGCCCTATTATTAGGATTGTTGCATTCTGAATTTTATATACGGCTTCCGCTATGTTTAGTTTTGTTAAATTGTGGACTACTAAAATCCCTTTTCATTTCAGATGATTCCGAGACGAGCATCGAGAAACAGAAATTCCCAGCCCGAGCAACCAATAGCTCAGGCTCAGGGAATGATGAATGTAGTCGAGGTCACCGCCATAGTTTCTCAGGCGGTGAATGCAGCTTTGGCCTTAGTGCAGCAGGCCCGACCTCAGATTCAGACTGTGGCGCCAGTTCAAACACAGCTTCCCATTACATGGGAGAGGGTTAGGGATGCCTTTCAGAAGGAACATCCCCCAGAGTTCTCGAGCGAATCTGACATCATCATAGCGAGCCAATGGAAGAAAGACATCCAGAGACATCTTTTCATGTATGAGTGTATCGATATTCAGAGACAGCTACTGGCTTCCTTCAAGATAGTAGAGGCTGACCTACAATGGTGGGAGTCCACCACCACTTTGGAGGAGAGGGATCGAATGTCGATTCAGAGCTTCTGGGTGAGTTTTGACAACAAATACTTTCCTTCCACCATGCAGAAAGAGATGAGACGGATACTTTTAAATATCAAGCAGGAAGGTATGACCGTTGCAAAGTATGAGGAGGAGTTCACGAGACTGCTTACTATAGTGCCACATGAGGCACCTACAGAAGAGAAGAAAATTAGGATGTTCATCAATGGATTGACCTAGAGGGTTCGTCAGTACCTCATACATAATCTGTCAGTGGGTACTTACACTGATGTACTCATCGCCGCCCTGTAAAATTTCCAAGACCACCGGGTCCATCTTCATGGGAGCAAACGAGAAGGGAAGCCCAGCCAGCAGGGCCAGAAAGGAAGTAATAGTGCCACTGGGGCACCAGCACCTCAGGGGCAGGTCCGTTAGGGTAAGCAAAGTTCCCATCAGGGGGACCCTACTAAGAGATTTCGATCTGGTGATTTTAGGTAGGGATATGGGGGTTATAGTCAGGGTCAGTCCAGTTAGCATGGCTAGCAGGGCCAACATCCTTATCAGTAGGGCCATCAGGGCCAGCAGCGGCGTCAGTAGGGCCAGTGGAGGGGCGGTAATGGCCAGCAAGGACGAGTCCAATAGGGGCAGAGGGGAGGTAACTTTAACGACATGTGCTTTTCTTGTGGCAAGACTATCTATAGAAAATAAGATTGCCCCGACAAGGGTACATTCCCCCAGTAGCAGCCCTAGAGACCCATTTTTCCCACCTCCCTACCAGCAGTGGCACTGTGACACCCCGCCTAATTAAATACCGGGCGATCACTCCTTTATTAAATTAAAATCAAGGTGAACAGTTGGTTCATTCTTAGCATCACTGTCGTAAAAATACTTTTCTAATTTAAACACCCTAAATAATTAAGCTAAGTGTCAAAACCATTTAAAACCTTATTCTCATTTTATTAAATCCGGTTATAAAACCTTAAACCATTAACATCTAAAGAGTCACACATTAAGAATAAAAATAGAATTGAACATACACGAATTTAATTATTAATAATAAATCCCAACATTTACAACACTAAAGGAAAACATCCTAACAGTAATAAATCCCGAAATGAAGGTACTGAAAGTAAAAATTTCAATCTCTGACAATACCAACTAAATTATAGAAAGAGGGCGACACATGCCCCTGCTGGATAAAACTGAACTAGGAGTAGAATCAAATGGATGAAGTCGTCTAAACAATAGGCCTGCAACTCCCACCTAAGTTGCAGCACGTTCCTTCCAAAGGATCCTAAGTAAGACGCCCCTGTGGCTGGGCACGTGTAATACATACATATATATACAAGAGAGAAAAGGAAATAGAGACGGGTCAGAGCCCGATAGTGTATATGATTTAAAAATTCGTTTAGCAAGTATTTAAATTGATCACAGGCTAATGCAACAACATATTAGTGCGACACTCTCTTGAGAAATTCTCACCTCTCTTCTAATGTGCACACCAATCGCACTAACATTCCCAATGGTCTATCTCGTCATATACCCCACTATCTTTCACCAATGATTTAACTTATCTTAGGTTATTCGCAGGATTTACAACTGAACAACACACGTATTTAAAACGTAAGATTTCAATTTGTAACCAAGGTTCTCCTTTTAACTTTATTAGTCAATAAAGTTTTCCAGTGTCATATTATACTTTCTCAAAATAATTATTTATAATTTGAGTCATCAGCCATGTCCTACATATCAAATCACAGTAGGCAGTTTCAGATTTCAGAATTTCATATATATATTAACTACTCGTATAATATATATATCATAACAGCACCCCACATAAAAACTATGGTGCGGGCATACTCTGCTATCCAATCCCCGTATCAATCGTACTAAAAGAAATACAAGTTCGGAATCACTCTCGAACTGTATAAATACATACACAAATAATATTGAGGCGAAGCATAGTTTCCAAGTCCAAGAGGTCAGTACATACCCTCACGTCTCTTAGGACCGTGACTACCGATTCGATAGCATGTACCTAGGATTTCTATCTTCTAGGGTACGAGTCAATATCCCCCATGAAGGCCCATTCGAGATATGACCATCCCAGTGCGGTAACCTCAGGGATAGCAAGTAGTGCGGCCATGATTTTCACAAGTATATAATATATGCATACACAATCATATAAATATACTACTTTTATCATATCAATTTAGGTTTATCCCGTAACCCATATTCACAACATTTATCCTTACTTTCCCATTATTAGTTCTCACGTATAATGGTTCGTTTCTCACTTTAATTCGAAGGGTTTCTCCAACTTACTACGTAATTGGACATAAATATTGTATATTTATTCCCTTAATTTCAGTGCATTTGTGAACCCGGGTGATGTAACCTATATGGATTTGACGCACATTTATGCTACTAATCTTCGTTGGCAAGTATTTCGTGTTTCGTGCTTCTCTTATTGGTTTTACAGGTTAATTATGCAAGCAGCGCAAAAGAGAAAACGAGACAATGAAAGAAAAGCTAAGAAGGCAAGTTCAAGGGCATTTTGGTAATTCTGTAGCCAGATCCCGAAGGAGGAGTCAACTGGAAAGTTGAAGAGCTCAGAACAACGAGAACACAGGAAGAAACGGCACCCAACTCCGAGCTACGGTTGATGAGTTATGACCTGTTGAATTTGAAGAAAAATCCAAGGAAGAAGGAAAGAAAACAAAAAAAATTCTAAGTGCACCCCAGACCAGCAAACATTCACGAACCCAGGGGCGAACCGGTTTGGAGGGGCGATCCGGTTCGAGGAACATGCGAACCGGTTCGGGGGTCCTGAAGCGCGATTTTTCTCCTTTATTCTGATTGACTCTAAGGTTTCCTTCTTATACAACATAAAAATTTTGTGTTTCCTTCTTATACAACATCAAAATTTCGTGGTTTAATCCTCTACATCACAAAAGGTTTCCAGAATATCATTTAAGTCATCACTACATGCAATTTCCTATCTCAAATTGGGTTTTTCTTCCATACAATTCATTCTAATCATTCCTAAACCAATATGAAAGATGCATTAACGAAATAAGCAAGATAAACACTTGCCTGGGATTTTTAGAAGTCTGGTTTGGTGCCAAAATTGGTGTGTTTGCGTTCCCCGTCTCGCGATCTACGCGTTGGCGATGGCGGCGGTGCAAACGGGTGAGTTTTGAGCCTTGGAATGCCTTGAGAGCTCTCTCTTCTCTTCTCCAATGGACGTTCTAGAGTTTTGAGTTTTCTAACCCTAGATGATAACCTAGACACCTGATATAACCCCTTTAATTTTCGTGGGTTTAATTACCCAAAAATGTGAAATGTCCAAAATGCCCTCCCGGGGTACTAATTAGGCCTAAAAACGCCTCGAGACCCAAATTAAACCCACGGGTACACTTTTCTGACTATCTTGACCCTTCCGAACGCGTAGGCGCACTCAAAACGACCATACGAACAACTTATAAAATATTTACTTTTATTAATCAACATTTATTCCCAACGCGACACAGGCGCGTCCCGACTTAAATTTCCATAATTGTCATTTTATTCACACGTGACAGTACTATAAAAATAAATCTCATATATTTCTATACTCATCCAGTAACATTCAACAAATAACAAATTTCCAATAATTACTAACTCTCGTCACGCTAGTAAATATTTAAAACAGCATTCCGGATTAAAATTAATTTAATTATCTCAATTTAAATTTAATTAATCCCTAAATTTGAAAGCCATGAAAATACGGGGTATTACATACTTCCCCCTTAATAACGAAATTTCATCCTGAAATTCGAAAAATACGGTCTATCAGGTAGCACAGTTCTGGATATCCTTTTTCGTACACAAACGATTTACATCGTAAGGCGCTCAATCACTATAGTCCTTTTCTCATAGCAACCCTGTTTTACATTCTCATTGGAGACACTTCACATAGTGCCCCTGATTGACAACATTCGCATAGGTCACGCCTATACGTTATAAATATCCATTATCTCCTATCATTGGGAGGATTCCCACTCGGAGAAGACCATACTAACATTTGACCACTCTTGTTTGCCTAAAACAGTCGTGGAATTTTACCATAGTTATCGGATATTTTCTCGACCGATCCAAAAATTCTGATTATCTACTCTCCTCTAAGCATACGGAAGGAGAATAGTCGAGGTTCTTCCAAAATAAAACCTTAATAAGCACTTTGTATGCGACAAACAGGTACGAGTGCTTCTACCGAGCATTCCTGAAATCATCGTACCAATATTCCAAAATCTCCTTCACGTGGCTCCACAAATCTTTAATCACCGTGCGCCAATTCCTTGGCTACGGGTGATACATCCTACTCGAAACGAAACCTTATCTCTACTGGTTTCTGAAATCCTATATCAAAGGTGGGATTCACCAATCTCATCATGATTTAGAAATTTATACTGCGTCGGATCATGCACTGGCGCGATCCTTCCTTTCAAAGGAAGTCTGGGGGCATACTAGTTAATATTATAAGTCAGCCCAAAGCAGTATCAATCACCTCCTTCTCGACGAATTTATTCACATGTTCGGGATAAACCTTTGATCTTGTTTTGAGGAGGGCAACCCATCCAAGAACTGTACCGACTTTACCGACCTCTTCCAATTTCAGGAATTGTAGCTAAACACAAAATTCTTTGGTTAATTCTCCTCTTTCAACCCAACCTTACCAATGGGCGGTGCATGTAGAGACTATCACTACGTCCCGCTAAACATCAATTCTTCCTTGAAATGTCTCACATTAAGTGACACGTAATACTCCCCTTCCTTCCTTGTAGGATGCTGAAAGTTCCACCCTTGCTCTTCTCTCCACGAAGCGCACTTCTGGATCTCTTATACCATACCAACATCATCACCCTTTGTATGTGCAAGTCGCTCTCATACTTGCCTACTAATAACTCCGCTCCTAGTGTTCTTCATAATCATTTAATTCTGATTCATTCAAGGAATACTCTTCTTAAATGACTTCCCACAGTCTTCCAATTCAAATTTGGGTGTGCTATTCTAATTACACACCTATGTATGGATTATCGCCCCTCATGTGAAATTTAATCCACTCTATCACTTCCACTTCGTTAAACTAGTCCCACAAACATATATGACACACACATCCATAACCACGTCCCTTCGACTCGAAAGATTTTAACTGCAGTTAACCAAGATGCCCACATTCTTGCAACACGCCGACCGTCCTAGAATAGCGAACGGCGGGCTACTCATCTGTAGAACGAACTAAATTCAACGAAATAGAAGGAATAGGGCATTCAAATTCTATGACAATAAAAGAGGAATAATAATTCTCAACCTTCCTCAGATAAGTACCACAATTTTCCCAAATAGGTACAACAACCAAAATAAATCACTAACACTCTATTCGTCAAAATAACTACAGGCCATCTCTTTTGTATAATATAAAGTTCTTTCCAGATAATCCATGCTAAAAATCATTCCAACTCTTTATTCGCCTCGTGTTTTGAATGCGGTTACGACATTTGGGTACTCTCAATCACCCTAGAAATCAAAATTCTTAAATTCTCCTTATTATCATTAAACCCCTCAACTCGTGGGGTAACTTTCAATGCTTTCTTACCACAAGATCCGGCTTCCAATAGCTTTAAAACAAAATTCAACTTTCAACTTACATGCATAATTACACGATCCCATTTCGACCAGGGTACCGAACTCATGGAATAGTGACCAAACGTCTCCCTATTTCCAACCTTACGCTAAGTTTCATGCGTGGGATGTCTCGCAAAGCGAAATCCAAACAAGGAACCCCCCGATACACTACTACCTAGAATTTTCGGTTATCGAAATCCGTTAGGTCCTCCGTCCATAGTATATACCCCTTCATTCCGTCCCTTGACAGAAAAGTTACAATTTCTCCTGTAATTATGCTTAACAAAGAACGTTTCACTAATTGCACTATTGTTCAGTATAGGTTGGTGGTAATAGCATTCCATAAACCTCGAATACATACAGTAGGAATTCTCGAAATTCCTTTCCCTAATAATAGGGGTATAAATATTAACTCCCACGTCTCTAAAGGATAGATATAACAATGCACTCTTCCTATTACTAAGTTCGGAGTGCTAAACATAATACTGAGTCAAATCTTTTCGCCCAACGGTAAATCCCAATACATACTGAATCATATTGGCAAAGTCTATACATACATTGGCATCGAATATCTCGATCCCACTATTTCCTCCGAAGTCTCTAGGATAGATAATATAAGTGCGAGTCCAACCTTCTTACAGGTAAAGCCTCGCCAAAACAAAATGTGCTGCACTAATGCAACAACTCCAATAGCCTTGCAATAAATGCCCACCATCGTACTAACCATTTCTATAACGTTTTATCAAAGATAATACTATACTCGTATATCGCATTACTACGACATTCATCCTCCGCGGATAGCACTAAAGAAAAATCCCGCTACACTAGGGAAAAATATTCACATAATAATAATACGTTTAAAATGATAAGCATTAAGCTCGTCTCACATGCTAATATAGCAAGGAACAAAATATGGTGACTCGCTCGTGTCACATAAACACGTCGCATCCTTTGAGGATACAACTTACACTTCTACCTTGTCAATCGTCTTGACTGTGCAAATGGTTTCCGGAAGTTACACGTCTACTCAAACCAAACAAAATTTCTTTAATCGTTGCCTTTTACTAGGCACCGTATTCTTGTACTTTTTCTCATTTTGGAACATATTATCGTGAGCGATCTCACTCCACACAAAATACCTCAACACATAATCCACTTACCACCTGTCCTACTAATCAGGTTAGGATTGTCCTTCTTTCAGACTTTAGTAAACTCGATTCCTGTTAGCCATCCCGATTGTTCCCTTAGCTTTTTAGGCCATAAAGATCCTGTTACTATTTAAAATAGTACTTACTGAATTTACCATCACTTGGTAAGAATTTAATGATCCGAATCATTTAAATGGGTCCCCTGATGTGTATCCACATTCCTTTGTGGTGCTATACCACCACCATTGTATTCAGTCTTATTCTCGACTAAATTCTTCGATTCCTCTAACTTCCCCCACAAAGAAGCGTTATCATCTATTTTGACAAAATATGACAATGTCAACCTCTGAATCGGTCGTCCATCAGAATTACCTCTTTGAGTGTTATCAACTATTACTATGTGTCGATCTCCCACTCGGAGTTGTTTCCCCCACTTGTATCTACATCTTCCAATACAAAATTCGCTAACGGTCAAGATTCATATTCACGAATGGACCCCTGACATGCCCTCTCTCGATGAGTTCAGAACCACATTTGCTTCTAATCCTGAACAGTTAAGGAAGGAATATACGGTCAACCTAAGGTTCTCCTACAAGCATAGCATTCCATTTCTAAAATTGGTGGTTGACTTGAACTATTATAACTTCGTCTCGAAAGCCAAGAAAATTTTCACTTTCAGTTTGCCACACTCCGTCCTATATTTAAGCCTTTCGATACTTTACCTCCTTTGGTAAACACATACAATTTTCGCATTTCTAAAATTTCCCAGTGACAGTCTCTACACGTTTTTGTAATACGTTGGGTAAGTTTACCCTCGCACCTCATTTGACTATAACAGCATTTGAAAATCATTGTTGCACCTTAGTCGCCTTTCTAGTCGTGGCTTCTCGTGCCATAATGGAGGTGACCTCAACTACGGTCATCATCCTCGGATATATTTCATAATCTCAATTGAGCCCTGCCTCCTGATGTACGCTTAACGGTCCTCTTCTGACATTCGTCATCGCTCGGCACACGCACACATCCGAACGAAATTAGAATTCACTAGTGTATACACATTATAACAGGGAACGAAATCTCGTCAATGGAATAGACAATCCTAAACATAGGGATCTATAACAAACAAAGCAACGCTGAAAGCATAATAAGCCGTACAGATCCTAAGGACACTAGAACCTGATGCTCTGATACCACCTGTGACACCCCGCCTAATTAATACCGGGCAATCACTCCTTTATTAAATTAAAATCAAGGTGAACAGTTGGTTCATTCTTAGCATCACTGTCGTAAAAATACTTTTCCAATTTAAACACCCTAAATAATTAAGCTAAGTGTCAAAACCATTTAAAACCTTATTCTCATTTTATTAAATCCGGTTATAAAACCTTAAACCATTAACATCTAAAGAGTCACACATTAAGAATAAAAATAGAATTGAACATACACGAATTTAATTATTAATAATAAATCCCAACATTTACAACACTAAAGGAAAACATCCTGACAGTAATAAATCCCGAAATGAAGGTACTGAAAGTAAAAATTTCAATCTCTGACAATACCAACTAAATAATAGAAAGAGGGCAACACATGCCCCTGCTGGATAAAACTGAACCAGGAGTAGAATCAAATGGATGAAGTCGTCTAAACAATAGGCCTGCAACTCCCACCTAAGCTGCAGCACGTTCCTTCCAAAGGATTCTAAGTAAGACGCCCCTGTGGCTGGGCACCTGTAATACATACATATATATACAAGAGAGAAAAGGAAATAGAGACGGGTCAGAGCCCGATAGTGTATATGATTTAAAAATTCGTTTAGCAAGTATTTAAATTGATTACAGGCGAATGCAACAACATATTAGTGCGACACTCTCTTGAGAAATTCTCACCTCTCTTCTAATGTGCACACCTATCGCACTAGCCTTCCCAATGGTCTATCTCGTCATATACCCCACTATCTTTCCCCAATGATTTAACTTGTCTTAGGTTATTCGCAGGATTTACAACTGAACAACACAAGTATTATAAACGTAAGATTTCAATTTATAACCAAGGTTCTCCTTTTCACTTTATTAGTCAATAAAGTTTTCCAGTGTCATATTAAACTTTCTCAAAACAATTATTTATAATTTGAGTCATCAACCATGCCCTATATATCAAATCACAGTAGGCAGTTCCAGATTTCAGAATTTCATATATATATTAACTACTCGTATAATATATATATATCATAACAACACCCCACATAAAAACTATGGTGTGGGCATACTCTGCTATCCAATCCCCGTATCAATCGTACTAAAAGAAATACAAGTTCGGAATCACTCGAACTGTATAAATACATACACAAATAATATTGAGGCGAAGCATAGTTTCCAAGTCCAAGAGGTCAGTACATACCCTCACGTCTCTTAGGACCGTGACTACCGATTCGATAGCATGTACCTAGGATTTCTATCTTCTAGGGTACGAGTCAATATCCCCCATGAAGACCCATTCGAGATATGACCATCCCAACGCGGTAACCTCAGGGATAGCAAGTAGCGCGGGCATGATTTTCATAAGTATATAATATATGCATACAAAATCATATAAATATACTACTTTTATCATATCAATTTAGGTTTATCCCATAACCCATATTCACAACATTTATCCTTATTTTCCCATTATTAGTTATCACGTATAATGGTTCGTTTCTCACTTTAATTCGAAGGGTTTCTCCAACTTACTACGTAATTGGACATAAATATTGTATATTCATTCCCTTAATTTCAGTGCATTTGTGAACCCGAGTGATGTAACCTATATGGATTTGACGCACATTTATGCTACTAATCTTCGTTGGCAAGTATTTCGTGTTTCGTGCTTCTCTTATTGGTTTTACAGCTTAATTATGCAAGCAGTGCAAAAGAGAAAACGAGACAATGAAAGAAAAGCTAAGAAGGCAAGTTCAAGGGCATTTTGGTAATTCTATAGCCATATCCCGAATGAGGAGTCAACTGGAAAGTTGAAGAGCTCGGAACAACGAGAACACAGGAAGAAACAGCACCCAAATCCGAGCTACGGTTGATGAGTTATGACCCGTTGAAGTTGAAGAAAAACCCAAGGAAGAAGGAAAGAAAACAAAAAAAATTCTAAGTGCACCCCAGACCAGCAAACATTCACGAACCCAGGGGCGAACCGGTTTGGAGGGGCGAACCGATTCGAGGAACATGCGAACCGGTTCGGGGGTCCTGAAGCGTGATTTTTCTCCTTTATTCTGATTGACTCTAAGGTTTCCTTCTTATACAACATCAAAATTTCATGGTTCCTTCTTATACAACATCAAAATTTCATGGTTTAATCCTCTACATCACAAAAGGTTTCCAGAATATCATTTAAAGTCATCACTACATGCAATTTCCTATCTAAAATTGGGTTTTTCTTCCATACAATTCATCCTAATCATTCCTAAACCAATATGAAAGATGCATCAAAGAAATAAGCAAGATAAACACTTGCCTGGGATTTTCAGAAGTCTAGTTTGGTGCCGAAATTGGTGTGGTTGCGTTCCCCGTCTCGCGATATACACGTTGGCGGTGGCGGCGGCGGCGGTGCAAACGGGTGAGTTTTGAGCCTTGGAATGCCTTGAGAGCTCTCTCCTCTCTTCTCCAATTTCCATTCTAGAGTTTTGATTTTTCTAACCCTAGATGATAACCTAGACACCTGATATAACCCCTTTAATTTTCGTGGGTTTAATTACCCAAAATGTGAAATGTCCAAAATGCCCTCCCGGGGTACTAGTTAGGCTTAAAAATGCCCCGAGACCCAAACTAAACCCCCGGGTACACTTTTTTGACTATCTCGACCCTTCCGAACACGTATACGCACTCAAAACGACCATACAAACAACTTATAAAATATTTACTTTTATTAATCAACATTTATTCCCGACGCGACACAGGCGCGTCCTGACTTAAATTTCCATAATTGTCATTTTATTCACACGTGACAATACTATAAAATTAAATCTCATATATTTCTATACTCATCCAGTAACATTCAACAAATAACAAGTTTCCAATAATTACTAACTCTCGTCACGCTAGTAAATATTTAAAACAACATTCCGGATTAAAATTAATTTAATTATCTCAACTTAAATTTAATTAATCCCTAAATTTAAAAGCCATGAAAATACGGGGTATTACAGGCACCAGTCCCAGCTTTGGCTGCACCCCCGATTCAGCAGGGTCAGTTACAGTATGGATGTATTTATAACGTCCACCAGGCAGCACCACTGCAGACACCACCCGTAATTGAGGGTACGTTCTTTATCTATGGTACTATGGGGCGCATTTTATTTAACACTGGGGCCTCACACTGCTTCGTAGCCACTAGTTTTGCATGGGCTATAGGATTGTTAGATACGGAAGAGAGTACAGTGACATGTGTAGACTCACCACTGGGTAATGGGTCGCTGATTTTCTTTGTATGCCGGGGAGTAGGTATAAAGATTGGGAGTTTGATTTTGCGTACAAATATGCTCGTCTTAGATATACACAAGCATGACACCATTATTGGCATGGATTGTCTTGTTGCTTATAGAGCCATGGTAGACTGTTTCAGTAGAACCATTATTTTTGCTATTTCGGGTTGGGAGATGTTTCTGATGGCGATGCCTCATCCCGAGGGAGGATCATCTACCCATTTATATTATATAGAGGAGGAGACCTCTAGGGATGTAGTGATTCCTATTGATTCGATTCCTGTATTTCACGAGTTTTCCGATGCGTTCCAGGATATACTAGGACTACCGCCTAGTCGAGAGATGATATTCATTATAGATTTGATATCGGTCCCTCGGCCCATTGCCCCCGTACCGTACTGTATGGCTCCAGCTGAGATGAGGAAGTTACGAGATCATATTGAGTAGCTATTGGGATAGGGCCTCATTCGAAGGAGTACCTCACCTTGGGGTGCTTCCTTACTGTTTGTAAAGAAGAGAGATAGATCATTGAGGTTGTGTGTATACTACCATGAGTTGAACAAAGTCACAATACGAAAAAAGTATCAATTGCCCTGAATCGATGACTTGCTTAACCAGTTGAGAGGAGATGACTTTTTCTAAAAAAATAGATTTAAGATCGGGATATCATCAGCTATGGATTAGAGAGCAAGATGTGTCGAAAACTGCTTTTTTGAGGAGGTATGGGTCCTACGAGTTTTGAGTCATGCCATTTGGGCTAACAAATACACCAGCCGTATTAATGGACTTAA
Organism: Sambucus nigra; assembly: GCA_949130495.1. NCBI lineage: Eukaryota > Viridiplantae > Streptophyta > Magnoliopsida > Dipsacales > Adoxaceae > Sambucus > Sambucus nigra. The sequence continues at coordinate 65,838,872 of OX422219.1, forward strand.
TGAACCGGGTGTTCTTAGATCAATTTGTTATTGTCTCCATAGATGACATCCTGATTTATTCCCAGACTGAGGAGGAGCATGCTGAGCATTTGAGACAGGTTCTTCAAACTCTACGAGAGCATCAACTGTATGCCAAGTATGAAAAGTGCGGATTCAGGTTATGAGAGGTGCAATTTCTGGGGCACGTTGTGTTAGAATTGGGGATATCAGTGGACCCGAGAAAAGTGTCGGTGGTGAGGGAAAGGGGATAACCCACGACACTGACGGAGGTGCGTAGCTTCTTGGGGTTAGCCTGATATTATCGATGGTTCATGCCATTCATAAATTTGACTCGCAAAGGGGTGAAGTTCATCTGGGATGATGCTTGTCAGTTGGCTTTCGATGAGCTAAAGGATAAGTTGACTTCGGCTCCAGCTCTTGCTTTACCCAAGCCATGGGTGGAGTACCTGGTATATATTGACGCTTATCTACATGGATTTGGTGGAGTACTCCCACAGGAGGAGCAGGCTATAGCTTATGCCTCCCGCAAGCTTAAGACTCACGAGAGGAATTACCCCACCACCCACGACTTGGAGTTAGCAACAATCACGTTTGCCCTATGGATTTGGAGACACTACTTGTTGGGGGAGAAATTTTGCCTGTTCACAGACCACAAGTCACTTCAATACTTGTTCACTCAACGGGAGTTAAACATGTGTCGGTACAGGTGGCTGGAGTTTGTGAAATATTACCAATTCAAGATACAATACCACCTGAGGAAGGCCAACTTAGTTGCCGATGCGTTGAACCATTGGCCAGTAGGTGAGGTGGCGGAGGTGTGGAAGGTTAAATTAAAAGAGTTAGGACATCACGATGCAGTGCCCTGATCCTTTATGTCTATCATGACAGTCACACCAGAGATTGCTATAAGGGTATCCAGGCCCAAGCCGATGATACATTTTTCCACGACCAGATTGTGCGACTTCTAACCGAGGGCACAGAGTCCTGCTCAGTGAGTTCATATGGAGGTTTGTGATTTAATGGGAGATTAGTGGTCCTGGAAGGGGAGGACTTACGTCGTGCAGTGATGACAGATTCACATGCATCCCAATTTCTAGTACATCCTGGAGGGGATAGGATGTACCAAGATATGAGGCAACAAAACTGGTGGAGTGAGATGAAGAAGGACATTGTGGAGTTCGTGTCCAAGTGTGCCACTTGTCAGCTGGTAAAGGTGGACCATCAAATACCACCAGGGTTACATCAGTTGTTAGAGGTCCCTATGTGTAAATGGGAGAGAATTTCCATGAATTTCATCACTAGGTTGCTTACCTCACAAAGGGGTCACGATTCTATACGGGTAGTGGTGGATCGGTTAACAAAGGTAGCTCATTTTCTGTCGGTGTGGATAGACTACACTACGGGACAGTACGCCCAGTTATTTATTACTGAAATAGTGAGGTTGCATGGGGTGCCCCTGAATATCGTGTTCGACAGAGACAAAATTTTTCTGTCACGCTTCTGGGAGAGCTTTCAGGAAGCTATGGGTATCGAGCTGCGGTTGAGTACAACTTATCATCCACAGACAGATGGGAAAATTGAGTGTACTTATAAGATGCTGGAGGATATGTTACACATTTGTGTCGTTGATTTTGGAGGGGGTTGGGAGCCGTACCTCCCACTAGTGGAGTTCGCTTATAATAACTCCTATCAGTTTACGACCGACATGGCCCCATTTGAGGCGTTGTACGATAGACCTTGTCATTTTCCCTATTATTAGCTAGAGGTGGGGGACAATAAGTTACTCGGACCATAGGTGATTCAGGAAATGTCAGCTAGGATTGAGTTGATCAAGAGCTATATTCAGGTAGCCCAGGATAGGCAGAAAAGATACACCGATGCAAAGAGGTCCTTAAGGGAGTTTAATGTGGGGGGACCAGGTTTTATTGTGAGTGTCTCATATGAAAGGAGTGATGAGGTTCGGGAAGAAAGGGAAATTGGCTCCGAGGTACGTGGGACCATTTCCCATTATCGAAAGTATCGGACCGGTGGTATACAGACTTGAGTTGCCGGAGCACTTGCACCGTATTCACGATGTGTTCCACATTTCTTCGTTGAGACGATATCTTCGAGATGAGTTGGCCCACACTCACATTACGATTGAGGAGATTGACTTGTAGCCCGACAGTTCTTATAAGGAGAGACCTCTGGCTATCCTAGACTGTAGTGAGAGAAAATTGAGGTCAAAGGTAGTTCCACTTGTGTGGGTTCAGTGGGAGCATCATAATGTAGAGGAATCTACTTGGGCACGAGAGGAGGATATGTGCAAGAAATATCCAGACTTATTTTTATGAGGTACGCTTTACTTTTCGAATTTTGGGGAAAAATTTCGTTATTAGGGGGGAAGTATGTAACACCCCGTATTTTTATTATATTAAATAATTATGGGATTTATTATTATTATTGTTGGATTAATTAAATTAAAAATGTGAGAAAATTAATTATTAATAAATCCGAATTAAGAATAAATATTAACTAGCATGACGATTAATACTTATTTTTGAGAATTATGGAATATTACTGTGTGAATACGTAATATGGAATTATGAAATTTTATAAATTATCGAGAGTGGGAAATACGACAGTTTGGTATATTAAGTCAGAACGCGCATGTGAGTCTTGTCGGGACTAATTTAATGGATTAAATAAATAATTTATTTTTAAGCAACTCGTATGGTAATTTTGAGTGCGCCTTTGAGTCCAAAAGGGTCGAGATAGTCAGAAAACTCTACCCGGGTATTTTACTTGGACTCCGGGATGGTTTTAGGCCTAACCGGCACCCCGTATGGATATTTTTATCCTTTGAAATTTTGGGGAAATGTTATCGACGAAAATTAGGAAATTAAATATGGATGTGCATGGGTTAGAGGGGAGTTATCAGTTCTAAACCTACGAAAGAGAAAAGAGAGATGCACAGAGGAAGGAAGAAGGAGCCATCGGAGTTATTGGTGCATAACTCAAGAACTCACACCAAAAATCTCACCAAAGCTTAGATCGGGAGATGAGGAACGCACCTATACCAATACCACTAGCAGATCAGACCTTTGAAATTGAGACAAGTGTTTATTACTTACTTTCTTTTAGCACCATTTACGTTTATGTTAGTGTAGGATTGTAGAAATCAGGTTTATAGATAATTTTGGGGAAATTAAGGAAGTTAAATTCTTAATTTGGTATGAAATTGAGGATAGATAGATTTATCCATTTATGTAGAGGAAAAACCATGATGTTTTATGTTTAAATGATGAACTAATTTGTAAATTACATGTTCTTGGGTTGGAGACTTAAGAACAAGCGTTCTAATTTGTTAAATTGGGGATTTTGGATTTTATAGATGAATTATGACAATTTAATGCTTCTTAGTTAGGGTAAATCATTTATACATGTTAGAACATCAATTAGGATTGATGTTTTGGTATTTGGGTTGATAAATTTAGATGTTTTAGGACTAAAATTCTGAGGTAGACGAAGCAGTAACAGAAAAATGTAGCAAATCTGGCCAAACTAGAGAAATGCTCAATCTCATTCGAAAAAGATTAAGTCTGGTTCGAACGAGACAGGATCTCCCACGATGTCGTTCAAACGACATCCGGTTTGGTTCGAACGATAGCTCCAAAGCTGTAAAATTTCTAGTTCAATCCAAAATGAGTTATACGATTACTTTGAGTGAGGGAGAACTCGCAGTTGATGATTTTAGCCCAGTGCAGAATTATTTGGGGAAGTATTCCTAGCGTAGTACTTTAATATTTGGATAGGTGAGATAACCTTAGAAATTTTGAGACTATGAATAATCGAATTAATTACATAATCAGTAGTAATGATAAGTATACTACGTGTAAAAATATATGTATGGTTGGGTGAATACCTAGATTTTTGTAGGACGTGGGGAATGCCTATTATTATATAATTATTTTTATTGCGCGCATAGCATACCTACGCTGCTTGCTATCAGGAGGAGGTTTTCGCGTAGTGGACAGTCTTATCCTGTGTGACCCATTGGGGGATATTTGACTTGTACCCTGAGCATATGAACTTGGATACATGCTGTATGAGACGTAGGATAGTTTCAACGACTGAATGGGAGCGTAGGTATGTGCGTGACCCATTTAGCTGGTGAGTATGCTCTCCTCCAATATTTGTGTTATGAGATTATGGTTCATGACAGATGCCGAGCCAATTGTCCATATGTCGCGATGGATACGCCGGGACATGATAGCAGAGTATGCATTGCGCCAAGTGGTCCTAACCAAAGGGCGCAGAATTTGTATACATATGTATAGGGATGATGTGACTATATGTGTATATATATACACACACACACACACTTTTGAGTGATTATAATGTGTAAAATTAGCAAACTTATAAATGTTGGTAAGAAAAGTAATTTGATTGGGTAAAAGATTTACTATAGAAACATTGAATGTAATATACGGTTCATTGGAATAAATGATCTTAATAGTGTATTGTATGGGGGATACGGGTTACTCCTTTGAGATATATTTAGAGGTATAAGTCTATGATCTAGATGGGAACCTTATGGGTAATTAGGTTAGAATATACGAACGTTAGGCATCAACAATAGTGGAGAGGTGAGAATCTCATGTGACAGTTTGAAATCAGCATGGACATAATAATTGCATTATTGCAATTTTAAATACTTTCTAAAATAAATATTTTTACAACTCGGGATCTGACCCGTTTATTGCTATTCTACTCTCTTTTTCTACATATATATATATTATTTATCATGTGCCCAGCCACAGGGTTACCAGACTTAGACGCGTAGATCATTTAACGAGCTACAGCGTTTGTGGCAGTTGCAGGTCCTTACATTTGATGACCCTATTAGTTCTTTCTGTTCCTTTTTAGATATTTCTCTTAGGACATGTTTTGCCCATCTGCAGTCATTTTATTAGAGATTGTACCCAGTTTACTTTTGCCATTTATTTCAGTTACACTTGCGGATTTTATGGTTTGTTGGTTTTAGACTTGGAACTGGAATGTTTTATCCAGTCTGAATTATTTCAGTATTTTATTCATGCCGAGTATTTATTATATTCTTGTGATGATAAGAATGAACAAACCGAACATTATATTCTAATTTTAATAAGGACTGATCACCCGATATTTAATTAGGCGGGGTGTCACAGGTGGTATCAGAGCATCAGGTTCTAGCGTCCTTAAGATCTGTACTACTTATTATGCTTCCAGCTTAGCGTGCTTTGATATAGAGCCCTATTATTAGGATTGTTGCATTCTGAATTTTATATACGTCTTCAGCTATATTGAGTTTTGTTAAATTATGGACTAATAAAACCCGTTTTCGTTTCAAGTGCCTCCGAGACGAGCATCGAGAAACCGAAATTCCCAGACCGAGCAACCAATAGCTGAGGCTCTGGGAATGACTAATGCAGTTAAGGTCGCCGCCATAGTTGCTCAAGCGGTGGTGCAGCAGGCCCCACCTCAGATTCCGACTGTGGCGCCAGTTCCAACACAACTTCCCACTGCATGGGAGAGGGTTAGGGATGCCTTTCATAAGGAACATCCCCCGGAGTTCTCGAGAAGTTCTGACATCATCATAGAGAGCCAATGGAAGAAAGACATCCAGAGACATCTTTGCATGTATGAGTGTACCAATATTCAGAGACATCTACTGACTTCCTTCAAGATAGTAGAGTCCGACCTACAGTGGTGGTAGTCTACCACCACTTTGGAGGAGAGGAATAGAATGTCGATTAAGAGCTTCTGGGTACGATTTGACCGCAAATACTTTCCTTCCACCATGCAGAAAGAGCTAAGACAAACACTGTTAAATCTCAAGCAGTAAGGTATGACCATTGCGGAGTTTGAGGAGGAGTTCACGAGGCTGCTTACTATAGTTCTAGATGAGGCACCTACCGAAGAGAAGAAAATTATGATGTTCATAGATGGATTGAATTGGAGGATTCAACATCACCTCATAGGTAATCTGTCATTGGGTACTTAAACTGATGTAATTAACGCCGCCCTGTTACGTTCCCAGGACCACCGCTTCCATCAGAATGGGAGAAAACGAGCTTGGGAGCCCAGCCAGCAGGGCTGAACAGGAGGTAGTAGTGCCAGTGGGGCACCAGTAGCTCATGGTCAGGTCCGTCAAGGTGAGCAGAGTTCCCATCTGGGGGACCCTGTTAAGCGATTTCAATCGGGTGATTATAGGCAGGAATATAGGGGTTATAAGCAGGTTCAGTCTAGTCAGCATGGCCAGCAGCACCAACATCATTATCAGTAGGGCCAGCAACGGCATCAGCAGGGCCAGTGGAGGGGTGGCAATGGCCAGCAGGGCCGAGGCCAACAGGGGCAGAGGGGAGGTAACTTTAGCGGCATCTGATTTTCTTGTGGTAAGACTGTCCATAGAAAATAGGATTGCCCCAAAAAGGGCAGGTTCCCCCAGTAGCAGGAGCCCCAAAGACCCATTTTTCTCACTGCCCTACTAGCAGTGGCACCAGTCCCTACTTTGCCTACACCCCCGATTCATCAGGGCCAGTTACAGTATGGAAATGTTTATAACGTCCACGAGGCAGCACCACAGCAGGCACCAACCGCCGTTGAGGGTACGTTCTCTATCCATGGTACTATGGGGCGCATTTTATTTGACACTAGGGCCTCACACTGCTTCGTAGCCACTAGTTTTTCATGGGCCACGGGGTTGTTAGATACGGCAGAGAGTACAGTGACATGTGTAGACTCACCACTAGGTAATGGGTCGTTGATTTTCTTTGTATGCTGGGGAGTAGGTATAGAGATTGGGATTTTGATTTTTCCTGTAGATATGCTAGTCTTAGATATGCACGAGCATGACGCCATTATTGACATGGATTGGCTTGTTTCTTATAGATCCATTATAGACTGTTTCACTAGGACTATTATTTTTGCTATTCTGGGACAGGAGATGTTTCTCATGGCGATGCCTCGTCCTCAGGGAGGATCATCCACTCATTTATATTATATATAGGAGGAGACCTCTAGGAAGATAGTGATTCCTATTGATTCGATTACTATAGTTCGCAAAAATTAGACCCATCAAAAATTGTCAACTGATTATATAAGTTTTCACTTGGAAACATTGCGACCATTTTTAAAAATATGATTTTTCAAAAAAAAATCAATATCACACAATTTTGCAAAAAATAGGAATACTCGGTAAATTTGAGTAACCTGCTTTGATATCAATTTGTAAATGATGTGATATTTATTTAAATAAATTCGCAAATTTCAATTATAAAATTATTTAATTAGAGTCAATTTTAAACCAAATAAAATCAAACCTTAAACAAAAAACTACGTGTGTGTGTGTGTATGTGTGTGTGTGTGTGTGTCAAACCAATAAACATAAATAACTAACTCGCAAATTTAAGGAAAAATCCCCGAAGGGCAAAACCTTTTATATCACTATGAATTAAATTGTAATTTACAATCACAATGAAATATGCAATAAGTTTACCTCAGTAAAGCTACATTGACATGCAGCCTAGAGTCAGCAATGGACTCCACAAAGGTAAGCCACACGAAGTGCAGTCCAATCTTCAGCAAAGGAACACCCTCAACTAATCCTCAATGACACACAGTCAATTAGGCCAGTATCATAAAAGGCACCTAAATCATCAGCATAAAATTTTAGTAAAATATGCCCTTGGTTCCATAAAATAACTCATATAAAAGTAATTAGTATTATGAATTGAAAACAAACTTTGAACCCTTAAACTGTTGGAGAAGAACAAACATGAAACTGCATAGCAGTTATCAAAACTATTAAAAATCTGTTGTAATCAAAACCAGTATTCTCCACGCTTGAAAACTATAAACAGAAGCCTCTTTATATAACAAACTTTGAGATGGTGGCGTGCCTGACAAAAAGACAGCGTCGCTCAAATGAAAGCTGATCTCGCTCGAACGACAGAGTGATCTCGCTTGAACGATCAGAGCGTCATTCCCTAAGAACGCCATCAGACTTAGAAAAATTTCTTCAAAACTGTACGAAACAGGTTATAAAATCTTTTTAAAAAAATAGTTATAAAAACATTTTTACATTTAGAAAAACTTTTCTGTTCTCTTATAAAAATATCCCAACACTTTTATTATGAAATGTAAATGGAATTTAAACATATTTTTACCAAAATTATCTCATTGGGATTGAATGTTGAAGACCACTTGATATTCGGATCCGTCTTTTGTAGATTTAAGCTTGCCCAATTCTTTGACGGCTTGTAGCGGTATACAACATACTCAATTGATAACCGACATTTATAAAATTATGTCCTTACAGATTAAAATAAGATGAATTCATACCCTATGAGATCCTTCAACGTTGAAGATGAAACATGGCACGGAGTACAACACGATGATGTAGACGTTTTAACTTGGCTACTAATGTCTTCAATCACACACGTCACGAGCTTTAAATAAGAAATACTCATTACTTAACCTATGACTCAGATGGTTTTGTCCAAATGGAATTGAGTCAATACATACAAATGACTCGATTAGGAAATTTGTCCTTACAAATATCCCCCTTCGGCTATTCGGGGGAAAAACCCCAAAACAAAATCCTATGGGCCGTCAAGTTCATTTAAAGACTCAATCCCCTAACCCAAAAGGAAAAAAGTACTGATTTGATTAACATAAAATTTTAGTATATTTTCTCTTGTGTCTAATTTTCTGCGTCGTTGTAAACATGTGCACTTAAACACACCTTTCAAATGCAATTTGAATATATAAAAATATAAATCGCAATTGAAAAACCCTTTCCCTTTGTCTAATCAATATCCACCTAAGATAGGACGTCTCCCCCTAAGGTAAAGCTATCCATTGAGTTAATGAGTTAAATACCATTTCTCCTTTTTTTAATTTAATAATAGACAAGGAATAAAGTTCACAATATAAACTTCTCCCCCTAAATGAAACACGTGTAAACATAAAGAAAAACAAGTATATCATACAATGATGTGAAGTGAAATATGCAATAACAAATAACTCGGCAACACAATAACAAATAATCTAAACAATGAACATAAGATACTAATTTTAATGCATAAATGAGATACCGATGATAGCAAGCAACAACAGATACCAATATCATACAACATGACAATATGAATCGAAGATTTAGCATATGACAAATGTAGATTAAATATGTGAGGGAATAATTCGAGCATTCCTAATTAATAGGAGCAATGACATTTGTCCGTGCGTAAGGGTATAGGTGTTCACAATTTGGTATAAGCATGAGGAAAAACCCGATCAAATAGAATATCAAAGTTGATCAGCTAAAATGAACTACGACAACAACTAATAACACCTAGAGTCTAACATGACACAATCTCCTCATGGCCTCTATAAATGTAACCCACACCCCTGGGAAAAGGGGCATGTAAAATCTTATTGAAAACGAACTAATAAGAAAAAGGTGAAACCCCTGCGATCATAAGAGGTTTTCTGAACCACGTAAATTCATTTATTGTGTGATTATATGATTCATTTATTATGTTCGATTTTAATTGATTAGGATAATTCATTATGGGATTTGTGCTCCTGCAATTGGCGTCGTCTATGGAAAATGAGTTTTCATTTCCTAAATCAGTTAGAACCAACAAACAACCATGTCTCACCCACATAGTGTACCCCTATCGTTTAATGGAAACCACCAAATTAGGCTTCCAGGGCCCACTGTAAGATCAGAGATCCACCCCAGCAGGAGTCGCAATGCTCCTCATGCACATTATCACCCTCAAGAGCGACACTTCGATTAAAGGAATGAGCAACCTATTACTACTTAGATCTTAAGAATGGTCGATGTATACGAGTAGCGACTCCATAAGCATGACGAGGCCACACCTCAAAGAGGAGGAAAATGCACATATGCAACGATGTCTAGAAATAATGGAGCAAGAGATCCACGGAGATAAGTGAAAGCATCATGGACGAACCCTTACCCTCAGGTGAGTAAAACTAGCATGCAATGACGTATTTTATGTCATTATTAGGAGGACTCTGAGCACGATAGTTTCCCGACAAAATGAGATCAAGAAGGGCATCACAGACATGATTTTTGCAATCTCATTAGGAAAGATATAGATCAACACCTCGCTAATCGTGGGGCTAGATTCATCAAATAACTGGATAGGAGGGACTCATCACCCAAATGAAGTCCCCTTTTTCAAAGGCAATTAAAGATATAGAGCCTCCCAAGAAGTTCGCAACTCCTAGGTTTAAAATCTACGATGGAAAGCTAGACCCCATTGATCGCGTATAATAGTACATGCAGGATATGACCTTGTGTAACAAAAATGATGCTTTCATGTGTCTCATATTCCCTTCCATACTAGGGGATATCTCACAATAATGGTTGGAAAAAATTTCCATACAGGTCGATCAATAACTTCAAATAGCTCGTAGAGGCCTTCACTGCTCAGTTAATCACCAGCAATGCCCATACCAAAAGAATGGATTATCTCCTCACTACAGGGAAAACCCCCCAAGAAAATTTGAAATAATTAGATAGGGGATACTAGGAAACTTATAATGAAGTTGAAGATTTCTCTGAACAAGTCGATCTGGCCTCGTTTCAGATTGGGTTGCCTAACAGCTCTATGTTGTTTCAGTCTCTCACTAAGAAGGAGGCAGACACCATCGATGACCTCATGTCATATATAGATAAATACGCAAAGGTGGAAAATGTGGTCACTGGCATCTAGAATGATAATGTTCGCTCGAAGATGATTAAAAATGGCGATAAGGAGAATGCCCCCAAGAAAAGCGCAAAAAGTAGAATGAAGGATGAAAGAATAGGGACAAGGCAGATCGTGCCAAGGCTTTCCAAGAGAACAATAACATGTTTAACGAACCAAATTACAAGATATTGATAAAAATTAATGATCAAAAGTTCCTCAAATGGACAAAAAAGATGGGGAAGACCCAAAAATGAGGGAAAATGAACTCAGTTGCACACAACATAAAGAATATGTGCACAAAATGGAGAACAACAAGGACCTCAAGTCTCAACTAGAAGAATTAGACCAGGCCAGACACTTGAGCGATTATGTGGAGAAAAGGGATACAGAGCCATTGTTGACATCGGCCAGAAGCCCAATGATGTCCCGGCAGATGACGAGATAGGACACGAGTTTACGGTCCTCCATTGCGCCTCAAGCATTGACGATGACCAACTCCCTGATAAATGTCCTAAACAATGTTGTGATATGACATAAGTTTGTGATCATCCACAAATCCTTAAGACCAAAGAAGATTCAAGGCTACGCCATTTGAATGGAACTAAAAAAGTCACCATAATGATGGAAGTATTCAAAATCGACCCTGCCAAAAGTTTAGTAGGCAAGCGTCGATGCTCGAAAGATATAAATTACAATAAGCACATAGTCTTCACGGAGGATGACCTGATCAGAATTACGAATAATTATCATGATGCACTATTAATCATACTCAGGATTTGTAGTTGTTCTCATTTCTCTCGAGAAGACTATGATTGAACATGGAATCAAACTTGACTTCGAAGCATCCAATAATGAAACCGAATATGAAACCCTCATCATCGAGTTATGTAAAGCCTCATCTTTAGGTGAAGTTCATCTTGGCATCTACTATGACTAAAGGTTGGTATCCAATCAAGTATCAAGATGGTATAATTTTAAAGTCGATCGAATATCAACATATTTGATGATTTCCCAATACCTAATTCTAGGTTCAAGAAGGTACACATTCAAAAATTCCCTCATAGGAACAATTGTCATGGCGATGCCTTAACTACTTTAGGGTCGGCAGTTGACTCTAATCTTAAAAGAATCATCAAGGTAGAGTTCCTCGATCAGCCCAATATTGTAAAACCGAAGGTTGCCGAATAATTCCTCATTGTTTAGAAAGATTCTAACTGGATAGATCCTATCATAATGTATTTGAAAGAGGATGTCTTATCGGACGACAAGAAAGAATCCCATCTGGTCAGGCCAAAAGATTTTTCTTTCTTCTTGTCACCTGAAGGAAAACTTTATAAAAGATATTTCACAGGTCCATACCTTCAATGCGTGCACCCAATGACATCAACCAAGTCATGTACGAGCTTTACGAAGGTATTTATAGAGGACACATAAGGGTCAGATCTTTGGATTTTATAGCAATCAAAGAAGAATACTGGTAATTGTACATGCAAAAGGATTCAGTCTCATCATAGACCCACTACCTATAACACCAGGAGATTGAAGCTACCGTTTGGTCGGCAAAGACTATTTCACAAAGATGATTGAAGTTAAACCATTGACGAACATCAAAGACACTGATATGATCAGATTCATCTAGAGTAACACCGTGACACTTTATGGCATGCCAAGAACAATCATCACATATAATAGGACGCAATTTAAAAGAGGGACATTCTAAATCTTTTATGATAACTACAGTATCAAGCATAACTTTAACTCGATGGCCTACCCCCAGAGCAATGTCTAGGCTAAGGAATCCAACAAGAAAATGCTCGATGGCATGAAAAAGAGGTTAAAGAAGTCAAAAGGCGCTTAGGAGGAAGACCTTCCCCACGTACTATGGGCATACTGTACCATGCCCAGGAGGAAAATGGAAAAAAGTCCTTCGCTTAAACCTATGGGATGGAGACCATAATCCCTCTGGAATTTGTCTTGCCAACCATGAGGACAAAGTTGATGACCAAGACTTGAATGGAGAAATCATAAGGACCAAGCTCGACCTTGTCGATGAACGAGGGGAACAAGCCTTAATCAAGTTAGATCCAGACCAATGATTATTGGCAAAGCAATACAACAAAGGCATCAACCCAATAAGGTTTCAGTTTGGAGACTACACCCCTAGGAAAGTGCTCGAAAGCATAAGGAAACCATCAGATGAAAATTTATGTCCTAACTGGGAAGGACCGTTTAAGATAATTAAAAATAATCTCCAAGGAGCCTACCATTTGAAAACAATGGGGGCAGGGAGATCTCTAGGACCTGGAATTTAGACAGTCTTAGGAAGTGTTATTCATAATACTTAGTTACTAGAAAATATATTTCTAGTAAATTTTACTTTATAGATTTATTTTAAGTTCCGTCTCCTAGAATACTTTAAGCTCAATTAATGCAAATTAGCTTCATTATTGTTCTAAATGGCAAACCAATTCTTTTAAGAGTTATTATTATGTCCAACTAATTCTGGTCATCGAAATGAGTGCCTTAGTATGATTCCACTTAAATCAAAACTTCAAGGTTATATGATTTCATCATAAAAAACATGAAAGCATCAAGAATTACTCAGGCAAGGAAAATACCTAAGAAGGATACAAAGGCACATCGCACCGATTTTGGTCAATTAAAAATCTTGAATGGGTGGATGGCCTTACAACCAAGTGCATTTTTGCCAGATTTTATCCGAGGCCTAAGGTTGTGTAATGACACAATATAAAAGTTAATAAAAAATGTAAAACATGGAATTAATTGAAAATTTCAGAGAGTGATCATTTTACAAAAGGCCTATATAGCTCGGCAACTACAACTCTTCATCTATTGTCAAGGTTAGGACTAAACTCATCATCGTTATTATGCGTCGACAAGTAATCCTTCGTCAACTAAAGGGGAATATCGTCAAGAGGAATCCAAATTTTGTCACTTTCAAATAGAGGGTGACTATACGCAGGGCACTCTGGTTGACACCAATACCAAAGCTTGAAGTTTTTAGGAACCTTCATAACAGTTAGTAAGTTCACCTAACCATGAATATCTGCCATCTGCGTAGCCTCATCTAGCTTAATTGGCATCCAACCATCCTTCATCATAACCAAAAGCCTAAACTGGGCGAGGATCCATCCTAAAGAGATATTTTTATTTCATTATGTTGTGGACCATGTTTTGCTTGGATGGGCCAAAGTTCTCCGTGACCTCATTAATCTTCCTCCTTAGAAAGTTATTTTCATTCTGTAACAGTGGTGCAATCTCACTGATATTCCTAATCTTGATACTTAGACCAGTAACCAAACGAGATTACTCATCAAAGGCACTTGTCGTCTTGTGTAGATCTTAACGAATAAAAATGAATGCACCTCGAGCTCTACTGCTTGCATCCCTACCAAGTACTAGGTTGAGATCATCAGTCTCTCGAAGAAATAGTGGTTCTACCAAAATGTCTTCAAGATAAGAAAAAAGATAAAATAAGATACTCAGACATACAATGAATGCTTTGAGTAAAAAATACATTCTGGCATGAAATAGATTCAAACTCTTCTATTGAAAACATATAGTATGGGGAATGCCCCTACAATTCAAAAAAATAAAGGTAGCATATAAAGAAACGTAAGATAAAACCTAACTAGCTAGATTCTCTTTCTCTTTAACCTTCTCTTGGCTAGTAGTAACCTTCTCCTTGTCAGCAATAACATTATCCTCATCAGCAGCAGCCTTGTACTTGTTAATAACAGTCTTGTCCTTCCCAGCTACAATATTACCCTGGTCGGCAGATGCCTTACTCGAAATCCTTACCACTTCCTCTTCCTACAAGGGTAGGCTAGGATAATGCTCGTCGTACATATTAAAATCAAGAGGGACGTCCGTCCTGGTTAAAGTTGAATCCCAATATTTCTTAAAACTTATCTTACGAATATAAGCCAACAGTTTCTTCACCTACTCGTAGGCATCCCCAAAGCCCTGATCATAGGATTATGCAATGATTTTCTTTATTTACTCGATCTCAGACTTCATCTTGGCCATCCTGGTTTGGTTCGCCAGCTCTACCCTTTTGTCAAAAATATCCATAAAGTCGACCATGAATTGTACAGAAGAGAGGAGAAGATGGTGGATTATTAAAAATATTTGAGAATTTACTAATAAAAGTTTTAAAACTTACGCAAGATAGTGCATGAGCTATATGAGAATACAGCTGGTCAGAATTCATCTTTCAAACTTTCCCCGGATCAGCCTCGAGGATGGCCCCCTCATCAAAGGTGGAGCCAAATCAGCATCCAACATCACAGACTTCCCCTTCAAAGGGATTTATACCCTTATATGGACGTTGTGGAAGTAGTAGTATTCGACGGATCAACTCTTGCCTTCTCCCAAGCATGAATCTTATCGGGGTAATATAATAAATTGATAAGGTCGGATGGTCCCCCGATTTCTTTTCTCTTTCCCCCTTGAGCCCCTGGGTAGAGAAGAAAGTCATAATCATTTAAAAGTGAAGTAAGATTCTTCTTTGGAAGCATCCCTTCATTTAAGACTTCGATAGTAATGGTGTTCAAGTTCGCGGGTTCAAAAGAGGATGAGGTAAATACACACAAAGATCCCTCACTAGTTAAAAGGATTGGTATCTTAGGAATGGAATCCATAGGCTTAGCTGTAAAGTTGGACGTGGATTTGGTATACTCGAGAAAAAAATATGTCGACCTAGGATGTTAGGCGCCTGGAGTCAAATGCCTCCTTAACTTCTAAACCTTAATGAGCTCTTCGCGATTGAAATGAGAAACAACATGCTCTTATTTCTTTAAACCAGTTGAACAAAATAAACAAAGGAGAAAATTAGCAAAAATCTCATACAATTAATGATCGACATCAACAAATTCGAAGAGAGGGTAATAATAAAATAATATTTGATGTGTTAAACAGAAAAGTGATGCGGATATAATATAAGGAAAATGATGATAATGGTAAGAATAATAGTGACAAATAATAATGATGATGATAATGATATGATATGATATGAGGAGTAATGTTGGTAAAAAATAATGATGATATGATGATGGATAGTAGGTATGTTTTTCAGAGGGTTGCCTTAAAAGAGAGAATTATGGCTTGGTTCGAGTTGTGGTATGATGATAATGAAAATGGTATTATTAATGATAATATTGATGATGTTGTTAGTAATGATAATGATAATGATAATAATAATAATAATAATAATAATAATAATAATAATAATAATAATAACAACAACAACAACAACAACAACAACAACAACAACAACAACAACAACAACAACAACAACAACAACAACAACAACAACAACAACAACAACAACAACAACAACAACAACAACAACAATAATAATAATAATAATAATAATAATGTTTTAGTAAAATTAGTAATCGTTATGGTATTTAATATCATTATCATAAGCAATGAGAATTGGGAGAAATGGTGGGGTGATGGGTAGGAGTTAGCTTATAGGGATAGCAACCCAAACCTTTAGATTTTCGTAGATGTAGGACACGGGGTGAAGTTACATATAACCATGGATATAATTTGTCAGGGGATACCGCGGTGATAGGTCAGGCCTGCATTTCACATGCATATCCTTCTTAGAATATAAGGTGTAATCACCTAGAAGGAGAAAGCTCCTCTGGTTTTCTATTCACCTCACTACTAGTTATCTATCATAGTTAGTTAGAACCAAGGGTTAATGATTAAGTGTAAACGTATGGTGATTTCAGTACCAAGAGGGAGAGAGATATGTAGGGGTATAGGGTATCCTGATTTTAAACTTTGGTTTTAAAAAAGATTCAAAACATTCCAACCTCTTTCTATTTGAGACTGCAAAGGGGACAAATGTATAAACGAGGGGTTTTAATGGCATCTTTCGAGGTGAGGGATCACCTCACGATTGGTTATCCTTCCTGGTTAGCTATAATTGAGGGTGTAGGAAATCAAGTGTGAATGTATGTGATTCAAACAGCGAGTGGGAGAGAGCTCCGTATAGGTATAGGGTATCCTGATTTAAGACTTTAATTTTAGCAAAGATTCAAAGCATTCCAACCTCTTTCTATTTAAGTTTACTATGAGGACCAAACTTAGAAATGCAAGGTTTTGATGGCATCTTTCGAGGTGCGGGATCACCTCATGATTGGTTATCCTTCCTTGTTAGCTAGACCCAAGGTTTAGGAAACTAAATGTGAATGTATGGTGATTTGAACACCGAGAGGGAGAGAGTTCCAAAGGGGTATAGGGTATCTCGATTTTAAACTTTGGTTTTAGTAAAGATTCAAAACATTCCAACCTCTTTCTATTTAAGGTCACTACGAGGACCATACGTAAAAACACAAGATTTTGATGGCGTATTTTGGGGTGTGGGATTGCCTCACAACTGGTTATCCATCCTGCCTAGATGGAAGGAACCTAGGTTTGGGAAATTTGGTGTGAACGTATGTGGTTTGAACATCGAGAGGGAAAGATCTCCATAAGGGTATAAGGTATCCTGATTTTAGACTTTCGTTTTAGCAAAGATTCAAAACATTCCAACATATTTCTATTTAAGGTCTCTACGGGGACTAGACGTAGATATACAGGGTTTTGATGGAATCTGTCAGGGTGAAAGATTAACTCATGACTGGTTATACTTCCTGATTAGTTGGAACCAAAGGTGTGGGAAATTAAGTGTGAACTTATAGTGATTCAAACACTAAGAGGGAGAGAGATCCATAGGGGTATAGGGTATCCTAATTTTAAACTTTGGTTTTAGTAAAGATTCCAAACATTCCAACCTCTTTCTATTTAAGGTCACTACAAGGACCAGACATAGAAATGTGGGGTTTTGATGACATGTTTTGGGGATACGGGATCATCTCACAACTAATTGTCCTTACTAGTTATCTATAACCGAGGGTGTAGGAGATTAACTGTGAATGTATAGTGTGACTCCAAAATATTAGATATAGACATCGCCTTTTCCATATAACTAATATGGTTTTATTTTTCTGTT
This sequence comes from Sambucus nigra, assembly GCA_949130495.1. Lineage (NCBI taxonomy): Eukaryota > Viridiplantae > Streptophyta > Magnoliopsida > Dipsacales > Adoxaceae > Sambucus > Sambucus nigra. The sequence continues at coordinate 65,856,647 of OX422219.1, forward strand.
TCTTCTCTTTTCCAGTCCAAGGGGAAGTTAAAGGGATCAGTGGGCCATTCTGGTAGGTCCTGGGCGAGGGCTCTTACTTTCGCTCATGTTTTTTTATGCTATGGGTTTCAGCTCGTTGTTTGATTGCCTGATCACTATGCATTTTAGGAGGAGCAGGTTGATTATTACATCTCTTAGGGAGCATTGGTAGGATACGACGAGCACGCTCCATTTGTCAATGGGGGAGATGGCTATGACTCCTTTGGACTTTTTTGCTTTTAATGGGCTACCGTTTGACGAAGTGAGGCTAATTGTGGACAAGACAATTACCATTACTACAGAGGGTTTGATTGTCACTCTTGGGATATTATTTCCTCCCACTCGAGGAGAGCATATAAAGGCCAAAACCCTATCATATTAGTTGGATGGGGTGGTAGAGTACCTAGGTTTGGATGCGTAGGCAGCGTGTCAGTATGCTAGATGTTTGCTTTTGTTAGTGATAGGGGAGATGCTAGTGTTGGAGACCTCAACTGGGATTCACCTCTGGTGATTGCCATTTTCAAATGGACATTTTTATTATTCCTGGATATGTCAGGGGACGATTAGGAGTGATTGCGATGTGCCGGTCCATGTCCTTGTACTCGAGGTATCATGCAAATAATTTCATGGGTTTTTCTTATCTGTGGGAAGTATCTATTTATTGCCTTTTTTGTTAGTTTAATTATTTATTTAAATATATATTTTTCTCATATATATTGATTCTTACTTCTTTTTTTGTATTTTGTTGCAGTTATGGTTTATTTGCTTATGTGGATACTTATACTCAATCGTCTTGGGTTCGGGCGCCAATGGAGGGTATCTTTCCTCTTTTTACCCGTTATGCTCGGGGGAATTTTAAATTGGTTCATCTATGACTATGCATGCAACAAGGGCACTCGTCAATGGGATGGTCGTTAATGTCGTAAGTATTTTTAGAGTTTTTTGCACATACTAGTTCTCTTTCTTTTATGATTCAATATTTATATGTTTATATTGATTTTATTTTTTCTCCTTTTTATTTTTTTTAATTCCAGGATCCCTGGGGCTTGACTCGCCACATATCAGGAGTTGGGGTGGTAGTGGAGGCAATGTTTAGGAGGAGACTTTTGATGGATGATCTGTATGGGGCCGTCTTTTATCAGGAAGAGAGGGTGACTCATCAGTATTTGTGTCATGTGATGATGAGAGTGCCTTTCCCCCTCCATATAGCATGAGGCACGAGGAGGGTTTGATTGAGATTGATAGGCAAGTATTCATAGAGAACCTATCAGTGGTGGATATTTTGAGGGAGGACATAGATTATCAAGGCTTCACGGAGTGACGGGAAATGTCGATGTCGCTCCCATTTACTAGGGAGGTTTTGTTATTTCGGTTCGGGTAGTATTTATAGAGGAGGTGCCTGTAGGAGGGTGAGATGAGAAGGTAGCCTCGAAGAGGGAGCCGAAGATGGCCAGTGGAGGTCAGTATGAGGAGATCGCAATGACCTAAGAGGGGGTTTGGGAGATAGTGCCCGAGGTGGATGGGGACATACAGAGGGAGGCCCCAGTAGAGGGTTAGATAGCCCAGGTGAAGAATATATACAAATGAAGAAACGGTTGCAAAAAACACTAATGTCTTGAATAGTGAAGAGATGGAAAAAAATGGCATTAGAAAACCATTTGAGACGACCCAATTCGAATTTTAAGACAACTCATCATTTGAAATGCAGCCCAAACGACAGTTGGCAGAGACACCTCAACTATCAGTATTTTCGTAGGCTTTTTACCAATATACCCTCAACTAATTTGGGAAATTATGAGCGTACACTTTGAGGTCTAGGAGATAGGATTTTTACCATGGTCATCTCTATCAGAGAGCAAACCTCTCCATCCCATTCAGGCTGCAAAACTTTGGTAGAAACTGTGAAGGAACAATAAGAGAGTTCCTAATTAATATGAGCAAATGATATTTGTCTATGCGTTAGGGGATATGCGTTCACTAATCAGTTAGAATCTCAGAGTTGATCGATCCGAATGAACTTTGATAGCAACTAATAACTGCTAGAGTCTATACGATATAATCTCCTCGTGACCTCTATAAATATAATCAACACAGTGACATGTAAAATCTTATTGAGAACCAACTAATAAGAAAATAGCGAAACCTTCGTAGACGTGAACAATTTGTTGGACCACGTAAACATATGTGTTGTGTGATTCATTTTTTCGACTTTAACTGATTGGGACCATTCATTATGGGATTTTTTCTCCTAGAAAATGCAAACGCAAATACTAAAAAACAAACATACCATATATATATATATATATATATATATATATATATATATATATATATATATATATATATATATATATATATATATATATATCAATCATATACCAATGAAGCACAAAATTATAGATAGGTATAAACACCACAAACAAAACGTAAAAGACATAAGTTTTTCACACTAGCATAGTATCCATGTGTTTAAATGGAGGTGGTACAAAGTGAAGGGTTGTGAACATAAAAATAAATAAATATGACCCAGTCACTCAAAATATGTCCAAGGAATTATATTTACCACAAAACTTATTCGCTTTAGTTTATCCTCGTAGTGACAAATAAAGAACTCATAGATGAACAAACATACACAATGCACACTAGCCCGGAAATCTTGATAATTCCCAACTCAGTAGCATCAAATAATTAAGTTCAGCTTGGACTCATTATGAAAACCCATTGATCTTCAACTTAACACCCTCAAAATATAAACATATAATAATTTTCTCCATTTTGAAGATACTAAATTTTAAAGCAACAATAAACAAATTTGACCTTGGAAATATTTTCTTTTCTTTGCCTGTCTTTTCTTTTAGGCTCTTGACAATGATGGCCTTTCACGCATAGGAGATTTCTCCTTTCGTAGCCCTTTCTCATTGCACACTCATATTTTTATCAAATAAGATCAAACTCGGGCAATGGTTCTTACATGCACAAATCCCTCATAGTCAAAATAGTAGTGTGTGGCACATGGGATGTGTTTAGGTGTGTGTGTATGTTTGATATGTACCCTAAATAAAATAAAATAAGAAAATAAGAAAAATAAACCTAATCAAATAAAAACAAGTAAAATAAAAATAACACGACACACAATACAAACTCTAAAAACTAAACACGACTCAAATAAAAACTAATAAAATAAAATAAAACAAAAAAATAATAATAAACTAACTAAAAACTAAAAATAAAGAAAAACAAATAATCAGTGCACTAAAATAAAATATAAAAAAGAAATCCTCTAAAAATAAATAAAATATAATAAAACTCAAATCACAAAAATAAAAACTACAAAAGAAGTAAAAATAAAACCTAAAGTCCTAAAAATATAAAATCTAGTAAAAATAAAAATAAAGACTAAAATTAAAAACTAATAAATTAGAAAATATAAATAAATAGAAAATAAATTATAAATAAATCTAAAATAAATCTAAAATAAAAACGACTCAAACTAAAAATTTTAAAAAAATCTAAAAAGCACAAACTAAGCACACACAGGCTCGGGGAATGATCTGAGCTCTGTGTAGGCTTAGGCTTGGTTCGGGGCTAGGTTTGGAACATCGAAACTCTTTGGTGTAAGCTCAAATGGGACTTCTAACTTCACGGTCTCTTTAATTTCTTCGATGCACTCTTTTGACCGCTATTGTGTCGCAATTATACTAATTTAGCATTATTTGATGTTGCGACTGCTGATTGACCTGAAAATAATAAAATACGACATAAGGCCAATTTTAATTAAAACGAGTGACTAAAATGCATCTATTCGGGGTATAAAATAGACACTTTTTGGTGCTTATCAAATACCCTGTGGGTTGGTAAGCGTTGTTTCAGTTTCAAACACAAACATATATGGCGTTTCCCCTCTTGTTGTTCTCGACGTGGTTCTGTAAGCCCATAGGACTAAATGCAGCTCATTGATCCAATTTCCCTTAGCTGCATCAAGTCGTTTCTTCAATCCATTCAGTAAAGTTTTATTTGTTACTTTTATTTGACCTTTACTTTGAGGATAACCTGGTGAAGAATGCAACTTCTGAATTTTAGATTGGACACAATAGGCTTCAAACTCTTCATTATCAAACTGAGTGCCATGATCTGTAATGAAAGCATACGGCAAACCATATCTGTAAATTATGCTCTTCCATATGAATCGGTATACCTTTTCATAAGGCATGTCGACTAGTGGATCTTCCTCAACCCATTTGGTGAAATAATCAACAGCAATGACCAAGTATCTAAACCTGACTTTGGTGGTCGGCAATGGGCCGACCAAGTCTATTCCCCAGATAGCGAATGGACAAGGCGAAGTGATTGGAGTTAAAACAGCATTGGGTATTTTTCTAACATTAGAGAATCTCTGGCACTTATCACAGTTCTTTACAAAGGCTGTGCAATCTGCCCTCATGGTCGGCCAGTAGTATCCCTGTGTGTTAATTCATTGAAGTAGTGTTCTTCTAACTGAATAAGCCCCACAAGAACCTTCATGAACTTCTTATATCAAGTGTTTCACTTTTATTAGGTGAACACATCTTTGCATGCAGGTCATTAGTCCCCTTCTGTATAACATTCCTTTATCTAGTACATATCTTGCAGCCTTGTATTTGAGCTTTTTAGCCTCCATGGGATTTGCTAGTAAGGTTTCGTCTTCAATATAACTTCCGATGGTATCCATACAGGAGGGTCCCAAATCTACTGCAATGAATTTGACCATTAAGTCTTCATCGATGCTCCGATTAGCCAGAATTTCTATCGTGATCGTCCTTCTAACCTCAATCATTATTACTAATGCTACCAGAGCAAGTGCGTCTTCTCGGGCATTCCCTATTCTTGTAATTCTTTGTATTTGGATAGCAGGTAACTCGGATATCACTTCTGTAGCTTTGGCAAGGTAACTTGTCATCAAATCTCCTTTGACTCCATATATACGAAGCACTTGATTCACTACCAGCTGCGAGTCACTATGGGACACTACTTACTCGGCACCTTGTGATTTGGCTATATTCCACCCAACTATCAAAGCTTCATATTCTGCTTCACTGTTCGACGCTTTGAATTGAAATATGAGGGCATATTCAATATTAATATCATCAGGGGTGTTAAGAATTATACCTGCACCACATCCAGTAGTGCACAAACAGCCACCGACATATAATTTCCATATCGAAATATTGCTACTAAAACTTTCATACTCAATAACCCATGTCTGAAGATCTTTTTGCTCTCATCAGTATACCTTTGTACCATTTCTTTGCTTTTGGGGGATTCAGGTTGCTCGGCAGCAACTTCAGCTTGCTTTTGAGATGAACTTTCTTCTTCTGACTTCTGCTCGGATAGAAAATTCAGTTGGTCGGGCACTTCTGGGTAAGTGAGCTCAGTAATAAAATCTGCCAAAGCTTGACTATTCAACAAAGATATGGGCTCATAAACAATATTATATTCTCGAAACTCCACTTCCCAATACATCAATCTTTTCGACTTCTTAGGTTTATGGAGTGCTTATCGAAGAGGCAGATAAATATATACTACTATGGTATATTCTTGGAAATAAGATTTCATTCGCCTAGAGGCCTCAATAAGGGCTAGGACCAATTGGTACCTGATTTTAGCTCCCTTGAAGGCTTTACTGGTGTAGTATACTGGCTTTTTTACTCCATTATATTGTCTAACTAAAGTCGAGCTCACAGCCGATTTAAAAATGGCCAAGTATAGGTACATTTTCTCCCCTAAAACTGGTCAGGAGAGCAGTACTGGTGATCCCAAGTATTTCTTCAGCTCCTGGAAATCTTGTTCACATGATTTATTCCACTCAGAAGTCTTCCTTAATACTTTAAAGAAAGGCAGACAGTTATCTGTTACTCAAGCAATAAATCAATTTAAAGCTGCCACTTTTCCAGTCAGCCTCTGCGCATCCTTTTTGCACACTGGCGATTGCATCTCAATCAAAGATTTATCTTTGCAGAGTTAGCTTTAATTCCTATTTGGTTGATAATGAAGCCAAGGAACATCCCTTCTCGGACTTCGAACACACACTTGGTCGGGTTTAGCTTCATCTAATGCTTCTCCAACTAGTCAAAAGTTTGAGTTAGGTCGTGCAATATGATTAGAGGCTTTTCTGCTTTTTTTTCATCATGTCATCCACATAAATCTCCATGTTTTTACCTATCTGTTTTTTAAAAACTTTTTTTACCAACCTCTGGTACATTGCACCTACATTTTTAAGACCAAAAGGCATCACATTAAAACAATAAGTTTCTCGAGGAGTGATAAAAGTTATACTTTCCCTATCTTCGGGCTTCATTTCTATCTAATTATAGCCAAAATAGGCATCCATAAAGCTCAAAAGCTCGTGTCTTGATATAGCAACTACCAGCTAATCAATTCTTGGCAAGGGAAAATGATCTTTCAAGCACGCTTTAATTACATCCGTAAAATCTATGCACATCCTCCATTTTTCATTCTTCTTTTTTACCATAATAACGTTGCCCAACTAATCTGGATACTTCACATCTTCAATAAATCAGGTTTTTTGAAGATTTTTCACCTCCTCTTGGATATCATGATTCTTTTCAGGACCGAAAACTCTACGTCTTTGCTTGATCAGTTTGGCATCTTTGTTGACATTGAGTTCATGACAGAGAAAACTGGGATCAATGTCAGGCATATCCTCATGACTCTAAGAAAATACATTTCTTCACTACCTCAAGAACATAATCATCTCCTGTTTGAGGACATGATCTAGTGTTGAGCCGATCTATATAGACCTTTCTAACTTATCATCGTCCAAAATGATATTTTCTATCGCTTTTACAATATGGACCTTGACCAACTCTATTTCATCTCGTGGATCTAAGGTTTCAACCTCAGATTCATTATTAGGATCAGTGGTATCTACCTGATAAGTTGTAGTCTTGTTCTTTAATTCAATCAGTTCTTCTTGTTCGGCTGAGGAATAGTAACATTATCTGGCCATTTTCTGGTCGCCTTTCACAATGCCTACTCCAAAATGAGTTGGAAACTTCAAGCATTGATGAACTGTTGATGGGACAGCCTCAAACTTCTTGAGTCCTACCCTATCAAGGATCACATTATAAGCTAATTGAACATTTTTGTCCATTACAAATAAGTGTATTTTCTCCGTACGACTTACTGGCCAGGTGCCGAATAACACATCTAACTTGATTGTTCCCAGAGGATAGACCTTTTCACCAGAAAAGCCTATTAGTGGCCTGTGATATGGTTCTAACTGGCTAAGCTTCAAGTACAAACTTTGAAAATAAGGATAAAAATTATGTCTGTCGAGCTCCCATTAACAATCAATATTTTAGCGATGACTATATCTTGGATTCTGAATTTGGCAACCAACGGATCGTCATGGTGATAAAGTACCCTATAGAGGTCATTTTTGGAGAAGCCAATTATCAGCTTATCTTTGTTGACTTTTCTCAGTCGATCTTCTTCGGATAAATTGATCCTTTGGATATAAGAACAAGATTTTGCCTCATTTAGATAAGCTTTTCGTTTAGCCGTGTGATCTCCCCCTCCTGCGTCCCCACCTGTAATCATATGATAGTCAAATGAACCAAAACTGAGCATAAATACCTCACGTTATGGTTGTTTGGGCTTCTTTGGCAAGTCGGGATCATCCTCGCAATCATTATCATGATTTCTCTTATTATCTCCTCTAGACTTATATGGATAATTTGATCTTCTTCTGTACTCTCTTCTATCGCACCGATCAATGTATTTATTGAGTTTTTCTTGGCAGATGAGAGATTCTATCTCATTCTGCAAAGCAATTCAACTATTAATTGTGTGACCATGATCCTTGTGGAAATCACAGTACTTGGATCTATCTCTTTTTTTAGGAGGGGATCTCAGTTTCCCAATCCATCGTAATTCCTTGTTATGCTTAATTTCTTCTAGGATATGGTGAATGCCAACACTTAATAGGGTGTAGTTCCCATATCTCTTGAGTTTTTCTTCCTTCTTTACCCTCTGTTCCTTCGACTCCTTATGATCCTTGATAAGCACCCAAAACTGTACAATTTATACCCCAAATAGAAGTACTTTAGTTGCTAATTCTCGACAATTTGGGTCTTATGCGCTTAATTATTCAATATGCAGGCTTAATTGCAGTTGAAGTGTCAAAAGCTATATTTTCAGGCAATTTGCAGTTAAAATGAAGTTAATTCCCTCTCCCGTAACCAAACCCGATCCTAAACCTAGCCTAAACCTACCCTAAACCCTGTGTGTATTTAGATTGTGTCTTTTTATATTTTTAGTTTGAGTCATTTTTTATTTTTAGAATTTATTTTTAGTTATTTAGGATTTCTTGGTTTTATTTTCTATTTTTTTATTAGTATAATTTTATTTTACTTTGATTTTGATTAGTTTTATTTTTATTAGGACTAGATTTTTTTAGGAATTCATTTATTTTTTTTAGTTTTATTTGATTTTACATTTATTTAGAATTTTAGGTTTAGTTTTATTAGATTTTATTTTATTATTTCTCTTTTTAGTTTCATTTTTTAATTGGGTCTTTATTTTATTATTAGAAGTAGGATTTTTATTTTTATTTTTTTTTAGAGTTTTATTTTTATTAGTTTTAGTTTTTTTAGGTGTCCAAATTAAACTCACACACACCTTAAAACCAACACACTACCAAACACACCCTAAAACTACCCTCACCCTCATCCTATTACCTACACATAACTCCCATGTGCCTCACTACACACTATCACCCCCATGTCATCTTCAACCTCTTACCAACAACTCCTTTCTCCTCTCTCTCATACACCATTAACATCCACAACTCAACCACCATCACCATCCATTTCCAGACCACAAAACAAACCCAACCAAAAAATTCCACCACCTGCTGGTGGTGGCTTCAAACTCCACAACCCCGCGTCGATCGGACCTACCCCGACTCCCCGCTGCCCCAAACTCCGTCTCCCTCACACCCCTCCGGCGGACCCCCAAATCCCCCATCGCCGAATCAGGCGACCCGACGCCTGAACCAAAACCCGTCGGCGACCCATGAACCCCCTTACCTCCATACCCATGTCGCCCCTGCTCCTGGCACCAAACCGGCCACCTGCCCTGCCGACGACGAGCTTCCATCGTCAATCAACCATTTTCGACAGCGCCCTACATACCCCTTAACCCGCCACCCAATCCAGCTGACCCTAGTTTTAACCCGTCCTAATCCCCATCTTCCATACCCAATTCCAAACCAAGACCCAATACCCATTTCTCAATTCTCCCAAAAGCCACCCACGACTTTTCCACCTGCATAAACCAAACAAAGACATTCCAAAAGCAAGACCAAATAAAGACACATGTGCCAAATAAAACCCATTTAATTTCTTATATCCCTTATACCCCCAACTAACTCTTTTACCCAATACCCAAAAATACCCTCACCCATATCAGATTTTTATATCCTCTTAACCCACATGCTCCTCTCACCATTTATATGCCCACTCATGTCAATTATCCAATATACCCCTAGCCTCCATGTGCACCATATAAATTGAAGACTTGGGCCATTTTTAGGGGATCTCAAATTTAGTTTTAAGCTTGGTGTGATAAAATTTCTCCACCCCTCTATGTTGAGTATTTGCATTTTTAGCAAATACCTCAATATAAAGGTGTGTAGTGAAAATTATCTCTAGGATAAATTTCACCCCACCCCTCTATTATGAATTATTGCATTTTTAGCAATTAACTCAAAATAGATTGATGTAGTGAAATTTATTCCTTATGGGAGGTAAATTCTAACCCATTCCTTTATGTTGAGATTTTGCATTTTTAGCAATTATCTCAATATAAATTAATGATCTAGAATTTATTTCTTTTGGTGAATTCTAATGTACAATTTTATAATTTTAGGATTTGCATTTTTAGCAAATCTCTTTTATTATTTAATTATCCATTATTAATTCATCCACTATCCTTTTTGTTTTTATTTTGTAATTTTTAGTTTAGATTCAATAAATACATGAGTGAGGAATTGTAATTGAGAGATTGATGATGTAATTGAATATTTCATGTCAATTCAAGGCTTAAATGGGTTTTATATCCTCCTCTTGATTACTTTTAGTTTAATCTTCTCATGCTTTTATTTGTTTATCTTATATTTGTGGATGATGATTATTAAGGGCTAATATCCCATTCATGGGATGAAATTTTAAAGCCCTCATGAATCCAATTTAGTTAGTTTACTTTTTAGCACAATTTTATTTACCTCATTTTTTATTAGCTTTTACATCTTAGTAGTACTTTAAAAATTAGTATATAGTTAGTTAATTAATATTCCCTTGAAAAAATTCATTAAAAAAATAGAAAAAGTAAAAATAGAAAAATATAATAAAATGCAAATGAATCTATATATATGTCCTCACCAATTTTGTGTTTCACCCTTACATTTGGATTGGCTCCCTTACTTACCCTCTACACTAGTTTTGTTATAATTTTGTAGGTTAAAGGGAATTTTGATAGAAAGAAGTTGCAACAATGACAAAAATCTACATTATAGGCAATTTTCCTTTTCAATCAGTCCTTTTGTTCCTTCTTCTCAAGTTTCGCATCATACTTTGTGGTTGGACTCTATTTGGCAGTCATTGCTTCCTCGGCGTTCATTATCTTTCCTACCTTTTCCATGAGTTCAGCCATCGTCTTGGGAGGATCTTTAGCCAAAGCATAATAGAGCTTCTTGGGAAGCAAATCACACATAAGGGCAGTGATGGTCATTTTTTCCACGTAATCAATTACCTCCAACTTCTCATTATTGAATCAATTATACTCAAAAGATGAGCTACTCTTTTTACTAGTTTAGATCCAAAGAAAAAGTTACTAACAAATAGCTCGGCTAACTGATTAAAGTTAGTGATTTGTCCTCGGGGCAAATTATTATACCATATTTGGGTTGAGTCCGTAATGGTGCTAGAAAATGCTCTGCATCTCATCTCATCTGGTACTGCATAAATATTTATTGCAGCTTGATATTGCTCAATATGGAGAACATGATCAGTTTTACCATCATATTTGGGGGTAATCGCCAGATCTTTAAAATTAGAGGGAGTAGGAAAGTCCACAATTTCCTGAATAAAAGGATATCCTTTAACAAAGCTCCTTTACAAAGGATTCTTCGCTTTCGCCATTTCACCCAATCTATTTTCTAACCTTTGGATTGATCGTTTCTACCAAGGATTACCTGCATCAGATCTATGCGAAGTAGCTCGGTTGTTCCGACTATTAGTCTACACTGAACTCTCCTCCTGAGAGGTCTGTTCAGCTCGTACATATCCTCAAACGCTTGATATTAATCGACTTGAAGTGTCATGTTAATTGACTGGACATTGAGTGTTCCTGGATAATGCCCTGGTAGGGTTTCTATTTCCTTTGGGTCCCAGATGATCAAAGGGTAAAGCTCTGCTTAGCCTTTCCAGGACACTTAGTCTTTAAGGAGAAAAATAATGAATGTCATAGGGTCATATAGACCTGAGTGATGAACTCGCTCCTGGGCGATAAGAAGTATCATGTGAAGTTCTGGAATAACTGTGTTTGATGGATCTTGGAGGTGAAGGCGGCGTTTCTCTCTGTCTGACTTGCAATGAATGAGCCAGTTGTCTCATTTGTGTCTTTCATGGCCTCCTGTCCTCTGGCGAGACTGACGAGAATTCTATTTAGATCACTGTTTGGTGTTGGATCAAGGGGATCTGTCCGATCGCTTTCATTCCTGATACTAGGATTAGGACCATTCATCTTGTTTGAATAAGGATGTACGAGCATAAGAACCGTGATTAGACACTCAGCTCCCACAGACGATGTCAATCTATTGATGTAAAAACTAGACTAGATCTAATTCTTTAATCTCAAATAAAATATGTAAATAAAAAGAGAACAACACAAGATTTTAAAGTGCTTCAGCTATGTATTAAAGCCTACGTCCACTGTTACGGTATTAGTCGTTGCAACAACTTGCTTGCTTATGTTTTTTCCTTTGATGGTAGAGGTACAATGTATTTATAATGAATCGGAGGCCAAGGGTTGGAATGTAAAGGGATGGAATTCATTTATAAATTAAGCATTTACATCCTTACATAATGTATGTGATGATTAGTTGTACAAACTATGAGTATATGACTCTTGATATGTTGACTTTTACTGATCTTATTGGTCGGCCCTCGCAGTACTTGTTCGGCATTCCTTGTCAGGTTGTTATCAGCTGACTGGGATTAAGGCCACGTAGGAGAACAAATTTTTATTTCTAATTGGTACACATAGATGGATAATTTTTTGTATCAACAGTACCCTTTTCATTTTATTAGAAATTTTGTATTAGGTTTTTATAATTTGGCTTGTATTGTGATGCTTGGAGACACAATTTATTTTTCATTTATATTTGTAATAATTCATAAAAAGAAAAAAAAGCGTGATAGGGAAACCGAACAAGGAAGATAGAGGGTATCCAAAGGCGAGAAAAATAAGCCTCTCTACTTTGGTTCGGTAGGACTCTCGGGGCTGACTGAGATAGGCTATCTCCCCCCGATCGACTCAAATCGATCTTCACCCCACGTGTGTAAAAGTTATAAGAGGTAAATTTATTTATCACTCGCGAATCTCCCACAAGCGAGTCCATTTTTTGTGTGCTTATTTGTTCTTATGTGATTTTTATTATCGCATTGCATTTATTTTGAATGGTTTGATGAATTAATGAACCTAAGACCTAGACTCGATCATTGAAATGAGAAAGGATTTCATCACCCGACTCACTCGCTTGTCCATTCTGGGCTACCCTAGATATCTTTAAATTTAAAATCAATCAACCAGCTAGCCAAATATGAGCACATTTTTGCAAAGGTAATCACAAAGATAAATTCCGTGATTTTTGTCGCCCGCAGATTAACTAAAATTTGACTACCCGTTCACTAATTTTGAACATAAAAATTGGCTACATGCTAGTTAAGATTTATCCTTGACTTGTGTGAGTCTAATTTAATCTCTTGGTAGATGGTTTCGTCAAATTCAAGGGTCTAAATATTTATCTCCCGTATTTTCTTCCAAAAAAATTTTAAAAAAAATCTTCTTTTCTTTTTATAAAAATCACAAAAATATTTTCCTTATTTTTTTAAAAAATTCAAAAACCCAAAAAAATTCTATTAATTTTTCAAAAATTTTTAAAAAAATCAAAAATATTTTTCTCCACTATCCATCCTGTCATGGCCGAACAAAATCCTTTCTGGAGCGACTCTATCCATTTCCCGTATTCGCAGTGCACCTATTGTTACCACGTCCATCACTTGTCCCATGAGTATTTTTACCTTCCTTATACATCCAAACCCACCATGGAACATGTGTATCCATATGACACTATATCGGAACCCACTCCGGCTTATTATCATGACATATCTAATGCCTGGTGATGTGAGCAATCAAATTATTCGTGGCGGATTGATCACCCTCCCACGCAATATGAGTCCCAATTCCGTGTTGTGGATTCTCACACGTTTCAATAGTCCTCATGGAAACCTAGTGCGCCTCATCACGATCAGTCCCCTCACTACGCTACCCGTGATTATCAACCTTTAGTCTCTCATAAAGTCCATCCTCTCATGTGCGACGAACTTGACCCCGTTCCCCACACTTTATATGAGTATTCTCCGCTTCCAAATGTCCATAGCAAGTTGTGTCAACCTCAACCATATACCTTTGCACCACCACCCATCACTTCACCACTACCATCCACATTCGCTTTTGAAAGCTCTTGCAAAAATTCACCTTCGAGCAAGAGCATGACACTCAATATCAAAATCAATCCCTTCAACGGCTTGAACGAAGGTTTTTGATTGTGCAAGTGAGTCGGATTTCACCCCAAGTTAACCCATGTTGCCCCCACATTGAGTGATAATGCGCCATGTTGAACCATAAATCTGGAGTGTGACCAACCTATCATCTCAAGAGTCTCGAAGATTCAACCACCCTATGGTCTGGGCTTTAAGTTAACAATTGTGTTTAATTATCCAAAGATTGAAAGACTGATCAAACACTGCCTCTCCCAAAAGAACTCATCCTTGAAGTTCATATTCTCTCTCCTGACGAATCCAAAAATAACTCCCGAGTCTACATTTTATTATAGGTTCCCGAGGCTTCATTTTATTATAGGTTAGCTCCGGCTACAAGTGATCACCATTTCCTCGAGATTGCATCAGAGACAGTTCCCACCTCTCTTGAGATGGATGATGTTCCACTATGCATAGCTCTCTTTGAGTCCAATATTTCTAGTGATTACTCTATCTCCGATCTTGGTACCTCGTTTGACTTACCCACCACATTAATTGGTAATATTCTTGTGGAGATGTCGACCACTCCATCTTTAGATACCAATCTCCCTTGTGAGTATTCCTTTACTCATCCCGGTGAGTGTGTGTCCCCTACACTTGAGTTGGATCACCTTCCTTCACTTTTTATCGCACCTGATCCACCTTTTATCCCACCCGATCCACCTGTTGTCCCACCCAACACACCACCATGCTTTGACCTTATTCCCTTGCCATTCTCATCTACCCATTTAGGTCCTTACTTAAAACCGCCACCCACCAATGAACTCCATGATCCCACTCGTGAGTTCTTCCTCTCTCCCTCCATTCATGAGAGTATATGTTTTGTCACTCTTACTTGTGCCATTGAGCCTGTTACTTCATGCACACCACTTACTTGTGGTGTTGATTTTTCACATTATGAGCTCATCAATGTGTCACGGTGCGACCATTATCATCGCCCATTATTGAACTATCGTGTGTTTTCTATGATCCCCACCCCATTCCACTTTCCAAATCATTTCCCTTTCCTCACCAAATTGAGCACCATGCTTATAGGGCCCTTGTTGCCCTCACCTTTCGGCTCAATAAGTCCCGTGACCGATGCCTCTTCATCCTCGCCCTTGCCTTTCTTCCATCGACCCTTATCCCCACCCACCCTTGGTCCACCGATGCGTTTCATAGCTTAAAGCACTTTTCTATACAAGTGTATTGACCCATTAGCCTTTATCCCACAAGACTGGCGTTTCAGTCTTATTTAGGGGTGATTATCATCACCCAATTTTTCTTCCCCCCCGAGCCTTCATAGTTTTTATCTTGTTTTAGGGTGAGTTCCCTTCGGTCTGGCTGAAGACATTAAGATTAGTGCTACCAGGATGCAACCGTTCATGTCTTATTTCGATGTATGAGTCGTATCATATTTGGGGGTGGCATTTCACACCACCCAATGCTTATCCATGCTTTATAAAAAAAGCCTTCTCCATCACCTAGAACATTTTCTAATATCAAAGCAAAACGCTAAGGTGACATTTCCTACCACAATGTGTGCATGTGTTGACACGATGAGGAATGTTACTTATGGTTGAACTTTTCTAATGTCCTTGTCAATGGTTGACCCTCTCAAACTATTGGTCTTGGATTTATCAACGGAAGCAATGAGATCATCGAAGCCAATTCCAAAATTGTCCTTTTTTATTTGGACGGTGCCTAACATCGTATCTAACTTTTTCAAACTAGATTCCAAATTAAATTCGACATGACTCGAGGCTATCAATATCTCGTATTACTCATAAATCCTAGACTTGAGAAAATGATGAGACTCATCAAAAACTAGGGAATCCTTACTCAAAGTCTCCATTAATCCCCGAAGTTTATCACGCGCCGCCTCAATAAAAGTGAGCTTCTATCTAAGAGTCTTCATACATGCGCTAAGATCCTCAATCAATAGACTATCATTATTATCTATGGTACATTCTCTCAATTTATCTTTCAACTTCAGGTCCAACTTTTCAACTTCAAGGACTCGGCATATGACTTCTGAAAGGCAACTTGAAGTTCACTTTCCTTCTCATCCTCTTCTTCTTTTTCATATTCTTCACCACTCACTTGGGATTCAAATAATTTGGCCTCATAATTATCATGCACGGAATTATCTTCATCGAAAGACTTTTTATTAATGGTCACACGACTAGTAGTTAACGCGGTGTAATTACACTCAATAGGGGAATTAGGTTCATCTTCCGATTCACTATTGCTAAGGGTAACATTGTATGCATTTAGCTTCTTGCCTTACTTGCTTAGATTAGTGGGATACTCGGTTTCCCTATGGACATAAACCTCACCCCCAAAGCATATATTTGATTCATACCTTTAAAAATTATCACTATGATTTTTAGGGAAGTTTTCAACCTAGTTAAACTTATTTTTCTCAAACTTCATCCCATCAACTTTCGATTGCTTTTCGAACTTGAGAAATTTTCTAAAATTCTTAGCAAACATATCCATATCATCGGAATCAATGTTAGACTCGTCATTCGAAATAAGTGTTTCCTCCTTACGGTCTTTCAAACCAATGACTTCATAAATTCTCTCTCCCAAATTAAACAATGAGTTAACAATATTAGATAGTCTCGCATAAAACTCATTAAAGGCTTCACTCTCCTCCATCCTAATCGTGTAAAACTGTGTGGTGTTGTTTTGGAGATTGGAATCTTTAAAAGCATTAGTCACCTTATGAATTAGTTGGAGTATGTCCCAAGCCTCTTTAGACGTTTCACATGTCATAATACGCTGGAAATCCTAGGGTGTGACGACAAAAAACAACACATTCAAACTAAGGGAATTATAATTACTCAATTTCTGATCATCCTCTCTCCAGCTCTCAATGGGTTTAGGGATTCCATATTAACCTACTAAATTTTTGCATCGGGAACACCCCATAACAATAACTAACCATACCCGCTCAACTATCGCCTTAAATGTTGATTTTATATGCATAGTTAGATCCATCAAACAACAGTGGTCTAGAAAATGACTGACATTCCACATGAAACCCGACAGGATTCATGCATAAACAACATATAGACACCCATTATGATAC
Organism: Sambucus nigra; assembly: GCA_949130495.1. Lineage (NCBI taxonomy): Eukaryota > Viridiplantae > Streptophyta > Magnoliopsida > Dipsacales > Adoxaceae > Sambucus > Sambucus nigra. Next base: position 65,873,624 of record OX422219.1, read on the forward strand.
CATTTGAAAGTGAGCTAATATGGATAAGGTTCAAAACACACACACACCACTATTTTTAAAATTTTCAAATTAAATTAAACTTAAAGAAATTTACCGAATTAAAACATAACACCGATTAAATGAAAGTCATGTTAAATGATTAACCAATTTTATCTTAACTTAAAGCATGCGTCTAGATGAGTATAGAAAGATAAAATAAATTAATCACATAATGCCAGACGTAAGAGGAAAACTCAAAATGGGAAAAACCCCAGACGGCCCAACCAACGCAATTCACTAAGTCAGGAATTACAAAAGGACGCGACACAAGACTTACATAGCCGACTTGACTCCTTCAAGCCATGATGCATCTTTAATCCTTCGACCTTATATATAGCGACACGATAAAGTCCACTTATGCAGTGCCATAATGCGTGAGTCCACACACACCTCAGTATCCACCGATCTCGACTCAGGAACTGTCATAAACACAAAGTCCAAAGCGTTTAAACCACAATGAGGACAGATTCCACCATATGAAATGTTTTTGACAAAACATGGTTCACAAAACAAGAGATCTAAGGATTAAATCTTGGATATCAAACTAGTTGGGTGAAAACTAGGGTTTGGAAGCTTTTGGCTATAGATAGAAAAAAATCTGCTATAATTCTCAAGTAAAACATATGTCAGCACTCCTATTTATAGAATACACAAATTTTGAGGCGACGGAATCTCGTTCGAACAAAAATAGTATGTCCGCTCAAACGAATTTTCCAATATCATTTGAATGACATTGAGGCTCGTTCTAATAACACCATGAATTTTGTTCGAACGTTCTTCAAATGAGCTTCCAACGAGTTTAATCTTATTAACAAAACTTCATCATTTAATACCCTTTAGAAGGTCATTTTAACGACTTTCAATAGCTCATTTGAACAACCATAAATACTCATTCGAACAAATTCAATAATTTCGTTTGAACATTGTGAAAACTCGTTCGAACAACTTTTCAGAAAGGAAAAAAAAGACAATTTGCTTTAAAAAAAAACATTTTATGAAAAAATAGCCTCAAATAAACTTTTAAAACAACACCCAACATAAAATCTAAGGATCTAAATAATATATTCATACCTTATGAGATCCTTGAACATTAAAGACGAAATGTGGAACGAAACACGGTACGATGATGCAGATGTTCTAATTTGGCTATTACAGTCTTCAATCAAACATGTCATAGGCTTTGAAGGATAAACACTCAATACCTAACCTATGACTTAAATGGTTTTGTCCAAACGCAACTAAGACAATACACAACTAACTCGACTTAGAAATTTATCCTTAGAGTTAATTATTCACGTGGGGATTTACAAGCATGGAGCCCACACATTATAGTTGGGCATGTTGCCTAAATACACACCCAATGTTCAAGAAATTCATGGATAAATGCAAAATAAATTAATATATACTTACCACAACTACTCGATAAGTGATAAGGGGGGAGTCCATCATTGAAGGACCTCTATAAATGTTGTGACAACCCAATTTATGGGGGAATGAATTTTAGAGCCTCAAAACTTTATCATATTGTACTCAAGATATACTTGATAAAAGATCTCTCCCCTTTTATGGACGTAACTTATTTTTTTAAACCACATACATCTGCGTGTTCTTCTTATATGCTTGGCAATTCTTGTACATTGTTTATCTTATGTGATTTCTTATTTACACCCTGTAAGTTTTGTTCACTTACATCTACCATAATTCATTTGACGTTCTTTCAGCCCGAAATTTTTATGATAAGTATTTTTATCTCGTTACACCGTTGTGTTGTGTGAGTTTTTATCTTTTCTGCAATTTGATTCATCACTTTAATCTAAGAAGACAAAATTGGATTTCGATTCTTTTGATTAACTTTTTCACATGGAAATATAATTTCTTATTTACCTATAAAATTAATTGAAGGGAAATAATACCTCAATCTTATTAATAAATTTTAATTTAGGTAGTTTCTCTTAGCGTAGATTTTCTCCAGCTTTTCCATAAAATCTCTTACGCTAAGCGCACACTCTCAATCGCACCATGCGATCAGTGTGTTGTCGGACAACAAACCTCCTCAACATCGTGAATGTGAGAGAATAAAAGTGAAAATTGCAAAGAAAATGATAAGAGAGAAGTTTGAGTGACACATGAACTATCTCCCAAACTCGAAAACTTCCTTATTTGTACAGGCTGCTCCCATGACGTTTGAACTACTACATGAACATTGGTAATTAGGAAGAAATTCTTCTTATTTATCCTCTTAATTTAGAGGCTTTTATCATCTTGTGCGATATAAATCGAGTTTATTTATTTCAATTATTGCTATTGACCCTCTCAATATAGTGCATTGAGTTTCGTGCATTTCTCGTATATTTTGCAGGTATTTTACAGAATTGGAGAAAAGAGAAAACTCAAACCCAAGAAAGTTACAAGTGAAGGAAATTCAAGGGCAACATAATAATTCTACACCAGGAATTCGGACATGGAACCTAAAGTAAAGTTGAAGGCCTCGAGTCCACGAGCATGTAGGAAGAAACGGCATCCAAATTCGAGTTCCGATAAAAAGTTACGAAGAGTCAAAGTTGAGAAGAAATCAAGGAGAAAAAAGAAGGAAAAAAAAAGGATCGAAACGAACCAATGGATATATCACCGGACTAGTCCATTGAACTGGATTCACCAAACCGAACCGATAGAAAAGCAACCGGACCGATCCCCTAAACTGGAAGATACCTGACCGGTTCGCCAATTAAAGAAGGAGACCACCGGACCGGTTCGACTAACGAAATTCTTAATTTTCTTTTTTCTAAAAAAGAGTTTTGCATGGTTTAAACTCTAAAAATAACGTGATGTATTTATTTCTTTGTCATGCCAGACATTAGGAAGCATGTTTTTAGTTAGTTTTGAGAGAGTTTTGAAGCCAAGAAGTGTAGAATTCATATTTTTCAAGAATTTGTTCATGTTCTTACATTAATTCAAGGCTTCTATTCATTCCAAGTGATTTCTTCTTTATTTCTTTCATATTTGTTGTAGGTAATTCACTCTTCTTAGTTAGAATCCTTCCTTGCATATTTAATCTCACTTTTCACATAATTATGATTTCATGCAACATAGATTCCTTGTTTATTCACAGTTTCGTCATGTCTAGCTAGATTTCTAAGGGGTGGGATGCATGAACCCAACCCGATGTGGTTTGCATGAAAATAAAAGTAATTCTCTGAATTAAATAAATGAATAAATCGTATTAAGTAGTTCTTGCAACCGTCGTAGGGCATTTAACCTCATTTGCCTTAGGTGATCGGGGTGTTTAAGAATGCGATGCACGTGTCAGCTATGTCGACACCGCTTTGTTTCTATTCTTAATTATATATGATGCGGGCTTGTACCCTCATATATGTAATGCTTGAAATTAATAAAGTATGGGTTTGATTAATTATTTAATTTACAATTGATTTTATATCTGGTAAACATACTAGGGAATGGGAGATTGTAGTCCAACCTATATTTCTCATTCATGTTTATTCAGTCACAGTTAGTTTACTTCTACATGCGTAGTTTAATTATTAGTTTAATTAATTTGCATTTAGTTAGTAATATAAAATTCCAAAAAATCATCACCTTTTCCTTTCCTTTTTCTGAGTCACTTTAGGATTAACTGTCTTACCTATCTTCGTCATGTTTTACCTCTTATTTCCTTGAGGATTCGACCCCGTCTTACCGGGTTTATTACTTACGTGATCGGTTTTCACTTGAACCGCAATTAGCACGCACTAGAGACATATTTTCAATCGCATCAAGTTTTTGGCGTCGTTGCCGGGGATTTAGGTAGACTTTTAGGTTAGGTTGATTTAATCACAAATTTGACTCTAATTCTTAAAAAGCCAAAAAAAATCATAAAATCCAAAAAAAAACAGAAAAGAAGAAAAGCAAAAAAAAAAAATTAACATCTCTCAAAGTCCTTTTATGCAAAATTCGCAACAAATGCCTCAATCAACTCCCACTCGCATTCACGAAAATTTGACAGTTGAGTACGACCCCAATAGCCCACACATTCCTAATGTACCGCAGTTTTGGGTTTCGGCTCCTACCCCGCCAAATTCCATTATGAGCCACACTTCTAGGGCACCGAGTAGGCCTGTCAACGGGTCAGAGCCGGGTCGGGTTTAAAGAGATCCAGATTCGTGTAACCAGATCTTCATTGGGTTCGGGTCTGGATCTTCATCGGGTCTACACTATTGGATCCAGACCCGGATCAGTTAGGGTCTTCGGGTCTCGGGTTCAGGTCCGGGTCTGGCCAAATATATACATTTATATTATATTATCCCCCTTCTTTATTTTTTAATCTTAAATTAAAATATTTTGTAATGTATTATAGACTATTATTAGTATAAATAAAACATATATTATTTATATTTATTATATACATAAATATATATTTATATATATATATATATATTACTTACATGTTATATTGATAAGATATATTTATAAATATATATAAATTTATAGTATATGTATATATATTTAAAAAATAATAATGTACAATTCGGGTCGGGTCTTCGAGTCTGGGTCTTGTATAAGATCCAGACCCTACCTGTTTAATAAACGGGTATTCGAGTCTTCGGGTCCAAAAAAATATGCTCAGACCCTATTATACGGATCGGGTTCGGGTCGGATCGGGGTCCAAACCCGACCCACTGACAGGCCTAGCACCGAGTAAGGATTTCGAGTCATTTAGAGAGAGATACATGTCTGAATACGCGAGTTATGGTACGAGTGAGGGAGATATGCCATATCGTCCCATGAAAGAGCTCTTACATCCTGAGTGAACTGTCACCCAGGATACTTTTTACTTCCGTATAATGCGAGACAGTTCCACTTTCGTAATGGGATGATAAAAATTATCCCCTCATTTCACGAGTTGGATTCGTAGAAACCATACCTCCACATCCGTGAGTTCAAAGAGGCATGCGATACATTTAGTGATCAATCTTACACACAAGATGTCGTTCGCCTCAAACTTTTTCCTTTCTCCCTGAAGGATAAATCAAAGACATGGCTATGATCTTTATCACCGAACTTAATTGGATCATGGAGAGAGATGAAATCCAAGTTTCTCTTAAAGTTATTCCCTCAACATCGAGCAAGTTCCATCAAATCTCAAATTCAAACATTCCAGCAATAAGAAAATGAGCCATTCAATCGGTGTTGGGAGCACTTCCAAGAGTTTCTTAGCACATGCCCACATCATGGTTTTGAAAAGTATCACCTTATCTCTTTCTTCCACCAAGGGCTAAGTATAGCGTCAAAGCAACTCGTTGAGACTATGTACGAGAGGCCATTTTGGGAGTTAGATGCCAAGACTACTCAAGCATGGGACACATCCGATCCTAACACCCGAAATCGGGTTCGACAGACGTCCATTGCTCCTTCTGCATCGAGACTCTATTATTTGGACAAAGAAGTTGCAATGCAACTTCAAATAAACCAACTTGCTAAACAATTGAAAGACTTAGTCGAACTGCGAGCAAGAGAAACACCCGGATCCACTCAATCAAAATAAAAGGTGTGTGCCATTTGTGTGGCTGGTCATTCAACAAAGGAATGTTCGACAATTCCCGCCTGCAAAGTTATGCTTCAAGAGAAAGTGGGAGCGATAGAAAATTTTAAGGATAATTTTAATGTTCCTCATGGGACTTCTTACAACCCTTCATGGAAGAACCATACTTGTTTTAGCTACGGGAAACAACATGCTGCATTGAATCCTAATTCACACGTTGTCCCACCTTCACACTTTCAATAAGCTCCACAGATGCAAGCACCACATCCACCGTATATCACCGCATCGCAGAGAAATATCGAGGATATTATAAACCAATTCATCCAAGCCCAAAATACATCCAATGCTAAGTATGACCGCATGTTCACCGAAATAAATGCAAATATCTCTAAGTTGCAAGAATCCACGATTATCCAAGAAAGGGCAATTTTTCGGCCCAAGACAAAAACCTCCTCAAGGCCAATCTAGTGTAAGCGCTACATCCTACGACCGTCCAGAGAATTGTAGTGCAATTACCACTCTACGTAGTGGGAGAGTTGTTGATTTATCACCTCCCCCACACGATGAACCCAAAGATAAGGAGATTTTGCCTGGCACGAAAGAGGCCAAAGATACCCCTTTAACTGAGAGTGACGATGAGGACAACACTAGTGGGCCCAAAGTCATAGTGAAACCACCCACTGCTACGTCGTTCCCTCAAAGGTTGGTTCCATCTCAAAAAGGGACCTCCCGTGAAGATTTACTAGATGTCTTCAAGCAAGTAAAGATGAATTTACCTTTCCTCGATGGCATAAAGCAAATTCCCACCTATGCTAAAGTCCTTAAGGACTTATTTACGGTGAAAAGAAGGTTAAAGGTAAAGAAAAATGTGTTCCTAGCACAAAACGTTAGCTCATTCCTGTCAAGTGACCTTCCACCAAAATTCAAAGATCCAGGTGCACCCACCATTTCGTGCATCTTGGGGAAGAATCAAATCAAGAGAGCGCTAATAGATTTAGGGGAAAGTGTTAACATTCTCCCCTACTCCATCTATAAGCAATTAGACTTGGGAGACCTTAAGCCCATAAAGATAACTCTTCAGCTCGCAGATCGTTCAGTAAAGATACCTCAGGGGGGTTGTTGAGGATGTGATCATCCAAGTTGGCACTTTCTACTTCCCGATAGATTTTGTCATCTGAGATGAGGAGCCCTCATTTATATAGAGCAATCATGGTCCCGTCACTCTTGGTCGCCCATTTTTATCTATGGCTAACGCATTAATCAACACTCGAAATAGGCGAATGTAACTCACGTTTGGGAATACGACCCTCAAAATAAATATCTTCAACATCACCAAACCCGGGGGCGATGAGAGAGAATTATAAGAGACAGGTCTTATGGAAGATATAGTACACGAGTCCGAGAGGAATTACATGAGAGATCCGTTAGGGGTATGCCATGTCAAATCAAGTGAGACCGATAATTCATACATTGAGCTAGAGGCCGAGAAAGAGGAGTGTGTAGTGACGAATGTGGAGAACGAGAGAGATCACGTTGTTGAGTATGAGAGAGAGAAGTTAGAGATTGAGTAGGTGAGAGATGACATCGAAAGTAAGCATGAGAGACAGGTATGAGACATGAACCTAGAAAATTTTAAGAGAAAAATCGGGTCGGTGGATAAGAGCCTCACTGTTGACGTCCAATCTCAATTGGAATCCTGTAGTCACGTCGAAAAGTGTGAAAAGAAAAATTGAAGAAATGAGATTCCTCTTCGTGACCATCTATCTACCCGCGACACTGGAGCCTTGAGATGCGATAGAGGAGAAGACTCGAGTCTCGTCCGACATAGAACCCGACCCAAGCATTCCTCAAGTTGAGAGAGATTTAGGTTTAACATTTCCCTCCAATTTTGACCGAGAGGTGCACTCAAAGCCGGGACAAGTAAGTTGTAATTCTATTGGGCCCCATGAGAATCCCATTTAGGACACATATCATGAACCTCAAGGTAACTCCTTTACCTTTGGGAAGGGTCCCAACTTGTTCCGATTATTAGTTTACGATCCTAGAACAGGAGAGACAAGAAGAGCATCGGACCCAGTGAGTGGGGTCGGATGAGTTCTTAAGATTGAGAGATAGGTCATCACCCCCCACCCCCACCCCCCCGACGAGTATGGGGTAATTCTTGTGTATATTAGTTAGTTTAGGTTAGGGTCGTAGGAAGCAAGTTCGTTAAAGAGAGAAATGCGAAGGAAAAGAGCATGAGTGAGCGAGGGGAGTTTCGTATATTTCAGAGCCAAATAATGGGTAGGAATATCTTTGGGAGGGTCCGAAAAAACCGATCGAGGAGAAGCCTAAGTTTAGAGAATAAAAGAAAAGGGGAGAACACCTTTGATAGTGCCCCGGACTGATTCGGTCCCAAGACCATCGGTTCGATTCGCTACTGCGAAAAAATAAAAATAAAAAGATCGGATTAGTTCATCCCTGGCATCCAGACCGGTTCGAAAATTTGTAGCAGTCGCAGATTCACATGGTTCATCTCCCATTTCCCAAAACTCTTTCCCCTAATTTCCAACCTTTCCCTCCAACCATTCCCCCTTTCCCTCCAACTTTTCCCTCCAAATTCACCCTCTCACCCTCCTCCACAATGAGCATTGTTAGGATATGTTGATATCTTTTGCTTTCCTTATATATTTCTCATTTTAACTTCTTGTAATTCTTGTTTGGTAATACAAAAAAAATTGCATTTTTCCTTTGTTTATTTTTTATGCACTCTCCTTTTATTTTAGATTTTAGTCCTTTTGCATAGGGACTTTACAAAAGTCTAAGTTAGGGGGGTAAGCATGCACTTCAAAATTTCACAAAGTTCAAAATGCCCAAAAAAATTTTAAAAAAAAAAGAATAGAAAAATTTGAAAAATTTGAAAAAACTAAAAATATTTTTCTTCAAAATAAATAAAAATTAGAATTTAAATTTTTCAAAAATATCACTAAAATTTTGTTTAAAGTCTCAAATTGTAAAAATTGACCAAAGATGGAAATTGAAAGAAAGTTAACGACTTTACGAATAAGTGTGGAGATTATTAACCCGGTAAGATTTCGAGCCTATCACTTTTTGCGAGTTTTTAAATCAATCTGAGTTAATGATTAACTCAAAGTTCAATTCAGCATTTTTAAAAAGTCGTTGAAGATCTCAACTCTTTTGTTTTGATAGGTTATGGTAAACGTGCGAGATGTTATCTCGAAAACGCGCTAAAATGTCTCTAAATTAAATTCATCTCGAGACGCATATGGTAAATTAATGAGTGATTCGAACAACGAAGTAGGCCCTCGTTTGTTATCCAAAAATATTAGCCATAAAGAGTTGTGAAAAATTATCCTTTGCAACCCAATTTGAGCCTAATAAAAAATTTCCTTTTCATTTGTAACCCGAAAAACCCAAATATCCCCGAATTGTGAAAAATGAAAAATTCGTCAATTAAGTCCAAATGGTGCAATAAAAAGGGGCAAGAAAAAATTAGAAAAATGCTCAACAAAAATAGCAAGAAAAGAAAAGAAAAGAAAAGTGTGAAAAATAAAAAAAATGAAAAAGAAGAGAAAAATGAACAAAAACTCGAAAAAGCACTAACGGGCATCAAAAGAGCATTTTCCAATTCCGAACTCCCCAACTATTCCCTCATTTAACCCAATACACCTTAAATTCAAGAAAGTCCTAACCGAGTCCAAATAACAAAATTAATTCTCGCATGGAGAGATAAGACACAAAAAGATAATAAGAGAGATAAATTGGTGTGAATAAGAGGCAATGTTTCCTGTTTTCCAATAACCGTGTTCCGATGATGAGATCTTTTCGCCATAAAAATTTCGTCTTTCAAAATTGTGTGCGTGAATTCGTGTTCCAATTCATTTACTCTTTAAATCATGCATACCGAGAGAAATAGCCACAATCCAAGTGATTCATTTGTGAGAGCATACTGTGAGAATCGAATCAGAATGAATTTTCAGAAAAGTAACGTAATGATCAATTGGTGGAAGTTAGCGGTTTAATTTTAAGCTTCGCACAGACATGAGACAAATTGAGACTCTTGAATATTAATTTACGGTGACTATTTTTGGGGAGCTTAAATTGTCCCATTTTTAAGTATTTTTATTTTTCTTTGAGTCAAAAATGAATTTTGTGGGTATATTCACTGGAAACCCTCACGCGACACAACTCGTTCTACTAGGGTCACCTAGGGGTTTAAAGGCTTGTTGCATACGTTAAATGCAATCGCTTACTCGTAAAAGAGGTATTATATCCTAATAACATGTTTGTTGAGTGTTGGACCTTTCTTAGATTCTTTTACATTGCTCGGGACGATCAAAGTTCTAAGTTAGGGAGTTTAATTAGGCAAAAATTCTTCGTATTTATCCCCTTAATTTAGAGGCTTTTATCATCTTGTGCGATGTAAATCGAATTGATTTATCTCATATTATTTCTACTTAACCTCTCCATGTAGTGCATCGAGTTTCATGTAATTCTCGTATATTTTGCAAGCATTTTACACAATTGGAGAAAAGAGAAAACTCAAACTCAAGAAAGTTAAAAGTGAAGGAAATTCAAGGGCAAAATAGTAATTCTACGCCAGGAATTCGGACACGAAACCTAAAAGAAAGTTTAATGCCTCGAGTCCAGGAGCATGTAGGAAGAAACGACATCCAAATCTGAGTCTCAAGTAAAAAGTTACGAAGAGTTAAAGTTGAGAAGAAATCAAGACAAAAAAGGAAGAAAAAATTAAAAAAGGACCGAATCGAACCGATGGATATATCATCGGACCGGTCCACTGAACTGGATTCACCAAATCGAAACGATAGAAAAGTAACCGAACTGATCCCCTAAACTGGCAGACACCTGACCGGTTCACCCATTAAAGAAGGAGACCACCGGACCGGTTCGGTTAACAGAATTCTGAATTTTCTTTTCTCTAAAAAAGAGTTTTGCATGGTTCAAACTCTAAAAATAACGTGATGTATTTATTTCTTTATCATACCAGACATTAGGGAGCTTCTTTTTAGTTAGTTTTGAGAGGGTTTTGAAGCCAAAAAGTGTAGGATTCATATTGTTCAAGAATTTGCTCATATTTTTGCATTAATTCAAGGCTTTTATTCATTCTAAGTAATTTTTTCTTTATTGCTTTCATATTTGATGTAGGTAATTCACTCTTCTTAGTTAGAATCCTTCCTTGCATGCTTAATCTCACTTTTCACATAATTATGATTTCATGCAACATAGATTCCTTGTTTATTCATAATTTCGTTATGTCTAGCTAGATTTCTAAGGGTTGGGATACATGAACGCAACCCGAAGTGGTCTGCATGGAAATAAAAGTAATTCTCTGAATTAAATAAATGATTAAATCGTGTTAAGTAGTTGTTGCAACCATCGTAGAGCTTTTAACCTCGTTTTTCCTAAGTAACTAGGGTGTTTAAGAGTGCGACGCGCGTGTCAACTATGTCGACACCACTTTGTTTCTATTCTTGATTATGTATGATGCAGGCTTGTACCCTCATATATGTAATGCTTGAAATTAATAAAGTTTGGTTTGATTAATTATTTAATTTACAATTTCTTTTATATCTAGTAAACATACTAGGGAACGGGGAATTGTAGTCCAACTTATTTTTCTCATTCATTTTTATTCAGTCACAATTAGTTTACTTTTGTATGTGTAGTTCATTTATTTTGCATTTAGTTAGTAGATATAAAATTCCAAAAATTATCACTTTTTCCTTTCCTTTTTCTGAGTCAGTTTAGGATTAACCGTCTTACCTATCGTCATTACGTTCTACGTCCTATTTTCCTGAGGATTGGACCCCTTCTTACCGGGTTTATTACTTACACGACCAATTTGCACTTGAACCGTAATTAGCACGCACTAGAGACATATTGTTAGTCGCGTCAATTGGCATCGCGACATTTGTTTTATTGCGTACATGCAACACATATAGACCAAAATGACAATGAAGAATTTAGAAGGAACAAAAATATTTCAATACCTTATAGATGGTCTTACGAAACTAACCAACCAATACTATCATCTATTTTAATGACTTATCTTAAAGAATACTTATCAAACTAGCATGCAACCCGCACGGTGTGTTGGCCTATTATAATATTTGGTATAAAAAAACATGTATTGATAAAAATATCTATACATATCCAATCATATACTTTTCTTTAACATAAACAATTTGTGGAAGGTACACCATAGACAAAATATCAAAAAACTGCACACCCTCCTTCGTTGTCTTCAAACTCACTATATCTATAAACCTTTCAAGAAGAAGAAAAAACCTTTAGATTTAAAGGCTCAAAGTATATAATCACAAAGAACTTACAATTAGATTATAAACACACATTAGCTAGAAAAGAAATGAGGACAAAAGTATATCCTGTAATCATGAACCATGATTGTCCTAAATAATTATTTATTAAAATATATGATTATTTTGTAAAAGGCACATCAGAATCATCAAAGAATAGATCAAACGTATTCATAATGATGGCACCAATACGAAAATTCTCCGAAAATAATTGAAAATAAGCCCCATTGATTAAATGTCTCAAAATTAATTTTTACAAACATTACATAAAATTAGACTCATTTTAGGGGAAAAAATACCACGTCATGTAAACAGTTAAACATACCTGGGTGAAAGTAGGTAGAATGTGATACCTGAAACCCAAAGATTAAATAAAGTTACAAATGTAAGAAATTAAGGGACTATCAAGAAAATATATTACCAAATAAAAAAAATATAACCATAGTTTACTTGTAAAGAGAATCGTCACATTTAATTTTCCCAATACCAAATCCAATCATTTTGAAGCTCGCTCTGAAAAAATAGCGACTAAATTGAATGTTTAATATACGTTATAGTGAAACTCAATAGGAAACATGATTGTTTTCTGACAGAACACCAAATTTAGAAAACCAATGCTCTACTTAAGATATTCAGATATGAATGTTTAGAAACTAACTAATTCTATATAGCATGCCAATTTTATAATGGTGGTAACAAAGATCCTAAGTTTCATTATTAATATCAATCAAAGAGTTCATGTGAAATAAATTTCAAAGGTATATTGTAGGTTAAGGCAATAGTTGAGGTTAAATCGACTAACATTTTATATAAACCATTAAATGTTGAATGGTATTGAAGATGCAATTTATTTTGTAAAATAATGTTATCACATACATCTTCTTTAAGGAATTTAACCAAACAGTGTATATACCACATAACTTAAATATTAAAAAGAGGAAATCAAGTATTTGAAAGAAAAAACCATTAACGATTTATCAGGCGAATAGTATACCAAATTTGGGAGAAAGAAGAAAATTCGATATGTATAGCCACTCCTTGTGTAGAACTCAAAACTTATACGCAAATAATTCTGATATTTACTATTAATAAATCTTATACCAAAAACGCATTAATCCTTGTAACTATAGGAATCAAAGCTTATACACAAACAATTATATAATAAAGCTTATACCAAAAATGCATTAATGGAAAGAATGTTAGACATTAAAAATGTGAAATTGAAAATAGAACATGCCTCATTGTAGCAACAATACAACCCTCAACCAAATCCATTTATTGAAAATCCGTCAGAGGAAATTATGGGAATGTTGACAGAAATTCTCGACAGGTCGTGTATATTGGGTAGAGAAACAAACCTAATAAGTTTGATTTATATTTGATAAATTAGGTAGAGAAATTGTTTTAAATAGTATAAAACGAAGGGATTGATTTTAAGAAGTTCGTTCATTTTCGTGAGGAATAGGACATGTTTGTAGAGAGAGAAACGTAAAGTCCATGGAAAAACGGACATACAAGGGAATTTGAAAGTTTTATGAAAGAGTGGATAAAGGGAGGAAATAGTTAAAATAAAAAATACCTTGCTGAGTTTGAGAATTGATGTGCAGCTTCCAGCAATAAATACTCATTAATCTCTCTTTATATCATATTGAAGGTATTATAAAGATTTAAATTCTTATATAGACGTGTTGTTTATTTTTATCTCTTAAGTCTGAATGACGCTAACAACTACAATTAACTCTGAATGGTTAAGATATAAAATTACCTCTGAAACTGGACATTGAATCTGAATCTGACTAAATACGTTTATTCAGAGATACATTCAGATATAAAAACAAACATATTTTTTCGATTGAGATTTTAAACTTCATATTTCAGACAATAAAATAAACACTACCTAAATAAACACTAGTTTTTAATTAAATAATTATACATAACAATCCAAAATAAGTTTGAAAAAAGATCGTTATATTGGGTGTCTTTGAGGGTTTTATATGAAAAGACGGGAGATAATTTTTAATCTCTTGGAATCATGTACCAGTCGAAATTCAGTCACCCGATTGCATTCCCTTATTATCAAGACCGGTTACATCCTTGACAGTTTTTTTGCTGCAAAACTGAACGATGTCTACGCCAATTATGTATCTCTCAAAACTGCACGTAAGCTGTTCAACGAAACGCCCCAAAGAAATATATATATCTGGAACTCAATCCTTAAATGTTATTGTAGAAAGAAACACTATGAAGAAACAATATCTCTTTTTTCAAAAATGGTGTCTGCTGAAAAACCTGACCATATTACTATACCAATTGTGTTAAAAGCTTGTGCTGGGTTAGGGGCACTCAAGTTAGGCAAAATGATTCATGGGTTTGTCAAGAAAAATGATAAGATTAATGTGGACATGTTTGTTGGTTCAGGGTTGATTGAGTTGTATTCTAAATGTGGGCTAATGGGTGATGCTTTAGGGGTTTTTGAGGAATATGATCAACCTGATATTGTTTTGTGGACTAGTATAGTTACTGGGTATGAGAAGAATGGTGAACCGGAGGACGGTTTGGCGTTTTTTACTCGAATGGTGACGACGGGTCATGTTGAGCCGGACCCGGTAACGCTTGTTAGTGTTGTGTCGGCTTGTGCTCAATTGTTGGATTTGAAGGGTGGGAGGAGTGTTCATGGAGTTGTGATTAGGAAAGGATTTGATAGTGGGTTGTCTTTGGTTAATGCTTTGTTGAATTTATATGCAAAAACGGGTTATGTGAGTGCTGCGGGTAATTTGTTTAGGAAAATGGAGCAGAGGGATGTGATTTCGTGGGGGTCGATGATTGCTTGTTGTGCTCATAACGGAGCTGCTAATGACGCGTTAAATCTTTTTAACGAGATGATACACGAAGGTTTTGAACCTAATTCAGTTACAGTGATTAGTGCTTTACAAGCGTGTGAAGCGAGTTGTAATCTAGAAGAGGGAAAGAAGATTCATGAATTTGCCGTTTGGAAAGGATTTGAGTTAGATATATTGGTTTCTACGGCTTTAATTGATATGTACATGCATTGTTCTTCTCCTGACGATGCGATTGAGTTGTTTGAAAGGATGCCTAAGAAAGATGAGGTTTCTTGGGCTGCTTTGTTATGTGGGTGTGTTCAAAATGGAATGGCATATAAGACAATGGGGATCTTTTGCAATATGCTGTCGAGTGAAATCCAACCGGATGGTGTATTAATTGTGAAGATTCTCACAGCTTGTTCAGAATTGGGAATTCTTCAACAGGCTTTGTGCCTTCATGGTTATGCGGTTAGGGGCGGCTTTGACAGTAATGCTTTTGTTAGGGCTTCTCTCATAGAATCTTACTCAAAATGTGGTAGCTTGGATAATGCAATCAAGGTTTTTGACGGAATAAATGATAGAGATGTTGTTATTTGGAGCTCAATGGTTACGGGTTATGCTATTCATGGACGAGGGAGGGAGGCACTAGGATTATTTAATCAGATGGTCAATAATTCACCGGTTAGGCCTAATAATGTTACATTCCTCTCAATTTTATCTGCTTGTAGCCATGCAGGGTTAATTAAAGAAGGGATTGAATTATTTCATATTATGGTGAATGAATATCAACTCACACCCGATTCAAATCATTATGGGATAATGGTTGATCTTCTCGGACGCACTGGAGAGTTGGATAAGGCAATGGGTATTATTAACCACATACCAGGTGCCGTTGGCCCCCACGTATGGGGGGCCTTGCTTGGTGCGTGTAGGATTCATCACAACACCGAATTGGGAGAATTTGTGGCACAGAATCTTTTTAAGATAGATTCTAATCATGCGGGGTATTACATTCTTCTATCGAATATTTATGCTGTGGATGGGAAATGGGATAATGTGGCAAGACTTAGAACACTAGTTAAGGATAAGAGTTTAAAGAGGATATTTGGTCAAAGTGTGGTTGAGGTTAGGAGTGAGGTCCACAGTTTTATAGCTGGTGACAGACATCATCCGGAGTCTGAGCAGATTTACAAGATGCTGAGAAAATTGGAGGTGAAAATGAAAGATGAGGGTTATGTTCCTGATGTGGGTATTCTACTTGAAGATATGGAGGAAATCTTGTCTTTTGGGCAAAAAAAAGATTCAAGGATAAATTTGTAATAAGTCAAAAGTTTTGAGGGTAAAGAAGTAAATGCCCACCTTATCTATCCGGAAATAATATCTACTACAAGGTAAGAAAAAATCATTTTTGTAGAAAGAGATTGAGAGAATCACAAAATTAGCCCTAAATAATTGAAAAGTTTGGTTGTTAGCTCCTCCTGCTTGTGTGATTTTATGGACGCATTCACTCATAGAAAACGGTATCAACCTCCCCGTTGCGTATTGGTAGTTATCGAGTATAGAATAAATTTGCATCTCTTTATTCCTACGAACGGAATCGTTCCATTATTACCAACAGAATAGAACAAATAGTAACCCTTGCTCCGAAATAATCCATTGAACAAGGGCGGTCCATAACATAGCTATAGTATAGTCTTTTCCAATGCAATAAAGTTAGGTAGTGTGTTGTGTTCTTGTCCAAGGTTAGTTTTGTTTGAATTAATTTTTTATATGTTAAAATTTCAATTTGCTTTGTTTTTTTGTTGTAAAACTCTCATCTTTTATTTTATTTTTTGGTGTAAATATCTGAACTTTTTTTTCCAGTGTAAAAATATGGACTTACTTTGATTTAATTATTTGTATGTTAAAATCTGAGTTTGCTTTGTATTTTTTTTTTGTGTAAAAATCTCATCTTGCTTTTATTTTATTTTATTTTTGTGTAAAAATCTGAACTTGATTTTTTTTCTCGTGTAACAATATGAACTTGCTTGCTTTGATTTAATTATTCGGTATGTTAAAATCTCGTTTTGATTTTTTGGGGTAAAAATCTTATCTTGCTTTTATTTATTTTTTTGGTGTAAAAATCTGAACTATTGCTTTATTTTTTTCAGTGTAAAAATCAGAACTTGCTTTTTTGGTTTAATTATTTATATGTTAAAATCTCACTTTGCTTTGTTATTTTTTTGGTGTAAAAATCTGATCTTGCTTTTTTTTATTTTCTTCTAGATATGCTTAGGTACTTAAAAAAATGTTTCGCCTTGTCAACCTGAGAGTGCGCACGATCTTAATTGAATAACTTATTTAATTAAATTCCTCCAAACACAAATCCGATTTTTTTTACCAAATTTTAATTTTTGATTACACTACACCAAAAACAACAATTTGGCACATCCTGATATTAAAAATCTGGCACAGTTTTAAACTGTGTCAAATTCTGGCACGGTTTAATGACAATCTGGCACACTTTAAAACAGTGCCAAAATTTGACACTGTTTTTAGGTGTGCCAAAATTGAGTACACTTGCTAAAATATAAAATGCTCTAAAAAAATTTCACTTAGTCACTTTGAGTCTCCCGCTCACTCATTCTTCGCATTTTCTAACCTTCCCGCTCGGCTCTTTCTCTCTCACTTTTTGATCAGCTCTCCATGTACTCTGAATCTCCGATCGATTTCTTCTACATGGTTTGAGTTTTGGTTTGCATTGTTATATGTATTTTACTGTTATATGCATTTTCTAACATTCCCGTTCGATTTGAGTTTTGATTTTACATGGTCTGAGATATCTTCTACATGGTTTGCATGGTCTGTTACTAATAAACAGACCACATCCACGGTCTGTTATGTGCGATTTGTGTACAGATATTAGGTGTATAGATTTAGGGCTTTGCAATATAGGCCTTTGTAATTTAGGTTTTGTAATTTAGGGCATTGTAATATAGGGATTTGTAATTTAGGGCTTTGTAATTTATGTTTTTGGATCTAATTATTTTTTGCAATTGGTTGTCTATTTATAGATTTTATTTTGTGTCTATTTATAGATTTTAGGTATACTCTTTTTCATTTTTATTGTGTGTCTATTTATAGATTTTATTGTGTTTTGATTTATAGTTCTTCTGATTTTGAATGTTGGGTCTCTATTTTCCATAGTCTAACTAACTCACTTTATGACTTAGGTTTTTCGAAATATGAGTTTGAAGATTTGGCCATTATTGAGTTCAAAATCAGGTTTGTATTTCTTTTGTAGTATTGCAAACATGTATTAACCATTTCAAATGTTGCCTTATTATGTTTATTACATTTTTAGTTAGTTTCTTGCATCTATGTTCAAATAAATCATTAACTTTGTGTTGTCTCCATGGTAAGGTGTGACCTATTGACAGTTGAATGATTGAATGTGAAGATTGTGAATGTTTTTTTTTTCTTGGATGCAATTTGTTATGCTGATCCGCATGGATTTCTACGTTTCTAATTTCTTTGTAGGCATATAATAATATTTTGTCATTGCATTTTATGGATCTTATGGAAGATTTCAACTTTGTTATGATTATTAGAGTTTAATCTTTTTAGTAGAAAAATAATATACTATCTTTACTATTAATTAATTCAACATTCACCGTAATTGTTTGTATTAACATAATATATATATATATATATTCGTAGCTATTGGAATTCAAATTTGGATAACTTTGACATATTCGACTCTCCAAGTGATACACATCTCAATTTGTTGGTATGTTGATTTGGATAAAATCTGCAAGTTAATTTTTTCCATATGTTCTTTAAGTATATTTGAATTCAATGTATATACTTCAGTTGACTTCAAGATCTTTTTATGATTTATATTATCTGTATTCATTAAGCAATTGATATATTAAAAATACTATTGAGTGATAATGCGGGGTTTAATTTAGCACTCTGGCCGTAGGAGATGACACCCTATATAATCAAAAATCAAATTGCTCGAATAAAACTGCTGAGCAATAATGTGGGGTCTCGATCGTAGAGGATGTCACCCAGTGTAGTCTTAAGTCTTTCTCGAAAAAGATGACCTCTCGGTTAATTTTAGTGCTTGTAGGATGACCTATTGAGTATTACTAACGACTTACTGAAATGACCTATGGCTGATTAAATCATTCTCCTTGTGAATGTTCCTTTAAATTTAGAATCTATTGCAATGCTTATGATCACCTATATAAATTTCTTGTTCTATTAATATTTTTTTGCAGTTTGGTCAAGATGAAACAAAGACATGCACATGATTATATTCAATGCTTCTAAACAGGGATGGTGTTATGATGTAAGTTGTTTAGGTAATCCATCATCTTTCCTTATTCGGAGGTAAATCATTCTTCCGACTTGATTATATTCAATATCTCAAATATCCATAAATCACTTCCATGTGCATAAGAGAATAGGGTGGGTGCAAGTCCATGATGATTTTTCCTCTAAATATCTGTTCCCACTCTACCAATACATCTATCACTGTGCATGCTATAACTATTACTTTGCATAATACAAACATATTATGTATAGACTCACATATTACATAGTATATTTACAACTTGTAGTTATATTATAAACAATGATAGTTATATTTACGGAGTGAGGACCACATCCCAAAGTCAAAACCATTGTGAACCACACTCTGCTTTTTATATCTATACTGAGGGATTAAAGACTAATCCATATGTAATTCGAATTTGTTCATGATTTTCCTTAGTATTTCATCGACATCATTATGTTATCCTATAATAACATTTGTTATTGCATTCATCACATTTATTTTGCTACATTATGCTACTAAGAATCTTTGATGATATGGTATTGATCTTCTATAATTCTCAACATCCATTCTACAGGAAGAGGAGAAGGCTACTGAGGACTAGGAGAGAAAATTGGCATTTGTTCTAGTTAACCACGAATTTGGTCTTCTATTTGAGGCATTAGCATAAGGTTTAACAAGTAGATATGCAGACTTAAGTTCTGCATGTTTTGTGTCGGTCACCTGGCATGTACACATGCTCCTTGTTCTACCAGACAAAGGGAACATGTGTATAATGGTAAGAAAACTAGTTCTACTTCATATTCATTATTTTGTACCGTTATCTGTTTTGATTCATTTACAATGGTACTAAAAGTTGCATAAGACATTCAAAGTTGCATAAGACATAGTGCCAACATAAACTTTTTTTGTCAAATGTTGCATAAGACATTCAATGCTTGATTTTTAATAACCATCATAAACTAACATTTATTTACATTATAAAGTAATAACAAGAAGACTCTGAATCATAAAATTTGAATCATCAATCCATTACCAATTATGTGATATGATTCAAATAACACAAACTCATTATATAGTTTCCCAAATCATAATTATTGTTATGATTTATATACTTCATGGATATGTGATGCTTTTTGTTTTTTATCAACATCGGGTGAATTGTTTGATGAACCTTGATCATATAGGTTACAATAATCTGATCCATTTCTCACAAGATTCTATAGTGGTTTTGTCTAAGGCAACTAGAGCTTTTGATGTTTTGGAAATATTTTGGATCACATCTTTTTAAATTTCCACAGTATCCAAAAGAGCTTGCAATTTTGGCAATCTGGAGCTGAGAAAGTGATCTTTTAGATGTTATAAAGATATGCGAATAATATTTGCAAGTCATTATAGGTTTGATTGACTCATCACTAATGAACAACTGCCTAACAGCAGCTGCCTAACAGCGAAAGTGGTCCTTTGATTATGGGTCACGGATTGCTTAATTCATTTCCTTGTTCCTTTATTTCTCACTGGTAAGTTCATCTGCCTCCTAAAACCATGAACACTTAATGCTCAATTGGTTCGAGTGTTTGGGAATTTTGAGAATTCTAAAATGGTATATTCACACATAAAGTCTAATGATTCATGTTTTTACACACTGCACCTGTTGTTTATGTTCTCATATCAACATAAACAACATGATAGTCTGTGAGATAAAGAGTATTATGAGTGTACCATCGAGTTTGAGTTCATCTTGATCACTGGGATAGTTTGTACTTCATCTTGCGAGTTAGCCTATTAATCTAGTTCCTGAGGTTCCCCTCTATCTTCTTAATGTGCCCTCTATATTCTTGTTTTTAGCAAGTTACTTTAGGCTATAAATAAGGCTTTAGTAAACCATTGTATTTCAGTAAGAGAAAGTTCTTCTTGATTTGTGCATAAATCGTGTTTGATTTGTACTCACCAAATTGTAGACTACATTTATTATTGTTTATTAGTGGTTGATGTGCAAGTCCTCTTCTTATACTTGGTGATTTTAGGTTTGGGATGCTGCAACTTGTACAAAACAGTACACTTTTGAAGGTTGCTCTCATTATAAAGAAAACATCCAGGTAACAATTCCATTACTTCAAGTCTTGGATACTTTTAAGCTTGTCATTTTGGTTTTTTGTTTTCTTCAGACTTCATCTACTCTTGATGACATACATATGCCTTTTGTTTCGGTTTATATTTTCTACAGCTCTAGATGGAAAGATAAAACTTCTAAAACCTCTAAAACTTCTAAAACCTTTAAAACTAATGTTTACCCTCCAGATTCTATATGGTATATGTTAAAACTTCTAAAACCTATCAAAGCATACTTCTTGAGCTTCAACTATGAAGTATAGTGGTATAGTTTTACTCCCCCTTTTAGTATTAGTCTTTTTTGTTACTTTTGGTTGTTCAACTAGAGGGATGCTAAATCTCCGTATGTCACTAATACAAGCATCTAACTCCCAAGGAGAGTCTAAATCTGAAAAACACAGGTCAGAACACACTTGCAGTCACTCTCCACCAAAACACCTTGGTGTTGTCAGCTTTGACAAAAAACATGACGATCTAATCTCTTCCGCTTCACACATAACCATTGAATATGCCTTGGTTTGGTTAGCAAAACCACCTACAAGTCTACTGATAAGCACCCAAAACTGTACATTTTATACCCCGAATAGATGCACTTTAGTTGCTAATTCTCGGCAATATGGGTCTTATGTGCTTAAATGTTTATCTTGTAGGTCAAATGCAAGTTGCGGTGTTCAAATGCATATTTCAAGGCAATTGTGCGCATTATGGAGTTTAATACCAATCCCGTAACCCTAGCCTACCCTAACCGAGCCTAAACCTACCCCAAACCCCGTGTATGTTTAGGTTGTGCCCTTTTATATTTTTTTTAGATTTTTAGTTGAGTCGTTTTATTTTTGGGTTTTATTTAAGATTTATTTTGGTTTATTTTCTATTTTTATAATTTTATTTTATTTTGATTTTTATTAGTTTTTAGTTTTATTAGGATTAGTTTTTAGGAGTTTATTTTTAGTTTATTAGATTTTATATTTTTTAGGACTTTAGTTTTCATTTAGATTTTAAATTTTTATTTCTTTTGTTTTATTTTAGTTTTTTTTATAAGCTTAGGATTTTATTTTATTTAGTTTTAATATTTTTATTTTTATTGTTTTTAGTTTGTTTTATTTTTAGTTAGATTTTATTTTTTAGTAGTTTTATTTTTATTAGTTAATCTTTATTTTTTTAAGGATTCAAATTAAACACACACACCTAAACTAATACCACACCCTCATCCCCACTATACACCCTACACCTCACACACACACTAATCCCCCACACATCATCTTCTTCCCAACCTCATTTTTCTCTCTCCTCACACCAACCTCCATTAATTCATCCTACATTTAACCCAGAAACGGAACCACCGGCGCCGGAACTTCAAAACCCGCAACCCATGGATCCCTGCTTCGCCGGCGAAGCCCCGATCGTACCACACCTAACCCCTGAACCGGCGAGCACCACCTACCCGAAAGCCCAACCCAATCTGACACACTCCAACCCGCCGGAGAAACCCATCAACCTGACCACCAAACCCGACCCCTTACACCTCCTACCGTCGCTGCTTCGGTGGCATCCCATTTCGAAACACCACAGCCCGGCGTCCCATTCTCGAACCTCCATTGCCTAGTCGCAGCCATGGCCGCCACTTCCCCGGTCTGTCAAGCCCATTTTGAGTGAGATATATTCCAGCCATACCATACCCGGATTCCCGCCACCCAAAACTCGAATCTCGAAACCTTCTCACATGGCCAGCCACTTTCCAGCCTTACTTCCGACCCATGTCCACGACCCATTTCCCCAATATCCATTTGACCCACTTCTCCAAACACGATGTCACCTGCCAAATTCTAAACCGAAAGCAAAAGCCAAATAACAAATAAACCAATTATCTCCCACATGTGCATAATAACCCCTTTAACCCATTTTACCCCAACCCCTTGTAACAACCCGCCTAAAATAATAACGGGTGGCCAGCCCTATACTACATTAAATCAGGAGTTTCAGAAGGTCCAGTCTCAACATCAACAGTCGGTACCATATAATATAGGACTAACTACCCGATATCATATAAACGAGATGTTAAAATTAAATAAAATATGCAACATACCACAAACCAACACTATAGCACTACTAATAAAGGAAAGAAAGATGCATGAAGGAACTATGATAAATGAAATAAATAACTACAAATGAATATACCACAAGGAAGTAAACCCGAATAAGCTGTCGGGTCACAGCCAATACAAAGACTGAAATGAAATAAATGTACACATCTATAAATATCCCTTGGGTATGCACGTGATACACAACATGAATCCTAACTAGATTTTTAAAGAAGTAGGAAGCGACTATAAGATACATCCCGCAACAATCCGCACCTGTCACGGCTCCCAAGACTCTGGATAGAAAGTCATCCGGCATCCATGCGGTAGGACACCTGTAATAATATATATATATATATACAGGAAGGAGAAAAAAGTAAATGGGTCAGAGCCCGAGTGTGAAAAATATTTAGCAAGTGTGTTAACCGTGCATAATAAATATCGGTGCACTTATTTCATAATTAAAAGTGGATTCGCACTCTCGTGGATTCCCAACTCACCCCTCATCTAACGGCGCACACCCATTCGCGTCCTCAAGTTTTAGTTAAATTATACCCATTTATAAGGACAACCTAACTTATCATAGGCCCAGCCTATACCCACGAAAATTGCCTTCCTATCTTAACCCAAGAATCCACCCCTTTTCTAATCATACTAGATTATGTTTACAAACAATTACGCCATAATAGGCTTAATGGATTTTGGTTTATAATTTAATTAATTATAATTCTTAATACGTTACCCATTCATATTTGGGTTGAATCATACAATTTAATTAATAAATAACATGCATACAAGTTATTATTGACAAAACTTCTCTCCAATCTCAATGTTGCGCTACGTTTCGTGCGTGGGGTGTCTCGCAAAGAGAAATCCAAACAAGGAACCACCCCGTTACACTACTCCTTGACAACGTTGATCCTAGAGATCCATCATGTCACACATAAATATTTGACAGAACTTTTCTCCAATCTCAACACTGCGCTACGTTTCATGCGTGGGGTGTCTCGCAAAGCAAAATCTAAACAAGGAACCACCCCGTTATACTACTCCTTGACAATGTCGATCCTAGAGATCCATAATGCCATACATACCATATAATACTACCACTACTACTAAATTTTAGACTACAATATGAAAACAACTAGAAATCTCCAATAATATCCTTGGGATTATGTAACCGAAATATTCCTCAAATGCGATACATTAACCCCCATCAATCTAGTACACCATAATCATCCAAGATGTACTCCACAACGATACCATATCCTTTTTTATCTATAGGATATATAAATATATACATATAGGCATTTATTCTAACCATATATATATATACCATCATCATCCATACCTATGACCGAGAGTACATATCATATCTGATGTGCAATGGTCATGCACAAATAATATACCCGGCTATATATATATCGCCGATAAAACAGCATCATGCATCATCTTCCCAGTTCCCGGCTCACGTAGCAATACTGGGGCCACCATGGTGGGACTAAACGACACCCATCTCGTGGTAAACACACGCACACGACGTCCCGGGAAGGGGTCATAGCTCCTAACCAGCAATGAGACGAAACATACCTACCACGTCTCATCCCAAAAATATAAAAATGTAAATCACATAATAACACACGGGACGACTATGACCTGGGGAATATCGACACCCTACTTTTCTAGTCAGGATGCTCACCCTCTGCGTGGAAACTTCCCAATGATAGCATGAGCGAGGTATGCTTAACCACATAAGTATATATATCATTCACATGCACAATATATATACATCCATATGATCCAATCATATAATTAAACATTAAACCATCATATACGGTTTAAATATCCATACCACGTATGACCACAACATAAATATATCCATATATTCATATTTATATAGATATATATACAAATATATTCACATATCCATATCTCTATATATGCGAGCTAATTCTCGTTCATGTGTATAAGATATCTATATACACTCGGCTGTAAGTATACATAATCCTCGATATACAAGCCGTCACCACAATTTCCTTCAATTTTACCTCGATATGTGAATACAATCTCTCACTTGAAACATATTCAATCATTTTTCCTATGATGAATAGTCTCCCAAAATCATATGTCTATGTATACATATATATACCACATTAAGGTTATCACCCAAAATTTTGTGTAGGACGCCATCACTACACATACCACCTATATCCGAAAGCATATCAATACCCCCAATACAAATTTTGACTAAAGGTATACACCTAACCAAAAGTCTACAAAAATCAACTTATTCCAACTTTGTTTCAAGTGTTGGAATCCCATGTGATTATTTCCACCTAATTATGTGTAAACTATCCTGACTAGAATTATACTACCGTCTATTCTAGTTGATAGTACGATCCCAATCCGTTCCCAATTTTACCTACGGTTCAATTAATTTCATGAACCCTTACCCCCATCAGGTTACCTATTGTTCCTTAATTTAAACGTTTCTAAGGATATGAGACCCCTCACTCTCTAAGAGTTCTCAACCTCACATCATATTTACACATTTTTATCTATAATTAGTAATCCTAACCTCAATGAGGTTTCCCCATTATCTCCATATGCAACTCCAATACATACATGGATACATTTCTCCCAAATTACCCTAAGGAGTCCCCAAAATCCTAATATGTGAGAAACTCCTTATATGTCTCCAAGAACATATCTCTTACATCATAAGAGAAGGCCCCCAAATCAATAAACCCAATCAAAAAGGGTTTGGAATCACTATGGAGAAAATACCTCAAAATGCCCTGTTTTCGAATCGATTCGGCCATATTCCGAATCGATTCGGCCTCCAAGGCGAATAGATTCGGGTCCAAAGACCTGGGTTTATGCCACAGGCCGAATCGATTTGGCTTGGGTCCGAATCGATTCGGTCAATGCAGACCTGCCAATTTCCCTAAACCGAATCGATTCGCTTAGGGGGCGAATCGATTCGGGCCTGCAGATTTTGAAGGGTTCTTCTTCTTCATCAAAACCCACGAATTCTAAACCCTAAATTTTCATTTCTAACTCTTAAACCTTCATCAATTCATGATTTTAAGCCCATAAATCAACCCAAAGTTGATCCCAACCATTTCTATACCATTAAACTCATATTTAAACATTGATTTCAAGATTAAACCCAAAAATCTAGGTTTTGATATTAATACCCAAAAATCCATTTCTTTAACACACAAATTATGAAATCAATTACACAAATGACTTATTTAGCAAGATTAAACACTTGCCTCAGATTTGTAGAGGTTGGATCATCCTCGATGTCGCGTTTGGGCCGGAATCTCCAAGCTTTTCTTCCTCTCTCTCTTCCTTTCTTCTTCTTTCTCTCTTCCTTTCTCTTTTCTTTCTCTTTCTCTAAATGAGAAGGCTTCATCCGTAAGCCTCTTAAACCTTAAAACATAAGTCCCAAATTTTAATTGTTAATACACACTTTAAATGACTCGTTTACTCCAATTCGAGTCAAACTGACTTAAAATATTTCAGAGCCGAAATAAAACCCAATGACAGTCATTTTGACTATCTCGACCCTTCCATGATCAATGGTACCCTCAAAATCATCATCCGAAATACTTTGAAATGTTCTCTATTTTTGGACCTCAATTCCCAATTTTAGAATTCTCCAATTTAATTAAATTTTATTTTCCCCAAAATTTAATTTGTCAGTCTCAAAAATCATGGGGTGTTACAATCTTCCCCCCTTACAAGTGAGAACGTCGAAAAGGTTCGGTGTGTGATAATTGATTAAAATTAAATTCGCAAGTTTCCAAGAACCCTTATTTAATTAGCGTCTACTTTTAAACCAAATAAAATCAACCCTTAAACATGCATCTAAATCAACCCATCAAATATAAAGCATGCGACACAAAGTTAAGGAAAAATCCCCGAAGGGCAAAACCTTTTATTTCTAGAACTTTAAAGAATTTACAAGACCATTGACTTACATACAACCTGATAATCGCCCACAAGTGTAACGTACGGTGTCTTCGGTAAACCTTCAAAGCAACGGCTAGAAACAGTGTGACACAGAAATACCCGCAGGTGTCGGTTCCTATGTCGGCGGCTGGAAGTTTCCCTTTCCAGGAGGGCAGCAATGAAGAAGAGAACGGCTTCTCCACAAGGGTTGAACAAACCAAAGTTGTGTTCTTGGGTTACCAAAAAGATTCACAAAGGTTTGGCAATTGTGTGAATCAAAACATGAGTCTCGGGACTCAAAAAATATGAAGACTAGAGTAATTTGGACTCTCAAAAACGTCTTCTAAAGTCTTGCAAAACTGCTCCCCCGAAGGTGGTTTAAATAGCAAAACAGATGAAGAGATTTGCAAAATAAAAACACTGAAATTATATCCAGCGTACAGGTACCCCGAACCGGTTTGGGGTACCTTATGCGGTTTGGGGTACCTTTCTGGTTTGGGGTTAAAAAAAACAACATTCTTCAAGGAATTTTCTCCAACTTCAAAAGGTCATAACTCCTTCACCGTAGCTCGGATTGAGGTGCTGTTTCTTCCAGTATCTTCGTATCTTAAACTTTCCAGTTGACCAGACCTCCAGACTATGGATGTGAAATTACGAAAATGCCCTTGAACTCTCCTATCGTGCCTTTTTTCACTGTTTTGACTTCCCTTGCGTACCACTTGCATTAAGTCCCTAAAATCTTGGAACGTGAAGTCGTTGAGGCAGATGTGGGACACATTAATGGAGATGTTTAATGCTTGATTCCCGGAATTCGGATAGAGGCCGTCATGTGAGATCGTGAGGTGACGTGCCAAATGTAGCGGCGTACGAGATACATAAATGAAACATGTTGGACATGAGAAAAATGTCCTTACAAATCTCCCCCTATGTCTATGCCGGTACGTACATAAAAAATCCGAATTATCAAATAACAAAATTGCCTATACAAATCTACCCTTCCATGAACCCAAAACTGGAAAGATACAAATGAGTAAGTCTTCATCGTTTGTTCTTCAAATCTTCAAAACTTTAAAATCTCAAATCTTTTCTCATCAGGGTGTGCAATTCAGTGATCATCAATGTAGTACCTACACACATGAGATAAAGAAAAAATACCAAGTGGCGTATCGAGTTTGAAATGAGATAAACATAGATACCAATATATGATAAGCATAAGGCAAATCTCAAAAACTCCCCCAAAATTCAAACTCCCCTAGAATAAGATAATTCTTTCTCCCCCTTTTTATGATGTCCCCAAATAGACAAATAAGAAGAATGAATCAAACAAGAAAAATCGGGGTGTCACGGTATTTAAAAAATACACAAACTATTTTTTATTTTTCAATTTTTCGTGCAAAAAAAAAGATACCATTTGAAAAAAAATGATACAAAAATCACACCATGGATTTAAACTCAAACAACCAAGTCATGATAACGGAATGAATGGGTGTGAACACATTCGATAGGTAAATCAACTCAATCAATCATATGTGCACGATGCATATGTGTATCCCTAACGAATGAGCATCAAAAGTATCCTTAGGTGTAAAAATTTGTTGAATTTAGATGACATCGTCTTATACAAATCAACAAATCAAAGTCAAATGATTTCCACACCAATAACGTCCAAAACTATGTAGCGCATTTTCAAGCATATCAAGGACGTACAAACCCGTTTTAAATTCTCCAACCAAACTCCCTCAAATATATTATGTTTTAGAGGTAATCTAAATTCTCAAACATTGGAGAATTGGTGCAAAAACCTAAATGGCCCCTATTTGGCATGAATATCTTTTTATTGCCTTTCAATTTTTTGGGCTCTTTTAAACCTCTTTGGACCTCGGATAATAAAATACCTCAATTTTTTAGGTCCTTTTTAACGGTGGCTTTTGCGCAAAGGATAGATGATTACCTTTCGCAGCCCCTCCCCGTTTTACAAATAAAGCACACAAACTCACAAAACGGTTCTTATATGCACAGTTTCCTTATAAAAAATTTATCGCGCTTGGTTCGTTCTAAGGACAGAATTGAAGTGAAAACACCCAACCAACATGTGATAAAACAAGCACAATAATCAAACAAATTCGTGCAAGTGTGCATTAAAGGAAACATGAGTCAAACATGTAGGAAGTAACACTTAATTACATCTTAATGACTCCAAACATTATAAAGCACATGGATGAATTGACCTATTGTCTCAAAACACTATCAAATAGTCACATGAAAATAATGGAATGATGTTGTGACTCGGTCATCCAAAGTGTTCATCCATAAACGGTGCAAACAAGATACAAAAATATTTTTGGATTTTTCAAAAATTGTCAAAATAATTTTTTTTTGTATTTTTCAAAAATTTTCAAAACAAAAATAGATACAAAAAGTACACATGTCATAACACTAGCAAACAAGTAAAAATCATGAAACCACAACTAGTGTATGACATACATGCAAACACAATCATCTATATGATATTGCAAATGAAGAATCATGTGCAAGCAAACGGGAATCAACTTGTCTAAAATCTAGTGCCTCTAAAAGTGATTTCCTAACCCAAATAGATGTGAAACGTCGTGTAGGGGATTTGGGAACCAACATAAACTTCCTAGGACTTTTTCCAAGATCAAAATAAAAACGCCTAAGATGACCTTTCTGACCACAATATGAACATGTGTAAACGGGTGGAACGGAACCTATGGGTTGACCTTTTCTAACATCCTGAAAATTGGTTGACCCTTTAAAACAAATAATGGCTTTGGCTTTAGCATTAGAAGCATGAGAACACGATGAGCCATTACCATCACTATCAAACCTACTTGAGTCTGTCAAATCATTTTTTAACTTCAAAATTTTTGACTCAAGCAAAGAATTAGACTCTTCCAAATTAAGGGACGCCTTCTTCAAATTATCAATCAAACCTAGAAGGTTATCTCGCTCCCCCTCAATTAAAGAAAACTTTTTCCTAAGAGTCTCTTCACGTGCCACAAACTCATTGACTAAAATATTTTTATCATCTTTGGCACAAACACAAACCATCGAATTTTTAAGGTCCTCTAATTCGTTTTCTAAAACTAGGACCCTATCATCACTCTCCTTCTTGGACAATTTTAAAGAAACAAAGTCATGGTCCAAGGAAACAAGTTTTTCACGATAAAAATCTCTTTGATTTTGAACCGTTTGCAAAAGATTCATCGCGGATTTAAAACGGGAATTTTCTTTTTCCAAAACTTTAATTCTTTTGCAAAGTTTCAAATTCAAACTTTTTAAATTTTCAGCATGGTTGTGAACTTTTTCAAAAATAGGCTCCTCATTAAATGGGCGTTCCATTGAAAAATTACGATTTTTCACAAAACTGATTTTTTTAAAAAAAATCAATATCAAACGATTTTGCGGAAAATAGGATCACTCGATAATTTAGAGTAACCCGCTCTGATACCAATTTGAGAACGTCGAAAGGGTTCGGTGTGTGATAATTGATTAAAATTAAATTCGCAAGTTTCCAAGAACCCTTATTTAATTAGCGTCTACTTTTAAACCAAATAAAATCAACCCTTAAACATGCATCTAAATCAACCCATCAAATATAAAGCATGCGACACAAAGTTAAGGAAAAATCCCCGAAGGGCAAAACCTTTTATTTCTAGAACTTTAAAGAATTTACAAGACCATTGACTTACATACAACCTGATAATCGCCCACAAGTGTAACGCACGGTGTCTTCGGTAAACCTTCAAAGCAACGGCTAGAAACAGTGTGACACAGAAATACCCGCAGGTGTCGGTTCCTATGTCGGAGGCTGGAAGTTTCCCTTTCCAGGAGGGCAGCAATGAAGAAGAGAACGGATTCTCCACAAGGGTTTAACAAACCAAAGTTGTGTTCTTGGGTTACCAAAAAGATTCACAAAGGTTTGGCAATTGTGTGAATCAAAACATGAGTCTTGGGACTCAAAAAATATGAAGACTAGAGTAATTTGGACTCTCAAAAACGTCTTCTAAAGTCTTGCAAAACTGCTCCCCCGAAGGTGGTTTAAATAGCAAAACAGATGAAGAGTTTTGCAAAATAAAAACACTGAAATTATATCCAGCGTACAGGTACCCCGAACCGGTTTGGGGTACCTTATGCGGTTTGGGGTACCTTTCTGGTTTGGGGTTAAAAAAAACAGCATTCTTCAAGGAATTTTCTCCAACTTCAAAAGGTCATAACTCCTTCACCGTAGCTCGGATTGAGGTGCCGTTTCTTCCAGTATCTTCGTTGCGACGAGATCTTAAACTTTCCAGTTGACCAGACCTCCAGACTATGGATGTGAAATTACGAAAATTCCCTTGAACTCTCCTATCGTGCCTTTTTTCACTGTTTTGACTTCCCTTGCGTACCACTTGCATTAAGTCCCTAAAATCTTGGAACGTGAAGTCGTTGAGGCAGATGTGGGACACATTAATGGAGATGTTGAATGCTTGATTCCCGGAATTAGGATAGAGGCCGTCATGTGAGATCGTTAGGTGACGTGCCAAATGTAGCGGCGTACGACATACATAAATGTAACATGTTGGACATGAGAAAAATGTCCTTACAACAAGAATTTCGCCCGCGAAATTTTAGACATGCCTAGGACCTCAATCTCATCTAGTCCTTATATCAATCCTCAGGATCACTATACCGATCCTTTCTAGTTCTCACATCGAATCAAATAGATTTTAAAACATACTACGACCCAGGGCACCCATACACCCCGTACCCGAGTTTCCACTCGTAGAATTATAATCAGGCTCCATTAGTCGAAATCGTAACATAACTACCACTAATATAATATATAATAACATAGTAATTATATAAAAGTTTTAAAATTTCCCATAGTTGAACTCTCCTCAATCCTTGACGTTAGCTACCTTCGTGCGGGGGAGGTCTCGCAAGCGAAATCCAAACCAGGAACCCTCCCAATACACTACTGTGTAGCTAGGTCGGGGATTGAGATTAGTTGAACCAGGGTTAGGGTTTTATAAAAAGATTTTTACATAACAAATATTGCCCGAAGGCCTATGTAACAATATATAATATAAATAAATCTCGCGTCTTTCGACACGCCAAACAAATACCTTATGTTTAGAACACAAGGCCTCAACAAATACAGTACTTCTAACCACTATCTAGTTCTCAAAACTAGCACAGCTATGAGCTAAATTCTCCGCTCAACATACACCTACTAAACTTTGAATCTCGCTACTATAAAATTTCTTTACATTACATCAACACCTTTCCACCATATAAGTCTCCCCTCTTAGGAGCACGATAATTACATGCCCTACCCCATCCATAAGACAATTAACCTTATAATCGCTACCCAACAAACATCGACATTCTACACTTCCGAAATTCAAAAACAAAAATCCCTATTGTCTCAAAAGGCGTCGTACAAGCATGCTCCTTCCTAACTATATTGAAGGACAAAACGTGATTGCGACTACCAAAAACTCCCTCCGTCCTACACAACGAAACTGAGTCTCTAAATTCTTCCTCCCTCTTCCCAGAATGCAATACTCCTGATATTGGGACAACTCCGCCCACTTCACATTGGTAAAGTCACCAACACCAGGTTTCCTAACGAAGATTGACGGGTTTCTCAATCTAAACCTCCCAAGGACTACACTAACCTCTCCTCAGACTTTCCTTACTAAGCCCAAGATTCATCATTCGAGTAATTTTCCTTTCTTACTCAACCAACGGTAGAACACTTTAAACCACTGCTAGGAATCTCCTTAATTATCTCCCCCGGAATCGAGAAAAATAAATACCACCGATTAAAGCGTACCCAAATATGCTATGGGTATTGTACTTCTAATCCTATCCTTTCCTAGACGATAAAATCTAGGCGACGTCTGAAACGAAACAAGAGCAATTGTTATCAGAACGCCAATCAAGTGAATATACTTCACAGAAGAAAACAACGCAATGAACACAACAGTCCTAATTGTAGGGCTTTATGTCAAGAACGTTAACGGAAGAACGCAGAAAACTCGCACAGATCCTAATGACTCTAGAACCTGATGCTCTGATACCATCTGTAACAACCCGCCTAAAATAATAACGAGTGGCCAGCCCTATACTACATTAAATTAAGAGTTTCAGATGGTCCAGTCTCAACATCAACAGTCGGTACCATATAATATAGGACTAACTACCCGATATCATATACACGAGATGTTAAAATTAAATAAAATATGCAACATACCACAAACCAACACTATAACACTACTAATAAAGGAAATAAAGATGCATGAAGGAACTATGATAAATGAAATAAATAACTACAACTGAATATACCACAAGGAAGTAAACCCGAATAAGTTGTCGGGTCACAGCCAATACAAAGACTGAAATGAAATAAATGTACACATCTATAAATATCCCTTGGGTATGCACCCGATACACAACATGAATCCTACTTAGATTTTTAAAGAAGTAGGAAGCGACTACAAGATACATCCCGCAACAATCCGCATCTGTCACGGCTCCCAAGACTCTGGATAGAAAGTCATCTGGCATCCATGCGGTAGGACACCTGTAATAATATATATATATATATATACAGGCAGGAGAGAAAAGTAAACGGGTCAGAGCCCGAGTGTGAAAAATATTTAGCAAGTGTGTTAACCGTGCATAATAAATATCGGTGCACTTATTTCATAATTAAAAGTGGATTCGCACTCTCGTGGTTTCCCAACTCACCCCTCATCTAACGGCGCACACCTATTCGCGTCCTCAAGTTTTAGTTAAATTACCCTCATTTATAAGGACAACCTAACTTATCATAGGCCCAACCTATACCCACGAAAATTGCCTTCCTATCTTAACCCAAGAATCCACCCCTTTTCTAATCATACTAGATTATGTTTACAAACAATTACGCCATAATAGGCTTAATGGATTTTGGTTTATAATTTAATTAATTATAATTCTTAATACGTTACCCATTCATATTTGGGTTGAATCATATAATTTAATTAATAAATAACATGCATACAAGTTATTATTGACAAAACTTCTCTCCAATTCTCAACCCTAAATTTTCATTTCTAACTCTTAAACCTTCATCAATTCATGATTTTAAGCCCATAAATCAACCCAAAGTTGATCCCAACCATTTCTATACCATTAAACTCATATTTAAACATTGATTTCAAGATTAAACCCAAAAATCTAGGTTTTGATATTAATACCCAAAAATCCATTTCTTTAACACACAAATTATGAAATCAATTACACAAATGACTTATTTAGCAAGATTAAACACTTGCCTCAGATTTGTAGAGGTTGGATCATCCTCGATGTCGCGTTTGGGCCGGAATCTCCAAGCTTTTCTTCCTCTCTCTCTCTTCTTTTCTTCTTCTTTCTCTCTTCTTTTCTCTTTTCTTTCTCTTTCTCTCTTTCTCTAAATGAGAAGGCTTCATCCTTAAGCCTCTTAAACCTTAAAACGTAAGTCCCGAATTTTAATTGTTAATACACACTTTAAATGACTGGTTTACTCCAATTCGAGTCAAACTGACTTAAAATATTTCGGAGCCGAAATAAAACCCAATGACAGTCATTTTGACTATCTCGACCCTTCCGGGATCAATGGTACCCTCAAAATCATCATCCGAAATACTTTGAAATGTCCTCTATTTTTGGACCTCAATTCCCAATTTTAGAATTCTCCAATTTAATTAAATTTTATTTTCCCAAAAATTTAATTTCTCAGTCTCAAAAATCATGGGGTGTTACACCCCTTTTTAACCAAATCTGATTTTATATCCTCACACCCCATGTACATGTGCTCACACCTCTCCCACATGTTCACCCTAGCCCATTACCAAAAATACCCCTCAGCCCCATGTGTGCCATGCATCTACTATAAAATAAGACTCAAGACCCCATTTGAAAAAAAGGGAGATCATCAAATAAAGAGATGAATTTCTAGAGAGAGAATTGTAGAGAAAAACACCATTTGTAAATAGTTTTATTTTATTATTTTTTTTTTTAGATTTGTGAGGAGAAATATTGTTTGAGATTTAATTGAGTGGATATTTAATTTCAAATCACTTGGATGTTCAATTAAGAGGTGTATGCTTCAAATTGAAAGATTAGAGTTCAACTTTCTCAAAGAGATTTGGTTTGCTTGTTCTGTTCCCTTCTATATTATTTTAGTAGCCTTGATTATTTGTTCATCATGTTAAATATCATGTTAGGCTAAATCCCCTTTCAAGGGGTGGGGGAAAACCCTTATTTGATGTTATTTTAGTTTAATTAGTTTGATTACGTGAAAATTCCCTTTGAATGTTAATTTTGATCCCTCACCCTTAAATTTACGCCTCGAGAGAGGGTAAATGATTTTCGAGAGAAAATCGAAATTCTAGTTATAATACCCATTTTAGATTCGAACTAGAGATAGGGGTTTCTTAAGTGGGGTATTATTACTTGAATTTCAACTCTAAATTTATTTTCTAAGATTAACATAAATTTTAATTGATCGATCCTAGCGGGTGATTAATTAAAAGGAGTGTAGATTTATTTTTCTGGAGTTGTAGGGCATTAAATTTAATTTTTTAAAAGGTTACTATTAAAATTACATTTGCAACGAGAGTTGATTTGTAAGTTTGATATTAATTTAGGAGAATTCAATTAATTCAATTAATTAATTAGAATAGCTAAAATTTGTGGTGTAATCCCATTCCTTAATTGTTCTCATAATTATTTACCTCACTTTATCTCTTATTTTAGTTTAGACTTTATTTTTCATTTTAGTAACTTTCTAGTTAGTTGTTATCATATCACATTTAGTTTAGTTTAGTTTAAATCATCACCTCACCTAATTGTTTTAATATTTGAAAAAGCTAAAAAAAGTAGAAAAGTAGAAAAGTAAAAAAAAACACAAAAAGAAAATAAAAAGTGAAACACAATTGTAATTCACTTTTTTTTTTTTACTTTTCTACTTTTCTACTTTTTTTTAGTTTAAATCATCCATATTTTCTCTAGGTGTTCGGGCAAATGAAAGTCAACATGGTGAATAACTCGACGTTCTCACTATAGTGATTAGCATTCTTTCATGAGATCATTTTCTTTCTAATTGTTCGTTCTTTTTTATGTGTGTGTGAGACGTTTGAACTTGCTTACATTTACTCACCTCCTCACATACAAGGGCGATACACTAAATCATATCTCAAGAGTTCGTTTGAGAGAGAGATATCCGTGAGATTTTGAAGTTGAAGCGTTGATTCTGACAAGGAAATCTAGGCATTACTCTTATGATTCTCGATCCGTCTTGACTGATTCACACAATAGACATTGAGTTCTAGGAAGGATGTGCCTTCTGTATTTACTTAGCTTAAATTTTTTACACATTCTAGCTTGTATTTCTCAAATTATTTCTCTCATGATGGATTGTGAGATCATTCTACGTCTAATAAGAGATTGACTGCCTTTTACAAATAAAGAATTTTGTGGGTATATTCCCTGCAAACCCTCACGAGACACAACTCGCCCTGTAGGGCAACCTATAGGTTTAAAGGCTTGTTGCACATGCTAAGTGCAATCGCAAGTGCTTGCGAAAGTGGTACACTTTTGGTTACTTATCTTTCTCTTTCTCTCTATCTTATTGCTCGGGGACTAGCAACGCTCTGTCATCATAATCACGATAAATACCTGCAATCGCTCCTTTTAAATTGTTTGTTCTTTATGCAACATCGCAACTGAATTTGAGCTATCGCATAGGATGAGGACTCTATCTCGAATTATTTTGCACTCGGGAATCGTTTGTCATGGTAGTAAGGGTAGTGACCAATGCCATTTCAAATTCAGCCTTTGAATTATAGAAATTCTCCAGAATGATTTTAGGCTTTGAAATGTGAGCTTAAAAAATGGACTTGTTTTGGTCTTTCCATACGTACCGACCCATCCAAACGTTTGTGAGGGAAGATATGGGATGAGAACTCATGAACTCAAACTCATTACTTCGCTCTGGATCGTCTCACTTGTATTAAATATACTTGGGGGTTCAACGGTATGCTATATACACATAGATCGATCAGAGGAGCATAGAAATTCTCATATTTGAGGGTGAAAATCCAAACCAGCCCCCAAACAATCCCGTAAGAGGCACAAACACTTTGCACGGGACCAATGTAACTTGTAGGAACTGATCGTGTAGTCACGGGTCTCCCGGTTTGAGAATATGACGATATTTTGGAAATATTTAGATTAGGCTTAAAAACAAGCCTTTTGAGGGTGAAAACCCAAACTAGCCCCCAAACGGTCCCGTAAGAGGCACGAACACCTCGCACGGGACCAATGTAACTTGTAGGAACTGACCGCATAGTCGCGGGTCTTTCGGTTTTGAGAATATGACGATAATTTGAAAATATCTAAATTAGGCTTAAAAATAAGTAGTTAAAGGGTGAAAACCCAAATCAGTCGCCAAATGGCCTCGTAAGAGGCACGAACACCTGGCACGGGATCAATGTAACTTGTAGGAACTGACCGCGTAGTCATGGGCCTCTCAGTTTGAGAATATGATGATAATTTGATAATATATGGATTAGGCTTAGAAACAAGTCGTTGAAGGGTGAAAACCCAAATCAGCCCCAAAACGATCCCGTAAGAAGCACTAACACCTCACACGAGACCAATGCAACTCGTAGGAACTGATCAGGCAGGCATAACTTGCGTAAGATTTTCAATTTTAAAATATAACAATAATTGCAACTCCTATATGTGATTTTTTAGCTTGAGTGAGCTTTTTTTATAAATTTCTTGGTTAATAATATCGTCTTTTTTTTATCCTATTTTTTTTGTAGGATAATATTTTATCGTTAGGATTTATTCACATGGAACACACGAAGATGTCAATGGTTTACAACAAGGGGTTTATTTATTTAATGTCGTTAATATTCATGATTCTAATTTTTTGTGTTATGGTCATGTGGGCTTTTGTAGTTTTATTATTAACTTTTATGGCCGTGCAGACTTTTGTAAGTTTATTGTTATATTTTGTGGTCGTGGGGGCTTTATATTATGCAGGTTTTATATTAGCAGATTTTAGAATGTCCAGAAAATAGAGGAAACTCTGTCCAATTTTTTTTGGATCCGTGAACTACTAAAGACTTGTAATATTTTGAAGTTTGTATATACATTAGTTTATTAACAACGTGCAAGATTTGCAATTTGTGAATTTTCTTGTTTTCAAATAATTAATTTTTTTTTTATTCAAAAATTTGGCACGGTTTTGAATTGTGCCAAATTTTTATGAAAATGTGCTCAATCTAACATAGTTCAAAACTGTGCCAGAAATATCAAATTCTGGCACGGTTTAAAAGTGTGCAAGAAGTGTTCCTGTTTGGTCAAATCTGACACACTTTTAAATCGTGCCAGAAAAAATGATCATTTTGGAACACTTGATTCTGGCACAGTTCAAAACCGTGTCAGATTCCTGTTTTTGATGTAGTGTTAAATTAGGTTTACATGTGATGATCGTTCCAAACACAAAAAATAAACTACGCACGCAATCACAAACATATATGAGGAAAAATCCGTTTTTAGGGAAAAACCTTTATTTTTGCACTTTAGATAGTTTTACAATACAACTTACTTAAAAAACTCTTTAAAGAAAACCACTCAGATCCAAAGCAGTCCACAGGTGGTGGTCCACCCTTGGTATCCACCGATCAACCTTTCTTCAGCCTTCTTTTCAGCAGTGATCCCACGGGTCACAAGGATTTACAAGTATATTAAGGAGCTTGTTTTGTCAATCAAAAGCGTGTTTTGACCTAAAAAGAATGGGACTTTTGCAATAGATATGGCAGTTTGTGTTTTATCAAAAGTCTCTAATAAAATCTTTACGAAATAGGTATTTATAGGTCGTACAAAATTTTGAGGCGGCAAAATTCGTTCATGAGAACGTGTGATAATTGATTAACTTAGAAAATTTCTAATATAGCACACTTATTTAATTTCAGTTCCTTAATCATGCATCTAAGGTGCGTGTCCGTCAACCCATAAATAAATAAAGCAAGTGACACGAAAATATGCTGAGACACAGATATCAGGAAAAAAGCCCTTTCGGGTAAAACCTTTATTTCACTATGAATATACAAGCCGCAACTTACAATTACATAGAGAAATCTGCAATGGATCAACGCGTAGCCAACCCACAAAGACACGCAGTCTTGAACTCAGCAAGAGAATACACGCAGCACCCTCCAAGGACTCGCAGCCCAAACAACGAAGGAAGAACCGCAACTCTCCTCAATGACACGCAGCCATAAAACTTTGTAGAGACTCCCTCAGCAATGACACGCAGCCCTCGGTTACAAAGATCTCTCCACAAAGATGAACAACAGCAAAGTTTGTGTTCTAGGGTTCCAAAAAGATTCACAAAAGTAATTGGGATTTTTGGTGTGAATCAAAAAGAGTCTTGGGACTCAAAAAGGTGAAGACTTAGAGTATTTAGGACTCTGAAAATCGTCTAGAAAAGTCTTTTAAAAATAACTCCCCGAAGTTGGCTTTAAATAGGAAAACTTTGAGCCTAAAAAATCTGCAGCGAATCTGGCCGAATTTTTCCCAGTCGGACCGGTCCGGTTCTGAGGCGGATCGGTCCGGTCAAGAGGATCGGTTCTTTTATTTTGGCCTTCATCGGTTCGCTTGCGGTCCGGGGTATACTGGATCTGCAGCAAGCGGATCGATCCGGTATGGGGCCGGATCGGTCCGGTTTTCCCAGAAAAAAAAAATCCTTTTAAAAGCCTCATTTTGCTTTAAAAAACTTACTTCTTATTTTTATAAAAAAACATTTTATAAAAATTTCCCAATACTAAATATGAACTTTAAGGAACGTAAAAACAAAATTTTACCAAGTTCATTCTCGCAGAGGCTATGATGTTGAAGACGCTTTGATATTCAGATTCGTTGATGTAGATGCAATCTTGAATTTC
The DNA here is from genome assembly GCA_949130495.1 of Sambucus nigra. Classification (NCBI taxonomy): domain Eukaryota; kingdom Viridiplantae; phylum Streptophyta; class Magnoliopsida; order Dipsacales; family Adoxaceae; genus Sambucus; species Sambucus nigra. The sequence continues at coordinate 65,913,822 of OX422219.1, forward strand.
TTCAACGGTGTAACGGCGTATGACATACATATTGATAATGGACAAAAATGTCCTTACAGTTCAAATGAAATTAGAAGTCGTTCGAACTAGAATGTCATTTTGTTAGAACGAAACTCGAGTTCATGCGAACGAAACTCCAATCTCGTTAGAACAAGCTTGTAACGAGTATCAAACGAATTCAAACAGAACACCCTTATTGGATGTTCGTTCGAAGAAATGTAAAGACATATTTTACATAATCCGTTTTTACATTAAGTACGTCGTATAGCGCTACAACCGTCGAAGAAAGTTCAATCAAGTTCATATGCTCGATAAGACTAATCTGAATATCAAAACTCTTCAATAACAAGCCTCCACAAGATTGATTTTGGTAAGGTTGATGTTTAAGTTCCTTAATGTTTTATTTAAGTGTTGGGATAATTTTTCTAAAATGTTTTTATCAACCTCAGGCGTTTTATTGAGTCAATATAATTTTTCTAAGACTTATAGGCGGAGTTTTAATAAAAAATATTTTTCGCTTCAGTCGTTCAAATGACATGTAAATTTCGTTCAAACGACGTCATCTAAGGACTTGCAATGTCATTTAAAAGGTCATATAATAGGTCGTTTCTTTAATGCATCGAACGAAGGCATACTCACTACACCAAATCTGCCGAATGGTCACGGTCATTGACCTTGACAAGTTCAACTTGTCAAGGTCAATGACCGTGACAATTCTAGGCGAGATAACTTTTTTTGTCACGATCATGTCACGGTCATTGACCGTGAAAAGATCGTTATAATTGTCACGGTCGTGTCATGGTCCTTGTCACGGTCAATGACCGTGACAATTCTGGGCAGAATTGAAAAAAATCTGCTGGGCAGTATGGCCACTGCCACTGCCCAACAGTATATTTGTACCTGTTATAGCAACGTTGTACCTATTCAAACATCATATATCCAAATAAACTAGAGATAATGCAAATATACATTCAAAATAAAACAATATGCATCACGATATAATCCAAATATAATTCAAATGTACCAACTTAAAAATAATTCAAATGTACCAACTGAAAAATAATACAATTCAATTCAAATAATGTCACTACATGTCTTGGGTAAGGTCAAATCCGAGGAGGTGAGTAGGCCACACGATATACGAATTGACACACCCACTGATATACATCGTGCGGCATTGTTCGTGCAACCACAACTGGGAGTTCTCCTTCCTGGGTATCACATGCGTGACGAGCACCTAGGACTCGATGTCTTGAAGCTCACGTCCATGAACTAGTCCACCCTGGATGATATTCGGGTCCCTCAACCCCCGCCCTATCCGCTGGCTATCGAATATGTCTAGTATAAATACGCTCGGCCAACCAAGCGTCGACATCGGTCGATCGAAGGGAGCCAAATAGGGAAGTGGATCATCAAAGTCCGCACGTGTCGGAGATGAAGCAGCGAGGTCCACATCCTCGTCATCCTGCACCTCGTCCTCCCGCACCTCGTCATCCCGTACCCCCTCCCCCCCACCTTCTCCTTCCCTTTCCCCTTGCGTTTTCCACCGCCCAATGAACGCTTCATGAATGAGAACATATCTTGGACCGTCGCCTCCAAACGGAACAACTTCGCGTCATGTGAGTCCATCGTTTGAGCCAACCCGGTGTCGCTCGTCTCCAATTCGATGATCCTAGATTTGGCCACCCGTGAGCTCAATCCCCTTGTCCTCCCCTTGCGATCAGAGCCAAGCACTTGGCTGAGTGCATCTGTGGACAAAGATGCCTTGTCGGCATCAGACTTCGACTCATGTACTTCTTTAAGCTTTGGCTGAAACGACAAAAAGCACATGATTAGTAAAATAAGTAAATTAAAAAATTATAACATAATTAACAAAAAGTAAACTGTCGGATTACTTACAATCGTGGCCGCGATGCTCGGGGACACCTCCTTGTCCTTCCCCTTCTTCGTCCGAAGAGTCACATAAGTAACGAGCCTTTGTGGACTACCCCCAGGGCCACTCCATGTCCCCTGAAATAAAATAAAGTAAAATTAGTATTGGCCCCGCAAAGTAAAATAATGCAGAATAATATATTTCTGTAGTTATAGAAAAACTAAATCTTACCATCATCCTATGCTGCACCTCGCCGTAAGAAGTCCTGCCGGAGTAGTGCACGTCCGTCTATTTTGCCCGGTTTTCCCTCCCTAATAGGTGAGATGCCAATTGTCGCTCCCCGATCTCATTGTCAACGAACTTTTGCCATTATTCCAATGAGATCGGCTCCTTCGGCGGGACGGATTCACGCCTTTGGATAATGGACTCTCGTGTCTTGTCAAAGTACCTAGTCCGCATATTTTTCTTCCACGTCTTGTGTTGCTCCCTCAACTTCTCCAAGACGGAATCGCGTAGCTTTGGATACAGGCTGAATTGTTCTTGTCCAATAAATACAATGTTAGTTGCAAATAAATATAAATATAAAATGAAATAGAAATCGAAATCGAAATCGAAATTGAAATATTCATATGAATATAAATATAAATATAAATACATTACCTGTAGTGCCACCCAAACCGCTAACTTGAGCTCATATGGCACCTCCTTCCAACTAATGTACCCCGGACCGATGATCGTCTTTACCAGCTTGAGGGATCTCGCTAATAGCCTCGACTTGTTCTCGATGGCCATCCCCAATTTGCCATATTTGGGGATCCTAGGGGTCGAGGAGCCCTCGTCGCCTCTGCTACCACCGAGCCCATACGACATCATCATAACAAGCATCATCATCCTCGCCTTAATACCTGAAGGAGACATTTGCTATAAAAAAATGTTATTAGCACATATCAAAATGAATTAAAAGAAGACATACAAATATGTACAATTACTACAAATAAAAATGAATTGTTACTATCAAACACCACACACACACATACGCGCACATTCACACACACACACGCGCGCGCAGCCCCCCACCCCTACCCCCACCACCCACCCAGCACACACACGCACACACACATATGTAATTTCAAGTATGTTTCATTTAATTATCATACAATATATATATTGTTCGATATACAAAGTAATTTTCAAAAAAAGTTGAAAAACCCCACCCCCATATGGACAATAATCCAGTGGTCGTGCCACTTTTAAAACTAACCAACCCAACATCGATCCACTATAATCCAACAGTAATGTCAACAACAAATGTGTATCCCGTACTCCTTCTAATTCATCTACTCAATTAATTGTTTTCATCAATTAAACTAACAATGAGGGGCAATCCTATTTTCATATGAAATATATAATTAAAGTTACAATTAAAGTATACAATTTATTTTATTAAACCTATACAATTAAAGTTATTTTGAATCTCAACAATTATCTTTTAATGAGGGGCAATCCTACTTGCATATGAAAGGGGCAATACATATTTTATTAACCAATTTGTCCGTTTCAATTGTTGAGATTGCCCCACCACACACACACACCACCCCACCACCACCACCACCACACACACCCCACACACCCCCTTCCCCCTCCCCCCACCACACACACATGCACACACCTGCACACACACACACACACATACACCCCACCACCCCTTCCCCACACACACGCACACACCTTCACACACACACACACCACCACCACCACCCCCTGCACCCCACCCAGGCACCCGGTCCCTCCCCCTACCCCACCACACATGCACGCACACACACACGTACACCCACCCCACCCCCACCACCCCCTGCCACCCTCCCCTCACCACACACCACCATAAACATATATACACACACATATAGAAATGAAAGAGAAAGAGAGGAAAAAAACATACCTTAGAGAGATAAAGAGAGAGCTCGAAATCACTTAGAGAGAGACATAGAGGGAAAATCAAAAGGGTGGGAAAAAAAGAAAGCGTAGGGTTTTTTTACTGAAGAAATGGTCACGGACATGTCACGGTCATCGACCGTGACAAGTTAATACTATTGTCACGGTCAATGATCATGACAAGCATTTGTCACGGCCTTGTCACGGTCAATGACCGTGACAAGGTTGGCCGGCTAAAGGGTGCTAATTTAGCCTTTTGGTGTAGTGACTGTTTGCATTTTTTACCTCATTTATAAGGTCATTCGAAGGCTCTTCTAATGACATGCAATGTCATTCAAACGACTTACTGATGTCGTTCGAACGACCCCGTCGACTCAACTTTTTTATAAATACCTAATTTATGAGTCCATTTTTCTTTAAAAGACCTGAGAGTTTTGATACATGAAAACTGCACTTCTGCAGAAATTTTGTCTTCTCTTTTAGATTTTAAAAACTTTGTTTTTAATTCATACATCATCCCAATTACTTTAGTGAATCATTTTGAAACCCAAGACACGATCTTGTAGAAGTTTATCTTCTAGGGAAGATTTCTATACTGTTGATTTGGTGTCTCTTGAGGAAAGTGCTGACTAACGACTGCGGTCACTTGGGAATGCTTGAAGGTATTTCTTGTTGAAGACAGAGTCGCGGTTCTTGTGGGTTTGCTGCGTTAATTCATTGTTGGTTCTAGGTTGCAGCATATGTAAGTGTTCTGAGGAATATTCATTGCAGATTTCATTGTGTATATGTAAGTTGCGATTTACTCTTCATAGTGAAATAAAGGTTTTACTCGAAAGGGATTTTTCCCTGAAATCTATGTATCCAGCAATCTATGTTTTGTGATGACATAATTAATTTATCCACATAGATGCATGTGTTAGGTTATTTTAATCAAAAATTGGCATCTAATTAAATAAGTTTAAAAATTAGAAATTTGCGAATTAAATTATTGATCGATATCCCACCAGCATTCTCAAGAAAATATCAAATGAGCCTTCAAACGAAATTTCCATTTTGTTCGAACAAGGAAAAATAAAAATTAATTTTTAACTTAATATTTGCCTTGATTTTTTAAAAACTTTTATAAAAAAATCTCCCAAATATAATTGTAAATAAATTTCAATCCTAAACGATTTATACCTTCATAATGTGAAGAATTATTGAACTTTGGAGATGTTGGAGATTCGGTTCATCGTATCAGCACGTCTCGATTTGTAACGGGAGATGTCAAATGTTCCATAGTGGTAACTAACAAATACTACGCCTGCTAAGCTAAACTATTTTCCCTTACACAACCTCATGATCATAAATTTCTTCAATGAGATCAATGAGGATTAAGGCGATTTAATCCTTCTTGGTTTAATGAACACCCAACTTGATTAGAATATAGTACCTTTGGTTATTTTCTTTTAGTTATGCGTAGGTACTGTAAAAGAAATGTTTCAACATCCCCCCCCCCTCGAGTGATGAAGATGTTTACGACCTTGATGTCACGTACCATGCATTTTCTACATTTTTCTTCCTTAAAGGCTCCATACCTACACCATAATTGTCCAAAACATTCTAGGTTTGCCTAGTATATTATCTAGTATTGTGTAATAGGTTATGAAATATTATAGGATTTGTTAGAAGAATCTAGAGTTTAATTGTAATGTATGGAATAATCAAGAATTATAAGTAAGCATGTAGCCTTATAGAATGTTCTCATAAGGATGTGGGACCATTCTGGAGAATTAATCTAAACTATTTGTAGAAAAATGTAATGAAAGAAAATAATAGAGAGAAGAATTGAAGAAATTATCTTGTATTATTTTCTATCGATTTAATGATTTGATTTACAAATGCTTTCTCTTTCTCTTTTATAGTTGAGGAGTGAGTTAGTTACAATAGCTGTTACAAATTTTACAGCTCATCATTCAACTAACACAACAGAAAACGAAACTAACTTTGGGCAAAATAGGAAAACAACAAATATAACAATTTGTTTAGACAATCTCAAATGTACTCTTAACATCCCCCTCAAGCTGATGCTTGTGAGGAAGAGGAAGCAGCAGGTTGTTCATCATTTGGAAGAGAAGGGGAGGCAGGCATGATCTTATCCCTAAGATATTGAAATATGGAGATGGATAGAACCTTTGTAAAAATGTCAGCTAATTGATCCATTGTAGACGCATGAGAGACAATGAGCTGCTTAGTTACCACCTTTTCTTTGATGAAATGAAAATCAACCTCTATGTGTTTGCTTCTGGCATGAAATACAGGGTTGGAAGCCAATGAAATACCCCTAATGTTATCAAATAAAATGGTGGTTGGAGAGGGTAAAGTAACTGAGAGATCTTTGAGAAGTTCTTGGATCCAAATAATCTCAGATGTAGTGGTAGAAAGAGCCTTATACTCAGCTTCAGTACTTGATTTAGCTACTGAGGATTGCTTCTTAGCTGACCATGAGAGAATATTGGGACCAAGGAACACACAGTAACCAGAGGTAGACCTTCTATCATGAGTATCACCAGCCCAATCAGAGTCTGTATAGCCCAATAGATACAAGGGACTGGGTTGAAGCATGATGCCAAAGTGTAGAGTGCCTTTAACATATTTTAAAATCCTTTTGACTGCAATGAAATGACAAATGAGAGGAGAATGCATAAACTGACATACCCAACTCACTGCATAAGAGAGATCAGGTCTTGTGACAATCAAGTATGGTAAGGATCCAGTGATGCTTCTATAGAGATGAGGATCAATAAATGGTGTGAGGTCAGATGAATGAGAGACTTTAGAGGCAGTGGGAGATAGAGATGGTTTATAATATTGCAGTCCATCTTTGGCTAAGAGCTCAGTAGCATATTTGTGTTGTGATAAGAACATACCATAAGAGGAAGTTTGAACTTCTATTCCAAGAAAAAAAATATGGAAGACCAAGTTCCTTCATAGCAAAAGAACCTTTCATAGTTGAGATTAACTTGGTAACTTCAGATGAAGAATTTCCAATCAGCAAAATATCATCAACATAAACCAAAATGAGCATGACGTTTCCTGAATTTTGATAGACAAACAATGAGGTATATACAGTTCATAAACCCATAGGAGATGAGAAATTTGGATAAGGTAGCAAACCAAGCCCTAGGTGCTTATTTGAGCCCATGGAGAGCTTTGAGTAATTTGCATACATCTTTGGGTTGATTTGGATCAGTGAAGCCAGGTGGTTGTACCACTTCCTCCTCAAGCAGTCCATGTAAGAAGGCATTTGACACATCAAGTTATTGAATAGACCACCTAAAGTACAATGCAAGAGACAGTACTAATCTGATGGTGGTTTATTTAACAACGGGACTAAAGGTTTCAAAATAATCAAGGCCCTCAATTTGGTGAAATCCTTTTGCCACAAGTCTGGCCTTGTATCTAGAGAGACTCCCATCTGCATTGAGTTTAATCCTAAAGATCGATTTGCATCCAATACAAATTTTATCAGGAGGAAGAGGAACAAGTTCCCAAGTGTGTTGAGACAACAAAGCATTGTATTCATCTGACATGGCTTCACTCCAAACAGAGGAAGAGTGGGCTTGAGAAAAGAAGGTAGGTTCCTTTGTTAGATAGGGGTCAGAGGTGGTATGGGAAATGTGAGCTGAGGGTTCATAAGGAAATTTAGGTTTATGGATGCCAGCCTTAGCTCTAGTTATCATATGATGAGAATGAGATTGGGGAGCAGAGGAAGGTGAGATAGAAGGACTGAGAGAAGAAGAGGTAGAGGTAGGAGATAAACACTAGAAGGTAGAATATGAGGATGAGGTATTGGGAGAAGAAGATGTAGAAGATGAGGTTAATGAGGAATTAGTAAGAATAGATACTGGATAATAGGGAGAGAAGAGGGAGGAGTGAGTAGGATAGGGATATATAGAGAAAGAAGAAGAGAGAGTGGAAAGTGGATGTAGAAATTCAAAAAAAATAGAGGAGAATGGAAACTGGGATTCAACAAAGTGGACATGTCTAGAAATGAAATTTTTTCCTACGATTGTTTCCAAACATTTGTATCCTTTTGAGGCAGAAGCATAGCCCATGAAAACACAGACTTTCGACTTCGGTTCAAGTTTGGAAGATCTATAAGGAACAAGCCATGGAAAGAAACAACATCCAAAGACCCTCATGTGTGAGTAATCAGGTGGAGTTTTGTATAAAAGCTTATAAGGAGAAATGAGATTAGTGGTGACTGAAGGTAGTCTATTGATAAGATAAGTAGCAGTGAGAATTGTGTCTGGCCAATATTTTGGAGGAACAGATGAATGGGATAACAAGGCAAGGGTGGTTTCAACTAGATGCTTGTGTTTTATTTCACTAAGACCATTTTTCTCTGGTGTGTAAGGATAAGAAGTTTGATGATTGATGCCTTTTGAGTGTAGAAATTGAAGCATAGAAGAATTTATGTAATCTGTACCATTATCAGTTCTCAGAGTTTTGATAGGTAGCTTAAACTGAGTGTAAACCATAAGAGAAAATTAAAAAAATGTGGAGAATATATCACTTTTTGTTTTGAGGGGATAAAGCCATGTAAACCTGGTAAAATCATCTATGAAGATGATATAGTATATAAGACCACTGGGAGAAATATTAGAAGTAGGTTCCAAAATATCACTATGAACTAGATCAAAAGCTTATTTAGTGACTGATTGAGATAAAGAGAATGATAATTTGTGACTTGTAGAAGTGCAATAAGCATGACAATTAAGTGGTGCAAAAATGGATGGAATTTTATGACACTTGGAAAGATGAGAATGAATGTGTGATAAAGGATGTCCTAGTCTAAATGCCACTGATAGTTCAAGGTATGGACTGAGACTAGGGCCTTAGAGATAGATGGAATAGAGAATGGAGTAAGTGAGTATAAACCTTTTGAGCAGATGCCTTGAAGAATGGTATGATGTGTCTCCTATTCCTGGATGTAGAAGTGATTATAATCAAAGATAACTACACAATTATTGTCCTTAGCAAGTTGATGAACAGAAAGTAAATTATGAGTTAAACCAGGAGCATGAAGTATGTTGGATAGAGTAAGAGTTGTAGATAAAGTAGTGAGTAAGACATTGCCTATATGAAGGATAGGTAACTTATTCCCATTTCCCACAATAACAGATTCAAATCCACGATAGTCTTGAAAGGTGTGAAATTGAGCTAAGGTGTTGGTAAGGTGACTGGTGGAACCAGTGTCAAAGAGCCAGTCAGTGGGGTTATGAGAATTAAGGCTAGATATGAAGGTATGTAGAGATGGTTGATCTGTGGAGATGAGAATAGGATCTGGGGAGAAATGAGAGTTTTAAGTGTACCATGAGTTGGGATAAGAGGAAGTGAAGGGAGGAGGATAAGAGTAAGTGGAGGGAGGAGTAGTAGGAAGGAGAGGAGGGTTTGGTGTAGGGATTGTATAAGGATATAGAGATGGTGTGTGGGAGGGAAATGGTTGTGCAAAGTAGGCTTGTGGAGTAATGGGAGAGGTTTGTGGATATGATATTTGTGGAGAAGTCATATGAGATGAATTTACAATGTTTTGATTGCCTATTTATGGATGTTGATAGGAGTTGTTGAATCTATGATAACACTGAGAGGCAGTGTGATTATTCTTCCCACATATCTGACATTGAACTCTGAAACTTGGATTCTTTCCAAAATTCCTTCCTCTGTTGTTGTTGTTTCTATTATTGTAGTTGCCTTTGTAATACGCCACTTGATTTGGTGAATATCCCGTTGGACTTTGCATATTGGAGAATGTATGTTGTGGTAGAGAGTGAAATGATGATGAAGAACTAGATTGATAAGATATAATAGTGATTGTTGTGAGGGATGTGGTTTCAGAAATAGAATTTGACTTGGAGTCTCTAATAACATGTAATTCCTCATATCTAGGTAATGTCTGTAACTTAGTGAATGACACAAGTTGAGATGCAGCCCTAAGTGTGGTCTTGAGAGATGAGTATTCATGAGATAAACCATTGACAGTGTATAAGATAATATCAGCTTCAGCAATCTCAACACTAGATGCAACTAGTTTATCAACACAATCCTTGATTTTGTCAATATATTCATCCATAGAGTCTTGATCTTTATATGCAATTAGTAATTTTAGTTTTAATTCATGTGCATGAGATCTAGATGCAGAAATGTATCATTTTGACATATAGTTCCAAATTTCAAATGTATGTTCAAATCCAAGAATTTGGGCAGAATTAAAGGTGAGATTATTGCAGAAAAATAACTCACTAATTGACAATCAATGTTGTTCCATCTTGTATATTTAGGATTGGGATTCAAATTACCTTCAAAGTCAGTAATCATTGCTCTAGGTCAAGGTATTGAACCATTAACATATCCAAGAAGATGATTGGCACGTAATGCGTTTCTGACTTGAAGACTCCATATCATATAGTTTGATTGATCACGCTTATCAGTTAAGAGTAAAGTGAGATTAGAAACAAAGAAGATTAGATGAGGTGGGATGTCCAGACCAGCTATGATTGCCATTGATGAATTCTTTTTGAAGATGAATAGCAGAAGAAGAAGAGGGAGATTAGGAATTAGGTTTTGTCCTAATTCGATAACATCAAGATGACTTGAAGAATCAGAAATTGAAGAGACAATATCAAGAATCTCTGGGAAAAAAAATAGATCAAGATTGATCGAAGCAGTAGATGAACTGGAAGACAGGATCAAAAGAGCTTCTAGGCATTTTGCTCTGATACCATGAAGAAAAATGTAAAGAAAGAAAAGAATAGAGAGAAGAATTGAAGAAATTATCTTGTATTATTTTTTATCGATTTAATGATTTGATTTACAAATGATTTCTCTTTCTCCTTTATAGTTGAAGAGTGAGTTACTTACAATAGCTGTCACAAATTTTACTGCTCATCATTCAACTAACACAACATAAAATAAAACTAACTTTGGGCAAAATAGGAAAACAACAAATATAATGATTTGTTTAGACAATCTCAAATGTACTCTTAACACAATTCATGTATTTTAATCTCCATCATCCATTGAGGAGGTGGATACCTACAAGTAAGTGGGGAAGTCATTTGGTCAAACCATCCGAGCCAGGCTTAATGTTTGTTCTCAAGTAATACAATACGTGTTCTTTTGTGTTCAACTTGCTCCATTATTCTCTCTTCTCTATCACTTGTGTTATAACTTCGCTTGATTTATAGGCTTATATAGTAACCCATAAATTATTAGAGTGTTAGGTTATGCACGTAATAGTAGTTAAAGTATACCCTTGTGACATTGGGAAGGAGCTAGTTGAATGGTTTTCACTATTATAGTTATTTTGTCGATAAGCTATATGTGTATGAGCGCGACCCCTTTTGTGCTCTTGTTCTAATGAAATTTTGAACAATATTGCAACAACCCGCGTAATTTTGGGGGTATTTTAAATTAATTTCTGGAAAATGGAGGAAAATAAAGTGTTGGATTTAAATATTTTTCTCGATTAAAAATGTTGAATTTTATTTTAGAAGACGAGATTTTCAGTCGGTTTCAAAATAGGAATTAAAATGAATTTTTAAATGATTTTTAAATAATAATCCCTTGCTTTTATTTTAAGTCGGCAGAATCAAAATTACTGAGTGATCAATCGATCGACTCCAGGGGTTCGATCGATCGACCTCGGCAGATTTCGTGCACTGCAGGCTTCTGTTTTGACGATTTTTGTGATTTTAAAACTCTCTAACCTAATTATATAAATAGACTTCGGGGCTAGGTATTTAAAACACATGGACTCTATATTTTTCCATCATCTTGCACCTCCAAACCCTAGCCTCCACTAAAACCATTTTTTAAGCGCAGTTTCGAAGGCGTAGACTAATCTGTCCAAAGTTGATTCAAGAGGAGTCTTTGATCCATTTTTTCAATAGGAACTCAAATCTCTAATAAGTTTTTCAACATCTAATCACAGGCATGTTTATCCTATCATTTTCCCTTAGTGTTATATGTCTTAATTGTAGCCTCCATTAAATGTATGCTTTCTAAAATAACTTATGAATGTAATTCTTAAAGAAATAAATGTTGGGACTGTTTTGCATGAAATATTAATATTACCTAATACTCATAACCTTGTTATTCTTTGGGGAGTGTTTGGGTTGCAGATTATGTTACGGGCATGCGCATGTAAAGGATCCCTTAGAAAATAAATTTTGTTATTTCATGGGAAAACCCTAGATTGATTTGGTGACTTGTATTGGAAAGAAAAAAAATCATGATAGAACTTGCATGAAGTCATTATTCTAAAAATCACAATATTTATGCGTCCTTGATTGCAACCATTTAATTAAAATTGTGAATTTAATGTTATGAATATTGTTATAAATTGTTAATTTTGCCACTTTATGGAAATATTATAATTTTTCCACTTTATGGAAATCTTATAATTTTGATATCTCGGGGACGTTGGGTAATGTAGGTAATTTCATTTCACCCTTTTTATAGTATACTTGCTAGGTATGGGACTAATAAGTAGGCCTTAGTTGTGATTTATGCTTTCTAGGTATGGGACTAGTTAGTGTGAGTCTATGCGAGTTATATAACCTGGGGTGGGGGCTGATTTTCTACATTATACCATCGTTACGTTAGCCTAGGATTGGTGTCTTAGTGGAGTGAAATTTTTATATTCATCCTATACTTAGGATGGGACGAATTTGTGTTTGGAAACTCTTAGTTGGGGCTAAGCAGTATTTTGAGGATTTTCACCTCGCTTTTAAGGGTGGGGGAAATTAAATTTGAATAATGAGTATGAGAAATTTTGGAAATTAATACCGCGGGACTAAAACGGGTATTAAAATTTATTGGCGACATAATGTGTCGGGGCTGGCAGTTTAAACGGGTCATAGGACGATTTATGTCGTGTCGTGTGTGGAACCTTATCATATTGCAAGGATCGCAAGATAATAACGGATCAGACGGCGGCCTTGTGTAAAAACCCTCGCTTTTAGGAGGCTAATTTTATATTAGTTTACCGCATAAGGTAATTATATAAAATGTTGGAATTGGAGTAAATATTAATTTAATGAGCTAGAAGTTAATATTTACTAGATTGATGTATATTTACTGTATGTGAAAGTAAATATCATCAGGTTGCATATTTTATAGTGTCATGTATTTAAAATGACATTACGGTTAAAATGAAATTGGAACTGGAAATAAATTATAAAATAATCGGATGCCAGTTTAGAGGGTGTAGTTAATCCCGGAATGTCCGAGATAGTCAAAATAAGTGTCATATTGTATTTTTGGGTTTCGGGCACTTTTACCTGGTTTTAACTTAAATGCGTATTGGGAGTCATTTTAATGTGGTATTAACCACTTAAGTTGGAAACTTTAGACTTAAGCCACGATTTTAAGTCTTGCCCCTTATTTTCATTTCTCATTTCATGTCTTAAAAACATAGAGGGAAAGGGAGAGAAAGAGAGAGGAAGAGAAAAACGGAGAAAAGAGAGAGATTGGAAGATTGAAGAAGGATTGTTGCTTCTACCACAAAGAAATATGAGATATCAACCCTAAGGCAAGTTTTTTTACTTGCTGATATATGATTTAAGATGATTAAATTGTGTGATAGTTGTGTATTTGTATTTATGGATAAAAAATAGAATCTGTGGTGATTTAACCCAAATCTTGGGTTTTTGATGATGAAATTGTGAATAATAGTTGTTAATAATCATGTAGGTTGATTTGAGTTACATTTATGATGTTGGTTGTGGGTACAAATGGAAGAGATTGGAGTTTGGGGAAATCTAGGGTTTATAACCCTCGAAGCCATTCTTGGCAAATTCTCTAGGCCGAATCAATTCGGCCCCCTGGGCGAATCGATTCGCTAAGGGGTAGTTCCTAGTTCTGCTTGGACCGAATCGATTCGGGTCCAAGCCCCGATTCGGTAGTTGCAGAATCACAGGTCTTGTGTCCGAACCGATTCGCTGTTTGGCCGAATCGATTCGCTAGGGAAAATCGATTCGGATTCATGCTGTTTTTGAGTTATTTTTTTTTTACTCAATTTTTCTCCTTTCCTTTAAGCTTAAGACCTAGGAACCTTCTTTAATGAAGTAAACTTGGAGTCCTAGAGTTCTAGATGAGTTGGGGAACTACCCTAAATTAGTAATGGTTCATATGGGGACTTTTTCGGGGTTATGCCTATTGATGCTAGGGCAATATTTCTTCTAGTTGATTGTTATGAAACTAGGAGATGTAGTGTTATGTTTGGGAGACTTTAGAAGCTCAATTGAGCTATATTAGTTTTGATGGTTTATATTATCACCCGAAATAATGTTGGGAGATTTTAGAAGCTCAATTGATCCATGTTAACCTTGATGGTTCATAATAACGCCGCGAACGAATGTTGTGAGAATAAATTGAAAGATTATCTATTCCTTTGAGGTATGATAGTATTGGGGTTTTAAAGTAATACCCCAAAATGTTTGGAGATAATTAAGAGTTTATTTACTCCTTAGAGGTTGTAGTAACGATATAATTTATCGTATGGCTCCAGATAATAAGGTGAACTATTTACAATAATGCAAATAAGTATGGTTTCAAATAAAACGAAACATACGTGTATAAATGGAAATGAAATGGATATGGTAATGAATATGGTAAATGACAATTTACTTGATTTTTGGAAATGGTAAATAAAATGGTTTAAACACACCTCTCTAAATGACATCATAAGGTAAGTTCGCGCGTGAGGTGAAGCCCCCTGACTAATGAATGCAGGGTGGATATAGTCCTAGGCCATGTGAGCTTTTGTTGTTATATTTATTTATGCGATGGGTAGGAGATTCCGGGTGTGGTCTTGACTATCCCGCAGGCACATGGCTGATTCCCGACGTCTTGCGTTATAGGTGCCCAGGTTGTCTTAATGGTAGGCCCTGAAAGATGATGGTCATTTAGGGGCGCGCACAGTGGAGAAACTCGGACAGGCGGTCTTAGAATCGTTATATGTATATTAATATAACTATTCATAATCAAGTGGGACTTGATGTATTGAGATATGCCATAAAGAGCATAAAGAAGTGCCACAAAGAGCACATATAAATGCCACAAAGAGCATTTGATAATGATTATTTTCCTGATAAGGAAAGGATTTTTACAAAAGGTAAAATTGAGATATAAATGCCATAAAGAGCATAAGATTGTGATTATATATATATATATATATATATATATATATATATATATATATATATATATATATATATATATATATATATATATTTCCTATTGAGGAAAAGATACATGAGATAATTGGTACACATGATGAAGTTTTAGATTAATGTTACTCATTTTATTTTCCAGTTTAGCTTATGCTTTAAATTGTGTAGGTAGATTCTTATTTCTCTTTCATCATGATTTATCATTCATAACTGTCATACTTTTTATTCATCTGGTAATCATATAGAACCGGGCCCTGACCCGTTTATATTTCTTGTTGTGCTTGCTTCTTGTATCCGCTCAGGTACTCCGCCGCAAGGAAGCCTGATTTGAATTCCGATCCCGGTGTCTTTGGCGAGCCGTGATGCTTTGCGGGTATTACGGGGCATTTGGAAATAGACGTTGTCATTCTTGCACTCTAGATAAGATCGGGTCTTTTTACTCGGGCGAAAGGCCCAAGCTTTTGTACTTGATTAATGTAATGTATTATGTAATTAATGAATTTATTTAATTTTATTGTATGAGTCTGTGGCCGACAGCATATTCGGTCCCTTATTGTACATTTATGCGTATGTAATATAATTTCACCTGGATTTCCACTTTCTCTTATTGGGTTGTTAAGTTGTTTTCTTTTATTAACTTTAAAAATCAAAATTTTTGGCAACCCGTTTTTCTGAAATAAGGAGTGGTTATCCCGTATACTTCTTATTTTGTTGTGATGCTGAGAATGATTCCATCCATGATTCCGTTATTTTAGAGTATCGGGCTGGCCACCCCTATTTCGGATGGCGGGTTGTCATAGACGGTATCAAAGCATCAGGTTCTAGAGTCCATAGGAATCTGTGTGAACGCTTTGCGCTTTCAGCGATGTTTTTGATTTGACATAGATCCTTAGGATTAAGATCGTTGATTTCTCTTGTGAGATCTCGTTCTTCTGCCACGAGGTAGAACCTATAGAATCTCTTGCGCGTTCGTGTGAGAATAATAGGTTGATTGAAGAAGACCGTCATGAGAAGGATTTCTATGAACGGTAATTTGTGGTCGGGGATGAGGACCGCTTTGGAAGGTCGCTTCCCTTTTTATAGTACTTTCTTATTTTGCTACTGCGACCACTGATCTCAGTGGATATAGTTTTCCAAGTACCGATAGACGTAGAGGGTGGTACTAAGCTTTAGATTTCAAGCAACGTTAAATTGAAGTGGGGAAGCGCCTATGATAAGGGCCACCTGTTAAAGTAGGATGGAGGAAGTTCCTTCACCCGTAGGAGTAGTGTTAAATTGGTGGGAGCGTAGTCAGAATATTGTGGGCGCAGAAAGTTTTGCCCATGGAGAAACCCGATAGATACTTCCTATTGTAAGTTTCTCTGGGGTAACTGGGAGGAGGGGAAGGTAGATTCTCAAGTGTTCACGTGAGGCTCGGTCAGAGGCCGACATGTGAACAAAGAGTTGTGCGATTAGGGAGATCGTACACTAAAGAAAGGTAGGTATAAGGAAGAAAGAGCCCTCCAATGGAATAATAGGCTCCAGAATAAGTGTCGTTAACACTTTCGATGGAGCAGTGATCATGAAACCCCATTAGTGGACATCCTCCTGGGGAGGCTTCATTGAACTAAGGAAGAGGAGGCCGAGAGCGTGTTCTCTTTTATTGAGAAAGTAAAAGGAGCTACGTGGGCTACTGTGACGTGGAAGAACCACGCATTTTCATTATGTCGATTTGGAGAACAAGGGCAAGAATAAAGTGCCTAGTTGGGGAGTTGTTGGAAATAATGTTGGTTCGTGTAATTCTCGAACATGGAGTCTGAGAACCATTAGTGTTGACCCGGAGTGATTGGCATAAAATGTTGGCGGGAATTCCACCTTATTATGTGGGTGGTGTATTCCTTAGGATAAGATTTAGTAGTATTGTATCTACTATAAATTCGGGTGTGTATATTGAGGTTGTGGTAGTTTCAATATTACTAAATAGAGTAATTATATGACTTCCGTGGTAGGGAAGTTTTTATATTTTCCTTCACTCGTTAAAAAGCGAGTGATGATATATTTTCTTTTGAAGTGTTACATACGTTATGCACTACTTGTATGGTGTATACTATACAAGTAAAAATATATTGGTTTTATTGGGGTCATAGCAAGAAATTAAAGTGCGAGGCTATCTTATTTCTAGTTTCAGGATGGAACTAGATGTTCTATAATGTCTCTCCTGGATACAGGTTGAGACTTTATGTGGGTGGTTGAGGTAAGTAGGAAGTTTTTATTTCTTGTTATGTTATCTTGCGTGTGTTTTTGGTTGATTGCTTATTTGCATTGTATGTGTTTGGTATGCCTTATCTCCACGACCGACAAGTTGAGTAGTAATGCATAGGAGGGGTTCCTTGTTTGGATTCCTCTTTTGCGGGACGCTCCACGCGTGAACCTCAACGATGTTGGAAGTGGGTAGATGCTGTTCTTTTTCTTTTAATTCATTCCATTTCATTTTATTTTGTTGGTTTAGAGATGGGTTAAAAGGTTTAGCCGAGAATCACGCAGAAGAGTGATTAAGGTCTACTAAAGTGCGAGATAGAAGCACTGTATATAGTTCTCTCCTCTGATCGATACGATGGAGACTGAGATACGAAGTCAAATTGAGACTTCGGGGTTATGCCTTGATGAGAAGGCTATTTGAAAGATGTATATATGTTATGGGATAAAATTTGTAAGACTTCATAGCAAGTGAATGTCTGATTAATTGAAATCTTTAATGATGCTATGGTAAGACGTAGAAGTAAAATTTTGTTAATAGAATTGCAAGTTAAAATTTACTGATCCCGATTAGGTGTTTTAGACCGTTACATCTTAATGACCGACGATGCGAGGTAGTAGTGTAACGGGAGGGTTCCTTGTTTGGATTTCGCTTGGGCGAGACGTCCCACGCACGAAACCGAGCGAATGTCGGAAGTTGAGATTGGTCTTGGGCACTAGGGATATACTTAGTATTATATGTATACGACTTAGATAGGATATATATATAGATCGATTTTATATTTATTAGGATGTAAGGCCTTTAGGGCAGGTGGTGTTGATTTAGGAAGGTTATAAGGAGTTGACCACGAATACGTCGTGGGTTAACTCTAAGGGGGATTATATCCCTAGGAACGAGAAGTGTGGAATCTCGAGAGATTTCGAAGGTTAGGCCGATGGAGATAAGACCTCTCCTAGATAAAGTGTTACATTGGTAACCAAATTTTTTGGGAGTTAAATGGATGAATTGATTTCTACTCCCGAGTCCATGTGGTTAAGTTCGGGGGTGAATTTAGATGAATAAGTCTCTGCCAGGATGGGGAGTAATAATACTGGAGCATGGACCCATGGTTTATGCGTCTCGCAAGCTTAAACTTATGGGAAGTATTATCCCATGTTTGAGTTAGAATTCATTGCAGTAGTGATCGCCTTAAAATGTGGGAGGCACTACTTCCTGGGCAGGAAATTTAGTCTTTCTCCCGTGCAACAAGTTGTTGCAATATGTGGTGGGAGGAATAGAGTTGGTGTTTGGAGTTCTTAAAGAACTATCAAACGGATTTTTCTCATTCGCTAAGGGAATGCGATTGGGGTAGTAGATACGTCAAGTAAGAAACCCATCGAAGATAATTGTGATGGCATGGGAAGCCAAGTAGAACGAGCATGACTCGGAAGGCTTTGTAGCATGAGCATTCGGGTCTATGATTGGCCATTTCACCTACTCGCGTGAAGAAGAGTAGGGTGGAACGAAGAAGGGTATATTCATAGACGTTCGCATTGAATTGACGGCATCAAACTGGTCATGATCCTATCTGAGAAAATTATTGATCGTTTGACTAAAACTGTTGCTTCTCCCGCCATTGCGGGCAGACGATAGGTAGAGGAGTACGCCCCACTTTTTATGGAGGGGTGAAGTGCCTAACAATAGTGGTGGACCGAGACTAGTTATTCATGTCGAGGTTCAGTAAAGTTTCCATGAAGGAATGGGAACCGTATGGAGATGGAGTATATTTTACCACCCTAAGGTGGATGGATGAATGGAAGAAGTTGACTTAATGCCAAGAGGCATGCTTCGAATGTATGCATTGGGATGAACGGAGGGACGGGAGAAATGACTTGTGTGGATGGAAATTTTTCGTACGGGAATTTGAATCATTTTCTACGGTATGTCACCGTGAGTGGCCTTGTGTAGCCGGGTGAGTAATTCACATGCTCGTTGGATAAGGCCAGCGAACAATTGGTTCCTTAGACTTGGAGCGGTCCCGGAACATTTCTTTAAGGATTGGGCTTTTAAGCCTTATGCTAGAAGGGCTACGCCTATGCAAGGAGGAGTTGAGTAATTTTGGGGTTAAGCCATTTAGCTTTGGTGTGAGTACCCCTGACGTTTGATGTAACTCGATTCAAAATGTAAGATTATTTACACCGAGTCGCGTGGTCATCATCTTCCGCCGTAGGAAGCTAGAATGGATAGTTGTGAGGAACGCTTTCTGCTATGCTAGAGCACAAAGATTGTGTCCTGATATCGATAGAGACGACCTTAGTCCAAGCCCATTTTGGGACGTCGTATTAACGAGGGTTTGTTAAGGACGATAGAATGATAGTTTAAGATAGTATACCCTTATTGCGTATAGGGTATGCCTGAATTTTGGGGACAAAATTCCCTCATAAGGGGGGGGGGGGGGAGTATGTAACAACCCTCGTTTTTAGGAGGCTAATTTTATATTAGTTTACCGCATAAGGTAATTATATAAAATGTTGGAACTGGAGTAAATACTAATTTAATGAGCTAGAAGTTAATATTTACTAAATTGGTGCATATTTACTGTATGTGAAAGTAAATATCATCAGGTTGCATGTTTTATAGTGTCATGTATTTAAAATGACATTATGGTTAAAATGAAATTGGAACTGGAAATAAATTATAAAATTGTCGGATGCCAGTTTAGGGGGTGTAGTTAATCCCGGAATGTCCGAGATAATCGAAATAAGTGCCATATTGTATTTTTGGGTTTCGGGCACTTTTACCTGGTTTAACTTAAATGCGTATTGGGAGTCATTTTAATGTGGTATTAACCACTTAAGTTGGAGACTTTAGACTTAAGCCACAATTTTAAGTCTTGCCCCTTATTTTCATTTCTCATTTCATGTCTTAAAAACATTGAGAGAAAGGAGAGAAAGAGAGAGGAAAAGAAAAATGGAGAAAAGAGAGAGATTGGAAGATTGAAGATGGATTGTTGCTTCTACCACAAAGAAATCTGAGATATCAACCCTAAGGCAAGTTTTTTTACTTGCTAATATATGATTTAAGATGACTAAATTGTGTGATAGTTGTGTATGTGTATTTATGGATCAAAAATTGAATTTGTGGTGATTTAACCCTAATCTTGGGTTTTTATGATGAAATTGTGGATAATAGTAGTTAATAATCATGTAGGTTGATTTGGGGTAGATTTATGATGTTGGTTGTGGGTAAAAATGGAAGAGATTGGAGTTTGGGGAAATCTAGGGTTTATAACCCTCGAAGCCATTCTTGGCAAATTCTCCAGGCCGAATCGATTCGGCCCCCTGGGTGAATCGATTCGCTAAGGGGCAGTTCCCAGGTCTGCTTGGACCTAATCGATTCGGGTCCAAGCCCCGATTCGATAGTTGCAAAATCACAGATCTTGTGTCCGAACCGATTCGCTGTTTGGGCGAATCGATTCGGATTCATGCTGTTTTTGAGTTATTTTTTTTTTACTCAATTTTTCTCCTTTCCTTTAAGCTTAGGACCTAGGAACCTTCTTGAATGAAGTAAACTTAGAGTCCTGTAGTTCAAAATGAGTTGGGGAACTACCCTAAATTATTAATGGTTTATATGGGGACTTTTCCGGGGTTATGCCTACTGATGCTAGGGCAATCTTTCTTCTAGTTGATTATTATGAAACTAGGAGATGTAGTGTTATGTTTGGATGACTTTAGAAGATCAATTGAGCTATATTAGTTTTAATGGTTTATATTATCACCCCAAAAGAATGCTGGGAGATTTTCGAAGCTCAATTGAGCCATGTTAACCTTGATGGTTCATAATAACGCCGCAATTGAATGTTGTGAGAATAAATTGAAAGATTATCTATTCCTTTGAGGTATGATAGTATTGGGGTTTTAAAGTAATACACCAAAATGTTTAGAGATAATTAAGAGTTTATTTACTCCTTTGAGGTTGTAGTAACGATATAATTTATCGTATAGCTCTGGATAATAAGGTGAACTATTTACAATAATGCAAATAAGTATGGTTTCAAATAAAACGAAACATACGTGTATAAATGGAAATGAAATGGATATGGTAATGAATATGGTAAATGATAATTTACTTGATTTTTGGAAATGGTAAATAAAATGGTTTAAACACGCCTCTCTAAATGACATCATAAGGGAAGTTCGCGCGTGAGGTGAAGCCCCCATGACTGAAGAATGCAGGGTGGATATAGTCCTAGGCCATGTGAGCGTTTGTTGTTATATATATTTCTGCGATGGGTAGGAGATTTCGGGTGTGGTCTTGACTATCCCGCATGCACATGGCCGCTTCCCGACGTCTTGCGTTATAGGTGCCCAGGTTGTCTTAATGGTAGGCCCTGGAAGATGATGGTCATTTAGGGGCGCGCACAGTGGGGAAACCCGGACGGGCGGTCTTAGAATCGTTATATGTATATTAATATAACTATTCATAATCAAGTGGGAATTGATGTATTGAGATATGCCATAAAGAGCATAAAGAAGTGCCACAAATAGCACATATAAATGCCACAAAGAGCATTTGAAAATGATTATTTTCCTGATAAGGAAAGGATTTTTACAAAAGGTAAAATTGAGATATAAATGCCATAAAGAGCATAAGATTGTTATTATATATATATATATATATATATATATATATATATATATATATATATATATATATATATATATATATATATATATATATATTTCCTATTAAGGAAAGATACATGAGATAATTGGTACACATGATGAAGTTTTAGATTAATGTTACTCATTTTATTTTCCTGCTTAGCTTATGCTTTAAATTATGTAGGTAGATTCTTATTTCTCTTTCATCGTGATTTATCATTCTTAACTGTCATACTTTTTATTCATCTGATAATCATATAGAACTGGGCCCAGACCCGTTTATATTTCTTATTGTGCTTGCATCTTGTATCCGCTCAGGTACTCCGCCGCAAGGATGCCTGATTTGAATTCCGATCCCGGTGTCTTTGGCGAGCCGCGATGCTTTGCGGGTATTACGGGGCATTTGGAAATAGACGTTGTCATTCTTGCACTCTAGATAAGATCGGGTCTTTTTACTCGAGCGAGAGGCCCAAGCTTTTGTACTTGATTAATGTAATGTATTATGTAATTAATGAATTTATTTAATTTTATTGTATGAGTCTGTGGCCGACAGTATATTCGGTCCCTTATTGTACATTTGTGCGTATGTAATATAATTTCACCTGGATTTCCACTTTCTCTTATTGGGTTATTAAGTTGTTTTCTTTTATTAACTTTAAAAATCAAAATTTTTGGCAACCCATTTTTCTGAAATAAGGAGTGGTTATCCTGTATACTTCTTATTTTGTTGTGATGCTGAGAATGATTCCATCCATGATTCCGTTATTTTGGAGTATCGGGCTGGCCACCCCCTATTTCGGATGGCGGGTTGTCACACCTTGACAAGGGGACGGGTGGGTGGGTGGAACTTTGTCATATCGCGAGGGCCGATAGTTTAAAACGGGTCAGGCGGCGGCTTTGACAGGGGGAAGTTTATCTTTTTAAATCATATTCGTGGTTCATTTAATTAAATTCAACATTGTTGGGAATGTGGGTAAATTAAAATAATATTGGTATAGCATATTTTAAAGAAACCTTGCGGGTAGTTAGTAAGTTATCTTTGGCAACTAATTTTCTTTTTAATTAAAATACTCCATTGTCATGGTTGATATATATAACACTATTGTCTAGGTTCAAGGACCCTAATTTAAAGGAGTAGCCGGTATTCATGCTCGGGGCTTTGGCTCTGACACATGCGTTGACTAATCTTTTTCAGGAATAAATTCGGAGTAGTTGCGTAGGATTTATTGAAGATATTTTGGAGATGCAGCTCGAGCTATTTTTATTGCTTTAGTAGTTAAATTTTTATTCCGTCATATTTATTATGAGACAACATTTAAGTTATATTGGGCCTTTCGGTTCCAAAGTTGTCTTGAGATTTCCGTTGAATTTTAATTATTTAATTATTGAGGTATTGGGAGATTGCATGTGATGGGTTTTTATATCTCACTTTAGTGATCTGTCAATTGGATGTTATTAGGATTTGGATAGATCAAATTATTTATCTGGTGGATTAAAATTTTATATGTCTCATATCTGTCACATGCTAAGGATGATATTTAATTTACTCGCACCCGGCTTAGTTTTGGTGGCGGCCGACGCCAGAATTTAGCGAGGTGTGACAGATGGTATCAGAGCATGGTCTTAGGTCTCGTAAGTTGTGTGTCCGTTTTAGCTTCCACGTTACTTATCTTTGATTCCTTTCGATGATTTGTACTCTTAGTTTTCTAAGTCTGATGATTATTTGTTCCTATCATTTCAGATGGCGAACACTATGAGAGCTGGTAGTAGGAAAGAGGAGTCTATTTCATGTCCTGCTGTTCAGAAGAGGCAGGAACAATTTATTCTGGATGCCGAAGCACTAGCGGCAATTGTGCTAGAGGCCACAGTGGCTAGTATTGAGATTGGGAGACAGAGAGGGGTGACGTTAGAATCGCAACAGCAAGGGAGACCTATCTCAAATTAGGATAGAGTAAGGACCAGCTTTTTCAAGGGGAATCCGTCTACCTATGCAGGAGGATCCGACCCCACGATCGCTCACCAATGAATAAGGGACATGGAGCGACATTTAAGATTGGTGGACTACACGGAGGTACATAATCAGATGTTAGCAACATTCAAGTTGACTGGGAATGCCTTATAGTGGTAGGAAAGCGCCATCTCACCAGAGGAGCGAGATCAATTGAATTATGCAGAGTTTCAAATTAGGTTCAACAACAAGTACTTCCCGTATGCTATAAGGAGTGCAAAGAAAAGAGAATTTCTAGAGTTGGAGCAAGGTTCAAGATCAATTGTCGAGTATGAACAAGAGTTCACCAATTTATCTATGTTTGTACTGGAGGAGGTAGACACTGAGAGGAAAAAGATGGAGTGCTTCCTCAAAGGGTTGTCCTGGCCCATTAGGGAAATGGTTTTGGAAAATTCGGCATACACTGCTTACACCCAAGTAGTGGATGTCGCGATGTTACATTGGCAGGAGAAAATTAGTTATCAGAAGAAATTGGGAAAAAGACAAGAAAAGGATGGTCAGTGAGGAGACAACAAGGGTCGCAATGACCAAGCATGGAAGAGATAAAGGCCAAACCAAGGACAACAAAACAACAATGTTCAACAGGACAACCAGAAACAGGGCCATCATGGGGAGAAAAATTGGAATATGAATTCGGAGCCTTTTCAGGGTACTTGTTTCATTTATGGGAAAGTGGGACACAAAGTAAATAGGTGTTTCAAGAGAGAGGGCCATCAGGGTCAAATTACTCAGGGCCAGCAAGACCAAAGGCCTCCATCACCAGTAGCGCCCGGAGTGGGGGGAGCACCTGCAGCACTGGCGGCAACAGGTGTTCAGGGAACGCTAGTAGCATTTGGTGCACAGGGAACGGCTATAGCACCAACCAACACTAGTTATGGGAGGTGCTACCTACTTCAGCCTCGAGAGTAGCAGGCACCGCAGGAGCCACGACATGGCTAGTAGAGGATTGGTACGTAATATTTTTATTTCGTATGTATGTAGGTGTTATATGAATAGTATTCGTATTTTCGCTAGGGTAGAATTAGGTGTATAGGCGCCAAATTATAGTACGATATGGTAGACTCATGTGAACTTTAGTTTATTTTGCGCTTTTAGTTTTACTGAATTTCGAGGATGAAATTATTTTGCTAGTGGGAAAGTATGTAACAACCCGCATAATATTTGGGGTATTTTAAATTAATTTCTGGAAAATGGACAAAAATAAAGTGTTGGATTTAAATATTTTTCTTGATTAAAAATGTTGGATTTTATTTTAGAAGACGAGATTTTTAATCGGTTTCAAAATCGGAATTAAAATGGATTTTTAAATATATTTAAAAAATAATCTCGTGCTTTTATTTTAAGTTGACAGAATCAAAATTACTGAGTGATCGATCGATCGACTCCAGGGGTTCGATCGATCGACCTCAGCAGATTTTGTGCATTGCGGGCTTTTGTTTTGATGATTTTTGTGATTTTAAAACTCTCCAACCTAATTTTATAAATGGGCTTCCGGGCTATGTTTTTAAAACACATGTTCTACAAAATCTTAAGCAGCAGACTCTCTATTTTTCCGTCATCTTCCACCTCCAAACCCTAGCCTCCATTAAAATCATTTTTTAAGGTCAGTTTTGAAGGTGTAGACTAATATGTCTCAAGTTTATTCAAGAGGAGTCTTTGATCCATTTTTTCAAGAGGAACTCAAATCTTTAATCAGTTTTTCTATATCTAATCACAGGCATGTTTATCCTATTCTTTTCCTTAGTGATATGTGTCTTGATTGTAGCCTCCATTAAATGCATGCTTTCTAAAATAACTTATGAATGCAATTCTTAAAGAAATAAATGTTGGGACTGTTTTGCATGAAATATTAATATTACCTAATACTCATAACGTTGTTGTTCTTTGGGTAGTGTTTGGGTCGCCGATTAGGTTACAGGTATGCACATGTAGAGGAGCCCTTAGAAAGTAAATTTTGTTATTTCATGGAAAATCCCTAGATTGATTTGGTGACTTGTGTTGGAAAGAAAAAAAAATCATGATAGGACTTGCATGTAGTCATTATTCTAAAGATCACAATATTTACGTGTCCTTGATTGCAACCGTTTAATTAAAATTTGGGAATTTAATGTTGTTATGAATATTGTTATAAATTAGTAATTTTGCCACTTTATGGAAATATTATAATTTTTCCACTTTATGGAAATCTTATAATTTTGATATCTCGGGGACATTGGGTAATGTAGGTAGTTTGTTTTCACCCTTTTTATAGCATACTTGCTAGGTATGGAACTAGTAAGTAGGCCTTAGTTGCGATTTATGCTTTCTAGGTATGGGACTAGTTAGTGTGAGTCTATGCGGGTTATATAACTTGGGGTGGGGGTTGATTTTCTATATTATATCATCGCTACGTTATCCTAGGATTGGTGTCTAGGTGGAGTGAATTTTTATAGTCATCCTATACTTATGATAGGACGAATATGTGTTTGGGAACTTTTAGTAGGGACTAAGGGGTATTTTGAGGATTTTCACATCGCTTTTAAGGGTGGGGGAAATTAAATTTGAATAATGAGTATGATAAATTTTGGAAATTAATACCTCATGACTAAAACGGGTATTAAAATTTATTGGCGACATAATGTGTCGGGGCCGACAGTTTAAACGGGTCAGAGGATGATTTATGTCGTATCGTGTGTGGAACCTTGTCATATCGCGAGGATCGTAGGATAGAAACAGATCAGGCGGCTTAAAGGTTTTCAGAACATTTAAATCTTATAATTGAATGGGTATTTCAAAGGAGTCTTGTTGATGTGCCAAAGTACATGTTAAGAATATAGAAGGGAGAAGGGGGAGTCAAACACCAAATAAGGTACTGGAATATATGACATTAGTTCGATATTTTAGTAGGGTTAATGCTAGAAGCGATGTCCTCGTCTGCCTATCGTGTCATATAGAGGCCATCTTTATAATCCTTAGAAAACTGTTGGCTGGTTGTTCTTATGGAAGTAAAGTTTTATCTGCAAAGACACCATTTTTGTAGAAATTTTTCATAGCATAACCAATTTTTTTCTTCCAGCTAAATTCTTTTCATTTTGCTCTTGCTGTAAGCAAGCAAAATTAATCTAATTTTGGTTGTTAGACTGTAAGTGCTCTTTTTATTTGAGATTTTATGATTTTCGGGAATCTCGAATTTGTAAATCACATATGTAGTTTCATAGTTCATGTAAAGAGCTTGAATCACATAATGGTAATGTCATTCCTATTTTCAAATTGTACATGTGAATTTGTCAATCTAGATTCCTTGAAACCACAGAAACTCGAACTAAACATGCAGTAGAATGCTAGCATTGGTTTTATATTCTGTTCCATCTGGTTTCACCTTTAGGATGATGTTAACTATAATTTTTTGTCTTAGAGTTTGTTTCTCTAATTGAGCTATCACTTTGGAGAATACAGTGGATTTATTGAAGAAAATGATATTATGAAGATGATTATCGCAGCTGTTGGCCGATCTTCACCACACTGGCATCTTCTTATGATAGAGGACAAATATGATACATGAACTCAAGCAACGTGAAATTTAGAGATTAAAAGTTTGTATATAGCGGCCTAAACAAAATCTTTAACATTCTGTAGAGCTGACAAGGGATTAAAGATGGGCTTTTAACTATCAAGTGCATCTCCTTCTCATTGTATAAAACATTATATGCTTTATTCTTCTAAAAACATCATGCCAGTTTAGGCTGAAGAAATCAGAAGTTTCAGCTTGAATATCTGATTTGCTAAGTTGTTTTTTCTTCGTGTTGTATATTTTATAAAATGCCAGCTTATTTGGTCGAACTTTAGAGTCAATTTTAATTAAGACACATATGTTAAAAGTGACGTGTCTTAGTACCAATGTGTTCCTTGTAGCAAGGAGATTAATTTGGTATACTCACTTGTTCAAAATAGTGAAGTAATGAATGAAAAATTTGGACTTAAAGTGACCCATTTGAGTTTAAGCTAGATGGTGTAACATAGTTAAGTGGGTTTGTCCCACATTGAAAAAGTGGTAGAAAAACATGGAGTTAATATACACAAGTTATGGGACTAAGGCTTGGATGCCTTGGGCTATCCCAACTCTTTGAAGGGGAGATGGCCTACACTATGCATGTGTTGAGCTTGGTCCAAAAGCCCACGCGCGCTGCCGCCGTCGTCCGGCAGGCCCGTGCCCGGGTCGTGGGTCGTTCTTGAGCAACTATTAAATTTTTTGGACAAATTTTAATTGCCCTTTGGGCTTTAAAATTTATTTTCTGAACCAAAAAATATGAATTAATTACGGATTAATTATTTTTCGCATTAATTAATTACTTAAAAATACTGTCGTTTTTAATTATTTAAAAAACGCTGTCGTTTTTAATTAATTAACTAAAACGTTAAGTTGCTTTATTAGAGAGATGCAACTGTTCAAACAGTCATGTCTGTTCTGGGAAAAGCCATGAGTTGCAGCCCTTCACCACTTATAAAAGGGACCTTATGCAGTCCATTTAAAAGATTAAAAAATCTATCCGAATTTCCTACTACTGTCCTTGTTCCCTTCCTACTGTTTGAGAGAAATTTGCCATTGATGGTTGGTGGGACTGTTGCACTAAAGTGCTTCTTGCAACAGTCGTTGACCGTTTCATCCTGGGAGGCAGACGCCCATTGAACCTTCCGTCAGCACCGTAGCGGGGGCGTATTCTGTCTTAAGGAGAGATAGTTCAACTTTCGACTCGGTCAAAATTATACAAGTGATTGTTTCAATCATAAACAGTATGTTCTTCTTATCTCCCTTTACTGTTCTGTTTTTTTTAATTAATTTTAATTATTGTTTATATTTATTTAGTGATATATATATATTCATTTTTCATAATCCGGTAAACAACAATCTTAAGACAGAAAAATATATATAATTTTTGTGTTTTCACTAAATAAATATAATTTTCTTAATTGAAATTAGATTGGAAACGTTTTACCTGTTTTATTTACATACCAAAACGTGTTTACATTGAATATCCTTTTTCTTACAATTTTAATTTTTCAAACAATTTCTATACATTTCATAAATTGCTTTTGTGTTATTCAATATCAGAATAATGGCTACTGAATCATCTGAAAATGTGATGTCTGTTCCTCAAAATGATGTGACGGTTAGTATTCCTAATACCGTTCCTACTCATTTAACTCATGAAGAAAAACCCGAAAAGTTTAATGGTACTGATTTCAAACGTTGGCAACAAAAGATGTTGTTCTATTTAACTGCCATTAATCTTGCAAGGTTTATTAACGAAGATGCTTCTGTCGTTAATGAAAATGAAACGGATAAGACAACTTTGCTAGCTGTAGAAGCATGGAAACATTCAGATTTTATTTGCAAAAACTATATCCTTAATGGATTGGACAACACACTTTATAATGTATATAGTCCAATCAAAATCGCTAAATTATTATGGGAGTCTTTGGATAAAAAAATATAAAACCGAGGATTCTGGCATGAAAAAATTCGTGGTCGGTAGATTTCTCGAGTATAAAATGGTTGATTCAAAGACTGTCATAAGCCAAGTCCAAGAGCTTCAATTAATTTTTCATGAAATACTTGCTGAAAATATGGTCATAAGTGAAACATTTCAAGTTGCTACGGTAATTGAGAAATTACCTCCTTCTTGGAAGGATTTCAAAAATTATTTGAAGCATAAACGAAAAGAAATGGGACTTGAAGATTTAATTGTTCGGTAAAGGATAGAAGAAGATAATCGTAAATCTAAAAAGAAAAATGGTAACCATGCTATGTCTGCAAAAGAAAATATTGTTGAGGATGGACAAAAATTCAATAAAAAGAGGAAGCACAAAAATGAAGGCACAAGTCAACAAGGCGGTGCTAAGAAGTTCAATAGGAAATGTTTTATTTGCAACAAAGAAGGTCATAGGGTCAAGGATTGTCGCAAGCTGAAAAAACAAGAGAACTTCATGAAGAAAGCACCACAAGCCAACATGACAGAAGTTGATGCATTATCCGACGATGTTTCCAATATTTCTCTCTCCGCAGTTGTATCTGAAGTAAATTTGGTGGGTAATACCAAAGAGTGGTGGGTTGATACCGGCGCTACACGCCATGTATGTTCCGAAAAAAGTATGTTCACAACCTACCAGCCAATTGCAAATGGAGAACAATTATTCATGGGAAACTCCTCCACCTCGAAGGTTGAAGGTAAAGGCAAAGTAGTGCTGAAAATGACTTCGGGGAAGAATCTCGCACTCAACGATGTATTGCATGTGCCTGACATTAGAAAGAACCTTGTTTCCGGTTCCGTGCTAAGCAAGAAAGGATTTAAGCTAGTCTTTGTTGGAGACAAATTTGTACTGAGTAAAGATGGAATGTATGTAGGGAAAGGATATATGTGTGATGGGATGTTCAAATTGAACGTCATGACTGTTGTACCTAAAAGTAACGATGATAATAATAAAATGATATCTTCTGCTTATATGCTTGAGTCTATGGATATGTGGCATGGTAGACTTGGACATGTTAATTATAATACTTTAAGTAAATTAATTCACTTAGAATTAATTCCTAAATTTAGCATTGATACAAGTCACAAATGTGAAACATGTGTAGAAGCAAAATTAACAAAAACACCTTTTCATTCAATTGGAAGGAATAGTGAACCTTTAGATTTAATTCACACCGATATATGTGATTTAAAATTTGTTCAAACTAGAGGTGGGAAAAATTACTTTATTACCTTTGTGGATGATTGCACTAGATATTGCTATGTCTATCTTTTAAGAAGAAAAGATGAAGCAATTGAAGCTTTTAAGCAATACAAGATAGAAGTTGAGAATCAACTTGGTAAAAAGATTAAAGAATTAAGAAGCGATAGAGGTGGTGAATATGAATATCCTTTTAAGGAAATATGTTTAGAAAATGGTATTATTCACCAAACTACCGCACCTCCTATGAGTTCTGGAAAGGACGCAAGCCTTCCTACAAATACATAAAAGTGTGGGGGTGTCTTGCAAAACTACTAATTCCTGAACCTAAAAAGTGAAAATTGGTCCAAAGACTATTGACTGCATATTCATTGGTTATGCACATAATAGTAGTGCATATCGGTTTCTTGTGCATAAGTATGATATTCCTGAAATTCATGAAAATACAATCATAGAATCTAGGAATTCATCATTCTTTGAAAATATCTTTCCTTGTAAAAGTACACAAGAAACAATTTCTAACAAAAGAATGATTGAAGTTACAAATGGTGAACCTCAAAATATTATTGAGGAAGAACCTATACGTAGCAAAAGAGCTAAGATTTCAAAATCTTTCGGTCCAGATTTTCCAACATATATGATAGAAAGTGAACCTCAAATGGTAAAAGAAGCTCTATCCACTCCGGAAGCCTCATATTGGAAAGAAGCTATCAATAGTGAAATTGAATCCATTTTGCAAAATCATACTTGGGAATTGGTGGACCTACCACCAGGGACAAGACCGTTAGGGTGGAGATGGATATTCAAAAGAAAAATGAAAGCTGATGGTACTATTGATAAATATAAGGCTAGACTTGTAGCTAAAGGATACAAGCAAAAAGAGGGAATAGATTATTTCGACACCTATTCACCTGTTACAAGAATTACATCCATTAGAATGTTAATTGCAATTGCAGCAATACATAAATTGGAAATACACCAAATGGATGTTAAAACGGCATTTTTGAATGGTGAATTAGATGAAGAAATATATATGGAACAACCGGAAGGTTTTAGATCTCCTGGAAATGAAAGGAAAGTATGTAAACTTGTGAAGTCATTATATGGGTTGAAACAAGCACCTAAACAATGGCATGAAAAATTTGACAATGTCATGAAGTCAAATGGTTTCAAAATAAATGAGTGTGATAAATGTGTTTACATCAAAAGCACTCAAGCGGGACATGTGATTGTATGTCTATATGTAGATGATATGCTAATAATTGGTAATAATAATAATGTTATCTCAATCACATTACGTTGAAAAAATACTTCAAAAGTATAACAAATATGATCAAAGTCTGGTGAGAACACCTGTAGATCCAAGTCATCACCTCTTTAAAAATAAAGGTGAAGGTATATCTCAATTAGTGTATTCTCGTATTATTGGAAGTTTGATGTATTTATCAAACTGTACTCGTCCTGATATAGCATACTCAATTAGTAAGCTCAGTTGATATACGAGTAATCCTGGGAAAGATCATTGGAAAGCCTTGATAACAGTTCTTCGATATCTTCGATACTCTTTGGGGGATGGGTTGCACTACGAACGATATCCAACTGTACTTGAAGGCTATAGTGAGTCAAATTGGATATCGGACTCAAATGATTCGAAATCCACAAGTGGATATGTATTTACCCTTGGAGGTGCAGTCGTATCTTGGAAATTCTCAAAGCAAACGTGTATTGCAAGATCCACGATGGAATCTGAATTTATTGCTTTAGATAAAGCTGGGGAAGAGGCTGAATGGCTTAGAAACTTCTTAAAGGATATTCCAATATGGTCAAAGCCCGTGGCACCTATCATAATACATTGAGATAGTCAATCGGAAATTGCTAGGGCTGAAAATAATAACTATAACGGTAAATCACGACATATACGTCGTCGACACCAAACCGTTAGACAATTGCTCTCAAATGGAATTATTTCTGTTGACTATGTAAAGTCAAAGGAAAATATTGCGGATCCACTAACTAAAGGTATACCTGGAGAGCAAGTTGTAAGTTCATCACGTGGAATGGGCCTAAAGCCTGTAAAATTCGAAAGAGTCGTCTTAATGGAAACCCAACCTAAATGACTGCAGATCCCAAGAAATAGGTTCAAAGGGACAACCTAATTATGATGACTCAGTTTGCAGTGAGAAGTAATACTTTAATTACTTCCTCCCATTTCGAAGATGAGTCATTTTACAAAATGCCGCGTGTATAAGGATAAACTATGTTTTTACTGATTTCTATATCTTGGATGTATAGGTCAAGTGGGGTATTAGATACTCTTTATAGAAATCACCTATGTGAGTGAGAAGGGGCCGCTTCTATGAGAATAACAAAGGCTATTTCTCTAGCACACTCATGAAACCAGGAGGTGTCCAAGGCCAAAATGGACGCAACAATGAGAACCAATAAGGTTGGAAAAACATTGTGTGAATATTATTGTCTCAGTTTACACAAATGGTCGATCAATTCAAGACATCACGTTCATTGATTGGCTAGTAAGCTCGATAGTATCTCACTAGGAAAGATTCAAAGCCACAAGCTATCTTTTTCGATGCAATTTTTTTCCTAGAACAACTCTCTGTTTGCATCTATATTCGTTTGATTCTTCCAAATTTCATTCATGTGGGGGATTGTTGTATATTTTATAAAATGCCAGCTTATTTCGTCAAACTTTAGAGTCAATTTTAATTAAGACACATATGTTAAAAGTGACGTGTCTTAGTACCAATGTGTTCCTTGTAGCAAGGAGATTAATTTGGTATACTCACTTGTTCAAAATAGTGAAGTAATGAATGAAAAATTTGGACTTAAAGTGACCCATTTGAGTTTAAGCTAGATGGTGTAACATAGTTAAGTGGGTTTGTCCCACATTGAAAAAGTGGTAGAAAAACATGGAGTTAATATACACAAGTTATGGGACTAAGGCTTGGATGCCTTGGGCTATCCCAACTCTTTGAAGGGGAGATGGCCTACACTATGCATGTGTTGAGCTTGGTCCAAAAGCCCACGCGCGCTGCCGCCGTCATCCGGCAGGCCCGTGCCCGGGTCGTGGGTCGTTCTTGAGCAACTATTAAATTTTTTGGACAAATTTTAATTGCCCTTTGGGCTTTAAAATTTATTTTCTGAACCAAAAAATATGAATTAATTACGGATTAATTATTTTTCGCATTAATTAATAACTTAAAAATACTGTCATTTTTAATTATTTAAAAAACGCTGTCGTTTTTAATTAATTAATTAAAACGTTAAGTTGCTTTATTAGAGAGATGCAACTGTTCAAACAGTCATGTCTGTTCTGGGAAAAGCCATGAGTTGCAGCCCTTCACCACTTATAAAAGGGACCTTATGCAGTCCATTTAAAAGATTAGAAAATCTATCCGAATTTCCTACTACTGTCCTTGTTCCCTTCCTACTGTTTGAGAGAAATTTGCCATTGATGGTTGGTGGGACTGTTGCACTGAAGTGCTTCTTGCAACAGTCGTTGACCGTTTCATCCTGGGAGGCAGACGCCCATTGAACCTTCTGTCAGCACCGTAGCGGGGGCGTATTCTGTCTTAAGGAGAGATAGTTCAACTTTCGACTCGGTCAAAATTATACAAGTGATTGTTTCAATCATAAACAGTATGTTCTTCTTATCTCCCTTTACTGTTCTATTTTTTTTTAATTAATTTTAATTATTGTTTATATTTATTTAGTGATATATATATATATTCATTTTTCGTAATCCGGTAAACAACAATCTTAAGACAGAATAATATATATAATTTTTGTGTTTTCACTAAATAAATATAATTTT
Organism: Sambucus nigra; assembly: GCA_949130495.1. Lineage (NCBI taxonomy): Eukaryota > Viridiplantae > Streptophyta > Magnoliopsida > Dipsacales > Adoxaceae > Sambucus > Sambucus nigra. Next base: position 65,948,273 of record OX422219.1, read on the forward strand.
CTTAATTGAAATTAGATTGGAAACGTTTTACCTGTTTTATTTACATACTAAAACGTGTTTACATTGAATATCCTTTTGCTTACAATTTTAATTTTTCAAACAATTTCTATACATTTTATAAATTGCTTTTGTGTTATTCAATATTAGAATAATGGCTACTGAATCCTCTGAAAATGTTATGTCTGTTCCTCAAAATGATGTGACGGTTAGTATTCCTAATACCGTTCCTACTCATTTAACTCATGGAGAAAAACCCAAAAAGTTTAATGGTACTGATTTCAAACGTTGGCAACAAAAGATGTTGCTCTATTTAACTACCATTAATCTTGCGAGGTTTATTAACGAAGATGCTCCTGTGGTTAATGAAAATGAAACGGATAAGACAACTTTTCTAGCTGTAGAAGCATGGAAACATTCAGATTTTATTTGCAAAAACTATATCCTTAATGGATTGGACAATACACTTTATAATGTATATAGTCCAATCAAAACCGCTAAATTATTATGGGAGTCTTTGGATAAAAAAATATAAAACCGAGGATGCCGGCATGAAAAAATTCGTGGTCGGTAGATTTCTCGAGTATAAAATGGTTGATTCAAAGACTGTCATAAGCCAAGTCCAAGAGCTTCAATTAATTTTTCATGAAATACTTGCTGAAAATATGGTCATAAGTGAAACATTTCAAGTTGCTACGGTAATTGAGAAATTACCTCCTTCTTGGAAGGATTTCAAAAATTATTTGAAGCATGAACGAAAAGAAATGGGACTTGAAGATTTAATTGTTGGGTTAAGGATAGAAGAAGATAATCGTAAATCTGAAAAGAAAAATGGTAACCATGCTATGTCTGCAAAAGCAAATATTGTTGAGGATGGACAAAAATTCAATAAAAAGAGGAAGCACAAAAATGAAGGCACAAGTCAACAAGGCGGTGCTAAGAAGTTCAAAGGAAAATGTTTTAATTGCAACAAAAAAGGTCATAGGGCCAAGGATTGTCGCAAGCCGAAAAAATAAGAGAACTACAAGAAGAAAGCACCACAACCCAACATGACACAAGTTGATGCATTATCCGACGATGTTTCCAATATTTCTCTCTCCGCAGTTGTATATGGAGTAAATTTGGTGGGTAATACCAAAGAGTGGTGGGTTGATACCGGCGCTACGCGCCATGTATGTTCCGATAAAAGTATGTTCACAACCTACCAGCCAATTGCAAATGGAGAACAGTTATTCATGGGAAACTCCTCCACCTCGAAGGTTGAAGGTAAAGGCAAAGTAGTGCTGAAGAGGACTTCGGGGTAGCATCTCGCACTCAACGATGTATTGCATGTGCCTGCCATTAGAAAGAACCTTGTTTCCGGTTCCGTGCTAAGCAAGAAAGGATTTAAGCTAGTCGTTGTTGGAGACAAATTTGTACTAAGTAAAGATGGAATGTATGTAGGGAAAGGATATATGTGTGATGGGATGTTCAAATTGAACGTAATGACTGTTGTACCTAAAAGTAACGATGATAATAATAAAATGATATCTTCTGCTTATATGCTTCAGTCTATGGATATGTGGCATGGTAGACTTGAACATGTTAATTATAATACTTTAAGTAAATTAATTCACTTAGAATTAATTCCTAAATTTAGCATTGATACAAGTCACAAATGTGAAATATGTGTAGAAGCAAAATTAACAAAAACACCTTTTCATTCAATTGAAAGGAATAGTGAACCTTTAGATTTAATTCACACCGATATATGTGATTTAAAATTTGTTCAAACTAGAGGTGGGAAAAAGTACTTTATTACCTTTGTGGATGATTGCACTAGATATTGTTATGTCTATCTTTTAAGAAGCAAAGATGAAGCAATTGAAGCTTTTAAGAAATACAAGATAGAAGTTGAGAATCAACTTGGTAAAAAGATTAAAGAATTAATAAGCGATAGAGGTGGTGAATATGAATATCCTTTTAAGGAAATATGTTTAGAAAATGGTATTATTCACCAAACTACCTCACCTCCTATGAGTTGTGGAAAGGACGCAAGCCTTCCTACAAATACATAAAAGTGTGGGGGTGTCTTGCAAGAGTACTAATTCCTGAAACTAAAAAGGTGAAAATTGGTCCAAAGACTATTGACTGCATATTCATTGGTTATGCACATAATAGTAGTGCATATCGGTTTCTTGTGCATAAGTCTGATATTCCTAAAATTCATGAAAATACAATCATAGAATCTAGGAATGCATCATTCTTTGAAAATATCTTTCCTTGTTAAAATACACAAGAAACAATTTCTAACAAAAGAATGCTTGAAGTTACAAATGGTGAACCTCAAAATATTATTGAGGAAGAACCTAGACGTAGCAAAAGAGCTAAGATTTCAAAATCTTTCGGTCCAGATTTTCCTACATATATGTTAGAAAGTGAACCTCAAATGGTAAAAGAAGCTCTATCCACTCCGGAAGCCTCATATTGGAAAGAATCTATCAATAGTGAAATTGAATCCATTTTGCAAAATCATACTTGGGAATTGGTGGACCTACCACCAGGGACAAGACCGTTAGGGTGTAAATGGATATTCAAACGAAAAATGAAAGCTGATGGTACTATTGACAAATATAAGGCTAGACTTGTAGCTAAAGGATACAAGCAAAAAGAGGGAATAGATTATTTCGACACCTATTCACCTGTTACAAGAATTACATCCATTAGAATGTTAATTGCAATTACAGCAATACATAAATTGGAAATACACCAAATGGATGTTAAAACGGCATTTTTGAATGGTGAATTAGATGAAGAAATATATATGGAACAACCGGAAGGTTTTAGATCTCCTGGAAATGAAAGGAAAGTATGTAAACTTGTGAAGTCATTATATGGGTTGAAACAAGCACCTAAACAATGGCATGAAAAATTTGACAATGTCATGAAGTCAAATGGTTTCAAAATAAATGAGTGTGATAAATGTGTTTACATCAAAAGCACTCAAGCGGGACATGTGATTGTATGTCTATATGTAGATGATATGCTAATAATTGGTAATAATAATAATGTTATCTCAATCACATTACGTTGAAAAAATACTTCAAAAGTATAATAAATATGATCAAATTCCAGTGAGAACACTTGTAGATCCAAGTCATCACCTCTTTAAAAATAAAGGTGAAGGTATATCTCAATTAGAGTATCCTGATATAGCATACTCAATTATTAAGCTCGGTCGATATACGAGTAATCCTGGGAAAGATCATTGGAAAGCCTTGATAAGAGTTCTTCGATACTCTTTGGGGGGTGGGTTTCACTACGAACGATAGCCAGCTGTACTTGAAGGCTATAGCGAGGCAAATTGGATATCTGACTCAAATGATTCGAAATCCACAAGTGGATATGTATTTACCCTTGGAGGTGCAGCCGTATCTTGGAAATCCTCAAAGCAAACGTGTATTGCAAGAACAACGATGGAATCTGAATTTATTGCTTTAGATAAAGCTGGGGAAGAGGCCGAATGGCTTAGAAACTTCTTAGAGGATATTCCAATATGGTCAAAGCCCGTGGCAGCTATCATAATACATTGTGATAGTCAATCGACAATTGCTAGGGCTGAAAATAATAACTATAACGGTAAATCATGACATATACGTCGTCGACACCAAACCGTTAGACAATTGCTCTCAAATGGAATTATTTTTGTTGACTATGTAAAGTCAAAGGAAAACATTGCGGATCCACTAACTAAAGGTATACCTGGAGAGCAAGTTGTAAGTTCATCACGTGGAATGGCCCTAAAGCCTGTAAAATTCTAAAGAGTCGTCTTAATGGAAACCCAACCTAAATGACTGGAGATCCCAAGAAATAGGTTCAAAGGGACAACCTAATTATGATGACTCAGTTTGCACTGAGAAGTAATACTTTAATTACTTCCTCCCATTTCGAAGATGAGTCAGTGCACAAACTGCCACGTGTATAAGGATAAACTATGTTTTTAATGATTTTTATATCTTGAATGTATAGGTCAAGTGGGGTATTAGCAGGATACTCTTTATAGAAATCACCTATGTGAGTGAGAAGGGGCCGCTTCTATGAGAATAACGAAGGCTATTTCTCTAGCACACTCATGAAACCAGGAGGTGTCCAAGGCCAAAATGGACACAACAATGAGAACTAATAAGGTTGGAAAAACATTGTGTGAATATTATTGTCTCAGTTTACACAAATGGTCGATCAATTCAAGACATCACGTTCATTGATTGGCTAGTAAGCTCGATAGTATCTCACTAGGAAAGATTCAAAGCCACAAGCTATCTTTTTCGATGCAATTTTTTTCCTAGAACAACTCTCTGTTTGCATCTATATTCGTTTGATTCTTCCAAATTTCATTCATGTGGGGGATTGTTGTATATTTTATAAAATGCCAGCTTATTTGGTCAAACTTTAGAGTCAATTTTAATTAAGACACATAAGTTAAAAGTGACGTGTCTTAGTACCAATGTGTTCCTTGTAGCAAGGAGATTAATTTGGTATACTCACTTGTTCAAAATAGTGAAGTAATGAATGAAAAATTTGGACTTAAAGTGACCCATTTGAGTTTAAGATAGATGGTGTAACATAGTTAAGTGGGTTTGTCCCACATTGGAAAAGTGGTAGAAAAACTTGGAGTTAATATACACAAGTTATGGGACTAAGGCTTGGATGCCTTGGGCTATCCCAACTCTTTGAAGGGGAGATGGCCTACACTAGGCATGTGTTGGGCTTGGCCCAAAAGCCCACACGCGCGCGCACTACCGCCGTCGTTCGGCCGGCCCGGCCCGTGCTCGGGTCGTGGGTCGTTCTTAAGCAACTATTAAATTTTTTGGACAAATTTTAATTGCCCTTTGGGCTTTAAAATTTATTTTCTGAACCAAAAAATATGAATTAATTACGGATTAACTATTTTTCGCATTAATTAATAACTTAAAAATACTGTCGTTTTTAATTATTTAAAAAACGCTGTCGTTTTTAATTAATTAATTTAAACGTTAAGTTGCTTTATTAGAGAGATGCAACTGTTCAAACAGTCATGTCTGTTCTGGGAAAATCCATGAGTTGCAGCCCTTCACCACTTATAAAAGTGACCTTATGCAGTCCATTTAAAAGATTAGAAAATCTACCTGAATTCCCTACTACTGTCCTTGTTCCCTTCCTACTGTTTGAGAGAAATTCGCCATTGTTGGTTCGTGGGACTGTTGAACTGAAGTGCTTCTTGCAACAGTCGTTGACCGTTTCATCCTGGGAGGCAGACGCCCATTGGACCTTCCGTCAGCACCGTAGCGGGGGCGTATTCTGTCTTAAGGAGAAATAGTTCAACTTTCGACTCGGTCAAAATTATACAAGTGATTGTTTCAGTCACAAACTGTATGTTCTTCTTATCTCCCTTTACTGTTCTGTTTTTTTTAATTAATTTTAATTACTGTTCATATTTATTTAGTGATATATATATATTCATTTTTCGTAATCCGATAAACAACAATATTAAGACAGAATAATATATATAATTTTCGTGTTTTCACTAAATAAATATAATTTTCTTAATTGAAATTACATTGGAAACGTTTTACATGTTTTATTTACATACTAAAACGTGTTTACATTGAATATCCTTTTGCTTACAATTTTTACTTTTCAAACAATTTCTATACATTTCATAAATTGCTTTTGTGTTATTCAATATCAGAATAATGGCTGCTGAATCCTCTGAAAATGTGATGTTTGTTCCTCAAAATGATGTGACGGTTAGTATTCCTAATACCGTTCCTACTCATTTAACTCATGGAGAAAAACCCGAAAAGTTTAATGGTACTGATTTCAAACGTTGGCAATAAAAGATGTTGTTCTATTTAACTACCATTAATCTTGCGAGGTTTATTAACGAAGATGCTCCTGTGGTTAATGAAAATGAAACGGATAAGACAACTTTGCTAGCTGTAGAAGCATGGAAACATTCAGATTTTATTTGCAAAAACTATATCCTTAATGGATTGGACAATACACTTTATAATGTATATAGTCCAATCAAAACCGCTAAATTGTTATGGGAGTCTTTGGATAAAAAAAATATAAAACCGAGGATACCGGCATGAAAAAATTCGTGGTCGGTAGATTTCTCGAGTATAAAATGGTTGATTCAAAGACTGTCATAAGCCAAGTCCAAGAGATTCAATTAATTTTTCATGAATTACTTGCTGAAAATATGGTCATAAGTGAAACATTTCAAGTTGCTACGGTAATTGAGAAATTACCTCCTTCTTGGAAGGATTTCAAAAATTATTTGAAGCATAAACGAAAAGAAATGGGACTTGAAGATTTAATTATTCGGTTAAGGGTAGAAGAAGATAATCGTAAATCTGAAAAGAAAAATGGTAACCATGCTATGTCTGCAAAAGCAAATATTGTTGAGGATGGACAAAAATTCAATAAAAGGAGGAAGCAAAAAAATGAAGGCACAAGTCAACAAGGCGGTGCTAAGAAGTTCAAAGGAAAATGTTTTAATTGCAACAAAGAACTCATAGGGACAAGGATTGTTGCAAGCCGAAAAAACAAGAGAACTTCAAGAAGAAAGCACCACAAGCCAACATGACAGAAGTTGATGCATTATCCGACGATGTTTCCAATATTTCTCTCTCCGCAGTTGTATCTGAAGTAAATTTGGTGGGTAATACCAAAGAGTGGTGGGTTGATACCGGCGCTACACGCCATGTATGTTCCAATAAAAGTATGTCCACAACCTACCAGCCAATTGCAAATGGAGAACAGTTATTCATGGGAAACTCCTCCACCTCGAAGGTTGAAGGTAAAGGCAAAGTAGTGTAGAAAATGACTTTGGGGTAGCATCTCGCACTCAACGATGTATTGCATGTGCCTGACATTAGAAAGAACCTTGTTTCCGGTTCCGTGCTAAGCAAAAAAGTATTTAAGCTAGTCTTTGTTGGAGACAAATTTGTACTAAGTAAAGATGTAATGTATGTAGGGAAAGGATATATGTGTGATGGGATGTTCAAATTGAACATCATGACTGTTGTACCTAAAAGTAGCGATGATATTAATAAAATGATATCTTCTGCTTATATGCTTCAGTCTACGGATATGTGGCATGGTAGACTTAGACATATTAATTGTAATACCTTAAGTAAATTAATTCACTTAGAATTAATTCCTAAATTTAGCATTGATACAAGTCACTAATGTGAAACATGTGTAGAAGCAAAATTAACAAAACCACCTTTTCATTCAATTGAAAGGAATAGTGAACCTTTAGATTTAATTCACACCGATATATGTGATTTAAAATTTGTTCAAACTAGAGGTGGGAAAAAGTACTTTATTACCTTTGTGGATGATTGCACTAGATATTGCTATGTCTATCTTTTAAGAAGCAAAGATGAAGCAATTGAATCTTTTAAGCAATACAAGATAGAAGTTGAGAATGAACTTGGTATAAAAGATTAAATAATTAAGAAGCGATAGAGGTGGTGAATATGAATATCCTTTTAAGGAAATATGTTTAGAAAATGGTATTATTCACCAAACTACCGCACCTCCTATGAGTTCTGGAAAGGAGGCAAGCCTTCCTACAAATACATAAAAGTGTGGGGGTGTCTTGCAAAACTACTAATTCCTGAACCTAAAAAGGTGAAAATTGGTCCAAAGACTATTGACTGCATATTCATTGGTTATGCACATAATAGTAGTGCATATCGGTTTCTTGTGCATAAGTATGATATTCCTGAAATTCATGAAAATACAATCATAGAATCTAGGAATTCATCATTCTTTGAAAATATCTTTCCTGGTAAAAGTACACAAGAAACAATTTCTAACAAAAGAATGATTGAAGTTACAAATGGTGAACCTCAAAATATTATTGAGGAAGAACCTATACGTAGCAAAAGAGCTAAGATTTCAAAATCTTTCGGTCCAGATTTTCCAACATATATGTTAGAAAGTGAACCTCAAATGGTAAAAGAAGCTCTATCCACTCCGGAAGCCTCATATTGGAAAGAAGCTATCAATAGTGAAATTGAATCCATTTTGCAAAATCATACTTAGGAATTGGTGGACCTACCACCAGGGACAAGACCGTTAGGGTGGAAATGGATATTCAAACGAAAAATGAAAGCTGATGGTACTATTGATAAATATAAGGCTAGACTTGTAGCTAAAGGATACAAGCAAAAAGAGGGAATAGATTATTTCGACACCTATTCACCTGTTACAAGAATTACATCCATTAGAATGTTAATTGCAATTGCAGCAATACATAAATTGGAAATACACCAAATGGATGTTAAAACGGCATTTTTGAATGGTGAATTAGATGAAGAAATATATATGGAACAACCGGAAGGTTTTAGATCTCCTGGAAATGAAAGGAAAGTAAGTAAACTTGGGAAGTCATTATATGGGTTGAAACAAGCACCTAAACAATGGCATGAAAAATTTGACAATGTCATGAAGTCAAATGGTTTCAAAATAAATGAGTGTGATAAATGTGTTTACATCAAAAGCACTCAAGCGGAACATGTGATTGTATGTCTATATGTAGATGATATGCTAATAATTGGTATAAATAATAATAATGTTATCTCAATCACATTACGTTGAAAAAATACTTCAAAAGTATAATAAATATGATCAAAGTCCAGTGAGAACACCTGTAGATCCAAGTCATCACCTCTTTAAAAATAAAGGTGATGGTATATCTCAATTAGAGTATTCTCGTATTATTGGAAGTTTGATGTATTTATCAAACTGTACTCGTCCTGATATAGCATACTCAATTAGTAAGCTCAGTCGATATACGAGTAATCCTGGGAAAGATCATTGGAAAGCCTTGATAACAGTTCTTCGATATCTTCGATACTCTTTGGGGGATGGGTTGCACTACGAACGATATCCAGCTGTACTTGAAGGCTATTGCGATGCAAATTGGATATCTGACTCAAATGATTCGAAATCCACAAGTGGATATGTATTTACCCTTGGAGGTGCATCCGTATCTTGGAAATTCTCAAAGCAAACGTGTATTGCAAGATCCACGATGGAATCTGAATTTATTGCTTTAGATAAAGATGGGGAAGTGGCCGATTGGCTTAGAAACTTCTTAGAGGATATTCCAATATGGTCAAAGCCCGTGCCACTTATCATAATACATTGTGATAGTCAATCGGCAATTGCTAGGGCTGAAAATAATAACTATAACTGTAAATCACGACATATACGTCGTCGACACCAAACCGTTAGATAATTGCTCTCAAATGGAATTATTTATGTTGACAATGTAAAGTCAAAGGAAAATATTGCGGATCCACTAACTAAAGGTATACCTGGAGAGCAAGTTGTAAGTTCATCACGTGGAATGGGCCTAAAGCCTGTAAAATTCTAAAGAGTCGTCTTAATGGAAACCCAACCTAAATGACTGGAGATCCCAAGAAATAGGTTCAAAGGGACAACCTAATTATGATGACTCAGTTTGCACAGAGAAGTAATACTTTAATTACTTCCTCCCATTCCGAAGATGAGTCACTGCACAAACTGCCGCGTGTATAAGGATAAACTATGTTTTTAATGATTTATATATCTTGAATGTATAGGTCAGGTGGGGTATTAGCAGGATACTCTTTATAGAAATCACCTATGTGAGTGAGAAGGGGCCGCTTCTATGAGAATAACAAAGGTTATTTCTCAAGCACATTCATGAAACCAGGAGGTGTCCAAGGCCAAAATAGACGCAACAATAAGAACCAATAAGGTTGGAAAAACATTGTGTGAATATTATTATCTCAGTTTACACAAATGGTCGATCAATTCAAGACATCACGTTCATTGATTGGCTAGTAAGCTCGATAGTATCTCACTGGGAAAGATTCAGAGCCACAAGCTATCTTTTTCGATGCAATATTTTTTCCTAGAACAACTCTCTGTTTGCATCTATATTCGTTTGATTCTTCCAAATTTCATTCATGTGGGGGATTGTTGTATATTTTATAAAATGCCAGCTTATTTGGTCAAACTTTAGAGTCAATTTTAATTAAGACACATATGTTAAAAGTGACGTGTCTTAGTACCAATGTGTTCCTTGTAGCAAGGAGATTAATTTGGTATACTCACTTGTTCAAAATAGTGAAGTAATGAATGAAAAATTTGGACTTAAAGTGACCCATTTGAGTTTAAGCTAGATAATGTAACATAGTTAAGTGGGTTTGTCCCACATTGGAAAAGTGGTAGAAAAACTTGGAGTTAATATACACAAGTTATGGGACTAAGGATTGGATGCCTTGGGCTATCCCAACTCTTTGAAGGGGAGATGGCCTACACTACGCATGTGTTGGGCTTGGCCCAAAAGCCCACACGCGCGCGCGCGCCGCCGCCGCCGTCCGTCCGGTCCGGCCCGTGCCCGGGTCGTGGGTCGTTCTTGAGCAACTATTAAATTTTTTGGACAAATTTTAATTGCCCTTTGGGCTTTAAAATTTATTTTCTGAACCAAAAAATATGAATTAATTACGGATTAATTATTTTTCGCATTAATTAATTACTTAAAAATACTGTCGTTTTTAATTATTTAAAAACACTGTCGTTTTTAATTAATTAATTAAAATGTTAAGTTACTTTATTAGAGAGATGCAACTATTCAAACAGTCATGTCTGTTCTGGGAAAAGCCATGAGTTGCAGCCCTTCACCACTTATAAAAGGGACCTTATGCAGTCCATTTAAAAGATTAGAAAATCTACCCGAATTCCCTACTACTGTCCTTGTTCCCTTCCTACTGTTTGAGAGAAATTCGCCATTGTTGGTTCGTGGGATTGTTGCACTGAAGTGCTTCTTGCAACAGTCGTTGACCGTTTCATCCTGGGAGGCAGACGCCCATTGAATCTTCCGCCAGCACTGTAGCGGGGGTGTATTCTGTCTTAAGGAGAGATAGTTCAACTTTCGACTCGGTCAAAATTATACAAGTGATTGTTTCAGTCACAAACTGTATGTTCTTTTTATCTCCCTTTACTGTTCTGTTTTTTTTTAATTAATTTTAATTACTCTTTATATTTATTTAGTGATATATATATATATATATTCATTTTTCGTAATCCGGTAAACAACAATCTTAAGACAGAATAATATATATAATTTTTGTGTTTTCACTAAATAAATATAATTTTCTTAATTGAAATTAGATTGAAAACGTTTTACCTGTTTTATTTACATACTAAAACGTGTTTACATTGAATATCCTTTTTCTTACAATTTTAATTTTTCAAACAATTTCTATACATTTCATAAATTGCTTTTGTGTTATTCAATATCAGAATAATGGCTACTGAATCCTCTGAAAATGTGATGTCTTTTCCTCAAAATGATGTGACGGTTAGTATTCCTAATACCGTTCCTACTCATTTAACTCATGGAGAAAAACCCGAAAAGTTTAATGGTACTGATTTCAAATATTGGCAACAAAAGATGTTGTTCTATTTAACTACCATTAATCTTGCGAGGTTTATTAATGAAGATGCTCCTGTGGTTAATGAAAATGAAACGGATAAGAAAACTTTGTTAGCTGTAGAAGCATGGAAACATTCAGATTTTATTTGCAAAAACTATATCCTTAATGGATTGGACAATACACTTTATAATGTATATATTCCAATCAAAACCGCTAAATGGTTATGGGAGTCTTTGGATAAAAAAATATAAAACCGAGGATGCCGGCATGAAAAAATTCGTGGTCGGTAGATTTCTCGAGTATAAAATGGTTGATTCAAAGACTGTCATAAGCCAAGTCCAAGAGCTTCAATTAATTTTTCATGAAATACCTGCTGAAAATATGGTCATAAGTGAAACATTTCAAGTTGCTACGGTAATTGAGAAATTACCTCCTTCTTGGAAGGATTTCAAAAATTATTTACCTGCAAAGACAAAAGAGAAAATGGTGGTGTGTATCGAATTTTCATAATACAGTTTGATGCTATGTTATTTCTCTAAAATAGTGCGTGCTCAAAGGGTCTCTCCGCGTCTATTTATACGCTTAGGATTACAATTATTGTGGGGCAAGGAACCATAGCAAAGTGATTTATGCATGGTAATCCCTATTTTTAGGTGTCAATTCATATCTTGAGAAGAGTTTCTTTACAAAGTTATTGTTCAAGTATTTCTACCACCTTGGGATTGAGGTGGCTCGGTCGATTTTAGGCTGACCCACTTAGGAGCTACTCTGCTGTAAGGTCTAAGACCCACTAAAAAATTTCTCCCTACACGTTGTATTACAGTCAAATTGATTGAATATTGCTCAATTAGGGACATTCAAATAGCATTTGTTACATATTTTGCTGGAAGTAGCTGAAGATACAAACATTTACCCTTTTAGCATTGACTAATTGGGAGAATTCGAATGCGATTTAACAACAAAATTTCAGCTCCACTAATGTGATTTATCCATAAGATTGACAAGCTTTTCGAACTGTCAATCTGTAACTTTGTTAATGCATAAGGTATTGCCAAATTTCTAGCTTAACTTATCCGCATGCTTGCATTACCTCATACTCCCAGAGTCCCAATTAAATGCCCATATTTAGAAAGGATTAGGCTATTCCCACTCCACACAAATCCTCCCTCACTCCAAAACACTGTTGTTGACAATTTTCAAGAGATTTAGTGACACTTTTAGTGGCACAAAGTATCACTAAAAGTGCATGCGAGTGAGGAGGATTTGTATGGAATGAGAATAAACATTTCCTATAAAAATTCACGAACTTCAAGGGTTTTTACAACCAAATTTGTCATTCGAAATCTAGGTTGAAGTGACACTTAATTTAATACCTAGTACACAAAATTACTGAAAATATCCCTATTTTAGTTTGGCTCAATTTTGTGACAAACTCTCTCTCTCTCTCTCTCTCTCTCTTTATTATCCTATTTTTACTCGTGGCTAAAAACAAGTTTTTTTTAATTTTAAAACCTAATATAATTTTTATTTAATTGGTTTATTATTTAAACTATTTTTGTAACCATACATTTTATATGTATTTTAACTCAAATAATTTTTATAGTATAACTTATTGGTTTTATTAATTTTCAGAACTTATAAAATGTCTTTCTTATATTTTTATAATTTTTTTTGGATTTTAAAAATGTTAATTTTTCATTTGATTAAACATTTTTGTTGTTTAATTAAGTAAAATTAACAAAAAGAAAAATGGCAGCGTTCTGATTATCTTTGGGGCGATTCGTGTTAACCTTTACTGGCCAATGGAGTTGAGGCGTTTGACATGCATGGCTTGATCACGCGTGTGTCTCTGTGGCTCTGTATGCCATCGATTATGTCTGGGCTATATTGTCTAAATTGTCCTTACTGTTGTTTTGGTTTTCCATGCATGTGCCTCTCAGATATTCTCTTTTGTGCGTTGGTCTTTTACCTTTGTGCCCCTATTTGTGTTGGTATTTTACTAGTTTATCAGGATGGATCTTGATCCTTCCATGGTCTACTATAAATATGATCCCTTGAGTCTCATTTTTATACAGAGAAACCATATATCGTTATGCTGCTGATATTTTTTCCTATTTTCTCTCTCTAAAAATTTCCTAAGTGTTTACCATATTTTGATAGTGGTTTTCTTCTTCCTTACACCTAAACACAAAATCTTTATTTACCATATATATCGTGAGACTTGTGTGCTTATTTTTGTGTGTGAGGTTTGATGGGTTGATGTGTTTAGAATTTTCTGCTTTTAGAGTTATGGACAGTGAAAAGTTTACTCTAAAAACTTTCTGGGTATTGAAGGGGTGTTTGGCTTTGACTTTCATATCATGTCTAAGCCGTTTGGAGACCAAGCTTGTTATCCACTATTTCGTCTTAAGGTTTTGGATCATCAAGTTGAGTATAAAATTTAAACTTTTATTTCTATGAACTCTTATATATACATATATACTTATTGCAAGGACATATTTGCCATAGTCCCCAGTTTACATTGAGTATGTCATATTCCGTTACAACCATCAAATGAAGTTCACATTCACAGTTCAAGAAGACGGATCCGAATATCACGCATCTTCAACTTCTACGCGACATGAGGTATACTTTGGTATAGATTTTGTTTTGAGTTGCTTAGATTTTTTACTAAGTATTGAGATACTTTTTATAAACTGGTTTTATCAAAAAGAGATGTTTTTCAAACATAAAATATTTTCTGAAATACCAGTAGGCGGAATTTTTAAAATAATTTTTTTTCGCTCCAGTCATTCAAATGACTTGGACATGTCGTTCAAACGACATGGACATGTAGTTCAAAGGTCGTGAGATGCCTCGTTTCTTATGTGCATCAAACGACCATGTACTGTTTTGTTTTTTAACAAGTGTTTCTTGGGTCGTTCAAATGACATCTTAATGTCGTTCAAACGACATGCTGAAGTCATTAAAATGACCTTCGCCGCCTCAAAGTTTTTTGTTAGCCTATAAATATCTGATTCGTGAAGCTTTTCAATTAAGACTTTTACTTTACGAAAACTGCAGAATTGCTGCAATTAAGTCTTCACTTTTTAGGGATAAAAACCTTTTTGATTCACACAAACACATCCTAATTATTTTTGTGAATCATATTTGGAACCCAAACACTTCTGTGTCGAAGTTTGTTCTTGTAGAGTGTCATCTCTACTGCTGACCTGAGGATACTCGAGGGTATTCACTGCTGAAGGAGGAAGTGCAGTTCTTGTGATTCTCGAGGGAGTCACTGTCAATCTGAAGGCTGCGATCTTTATGGGTTTCAGCGGAAATTCATTGCAGTGTTTCACTTGTAAGTTTGTAAGTTGAGATTTACATTTTATTAGTGAAATAAAAGGTTTTTCCTTGCAGGGATTTTCCCTGAAATTATTTGCATTGTATGCTCAGTGATTTAATGCTTTCAATCACCTAGATGCATGCTTATGGTTTATTAAAATTGGAATTTGGTTTGTTTGAGATTGACATCTAGTTAAATAAGTTAATCTATTGAAGTATTGCGAAATCTAAAATTGGTATCACATCCCGCATTTTCACCTATATATATATACCTTTACCTATATTTGTTTTACATATATACACATATAATCAGAGTTTGTTGTTGTTTGGGTTTGCATGCTTCGAATCTCTACTATTTTTTATCTATGTTGACTTATATTTTATATTATAAACCAGTTGATTCGTTTATATGTTATTTCTCTTTAAAAAAGCATGTTAGCATTTTAGAAACCTATAAACTGAAGTTTTTAGATTTTTTGGTACATATATCTATTTTGAGAGAGTTTGGGACCTGTGCATGTTAATTTTTTTTTTCCCAAACCATATTCTAGAAAACTATTTCTAAAACCCTAAACTGGATTTTTTTGTCGCTCCGAGATTTGATTATATGCCTTTATTAAGACTAGTATTCTCTTGCATGTTTATTTGTTTACCCGTTTATTATTTTTAGTTAACTTACTTGTGGACTGGTGTAAGTTATTTTTGGTTATTTGTGTTAAATCCATTGCAATACTTTTGATTCACACAAACTTTGTTGGAGCAACCTTGAAATCTCAATTTTTATATCAACTCACTGCGTGACTTGGCTTCAAAATATATAGTTCAAACTTGTTTGTATTTCACCTCTTGTTATTCCTTATTGATGCATATTCACTCGAAACACGGGTCTTGTGTGTGAATTGGTTTTATTTGCCTAATTACTATACTGTCCTAGTTACTTTTAAGTTACTCATGGGGTTGTTTATTACTGGCCTTGGTATACTGGTTGTATTGGTAGTACTAGTTCATTTACCCTTTTATAATTGTAAATTATACCAGGACTCTTATTATAGTGAACCTGGGCGTTTGTGTGGTCTTGGAAATAAGGGAGCTAGGGTTTTTCGTTAGCTGATTTCCTCGTGATCAAATATTGCTCATCCCATTCTATTTTAAAGTTTTTTTATTAGCTAAAGGACATCACTCTAACTTGTAAAATTTGTTTGTGTTTGTTTTCAACTATTGACAATTTAAAAGGTTTTTAACAAAGAGTTAAAAGAGTTTTATTAATCTTAACACTGTTGTGTATTAGATTATTTTCAAGTGGTATCAGAGCAACATGATTACTTCTTTTTTAAGTTTTTATTCATTCTTTAAGATCCTAAACTTTTTTAAAACCTATTTTTAAATGGAAGACCATAATGGTAATTCCGTACGTCCTCCCATATTTGATGGTGCTTACTTTTCTTATTCGAAAGTAAGGATGGTTACACACATCCAACAACTGGGAGGAGAGGTATGGGACATGATTGAAATCGGTTTTAATATACCTACTAAACCCACTAGTGAAGGTGATGCCCAAACTTTTGTTAGAAAACCCCTTTCTGAGTAGATAAAAGAGGAGAAGAAAAATTTACAGTATAATAACAAAGGTAGAAATGCCATTTGTCAAGCTATGGGTGAGTCTGAGTTTAAACGAATCTAAACCTGCACTACATCAAAGTCATCTTGGAATATTTAAGGTCTACTCATGAAGGTAACACTATGTACTCATGAAGGTAACACTAGGGTTAAAAAAGGCTAAATCACAACTTTTAGTACACTTATATGACACAATGTTCATAAAAGACGATGAAAAATTTAATGATTTCTATCTTAGGCTGCAAGATGTAGTTAATTAATCATATGCTAACGGGATTGTGTATGATGATTATGAAATTTGTGATAATATTCTTATATCCTTACTTGCTAGTTTTTATATGAAAATTCATGCTATTGATGAAATGGATGATCATAGTATGACACCTCAGCTTTTGTGTGGTAAACTAAAAACTTATGAGCTGCAAATTGCCTTAAATTGAAATCAAAGAGGCAAATCACGTGCTCACACTACACAACCATATTTGGTCTTCAAATCTAGTGTGAAAAGCCTTGATTTTGTATCCTCTCTGTCTGACTTAGATGGATCTTTTGTCTCCCTTAAGTCTTTAGATAATGAGATTGCCATTTTATCTAAACACTTTAAGAAATTTGTTAAGTATGGAAACAAATTTTCCTCTGGAGAAGGAAAACCCAGTTATTCAAACATGCCTCATGAAAAATAGTTTGAAAAGAAAAATTTTGAGAAACATGACTCTAATAAAGATCTTAGTCATAAACAGTGTATAAAGTGTAATGAGTTTGGATATTATACTAATAAATGCTTATCAAAAATAAAATGGCAACCCTCTAAAAAAGCCCATTATCTAAAACTTGAGATGACAGTAATGATAGTTATAATAATTTGCTTTCACTTATGTTTGTGAAAATGAGTCTAATGATGTTTTTGATAGTCTATCTACTATGTCTGGTGATTCTAACTTTTTATAGATAACTATTGATCTCCTAAGACTCATGTACACGAACACACTACTGCCACTGTTTCAAGATTTTTATGATTGTAATTCCCTTGGGGATGATGAAACTAATCTATTTATTGAATCATCTCCTAGGACTGAGTCTGTTAATAGTGATTGTGGTGAGGATTTGTCTTTTAAGAAATTGTACAAATCAACTTTGAAAAAGTGCACACACTTAGACAAAATCAACTCCAAACTTCTTTTTAAAATTGATGTCCTGAATAATCAAATTCATTTAATTTCTGATGAGTCTGCTATGAAATTGGAATAGCTTGAATCTAATAATCTTGCTCTAGAGAACAAGATTTAAAAATTAACTGAAAACAATCATTTACTAGAAGTTAAGCACAAGGATGTCCTAAATGATTTCAAAAAATCTCAATCTTAATAAAAAGAAACTTTGAATAAATTAAATTCCTATTTACTTCCAGCCTTTTGGTTAAAAACATGGGTGATTCTAGAATAGCTCATATGGAAAAGGAAGGAATTGGTTTCAATGGATAAGTCTTTCCTGAAATAAATTTTGAAAACTTCATTGAGGATTGTCCATAACCACTCATTGTTCGTATGTCTATTCCCCACATGAGCTATAAAAATCTGTTTCTAGTTAATTGCTTTACTAGGCAGACTTATCATTGTTATTTTTGTTCTAACTTAGAAAAATTATATTTTACATGGATAAAACTCAACAGGATATGTGCCAATGTGAATAGACCCCTAATACCTTTTAAAACCAAACCTGTTTTTAGGCAGCTCTGTCATTGTTCTTTCTACCTTAAAAATGGTCACTTAGAGAAATTTTCTTATAATCGTTTAAACTTAAATAGAAAAGGAAGGAATGTTAACCAATTTCAGGCACCTATAAAGACAAAATTTGTTAAGAAGCCCAATTATACTAAGCCAATGCCTTTGCAAACTAAAACTGTTTTCCCAAAAACTAAGGCAATTTGGAATAGGAAAAACGATTTAAATCACCACTTGAGATGCAATGTTGTCTTGTCATCTCTAAATGCTACTTATAAAAACTATCAGTGGTACTTAGACTCGGGGTGTTCTAGGCATATGATAGGTGACAAATCAAAATTTTCTCCTTTAAAAACTTTAAACGGAGGAAATGTAACTTTTGGTACTGGTAAATGTAACACCCCGTATTTTTTAGAATATTTAAATTACACGTGTCATAGTAATTTAATTAAATTGAAAAACAAAGTGAAGTGAATAAACATTCATTAGCGAATACTGGATTAATATTTATGTGTTATTATATTTACTTGTGTGATAAGTAAATGAAATTGTATTATTTTATATTACGTCGTAAGTAAACAAAAGTGACGGATTGACAGTATCTCATTAGGGAGACGCGTATGAGGTCGTGTCAGGAATGATATGGTATATTGATTATGGGTGACTCGAATGATGATTTCGAGTGGACGGTTGATCCGAAATAGGTCGAAATAGTCAAAATTAAGTACCCGAGGATAGTGATTGGGTTTTGGAAGCTTTTTAGACTAAACGGGACCCGCATAGGGGTATTCGGGTCATTTTAGTTATGCATGTTAACCTAATTTCTGGATTAGGCTTATATAATGAAAGGTCAGGGGTGAGAGAACAGCCACATTATCATATCAAGAGGTTTCTTTGCTATATCAAAAGCTTAAGAGAGAATTCAAGAGGAAACTCAAAAGGGGTGATCAATAGAGGCACGAATTGGGAAGAACTTGAAGATATTCTGGGCTGGGATCATAACTAAGAGATTTATTAATACAAATTGAGACTCTATAAGTTGATTAAGGCAATTGATTAACTTTCTGAGTATTTGATGTGTGCAATTCCATTCATATTAGAGTTGCTGATAATTGTTTTGGTTGGGATTCACATGTAAAAATATGGGATTTTGGGAATAATTTCATAAAATTGAAAGTGATAATTATTCCATAAAAATTATGAGTTTAATCTAAATAGAAATATTTGATCTTGAATGAGAAAGATAGGATATTAGTGTAATTTTGTGATTTAATTAAGAAATTGTGTAATTCTTGATTAAGGTATTGAATCCCATGAATTGGATGATGTTTATATGTATTTAAATATAACATTGAGTATAATCATATTTAGCATTGACATATTATGAAATTATGGGTGGAATTGGGTTTATTGTTGAATTGAATTGATGAAACTCTTGTTGAATTTCAAAATATACAGACGTGAGCTGTTTTGCACGGCGGACCGATTCGTCCTCAAGTCGAACCGATTCGACAGTCCGGTTATGCCCAGGTTGGTTTATTTGATGGGTTTTGCTAAATGTTTAATCTCAAAATTATTTAGGATGTCCATAAAGGAATTAGGACCACGGAAAATATTATTATAACAGTGATAAAATACCTTGTAATGATTAGGATATATTCGGGGTGAGATTTAGAGTATTTGGATGAATAATACTCAAAAATTCTAATAATGAATTCGTGATGAAAATTCGGTAAAAAGGGGATATGAGGTGGTTGAGAATGGTATGTGTCCTGAATATTAGTATAAGGGATAAATTAATTAAATAAGTGATTATTTATTAATTTCGAGTCGGGTTTAGACTCGGGAATTATAAGCTAGGGCTAAAAATGACATGCACGGTAAGTCGGGTTTATTAGACATATATAGGGGTATAGATACAATATATATATATATATATATATATGTATGTATGTATATATATATATATATATATATATATGTATGTATGTATATATATATATGTGTGTGTGTGTGTATGTGTGTAACATACCACTCTAGTGGGGTGCTATCAATGCACCATGGGAGATCTCTCCTGGCAAATCCCAACAGGTGTAGTATCGGTCCCCAGGGTCATAGGTATGTGCATACCCACTCTATGTGATGTTGGAATCCAAGTGGAGTAATGTGGTATGGTTATGATCCACAGACTTAAGACCATGCCCGCCTCCAGTTACGTTTATGATTTGGGTTTGGTGGTGAGATACCAACCCGATGGCCCGGGATGATGTGTGTATGCCTTGAACCCTGATAGCATACTAGAGATTCACATCCAGTGAGTTATTACTCTGAGGGATTGTCGTTATATGTATATAGAGAGTGATATATATGTGTACTTGATATGATATGAAAATACATATATAATAATGAAGAAAATTGTATACGGGCATAAGACACTAAGGTGTGAATATTGGATTAATAACTAGTGAAAGTTATTTGAAATGAATTGATTAATTATAATTGTTAAGCGGATGTGAAAGATCATTATATGAAATACGTGTGACACGGTGTAGCGTATGGACTTAAGGGTGTATTGATACTAGTTAGTCTGGGTAGCATAACTAGGGGTAAAATGCATACATTAGGTGCATTGTAGATGATGAGCGAGGGTTATCTCATGGAAGTGCGACACCAGTTTAAATATGGAAGAATGCACTCATATTTATTAATGCATTTTAATCACTTGAAATATATTTTCAAAAGGATTTGGGCTATGTCCCGTATCAAAATATTTTCAAAACCTTTTAGGTGTCCAGCCAGAGGGACGCCAGGCAAGAGTATCATTTCTAGGTCATCAGAACTGCAGCCGTTGTGGAGTGTTGCATGGATTGTTTAATCTTTTTCTATCTTTGAGATTCTAGATAGGACTCAGCTAGTTATTATCCGGACATGTCGCCCAATGTCAGTTTTTATTTCAGTTTTATTTAATTCAGTTGTATTAGATTATTGTATTATTTTGTAACCGATAATTTATTCGGTTAATGTATTTTATTATATTCCAGTATTCATATTTGATCATGTGATTGTGAATTTAATTACTTAACTGGAATGGTTTACCGTAATTTAATTAAATTTTAAAACTGACACGCGACTTGATTAAATAATAGGTGGTTAGTAATTAATTGGATTTAGACAGTGATGTTAAGAATTAGCCATTTGAGATTCCTATTTTATTTTAGTAAAGGGTTGGCCACCCGTTATTTTAATAAGCGGGGTGTTACAGATGGTATCAAATCATCAAGTTCTAGTGTCCTTAGGATTTGTGCAAACTTACTACTTTTTCAACGTTGCTTTTCTTTGATACGGAGCCCTATGTTTAGGACTTAAGTGAATTTTATAGGAGTTCGATTGAGTTTCGTATGCTGAACACTAGAGGATGACCAGCGAGGGCTATTAGAAGTACCGCATGAGGAAAGGCTTAGTCGGAGCCGTAGAGTATTCTGGGGATGTTGACAGCAACAGAGGTCACCACTAGCGTTGTTCAAGCAGCTCATGCTGCGATGACCTTTGGGGGTAGCAATTTCACCAAGAACCTCCACAACAAGCGGTGGCACTAATTCAAACTCACCTAATGCAATTATTATAGGAGAGAGTCTGAGGGTCCTTTCAGAAGGGCCTTCCGCAAGAGTTTCAGGGAAATGCGAAGGTGTATTAGCTAACCAATGGAATGAGGACATCCAAAGGCATTTGCGTATGGCAGAGTGCAGTGACACTTATAAAAAAAAATTTGGTGACTTTTAAGCTTGTAGGAGTAACGTTGCGGTGGTGGGAATCAGTCACCACGTCTGTGGAGAGAGATACTATAAATATTGAGGGATTTTGGGTGTGGTTTGATCGCAAGTCCATTCATCTACTGTTCAGATGGAGATGCAGAGGATATTTCTAGACTTCGAGTTTGAGGAAAAATTTACTTATTCAGAGAACTTCGTGCCCGACGAGGTGGATACGGAGGAGAAAAGGGTCCTTAAGTTTGTTAATGGATTCACGTGGAGAATTTTCCAGCACTTAGTGGGAAATTAGTCTTTGATAATTCATGTCGATGTAGTCAATGTCGCACTGTATACTATCAAGATCATCACTTCTATGTGACGGGATCCAAGAGAGTGGGAAAGTTTATCCAATAGAGAAAGATTGGGTGTAACGGTGCTAGTGGGGAACCACAAAGGGATTACATAAGAAGGTGTTTTATATGTGGAGAGTAAGTCCACATGCGTCGAGCCTATACACACTGAGCTAGGGGACATGAGCGGGGTGCCCAGCAGGAAAAATAGTTACAGCAGTTTGGGGTCAATTCAGACGTGAGTATTACGTCTAGGAACCAGTTGATAAGCTAGTGCCATTGGTTGTTGAAGGTACGATTTTTATCCTTGGATAATTGGGATAAGTTTTATGTGACACGGGTGCGTCATGGTATTTTGGGTAGCACTAAATTCGCACATGAGACGGGCTAAGTGGATGTATTATTAGTATCCCTACTGTGTGTATATATTTACCGTTGTGTAGTGGGGCTCTCTTTAGTTCCATCTGCAGGGGAGTGGGTGTGGATGCTGAGAGGATATGTTTTTCTAGATTTGATCGTTTTAGAGAGAAATGTTATATGAGTATGATGTTATCCTGTGCATGAACTGGTTAGCAATTGTTTGAGCGATGGTGGACTGTTATAGTAAGGCTACCATGTTCCTTATTCCAGGACAGGATGTGTTATTTTTACGAGGTCTCACCTGAAAGAGGGTCTAACCAGCATATATACTACATTGTAAATGAGACTTAGAAGAGTATAGTTGTCTTATTATATTCGATCTCAATGTGTAGGGACTATATTGATGTGATTCAAGGTATATCGGGTTTACCTTCAAGTAGAGAGATTTAGCTCGTTATTGATTTAGCGGTGGGGACTTAGTGATAGTGCGAGCGTCGTATTGTGGGACTCCTTTAGAGATGTGGGAGTTGAGGATTAGACTTATATATCTGGGGAAAGGATTTTGAGTGTCCCGATTATATTCTTTAAGCCTACAGAACTTGATGACCAACAATGCTAGGTAGTAGTGTATCGGGGGGTTCCTTGTTTGGATTTTGCTTGCGAGACGTCCCACGCATGAACCCCGGTGAATGTTGGGAATTATGAGATGTGTTGGATGCTAGGGCATTGGTTTTGAATGTTAATTATTATGAGGGTGGAGAAAACACTTTGAGCTAAGGGCTATTATACTATATAATGCCAGTGGATCCAGATAGTCCTGTGTAGGAAGCACGGGGGAAACCTTTGCACCACTAGTTAATAAGTGGGGAAATCTCGAGAAGAATTAAATTGCGATTAGTGGGGTGATCGAGAATACCTTTATAGTATAGCCACGCCGATTATGGAGGGTCGAGCTTAAGATAAATGTGTTCCATCTATAATGTTTGTGCACATATGCACGGGAGATAGGGTATATGAGTGCCCTGATTAGGTCGATTTTAAAAAATATCCAAAATAAGGGGAACGTGGTAATAAATGTGTTAAAAAGTATGTCTCTAGGCAATAGAAGCAGAATTAGAAAAGTGAGATGGAATGAACTTTGTTTCAGGAAGGATATAGTCTGAATATATATATAGCAAGTAGAGATATTACACCCGAGATGGGTCGAAAGACTATGGAGACATAGGTAAAAATATATCTTTTGACAAAAGAGGATCCAACAGTATGGATAGTAGAGAGGAGCCTTATTCAGTCGAATGTTGAGGGTGACTTGCGCATAGATAGGATGTTAATTCGCACTAAATGAAGAGAACCCAGGAAGTGCACAGTTTGGAGCAGATTCATGGGTCACGGGTTTTGGCGTAACCAGGAAGGGGAGTAAGAGGTACCGCATGACGTGGGATATTGAGTGTGTGGATCGGTGTGGAGTGACACATAGTGAAGTTGTCTCTAGGTGCACCACTCGTAGATGGAAAGAGGTTCGTCTGAGGTAGTCCACTAGAAATTTTCAATTATTGGTGACTCTAGTGATGGAATGGATAGAGAGACTGATTGACTTCATTGTTGGGTTACCAACATCGTGAAACGGCCAAGATTTCTATTGAGTTTGTGGAATTGGTTAACTGAGACGGAACAATTATTATAAATTTGAGAGAGTTACATTATCGGACAGTGTGTCTAACATTTCATTAAAGATAGGAATTAACCAACACAATGTGTCACCCAATAATTATTGTGAATCAGGATGAGATCCTTAAGTCCCACGTATGATAGAATCATCAGGAGGCGGTATGGACGAAGCGCGTTTTGAATAAGACTTATTACTTGTAGACCGAGGAGTAGACGGGAGAGATATGACTAAGATGTGGGTGAATGCGAGAGATGCGTACTCTGGATTGTAAGGTAATTGGGAGGAGTAATTACTGTTGGTAAAGTTGTGTGTAATAACACATACAAGTTTATCCTTGGCAAGGCACCTTTTGAGACTTGGTGTGGGAGACCTTGTCGTCCACCTTGTGGTTGGTTTGGGATGGGTAGAAAATAAGTTTTGTGGGTCGATCATGATTTAGAGTCGGTCAACAGGGATTGAGTTAATCAAAGTTATTTTCATATATTTCAGGAACATCGTAAGAGAGTGCACGGTTGATCTGAAATAGATCGAAATAGTCAAAATTAATTACCCAGGAATAGTGAACGGGATCCACAAAGGGGTATTCGGGTCATATTAATTATGCATGTTAATCTAATTTTAGGATTAGGCTTATATAATGAAAGGTTATGGGTGAGAGATTAGCCACTTTACATATCAAAAGGTTTATTTACTATATCAAAAGCCTGAGAGAGAAAAGAGGAAGAATATAAAAGAATTCAAGAGGAAACTCAAAGGGGGTGTTCAATAGAGGCAAGAATTCGAAAGAGCTTAAAGATATTCTTGGCTAGGATCACCACCAAGGGATTTCTTAATACAAATTCAGACTCTCCTAGTTGATTAAGGCAATTGATTAACTTGCTTAGTATTTGATGTGTGCAATTCAATTCATATTAGAGTTGGTGATAATTGTTTTGGGTGGGATTCACATGTAAAAATATGGGATTTGGGGAATGATTTCATAAAAGTGAAAGTGATAATTATTGCATATGAATTTTGAGTTTAATCTCAATAAAAAGATTTGATCTTGAATGAGAAAGATAAAATATTAGTCTAAATTTATGATTTAATTAAGAAATTGTGCAATTCTTGATTAAGGCATTGAACCCCATGAATTGGATGATGTTTAGATGGATTTAAATATGAAATTGAGTAAAATCATATTTATCATTAATAGATAATGAACTTCTGGGTGGAATTGGGTTTATTGGTGAATTGAAATGATGAAACTCTTACTGAATTTTCAAATATGTAGACCTGAGTTGTTCTGAAGTGGTGAGCCGCTTGCCCTCAAGCCAAATCGATTCGGCAGCCCGATTATGCCCAAGTTGGTTTATTTGATGGGTTTTGATAAATGTTTAATCCCGAATTGATTTGGGATGTACATGAATGAATTAGGACCTCTGGAAATATTATCATAACCGTGATAAAATACCTTGTGATGATTGGGATATATTCAGGGTGATATGTAGAGTATTTTGGATGAATAATACTCAGGAAATTTCATAATGAATTCGTGATGAAAATTCTGTAAAAAGGGGATACGGGCTAGTTGAGAATGGTTATGTGTCTAGAATATTAGTATAAAGGATAAATTAATTAAATAAGTGATTATTTAATAATTTAGAGTCGGGTTTAGACTCGAGAATTATAGGCCAGTGCTACGAGTGACATGCACAGTTAGCCGGGTTTATTGAATATATATACGGGTATAGAGACAATATATATATATATATATGAAACATACCACTCTAGTGGGGTGCTATCGGTGCAGGTTACGCGCCATGGGTGATCTCTCCTGGTGAATCCTAGCAAGTGTAGTACCGGTCCCTAAGGTCATAGGTTTGTGCATGCCCACTCCATGTGAGGTTTGAGTCCAAGTAGAGTAATGTGATACGGTTATGACCCACTGACTTAAGAATATGACTGACTCCAGTTACATTTACGATTTAGGTTCGATGGTGAGATACCAACCCGGTAGCCCAGGATGATGTGTGTATGCCCTCGAGCCTGATAGCATATACTAGAGATTCACATCCAATGAGATATTACTCTGAGGGATTGTGGTTTTATGTATATAGCGAGTGATATATATATATGTAATTGATGTGATATGAAAGTACGTAAATAAAAGTGAAGAAAATTATATACGGTCATAAGACATTAAGGTGTGAATATTGAATTAATAACTAGTGAAAGTTATTTGAAATTAATTGATTAATTATAATTGAGAATTATAATTGTTAAGCGAATGTGAAAGCTAATTATATAAAATACGCGTGACACGGGGTAGCGTATGGACTTAAGGGTGTATTGATACTAGTTAGTCTGGGTAGCATAACTAGGGTTAAAATGCATACGTTAGGTGCACTGTAGCTGATGGGCGAGGGTTATCTCATGGGAGTGAAACACCAGTTTAAATATGGCAGAATGCACTCATATTTATTAATGCATTTTAATTACTTGAAAAATATTTTCAAAGGGTCTTGGGCTCTCACCCATATCAAAATATTTTCAAAACCTTTTAGGTGTCCAGTCGCAGGGATGTCTGGCATGAGTATCTTTTCCAGATCATTGGAGTTATTGCCGCTGTGGAGTGTTGCAGGGATTGTTTAGTCATTTTTTATCTTTTAAATTCTAGATGGGGCTCAGTCAGTTATTATTCGGGCATGTCGCCCAATGTCAGTTTTTGTTTCAATTTTATTTAATTCAGTTGTATTGAATTATTGTATTGGTTTGTAAATCGATGGTTTATTCGGTTAATGTAGTTTATTATATTTCAGTATTCAAATTTGATTATGTGATTGTGGATTTAATTACTTATCTTAAGTGGTTTATGGTGAATGGTTTTATTTTGTGGATTTAATTACTTATCTTAAGTGGTTTATGGTGAATGGTTCTATTTACGGCAATTTAATTAAAGTTTAAAACTGACACGTAGCTTGATTAAATAATAGTTGGTTAGTAATTAATAGGTTTTCGACAGTGATGCTAAGAATGAGCCATTTGATATTTCTGTTTTATTTTAGTAGAGGACTCGCCACCCGTTATTTTAACAAGCGAGGTGTCACAATAAAATGTCCCGGATCATAGGCAAAGGAACAATTGAGGTTGATGGGCTCCCTAACTTAGAAGAGGTTTTACTTGTTAAGGGACTTAAAACCAAGTTGCTTAGTCTAAGTCAATTCTGTGATATTGATCACACTGTTAATTTCTCAAAATCTGAGTGTAAAATTGTTAATTTAGAGGGCAAAATAATTTTGTGTGGTGAAAGAACGCCCGATAACTGTTATATTGTTATTCAAAATCAAGATGTTAAAAACTATTTTTCTACTAGGTTAAGTGATTTAGATTTATGGTACGAAAGACTAGGACATATTAATTATGACATTCTATGTAGGTTAATTTGTTAACAACTTGTTCGTGGTCTACCAAAAATTCCCAAAATTAAACACTCAATTTGTATACCAGGTCAAGTTGGTAAGATTCGCAAGGCCCCTCATAAGAAAGTTAAAGATGTGTTAATCTCTCAACCTTTAGAATTACTTCACATGGATTTAATGGGTCCCTTTAGAACAACTAGTTTATGTGGTAATACTTATATTCTTGTTATTATGGATGATTTTACTAGATTTACTTGGGTGGCTTTAAGGAAAGAAAAATCGAACACTTTTCAAAAGGTTTTGAAAATCCTTTTAAGAATTAAAAATGATAAAGACATTCAAGTGATTAGGATTCGTATTGATAAGAGTGGTGAATTTAAAGACACGAGTGTTGTAGAATATTGCATAGGAAATGATTACCTACGTGAATTTAGTGCGCCCAAAAAGCCTTAAAAGAATGGTATAGCGGAAAGAAAGAACCGAACCGTTCAAGAAATGGCTCGGATCTTGCTTCACGCAAAGACTTTGCCTAAATATTTTTGGGTTGAGGCTACTCAAACTGCGTGTCACATTATAAATCGGGTGTATGTAAGCAAAAACAATAAACAAACTTCCTATGAAATTTGGTACGGGAAACAACCTAATTTGAAATTCTGTGGGGTTTTTTATAGTGAATGTTATGTGTGTAAGGATAAAGAACATCTTTCAAAATTTGACACTAGGGGAGATAAATCTATCTTTTTGGGTTATTCTCATAATAGTCGAACATATCGTGTGTATAACCTAAGAACTAAAAATGCTATGGAATCAATTAACCTTATTGTAAATGGCAGTGTTATCCATCACTTGGAAGAAAGTAAGAATCCCCTACCTGTTGACATTATTGAAAACGACGACTCATAAAAACAGTTAATAGGTAGTGATCTTGACTCTCTACTACCTGATCAACTCGATGTGCTAAATTGGGTTAAGGATAATAACTAAAATAAAAACATCCTAGGAGATGTTAGAGAGCCAATAAAAATATATCTTATTCTATAAATGCCTTACTTTCTTCCTATGTGTCTTTAATTGAGCCTAAACACATAGATCAATCTAAACGCATAAAAGGCTTAAATAGATGACCCTTGGTTGTTTGCTACTCAAGAAGAATTAGGTCAATTGAAACTTCATGATGTATGGTACTTAGTGCCTCGTCCCACTCACACTAATGTTATAGGAACTAAGTGGATATTTAAAAATAAGTGTGATGAATCTGGTAACTTTTTGAGAAACAAAGCTAGACTTGTTGCATAAGGGTATTCGTAGATTTATGGAATTGATGTTGATGAAACTTTACACCTATTGCTAGATTAGAATCAGTTAGATTATTGCTTGCTGTCTCGGGCCATTTAAAATTTAAACTCTATCAAATAAATGTTAAATCTGCGTTTTTAAATGGTAATTTAAATGAAGAGGTATATGTTGAACAACTTAGAGGTTTATTGGATCCTTACTTTCCTAAAAATGTTTTTAGATTAAAGAAAGCTCTTTATGTCTTAAAACAAGCCACCCGTGGCAACTTTTTTAATGGAAAACGAATTTAACCAAGGGGGAGTAGACCTAACAATGTTCGTCAAACGTAATATAAATTGTTTATTAGTCGCTCAAGTTTATGTTAACATCATAGTTTTTGGGTCCACCTCCGCCACAGAAGTCGAAAACTTTGCTGATATTATGAAATCTGAATTTCAAATGTCTATGATGGGGGAATTACAATTCTTTTTAGGCCTCGAAATTGTCCAAAAACCAAAATATATTTTCATCTCCCAATTTAAATATGCTTTAGATTTAATTAAACTTTTTGTTTGACTTTGGCAAAACCTGTTAGAACACCTATGAGTTCGTCTATCAAACTTTCTAAAGATCCTTAAGGAAAAAAGATAGATGTTACGATATGTCGTAGTATGATAGGAAGCCTCATTTATTAAACTTCTAATATACTTGATATTATGCATAGTGTGTGTGTGTGTGTGTGTGTGTGTGTGTGTGTTCGTGCGCGCGCGCTAGATTAAAAATGTGAACCTAAAGAGTCCCATTTACATTTTGTTAAACGAATTTTAAAATATGTAAGCGGAACAGCAAACTAT
The DNA here is from genome assembly GCA_949130495.1 of Sambucus nigra. Lineage (NCBI taxonomy): Eukaryota > Viridiplantae > Streptophyta > Magnoliopsida > Dipsacales > Adoxaceae > Sambucus > Sambucus nigra. The sequence continues at coordinate 65,978,058 of OX422219.1, forward strand.
GGTTTTTTGTACACTTTTGACAGGGACTCTAAAATAATTGGGTATACGCACGCCGACTGGGCAGGTTATGCCGATGAAAGTAAAATCACCTCGGGTGGATGTTTTTACTTAGGATGCAACTTGGTCTCATGGTCCTCGAAGAAGCAAAATTATGTGTCATTTTCATCAATGAAATCCGAGTACATTGCTGCTGGCAACTATTATACTCAGCTTCTATGGATGAAACAAATGCATATGATAATCAAAGTGCAATAAGTATCTCTAAAAATTTGATTTTTCATTCACGAACAAAACATATTAAAATAAGAGAACACTTTATTCGTGAATTAATAGAGAAAAAGAAAATAAGTATTAAATGTCTGAACATGAAAGACCAATTAGCAAATTTATTTACAAAACCTTTAGACAATCATTGATTTGAAAACCTTCATATATCGATTGGGATTTGTGCCTACTCAACTTAATATTCCTAGTAGCTTATTTATTAGTATCTTTATCTATATATCCTGTCATACTAGCATTTATTTTGTAAGATTATTTCTTACCCTTTGTCCCTTTAAGACAAACAGTGGGAGAATTTGAGACTCCTTGTTTCATGATACTTGTCCTTGTTTATTTTTTCAGTCTCATAGGACTTTATGTTGTCAGTTGAGTTTGTACTCTTCTCTTTTAGGACTTTATTTTGTTAGTTGAGGCTGTACTCTTCTTTTTTAGAACATATATTATTGGCTGAGTTGTGTATTTACTTGAGTTTGTTTTCTTTGAGTCTCGGTTTAGATTGTCTCAAAATTGGCCAAAGTGGGAGCTTGAAAATACCCCTATTTTCGTTTGGCTCAATTTTGTGACAAACTCTCTCTCTCTCTCTCTCTCTCTCTCTCTCTCTCTTTACTCGTGGCTAAAAACATTTCTTTTTTAATTTCAAAACCTAATATAATTTTTATTTAATTTGTTTAATATTCAAACTATTTATGTAACAATATATTTTATATGTATTTTAACTCAAATAATTTTTATATTCTAATTTATTGGTTTTATTATTTTTTAGAATTTATAAAATATTTTTCTTATAGTTTTATAACATTTTTTGGATTTTAAAAATGTTAATATTTCATTTGATTAAACATTTATGTTGTTTAATTAAGTAAAATTAACAAAAAGAAAAATGGCGGCGTTTTGATTATCTTTAGGGCGATTCGTGTGAACCCTTGTTGGCTAATGGGGTTGAGGCGTTTGACACATGCAGCTTGATCATGCGTGTGTCTCTATGGCTTGGCACACCGTCGATTATGTCTGGGCTATATTGTCTAAATTTCCCTTAATGTTGTTTTGGCTTTTAACGCATGTGCCCCTTATATTTTCTATTTTATGCGTTGCCATTTTTATCCATCAGCTGCCTTGGTCTTTTACCTTTGTACCGCTATTTGTGTTGGTATTTATTAGTTTATCGGGTTGGTTCTTGATCATTCCATGCTCTACTATAAATATGACCCCCGGGGTCTCATTTTTGTACAAAGAAACTATATACTGTTATGCTGTCGAAATTTTTTCCCATTTTCTCTCTCTAAAAATTTTCGAAGTGTTTACCATATTTTGAGAATGATTTTCTTCTTTCATACACCTAAACACAAAATCTATATTTATCATATACATCGTGAGACTTGTGTATTTATTTCTATATGTGAGGTTTCAGAGGTTGGTGTGTTTAGGGTTTTCTGATTTTGGAGTTATGGATTATTGAAAATTTACTATAAAAACTTTGTGGGTGTTGAAGGGGTGTTTGCCTTTGGTGTTCCTATCATGTCTAAGCGGTTTGGAGACCAAGCTTGTTATCCACTGTTTTGGCTTAAGGTTTTAAATCGTCAAGTTGGGTATACCTTCTAAACTTTTATTTCTATAAACTCTTATATATACATATATAGTTATATATATATATATATATATATATATATATATATATATATATATATACCTTAGCCATTATATATAATCAGAGTTTGTTGTTGTTTGGGTTTGCATGCTTCGAATCTCTACTGTTTTTTTATCTATAGTGACTTAAGTTTTATATTATAAACTAATTAATTCTTTTATTTGTTATTTCTCACTAAACAAAGCGTGTTAGTGTTTTAGAAACCTATAAACTGAAGTTTTGAGATTTTGGGGTATATAAATATATTTTGAGAGAGTTTGGGACCTGTGCATGTTAATTTTTTTTGTCCCAAACCATGTTCTAGAAAACTATTTCTAAAACCCTAAACTTGATTATTTTGTATCACTCCCAGATCTGATTATATGTCGTGATTAAGATTGGTATTCTCTTGCATGTTGATTTAGATATGTTTACCCGTCTAATATTTATGTTTAACTTACTTGTGAACTGGTGTAAGTTATTTTTAGTTGTCTATGTTGAATCCCTTGCAATACTTTTGATTCAAACAGACTTTGTTGGAGTAAGCTTGAAATCTCAATTCTTATAATAACTCACTGTGTGACTTGGCTTCATCATTGATAGTTCAAACATGTTTGTATTCCACCTCTTATTATTCCTTATTGCTGCCTATTCACTGAAAACACTGTTCTTATGTGTGAATTGATTTTATTTGCCTAATTGTTATAGTGTCATAGTTACTTTTAAGTTACTTGTGGGATTTTTTGTTACTGGCCTTGGTATACTAGTTGTATTGGTAGTACTAGTTCTTTACACTGTTGTAATTGTAAATTATAGCTAGACCGTTGTTATAGCGAACTTTGGTATGTGTGTGGTCCTGGAACTAAGGGACTCTGGGTTTTTCACTTAGTTGGTTTCCTCGTGATCAAGTATTGTGTCTCATCAGTTCTCCTCATCTCATTCTATTTCAAAGTTTTTTTATTGGCTAAAGGACATCACTCTAACTTGTAAAGTTTGTGTGTGTGTTTATTTTCAACTATTGATATTTGAAAAGGTTTTTACTAAGGAGTTAAAAGAGTTTTAATTAATCTTAAAGCTGTTGTGTATTAGATTATTTCCAATTACTACACAAGTAATAACTTAATTTGGCACAACAAAAAAAGAACACAAGACTCTTAATTTAGGACAAAGAATGCATAAATGTAAGCTTATTTTCCATAAAATGTCATTATAATTATTTTTATGATTTTATCATAATGTGACCAAGATTCGATACTATTGGAAGTGTCATATATATGTGAACACGCACACGCATGTTGCAAATTTTGACTTTTGACTCCCAATGTTTAAATGAAACGGAAATTAAGAGCCTCGCCCCCAATTTGACACTTCTACCATTTAACTGTTCCAATCATAACATATAAACCACCATAACCTTAAGGCTCTGTTTGTTTGTCAGGAAATTTAAGCGAGAAAATAATTCTCGAAAAAAATGAAGTGAAGTGAAGTATAGGAAAAGGAAAATTACTTTCTTATGTGGGTTTGGTTAACAGTAGGAAAATTACAAGAAAATTATTAACTAAAAAATAAAAAATTATATACATACACACATATATAGTTATAAGTTTACAATAAAAAGTATAATATATTTTTTTATTTCAATACCAAAAAGTATATTTATATAATAAACATCCATTTAAATCAAACATTATTAAATATCACTACTACTAAAAAAGAGGAAACTTCTTCTCCACTTGTCAAATGACCAAAATATCCTCATTAAATGTTTTATTCCTGGAATAACCTTACTAATACATACATCCCCTAATAACCTTATCACACCCGATCAAACATTAATTCCCTACAAATGAGGAGTCGTATCTCCATACCAATATTCATTCACAACATTCATTCATCTTCTCATCTTTTAAGTTATACCAAGAAGATTCATTAATCTTCTCATCTTTCAAGAGAACACGAAATCTTAAACATTTGTTCATCCATCTTGTCAAATGGCACCTGGAAAAACCAAAGGTCAATATGAGGTATGTTGGGTTTTTGTATATGTCTATTTATTTAAAATTGCATCCTTTGTTGTTATTGTTCCTTCTTGCATCCTTTATTGTTATTGTTACTTCTTCAAAAATCAAGGTAAATAATCCTACTTCTGTATAGAATTTTTCCTCACTTCTGTTATGAATTTTTTTTATAGTATGGCTACTCATATAAAATTAATTCATAGTACAGATTACCAAGTTCAATAAGCTCTTAACTTTCCTAATGAATTGTTAATTGAAATCTTATAGGTTATTATCATTATTGGTTGTACAAGCTCCGATTCTGAAGGAATTCCCCATTTGTTTACCAGGTATGTGAAATCATATGTTCTACAATTTTTATTTCGAGAATTTTTTTACTAATAATGTTCATTTTTTGGTATTCTTAAATTGTTATAGTTAGTTGTTCAATAATTCTTTCCAAAGTTATATAAATTAAAAAACACAACAAGAGATTATTTCAAATTGCATCATTTCTTCTTATTGTTTCTTATTCTAAAATCAAGTTAATTTTTTGTTCCAATATGCCTCTACTGATATAAAATTAATTCTTATTCAGATTACAAAATTTTAAAATCTTTTAACTTTCCTAACGAAATGTTAATTGAAATATTATAGGTTATTATCGTTATTTGTTGTCCAAGCTCGGCTTCTGAATTAGAGACGACTGAAGGAATTCCCCATTTGTTTAGGAGGTATATGAAATCATACGTTCTACAATTTTTAGTTTTGAGATTTTTTTTAGTAATAATGTTCGTTTTTTTGTTCTGTTAATGTGAAATAATACGTTCTACAATTTTTAGCTTGGAGAATTTTTTTAGTATTCGAGTATTGTTGCTAAAGCTTCGTTCTGTTATGTCACCGTTATCTATACTTTTAGACCTCTAAAACAATTTCTCTTAAATGACTCAAGTTATTTCGTCAAACTCATTTCATTATGTTTTTTTAACCTAAACTTACGTATTCATGTCTGTAATGCCATTCATTTGATATGTCATGAAACTATTATAGGATGATGGGAAAAAGAATAACGATACTATTATACTTTAATATTTCAGAATAAAACTATAGACCTTCCTAACGATACTATTTTACTTGAATATTTCAGAATAAAAGGTCTGCTCTAATATTGTTGTTTTATGAGCTAGAATAGGCATTCACCTCTGTGTCCTTAGCCACCGTAAAACTATGTGTCATTTTGAGTATTGCAAATGAAACTACGTAAAATCTAAGGCAAAAAATAAAAGAAGTATGTAGACAAAAGTACAAGAAATATAGATTTAATGTACAAATTACATTAAATTAGAACTGTGATCGAGGAAATGAATTACAGAAAAATAAATGCATTAGTGGCATATAAACAGGGGAGTAAAGTAGGTGCTACTTTGCTGGTTGATTGGCCTTGAAATTGCTTAAGTGAACCTGCAATATGGTTGATCCCAATTGTAGGTTTGGTATTTTCGATCCCACCTTTGAAAGCTTGAGCTGTGAGATGTCAAACTGCTTCTAAAATTGTTAAGGACCAATGAGCCTTTCACCATTCGGTTGTTTTAGGTATGCGTCAAGGTCTTCTATTCACCCACCACATGGGTTAAAAGCTACCCAACTGAAACATAACTGAAAAGAGAGAGCTTTATTTTCCTTTTTCAAACTTATACATAGGCACATAATGGATAATACATCCTTACACCTAAGAGGTCGGTGAATTGATATATCATCTCAATACTCTATTTATAAAATAAAAATACCAATATCAGTGGATTTAATATTTGATAAGTGATAAATCTTTTATATAATGGATGGTACCCTTAATTTCGCATCCCACAGCTTCAATCCATCGAAGAGAGCATAACCGTTTATGGTAAACAATTCACATTTTACACCTTGCACACTAGGAGTTTGTCCCTATTAAAAGACTAGAATGTCTTCTTGAAAGTCAGAAATAATATTTCCTCACTAAATGTATGGTAAAGGACGTTAATGATGCTTACTCAACCGTTTATGACAAAATCAACTAGAAGGTCTTCTTGAAAGTCAGAAATAATATTTTCTCACTAATGGTATGGTAAAGGGCGTTAATGATGCTTACTCAACCGTTCACGACAAAATCGAGTTGTCCTTAAATAAATACATTGAGGTCGTTGAATGAGATCATTATTTCATATTCCCGTCAACGTTCTACAAATTCATCTCCTTTGAAAATCTACTCGCACAGAAAGATGAAGAGAAAACCTATGGTAATTATTAGTACAAAAGTTTTGCTCATACATTTATAAAAACTCATTATTTTATCTTATTTCTAATTCTCAAACATACAGATGTGATAGCTTTTGTCATAAATGTGAAACCAATGAGGACCATTACAAAAGCATCCAACTCAACAAAAGTGATTTTACGCGATATAACTCTCCGAGATACAAAGTATGAATCCTAAAATTTAACTTTTAATTATATTAAAAATATACTTTTATGTATGTAAATTTATTTCACATTGCTTAATATACTATTTCATGTTATAATTTATTACTTATCACTGATTCCAATCAATGAATTTCACTTTATGGGGAGACTTAGCAGAGAATGAAGGATAGCAATTAAGTAGCTTATCAGTCGAATATCCTTTAATAGTTGTTTCTCAAGCTAAACTTTCATCTTACGAAGGTAAAATATTCTTTTGCACTTCAAGCAACAACGAATACAGGTCCTACTAATTCCAATTTCATCAATTTATTCTTAATAGGCGAATATAACTTAAGTAGCATATCAAATATTACAATTCAGATTAACCCTGATATCATACAGGCTATCGAATTAAAATAATGCTTTGATTTTCTTTTCACAAACACTTTAGTTTCTACATTACATAAATATATTGACAAAATGTAACCTACAGGTTGAAGAGCTCATTAACATCCCCAAATTTCAAGAAATTTAGTTCGTCGCCACAAAAAATAATCATGAATGTAGACAAGGTTTCTATTCGTGATATTATAAATGGAGTTGCATCAACAAAGGAGGTAATACTTAATTTACTATGAATCACCTTTACATGTCTAACATTTTCAGTACCATAACGTAACATAAAAATATTTTCACATTCCACATAATCTTTTATGTTCTTTCGTTGCCATGATTATGGAGGTCAGAATCAAAGAAAACCCATGGTATGATGCTTGCAATGTTTGCAACAAGAAACTCACTATTGCTAACGGAAATGGAACATGCTTAAATTGTGGTTCCTCAAATGGAAATTACACAATAACTTAAAAAAAAAAAATATTCTATGATTTTTAATTTAAATAACTCATCATACACATACCTTTACTTACACATTATACAAACAAACGTAAGGTACTTACTTCAACTTGTGGTCCAAGACAACGACGAAAGAGCATCAGTGACAATGTTCAACGAAGCAGAATCTTTCATTGGGTGCAACATTCCGACATTCATTGCTTCTAAAGGCAAGGTAATATAATTTTTTTTACCAATTCAAACTCATTCATAAATTCAATACTCTCAATTCAAAAAAAATATACTTAATATTCATATCTATTCTTTTACTCCACAGGAAATTTTGCACTCAGAATATATTCGAAAGCTATACACATGCATTGGCAAACTCTACAGATTCTATATTAAAGAAAAGTCAGTTAAAGAATCAGATTGAAAGCTGGCACGTTTCGTCGCTCACAAAATTGAAGAGGAAGAAAAACCTTCGCATCCAAACAAACGTCAAAAACAACATATCTGACCAAGACATTTTCTTTTTCTCTTCAATTAAAGATTGGTGTTATCCAAGATTGATAAATACAATATCTTTTTCTTTCGATTAAACATAGTTATTATTCAAAGTCTTACAAAAACATATTTTGTGATGCTTTAGATTTTTAATTTTACATAATTCATATTAATTCAAAGCAAAGAAGAATATCTGGACTCACAAACACGTGCAACGCACGTGGGCACAACTAGTTAAATAAAAGCTGTGAACATTTAATTCATAAAAATATCAATATATAGCATATAAGTTTTTCCTGCAAGAAAATTTGAGGATCATTTTTCCACAACTTTCCTGTTAACCCAACACAACAAAAATGACAGAAATATTATTTTTCTTTAACTTTTTCTTCCTGAAGTAATTGTACAGTATGATAAAATTATCATTTACATGGTGTTAGGGAATTATTTCGGTGGTGTTTTTAGCAACACCTATAATTAGACATGACATATAATATTTTGATTATTTGTTATAATATAGATTGGTCAAATGATGCGACATTAACAACATGGGAGCCAAAGTTCAATAACTAGAAACTTTAAAGATTAAACTCAGGCCAAAATCATATGTCCTATTCAGTAACAGTGGCTACCTAACAAAATTAGTTATAAATTATACACTTTGATATTTGAATGAGAACCCTATTAAAACCTGTTTTACTTCCTAACCATTTTTCAAACTTTAACCATCTCTGCACCTCCATAGCTTTCCCTCCAAACCCACAACAATTTATCCACACCAAACCCATCAATGAAATTCTTTTTTCTATCTCCTCCGTTTTACAAAATTGCACCACCCTTAGTTGTCTCAAGAAAACCCACACAAAAATCATTACTTGGGGCCTCCAATATGATCCTCATTTACCAACCCAGTTGGCAATTTTGTACATTTCATTCAACTGCATTGGTTCTGCTAATAAATTGTTCAAAATTATACCAAACCCAAGTGGGTATCTCTGGAATTTAATGATAAGGGGATATGCCACTAAAGGCCAGTTTCAATTATCATTAGGGTTTTACAAGAAAATGATGGAAAAGGGTTTAAGGCCAGATAAATATGCTTTCCCTTTTGTGCTAAAATCTTGTGCTGGATTATCAGATTTGCAATTGGGTAGACAAATTCACCAGCATTCAGTGGGTTGTGGATGCAAAAGTGATGTTTTTGTTCATGCTGCTTTGGTTGATATGTATGCAAAATGTGGTGACATTGATGCTGCTCGTAACGTGTTTGATAAAATGTCGGAGAGGGATTTGGTGTGCTGGACTTGTATGATTTCAGGTTATGCCCATAATGGTTATAATGGCGAGACACTGGAATTCTTCGATATGATGCGTGGTTCGGGGGTGAAACCCAATAGGGTAGGTATTTTGAGTGTTCTTGTAGCTTGTGGTAATCTAGGTGCTTTGAGGAAAGGCAAAGGGTTTCATAATTATGTGATGAAAAATGGGTTTGAATCGGATATCTTGGTTGCTACTGCTTTAATATATATGTATGCGAAATGTGGGAGTTTGGACTTTGCCCGTAGTTTGTTTGAAGAAACAGAAGAGAAAGATGTTGTTTGTTGGAGTGCACTAATTGCGAGCTATGGAATGCATGGGCATGGGGCAAAAGCAATTGATCTTTTTAATCAAATGGTCAAAGATGAAATAAAACCAAATCACGTAACATTCACCTGTGTCCTCTCAGCTTGTAGCCATTCGGGATTGCTAGAAGAAGGGAAGATGTATTTTCGGTTGATGAGAGAGAAGTTTGGGGTTGTACCAAAACTAAGTCACTACGCGTGTATGGTGGATCTTCTTGGCCGTGCAGGACAACTTTCCGAAGCAGAAGATCTCATACGAAGTATGCCAATGAAAGCCGATACGAGCATATGGGGGTCGTTGCTTGGTGCCTGCCGAGTTTACAATAATCTCGATTTAGGAGAGAGAATCGCGGATCATATTTTTCAGCTCGACCCATTTCACGCGGGATATCACGTCTTACTCTCCAACATTTACGCGGCTAAATCGAGATGGAACGATGTTGAAAAAGTGAGGAAGTTAATGGCCAAAAGAGGAGCCAACAAAATTCAAGGATTTAGTTTGATAGAGTTCAATAATCAAGTTCATAAATTTGGAATAGGAGAAAGAATACATCCTCAATCAGAGATGATTTATTCTCTTCTCGAAGAGTTGGCTGCTCCAATGAAACGATTGGGTTATGTCCCCTTGACTGATTTTGTGCTTCATGATATTGAAGAAGAAGCAAAAGAAATGGCCCTTTCTTACCATAGTGAGAGACTGGCTATTGCATTTGGCCTTATCAACACTAGTCCAGGGACTACTATTAGAATCACAAAGAATCTTAGGATTTGTGGAGATTGTCATAATGCCATCAAATTTATCTCGAAGATTGTGAATCGGGTGATCGTTGTAAGGGACATGCATCGGTTTCATCATTTTGAGGACGGTATTTGTTCTTGCAAAGATTACTGGTAAGAAATTATATTCAGTGGTAATTATATTAAGCAATTGTTTGGATAGCTCCTGTTCATTTTTATCTGCTAATGTTCTTAATATGCCAGCAATTTTCTCAGCTACTATGCAAATTCCATCTGTACTCTCACCCTCATAGATATTATATCCGGCTTAACAATTTGGCCCAGGATTAGAGTTATAACTCAAAAAGCTTTGTTGCTTAATTGATGATTAATTCTACTTAACTACTGCATGCATGTTGGACTTCATGTATTTGACATGCAACCATAGTTTGATTTACATATGGACTTCTGACTCCATATTGGATCAAATTCAACTGTTTCCAACCATAAAAAATCTAGAAGTGTGATCTCATGGTTAGATGTACAACGTTAAAGTGTGAAATACCAATCAAGTGAGCCAATAGCTTAATGGGGTAGATCCAGAGTGAATCTGAGTGTGAAGGTTTGTGATTTCAATTTAACAAAGATCGTTGGGGTAACAGTCATTATTATGGTGGAAATTCTTAACACGACAAGAAATTAGCGTGTTGGGTTTTGGTCTTAATGGGTTTGGTTGTTTACTCGTTGACCCATTAGACACGATGAGCGACACAAATTTGGTTATACACGACACTAAAGCCGTTAAAAGCTATGAACACACGACTTATACACAACACAAAAGTGACTATAAAAGGCTATAAATGAGTCTTATATTGTTCCTCTGATGGACTAATTCTCTGTACCGCTTGTTCGTTTAAGATTGTTGAGACAAAGGGTGTTGACATGAAACTGTTAATGTAAAAACCACGTCAGTCGAGACATGGGTTATGGAATGAAATCATGAAATATACTGTTTTCCTTCTCAAATAGCTTACATTGGTTTTCTGAAAACTGTAAAATTTGAACCTATTTCCTATAATAAGCACAGCAATTCTCTGCCTTATACTTCTATTTCTATCTTATCCTCCTACTCCTTTTCGTCATACCAAATTTCCACAAAATAGGAGAACTTTCACTATCCCGCAAATGAGCGCCAAACGCAAAAAAAAAATATTTTAACTTCAAATTATATGAAACCTTTTGTTAATATAACCATACATGACCATGACATTTTTAAAAATAAATTATTAACTTGCACCAGCAAAAGAACTGATGTAAATTGAAATTCAGGAGTTATATCTAGTGATCTTTCTATATAAACTGGTAGAGCAACTCTGAATTTAAGATTGGCACGGTTATATTTTTTCTAAATGACTATTACAATTATTTGTGGCAAGCCACCCACTGAGAGAAAACAAATGAATTGCTTGAAACTCACTCAACTGGATCATTTAGTATCATAAAATGGAAGTAATATATGAATCTGATGACAGTACAAAATAATATCTCTGTTGGTGGGGTTCCAAGAATTTGATTAGATTATATAAAATTAGAGCAGTGAGTGAAAAAAGTAATCTTAATTCAAAGTAGTAGTGAAAAAGAAAAAGGAAAAAAGAATAGAAAGTTGGATTGGCTCATAATGTGAATTGTCTAAAGATATCAAAGTGGCCGTATAACGGAAAAAGCAAAAGCAGAGATCCTTAAAAACATGAATGTGTAATATGACTTGTATTCAATATTTTATTTTTTCAGTTCCCATCCATACTGTTTACATATACAATGCAATTTATTGCTTTCTTTATTATTTCATAGCACGTTAGCTTGGTGCTTTGGATCACGAGATATCTCGACCAAAGTTATGTTAATCAGCAGAGCTACAACGCAATCACAGGGATGTTTTTATGGGCCTATATCGGTCCCGGTTTTAATCTGAAGATATAATAATAAAAAATTATATTTTAACACATGCGAACTCACTGATATTTTACAGTTTTGTAATAATTGCAGAAATATTTTAAAAGAGGGATCGTACTACTTAAAAAATAAACAATATGTTGGAAATTAATGTTAAGTGACGAAATTAATTATTTAATTTCAATTGTATTAAATTCCGAATTTCCCATTTATGTGGTTTTAATAAATGTCAGATAATTAATTAGGAATGTGATAAATAAAGATATTAAAAGATTTGGGTAAACCTTATCCGTTAGTCACATGATGGTTAGTGGCATTAGTGGGAGACTTGAAAGAGTCCCACCTTGACTAGGATTCCGGCCCTCTTCCCCTTATAAATAGAGACATCTACACCATCTAGAGTCATCTCATAACACACTATTTATGAGGTGGGAGAGAAACTCCGAGATTCCATTAGAGTGCATTTTTTTCCAAGAAGGCAGATTGATGGAGCAATTAATCAAGATTGATATTTGATCAAGGTATGTCTTATTTTCTATCTTTTAGACGTATTTTGTGAAAACATGAAGATCTAAGATCCTTTTATTAAGAACAATTGTATGTTAAACTTTAATCATGTTAATGTGTTCATGATTAATATTAGGGTGTTCTTAAGAATGAGTTAATATGTGGTATCAGAGCTAAAGTTTAAGATCTCGTGATTTTCCTTATTGATGTTCGTCTATAATGATATATGTGCATGAGACTTTCTGCGACATTTTATTTATGTCATTAAATTGCTTTTGTGCCTGAGACCTTCTGCGACGTCTTATTTCTGTCATTAAATCTGCTCTTAAAGTGTGTCTGAGATTTTCTGTGACGTTTTTCTTCTGTCGCTAATACTCACTGGTGAGAATGAAAGGTCAAAACTTGCTCGGAATTTTACGAAACTGACATGGTCGACTGGAAACGTCGAAATAAACAAAACCCATTGTTTACAATGGGCACCATCTTACTTTTGCGTTTTGACGTCGTTAAGACCCTTAAAATTGCGTTTTTGCCGTTTTTGGTAATAATGTTGACGTCAATATCTCACTCCAGAAAATTGATTTTTGAATTCCGCAAATTGTTTTGAGTTCCTGGAGTAATTATCTACATCTCTGTGGTGCTAACCCAAATTTTCTATTTTTGGCAAAAAACTCGATTTTTTCCAAATATTATGTATTTTTTTTTTACCACGGGGGATTTTTTTCTTTATGTTCATGGTTGTTCTAATATTCATGTTATGTATTATTTTGTATTGATGAAAGGGTTCAATATAAAATTTTGAATATTAGATGTATGATTATGTGTTTGACAATAACATTTCGATATATTAGGTTATTGTGCATAATCTATAATTGGTTGCCCAAAGGTCCTAATGTAATTATGAATTGATGTTTCGACAATAATATTTATATGATGTTGGATGGAGAAGACATAAAAGTATCTTAATCTATAATTGTAAATATTAGATTATTGTGTATGCATTTATATTTGGACCATTAATTATACATTAAGTTTTGAGTATAATATTTTTGGGGCATTGATTTTACATAAATAATGTTTATGACTTCCAGAAAAATTATGTTTTTGAGGCATTCGAGCTACTATTGGTATCTTTGTGATTACTGATAGATTACATATTATAGTTAATATTAATGCATGATTAACTATATTTAAGTTGAGACATGTAAACAATTATTCATTTGAGTTAAGTCAAAGGCCAAACACAGGCTGAGACTGCATGTACGAATAATATACTTACATTCATTAAAGACTTATTCTAATGTTAGTTATAAAATTGGATTGAGGCGCAACACATGCTGATATCTGAATTGAACAACATTAGAACCAGTTTTGTAAAAACAGAATAGTTGACATTAAGTCCATTAATCATGGTATTAAATGAATTAGGCAACAAACACAGATGCCAAAATTATGGGACCATGATAAATGAATTATAGGGTAATATATCTTTACAATCTGAATATTATGTGATGATTAACACAGATTCCGTGATATTCGGAATGTAGATGAAATATACCAAAATTTTAGTCAACAATTCAATTATGATATTCATGTTTTAATGAGTCTCGTGCCAAACACAGGCCAACGATTCATGTGGTTGAAAATCAGAATTATTGTTTATTTTAAGTCTAGTACTCCCATTAAGTTGAATTAAATGCCAAACACAGGCTACAATTCATATGTGCGGATACTAGATTTATTCGTTGCATGCATGCATATTTGAATGCATGACTTGCAAATTTTGAGACTCATAAGTAGGTATTCATTCAGTTTAATCAAATGTCAAATACAGGCTAAGATTACATGTGAAGATACTATACTTGTAGTCATTTCAGATTATCCTAATGTTTGTTATAAGGTTAAATTGAAGCGCAACACATGCTGAAATTTGAATCAAATAAACATTGGGATTTTTGTAAATGTTAAATAATTGGCATCAATGTTAAAAAGTCATATTTACATATGTCACTAGTATGATAATTGTGATTATAACCATATTGGTCATTAGTATGACCATGAATGATTTGGGTCAATATTTCTGATTTGTTACTCATACATAAGTGATGAAGCGAAAGTAAATGATTTGTGTCTTCCATTTACTATTATTTGTGTAATATCTCATGTAAACTTTTGTCTATTTGATTTTCACATTATGTCTAATTTTTCGTGAATTTCAAATTAAGGAATAGACAATAATATAATTATTCATGTATTACGGGTATTTTGCACGTGTATGCGTATCTCTTATATTTATATAATATATGGTTTGGTGTTCATTAAAGTGCTCCATTCCAGAAGATATAAATATTGGACTAATGCATTAATATCATGCATATTTTGGTTGCCTACGGGTCCATGTATGATATTGAATGCTAGGATGATGATACTTTATGATGTTGCATACATATTATTGTTTATTCATTTATTGTGATTACAATAATTGAATAAAATGTTAGTGGTGATATATATTTTGGGAAGGTAATAATGGTCGTCCAACACAGATGCCATAGTTTCTTTCACTATCATATCACCAATTAAGGTTATGAAAACCATAAACATGAATAATTTAGCTTATTGATCATGCGATATTTAATGAAAATAAATGAAAAATTTATTGACTTGTGTATGTAAGTCTTTACGTAATGTAATATTCATATTATGAAATGTTTGGTAGTCACTACAGATATTAAATGTAAAGATGATGGTAGTAGTAACTTATGATGCTTATAATGGGGTATATTGAGTTCATTTCTTCAAGCAAGGTTATTCCTTACAGGGAATCAATTTTGAGTGATTGAATGAACATCATAGATCACATACATTATTATAGTATGTGAAAATAAGTTGTGCACAAATGTCGTGTACAATATAATGAAATAACATTATACCCAATAAAGTAATCTACAAGCATCATATAATCGATATTTCACGGTTACTATTGACAAAAAGTCACGGTTATGCACTCAATTTATCATGTAATCGATGTGTGTGTTGTTAAATCAAAGCATTAATGAAGTGAGCAATTTATCTCATTATCTTATCACATATTATTGTATCCCATTTTATTTCTCTAAAATTTCATATTTAATTTGGTTAAACAAATTAAGTTTGTTTACATATTGCACACTCGGACTAATAATGATAAAGATAATATGTATCTTTTATGATTTGAAATGAGTTTTTCATCTCAGTAGAGTTTTCAAGTTATACTTACTGTGTTATAGAAAGTATCTACTTTTGATGCAAGGATTTCTTACAAAACAAACTAGAAATGCTAATAAGATTCTTTTCTTTTGTTCTTGGGGAATCAAATCGCCATTTGTTTTCATAAACCCTCAATTTCTTTTGGAAAATGTTTGTCTAGACTTGATCGTGAGGGATATGCTCTAAAGAATCTTTTGATGTATATTTTTCAAGGGTTATGATTTTAGTTTTGATGTTTTGTACAAAATAAAGTTTGGACATAGTTCTTTAAAGATTTGTTTGATCCTGCATCATAATCGTAGCATTTTTTTTATGAAACTCTTTAAATCTTGTACCAAATTAAATCTAAACTCTTTTTCATAATTTTCGTGGACAAGATTTTTGTAATGTCTCTTACAAATTTTGATAGTCGAGTTGTGTTCTTAAGGTATTACGATGTCTAATATAAGGATGACCTATGTGGCCCAAGTGGGAGATTATGAGAAACTTCCCTTAAAGTGGACCTACATAGATCATATAATTGTCATTGACACGTATTTATTACATTAAAGTCAAATTCATTATGAAAGGTGAAATTAGTGGTAGTAGAAAATCATGAAATATGATTATAAAGGAAGGTAGGGTACTTATCCCATTAACGATAACCTTCTTGAATCCTTGTTCTTTTAGTTGTTAGATTGTCTAAACAACAAAGAACAAATAAATGGTCAACCACTAAATGATAGTATTGTCACCGTGAGAGAAATGTAGATGAAATCATAAGGAATAGTATTAAGAAGATCCTAAAAGGTCTACTATCCTAAATGATTATGTGGGGTATCTGCATGAACATGAATTTGGCGAACGAATAAATAATGACATGGTTTTATTTTCAAAAGTCATAAGAAGTGAAACTAATGGACTACAACTAATGTTGAAATCTCGTTGAATTACATAATTGATGCACTAAAGTCGGGTATAAGGGGGTCATCAAGACCAAACGCGACACTAACGGTAGCTAAACGAGATAAAGCTAAATTGTAGTAAAATATTTCACTATTAATGAAGAAAAGGTTGTAAATGAACCTTCTCAATTATATGTAAGGACATGTAATTCTTATGACATTAGTAGCTCATTATGATTGAGAGTTACATAAAGTGGATGTGAAAATTATTTTTTGAATTCTAATAAACCATGCGTATATGTTTAGGAGATCATTTTATAAACATAAGTTTCCCACATGAGGCATTTTAAGAAATAATATCATTATTTTTTTAATCGTTGTATATTTGTATACACCTTAAGATCAGTGGGAGTAAGTTTATATATTTTCTCTATATACGAGCACGGATTTAGAAAGTAGAGAATCAAAATAATTTTATGGGTTTAAAAGTTGTGTATGAAGTAATGAGATACTTAAAGGACTATATGCTCACATTTATGATGTATGTGTTCATTTAAATATGAACAATTATTGTGACTCAGATTTATTGTTTGTACGGATGGTACGAAGTTCACTCTTGCTTAAGTATGTTTGTTTTGGTTTATCAACCAATATAATGAAGGAGTGCAACACAAACCATCCATTAAGTATTGTGAAAGCTGAGTTTGTAGTATGCTTGATGCTACAACTTATGTATTTTGGCAGCGTGACTTCATTTCGGGACTTGGAGTTGTCGACGCTATTATCAAGTCGCTGAAATATTATGATAATGTCGCTGCAATCTTCTTTATGAAGAAATGTTAGGTATTCCTAAAGTAACTAAGCACGTTGAATGAAATACCTATCAATTAAAGAAGAAATTCAGAAACAAAGAGTGTCAATTGATCACATCAGTACGCGTGATAACATAGCAGATCCTCTTACGAAAGGACCATCTCCGAAGACCTTTATGGAACATGTCAAAGAGATGGGTCTCGATTAGTTTGACTATGATTGCTATTTTGGCTTAGTTGTTTGACACCATTACTTGAATTCAATAAAAGTGTTTCTGATTTCAATTATTTCTGTCCTTTGTGAATGCATGCAATTATGAAGTGTTGTTGACAGAAATAGTCCTTATTCCAAAGGACATTATGAGGCCATTATGATACCCAATATTAAAGGCTTAGTTGAATGAAACATTGGTGTTGTGGTACATGGAAGGAACCATGCTCTTGAATAGTATGGAACCGCCATGACTCGCATCCGTGAATCATTTGATTCAGCAAAATAACTTTATCAATGATTGTGCACCTTATGATACCTAATCTAATTATGCGAATTATTAAGACCAAGTGGGAGACTGTTGGAAATTAATGTTAAGTGACGAAATTAATTATTTAATTTCAATTGTATTAAATTCCGAATTTCCCATTTATGTGGTTTTAATAAATGTCAGATAATTAATTAGGAATGTGATAAATAAAGATATTAAAAGATTTGGGTAAACCTTATCCGTTAGTCACATGATGGTTAGTGGCATTAGTGGGAGACTTGAAAGAGTCCCACCTTGACTAGGATTCCGGCGCTCTTCCCCTTATAAATATAGACCTCTACACCATCTAGAGTCATCTCATAACACACTATTTATGAGGTGGGAGAGAAACTCCGAGATTCCATTAGAGTGCATTTTTTTCCAAGAAGGCAGATTGATGGAGCAATTAATCAAGATTGATATTTGATCAAGGTATGTCTTATTTTCTATCTTTTAGACGTATTTTGTGAAAACATGAAGATCTAAGATCCTTTTATTAAGAACAATTGTATGTTAAACTTTAATCATATTAATGTGTTCATGATTAATATTAGGGTGTTCTTAAGAATGAGTTAATACAATAAAAATAAGGATAGCAAACTGAAATTTTATAAAGTTAATCAAGTACGATGAATTTGTAAGCATCTCGAGTGTTTGTGTTAGTTTTTGTGCTATACTTATGTGTAAAGTGAGATTTGTTAGTTTACATAATTTTATTTTTTCTTGTCTAAAATTGGATTACAAATTTGGATTAATGACATACACGAGTTCCATATTGGCTCAGAAACCAAGCCTCTTAACCCAGTGGGACAGTCTAGGAGGTGGGTTGGGTTTGGTCAGTGTCAAAATAATTATTGGTCAGCGAAAGCCACGAACCGCGAATGGGGATTAGTCGAGGTGCGCGTAAGCTGGTCCGGACACCTCATGGTATGCTACCAAAATAAAAAAAATATATTGGCACAGAAATGTGACTCCAAAATAAGTGACTCGTTGATATGGCAATGGTGCATTGGTCGGTGTTTTAAGTGGCAATTAGTGGACCTCACACATTAATCAATTATTGTTGTCATATCAACAAGCCACTTGTTTTGAATCACAATTCTCAGTCCGTGTAGAATTACTAACGGTATAAACATGTGTAATGAATAACAAATTAATACTCGCACTCCCATAAAAAAAAGTTTAAAAAGTTTAGAATGAGCCTAATTGTGATTTTGAGTTATTTAGATGATGATTGTGTGTGTGCTATATCAGGTTAATATAGCAATTGCCATTGTAATACACTAACACTAGTACTATGTCTATCAGATATATTACCATAATAAATAGTGTACGTGTTTGGGTATCTCCTCATATATCAATGTTACGATTAAAAGGCTGACGCAGTTTCCTCTATGAAAAGAAAGTATGAGATTCATTTATGAGGTATTTTTTTTTTTCAATTTGGACAGTCATATAAATATAAAGCTCAACAGAGAATACTAACTTGCTTCTAACTCAAACAATCAACTTGAGAAAGAAACCCCAAAAGGATAAAAAGCCAAACATCACCATCCTCCTCAAGCAATCAATTTAGTGTATTTTAACTTCTTCAACATACGCATATATAAGTTCACACACACACCATAGAAAGGAGTGAGAGAGAGAGAGAGAGAGAGAGTGTTCCATGGAGGAAATGGTGGTGGAAGCCCTTCTATATGGTGAGAAAGAAGCTCAAGTAGTAGCTGCAAAAGAAATTAGCAATCTAACAAATAAGCAGAGACTAAAATTGGCAGAAAGAGGAGTTATTCTTCCATTAGTTACAATGCTTCATTCACAAGATTTTGAAGCCATTGAAGCTGCTTTGTTTGCTTTGCTAAGCCTAGCCTTTGGTAGTGAAAGGTTCGTCTACCTATAAATTTATTATCAATTGCTCTCAGTTTCTTACTTCTTGTCTAACCAACCAAACAATAAACACAATAAATAAGTACAAGAGCAAGGGCTCTCATTTGTTATGCCTATTATGAGTAACATTCAATTTTTCACATAACATAAGTTAGATACCTAAAAGTGTCATTAATATCTTTTATGAAACTTTTGGAGAATTACACCCCTATTTTTATGCTCACTTTCTTGTTACCCCATCTTTTAAAAAAAATGAGTTACAACAAACAAAATTTCCTTGGGGTGTAAAACTCTTTTTCCACCGAAAAGACTGGCTAATTATTTTTAAAATGTCATACCTAGTGCAAAAAGCTCTCACTCAACTGCAGGGCCTAGGAAGGGCAGATGTTATGAATGCGAGTGTAATTTGAATTTCAAACTTTTTAAGAATAATTATGTAATGAGTGACTGAAATCAAATCTTATATAGACACCATGAGATTCAGAATATTGCTGAAACGCAACTCTTAATTTGAGATGTTAAAACAATGCAACTCTTTGTTTTCAGACAAATGAAGTAGTTTTGAGTGCCAAATTTACATTATACTAAACTTTTGGCAATAAAATTGTAATGCACATAGTAGTGAAATGACCATATGACCCCAGGTATAATTGATTTTCCTGATTGATTTATTCTTTTTATTTTTACAGAAACAAGGTCCGCATTGCAAATTCAGGAGCTATATCGGTGTTGTTAAACCTCCTCCAATGCCAAAACGAGTCCTTAATCAACCTAACAATAGCAGCCTTCTTGATCCTCTCTTCTTGTGCAGCAAACAAGCCAACAATTGCAGCTTGTGGGGCTATTCAACACTTAATTAATTTCCTCAATTCAGATTATTGTGACGATAACAATAATAGTAACAATATGTGTATGCAAGCAACAATTGATATCATAGCCACACTCCACAATCTCTCAACTTGCCCTCAAATCATTCCGACAATTGTTGTCTCGGGCGCGGCGGTTTCTTTATTCCGATTAGTCTCTGGTTGGGACAAATCGTCTGAGTTGGCCGAGAAAGCGATGGCGTTGCTTGAGAAGATTGTTTCTTCATCAGAGATCGCGTTGACGGAAATTACGAGCACAAGTGGCGCAATTCAGGTATGGAACAATTCTACTCTTAAAATTTTAGTAATTTTATACCGACTCAAGTTCTTTTATTTGACTTCCTAAGGCGTCAATTAAGCACTGATGGGTATGTGAAACTTGGGGAGTATAAAATTATCAAACAATGCATTGTTCAAGCATCAGTTAAAGTTAAAAAGAGACACGAGTTCATCCAGAATTAGTGCTAAAAGTTTTGTACAAATTTTCCTATGGGGATATTTAGCTCTTGGCCACTAAGTTCTGGGCAGAATTTGTCTTTAGCTCCCAAAATTTTCAAATTATTTGACTTTGCGCCTATAATTGATGGTTTTGTTATTTAATAGCTTCACATTGAAATATTTCTAATTTAATTCTTGCTATTGAAATTCCATCCGTCCCAAATTGATACTTGGGCTTTCCTTCTTGAGACATACCAAACTATAAATCCACTATTTTTTTTTTTTTTTGTAATCAACATATCAAAAATCCATGATAGTGATCAAGTGTCAATCTTGGCCATTGATTAAGTATGTCCTTAAAAATTGTCTTCTGACAGATATTCAGAATTTAATGCACTCCATTTTACATATACTTAAACATCTATTAAGGATATTTTGATCATTCCTTATGATCCATACTGGTCAAATGACAAACCATTAAACAATGGCAAAGAACTCTCTCTCTCTCTCTCTCTCTCTCTCTCCAATGTGGAGCACTTTGTACAAAACCATCTACAATTTTCTAATTTCAAAGTTTAACATTACACTTCAGGTGTTAGTAGAGACAGTGGAGGAAGGTTCTTTCCAGTGCAAAGAGCATGGAGTCGGGATTTTGCTCCTCATATGCCAAAGCTGCAGAGACACATACAGGGGGTTGATTTTGAGAGAAGGGGTCATGCCGGGGCTGCTTCAGCTGACCGTGGATGGGACCCAAAGGGCCAAAGAAACGGCAAAAGCGTTGCTTCTGCTTTTAAGAGATTGCTCGAGTAACGGTTCGAGAAATAAGCAATGTAAGAAAAAGATGCTTTTAGAGCAGGTGATGGGGCAGATAGATAGAGGGGAGAAATCCGGGACAGAGCTGAGGGTGGTGGAGGAGATGATTGCAAAACTCAGGACATGACTTTTTTCAAATTATATCAGTTTCAAACCCCAATTTTATGTACATATTACCGGAAAATATCAGCAAACTAACTTCCGGTCATAATGGTTAGTAAGTAGGCAACCCATACAAAAATGATCGGTTATAACATTATACTTTTGCATTACAATATACTATACGAAAATCACTGTTCTAAAAAACCCGCCTAGGCTCCGTTTAGGCACGCCTAGGCTTAAGGCTTGGTAGAAACCCCACGCCTTAAGTTTTTTACGCCTTATTCTTGGTAAAACACTTAAGGTGCACTTTTTTTTCAAAACAACACTGCTTTAGTGAAATGACATCGCCTTTTAAAGATTTTTTTTAATAACCAGACCATTATCTCATCCAAAATAATCAAATAGTATTTTAATTTGCATATATTCAGACATAGTTTTATGATATGTACAATTTTAGTCTTTTAATAGCCTTATTATGATTAAAAAATATTAAAATATATTACGAAGCCCTAAACGCCTTTTTACGCCTAAGGCCCGCCTAGGCTTATAAGGCTTAAGGCTTGGTCTCCACGCCTCGATCACGCCCCACGTTTTTTAGAATCTTGACGAAAATAGAAAAACATCTATCCCAATGGAAATGCCAATTCCATACAATTTTTGAGCTTTTAGGTTGTTTGAAAGGTCTCCCATTTCTCTCTCATGGCATGACTTAGACAGGCGTACCTTTACCACTCTCATGGCATGACTTAGGCCATCTCCAGTGGGACGGCCTCAAAAAATGCAAATATGCATTGTTTGGAGTAGATTGTGAGAACGGTTGCCACACTGGGACAATGCAAAATTGACGTGGCAGTGGTGGGATCAGCACTTAGGCGGCAAAGTATTCCACGCCCAGGCCCTTCATCCATTATGTCTTTTTTTTTTTTTATTCCTCTAAAAGGCCTTGGGCGGATATGATTTACACGCCCACAGTCTGGGCGGCTAAAACTTGCCCACCCAGCTGCGGGCCCCACCCCTTACACATTGTGTAGAGACAATCTACATTTGCATTCCGCTTAGGTTTTCTCTCTCCTAAATGTATACATTCTTCTACCCACTGTGAAGGGAGACAATGCAAATGTACACATTTGCATTGCCCATTGTAGATGGCCTTAGACAGGCACACCTTTACCACAAGAGATGTTTTAATAGTTGTATTGGACAATTTACACGATTGAAAAAGAAAACGTTGAATACTCCAGTTTTCAGTGGCTCGGAATAGATACGTAGCTCGAAGATTACAAATTGACTTTCCAATAGGGCTTTGTAAAATTTGTGATGAGTCTGTGCTCGCGCTAGAGAGAGAGATGCTCGTTGGCTAAAAAAAAAATTAATATGATGAGAATGAATTGGATTTTAACAAGTGATGTTTAAGACACCTCAAAAACTCTCCCAACGAGAATCCCTAATGGGTAGGGTAATATGTCATATGTCCGGTATTTTTGTACGTAATGGGTAGGGGTGGCAATTTTCGACACGACACGACCCAGCACGAAATTGGCATGAATTAGCACGGCTTGTCGTAATCATGTCGTGTTCGGGTCATAGTTTTCTGGCCTAGTAGCGGATCTTGTCGTGTTTGTGTAAGAAAATTGACACGAAATTTACCCATTTTAGCCCAATTGGAACACGATAAGAAACCCGAATAGAGCCCGAATCAACCCAATTGTAGCCCAATTAGCACACTTTCATAAGAGATTGGGGTTAATAACTCTACCACCTCCGTTTAGAAAATAACCTCAGCAACTCCTATTACTTTAAAAAAACAAAAAAACATAATAATAGACACGAGGTATAAAAGCAAAGTTAAGATAAAAAATAAAATAAATTTAAAAAAATAAAAAAATAACATTATCATCCTCTAAGCGGTGCCTCCTCGTCTCTTCTTTGATCGACCAGATTTGTTCTTCTCGGCGACGGCTTCCTCTCATGCCAGATTGTTCTCGGCGCCTCCTTCTCTCGGCTCCTCTCGTTTTAGCACCAAAAATCCTTCCCAAATGTCTACCACATGAATCGATTTTTTGGTATGCGATTTGTTGGATTTTTTTGCTTGGAACTGTTATGATTCGTATTTTTTTGTTGGATTTGTATTTGTTGGGTACCATCAATCTACCACATGAATCGATTTTTTGGATTTGTTTTTGTTGGATCCTGTTATTATTCTTGGGCTCGGATCTTGATGGTAGTTCATGAAGACCTGAAAATTTAGTGTGAAACAGAACTAAGGTGATTTCTGTTTGGTTCGAAAACATGGCTGAATGAAACATCATTTTCTTTTGTAAAACAATTAGTGTAGGAAAGGTCAAAAGACTTGTACTACAACTGAAAAATTAGACGACAAAAATTAAAAGCGTAATATGAGTTGAGTTTTTGGCTATGAAGCACGGATACTCTCCCAGAAGCCACGAGTCGACACGCTGGGACACATGAGTTCTTTTTTTTTGGTTGGACATAATGGACACGTCCAGAACACGCTGAGACATGTAAAAGGACACGTAATTTTTTTTTCCCCTAATGTGATGGTGATTCTGCTTTATTTATGAGTTTTAATATTAAAGTGTGTTTGAATTTTGTTTTTTATGATCTATTTTCTTAATTTCATGTTAAGAATGCTTAATAATGTATTTTATACAAAAAATCTATTTTGTTTCATTAATAAATATTTCAATACATATTATATATTACACGTATCCTAACGTGTCGTATCCTAATTTTTGAACAAATCACGTGTCGCGTATCGTGTCGAAACACGTATTACGTGTCGAATCAGTGTTTCATAGATTTTTGGGCTCCCAATTTTCTGTGCATGATAACAGCTGTAACACATTGTTTTAAGTTTCTGGGTTTAAAGTAAAAAAAGTTAGATATTGGAAGCTTTACATATTGGAAGCTTTACAATCATGCCTTATGATTCAAGAATGTGATTTTTCAATAAAGAGGTTTTATCTCTTCTCTCATGTAAACTGATTATCATCTTGTAGTGAAAAAGTTCTTGGGTTTGAAGTAAAAAAAAAAATTGTTATCATTTCTGAAAAATGCATTTTTTATTAAAATAAAAATAAAAACTAATTGACCGTTATCATGTCGGGCCATGTCAATCGTGCCTAATTGGCATGATTTTTTATCGTGCTATCTGTGTCGAGTCATGTTATTAACGGGTTGTGTTTGTGTTAGCAAAAAAAACACTACAACGTGTCGTATCGTGTTTGTGCCGGATAAAATCAAGTCGGGTCAAACCCAAACACGACCCATTAGTTCGAATTGCCACCCAATGGATATGATATAATTGCAAGTATAGAGGTTGGTAGGGTATTTTTATAACAAATAGAGAATAGAGAAAGCAGAGAACAAAGAGTTGGTTTATGGGACCCGCTAAGGGGATCATGTGTAAGTTTCATATCTAAGTTGACTTGATACATTTGAACTATAATAGCAATACATTGAAATTCCTAAATATCTCGGGCAGCAAATGTGGGGACCTAATGCTCTGGATAATCAATTGCTACATCCATGAGATATTTCATATTTAAGTTGACTTGATACACTTGAAATATAATAGGAGTATATTGAAATTTCTAAATATCTCAGGCTGCGTACGTGGGGACCTAATGTTCATTAAGTAGATGACCAATTGCTACAACCATGATATCTAAGGGACATAGTTCGGTGGCTTGAATGGCGTATGCACACACTATACCTACTGTGGTATCAGGGTATTTAGCAGCGAATATATACGACCAATGTCTAATTACACTATTCCCATTAGAGCACCCCTAATGCAAAGGTTATAAAAGACATTGCTAAGGGATTTTTCATCACCTAAACAGCCCGCTCTCCTAATGAGCATTGCTAAATATTAGGGGTGGCAATTCGGGTTAACGGATCGTGTTTCGGACCGACACGACAAGACAAGGTTTTTTCGGACACGACACGAATTCGTGTTTTTTTTTGCTGACACGAACACGACCCGAATAAAAAACAATACGACACGACACAACACGAAATTTCTTAATTTTCAAGCCTAAAAAACACGATAACACGACACGACACGAATCATAATACAGACACGAACACGACACGACTTCGTGTAAAAAAACGACACGAACACGACAGATCGTGTCAATTTCGGGTCAATTTCGTGTCGTTCCGTGTCGTTCCGTGTCGTTTTTTAGTGTCGTTTCTAAAATTGTCACCCCTACTAAATATACCCTATACTGACCACGACGACGTTTTTTGGCAACCCTTTTTGGCGAGGAACATAACGTTCCTCGTGACTATTAGGCTGGCTCCACTTGGGCAAAAAATCAAATGGCACGGGGTTTTAGTTTTAATTAGCAACCTATTTTCATTTCCCATCTTTCAAGCGGAACCTTCAGCCACAAATTGGGACCACAAAGTCCAGTGTTATTCATTGCTTTCTCCTTGCTATATTTAAAAGTGGTTTACCCTAGCAATGGCTTCTTTTAGCCATTTGACATGCCCATTAGGTACCAAATTAGGGAAAATATGCACTTAAAGCATACACATTAGGATGCTCTAATTTGTGAGTTAACGGGCATTCAAACCCTGTAATTTCTCTTTCTTTGACTAAACCTCCCCTTCTCTCTCTAATCATGATAAACCCTAACCCTTAAATAACCACAACCGCCCCTCCACCTCTATCGCCACCCCACCACTACCATTCCTACCCCATCCAACTGCCGCCAAACCCACAGTCAATGAGTCCTCCTGCGATCGTTCCTCCACCACATTGATCTATGCATATGCAAGCGTACATACACACACACATGTATATATTTATATTAGATTGCCAACGGTGAGGGGGGAGACGGGGGTTTTGCACATGCGTGAGGGAGAGAGGGTGGCAATTGCAGTGGGGAGGCGCGACATTCGATGGTCGCGAGGCTGTGGGAAAGGAGGGGGCTTGTGGCTGGCTGAGTAGGGGTAAGAGTTGTGTGTGTATGGGTGGGGGGGGGAGGTGGGGTGTTGATGAATAGCTTTGTGTATTTTAAGAGATTACAAATAAAATTAGAGAACTTTTGGTGGGTTTTGACTTTTACTTTTTAAACTTTGAAAATACATGAAAAAATATGAGTATCCTATGGTATTTTTAAAAAAAAACATTGGTGTGCTGTTAAACCACCTCATCAACAAAATCAAAGGTCAAGATAGAGAGCAGACTCCCATTAAGAAGATCATAGAGTTGAGAGGTTGTAGAAGAGTTGAAATGTTGTATAATTAGTTGGGAATCTCCTCGGTAAGCAATAGTCTATTGTGGAAGAGTGATTTAGTTAGTATTGATGGTGACACAAGGGGTAGAGGTAGGCCTAAATTGACGTGGTGGGATATTATAAAAAAGGACATGATGTCATGTGGTTTAACTGAAAATATTGCACTGGACAGAATTGAATGGAAAAATAGGATTCATGTAGCCGACCCCAAATAATTGGGAAAAGGCTTTGTTGAGTTGAGTTGAGTAGTACCACCAAGCCACTATGTCAAACGGGCACGCTAGACCATATCTAACAAATGCTATAACACTTTAATTATTTAAACAACATACATGTCACCAAAGAGGGTCATTCATATTGTATAATCTTGATAACTGTATGCCCTGATTCAAACTGCATATATAAATATATATATATATATATATATATATAAGGAAAGATCAGATCTAATCAACAAACTACATCAACTTATTTTAACCCCCCCCCCCCCCCCCCCACCACACACACACACACACACAATCATATATATATACATTGAGGCTCTCCAACATATCTCCTAATAACATACCTATGAACACACCACTCTTTCAAAAATAGTAAAAAAATTATGTTTTTCAATCAAATTGGTATACATGATCTCCATTAATGAGAAGATCATCGACAAAAAATTACATTAATAAATTCAACATGGAAGGGTGAGATGATCTCACAAGCTTGAACGGTTAAAAATGCATGTATTCATCCAATTTTCAAATCACCCACTTCCAAGTTGTATTTATGGATGAATTTTTTTGTAGATGATTTCCTCTTTGTGGATATCATGTATACCAAATTTGGTTGATAAATACATTTTGTACTATTTTTAAAAATGGATACGTTCATAGCTATGTTGTTAGGAGGTAAGGTAAGTTGGTGGGCCTCAGTGTAAATATATATATATATATATATATATATATATATATAGAGAGAGAGAGAGAGAGAGAAAGAGAGAGAGAGAGTAATTCTCTTATACGGTCTTTCCCGCATATGGTAAATTATGGACCCTTCTTCCAAACAATTCTCATGCCTCAATAATCTCATCTCCTTAAATTTCGCACCTTAAAAAATTGAACCTCTCCAACATTTTTGCGCCTGTATAGATTCCACTATAACAGGGAGGAAGGTTATTGGTTGGTACACTTTTGCTTTGTGTTATAAACAGAGAAAAACATGGGTTCGTATATAAATCCTATGCGGTATCGCACAGGAGTATTTTTGTATATATATATATATATATATGGAAATATCATATCAAATCAACAAACTACACCAACATAATGCAAACAACTTTAAGGACCTCCACCATTCAAAAGAAAATTCAGTATCAATAGAATTATACAAACCAGTATCCCAAGAATTTAAGTACACAGAAAAACAACTAGAAAACAAGAATATAATGATTGTATTTCAAATTTGATGAATTTCGATCGTTCATACTTGACTGTTACAATGAACATATACTATCATTCTCCAGACAAAGTGTAAGTTCAGTGTATTATTGTAAAAAATGTTTTTACCCCCGTCAAAATCAGGGGTATACTAATATAATACTTGAAACAAACAGAAAGCAATATTATCAACATTATCAGAACATTTTTACCTTGACTTTCTGTAAAAGCTAATAGCAACAGCAACAGTTGCCACGGCTCCAGCCACAGCAACAGCAGTGAGAACTTCATGTTGTTCCCATTTTCCTCCCCAGCTCGAGAGTCTTCCAAGCATTGTGCACTTGTTTTCCTTTTTCTCCTCCAAATTTCCGTCTCTGCAACACGAGAACCCATTGGCACCTTGGCAACAACCCGTCACGTTTTCCTTCTCACTGCTGATTTCTTGAGGCTCGCTCACTCTATTCTTCAAATCATTTCCGTTTGGGATCTTCTGTTCAACAACTTCTTCAGTTTTCTCGACAGATGCTCCCATTTGACCCCTGCAGTTAATCATGGTAAGCTCTAGGGTTTTGCATTGTTTAAACAATGCCAAATATTTAAAGAATCTGAGTAGTGATATATGCAGTATGCACCAACTGTGTGGCATTGTACAATGGCTTGGGTACCAGCATGGTATAACACTGTGTAAGCATTGTTGGTGCATATAGTTTTATCTTTTCTATATTGTAATATAGCGAATACGCGAGAGCGAAATAGTTATGTTTCTTATCAACACCTAATATGATGAGTATTGAGTAAAATTGAAAGGGTAATTTCCCATCATAAATGCAAAATCCACCATTGACAACGGATTGTAGCACAATGCTAAATGTGCTAGCATGACATAAGGAAGGGTAAGATTAAGGGTTTAATTATCATCACCAATGATCACAAGGGTAGGCCATCACCCACAGAAACAATACAAAAGACATGTTATGTTGCATGTTAAAGCGAATATACAAGGAAAGAAGTAGATGAAGGTGAGAAGAGGAAGTGTAAGGGAAGGAATAAGTGAAAAGGAAACTATTCAAAACCTATACAATGCTTTTTTGTATTCATGCTCAATATAAAAAAAATTAGTCCATTACACTGAAAAATGTCCACCAAATAACCATTAAAAAATATGGATGGCTCTATGTTTCAAATAACATTTTTGCAACAAGAAGGAAAAATAAAGGAATTCTCGATTTAAAAACTCATAATTCGAAGAGAAAAAGAGCATTAAATTAAATAAAAATTCATTCCATTGCAGGTACATTACGATCATGAATAACCTGAATTAAGAGTCTTACTCTCCATTTTTTAAAATTTTACTAAGCAAATCTCACAACATTGAAGCAAGTTTTAATCCTGGACACTAATTGTATTAAGTGAACTTTCGAACATGGACTGTGACAGCGTCAGCATCATTAAACATTTTATTATTAACACTTAATTATTGGTCATAACATCCACACAAAGCACATATGCATTCAAAAAACACGTAAGCAACAATTTTTATCATCTCTTGTACAACAGTTACAAAAGGTCTCATCCTGTACAAATTTACTAACAACTAAAAGGCATTAGCAATCATTCAAAAATAGTGTCACACAAAGACTGATGGTAAGAGACTGATGGTAGGGGAAAAGAAAAAACCTCCAAAGCCGTTCAATGACCTCTCCCTTGCCAATATGCTGATCAAGTAATTCAGGCACATCATTTGGGGCAACATAACCATACCTGCAAAACAAGAATAAGAACTAAATGTTAACAAAACCAGCTTAAACCTCACATCTTAAATTTTCCAAGAAAACGATGGACAGATAACAAGATTTAGATCCTACCAATGGCCAGAGATTTTGCCATCTGGATCAGCACTGAAGATTATCAAGTTCCCAGCATACTTGTGCCCACCAACGTGCGAGCAAGCGCTCACAAACACCTGATCCTTCAAACCCCTCAGTTCAATCTCCTCTTGAAACTTTTCAATCAGAACTGGACCACAAACACCACACCTTCGATCTCTGCTATTATGAGCACACACGAATACATGTGACCCTGTCAACACCTCCTGTGTTCCAGAAGTCCATACTTCTCCTTTCACAAGAACGTCCTCAACAAAACTATCCACACTCGAATCAGTCAAGCCCCTTCAACCATGAAAACAAACTAATCTGTGAGTCAATCTAGAAGAATTCGAGAAGTAATCTACTAGATTGGCACCAAGGGTGTGCTTGATAGGAATGGGAGAAAAAATTCCATGGCAAATGTCCAAAACAAGCACTTTAGCCCAGCATAGGAAAATTTACAAAGTAAAATTTAAGCAATCGAAAACAGTCAAAGTTGAAAAATATGGAATCTTTCAAATTCGCATTGCCAAATATTGCCTATCAAAAAGTTCCTGAAATTTACTCATAATCAGAAAATTTCAGATTGGGTGACGTTAAATTCAACAAATATAACTCCAAACGTATGACCAAACCACTTCAATCTTCCACTAATTTTCCAACTTCTCGTATAAATGAACTACTTTTCAATCATTTTCCAACATTGTAATCAAACACACCCTAAGAAATTGTTGAAAATCACTAGTATCAGAACAATCTTGTAGCCAACAAAGGGGAATAAAAATCAGGAATTACATACAGCCCAAACTCAACGCAGCTATTTTGTCTGAACATGTTAGAACAGTTGGATATAGTAAAAATTACTGAATTTCAATCTCACAGGCATAAAACCTTGTTAATACTCATAATTTACCTGTACTTAATCATTTCGGGGAAGATCAGAACATCTCCATCCAACAATTCAGTCCCATCACGTCCTTCACATATCGTCAAACGAGTCTGCAAAATCAAATCGCCGAGTCAAAACTCAAAATTCATCCGATCCAAAACGACTTAAAAAAAACATCAATTAAAAATTCTCTCCTTCAACTGTTGTATTTACAAATAGTAGATATACCTCTATGAGCATTAAGACACTTGTACTCTGCCCTAATTGTTCTCAATTATAATGATCAATTTGAAGATACAGATTAACAATTATTTTTTATGCTTGTATGTATCTATACTTGTATTATAATGATTGATTTGAAGATACAAATCAAATCACAATCATAAAGTTCCCCCACATGCACGCACACTCTTATAAAAATTGATTTGAAGACACAGATTGTCTTCTTATATGTTTGTATTAGAACAAAGACTCTCTCTCTCTCTCTCTCTCTCTCTCTCTCTCTCTCTCTCTATATATATATATATATATATATATATATATATATATATATATAGGGAGAGGTTCACAAGTGGACCAAAAGAATGGACTTTTTAATGGACTTAACAAAAAAGACTAATAAATCTCGTTAGTGGGTGCCGCTGGCGCGGACCCATTACACCAAGGAATTAAAATTAGTGGGTTATTAGTCTTTTTTGTTAAGTCCATTAAAAAGTCCATTCTTTTGGTCCACTTGTGATCCTCTTCCTATATATATATATATATATATATATATATATATATATATATATATATACACGAGAAAGAGAGCAAGGCTCCTATACATCATACTTCCTATAGCACCCATACATCATACCTAGTACTAGCCCTAAAAAACTTCTTTTTTTTATTTTTTATTTTATTCATTGAATTAACCTTTCATTCAACACATGTTCAAAAAATTAGGTCAAAATATAGTTTCTAGCTATTTTTTAAAAATCCGACAAAAAACTGTTTATGTTTATAAGGGTCTCCGTTAGCAGAAGTTTGTGAATTTTTTAAAAATAGCTAGAAAATATATTTTGACCTAACTTTTTGAACATGCGATTAATTGAAAGGTTAATTTCAAGGAAAAAATAAAAAAATTGAAAAAAGGATTTCTTAAAGCCTAGAACTAGAATTAGGTGTTTATAAAATGTGATGTAGGAGTCTCTCTCTCTCTCTCTCTCTCTCTATATATATATATATATATATATATATATGTATATATCACACACAAAATTGTAATTATGGATTTGAAGATGGAAATCGCCTCATAGTCATAAAGTTGTACTCCATCAATAATTATGTATTATGTATCAGAATAAAGACAGTTCAATGAAATGATTCATTCGAATTTTGAATATACAGATCAACACAGAATCCGAGACTTCCACTCGATTAAGAAACACCTTTTCAGGTTTGATAAGACTAACCTTGACATCAAAATTGTTAATAAGCTGAATACGCTGGTCTTAAATTCCACATGATATGTAGTTTCTACTTCTACTTCTACTCAATAATTAAGACAATTGACTCTCTCTTTCACACACACACGGTTATGATGACCAGATCGACAAAATTCAACTCGATTAATAAGTGTAGACTTCAATTATATATAGTTGATGAACAAATATCATTTCGCAGAAGATAAAACTAACCTTGACGTTAATATCATTCTTACGAGCTTTAAGAGCTCCAGAGAAAAGCTTAGGAAACGGATCAGTTTCCGAATCTTCAACGCGAGGAGGCCAAGTCTCGTGACTCTTGTAGCAGAGAAAAACGTGGCGATCGTATAAATCGACGGTGCCGGCGAGTTTGGCGGTGTTCATCTCCGGCCGGTTGAAGCCGAATTTGAGGTCGTCGTCGACGAGTGGGGCTTCGTTTGAGGAAAAGTTGTCGGCATTTTCGGCCATGGAGAAGAATGAGGTTTGGAGAGGGGAGTTTGGGAGAGGTTTGAAGAATGAGGAGAGAGAAAGTTGGGTTAAGGAGATGAGGGAACGGCTCGGGCGGGTAAAAATGAAATGCATTTGCAGTTCATGGTCAATGGGGATTATTTATATTCTTCATACAAATTCTTGTTTCATTTGTTGAGTATTGAGGTCAGCAACGGGTAAGGACGTGGACAATTAGAGGTAGTGATTGTAATAATAGTTAACAAATTATTCACAATTGAGTGCACAGATTAGCAACTTGTAACAATGATGAGGTGGTTTGTAAGTGCGGGATATATATATACTAGATGTGTCCACGTGCTTTGCACGTGTGGACAAATTCAAATATTCAATTGAATTAGCTGAATAAATGAATAAGAAGCTGTGAATTTAAAAATTATTCATATAAAGCATAAAAATTATAACAAATTATGTACAAGTAATGAAGTAAATGAAATCAATGTGTAAAACAATGAAGCGATAATCACATAATAAGATATGAAATCTCATGAAATAGTAAAAATCAATGTCAATGAATCCGAGTTATTTAAAATGTAAAATGCAAAGGAAGAGATAAATTGTTTATGGAATAACTAAGATAATAACAAAGTGTAATGATAAAATATTAAAATATAATCGTCAAATAAATATGGTGCATTTGACATTTGTTAGAATTCGATGTGTCTTATTCATCTTCAATTTTATGAGCGACAAAATGTGCAAGCTTTCGATTAGAATCTCTAAGCAATTTTCCTTTAATGTAGAATCTGCTAATTTTGCCAATGCACGTATATAACTTTCAAATATAGTCCGAGTGCACAATCCCCTGTGGAATAAATTAACATAAAAAAAATAAGTATATGAAATTAGTATAGAACGTTTGAAATGTATGCATGAATTTTAAGTTTTAATAAGAATGATATTACCTTTTCTTTAGAAACGATGAAGGTTTGAATGTTGCAGGCAATGAAAGACTATGTTTCCTTGAACACTGTGATTGTTGCTCTTTCGTTGTCATCTTGAACCATTAATTGAAGTAAGTACCTTGTGTTTGGTTGAACAATGAATCAATATCCAATAATGGTAATATAGCGTGCCCAAATTATGAACAACAAAAATTGAGCTTATAGATATTTGTTAAAAATGTAAGACAAACTTACCTGAAAAGTTGGAACAGTGAGGTTGTAAACATATGTCAAGGTCTAATCCTAAGATTAAAAAATATATTTTTTAAGATTTCATATTTTTTTTAAAACGGTAAATTTTAAAAACATATTATTTTATAAAACTATATATATATATATATATAAAGAAAAAGACACTTTTTTTTTAATAAAAATTGTAATTTTTTTAATAAAAAAACTCTTGTGTATAAAAGCTGTATTACTAAAAAACTTAATTTTTAAAACAAACTGTATTGTTAAAATTTGTATTCATAAAAAATACAATTTAAAAATGCATTTATAAAAATACTGTTTTTTTATAAATAAATAAAATACTATTTTTTTTATAAAAACAAAAAAAAAATTATTGTTTTTTATATAAAAAAGTAACATTTTTTAAAAATACAATTTATATAAAAAAAATACAATTTTTTTCTATATATTTTTGTTTTTTTCTTTACATATTTTTAAGAATACAATTTTTTCTTATAAGAAATGAAGTTTTTAATTAAAAAATAAGGTTTTTATAAACAATATAATTTTCATAAAAAAATTATACCATTAAAGAGGAAATCATCTCTTTTTATGTATAAGAGATAGAGATAGAGGTGTATTTTCAGAGATGCAGAGATCATGAAACCCCAGAAAACAATTAATATGAAATCTAAAGAGCTTCATCCGTGTTTTTTTACAATTATACTCTCTCGAGTTAATAATAAGGATTAAATGTCATAATTTTAAATAAGAACATGGTCAGATGAACCAGATTCTCTCCATACGTGTCTTTTTACTGTCAAAATGAAAAAAATACGATGGTCGGTAATACTGACAAAGGGAGTATACACACAAAGAAATAAATAAAGATAATGCAGATGAACCGGAGTCTTGATTAAAAATCGAATAACGTCTTCACCCGTGTAAATTTCGTACCAAATATGTTCCAAGTGGATTCCTGTTCAGGTATTATTTAAAAAGTATCAAGATCAAAATCCTTATTTTAACAGTCTCAAGATCAAAATTCAACATACTAAATTATAGTCTCAGGTTTTAAAAACTCAATAAATTGTTAAAACATCCATTTTTAAACAGTTTTTGTTCTTAAAACTGTTAAAACCTATGCACATGAATTAAACCTATATACATCACTACACCAATTATATAATGTAAACTCATAAAAAAAAAGATAAATTAATGTGTTCAAATTTGGGCGCTTTAAACAGGTTATTATGTAACATTAAACATATTAATCTCTAAAATAAAATAAACAACGTGATAAACAGATCTACACAAAATTATCACAAATTTAAATGTAAATTCGAACCTCATATTTGAGTTACCTTCCACAATGGCATATATGTTTGGGACGGTTTAATGTTGCTAAGATTATTTCTAGTCCACCTGCTTTTTTTGTGATTAGTTAGAGGATGGTTTAGTGAGAGATATGAGATATTTTGAGAAGTGGGTTTCACTTGGGAAGTCTTCATAGCAAAAATTGGGCTTTTTCGTGTATTGGGTTGGAAGTTGTGCATAGGAGATCGTGGTCAGTGTACAAATTAAAGTGCGGTGTATGTGGGTGGGATTAAAATACAATGTATAATATATTCTTGAATGAAAGAGAAAGATAGAAGGGTATTGATGGATTTTTAAATTATATGAGGGTAAAATAGTCTTTATATCATTAAAGAGAAACTCCCCTCTTTTAAAGTAGTAGAGATAGAGATAGAGATAGAGATATATATATAGATATATATCCATATAATATGGAGCCATATGAAGATGGCAAAAAGACATGTATGATATTTTTGACATTTCATGCCCATGCATGAAATGTCATGCTAAAAGGTGTTTTTTTTTTTTTTTTAATAAATAGATATGGATTTTTTTTAATTATTTTTTTTTCTTTCTTCTTTTTATTTTTTTATGTGCTGGGTTTTTTTATCACGGGGGCAAATTTATCGCCGTGCCCTCGGCACGGGTATTCGCTAGTATATATCTATATAATAAATCAGGAAGAATGTATGTATGATATTCTTGCTCTTTTATGCATGATATTTTTTTCTTCTTATGTATGTGTCACACCCCGCAAAATTCGACAGACGGGGTGGCCAGCCACCGCCGCCGAACTATGTCGGGCGTGAACTAAATAAAATACCATTCTTAGTATGAGACAAATATGAGACATAAATAATCAGTCCATAAGATAAATAATTGAATCAATCTCAAATAATCACAAATAACTAAGCGATAAAAGATCCATCAAATGCTAACTCCAAAAATCCAATCTCCAATAATGATTAATTAAAACCTGAATAATCCCAACAGAAATCCTCTAAACAACTTTGGAACCGAATGGCCCAATAAAACTCCAATGAAGTCTCATAATACGACGGGAAAAGAAAGTCTAACTAAACTATGCCATAAAGTAAATAACTCCAGCTGCACCTCCAATGATAACTCTGATAAACTTATGCAGCTTCCCCAAATCAAATCCTGAAAAAGATTAGTCAACGCATGGGTCAGAGCCAAAGCCCTGAGCAAGAATACACACTACTCCCCTCAAATAGGATCCTTGAATCCAGACAGCAGCATTATACGCAATAAATATCACAATAGAATATTTTAAATTAAACGGGATAATTAAACGCGATAGATATAAATCACTAACTACCCGCATAAATCCCCATTTATAAAGGCACACCAATATGATTTTAAATTCCCAAGTCTCACGATGTGAATTTAATTATATTAACCGACTTTTATTATTGTTCTCACTTTTTATTAAAGTGTCACACTTCCCCTTTGTCAATCGTCCTCTGACCCGTTTACTGTCGTCCCCGACACATGATAAGGTTCCCCCATATCAATCGTCCTCTGACCCGTTTACTGTCGGCCCCGACACATGACAAGGTTCCACACACGACACGACATAAATCGTCCTCTGACCCGTTTAAACTGTCGGGCCCGACACATTATGTCGCCACAAATTTTAATACCCGTTTTTATCTTAGGCATTAATTCTCAAGTTCTCAATTTATAATCACCCCACCCTTTTTAATCGATGTGAGATCCTCAAAAATACCCCTTAGTCCCATAACTAAGGGTCCCCAAGTTATCAATACGTCATATCCTATGTATAGGAGGATTTTCTAACATAAATCTTAACTTAGTCTCGTACTTAGACTACCGTAACGACGATAAAGTAATAAAAATCAGCTCACCCTCAAGATGATAAAAACGCGATAATCTACCCTCACTAGTCCCATACCTAGAAGGCGTAAATCATCAAAAGGCATACCCACTAGTCCCATACCTAGAGGCATTCTAAAAATATAGGGAGAGAAAAAATACCCAACAACCCATCGTCACAAGGAAATATAATAATACCAAAAAGTCACACAACCACGCATGATTAATCAACATAAAAAAACTACGCATGATACTCCAATTCAATTAAATCTTTAATTTAATTATCACAACGTCAACAATACCCAAATAATCTCATTTAATTATTTTAAATTAAATATACCAAGTTTTCATCATAAATTCATCAAACCAAATTTTATTATCTCTACATGTATTACATGAATTGTACGCATCCAAAAATCATTTATTTTAAAACTAGAATTTTTTCTACATGCAACCTACACCAATAAAACCCAAAATCACTCATGAATCCTACGTACCCAAAGGGTTATGAATATTATTCAGATTAAAATATTTTATAAAAACAGCCCCATAATTAGTATCCACTTTCTTCTAATTAAGTTACTAATTATTTTTAAGAAAACATGTAATTAAGTGTTTAGGCGACACTTAAAACGCATAATACTAAAGGAAAAGAATAGAGTATTCATGCCTGTAAAGATCGTGTTGAAAATCTTATTAGAAATCTGGATTCCTCTCGAAAAATTAGCAAAAGAGTGTTCTTGAACGATCTTGATTAAATCCCAATTAAGCCTTCAAAAACTTGTGCCAAAACTTGTGACAAAAACTTGATTTTGTTGAAGGTTGATGATTATGAGTGAGAGGAAAAATATTTGGAAGTGTTCTCTAGTGAAAAACTGGAGAAAAAGTGATTATGAGAAGTCCCCCTACGGATTAACAAGGTTATATAGTGATTAGGAGTCCTAATCCTACACAAACTCTAAAAAAAAACAGCTCACAGCGCACGTTTTCTGGGAGGGTCGATCGATCTACCCCCCCGTCGATCGATCGATCACCCCGAAAAACTGACAGTTTGCCCAAAAAAAATGCCATAAGGCAAAAATATTGTAAACTCAATATAAAATCCGTTTTAACTACGATTTTAATTCCGCTTGAAGTTTTGTTCTTCTAAAATCATAACCAACATACTTAGCCGATAAAAATTTTAAAATTCAAAAATTTATTTTTCTCGAAAATTCCAATTAACTAATTAAAATAATAAATAAAAATACGGGGTGTTACATACTTACCCACTAGCAAAGAATTTCGTCCTCGAAATTAGACGAAGAATACTTATCAACGCATAAATCTTGCAAAAGAAAATAAGGCTCATATATGCCTACCCGTAGAATGCCATAATTGGGCGCCCATACCCCCAATCCTACGCGCACCTACCCCACGAACAACAAAATAATATATATTGCCTATATACATACACATAACTATGAAAATAACGGCGTACCACATGCTCTCACAAATCCCCCACTCGATCCTATATCCGAAAGTCATCAAAATTCCAACTTCCTCAAATTAAATCTCAACATCTTAAATCGATACATACGGTACTTAACACCTGTACTAAAATCTCCAAAATAATTATCGTCTCCAAAATCCATTCTAAGGATCCCACATCAAGCTTACTAATTCTAAACTCAATGTCTACAACGTC
Organism: Sambucus nigra; assembly: GCA_949130495.1. Lineage (NCBI taxonomy): Eukaryota > Viridiplantae > Streptophyta > Magnoliopsida > Dipsacales > Adoxaceae > Sambucus > Sambucus nigra. The sequence goes on from OX422219.1 coordinate 66,017,548, forward strand.
CTTAACTCAAAACTTCACATCTCCAAGAAACACATCTAATACGTATGCTAGAACATCTACTTTAAGAAATACGAATCACAAAGGGAATCAAAGATCGGCAACGCGGAAACTAAACGGACTCATAACCTACGAGACCTAAGACCATGCTCTGATACCATCTGTCACACCCCGCAAAATTCGACAGACGGGGTGGCCAGCCACCGCCGCCGAACTATGTCGGGCGTGAACTAAATAAAATACCATTCTTAGCATGAGACAGATATGAGACATAAATAATCAGTCCATAAGATAAATAATTGAATCAATCTCAAATAATCACAAATAACTAAGCGATAAAAGATCCATCACATGCTAACTCCAAAAATCCAATCTCCAATAATGATTAATTAAAACCTGAATAATCCCAACAGAAATCCTCTAAACAACTTTGGAACCGAATGGCCCAATAAAACTCCAATGAAGTCTCATAATACGACGGGAAAAGAAAGTCTAACTAAACTATGCCATAAAGTAAATAACTCCAGCTGCACCTCCAATGATAACTCTGATAAACTTATGCAGCTTCCCCAAATCAAATCCTGAAAAAGATTAGTCAACGCATGGGTCAGAGCCAAAGCCCTGAGCAAGAATACACACTACTCCCCTCAAATAGGATCCTTGAATCCAGACAGCAGCATTATACGCAATAAATATCACAATAGAATATTTTAAATTAAACGGGATAATTAAACGCGATAGATATAAATCACTAACTACCCGCATAAATCCCCATTTATAAAGGCACACCAATATGATTTTAAATTCCCAAGTCTCACGATGTGAATTTAATTATATTAACCGACTTTTATTATTGTTCTCATTTTTTATTAAAGTGTCACACTTCCCCTTTGTCAATCGTCCTCTGACCCGTTTACTGTCGGCCCCGACACATGATAAGGTTCCCCCTTATCAATCGTCCTCTGACCCGTTTACTGTCGGCCCCGACACATGACAAGGTTCCACACACGACACGACATAAATCGTCCTCTGACCCGTTTAAACTGTCGGCCCCGACACATTATGTCGCCACAAATTTTAATACCCGTTTTTATCTTATGCATTAATTCTCAAGTTCTCAATTTATAATCACCCCACCCTTTTTAATCGATGTGAGATCCTAAAAAATACCCCTTAGTCCCATAACTAAGGGTCCCCAAGTTATCAATACGTCCTATCCTATGTATAGGAGGATTTTCTAACATAAATCTTAACTTAGTCTCGTACTTAGACTACCGTAACGACGATAAAGTAATAAAAATCAGCCCACCCTCAAGATGATAAAAACGCGATCATCTACCCTCACTAGTCCCATACCTAGAAGGCGTAAATCATCAAAAGGCATACCCACTAGTCCCATACCTAGAGGCATTCTAAAAATATAGGGAGAGAAAAAACACCCAACAACCCATCGTCACAAGGAAATATAATAATACCAAAAAGTCACACAACCACGCATGATTAATCAACGTAAAAAAACTACGCATGATACTCCAATTCAATTAAATCTTTAATTTAATTATCACAACGTCAACAATACCCAAATAATCTCATTTAATTATTTTAAATTAAATATACCAAGTTTTCATCATAAATTCATCAAACCAAATTTTATTATCTCTACATGTATTACATGAATTGTACGCATCCAAAAATCATTTATTTTAAAACTAGAATTTTTTCTACATGCAACCTACACCAATAAAACCCAAAATCACTCATGAATCCTACGTACCCAAAGGGTTATGAATATTATTCAGATTAAAATATTTTATAAAAACAGCCCCATAATTAGTATCCACTTTCTTCTAATTAAGTTACTAATTATTTTTAAGAAAACATGTAATTAAGTGTTTAGGCGACACTTAAAACGCATAATACTAAAGGAAAAGAATAGAGTATTCATGCCTGTAAAGATCGTGTTGAAAATCTGATTAGAAATCTGGATTCCTCTCGAAAAATTAGCAAAAGAGTGTTCTTGAACGATCTTGATTAAATCCCAATTAAGCCTTCAAAAACTTGTGCCAAAACTTGTGACAAAAACTTGATTTTGTTGAAGGTTGATGATTATGAGTGAGAGGAAAAATATTTGGAAGTGTTCTCTAGTGAAAAACTGGAGAAAAAGTGATTATGAGAAGTCCCCCTACGGATTAACAAGGTTATATAGTGATTAGGAGTCCTAATCCTACACAAACTCTAAAAAAAAAACAGCTCACAGCGCACGTTTTCTGGGAGGGTCGATCGATCTACCCCCCCGTCGATCGATCGATCACCCCGAAAAACTGACAGTTTGCCCAAAAAAAATGCCATAAGGCAAAAATATTGTAAAATCAATATAAAATCCGTTTTAACTACGATTTTAATTCCGCTTGAAGTTTTGTTCTTCTAAAATCATAACCAACATACTTAGCCGATAAAAATTTTAAAATTCAAAAATTTATTTTTCTCGAAAATTCCAATTAACTAATTAAAATAATAAATAAAAATACGGGGTGTTACAGTATGATATTTCATGTGTTGCATGGGTGCATAGCATACATACACATGCATGCATAGCATACATACACGCATACATACATACATACATACATACATGCATATATAACAAATGGGCTGGGCTAATGGGTTGGGCTTTTAATTGGGTTGCGCTAAAAATTTGGGTTGAGCTTTTATTTGGACTGGGCTAAAAAAATGGGCTGGGCTTTTAATTGGGTTGGGCTAAAATTTTGGACTGGGCTTTTATTTGGGATGGGCTAAAAAATGGGTTGGGCTAAAAAAATGGTCTGGGCTTTTAATTGGGCCGGGGCCAAAATAGTGGGTTGGGCTAAATCGTGCCATAGGCACGGGCACGGGCATGGGCTAGTATATATATATAAAGTAGGGGTGTTCAAAAAATCGACTGGACCGAACCGAACCGAGCCGAACCGACTCTTTTTTTTCGATCTTTTTTCTTAATCGGTCCGGCCTCGGTTTATTTTTTTGGCGAACCGACCTAGTCGGTCCGGTCCACGATTTACAGTTTTAAAAACCCTGCTAGGACCGACCCGGACCGACTTTATATAAAATAATATTTTTTACATATATATGTATATATATAAGATAAATAAATAGTGAAAATATATATTTTAATAGTTTATCAGTTTAAATTATAGTTTAATTCAATACTAGGTTTGTTTTAATTGCAAATTTTGGTATTTTGTAGGTTTAATGTTTGGAAAAAAATAGAGTCGGGTATATTTTTATTATTATAAATGATGTAAATCATTCATGTGAGGACCGACGGGTTAGACCGGACCGACCCTATAAAAAACCGAACCGACTAGGGTCGGTTAACCGACATTATCGGTCCGGTCTCGGTCCATTTTTTTAGAGGACCGACTAAATCGGTCCGGTAAAAAAAAAACTCAAAATCGAACCGAATTGGACCGCGAACACCCCTAGTATAAAGGGATGTGGAGTGGAAATGTATGTATGACATTTTTGTTTTTTTATGTATGATATTTTATGTGTTTCATGCATGCATATATAACAAATGGGCTGGGCTAATGGGTTGGGCTTTTAATTGGGTTGGGCTAAAAATTTGGGTTGGGCTAAAAAAATGGGTTGGGCTTTTAATTGGGCTGGGCTAAAATTTTGGACTGGGCTTTTAATTGGGTTGGGCTAAAAAATTGGGCTGGGCTTTTATTTGGGATGGGCTAAAAAAATGGGTTGGGCTAAAAAAAATGGTCATGGGCTTTTAATTGGGCCGGGGCCAAAATAGTGGGTTGGGCTAAATCGTGCCATAGGCACGGGCATGGGCTAGTATATATATATAAAGGGATGTGGAGTGGAAATGTATGTATGACATTTTGTTTTTTTATGTATGATATTTTATGTGTTTCATGCATGCATAATATGCATATACATGGATGCATAACATACATACATACATACATAGCAATTGGGCTGCGCTAATGGGCTGGATTTTTATTGGGTTGGACTATAAAAATTGGCTGGATTTTTATTGAGCTGGGCTATAAAAATTGGTCTGTGCTACAAATAGTGGGCTGCGCTAAATCGTGCCATAAGCACGAGCATGGGCTAGTGTGTATATATATATATATATATATATATATATATATGTGTGTGTGTGTGTGTGTGTGTGTGTGTGGATGCAATTATTATGCAGCACAAATAAATATGAGAGAAAGATTATCAAGAAGAGAACAAGGAATAGAGGATGTCAATCACACAACAAATGATGTACGTGGTTCAGCCAAAATGTGACTACGTCCACGGTGGTGCAGTCGATGTTATATATATACTCCGGAGAGTGATTACAGAGAATACAACTTGTCCTTTTGCCCCGGACCTAGGGTTTAATATATACATGTGCATGTAGATGAGTGGGGGTGATAGGTTCCTCCACGTTTTCCATTTCCCCCATAACTTTCCTTTATGGGATCGTGGGGGGAGACTGGATCAATTATAAAGGATGAGCGGCCTGGACTTTGGGCCGCCAGAACTGGGCTACTCGTCCAGGCCCATAGTTCTTTATTTCGGGTACCCACAATTGCCCCTAAATTTGTTGGGCCATGTTTATGGGTCCAATGGATTTAAGTGAGCAGCCATCATGGCTGATTTGTGATTCTTCGAAAACTGTGCAGTTGCTTTGGCGGCACCCGCTTCGCTATTCGTGCGCTATGATTAGAATTGAAGGCTAGTTGGGATAACCACTATTCATCCATCGTTTCAGCCTTTCCAGTACTTTTCCTTCTTCTGAGAACTCTAGTGCCTCGTACCTTCTTCTCTGAATCCCCATTCCCATTGCTTCTTAGTCGTCTTGAGCTCGTGCTTCTTCATCACTCGAACCGATCTTCTGTTTTGTAAGTTTCTCGTGCCCTTTCTCTGCACTTTCTCTTTGGTTTGTAGAGTTTTTTGAGTTTTTCAATGGCGAAGATTATGGATGCAATTATTATGCAACATAAATAAATATGAGAAAAAGATTATCAAGAATAGAACAAGGAATAGAGGATGCCAATCACACAACAAATGATGTGCGTGGTTCAACCAAAATGTGCCTATGTCCACGGTGGTGCATTCGATGTTATTTCTATATACTCCGTAGAGTGATTACAGAGAATACAACTTGTCATTTTACCCCAGACCTAGGGTTTAAAATATACATGTGCATGTAGATGAGTGGGGGTGATAGGTTCCTCCACGTTTTCCATTTCCCCCATAACTTCCCTTCATGGGATCGTGGGGGGAGACTGGATCAATTATAAAGGATGAGGGGCCTGGACTTTGGGCCACCAGAACTGGGCTACTCGTCCTGGCCCATAGTTCTTTATTTCTGGTACCCACAATTGCCCCTAAATTTGTTGGGCCATGTTTATGGGTCCAATGGATTTAAGTGAGCAGCCATCATGGCTGATTTGTGAATCTTCAAAAACTGTGCAGTTGCTTTGGCGGCACCCGCTTCGCTATTCGTACGCTATGATTAGAATTGAAGGCTAGTTGGGATAACCACTATTCATCCATCGTTTCAGCCTTTCCAGTACTTTTCCTTCTTATGAGAACTCTAGTGCCTCGTACCTTCTTCTTTGAATCCCCATTCCCATTGCTTCTTAGTCGTCTTGAGCTCGTGCTTCTTCACCACTCGAACCGATCTTCTGTTTTGTAAGTTTCTCGTGCCCTTTCTCTGCACTTTCTCTTTGGTTTATAGAGTTTCTTTGAGTTTTTCAATGGCGAAGATTGGAAATAGGTCAATCTCTCAGTTCAGGAAGTTTTACAATATTCCTGAATGGGTAGATATTGAATGTTGTGCTTCCCCTCCTAGGAATGTTAGGGATATAGAGGATGCCCACTGGATCCATGTTTTGTTGCTCTCCCAAGGGGGACTTACTTTTCCCCCTAATGATCTATTTCTGCACTTTTTTGGTTATTTCGGTATTGTTCCCGCATAGTGCTCCCCCAATGTGTGGAAGATAGTAAATGGCGTCCATAGAATAAACCAGTTGTATGGTACTAGGTTAGGACTTGTTGAGATTTGTTTCTGCTATTCCTTCTCTCGAACTAGCTCAGGTGTCTTATACCTCAAAGTTAGGAGTCATGATAGGGTATTGGTAGTAAACCTACCTGATTCCCATAAGGACTACTGGCAAGAGGGTTTCCTTGTTAGGAATTGGCAGTTCCCTCCCCAGTTTGAAGGGTCGAGGTCTGAGAGGTTCATTGTCCCTTTTTATGGGGAAGAATATATAGGTAGACATTGTACTGTTCTTTCAACTTTTGCTGACTTGCGACTTTTCTAACCTCTCTTTGCTTTTTCTTTTACAGCGAGGATAAAGAATTTGGAGCCTGCTCTCAGCGAGGTTCGTATCTCGAAGTTGGTGAAAGCTTGGAATATTAGGGAGCCTCTGGGTAACGGCGAGCATCCCAGATCTGCTGCCTTTTTGCTCGAGTATAAGAACACAGGCTCCAGCTTCATAGCACGACCTGTGGATAGTGTTCCAGAGTTTGATTCTTTTGGAGAGGTTACAGCTGAGCCTATCCAGTTGGACGAAGAGGAGAGCAGCTCTGAGAGTGAGCCTGCAGGTGCTGTGAGTGGTGTAGGGAGTTCTGACAGTAGTAGTTCTTCTGAAGAGGATTCCGCAGCTCAAGACTCGTCGAGCACTACCAGCAGTTCAGGCGAGGATATGCCTCCAAGGAAGAACCTGATTAGAGACGACGATGATGAGGACCATGTGCTTCTTGCACAGAGGTCGAATAAACAAAAGTCTTCTTCTGGGGTCGTGGCCACTAGTTCTCGATCTTCCACTCAGAAGCAATAGAGGAAGAGGAGAGAAGAAGAGCAGGTGAGAGAGAGGGAGAGAAAGAAGGAGGAGGAGAGGAAGAAGGTGGAGGAAAAGAAGAAGGTGGAGGAGAGGAAAAGGATGGAGAGGGAGAGAGAGGAAGAGAGGAAGAAGATGGAGTCGAGGATGAAGGTTGGGCAAGCCTTGGTCCCGGTGTCAGCTTTGCCCGAGGGGGCCTCGGTTTCCACTTCCCCTCAGCTGGTTCCTGCACTGCTTGAGAGGGAAGTTCTCCCTGCAGATCGCCAGAGGGCACTGGGGTCTGATCAATTATCCCTCCAGGCTAGCCAGAGACTGGCCTTGGTAAGGTTCTTTCCCTTTTCAATTCCTTAACGAGTTTTAATTATTTCTCCTTCTTGATTCCTTCTTTATTTTTGGCAGTTTGTGACGGACTTTGTTGTGCTCTACCGTTCTCGCGACGAGTTGGTGAGGATGAATGGTGAGCTGGAGCAACAGAAGTCCGCTCTGGAAGTCAGGGGTTCTCGGCTGGAGGCTGACCTGAAGGCTGCTGATGCCGCCCGAGCTTCCTCTAATCTGGCCCTTATAATTTTTAACCGAGAGAGGGATGCGGCGGTCAAGGAGCTGAGCGAGTTGAGGCAGGCCTATGACCTAGTCTACTCGAGCAAGCTGGGTGTGGTAGAGGAGAACAAGGCCCTGACCGAGAAGCTGAAGGAGAAGGAATCCATGGTAGCCACCATCAAGGAGGATTCATACAACTCCGGATGGACTGCGGCTTATGAAGACGCCGAAGTTCAAATAGGCTATATCAGCCGTTTGAACTTCAAGAAGGGCTGGAACAAGGCCCTCCTAGCTGCTGGTGTTGATGCTGAGTCTCCGCTGTTCGACGAGCACGACTCGGGTTCAAGGCCAATCGTGGATGAAGAAGCCCCTACCCCAGCCATCGAGGGTGTTGATCTTACTTCTCAGATAACCCCTGCCGGTGCTGGTCCTGCCCAGGCGAACGAGGGTATCTCTGTAGAGGGGGATGCCTCTACTGCTGCTGATAAGGGGAAGCATCCATCCACCCCCGGGAAGCCTGAGGTTGCTAGTTAATCCTCCCTTAGGACTTTTTTTGTACTTTTGTGTCTTATGGTTGACTGATGTAGAAGACTATATTCCTGCCACATCTCAATTGGGCAGGACTCTTGGTCCCAATGCCAGTCCTCAGGTTCGTCAGACCTTTGTTAGGCTTTGCAAGTCTCTTAAGTCAAGGAACCAAAAATATAAGGATCAGTCAGAGCTAGTGGCTAAGCTGAAGGACAGGCTCCAGGAAATAGAAGGCATTGGTGCTTCTGTACAAGTGGAAGTCAACGTACTGAGAGCAAGGTTACTAGAGGCCACCGAGATAAATCAAGTTGGGGAATTCCTCCAGCAAGAGAATGAAAGCCTGAGGAGGGAAGTCCTGCAACTTAGAGAGCATGCGTCGAGCACTGTTTCAGCGATTCTGCAAGGCTCCTCGTCTTCGCGAGCTGAACATGCTCCTCCTATGCCGCGAGGTTCCACTCGTCCTCCCCTCTCGCGAGCTGGTAGGAGCACCAGGGGCAGGAACAGGGAGGCGGAAGAATAGCGGGATAAGGAGATAGAAGAGCTCCGTAATGATGTCCGCTGAGCATATGTAACTGCTGCTGGTTTTCAGAGGGACGTTACTCGACTTCGGCATTTATTAAAGACGGGTCCTCGACAAGCATGGGCTGATGGTTATGATCAAGGCTGGCTAGATGCTCCTATAAGACTATCCGAGTTTGAAGAACTTTCTTTTATCAGAGGGTGGTTGAGTGATTTGAAGGAACTCCAGGTCCCAAGGAACTCAGTGTTGTGGTATCGTCACGAGATGTCCTCGTCCACTCTGTTGCCCAATCCATTCAGGAGGGATGATAGATGGATCCCTATTGATGCCATTCCTCGGCAACTGTTAGAGTTGGACGCAGATGAGGCTGTGGAAGAGCTGGTCCCTGCTCCTGATGATGAACGAAGAGCTAGGGTGGCAGACTATCTTGCTCGGAGGCTTCCTCCTTGAATTTTTTGCAAGTTTTTTCTTTTAATAATGTAAACGCTTTGGGCGAGCTTCGCCGACTAAACGTGTATTATCTTTTTTGTAAATATAACATACTGTTATTCTTTTGTCCTTTTCGATAATGTAAATGCTTTGGGCGAGCTTCGCCGACTAAACATGTATTATCACTGTTGTAAATATAAAAGATCAATAAAAAATTCGTGTTTTGGGCGATTTTGCCGACTAAACGTGTTCATCTAATCTTTTTATATTCTTGTTGCTTGATAATCCTTTTTATTTTGCCATGCAAGTGTCCCCCCAGTCCAGTATAATACCAAAATACCATTATGCCCCACTTTACCTTTTAGGTTGTGTCGTCACACTCCCTTAGGCCTAAGTAGGGCAATTGGCGAAGACACACCTGATATTGGATGTCTTCATCCGATCAGGATTTTGCTCAACCAAAGTAGGTTTGATGGCCAGTATAAAATCTGGTCGCATTGCCTAAGAATCCTCTGTAGGGCTTTATATATTGCCAAGGGCAATGCTAAGAGGTCTCTCGTGTTTCATGACGATGACCTGAGGAGGGGTATTCCCCTGCTATATCGACCATCGTGCCTGTGATTTGGAAAAGATGTGTGATGAAATGCAACTGTTACTGATTTCATTAGTAATAAGGGAAATGAACTGTCCTTTCACATAACAAATATAAGAAAAAGATTCAACAATAGAATTCCTTGAGAATCTAAAAATAGAATTTCTTGAGATTAGCTGCGTTCCATGCTCGTGGTATCTCTCTGCCCTCCATCGTTTCCAAATGATAGGCACCTCGCATGTCGTCTTTAGTTATTTTAAACGGTCCTTCCCAGTTTGGGCCTAGCTTGCCATCTGATGACTTCACTGCGTTGCCCAGGACTTTTCTTAGAACATAGTCCCCAACTTGGAATCTTCTCGGGTTAACCCTTTTGTGGTAGTGCTTTGCGAGTTGTTGCTGATAGCTCGCAAGCTTCACCAGGGCCAGTTCTCAATGCTCGTCGGCTAGGTCGAGTTCGGTGAGAAACGCCCCATCATTCTGGCCTTGGCTCGACAAGGCCGGATCTCATTATTGGCAAGCTCGCTTCTAGTGGAATGACTGCTTCCATGCCATATGTTAGCGAAAATGGGGTTTCTCCTGTTGCTCGCCGAGGAGTTATTCGGTATGCCCATAGGACATGGGGTAGCTCGGTTGCCCATGCGCCCTTGGCTCGCTCTAGTCGCTTCTTCAATCCATCGATCACAGTTTTGTTGGAAGCTTCTGCTTGCCCATTGCTTTGAGGGTAGGCCACCATACTAAAGTTGTGCCTGATCCCGTGCTCGTTACAGAAGTCCTGAAAGGGGCCACTCTCGAATTGTGTCCTATTATCAGTGATGATGGTTCTGGGGATTCCGAATCGAGTGATTACATTCCTCCATATAAATCTTATCATGTCAGCGTCTCGGATGTTGGCCAATGGTTCTGCCTCGATCCATTTGGTGAAGTAGTCAGTTGCAACCAACAGGTATTTGCGATCGTCGGCAGCAGTGGGTAGTGGTCCCACGTTGTCCATCCCCCATTGGGCGAAGGGCCATGGGCTGGTCAGGGATTTTAGGTCGCTGGCTGGTTGGTGGACCATTGGAGCGTGAAGCTGGCATTTAGGGCATTTGCGGACATATACTGCGGAGTCGTTTTGCATATATGGCCACCAGTAGCCTTCTTTCATTGCTCGAAAGGCTAGAGACCTTCCTCCGACATGACTTTCACATATTCCTTCGTGAAGCTCACGCAGCACTTGCTCGACATCGCCTGGGTGGACACATCTAAGGTAGGGACCGGAGAAGGACTTCTTATACAAGTCGCCTCCTGTGGATAAGTGAAAGTGAGAAGCTTTGACTCTTATCTGGTGGGCGATTTTCTTATCCTCGGGGAGCGTGCCTTCCTTTAAATAGTCTCTTAAGGGGTCGATCCAGCTGGGGGTTGATCCCACCTGGAGTATTTGTTCCACATTTGGCAGCTTGCTGTTGTGGTTAATGCTTGGACAAGTGAGGAAATCGATGGGAATGACACTTTTAAGACTAGAATCGACTGCCGAGCTTAGGGCTGCTAAGGCGTCGGCATGACTGTTTTGTCCTCTGGGAAACTGCTGGATGTTGATCTCCTCAAAGCTCGTCATTAGTTTCCTCACTAGGGAGAGGTAGGCTTCCATCCTTTCATCCTTCATGTTGTAATCTCCACTTATCTGATTGGACACTAGTTGAGAATCGCCGAACACCTGTAAACGTTTTGCTCCCAGAATTTGCGCCATTTGGAGATCGGCTATTAGGGATTCGTACTCTGCTTCGTTGTTGGAGGCTGCAAATCCAAGCCTGATTCTTTGCTCAAGGATGGTGTTTTCTGGGGTGATGAGGACGATGCCTACGCCTGCCCCCTTTGAGTTGGAGGCTCCATCAACGAATAGTTTCCAGGTTTCCACTGTTGCTGTGTTCTCTTTTTGCTTTGTTGGTTGAGGTTGGTCAGGGAGTTCTTTGCCAGTGAATTCAGCTATGAAATCAGCAAGGATCTGTCCCTTGATGGCGGTCCTTGGTTGAAATTAGATGTCGAACCGGCCGAGATCGACTGACCACTTAGACAATCTTCCCGACAAATCCGCTTTCCTTAGGATCGCCTTAAGGGGGTGCGATGTAAGGACGATGATAGTATAAGCTTCAAAGTAATGCTTCAGTTTCCTGGAGGCTATCACTAGTGCAAAGGCGAGCTTCTCTAATGGCAGGTACCTTTGCTCGGCGTCTAATAAGGTCTTGCTCGCGTAGTAAACGGGGTGTTGGATTCCTTCGATCTCGCATATTAACGCCGAGCTGGCAGTGTGACTGGATACCGAGAGGTATAGGTATAAAGAATCCATTAGCTGTGGTATGACAAGCAGCGGTGGAGAGATTAAGTAAGACTTGAGCTCGTCCAATGCTCGCGAGTAGTCCGGACTCCATTCTATTGGTTTATTCCCTTTTAGAAGCTGGAAAAAAGGCTTGCACTTCTCGGAGGATTTGGAAATGAAGCGATTTAAGGCCGCGAGCATTCCAGTGAGCTTCTGCACGTCCCGGACTGTTCGAGGTGGTTGTACCTTGTTGATTGCATCGATCTGGTCCGGATTAGCTTCTATGCCTCTCTTGCTGACTAAGTACCCAAGAAATTTTCCTGACTGGACACCGAAGGAACATTTGCTCGCATTAAGCTTCATTCGGTACTTCCTGGGGATTTCGAAGGTCTTTGACAGGTCTGAGAGGTGATTTTCCTTCTTCTTGCTCTTAACGAGCATGTCGTCTATGTAGACCTCCATTGTGTCTCCTATTTGATCCTTGAACATTTTTGTGGCCAGCCGCTGGTAGGTTGCTCCTGCATTCTTGAGCCCAAATGGCATGACTTTGTAGCAGTACAACCCAACCGTCGTGATGAACGCCGTTTTGTCCTGGTCTGGGGCATACAAGGGGATCTGGTGGTATCCTGAGTATGCGTCCAGGAAACTCATTCGCTCGTGAGCTGCAGCGGCATCTACTAGTTGGTCTATCTTTGGGAGGGGGAAACTATCCTTTGGGCATGCTTTGTTGAGGTCAGTGAAGTCGATGCAAACTCTCCACTTCCCATTGTTCTTCGGGACTACTACTGGATTGGATAACCACTTGGGGAATTGTACTTCCCGTATGGATCCTGCATCCAACAATTTTTTGACCTCCTTTCGACCACTTTAGCCTTCTCAGGTGCAGTTCTTCGTGCCTTTTGCGTGACTGGCTTGAACGTGGGATCGACGTGCAGTTGATGACAAACCATATCAGGATCAATGCCAGGCAGCTCATATGGTTCCCATGCGAAAACATCTACGTTGTGTCTCAGCAAGGTCGTCAACTCCTTCTGTTCTCGATCGGTGAGAGATGCTCCAATCAAGAAGACTCTGCTACTGTCACCAACTTCGGCTATAACTTCTACCAGGTCCTCGATGACACGCTCGGAGGGGAGGAGCCTGGTCTCCTCTACTCATGGTCTTCCATACTTTAGTTGCTATTTAGAAGGTATCACACCCTTTTTAACTTCCTCGCTGGGTTGACCGACCTTCTTCTCTGGATTTGGTCGGATGGTTGCTATGAATCACTTCCTCGCCATCGCCTGGTCGCTATGGATCTCCATCACTCCTCGCTCGGTTACATACTTGAGCTTTTGATGGTAGGTCGAGCAGACCTCCTTCATTGCATGAAGCCATCCTCTGCCGAGGATGGCCTGGTATGGTGATTCGATGTCAACTACCAAAAACTCAATCATCTTGGAGACATTCCCAGCACGAACTGGCAGCACTATTTTGCCTAGGGGCATGGTCATTTTCCCAGTGAAGCCGACCAAAGGTACGGTAGCTTCCTTTAGGTCGGCAACGCTCAACTTTAATTTCCTGAACAGGTCGAGGTACATTACTTCGGATGAGCTTCCTTAATCGACGAGCAGCTTGTCGATGTCAAAGTTGGCTATCCTGAGGGTAATGACCAGGGCATCATGATGTGGGTCCTTACTCCCATCAAATATTCATCCGTGAAAACAATATGCTTGTTATAGTTGACATCCTCTGCTCGTCGACGCTTTCCTGACTGTGATTTTGCTGGATCGATTTGAAAGGCCTGCATTACCGCTGTAAGTTTTTTCAGATCCATTCGAGCTGAGTTCCCTTGTATCTGTTTGACGTCAGATACTTCGTGAATTACGACGAACTCGTGTCCAGCATCATCCTCCATCACATTGTCGGGTCTCATCTCTCTGTTGGCAGTAACTTTTTCTGCCCTTTTCTCCACAAAGTCGTTCAAATGTCCAGACTGGGCCAACTCTTCTAGGTGAGATTTAAGAGCTTTGCAGTGCTCGGTCTTGTGCCCTCCCTCTTTGTGAAAAGCGCATCTCAACGCATTGTTTCTCTTCGAGGGATCTCCCCCCATCTTCCTGGGCCACTTGATGAATGGCTCATCCTTGATCTTCGCGAGAACCTTATAAATTGGTTCTTTGAAGACGGTGTTGACCGCCTGGAATGCTTTTGATGTGTCCTGGTTCCCTCCATTTTTGGAGCCATTTTTACCCCCGTTCTTTCCTCCTTTCCTCTGGTTCTCAGCCTTCTCACCTACCTTGGTAGTGAGCTTAGCTCGACCGTTTTCTCCTGTATTAGAGCGGGTGACATCTTCCACCTTTGCGTATTTCTCGATTCGGGCCATAAGGTCGTCAATGGTTATAGCTTCCTTCTTCATCATGGATTGGTAGAGAAGGGAAGAATTAGGGAGCCCAATTTTGAAGGAGGCCACTGCCACCTCCTCCGCGCAGTCCTCGATCTCATTGAATAACTCCCAGTACCTCTTCGCGTATTCTCGGAGGGTTTCTTGAGGTGTTTTCTTCATTGTTAGTAGAGCATCCATCCTTTTGGGATGGGAGCTACTGGTAATGAATCGGGTCGTAAATAGTTCGGCTAGGGATTTGAAATTCTTGATCGACCGATGGGGGAGCCTTTCGAACCACTTCTGTGCTACATCATGAAGGCTCGAGGGGAAAATACGGCACATCAGGGCATCCCGGTGACTCCATAGGGTCATTGCCTGTCGGTATTGCCTGACGTGATCGATGGGATCAGTCTTTTCGTCGTAAACCTTGAACCTTGGAATGGAAAATTTCTTTGGAGCTTCCTCCTCTTCGATTTCTTTCGTGAATGGTGATTTCATCTGGGTTTTGAGAGCTCGCCTCGCGAGTTCTCTAGTTGATCTTGTCCCGTGGTGAGTGGGATGCTGGTCCATTTCCCTTCGGACCATATTTCGTATGAGCTCGTCGCTGCGAGCAGGGCTCTTGTGGCGGCGAGCTCTTCGCAGCTGTTCGTGGAGGTCGTCGTCTGACTCGCCTCCTTCGTCCCTTTAAGATCCTCGCCTAAGGCTTCTTCCTCGGCTGCGAGACTTGCTCGCCTGAGGGCTAGGAGTGCGATATGGGCATCTCCGGTTATCAGGACGAAACTCCCTTTCTGGTCTTTCTAGTCTTCTTTTCAAGCGAGCATTCTCAGCCTCGTACCTGCGAGAAGACTCTCTCTGCTCGTGGAGCCTTGCCTCGTACGCATCAATTAACCTGGATATCTGCGTGGACCTCGCTGGTCCCTGACTTTCTTCTGAGGTTGGTCTTTCCAGGCGAGCTCTCTGATTTGAACATCGGACTTCAGACCTAATCCTGCGAGGAGCAGGTGGCTCTTGAATATCTCCTGCTTGAGGGGCATTACTGCTGTGACCAGACATCTTAAACTCCTTTCTTGATGTGGGCTCTTCTCAAGGAAAGATGAATGCTTCCCACAGACGGCGCCAATTGTGGATGCAATTATTATGCAACACAAATAAATATGAGAGAAAGATTATCAAGAAGAGAACAAGGAATAGAGGATGCCAATCACACAACAAATGATGTACGTGGTTCGGCCAAAATGTGCCTACGTCCACGGTGGTGCAGTCGATGTTATTTCTATATACTCCGGAGAGTGATTACAGAGAATACAACTTGTCCTTTTGCCCCGGACCTAGGGTTTAATACATACATGTGCATGTAGATGAGTGGGGGTGATAGGTTCCTCCACATTTTCCATTTCCCCCATAACTTCCCTTCATGGGATCGTGGGGGGGAGACTGGATCAATTATAAAGGATGAGGGGCCTGGACTTTGGGCCGCCAGAACTGGGCTACTCGTCCAGGCCCATAGTTCTTTATTTCAAGTACCCACAATATATATTAGTTTAAATTTGGGAACAATACAGGTTGTGATAGAATTCCTTTTATTTATGTAAGCTTTAGAGATTTTCATTTACGGTTCGCGCCACATATTATGACATGTAGCAATTAAAAGGCTGTAATGATCAGTTCGTCCAGAGATCACGGAGTAACTAGAGATGAAGCAAGAAATAGCAGTGGATATGGTCGAATACATCTCTAATGAAACTCAACTACCTTAAAGATAAGATCAAGAACAACAGTCGATTACTGTGAGAAAAGTCTAAGGCTCTAGGACTCTTGTGTCTATAAAAGGCATGACTCTAATGTTCTACACCAGTTAATTATACATCATTGTATATAGAGTTTATACTCTCAACTAGCAACTCTAGCACTCCAAATAGTCTTTTTCATAAAGTAATAATGTTTGGCTCTCCCTTCCCCATTGACGTAGGCAACCAACTTACCGAACCAAGTATATTTGTGTCTTATTTTCATATTGCACTTATATTTGTAGTCAAATTGGTATTAAGCATTTATTATAGGATTTATACACCTACAATTTGGCATCGTCTGTGGAAAATTACTTGAATCTCCACCACTAGAGAATATCAGTCCTCATTCAAAATGAATATCCTCCAGTCCTACCGTTACCATGCTAGAAATCACGTTTGATCATAAGTGAATTGTGAAGAGGGAATAAACTCATTCTAGTTACCAACCACCCCCCAGTGACGCAAGACGCACACCTCGTAGATCTGGTCCCAAACTTCAACGTAATACTTATTTTGTGGGTACCCTAGCTAAGAATGAAATATCACGACTTGTCAACCTCTATGAGGAACAATTGAATGACAAAACGAGGAAAGTGCTCAATTGAAAAGGCAACTAACCAAATAGTTTAAGGAACGTGGATCTAGTTCCCACAACCTTGAACGTCATAGAAGTGGGAGAGTCTCCCAGAATTTTTAGGTTAGCCGCAATAACAGAGCCTCCAGATCTAGAAGCCCACGAGCAACGCATTCTAATCGTCCTTGGTTAAATCATGTTTTCATCCACAGAATTGCCAATCGTGGTTTAATACTATCTCGGTCGCATAATTCAATCATATTAATAGTTCGTCCAAGACTAAACCTTTAGTGCGAGAATTTGTCAAGAAGGAATTGGAAGGGTTTTTTAACCGCAACCTGTCACGCACTCCAAAGAATCTTGTTTGGAGAGATTTAGGTCACGAATCAACATCTCCTTGCCAGGGATTTATATGTGCAAAAAAACTTTGAAAAGTTATTTCCCCAAAACTTTGATTGATCATGTAATAAAAGGATAAAATAATAACTAAGTTTAAAGCATAAACCTAGGGTTTCGAGTCATAATACTTTAGCGGATCTTATAGGTGATCCGAAATGAGGAGAATATACCTTAAAAAATATGAAGGGGATCATTTTTATTGTCATCCAAACCCTTGCTAGAATACACTGAAAGCCTCGGACCTTTTAGTATATAATCCTCCCAAAGAAGACTGTGTGAGCATGCTTTGAAGGTGAATAGTCAGTGTTTTGAGTGAAATATTGCATTCTCTCTCTACACCACTTCACAAAAATGGGAATTTTACTTTTCTTCTCCCTCTTTAACCCTTAATAATGAGTATGGGACTTAAAACCCTAACTTACACCAATATATATAACTATAAGTCAATGGTTTGGGTTACACTATGTTTACAGAAAGTATGAGCCTGCTACTCGGGCAATTGTACTGTAGTAGAAACCCATGACTAAATAATTAAATTGACTTCCAAATAGATATTCAAAAATCCCAAATTACATTCCTGTAATTGATTTTTTTTTCTCCATTTAGTCGCAATTAATTTTACTAAATAATCACAATTGCACTCCAGTTTTATCATCTCAAAATCACTCGAATGATGAGGTATTGTTTGCAAAGCTTCTATGAGACATAATATAATCATCCACGTTAAAAATATAATACCCATTTGGTTAATCAATTCGTCACTAATTGATTTTAAACAACTTATTATTTATTCCTTGATTCTCAAACTTAACTTATTAGATACTCTATAGGATTATAAAATAATCCACTGTCTGGTAAAATCAAAACTTATAAACCTATCAAGGGGGTATCATAATCCAAGATTTTTCTTGGATACGGATTCCTCTGAATTATGATCCCAGGCCTAATTACACAACGACTGCCTAACGTGGGAAGATCTAGATACAATAAGATCGAATCACACCCATAACAATCAAAGAAAATATTATGCAAGGATTCAAATCCTCATAACTCTCGGAGTTAATACACCCTTTGTATGTTAGAGAAGTGGACTAAAATCATGCTTTATGTAATAATTTTAGTTATGGATTTATTGTTATAATAAAATCAGTTATTCCTATTTTAATGAGAATCGTGTATGGACATAATGTTTGCACTATTTTATATATTATTGATGTCGTTTATTCTGCACAGCAAGTGCTCTGGTGTGTAGAGTGTGACTTACACATAGAGGATCAGATCACCAGTTCTTGTGGAATATAAGTTTTATCGTTCACAATCTTAGATGGAACTGGGCACACCATCAGTAGGACTGTAGAACAATATTTTAGTAGGTCTATCTTGATTACAAGAAACTGTATAGTTTCAACTTATTGTGCTAGTACACTTTGTGTGTATTGAACGGGACCAATTTGAGGTTATTATTTTTATACAGATTTTATAAAACAATGTACACCTCGTGATTATTAAGTTTACATAAGGATATTAATCCGGATATGATTGATGGACACAAGCACTAGTTATTTATTACTTTGACTTATCGGGTGAGATTCATTATTGGATCAATAATCTTGATAAATTGGGTAATGGTGATTAATATACGGTGAAAGTCTTTTATGAATGGAATCCACGTCTGGGTATAGAGACTGGTGATACCCCCTTGAGATACTTATAAGTTTTGTATATGTCAAACCTTGCAGGTGGATTATGTTAATCCGACACTACAAATAAGTTAAGTTGAACCGCTCAAGGACTTAAAGAAGTTAATCAAATAAATTATCAGTAATTTTTTTTATTAACGGGTATCTGTAACCTTAACGTGGGGAGAATTAAGTAATTAATAATGAGGAGCTCGAAATATAATTTTGAGTTAAGTAGTGGAGTTGCAGCTATAATTATTTAGTGGCATTAATTATAATTAAGGGACTAAAATTAGGATGTGAGAAGGATTAGGTTTTTTCAGGTCTATTAGGAGCCACATCCTTTTATCTCTCCTTAGGGTCCCTATTGTGGCATATATATATATATATATATATATATATATGCACTTAAGTCTCGTTCCTTCTTAACCTAACCGTCACTCTTGGATACTCAAAAGATCCGAGTTCATACTTGTGAGAAAGAGAGACAACAGAGAAGAAAGAGGAGACAAGAAGGTGGTCACGAAATAGGAGCCCACCATTTACTCGTGGATGTCCATATCGGGAATACAGTAGAATATCGTGAGGTGAATTGAGCCATCACATATTATATTTGTGATAAAACGAAATCAAATCAAAGATATCTCGCAGGTAAACCTAAATCTGCTTTGTAAGATTTCACATATGTGTAGTTTTTTTGTAGTTCGATCTATACGCGTTTTCAATAGACCCTTGGACTTTCGCTCCAACAATTGGTATCAGATCCCTGTTGATACCGCATATAGGTTGAATTTAACCATGTTGTACACTTAAAACAATCGTATATATGTATAGATGTTGGGTAGAATATAGATATGTGCTAACTTCTGTTTTGCAGCAATCTAACCCCACTATTATGGTGATGTATTTATGTTTTTTTTATGTGATTGGATCCCATGATGGTTTATTCGTGGTTATTTTTAATGTTGGATTAATGTAATATGATGTAGAATGTGAACGCCTAATGGAGGCATAGGACATCTGTAATTTGTTAACCCTTTTTATCGTAATTATCAATGGAGGAGTGTGACGAAAGATCGGTGATCGGAGGCAATTTTTAGCACAGAGATCAGTTTTGACAGGTGGAACCCCGTGCCGTCCTAGCGTAGTGGCAACATGAAGTGTTTGGGTTCAAGGATGACTGTTGGGTTCAAGGATGACCGTTGAGTTCAATGATGACTCTTGAGAACTCCAATCTACGACAGAGTTGTATCTTGACCATAATAGTCGGGAATCCTTATGTTTCTCCATTTTCTTATTTACGTTGATTTATGTCTCTATTATTCATGTTTTAATTATTGGGTTGTTAATATGTGTTAACGGTTCCCTTAGAATTATGGACAACATGGAATATCGACCCGACTTAAATCATGTAGATGCTAAATGAGAATAATTCATAATTATTTTGAATTGTGGACATTATTCTGTGTATCTAGAGAATAAAAAAAATTGAGTATTTTTTTAACAAGAAAGGGTATTTGAATTTTTTTTATTTATCACACATTTGCTTAATATATTAAAATAGGGATATCTCGTTGTTTTTGGAAATATATCAAATGTCCTAGATTTTTCAAATTAATTAAGAATTGGACATATTTTTTTTAATCCTCACAAAAGTTTTTTAAATTACTAAATGGGAGAGGGAATATTCCAAGAGAAAATCCCATGGTCTCTATCAACGATTTGTAGACTTTCAATAATACGTAGGTAATCTAACGAGGAATGCAAATTATTATGGTAGTCGGTATAAATTTTCTCAAGGGTAACTTTGGATTCATAATTCACATAGGCGGCCCACAAAGGAGGAGTCTATGTGATATGAGATAATCTAAAATTAGTTGGTGGTATAGAGTTAGACATAAAATAATGGTAGGTTCTCCAAAGAGGAATGCTACGATCTTGTGGGACCAAAGTCTCGGCTATTTAATTTTATTTGACATAGGTTTTGTCTAGATAATAAAATTAAAAGGAATAAGCATGCCTAATTTTTTTTTTGAAAAGTAGGTTCTATAAATAGGAATACTATTCAAATGGTAATCGAGATGCCAACGAATTATTTTAAAATTGATAAACGGTACATTAATTTTATTTTAGAATTCGAAAAGTTTTATGCCCTATAATGATTCAGTATTGATTTGATTCTCAGTATTAAGATAGGAAGCTCTTTCAATCAACTTGTTGTCATTCTCAAGGAAAACAAATTAACCGGACCTAATTACATTGACTGAAAAAATAATTTGGATAGTGTGTTGACTGTTAAGGGTACAAGTTTATGCTCTATGAGATATGTCATGAGAAACCTGGTGAGGGGGCAATCGAAAAGGAAACCCAGGATTACCGAAAATGGATTAAGGCTAATAAGATGGCGCGGTGTTACATTTTGGCATCTATGTCAAATGTTCTGCAATATCAGCATCAGTCGATGGACACTGCCTATGGCATGATGCTTAACCTAAAAGATATGTTTGGGGATCCGAATCATGCTCCAAGTCAAGTTGCCATGAAAGAACTCATGAACATAAACATGTCTGAAGGAACCCCAGTGAGGGAATATATTTTAAGGATGATGTCTTTTCTCAATGATCTTGAAAACCTTGGAGAGAAAATCGATGGGGAAACCCAGGTCGATAATATTCTCCAGTCGCTGCCTGAGTCCTTTAAGCAATTCTGCCTAAATTACAACACAAACAAACTTTCTTACTCTTTGGCGGAACTACTTAAAGAACTACAAGCATTTGAGGGTCTCATCAAGAAGTCAGTAAGTGTTTTTGTTGCTGAGAAAGGTTCTACTTCTAAGCCTATGGGCAAGAATAAAAAGAAGAAGAAGACCCGTAAACAAGTTATGGTCCCTTAGCTAGCTCGTGGGCCTCAGGGAGGTGTGAAAAAGCCCAAGGGCAAGTGTTTCCATTGTAAGAAGTCAGGACACTGGAAGAACAATTGTTCGATTTTCTGTAATAAACAAAACAATGTAGGTAAATTCCATTCATTTGTCGTTGAATCATGTTTTGTGGTTCGTACTACCGGCACCTGGTGTGTAGATACGGGAGACACTAATCATGTATGCAATTCTTTGCAGGGGTTCCAGGAAACCAAGTTACTAAATAATGAAGAGATTTATCCGACTCTGGGAGATGCTACGAGAGTAGCGGTCGTTGCTGTGGGAGACGTTCATTTAAGCTTTAATAATAATAGGAGTTTATGTACCTTCTATTAGAAGGAATTTGATTTCAGTTTCTTGTTTAACATTTTATGGATATTCAGTTCTTTTAATAAACTCGTGGTTATTAAGAAAAATAAATATTTTATTTGTTCTGGTACATTAGTTGATAATCTTTATATTGCTAATCATATCTCTCCCACACAACAAATTAATATTTTGCATAATTCAATTGGACCCACCTCAATGAGCCAAACGTATCTTTGGCACTTACGCCTAGGTCATAGTAATATAAAAAGGATTTTTGGACTGGTAGCAAGTGGGAAATTGAGCTCACTAGAAGTGGAGGAAAATCTAGTTTGTAAATCCAGTTTAGAAGGTAAAATGACCAAGTGGCCTTTCTCAGCCAAGGGCTATAAAGCTAAAGAACTATTGGAATTGGTTCAATTTAATCTATGTGGTCCGATGACAACCCGAGCAAGAGGGGGCTTTGAGTATTTTATGACTTTTATAGATGATTACTCAAGGTATGGGTACATTTACCTAATGCACCACAAGTCTGAAGCCTTTGAGAAATTTGAAGTGTATAGGGCAGAAATGGAGAAGCATCAAGGTAAAAGTAACAAGACACTACAATCTAATCGTGGTGGCGAGTACCTCTTAGGGGAGTTTAAGCAGTATCTAAAAGATCAAGAGATCATATTCCAATTATCTAGACCTGGAATGCCTCAGCAACATGGTGTAGCAGAAAGGAGAAATGTGACTCTTTTGAATAGGATTAGGTCGAAGTTGAGTTATACAGATCTCCCATATTCCTTTTAGGGACATGCTTTAAAAATGGCCACTTATTTACTGAACTTGGTGCCTTCAAAGGCGATCTCTACTACACCCAAGAAATTATGAATTGGGCTCAATCCCAGTATGAAACATATTCGGATATGGGGTAGTCCAGTATATATACTAAAGAAATATCCTAGTAAGTTGGAATCAAGATCAAAAGTGTAATACCCTGTAATTTTATTGATATTTATTTAAGGGATTAATTAAATTAAATGTGAATTAATTGAGAATTTATCCGGATATAAATACTAACGAGATGTGAGTTGGTATTTGATTATGATGTGTATA
Source organism: Sambucus nigra (assembly GCA_949130495.1). Classification (NCBI taxonomy): domain Eukaryota; kingdom Viridiplantae; phylum Streptophyta; class Magnoliopsida; order Dipsacales; family Adoxaceae; genus Sambucus; species Sambucus nigra. The sequence continues at coordinate 66,040,423 of OX422219.1, forward strand.
TATGTCAATATATGAATATTGAAAATATTAAAATTGCCGCGAGACTGAAATACGACAATTTGGGAAATTTAGTTGGGACGCGCGTGTCAAGCGCGTGTCAAGCGCGTTAGAAATGTAATTATTTGAATTAAAAAGTGAATTTTATTTTTATCAATCGAATGGTCATTTTGAGTGCACCAACGTGTCCGGAAGGGTCGAAATAGTCAGAAAACACTAGCCGGGGGTTTAGTTTGGGTCCCAGGGAATTTTTGGGCCATACCGGCAACTTAAAAGGGCATTTTGGTAATTTTGGGGATTAAAACCAACGAATTTTGGGAGTTAATTATATATTATTTAGGAACCCACTAAGCCTATTATCCACATTAGGAGAGTAAGAGGGCTACGGGAGTTATAGGAGAGTTTGAAGAAGTTCCAAAAAGAAACCTCCAACCACCATATTCAACCTTGGGAGAAAATCTGTAGAGAAAGGAGAGAGTCGACCTTCATCCACCAACATCAAATTCTGAAGAACAATCTAAGTCAAGTGATTTAGTATTTTTAATGCATTGAATATGTCTTCCATTCTTAGTGTAGGAATTACCTTATATTGATCTTTTTGAAGAAAACCCATGAAATTTGTTGGAGAAACTTTGAATTTGGGTTAGGATTTGCATGTAGTATGATAATGGACTGATTTAATACTTGAATAGTTATATATGATGATTCAAAAACGGATTTATGATGAGTAATTAGGCATGAGAAAATTTGGAGTTCATGTTCATAGGGTTTGGGGAAATATTAGAAGATTCATATTAATCCCATGATAATTTGTCAGATTTGACCCTTTAAATACGATAAGGAATGATCTAGGGTGATTAGAAATGGTTTATATACGTTAAAAAATAATTTGGATGGTCTTAGGGTGGATTTAGAGGAGAGAAGAATTGAGAAAAACGGAATTGGGATTTTCTGGGCTGAAACTGCCATCTCGTTAGAAGACCTGCCCAGGTCATTCGAATGACCTCGTTCGAACGAACTTCTAACGAGATGACAGTATGACTTCTAATGAGTTGGTATTTCGGTCGCTGCCCTTCGTTCGAAACGAGACTTCTAACGAGTTGACAAAATGGCATTTTTGGCCTGAATTGATTTCTAGTATCCCGTAGACTTATTTAAATGGTGAGATAACCTTCCCTTATTAACTAGTGGGTATAGTTGGGAGATTGGGTACATTGAGGAGTAAAACTTAGTATAGTGTCTTGAACCGGATGACATTTTTTGATTGGGAAGCGAGTAACTAATCACGAAGTGAGGATAATTGATGACGTAAATACATATAAACCGGGGACTTGTGATTTGCATAACACTAAGAATTGGTATAAGAACGAGAAGTATACCAGTAATAAAATATTGTAATATATAAGATGTGAGAATGCTTAGTATCTGTAGTTATCTGTGTATGACATACCTACCAAACATGCTATTATGAGAGGTTGGCGTTCGTTTAGGGCCATCTAATCTTTGTGCGCCTATGGGGGGGATTTAGATTGGTACCTCGAGGACATAGGTCAGAGAAGAACTTATTGAGAAGTTAATAAGTCTGCTGATCATGGGAGCGTAGGTATGTACGTGACCCATGTGATGTGAACTACGTTCGCCTCCATTGTTTGTGATTGTTGTTAATGAAGCGTTTCCTAAGAGATTCGAAATACGTGGTCCTCATGTACGTGATGTACCGGGATTTAATAGCAGAGTATGTGTGCACCGCAGCTTAGTCTCGGGGTGCTAGTATTGTATATTTATGGTGAGAATAATGTACTGTTGATTGAAATGAATTGTCGTGAATAATTGTGAGTATAAATAGTGGTAACGATTTTCAAAGTGAAAATGTAAGATTTATAATAAATTGTAGTGCTAAAGTGGGGAAACTGTGTAATAAGTTACAATACTCTATTAAATAGAAGTTGTTGGGAATTGAATTAGATATCATATAGCAATGTTAGACTTTAGTATCGGACTACTTAGATATGGGAACAACTAGAATGGGTACGGGTACGATAGGAGTGCACAATTAGTTGAGAGGTGAGGAACTCATGTGAGTGCACACACTATCATGTACTTTATATTCACTGTTTAATGATATTAAACACTTGCATATTTTTATATTATTTTCACATTCGGGCTCTGACCCGTTTACTTTCAAATCTATTTTTTTAAAAACCTTTTTAGGTGCCCAGCCACAAGGAGACCATACATAGGAGTTCTATTCAGGTGACGTGCTGTAGCTGCTGTGGAAGTTACAGGACCTTGACAGTAGACGCCTCCATCTTCGATCTTGACTCTATTATTAGTTTTTATCATTTGTTGGGCATGTCGCCCATTCCTTTAGAGACATCTTACTTATTCAGTTATCTCAGACTTTGGGTTGAAATTAATTATAGTGATGCAGACTTTGTATTTATTTATTTTAAAATTCGGTTTGTTGTGAGGAGTTTTCCTCCAGACTCATTATTATTGGATGGTTATTCTATTGTGACTATATTGTGTTGGTTATGTTATTTTTTTTTTAATTCATTTATTGCATGTTAATCGGATTTAATTAAAATGGACAACTCACTTTTTAAATACTAGGTGGTTAGTAAATATTAAAAGTTTTTCGACAGTGATGCTATGAACTGAACCAACTTGGCATTTTGTATTAATTTAATAATGGAGTAGCTACCCTGTATTTAATTAGTTGGGGTGTCACAGGTGGTATCAGAGCATCATGAGGTTCTAGTATCCTTAGGATCTGTATGGCTTGTTATGTTTCCGCTGAGCTTTCTTTGATATAGAGCCCTGTATTTTAGGACTGTTGTATTCTTTTGTGTATGCTTCGCTCTTCAGCTATTTTGAGTTAATAACTGCGAACTTATAAGACTTTACTCTCATTTGAGATGCCTCCACGACGTGCGCAGTGAGTTCCTAGGGATGCACTGCCAAAGCCCCAGCCTGCACCAGTTTAGGGCACTATGAATGCCGTAGAGGTTGCAGCTATTGTAGCCCAAGCGGTAAATGCCGCCCTAGCCGTTGTACAGCAGGCACCACCCCAGGCGCCGGTAGTTGCGCCAGTTTAGGCTCATGCATTCCCGTCTTCTTGGGAACGCGTCCGTGATGCTTTTCAGAAAGCACACCCTCCGAAGTTTGCAGGTAGCTCTGATGTTGTGGTATCCAGTCAGTGGAGGAAGGATATTCAGAGGCACTTAAGGATGTACGAGTGCACAGATGTTCAGAAGCAGATACTGGCTACTTTCAAGCTAGTAGGATCTGCATTGAAATGGTGGGAGTCCATTACCACCGCAGAGGAGAGGGACACCCTCACTATACAGGAGTTCTGGGTGCGGTTCGACCGCAAATATTTTTCGTCAGCTGTTCATACTGAAATGAGGGGGGAATTGATGAACCTCAAGCAGGAGGGGAGGACCGTAGACGAGTATGAGGCTGAGTTTACCAATCTCTTGAACGTTGTTCTGGATGAGATACCGACTGAGGAGAAGAAAATTCAGAAGTTCACGGATGGATTGACTTGGAGGATCCGTCAACACTTGTTGGGGAATCTCTCGTTGGCCACTTATTCTGATGTGGTTAACGCTGCATTACTTCACTTCCAGGATCACCGCTTTCACATGACTGAGAGTAAGAGATCAGGAGACTCCAGCCATCAGGGCAGGACAGGGGGAAATGGTGCCAGCGGGGCACAATCTACTCAGGGAAAACACAAGCAGGGTGACCAGGGTTCCCAACAGGGGGATTTTAAGAGATTCAGATCTGGGGATTTTAGAAGTGGACAGGGAGGTTTCAGATAGGGTCAGAACGACCATCAGGGCCAGCAGGGTCAGAATGGTCAGCATCAGCAATTTCAGCATGGCCAGCATGGCCAGGGGAGGAATGGTAACGGCCACCAGGGTCGGGGGCAGCAGGGACTGCGAGGGGGAAACTTCCCGGGGAAGTGTTTTATTTGTGGCAAGACTAGCCACAAATGCCAGGATTGTCCTGATAGGGGCAGGTCCCCACAGCAGCAGCATCAGGGTGCTCGATACGAGCCATAGAGGCCTATGTTTCCCGCCGCCCCTCAGCACCACCACAGATGGCAGCATTACCACCCATTCCAGCGGTCCCAGTCCAGTAGGGACAGCTTCAGTATGGGAGAGTGTATCAGCTCCAGCATGCTGCAGTCCCACAGGATCCACCTGCTATTGAGGGTATGTTCTCTATTCAGGGGACTATGGGGCGTATTTTATTTAACACGGGGGGCCACACATTGTTTCATTGCCATGAGATTTGCACGCACTATTGGGTTATTAGACACCGCCGAGAGCACGGTTACTTGTGTAGATTCACCGTTGAGTAGGGGTTCCGTGATTTCTCTTATTTGTAGAGGTGTGGGTATAGAGATCGGGAAGTTTACTTTACCCGCTGATATGTTAGTGTTAGAGATGACTGAGTACGATGCGATTATTGGTATGAATTGGCTAGTTGCGTACCGAGCCATGATTGACTGTTTTAGTAGGAGTATTATCTTTGCCATTCTCGGGCAGGAGATGTTTTTAGTGGCAATGCCTCGCCCTGAGGGAGGATCGTCCACTCACTTGTACTATATAGAGGAGGAGACCTCTAAGTAAGTGGTGATACCACTCGATGCGATTCCAGTTGTGAGGGAGTTTGCTGATGTATTTCAGGATATACCTGGACTACCTCCGAGTAGAGAGATAGATTTTGTGATCGATTTGACGTCGGGCACTTGGCCTATTGCCCGCGCACCTTATCGTATGGCTCCAGCAGAGATGAGAGAGTTACGGGATCAGATTGAGCAGTTGTTGGGTCAGGGGTTTATCCGGAGGAGTACTTCGCCGTGGGGTGCCCCTGTGTTGTTTGTAAAGAAGAGGGATGGATAGTTGAGGTTGTGTGTAGATTATCGAGAGTTGAATAAGATCACGATACGGAATAAGTATCCGTTGCCCAGAATCGATGACTTATTCGACCAGCTGAGAGGAGTTTCTTTCTTCTCAAAGATTGATTTACGATCAGGGTACCATCAGTTGCGTATCAGGGAACAGGACGTCTCGAAGACTACTTTCTTAACGAGATATGGTTCCTACGAGTTTCGGGTTATGCCTTTTGGCTTGACCAACGCTCCAGCCGTGTTTATGGACTTGATGAATAGGGTGTTCAGAGAGTTCCTAGACCAGTTCGTCATTGTCTTCATTGATGACATTCTGGTTTACTCCCAGACAGAAGAGGAGCACGCCGAGCATTTGAGGCAGGTTTTGCAGATGCTACGTCAGAACGAGCTGTATGCAAAGTATGAGAAGTGTGGATTTTGGCTGAAGGAGGTACAGTTTTTGGGGCATATCATTTCAGATCGGGGGATATCGGTAGATCCGGGGAAGGTATCCGCGGTGAGGGAGTGGGGACAGTCCACGACACCGACTGAGATCCGTAGTTTCTTGGGCCTAGCAGGATACTACAGGAGGTTCATTCGGGGTTTCTCAAAGATAGCGGGCCCTTTGACACATCTGACTCGTAAGGGTGTGCCATTCATCTGGAGCGATGCCTGTTAGTTGGCAATCGATGAGTTGAAGGAAAAGTTGACCTCATCACCTGTGTTAGCATTGCTGAGACTGGGAGTTGAGTATCTAGTCTACACCGATGCGTCTTTACAAGGACTCGAAGATGTGCTGCAGCAGGAGAGTCAGGCCATAGCTTATGCTTCCCGTAAGCTTAAGCCTCACGAGAAGAATTACCCCACCCATAACTTGGAGTTAGCGGCAGTTGTATTTTCCCTTCGAATTTGGATACATTACCTCCTGGGGGAGAAGTTTCGATTGTTCACGGATCACAAGTCTCTACAGTACCTCTTCACGCAGAAGGAGTTGAATATGCGACAAAGACGGTGGCTTGAGTTTGTGAAGGATTATCAGTTTGATATCCAATACCACCCGGGAAAGGCTAACGTGGTAGTAGACGCGTTGAGCCGTAGGCCAGTAGATGAAGTGGCTGAGGTGTGGAAAGCAAAATGGAAGGAGTTGGGACACCAGGATGCAGTGGCCCGATCGTTCATGTCTGTGATGACTGTTACACCGCAGATTGTTACGAGAGTGGTAAAGGCCCAGGAAATGACTCGTTCTGTCAGGAGCAGATAGTTCGATTATTAGCAGAGGGAGCCGAGTCCTATTCCGTTAGCTCAGATGGGGGATTACGCTTCAATGGGAGACTAGTTGTTCCGGAGGGGGAAGACTTGCGACACGAGGTTATGGCAGAGTCGCACGACTCACGGTTCGCGGTACACCCTGGTGGGGACAAAATGTACCAAGACATGAGACGTCAATATTGGTGGAGCGGGATGAAGAGAGATATTGCCGTGTTTGTTTCTAAATGCGCCACTTGTCAGTTGGAAAAAGTGGATCATCAGAGACCGGCAGGACTTCTACAACCATTAGAGGTTTCGGCGTGGATATGGGAGAGCATATCCATGGACTTTATCACGGGGTTACCTACGTCACAGAGGGGTCACGATTTCATTTGGGTAATTGTGGACCGTTTGACCAAAGTGGCTCATTTTCTACCCGTAAGGACAGACTACACTACGGGACAGTATGCCCAGATTTTTATTGCGGAAATAGTGAGACTTCAAGGTGTGCCCCTAAACATCGTGTCTGACCGAGACAAGATATTTGTTTCACAGTTTTGGGAGAGTTTCCAGGAGGCCATGGGCACTGAATTGCGATTGAGTATGACTTATCACCCGCATACCGATGGGCAGATCGAGAGTACAAATCAGATGTTAGAGGATATGTTGCGTATGTGCATCATAGACTTTGGGGGTGGATGGGAGCAGTACCTTCCACTGGTGGAGTTTGCTTATAATAACTCCTACCAGTTCACCATTGGCATGGCTCCATTTGAGGCATTGTACGGTAGACTTTGTCGTTACCCAGCATATTAGTTAGAGGTGGGGGATAACAAACTCCTTGGCCCGAAAGTGATTCAGGACACTTCGGCAAGGATAGAATTGATATGGAGTCGCATTCGGGTAGCTCAGGACCGACAGAAGAGTTATGCTGATGCCAAGAGGTTCTTTAGAGAATTCAAAGTGGGGGATAAGGTTTTACTCAGAGTATCTCCTATGAAGGGGATTATGCGTTTTGGGAAGAAGGGGAAACTGGCACCGAGGTATGTGGGGCCATTTCCTATCATCGATCGGATTGGGCCAGTTGCGTATAGACTGGGGTTACCGGAGCACTTGCATAGGATTCATGATGTGTTCCATATTTCCTCGCTAAGGAAATATCTTAGGGATGATTTGGCCCATACTCACATTGCTTTGGAGGACATCGATCTCCAACCCGATAGTTCCTATGAGGAGGGGCCGATTGCTATTTTGGATCGAAGCGAGCGGAAATTACGGTCAAATATAGTACCGTTGGTACGTGTTCAGTGGCGGCATCATAATGCTGAAGAGTCCACATGGGAGCGCGAGGATGAGATGCGCGAACGTTATCCAGAGTTGTTTTTATCAGGTACTTTGTAGTTCCGAATTTCGGGACAAAATTCTGTTATTAGGGGGGAAGTATGTAATACCCCGTAATTTTATTGATATTTATTTAAGGGATTAATTAAATTAAATGTGAATTAATTGAGAATTAATCCGGATATAAATACTAACAATATGTGAGTTGGTATTTGATTATGATGTGTATATATGGCAATATATGAATATTGAAAATATTAAAATTATCGCGAGACTGAAATACTATAATTTGGAAAATTTAGTTGGGACGCGCGTGTCAGTCGCGTCAGAAATGTAATTATTTGAATTAAAAAGTGAATTTTATTTTTATCAACCGAATGGTTATTTTGAGTGCGCCAATGTGTCCGGAAGGGTCGAAATAGTCAGAAAACACTAGCCGGGGGTTTAGTTTGGGTCCCGGGGAATTTTATGGCCATACCGACAACTTAAAAGGGCATTTTGGTAATTTTAAAATTTTGGGGATTAAAACCTACGAATTTTGGGAGTTAATTATATATTATTTAGGAACCCACTAAGCCCATTATCTACATTAGGAGGGTAAGAGGGCTACGAGAGTTATAGGAGAGTTTGAAGAAGTTCCAAAAAGAAACCTCCAACCACCATCTTCAACCTTGGGAGAAAATCTGTAGAGAAAGGAGAGAATCGACCTTCATCCACCAACATCAAATTCTGAAGAACAATCTAAGTCAAGTGATTTAGTATTTTTAATGCATTGAATATGTCTTCCATTCTTAGTGTAGGAATTACATTATATTGATCTTTTTGAAGAAAATCCATGAAATTTGTTGGAGAAACTTTGAATTTGGGTTAGGATTTGCATGTAGTATGATAATGGACTGATTTAATACTTGAATATCTATATATGATGATTCAAAAAAGGATTTATGATGAGTTATTAGGCATAAGAAAATTTGGAGTTCATGCTCATGGGTTTGGGGAAATATTTGAAGATTCATATTAATTCCATAATAATTTATAAGATTTGACCCTTTAAATACGATAAGGAATGACCTAGGGTGATTAGAAATGGTTTATATACGTTAAAACATAATTTGATGGTCTTAGGGTGGATTTAGAGGAGAGAAGAATTGAGAAAAACGGAATTGGGATTTTTTGGGCTGAAACTGCCATCTCGTTAGAAGACCTGCCCAGGTCGTTCGAACGAACTTCTAACGAGATGACAGTATGACTTCTAACGAGTTGGTATTTCGTTCGAAGCCCTTCGTTCGAACAAAATCGTTCGAACGACCTCGTTCGAACGAGACTTCTAACGAGTTGACAGAATGGCCTTTTTGGCCTGAATTGATTTCTAGTATCCCGTAGACTTATTTAAATGGTGAGATAACCATCCCTTATTAACTACTGGGTATAGTTGGGAGATTGGGTACATTGAGGAGTAAACTTAGTATAGTGTCTTGAACCGGATGGCATTTGTGGATTGGGAAGCGAGTAACTAATCACGAAGTGAGGATAATTGATGACGTAAATACATATAAATCGGGGACTTGTGATTTGTATAACACTAAGAGTTGGTATAAGAACGAGAAGTATACCACTAATAAAATATTGTAATATCTAAGATGTGAGCATGCTTAGTATATGTAGTTATCTGCGTATGACATACCTACCGTACTTGTTATCATGGGAGGTTGGCGTTCGTTTAGGGCCATCTAATCTTTGTGTGCCTACGGGGGGATTTAGATTGGTACCTCGAGGACATAGGTCAGAGAAGGGCTTATTGAGAAGTTAATAAGTCTGCTGATCATGGGATCATAGGTATGTGCGTGACCCATGTGATGTGAACTATGTTCGCCTCCATTATTTGTGATTGTTGTTAATGAAGCGTTTCCTGAGAGATTCGAAATACGTGGTCCTCATGTACGTGATGTACTGGGATTTAATAGCAGAGTATGTGTGCACTGCAGCTTAGTCTCGGGGTGCTAGTATTGTATATTTATGGTGAGAATAATGTATTGTTGATTGAAATGAATTGTCGTGAATAATTGTGAGTATAAATAGTAGCAACGGTTTGTAAAGTGAAAATGTAAGATTTATAATAAATTGTAGTGCTAAAGTGGGGAAACTGTGTAATATGGTACACTACTCTATTAAATAGAAGTTGTTGGGAATTGAATTAGATATCATATAGAAATGTTAGACTTTAGTATCGGACTAGTTAGATATGGGAACAGCTAGAATGGGTACGGGTACGATAGGAGTGCACAATTAGTTGAGAGGTGAGGAACTCATGTGAGTGCACACACTATCATGTACTTTATATTCACTGTTTAATGATATTAAACACTTGCATATTTTTATATTATTTTCACATTCGGGCTCTGACCCGTTTACTTTCAAATCTATTTTTCTAAAAACCTTTTTAGGTGCCCAGCCACAAGGACGCCATGCATAGGAGTTCTATTCAGGTGACGTGCTGTAGCTGCTGTGGAAGTTACAGGACCTTGACAGTAGACGCCTCCATCTTCAATCTTGACTCTATTATCAGTTTTTATCATTTGTTGGGCATGTCGCCCATTCCTTTAGAGACATCTTACTTATTCAGTTATTTCAGACTTTGGGTTGTAATTAATTTTAGTGATGCAGACTTTGTATTTATTTATTTCGAAATTCGGTTTGTTGTGAGGATTTTTCCTCCAGACTCATTATTATTGGATGGTTATTCTATTGTGACAATATTGTGTTGGTTATGTTAATTTTTTTTAATTCATTTATTGCATGTTAATCGGATTTATTTAAAATGGACAACTCTTTTTTTAAATACTAGATGGTTAATAAATATTAAAATATTTTCGACAGTGATGCTATGAACTGAACCAACTTGGCATTTTGTATTAATTTAATAAAAGAGTAGCTACCCGGTATTTAATTAGTCGGGGTGTCACAAAAAGTTTATTTCTTTGTAGGATTTTTTAAAGAAACCAAGGGGTTTTTACTCTATGATCCTAAGGTGTAAGGACACAAGTTTCCCATTGAGTCTTAATGTAGTGTTGGCTCAATTCTGGACAAAAACGTTTGAGTCATAGGATAGTGTTCAAGTGTATCCATCCAAGCCTATGACGTGTTAGTTGAAGACGTAACGGCCAAGAGTATAAAGCTTCATCATATGCCGGGTTTAGTGTGCCTCGTTTCTACGTCAACAACATTGGTTCTAATGCTCCTAAGGTATGAATGCAACTTTATATATATATATATATATATATATATATATATATATATATATATATATATATATATATATATATATATATAGGAGCTTAGAATTTTATTGGGTGTATTTATAATTTTTTTTATAAATGTTTGTAATGACTTTGTTTTACTCATAAAATGTTTTTTAAGAACTTTTCATAAAAAGTTTTGGCTTAAAAATAATTTTATTTTTTCTGACACGTCGTTCGAACTAATTGGCATCTCGTTCGAACGAGATTGCCATGTCGTTCGAACGAACTGGCATCTCGTTTGAACGAGATTGCCAGGTCATTCGAACGAGATTTCTTTTTCGTCTCTGAAACGTCGTTAGTAAAGTCGTTCGAACGAATTTGGCGGGAAAAGTTTTTGGGCAGTTTTCTCCATGTTCCCACTACTTTTTGACAGATTTTCTAAGTGCAGGAACCAGCCTTTTCCAAGTAACTTTTTCATATTCTTCCATCTCCTAGAGAGAGTTTTTGAGAGTTTAATTTTTTCATGAAAAGGTTCAAGTTTTTAGTGTTTTGTTTTTCAAGAAAATCATCCTTGAACACTTTTGGTTTACACCCATAATAGTTTATTCCAAGTTCCTTAATATATATCCTTGCTTGGAGTGTTTGGCACCGGGTTTTCTCTACACCTTAAAGAAGAGAAGTTTGGGTTTGCTTCTATATCCCAGAAAGAAGAAGATTGTTTGCTGTGACATACCCACTTGGAGAAAGGCTCCTTGTTCGGGTTGCGGTGATCGAAAAAGTCCTATCGGTGGATTCCGAGACCGCAATGGACCTCCGTGGTTATTCGCTAGGCAGAGGTGTGTACAAGAAGGAGCGTCGGGGCTTGGACGGAGTCAATTCGAGTGTTGTAAGTCTTTTTCTGTCTTGTACTTGTAAAATCGTACTTTGTGGGTTTGAGGCTAAGGCCGTCTGAAGTTTTTTCCCATTGTGCATTTTTCCTCGTACATCGCGGCGTAGTGGTTATTTGTTTATTTTATCTTTTGCATATCACCTTAGATGCATGCTTAGGTTCAAAAGATAAAATTGGTACATTTAATTTGGGTAAAAATTAATTTAATACAAGTCATTAATTTTATCAGATAAAATTTGGTTGGGCCTAATTTGCAAATTGGATTAATTATTTGTTAGGCAAATTTTAGGACTTGGATTGAATTAATTTGTTTAAATGAAAATTAATTTGTATTTTAATTTACTGTCACTTTGAGTTTAGTTTAATTTTAATTTGAAAGAAATTAAAATTTGGTTTATGAAATTGTTTAGTTGAACCATCTTTATTCTACATCTAAAAGGAAATTAATTTTTGTAAAATCTAAAAATGGGGGGTCCTATCGGTTTTTTAAATTGGTATCAGAGCGGATCGCTAAATTATTGCGTTTAAGATCTTTTTAAATATTTTTGTCTAAGATGGAATTTTTCCCATTTTCAAAATTTCCTATTTTCGATGGTTCTAATTACGCGTATTGGAAAGCGCGCATGAAATCGGCACTTAGGTCTATAGATGAGAGGGTTTGGTTGTCAGTCGTTAACGGGTGGTCCCCACTTACATATTTAGTTAAAAATGAATGTGTCCCAAACCCACCGACGGATGGAGTGAGAATGAATTTAAACTTGTAAATTTTAATTCTCGAGGTTTAAATGCCTTGTTTAACGCGGTCACATTGGATGAATTCTGACGCATTATGACGTGTGAAACCGCTAAAGAAGCTTGGGATATTTTACAACTCACTCATGAAGGAACTAGTGTCGTAAAAGCTTATAAACTCCAAAACCTCACCACTCAATTTGAAACCATCAAAATGAATGAAAAAGAAACTTTTGATGAATTTCATGCTAGAGTTTCCGATATAGTTAATTCATCTTTTAATTTGGGATAGAAAATACCCGACAACCGACTAGTAAAGAAAATTTTAAGGTCCCTACCCGATAGATTTATTCCTAAGGTGACCGTGTTAAATTCATTACCCACTTTAGCCTCTACGAAATTAGAAAAGCTCGTAGCTGATTTACAAACCTATGAACTAGACATGTTTCCCTCTAAAACTGAAAAGAAAATAGATAAGGGCGTTGCTTTGAAAGCCCGAAAGGAGGAAAAACAAGTAGTAGAGAGTGAAAAATGAGAGTGACTCGGAAGATATGACTATGTTTGCTAGGAAGTTTCGAAAATTTCTTAAATTTAACAAAGATAAATTTAAAAATGATTTTAAGAAATTTGAAAATTTAAATAGGGACGAGTCAAATAGGTGTTACGGTTGAGAGGGTTTTGTCCATAGGGCGAAATAGTGCCCCACTAAACTAAGGAGAGAGGGTAAGGAACCAATTTCATACAATGCAACCTTTAGTGATAGTGATAAGGAAGAGGGACCCGATTCCCCCACTAAGCCCAACTTTGTGGCTTTTATGGAAAGTCATGTGAGTGAAAGTGAGCACTCCTTTATTGATGAAATTTCAACACACGACACTTCTAAGGCCTATGTTTGTGAATCCCGAAGAGATGATGGTAGTGAGAGTGGAGAAGAAAGAGAGAGTGAAGGTGAAAATGAGGTTGATGTGAGTGAACTTCAAATTGCGTTTCAAGAATTATTTGAAGAATCTATTAAATTAAAAAGAACAAATTTGAATTTAGAAGCTAGTTTGAAAGAGCTTGTCGAGGTCATCAATGAGAGTGTTTTAGTGGAAGACCTTAGGACACGTGAGAGAGCTCTTCGTGAGAAGCTTGAATATGTAGAAGGCGAGAGAGATAGCCTTAAAGGTTTAATGGAATCCTTGAAAAAGGATCTTCTCGCATTTGAAGAGCGCAATGGTTTATTAGAGTCTCACATTGTAGATTTAGAAAATAAATTAAAAGACTCTAGTAAAGTCAAATTTGATTTGGAGTGTCGTTCGGAGAAATTAGATAAAATTTTAGGAATGGTCCAAATTAAAAATGACACATGTGGCTTAGGCTTTGATACTTGTAAAGAGTCAATTCCTAAAACCAAAATCAATTTTTTTAGGAGAATCCTCTAGGAACAATTTTATAGATCATTCCTTAGGAAAGTCTTTTCGACGAGTCTTTAGGTGCACACATTATGGACGGAAAGGTCATCTTAGGAAATTTTATTTTGATCTTAAATGAGGTCCTAGAAATTCCCAACGTAAGATAACCAAGGTAGCCAAGATTCCTACACCCCATGATCGTCATTCTTCATTAGTTTGGGATAGGAGATCCGACTTGGTTGCTTTACAAAATAGGAGTTTTGATTCTCATTTACTTTCACGTGCTTCCTCCCTTGCAAAATCTAAAGGTTGAATGTTTTAGTTGTTTGCATACTTTAGATTTTGTGCTTCATGCTATATTATCATGCTAATTGTATGCTTCTTTATCATTATTCTAGTCTAAACTTCATGCTTTATCACATGCTATAATTATGATTGTTGTTTTATCTTTTGTATTATAGTTCTTTCATTTTAGTTTGCATTAAATGAAAAATACAAAAAGATTTTTGGTTATCATTTGTGTTTCATTCTTTTGTAATTTAGGCTTAATGAAAAATACAAATGATTTTTTTTGTCTTTTGGAGTAAATATTTTTGTTTGTTTGGATTAAAAATTTCAAAAACTCAAAAAGATTTTTTTTTGTATGTATTTTAGTTTGACACGCTCTATGTGGCATATACTTATGTTTGAATCTCTTTTTTTTTGCTCCCATGTGGCTAGAACTTTTGGTTTAGATTGTCAATCCTTAAAATGTTCTTTACCAAGCTTACATGGAGTAGTTGAATTTTGTGTTGATATAATGGATTCTATTTTTATATGCCTCAATTCACACATGCACGAGCTCACTTGAAATCTTAACTTCACATGTTATATTTGAGCTTTGTGAGGTGTTCTCCTACCAATCTTGTTACTTACATGTTATGTGACCTAGGAGGACTAGTGCATGTTAAAATTCGTTGCACGCGAGAATTGAGCGATAAAAGATTATATGTATTTGTGCACGGGGAAGGGATCCGAAAAGAAATATCATCCTTTGCGAGTAAGCCATCGTTTGCTTGGAACTAAAAGAAATACATGGTCCAAAGGCCTGAAAGAATAATGGATTTAAAAGAAAATATTTTCCAAGGCCTATTTTGTTTAATTGATTTATTCATTCAAAATATTAAAATAATATGCTTAAATTAAGGGAGTTTGGATGGTATATCAACGGTTTGAACAATGTCCGTTTATCCTAGTTGTACTTTCAATGTCATGACTCTATTGGTTTGTAGAATCATCAAAATTCTAGGCTTGTATGCATTATGTATGTTTGTTCATTGAGTTCAATTTATAATGTGACATGAGGTTATATTCAAATGTGATAAAGTTTGCAATCAAATGAGAACTCCGTGAACATGTTTTAAGTGATTGGGTCTAAATTTAATTGTTACTAGTTCACACCCCTACACTCCCGTTTCCATATGACACATTTTTTCCATACGAGTGTGAAGAGCTTATTGTATTTTGTGTCATGTGGGGTATCCATACCTATATATATATATATATATATATATATATATATATATATATATATATATATATATATGTGTGTGTGTGTGTGTGTGTGTGTGTGCGTGTGTGTGTGTGAGTGTGCATTAGTAATAGTCTTTATGTCTACATATATATGGTATTTTTTTTTCTTTGCCTCGCTTTCCAGTCCATTTATGCTTTAATTCATAATTAGTATCTATCTTGTTGCATATTGTTGTTGATATCCCATTCTTAGTATCTTATGTATCACATTGATATCATTTTTTTGCATGTTCGTTGGTATCCGTTATTCTCTAATGGATTAGTTTCGATTTTGTTGCCCATATGCTTTCATGTTCTTATCACTCTAAGCTTCATCATGTTTAAATTAGTTTTTATCCTTTGTCTATTCCAGAACAAAAAGGGAGAGGATGATAGGGGGAGAAATGGTATATATTCCTATAGTCATCGTATCTTAGTTTGGGAGATTTATCTCAGGGAGAGACGTCTTTCTAAGTAGGTCATTCATTTGATAAAGGGGAGAATTAATTTAGGGGGAGTATTTATTTTACATGCATTTAATAATCTTGATATTCCCTATGCGTTTGATAGTTTTCTTAAGTGTGGAGGAATTATTCTAAATGGCAACTTTCATCGGCAAAGATATTGATCCTTGGGTTTTTGAGTCAAGCTATGTAATTTTTATTTTGGGTGGGACATTTTTTTAAGTCTGGTAGAGCTTAACGGCCCTTTAGGATTTTTGTTTGGTTTTTGTCCCGGAATAGCCAAAGGGGGAGATTTGTAAGGACATAAGTCTTCGATTGAGTCTTAATGTAGTGTTGGCTCAATTCCGGACAAAAATATTTGAGTCATAGGATAATGTTCAAGTGTATCCATCCAAGCCTATGACGTGTTAGTTGAAGACGTAGCGGCCAAGAGTATAAAACTTCATCATATGTCGGGTTTAGTGTGCCTCGTTTCTACGTCAACAACATTGGTTCCAATGCTCCTAAGGTATGAATGCAACTTTATATATATATAGGAGCTTGGAAATTTATTGGGTGTATTTTATAATTTTTTTATAAATGTTTGTAACGACTTTCTTTTACTCAGAAAATATTTTTTAAGAACTTTTCATAAAAAGTTTTGGGCTTAAAAAGATTTTTTTTTTACACGTCATTCGAACTAATTGGCATCTCGTTCGAACGAGATTGCCATGTCGTTCGAACGAACTGGCATCTCATTCGAACGAGATTGCCAGGTCGTTCGAACGAGATTTCTTTTTTGTCTCTGGAACATCGTTAGTAAAGTCGTTCGAACGACTTTGGCGGGAACAGTTTTTGGACAGGTTTTTGCAGTTTTCTCCATGTTCCCACTATCTTTTCCCCACTACTTTCTGACAGATTTTCTAAGTGCGGGAATCAACCTTTTCCAAGTAACTTTTTCATATTCTTCCATCTCCTAGAGTGAGTTTTTGAGAGTTTAATTTTTCCATGAAAAGGTTCAAGTTTTGAGTGTTTTGTTTTTCAATAAAATCATCCATAAACACTTTTGGTTTACACCCATAATAGTTTATTCCAAGTTCCTTAATATATATCCTTGCTTGGAGTGTTTGGCACCGAGTTTTTCTCTACACCTCAAAGAAGAGAAGTTTGGGTTTGCTTCTACATCCCACATAGAAGAAGATTGTTTGATGTGACATACCCACTTGGAGAAAGGCTCCTTGTTCGGGTTGCGGTGATCGAAAAAGTTCGATCGGTAGATTCCAAGACCGCGGTGAACCTTCATGGTTATTCGCTAGGCAGAGGTGTGTACAAGAAGGACCATCGGGGCTTGGACGGAGTCAAGTCGAGTGTTGTAAGTCTTTTTCTGTCTTGTACTTGTAAAACCGTACTTAGTGGATTTGAGGCTAGGGTCGTCTGAGGTTTTTTCCCGCTGTGCGTTTTTCCTCGTACATCGTGGCGTAGTGGTTATTTATTTATTTTATCTTTTGCATATCACCTTAGATGCATGCTTAGGTTAAAAAGATAAAATTGTTACATTTAATTTGGGTAAAAATTAATTTAATACAAGTCATTATTTCTATTGGATAAAATTTGGTTTGGCCTGATTTGCAAATTGGATTAATTATTTGTTAGGCAAATTTTAGGACTTGGATTGAATTAATTGTTTAAATGAAAATTAATTTGTGGTTTAATTTAATGTCACTTTGAGTTTAGTTTAATTTTAATTTGAAAGAAATTAAAATTTGGTTTATGTAATTGTTTAGTTGAACCATCTTTATTCTGTATCTAAAAGGAAATTAATTTTTGTAAAATCTAAAAAATTGGGGGTCCTATCGGTTTTTCATAAGGATCAAAATTTCATTATTAGTACCAATGCTCGATTCATGGAAGAGGATTATATGATGGATCATAAACCCTGAAGTAAAGTTGATATTGAAGAATTACGAGGGAACCAACGAGATTCTTCAACACCACCAATATAAGATGAAATAACACAACGTGTTGACACTAGTACACCAGCACTGGGATTACCTCGTCATAGTGGGAGGGTTATACGTTAACCTAAACGGTTTATATTTTTGGTAGACACTTATGACAAGGTCCCTGATGAACTCGAAGATGATCCCTATAACTACAATGAGGCTATCAAAGATAAAGAGGCAAAACTTTGGCTTAAAGCTATGAATTTTGAGATGGAATCTATGTATTCTAATTAGGTCTGGAGTCTAAGTGATCCACCTGAAGGGATAAAATCCATAGGATTTAAGTGGGTTTATAAAAGGAAAATAGGGGTGGACGAGAAGGTTGAGACCTTTAAGGCACGACATGTTGCGAAATGGTTTACTCAGAAATAGGGTATCGATTATGAGGAAACTTTTTCCCTGATAGCTATGATGAAGTCCATCTGAATTCTCTTATCCATTGCGACTCATTTCAATTATGAAATTTGGCAAATGGACATCAAGACTGCATTTTTTAATGGAAATCTTGACGAATGTATCTATATGGTGCAACCGGATGGTTTTATTTCCCAAGGCCAAAAGCATAAATTATATAAGATTAAAAAGTCCATTTATGTAATTAAGCAAGTATCGAGAACTCAAAACATTTTTTTTATCAGGCAATTAAATCTTTTGGTTTTGATCAATGTCCTGACGAGTCTTGTGTGTACAAGAAATGCAATGAAAACATAGTGGTGTTTTTAGTAGTATATGTGGATGATATTGTGCTCATTGGAAACAATGTTAGAGTGTTGTCTTCGGTTAAAGTGTGGTTGTCTAGCTAATTCGATACGAAAGACTTAGGAGAAGCTAGTCACATCCTTGGGATCAAGCTTACGTGTGATCGCAAGAAAAGGATGTTAGGTTTATCATAAGCAAATTATATCGATTCCATTCTTGCCAGATTTAGTATGAAAGATTCCAAGAAAGGGCTCCTCCCTTTCAGACATGGAATATCTCTTTCCATGGCTCAATGTCCAAAGACACCTGATGAGATAGAGAAGATGAAAGGCATCCATTATGCTTTGGCATTTTAGAGCCATATGTATGTTATGCTATGCATTAGACCTGATATTTGCTCTATTGTTAGAATGGTTAGTAGATATCAGTCTAACCTTGGGAAAAAACATTAGACTGCGGTAAAGCATATACTCAAATATCTGAAAAGAACACGAGATTATATGCTAGTTTATCAGACAGAGAGTCGAGTACCCATTGTGTACACCGACTCAAATTTTTAATCTAAGAGAGATTCCAAAAAGTCTACCTATGGATATGTGTTTACCTTGGGAGGTGGAGTCATTAGTTGGAGGAGTATCAAATAATCTTGTATTGTTGATTCCACCATGGAAGCTGAATATATGGTGGCCTCTAAGGCAGCCAAGGAAGCATTATGACTTAGAAACTTCCTAATGTATCTAGGAGTGGTACCTTTATGTAAATCGACTATTACACTTTATTGTGATAATAGCGGTGCGGTTGCTAACTCAAAGGAATCCAGGAGCTATAAGAGAGTTAAACACATTGAGTGTAATTATCATCTTATTTGAGAATTTGTGCAGCGGGGGGATGCCACAGTTATGAAGATTGCATCAGAGAATAACGTGACAGACCCCTTCACAAAGAGCTTACCAACCAAGACTTTTGATAGTCACGTCGAGGGGATGGTAGTGAGATGTATTGCAGCATGGCTTTGAGTCTAAGTGGGAAATTGTTAGAGAAGTAGATTAAAACTACGCTTTATGTAATAATTTTAGTTATGGATTTATTGTTATAATAAAATCAATTATTCATATTTTAATGAGATTCATGTGTGGACATAATGTTTGCACCATTTTATATATTTATGATGTTTTTATTCTGCCCAGTAGGTGTTCTGGTGTGTAGAGTACGACTTACACTCAGAGGATCAGATCACTAGTTCTTGTGGAATATAAGTTTTATCATTCACAGTCTTAGATGGAACTGGACACACCATCAGTAGGACAATAGCACAATATTTTAGTAGGTCTATCATGATTACAGGATAGTGTATAGTTTCAACTTATTATTCTAGTACACTTTGTGTGTATTGAACGGGACCAATTTGAGGTTATTATGTTTATACTGATTTTATAAAACAATGTATACCTCGTGATTATTAGGTTTACTTAAGGCTCTTAATACGGATATGATTGATGGACACAAGCACTAGTTATTTATTACTTTGACTTATCGGGTGAGATTCATTATTGGATCAATAATCTTGATAAATTGGATAATGGTGATTAATGTACGATGAAAGTCTTTTATGGATGGAATCCATATCTCAGTATAGAGATTGGTGATACCCCCTTGAGATACTTATAAGTTTTGTATGTGTCAAACCCTACAGGTGGATTATGTTAATCCGACACTATATAAAAGTTAAGTTGGACCGCTCAAGGACTTATAGAAGTTAATCAAATAAATTATTAGTAATTTATTTTATTAACGGGTATCTGTAACCTTAACGTGGGGAGAATTAAGTAATTAATAATTAGGAGCTCGAAATATAATTTTTAATTAAGGAGTGGAGTTGCAGTTACAATTATTTAGTGGTATTAATTATAATTAAGGGACTGAAATTAGGATCCGGGAAGGATTAGGTTTTCTTAGGTCTATTAGGAGCCACATTCTTATCTCTCCTTAGGGTCCCTAATATAGCCTATATATATGCACCTAAGTCTCATTCTTTCTTAACCTAGCCATCACTCTTGGATACTCAAAAGACCCGAGTTCATACTTGTGAGAAAAAGAGATAGCGAAGAAGAAAGAGGAGGCAAAAAGGTGGTCATGAAATAGGAGCTCGCCCTCTACTCGTAGTTATCCATATCAGGAAGACAATAGAATATCATGAGGTGAATCGAGCCATCACATATTCTATTCGTAATAAAACGAGATCAAATCAAATAGATCTAGCAGGTAAATACTAAATCTGCTTTATAGGATTTCACGCATGTGTAGTTTTTTTGTAGTTCGATCTATACATGTTTTCAATAGACCCTTGGACTTTCGCGCCAACATTGTAAACGTGTCAGTTTGTGCAAATCTATTCTAGTCAATGCCTAAAATTGAATCTCACCCATGGCCACCTTGTTCAATACATTCCTAAATGTACCGGTTACAATCCTCTTCAACTATCAGAAAAGTTTCTAAACCATCACATAAGTTATCGTAGTTTAAGGTAGACTACTATAATTGCCCTCACAGTTTTATTGATCGGATGTCAACTCCTTATTTAGGCTGTGAATTATTTAATCATACCAAACCGAAATTATAATCTCTCGTGACCAGGCCAAACCTAACTCATTGAAATTTCTACTAAATCCAATTGATCAACATTGCTTACAATATATTTAAAGCATAAATATAAAGCATTCTCACAAACATGATTTTAATTTCAAGTGAACCTGACACACCTTTATAAAATATAAAAATCATGCATGGTTTTAAGAATAAAAACCCAACAATCTACCATTTAGTTTTAAATCCATGTATCCATGAATCTAACACTAATTCCCTCTATATGTCTCTCAAAGGCCTTATATGGTAAGATTTTTATAAAAGATTTTGTCAGGTTTTCTTGAGATGCAATCTTGGTCATGATGACGTCACCTCTCCACAAGATCTCCCGTATTAAGTGATGCTTATGCTAAATGTGTTTTTCCATTTTATGAGTCCTTGGTTCTATTTAATTAGAAATCGCACCGCTATTATAGTAAGAAAGTGTAATTGTCAACTACACAGATTGAACCACACCCAAATCACTTAGGAAGTTCGGAAGCCTGACTGCCTATTTAGATACCTCGGATGTGTAACATATTTGGCTTTCATGGTGGAATCAACAATTCGTGATTGCTTGAAACTCGTTCATCTCGCGGATTCACCTCTTAGGGTAAACACATATTTTGAGGTCAACTTACTTAAATCTCTATCCGAGTAAAAATTTGAGTTTGTGTACGCAATAGGTATAAGAATATTTGTCGAGTAAACTAACACATAATATATAGTCCTTTTTATGTGCTTAAGACTGTTCTTTATTGTAGTCCAGTGCTCCTCACATGCGTTGAACTAGAATCTGCTGACTGTAATAACTCGCCTAATTAAATATCGGGTGATCAGTCATTCATTTAGTTAATCACTTAATAGTTAATTATTAAGTTGGTTCTATCAAAAACCATTTCTTTATTAATCACTTAATAGTTAATTAAGCTAAGTGTCAAAAACTTTTTCCATTTTTAGTTTAACTAAAACCATTTCCCGGCACGGAATAATAATATGCAAAAACACATCACAACTGAATTAACTACAATAAGAATAAATGTGACTAGAATATCTCTCCAGTGAAATTATAACATTTACACTAAATAAAACTGGTATCCACAATGCTTACAAAAATAATTACAACCTCTAGAATCCTAGGTGACAAGCCCTAAATGAAGTAGACGCTATGGATGAGGGAATCAATAGAAAGGAAGCGTCTAAACAAAATCTGCATCTCTGCTAAAAGCTATAATCCATCGGAAGATTCGATACAATCATAATCTATGCTGGGTATCCCTGCTGCTGGATACTTGATGTATAAGATATAGTAGAGAAGATAATATTAAAGGAAACGGGTCAGATCCCGATTGTAAAAGATTTTAAAAATAGAAAGTGCTTAACAATTACAAATAAGCATTTATTATGTACATGTTAGTTTCTCGGGCTCTCCATTGAGAATTCTCACCTCTCATCTAGAGTGCACACCTATCGTATATTATTATCTTCCTAGTTAAGGTTCCCTCCAAACTAGTTTCCATAACATAATTCTAACCCGTATGTCCCATACCATACGTAATATAATTATTCATATTCATTTCTCTTTAACATGAACTAGTCTTGTTACAACCTTGGAATTAAGTGTTCACTTAATTAATTCAATTCAGATTTCATTATTTACTTCTATCTATAACAATACACAGTAGATTACATCACAATTTATATATATAATATCACACTAATTATATATACTAATACGGAACCTCCCCAGTCACAAATGTGGTCATGCATAATTTGTTATCATGTCATAATACATAATGTTGCTGTATAGAGGACTAATGATTAGGTGTCTCTCACGAATCAAATAACATAACACAAACATATTGGAGGCAATCATACTCCCCAGCCAAATGGGTCACGCACATATCTACGCTCCCATTCAACCGTCGAAACTATTATTACACCGATAGAACGTGTCCAAGGTCCTTTGCTCAGGGTATGAATCTAAAATCCTCCCAAATGGGCGCATGGGATAAGACCGTCCACAACGTAAAACCTCCACCCCGATAGCAAGCAGTGTAGGTATGTCATACATACAAATAATATTATAGGTATTCATCACACCTATTTAAATATAACATCCATAAGGCATTCACACAACCATATGATAATTCCCATACGTAGTATTTTTATCTATCAAATCCTACGTATTGAAGATTACGAATTTACTTATTTATTTTATATTCCCGAGCTTCACTCATTACTCGAAGATTAAATAAGTATTCCTTAACCTAATTCAGTAGGTAAATGTCTACACCCTACTTGTCCCTATCATCACAACTTCTGAAATTCTATAAATTAAACTCATCTTTAATTAGGTTTAATTCTCGATAACCCTTAATTCATTCTAAACCCTTCATTCTATCTCTTAGGGTTAATCCCACCTATTCCTAAGGTTATACCGCTAATTAATAACTCTCTTACTACTGGTCCTGACCTTAAATTATCATTTATCCAATTTAAATCCCAAGTAATATAAGTCTCGATATTAACTCATTTAATTAACACTCGTTAGTTTCCCCTCATTCAAAAACACCCAAAATAATATTTTTTCGGTCTTAGGTATATCCTACTGCCCTTCTCTAAGTCCCATTAAGTTCCTTCAATCATCATCAAAGATTCCTCAAAGTTTGGGATTTAATCAACAATTAAAAAGAAAAATATTTCACATTTCCAGGGGGAGTCGATCGATGATTCTGGTCGATCGATCGATCAATCGATATCGGTCGACAGTCTTGAGTCGATCGATGGACCAGATATTGCCTAGTTTTCTGCACTATTTTTCCTACGGGATTCATACTTTTTAATCATCAAACTCTTTATCAAATAATTCCAAACTCCCCAATATTCATTCCATATGATAAACCAAGATATATAAATGATTTTTAATAATCAAACCACCTAAAATCTTCAAGAAGGTTGGATTTGAAACATACTATTTCCAGAAAACTTATATTTGTAGATTTATCCATGAACATCGTATAAACTCCAATTTTTCTTCTCCAAATGATTTCCAATTTAATCTCATGATATCCAGATCATATACCTTCATATATGAATAAGTTCTAACGTATCCAAAATGATTTAAACATCATTAAGATGAATCAATTTACTCAGATTCCATTTTATTCTCAAAAACTCTAATTTTTTACTTAATCATCAATAAGAGTGTAAATCCCAGATTTCTTTACAAGATAATGTAAAATCATGGATTTTATTCTATACTCAAAAAGAGATCATTCCTAGATAATATCCATTTTAAAGATCCATTTAAAATTATCACAAATTTATCTTTGGTCCTGCAATTTTTCAAAATTTTCCTAACTATCCTAATATGGACAATATAAAAGCTAAGATTATAATAATTAATCACTTGCCTTTAGATTGTAGGTCTAATCCGTTGGGGATGATACTCTACTGGTGATCTTCCCTTTTTCTGGCCAACTTCCGACAATGGTGGTGGTGGCTCTTTGTGGTGCAAGGTGGTTGTCATTTGGTTTCCTAGAAAAGTCTCTTCTTCTCCCATAGAAAGTCTATCAATCTCTACTAAACCTTTTCCTCTTATTTTTGGTGAATGAACCTAAACTCTCTAATACTTTTACTTATAAAATACACTCCGATTTCCGTAGTTACTATTCACCTCCCTTGTAAAATGAGCGAAATACCCCTCGAGGGTGTCCTTTCGGTTCCAAAGTGACCCGAGACCCAAATCAAACACATAAGTAGACTTTTTCAACTATTTGAACCCTTCCGGACACATTGGCACAGTCAAAACGACCATTCGGATGACATAATAATTCACTTTTATTTCATTTAATTATAATCTCGACACGACTCAAATGCGCGTCCTGACTTAATTACCATAATTGTCGTACACATAATTCGCAATTAGTTTATAATGTCATAATCAATTGTAAATTCATAATCATATATATTACTTTAATCACTAAGTAATATTCAACATAAATCACGTATTACTTTATTCTAGAGTAATATTTAAATCCGGATTAATATCCAATTATATCACAATTAATTATAATTAATCCCATTTTAAAAGTCATTAAAAATACGAGGTATTACACTAACCATTCTAACAACAAAGCTAATGTCCGATTTTTTACACAACATAGAATACATGAGGTTGCCCACTGTCGAATTATAATGTATATTCCTCATCCTCTATATCTGATCGAGTGTATTAGGACACTAATCATTACATGAAGAATATATAGGCCTTAAAGGAAGAAATACTTTCTTGTAATCTTACATTCTAAACTTTTTTACCACAACATTGATATAAGTGGCGTGGGATAAACCCAACATCATATTTTTTTTATAAGGCGTAAACTTGATCCCTAGCATATGGTTGGCTTCTCGTAAATCCTTCATATCAAATTTACTAGACAACCACACTCTGACACTAGATAATACACCACGTATCAAAGATGATGACTTTACTTCTTTGTTTTATATTCCCGAGCCTCACTCATTACTCGAAGATTAAGTAAGTATTCCTTAATCGAATTCAGTAGGTAAATGTCTTCACCCTACTTGTCTTTGTCATCCCAACTTCCGAAATTCTATAAATTAAACTCATCTTTAATTAGGTTTAATTCTCGATAACCCTTAATTCACTCTTAACCCCTCATTCTATCTTTTAGGGTTAATCCCACCTATTCCTAAGGTTATACCGGTAATTAATAACTCTCTTACTACTGGTCCCAACCTTAAATTATCATTTATCCAATTTAAATTCCAAGTAATATAAGTCTCGATAATAACTCTTGTATTTAAAACTCGTTAGTTTCCCCTCATTCAAAATCCCAAAAATAATATTTTCCTGGTTTTAGGTATATCCTACTGCCCTTCTCTAAGTCACATTAAGCTCCTCTAATCATCATCAAAGATTCTTATAAGTTTGGGATTTAATCAACAATTAAAAAGAAAAATATTTCAAATTTCCTGAGGGAGTCGATCGTCAGTTAATTGATCGATAGTCTTAAGTCGATCGGTCGATAGATCAGATATTGCTGAGTTTTCTGCATTATTTTTCCTACGGGCTTCATACTTTTTAATCATCAAAACCTTTATAAAATAATCCCAAACTCCCCAATATTCATTCCATATGATAAACCAAGATATATAAATGATTTCTAATAATCAAACCACCTAAAATCATCAAGAAGGCTGGATTTGAAACATAGTATTTCCCGAAAAGTCATATTTGTATATTTATCCATGAACATCATATAAACTCCCATTTTTCTTCACCAAATGATTCCCAATTTAATCTCATGATATCCAGATCATATTCCTTCATATATGAATAAGTTCTAACGCATCCAAAATGATTTAAACATCATTATCATGAATCAATTTACTCAAATTCCATTTTATTCTCAAGAACTCTAATTTTTTACTTAATCACCAATAAGAGTGTAAATCCCAGATTTCTTCACAAGATAATATAAAATTCATGGAGTTTATTCTATAATCACAAATGGATCATTCCTAGATAATATCCATTTCAAAGATCCATTTGGCTCTTGGTGGTGCAAGGTGGTTGTCCTTTGGTTTCCTAGAAAAGTCTCTTCTTCTCCCATAGAAAGTCTCTCAATATCTCCTAAACCTTTTCCTCTTATATTTGGTGAATTAAACTAAACTCTCTAATCCCTCTACTTATAAAATAAACTCATATTTCCATAGTTACTATTCACCTCCCTTGTAAAATGATCGAAATACCCCTCCGGAGTGTCCTTTCGGTTCCAAAGTTCCCCGAGACCCAAATCAAACACCTAAGTAGAATTTTTTGACTATTTGAACCCTTCCGGACACTTTGGCACAGTCAAAACGACAATTCGGATGACATAATAATTCACTTTTATTTCATGTAATTATAATCCCGACACGACTCAAATGTGCGTCCCGACTTAATTACCATAATTATCGTACACATAATTCGCGACAAGTTTATAAAGTCATAATCAATTGTAAATTCCTAATAATATATCACTAAGTAACATTTAAATCACAAATTACTTTATTCTAGAGTAATATTTAAATCCGGATTAATATCCAATTATATCACAAGTAATTCTAATTAATCCCATTTTAAAAGTCATTAAAAATACAGGGTATTACATACTTCTCTGCTTACAACAGAATTTCGTCCCGAAATTCAAAAAATAAAAGTATAGCAGGCAAGAATAATTCTGGATAAGTATTGCACATCACATACTTGCGCTCCCAAGTAGACTACTCTGTACCGCCCATATAGTACGCTAATGAATACCCCCAATGATGAACACCTCACTTATAATCATTTTAACCCCAGGTTACGTAGGTTCTTGTCCAAGCCTTATAGTTTAAGTTTCACTACTTATACTTTATTCTAGATATTCGCTATCTAACCTTCTACTATATGCACTCAAATAGATTTAATCGTTCTTTAGATAAATACTGTCTCGTCTTGCGATTATCGTACACAAGTAGGTTAATTGTGAAGTATATATTCTACACACAATATATACTATAAGTTTCAAATCGTCTCTACTATTCATAATAGTTCCCGGTTCCTCTCCTTTAGCCCACAAGTAGGAGAAATAATAAGACATACCGTACCATACTTCAACTGGCACCATGCCCAACAGTAAACTTATAAGAGTTATAGTACACCAACTTCACTAGTGGAACGTACGTCTCTCGTCCTCCATTAGATTCAAGGTTACAAACATAATTTATCTTCCAAAATCTATTTTGTCTGCTTAGTCTGCCCATTATTCTGTGGATGATAGATCATACTCGGTCACAACTCGGTACCCATACCTCGTGAAAGTTCTTTCAAAAGTGGGAGATAAAATATCATCTTAATTGGACACAATATTAAACGGTGCCCTATATAGCCTCACTATCTCGGTTATATTAAGATCAAAGCATATTGTCTCGTAGTATGATCAACCCTAACTAGCATAATGTGATTAACTTTAGTCAACTATTCCACTATCACCCATATAGGATCGTAACCATTTTCGCGATAAAATCCTTACGAATATTCTCCCAATACTACTTAGAAATCCCTAACGGTTGGAGAAACCTCTGCTGGTTTCGAATGGTCCACCTTAATTCCAACAGCCAGGTGGCCCGTTACAAGAGGAATTCAGCCAAACATCTATTCATTTAAATCCTAGTACCATAGTCATGTATATCCTGATACATTTGTTATTCTAATGAGTATATCTCTAATCGTCACAAATGACCGGACATTAAAGTCCCGATATCTAAACCTCTATATTTATTTTCCTTATCCCATATCTCCAAAATGGGGAACAATATCATATTTAATTACCTAGGGCGCCCATACACCCTATATTTCTCGCATTGTTGCTCAAATAACATATACTCTTCTTGAATCAATTTACGCTCGCTTGGCATACTGATATGGTAGGTGTACATTCAATCACCCCACTAGTCGTAACTTAATCACTCTATTAGTGGCATTATTATTTTATTCATAATGTTACTAGGACTAGGTGACTCTTAAGTCATAATAGAATTATCAACTCTAAATTTATGTTTGTATATTTAAAATGACTAAGGTACAAACTTATGTACTATCGACCAAACTTCTCTCCCACTCCCGACGTTTGCTAGTTTCATGTGAGGGATGTCTCGCAAAGCACAATCCAAATAAAGAACCCCCCGATCCACTACTACTTAACATAGTCGATCGTCGAGATCCGTAATGGCCCACAGTCCATAATCTGTACCTTCCCATAATTTCTATATGTCGACATAAAATTATACTAGTCCATGCTTATATATCCCATAAAACATATTTCTCTCACTATCCCAAATTCTCGACGCTATATATAATGAGTTATTTCTTGCTGTTCGACAAAAACATAATATATCCTAGTCACGTCAGTAAAATAAATTTATACTCACACATATAACTAGACAACATTTTCACTAAGGTCTATGATATCATGAAATATATGCCCAACCATATTTCAGTTGGTGCAACTCAAATTAATTTTACTATCCCCGAAGTATCCAGTACGATAGTCTTATCACTCAATTTACTATCGTTAAAACATTTGATAATTTATCACTACATAATACCATAATGAGTTCTATTATGCTAACTCAAAGCAATATAAAGTTATAATAACAAAATATACTCTTAGGACCCACCCGGTTCACTCATCGGAGACACCAAAAAGTCCCGCTCTCAACGAGAAATACTTTTGTAACCAGACTGTTAAAATTATCTTTTCCACTAACCTCAACTCGCACGAGAATTTAGGTATTTCAATTTATATATAACTGTTTCGACACACCATGTCACTAGAATTAATCCTTTATTCACAAGGATGAAATAAAACTTCATCAGTCTCTCCTGATCACGTAGGGCCTGTACATGCACTTCTTATGGTTAAAACATCTCACGATCATTTACACCCGTTATACATATAGGATTTCATTCTATAGTTGTACCCACCCGTTGTGGACAAATTATTCACTCCTGTGGTTTACACACCTATTATTGAAACATTGGCCCAGCATATATTGACCTCAATTATGGTCTTACCGACCTCCCTTTTTTTTTCTTCTTAGACCCCGCCGACCTTGAAATACGGTATGCTACAATTATCGAGGACTCCACTGGTCCTATTTAAACCTACCACTCTTGGGTCGTAAATTTCCTGGGCCTAATTATCTTGACCCAATTACTCCCTTAGAAGTCTCACTCCTCCAGTTGTTATGCCTAATTGGTATGGTTTACTATTCCCAAAATTTATCGGTCTCACTACTTCATGTGGACACATTTAACACTTAGTAGTCCCTCTCTCTACACATAGGGTAATTCCCCTTACTATTTCCTCGTTACTGACCATTTTAACTTCCTCCTTTTGGACCTATCAATCTTAACTCCCAATTCTTATTCCCATTATTCTTTTGGCTCTACGGGTCCTATGGGATACATTGTCGACTACACTAGTCTTGGCTGATTTCATTGTCGCTAAGTAGGGGTTTAATCATGTCACTTTAAATGGGTCCCCTACTGGGTACACCTTCCGGTGATGTTTCATTAACAATATTGAATTCAATCTTGCCCTTCAGCTAGGTTTCTTAACCCTTCTAGATCCCCCGCATTTGGAAGCATTATCCAATTTCTTAGTAACGTTAATCTTAGTCGTTTTCGTCAAATTTCCACTCACACAAGAGTATTTCACTCACGAGTCCTTTCACATAATGAACTTTATTTATCTTCTATGTATCCCATTCTTCCTAGGGTAAGGAGTTCGATAAACAAGTTACTTCTCTCTTTCTTGCCCATAAGAGATAAGTTTGAAATTCCATTCATATCCTGATTAAAACATCAAATGAATGATTTCACTATCGAACCATACCTAAAATTCTTATTCCAGCTTCACACATATTCTTTATATGTGATGTCTAACTCTCATCACTTAAGTTTGTTCTTCCTAGCAAAATTTTACTAGAAATTTTTTCAATGTCTTTGAATTCCTTCCTTCATAAGAGTCCTTCTGAATCCCTCGCCTTTCACATACAGTGCTGGGTGAGTTAAGAACGACACAACCATCAACTATGATTGTGCTTGGTAAACTACAGCTCCCAAGAAACTTCCTTAATGTTC
Organism: Sambucus nigra; assembly: GCA_949130495.1. NCBI lineage: Eukaryota > Viridiplantae > Streptophyta > Magnoliopsida > Dipsacales > Adoxaceae > Sambucus > Sambucus nigra. The sequence goes on from OX422219.1 coordinate 66,071,184, forward strand.
TAAGCCCAAACAATAATTATGATGGTCTCTATCTCCAACACCATTTTCCAAAATCGTCTATATCTTTGGCTGAGTCCTCCTCCTGATGTCCTTCTAACGGCTCTTGCTAGTCATCCCAATGTGTTTGGCGCACGATACCTAACCGAACTCGTATAATCATTACACGTTTCATACTTCATGGAAGGAGAACGTAAGTCAAAATACGCAGAAGAATTCAACATCCTAATAATAGGGCTCTACATCAAAGAACGCTGCGCTGAAACATAATAAGCCGCACAGATCCTAAAGACACTAGAACCTGATGCTCTGATACCACTTGTACCAACCTGCCTAATTAAATATCGACTGATCAGTCCCTTATTTAATTAAATCAGAATATCCAGTTGGTTCATTCTCAGCATCACTGTCGAAAACCATTTCTTTATTAATCACCTGATAGTAAATTAAGCTAAGTGACAAAAACTTTTTCCATTTTTAGTTTAATTAAAACCATTCCCCGACACAGAATAATAATATGCAACAACACATCACAACTGAATTAACTACAACAAGAATAAATGTCACCAAAATAACTCTCCAGTGAAATTATAACATTTACACTAAATAAAACTGATATCCACAATGCTTACGTAATTTAGAATAATTTCGTATCGTTATAATGTTTTCGAATACTTATAGTGAAGCTGAAGAATTTATACATTACTTAACTACTATTTCACTCAGTAGAAAGTTCTCATATAGATACACGTATATATATTAGTTACACATATAATATATATACAACCGGCACCCCACATAATATCTATGGTGCAAAGTTTCCATAATTAAGTATATATATACCAATCACTCATATAATACATATATAGTAATGGCACCCCACATAAAAACTATGGTGCTGGCATACTCTGCTATCAAGTCCTTATATCACACATATTTAGGGAAATGCTAGTTCGGAATCACTCTCGAACTGCATTAACACAAACATATACAAATGGAGGCGAAGCATAGTTCCCAGTCCTAAGAGGTCAGCACATACCCACACGTCTCTTAGGACCGTCTGACTATCAATCAGATAGCCTGTACCAGGGAATTCTATGTTCTAGGGTACAAGTCAATATCCCCCATAAAGGTCCCATCGAGATAAGACTGTCCCGGCGCGAAAACCCCCCGTGATAGCAAGTAGCCCGGGTACGATTTTTACACAAAAATAATATATGCACAATCACACTGTCCTATATATAATATATGTATTCACATCCACATTATTAAATCAGGCGCGCTCACGACCCATAATTATAATTATCCGTTATTACACATTTTACTCGATTATTTCGTACAACGGACTCATTCCTTTTATTCTCATAATTAAGTTATTCTAAACCCACTTTTCGTCTCTCGAAGTATTCTCTTTACCTAAGTACAATTTCAGTAGGCCCTCACTCGCCTTCTAATCCAACTTCCTAGATGTTTCGATTATTTAATCAATGCACGTATGATTTATTAAGTATGAATGTCTCACCGTTTACCCTTTATTTCCCTTCACGTTTAAGTTCCACTTAACGGGATTTATCTTGACCCTACTGGTCCTTCTTGTGTCCCATTATGTTCTAGCAACCCTAATAAAGGTTTACTACGTATAAAATCGAATTAAGCCAACACAGAAAAAATTGCAGTTTTCCAGGAGGGTCGATCGATCGATTAAAGGGGGTCGATCGATCAAACCATCGATCGATCGATGCTCTGGGCTCGATCGATCGATCAAGCAGTTATGGCGAAACTGCAGAAAACCCAGCTACGGAAATCTTACCCCAAACTCATCCAAACCATCATATTTCAGTCCCAAACTTCCAACCACTTATACTACAAGTGTTATATACTCGTATATATAATATCCTACGTAAAACATGCGATTTTTCATCAACTATAACGAATTAAAAGGGTACAATTTACATAAATCTCAAGAACCCTAATATTTTTCTTTAACTTAGCTTCTTCCATTTCTTTTTCAGATTTTCTATCACTAACACCATGAAAATTCATGGTTTAACCTCTACATGTGCAATGGATTTCCAGAATATAATCTTTACCTCTATAACATGAAATTTTTGTCTCCAATTAATGTTTTTCTTTAAGAACACTAATTCTAATCAACCTTAGACTAATATTAAAGGATGCATTAACTTGATTAAAGAAAGATAGATACTTGCCTCAAAATTTTAGGTTCTGATTTCATGGTTGAAATGGTATGATAGCGTTCCCCGTCGCGCGATCTACGTTTTGGTGGTGGTGGCGGTGCAACCGGATGAATCTTGGCCTTGGATTGCTTGGAAAGCTTTCTACCTTCCTCTATAATGGCCGTTCTAAGGTTTTGAGTTTGCTAACCCTAAGAGACCATTATAAATGGCTGATATAACCTAATAAATTTCGTGGGTTTAATTACCTATAATTACGAAATGTCCAAAACGCCCTCTCGGGGTACTAATTAAGCCTAAAAACGCCCCGAGATCCAAACTAAACCCCCGGGTACATTATTTTGAATATCTGGACCCTTCCGGACACTTTGGAGAACTCGAAATGACCATATGGGCAACTTATAATTTATTCACTTTATATAATAATAATTTAGTCCCGACACGACACAAGCGTGTCCCGACTTAATTTTCATAATTGTCATTTTATTCACACGTGACAATTTTTATAAAATAAATCACATATATTACTATACTCATCCAGTAACATTCAACAATTTTTTTCCAATAATTACTAACTCACATCACGCTAGTAAATATTTAAATAACTTTCCGGATTAAAATTAAATTAATTTATCTCAATTAAATTTAATAAATCCTTAAATTTAAAAGCCATAAAAAATACGGGGTATTACATACTTCCCCCCTAATAACGGAATTTCGTCCCGAAATTCGAAAAATAAGGCCTACCTGGTAGAACAATTCTGGATATTATTTCAGTACGCAAATTATCTACATAGTAAGGCGCTTAATCACTATAGCCCCCGCCTCACAACAAGCTTGATTAACAATCTCATTGGAGACACTTCACATGGTGCTCCTAACCAAAAACATTCGCATAGGTCACGCCTATACATTATAAATTTCCATTATCTCACTATCATTGGGAGGCCTCACCTCACTACATGACAACTACTCGAATTTATTTATATACAAAACTCCCATTTTGAGAAAAACCATACGAACATTTGACCACTCTTGTTCGCCTAAAGAAGTCGTGGAATTTCACCATAGTCATCGAATTTATTCCTGATCGATACAAAGTTCTGAGTATACACTCACCTCTAAATATACGGAAGGAGAATATTCGAGGTTTTTCCATACCAAAACCTTAATAAGTACCTCGTACGCGACTAACAGGTACGAGTGCCTTTACAGAGAACTCCTGAAAACACCGTACTAAGATTCCAAAATTTCTTTCACGTGGCTCCACTAATCTTTAATCACCGTGCGCCTATTCCCTGGCTAAGGGTGATACATCCTACTCGAAGCAAAACCTTACCTCCGCTGGTTCCTGAAATTCCATATCAAAGGTGGAATTTACTAACCTCATCCCGATTCAGAAATTAATCATGTACCGAACCATGTACCGGCGCGATCCTTCCTTTCAAAGGATGTCTGGGGCACACTAGTTAATATTATAAACCGCCCCAAAGGAATATTAATCACTTCCTTCTTGGGCCACTTAATTCACATGTTCGGATGAACCCATGATCTTGTTTTGAGGATGGTAACCCATCCAAAGACTTTACCGACCTCTTCCAATTACAGGGATTTAAACATAAAATTCTCTGGTTTATTCTCCTCTTCCAACCGAACCCTACCTATGGGCGGTGCATGTAGAGACTACTCACTACGTCCCGCTAAACATCGATTTTTCCTTGAAATATCTCACATTAAGTGACACGTAATACTCCCCTTCCTTCCTTGGTTTATGCCGAAAGTTCCGACCCGTGCTCTTTCCTCCACGATGTGCACTTCTGGATATTTTATACCATACTAACATCATCACTCTTTATATGCATAAGTTCACTCTCACACTTGGCTAATAACAACTTCGCTCCGAGTGTTTCTTCATAATAATTAAATTCTACTCTATTCAAGGAATACCCATTCTTAAATGGCTTCCCACAGCCTTCCAATCAAATTAGGGTGTGCTATTCTAACTGCACACTTATGTATGGGTTATTGCCCCTCATGTGAAGTTTAATCCACTCTATCACTTCCCCTTCGTTATGCTAGTCCCACAAACACATATTTCACACGTCACTACACCAAAAATTGGAAACTGGCACGATTTAAAACTGTGCCAGACGCAATCTGGCACGGTTCAAAACGGTGCCAGAATCAGGCGTGCCAGATTTTCTGGCGCGGTTTAAAATCGTGCCAGATTTTCCAAACTGGCACGCTTTTGGCACGCTTTTAAACTGTGCCAGTTTTTTAATCTGGCACGTTTTTGGCACGCTTTGAAACCGTGCTAGATGTTAAATCTGGCACGCTTTTGGCACACGCCGAAACCGTGCCAAATTGTTTATTTTCTGGCACGCTTTTGGTACGGTTATAAAGCGTGCCAGATTGTTTTATAAGCGTTCTCATTTTTATGCATCGGCGCGGTTTTGGCACTGTTTAAAACCGTGCCAGATTTTTCAGTTGCTTAAAAAAATAATAATAGGAAACAAATCTGGAAAATCTGCAAATTCCAAATTCGGTAGGAAAAATATTTATTATGTGCAAAAAAAAATCAAGAAAATTCACAAATTATGAATATCGCAAGTTGTTGATAAACTAATGTGCATACAAACTTCAAAAAATTACAAAAGTTAATACCAATATAAAGCCGTACATGACCATAAAAGTCGACAATAACTTCAAAAAATTACAAGAGTTAATAATTCCCATATAAAAAAAAATTGGGCAGAGTTTCCTCTATTTTTTGAGCATTCCAAAACCTGCTAACAAAACATCTGCCCATATAAAACCCGCACGGCCATAAAAGTCAACAATAAAACTACTATAGCCAGCACGGCCATAAAAATAAACCATAAAACTACTGAAGCCTGCTCGACCATAACACAAAAAATAGAATCCTGAATATTAACAACACTAAATAAACAATCCCCCTGTTGTAAAGCATTGACTTCTTCGTGCGTTTCAAGTGGATAAAAGCTAATGATTGAATGTCATCCTACAAAAAAAAAATAAGACACAAAAAAGATACAATATTAGTAACCAAGTCATTTTAAAAAAAATCATATTCAAGCAAAAAAATTGCATATACAAGTAGAAAAAGTGCATATATGACTACGAGGTTAGTTCGTACAAGTTACATTGGTACCGTGCAAGGTGTTCATGCCTCCTACGGGGTCATTTGGGGGCTGGTTTGAGTTTTCACCCTTTAACGGCCTGTTTTCAAGTCTAAGTGTGATTTTTGCGAATTATCGTCATACTCTCAAACCGGTAGACCCAAGACTACGCAATCAGTTCCTACAAGTTACATTGGTCCCGTGCGAGGAGTTCGTGCCTCCTACGGGGTCGTTTGGAGGCTGGTTTGAGTTTTCACCGTTTAACGGCCTATTTTCAAGTCTAAGTGTGATTTTTGCAAATTATTGTCATACTCTCAAATCGGGAGATCCGAGACTACGCGGTCAGTTCCTACAAGTTACATTGGTCCCGTGCGAGGTGTTCATGCCTCCCACGGGGTCGTTTGGGGGCTGGTTTGGGTTTTCACCCTTTAACGACCTGTTTTCAAGTCTAAGTGTGATTTTCACAAATTATCGTCATACTCTCAAACCGAGAGACTCGAGACTCAAGACTACACGATCAGTTCCTACAAGTTACATTGGTCCCGTGTGAGGTGTTCATGCCTCTTACGGGGTCGTTTGGAGGCTGGTTTGGGTTTTCACCCTTTAACGGCCTATTTTCAAGTCTAAGTATGATTTTTGCAAATTATCGTCATAGTCTCAAATCGGGAGACCCGGGACTACGCGGTCAGTTCCTATAAGTTACATTGTTCCCGTACGAGGTGTTCGTGCCTCCTACGGGGTCTTTTGGGGGCTGATTTGGGTTTTCACCCTTTAACTGCCTGTTTTCAAGTCTAAGTGTGATTTTAGCAAATTATCGTCATACTCTCAAACCAGGAGACCCGGGACTACGCGGTCAGTTCCTACAAGTTACATTGGTCCCGTGCGAGGTGTTCGTGCCTCCTACGGGGTCATTTGGGGGCTGGTTTGGGTTTTCACCCTTTAACGGCCTGTTTTCAAGTCTAAGTGTGATTTTTACAAATTATCGTCATACTCTCAAACCGGGAGACCCAAGACTACACGATCAGTTCCTACAAGTTACATTGGTCCCGTGCAAGGTGTTCGTGCCTCCTACGGGGTCGTTTGGAGACTGGTTTGGGTTTTCACCCTTTAACGGCCTGTTTTCAAGTCTAAGTGTGATTTTTGCAAATTATCCTCATACTCTCAAACTGAGAGATCCTGGACTACGCAGTCAGTTCCTACAAGTTACATTGGTCCCGTGCGAGGTGTTCGTGCCTCCTACGGGGTCGTTTGGGGGCTGATTTGGGTTTTCACCCTTTAACGGCCTGTTTTCAAGCCTAAGTGTGATTTTTGCAAATTATCATCATACTCTCAAACCGAGAGACCCGAGACTACACGGTCAGTTCCTACAAGTTACATTGGTCTCGTGCGAGGTGTCCGTGCCTCCTACGGGGTCGTTTGGAGGCTAGTTTGGGGTTTCACCCTTTAACGGCCTGTTTTCAAGTCTAAGTGTGATTTTTGCAAATTATCATCATACTCTCAAACCGGGAGACCCGAGACTACACGATCAGTTCCTACAAGTTACATTGGTCCCGTACGAGGTGTTCGTGCCTCTTACGGGGTCGTTTGGAGGCTGGTTTGGGTTTTCACCCTTTAACGGCCTGTTTTCAAGTCTAAGTGTGATTTTTGCACATTATCATCATACTCTCGAACCGGGAGGCCCGGGACTAAGCGGTAAGTTCCTACAAGTTACATTGGTCCCGTGAGAGGTGTTCACGCCTCCTACAGGGTCGTTTGGGGGCTGGTTTGGGTTTTCACCCTTTAACGACTTGTTTTCAAGTCTAAGTGTTATTTTTGCAAATTATTGCCATACTCATAAACCGGGAGACCCGAGACTACGCGCTCAGTTCCTAAAAGTTACATTGGTCCCGTGCAAGGTGTTCGTGCCTCCAACGGGGTCTTTTGGGGGCTGATTTGGGTTTTCACCCTTTAACGGCCTATTTTCAAGTCTAAGTGTGATTTTTGCAAATTATCGTCATACTCTCAAATCGGGAGACCCGGGACTACGCGGTCAGTTCCTACAAGTTACATTGGTCCCGTGCGAGGTGTTCGTGCCTCCTACGGGGTCGTTTGGGGATGATTTGGGTTTTCACCCTTTAACGGACTGTTTTCAAGTCTAAGTGTGATTTTTGCAAATTATCGTCAAACTCTCAAACCGGGAGACCCGGGACTAAGCGGTCAGTTCCTACAAGTTACATTGGTCCCATGAGAGGTGTTCACGCCTCCTATAGGGTCGTTTGAGGGCTTGTTTGGGTTTTCACCCTTTAACGACCTGTTTTCAAGTCTAAGTGTCATTTTTGCAAATTATCGTCATACTCATAAACCGGGAGACCCGAGACTACGCGCTCAGTTCCTAAAAGTTACATTGGTCCCGTGCGAGGTGTTCGTGCCTCCAACGGGGTCTTTTGGGGGCTGATTTGGGTTTTCACCCTTTAACGGCTTATTTTCAAGTCTAAGTGTGATTTTTGCAAATTATCGTCATACTCTCAAATCGGGATACCCGGGACTACGCGGTCAGTTCCTACAAGTTACATTGGTCCCGTGTGAGGTGTTCGTGCCTCCTACGGGGTCGTTTGGGGGCTGGTTTGGGTTTTCACCCTTTAACGGACTGTTTTCAAGTCTAAGTGTGATTTTTGCAAATGATCGTCATACTCTCGAACCGGGAGACCCGGGACTAAGAGGTCAGTTCCTACAAGTTACATTGGTCTCGTGCGAGGTGTTCGTGCCTCCTACGGGGTCGTTTGGGGGCTGGTTTGAGTTTTCACCCTTTAACGGACTGTTTTAAAGTCTAAGTGTGATTTTTGCAAATTATCGTCATACTCTCAAACCGGGAGACCCGGGACTACGCGGTCAGTTCCTACAAGTTACATTGGTCCCGTACGAGGTGTTCATGCCTCTTACGAGGGCTGGTTTGGGTTTTCACCCTTTAACGACCTGTTTTCAAGTCTAAGAGTTATTTTGGTAAATTATCGTCATACTCTCAAACCGGGAGACCCGGAACTGCGCGGTCAGTTCCTATAAGTTACATTGGTCCCGTGTGAGGTGTTCGTGCCTCCTACGGGTCCGTTTGGTGGCTAGTTTAGGTTTTCACCCTTTAACGGCCTGTTTTTAAGTTTAAGTGTTGATTTTTACAAATTATCGTCATATTCTCAAACCTGGAGGCCCGTCACTACGCGGTCACTTCCTACAAGTTACGTTGGTCCCGTGCTAGGTGTTCGTGCCTCTTACGGGACCGTTTGGGGGTTGATTTAGGTTTTCACCCTTTAGTGGCTTATTTTCAAGTCTAAGTGTGATTTTTGAAAATTATCGTCATACTCTCAAATCGGGAGACCCGAGACTATGCGGTCAGTTCCTACAAGTTACATTGGTCCCGTGCGAGGTGTTCGTGCCTCCTACTGGGTTGTTTGGGGGTTGGTTTGGGTTTTCACCCTTTAACGGCCTGTTTTAAGTCTAAGAGTTATTTTGGCAAATTATCGTCATACTCTCAAACCGGGAGACCCGGGACTACGCGGTCAGTTCTTACAAGTTACATTGATCCCGTGCGAGGTGTTCGTGCCTCCTACGGGTCCGTTTGGTGGCTAGTTTAGGTTTTCAACCTTTAATGACCTGTTTTTAAGTTTAAGTGTTGATTTTTACAAATTATCGTCATATTCTCAAACTGGGAGGCCCGTCACTACGCGGTCAGTTCCTACTAGTTACGTTGGTCCCGTGCGAGGTGTTCGTGCCTCTTAAGGGACCGTTTGCGTGTTGATTTAGGTTTTCACCCTTTAGTGGCTTGTTTTTAAGCATAATCTATATATTTACAAATTATCGTCATATTCTTAAACCCGGAGTCCAGAGAGTACACGATCAGTTCCTACGAGTTATATTGGTCCCGTACGAGGTGTTAGTGCCTCTTACGGGGTCGTTTGGAAGCTGGATTGTGTTTTCACCCTTTAACGACTTGTTTTTACGTTTAGTCTAGATATTTCCAATTTATCGGCATATTGTCAAACCAGAAGATCCTTGACTAGGCCGTTAGTTCCTATGAGTTATATTAGTCCCGTACGAGGTGTTCATACCTCGTACAGGGCAGTTTGGGGGATGGTTTGGGTTTTCACCCTTTAGTGGCTTGTTTTTAAGCATAATCTAGATATTTTCAATTTATCGTCATATTATCAAACCGGAAGACCCGCGACTATGCGGTCAGTTCCTATGAGTTGTACTAGGCACTTGACATGTGTGAGAAAAAACAAAACCAAACAATACTACTTTATAATGTAATAATGTATGTAATCATTCAATTTCTATAAAATTGGATGAACAAATAAAAAATATCATAAAGTTTACCATGATACGTGTAGGTAGTAGCATTGCACCCCTATCCGGATGCTCACTCATTGTGAAATACCAAATCTGAAAAAATATTTACACATTGTCAAACTTAAAGAGAAAAGTGAATAAAGGAAAAAATTGAATAAAAACATGCAAATGATTAAGTTAAATATCATAATGATGGTCATAACGAAGTTTAAATTGAAAGTCCTGAATCTCAACATCCCTCTCATTATAATTAAGAGCCTTTCCAAAACCACCGGGTGTGAAATTATTGGAAAATCATTGTTCTTGAATCCAGGAGGGAGTGTTAAAGATAGAATCAGGGGCACTATGAGGGTCAAGTTAATATTTCGTTAAAATAATTGGTTAATTTAAACACTCCGTTAATTTGCCGTTAAAATATGAGGGTCACTATGACGGCATTATTTTAACGGCGTATTGCCCCTGAACCGTTAATTTCAGTAGAGAAAGGACTCAAGTCACGAACACGAGACAAAGAAAATGACTGTAAAGTTAGTATAATAGATCATAATATTCAAGAAACAAATGTAAATATAATTGGCCCTTGCCTCAGCCTCCCTTAGATGACTCTCTACCTCAGTTCTGGCTTCATTATTGGCCCTTGCCTCTGCTAATGGCTTAGCTTCCCTCGTTGCGCTCAATGCATTTGTATAGAATTCCTTTTGAGTTGCAAGCTCGGCTTGGTGGTTTTCTATTATTTCTTGTAGTAACTTCTCAGTTGTTGCCTTGTCCCTTTTATACTTACTACTTGATTCGCTTCGACTGGTCCGGCAGGCCTGTGTCGGTTGTTTACTTCCCCCTGGCCGTCGTCCCGTCCTTTGGGTCGACCCCCATGGGGTCGGCCATCTACTGCCTCCCTTCTGGACCTCGCAGCACTCCTTGTTCTGGATAATTTTTCCCGCAGTTCATTTACGGGGCCCAGCCTCTCAAAGGCTGACCCCCTGCTCAAGAGGTCAAAAGCAGAGCCTCTCGGGCGATCGTCAGGATTTTGCCTTCCACTCTTTTCTCTGCTCTCCTGGAGAGGTCGTACAGTATTATTGGAGACCTCATATGGTTCCCAGTATTCTATGGGGGCCTCCTCCCCCTCCAGATCATCATACCTGTCCTCAGGGCAAGGGTTTCCTTGCCTCCTCAGCAACATCACTACGCCGCTGAGGGGGTGGCAGGTCTTTGCGTGGTGCCTGGGGTGGTCCCCTGGCCTCATGATGCCCTGGAGCCGCTATCGGAGTAATCATCTCAGGTGAGACCCCTGGTGGTCTTAGTATGTTCTGGCTTAGAGCTGTGAACTTCTCCTGCATGATCCGCTGGCTTACTGCCAGAGACTTCAAGGCTGTCGCCACATCAGCCATCTCAGACTGAGGTGGTGGCTGACTGGAACTGGGTCCTACTCCACTATTCGGTGGAGGGAGTGGTGTTGGTGGCATCTCTGGTGCCATGTGTTTGAGCTATGAAAAGCTGAACTGGAAAAAAGACTGGTGAGCTTGAGAACCTTAGTGGGTCTCTTTCAATGGTGAAACATCTCCTGTCAGGGGGAGAACTGGTTCACCACCAGAGTGCCCAGTGAGGTCTAGATGTACAAAGGAAGAGATTTCTTTTTATTCCCACAGTCGGCGCCAAACTGATGATGCTGAAATCTAGCACCACCAGTGTAAGGACTAGGGCTGTGTTTCGGCCTGATCGGATCGGAAAATGACCTTTCGGAAAAAATTCCATTTTTTTCGGAAATAAAATATTTGTTCCAATTTCCTATCCAATTTTTTCGGAAAATCAAAAAAGTTTCCGAATTCGGAAAAATCGGAAAATCGAAAAAAAATCGGAAAAATTCAAAAATTCAAAAAATATACTAAAAATTCAGAAATTTTGGAAATTCCAAAATTTCAAAAAAATTAATATAGGATTTTCGATTACTAGAAATTCTCAGAACTTGACATGTGGGCCACACCCCTCTGAAAATGGTAGAATCCATTACACATCTCTCATATGAACCTAAACACAGATAAACCTAAATCAGAATAGAAAACCTTTCTCATATGAACCTACACATACATAGTAAAAAATAATTTCTTTTAAAAAAACATAAACCCATCCAAAATTGCAAAACCCACTACATAATTTTTTAGATAAATCTACACAGAGAAAGAAAATTTTACACAAATAAACCCACTTACAAAATGATATGTATAAACTAAAACCTTACAAAATGATGAAATAAACTAAAATCGATCGAGAGTTATGCATTACAGGTCGAGAGTTATGTATAAACTAAAACCTTACAAAATGATGAAATGAACTAAAACCGATCGAGAGTTATGCATTACAGATCGAGAGTTAAACAGATGAGCTGACTACAGATCCGTATATGATGAAATAAACAGATGAAAGGCGAGTAGACGGACGAGAAGAGTTACTTACCTTCGAATGATGATCTGAGAAGAGTGAAAACCAGAGAGAGATAGGCGAGTAGACGGACGAGAGTAGAAAGAGAGAGAGGTGAGTAGAAGACGGTATGTGCGCCGCATAGAGAGAGAGAGGAGAGATATGTTAACTAACCCTAAATAAAACTAACAACATATATATATGGGGTAAGGGAGGTAAAAAATAAGGAAAATATAAATGTACACATTCTTATTATTAGACAAGGGAAATCTAAGGTAAAAAATATATATAAAATATTCAGAATATTAATCTGAAAAATATTAGAAAAATTAATCGAAAATTATATCTGAAAATCGTATCGGCTAGAAAATCGGAAAATCGGATCGGAAAAATCGAAAAATCGGAATTTAAAATATAGTTCCAATTTCCTATCCAATTTAATTCGGAAAAATCGGAAATCGGAAATCGGAAACCTTATATATGTTCCAAAATCGGAAAATATCGGATCAGACATCGGAAAAATCAGAATGTTCGGAAAAAAAACATGGCCCTAGTAAGGACACAAATTTCCAATTGAGTCCATATATTATTTTGGCTCAATTCCGGACAAAAAATTTATTCATAGGATTGTATTTACTTGTAATATTCTCAAGCCTATGAAAAGTTTGTTGAAGACGTAGCGGCAAAGATCATAAAGCTTCATCATCATGCCGGTTTCGTGCCTCGTTTATACGTCATCAACCATAGTTCCATGCTCCCAAGATATGAATGCAATTATATATATATAGGAGCTTGGAACTTGTTTATTGGGTGTTAGGTTTATCCAAAACTGCGTTTTTATTTTCAGAAAGATTTCTAATTAAAACTTTAAATAAGTTTGTAAAGTTTTCTCGGCTAAAATTGAATTTTCCTACTTTCTGGTTTTCGTTCGATAGAGTCGTTCGAACGAGTTTGTCGTTCGAACGAAAATGTCATTCTAACGAACTTGCCAACGACTTCCCATTATGGCATTCTGGAACTTCGTTCGAAATGTCGTTCGAACGAGATTGTCGTTCTAACGAGATTTCTAACGATCTTCTAACGATCTTCTAACGAGTTCATACTGGAACTTCGTTAGAAGACTCGTTCGAACGAGATGTAGTTCGAACGAAATGTCGTTCGAACGAGTTTCCAGCGGGAACAGTTTTCTGGCAGTTTTGAGCAGTTTTCACCCACTTTCCCACTTGATTCTTAATCAACTATTTTCAGACTTTAATATGTGAGGGAATCACTTTTGTGAATTAATCTTTTTCATATCTTACTAACTCCTAGAGAGTGTTTAGAGAGCAAAAACATAAAGAGAAAAAGATCAAGTTTTGAGTGTTAATTTTTAAAGAGAAAATCATTTACCACTCTTGTTTTCACTCATAGTTTTATGTATTCAAGTTCATATATATACATCTTTCTTGGATTTTGGCACCGGGTTTATCTCTACACCTAATTGAAGAGAGTGTTTGGGCTTGCCTTTAAATCCCACAAAGAAGAAGTTGTTTTATATTGATTTACCCACTTAGAGAAAGGCTCCTAGTTCGGGTGACGGTGACCATATAAAGTCTGATCGGTGGATTCCGAGACCGCGGTGGAGCTCCAAGGTTATCTCCTAGGAAGAGGTATCTACAAGAAGAAGCGTCGGGGCTTGAGAGGGATCGAGTCGTGTGTTGTAAGCCTTTCTGTCTTGTATTTGTAAATCCGTATCTAGTGGATTTGCGGCTAGGGCCGTCCGAGGTTGTTTCTCGATTTGAGTTTTTCCTCGTACATCGCGGCATAGTGATTTATTGTTTTTTTTATCTTTCACACTCACCTAGAATGCATGCTTAGGTTAAAAAGATAAAATTGGTTTAATCACTATTATTTATTTTGATGCTAAAATAAATATTGGGTAATTGTTTATTTAATTCAAGTGATGTGTTAAAATTAGTTTTGCTTATTTTGTTTAAATGAGAAATATGACTTAGGCAAATTCGAGGACTTGAATTAATTGGTTTAAGTGTTATTTAATAGTTGTGTGTGTTTATTTAATTTTCACTTAAGTTTAATTTGAAATTGAAATTAATATTTTTTGGTAATTCGTTTGTTATTGAACCATCACACTTCTTTACGCTTCCGCATCTGTTTCATAAAAAGGAAATATTACATTTTACAAAGGGTTTATACAATCCGGGGATTCACATCAACGTCTACAACCAGGTAAGTGATGATGACCTCAAACAGTAGTAACCATGGCAGCTATAGAGATGTATATGTATAAGTATATAAAAGGAGGTGAGTATAAGAGGAAAAAGACAATGATGTATAGTGGTTCAGCCAATTAGGCCTACATCCACTGTGAGTGTGTGATCCACTAAGTATGGGCACTAATGGCCTTGGATACAATGCACATAAGCTCACTTTCTCTCTCTACTGCGTGTATAAGCAGAGTTTTTACTAGGGTTACAATTATTGACCCATCCCTTGTAGGGTTGTAGGTGACAAGTATATATAGGTCTTGGGGGGTGTAGTGTACCCCCAAGTATGCATGGTGCATGTGAATGATGATCTAGCCAATCTCCTGTTGACACCTGTAGATGCCAAATGATGACATAATATTCCCTCACGTGAGGGGATGATATTGTTATAACGGTCTTCCACGTGCCATGTGAGCCTCACACGCACTATTCCACGCGTCTCCCAAACCACGCGCTGTGATGATGTCACCCTCGGCCTATGGTATGAGGCCGAGGGCAAAGTTCCTTCTGGCAGCGAGTCTGGCCTAATTTAGGCCTCGTACTGTCGTACCCTCGGAGGGTCTTCTAAGACCGATGAAGGGTAGGCCCCTTGAAGGGTTGTCTCGACCATGATGAGGGGTTGGCCCCTTAAAGGGTCGTCTGGGCCTGATGAAGGGTCGACCCCTCGGAGGGTCGTCTGAGCCTGATGAAGAATCGGCCCCTTGAAGGGTCATTTGGACCATGATGAGGGGTCGGCCCCTTGAAGGGTTTTCTGGGCCTGATGAAGGGTCGGCCCCTTGAAGGGTCGTCTGGACCATGATGAGGGGTCAGCCCCTTGAAGGGTCGTCTAGGCCTGATGAAGGGTCGGACCCTTGAAGGGTCGTCTGGACCATGATGAGGGGTCGACCCCTTGAAGGGTCGCGAGACCATCTTGGGCTCATCTTGGTGGAGGGCGCTCTCGGCTTGGCTGAGGGTATATATGGGTATATCAATTATTCATATTAATTTCTATTTAATATGAACTAGTCTTGTTACCACATGGAATTAAGTGTTCACTTATTTAATTCAATTCAGATTTCATTATTTACTTCTATCTACAACAATACACAGTAGATTAAATCACAGTTTATATTTTTACTCTACAGTATCACACAAAAGATTACATCTCTATATCTACAATGTCACACAGTAGATTACATCACAATTTATATATATAATATCACACTAATTATATATATACTAATACGGAACCTCCCCAGTCACAAATGTGGTGCATGCATAATTTGTTATCATGTCATAATACATAATGTTGCTGTATAGAGGACTAATGATTAGGTGTCTCTCACGAATCAAATAACATAACACAAACATATTGGAGGCAATCATACTCCCCAGCCAAATGGGTCACGCACATATCTACGCTCCCATTCAACCGTCGAAACTATTATTACACCGATAGAACGTGTCCAAGGTCCTTTGCTCAGGGTATGAATCTAAAATCCTCCCAAATGGGCGCACAGGATAAGACCGTCCACAACGTAAAACCTCCACCCCGATAGCAAGCAGTGTAGGTATTTCATACATACAAATAATATTATAGGTATTCAGCACACCTATTTAAATATAACATCCGTAAGGCATTCACACAACCATATGATAATTCCCATACGTAGTATTTTTATCTATCAAATCCTACGTATTAAAGATTACGAAATTACTTATTTATTTTATATTCCCGAGCTTCACTCATTACTCGAAGATTAAATAAGTATTCCTTAACCTAATTCAGTAGGTAAATGTCTACACCCTACTTGTCCCTATCATCACTACTTCCGAAATTCTATAAATTAAACTCATCTTTAATTAGGTTTAATTCTCGATAACCCTTAATTCATTCTTAATCCTTCATTCTATCTCTTAGGGTTAATCCCACCTATTCCTAAGGTTATACCGGTAATTAATAACTCTCTTACTACTGGTCCCAACCTTAAATTATCATTTATCCAATTTAAATCCCAAGTAATATAAGTCTCGATAATAACTCATTTAATTAACACTCGTTAGTTTCCCCTCATTCAAAAATCCCCAAAATAATATTTTTTCGGTCTTAGGTATATCCTACTTCCCTTCTCTAAGTCCCATTAAGTTCCTTAAATCATCATCAAAGATTCCTCAAAGTTTGGGATTTAATAAAAATTTAAAAAGAAAAATATTTCACATTTCCGGGGGGAGTCGATCGATCATTGATTCTGGTCGATCGATCGATCAATCGATATCGATCAACAGTCTTGAGTCGATCGATCGATGGACCAGATATTGACTAGTTTTCTGCATTGTTTTACCTACGGGTTTCATACTTTTTAATCATCAAAACCTTTATCAAATAATCCCAAACTCCCCAATATTCATTCCATATGATAAACCAATATATATAAATGATTTCTAATAATCAAACCACCTAAAATCTTCAAGAAGGTTGGATTTGATACATACTATTTCCAGAAAACTCATATTTGTAGATTTATCTATGAACATCATATAAACTCCATTTTTTCTTCACCAAATGATTTCCAATTTAATCTTATGAAATCCAGATCATATACCTTCATGGATGCTCGAATCACCACCTCTTTGCCTTTTACGTTTTCTTTGGTGAATTGGTGATAGGTATATGACACCAACCCATGGTTGTGCATCCATACCCTTCCTACTACCAACTGATATGATGGCTCACAATCTATGATGTGGAACTTGATGTGGGAAGTGATATTCCCTATTGTAATACCCACGATAACATATCCCACCAATTTAGATGACTGGTTGTTGTACCCCAAAATTGCCAAGGAGTGTGGTACTATTCTTATTTTTGACATTCTAGTATCATAAAAGTATACGATGGGCATAATATTAATGTACGCCTCTCCATCTAATAATACAGGAGAGAAAATACAATCATTTACAAATGTCATGATGTAAAGTGGCCTATTGTGAGGGTACCTGACCAATCTATCTACTTCCAAGAACATGACCTCATAAAGATACCTCCTCTCCAGTTTGACCATGGGTCCCTTCCACTTAAGGTGCGGTGCCATGTTTTTCTTAGCGATCTCCAAAATTGCCCACGTGACCTCCAATCTTGAATGCGCAGGGAGCCCAACCTGATCGAAGAACCAACCAAACTTCTGCAAGTGTGCAATCTCAGCATGTTCAATCCATGGGTCTATTTATTCTTCTTCAAGTTCATAGACTTCTTCTAAGTCTCTGTAGGCAGCCTCATCATAGTCTATAACTGCGTTCATCCTATAAGGAGCAGGCCTCCGTTTGTCTACTCAAGCTCTCGATGGGGTTGTCTTCATCTTCGAAATTATCTTCCTTATCTGTCTCATCTTCCAATCGAAACCGGGATAGCTCAAAAATACATTCCTCCAGATTTTTTTCAGAGTGTCTTTCTAGGAGCCATTACTCTCTCACCAGTTAACTATTTCCCCATCGAAATCACTAGCCATATGGGCCCCGTGAGCTGGCAGAGGGTTGTCATTTACATTGCCTTGGGAAAATTGGATATCTCCTATCTATGCATGATGGTCGATCAATCGCCTCAGTGAGAAATATACCTTACTTGGATGATTCACTCTGTTGTAGAGGGCACAGTAGTGTGGCTTCTCTCTGTCCTCTTGAGAGAGTTACATCGTACTAACATTGACTGGTTTGCAGACTTTATCCCAAACCATGAGATCGTATAGGTTTAGAGCTTGCTCCACTGTTCATGGTAGCTCGGGCGGATCCTCTTAACCTTCGAACCTCCTCTTGTTGCCTATACATCTTCTTCCTTAACCGCCACTACCTTCCCCATTCCACCATCATCTGCGTAATTTACCCTCGAGGGTACTCCCCTCCACGAGGCAACTAATGGCCTTAGCAACAAACTTGATAAGGCAGGTGGGGGCAATACGGGCTTAACCACTAAGTCAATATTCCTCGATGCTTTAAAAAATGATGCCCTCTCGCATTTCATTGATCAAGTGACAGATATATTCGGGCAACAACCCTTCTTCACAAACTCACTAAAGTTTATCTTCTTGTGTCTCCTCTCTTACATCTAGAGAGCGCTCAAGAAACCTCCTGATATAGGCCATAACATCTTCTCCTGGATTTTGTTTCTCACGCGCCAGTTGCGTTAGTGTAAACTCGTCCTCAGCCAAAAAAACTTTTGCACGAATAAAACGTGCAACTCTTACCAGGAGGCTATGCTACCTGGTGTTAAGTGGGTATACCATATGTAGGTTTTCTCTGTTAGGGACTTTGGAAATTCCCCCAGCCTCAGTCTTTTGTCTTTGCGATGGGACCCAAGGCTTTTAACGTGCTCTTTAGGGTTCACGCCCTTTCCCATGTACTTCTCAAAGATTGGTGGAATATACCCTATTGGGTAGGGTTCGTTGTTTAATTCCTCCAGGTACGGAGTGAGGAAGTCATCATACACCGAATAATTATCTCCCACCTTGGTAACTGTGATAAACTTCAGCAGATCCTTCTTCATTTCCTCCAAGATGGATGGTGGAGAGCTAGTTGACGACACTACTACCACAGCTGGCATCAACGGAGTAGATGGTGTGATTTTCCCTATGCCTCCTGTTGCGGCATGTGCTGTTGAAGTCATTTCTCGATCTTATGCTGTTAGCCCAGTCGACACAGGCGAGATAGTAGTGGGAGGAACGTGTGACACCCCGTCTAATTAAATACAGGGCGATCAGTCTTTTATTAAATTAAATCAGAATATCCAGTTAGTTCATTCTTGGCATCACTATTGAAAAACAGTTTCTTATTAATTCACCTAATAATTAATTACGCTAAGTGTAAAAAAATTTCAAAATTTTATTTTAATTAAAACTATACCACCATACTTAATAAAATAAGTAACACCCCAACACAACTGAATTAAAATTCAACAAGTATAAATGAAACGGGAGTAAACTTTTCGTTGAAATATCTCAATATCACCATCCAAAACAAAATGATAATAACAGTATCAATATAAAGCCAGTACAATATCCGAAATGGAAATAAAACTACTAGAATCTTGGGCGACATGCCCTAAATGAGCCAAATACTATAAAGATAGGAATCAAGGAAATGAAAGCCTTTAATCCAAAGCTGTATCTCCAGAAACTCGTCAAAATATCCATCCTCTAATTCGGGCGTCCCTGATGATGGGCACATGGTAATATAGATATAGTAGAGAAGAGAATATGCAAGTAAATGGGTCAGAGCCCGATTGTAAATGATTTTAAAAATAAGAAGTGCTTAACAAGTGCAATTAAGTAGGTATTTTGTACATGTTAGTTCTCGACTCTCACATGAGAAGCTCACCTCTCATCTAGTGTGCGCGCCTAACGTACCTTATTATTCCCCTAAACAAGGTTCTCAATTATCATCCTATCGCTTCTCATTATCCCGTATTTCCCACACAATAATTTATTTAATTAAGCATGTCCATTTCTCTTTAAGATGAACTAGGCCTTTGAGTATTAAGTATTAAGTATTCACTTACTTAACTCAATTCAGATTTTATTATTCATTTTTATCTACTAATTCACACAGTAGATCACATTATAGTACATATATATTCATCACGCTATTATATATACTAATACGACACCTCCCAGACTCAGCTCCGGTGCATACGTACTCTTCTATCATGTTCAGTTACATCTCTCGCTGTTAAAAGGACTATTGGCTCAGCGTCTCTCCCGAACCATAAATAACATAACCCACATATTTGAAGGTGAGCATACTCCTCAGCCGAATGGGTCTCGCATATACCTACGTTCCCATTCAACCGTTGAAACTATCATACACACCGATAGAACGTGTCCAAGTTCCTATGCTCAAGGTTCGTATCTAAAATCCCCACCAAGTGGGCTCATCAGGATAAGTTCAACCTTAATGCGAAACCTCCACCCCGATAACAAGAAGCGTAGGTATGTCATACAAATAAAAATATAGGTATTCACCCCACCTATATAATACGAATAAGGTATTCACATAACCCATATAATAATTCTGTACGAAGTATATTTTTCCCTCTAATATCCTACGTATTCATAGATGATGACTTTACTTATTAACATATATTTTTCAAGCTTTCTCACCACTCGTAAGTTAACCATCATTTCTCAAATAAATTTAGTAGGTAATGGTCTACACCCTACTGGTCCATGTCATCCCAAATCTCGAATTTTCACAATTTCATATTATCCTCAAATAGATTTATTCTTCGATAAACTCTAATTGCTTTTAATCCATTATTCTATTCTAAAGGATTAATTCACATATAAATAATTTTTGGGTCTCAATTACCACCCTATGGACCTTCCCTAAATCCCATTATGCTATAATTAATTTACACTAAGTATTCTTGGAAGGGGGGAAATTTAATCAAGCCTTAAACAAACACATGAATTCTGGGATAGTCGATCGATCGACAGTCTGGGATCCATCGATTGATGGACATTCAAGGTCCATCAATCGATCGAACATGTATGAGCCTACTGTTTCTGCATATTTGGCCTACGGGTTTAACTAATTTTCATCCTCAAATCCTCTGTATTAAAATCCCAAACTCCTTACAATTCATTCCACATGATATAACAATATATAAAAATAATTTTGAATCATTAAATAACCTAAAACATCAATAGATTTGGATTAAACATGTTATTTCTCCTAATTTGAAAGAAAATCCATCTTTTATCATTTCTCCAAGAATAACATATAAAACACAGATTTTCTTTATCAAATGGTTCCAAATTCATGGATTAACATATATAATCAGAAGAACGTTTATTCTACATAATTCTCATATCAATGATTCCATTAACATCATCAGGGTTTATCTCTAAATCATGCAATTTTCTCAGAATTATATAACTATCCTAACATGGAAATTATACATGCTAATTTTGTACAGATTAAGTCACTTCACTTTAAATTGAATGTCTGAACCTTTGGGGATGTTAGTCTACTGGTGGTCCTCTCCCTTTTTCGGGCAAATTTCGACGGCGGTGATGGTGTAGGATGGCCTTTGACTCTTGGCTTCCTAGGGTGTCTACTCCTTTCTTAGAAAAACCTTTCCTCTCCTCTCAGACTCGTCTTTTGATTTTTGATGAATGAATTTCACTTTGATAAACTCTACACTTAAATAAGATATCCTCAAATTTCATAGGTACTATTCACGTCCCATGTAAAAAGACTAAAATACCCTTTCGGGGTGTCTACTCGGCTCTAAAGTTCCCCGAGATCCAAATCAAACACCCAAGTAGACTTTTTCGACTATTTAAACTCTTTCGGACACTTTGGTGTAGTAAAAACGACCATTTTAATGACATAAATATATTTTACTTTTAATTCCTTTTGATTTAGTCCCGACACGACTCACATGCGCGTTCCGTCTTAATTCCCGTAATTATTGTATTCATCACTTGCAATAATTTTTATTAAATCGTGTAAAGTCTTAATCATATAATACTTTTAATCACTAAGTAATATTCATCATACATCACATATTAATTTACTCTCGAGTAATATTTAAATCCGGATTAATTTTAAATATCTCACAATTAATCCTAATTAATACAATTTTAAAATCATTAAAAATGACGGGGTATTACATACTTCCCCCTAATAACGGAATTTCTTCTCGAAATTCAAAAAAAGACTTACCTGGTAAAAATAACTCCGGTAGCGGTCGCGCATATCATCCTCGCACTCCCAAGTAGATTCCTCCACATTATGGTGTGCCCATTGAACACGCACAAACGGAACTACCAAACGTTTCTCACTGTGGTCTAAGATCGCCATTTGTCGCTGCTCGTAAGAGCTATCTGGATGCAAATAAACTTCCTCCAATGCAATATAACTGTGAGCCAACTCATCTCATAGATATCGCCTCAACGAAGAAGCACAGAACACATCATATATACGATGCAAGTGCTCCGACAGTTCAAGTCTGTACTCTACTGGTCCAACCCTCTCAATAATAGGAAATGGTCCCACATATCTCGATGCCAGTTTCCCTTTCTTCCCGAATCTCACGATTCCTTTCATAGGAGACACTCTCAATAACACTTGGTCCCCTACATTAAACATCCTGAAGAATCTCTTGGCATCGACATAGCTCTTCTGTCTATCCTGAGCTACCCGAATTCTACTCATGATCATATCAATCCTGGCAGATGTGTCCTGAATCACTTTCGGCCCAAGTAACTTGTTGTTCCCCACCTCTAACCAACACACGGGAGAACGGCAAGGTCTAGCATATGAAGCCTCAAATGGAGCCATACCAATGGTAAACTGGAATTATTATACACAAATTCCACCAGTGGAAGGTACTGCTCATAACTCCCTCCAAAACCTAGAATACACATGCATAACATATCCTCTAATATCTGGTTAGTATGCTCGGTCTTCTCACATGTCTGTGGTTGATAGGCCATACTCAACCGCACCTCAGTACTCATGGACTCATGAAAACTCTCCCAAAATCTTGAGATGAAGATATTATCCAGATCAGATATAATATCTAGCGGTACCCCATGTAACCTCACTATCTTCGCTATAAAGAGATGTGCATACTTCCACGTCGTAGAATCAGTCCGAACCTACAAGAAATGAGCTACCTTTGTCAAATGATCCACAATCACCCATATAGAATCGTGGCCCCTCTGAGTAGTAGGCAACCTGGTAATAAAATCCATAGAAATGCTCTACCATTGCCATATTGGAATCTCTAGCGGCTGAAGCAACCCGACTGGCTTCTGGTGATCCACCTTCACTAACTAATAGGTAGAACGCTTAGAGACGAACTCAACAATGTCTCTCTTCATCCCACTCCACCAATACTGTCGTCGCATATATTGGTACATCTTATCCCCACCGGGATGTACCGTAAATCGGGATCCATGCGACTCTAACATCACTGTGTGCCGCAATTCTTCCCGCTCTGGAATAATCAGTCTACCATTAAAGTGCAAGCCTCCCTATGAACTCATTGAGTAAGACTCTACTCCCTCGGCCAAAAGTTATCAAATTTTCTCCTGACAAAATGGATC
The DNA here is from genome assembly GCA_949130495.1 of Sambucus nigra. NCBI lineage: Eukaryota > Viridiplantae > Streptophyta > Magnoliopsida > Dipsacales > Adoxaceae > Sambucus > Sambucus nigra. The sequence goes on from OX422219.1 coordinate 66,094,598, forward strand.
CGCTGCCTGAGCCTATACTACTCCCATCAAAATCTAAGGAGTAACGGTCATAACTGATAAAAATAACCTAGCAACGGCATCCTGATGGCCCAGTTCCTTCCACTTAGCCTTCCATACCGCGGCTAGTTCACCGTCAATTCTATGACTCAATGCGTCTACTACCACGTTATCCTTCCCTGGGTGATAATATATCTCAAATAATTAATCTTTCATGAATTTAATCCACTCACACTGTTGCATATTCAACTCTCTCTGAGTGAACAAATAGTGTAATGACTTGTGATTCGTGAATAGGCAAAAATTTTCACCCAACAAATAATGTCTCCATATTCAAAGGGAAAATATGATTGTTGCTTGCTCCAAGTCGTGGGTATGATAGTTCTTCTCATAAGGCTTAATCTTCCTAGAGGCATAGGCTATAGCTTGCTCTTCCTGTTGCAACACCCCACCAAATTCCTATAACAATGCGTCAGTGTACACTAAGTACTCCACTCTTGGCCTGGGCAGTGCTAGTATGGGTTTTGAAGTTAACTTATCCTTCAGTTCATTAAACGTTAACCGACACGCATCATCCTAAACAAACGGTGTACCCTGACGAGTTAGATTGGTCATCGGACCTGCAATCTTTGAAAAGCACTTGATAAACCGTCTAGAGTAACCAGCTAGTCCCAAGAAACTGTGGACCTCTGTCGGTGTCGTGAGTTGTCCCCACTCCCTCACCGCTGATACTTTGCGAGGATCCACTATATGCCCCAGAAACTGTACCTCCCGAAGCCAAAACCCACACATTTTCATATTTTGCATACAATTGATGCTCACGTAGTGTCTGTAGGACCCTTTGCAAATGCTCGACATGTTTTTCTTCGGTACGAGAATAAACCAGGATGTCATCTATGAAAACAATGATAAAATGATCCAGGAACTCTTTGAACACCCTATTCATTAAATCCATGAATACAACCGGTGCATTGGCTAACCCGAATGGTATAACCAAGAACTCATAAGATCCATATCTTGTCAGAAAAGCAGTATTTGACACATCTGGCTCCCTGATCCTCAACTGGTGATACCCGGACCTCAAGTCAATCTTTGAGAAGTATGTTGCTCCTCTCAACTGATCAAATAATTCATCGATGCGGGGTAATGGATACTTATTTTGGATCGTGACTTTATTAAGCTCCCTATAATACACACACAATCGTAGGGATCCATCCTGCTTCTTTACAAATAGAACTGGGGCACCCCAGGGTGAGGTACTCCGATGGATGAAACCCTATCCCAGTAACTATTTAATTTGATCTCTCAGCTCCCTCATCTCTACAGGAGCCATACGGTAGGGGTCACGGGCTATCGGTCGAGTGCCCGATGTAAAATCAATCACAAACTCAATCTCCCTACTCGGCGCTAACCCTGGTATGTCCTCAAATACATCTTCGAATTCCCTAACAACAGGAATCAAATCAAGGGGAATCACAACTCCCGTAGAGGTCTCCTCCTCTATGCAATACAAATGAGTGGATAATCCTCCCTCAGGGCGAGGCATCGCCACTAAAAACCTCTCCTGGCTTGGGATGGAAAATATAATTCTTCTACCAAAACAATAAATCGTGGATCTATAAGTGACAATCCATCCCAATAATAGCATCATATTCGGACATTTCTAACACAAGCATATCAACTGGTAAAATCAGACTCCCAATCTCTATACTCACACTCTGACATATAAAGAAAATATGCATCCCACTACCCATCGGTGAGTCAACATAAGTAATAGTACTGTTGGCCGTGTCTAATAACCCCATGGCCCGTTCAAATCTAGTGTCTATAAAATAATGTGAAGCCCCTGTATCAAACAAAATACGCCCCATATCCCCAGAAATAGAAAACATACCCTCAACTACGGGTGGTGGCTGCTGAACTGCTGCCTGTTGGACGTTGTACACATGCCCATCCCGTAACTGCCGTTGTTATGGTGGGGCGAGGGAACAATGGTTGGTAAAGCTAGCACCTAAGTCGGTGGTGGAAGGGCAGCTAGAAACATATGCCTCTGCAGCTCCTGATACGCACCCTGCTGTTGGGGTATCTTGCCCTTATCTGGGCAATCCTGCTTCCTGTGGCTAATTTTACCACATGTGAAGCATCTACCTCCAAACTGTCACCCATTTCAACCCTGTTGGCCATGACCCTAATGACCATTTCCACCTTTTCCTTGTCCCTGATGGCCCTACTGATTGCGATGCTGGCCCTGTCTATTACCGCCCTGCCTAAAGCGAACTCCTCCCGACCTCAGTCCTTTAGCATAGTCCCCCTGCTGCGAGTTCTGATCATTTTGCCTCTATTACCCCTGGGATTAAGATGATCCACTACCACTGCTTCCCCCAGTTCGGCCTTGCTGACTGGACTCAGACCCCTGCTTACTTTCCTTATGAAGATGGTGGCCCTGGCAATGAAGTAATGCCGCATTCAACACATCGGTATAAGTCTGTAGGGAAGGATTGCCTAAAAGATACTGCCGAATCCTCCATATAAGGTTATCTCGAAACATCTGGATATTTTTCTCTTCGGTGGGTACCTGAACAGGCACCAAATTAGTCAGCATAGTAAACTCATCTTCATACTCGGCAATTAACTTCCCCTCCTGGGTGAGGTCCAAAAGTTTCCTTCGCATTTCGGTCTGAACAACTGAAGGAAAGTATTTACGATCAAACCGCACCCAAAAGTCCTAAATAACCATCATATCCCTCTCCTCTGTTGTATTAGTGGACTCCCACCACTTAAGAGCTGCTCCAACCAGCTTAAATGTCTTTAAGATTTATTTTTGAACCTCCGTGCATTCATACATACGCAAATGCCACTGGATGTCTTTCTTACATTGGTTAGCAGTCACGACATCGGAACCCCCTTTGAATTCTGGTGGATGTGACTTGTGGAAGGCATCCCTGACATGCTCCTAAGCAGTAGGAAATGCCTACGCTGGTGCTGGTGGCACACCTGTGCTGGTGGTGGTGCTTGCTGAACAACCGCTAAGGCAGCATTAACGGCTTATACAACAATGGCAGTAACCTCTACTACGTTTATAGTACCTTGGGCTGGAGAGGGCTTTGGGGATAGCTGTGCCGGTCTGGGGGCTCGTCATGCACGTCGAGGAGGCATCTGAAATAAGGGAGAGATATTTTTCAGTATTTAAAATATTGGAAAAATAGCTGAAGTCGTACAGGCGCAATTATGAATATAAAAATCCTAATGATAGGGCTCTATATCAAAGGACGCTAAGCAAAAATCATAGTGAACTGTACAGATCCTAAGGACACTAGAACCTAATGCTCTGATACCACCTATGACACCCCGCCTAATTAAATATCGGGTGATCAGTCCTTTATTAAATTAAATCAGAATATCCAGTTGGTTCATTCTTAGCATCACTGTCAAAAAAAAAAAATCTTATTAATTCACCTAATAATTAATTAAGCTAAGTGTTAAAACTTTTCCACATTTTATTTTAATTAAAACCATACTGAATATAATAAGTAACACCCCAACACAACTGAATTAAAATTCAACAAGTATAAATAAAACTGGAATAAACTCTCAAGTCGAAATATCTTAATATCACCATCGAAGACAAAATGATAATAACAGTATCAACATAAAGCCAGTACAATATCTGAAATGGAAATAAAACTACTAGAATCTTGGGTGACATGCCCTAAATGAGCCAAATACTTTAAAGATAGAAATCAAGGAAATGAAAGTGTCTAATCCAAAGCTGCATCTCTAGAAACTCGTCAAAATATCCATCCTCTAAGTCAGGCTGATGCTAGGCACCTGGTAATATAGATATAGTAGAGAAGAGAATATGCAAGTAAACGGGTCAGAACCCGATTATAAAATATTTTGGATATAGCAAGTGCCTAACAAGTGCAATTAAGTAGGTATTATGTAAATCTTAGTTCTCTGCTCTCACATGAGAATCTTACCTCTTATCTAGTGTGCACGTCTAATGTATATATATATATTCATCACACTATTATATATACTAATACGACACCTCCCAGACTCAGCTGCGGTGCATGCATACTCTACTATCATGTTCAATTACATCTCTCGCTGTAAAAAGGACTATTGGTTCAGCGTCTCTCCCGAACCATAAATAACATAACATATATATTTGGAGGCAAGCATACTCCCCGGCCTAATGGATCACGCACTTACCTACGTTCCCATTCAACCGTTGAAACTATCATACACACCGATAAAACATGTCCAAGGTCCCATGCTCAAGGTTCGTATCTAAAATCCCCACCAAGTGGGCTCATCAGGATAAGTTCGACCATAACGCGAAACCTCCACCCTGATAGCAAGCAGCGTAGGTATGTCATACAAATAAAAATATAGGTATTCACCCCACCTATATAATATGAATAAGGTATTCACACAACCCATATGATAATTCCATACGCAGTATATTTTTCTCTCTAATATCCTACTTATTCATAGATTATGACTTTACTTATTAACATATATTTTTCGAGCTTTCTCACCACTCGTAAGTTAACCATTAGTTCTCAAATAAATTTAGTAGGTAATGGTCTACACCCTACTGGTCCATGTCATCCCAAATCTCGAATTTTCACAATTTCATATTAACCTCAAATATATTTATTCTTCGATAAACTCTAATTTATGTAATCCATTATTCTATTCTAAAGGATTAATTCACATATAAATAATTTCAAAGTCTCAATTACCACCCTACTGATCTTCCCTAAATCCCATTATGCTATAATTAATTTACACTAAGTATTCTTGGAAGTGGAGAAATTTAATCAAGCCTTAAAAATCAACAAATGAATTTTAGGATAGTCGATCGATCAACAGTCTGGGATCCATCGATCGATCGACATTCAAGGTCGATCGATCAATCGAACAGGTATGAGCCTATTGCTTCTGCATATTTGGCCTACGAGTTTAACCAATTTTCATCTTTAAATCCTCTATATTAAAATTACAAACTCCTTATAATTCTTTCCACATGATATAACAATACACATAAATGATTTCCAATCATTAAACAACCTAAAACATCAATAGATTTGGATTAAACATGTTATTTCTCCTAATTTCTAGAAAATCCATCTTTAATCATTTCTCCAAGAATAACATTGTTGACACCAAAATTAGTATGCTGATGTGGACGAATAATAAGAAGACACGTGTCAATCTACGTGGCATAATAGCAACGAGGAAGATTGTTTCCCCGACCAACATACTCACTCCGAGGAACTCTTATCCTCCGAGGAACTCCAATGCTCCGAGGAACTTTTGGACGACGAGCAACTAAGGCGGCTCGAGCTGCACCTCGACCACAGCATTAATTTCCAGATAATCAACAGTTCAACTATTCATTGAATGCTTATCATCTTGACGCGCACGTTTGAAGAATATTAAATGAATTACCCTTTCATATGTGTATCATTTAATATAACACCCTTTCATGTACAGCCTAAGGGCTATAAATGCCTTGTATCACCCTCATTCAAGGGGACCAGAATTCCTTGATAGCACTTGTAATCGAGAATTCCCAAACACTCAGCAATAACATAACAGTGGACGTAGGACATTCATATAAGGCTGAACCACTTTAAAATCTTTTGTCTTATTTATTTATCTGTGATTGAATAATTAGAATAATCTAGTTTTTTACATCAACAGATTGGCGCCGTCTGTGGGAATCGATTGTTATTATCGTTTTTCACCAAAACTCATTCATCATCAATGGCGGATAATCCAGAATTTAGCAATTGAAACGCTGGAAATGCTGGAAATCCTCCAAATCCCTCTGCACCTCCAGATCTGGCCGGGATTATGACGAATCTGGCTCAAGGACAAACCGCCATACAAGACACAATGAGGCAACTTATACAAACCCTTCATGGCGATGCACCTGCACGTTCAGGACAGCGAAGTGGTCGGAGGCAAACTTATTTACTTTCTTCACGATCCAGACGTACTGAGTCATATCGCAATGAGGAATCTGATGATTTCTCTTATCAACCTGGGCGAACTTCGTCAATAAGGGCTACAGATACTGATCAACGTATCACTCTCTCTCCAAAAAGACCCAGTGCCTTCGAAATACTGAGTAGGGTGTCTCCTTTCAGTCGATTAGGCCCTAGGAGGAATAGGAGTCCACCTAAGACCATGTCGAGGAGTTTTCGACAACCATCTGATCTCAGAGAAGGATCAGCACAATCACGACCAGTTGCTCGTCAAGATAAATCTCAAGAGGCTACTTCAGAACGATCCATTGCTCGAACCAATAGGCCCGAGGAAGGAAATGAAGCGTGGAAAGGGTCCCTTCAGCGATTGGAGGATAGATTGGGAGAAATGGCTAGGGCGAAGAATCCCCTACAACGAACTTTTGTTCAAGGGACACCTTTTGTTCAGGCCATTGTGAATTTTTCTACACCGTCAAAGTTTAAAGCACCAGTAGTGACTCCTAAATATGATGGAAAAACAGATCCTGTCCTTCATATAGAGCAATATCAAGCTGCCGCCGATATCTATGCTGTCCCCGACGAGATGAGATGCAGAGCGTTCTGGACCTGCCCAGATATGGTACAAAAATCTTCCTCGAGGAAAGATTTCAACTTTCTTTCAGTTCGCTGAGTTGTTCATCGGCAATTTCTGTTTTGGAGTAAAGCCAGTAAAACGAGTAGCACACTTGCTAAGTGTTAGACAAAAATCTGGTGAGAGTACTAGAGATTACATAACCCGTTTCAATAACGAGAAGCTGGAAGTTATAGATTACGAGGAGAAGACAGCAATCACCGCCTTGATGAGTGGGTTGTTGCCTAATAAGTTGTATTACACCTTGGCGAAAGATCCACCTAAAACTATGTCAGAGTTGATGGAAAAAGCGGCCAAAATCATGAATGCCGAGGAAGCTATGGCTGCAAAGAAGAATATAGATAAAGACACCAAGGTGGACGTCGACAAGTCTAAAAATAAAGAGCATAAGGGCAATGGTGGCGACAAACGTTCCAGAAATAATAAGTCATCATGGGAAGTCCTAAAGAAATTCGATAATTACACTCCCTTGAAAATGGGTATTAATCATATTTTGGAAGAAATCAAGAATAGCGAGGAAGTAAAGTGGCCAAAGAAACTGAGGTCAGATCCTGATGCGAGGAACAGGGACAAATATTGCGAGTTCCACAAAGATCATGGCCATATGACTAAAAATTGCATAGCTATTCGGAACGAGATTGAAACACTCATCCGAAGAGGAAAGCTAGCAAAATATGTTGATCGGGGATGTGAAAGAAAAAATAACGACCGAGCTAGAGAGAGGTCTAGATCTCCTCGTTGAGCAGAGGAGAAAAAGAAGAGAAACCATGAAGATGATCCAGATGATGACCCCGACCTTCCTAAGAAACCAAGCCAGCCAGAACGAGAGGTATTTTCTATACGTTTTGGGTCATTTGATTGTAATGTCATTACAGGAGGAGATGCAGGAGGAGGAGACCTTATTGTAGAAAGAAAGGCTTACCTCGGAGAAGCCCAAGCTTGCTCATACATTCAGCGAATAAATTTGGCGGAGGAAGATCGCCCGAGGAAAGTAAACAAAGATAAGCTCGTCATTGGCTTTTCGAAAAATGACCTGGCAGGTGTTCTTTATCCTCACGACGATCCTTTGGTGATCAAAATGAGGATGAAGGAGGTAGTGATTTCAAGGGTTCTGGTAGATAATGGAAGTTCGGCAGACATCATGTACTACTCTTGCTTTGATAGCTTAAATTTGAAATTATCTCAATTGGAACCTTATCACAGACCCCTTCTGGGTTTTGCTGGCGAGAAAGTTTTTCCACTTGGAACGATTAAGTTGGATATATTCATTGGAACTTGGCTTGCTTGTCGAACAGAGAGAATACGCTTCTTTGTGAGGGATAAGAATGTGCAGTCAGCCTACAACATCATCATGGGAAGAGTTGGTTTAAAGAAGTTCGAAGCAGTTCCATCTACAGTACATCAACGCTTAAAATTCCCAACAAATTTCGGAGTTGGAGTTGTGAAAGGTGACCAAAAAGTAGCTCGGGAATGCTATTATTCATCTGCCGAACAAGAAGAGTTTGAAGAATCAAAGAAAAAGACTACTACTTACCAAGTAGAGCAAGGTACATAAATTGAAACGCTTGATCCCAGAGATGAATCCCAACTTGTAAAAGGACAGGTGGTGGAATCTACAGAAAATGTTATTCTGGACGACGAGCACCCTGAACGAGTAACCCAGATAGGTTCATCGTTGGATGCTTCAATAAAACAGGAATTGATAACTTTCTTGAGAAACAGAAAGAAAACTTTTGCGTGGAGACATGAAGACATGCCAGGAATAGATCCAAACTTCTTATGTCATGAGCTTAATGTGAATAAGGAGATCAAGCCCGTAAAGTAGAGAAGAAGGGTATTTATCCCCGAGAAGAATCAAGCTATTCAAGAGGAGGTCGACAAGCTCCAGAAAGCCCAATTCATTGAAGATGTGAAATATCCAGACTGGTTGGCAAATGTGGTGATGGTAAAGAAGAAAAATAATAAATGGAGAATGTGTGTTGATTTCACTGATCTCAACAAGGCTTGCCCAAAGGATCACTTTCCATTACCCAGAATTGATCAACTAGTGGATGCTACTTCGGGACACGAGCTGCTCAGCTTCATGGATGCTTACTCTGGCTACAACCAGATCAAAATGAAACCTGAAGACAGGGAAAGTACTTCTTTTATCACCCCTAGGGGAACTTATTGTTATAATGTTATGCCTTTTGGTTTGAAAAATGCAGGAGCGACATACCAGCGGCTGATGAACAAGGTTTTTACCGAACAAATCAGTTGTAATATGGAAGTCTATGTCGACGACATGCTGACAAAAAGCAAGAAAGCTGTTGATCATCTAGTTGATTTAAGACAGACTTTTGATCAACTGGATAAATATCAAATGAAGCTCAATCCGACGAAGTGCACATTTGGAGTACGAGAAGGAATGTTCCTCGGATACATCGTCAACCAACGAGGCATTGAGGTGAATCCAGAAAAGATCAAAGCTCTTTTAGGGCTGCGATCTCCAACGACGAAGAAATAAGTACAGAGTCTTACAGGACGAGTTGCAGCGCTCAACAGATTTGTATCCCGAGCAACTGATAGATGCTTACCATTCTTCAAAACACTTCGAAAAACTTTCGAGTGGAATGAAGAATGTGAAAAAGCCTTTCAAGATTTGAAGAAATACTTGGGAGCACCTCCACTGTTGTCCAGGCCAGTAATGGGAGAAAAGTTGTACTTATACCTGGCAGTATCGGAGAATGCGTTCAGCTCGGCATTGATCAGATTGGAGAATGGAATCCAAAAGCCAATTTATTACATAAGTAAGGCTTTCCGAGGTGCAGAGATCCGGTACCCAAAGCTAGAAAAATTGGCATTGGCGTTAATTGAAGCAAGTAGAAGAATGAGGCCATATTTCCAGGCCCATACCATCATCGTGTATACCGACATGCCACTAAGACAAGCCCTTCATAATCCAGAGAAATAGGGGAGACTGATGTACTGGGCAATAGAGCTTGGCGAATATGATATTATGTATGAACCCAGATCGTCATTAAAAGGGCAAGCTGTTGCAGATTTTATAGCAGAGTTTACGTACCCTGATACTCCCGAGGAACAAAAGATACTCGTGGACCAGCATGTGGATGTTACAGGACCAACAGACATAAGTCCAGACCAACTACGGTTGGTAAAAGGACTTGTGGATGTAGAAAGATCATCAAATTCAAACCCAGACCAACTCCGGTTGGTAAAAGGGCGAGAAGATATGGTCGACGAGGAGCAAAAAATATCAGAGGAAGTTGAAAGGAAACAACACATATTTCACCGAGGAACTTTGTCAGATAAGAAATTTGAAGACGAGATACCTACGTGGAGATTATATGTGGATGGGTCATCTTGCACAACAGGTTGTGGAGCAGGAATTGTTTTGAAAACCCCAGACGAGATTGACATGGAATATGCCCTGCGATTCCAATTCAAAGCCTCCAATAATGAGGCTGAGTATGAGGCCATGATAGCAGGTCTTAATTTAGCAAAGATTATGGAAGCACAACAACTAATGGTATTCAGTGATTCTCAGTTAATTGTGAATCAGATGTTGGGAATATATGCAGTTAAAGGAGAGTTAATGGCCAAGTATTATACCAAGGTGATGGAGTTGCTGGCAGAATTTGATGCCATTCAGTTGATCAGAATACCAAGAATAGAAAATGCACAAGTAGACGTATTGGCCCGACTAGCATCAGCTACTCTCGTACCGAACTGCGAAGAACGATACCAATTGAAATATTAGAAAGTCAGAGCATAGATGAAGACCTGACGATGAATATTATTACCCTTGATTTAGGGCCATCTTGGATGGATCCCATCAGGGCATATATTGAGGATGGAGAATTACCAGATGACAAACTCGCTGCCAAGAAATTGAAGTATAAAGCTGCTCGGTATGTACTAACTAATGGTGTTTTGTATAGACGAGGAATTATGGCAGGACTACAAAGAAGTGTACATCCTTCCGAGGTGAAAGAGTTAATTGAAGAGATACATGAAGGGTCCTGTGGAGCTCATGTAGCAGGTCGGACACTTTTGCAAAGAGTGATGACGCAAGGGTACTACTGGCCGACGATGAGGGCTGATTGTATAGCCTATGCCAAGAAATGTGATAAGTGTCAACGCTTTTCCTCCATCCGACGAACTCCACAAGCATTATTGACACCCATAACTTCCCCTTGGCCATTCGCCATGTGGGGAATTGATTTGGTTGGACCATTGCCAACAACCCGAGGAAGATTCAAGTACCTCGTTATTGTGGTGGATTATTTTACCAAGTGGGTAGAAGCTGAGCCGCTTATTGATATGACATACGAGAAAGTATACCAATTTGTCTGGAAGAATATCATCTGTCGATATGGTCTCCCTCATGCCTTCATCACAAACCATGGAACACAATTCGACAACGAGGAGTTTGCTGTCTATTGTCAATAATCAAACATCCTGAAGGCCCATTCAGCACCAGGTCATCCTCAAAGCAATGGGCAGACTGAGGTGACGAACAGAACACTACTAAATGGTTTGAAGAAGAGGCTAAGTGAAGCTAAAGCTAATTGGATTAACGAGCTACAGTCAGTCTTGTGGGCTTACCGAATAACTCCCCGAGCAGCAACGGGAGAATCCCCATATATGTTAGCATTTGGAAGTGAGGCAGTCATACCTGCCGAGTTGGGTCTTCCAACACACAGAGTGCTGAATTTCAATTCCCTAGTCAGCGACTTAATGAGAAGATTGGATTTGGATATGCTCGAGGAGGTTAGAGAAGAGGCAGCCATTAGGAATGCTGCTTACCAACAACGCACAACTCTGTTCTACAACAAGAGGGTGAAGAAATGCGACTTAAAAGAAGGGGATTATGTGCTAAAGAAGGTCATTCAGAAGCACAATAAGTTGGAAGCAAACTGGCATGGACCTTACCGAGTTACAGAAGTTGTTCGACCAGGAACTTACAGAATAGCAACTCTAGAAGGAGAGGAATTTAAGAATGCATGGAATGCTGAACACCTACGCAAGTATTATCAGTAATGTAAAATGTAAAGTAGTTCCTTCATTATGAATAAAACGATGATGTTTCACCATCTTCTTCCTTTTATTACAAGTTTTTCGGGGAATAATAGTGTGATACACTACACTGATTGATAGTTCGAGCGTGATCAACTTCAGTTGGTAAAATAGCGAGAACAAATTATACTCCTTTGGTTAGGAGGCGTACACTTGCGTGATCAACTTCGGTTGGTAAAAGAGCTTGTGGACAAGATAGTTCGAAAGAACCTGATAGTTCGAGCGTGATCAACTTCGGTTGGTAAAATAGCGAGAACAAATTATACTCCTTTGGTTAGGAGGCGTACACTTGCGTGATCAACTTCGGTTGGTAAAAGAGCTTGTGGATAAGATAGTTCGAAAGAACCTGATAGTTCGAGCGTGATCAACTTCGGTTGGTAAAATAGCGAGAACAAATTATACTCCTTTGGTTAGGAGGTGTACACTTGCGTGATCAACTTCGGTTGGTAAAAGAGCTTGTGGACAAGATAGTTCGAAAGAACCTAACAGTTTGGACCCACGATCAACTTCGGTTGGTAATAGGGCGAGAACAAAATCTACTCCTTTGGTTAGGAGGCAATAGTTCAAACCCACGACTAACTTTGGTTGGTAAAAGGGCAAGAACAACATTCTTAAAACGCCATTCTAGGTTGATATGCTCTCAAATGCCAATTTATGTTGGTCGGAGGGCAAGATTATTGCAGAAAAATACAATAAGTTCTTTGAAGAACAAAATATTCCAAAATGAACCAAATATAATTGGTCGGGGATAAAAACCCACTAATTGTAGTTGGTCGACGAGGATAATTTATCGACCTTGGTTGGTCGAACACATTTTAAAGATAAAAAGTTACCAAGTATGATTGGTCGGAGATAAAAACCCACTAATCATAATTGGTCGACAAGCATAATTTAACAACCTTGGTTGTTTAGAAAAATTTTAAAGCAGTTATTTTAACAGGCACAAGATAATAGCAATACAGATTTGCAAACAGAAAATGAAAGTCTTTCATTAAAATTCAAAATAAATTACAAGTTACATATGTATGCTAACTATTACATTGAAAATCCTATTCTATTGATTTTTTCCCTTCAGCCTTCGATACAGGTTCCTCGCCAGCAGGAGGATCATTTAATGTCTGAGGAGAATTGATAAAATTCAAGTCCTTCAACATTCTGACATTCATTACTGAAGGAGTATCCAAGAGATGCTCGGGACGAGATACGTCAATTTGAGAATGAAGGTTATATTCACTAAGATAATTCTCAATCAAGCTCCGAGGAATGGCGCGAGCTGGTATCCATTCCATGTCCAACTTGAAAGGTAGCATAGGCAAGTCAAGCACTCCAGGCTCGTAGTAATACCACAAAAAATGTCCTTGCTCGAGCTTTAATACACATAAGGCATTCAGCCAGCCTTGTTTATAACCCTCATTATTGGCATTCTGGATACGAGCATCTAAATGAACTAGAGCTTCGTTGTATCCAGCCATCCAAAATTCCCTGGGATGTTTATGGAATTGGAAGGTTAATCTATCCAATTGTTCATGAAGGTTTTTGGTGAAAAGGTCCTTGGTATGTAAAGCAGACTTCGTCGCAGTAAGTTGATCTTCCAAAGTCAGGATTTTCTTGGACATTTCAGACAAAGCCCGATCTTTTGCGTTCAACTGGTACGCTTGAGTTTCCAATGTTGACAGAGTACGAGCTTCTTCAATACTACGAGGAGTTCTTGATCAACCCCGAGCAGCTGGAGTGCTTCGTTCATCGTTAACATCTTGAGCAGCTCTTCCTCGCCCACGAGAACCTCTTCCTCGTCCCCGAGCAGTAGCAGAAATACCAGACCTTCTCAAAGTATCCAATTCTTGCCTTAATTTGGCATTCTCAACCTCTAAGAATGAGAACCCTTCGTCGGAGACTGGTACCAAGGCAGTGGAAGATGAAGCTGCAGACTTATACTGTGCTAACTCTTTCTGCAAATTGTTGTTCTCTTATTCCAGCAGCTCGGCGATCTGTCTGCAGGCCTCAACTTCACCTTTTAGGGTCCTCTCCCTGACATCGTACCCAGCAATGATCTTTTTGTGGCCTGTCTCGGAGGAAAGCTGTTGATACCTATCCTCATACCCCTCATGCAACAGGGCATTCGATTTATTGTGCTGATTCTGAAGATCCTCTAAAGTACAATGAAGCTCCTCGATCAAGTCATAGTAGGCCACGTTGTTGGCCACAACTCGGTCAAGTAAATCCTTTAGGTACTGATAAGCCTCAATTGCTTGTTCTGAAGCATCATGGCCAAGGATGTCAGCAATCTCTAATACGCTCAAATCTGTGTGACCAACCTTATAATATTCACGGCATTGCTGCATCAGCTTTGTATCATGGGCAGATATCAGTTCCATTCTAGCCATAAACTAATAAAGAGGAGAAGGCAAGAGTTAATAAATAAAAATAGACAGAGCATCAACAATGTAGAGGAACAAAAAGATGTGATTTTATTACATCATCAACAAGATTACATCGTTTGGAATACAAAGGATAAGTAAAATAAAAACAGAAAGAGAGTACCGAACAACTTCACACCTTTTCCTTGTCTCCCAAGACTTTCTCAGGAGGCTGGGACGAGGAGCTTGGTTGCTCGGTAGGAACAATGATCTGATTAGTAGAAGCTGGGACTTGTTCTGGAGGAGCAGGCAAGGATGAAATCTCCTCGGTGGCCGTCTGGTTAGGTTGTGGAACAAGGACTTGATCACCCATAGTCATTGAGGATTCCTCAGATGCAGCTTCGTCTTCATTCTCATCTTGAATAACTGGAGGAGGACCAGGGAGATATTGTTGAAATAGCTCGGAGTCCTCGCTCACCTTCAGTTCCTCTAAGGCAGCAACCCAACCATCATGGAAGTATCTAAAACTTCCATACTTCACCTGGGTCATCATCGCTGCTACCCCCTGTCCCATCCTTTGTCCCAACCAGTTCGGAAGGACTTCTTCACAGCTGTTTTTCTCTTCATTTTTTCCGAGGAAAGCTTCTCGGACATAAGATTCTCGGTGGCCTTCAATTTGGTCTCCACCTCCTCCTTCTGAAGTTTTACTTCTCGCAGGAGGGTCAGCTCTTCTTCAGCTGATTTCAATTTATTCTCAAGCTCCCCAAAGCCAGAAAGTTTCTCGGCATAGTCTTTATTCTCTCCCTCTAAGTCCTTCACCTTATTACCCAGTTGTACCTTTTCTGCATCAGACGCAGCCAACTTCTTCTCACATTTAATTTTATCCTCGTCATACTTCTGACAGGATTCACTCACAGATTTGATAGCTTTCTCCAGTGCTCCTTCCACAGTGGACGAGGAGCAAGAAGCTTTGATCGCTTCATCCTTTTTAAGGATTATATTGAAACAGCTCGTCAACTGTAATCAGAAAAGGGAAACGACATCAGAAACAAATATGGGAAATAACAAAGGAAAATATGAAAAACTCAGAGTAGAGATACTTACTGAAGCAATATGACGAGCAACCAGAGAAGTAACCATATCCCGAGTAAGGTCTTCTTCAGTACCTTGTACCTCGGGAATGGGCGAAAACTTTTCCAAGCTCATCGTAGAGCTTGGAGGAACAATGATTGGAACACCATCTCCACCAGCTGGGAGCTGGGGAATGGCTCCAGAAATACTGACCGAGGAGGATTTCCTCAATCTCCTCGGTGCCTTTTTAACAACCTCAACCAAAGAAGAACTTTTGGTTGGTGAGATAGTGATTACTTCAACAGGTGCATCCTTCTGCACAGGAGCCACTAGGGGCTTCTCGACAGCTTTCTGAGAAGCAACAGGAAGGGTGGCATCTTTATTCTTTGTCCCTTTTTGGACATCAACCTTATTTTTCTTCCCATCTCCAGCAGAGGAAGTCTCCTCGAAGAGAGCGGGAACTCTTCTCTTGCCCATTTTTTGGCTCAAAGGAATATGAGATTCTGGATCAGAGTCTTCAGGAATTTGCACTGGATCGCTGATGCTGACCACAGGACGAGCAGCAAAGGACAACGTATAGCTCCTATACTGCAACAAGTATGAAGCAGACCTGATGTGCTCGTCTGTAACTTTCTGATGCAAACTCCAGATATGTTTCAATTGCCTTATATTAACTTCTGATTCTTTAGGAGTTTTTCTCTTGCTGTCAACGGCAAACAAAAATAAATTGAAATGTCAATCATGCATTTATTCAAACATGATGAAATCATAATTTCAAAAATAAAATAAAATGAAAATAACCTATCCCATTGCCATATGGGGGGCATTTGGGACCTTCATACACGTCGTCTCCGACTGAAGGAGCATGTTGCCAATTTTTGAAAACTAATCCATGTTCAAAATAATCCCTGTTAGCATCAGGAAGGTTGACTACTAAAGCCCTATTCAAAAATCTGGTTTTTAAATAATAAACATTGTCTAAAACAGCCCATCTATAGCAATACATAATCTCAGGAATTCCTATACGAGTTCCATGAGTTTGATTTAACTTATGCACCCCATTAACTATTCTCCATGTATTGGGGGCTACTTTTGCAGGAACAACATCGAAATGTTGACAGAATTCTAAGCATAAAGGGTTAGGTGGAAAAGAAAATCCACACTTAGCAATAAAGAGGCTGGGGAACCAATGTCCCTCAGCCAAACGAAAATAGTCAAAGGGCTCAGGAAGATTCTCCAAAGTTACCCAAGACGGAATGGAATAATCAGAACGGAATTTTTTAATAGATTCAATAATATAAACCATGGTGAATAAAAGGAGAAAGAAGAAGATCTTATAGGAAGAATGGAGATCTGTTGACAACGAACGAAAACAAGGATGAACGCACAAGAGAAAGGAAAGCTATGGAGAATTCGAAAGCAAGAAAATTGGAAAAGGTAGAGGACGGTATGATTGCTTGGGAAGTTTAAATACCTTGCCTTGGGAAACGGCGAAAGAAATGATTACAAAAAAGAAATATTACGCTACCGGCGGCTAAAAGGACAAAAAGGGCACGAAGATCGAAGCGCCTATAAAAATGCAAAAAGGCGGATTCTGCCAATTTGAAAGGAAATTTAAATACGAAGAAAAGGTTCCTAAAATCCAGGAAGGTCATTTAATATCGCCATATACCGAGAAAGAATGTTCCATACTCCTCAAAGTTCGAAATATGAAACATTGGGGGCTTCTGTTGACACCAAATTTAGTATGCTGATGTGAACGAATAATAAGAAGACACGTGTCAATCTACGTGGCATAATAGCAACGAGGAAGATTGTTTCCCCGACCAACATACTCACTCCGAGGAACTCTTATCCTCCGAGGAACTCCAATGCTCCGAGGAACTTTTGGACGACGAGCAACTAAGACGGCTCGAGCTGCACCTCGACCACAGCATTAATTGCCAGATAATCAACAGTTCAACTATTCATTGAATGCTTATCATCTTGACGCGCATGTTTGAATAATATTAAATGAATTACCCTTTCATATGTGTATCATTTAATATAACACCCTTTCATGTACAGCCTAAGGGCTATAAATACCTTATATCACCCTCATTCAAGGGGACCGGAATTCCTTGATCGCACTTGTAATCGAGAATTCCCAAACACTCAGCAATAACATAACAGTGGACGTAGGCCATTCATATAAGGCTGAACCACTTTAAAATCTTTTGTCTTATTTATTTATCTGTGATTGAATAATTAGAATAATCTAGTTTTTTACATCAACAAACATATAAAACTCAGATTTTCTTTATCAAATGATTCCAAATTCGTGGATTAACGTATATAATCAGAAGAAGGTTTATTATACATAATTCTCATATCAATGATTCCATTAACATCATTAGGGTTTATCTTTAAATCATGCAATTTTCTTAGAATTATATAACTATCCTAACATGGGCATTATACATGCTAATTTTGTACAGATTAAGTCACTTTCCTTTAAATTGAAGGTCTAAACCTTTGGGGATGTTAGTCTACTGGTGGTCCTCTCCCTTTTTCGGCCAACTTCCGACGGCGGTGATGGCGTAGGATAACCTTTGACTCTTAACTTCATAGGGTGTCTCCTCCTTTCTTAGAAAACCCTTTCCTCTCCTCACAGACTTGTCTTTTCACTTTGATAAACTCTACACTTAAATAATATATCCTCAAATTTTGTAGGTACTGGTCACGTCCCATGTAAAATGACTAAAATACCTTCCCGGGGTATCTATTCGGCTCCAAAGTGCCCCGAGATCCAAATCAAATACCTAAGTAGACTTTTTTGACTATTTAATCTCTTCGGACACTTTGGTGCAGTCAAAACGACCATTTGTATGACATAAATATATTTTACTTTTAATTCCTTTAAATTTAGTCCCGACACGACTCACACGCGCGTCCCAACTTAATTCCCGTAATTATCGTATTCATCACTCGCGATAATTTGTATTAAATCATGTAAAGTCATAATCATATATTAATTTTAATCACTAAGTAATATTCAACATACATCACATATTGATTTACTCTCGAGTAATATTTAAATCCGGATTAATTTTAAATATCTCACAATTAATCCTAATTAATCCCATTTTAAAATCATTAAAAATTACGGGTATTATAGAACGTAACCTAAGGTTGGTGGAGCAGTGGAGGGAATACCACTAAAAGTAGGTATTGCAGCCCCTCTTGTAATAGTAGGAGCAAGTATCCAAGCTGGTGGCGTCATGAAAGAGTTTATTCCCCCAGTGACTCCCAACATCTCATGGGCCACTCGAGTCTTGATGAACTCCGCGAACAAACCCATGAGCCCTGTCATTTTCTCTAGGCCCGTTCCTTCTTGTACGCCTGTCATTTCGACCGTGCCGATAATGGACGCGCTAGGCTCCGTTCGTGCTATTCTTACTCCTTTAGGCAACATAATGAGGTTTGCCTCCTCCTCATGTTATATGGCGTCAAAATCAATAGTCCTGGAAGTGTTATCCTTTGGCATCTTCTCAAAAGAGAATACCTCCCCAGCGGAGTCATCAAATGTAAGATGTGGTTTCTTGAAATACGGTTAGTATCTAGTGAGGCGTAACTCCTTATCAAGATCCGGATTAATGCACAGGATAATATTCAATATTAACCGTAAATATAGGTGGGAGGGACAATAACATTCAACACTTAAACTAGTGATAGGAAAGATCTTTATCTCATAAATGCACTACAAATAAAATAAATAGATGGACCCAACAGGTAACTTGGTCGGAGGAAGAAAGAGCAAGCACTTTGGGCACAATAAAGGCAAGGAAGAAACTTCAAGTTAAGTTAATGCTCAATGATGTGGATGATAATGGGGACGAAGAGAATGTCCGAGCAATAAATGTTCTCACAGAGACTCTCGTATATGAGGAGAATCCAACATCAATTCGGCAAGGAGATGCCCGTAAACTATTTGGTTAAGCTATTTATACAGAGATGAAGTTACTCGAATAACCTCATCGGTATTGACTGTGATTAATCAACATTAACTGCTAAGGTACCGTGCATTACATGTCCAAGATACAACATTAAATACATGAGATATAATGTTTTGGAAGGAAACTATTTATTTAGCTGGAAGCATGGTGACATTAATGAGGGCATGACGTGGCAGCTCAATGGATTTCCTTAGGACGGCTATGAAATCAGATTTGGGGGCCTAGGTCTCCCATCCTAAGGATAATATCAATTGAGTGCTGTACCTTCGACTTCCCCAATGTCAGACGTTCATGATGTCTTAAAATGGGTGAACAGTGACCTCACTTGGCGTGCGGTCACATCAATCAAACGAATGGTGTTTAGCTTGAGGTTGCTCGGTTGATAGGTATCTCGAGTATTTAACATACTATTTTTTGGCCAAGAACTATATTTAGGCCAAGACTGCAAGATTGAGGTACCTCGAGGAGGTTCCTTTGAACGAGTTGAAGCAATAGTAGCTCAGCCGTAGGTAGCTCGAGCAACCATGTATACTGAATGGAATTTTACCCAAGTGTGCTAAGAAGGTTGGTTTTTGTATTCACAAAGTTGCCTTTCTCCCAATCCTCCAAACCACATCCATGCGAGGTTCCCAGGAGGATGTCATTCGATAGAGCAAGTAATTTCTCCCATGCCCTGCCAGGCATGGTCCCTCGTCGGTACCGAACAACCTTGATCATATTACAAAATAAGATAAAGTACATGATAAAATACATTATGTTTCATATTACAAGGTAATTTCAGTCTAGTGACTTTAGCCTTCTAGGGGGAGACTTCGAAGCACGTCTGTGAAGGGTCTTCGTGGGAACTCCATCTGCTAAGTATAGGATTAACTTAGTTAATCATTCTGTGCTTGGGAACCCCCTACAAAATACATGTAATCTTATTTTTTGAATATCTTTGGTATTATTAAATTATCTTATTTAAAAATGGCAACCATTGAAATTTGAAAATGGGATTTCTTGAATTTTAGGCTCTGATACTAATTTGAAAGAGTGCGAAATAGGATGATGGTTCCCAGAATTCCAAATTTGATTTTTTCAAATTAAATTTTCACCTCTTAAACAAAACTTCAATTCGGGTTCAAATTAACACAAACTAATATAAACATGAATTTTTCCATATTAAACTTTTTCTTAAACTAATACAACCGAAATTATTTTAGCACTAATTAAACCATTTTTGCGCTTAAATCAATTTTATCCTTTTAACCTAAGCATGAATCTAGGTATGAGTTTGCAAGATAAAATGAAGAACCACAACGCTGCGATATACGAGAAAAACCCACAATGAAAAAAACCTACGATGGCCTAGCCATAACTCCACTAAGTACAGTATTATAAAAGGACACGACATAATACTTACACAATGACTTGAAGCCCTCGCAAGCCTTGACGCTCTTCGTTCCTTCAACCTCTACCTAGTGACAACGTAGGAGTCCACCTACTTCTCAGAGTCCACCGATAGGGCATTGCCACTGTTAAGCATACGGAGTCCACCGTATGTACACCAACAAACAGAGAATTCTCTGTAAGAAACAATCCTCAATAACGTAGAGAATGATAAATCTGGTGCCAAATCTCAAATATATATATGCATGTTGAAACTTGTATCAAAATAATTGAGTTTAATATTGGGTTGGAGTTTGATAAAAATTAATTACAAATGATTCATAAATATGGATAAACTCCTTAAAGATAATTTTTTCCCTAAAGGCTTAAAAAGGTTCACGTGGAAAACTGCACACCCGCACCATAAAAATGAATGGAAAAAGTAGTGGGAACTTGAAGAAAAACTACGAAGAGAAAATTGAAATTTTTTTAAAAACAACTTTGGTCGTTCGAACGAAAGCAGTCTTGTTCGAACGACATAGCCATATCATTTGAATGAGAACAAAGCAAAACTTCTAGCGAGAAGTCATCACAAACCAAAAGTCCACCTCATTAGAAGTCGTTCAAATGAACACCAAATCTCGTTCGAACAACCTGGGAAAGTCATTCCAACGACCGGGGAAATATTTAAAATATTTTTCTTGAAAAATATAAAGTCATTTTAAAATAGCTTAGCAAAAATTCTGACACCCAATAATAAATTTTCAAGGCTCGACATAATATAACATTCATACCCGAGAGATCCTTAGAATGTTGATGACGATACGAGGAACGAAACACGACATAGGATGAGATCTCTTTTGACTTGGACACTACCTCTTCAACAAAAAATGTCATAGGCATGAAAGGTCACAAATACATCTTCTACCCTATGACTGAAAGAGTTTTATCCGGAATTAAGCCAATACATACAAATTGACTCAATTAGAAATTTGTCCATACAAATCTCCCTCTTTAGCTATTTTGGGACTAAACCAAATATAAAACCCTACGGATTGTCTGCTCGTCGAAAGACTCAATCCCAACCTAAAAGAAAAAAAATTACAGACGCTTGACCAACACATATACTAAGAAGAGTTGCTTGCATTAAAAATTTCTCGTATGAATCTGCACACTTAAACACACCATCAATGCATAAAGAATATAACAATACAAATTGCACAATTAAATCATTCCCCCTTATCTAACAATATCTACCTAAGAAAGAACGTCTCCCCCTAAGTTAGATCTCCCCCAATTAAAAGAGTTAGATACCATTTCTCTCCCTTTTTGTTCAGGTATAGAAAAAGACTAAGGTGCATAAAATAAATAATTTCTCCCCTAATTGAAACAAAGGCAAAGCATATAGCAAAAACAAATATTTTATGCAATGACGTAGAGTTATACAAGAAACAAAGAAGCAACTTAACAACACAAGAACAATTAATCCACATAAGGAATAATATATACCAACTACAACCTATGATGCGCTAGCAAAACGATATCAACTAGAATAAACTAAAATGAGCACGGGATACCAATGAAAAATCACAGCAAGATAGATATCGATATGAAAACATAGCATACAAGGACTAGATGTACAAGTAAAGACTCAAAACGTACGACACCATATATGTAAATATACCCAAAATACCAATAAAGCATTATCACACACATATATATAGGCATAGACACCACACAAGACACTAAACACGATAAGTTTTCTACACTCATATGATATAAATGTGTCTAAATTAAATGTGGTAAACAAAGTGAAGGGGTGTGAACTGGATACAAAAGAATTATGACCCAGTCACTTAAACATGTTCAAGGAGTTCTATTTGATCGTAAAACTTTATGAATTTAGATTTAGCCTCATGTGATAAGATAAAGTGAATTTAAAGAGAAAACAAACACAATGTACACAAGCCAAGAATTTTGATGATTATATAAATCAATATTGTCATGACAAAATAGGCATAATTAGGATTCATTGCGCAAACCTGTTGATCTTCAACTAAACATCCTCAAAAGATAAACACATTACATATCTTTTTGTCGTTTCTTTTCTCAATTCTTTTGAAGTTTTTTCTTTTAAATGACCAAACAAGCTAAACAATGTTGACCTTTGACAATTTTTCTATTTTAATTGCCTTTAATCTTTTCAATAGGCTCTTGCCAATGGTGGCATTCCCATAAAGGAGATTTTCTCCTTTTGGCCCTTTTTCGTTCACCCTCATCTATTTTCAATATAATTCAAACAAATCTCATGGGCAACGGTTCTTACACGCACTAATCCATCATAGTTAAAAAATATGTAGATGAAAAAATTGATGGGAGAACATCTCACAAAGCTTAAATATACATGTGGAGTTAACGTTCAAAAGAGTTTGTGCATGTGTGTGTGGAGGCATATACGAAGAGAATCCACTAAGTAAATCATAGTCAAACTACTCCATGCACGTATGATAAAGAACACTTTAAGAATTGAAATTCGTAACCAAAAGTTTTAGCCATATGAATACGAGGAATAATATAGGATTCAAACACAAGGACATGCCACACAAAAAAAATCTTTTTTGAGATTTTAAATTATAAAAAAATTAAAACAAAGATAGCTTAAAGGACAAACAAAATGTTTTGGTATTTTTCAATAGGATTCAATAAATGCAAAAATAAAATGCAAAAGATACACTTGTCATAATTCTAGCAAGACATATATGATGAAGCATATACTAGAATATGACTAACCAACATACAACTTGTAAGAATATATCATGAAGCACAACTAGTGTATAAAAACAAAGCAAACACAATCAACCTTTAGATCTAGCAAGTGAAGTATCTTGTGCAATAAAATGAGAATCATAAAGTTTATTATGTAAAGCCTCTAAATTGGATCTTCTAACCCACATAGGTGTAACGTGACGCTCTCCGAATTTGGTGATCTTGGGGACTCTACCCATGAACTTACTAGTACTATTTTTAAGGGTTTATCTTTTCTAGCTTTCCTGATTGACTCTCTCAAAAACATGATTTTGGATTTATTAACGAAAGGATTTTGATTATCGAATCTAATACCACACTTGTCATCTTTGATTTGGACGGTGCCTATAATTTTATCCTACTTTTTCGACCTACACTCCAAATCAAATTTGACCCGACTCGAGTCTCTCAATATCTTTTCGAGCTCCATTATCCTAGACTCAAGAAAACTTCTAGACTCCTCAATGTCAAGAATCTTTTTCTTCATAGACTCCATTAAAACTCGAAGACTATGTCTCTCACCTTCAACATACCTTAGCTTCTCTTAAAGAGTTTCTCACGTGCCATAAGATCTTTAATTAAAACACTCTCACCAATACCTATGGCAATGTTGTTTCATCCTAGCTTCCAACTTCTAGTTAGCCTTTTTTAATTCAAATAATTCGCATATAATTTATTAAAGGCAACTTGGAGTTCACTTTCCTCCTCCTCCTCCTCCTCTTCTCCATTATCACTCTCTTCTCCACTCTCTTTACCATCAAACACTTGGGATTCACAAAAAATGGCCTAAGGAGTGTCATGCAAAGAAATATCCTCACGAGATGATTCGCCATCAATGCTATATGACTAGCCATGAACGCGATGAAGTTGTGCTCAATGGGGGAATCGGTCCCTCTTTCGGTTCACTATCACTAAGCGTGACATTGTATGAAATAGGTTTCTTGCCTTCCTTTCTTAGTTTAGTGGGACACTCGGCTACCCTATGGTCATAACCCTCATAACCATAATAATTATACTCGTCCCTCTTAAGATTATCATTTTAATATTTGGGGTTTCTCGGCTTTGTTATACTTAGACTTCTCAAATTTTTTATTATCATTTTTAAATTTCTATTTATTAAACTTAAGAAATTTTCTAAACTTCTTATCAAACATAGCCATATCATCCGAGTCGATGTCAGATTCATCATTCGAAACAAGTGTTTCCTCTTTTTGGGCTTTCAAAGCTATGCCCTTATCTTTCTTCTTCACATCCTTGGAGATTAACATATCAAATTCATAGATTTGTAAGTCACCTTTAAGATCTCCAAGTTTCATAGAGTTTAAAGTGCCTAAAGAATTCAAAATGGTCACTTTTGGATTGAACCTTTCGGGTAATGATCTCAAAATTTTCTTTTCGACACGGTTATTGGGTATCTTATCTCTCAAGTTAAAAGATGAATTTACAGTATCAGACAATCTAACATAGAACTCATCGAAGGATTCTCTCTCTTCAATTTTAATGGTTTTGAATTGAGTGGTGAGGTTTTGGAGTTTATAAGCCTTAATATCACTTTTACCTTCATGGGTGAGTTGGAGTGTGTCCCAAGCCTCTTTAGACGTTTCTCAAGTCAAAATATGGCAGAACTCCTCTGGTGTGACAACACTAAAAAGAACATTTAAATCACAAGAATTGAAATTTTCTAGCTTAAGCTCATCCTCACTCCATCTTCTTACGGGTTTAGGAACACAAACTTCTCCTTTAAAAATGCGTTGGTGGGGACCACCCTCTAATACCGATTGTCAAACCCGCTCATCTAACGACTTAAATACTGACCTCATATGCATTTTTTAGTACACGTAGTTCGAACCATAAAAATAGGAAACTTTTAAAATGATAAATTTTCCATATTCAAACCTCCAAGGATTTAACATGACAATTTTGTGAATATGCTCTAATACCACTTGTTGAGTGGATGCTCTGATACCACTTGTTAGAGTGGATGAACTGATACCAATTTAAAAATGGGGTTTCTTGAATTTTAAGCTCTGATACCAATTTGAAAGAGTGCGAAATAGGACAATGGTTCCCGGAATTCCAAATTTTAATTTCTTCAAATTAAATTTTCACTTCTTAAATAAAACTTTGATTCAGGTTCAAATTAACACAAACCAAACTAAACATGAATTTTATCAAATTAAACTTTTTCTTAAACTAACACAACCCAAATTAATTTAGCACTAATTAAACCATTTTTATCTATTTAACCTAAGCATATATCTAGGTGTGAATTTGCAAGATAAAATGAACCACCACAACGCCGCAATGTACGAGGAAAACCCATAAAGAAAAAAATCTCGACCGATCCAACCACAAGTCCATTAAGTATGAAATTATAAAAGGACACGATAGAATACTTACATAACGATTTGACACCATCGCAAGCCTTGACACCATTCTTTCCTTTAACCTCTGCCTAGTGACAACGTAGGAGTCCACTTATGTCTCGGAGTCCACAGATGGGGCACTGCTACCGTCAATGATACGGAGTCCACCGTATGTACACTAATGGACACGGAATCCTCCGCAAGAAAAAATCCTCAATGGTGTAGAGAATAATAAACCCGATGCCAAAATATGATCTCAAAACATATATGTATGTTGAAACTTGGATCAAAATAATTGGGTGTAAACTTGGGTTGGAGTTTGATAAATATTAATCACAAATGATTAATAAACATGGATGAACTTCTTAAAGATAATTTTTGCTCTAAAGGGTTGAAAAAGTTCATGTGGAAAACTGCACTCCCTCACTATAAAAATAAATGGAAAAAGTTGTGGGAATTTGAAGAAAAGCTGCCAAGAGAAAACTGCAACCTTTAAAATCCTGCTCCGATCGTTCGAACGAAAAGCAGTCTCGTTCGAACGACATAGCCATCTCGTTCGAATGAGATAAAAATGAAACTTCTAACGAGAAGTCATCATAAACCAAAAGGCCACCTCGTTAGAAATCGTTCAAACGAACACCAAATCTCGTTCGAATGACCTGAAAAAAATTCAAATATTTTTATTGAAAAAATATAAAGTCAGTTAAAATAGCTTAGCAAAAATTTGGACACCCAATAAAAATTTCAAGGCTCAACATAATATAAGCATTCATACTCGAGAGATCCTTGGCATGTTGATAACGATAAGAGACACAAAACACGACATATGATGAGATCTCTTTTGACTTGGCCACTACGTCTTCAATAAAAAATGTCATAGGATTGATAGGCCACAAATACAACTTCTATCCTATGACTCAAAGAGTTTTGTCCGGAGTTAAGCCAATACATACAAATTGACTCAATTGAAAATTTCTCCTCACAAAATTAATAGATTTTCTAATGATTTTGGTCAAATTCCAATAATCAATTAAATGTACCTTAAATTGAGAATTGCTAATGTACTAAATGAAGGGTTATTTATACTTTGATCCCTCTAACTTTTCTTCCATTTTCACGTCATCATCTGTACTTTCATTTTCTATATTTAACCCCCTCAACCTTTAAAAAATGCCACTTGACCCCCAAGCACTAACGGTGTTAAATGTTTTGGTGAAAAATTAATCATGTGACCAACACATGAGAGTGTTTTTGTCCAACTGCTTGTGCAAATGACCAATATTTTTTTTAATTTCTATATTGAAAATCTACTTACGAAGTTGTTCCAATTTATTGATTGGCATTAACCCTAGATCCTTGCCCTTGAGAAATGAATCAATACTTTTTACTCGAGCTCCATCATGTACTATTTACATTGCAAACCATCTAAGAGGTTCTAGTGGAACAGAACAAATGATGTCAATCCAAGATAACCTTCATTCCTATATAAAACAGTGTATGTAAGACTAAGAATACACATTGGATCGTGTCCATCCAGACTAGGGGACGTCGCCCAGAAGTGGTTTGAGAGGCTGCCTCACAGGTTAGTTAAGAGCTTCAAGGCTCTCGCTGAGGCCTTCACTACTCTCTTTATAACCAGTAGCTCACATCCGAAGAGAATGGACTCTCTGCTTAATAATAAGGAAAAATCCACAGGAGACCCTACGCGAGTAGGCCAATTGTTATTAGGAGAGTTTCAACGAGGTGGAAGACTTTTTGGAGTAGGTTGTCGTAGCATCTTTAATAACCGGCTTGCCCACTACCTCCATAATGCACCAGTCCCTTATAAAGAAGGAAGTAGACATCATTGACGACCTCATGTCGCTCATCAAAAAGTATGTCAAAGTGGAGGATGTGGTCAATGTCAGCTAAATAGAGACTGGTCGCACTAAGGTGAACAAAGGCAACGACAAGGAGAACGCCCCTAAGAAGGGGAACAAAAAGCAAAACGGAGCCAAGAATGGGGGCATAGCGAATTCTTCCAAAACTTTTCAATCCATCAACACGGTTTTTAAAGAGCCAATTAATTAGATCATGGGGAAAATCAAAGATCGACAGTTCCTAAAATGGACAAAAAAAGATAAGAGAAGGTCCGAACAAGAGGAATAACACGCTTCGCTGTGCTTTCTACAAGGAAAACGGACACAAGACGAAAAACTATAAGGCCTTCAACGCTCATCTAGAGGATTTAGCTCAGGCAGGGCACCTAAATGAATACATAGAGAAGAATACTGACCAGGTCATCGCAAATGGCAATAAAAAACTAGATAATATCCTGGACGATGAGGCTGGACAAGAGTTTGTTGTGATACATAGGGCATCCGACCTCAAGCAAATCTAGGAAAATGCATTTCAGATGGAACTCAAAAAGGTCACGACCATGATAGAGGCCTTCCATATAGATCTTACTAAGAGCCAAGATGGCAAGTGCAGGTGGCGGGAGGATCTGGATTACAACAAACACATAGTGTTTACGTAGGAAGATTTGGTCGGGGTAAGAACCCTACACGACAATACACTACTAATTACTCTCACGATTACAAACTGGTATGTGGACTAGGGGAGTTCCTCAGAGGTAATGTACCTGGAAATTTTTCATAAAATCAAACTTAAGATGTCAAATTTAAAGGAAACGCTTGTCTCTTTAGTCGGTTTTGTAGGAAAAATGACCATGCCATTGGGGAAAGTAGTCCTGCCAGTGAGGGTAGGGAACAATTCAAAGATCATTGAGTTTCTAGTGGTTGGCATCGATTCACCTTATCACACCATCCTCAACAGAGGGTGGCTTCACGCTATGAGAGCCATTCCTTCAACTTATCACCCAAAACTTGAGTGCATCACAGATCGGGGTATAATGGAGATCAGAGGCGATCAAGCCATTACTCCGATATGTTGAATTTTTGCCATTAGATCCAAGCAAGAGAAAAAGAAAGACAACGAATCCCTCCTAGAGACGCTCCAAAATGGGAATACTCCTTCCAAATAGAAACTAAGCATGACTGACCAGGGGTGGAGGAGAACAAAATCCACCCCGTTGATAGGGTTGTAGAAAAGCTAAAGGAGGTAGTTTTCAATGAGTGACGACCAGAGAGGAAGTCTCTCGTTAGCACCATTTTATCCGACTAGGAAATAAATGAGTTGATCACCATTCAAAAGTGAAACCTAGACATATTTACATGGGAACCATACGACATGACGGGAATTGATCCTGCAGTCACTTGCTATCAACTTCACATAGATTTGGAATTCAAGTCGATCATACAAAAAGCTCCCCGCAATGCCTCAGAGAAGGCAAGGGCAGTGGAAAGTGAGGTAGGTAAACTTTTGAAGGTACATTCCATCGGAAAAGTTCAATTCTCCAAGCGGCTCTCAAACCCAGTGGTGGCCCGTAAAAGCAATGGTAGTTGAAGAGTATGTATAGACTTTGCCGATCTCAATAGGGATTTCCGCAAGGATACTTTCCCCCTTTCGAAGATAGACCAACTGATCGACGCCACTTCAACCCATGATCAAATGAGTTTTTAGATGCTTATTCGGGGTACCACCAGATCCCTCTGTTCGGCCTCGACCAAGATAAGACTTCGTTCACAACACCTCTGGGCATGTACTATAAGAATGTCATGCCTTTTGGCCTTAAGAATGCATGAGCCACGTACCGGAGGCTGGTCAGAAAGATGTTTAAGCAGTAAATGGGGGAAACAATGGAAGTGCACATTGATGATATGCTCGTCAAAAGAAAGTGTAAGTATGACCACCTCAAAGACTTGGCCAACACCTTCGAAATACTCAGGCATTATCGGATGAGATCACCGCGAGTAAGTTCTCATTAAGTGTCCAGTCGGGAAAGTTCCTAAACTATCTGATTAGTAAGAGAGAAATTAAAACAAACCCGATCAAATAGAGGCGATCAACAACATTTAGCCAACAAAGACGTTGCGAGAAATCCAAAAGCTCACTGGGATGCTCGCAGCACTCAATCACTTCATTTTAAAGTCATCTGAGCATTGCAGACCGTTCTTTCAACTGCTCAAGAAGGAAAAGGGCCTCACCTTAGAATAACAAATGTTTAAAGGCTCTCGAGGAGATAAAATCCTACCCGAGTAAGCCCCCACTGCTGGAAATTTTCGATCAAGGAGACCCCCTATACCTCTACTTTACAGTCTCAATCCACGCATGTTCAAGTGGTCTGTAGAGATAGAGAGATTTGATATACACTACCAACCAAGAACAACAATCAAGGGGCATGTTTTGGCCGACTTCATAGCAGAATTCGTAGGTGAAGGGACCCATACTGACCAATAAGTGGCTTACCAATTAAAAGATCATGAGGTGAATCGATCCAAGAAGTGGATTATCTAGATAGTGCCTCTAATTATAAATGAGCAGGAGTACGAGTTGTTCTTATAACATCAGAAAAAGGCATGATCGAACAAGGAATCAGGCTGGGCTTCGAAGCCTCCAACAATGAAGCCGAGTACAAAGCACTTATAACTGGATTGCATAAGGCAAACTTGCTGGGGGAAAACCACCTCGAAGTGTATTGTGAATCAATGCTAGTATCCAACCAAGTCAGTGAAGACTTCAATGCTAAGGATGAACATATGGCAGCAAATCCACAAGTGGTTCGCGAGCTGACATCAAAGTGTGAGGAAGTCCACATTCAACAGTTCCCCTGAGGGCACAGCAATCATGTAGATGCCTTAGCATCCCTTAACTCAGTAGTAGATTCGAGTCTCAAGAGAAAAATCGAAGTGGAGTTCCTCGCCAAGCCTAGTATTGAAAAAGTTGTGGCCTCTGAGAACGTTCTTTCCATCAAAAAAGGCTCAAGCTGGATGGATCCCATCATTGCTTACCTATAGAATAACGCACTATCGACAAATGATGCGACCATAACTATGTTCTAGTGTGCGTGCTACCTAGGCTCAAGTGCAAGCCTGTCACTCAAGTAATAATCCTGGTAAGTCGGGTATCAATCCTCAGGGAAAAAGGACGAACGAATTCGTGACGACGTTAAAAAGATGAAGAAATCTTAGCTTTGACTCTAAAAGACATGAAAAGATGATTTGGGGGATGAAACAACTACGACTAGATGCAAATTGGAGAATGATTAACTAAAGAATCTACCAGTTAACAAAATGCAACTACACTAAGTAAATGAAAAACTGATGACAAATGGTTTTACGAATTAACTATGAATGAGAACAATAGGCCGGGCTACAATTCACCAAACCTTAGTAATTCACTTCGTAGGAAACTAGATTCGAAATTAGAATTTTAAATGAACTCGGTCTTTAGTACTCCCAAGCATTACATATATGAGGGATCGTAGCCCGCACAGTATGTAATCAAAGGACGAGTAAAGCGGTGTCGCATTAGCTACCACGCGCGTCGCATTCTTAAGCATCGTGGTTACCCAGGGAAAACAGGATCAAAAGTCCTACGACGATTGTAATAGTTACGCAACACGATTCATGTAAGATTTTAATTCAAAATTCTATTTCCCATGTTGATGAATTACATCGGGTGGGGTTCATGCACCCCAACCCTTAAAAACTTAGCCAAACATGTTGAATCTAATGAAAAACATAAAATCTAATATGCATGGATTCATAATCATGAAGAAAGCTAACTTATACATGCAATCAATGATTGGAATATCAGGAAATAACAAAAGCATGCAAAGAAAAGTTAACCTAAAATAATAGAGATGAAGGACACAAAATTTGAAGAAGAAAAACCTTGAATTAATATCTTACAACTTGAATATTTGTTGAAGAAAGTGAAAACCTAGAGTTCTTGGGGGCAAGAACCCTCTAAAACTATTAAAAACCTCGCTCTCTAATCTCTGCTATCTAAAATAACTGAATACATCACATCTTATTTAGTCATTTATCCATGCACAACTCTATTTGTGAAATAAAAAAAATTAGAATTTCAGCCTGCCGAATTTGTTCGGATATCCTATGCTTTATTGGGCGAATCGGTTCGCTTTTCTAGTCTTGGCAGGAAATTTTGAGCATGAAATTTTTTCTAAGTCTTTTCTTTTCTTCTCTTTTTTCTTTTTTTTCCATGATTTCTTCCCAACTTCAAACTTTCATAACTTTTCACTCGTAGCTTGGATTTGGACACCGTTTCTTCCTGTGCGCTTATGGTACCAAGAAATTCAACTTCTTCAGGGAGTCCGTGTCCAGTACTGAGTGAAAAATTACGAAATTTCCCCTCAACTTTTCTTCTCTTTCTTTTCATCTTTCTTTCTTGACTTTGAGTTTTTTCTTTTCTTCTCTTAAATGAATTTCTTGCAAAATGTATGAGAAAAACACAAAACTCGATGCACTACATAGAAAGGGCCAGTAGCACTAATTCTGAAAGAAATCAATGGATTTTATGTTACACGAAGTGATAGAAACTTCTCAATTAAGGAGATAAATACACAATATTTATGCTTAATCAACCAAAAAAAATCAAGATCATTAAATTAGGGTGAATGCTGCTCACTTCTACCTAGTTACTAGGGAAAAACTTTACAGTAGATCTTTCACAGGCCCCTACCTCCAATGCGTACACCCAAAAGATGTTGACCAAGTTCTTTACGAACTCCATGATGGAATCTGTGGGAGTGACACAGGAGGAAGGTCTCTGGAATTTTGATTAATCAAATAAGTCTACTGGTGGGCATATATGCTGAAAGACGCAACTATTTATGCTCAAAAGTGTGAAAAGTGCCAAAAATTCACCCTAATGCTTCATCAAACGACCAATGACCTGAGGACTTTGACCAGTCCATGGTCGTTTTCACAATGGGGACTGGATATCGTAGGGCCACTCCCTAGTGCGGTAGGAAATAACAGCTACTTATTAGTCAACACATATTATTTCACTAAGTGGACTAAGGCAGAACCAGTGGTGAACATTAAAGATGCCTACATGATCAAGTTTATTTGGAGAAACATTATAACTCACTTTGGGGTGCCTAGGACAGTCATAATGGATAATGGCACACAATTTGAGAGTGGACCTTTTCAAGATTTTTACGATGAGCATGTAATCAAATACCACTTTAGTTCTATGGCATACCCCCAAAGTAATGGCCAGGTAGATGCCTCTAATAAGACGATGCTCGATGAATTGAAGAAGAGGATGGAAAGGGTGCTTGGGTAGACGAGCTCCCTCATATCCTCTGGGCATATGGCACCACGTCGAGAAGACCTATCACAGAAACACCCTTCTCCCTTACCTATGGGATGGAAGCTTTGATTCCACTCGAAGCTGGTCTGCCGACCATGAGGACAAACGTTGTCGAGCGAGGACTGAACGACAAAGCCCTTCGCGCTGGACTTGACCTAGTAGAAGAACGGAGGGAACAAGCCATGATTATTTTGGCTTCCTACCAGCAACAATTGGAAAATTAATATAATAAAGGGGTCAATTGGAGGAAATTTTAGGTCGAGGATTATGTCCTCTAAAAATTCCTCGGTAGCGCCAAAAGTTTGTCAGACGGCAAGTTAGGACCCAACTGGGAAGGTCCGTTCAAAGTGGTCAGGGACGATTGCAAGGAGCCTATCACTTGAAAATAATGGAGAGCAAGTAAATACCCTGAGCATGGAATGCGACCAACCTTAAGAAGTTTTCTTTCCATCATATTTAGTTTTTGCAAATGATTATCTCAAAACTTATGTTGCTCGCAGTTCATATTCAAGTTATTAATAAAGACCCTGGTTATTTTCTCAATTACTTAGCCATTCAATTGCATTACATTGTTCCAAAGTAACAGGCTTATAATTGGCATTAATTTTCAAACGCCGATTAGATTTTGGCTTAATTACAATGGAAACCTTGCTTATAAAAATTAAAATTAAGGTCTTCATGTCTTTTTTAGTACAAACACAAATGACCTCATGAATTGCCCAGACAAGCAAAAGCACTACGAGGGATCCCCAGGCATTATACCAACTCGACTTGGTAGGATAAAATCCCGAATGGGTGGAATGCCCTTATATCAGGTGGATTTTTACCATTGTCTGTTCTAGGCCTAAGGTGGTGTGACGACACAACCTAAAAAGTAATCTAAGATAAATATAACACATGCTTAGGATAAAGAAATGAAAAAATACACGAAATTGGTATTAACTTTACTATAACATTCAGTTACAAGTTAAAAAAAGTGTTAATTATAGAAGATCACTACAAGCAATACAAATTACAACTGTCTATGATCGGCGAGTCAGGAATTGTTCAATCTCTTTTCTTCGACGATCATTGGTATTTGATCGGAACTCATCATTGTTGTTATGGGACTCCGACTCCCAAAAACTTTGGGCGAGCTAAAGAGGTACGGCATCCAAAGGGACTCACTTCTCGTTGTTGCCAAATGGATGGTGCCTATATGCCACGCAATCAACTTGGTATATGTACCATAGATGAGAATCTTTAGGAACTTTCATAACACGTAGGGCATTTAGCCAACCATGCTTGTATTCCACACTCTTAGCCTCCTCTAGTCTGGCTAGAGCATTCGACCAGCCCCCATCGTAGCCTGCCAACTAGGACGCTCGAGGGCCCCATCCTGAACAAGTAGTGAAGCTTTGTTATGTCATGACTAAGTCCCATCACCATGACATGAGCTCTTTGGCTATTGCCTTCTGCATTAGCGAGCTTCTTCCTGAGGTCATCATTCTTGAACTAGAGAAGGGTTGCATTAGGGCTCCAACACACTCTATATCTTTTAAGTCGTCCTTCAACTTTGCAACCAAGGTTGACTGATCTTTATAGGCGTCAATCATTTTCTTAAGTGACTTGGGAACAACTACAAATGCTCAGCGTGCCAGAGCACTGGCATTTCGATCAAGAAGTACATTTAAATCATCAAATAAGGACTAATCGTCCTTGGAAACAGACTACACAAAGCAACACAAGCAAAGGAAAAGGTTTAGTAAAGATAGTCAAACAACGTTACAAATAAAGAGAAGTATTTTCATTAATAAATTCCAAAACGGGCAAAGGTCTTACAAACAGAAAATCAAGAAACGATACAAGAAATACAAGTCTTATTCTAAGCACTTATTTCTTCACTTTCTCCTCAACTTCTTCAGCTTTCCCTTTGGATGCCACATCCTCACTTTGGTCAGCTGGGACACTGGTAGGAGCTTCCTCTTCAACCCTTAGTGGAGATTCAGGTTTATGCTTGTTGAAGAGGTCGGATTCAGTTGGGACCTTGGTTATCACCAAGGCTGCATCCCAGCCTTTCTTGAAGATGGATTTACGGATGTATGCTAGCTGGCGTTTGGCGTCCTCATACGCTTCATTAAAGCCTTTATCAAAATTTACCTCCTTAGCCGCAGGAAATTCCTCCACCTCTCGAGATTGCTCGGCCTTCATTTGATTATTCTCAACCTTCAACTGGTCGACCTCGGTCTTCAACACATTTATGGTGTTACTGGTGGAATTATTCTCATTATCATACACCCTTTGGGCATTGTCCATGGACTCTTATGATTTTCTCAGAGCCTCGTTGAGCACATCATTGATCTTGGACTGGTTGAGACGACCGTCCAAGAGTTGTACAAAATCTGCCACAAACTACAAACAGAGAAACAAAGAAAGTATTAGAAGAGTTTTTCTCAGAATAGTAAAAACAAAGTTAGAGGGAAGGAGAAGGAAAAATTCATGCGATATGAAAAATGCTCATGGGAGAGTTGTTTGAGCTGCGCGCGATCAACTATGAGCACAACCCCTCTCAAGAAATCATAAGCTAGGGAGGGAATCCTGGCTACAGATATGGTATGTGAAGTCTTCACAGGAGGAGGGATATCTCCTATTTCTTCTCATTTTTCTCCCGGATGGCCAACTCCAGGTCAGTGGCCTTGGGGCCTTTAGTCTCGATCCTCTTCAAGGACTTCATCTTGGGAAAGGCGGTCCCAACCTCCACATCATCATCATCTATCAACAAAACTCTCTTCTTGGGTGCCATGGAATCCTCCTCTGCCACAAACTACAAACAGAGAAACAAAGCAAGTATTAGAAGAGTCTATCTCAGAATAGTAAAAACAAAGTTAGAGGGAAGGAGAAGAAAAAATTCATGCGATATGAAAAATGCTCATGGGAGAGTTGTTTGAGCTGCGCGCGATCAACTATGAGCACAACCCCTCTCAAGAAATCATAAGCTAGGGAGGGAATCCTGGCTACAGATATGGTATGTGAAGTCTTCACAGGAGGAAGGATATCTCCTATTTCTTCTCATTTTTCTCCCGGATGGCCAACTCCAGGTCAGTGGCCTTGGGGCCTTTAGTCTCGGTCCTCTTCAAGGACTTCATCTTGGGAAAGGCGATCCCAGCCTCCACATCATCATCATCTATCAACAAAACTCTCTTCTTGGGTGCCATGGAATCCTCCTCGTCAACAAGGATGGAGTCGACATCAAGGGATTCAAAGGAAGAGGAGACATATGTTTCCTCATTCGATAGAGAAAGGTCAGGGATGTGGTGTATTGGGCGCGCAGTGAATCTTTCAGTAGTGTTCTTATACTCCAAAAGAAATGAGGCCGAACGGGAATGACCACCACCAGAAAGATTCCTCAGTTTCCAAGCCTTCAGTAATTCAGCCCTATTGACATGGGCAAGAGATGGATATTTCTTCTTTGAATGTTTCTCAGATCCAAGAAAGACAAATTCTAATAGTAAAGACAATTCAGAATATGAAAAAAAAGAAGTACACAAGGAGTAAGTTTTAACCTATGTCCCCCCCCCCCCCCCCCCCCCCCCCGGTTGGGCATAAAAATCTAGTGTATTCTTCACCCTCGGAGCGAGGCGGATATTGCCAATTTCAGGCAATAAAACCATTATCCCAATATCCCTTATTGGAATCAGGAAGGTTTACTACAAGCAACCTATTGGCCTTCCTCGCCTTCAGGTACACAAGACCATCATTGGTGTGAGACCAAGATTAACATTACTTAATCTATTAGATACCCAAATTGGTCCCATACAGCTCATTGATACTGTGACCCCATTAACAATACGCCAAGTATTGGGGGCACACTGAGCTGGGACGACCCCAAAATGTTCACAAAATTCTAAAAAAAGTAAGTTTGGGAGAACGGTTAGTCCTCCCTGGACTACAACTAAAGTATGGATCCAATGGCCCCCATCAATTGCAATAGCGTTTCTGGGTATGGGGGCACATTCAATTGTGTAAGGACATTTTTGTCCATTAACAATTTATTATGTCGCACGCCGTTACACCATTGAAGAAATTCAAGATTCATACATTCATCAACGGATCCGAATATCAAAAGAAGAAGAGGAATCAAAGATTGTCTAAACCGGACCGGTCCGCCTAAGACCCGGACCGATCCGACTGCTGAAGGCCAGTATACCCCGGACCGCAAGCGAACCGATGAAGCCTGGAAAAGAACCGATCCGGTCACAACCGGACCGATCCGCCTCAGAATAAAAGAACCGATCCGGTCAATCGGACCGATCCGCCCCCAAATCGGACCAGTCCGCCTGGGATAAACTCGAGCAGTTTCGTGAATTGTTTTACCACTAATTTGTTTTTCCTATATATATACCTATTTCGGTGGTGTATTTTTTAAGACTTTTCAAGACGATTTTCAGAGTCCTAAATACTCTAAGTCTTCACCTATTGAGCCCGAGACTCTAGGTTTTTTATTCACACAATTTAAAAATCCTTTGCGAATCTTTTTGTGTAACCCAAGAACACAACTTTGGTTTGTTCAACCCTTGTGGGGAAGCCGTTCTCTTCTTCATTGCAGCCCTCCTGGAAAGGGAAAATTCCAGCCGACAAACTTGTGAAGAAGCCGTTTCTCTTCTTCATTGCAGCCCTCCTAGAAAGGGATATTTCCAGCCGCCGACTACAGAATCCGATACTGAGGGTAATTCTTAGTCACTGTGTTTTCACTATAATCCGAAATTGTATGTTACAATATTATAATGAAAATAAAAGGTTTTGCCCCTTTGGGGGATTTTTCCTGAAATTGTTTGTTTTTATCCTGCATGCTATATTTTATTTGATAAATCATCTAGATGCATGTCTTAGGGTTTAACTAAAATTTGGGTTTAATTAAAATTGGTTTTTATTTGAGAAGTCGCAATATTTACGTTGTAGCTACTCTCTTAAATTGGTATCAGAGCGGGTTATGCTAATTTATCGCGTGATCCTGTTTTTT
Organism: Sambucus nigra; assembly: GCA_949130495.1. NCBI lineage: Eukaryota > Viridiplantae > Streptophyta > Magnoliopsida > Dipsacales > Adoxaceae > Sambucus > Sambucus nigra. The sequence goes on from OX422219.1 coordinate 66,132,492, forward strand.
TAAAGGATTTATTTTTTTGATACAATTTGACTTCTCACGTCGTCAAATTGGTATCAGAGCGGGTTACGCTAATTTATCGCGTGATCCTGATTTTTCGAGGATTTATTTTTTTTGATACAATTTGACTTCTCACGTCGTCAAATTGGTATCAGAGCCTGTTGCACTAAGTTATTGTGTTTTGATCCTGATTTTGCACAAAAATGGCTTTTGATGGTTTTGATGATCTTCGATGTCAAATTTTTGAAAAAAGTAATTGGAAAATTCACACGAACTCTTGTTTTAAATCTTCTGTTGAAAACGAATCTGAGAGGTGTCCTTGTTGTGAGGGTGTTGGTCACACGTTACATGAGTGTACCACAAATTTAAAGAAGAAATTGAATAAACCGATTTCTCATGTTTCTACCCTTAGTGATTGTGATTCGAAAGAAGAAGTTTTTTATGCTTCTAGGCGAGAGTTTCCCATCCATGTGATTAGTGATGATAGTGAAGGTAATGGGAGAGTGGATGAAAGTGAGGAGGAAAGTGTAGATGAGCGTGACTTGCAAACTTCTTTCAATGAACTTTATGCTGAAACTTTGAAAACAAAGAAAGAAAATTTGAAATTGAAAGCTCAATTGAAAGAGTGTGCCATAAAAAATAATGATTTTTTAGTTGAAGAACTTATGGCACATGAGAAAATTTTGAAAGAGAAGTTTGAGTACGTCGAGGGTGAGAGAGATAGTCTTAGAGGGTTGATGGAGACTATGAAAAAGGAGCCTTTAGAGTTTGAGGATTCTAAACGAGTACTTGAATCTAGGATAGGTGAACTTGAGATGAAATTGAAAGATTCAAGCAAAGTGAAATTTGATTTGGAGTCTAGGTCTGAAAAACTTGATAAGATTTTAGGCACTGTCGAGATCAAAACGGATAGGGGTGGGATTGGTCTTGAAAAATATGTTGCACCCATTCCCACACGTGTGATTAGGGCTGTCAATGGACCGGGTTTGGACCCGGACCCGACCTAAATTAACGGATCTGAGCAAATTTTATAGACCCGATTATCCGATTACCCGATTAGTTAATGGACCGGATCTGGATATACATGACTCCGATCCGATAAGGACCCGACCCGACCCGAATGTGTATATATATATATAAGTTATATATAAATAAAAAAACAGTTTTATAAAAACAGTTTTTTATTATAAAAACAGTTTAATATATATATATATTCGGGTCGGGTAATCGGGTCGGGTCTCCGGGTCCTTAACGGATCCGGGTCTGGATCCATTTCCTGAGACCCGTCGGGTAATTGGGTAAGACCCGATCCGCTAAAAATATACCCGGATCGGATCTGGATATACCCAGACCCGATCCAGACCCGATCCGTTTACACCCCTACGTGTGATGCCCCCTAGAATAGTTAAGAAAGAGACACCTAAGGTTGTTAGGAAAGAGCCCCCTAGGAACATCGTGAGAGTGCCTCCTAGGATCATTAAGAGAGATCCACCTAAGCAAATTCAGAAAGCACCTCCTAGGAAATTGATGAGGGCACCACCTAGAAATTTGAGGAGAGGGCCACCTTTAGGTAACACAAACCGCCCGATTTACTCCTGCACACATTGCGGTAGGCAAGGTCATCTTAGGCACTTTTATTATAAGCTTTAAAATGGACCTAGGAAGGTTAATGAAAGAATAAATTCGATTCCCAAAACCCCCACACTCCGTTACACATCAATTTGGGTTAGAAAATCGGATTTAGAGGCTTATGGTTTATTTGTCCACGATTCCCGTTTGCTTGCACGTGATTCACCCCATGTGAAAGCTTTTGGTTGATTGTGATTGCATGTTTGTCATACACTAGTTGTGGTTTCATGATATATTTTTACTAGTGTGATGACTTGTACTTTTTGTATAAATTCTTGTTTTTGAATTTTTTTTGAAAAATACAAAAAGATTTTATTTTGACAAAATTTTTGAAAAATCCAAAAAGATTTTTGTATTCTGTTTGCACCATTTATGGATGGACACTTAGGATGACCAAGTCACAACATCATTCCATTTTTTTCATGTGACTGTTTGATAGTGTTTTGAGACAATAGGTCAATTCATCCTTGTGCTTTATAATGTTTGGAGTCATTAAGATGTAATTAAGTGTTTCTTCCTACATGTTTGACTCATGTTTCCTTTATTGCACACATGCACGGATTTGTTTGATTATTGTGCTTGTCTTATCACATGTTGGTTGGGTGTTTTCACTTCAATCCTGTCTTTAAAACGAACCAAGCGCGATAATTTTTATAAGGAAATTGTGCATATTAGAACCGTTTTGTGAGTTTGTGTGCTTTGTTTGATAACGGGGAGGGGCTGCGAAAGGTAATCATCTATCCTTTGTGCAAAAGCCACCGTTAAAAAGTACCTAAAAAATTGAGGAATTTTAATATCCGAGGTCCAGAGAGGTTTAAAAGAGCCCGAAAAAATTTAAAGGCAATAAAAAGATATTCATGCCAAAAAGGGGCCATTTAGGTTTTTGCACCAATTCTCCAAAGTTTGAGAATTTTGTTTATACACCTCTAAAAGAATATATATATGAGGGAGTTTGGTTGAAGAATTTAAAACGGGGTTGCACGTCCTTGAAATGCTTGAAAAAATGCGCTATATAGTTTTGGACGTTATTGGTGTGGAAATCATTTGACTTTGATTTGTTGATTTGCATAAGACGATGTCATCTAAATTCAACAAACTTTTACACCTAAGGATACCTTTGATGTTCATTCGTTAGGAGTACACGTATGCATCGTGCACATATGATTGATTGAGTTGATTTACCTATCGAATGTGTTCACACCCATTCATTCCATTTCCATGACTTGGTTGTTTGAGTCTAAATCCATGGTGTGATTTTTGTATCATATTTGTTCAAATTGGTATCCTATCTTTGTATGAAAAATTTGAAAAATTCAAAAATAGTTTGTGAAGTTTTGTTTGAGCATCTCCTTGCAAGAGCACGTTTGCAATTTGATTGATGCCTTGATTTGTATACCGTGACACCCCGATTGTGCTTATTTGATTCATTCTTCTCATTTGTCTATTTGGGGACATCATAAAAAGGAGGAGAAAGAATTATCTTATTATGGGGGAGATTTGAAAGTTTGAGTTTGCTCATAAATTGGTATATATGTTTATCTCATTTCAAACTCGATATGTCACTTGGTATTTTGCTTTGTCTCATGTGTGTAGGTACTACATGGATTATCATTGGATTGCACACCCTGATGAGAAAAGTGTTGAGATTCCTGAAAGAGTTGAAGAGCAAACGCTGTAGTCTTATTCAATTGTATCTTTCCAGTTTTGGGTTCATGGAAGGGTAGATTTGTATAGGCATTTTTAGTTGTTTGATAATTCGGATGTTTTGTTTTTATGTATGTACCGGCATAGACATAGGGGGAGATTTGTAAGGACATTTTTGTCCATTAACAATTTATTACGTCGCACGCCATTACACCGTTGAAGAAATTCAAGATTCATACATTCATCAACGGATCTGAATATCAAAAGAAGAAGAGGAATCAAAGATTGGCTAAACCGGACCGGTCCGCCTAAGACCCGGACCGATCCGACTGCTGAAGGCCAGTATACCCCGGACCCCAAGCGAAGCGATGAAGCCTGGAAAAGAACCGATCCGGTTACAACCAGACCGATCCGATCAATCGGACCGATCCGCCCCCAAGCCGGACCGGTCCGCCTGGGATAAACTCAAGCAGTTCCGTGAATTGTTTTACCACTAATTTATTTTTCCTATATATATACCTATTTCGGTGGTGTATTTTTTAAGACTTTTCAAGACGATTTCAGAGTCCTAAATACTCTAAGTCTTCACCTATTGAGCCCGAGACTCTAGGTTTTTGATTCACACAATTTACAAATCCTTTGTGAATCTTTTTGTGTAACCCAAGAACACAACTTTGGTTTGTTCAACCCTTGTGGAGAAGCCGTTCTCTTCTTCATTACAGCCCTCTTGGAAAGGGAAAATTCCAGCCGACAAACTTGTGAAGAAGCCGTTTCTCTTCTTCATTGCAACCCTCCTGGAAAGGGATATTTCCAGCCGCCGACTACAGAATCCGATACCTGAGGGTAATTCTTAGTCATTGTATTTTCATTGTAATCCGAAATTGTATGTTACAATATTATAATGAAAATAAAAGGTTTTGCCCATTTGGGGGATTTTTCCTGAAATTGTTTGTTTTTATCCTGCATGCTATATTTTATTTGATAAATCATCTAGATGCATGTCTTAGGGTTTAACTAAAATTTGGGTTTAATTAAAATTGGTTTTTATTTGAGAAGTCGCAATATTTTCGCTGTAGCTACTCTCTCAAATTGTAGCCTAAGAAGGAATGGAGTATGTTTTCCTAAAATTGTATTAGTTTTTTTCATGAAGAGTGTTCACCATTTTTATACAGAAAAAAGAAGAAGAAGAGAAGAAGTATGTAATAGAAGTTAGCAGAAGAGAACTACGAGGAATCAAAAGCAAGAAGGAGCGAAAGAAGAACTTACAGAAGCAAGTGAAGTAAATAGGAGCTCTAAGAGTTTTTTTGAGTAAGAAACGAAGGGCAAAGTGACGGGTACAAAGTTTGAAACATAGTGGCGTTTGAAGTGCGTGAAGACAATCATAAGGAACGAGGCTCAGGAATAGATTTTGGCGGTACATATTTCTAGTAATGACCAGCATACCCCCATCGATTTCTGACTAATTACGAAAATGTCCGACCAACAATCTTCAATAACAATTGGATCAATCTTTTGGGCCTACGAGGGATTTAAAATTCTTTGGCCCAACTATCTCCCAATTTTGACCAAGAATTCCGGGGGCAATTGTGATGTTCAAACCATAAAATCCTAATTTCGACTGGTTCGAGCAGGCCCAACAGGATTACTATGCCACCCTGGTCCGGTCCAGCCATAAAGAGATTAATATAAATGCTTATCACGTGGATAAATACAAGCACTTATCAGTTGGATATCAATAGGCTTAGTTGATTATCAGCAATCTTGGACGAGATAATCAGGAGTCACCACACGAGCCAATAACAAGCTGAGAGAGTTCCTTGAATAACTCAACCACTTTACACTACTATAAATATACCCTCACCCTAGGATCAAGAAGGATGTAATTTTCGTACTTTGAGAGATATCAATAAGAACTCAAGAACCTCTCCGTGGACGTAGGTAGTTGTCGAACCACGTATATCTTTGTATTGTGTGAGCATTTTTATATTCTTTCTATTACTTGCTTTCTAGAGATTATTTATTGTGATTAATTGCACTCACAAAAACCAATAGCTTTTGCATAATTTCAAATTATAACTTGTATAAACACAATCATCCACTCATTTTTTAACAAAAAGTGTTAAAAATATAGCTTTTCTCATCCTCGTTCCATTATGATAATTTAAAATTTAGGCAAATAGCTATGTGTTGTCCATAATTATGTGATACTAGCATGGATCATGTGCCATCCAAACCTACCAAAGTCCTCGCTAATTAGATTTTATTTTTTTATTTTTGTCGTTTTAAAATTTCATAATTTACATAAAAATATAAAAACAAAGGCACAGTGAGACCATCTCCAAGCACTGAACAATTTTTGCTCCAAAGCATTTAGCTTATTGAACCTTTCCGTGATATTTCTTTTGCTACGCGCATCTCACCCCCGGGACAGTTTAAATGCCCGACAAGGTAAGTATAATTATTTTCAAAAGAAGAACTGCTTTTGTTTTAAAAATTCAATGGCGTGTTTAATTATAATGTTTAAAAAAATGGAAAAATTATGTATTTTAATAAAAAGGTGTAAGAACTAAAGAAAAAGTATTGTAGTCGGTTGAAAGGAGGAGTCAGGCGACATGTCCTAGTACACAGATTTGTCGCGACATTCGAACCGTCACATGTGACCCTTCCTCCACAGTTGATTCATCGCACAAACAAGTATTTGCTCCTCCTGAACAAGTCAGGACCATTTTGCTTGTTTGGAAGCACTTTATTAGTTTGCATAATGTTTTAGAGAGACAATCATAAAATGTGAAGCAAAAATAGGATATTGTGGGCCGATGCACTTGGAGCTTAGGAGGGACAAGAGCTCCCCTTGATTTTTTTTTTCAATTTTTTAAAGTTAGAAACATAATTAATGAAGTTTTTGTAACTTTTAGACTAAAAAATGTAATAAATTTGTATAAAACTAGAAATTAAAGTCAAAATTTGTATAAAACTCGAATTAACCAGAAAAAAATCGCCTCGGGGACTTCCGCCACCCAATCCCCGACATTTGGCTCCCACTGATTATAAATCTTGGCTCCGCCATTGATTGTGTTGCACAATGCCTTTGGAGAGGGTATGAGAAAAAGATATCCCGAGTTAGAGTTAGAGTCGTAGTTCATCTTTGTATTACTTTAACAACAACATAAAAATAGTTGCGGTAAAAGATATCCCGGGTTAGAGTCGCAGTTCATCTATGTATTACTTGAAGTGAACCCCTTTGGGATTACATTATTCTTGGTGACTACCCTTTCTTAACGTGATTGGGTACCCAATCGTTAAATCAGTCAGTACGATTTAACATTATTGTAAAAATTTGGCCCCATAAAAGCAATGAGCACATTAAGTCCCTAAATTTTGGCCACATATGCTCTATCTTCTTTGTCTCATTCTTATTGGGCAAATACTCGAATGGGTCACTTGACAACTACTCTTATAATCACGAGGATGGCAAAGCTATATTTTAGAACTTTACAAGTGACCCAGCTCTGAATTTTGATCATATATGCTCTATCTTCTTATTCTAATTCCTTTTTAGCAAATACTCCTATGAATCACTAGTTATTATTATTCGGAGGTTCAAAACATGTTCAATGGCAAATGTTATCATTCTTCATACCTTTTTTTTGCTTGGAAATCTCATTTTACTCTTAATGCATGGAACCATAATCAAGGCTACAATTTATTCTGAGATAAGTACAATAACCTCTTTATATTTGGAAAAATTACAAAGGACCCGCCGTATGCTTTAAAAAAAAATTATTTTATCACAACTTCCAATCAATGTTTGACAAATATTATGATTAGACGACAATAATAATGCATAAAGAATCTTTCCCATGCAATGGCTTAAAAATTACAAAAAAAAAATTGAGTATGTGTTACTATTGTAAATCCATATCAAGGGGTCATTCAAACTGCACTTAAATGAGTATGTGTTACTATTATAAATACAATTATTTTTATAAATTTTTACAATATATAAATAATTTTAATTTGGATGTTATTATGATTATATGTATTTGTAGCTATGCTATAACTAAATTATATTCCACAATGATATATTGTGTTTGCACAATTTGTAAACAAAAAAAAAAGACTCAATTGCATATAATAAAAAAATTTAAGGGCATAATTTGAATTTTTTCCAAAGTTAGAGGGGGCCATGGCCCCCCTCAAAATTGGTTAGCTTCGTCCCTGTCTATGCAATAAACTAAAACTCTAGTTATCCATATAATTTTTTCAACTTAAAAATCATCCTAGCAACTGTCCCAATGATGATCCATTTAGAAAAGAGAAATAATAAATTGCAGAAAAATCATAAAAGACGAAATTGACTTGTGGGTTCCGAAATGAAAAAGACAAAAAGTAAAAAGGTGAAGGTGTTAAACTTGCACCCACATGTTTAAAAAAAATGAATCTTTCACTCTCAATTTTTTTTTTTTAAATACACTTTCAATTTACACAAATAAGAACGTGCATTGAAATTGTACTTAGAAGTCATTATAAAACTTTTGTTTTCGAGTATGATATATAATATATATTTTTTTAATAAAATTAGTCTTTATAACTAAATAAAACTCACAATAAAAAAATTATAAGAAGTAAAATTACCAAAAATGCCTTATAATCACCGCAAGTTTAACTTTTTGCACTATTTTGACCTACCTCCAGCAATAATTAATTTTATTTAAGCCTCACTTTTCATTTTATAACCCCTCGCTTTAGTTAAACTTAGCGCTGTGTTTCGGCCGGATCGGATCGGAAAATGACATTTCGGAAAAAATTCCAATTTTTTCGGAAATAAAATATTTGTTCCAATTTCATATCCAATTTTTTCGGAAAATCAAAAAAGTTTCCGAATTCGGAAAATTCGGAAAATCGGAAAAAATCGAAAAAATTCGGAAATTCAAAAAATATACTAAAAATTCAGAAATTTTGGAAATTCGAAAATTTCAAAAAAATTAATATAGGATTTTCGATTACTCGAAATCTCATTTTAAAGAAATCAAAAAAAAGATTTAACCTAACATGTAAATATGTAAGGATTTAACCATTTTTTTCATTTGTGTAGAGGATAGAGAGATATTCTACTTTTATAGAGGACTTTTTTGGGCCTCTCTTCCTTTTCTAGCCGATGCGGAACACATGAGAATGTTTAAAAAAATTGGAAATCGAAAAATATTTCGAAAAAAATCGGAAATAATTCGGAAAAATCGGATCGGCATAGTTTCGAATAAATCAGATCGGAAAAATCGGAAAATCGGAAATTCAGAATTATTTCCAATTTTTTATCCGATTTTTTTCGGAAAAATCGGAAATCGGAAAATCGAAAATCGGAAAATCGAAAATCGGAAACCTTATATACGTTCCAAAATCGGAAAATATCGGATCGGATATCGGAATGTTCGAAAAAAAAACACAGCCCTAGTTAAACTCTTAAAACGTGCATTCATTTGGTAAGTCTCTCTCTCTCTCTCTCTCTCTCTCTCTCTCTATATATATATATATATATATATATATATATAAATCAAAAGAGTAAAAAAAATTAAACTTGTGGTGATTATAACATGTTTTGGTATTGTTATTTCTTTAAAAAGTTCGTCATTTGGAATTTTATTTCAAGTTGTATTTAGTTCTAACAACAAGCTTCAATCGAGGACCTTAAAATAGGTCAACACCATGCAAGATTTATTACCAAAAAAATGGGTTATTTCTTTTGTGTGTGTACGTTTTAAACATTTCAGGATATTCATAAAAAATTGATTCAAAATGGTTTTTTTCGCTCTTTAAAAAAATGGGTCAATGTTTCACAGCTTTTGTAACTGTTTAAAAAACTGTGAAGTTTCAAAAAGTGTGGAGCATTGGCCCATTTTTTAAAAATAGCTAAAAAAATCATTTTGAGATGATTTTTTTGGAGTGTTTTTATTCCAACCCCACTTTTTTTTTTTATACATACTCCTAAAATGTTTTAAGAGTTTAACCAAAGTTTGGTTTATGTAATAGTTTAATTAGATTTACCACTAAAATAAAATAAAAAAATAGACTTACCAGATGAATGCATGTTTTAGGAGTTTAACCACAGTAGGGGCTAAATAAAAACAATTATCGCGGGAGGCAGATCAAATTAGTGCAAAAAATTAAACTTGTGGCAATTATAAGACATTTTTGGTAATTTTATTTCTTATAATTTTTTTCGTTATTGCGAGTTTTTTTTAAGTTATAAAGACTAATTTTATTAATATATATATATTATATACTCAAAAACAAAAGTTTTATATTATCTTTTAAGTACAATTTAAATGCACATTCTTATTTGTGTGAATCGAGTGAGTGTTTCAAAAAGTGTAAAACATTAATTCATTTTTTTAAAATAGCGAAAAAATCATTTTGAGGTCCAACCCCACTTTTTTTATACACTCCTGAAATGTTTTAAGAGTTTAACTAAAGTTGGGGTAATCAAATAAAAAGTGAGGTTTAAATAAAAAAAACAATTATCGCAGGAAGTAGGTCAAAATAGTACAAATAATTAAACTTGCAGCGATTACAAGACAATTTTGGTATTTATTTCTCATAATATTTTTCAGTTACTATTAGTTTTATTTATTTATAAAAAATAATTTTATTACAAAATATATATATTATATATTATACTCAAAAACAAAAGTTTTATTATGACTTTTAAGTATAATTTTAATGTGCATCATAATTTGTGTAAATTGAGAGCGAAAGAGTGATTTTCTTTTGGGGAAAGTACTCTTAGATCCTTCACAAACAAATTTTAAACACTAAGGGTCCGTTTGGTTAGCATAATTTGCCTAGGCAAATGTCAAAAAGTTGGCAAATATGAAAATTTACCCACATTTTGGCTGTTTGGTTGCATAATTTGCCTAGGCATTATTTGCCAATGTACAACACCTCCTAGGCACAATCTGTGGGCAAATTTTGCTTACCTATTTGAGTGAAAAATATTTGCCCACAAATTTGCCAACTTCTTAAACGATTTTAATGTTTAAAAAAATAATTTAAAAACTCTTTTAAATAATTAAAAAACTGTTATGAATATTTAAAAATTGTTTTGTAATGTTTCAAAAACTGTTTTTAATATTATAAAAAAATGTTAAGAAAATGTTTACAATTTTTTTAAAAAACCGTATTAACAAAATATTGTAAAAAAAAAAACTGTTTTTAAAAAAAACTGTTTTGTAATGTTTTGAAAACTGCTTTTAATATTATAAAAAATTATTAAGAGAATGTTTTACAAATTTTTTGAAAAATCGTAATATAAAAATATTGTAAAACAGTTTTTAACATTTTTAAAAACTGTTTTGGATATATTATAAAAACTGTTTTAAAGTTTTAAAAAACATTTTTTAAAACTGTTTTAAAGAGTTTAAAAAAATTGTTGTGAATGTTTAAAAACTGTTTTGTAATGTTTTGAAAATTGCTTTTAATATTATAAAAAATTGTTAAGAGAATGTTTTACAAATTTTTTGAAAAACCGTAATATAAAAATATTGTAAAACAGTTTTTAACATTTTTAAAAACTGTTTTGGATATATTATAAAAACTGTTTTAAAGTTTTAAAAAACATTTTTTAAAACTGTTTTAAAGAGTTTAAAAAAACTGTTGTAAATGTTTAAAATTTGTTTTGTAATATTTTAAAAACTGTTTTTGATATTATAAAAAATTATGAAGAGAATGTTTTACAAATTTTTTAACATTTTTGAATATAATATAAAAACTGTAATATAAAAATATTGCAAAAACTAATTTTAACATTTTTGAATATAATATAAAAATTGTTTTTAAATAAATTAATTGGATTGACTTTAATTTCGCCTAATGTTGTTTGATAGCGTCATCTGAATTTGCCTAGTCAAATTTTGCCATGCCCACGCTTTTGCCCAGACAAATTTTGCCATGCCCACGCTTTTGCCCACTAACAACCAAACGGACCTAAGAGTCCGTTTGGCAACTCAACTCTAAGCCATGGAATTGAAATTCGCGGGCAATTTCAATTCCACGGAATTGAAATTGACCTTCCAATTCCAATTCCAAGCGTTTGAATTGGGTTGCCAAACAGGCCCTAAAGGAATTTTAACAAATTTTAAACAGTTAGATCCACTAATTTAGATCCACTAATTCTCTTCTTGTAGAAGTCCACGTTAGTGGCATAACAAGCGGACCTAATACTAAATTGTTCTTAAATGTTTAAAAATTGTTACCAAGGGACCTATCTGTAAATTACCCTTTTCTTTTTTACATGAGATTGCAAAGTAGACTTTTAAGATTAAAAAAAAAATTGTGATGTCTTTTTCAGTCCATGGTTCCGTCATAGTAGAATTGCTTTTTCAATATTTGGATCTTTAGTATACATTATCAATACTCTCTCTCTCTCTCTCTCTCTCTCTCTCATCAACTAAGCTAAGAAATAATAAAGTATGTAATGTGGTAATCTCCATGATGGTGTGTGCTATTGGGCTCAAAACCAGGAAAGGGTTCGGTTGGTAAGCTTACCCATAATTTACAACTCTTGCTTTTTGCATATGCTTCTGAATGAGACCCCCACCCCACACTTGATTCCATTATACCAAAGAGAGAAATAAAATAAAATAAAGTTGTGAGTGTGTTGCAGTATTAAAAAGGATCCAAGAGACTAAAAATGGACTACAAAAGTTCTTTGGTTGGGGGGATTATCAAGTAACAGAGAATCTTTGTACGAGGTTAAGACCAAGAATAAAGGATACTGTGTTAGTCAAATACTAACCTGTTAAAGTACAAGCCCCATGTGATTATAGCCCAGCTAAAAAACATGCATTGTAAGAACAGTCCCATAGCCTATAAGGCCATCATCCATTAATACATTAATGATATCATCTCCAAATGTTAATTTAGAGCTGGAACTCCAGGTGTTGCTGGTCGCCTGAGGGCCGGGCAGCACTATCATTACAAAAGGAAAAATATTGGGGAAGGGCTCAAATAAGAAATTTGTTAGTCAAGAACTGGCAAATTGAAAATGCCCCCGAATTTGGGTTGGGAAATAGTACCATCTTGCCTAATGAATTGGAGTTCCACATTCTGGGAAAATTGATTAAAACTCATTTTACTCGATGAGTTTGAAATAGGTTAATGTATGCAATGTGAGGGATTATGTGGGCCCCTAGCGAGTAATCAATAATCGCTCCAACTCCAAGTGGATTCATGGTCTCCGCCCCAAAAGCCGATTACTTCCTCTCCGCCATACAGGAAATTCAACTCTTAGCCATTACCTTAATAACCATTACTTTTAGAGTGATGCTATATACCCCAAACATGTCCCCAAACATCCTCCATCAAGTGTTTGTACATTGAGGTGGCGCCCACACAATGTGCAAGCACTTAATGCACTTTGTAGGATGTTTTGGGGATATGTCTGGGATACATATCATTATTGTTATTTTATGAGTTCAATTCCAAGTCATCACTGTTATGACACGACCCACCGTTGTCTACCCGACAAACATGGGCCCACTTGTTGAAACATTTAGCCTCCATAACTTTAATGTATGGCTAATATCACGTATATTAAAATTATTGTGTTACTGTACTCATTGTCTCCATGAAACACTAAAGTAAGAGCGTGAGGGTTACGGAACCCAACGGGCATAATACATTCAACATGGTTTTCATAGCTAAGGTCCTTAAAACGTGGGTCTAGTTAACGGACAGCATATGCATTTGTTGAGCTAAACGATATCATATGCATGTGTTAAAGTTTAACCTACTTCACGACTGTTCTGTGCCCAAGTTATCAATTTGAGGAACATGCAATGCCCATTTTTTCACTAAATGTCTGGATTCAACCAATGACCGGTGATCAATCACCACAAGGACACTCTATGTAGTGGTGGTCCGAGACCACTAAGTTTCTTCTCACCGAGTATAGTCACCGTGTAAGAGGGTAGTGTGTTGAGGTATAATAATATCAAAACAGGTAAAAAGCAAATAATTCTACATAATTCTTTGCCACCTTTATGATTTTTCAATTCATTTGTTGCCAACAACCACTTGAATTCTCACTTCCTTGCCCTATAAAGAAAGGGCCCTACCAGACTTAGGTTTGTGCTTTCTTAATAATAAAATTCTAAATCATCCCAAGCATGAAGGATGATAGTCAATATGCATCTAGAAGCTATTTGTGAAACTAAAACCACCAAACAAAGTCTCCCACACAATATTATTTCTTCAGACTTGGTCTAGCAATTAAATACTCTTGCCTGCAGCATGCTTTTTTGGGGCCCACTTGAAGAACAGCCTAGCAGCTTCTCTAAATTTAAATAATTCCCACTACAGTTGTCCGAAATCGATGTGGGGTGGGAAGTATTATTTAATTTTTTATTTTAGGATTGTTATTAGCATATGTTCAGGCAGTAAGTAGAATATATTTTATTATTCGTAACAATTTTAGTTATATACCTTATTAATGAGAATGAGCATAGGAAACCCTATTTTTCTAGTTGTTATCGTGCAAATCGCTTCCACTAGTTTACACCAATAAGTGTTTGCGAAGAAAGTCCATCAATCTCATCCCTCATTCCTGTGCATTTAGGTTCATCAACATTGTTTATAATCCTTAATAGTAAGAAAGGAGCACTACCTAGCACTTACCAAAGGAACAATGAATTTCTGTTCCTTCCAATTGAAAAGAACTATTGAAACACAAGTCAAATAATAGAACAAGAATGATTCACACTAAAAATAAGCAAACATCAAAAGAAATCAATCTCTAAATAGTTACCAGAAGGCTTCACATCAACACCTGGTACCTTCTCCACCGTGGGTGTTTTTGGCATCTCATTGATCACAAACGGTTTCGGGACATCTGGCGGGCTAGCGCATCGAATGAGTGCCCAATTTATACTCTGGAAAAATGGGTGCTGTTTGACTTCAGTGGCCCCACGTCTATATGCCAAGCGATTTTGGGGCTCTTTCACAAGTAAACCCCTAATTAAGTCCCTCGCAGCAAAACTCACGGAAGGCGATTCGGGAAATCTTAAGGGTTGTCCAACCACATTAAATAAAGTGGCCCGATTGCCTGCCCCTTTAAAAGGGGTTTTCCCATATAAGAGCTCGTATAGAAAGATCCCAAACGTCCACCAATCCACAGCACTCCCGTGGCCTTCACCTTTAATGATTTCGGGTGCTAAGTACTCGTGGGTCCCCACGAAGGACATCGATCGAGCACTTGTGGGCTCCGCAATGAGCTCTGGGAGAGGGCTCACTTGGTTATGTATCTCGGTCTTTGGTTTGGTCTTCTTTTCTTTCTTGGGCTTGCTTAGAAATCGTGGGCCGAAGCACGTGGGTTGAATGCAGGCTGGCTGAATTACACAAGATGGCTGAACACAGTATCCCGAGTTCTTGGATTCTAAGGTGGAATTTGAGAATTTGACAAGTGTCGGGCTTACGGCACATCTTAAGGAGAGGTCAAAATCAGAAAGCATTATGTGCCCATCTTCTCTCACTAGTACATTCTCTGGTTTAAGGTCTCTGTAAATGATCCCAAGCATGTGCAGATACTCCAAAGCAAGGAGAACTTCTGCCACATAAAACCTACATATACAGAGGAGATAATATTAATTTATTTTTTATAATTCAAAATATATGACCAAAAAAATTGACAATCATTTGGTTCGTTTTCCTATACCACTTATACTTACCCGTGCAAGAGTCATAGGTTACAACGGAGTTCAGTAACTTGTGATTAAATGTAAACATTAAAGAGTCAAGAATTCAAAATAAACAAAAAAAATATTAGTAACAGAACATGAATCACAGTAAATCATCGTAAACCGAATGTAAATTAATAACTGATACAACGCTAAGGGATAACGCAACACAGTTTTGATGTCTATAAGCGACCCAGTATATGTGAGAAACTACCAAGGAAAGACCGAAATAAGTTTCTTTTTGAGAGTGGAAAGAACTTAAGAGTGATTCATAATCAAGAATTACCATGATTAGTGTCATGGGAATTTCCATATATGGGGCTACGGCCAGCCGACATCCGCCTCTCCCAGCCCTGAAGTTAAGAAGGAGCCTCATGCACTGGGTATGACCTTTTTAGTGTCATGTGAGCAGTGGGATGAGATATGGATAAAAGGCTTAGTAGTCACAAGGTATTATTACATTATAGAAAGTAGGGAAAGCTGTAAAAGAAAGAAAAACAGACGTGTTCTTTGCAAGGTACCCACTTGAACTATTTTTTGAGCAAAAAAATAACTGAATAGGCATTTTATTGCAAACATATCACCTATGTTCCGGTAGAAACGTAATCCTGTCATTAAAAGACCCAGAATGAGAATGCATAGCTCAAAAGAGTTTTCACACAAAAACTAGCTCAGGGAATTTTCTTGCAAATGATATATGCACCATTTATTTATTTATTTATTTTTTTGGGGCGTGCCAACTTCCTCATAGAAAAGATTATTCATACTTTCATGCAAGATATATGTAGTTCAACTTTCGTAGTGTGACTATTGAAGTACAATATTTATAATCATCAAAATAGATATTGGACTGAAAGGCGATTTAACCCTAACCTGGCAGCATGCTCCGAGAAATACTTGCCAGGTTGTTTTTGCCGGAGAGCGTGCAAATCTCCCCCCGAACAGAACTCCATCACCAAGCAAGAGAATTTCTCAGTCTCAAAGTGCGAATACAAAGTGGGAAGAAATGGATGATCCAGACACTGCAATATCTCTCTTTCAGTCTGAGCCCTCAAAAGCTTCTTTCGACTTGCCAGAGCCGCTTTATCCATCACTTTCATCGCAAAATAACATCTCGTGCCAGTCAACTCCGAGAGATAAACACTACCTATATCTCCACACCCCAATCTCTTCAAAAGCCTAAATTGGTTCAACCCCAACACCCTATCACGAGATCTAATGGCTTGAATTGCTTCCCAACCCAAATCGTTTGCCTTGTGGGGTTTGTTTACACTGCTACTAAAACTGCTAGAGCTACTCTCATCGCTAACATCGCTCCCTGTGCTACCTCTATATATACTTGTCTTTCTGCTCTCAGCAAAATCAATAGAGTTGCTAACATCACAGGTTTCACTCGATTTTTCAATACACTCACTGAGTTCCGTGTTGGTGAAGCTTTGTTTGGCTTCGGTGAAGTTTGATGCAGAATGGAAACTGTTTTGAGGACTTGGACAAAATCCGGTTCCTGATTGAGAGGGTAGTTGGCTGTTTAAAACCTCAACAACTTCTTTGTTTGAGTCTAAAACGAGATCCACAGATTCCAACAAACGGGTCGAATTAGAACTTGAATCATCAATCGGGGGGTCAATGCAAGATTTGGTATCCAATTTCTGAGATGAACTTTCTGCCTTTTTATCAAGGACTTCATTTGTGCGCACAAGTTCCAATTTTCCCTTGCTTGATTTCAAGGAGTTCTTTGATGAATCTACATTCTTTTGCATATGATCACTAGAGATTTTATTGGAACGCTTTGAACTGACCACTGACCCTAAAGCAGTAGAAGAATTGCAACCAAAAGAGGGCAAAGAACTAACTCCTTCAACAAGTGACTCCATCAAGCAATTTAGCACTATATCACCACTATCCAACTGAGCAATGTGATTCCTAAGACAAAACAATCACTTGCAATATAAATATAATATACAGAGAAATTTTTATATATTGATACATTGAAAAGAAATAAAACTTGAGCAAAATGAGATAAATGTATGTATTTGAATTACCCCCTTAGCTAATTTAATCAAAATCACTAAATTAGCAGAGATCGATTACATGTACAATCACCAACAAGTAATTCCATCATGCGATTCAGCTCAATCATTATGCCACAACAATTCAATTGAACAAAGTGACCCTAAGCCATAAACAATCACTTCCAGAATAAATATTACATACAGGTATGTTTCTAAAGATTGACGAAATAAACATGTGAATTTGATTTACCCCCTTCTTCAATTCTATCAAAATCACTTAATGGGCAAAGACAGAATACACATACAATCACCAAGTGATTCCATCAAGCAATTCAGCACAAACACTATGCCACCACTAGCCAAAACACACTTGCAAAATAATCATTCTATACAGAGATAATAAAAACTATATTGATCTAAATGCATGTGTTTGAATTACCCCATTTGCAAATTTAATAAAAAATCACTAAATTAGCAGACACCCATTACACTTCCAATCACCAACAGCTCATACAACTAAACAAACTCCCAAAAATTACCCCAAAATTCAACTGGGTATCTAAATTCATAGACACATTAACATATTTCTACTACGAAACAATCTTTCTTTTTCTTTCCCTAACATTTCTCAGCAACGAAACACACTCTGAAAGAAGCTAATAAAGAAACATAAAAAAATTGCTCAACACTTGCCACCTAATTAAAAAACCCAAATGAAAGAATCAATCCTTCATAACTAAATTTAATTAAATTTGCTAGTGAAATATTGAACACTAGCAAACAAGCAAATTGAACTACATGCATGAATTTGAATTCACCTGAGACCCATTAACCATATAATCACCAACACCTCAAACAACTAAACAAACTACCAAAAAACCAATTGGGTATCTAAAATTATAACCAAAATAACAGATTTCCACTAAGAAACAATCTTTCTTTTTTCATTCCCTAAATTTTCTCAGCGACCAAACAATAAATAACCAAAGAAGCTAATAAAGAAACATTAAAAAAAAAAATGCTCAACACTTACCACCTAATTAGAGAACCCAAAATGAAAGAATCAATCTTTCATAACTAAATTTAACCCAATTTTTTCTATTAACTTTGCTAGTGAAATGCTGAACACTAGCAAACAAGCAAATTGAACTACATGCACGAATTTGAATTCACCAGAGACCCATTAACCATATAATCACCAACACCTCATACAACTAAACAAACTACCAAAAAACCAATTGGGTATCTAAAATTATAACCAAAATAACAGATTTCCACTAAGAAACAATCTTTCTTTTTTCATTCCCGAAATTTTCCCAGTAACCAAACAATAAACAAACCAAATAAGCTAATAAAGAAATATTGAGAACTTACCAAATTAGAAAACCCACATGAAAGAATGAATCCTTGATAATAAGTGATGACTCCCAGATTGAAAAAAAGTGAAAGAAGTCCTTTTCAGATCCGATCGAGACTCACAAGAGAGAGTTTGGGAGATTGTAGAAAAAAGAATACCAATAATTTCTACTCATAATTTTTTTTCTGTTCAATTTCGTCGTTTAATGGGTGAAGTTTATATATATTTATTATGGAGAAGAAAACAAAGAAAAGTGTCTCTCTCTCTCTCTCTCTAAGTTGACAGGCAAAGCAAAAGCAGAAAGCAAAGGTTATAGAAAGCCGTCTTTGTCTTTGGATGTTCCCATCTAACTTTATTTTATTTATCTTTCGTGTTTTTCCAACACACTTCTTGTTTTTCTAACGCATACTACAACACTTTCTTGTTTTCCAACATATAAAAAATGCTTTTTTTTGCCAGAGAGTAAAGGCTCTCCTTCCCACAACTTTCATCCTTACCCGTGGCTGGAACTTGTATTATATTATGGGAAAATATGGGCAAATCCTAAATTGTGAAAATACAATTTTTGTATTTATAATTAGGAGACTTCGCATATAGGTACTATTAGACATGTTTTTACTTATTTTAGTTTCATCATGTTTTTCCCTTACATATAGGTCTCACTCTTAATTTTTTAGAACTTTTTTTTCACAATTATACTCTTTTAAAACCAATCATCCGTAACTTCATTGGGAAGTTACATAAGTGGTTGATTTTTTTTTTTAAATTTTCAAATGATCATAACTTTTGATTGACAAATTCATTTTTCGCAAAATTACTATTTTTGAAATCTCCTCGTCGAGATTTATCAAACAAGACTCATGAAGCCTATAAAATTTCAAAGAAAAAATATTACACGTACAGTAAACTTTACTGTATGCACTATAAAATGAAATAGTTTTATATCTATGACTTTTTCACAAACAGTGACATTTTTTGTGTTAATATTACACAGACAGTAAAATTTACTGGTTAAAGCACTCTTAAAGTGCGAACTGCTCCGCACAATAGCAGTATTATATATATATATATATATATATATATATATATATATATAGGATACGGCTATTCCCACTCCAACAAACTACTCTCACACTCCATTTTTTTTTCAAATATAAGTAAAAGACTATTATACCCTTGTTATCAATCCTTGATCCTTATCACTTGTACAAAACATAATAAATATTTTTCTTACCCCAAAATTATACACATAAATAAAAAGTAAAGTTTACTATTAACTTGACACACATAAAAAAGGTCATTATTAACTGTTCTTTAATAAAAAGAAATTGTTTTGTAAATTTTTTTTTTATTAAAAATAAAAATAAAAAAGGGTTTTGTTAAAAAAAACTGTTTTAATATTAAAAAAGGTGTTAGCAATTTTGTTTTAAAAAACAGTTAAAACATATGTTTTATTCCAAAACAGTATTAAATTTTAAACATTTAAAATTTTTACGTTTATATAAATATTTATTTTAAATATAAAATATATTTTGTGTCGTATAGCTCTCCTGTTAAAATTATGAGTCGTCCTAAAATCATGACTCGCGTCGTTTCATGCTCGTGCTATAATTAAGACTCGTGTTGTGTTGTGCACTTATTAAAATTATGACTTTTGTTGGGTCGTATTTGAGTTAAAATTATGACTCGAGATTTCGACACATTATGAACGACACGCTGACTCATGTGTTAAATTATGACTCATGTGCTAAAATTATATTTTTTAATTTTAAAAAACATTGAAACTTCTATTATCCATTCGATGCTAAATAAAATTGAAACGCCAATATTTATATAAACGTAATATTTTTTAATTTTTAATGAAAATTTAATACCGCTTTCAAAAAAAATATACATTTTAACTGTTTTTTAAAACAAAATTTTTAATATTTTTTTTTAAATCTTAAAATAGTTTTTTTTTAACAAAACAGTTTTGTATTTTTATTTTTAATAATTTTTTTTTTTTACAAAACAATTTCTTTTTAAAAAAAATAATTAATAGTGAACTTCTTTTATGCGTGTCAAGTTCACAGTTAACTTTAATTTTTATTTATGTGAATAGTTTTGGGATAAGGAAAATATTTATTATCTTTTGTACAAGTGAGAGAAGGATTGAGTGAGAAACACCCATATTGTTTTGTATAGCAACAAATGGATAATAAAAGTTTTTATTTTTCAAAAAATACAATTTTAACACATGAGTCAGAGTGTCGTAATTTTAACTAGTGCACGACACAACACGAGTTTTAATTATAGCACGGGCACGAATCGACGCGAATCATGATTTTAACACGACTCATACTTTTAACTGGAGAATTAAACTACACAAAATATATTTTATATTTAAAATAAATATTTATATAAACGTAAAAAATTTAAATGTTTAATGAAAATTTAATATTGTTTTCGAATAAAATATATATTTTAATTATTTTTTAAAATAAATTTGTTAACACTTTTTTTTAATATTAAAATAGTTTTTTTAACAAAACGATTTTTTATTTTGGGTCCTGATATTTACACCCAAAAATATCTCCAAAACAGCAATTACTCCAAAACACCACAAAAAACTCACTTTTATCTCCTTAAAACCACACAAATTAACACCCCAAAAAGTAACTGTGAAAATGGGTACTACGGTCAAGGTTGACTGTGAAAATGAGTATTACGGCCAATGTTAGTTGTGAAAATGGATACCACGGTCAAAAGTTAACCGTAAAGATGGTATCGCGGCTAAGGTTAGCCGTAAAAGGGATACTACGATCAGAGTTAGCCGTGAAAATGGGTACCATGGCTAAGGTTGGCCGCGAGATTTTGTTGGGTTGAATAGTAAAAAAAAATGACTTTTTTTAATGTAGTGTTTTTGAGATATTTTTTGAGTGTAAATATCATGATCCTTTTATTTTCATAAAAATAATTTTTTTATAAAAGAGTTTCTTTTTATTAAAAGCAATTAATAGTAAACTATTTTTTATGTATTTTAAGTTAATAGTAAACTTTACTTTTTATTTATGTGAATAATTTTGAGGTATGAAATATATTTATTATCTTTTGTACAAGTGAGAAGGATAGAGATTGATATCAAGGGTATAAAAGTCATTTATTTATATTTAAAAAGAGAATGGAGTGTGAGAGTAGTTTGTAGGAGTGAATATAGCCCTATCATATATATATATATATATATATATATATATATATATATATATATATATATATATATAGAGAGAGAGAGAGAGAGAGAGAGAGAGAGAGAGAGAGAGAGAGAGAGAGAGAGAGAGATTATTTGACCCATTTATTTAACTAATAAATTTTACTGTCTGTGTAATATTAACACAAAAAATATCACTGTTTGTAAAAATGTCATATATATAAGACCATTTCACTTTCTAGTGCATACAATAAAGTTTACTGTATGTGTAATTTTTTTTCTTTGAAATTTTATATGATTCATAGGTCTTGTTTGATAGATCTCGACGCGGAGATTTCAAAAATAGTAATTTTGAGAAAAACGAATTTGTCAATCAAAAGTTATGATCATTTGAAAATTAAAAACAAAAGTTAAACCACTTATGTAACTTCACCAAGGAAGTTACGGATGGTTGGTTTTAAAGGGTATAATTATAAGAAAAAATTCCTAAATATTAGGAGTAGAACCTATATGTAGGGAAAAACATGGTGGGACTAGAATGAATAAAGAAATATCTAATGGGACCTATATATAATAAACTTGTTTTTAAATTCATTTTTTTCACAAAGTTAAGAATTAACACACGCAAAATTGATAAACATATGTATATTTATATAATAAATGGGGAGGAGTTTTTTGTCTCCCCTATTCAACGGTTGGTAGTGAATGTTGAGGGGTTATATCTCATTGTTTAAAATGGTACCACATGTCAAGTGAATGCAAGTTATCCCCGGGACAACAAATCACGCCTGGCTCCACTCACTCCCGAACTATGTCGCTCTTTGAGTCAAGGTTATTCTATCCTACGTTCTCTTACTCTTTCCAACTATTTTATTTTCTCCCACTCTAAACCCATATTCTCCTTTCCATGTTTCTCCCTCTCCACCTCACGGATACACAACTCTAACCACTATTGGGCAAGAGTATTTGATTCTTCTCTCCCAACGTTTTATTCTACTGTGTTATAACTATTGTTATCATTATTGGTGCCACTGTTGTTCAAGACCCATTTATGTTACGGAACCCATTTATTAGGTTGTGTTGAAGAAACACGCATTTGCTATGGAAACGTATTTATGGTGCTTATTTGTTGTTTTGTATATTTTCTGGGTTCATTAGTTAAACCCATTAATTGACATATATTCATCAGTTCTTAAAGTTGAGATGGTATGTTTTCGTCAACACTTTTCAAGGTCGGTCTATATTAGATGTAAAAGGTAACTTTTTTCTATAGGGAAAGTATAATGTTTTTCCCTTTATATATATTATTTATTTGTATATTGAAAGTTGAGATTTATGTCTCACATGTAACATCCCGTATTTGTGGAAAATTACAAATTTGATTATTTTAATTATTTCTAGTATTTTAAATTACACGTGTGCAGTAATTTAATTAAATAAAATATTGCACGTTTATTAAATATTGATCGAAAGAGAGATTTTGATATGGATGGAATAAATTTACTAAGTGTGGAGTAAATAATAAGTGAAAAATTATTATACGCCGTAGCGACTAATATCGATGGGACTATGTTATATCTCAATCGGGAGTCACATGTAGATAATGTTAAGGTTGAGATAGAAAATTTATGTAGAGTGACTCAGATGGAAATTTTGAGATCACGGCTAATTTTGAATGCGCCAAAATAGGGGGAATAGGGTACCTGGGGTTATTAATTGGGTCCCGGGGAATTTTTAGACCAACCCGATACCACGTAAGGGCGTTTTGATCATTTGGGAATTTAGGGTTGTAAAAGCTCTAAAATTTTAAGTGTTATATCAGTCATTTTGTGATAGAGGCTGGGGTTACAATACTTGGGAGATAAGGGAGGCCGTAGGAGAGGAATAAGAGAGGAGCTTTAGGCTATTGTACATCTTTTTCTACTACCGATGTTGCCGGAATCAAGATCGGACCAAGAAATAACAACTCCATCATGAAACAACAAAAATGAGACCTACAAACATAAGGCATGTGTTTATCTTGCAATCTTTTGAGCGTGTTATAAACCTATGATAGTGTTGGATAAAATTGCATGAAAAAATGATATCTTGGAATTGTATATAAAATCAATTCATGTTTTAGGATAGAAATCAAGATAGATATTATTCCTATATGAATGTGGTACGAAATCTAAGGATAAATGATTATAAATATGAGAGAAATCTGGGTTTTGTTATGAATAAACCTAAAAAGAATCATATTAGGGTTTATATTAAATATGGGAGAATTAATCTAATTCTTGTTGAATTATTAAAGATTTGATGTTATATTTACGTTAAACAGTCCACATGCATATATTTGATGAAGGGTTAATTTGTATGGGAGTTTGGGTACAATCCATGGAGTTTGGGTTTGAGATAAATGATGAAAACTCATAACAGCAATAAAGAAGACGAACTGTCAGGTGAGAATTGATTCGGTCCTAGAACCGAATCGATTCGGAACCTATACCAAATCGATTCGGTTAATTAGCACTACACCAAAATGCTAATTTTGTAACTGCCTTTTTGTGACTGCTAATTGGGGTGACAAACTTATCACTCCCGAGATCACTCACAAAATTATTTATAACTGCTATTAGGAGTGATAAAGTCAAGGGTAGTAAAAAAATTGAATCAATTGGTTTGTCACTGCTAATGACAGTCACAAATCTTGCCACAAGCAGTCACAAATTTATCACTAAACTTAAGTTATGACTCTTATGAGCAGTCACAAAATTGTAACTACTATGAGAAGTTACAAATTTTAGATTTGTGACTGCTATTAATAGTCACAAATTTGTGACTGCTCGTAGCTGTCTCAAGTTTTGGCTTAAGACTTAATTTGTGACTGCTATGAGCAGTCACAAATTTGTGACCACTATGAGCAATCACAAATTTGTGAATTTGTGACCGCTATGAGCAGTCACAAATTTGTGACCGCTGGAAAGAGTCACAAATTTTAGCGTATGAGTTAACCTTTTTAGTAGAGGTCACCAAAATTTTGGCTTATCTTTAATTTCCCTCTTCTCTCTCCTACCTGGTCTTCAATCTCCCGCTCCCTATTCCATCCTTCTACAATCTTTCGCTCCCTTTATCGACTAAACTTTGAAGCTTGGATAACAATGCTTCCGCTCTCTCTCTCTCTTCACTGTAAGCGACCAAAACAATACAACTATGTGCGTTTTTTTATTTATTTAAACGTGTCTATGTGCAATTTTTTATTGCATCTAAATTTTTTATTTAGGTTTTCTTGTACTATTTTTATTGGAAATAAGTTTTAGGTAAGCGTTTTTTTTATAAATTTCGATTTAGGTTGCCTTTCTAGAGTTTTCGATTCTTAGGCACTCACATATACACATTTATTGCCAAAATAATAGGGTTTGAGTTTTCAACCAGTGGCTACTTGATTAATGTTTGTGATAACTATTTCAGCTCCAAAGTAAATCCAAAATTTTACTCAATTTACTTATTAGTTGATAGTTGATAGTGAAATGATTAGCATTTATAGCTATTGTACAAGTAGAATGAGATGAGTGTGGTGAGAGAGATAAGTAAAGGAATTGAAATTTAGCTTAATGCGTGGATATGAGTCATTCAAGCTCTTACAATACAATGTTGGCATGTTTTTGGGACACTAATCTATTAACTCGAAGCATGCCATACAATAAACGTAGGACCGACTCTAAATATTATTTAAGTGTGCGTGTGTGTGTGTTTACGACATTGCTTCTCAACTTTGTTTCATGTTTCAAACGTAGAAGGGAAATATTTCATTCTAAAAATATTATTCCTTAATTATCATTATTTATTCATTTTTTTTTGCAGGAAGACAAATTAAATGATCTGATCGACTGAGTTAATCTAGTCCCGTACATTCAAGTTATAGTATCATCGAATTGATATGGATAAAGGTAATTTTAATTCTTGGTCATTTACTAATATCATTTGTCTTTGTAATCGATTGATTTGTAGTGGTGATAGGAGGTTGAGGGTGAGCCAATTTAAAACCCAGATTGTCAATTGGTTGTTGTTGTATACTTTGGAGATTAATTTATGAAAATATTTGTAAACTTGTTTGTGTGAATTTTAGTTAGAATTATTGATATGTTCGTTTGTGTTTATTAATTAACGTCCTTCGTAAGTAGTTCATGTCATCCAAGTTAGAATTATTGATTGTCTACACTGTTTATGTGAGTTTACTATTCAATATGAAAGTAATTTAAGCGAAGTGATCGTCACCGGACTCCCGATTTTCTGAAATTGGCTAGTTGACATTTGTTTTGGAATTAAAAATGGAACTTAGGTTGGAGAAACTCAAAAAAATAATCGTGTGACCCGGATAAAGGTTCATACACCCTAAGCATTACAATGTAACTTGTAGGAAGTTGCGTGTCTCATCGGGTTATTGGTTTTTGAAATTGACTAGTAAGCGTTCGCTTTGGGGTTAAAATGGAATTTGGGGATGAAAATTGAAAATAACAATCGAATGGCCAAAACAGACCAACAAACACTCTAAGAGGTACACACGTAACTTATAGGAAGTGTGAGTGTCCTAATCAGACTCCCGATTCTAGAAATTGACTAATAGTTGTTCGTTTTGGGGTTAAAAGTGGGCATTGGGGTGTGAAAATAAAAAAAAATAATGAAGTGTCCCGTAAAGAGGCACGCATAATCGAGATGATACTAAAGAAATTTAAAGAAAATGGTTTGTCTAAATCAGGATATCAGTTTTCAAAATTGATTAGTATATGGTCGTTTTGGGCTTAAAATGGGATTTAGGGGGTGAAAACTCAAAATAGCAACCGAGTGACCCAAAAAGAGGTGTGAAAATCTTTAGATGTACAAAAATAATTTGTAGGAAATGTTCGTGTCCTCATAGAACTCATGATTTCCCAAATTGACTAGTAAATATTCATGTTGGGATTAAAAGTGGGCTTTGAGGGTGAAAATTAAAAACAACCTTGAAATGGATCGGATAGAGGCAATTCCAGCGTTCTCATGAAGATCATGTACTTATTAGCTCAATTCCAACTTGGATTCCCCCTCCCCCTAATTATGTTGATGATTTACTGAATGCTTGATAGGAAAATTGACTTATCTATTTTTAGCAATGTCGGAGTTGTCGCGTTCTGCCAAATTAGCCATAGATAAAGGTCTTTTACTCGATTGATTTGTAGTGGTGATAGGAGGTTGAGGGTGAGCTAATTGAAAACTTGGATTGTCAATTGGTTGTTGTTGTATAGTTTGAAGATTAATTTATGAAAATATTTGTAAACTTCTTTGTGTGAATTTTAGTTAGAATTATTGATATGTTCGTTTGTGTTTATTAATTCACGTCCTTCGTAAGTAGTTCATGCCATCCAAGTTAGAATTATTGATTGTCTACACTTGTTTATGGGAGTTTATACTATCAAAAAGATTTGATACATGTGCATCATAATCCTTATAAGTGACTTGATGAACCTGTATCACGCTCAGGCTCATATTGCTTCTCTCACACGTTGTAACTCGCTTCCGCGGTTACCTAGAAATTGTTTACCTAGACATACTCATTTGAGGGAGGTAACTCAGTCCATGGAGATGGTTTACCTAGACATTATCCGAGAAACCCCTGATAAGAGAAAATGGTTTAATTCATCTCATTATGATGTAACGTGTAATATATTCCACAGTCACTAGATCCTCAATAGTAAGTATATGGCAAAAAAATTGAGGTTGATCAGAACCATTAGGCCCTTTAGGTGTCATGTATTTAAGTTAGGTATTGTGATGATTATCTAGAGTAATGTGAGGTTTTGGTGGGGTCTCCACATTTCCATACACACTTATGTTTGATATTTTTAGCCATTTTCTTTTTTCCCTTATTAGCTGTAGGCTTTGAATGAACTTTCCCGTATTCAAAATCATCCCTCTATATGGACTCCAAACCATCATGGCCTTGCCTAGCATAAAATTGATAGTAGGCAGGGATATTTTCGAATGTAAATGCTTGCCAGAACCCCTTATCATCACAACCAGTCCTAACATGGTTAGGGATTGGTTTTAAAAGATCAACCTCAATACACACCCGAGCATAGTTGGGTATATCCGGTGTAGCGGTTGATTCATACTGCCCTTATTATTCTAAAATGGTCCACTACAACCCTTAATATCAATGAAAAACTTTAGAATATGGTATTAATGATGCTACCGACCTTACTATTAATGGTCAAGATTATGCATACTACTGTAATTATTAATGATTTATCATGTATTTAATGATTTATCATGTATTTAATGATTTATCATGTTTGCTTTAATGATTTATCATGTATTAATGAGTTATCATGTATTTAAGAACTTTTAATGTTTATAAATCAAGTCCATTGGAAGAGATACCTTCAAAGGAAAAGAAAGCATGAATTAAACTACCTTTATGATCTCTAATTAAGCCACAAGCTCCTAACGGACTTGGATTCCCTTTTGAAGCCCCATCACAACTTAATTTAACAAGACCTTCACTAGGTCTCAACCAATTGACCAATTGAATTATTCTTGGAGAAGATTGAATGAACCTGATCTTGAACAACTGAATGATGAATTCATAGTTTTTATTAGGAGACTTGAATTTTCTGACTGAACAGCAAGAATGAACCATTTCCATGGTTTGGACAGTGATAAGATTAGTCTTCATTTTGATACCTTGAAACACACTATCATTTTTTGCCTTCCATAACTCCTAAATGGTAGCAGTAGGAATAATGATGAAAAGAAACTTAATGAAATCTTGTTTAGTCCTCCTCAACCACCAAGACATGAGAAACATATTAAGAGATGAAAAGGAAATCTGCACACAAAATAATTTAGCAAAATGTGACCATACATCATGAGCTACTAGACCATTTAAGAACAAGTGTTGAAAATTTTCAGAGGCAATGTGGCAACAGTGGCACCTAGATGCCAGTATTTTGGATAACATCATCAAGAGGCACAATATGCATGAGAAATTTCCAAAGGATCAAAGAAATGTTTGGAGGAATAAAAGAATTCCACACTGCTTTGAAGAGGAAAGAAGCAGGTTTAGAGTTGCTAATGAAATTCCATTCTGAATTTGAAGTAGACTATTTTGAAGAGGAAAGAAGCAGGTTCAGTCTCAGTAGTGGACATGAACCCTAAATGACACACCTAGATTTCACCTCTACTTTATCATAAACATACTCAACATATTGGGAATATGTGTGGTTGTCGTTGGACATATATGTCCCTTCTATTGCTCACATTGAAAATGTGAGTGGTTGTCAATAGTGCATTAACTGATCTTGGATATTCTAATCCGTATTAAAATTAAACATAACTTCACAGTGGTTATCATCTTCTTATCTTATGCATGATAAAGACGGACAACGAGACTTATCATCGCCTACTTCACAGTGTAAGGACTTGTTTAATTCACGTGGCTACGTAGAGACATTGCATATAGAACTATAATTTTTATATAGCATATCTTACAATTCAATAATAGTGATGAAACTATATTTACCTGCTCATAGAGGACTTAAAATTGTCTTCTTACTAGTGAACCAATTATATTTATTTCTTACTAATTATTTACTCTAGTCATAGTTGAGATGTAATTTCACTGTATATATTAGTATAATCTTCCTTATTCGAGAGAAATTTTGATATCAATTAGATACTAAGATTTAGTTTAATTATTAGTCATACTATATCATTAGCATACACCAAAAGGCATGTTGGACATAATCACAACTAAACCAAAGCAAGTTATATAGCTACGTTCACATAAAGATTGTATCATCATCCAGTGTACTTATTATAGTTTTTGATAGTATTATTACAAAAATTTTCTAAGTACTAAATAATGAAAAGTTATTTTTTTTATCACTGTTTGTGGTACGCATAACTCGTCCCTTTAGAAAATCAAAGGCAAATATTGAACGCAGCTAAGGATTGTACATTTAACATAGGGTATAAGGATAAAATACTCAATTGCATTTGAAATTCTATTTTCATTTATTCTAGAGTACATGGTTTTTTATCTAGTCGCTATCAACGGGAATAAAATAGTTCTTGACCATTTGGAAACATTTCGGGCTTCGCCCCTGTTTTTAAAGTCAATATCTTTTGGTAACTTCTCATGGTCCGTTATTAATGGGAAATCCCATTTTCAAATATTCATGATGCATAGATACAAAATTTCTGCATTTGCTTGTGTCAAATCCTATATGTCCTCTTTAGCATGGTCTAGCATTACTACCAATGATAATTACTTTGCTATGGACTTTCTTATAACCCGTGCCTTTATTTTATTTTATATAATAAGACTGAACACATATAATTTAGATTTGGAGATATTGACTTTCTTGATAACTTTGCTAGCAGATTTGGTCATTCTCTTATTAATAGCTACTGCCTTGCCTTTCTTGTTATTGACTTTTCTTACCTTCTTTATTGTAGATTCTGAATCATTCAACTTTTTCCTCTTCAATATCAATTCTTTGGATTTTTTATAAGCTGACAATTTATTTGACCGTAAGTGATAAGCTTCCAACTGTTGACTGGAATTTTTTCTTCTTGGTTCTTGTTATCTATTTGCCCTTCTTGATCCTCTTTCTTCTTTTCCTTTATCTTATAAATTTGATTAGTTGCTCAATTGTTGTTGATCTTTTTTACACCTTCCCTGCTTGTTGCTACCTCTTGCTTTTGCTGACCATTATCTTTCATATCCTTAGGCATATCTTGTTTGACAATGCAACTTTCATAGCCCTATTATGGGCATTATTATGACTTCTATTCTACCTGATGCCATTCTACCTACCACATCAGATGTTTCAGGTTCAGAGAGAGATCTATACAGGTGCTGATGATATGGATGCACCTGCAACTGATGCTTGATCGTGATATGGATGAGTTTGTTGCCTCTACTGTGTGATTATGCTGATATTTCTTCTGCCTACTGATAATAGTTTATATGTTTTGTTCATAACTCTTTATTTTATGTGTTGTCCTATTATGTTTCGTTATATTACCTCTTCGTGATGTTAGTAATCTTTGTTTTGTTCGTTTTATCCGTATCAAAGTTTTGTTCTAGTTAAGTAAAGAAGGAAAATATTAATGAAAATGTTATTTATCATTGCGTTGTTTAATATCTCGTCTGTGTTGGTGTTGATTAATTTAAGTAGTTATTCAGAATTGCCTGCTAAAGCTCGAGCAGGCATTCTCGCTTTTCGCTTTAAATGCTTCATTATGCATTTATTTTGGTTACATTGGGGACACTGCAAGATTTTAGTTGGGGTGAGGTATTATACAGTTACATTCTTTAGAATTATTTGCTTTGTGGATTATACTTAGTACTTTACTTGAAAAATTAAAATTTTTTAAAAATTCAAAAATATTTCTAGTTTTATGGCTCGTCCCGATGAGGACAGCTTAGTTTAACTTGCTTGGCTGATATGTCACTTATGACGCATTCATTTTGAGATTTTATGCAATTAGTGTAGCACATATGATATGCTTGGCTGATATGTCACCTATGACGCATTCATTCTGAATGTTTAATGATGCTTAATTGCCGTGAAAACTGTATGTATTAGTTGGTAGTTATCTCAGACCTGCTGACCATGCTATATCCATGAACTGAACACCGAATTTGAATTTGTATAGCCCAAGCAAGGTTTGGAGGCATTCATCATTATGAGTGGTTATAAAAACTTACTCTTACAAATAGGAAAATGCTATTTTGTTACCTAGTTTCATTTTTCATTGCTAGGTTGAGTATTAGAGTAAGTTAATGGTTTTCCCTTCTCTTAACTATTGATTAATATGCATAGGTTTTATACTCGTACTATTTTTACAGTGAATCTGTCGAGCTATGACCACTCCATTTGTAATAAGAAGAGCCTCATATTCATCTCTTAGTCATTTGGAGCCGCATAAAGATCTTTCTTTTTCGTGGCCTAGTAAATCAGTTACTTTACTGGAATTATTATATTTGGTATTGAATGATTGTGCCCCACCTTATTAATTGTAACTAACATAGTTACATTTTATTGTTTGCAGGCATACACATGGCATACGTAGTATTCAAAGGCCTAAATTCAGGTGTTTACACTTCGTGGCAAGCAATACAAGCAGAAGTCAATGGATACCGAGGCGCCGTATTCACAAAATTTGAGTCCATTGAACTTGCTCAACAAGCGTACTCCGAGTACACGAGGGAGGATGTCATAGCATCAATACCCCCCACGACCGATATACCTAGACTTCACGAAGCGTATCCACCGTATGGTGACTCCGAGTCTAGATTTAGAATGATTTGTTACATGTTCATGACATTTTATATCATCGAAGTGTTGTGTCGTTATTTTTTTTAGTTTATTTTTTATTATATGTTCATTTTGTACTTGGCACCCACGAAGGGGTTGTTTGATGTTAAATTAAGTTTAAACTAGTTTTATGTGTACTCGATATTTGGAATATCTGAAATATAAATGAAATGTTGTCAAAATTTTTAGACTTGTTATCATGCTATTTATTTTACTTTAATTATTTCATCATTTTGTGAAAATATAAAGAAATTTTTAATATCTCTTGTCACATTTAATAAATTCAATTTTGTAACTGCTAATAGCAGTAAAAAATTTGTCACTAATATCAATTTTGTAACTGCTAATAGCAGTCACAAATTTGTCACTACTATCAATTTTGTAACTGCTAACAGCAGTCACAAATAGTAGTTACAAATTGGGGTCATTAGTCATAACCCTTAGGGGTTACAAAAATCTGTGACTGCTGTTAGGAGTTACAATTTTTCTTTTGTCACCCCCAAAATTATGACGGTAAATAGCAGTTATAAAGGTTATTTGTGACTGCTAGCAGCACTCACAAATCTCCCATTTTGGTGTAGTGTAGTTTTACTTGATTTGGTTATTTTGTAGTACCTTCGCATAGAGGAATGTTAATTATTTTAAACCATAGACGAGGACTTAATAAATTCCATTAGACTTATGGTAGGAACTAAGAATTAGCCAAAGCGGGGGAATTAAGGCTAGGGCCTATTGGGCATACTATGGAACTTAGTAATTCATGAGAATTTTACGGAGAACAATGTGGGAACCTAAGACTTACACCAGTTATTCGTTATTTTTTATTATTGATTTTACTGTAGCATATCGTAGGGGTTGTATGGATGAGCTAAACTTCTCGTGGTTAGTTGGATACTCTAGGGAGTGTGCGTTAAACTAACATGTGTATCTAATAACTAATTTTAACTGCAATTTAAATGCTTGCTAAATATTTTTCAAAGATTTTGGTCATTGACCATATCAAATCTGTTATCTAAAAACTTTTAGGTGTTCAGTCATAGGGACGCTAAGCATGATGATTCATTCCAAGGATGTGTAGCTGCAGAACTTGTGGAGGCATGCAGGACTTGAGTAGATGCTTCAGTAATTTCATTCCTACATTAGTATTCATGATCAGTTATTTCAGTTGGGAATGTCACTCGTTTAGTTTAGACATTTATTTAGATTTATTTATCAGACTTTGTATTTAGATTCATTTTCATTTCGATTAGACTTGTGATTTTGATGTTGGTTTTGGTTTTGGAGTCGATGATTTATTCGGTATTTATCATTAATCTATATTATCCTGCGATGTTTCAGATTTCTATTATTGTGTGGATAGTTCATATCACTTTTATTTCTGCATATTACTGTATGATTAATGAAAGATTAAATTTGACGTCAGCTTAACTTAGGTGGTTAGTAATTTAAAAAGTTTCAACAGTGATGATAAGAATGAAACAAATGACATTCCTGTTTATTTTGGTAAATGACTGATCACCCGTGATTAAAATAGGTGGAGTGTCACAGATGGTATCAGAGCATCAGGTTCTAGAGTCCTTAGGATTTGTGCGAACTTGCTACGTTTTCAATGTTGCTTTTCTTTGATATAGAGCCCTATGCTTAGGAGTGTTGATTCATAACGCGACTTACATTCTCCTGCTATTAAGTATAGTTGATGCGAGTCATATACGAGTTCGGTTAGACTTCGTACATTAAAAAATATAGGACGACCAACAAGGGCCGTTAGGAGGACTACAAGAAGAGTGGCTCAGTCAGAGCTACAGAGTATTCTAGGAATGGTGACCACGGTAGGAGTCACTACAAATATTATTCAGGTAGTTGACGTTGTGATAACCACCGGGGCGCAGTAATCCCCAAGTACCGCCATAGCAGACAGTGGCGCAAATTTAGACTCACACTACACCCAAATATGGAATTTGCAAGTGTTCAAAACACTTATGAATTAGGGCATTGCAAATTTTTTATAAGTGTTCAAAACCATTGCAAATTCTATTTGCAACGGTTTATTGAGAACAAATGTACGTTATGGATAACCTTTACAAAAAAAATTGCAATGGTTTAGAATAGTTGCAAATAAATTTTTTGCAAGTGTTCTAAACACTTACAAATGAAAATTTTGCAAGTGTTCTAAACACTTGCAAAATTCAATAAGCATTTTTGTTTTGCAATGGTTATAAACACTTGCAAATAAAAAAATACGTATTATTTTGTAACGATTCTAAACACTTACAAACAGTATTAGGTGAGAAAAAAATAGTTCTTTTGCAAGGGTTTAAAACACTTCCAATATATAATACATATTAAAAAAAATTATTTTTAAAAACCATTCCCATTGGAAATTCAGGTCGGACATAAGCAAATACATGGTATGAATCAAAACTTTGCATTTCTACTACAAATTCATCAATAAACACATCAATGTGATAATATAACTATTTTCACACTTTTCATCATTTATAAAAAAAATGTAATAATACAACTGTTTATTCATATAAATCTATCAAAAAACACATCAATACATTAATCTCCCTCTTTTCCAAATGTGCTTTGGGTAACCTTATTATCCATTGTTGCGATGAACACCATATGCATATTCTTTGCCAAATTCCAACCTACACAAAAAGAACACGAGGAAGTTAACAAAAACATTAAAATATAGGAAAGCAAGAACCTAATACACAATCTTGAACAAACAGTGAATTTATAAATTACCACACGTAAACTCAATAATTTATGAGATTGATGAGATAAATTAATTTCTATACGAGATTGAACTCTCAATAAAAAGTATTGCCTGCTATTGTAACACCCCGTTATTTCGAGGATTTAATATTTAATTATTTTGGGAGTTATAAAAATATTTAAATTAGAGAAACTTAAATTGATGAGTTGGAGAATTTATTTGAGTGAGCCGAATTATTTATAATTGGCGACTTTTAAGTTTAATTGTCCGAATTAATGTGTCGCATTTTGAGGTCGAAATTTGGAAATGATAAAAAGTATTTCGGATGACAATTTTGAGTGAGCATTTAAGTCCGGATGGGTCGAGATAGTCAGAAAAGAGTGCCCGGGGGTAGTAATTGGATCTCGGGGTATTTTTGGACATAGCCGGCCCCACACGGAGTGATTCAGGCCATTTTAATTAGGCCCATGTAGACAAATACAGGATTAAGTATTTTTAACCTAATTGAGGGACTAGGAACGACAGATAGAAAATTCTAAACCTAGGGTTTGGGAGAGGATTAGAGGAAGCTAATCAAGAAGTCAATTGGAGGTCTTTTGGAGCCAAATTTAAGGACTAATTTGGGGTGTTCTTCATCAACCATTCTCTACACCAACGGAATCTGACCCTACGACCAATTCTAGGCAAGTGGTTAACTTGTTGTAATGTATATATGGTGATATCCAATTCATATTTTAGTGATGTGTAAACTAAAATTCGTTTTTGGGGATAAATGGGTACAAAATGGGGTTTTTGTTAATGGAACCATTGAATGAGATTCAAAGTAAGAATTAGTTGTGTTATATATTTCTGAGTATGATTATCTGATTTGAATGAGAAATCCGGAACATAAAATGGTGGAATTTGAACCTGAAATTGGGATTATACCATGGGGATTTGTGTTCTTGAGTGGATAAAGATTTGTAGTGTTAATGATGTTAAATGGTTTAGATGATGTTTATAGTTCATGAGAGATGTAATAAGATGATTAACAGACTGGTTCGAGGTTGGATTTTGAGGAAAGAAACCTTAGTTTTTCATCAATGGTCGAACAAAGGGCTGGAAAAGATGAAGTCTGGAACGATCGATCGATCGACCCAGGGGGTTCGATCGATAGATGATATAAGAATTTTGGCAGTTCTGCTAGTTGTGGATATAAAGAGAAATTCATTTAAGATTTAATCCCTTACTTCTATTTAGTGATAAATTCATATGTGGCATATATTCCTTAACAATTATAGGGTGATATAATTGGGTTTAGGAGGGTGAAAATTGTATGTCATGAGATGAACGAATTTCGAGAAATAATTCATAAATATTGAGGTTCGGCCGAGTAATAATATTCGGGTATTGTAATTGGGTGATGCTACATTATTAAAGGAATTGAGGTGAAATAAATTAGTTATGGGGAAAATTATAGACTCGAAAAATATTAAGTTACGGGACAAGTGAGCGAGTCCGGGTATAATGGTTGGGCGACACCAAGTATTAAATTAATTAATGTGTAATTAATTAAATTAGAGTCGGACTGTAGATTCGGGAAAGTATTTAAATTAATTAATGCGAAATTAATTAAATTAGAGTCGGGCTGTAGACTTGGGAAAGTATTTAAATTAATTAATGCGAAATTAATTAAATTAGAGTCGGACTGTAGACTCGGGAAATTATTAAATTAATTAATTTGAAATTAATTAAATTAGAGTCAGACTGTAGACTCGGAAAAGTATTTAAATTAATTAATGTAAAATTAATTAAATTAGAGTCGGACTGTAGACTCGGAAAAGTATATAAATTAAATAATGTGAAATTAATTAAATTAGAGTCGGACTGTAGACTCGGGAAAGTATTTAAATTAATCAATATAAAATTAATTAAATTAGAGTCGGATTGTAGACTCAAGAAAGTATTTAATTAATTAATGTGTAATTAATTAGATTAGAGTCGGGTTGTAGGCTCGGGAAGGTAATAAATTAATTAATGTGTAAGTTAATTAAATGAGATTCGGACCACAGACTCAGATTGATATAAATTAATTAATGTGTAAATTAATTAACTGAGAGTCGAACCACGGACTCGGATTGGTATTAATTAATTAACGTGTAAATTAATTAAATGAGAGTCGGATCATAGACTCGGAAAAAATATTATATTAATTAATGTATAAATTAATTAAATTAGAGTCGGACTATAGACTCGGGATAATGATAATTTAATAAGTGAGAAAATTTATTTAGTTGAGTCAGGCTAGTGTTACGGGTTGTGAGTACACGGTGAAGCTGGGGTTTATTTTATATATATATACGGTGTAGTGATAGTATATATATATATATATATATATATATATATATATATATATATATGTGTGTGTGTGTGTGTGTGTGTGTGTGTGTGTGTGTATTGTGTGTGCTATTAAATATCAGTGGTTAGATATTTATTTAATTATATACCCTAGTGCTATCAAGGGAGGTTGCGCGATGTGGGTGTATCCCCTAGCTTGAGGAGTAGGGTGAGTATATCCCTAGGTCATAGCGTCCGGTATATGGGTGAGGGGCTTATCTCACTTTCAGGGAAGGATTATCACCGCCTCCACTTCTTTTATGTTTTGGGCCAGGTTTGTGAGCGAATCCAACTTGGGTAACTAAGTTATGTGAGCACACCTAGTGAGATGACACTTTAGAGGGAATCATACGGTGAGGGTATACTCGGAAGGATGGATATACGCATGATATATGTGTGGATGTTTTAGTAAAGATACGTATAATATGGTAGTAAATATTATATATGGGTAATAATACAGTGTGTGATGTTGTTAACGCAAAAATTCTCCATCTACGAGGGCTAATCAGAAAAGGACACATGTCATCCTACGTGGCAATATTCGACATCCGAGGAGAGTTGGTCGGCAGCCGAGGAGAGTTGGTCAGTACCCGAGGAAATTAGTTGGCACCCGAGGAGTATTAGTCGGCATCCGAGGAGAGTTGGTCGGCACCCGAGGAGAGTTAGTCGGCACCCGAGGAGAGTTGGTCGGCATACCAACCAGGAAGATCAAAGGATAACTATGCATTTAATGTGCATTAATGAAGATGGCAGCGCATTTAATGAGCCTTAATGTACATTTATACTGTATTAATAGATGACAACACATAGCATACCAAGAAATTCAACAATTAGATTCGTTGAATGTAGACATAAATGTCTACATACAATGAATCTCTTTATCTCCCATCACTATAAATACATGTATTCCCTTAGTCAAAGGGGGGAGAGCCGAAGGAGATCCAAGAGAACCTAGAAACCCCATACACAAGATACACATCCTTTCTCTCTCTACATCCTATGGTGCTATTGTAAACCCCTGGGAATAAAATAACAGTGGACGTAGCTTTTTCTTATAGCCGAACCACTTTAAAAATCTTTGTCTCTCATGTGCTTGATTGGATTGCTTTTATCTATTTATCTGTGATCATAAAAATGGGATTCGGTCCAGTTTTTTGCATCAACAGATGTATTTAATTTATTCAACTTGTGTCACGGTTATATGCTATTAATTAAGAAGGAATTAATTAAGTTAATTAATGAGATAACTTATAATTCATGAATAATTATACTCGGGTTAGAGTAGTATGGAAAGGGGAGGTTATACCAGGACTAGTTGTACGGGGTAGTACAACTACGTGGGGTTAAGGTAACCGTTAGGTGTGCACATTAGTGGAAGGGTGAGAATGTCCACAAGCG
Organism: Sambucus nigra; assembly: GCA_949130495.1. NCBI lineage: Eukaryota > Viridiplantae > Streptophyta > Magnoliopsida > Dipsacales > Adoxaceae > Sambucus > Sambucus nigra. Next base: position 66,170,892 of record OX422219.1, read on the forward strand.
AGTGCGACACTAACTTAAATATGAAGCGCATTCATGCATTTTAAATTACTGCAGTTAATTCACTTGCTAAATATTTTCAAAATGTTTTGGGTTCTAACCCTTGCTATAAAACTATTTTCAAAACCTTTTAGGTGTCCATCCACAGGGATGCCAGGATTGATATTCCATTCCAGGGACACGGAGCTGCGACATATGTAGATGCTAATAGGAGTTTGGATTAGACGCATCGTTCATTTATTCCTAGAGTAGGAATCATTTATCAGTTTTTAGTTTTATTTAGGGCTTGTCGCCCTGTCTTCCCAGTGCAGTCTTCAGATGTTTTTATTCAGGTATCGAATGGTTGTATTGGATTATTAGCTTTGGTGGCCGATGGTTTATTCGGTAAATTGTTTAATTAATTATTCAGTTGAGTTTTATTCAGTTGTGTGAATGTTTTATATTTATTTTCGCATGTACTGTTTTGTTTAATTAAAAAGTTAAAATGTAGGAGGGTAGTGAGACTGGGGTCTATGAATAACTGGAAAGGGTTAGGCGTGACCCACTCCAATGGACGCTGTCTGCAAGGTTCTCAAGAACTTCTGAAGCAGTTCTGAAGAGACCTTCTTCTCTTGGTAAAAATGGAGCTCAAGATGGAACTCCCTCCCTGCAAGAAGATGAACTTCCACAACAATAATAGTAATTTTCTCAAGAGGAGCTCCTGAGAGTGATGGCTGTCAGTGGGGAGTGAAAGAACAAGGGGCTTAGCACTTAGAGAGAGCAGGGAGAGAATAGTAGAGAGGTTCTTGTGTGATTTTGACAGAGTGACTTTGCTATTGAGTTTTTTTTATCATATGTATGACCTTGCCGAGGGGTCTTTTTTATACTTGGGCACTAAGGCTGGTTTGGCACTTTTGGCGCCAAAACTTAGAGGGTTGGTGAGGGACAAAGTCTGTAGTGTACTATTTATCCCTACCTGCAGGCAGGTCTGCCTATCCCCTCTGGCAGATGCCCCTGGTGCCGACCAAAGTTCAAAAGCAAATATGTCTTCTAATGGAGACAAAATATCTGATTTGCTAGATATCTTTTGAAACGGTAACTTTTGGTACAAACTTTGTAAACGTGAGGGGGGGTCTCGAGGACCACCTCCTATAAAATATTTATAAGCTTGAGGGGGGTCTTGAGGACCCCCTTCTAAAATCATTTTTCTTGAGAGGGATTTAGAGGACCCTCTCCCTTAAAATTATTTTATAAACAGTTCTTTTCTTGTGAGCAGTTAGCCCTTTGGCTGCTCACTTCACTTGTGACTAAGTGTGAAGTGTGTGTAGTATTGAGTGACTTCTGGGTCTTCCTACTAGTATTCTCTCAATCCTATAGTGCTAAGTGGTTGAGCTTGCTCAACATACCTTGTCCCTCAGTCGCCAAGCCAAAACTTCCAGATGGTCCCAACTAGCCTACTTGAGCCCTGCTTGCTCAACTAGGACACCTGTACAAGAAAATAAGTGTTAGTATTTCTGTTCTTTTAAAGAATGATGTTTCATGATGAGGAGTTGCTCATGGTAGCCACTCCCTCATCCTGGCCTATTTTTCTGGAAGCTAAGGGGGAGGACCTTGACTGCTCCTCGCCCTGACATTATCTGTCGTTAAGGGACCTTGAGGGTTCCTTCTCGATATGAGTTTTTGTAGGGACCTTGGGTGAGGTTCTTTCTCAATATGATTTTCTGTCAGGACCCTGGGGTGGCCTTTATCAATCTTGGACTTCGGCAGTGGCCTTTGCGGGGCACTTCTTCAAATGCCATCTCTGCAGTGACCCTTGTGGTGGCGCTGACCCTTGCAGTGACACTTCTCAATCTTGGATTTCTGTGGTGACCCTTGCGAGGCACCTCTCGAATGTCATTTCTGCAGTGACCCTTGCAGTGGCGCTGACCCTTGCAGTGGTACTTCTTAATCTTGGACTGCTGCGGTGACCCTTGCGAGGCAGCTCTCGAATGTCATTGTTGCAGTGACTCTTGCAGTGGCGCTGACCCTTGCAGTGGCATTTCTCAATCTTGGACTTCTGCGATGACCCCTGCGAGGCACCTCTCGAATGTCATTGCTGCAGCGGCGCTGACGCTTGTAGCGGCCCTGACCCTTGCAGCGACGCTGACGCTTGCAGCGGCGTTGACACTTGCAGCGGCGCTGACCCTTGCAGTGGCAATTCTCAATCTTCGACTGCTGCGGTGACCCTTGAGAGGCACCTCTCAAATGTCGTTGCTGCAGTGAACCTTGCAGTGGCGCTGACCCTTGCAGTGGCACTTCTCAATCTTGGACTTCTGCGATGACCCTTGCGAGGCACCTCTCGAATGTCATTGTTGCAGCGACGCTGGCGCTTGCAGCGGCGCTGACCCTTGCAATGGCACCTCTCAATCTTGGACTTCTGGGTGACCCTCGCGGGCACCTCTCGGATGTCCTTAATAAAAGAAGCATTTTTATTTTATTTGCTTTTTTTTATTGATAGACACCCTTCTACAGTATTGGATTATTCGCTTTGGTGGGCGATGATTTATTCAGTAAATTGTTTAATTAATTATTCAGTTGAGTTTTATTCAGTTGTGTGAATGGTTTATATTTATTTCCGCATGTACTATTTTGTTTAATTAAAAAGTTAAAATTTTGCACTAGCTTTTGGAATACTAGGTGGTTAGTAAGTTTTAAAAAGTTTTCGACAGTGATGCTGACAATGAACCAACTGGGATTCCTATTTTAATTTGGTATAGGACTGATCACCCGGTATTTTATTAGGCGGGGTGTCACAGATGGTATCAGAGCATCAGGTTCTAGTGTCCTTAGGATCTGTGCGGCATCCCACGTTTCGGCTTAGAAATCTTTGATATAGAGCCCTATTATAGGATTATTGTATTCTCATACGTATGCGCATATATGTTCTTCTGCCAAATTTATATTTGAGAGTGAACTCATACGATTCGATTCTCATTGCAGATGCCACCCAGGACAGGAGAGGGAACATCTAGGGCAATAGGGGGAGTTGAGACTAGGGCGGCTCATCAGGAGAAAGAGTTACCGCAGCAACTGCCAGAGATAATTTCGGCAGTGAAGGTAACTGAATTGGTGGCACAGGCAGTTGAAGTGACGATGATCATAATGGCAAGGTACTTGCCACGAGATCAGCCACAAGTGTTAGTGGCACCAGATGTTCAGGCCCACCCGGGGCCGTCGAGGTGGCAGGATATACGAGAGTTTTTTTTAAAAAGGGCATTTATCAGAGTTTTGAGGAGGTTTATATATAGTGCTAGCGTGTCAGTGGAAGAGAGATATCTAGCGTCACCTACGCATGGTAGATTGCAATGAGGTGCAGAACCAAATGCTAGCCACTTTTAGTTCAGTGGGAGCAGCGCTACAGTGGTGGGAGTCGATCACCACAGTTGAGGAAAGGGATACACGAGCTATTGCAGAGTTTTGGGTGCAGTTTGACTGCAAGTATTTACCTCCAACGGTTGAGACCGAAATGAGGAGAAAATTTAGAGAGGTGATTCAGGGGGACCGTTCAGTGGCCGATTACGAGGAAAAATTTACTCGGTTGGAAAATTTTGTACCGGATGAGGTAAGCGATGAAGAGAGAAAGCAAGCAAGGTTTATGGATGGGTTAGTCTGGAGAATCAGACAACATTTAATTGGTAATCTCGCATTAGTACCTTTTACTAATGTCATTAACGCAGCACTCCTACACTGCCAGAAATAAAGCTTCCAAGTGAAAGGAAGCAGGAAGGGAATGGAAGCCAGCCAGTCGGATAAAGCAGGAGGGAACAGTACCAGTGGGGTATCCCAGAAGCAGATAGGGGGAGATCAGGGGCAGGATTTTCGGCAGGGAAATCATGCCAAACAATTTAGAGCTGGAGGCTATCGACAGGATGGCCAGCAAGGAAGGGATCAGTGGCAGGGTGAATTTCATCGGAGGTGGTTCATTTGTGGGGAAGCGGGGCACATGAAGAGAGATTGTCCTTAGCGAGGAATGAGTCAACTACAGGACGAGGTCCTGGATGTACAACCACTGCAGCAAGTCATGGGCATTCGGGCAGGGAGAAGATTCTCTGGAACCTGAGGATCAGCCGTTGCAGCTGGAGTATGGAGGTAATTATTTTTACCCTATGGGCATGGGGTATATTTTGAGTGACAAGGAGGATGTCACAATATAAGACTTATTTTTCACTAGAGTTCGCGGGTGAGTCGAATTTAGTGGGTGCGTTGGCTGTAGCAGCCACATTATGTGGATAAACTTTCCGTGGGTAGCGGAGTTCTTTGGTGTTCTTCACGGGAGAGTGGAGATGTACACTGAGTGAAGGTTTGAATTATGAGAGGGGTTACTACTTTTGAGAATTATGGGAGTAAGGTTGATTATTCTTCCCAAATATCGACTGGATAACGATGGATTTGAACTATTGTGGATAGTGGGGTTAAGTTTTGGTGTTCGCGATACCAGGGTATGATTGGTACTAGGTATCACCTGAGAGGGCGTTTAGCCTATATATATGTGTGTATATATGTTGTATTCGTGGTGCGATAGGCACATAGTGAGGTCTTGTGTCTCACATTTCATCCCGGTAGGTAGGGATGTTTACTGAAGAGAATCAGTGTGATTAAATTTATTTACGAGCAGGGAGAGATAGCTCGGGGTTGATTTAGCGCAAGAACTAGTGATAGTAAGGACGCGATATTTTATGTTGTCTTTGGTAGCCTAAGGGTAGGCGTATATACTTTTGTGTTAAGAGACAAGTATTTGGGGGGTTCCTTGTTTGGATTTCGCCTTGCGAGACATCCCACGCGAGAAACTTGGCGCAACGTTGGAAGTGGGGAGATGTTTGGTCGTTAGTACATGAATTGGGTACCCCCACCAGTATATATGTATATGTTTGTGGGATATGACTACGGGTTAGAAGTCATCTTACGGGTTACGACTAGCATAGTCGGGGAAATTTTTCATGTGGTAAAGCACGGGGATAGGGTGTATGGGCACCCGGGTTAACTAAGGCAGTTTTTGTGCGGATAAGCAGGGGTACAGGGTGTATGGGCGTCCTGGTTAATTAAACTGCATATTTGTGTAACTTATAAATAGAAGCGGGAGAGATAGATATAGCGGGCTTAGAGACGCATGACTAGAGAGTAATATTTGAAGCTTGGAACACTAGGCTTATCTTAATTTCGAGGACGAAATTCCTTTGTAAGAGGGGGAAGTATGTAACACCCCGTAATTTTGAGGATTTAATATTTAATTATTTTGGAAGTTATAAAAATATTTAAATTGGAGAAACTTAAATTCATGAGTTGGAGAATTTATTTCAGTGAGCCGAATTATTTATAATTGGCGACTTTTAAGTTTAATTGTCCGAATTAATGTGTCCCATTTTTAGGTCGAAATTTGGAAATGATAAAAAGTATTTCGGATGACAATTCTGAGTGTGCAGTTGAGTCCGGATGGGTCGTGATTGTCAGAAAAGAGTGCCCGGGGGTAGTAATTGGATCTCTGGGTATTTTTGGACATAGCCGGCCCCACATAGAGTGATTCAGGCCATTTTAATTAGGCCCATGTGGCAAAAATGGGATTAAGTATTTTTAACCTAATTGAGGGACTAGGAACGGCAGATAAAAAATTCTAAACCTAGGGTTTGGAAGAGGATTAGAGGGAGCTAATCAAGAAGTCAATTGGGGGTCTTTTGGAGCCAAATTAAGGGACTGATTTGGGGTGTTCTTCATCAACCGTTCTCTACACCAACGAAATCTGACCCTACGAACAATTCTAGGCAAGTGGTTAACTTGCTGTAATGTGTATACGGTGATATCCAATTCATATTTTAGTGATGTGTAAACTAAAATTCATTTTTGGGGATAGATGGGTACAAAATGGGGTTTTTGTTAATGGAACCATTGAATGAGATTCAAAGTAAGAATTAGTTGTGTTATATATTTCTGAGTATGATTATCTGATTTGAATGAGAAACCCGGAACATAAAATGGTGGAATTTGAACCTGAAATTGGGATTATACCATGGGGATTTGTGTTCTTGAGTGGGTAAAGATTTGTAGTGTTAATGATGTTAAAAGGTTTAGATGATGTTTATAGTTCATGAGAGATGTAATAAGATGATTAACAGACTGGTTCGAGGTTGGATTTTGAGGAAAGAAACCTTAGTTTTTCATCAATGGCCGAACAAAGGGCTGGAAAAGATGAAGTCTGGAACGATCGATCGATCGACCCAGGGGGTTCGATCGATCGATGATACAAGAATTTTGGCAGTTCTGCTAGTTGTGGATATAAAGAGAAATTCATTTAAGATTTAATCCCTTACTTCTATTTAGTGATAAATTCATACGTGGCATATATTCCTTAACAATTATAGGGTGATATAATTGGGTTTAGGAGGGTGAAAATTGTATGTCATGAGATGAACGAATTTCGAGAAATAATTCATAAATATTGAGGTTGGGCCGAGTAATAATATTTGGGTATTGTAATTGGGTGATGCTACATTATTAAAGGAATTGAGGTGAAATAAATTAGTTATGGGGAAAATTATAGACTCGAAAAATATTAAGTTACGAGACAAGTGAGCGAGTCCGGGTATAATGGTTGGGCGACACCAAGTATTAAATTAATTAATGTGTAATTAATTAAATTAGAGTCGGACTGAAAATTCGGGAAAGTATTTAAATTAATTAATGCGAAATTAATTAGATTAGAGTCGGGCTGTAGACTTGGGAAAGTATTTAAATTAATTAATGCGAAATTAATTAAATTAGAGTCGGACTGTAGACTCGGGAAATTATTAAATTAATTAATTTGAAATTAATTAAATTAGAGTCAGACTGTAGACTCGAAAAAGTATTTAAATTAATTAATGTGAAATTAATTAAATTAGAGTCGGACTGTAGACTCGGAAAAGTATATAAATTAAATAATGTGAAATTAATTAAATTAGAGTCGGACTGTAGACTCGGGAAAGTATTTAAATTAATCAATGTAAAATTAATTAAATTAGAGTCGGATTGTAGAGACTCAAGAAAGTATTTAATTAATTAATGTGTAATTAATTAGATTAGAGTCGGGTTGTAGGCTCGGGAAGGTAATAAATTAATTAATGTGTAAGTTAATTAAATGAGAGTCGGACCACAGACTCAGATTGATATAAATTAATTAATTGAGAGTCGAACCACGGACTCGGATTGGTATTAATTAATTAATGTGTAAATTAATTAAATGAGAGTCGGATCATAGACTCGGGAAAAATATTATATTAATTAATGTGTAAATTAATTAAATTAGAGTCGGACTATAGACTCGGGATAATGATAATTTAATAAGTGAGAAAATTTATTTAGTTGAGTCAGGCTAGTGTTACGGGTTGTGAGTACACGGTGAAGCCGGGGTTTATTTTATATATATATACGGTGTAGTGATAGTATATATATATATATATATGTGTGTGTGTGTGTGTGTGTGTATATTGTGTGTGCTATTAAATATCAGTGGTTAGATATTTATTTAATTATATACCCTAGTGCTATCAAGGGAGGTTGCGCGATGTGGGTGAATCCCCTAGCTTGAGGAGTAGGGTGAGTATATCCCCAGGTCATAGCGTCCGGTATATGGGTGAGGGGCTTATCTCACTTTCAGGGAAGGATTATCACCGCCTCCACTTCGTTTATGTTTTGGGCCAGGTTGGTGAGCGAATCCAACTTGGGTAACTAAGTTATGTGAGCACACCTAGTGAGATGACACTTTAGAGGGAATCATACGGTGAGGGTATACTCGGAAGGATGGATATACGCATGATATATGTGTGGATGGTTTAGTAAAGATACGTATAATATGGTAGTAAATATTATATATGGGTAATAATACAGTGTGTGATGTATTTACTTTATATAACTTGTGTCGCGGTTATATGCTATTAATTAAGAATGAATTAATTAAGTTAATTAATGAGATAACTTATAATTCATGAATAATTATACTCGGGTTAGAGTAGTATGTCAAGGGGAGGTTATACCAGGACTAGTTGGATGGGTTAGTGCAACTAGGTGGGGGCTAAGATAACCGTTAGGTGTGCACATTAGTAGAGGGGTAAGAATGTCCACAAGGGAGTGCGACACTAACATAAATATGAAGCGCATTCATGCATTTTAAATTACTGCAATTAATTCACTTGCTAAATATTTTTAAAATGTTTTGGGTTCTAACCCTTGCTATAAAACTATTTTCAAAACTTTTTAGGTGTCCAGCCACAGGGACGCCAGGATTGATATTCTATTCTAGGGACACGGAGCTGCGGCATATGTAGATGCTAGCAGGAGTTTGGATTAGACGCATCATTCATTTATTCTTAGATTATGAATCATTTATCAGTTTCAGTTTTATTTAGAGCTTGTCGCCCAGTCTTCTCAGCGCAGTCTTCAGATGTTTTTATTCAGGTGTCGAATGGTTGTATTGGATTATTCACTTTGGTGGCCGATGGTTTATTCGGTAAATTTTTTAAATAATTATTCAGTTGAGTTTTATTCAGTTGTGTGAATGGTTTATATTTATTTTCGCATGTACTGTTTTGTTTAATTAAAACGTTAAAATTTGGCACTAGCTTTTGGAATACTAGGTGGTTAGTAAGTTTTAAAAAGTTTTCGACAGTGATGCTAAGGATGAACTAACTGGGATTCCTGTTTTAATTTGGTATAGGACTGATCACCCGGTATTTTATTAGGCGGGGTGTCACAGCTATGAAACAAAAATCAATCATAATTGTGAGGGAAAATTAAAGAGAAGAGCTTGAGAAAATATAGTATAACTGAGTATTACAAAGACCAGGGACCAAATGTAACTAGTAAGACTTTAGAAAATTCCCACACTAACACCATAAGGAAATGATAGGTGGTAATTATCACAAGAATGCTAATGGGATTAGGATATTATTAGCATACATAAGTACATGTTACTTTATTCTGGTGAATCTAATTCAACTCTTTCGAGAGACAGATGTTGGTTTAATGTCATAATAATTAAATGACAATTAAATGAAACAATAAAATGAAAAAAATATAATTTATTGAAACAATTTCTGGATCTGCAAACAAGTAAAATAAATTTCTTGAGGTTTAATGTCACAACAATTAAATGAAACAATGAAGTTAAGCACAAATGAAAACCAATTCTAGTGCATATAGTTGTATCAAAAGCACAGACATTTGGCCTATAAAAAATCCAAATAATGTTCAAGCCTCACAACTATCTCAACTAGAATATAAGAAGCTTTGCTGAGATGCGATATAGAAGACGGTGTGGGGGATACTTATACATTTTAAATTTCATCATTTATCCATGCGCATTTAGTATTTTTAAACTAATTCAATAAAATTTGCCAGTTGACATGCAACCATTTGTTGTGTCACGGAGGGCATGGACATGGTAACCATGGAGTCCAAGCTTAAGGACATAAATGTTTCCAGTAACTATAGTTGGACTTGAGGCATAAAATAAACCAAACAATTTTAATCCCATACATTCTTGTACAAGTGTATAAATGCCATTTATAAAGTAAAATATAATTTAATATTATCATCATCTTCTTCGACAAAGATGATGGTGCCACTGACACCTGCACTGCTGTTAAGAACTGAGACAGCCTTCACCATTGTTATTTATAATCTAAAGAAATAATAATAACAATTTTGTATCAGTGAGATATATGAGTATCTATTTGTTTGTGTGTTGTTGAAATCCCACCATAAGTAGAATAGGTATAAGTATTCTTAAGTTCATTTGACTATTAAGATGGTTGTGAGAGCACAAAAGAAATTTTAAAATTCTCCAAAATTGAAGAAAAACGAAAAAAATACGAACACATGCGGGCAAAAAAAATCAGAAGAAAAGAAATACTGTCACAATATATCACCAAACAACAACTATAAGCTTCTAATTGGTTCGACAACTAGACGACTCAACCGCTATAGACTCTCACACAATCTCTGCTTCTCCCACTTTTGGTTCTGGGTTTAGTGGCAAATCTATTTTTGCTCACGTTCTTCGTGATCTTGATACTCCAATTCTCGGAGTGAATGTGGCATATAACAAAGATCCCAGTCCAGTAAAGTAGAACTTAGTGCTGACAATCCCTTTAAGCATTTTTTGCATGAACGTTGAGTCACAAATGCATAAGAATGACGTATTTTGCTTGTGGGGATCACAAAAGTATAATACTTCATTATTTTTCTAAACTCAAGATGAATTTCCTATTGTTCTCATATTATAATCAGGCTAATTAGACTAAAAGTAACTTTATTCTTGGTTATTCAATACTGAGATGGATAGGAACGGGAGAAATTTATTTTGACTTCCCTGTTATTCTATATGTTTCATCCTGAATTTCCTTGCAAACCATGACCGCAAAAAAATAGATGGTGAGAAGTTATTTCAAGTTTTTGAGTTAAGCCAGTACTAATTTGTAAAAATCTCAACATATAAAAACAACATCTAGTTGATAGGCTCAATCGCATCACTTGTAATAGTTGAAAGGCTCAATTGATATTTTTTTGTTTAGAGGCTCATCTGACACAAGGGCTATAGTCAGAGAGCATTCATGTATGTAATTAAACAGTATATACACATAGCACATACGGGTTTTCGGATTACCTCAAAGGCGGAATGTAACCCGATGATCGATGCACGTTGTTTGATACGAGCCGACACCGAATCTGCGAGTTCTTCCTCCGTGTACGCTTCGCGTCTCGTGAAAATCCGGGTTGGCTACAAGAGTTGCCCCTTTGAATGTCACGCTCACAAATCCAAGATCCGTTGATGATGGATCAAGAGAGAGAGATGATTTGTGTAGGAGGATTTCTAGAGAGAGAGAGATACCGAAAAAATATGTATCGTATATTTTCTGTTGTTATTTGTAATCACCAAATAGGATATCTATATATAACAGATAAGAGTTCCTAAAATCAAGGAGTTAGTTGGATTCTTCTTATCTGTTATATTTAAGACTCCTCTATTATAATAAATACTTAATTATTATAATAATGATTTATCCAACACTAAATTGGATAATCCATATCACGGTGGGCGGATTATGGATCCGGGTACAAAACCCGACCCATATATTAACATCTCCCACTCGCCCACATAAGGCGTGGTCTCTCTAACAAATCTCCAACGATCTCTGTCATCATTCGTCTCCTCATACAGGAAAATGTGACGTGCGACCTCACGAGAAAACGTACAGTCTCAGGAGCGTAATCGTTAAGCCATCATCTAACTAATGAAGACGCATCACTCGAAGGAATCTCGCATATACCCAGACAGTTTGATTTACACCGAATTTAGCACTCTTAATCCCTCAAGAAAGCAGTGCTAGATCCCAAATATGTAATGTACTCATGACTAAGTCGTGCACAAAACACAGTAAAGCCGTCCGGACTATGAGTCACATTATCATGGTGTATAATCAAATAGTCTTCCCTAAGTCCTCATGCCAATTCAATTAGACTTAACCGCTTTCCTAGTTGTGCCCCTTTAGACGGAATCAACCCTCGTCCTAGGTAAACACGCTAAAGTAGCGTCATCAAGTCCTCTCTTCATGACATAGTCTCAGGTCGACAAAAGGCATATCGTTGGATTATAATAATCCATGTGGCTCACACAGCGATGAAGCAGGGATTCATTCATCGCTCCCACTATTGGTCGGCAAAGAACATACAGTATGAAATGTATGCTATGGCGTCATCCCGTTGAAAAGGGTATGTCAATTTTGAAATAAAAGGACGCCATACGAATCTTAGTCTAGTCGCTATCTAGCGCCTAACCTGAGTTTCAGCCCAGTCACTCACATAGTGCCTGCCTGAAATCTCACATTCGGTTAAAAACAGGCTACATAGAGTTATGGAGATACTCTATGATCGACCTAAAAGTATAAATAAGGTCTCATCTTAGTACTCAACTAAGGCGACATATAGCAGAATCTGCATAATCGTATATATCCTGCTCGCCTTTCAGGCGCCAAGGATATAAATGTCTCAGCTCGCTTTCAAAGCGCCACAGACATAAATGTCTCATCTTGCTCGCTGTCTAAGCGCCAAGGTGAATCACTCGTGTGAGAGAGTCGATTCAAGCCCGGTGACATATCTATAAGATGTGTACATAGTGATAACAATTCATTTAATTTAACAAATAAAAGAAATGAATATTATATCCAATAAATAATAATAATGTCAATAAACAATATGGTGTCATACATATCAAATCCTACGTAGTCCCATACTCCTAACATGTGAAAGGAAAACGTCTCGAGCAATGGGCTTGGTTAATGGATCAACCATCATACAACCTGTGGAAATATGTTTCAAGACAACCTCCTCTTGCGCAACCATGTCTCTAATGTAATGATAACGAATGCCAATGTGCTTAGACTTCCCATGATACTTTGGATCCTTTGCATAAGCTAGAGCTGACGTGCTATCACAATAGACAAGCACAGGCTCAGCTGCATGATCTGAAATGCCTAGCCTTTGAAAGAATCTTTTTAGCCAAACAGCTTCCTGAACAGCTGCCGAGCATGCCACGTATTCCGATTCCATTATGGATAGAGCAATACACGTTTGCTTCTTACTGCACCAAGTGACAGCTCCACCTCCAAGAATGAACGTATATCCCGAAGTGGATTTCCTTCCATCTTTATCACTAGCCCAATCAGCATCGCTGTAGCCTCTAAGTCTCAAGTCCCCTTCATGATAACATAGGACGAGATCAGCAGTCCCACGAAGGTATCGAAAAATCCTCTTCACTGCTTGCCAGTGTTTGTGGCCTGGGTTACTCTGATAACGACTAACTATACCAACTGCATAGCAGATATCTGGACGCGTACACAACATAGCGTACATCAGACTCCCTATGGCCTGTACATATGGCACTTTAGACATTTGATTCTTTTCTTCATCAGTTCTTGGACAATCATCTAGGCTCAATGTACACCCTTTCTCCATTGGAGTGTCTATGGGTTTAGAGTTATGCATGCGAAACCTTTCCAGAATCTTCTTTACGTAAGTCTCCTGAGACAAACAGAGAAGCTTCTTAGATCGATCTCTCACGATCTTAACCCCCAGCACATAATTTGCTTCACCCATGTCCTTCATCTCAAAAGTAGAGGACAGCCACTCTTTAGTGGCGACAATGGAGTCCAGGTCATTCCCAGCTAACAAAATGTCGTCGACATACAATGAAAGGATAAGAACACTTTTCTTGGATCGTTTAAGATATACGCAGTGATCTTCTTCAATCATCTCAAAACCAACAGAGGTAATGGCATGATGAAATCGGAAATACCACTGCCTTGACGATTGCTTGAGGCCATATATAGAACGTTTTAGGCGGCAGACTTTGCGCTCTTGTCCTTTGGATACAAAACCCACAGGTTGTTCCATATAGATCTCTTCGTCAAGTTCTCCATTGAGAAAAGCAGTCTTAACATCCATCTGAAATAGTTCTAAATTCATTTGCGCGACAATAGCTAGGATAAGGCGGATAGAGGCAAACCTCACCACTGGGGAGAATGTCTCTTCGTAGTCTACACCCTCTCGTTGGGTATAGCCTTTCGCCACAAGGCGTGCCTTATACTTGTCAATTGAACCATCCGCTTTGCGCTTGACCTTTAGAACCCATTTGTTCCCAATAGTCTTGCGCCCGGGTGGAAGGTCAACTAACTCCCAGACTTTATTTTTAGCCATGGAGCTCAATTCTTCCTGTATAGCAACCATCCACTCATCCTTAGCACTTGAGGAAAGAACTTCTGCAAAAGAAGTTGGCTCTTCCTCATCTAAAGCAATGCTTAGGAAAGTATTCCCCTCAATCTCAAAATGACGACGTGGAATGTTTCCTCGCTTACTACGGCGAACCTGAGAATCGTGAGTATCTAGTGGTGGTGCACTCACACTATCTGGAATGCTCCCACTAGGCTGAAGACCACTACTATCTTCAGCGATTACAGGAGGAGGAACTAATCCCCCAGCCTCGCCTGAAGATGGTAAAGTGTTTTCAGTATCCTCTAACTCATAGAGTTCAAGATCCTCTTTTGTATTGCTTGTGCTAGGGAAATCCTTTTCTAAGAATTCGACATCACGTGACTCTATTTCAGTCATTCCTCCATCAGGGTGTTCACCGTACATAACGTAGCCTTTTGAGCTCTCAGAATATCTTATAAAGATATGCTTTCGAGCTCTAGGGCCTAACTTCCCGAACTTATGAGAAGTTGTGTGAACATAGCCTGCCGAACCCCAAGGGCGCAAGTGATCCAAATTGGGTCTTTCGCCTCTCCATAGTTCATAAGGTGTGGAGGAAACTGACTGAGAAGGCACTCTATTCAGTATGTAGGCAGCAGTCAAAAGAGCATCCCCCCAGAAGGATATTGGGAGGTTGGCCTGCGCCATCATAGATCTAGTCATATCTAGAAGAGTTCTATTCCTTCTCTCTGCAACACCATTTTGTTGTGGAGTGTGAGGGATAGTTAATTGTCTGCGTATCCCATTTTCTTCACACGTTTCTTTGAACTGATCAGATAAGTATTCGCGTCCTCTGTCAGTACGAAAAGTTTTTAACCTCTTCGATTGCTGATTCTCAACCTCTGCTATATAACGTTTGAAATAATCCAAAGCTTCATAGCGGTGAGCGATCAGGTAGACATGTCCAAATCGCGTATAGTCATCAATAAACGTAAGAAAATAAGAGGCGCCATGACGTGCCTTAACGCTCATAGGTCCACATATGTCTGAGTGTACTAGTTCTAGAGGTTGATTAGCTCGTAAAGCCTTACCAAAAGGCTTTCTATAGGCTTTTCCTGCCAAACAAGGCTCACATATAGGTAGGTCGACCTTAGCGAGTGGGCCTAAAAGGCCTTCTCTAGCTAATCGGGCCATCCTATCTTTTCCTATATGCCCAAGTCTAGCATGCCAAGTAACTGAATCAACATCAACATTTGCAATATATGATAATGAAGTTGAAGAAACAGAATCAAATAAATCTATTTTAAACAAATTATTCCATAAAGATCCATGTCCACAAATAATATTATCCAAAATAATATTCAAACCACTACTATTAAAACTGAAAGAAAAACCATAGTCTGATAAAGCTAAAACTGAAAGTAAATTATGCTTTATTCCAGGCACATAGAGCACATCACGAAGAAGTAGCTTAGTCCCAGTGCTAAGGTGGAGTTCGTACGAACCGACTCCTACAGCATCTTCACGAGCACCATTTCCCATGTAGACACTCTGAGTACCGGCTGGAATACGGCGATAATCTACAAATCCTCCTCTATCCCTTGTCACATGTTTTGTTGCTCCTGTATCTACAATCCACATAGGAATAGAATGAGCAACTAATACATGAGAACATACACAAATATGGAGAGGTGAATTTAAAGAGGAAAGGAAAGAGGATACCTTCTTTGGCTCAGTGCAATCACGAGCAAAGTGACCCTTATTTCCACAGTTGTAGCACTTGACTTTGGAAATATCTTTCTTCCCACCACGCTTGCCTCTTTTGGCTTTTGTTATCTTTTTCCCTTTAGGGCCATTTGCCCCAGCCTGCTTAGTCTGCTTTCTATTTCCATTTTGCCTGGGCCTATTTCCCTGACGTCTGCCACTCTGGGCGACAAGGACAGCAGCACGGTTCGCCTCTTGGCGCTCCGCCTCAAGCTCAACATGACGAGATATGTCAGAAAAATTCTTAATACTGTCATTGTGAGTCATTATTTGTTTCATGTGCACCCATGAATCAGGAAGGGAGCGGATAACAGCCTGAACCTGTTGCTCGTCAGAGAGAATGTGATCAGCTTCCTTAAGCTCACGAATCAAGGTGGACATCACTCGAAGATGCTCAGTCATCGGATCCTTATTCACCCAAGCCTGGTAAGCCTCATGCTCACGCCGGCTGGCGGCAGTACTACTCCCAACTGGTTCAGTCATAACAGTGGTGAGACAATCAAGCAACTCATGCTGATTGAGTAGATATTGGATCTTACGGTGCCATATGTTGTAGTTGTTACCAGTTAGCTTATCTTCTTTAGTCATAGCGGCGATTACGTTATTGCTTGCCATTACTACATGAAAAATGCGCAAAAGATTGACATTAATATTATTATTAAAACACATCTTTTTAATTTGTTCTAAAATCCAATTAGAAAATATTTTCTTCTCTTACATATTAAAATCGAAAGTTTGCAAAGCTCGCAGTCATCTCCTAATATTGTAAAATTAGAGCATATTTTCTAATTGATTTTTAAACAAATTTTATCCGATTAATGAACACATCTATTAATCATTTACATCCATTCATCATAATTTAAAATCACGGCAGATAAACAAATTATGATAACCAGTTTTGTGCCATACAACAATAAATGCGCAGGGTCCCACATAGTCCCCTTAATTAACAGTTTAGAGCTTGTGCTAAGATAATTCCTATGTATTGTTGTGCATTCAGAAATCATCCCCTTACATGTGGCTTAAAAAACCTCTCATTCTCACCAATACATCAATAAAAGGAGAAGAAGACTATACATAATATCTACTGAAAGCCGGGCGGGGTATGTCCGATTGCACATATACATAGGAACAACCTTAAAACAGGAATTAAACAGGCAAACACTAGCTCATTCAACTGTTAATTTTCAGAATTGTCCATTTAATCATGCAAAACACATAACCTAGGCCTTTAAATGGATAATTATTGCTACACTCACCAACTTAGGGAGCGAGCATGGTCAAACATAACTATTGTGTTAACTACGCAAGTTATCAAGACAATAATCATTAAATAAAAGCATAAAAATCCATTAAATACTAAATTAAATGGACCACCAAAAATACATTAATTTTTCCAGAATGTCAAAATGCTCAAAAAATATTAATTTTCCATCCACTAAGTCAGAAAAAAAATTTCTGTAATTTTCTGCAATTTTCGGTAATTTTTAGACATTATTTAAGTGTCAAAAAATTACAATAAATCATTTTTATAATAGCACAGCAGTAAAAAATATTTTGACAACATGGAAAAATTGCTTTCGGCCTACTGAATCCAAATATATTTTTTCCAGATTTTTATCGCATCGTTAAGGCCCTCAAAAATTATTTAAAATTAAAATAATTAAAAAATACTATTTACTGTGGGCCAAAAAATACACAAAAAAATATTTTTGGATTCTACATCAAAAACCGAGCCCCCACGCGCCAGGCCCAGCCCCACCCCACGACTTGGTTTGGGTACAGTTTGGTACAAAACCGAGAGTATAATTACAAAAAAAAAAAAAAGAAAAAAAAAAATACTGTTCATCGTCTTCTTAAAACAGAAAATTTCCAGATTTCGCGATTTCATGGAGCCATGTTCAGAGGGTCATAACTTGCTCATTTTTAATCCAAAATTAACAAATAATATATGGTTGGAAAGCCCTCGCGACGTAGAACAATTATGTAAAAGTAAAACAGATTTTCATCGTCGTTTGATCCACTGTTTTTGGCCTCAAAGTTGGCAAAAAAAATTTCGGAACAACTTTAAATTGAAATTAGGGTTTCGATTTTCTCTCAATCCGTTCAACGAAAATTAATGAAATTTCGCGTACGAGTTCTTTATCAACACAGAAACAAAACCTTATAAAAATTTCGGATTATTACGCGCTCAATTTAAAACGAATTTAAATTGGTATTAATGGAGTTTATGTACAAAAAAAAAAATAATCCGACGAATAATCCGGCGATCAAACAAATTAAAAAGCTCTGATACCAATGTGAATAAACAGTATATACACATAGCACATACGGGTTTTCGGATTACCTCAAAGGCGGAATGTAACCCGATGATCGATGCACGTTGTTTGATACGAGCCGACACCGAATCTGCGAGTTCTTCCTCCGTGTACGCTTCGCGTCTCGTGAAAATCCGGGTTGGCTACAAGAGTTGCCCCTTTGAATGCCACGCTCACAAATCCAAGATCCGTTGATGATGGATCAAGAGAGAGAGATGATTTGTGTAGGAGGATTTCTAGAGAGAAAGAGATACCGAAAAAATATGTATCGTATATTTTCTGTTGTTATTTGTAATCACCAAATAGGATATCTACATATAACAGATAAGAGTTCCTAAAATCAAGGAGTTAGTTGGATTCTTCTTATCTGTTATATTTAAGACTCCTCTATTATAATAAATACTTAATTATTATAATAATGATTTATCCAACACTAAATTGGATAATCCATATCACGGTGGGCGGATTATGGATCCGGGTACAAAACCCGACCCATATATTAACAATGTACTTACTAAATTAAAGAAAAAATATTAGTACTACTATGATATTACATACCAAAATCACTGAATTTCCTTTTAGACATATAACCAGATTTAACGTAATCTTACTGCCCATCATCAATCTTTTGCAATTGTAAAGCCAAAGGTCTCCTTGTGACAATCCATGTATGAACCCGTAGCTAAAGTCATTTAAACCTAAAAGAAAATATATCTAATATTATACGATAAATAAATACAAACAAATTATTAAATGGAAGTAATGCAAACCCTAACCAGATCCTCTTGGAAGGAAGTCTCTCCCAACTATGCTTCCAACACCGAAGATTTTCCAGAACTCAACTCAAAAGACCAGAAAAAGTTAAAAAATCCGCACACAACCTCTACATACATATATGAACGCAGATGAAATGAAATATTATTTTTCTTGTCTACTTGTTAATGGAAAGATTATGTCCAAGTCTAATAGTAAGAGATAGGTAAGTGATGTACTGGGAATGGTAATTGGAATCAGTTTGGGCATTATGCAGACGTAATAAGAGTTTATGGTAAAGCTATAAACATTTACACCTATTCCAAATTTAGAAAATGAAAAGGAAAATTGAGAAACGTGAGGTGGATATCTAATAAAAGTAGACTTTTTTCTGTGTTGCCCTAATAGCTAATAGAATGTATAGAAGACCTGTCCACCGACGATGGCGACAGAAGGAAGGGTGTCCCAAAGATAGGAGAAAGCATTCTCGGTGCCATCGTAGTCTCTGAGAGCAGTACATGCTCTCTGATTATGGTTCACTAAACCGATCAAGATCTCCATAGTTCTCATATCATAATCAGTATACAAGCACATGAGTGTGCTACACATGTATTTTTGTTTCTTTTAATGTTTTTTTTTCAGGCTTTGAAATTTAAAAATAAAATAAATGACTTCCTCAAGCAAATTAAATGGTATTTTTGATCTAGATATTTTTCAGACATATAATAATAATAGTAATATTAGACAGTGTTTTCATTAATATTCATTAAGTGATACATAAAGGCCCCTATTTGAATGCAAAAGCCCTTTAAATCTTAAGACTAGCCTGGTAACGGGCTCCATGTTTTCAGTCTTATGCAACCTATAATTCGATAAATCATTTTTAGTTTTCTCTCCATTGAGGGATTTCTTCATGCTTTAATCCCTAGCTTTCCACTACATTATTTAAAGACCCGAAGGAAATTGAATTTATGTAAGACCAAAATCTCTAACTACATTCGATTAACGGAGAAAAAATCATTAGTATTGGATTTATAATGAAAATAATGAAATCATAACTACTATCAGTTCACAATTACGACATATTTCAAACATTTCACAAATTGTCAATGCATTTTTTGTCCAGTCAATTTAATTTCTTTTTGGGTGCTTAAATGATTTGAGTTTGTACTAATAATGGCTTAGTTAAATTGAGTTGAGTTGAGTTGGGTTGGGCCTCTGTATGAGTTTTCTTTTTTCGATTACACATGACAGTATCTGCTCGATATCAATATAACAATATAAGAGACATCAATGGTTGAACTTTTAGGACAAGGGAAAACTACACCCTCATAGTAAAACACACATAAGTATGTCAGTGCAAAAATGGATAACAATTATCATTTTTGGGCACAAATGGTATTTTCAAAAATCATTGAAAAACGAAAAAAAGCAGGGTCATATTTACTATCTGCAACGTTTTTAGTAGTTTTTGCGACACTTTTTTCTCTCAAAAGTGTCACAAAAAGGGTATATGGTGCCCAAAGCGTAAACATACAAAACTTTGGATTCCAAACTAATATTACTCAAGCTCAATATGCAAAAACCCGAAAAGGAAAAATTGGAACTTACCATATAACCTCTATAGGTAACTTAAATTTTGGTGGCTGAAAGGTGTTAGTTTCGTAGAGTTGGTTCCGACCTATAAATAATTTTCTTAGGTTGATGAACGACCCTCGGAGAAGCATCCCTTGGGGATGCAACCCTAGGAGAAGCAGGCCTAGGAGAGGCAAGCCTTGGAGTAAATGACGGTTGTGCCCTCAGTTGGTCCAAAGGTATTGGAGGTCTAATAAGTAATTTGTGTTGATTTGCTTCCCCCAATATTTTCTCAATACTACATGGCTCCCACTATACCAAAACTGTCGGATTGTCACGATCAGTGACCGTGATAAGTCCGGGGGTGACAAATTTTGTTGTCACAGTCTTTGACCTTGACAAAGTTTGTCACGGTTAAAGACCGTGACAAATCAGTGACACACTTTAAAAAATTATGACGGCCATTAACCGTGACAAGTGCGTGAAAAACGTCCCTTGTCAAGGACTTGTCATTATCAATGATCGTGATAAATCTGGGCAAAATTTAAAAAACACTGCAGGGCAGTTTGGCCATTGCCACTGCCCATTAGCATATTTATACCTGTCATAGCAAAATTGTACCTGTTCAAACATCATATATCTAAATAAAATATAAATAATGCACCAAAACATTCCATATATAATTCAATATCCAAATAAAATAATAATACAATCCATATCCAAATGAAAATATAACAACTCAAAATAATTAAAATATAATGCAAGTGCCCAAATAAAAATAAATACAAATCATGTCACACCATAGTGTCAGGGGTAGGTTAGAGGAGGAAGGAAGGCCACACGATATACGCATTGAGACACCACTCATTATGCGTCATGCCGCATTGTTCACGCAACCACAATGCGGAGTTCCCCTTCATGGTTATCACATGCATTACGAGCAACATAGCCTCGATGTTTTGAAGGATACGCCCATGAATTGGCATCCCCGGGACGGTATTCGGATCCCTCAACCCCCTCGCTATCCGTTGGCCATCATATACGTCACGTAAAAATACGCTCGGCCTACTGATTGTTGACATAGACTGCTGGACGGGAGCCAAGTAGGGGACTGGATCATCAAGCGATGAGTCTGCACGTATCGGTGATGAAGAAGCGATGTCCATGTCCTCGTCCTCCTCCACCTCCTCCTGCACTAACTTTTCCTTCCCCTTGCCCTTTCTGCCTAACTAATGCTTCATGAATGCGTACATATCTAGGACCATTGCCTCCAACCTTTGGCTCATGTAGGACGATTGACCACAACTCGTTGTTGATATACTCCGAGTAAAACACTTGCTTGGCCGATTTATAGTATGTTTCATTTAATTATGTCTTATTTATATTCGATATTTAAATTTCAAATTTAATTTCAATTTATAATATTAATTCCTATTTCTTCCATCTCCTCTAAAGAGTGAGTGGTCCTATCCCATTCAAGACCGCATATTTCTGTAATATACTTAGGAGAGGCAACTCTTGGAGTAAATGACGATTGTGCCCTCGGTTGGTCCAAAGGTGTTGGAGGCCTAATAAGTAATTTGTGTTGATTTACTTCCCCCAATATTTTCTCAATACTACTTGGCTCCCACTACACCAAAACTGCTGGATTGTCACGGTCATTGACCGTGACAAGTCCAACTTGTCAAGGTCAATGATCGTGATAAGTTTGGGGGTGACAACTTTTGTTGTCATGGCCTTATCACGATCCTGTCACGGTCTTTGACCTTGACAAGGTTTGTCATGGTTAAAGACCGTGACAAACCGGTGACACACTTTAAAAAATTATCACGGTCATTAACCATGACAAGTTCGTGATGAAGGTCACTTGTCACGGTCAATGACCGTGACAAACCTGGGTAAAATTAAAAAAAAAGCTACGCAGTTTGGCCACGACAACTGCCACTGCCCAACAGTATATTTGTACCCGTTATAGCAAAATTGTACTTGTTCAAACAACATATATCCAAATAAAATAGAAATAATGCTCCAAAACATTCCATATATAATTCAATATCCAAATAAAATAATAATACAATCCATATCCAAACGAAAATGTAACAACTCAAAACAATTAAAATATAATGCAAGTGTCCAAATAAAAATAAATACAAATAATGTCACGCCATAGTGTCTGGGGTAGGTTCGAGGAGGAAGGAATGCCACACGATATACTCATTGAGACACCCCTCAATATGCGTCATGCCGCACTGTTCGTGCAACCACAATGCGGAGTTCTCCTTTGTGGTTATCACATGCATGGCGAGCACCTTGGTCTTGATGTTTTGACGGATACGTCCATGAACTGGCATACCCAGGATGGTATTAGGGTCCCTCAACCCCCTCGTTATCTGTTGGTCATCATATATGTCGCGTAAAAACATGCTCGGCCAATCGATTGTTGACTTAGGCCGCTGGATGGGAGCCAAGTAGGGGACTGGATCATCAAGCGGTGAGTTTGCGCGTATCGGCGATGAAGAAGCGATGTCCACGTCCTCGTCCTCCTCTACCTCCTCCTCCACCAACTTCTCCTTCCCCTTGCCCTTTACGCCCAACTAACGCTTCATGAATGCGTACATATCTAGGACCGTTGAATCCAACATTGATAGCTTCGCGTCATGCGTGTCCACCTGACTATCCAACCCGGTGTTGCTCATCTCCATTTCGATGATCCTATATTTACCCACCCACGAGCTCACCCCCTAGTCCTCCCCTTGTGATCGGTTCCAATCACTTGGCTGAGTGCGTTCGGGGACAAAGATGCCTTGTCGGCATCAGACTGTGACTCATGCACTTCCTTAAGCTTTGCCTGAAACGACAAAAAGCACACGATTAGTTAAATAAGTAAATAAAATAATTATAACATAATTCATAAAAATTAAACTGTCGGATTACTTACAATCGTGGCCGCGACGCTTGGGAACACCTCCTTATCCTTACCCTTCTTCGTCCGAATTTCCACATAGGCATCAAGCCTATGTGGCTTACACCCAGGGCCACTCCCCGACCCTTGAAATAAAATATTGCAAAATTAGTAAGTAACGCAAAGTAAAATGATGCAGAATAACATATTTTTATAATTATAGAAAAATAAAAAATTACCATATTGTGCTCCACCTCGACATAAGACGTCCGACTAAAGTAGTGTACGTCGTATTTTTCGCCCGATTTTCCCTCCCCGATTGGGGAGATGCCAATTGTTGCTCATCAATCTCATTATCGATGAACTTTTTCCAGTTTGCCTATGCGAACAGCTCCTTCGGCGGGATGGTCTCACGCAGTCTGAGAATGGATTTTCGGGTCTTCCCAAAGTATCGAGCCTGCAAATTCTTTTTCCATGTCTTATGTCGCTCCCTTAACTGCTCCAACATAGAATCGCGGAGTCCTGGGGGCAGGATGAATTGTTCCTATCAAAAAAATACAAAACAAAAACAAAGTAAGTGTTAGTTGCGAATAAATATTAATATTAATATAAATATAAATTGAAATTGAAACATAAATATAAATATAAATATAAATATAAATATAAATATAAATATAAATATAAATATAAATATAAATATAAATACATTACTTGTAGTGCCGCCCAATAGCTAACTTGAGCTCATTTGGCACGTCCCTCCAACTAGTGTACCCTGGGCCGATAATCTTCTTCACCAGCTCGAGGGATCTTGCCAATATGTCCGTCTTATTCTCAATGGCCATTCCCAATTTTCCCTATTTGGGCAGCCTAGGGGCCGATGAGCCCTCGTCGCATTCGCTACAGCCGACCCCTAAAGAAGACATCATCATCATAATCACCATCCTTTCCTTAATCCCCGAATGAGACATTTTCTGTAAAAATTATTATTAGTAGTACAAATCCAAATGAATTAGAAGAATATAAACACACCTGCACACACACACACGCATACACACACGTACACATACACACACACAAACACACAAACACACACACCTGAAGAAGACCTACAAACATTTTTTGTGGTCGTGCCACTCTTAAATAGGTCATGACACGAAGTAATTTTAGATAAAGTTGAAAACTCCCCCTGTCCACACACATATACAAAGGAAAGAGAGAAACGGAGAAAATGATCAAGTACAAATGAATTAAAAGAACTACACTGATGTCCGATAATAATAAAACACTAGAATAATGCTTAAGAATTAAATCTAAATATTACATGCACTAAACTGATCAAGTACAAATGAATTAAAATCATTAAACTATTGTCTGATAAATGAAATACTCATTACAAATCTAAAAATTGTTTCAAATTCGGGTTATCATAAAAAATGAATTGATATTCGGTAGGAGCAGCCAAGTCATCCACACTACTATTTAGGCGCTTTGGCTCATGTAGGACGATTGACCACAACTCGTTGTTGATATACTCCGAGTAAAACACTTGCTTGGCCGATTTATAGTATGTTTCATTTAATTATGTCTTATTTATATTCGATTTTTAAATTTCAAATTCAATTTTAATTTATAATATTAATTCCTATTTCCTCCATCAACTCAAAGGGTGAGTCATCCTATCCCATTCAAGACTGCATATTTCTGTAATATACTTAATAGCTCATGCACATTATTACAATTTGAGAATGATTCGGCAACATATGCCCATAGTTCTCCAAGTACACGACATAGATTCACAAGTGTGAGTGTTATTTCAATTTATCAACTGAAATAATACTTAACATCGCATCATCTAGTATGTACCCAGAGAACATTAAGATACGCTTGCAGAACTTCCTCCATTAGTAACAAGTTTTAGTCACTAAGAATATTATTTTATAGAAGCTATGAAGTCACAAACTGTCCAAACGGGACAACTCGAGAGATATCATTACAGGGGTAATGACTCTCGAACGGGTCTAAGGGCTATTGAGTGCGTACACATAAGAACTAAAAGGCTAGTATCTATGCGCATTATATGTAATTTTAAGTATTTTTCATTTAATTATCATAAGTCCGTGGTCGTGCCACTCTCGAACGGGTCGTGACACGAAGTAATTTTAGAAAAAAGTTGAAAACTCCCCCTCCCCTCATTTTGACAATAATCCAGTGATCGTGCCACTTCCAAAAGTAACCGACCCAAGAAATTAAGACAATATAATTATTTAAGGATTTATTAGTGTGAATTAAATTTAAGGATTTAAAAAAATTAAACAACCAGCTTCCATATCCAACCAAATCCGTCCAGTATAATCCAACAACAACAACAAATCACCAAATGTGTATCCCGTACTCCTTCTAATTAATCTACTCAATTAATTCAACATTAACAATTTCTAACCTAAAAAAAATATAGAAACAATATTTATAATGTCAAATTAATTTTATTCTCTAAATAATAAGATTCAATCAATATTAACAATACCTATTAATTTCAATCCCGGCTAACATTACCCAATCAACATTAACAATTAATTTTAAGTCCTAAACTAAACATGAATTTCAAGTCCTAAATCAACATTAACAATTAATTTTAAGTCCTAAACTAAACATTAATTTCAAGTCCCAAACAATCACCAATTAATTTCAATACACCCCCCCCCCCCTTCCCCCACCACCACACACACGCGCGCGCACGTACACACACACACACACACCTGCACACACATACACACACACACACACACACACACACACGTATACATCCCCACCCCCTACCCCACCACCCCTCGACCCCACCACTCCCCCTGCCCCAACCCCCTGCCCCCCGCCACACCCACCCACCCACCCACCCCTATACCCCCCGCCCCACCGCCCCCTGCCCATTCCCCCCACCACACACACACGCACACACACACACACACACACGAACACATATACACACACATACACACATATACACACACATATATACAAATGAAAGAGAAAGAGAGAAGAAACGTACTTTAAATCATAGAGAGAGAGAGAGAGAGAGCAGTCACTTAGAGAGAGAAAATGGGAGGGAAGTGAAAATGGTGGAAAAAAAGACGAGGGAAGGATTGTTTTTACTCTCAAACTTGTCACGAACCTGTCACGATCTTTGACCGTTACAACTTTATATGGTTGTCACGGTCAAAGACCGTGATAGGGCCGTGACAAGTACAACTGTCACGGACTTGTCACAGTCAATGACCATGACAAGCCTTTGTCAGGGTCATTGACCGTGATAAAAAATGTGTGTTTTTTTGTTACGATCATTGACCGTGACAAGGGTGTCCGACTGAAAGGTGACAATTTGGTATTTTTGGTGTAGTTCCCTAAAGAGGGGAATGAGTGATTTTTACTCTCCATTCTTTAATATTCCCCATCCCTTCTTCTTTTCCTTGGCGCTCTTCTTATCTGTTACCTGCAAATTTGAAGATATTTGAATAAAATAAGCAACTAGTTTTTCTTCGAAAAATAATAAAAGTTCTTAGACATAAAAATAATTCTTTAATCAAAGTACTCACTTGAAACTGCTAGATGAGGATCATCGGTTCATTACTTATACTGAGTGCAACTAATTGACTGGGTAAAGACTGATTAATATCAAAATTGGCACAAGCATCTTTAGTACCAGCATTTGAATCCACTAACATTATCTTTGGTACCACTAACTTCCTGTTTTGAAGAGATATCAGTAAGATTTCTTATTGCATCGAACAAGTAGAAAAAATATGGATGTAATAACTAAAGTATGAGATGGAGGGTATAAAAACCTTTTCCCTCCTCCTTTATCCGGACTTGGAACCGACAATGCAAAGTAAATATTTGCATTGGTGGAGTTAAAAAAGTTTATACCATATAGCAAAAAGCAATTCAAGTAATCCAAAAATACAAATATAACGAACATAATTAAGTTCATAACAAATATTAATATAATAAAGTCCATAGTCCATAGAATAATCAAGTTCATAGCAAACACTAGCATAATAAAGTCCATAGCATACTCAACACAAGCATGACTTTAATAAGTCACTAATAAAAATCAAAAGCAAGAAGTCATCAGGATCAAATACTACGCGTGACAAAACTCTTCTTCCACACCACCCAACTTCCACTATCAATATCTCCAAGAAGCTCAGCACCACCTTGTGTTCCCGAGTAAAGAGAAGCATTTTCCTTGATCACTTTGTCAAATAACAATACCACCTCTTTCTCGTAATTCACTATATGATCGGTCACAACGTCTCGAGGGGGAGGATCCATCCTTCCCTTTCCAATAACCTTATCATTAAACTCGTACACATCACATGAGACACCATCTTCTAGTGATCAGGATTCTACATTAAATGATGCAATTATCCCATTACTTGTACTTGCTCCAATAGATAGGGAGGAATGGGACTTCCCCAATGCCATACCTATCACTGTCTCTATATTCCTTAGTTTATTATTCATGCCTTTGATCTCGAATTTCAATATATCGAGCCGACCTTTCATTTGGTTTCCATTGGCCTCCTTTTCAGCTGTAAGCAAAGATAAAGATAAAGTCGAAGCCTCGATAGATGACAGGGAAACTATGGAACCCACACCACAAGTGCGCCCTCGCTTATCAACACGAAAGACTTGGGACAAGGAATCATTTCCCAATGATTGGGACTGGTTTATGTTATCACTATAACTTTCTTCTAGTTTTTTTTTCTCCGCGAGCACCTTATCCTGTGAAATGTTAAATATGTAGAAGTGTCAAGATTAATCATTTGAATGTATAATGTTTTCATGTAACAATCATCATTCCTTATTCATAGAAAATCACTATGATTGGAACAATGCTCTCTTTGACTGACATAGCCTTGCATATGTGGCTAGCTATCCATACATCAACACGCAATGGGTTTTTATGCAATTTCTTTGTCTACAAATAAAAATCATAACATTTATTATCTTCAAGGTAATAGAAATAAAACAAAGTTATAAAATATAATAGTCTTATCGTACTCGACTTGGTATTCCCATTGCGCCCACTTGTGTGAGTGGCTCCAATCTTTGCCCTATTATTTTGCCCTACTTTCCTATTTTTTAGCCTCTTTTGTATTCTCATGCTCCAAAAACTCTTTCCATTGTTCTGGCTTAACAGCTGGAGGTACATTGGCCAATATTTCGACATCCGTTGAATACTTATCATAATAGATCTTCCGTAACGTGGATTTATATGCTCTATGTAGGCTGCATATACTTTTGTAGCAACAAATCTTATAACTTTCTGGCAGTCCATAATTTCTCTAACAAGACAACTGATATTTTAAAATTATAAGAAATGTGTAAAGTTATACAAAAGCAAAGATAATGAACAAATTAAATATATATAAGAAGTCTCACTTGCATGTCTTTCCAAACATCCTCCTTGTATGTTTTTGGAACCTTGCACTAATCAGTATACGATATTGGGACCGAGCCTGGACCATTTTACCAAGTCGAGATA
The DNA here is from genome assembly GCA_949130495.1 of Sambucus nigra. Lineage (NCBI taxonomy): Eukaryota > Viridiplantae > Streptophyta > Magnoliopsida > Dipsacales > Adoxaceae > Sambucus > Sambucus nigra. The sequence goes on from OX422219.1 coordinate 66,199,474, forward strand.
TGAATCGGCCTTTCTCATTACTTATAACTAGATTATATTGATTGATCTCAACCGCAATTTTCGTGTCCAGAGATGATCCATTTGGACCATCATGTGGGTCAGAGACATTAGCTTCATTTAACATTGTACTAAAATTCAACTAGTGTAAGATATATGATGCATAAATATTCTGCATTAATAATCTGTCTACATAAATTATTCATACATTATGGCCAAATTTACTAAGAATTAATAATTTGTCCAAATGCATAATTTATCAAAATTTACTAAGAATTGGTCCATTCATCGCATGTTTCAATATAAGTGAAGCATTAAAGTAGTACATAAACATAATAGGTCACAAGAATATATCATAAGACACAAAATCTTGAAGAGATGTCTAAAATTCTTTCACATAGTAAGTGAAGCATTAAAGTAAAAAAAATAAGCAAAAATCATAAAATTCATCTTCAGCTTTAACTAGAAGTCCTAAAGAAGATTCTTCAAATTGGGATTGCCCTCAAGAATAGACAGATACATTGTAGGATCCTCAAGTTTGTCAACACTTATTATTAATCTCTATGGTGCATGAAAAATGATAGATGAACCATTGTCTTCAAAATCCTCTCGGTAGAATACTTAAGATACTTCAGATGTAAGAATGAATGGCTTATCGTCAATTTTATCCTTACTCTTAAGCTTACTTGAATTTACCATCATTAAGTACGAGTCAGGATCAACTTTGAAACCATTTACCTTTTCCTTAACTCTAACTTAAATATTCCAAGAACAATGTAAAAGTATGTTGTCTCTGCTTCCTTGAAATTCATATCTTTTTCGCTTGACCTGAACTTCATGATGGCCCTCATTGACACGCCACTATTTTGAGTTACCCGCGAATCATCATGCTTGCATGTGAAAAATTCAAACCCATTCACCTGATATCTCTTATATGATTGTAGATCATATAATGCCCCATTTGCTAGTCGCCAAAGTGCGATATCAGTCACGTCGATTCATTTTTCATCTTCTCATGGAGGTGGATAATTGGTTTTCAGGAGAGATAAAGTTATTTTTGACATTTATCCCTTCCAATTATCCAATTTCAGAGATAAAAATGTGATGAACAACCGTATCTCACATCTAAAAATTATTATGGAATTCATCTCTAAATGAATCAACAAAAATTATCATAAATTAGCACAGTTGTAAATGTAATTCAAGGAATCATTAAAGATCTCCTGAAATTCATCTCAAAATCAACGACTATAATTATTAAAAATTGACACAATCGAGTAGATTGATAGATGAATAAAAGTGTACAGTTCATCAACACAAATGAATGAAACGTTGTGTACGTAAAAGATATGTTATGTACAAAGAGAGAGAAAGAACACTTAGCTCTTAATTAGATTGCATAAATCATCGGCTTGTAGTATAAATCTCTGTCACTTCTAATATGAAGGGAAGACTTTCATGTCAATTTTTATAGACGACGTCAATCTATTGATGTAAAAAAAGGACTATATCTAGATTTCCATTCACAGGTAAAGTTTGATATGCAATATAAACAAACACACAAGAGATAAAGATTTTTAATAAAGTGGTTCGACAATGAAGAAAGCATGCGTCCTTTGTTTGTTTTATTTTTGTTGGTAACAATAGCACAGTTGGGTGTGCTTGATAATGATTCACCCATCCCTTTGAGCTACGGGAGACCATGTATTTATAGTGCTTAGGAGCCTAAGAGATGGAATGCCTTTATATATTCAAGCATTTACATTTGTACAATAAATATAACCATTGATATATTCAATATAACTGTTGATATTCACGGGTACAATGACTGTTGGTGACTCCACACAAATGGCTTTTGATATTCTTAATGGTTCATATTCTTTAGGTTGGTCGGCCGGTTGGTAGACCAACTGCCTCGGGAGCCGACCACGTATGTAATTACTATGAAGATCGCCACGTAGGAGAACGGTTGTCCAATTCTCATTGGTCCACGTAGGGAAGTAAATTTTACAATCAACAATCGATTTTATAGTCAAGCAGTGAGACTTATCTCGTTACTAATTTATCGCTGGGGCCTTAGTGATAGTACGAGCGTAGTATAGTATGATTCCTTTAGAGATGTGGGCGTAAATAATTAGACTATTTGTTTGGGGACAGGATAATAAGTGTTCCAGTTATGTGCTTAGAACCTACTAATTTCAATGATCGACAATTCTAGACAGTAGTGTATTAATGGGGTTCCTGGTTTGGACTTCATTTGAGATACATCCCATGCATGAACCTTAGTGAGCATAAGGAGTCGGGAGACGTGTTGGGTAATAGGGAATCAATTCTGAGTGTTAATCACTTTATGTCTGGAGAAAACACTTCGAGCTGGGGGCTGTTATACGATATAAGACTAATGGACACTGCACCAAAACTGGCGATTGGTCACGGCCAAAATCCCTGACCAAAACTGTGGGTCGCGGACTTGGGTCGTGACCATTTTGGGCGTGACCATTTTCGTGGGTCGCAGCCCAAGTCCATGACCAAAAAATGGTCACGGCCGAGAGGGGTCACGGCAGATGGTCGCGGACTTGGGCCGTGACCCATACCGTGATGGGTCACAAAAAAATAAAAAAAAATTTGGTCGCGGCCCTCATCCGTGACCCACAACCGTGACAAATTGGTCGCGGCCAAAGTCCGCGACCTACGACCGTGACAAAAAAATAAAAAAAAATTGGTCGCGGGCCTCATCCGTGACCCACAACCGTGACAAATTGGTCGCGACCAAAGTCCGCGACCCACGACCGTGACAAAAAAAATAAAAAATGGTCACGGCCCAAGTCCGTGACCCACAACCGCGACAAAAAAGAAAAAAATGGTCGCGGACTTTGGCCGCGACCATTTTTATGCGCGACGAAAAAAATAAAAATGGTCATGGACAAAGTCCATGACCATATTTAACTATAATTAAAAAAAAATGTATTTTTTTGGTCCAATCCTAAAATTGGGGTTCCTGTGAGTGCACCGTCGGTTGCTACGTGTAATGTTGGACGCGTACAAGGTGTTACAAATATTTATTATTGGCAAAACAATAAAAAAAACCACAAATTGCGAATCGAGAACGTTGTTAATAAACAGATATATATACAAACTTAAAAATATTACACGTCTTATTAATTCATAGACAAAAAAAAAATTGGGCAGAGTTTCCTCTATTTTCTTGACATTCCAAACCCTGTGAATGTAAAACCTGCTTTTATAAAGCCCGCACGACCATAAAATTCAACAATCAAATTATAAAATCCCGCACGGCTATAAAACTAAACAATAAAAGCCCGCACGATTTTAACACATAAAAAACAAAATCCCGAATGTCCACAACATATAAACAATCTTCACGTTGTAACCCTGTAAATGTAAAACCTGCTTATTATAAAGCCCACACGGCCATAAAATTCAACAATCAAATTATAAAATCCCGCACGGCCATAAAACTAAACAATAAAAGCCCGCACGGTTGTAACACATAAAAAACAAAATCCGGAATGTCCACAACATATAAACAATCTTCACGTTGTAAACCATTGCCTCCTCCATTTGTTTAGCGTGCGAAAATCCTACAAATGATAGGATACAAAAAAAAATATTAGTAACCGAGTAGTTTTACAAAAAAATTAATCAAGCTGTAATATTGCATATATGAGTTAAAATTATCAACATATAAATATTTTTATGCCTAAGTCTAAAAATATGCAAATTACCGTTGTATTCTCAAACCGGAAGTCCAGCGACAGCATGGTCAGTTCCTACGAGTTACATTGGTCCCGTGGGAGGTGTTGTTGTCACCCACGGGGCTGTTCGGGGGAGAGAACTGTATACAGTGCTACTATTTCGCACTTTAATAGCCATTAATCACTCTTCTACGTGATTCTCGGCCAAACCTTTCAACCCAACAAAAATAAAATAAAATAAAAATAAAAAAATGAAATTAACTAAAAGAAGAAAGAACAACATCTCTCCACTTCCAACGTCGTCGAGGTTCATGCGTGGAGCGTCCCGTAAAAGCGGAATCCAAACAAGGAACCCCTCCTATACGCTACTACTCAACTATGTCGATCGTGGAGATAAAACATACTAATCACATCATACCCGACCATGTCAAGGACGAGTAAATCGGCCTTAAAGCACAAAGTACCACAATAAATCCCTATATGAAAACAAATAAGGAATTGAGCGAACCATCACTCGTAGAAAACTCAACACTAGTAAAAATACTCTCAGCAGATCTCATCAAATCTGTAGTCTGAGAAGAGCTCATAAAACAAATGAGCGCGTAACACCCGCATCGAATAACGGGTAACTCAAGTACCTGCGAAATAAAAACTTACCCTTAAAAGCGGGCAGTGCTAGCGAAGCTGGAGGAAGTATAACCTCCTGAATTTGATAAAATCTCCCATATAGTAATTGTCCCTGCTGCATGGGAACAATCGGATCAGGTACCTAAGGTAGGAACTGAACACGCGGCTGCTGCGGAGTCCTAATAACTGACCACCAAACAACTGAGGACACTCCATCGAAGTGACCTGCCTCCCCACATAGGAAGCACCGTCCCTTCATATCCTTTCGACCTCGACCCCCGTTATTTCTAAACTGGGTAATGCCTTGGCCCATATGGTCTTTTCTTCCATGACCACCCCGACCTACATGTTTGTGAAGCACCCTTACCGTGCCTAATGAAATTGCCACTCGCAATAAACCCTCCAAAACGTTGTCTCTTAGGCGAAACCCCTTGTAGAGGGTCCCTCTCTTTCTGCTTACTTCCCGAAGATTGGGACGAGGGAAATGCTCCTCCTCCAATCCCATGTCCCCCAAGCTTTCCTGCTTACCCCATGACAATAGCTTTCTTGCTACCCGGTGTATATAACCGATGCTCATGGCAATGGGGTGAGGCTGCATTCATAATTTCACCGGAAGTTTGTAAAGTTGGATTACCCAGCAATTATTGCCAGATTCTCTAGTCTAGACCTCACATAAACTTCGAGATCTTCCTATCTTCCGGAGCCACTTCATCTGGGACAAAATTCGCCAACCGTATAAACTCCTCTATATATTCCGCCATAGATCTCTCTCCTTGCACAACATCCTGGAGCTTCTTTCTCATCTCCCTATGAACTGCGGGAGGAATGTACTCACGATCGAACAAAGCCCATAACTTAGTGATCGTCATTGTGTCTTTCTGCTCTGGTGTGGCTATCGTCTCCCACCAGTATAACGCAGATCCGACTAGCTTAAAAGTGGCAAGGACTTGTCTTTCTTCTCGCTAAATTCAATCATTCGAAGGAGGCGTTGTCTGTCCTCTTTCCATTTATTGGCTTTGATAACATCCGTGCCTCCCTCGAATTCCATGGAATTGCCCTTTAGAAAGGACTCCCAAACCCTTTTCATGGAGTAAGTCCCGTAGGAGCTTGCACATCGTGAGCCCATTGTTGAGACTGTGGCAAATTGTTGAACCACTGCGGTCATGGCGGTGTTAACTGTTTGAGCCACAATGTTTGCTACATCCACAGCGTTAACGGCCCCTTGTGGCGACGATGAAGAACCTACCTCCTCTTCTACAATCCTATTACGTCTCACCGGGCGACCTCTCTAGGCGGCATTTGAGATGACGCAACAATAGAGTTAAAATAATATCTGAAGCTATCTATCTCGCAGAAGATCGCAAACATAGAAAACTACACAGTCCTAACCTTAGGCTCTATATCAAAGAATGCTACGGTAGAACGTGACGAATCCACATAGATCCTAAAGACTCTAGAACCTGATGCTCTGATACCATCTGTGACAACCCGTGATCCGAGATAAGGGGTGGCCAACCCGATACTCAAACGTAACAGGAATCATGGATGGATATCATTCTCAGCATCAATAAAAATAAACTGAGTATATGGGAAACCCACCCAATAAATCAGAAAACGGGTTGCCAAAAAGTGTAAAATTTTAAAAATGCAGTTAAGAAAATTAAATTTAAACAACCCAATCTGATAAGCAAGTGGAATTCCACAAGAATATATATAATACAACTAAGACGAAAGTATACAAAAGGATCGAATAATTTATTGATCCACAGCAACATACAACGAAGTACAACAATTTAATATCTTATGTAATACATTCATTAAACAAGTACAAATGTTTGGGCCACACGCCCGAGTGAAAAGACCCGATCATATCTAGAATACCAAGAAGAAAATGTATAAATTCAAGGTCCTGTAATAACCCGCAAAATCTTATAGCTCGTCGAAAGCAAAGGAATGGGAACATCAAAACGGGCGTCCTTGCCGTGGAACACCTGAGCGGACACAATCATATGCACAATAAGGAAAAATAAACCGGTCAGGGCCGGGTTCTATATGATCACCAGAAGAAATAAAAATCATAATAGAAATGAACAGTTATGCAAGAATGATAAGGATGATAATATTACATTACAATTTAACTAAATGATGAAATGAAATGTCATTTACATAAAAGAAAGAGAAGTAAATAATTAAATTTAAAACCTTTCCTCATTTATCCAATTTCCATTATCTTTTGTATTCCTTAATAGGAATAAAACCATTTATTAACTTCCATAGTTAATTATCTTACCACTTCATCTTCCCGTTCCTTAATAAGAATACCATTAATATCAAGTGCTCTTTATGACACATTAATCTCAATCTCGTGCTCTTTATGGCATGTATCCATGCTCTTCATGGCATAAACCCATCAAGTCCCACTTGATGCAGAAAAGTTATATTCTTATACATATAACGATTCTAAGATCGCCCCTCTGAGTTTCCCCACTGGGCGCCCCCTAAATAACCATCATCTTCCAGGGCCTATCTATACAAGACAACCTGGGCACCTATCGATACGTCGGGAAGCGACCATATGCCTGCGGGAGAGTCAGGACCACATCCGGAATCCCCTAACCAGCGGAGAAAACATATAAAAACCCCGAATATGGCCTTGGACTATATCCACCCTGCATTCACTAGCCAGGGGGCATCACTAAGCGCGCGAACTTCCCTTATGATGTCATTTAGAGAGGTGTGTTTAAGTAAATTAACATTTACCATTTTAAATCTCATTTTCATTTTCAATTTACCATTACCAAATTCCATTTCCGATATCCATGTGTTTGGTTCTTTTTATTCGAACCTATTATCATTAAACAACTGGGTTCATTTTTATTTGAACCGATCATCTTTGACATAGTTTAAGTTCATTTTAGTTGAACCTATCCTCATTAACATTTGGGTTCATTTTATTCGATCCTATTCTCATCGAATATCGACATTAATATTTCTCAAATTACAAGTCCCGACTAAATCTCCAAATGATCATTATGATCATACAAGTCCCCAAAGTTCATAAAATTTTAATAAGCCCTTAAGTCTCCAAGCATGGGCATTTAAACTTCTAACTTCTAGAAATTCCATAAAAGAAGTAATGTCTTAACATTACTTTAAACCTCCCCGGCATAAACCCTAGATGACCCAATTTCAGTCTAGGGTGGCGACCAAACTCAACTAATAATTTAGGACTCTAAGTTTACTTACTTCAAGAAGGTTCCTAGGTCCTAATCCTGAAGAAAAGGTTAAAATTTTGAAAAGGAAAGACAAAATAAAATAATAAAAAAATACAGGATTTCCGAATCGATTCGGACGGGGGAGAATCGATTCGGCCAGACAAGCGAATCGATTCGGACAAGCCGAATCGATTCGGTTAGGAAAATCAACATTCTGCATAATAGCCGAATCGATTCGGTCCACCCAGACCTGGAAACTGTCCCTGGGCGAATCGATTCGGCCAGGGTGAATCGATTCGGCCAGGCCGAATCGATTCGGTTCTGCAAATTTGCCAAGTTTTGGTTATGGAGTTCTAAACTCCAAATTTCTTCCAAACCCAAAACCAACCAAACCAAGCTCATATAATGGAACTAAAACTCCATAAATACTCCTAACTACCATCATTTGCAATAATTATCATCCAAATCCATTTCCAAGGGTTAATACCCAATTAATCTAACAAAACCCTAAAATAATAATTCATAACAATTCATAAATATCAATACTAATTATTCTCCTTAAATCATACAATAGCAAGTAGATAACTTGCCTCAATCTTGTAAGAATATGATTTGATGAAGAAGAAAGCAACAATCCAAGCTTGAATCTCCAAATTTCTCTCTTTTTCTCCAATGTTCTCTTCCTCTCTCTCTCTCTCTAGGGCTCAATTTTGTAAAAATGGAAGAAAAGAAATGGGGTTGGGGGACTTAAAATGTGGCTTAAGTCTAAAAAGCCCAACTTAAATGTCTAATACGCGATAAAATGATACGCACTGCACATTTAAGCTATAAACAATTAAAAGTGCCCGAAATACCAAAATGCAATATGACACTTATTTTGACTGTCTCACACCTACTGGGACCAACTACACCCTCCAAATTATCATTTGGAAATTTAAAACTCATTTTACTTCCGGTTTCATATTAAACCAAAATGTCATTTTATATCTTATGACACCATAAATCACCATATGGATATTTTTACCTACTCATCAGATAATCACACAACAATTTAGTAAATATTAACCTTTTTCATATTAAATTAACATTTACTCAACGTCCATCATTTTATAATTAATTACTACATATAGTAAATAAATATAAAATAGGCTATCAAACGTGAGGGTTGTTACATAATGCCATGTTTTTAAGCCTAAGTCTAGAAATATGCAAATTATTATCATTTTCTCAAACCGGGAGACCCGCGAATGCGGGGTCAGTTCCTACGAATTACATTGGTCCCGTGAGAGGGGTTGGTGCCACCCACGATGCCGTTCAGGGGCTATTTCGGGTTTTCACCCACTAACGCCGTATTTTTAAGCCTAGGTATAGAATTATGCAAATTACCATCGTATTCTCAAACCGAGAGTCCCGCGGTTGCATGGTAAGTTCCTACGAGTTACATTGGTCCCGTGGGAGGTGTTGGCGCCACCCAAGGGGACGTTCGGGGGCTGTTTCGAGTTTTCACCCTCTAACGCCATGTTTTTAAGCATAAGTCTAGAAATATACAAATTATCATCGTATTCTCAAATCGTGAGTCCCGCGGCTGCGCGGTCTGTTCCTACTAGTTACATTGCTCCCGTGGGAGGTGTTGGTGCCGCCCACGGGGCCGTTCGGGGGATGTTTTGGGTTTTGAATCACTAACGCCATGTTTTTAAGCCTAAGTCTAAAAATATTTAAATTATTGTCGTATTCTCAAACCGGGAGTCCCGCGGCTGCATGGTAAGTTCCTACGAGTTACATTGGTCCCGTGGGAGGTGTTGGTGCTACCCACGGGGCCGTTCAGGGGCTGTTTCGAGTTTTCACCCTCTAACGCCATGTTTTTAAGCATATGTATAGAAATATGCAAATTATCGGTGTATTCTCAAACCGCGAGTCCTGCAGCTGCGCAGTCTGTTCCTACGAGTTACATTGCTCCCGTGGGAGGTGTTGGTGCCGCCCACGGGGCCGTTCGAGGGCTGTTTTGGGTTTTCAACCACTAACGCCATGTTTTTAAGCCTAAGTCTGGAAATATTTAAATTATTATCGTATTCTCAAACCGGGAGTCCCGTGGCCGCGCGGTCAGTTCCTACGAGTTACATTGGTCCCGTGGGAGGTGTTGGTGCTGCCCACGGGGCCGTTCGGGGGCTATTTTGGGTTTTCAACCACTAACGCCATGTTTTTAAGCCTAAGTCTAGAAATATCCAAATTATCATCATATTCTCAAACCTGGAGTCCCACGACTGCACGGTTAGTTCCTACGAATTACATTGGTCCCGTGGGACGTGTTGGTACCACCCACCGGGCCGTTCGGGGGCTGTTTCGGGTTTTCACCCTCTAACGCCATGTTTTTAAGCCTAAGTCTAGAAATAAGCAAATTATCATCGTATTCCCAAACCAGGAGTCCCGCGGCTGCGCTGTCAGTTCCTACGAGTTACATTGGTCCCGTGGGAGGTGTTGGTGCCACCCACGGGGCCGTTCGGGGGCTATTTCGGGGTTTCACCCTCTAACGTCATGTTTTTAAGCCTAAGCCTAGAAATAAGAAAATTATCATCGTATTCTCAAAGCGGAAGTCCCACGGCTGCGCGGTCAGTTCCTATGAGTTACATTGGTCCCGTGGGAGGTGTTGGTGCGACCCACGGGGCAGTTTGGGGGCTGTTTTGTGTTTTCACCCTCTAACGCCATGTTTTTATGCCCAAGTCTAGAAATATACAAATTATCATCGTATTCTCAAACCGGGAGACCCGCGACTGTGGGATCAGTTCCTACGAGTTATATTGGTCCCGTGGGAGGTGTTGGTGCCATCCAGGGGGCCGTTCGGGGGCTATTTTGGGTTTTCACCCTCTAGCGCTATGTTTTTATTCCCAAGTCTAGAAATATACAAATTACCATCGTATTCTCAAACCGGGAGTGTCGCGGCTGCGCGGGTCAGTTGCTATGAGTTACATTGGTCCTGTGGGAGGTGTTGGTGCCACCCACGGGGCCGTTCGGAGGCGGTTTCGAGTTTTCACCCTCTAACGCTATGTTATTAAGCCTAAGTCTATAAATGTACAAATTATCATCGTATTCTCAAATCGGGAGACCCGCGACTGCGGGGTCAGTTCCTACGAGTTACATTGGCCCGTGGGAGGTGTTGGTACCACCCACGGGGCCGTTCGGGGGTTGTTTTGAGTTTTCACCCTCTAACGCCTTGTTTTGCTTAAGTCTAGAAAAATGCAAATTACTATCGTATTCTCAAATCAGGAGTGTCGTGGCTGTGTGATCAGTTCCTACGAGTCACATTGGTCCTATGGGAGGTGTTGGTGCCACCCACGGTGCCGTTCGGGGGCTATTTCGGGTTTTCATCCACTAACGCCCTATTTTTAAGCCTAAGTCTAGAATTATGCAAATTATCATCGTATTCTCAAATCGAGCGTCCCGCGGCTGCATCGTAAGTTCCTACAAGTTACATTGATCCCGTGGGAGGTGTTGGCGCCACCCACGGGGCCGTTCGGAGGCTGTTTCGAGTTTTCACCCTCTAGCGCCATGTTTTTAAGCATAAGTCTAGAAATATGCAAATTATCATCGTATTTTCAAATCGTGAGTCCCGCGGCTGCGCGATCAGTTCCTACGAGTTACATTGGTCCCGTGGGAGGTGTTGGTGCCGCCCACGGGGCCGTTCGGGGGCTATTTTGGGTTTTCAACCACTAACGCCATGTTTTTAAGCCTAAGTCTAGAAATATTCAAATTATTATTGTATTCTCAAACCGGGAGACCCGCGGCTGCGTGGTAAGTTCCTACGAGTTACATTGGTCCCGTGGGAGGTGTTGGTGCCACCCACAGGGCCGTTCGGGGGCTGTTTCGGGTTTTCACCCCCTAACGCCATATTTTTAAGCCTAAGTCTAGAAATATGCAAATTATCTTCGTATTCTCAAACCGGGAGTCCCGCGGCTGTGCGATCAGTTCCTACGAGTTATATTGGCCCCGTGTTAGGTGTTGGTGCCACCCACGGGGCCGTTCGGGGGCTGATTTGGGTTTTCACCCTCTAATGCCATGTTTTTAAGCCTAAGCCTTGAAATAAGCAAATTATCGTCGTATTCTCAAAGAGGGAGTTCCGCGACTGCGCGGTAATTTCCTACGAGTTACATTGGTCCCATGGGAGGTGTTGGTGCCACCCACGGGGCCGTTTGAGGGCTGTTTTGGGTTTTCACACTCTAACGCCATGTTTTTATGCCCAAGTTTAGAAATATGCAAATTATCATCGTATTCTCAAACTGGGAAACCCGCGACTGCGGGTCAGTTCCTACGAGTTATATTGGTCCCGTGGGAGTTGTTGGTGCCATCCAGGGGGCTGTTTTGGGTTTTCACCCTCTAGCGCCATGTTTTTAAGCCTAAGTCTAGAAATATGTAAATTACCGTCGTATTCTCAAACCGGGAGTGTCGCGGCTGTGCGATTAGTTGATATGAGTTACATTGGTCCCATGGGAGGTGTTGGTACCACCCACGGGGCCGTTCGGAGGCGGTTTCGAGTTTTCACCCTCTAACGCCATGTTTTTAAGCCTAAGTCTAGAAATATGCAAATTATTGTCGTATTCTCAAACCGGGAGACCCGCGACTGCGGGGTCAGTTCCTACGAGTTACATTGGTCCCGTGGGAGGTGTTAGTAACACCCACGGGACCGTTCGGGGGTTTTGTTTTGAGTTTTCACCCTCTAACCCCATGTTTTGCTTAAGTCTAGAAATACGCAAATTATCGTCGTATTCTCAAACCGGGAGACTCGCGATTGCGGGGTCAGTTCCTATGAGTTACATTGATCCTGTGGGAGGTGTTGGTGCCACCAATTGGGTCATTCGGGGGCTGTTTTTGGTTTTCACCCTCTATGCCATGTTTTGCTTAAGTCTAGAAATATGCAAATTACCGTCGGGGGTTGTAATAGATTATGTTAAGTAGATTATGAATTCTACATTATATTTTTTCACTAAAGGCATGATAGCGTATAATCAAACCCACCTATATAATAGGAGTGTTACCTCATTAGGATATTTCACTATTTGAGTAAAATATATGATAAGAGGGTACAATCTCAATCTAAACAAGGATTGGTATTATGCATTTGAAATGTCACAATTATATAATTATTTTGGACACTAATGGATTACCTCAAGCAAGGATAATTGTTTATATATAGGTATCATGAAGCTTTCATTTCTGTCTTGAGTACATTATTGTTAACTAGGAATAATTACTTCAACTAGGTACTCTTGCACATAGTAGACATGAATTTCTATGAGTATCAAAGCAATTGTATTTATTTTGTCTAAGAAAGTATATTTAGAATGTGAAATGACGTTCACCTATAATCAATGCATGCCAATATAATGTCTCTTTCTGCCAACTGCTATCCTAAAAGAGAACCCCAAGCTTTATACCTACATTACCAAAGAATACAGAGACCTCAATGGGAATTACCTCAATGGGAATTACCTGAATAGTGTGAAATGAGTCGCCCACAACGATTTGATAACATCATTCCACGAATACAAGATGTAAAATTGAAAATAATTGAAAACCAATCCAAGTAGGAAGTATGTAAACCTCGATCCACTCGCTTTCAATATGTAAACCAATCCATAGGGAATGCATATATGCAGATGTATATATGTTTGCATATATGTTGCATATATGTGCAGCCTGCATATATGCTGATGCATATATGCATATATGCTGCATATATGCAGATGCATATATGCGCATATATGCATATGCATATATGCGCATATATGCATATGGACTACAACGGACACGAGGGATATATTTCAGGGGGTATTCATGTACTTAATAAATCAAATGATGATAAACCTTACATACTAACTGATTTAGAGTGTACAAGTATAATTAAAAGAAAGCCTATAAGTACTAGTATGGAATTACATACCAAAATCACTGAATTTCCTTCGAGGCGTATGACCAAATTCAGTAATCCTATAAGTACAAGAATATATGATGCAAATTCAGTAATCACAATGCGATTCGACACAATCACACATGTTTAAACTTTAGCACGATACATATGGACTACAACAGACTCCTAATTTTAAGTAATGCCACAAGGAGCAAGCATCAATCGAAGAAAGCTGCAAACTTGTTGTTATATAACTATTATATAACAGTTATATAACTGTTATATAACAACAGTTATATAACTGTTATATTAACAGTTATATAACCGTTGTTATATAACTATTAATAACAGTTATATAACAACGGTTATATAACTGTTATAACAGTTATATAACAACGGTTATATAACTGTTATATAACAACAGTTATATAACTGTTGTTATATAACAGTTATATAAAAACAGTTATATAACTGTTCAAGTCCGAATTGGTAATTCCCCACAAGAAGAAACATGTGAAGTTATCAATGGCGAGGAATCAATTGAAAAGGCTAACTGTTGTAAGGACACAAATTTCCAATTGAGTCCTCTGTAGTTTTGGGTCAATTCCGGAAAAAAATATTTGAGTCATAGGATAGAGTTCAAGTTTATCCATTCAAGCCTATGACATATTTGTTGAAGACGTAGCAGCCAAGATATTAAAGCTTCATCAAATGTCGTGTGTGTTGTGCCTTGTTTCTATGTCATCAACATGGTTCCATTGCTCCTAAGGTATGAATGCATTTTAATATATATATATATATATATAAGAGCTTGGAACATTATTTATTGGGTGTATTTTAGAAATTTATTTTGGGTGTTAGTATTTTTTTTGTTAAACTTTTTTTGAATTCATAGTTCTAAATATTTTGTTCTCGGACACCTTTCAGTAGAACAATCATATCAAATCCAAAAAAAACTCAGAAAAATACGAAACTGGCGGCCACGCGTTCGTATCGAAATTATCTAGAATCATGGCCTGAGAACTCGTTAGATAGGTCGTTCGAACGACCTCGTTCGAAACAGTTTTCAAACGAGATTTTTTTTTCGTTTTGTCTCTTCATTAGAAGTCTCGTTCGAACAAGATTTCTAACGAAAAAAATAGCGGGAATAGTTTTAAGCCAGTTTTTTCCACTTTTCCACTACTTTGACCCACTTCCTTTTTGACATACTTCTTAAGTGCGAGAACTAACTTTTTGTAGACAACCTTTTCACATTCTAAGAGTCTTTTGAGAGCAAAACTTTTAAGAAAAATTTCCATGTTTTGTGTTTGATTTTTATTGATTAAATTCATCAAAAAACACATACACACCCATTGTTTTATTTATCCAGGTTCATATATATATACATCTTGCTTGGAGTTTGGCACCGGGTTTATCTCTACACCGAATTGAAGAGATTGTTTGGGTTTTCTTCTATATCCCTTAAAGAAGAGGAGTTTGTTTTGCTGCGGCATTCTCATGTGGTAAAAGACACCACGTGTGGTTGACGGTGTACCTATTGTCCGATTGGTGAGTCCAAGATCACGGTGGAGCTCCGTGGTTATCCTCTAGGAAGAGGTGGTTACAAGAAGACGCGTCAAGGCTAGAGAGGGTTCGAGTTGAGGAAGTAAGTCATCTGTCTTCTAAATGTAATTCCGTACTCAGTGGATTTGAGGCTAGGGTCGTCCGAGGTTGTTTCTCATTGTGGGTTTTTCCTCGTACATCGCCGCGTAGTGTGATTGATTTATTTTATCTTGCATAATGATTTAGAACTCATGCTTAGGATAATTCAAGATAAAATTGGTTTTAATTGTCACACTTAATTTAATTTGGTGCATAATTATATTTGGGTAAAGTTTATTTAATCCAAGTCTATTGTTAAAACTGGTCTGGCCTAAATTGGAAATAATGATAAATATGACTTAGTCAAATTCTAGGACTTGAATGAATTAATTGTGTTTAAGTGAAATCAATAGTGTGTGTGTGTATTAATCATATTTTCACTTGGTTTAATTTTAATTTGTGAAGAAATTAAAATTTGGTAATTCGTTTTATTGAACCATCACCTTTACACTTTCGCTTATCTATTTCAACATGGAAATTGATTTTAAGTATAAGGATTTTAAATTCGGGGGCCTTTGGTGTATTTTCAAATTGGTATCAGAGCCAAAAATGATAATTTACTTCGTTAAAGATCTTTTAACTATTTTTGGCTAAAATAGAATTTTCTCCATTTTCAAAATTTCCTATTTTCGATGGTTCTAAATACGCATATTGGAAAGCGCGTATGAAATCGGCACTAAAATCAATCGACGAGAGGATTTGGTTATCGGTAGTTAACGGGTGGTCTCCACCAACTCATTTAGTTGAAATTGAACGTGTTCCCAAACCGGCCGACAGATGGACTGAGAATGAGTTTAAACTTTCTAATTTTAATTCCTGAGGTTTAAATGCCTTGTTTAGCGCGGTCACACCGGATGAATTCCGACGTATTATGACGTGTGAAACCGCTAAAGAAGTTTTGGATATTTTATAACTAACTCATGAAGGAACTAGTGTCGTTAAGGCTTCTAAACTCCGAAACCTCACCACTCAATTTCAAACCATTTAAATGAACGATAATGAAACTTTTGATGAATTTTATGCTAGTCTTTTAGATATTATTAATTCATCTTTTAACTTGGGAGAGAAAATACCCGACAACCGAGTTGTAAAGAAAATTTTAAGGTCCCTACCCGATAGATTTATTCCAAAAGTGACCGTTTTAAATTCTTTACCAACTTTAGCCTCTATGAAATTAGAAGAGCTCATAGGTGATTTACAAACCTATGAACTAGACATGTTTCCCTCTAAAACCGAAAAGAAAATTAAACAGGGCATTGCTTTAAAAGCCCGAAAAGAGGTCAAACAAGTAGTAGAGAGCAAGAGTGATAGTGACTCGGAAGACATGGCTTTGTTTGCTCGGAAATTTAGAAAATTTCTTAAATTTAACAAAGATAAATTTAAAAATGACTTTAAGAAATTTGAAACTTGTAAGTATGAAAAAACCGAGAAGATCCCTAAACCTATCAATGAACAATTAAATAGGTATGAGTCAAATAGGTGTTTTGGTTGTGAGGGTTATGGCCATAGGGCTTATGAGTGCCCCACAAAACTAAGGAAAGAGGGTAAGCGACCCATTTCATATAATGCGACCCTTAGTGATAGTGATAAGTAAGAGGGACCCGATTCCCTCACTAAGCCCAACTTTGTGGCTTTTATGGCTAGTCATGTGAGTGATAGTGAGAACTCGTCGATTGATGAAACTTTAACACATGACACTTCCAAGGTCAAAGTTTTTGATTCCCTTGTTTTTTATGATAGTGAGAGTGGAGAAGAAAGAAGAGTGAAAATGAAGAAGAGGTTAATGTGAGTGAACTTCAAAATGCTTTTCAAGAACTTTATAAAGAATCTATTAAATTGAAAAGAGCTAATTGGAAGTTAGAAGCTAGTTTGAAAGAACGTGTCAAGGTCGTTGATAATAGTATGTTGGTTGAAGACCTTAGGACACGAGAGAAAGCTCTTCTAGAGAAGCTTGAATATATAGAAGGCGAGAGAGATAGCCTTAGGGGTTTAATGGAATCTTTGAAAAAGGAGCTTCTTGCTTTTGAAGAGTGAAATGTTTTATTAGAGTTTAACATTTTAGAATTGCAAAATAAATTAAAAGACGCTAGTAATGTCAAATTTGATTTGGAGTGTCGTTCGGAAAAATTAGATAAAATATTAGGAACGGTCCAAATTAAAAATGACACTTGTGGTTTAGGCTTCAATACTTGTAATGAATTTACTTATAACGCCAAAACCAATGTTTTAGGAGAATATACTAGGAAAGTCTTTAGAGATCACTCCTTAGGTAAATCTTTTCGACATGTTTTTACTTATACACATTGTGGTCGAAAAGGTCATCTTAGGAAATTTTGTTTTGATCTTAAACGTATTCCTAGAAAATCCCATCGTAAAGCAACCAAGGTAGTTAAAATTCCTACACCCCAAGATAGTCATTCTTCATTAATTTGGGTTAGGAAATTCGACTTGGTTGCCTTGCAAAATGGGGTTTTTGATTCTCATTTACTTTCACATGCTTCCTTCCTTGCTAAATCTAAAGGATGAATGTGTTAGTATTTGCATACTTTAGCTTTTGTACTTCATGCTATTTCACATGCTAAATGCATGCTTGTTTAATCATTTTCTAGTCTATGCTCCATGCTTATCACATGCTAGAATTATGATTTTTGTTTATCTTTTGTATTATATTTCCTTCATTTTGTTTGCATTAAATGAAAAATACAAAAAGATTTTTTTTTATCATTTGGATTTTATCTCTTGGTAATTTAAGCTTAATGAAAAATTCAAATGATTTTTGTTTGTCTTTTGAGTATATATTTTTTTATTTTTGGTTAAAAATTTCAAAAACTCAAAAAGATTTTATTTTGTGTGTATTTTAGTTTGACACACTTTATTTGGCATACACTTGTGTTTGAATCTCATCTTTTACGCTTTCATGTGGCTAGAAATTTTGGTTTAGATTGTCAATCCTTATTATGTTCTTTACCATGCTTACATGGAGTAGTTGGATTTTGTGTTGTCTAAATGGATTCTATTTTTATATGCCTCTATTCACACATTCATGAACTCTTTTGAAATTTTAACTTCATATGTATATTTGAGCTTTGTGAAGTGTTCTCCTACCAATCTTGTCATCTACATATTTGTGACTTAGGAGGACTAGTGCATGTCGAAATCCGTTGCACGTGAGATTTGTGTGAAACATAAAAACTTGATAAATACAAATATGCACGGGGAAGGGCTCCGAAAGGACTTAGTTATCCTTTGCGATTGTAAGCCACCGTTTTTGAATGGACCTAAAAGAAATACGTGGTTCAAAGGCCTAAAAATAGAAAATATGGCATTAAAAAGAAAAATAATTTTCCAAGGCCTATGTTTGATTGATATATTCATTCAAATTTAACATAAATGCATATTGAGGGAGATTGGATGCTATATCAACGGTTTGCACAATGTCCGTTTATCCTAGTTACGTATTTCATGTCATGACTCTATTAGTTTGTAGAATCATCAATATTCTAGGCTTGTATGCATTGTGTATGTTTGTTCATTGAGTTCAATTTATATTGTAACATGAGGTTATATTCAAATGTGATGAAGTTTGCAATCAATTGACAACTCCGTGAACATGTTTTAAGTGATTGGGTCTAAATTTAATCGTTACTGGTTCACACCCCAATACTTCCGTTTTCATATGACACATTTTTGCCATATGAGTGTGAAAGACTCCTATTATATTTTGTGTGTGTCATTTGTGTGTTTATATCTATATATGTGTACTTGACCCTCTTTGATATATATTATGTATACTTATATTTGATATTTTTGTTTAGTCTTTGCTTTGATTTCTAATCCATATATGCTTTAATTCATTCTTTGTTGATATCACATGCTTAATAATTTATATATCATATTGGTATCATTTTATTGCATCCTAGTTGGTATCCGATGTTATTGTTTGGATTAGTTGAACTTTTGTTGCCCATATGCTTTAACGTTCTCATCACTATATGCACAATTACATGTTTTAGCTTGTTATCCCATTCTTTTATCCCGTGCTTAGTTTAGAGGGTGTATATGCTTTATTTGGGGGATATAAGTTACTGTTTTGATTCTTTATCCTTTGTCTATTCTTGAACAAAAAGGGGGAGAATGATAGGGGGAGAAATGGTATCTAATCCTATTATTATCGTATCTTAGTTTGGGGGATATTTATCTTAGGGGGAGACATCTTTCTAAGTTGGTCATTTATTTGATAAAGGGGAGAATTAATTTAGGGGGTGTAATTATTTAATTGCATTTAATATTTTGATATTCCCTATGCGTTTGATAGTTTGCTTAAGTGTGCAGGAATACTTCAAAATGGCAACATTCAACATCGGCAAAGATATTGATCCTTGGGTTGTTTGAGTCAACCATTGTATATTTATTTTGGGTGGGACATTATTTTTGAGTCTAGTGACCTTGACGGCCCTTTAGGATTTTTGTTTGATTTTTGTCCCGGAATAGCCAAAGGGGGAGATTTGTAAGGACACAAATTTCCAATTGAGTCCTTTGTAGTTTTGGCTCAATTCCGGACAAAAACATTTGAGTCATAGGATAGAGTTCAAGTTTATCCATTCAAGCCTATGACGTGTTTGTTGAAGACGTACCGGCCAAGATATTAAAGCTTCATCAAATGTCGTGAGTGTGTGCCTCGTTTCTATGTCATCAACATGGTTCCATTGCTCCTAAGGTATGAATGCATATATATATATATATATATATATATATATATATAGGAGCTTGGAACATTATTTATTGGGTGTATTTTAGAAATTTATTTTGGGTGTTAGTATTTTTTTGTTAAACTTTTTTTGAATTCATAGTTCTAAATATTTTGTTCTCGGACACCTTTCAGTAGAAAAATCATATCAAATCCAAAAAAAACTCAGAAAAATACGAAACTGGCGGCCACGCATTCGTATCGAAATTATCTAGAATCATGGCCTGAGAACTCGTTAAATAGGTCGTTCGAACGACCTCGTTCGAATGAGAAGTCGTTCGAACAAGTTTTCAAACAAGTTTTTTTTTCCGTTCTGTCTCTTCGTTAGAAGTCTCGTTCGAACAAGATTTCTAACGAAAAAAACATCGGGAGCAGTTTTAAGCCAGTTTTTTCCACTTTTCCACTACTTTGCCCCACTTCCTTTTTGACATACTTCTTAAGTGCGGGAACTAACTTTTTGTAGACAACTTTTTCACATTCTAAGAGTCTTTTGAGAGAAAAACTTTTAAGAAAACTTTTTTGTGTTTGATTTTTATTGATTAAATTCATCAAAAAACACATACACACCCATTGTTTTGTTTATCCAAGTTCATATATGTATACATCTTGCTTAGAGTTTGGCACTGGATTTATCTCTACACCGAATTGAATAGATTGTTTGGGTTTTCTTATACATCCCTTAAAGAAGAAGAGTTCGTTTTGCTGCGACATTCTCATGTGGTAAAAGACACCACGTGTGGTTGACGGTGTACCTATTGTCCGATTGGTGAGTCCAAGATCACGGTGGAGATCCGTGGTTATCTGCTAGGAAGAGGTGATTACAAGAAGACGCGTCAAGGCTAAAGAGAGTTCGAGTTGAGGAAGTAAGTCATGTGTCTTGTAAATGTAATTCCGTACTTAGTGGATTTGAGGCTAGGGCCGTCCGAGGTTGTTTCCCGTTGTGGGTTTTTCCTCGTACATCGCGGTGTAGTGTGATTGATTTATTTTATCTTGCATAATGACTTAGAACTCATGCTTAGGATAATTCAAGATAAAATTGGTTTTAATTGTCACACTTAATTTAATTTGGTGCATAATTATTTTTGGGTAAAGTTTATTTAATTCAAGTCTATTGTTAAAACTGGTTTGGCGTAACTTGGAAATAATGATAAATATGACTTAATCAAGTTCTAGGACTTGAATGAATTAATTGTGTTTAAGTGAAATCAATAGTGTGTGTGTATTAATCATATTTTCACTTGGTTTAATTTTAATTTGTGAAGAAATTAAAATTTGGTAATTCGTTTTATTGAACCATCACCTTTACACTTTCACTTATCTATTTCAACAAGGAAATTGATTTTAAGTATAAGGATTTTAAATTCGGGGGCCCTTGGGGTGTTTTCAACTGTCCATCACATAATTACACAAATATTGTAGAAGAGGAACAAGAACTTGCTGTAGAGGAAAATGTAGAGGGGAATGAAAAGGAGGAAACATGAGATGAAGAGAAAAATGATGACGTGACTGATATTTTGCATTTATCTCCAAGAAAAATTCCTATTGATGAGGAGGATCAACCTAAACAAGCTATAGAGGGATGGACTCAAGTGACTAACAAAAAGAAGAAGAATTTAATACCGAAAAATTCTGTAACTACAGAGAAAATTTTGTTAAGGTTTGCATCAAAGAATCTCCTAAAACCTATCTTTAAATGATTAAGTTGATGATTTGGAATGTGAGAGGCATTGGAAAGAAAATAGTTCGTAAAATAATTAACAAATTTTTAAAGATACACAAACAATTGATGTTAGTCTGCTTAGAACCTAAAGTAGACCAAGCTAGACTTGAGGAATTTCGAACCAAGTTTGGTTTCATTAAAGCATTGCTAATGAAGTCAACACTATTTGGAGTTTTTCTCAGAGTTTTTTCTCTTTTGATATCTCTGTGTCGATAGAATCTCAAGTTCCTCAATACTTAACTCTAAAGGTTTCTCATCTTGTTCTGTCTTCTGTTATTCAATTCCATTCATACATTGAATCCAGGATTTGTAGGATGTGACTTCAATATAGTGTCTGCTTCTACAGATAAGGTAGGAGGTTTACCTTATGACTTTAATGCTCCAGAAGATTTCATCCAATGTATAGAGTCTAATGCTGCAGATAAGTCCTCATATTTTCAAATTATCATCGTATTCTCAAATCAGGAGTCTCGTGATCTCGTGGTCACTTCCTACGAGTTACATTGATCCCTTGTGAGTTGTTGGTGCCTCTCACGGGGTCTCTCGGGGGATATTTCAGGTTTTTACCTTCTAACGCCTTGTTTTTAAGCTTAAGTCCTCATATTTTCAAATTATAGTCGTATTATCCAACCGAGAGTCCCGTGACTGCGCAAGCAGTTCCTACGAGCTACATTGATCCCGTGTGAGGTGGGTGCCTCTCACGAGGCTGTACGGGGAATGTTTCTTGTTTTCACCCTCTAATGCCTTATTTTTAAGCTCAAGTCCTCATATTTTCAAATTATCATTGTATTCTCAAACCGAGAGTCCCGTGATCGCGCGGTCAGTTCCTACGTGTTACATGGGTACCTTGAGAGGTGTTGGTGCCTCTCACGGGACCGTACGGGTGATCCTTCGTGTTTTCACCCTCTAACGCCTTATTTTTAAGCTTAAGTCCTCATATTTTCAAATTATCGTCGTATTCTCAAATCGGGAGTCCCCTGATCACTCGATCTGTTCCTACGAGTTACATTGGTCATGTGTGAGGTGTCGGTGCCTCTCACTAGGCCGTTCGGGGGCTATTTTGCATTTTTAACTTCTAACGCCTTGTTTTTAAGCTTAAATCCTCATATTTTCAAATTATAGTCGTATTCTCAAACCAAGTGTCTCGTGACTGCACGGTCAGTTCCTACGAGTTATATTGGTCCCGTGTGAGGTGTGGGTGCCGCTCACGAAGCCGTACGGGGGTTGTTTCATATTTTCACCCTCTAACTCCTTATTTTTAAGCTCAAGTCCTCATATTTTTAAATTATCATCGTATACTCAAATTGGAAGTCCCGTGACTGCGCGGTCAGTTCCTACGTTCTACATCGGTCCCGTGAGAGGTGTCGGTGCCTCTCACGGGACCGTACTGGGGCTATTTCGTGTTTTCACCCTCTAACGCCTTGTTTTTAAGCTTTAGTCCTCATATTTTCAAATTATCGTCGTATTCTCAAATCGGGATTCCTGTGATCTCGCGGTCAATTCTTACGAGTTACATTGGTCCCGTGTGAGGTATTGGTGCCTCTCACGGGGCCTTTCGGGTGATATTTCGGGTTTTTACATTCTAACGCCTTGTTTTTAAGCTTAAGTCCTCATATTTTCAAATTATAGCAGTACTCTCAAACCGAGAGTCTCGTGACTGCGCAAGCAGTTCCTCCGAGCTACATTGATCCCGTGTGAGGTGTTAGTGCCTCTCATGTGGCTGTACGGGGGATGTTTCATGTTTTCACTAGTGCCGTAGGAGGTGTTGGTGCCACTCACAAGAGTCTAAAATATTTTCAACATATTAACCAACAATCAAACCAGTAATTATCCCGTACTCCTTCTAATTATCCCATACTTTCTAGCATACTATCCAACAACAAGCCAACAACCAATAATTATCCAATAGCCAAACCAAACAAAACCAATAATTATCTCGTACTCCTTCTATCATCTAAAATATTTAATAGATAATGCATATCAATTATATAACTACTTTAGTTAAAGTAAAGAGTACCTGGTGTGTAATGAAGAACTAACATGTAATGAAGAACTATATCCAATTGGTTAGATCTACAATATGTAAGCAATGTGTTATGAAGAACGGGTATGTAAAATTAAAGAAAGTACCTCACAATACCACTGAAGAATTAGATCTGCTGCCTATAATATGTCGTAGATTTACATATAACGCAGATTTATTCCCCCATTTTAACATCGCAATTCAAACGAACATGAGCAACCTACTGCCTATAATATGTAAAGAAAAGTACACGAAGGCAAAGGAGAACAAAAATGAATAATATCAACCCGGTGCCTATAATATCAATGTAGTTGTGATTATTTCGCTGCCATTTTAAGGCTTTAAATACATATCCAATCAAGTTGATCACAACAAATGTCAAACTAAAACAGAACTGTATGAAATCAACAGAATTATGGCATACATGTCAAGTTAAAATATGAATGAACGGAATCAAGTTGCCTTTGTTCCATGTCAAGTTGTAGCCTCCTAATATCTTGACGTAAACGTAAAAAAATGCACATTAATCGCAAGATAAGTGATATCCTTTTTCATAGGCAAATCAAGTACACACCCAACAAATTTAATAACATGTACACTTATCGACACTAGTATCAATTCAATAAATCCAACATAGTATCCAACAACTAAGCCAACAATATCTCACTATAATAATGTGCACACGTGTTTGCGACTAGTATGTCAAAAAAATTCATTTAATTATATTTTGTAAAAAAAAATCACGACAAGCATATAACCCCCAATATAATATGATGACATGCATATAACCCACAACAAGGTGGATGTAATTTTTTTTACATGTTAAAAATCCATTTAATTATATTTTTTCAAAAAAATATAATGTCTAGGGTTTTGAATAATATTTTGTCAAAAAAATACACACACATACAATCTAGGGTTTATTGACATAATTTATACATAAACGCACATAGAATCTACGGTTTATTGACATAATCTATACATACACACACATACTATTTATGATTTACTAAACCCTAATATTTTTTTTGCCATAAATCTATACATACACACACATACAATCTATACATACACACACATACAATATAGGGTTTATTGATAAAAAAAACATTTTATTTGTTCATAGTTACACACATAAACATACATATACACATAAATCTATACATACACACACATATAAACATAAATTTATACATACACACACATACACACATACAAACATAAATCTACACATACATACACAAATATTAGGGCAAATCACAAATCCAAATGAAATCAAAATGAATCAATACATACCAGGGGTTAATTCAAATGAAAACCAACTGAAATCGCACAAATCCAACTTAAATCCACACGAAATCGCAAGAGACCTTGCAAATCGAACTTAAATCCCCACGAAATCGCATGAGACAACCTCAAAAATTGCAGCAACGAAATGACAAAGCAACGGGTTTTTTTGTTTTTAATACCTGACTCTGGTCTCGACTTAGAGTCGCGACCCCCATGCGCGCGACCAATAAATGAGAAGAGGTGGTCTGGCTTGCATCTGGTCATGGCCAAGAGCCGTGACCCACCATGCGCGACCCTACCTGCTTCTTGAATGAGGTATGGTCACGACCCATAGCCGTGACCCACACCAAGAAATGGTCACGACCCCCAGCTGTGACCCTCAATGTGTGTGTTTTCTGCTTCGTCATGTCTTTGGTCACGACCCAAGTCCGTGACCCATCCGCGACCAGTTTGGAGGGAATTTTGGCGCGAAATTTGGCGCCAAGCTGGTCACGCCCAGGTCACAGTCTAAGTCCGTGACCCACTGTGGTCAGGGATTTAGTCCGTGACCACTTCCAGAGCATGGATAACTTAGTGTGGTAATAAATATGGTCACGCCAAATATTGAGTGGGTCACAGCCCAAGTCCGCGACTAGCTGGTCACGGCCCAAGTCCGCGACCCACTGGGCGTGACCATTCGCAGGATTTGGTGTAGTGGGAGTCGGGTAGTGGTGGGTGGGAGGCACTAGGTGAACCTTAGCACCGCTAGTTGATAAGAGGGGAAATCTCGAGAACAATTAAGTTGTAGGTTATACAGTGACTGAGAACAACCTCATAGTCTTACCACGGCGAGAGTGTGGGGAAGAGCTTGAGATAAGTAGATTATATATGTGACATAAAGTGATGATTATGCCGATATGCAAGGGATATAGGTTGTATGGGCACCCTGTTTAGTTTGACTTTCAGTATCGTCTATGATAAGAGGACGTGGTTATAAATGTGTTGTATTATGACTGTGGAGCAATTAGAAACATACGTGGGATGGTGTAACAACCCGTATTTTTAAGCATTATATAATTAATTAAATCGGCTAATTTAAATTACTTATGTGTCGTAATTTAATTTAATTAAATATTATGGGTTTATTTAAATATTAATCGAGTGATGTAAAATGTATAAATGCAGTGTGTGATATCGATTTGAATTAATTAGCAAATTTCTAATTTGGCACACTTATTTAATTAGAGTCTATATAAACCAAATTAATTCAGCCCCTAAACATGAAACTATGTGTGTGTGTGTGTGTGTGTGTGTGTTAACCCATAAATAAATAAAGCACGTGACACAAATATTCAGGAAAAATCCCCGAAGGGCAAACCCTTTTTTTTTCTAGAACTTTAAAGAATTCATAAGACCATTAAGTTACATACAACCTGATAATCTCCCCCAAGTGTAACGTACGGTGTCTTTGTTAAACCTTCAAAGAAACGGCTAGAAATGTCATCGGCTGGAATCTCCCGCAAGAACTCCAGATGGTCAGCAATGAAGAAGAAAATGGCTACTCCACAAATGTGAAATTTATAAGGACTCCCTCCATAATAGCACGTAGCTCTCCGGTTGTAGATTTCTCCCCACAAACAATGAACCACAACAACGTGTGTTCTTAAACACCAAAACAATTCACCAAAGCATGTGGGATTTTTTGTGAATTGTAAATAAAAAGGGATTAAACCCTAAAAGAAGAAGTCAAAAGGATTATGCAGTTTCGCAGTTTTCTTTCTTTCTTTCAAAACCCTGGGACTTCTTAATGAAAATGAAACCATTTAATGAGTATTTATACAAAAATGCACTGCCTCGGTATTAGAGCTCGTTCGAACGAATTAGCAATCTCGCGCGAATGAAGTACAAATGTCGTTTAAACGACATCGCGCGACATCCATATGTCGCTCGAACGAGATAGCTATCTCTCTTGAACAACCTGGGCATCAAAATTGAGGTATGCTTCAGGACTTAGAAAAAGTTCTCATTCTCAAATTTTGACGAAAAAGTCCGCTCCAACACTTAGAAAATATTTTGTAAAAATATCCCAAAAGCTCTAAGTGGAAAGTTAAGGTATTTAAAACATAACCCTACCAAAGTAAACTTCGCGGAGCCTTTTTGATGAAGAACTTGGTTAATTCGGATCCGTCTTGATGTAGATTACTCTTGAATGCTCTTCGACGGTTGTAACGGTATACGACATATTAAATTGATAACGAACTTATAAAAATATGTCCTTACAAATCTCCCCCTATGTCCATGCCGAGACATACATAAAAACATCCGAATTATCAAATACCAAAATGCCTATACAAATCTACCCTCCCATGAATAAATTTGCAAGATCTCAAACTGTTCTTCAAAAAGTCTTCATCAAATCTCAAAGCTTTTCTCATCAATGTGTGTAATATAATGATCTTCAATCTTTGTACCTACACACATGAGATAATGAAAAAACCTTCATGACGCATCGAGTTTGAAATGATATAAGAATAAATTAATCAATAAATCAAATCTCCTCTATAATGAAAAAACTCCCCCAAAACATGATAATTCTTTCTCCCCCTTTTTATGATGTCCCAAAATAGACAGATAAGAAGAAAAAATCAAAACATGGAGTGTCATGACAAAATGCATAGCAAACATGGATCAAACTACGCGCATGCAAAGGTATGTCCCAAAAACTTTCACAAACTATTTTTGATTTTTCAAATTTTTCATACAAAAATAAGATACCAAAAATCACACCATGGATTTAAACTAAAACAGCCAAGTCGTGGAAATGGAATGTATGGGTGTGAACACATTTGATTGGTAAATAAACTCAATCAATCATATGTATATGATGAATACGTGTACTCCTAACAAATGAACATCAAAAGTATCCTTAGGTGTAAGAATTGTTGAATTTAGATGACATCGTCTTATACAAATCATCAAATCAAACTCAAAGTTATTTCCACATCAATAATGTCCAAAACTATGCAACGCTTTTTCAAGATTTTCAAGGACGTGCAAACCCATTTTAAATTCCATCCAAACTCCCTCATGAATATTTTATTTTAGAGGTGTATAAAATAAATTCTCAAACTTTGGAGAATTGGTGCAAAAACCTAAATGGCCCATAATTGGCATGAATTTATTTTTATCGCCTTTAAATTTTTTCGGGCTCTTTTAAACGTCTTTGGACCCCGGATAATAAAATTCCTCATTTTTCTAGGTCCAATTTAAATGGCGTCTTAATCGCAAAGGATAAATGATAATCTTTCGTAGCCCTTCACTGTTTTTAAACAAAGCACCTAAACTCACAAACGGTTCTTACATGCACAACTTTCTTATCAAGTTTTATCACGCTTGGTTCGTTTTAAGGATAGGATTGAAGTGAAAACACCCAACCAATATGTGCTTAGACAAGCACAATAGTTAAACAAATCCGTGCATGTGTGCAATAATGGAAATCATGAGTCAAACATGTAGGAAGTAACACTTAATTACACCTTAATGACTCAACACTATAAAGCTCAAAGATGACATGATATATTGTCTCAAAACACTATCAAATAGTCACATGAAAAATGTAATGATATTGTGACTCGGTCATCCTAAGTGTTCATCCATAAAAGGTGCAAACAAAATACAAAACTCTTTTTGGATTTTTTAAAAATTTTATCAAAATATAATCTTTTTGTATTTTTTAAAAAATTTCAAAAGCAAAAATTTATACAAAAAGTACATGTCATTGCACTAGCAAATATATATCATGAAACCACAACTAGTGTATGACAAACATGCAAACACAATCATCTATATGATATGGAAAGAGAAGAATCATGTGCAAGCAAATGGGAATCAACTTGTCTAATATCTAGTGCCTCTAAAAGTGATTTCCTAACCCAAATAGATGTAAAACGTCGTGTGGGGGATTTAGGAACCAAGGGAACAGTAGACATAAACTTCCTAGGACATTTTCGAAGATCAAAATAAAAACGCCTAAGGTGACCTTTCCTACCACAATATGAACATGTGTAAACGGGTGAAAAGTTACATAATGTGTGATCTTTTCTAACGTCCTTGGGATTAATTGACCCTCTAAAATAAATAATGGTTTTGGCTTTAGCACTAGAAGCATGAGAACAAGATGAGCTATTACCATCACTATCAAACCTACTCGAGTCTGTCAAATCATTTTTTAACTTCAAAATTTTTGACTCAAGCAAAGAATTATACTCTTCCAATTTAAGGTACGCCTTTTTTAAATTTTCAACAATTCCTAAAAGGGTATCTCTCTCCCCCTCAATTAA
Source organism: Sambucus nigra (assembly GCA_949130495.1). NCBI lineage: Eukaryota > Viridiplantae > Streptophyta > Magnoliopsida > Dipsacales > Adoxaceae > Sambucus > Sambucus nigra. The sequence continues at coordinate 66,228,668 of OX422219.1, forward strand.
AGCAAACTTTTCCCTAAGAGTCTCTTCACGTGCCACAAACTCATTGATTAAAATATTTTTGTCATCTTTGGCACAAACACAAACCATCGAATTTTTAAGATCCTCTAAATATTTTTCTAAAAATAGGACCCCATCATCACTTTCCTTCTTGGACAATTTTAAAGCAACAAAGTCATGGTCCAAGGAAACAAATTTTTCACGATAAAAATCTCTTTGATTTTGAACCGTTTGCAAAAGATCCATCGCGGATTTAAAACGAGAAATTTCTTTTTCCAAAACTTTAATTCTTTTGCAACAATTCAAATTCAAAAGTTTTAAATTTTCAGCACTGTCGTGAACTTTTTCAAAAATAGGCACCTCATTAAATGGGCGTTCCATTGGAAAAATTGCGATTTTTCACAAAACTGATTTAAAAAAAAATCAATATCACATGATTTTGCGAAAAATAGGATTACGCGATAAATTAGCGCAACCCGCTCTGATACCAATTTGATGACATGATAAGTCAAATTGTATGAAAAAAATAAATCCTTGAAAAATCAGGATCACGCGATAAATTAGCATAACCCGTTCTGATACCAATTTATAAAATGTATAAATGCGGGGTGTGTTATCGATTTGAATTAATTCACAAATTTCTAATTTGGCACACTTATTTAATTATAATCTATATAAACCAGCTCCTAAACATGCAACTATTTGTGTGCGTGTGTCAACCCATAAATAAATAAAGCACGTGACACAAATATTTAGGAAAAATCCCCGAAGGGTAAAATATTTTCTTTCTAGAACTTTGAAGAATTCACAAGACCATTGACTTACATACAATCTGATAATCTCCCACAAGTGTAACACACGGTATCTTCATCAAACCTTCAAAGCAACGACTAGAAATATCGTCGACTGGAATCTCCCGCAAGAACTCTAGATGGTCAGCAATGAAGAAAAATATGACTTCTCCACAAGTGTGAACTTTATAAGAATTCCCTCCATAATAGCACATATCTCTTAATTTGTAGAGTTCTCCCCATAAAGAATGAACCACATCAAAGTGTGTTCTAAAACACCAAAATAATTCACCAAAGCATATGGGATTTTTTGTGAATTGTAAATAAAAAGGGATTAAACCCTAAAAGAAGAAGTCAAAAGGATTATGCAGTTTCGCAGTTTTTTGTTTTTCAAAATGCAGGGGCTTCTTAATGAAAACGAAGCCATTTAATGAGTATTTATATAAAAATGCTCTGCCTCAGTATTGGAGCTCGTTTGAACGAATTAGCTATCTCGTGCGAACGAAGTACATATGTCATTCAAGCGACATCGTGCGACATCCATATGTCGCTTGAACGAGATAACTATCTCTCTTGAATGACCTGGGCATCAAAATCGAGGTACGCTTCAGGACTTAGAAAAAATACTCATTCTCAAATTGTGACGAAAAAGTCCGCTCTAACACTTAGAAAATATTTTTTTAAAAATATCCCAAAAGCTCTAAGTGGAAAGTTAAGGTATTTAAAACATAACCTTACTAAAGTAAACTTCGCGGAGCCTTTTTGATGAAGAACTTGATTAATTCGGATCCGTATTGATGTAGATTACTCTTGAATGCTCTTCAATGGTTATAACGGTATACGACATAATAAATTGATAACGGACTTGTAAAAATATGTCCTCACTGGAGAGTTAATGGTTAACATTTAAGAAAAATAATTACTGAGTGAATAGTAATAATTTATTTAAAAGAAACGAGTGATAGTGACGTAGTATTATTTTATCTCAACCGGGAGTCGGGAATGGACAATATTGAGGCCGAGATAGGGATTTTTAGTAAAGTAATTTGGATGAAGTTTTTTAGTGCACAATCGATTCTGGATAGATCAAGACATTCAGAAAAGAGTACCCGGGGGTTGTAGATGGGTCTCGAGGCATTTTTAGGTATAGCAGGGCCCACACGGGGGTGTCTGGGCCATTTTAATTTAGCCCACAAGCATAATTTCGGGATTAACATAATAAAACCTAAGTTAGGGAGTTTGTGGTAGACACAACTTGAAAAGAAAACCTAGTTCTACAGAGAAAAAAGAGGGAGAAAGTAGGGAGATTTTGGGGAGCCAAATTAAAGGAGTTTTAGTGCGTTCTTCATCAAATCACCATCTACACCAAAGGAATTAAAACCCTACGAACTAGTACTAGTAAGTGGTTAAGTTGCTTTTAATTTAAATTGAAGTCTTCAATTCATATCATAATGGGTGTGATAGAAATCCATTATTTTTGGGTTGGGTTGACATATAAATTGGGTTTTAATTTATTGGATATTACGTGTGAATTTTATATTGAGGAAGATTTATATCATGGGTATTGTTGGGGTATAAGACTTGTGAATTTAAACCCGGATGTTATCTCGTTAAATTGATGATTAATGAAATCAAATTTAGATGGAGGTACTAAACGTCTCGTGTAATTCGATTTATGGATTTAGAGATGATTCTATGTACTGTAAATGATTGGGGACATTATATTAAATCTCAAACCTCTATCGATGGGTGGTACTGAATTTGGGTTTTAAAACTATTAGTAATTGTTTTAGTTTCCAAAGATTTACAAAATAAAATTCAGGGTATAAAAGGATTTGAGGTTTCATCCATGGAGGACGAACACTAACAGAAGGATGTTGGAGAGGAAAACCCTGGATATCATTCGAGCGATCTGGTTCTCGTTCGCGCGACATCAACCGTCGTTCAAATGACATGGTGAGTCGCTTGAGCAACATTAGAAAACCAGGCGCAATTCGGCTTATTTTATTTTGGGCGTGAGACGCTTTTGGTGGCTGAAAAAGAGGTTATTCAGTAAGGGAATTCGTGTTCTTTCATATTTAAGGATCTAAATGGGATGAGTATAAATAATTGGATAGAAAGAAAAAGGGTCGAGACTTAGATTATATGATTTGTTACGATAAATTATAAAGTTTAAATTATGGGCCGGGTGAATGTTTCCGGACATTTTGATTGAGTGACACCATTATAATAAATTAATTAATGTGAAATTACTTAAAATTAGAGTCGGGAAATAGACTCAGAGACTTTCGGGCTAGTGCTACAGGAATGGGGTACGAATTAGCGGGGTTTAAATTAATTATATATATACGGTAGTGTGATAGTATATATATGTTTGTGTTCTCTTTAAATATCGGAGATTAGATATTTTTATAAATACATACCCCTCTAGTGCTATCACAAGAGGTTAATCGATGTGGGTGAATCCCATGACTTGAGGAGCAGGGAGAGTTTAATCCCCAGGTCATATCGTCCATTATATTATATTGAGATTCTTTTTGGAGTGAGACATTTTGGGTATGATTCGATCTCACAACCGAGGAAGTATGACCGCCTCCACTGCACTTTTATTTATTTTTCCTGTTTCGATGAGTTAACTGTCTCGGGGTATCCGGGTGAATTGAGTATACCTGGGGTTATAAAATTTTAGAAAAAATATCCGATGAGTTACTACTCGGGAGGATGGATACTATATACAACATGTGTGTGAATATGTAGTATATTTATAAGTATATAATAGTGTCATGAATTTTATACGAGTGAAATACCTCGAGTGAAATGTTAATATTTATATCACTAATGAAATTGTTATATAGTTATTTAGATATGATAAATTAAGTTAATGTTAGAAATAACTTATTAACCATTAGTAAAGTTTACTGTTCAAAATTTTTTGGGTTCTAACCCTTGCTGCAAATATTTTTAAAAACCTTTTAGTTTTCCAGCCAGAGGGACATTGGGCTTGAGATTCTATTCAGGGGATACATAACTGCGACATATGTGGATGCATTTAGGAGATTTGATTAAATGCATCTTCATTCCTAGATTAAGGATCCCATTTCAGTTACAGTTCCATTTGGGGCGTGTTGCCCATTTACTTTTAGATTCAATTTTCGATTATTGATTTATTTGTTGGATTATTGTGTTGGATTTGGATTTATTTCTGATGGTTTATTTGGCTAGTCTTAATTATTTACTCAACATTGTTTTTAGACTCAGTGGTGTGTATGGATCTATTATTTTATTCCGCATGTTTATTTATTTGTTTAATGAAAGCTGAAATTTGGCACCAGTTTAATTAATTAATTAGGTGGATAGTAATTAATATGGTTTTAGAAAGTGATGCTAAGAATGAACCAAATGAAAATTCTATTTTAATTTAATAAAGGACTCATCGACCGGTATTTAATTTAGCGGGGTGCATAGATGGTATCAGAGCATAAGGTTCTAGAGTCAATAGGATCTGTAGGGCTTATTATGATTTCTACGTATCATTTTTTTTATAATAGAGCCTTATTATTAGGACTGTTTCTTTCATCTTTGCATTTGAGATATCGTGCTTCTTTAGATTTTTATTTAAACTGTATACTTATACAATTCGATCTATTTTCAGATGCACCGAGGAGAGAGAGATCCTCTAGGACAGAGGCCTAGGCGGTTAATACAGCCATGACAGCTATGGCTATTCATTTCCCACAGCCGCAGCCACATTCGCTAGTGGTACCGGTGATCCAGGCCCAGCTAAGGCCATCTACTTGGCAGAGAGCCAAGAGATGTTTTAGAAGGGCCACCCGCCCGAGTTTCAGAGTAGCTCTTATGTGGCTGATGCGTGTCAGTGGAAGAAGAATATACAACACCATCTGTGCATGGTGAAGTGTAGTGAGAGACGTAAAAAAATGTTAGAGACTTTCAGACTTGATGGAGTGGCATTACAGTGGTGGGTGTCTATTACCACCGTCGAGGATAGAGATTTGATGACAATATCTGATTTCTGGGTGCGGTTCGACAGAAAGTATTTTTTGCCAGCTATAGAGGCCAAGATGCGAAAGAAGTTTAACGAGGTTACCCGGGGTGATCGCTCCGTGGCAGAGTATCAGGAGTTCACCCGTTTGGAAAATATTGTGCCAGATCAGGTGAGCAATGAGGAGCGGAAGAAAACAAAGCTTATAGATGGTTTAGCCTGGAGGATCAGGCAACACTTGATCGAAAATCTAGCATTAGTGACGTATACTAATGTCGTCAATGCCGTATTACTGCACTTCCAGGATCATTGCTTCCACATGAGGGGAAAAAAGAGGGGAGGTGATCCCAGCTAGTAGGGGAAGGTAAGTGGGGGTACTATTAGCAGAGCACAACAGTAGACCAGCAGATAATATGGGTAGGACTCCCACCAGGGGATTTTGCCAAGAGATTTAGAACTAGTGGGTATAGACCGAATGGTCAGGGATTCAGGCAGGGCCAGAAGGGTTCTAATCGGCAGCAACAGGTTCCCCAGGGTCGAGAGGGCCAAGGGGACAATGGGGGAGGCTAGCAGGGCGGAGGACACTAGGGCCATCAGTAGGGACAACGTCGTCAAGGCCAGGGGGATTCTAGGGTGATGTTTTATATGTGGACAACCAAGACATGTGAAGAAATAATGTCCAGAGAGAGCTATGAGATAGAAGAAGGGGGCCTAACAGGGGCAATAGGCACAGAGGCTTACAGCATCACTAGCACCACTAGCCCTGCAGTCTCAGGGGCAGATACAGTACGAGCATGTGTATAACATTCAAGACGTGCCTATGCCACTAGCACCTCAGGCGCTGCCAACAGTTGAGGGTAAATTTCCTATTCATGGGCATGAGGGTAGGATTATTTTTGTTACGGGTGCGTCACATTCCTTTATTGCTACCATATTTGCTCGAGCAACTGATCTTTTAGAGACAACTGGCGCCCAACTTATGTGTGTAGAGTTTTTGTTGGGTAGTGGGTCACTTATACACTCTGTATGTAGAGGTTTGGATATTATTATTATTATTATTATGAGTCTAAGTCTGATAGTATACCTTCTAGTGTTAGATGCGAAGGGATACGATGTTATCCTATGTATGGATTGGTTAGCAGGATACAGGGGGACCGTAGGCTGTTACGAGAGGACCATAGTGTTTTCCTTTTCGGGTCAGGATATGTTCTTGGTGGTGATGCCTCTTCCCAAGGGAGGGGAACACACCCACTTATCATACATTGAGGAGGAGACCTTATAGGATATAATGATTTCGATATACTCGATTCCAGTAGTCAGATATTTCGAGGATGTATTTCAGGAGATACCGGGGCTACCACCCAGTCGAGAGATCCAATTTATTATCGAGCTGACACCGGGTATAAGGCCTATTTCCCAAGCACCATATTGTATGACCCCATAGAAGATGCGAGAGTTGATGGAGCAGATTTAGCAGCTTTTGGGGCAAGTGATAATATGCAGATTTAACAGCTTTTATATAAATACTCATTTCTCTCATTTGAGAGAAATATCTTACATTTCACATCAGGTTTAGGGTTTGTCTTGAGAGCTTTGCCCTACTCTCCATTTCCTTTGGGTGTTTTACTCATTTTTATGTATGTAAGTTTATTAATTTAGTTGTATTTCCTTTATTTCCATTGTTATAGTTTAATTTCATGCTTAGATAATTATTTGTAATTATTTATTTCTTGCTATTTATTGCTTTGATTAATTAGGTTTACTTGATTTCGTTCAATACATGCCTTTTAATATGCTTTCTAGCTAGTTTAGTCTAGGTTGTGTCGGATTGAACTCACCTCGGGTTGACATATTGCTTTACTTTGGTGATGGAGTTTACAGGTCTATTTCGATTGCGTTGTCCTAGTTATTGGGCCTACGAGATTTGACGTGGCATATCATGTATGCTCCGTGCTTACGACCTTGCGTGCGTAATTTCTGGAGTATTTGTTGACGCCAAAATCTTGTTAGGCTTTTATGAGAATTTAGGAGTGTGACAACTCTTGATTTAATTAACTCTCGAAATGAGACACATTCGTAATAAGTCGTCGACCCATGTAACCATTTTATACTAATTAACTCAGGTGAGGGATATTCGATGCAACCTATAGTTTTTACCGCTTATATTAGTCTAGTTTTATTGCACGCCTAGATTAATATTTCCCTTTTTGTGTATAATCATCTTTTACCTTTTTATTTTAGGAATATTAAACCAATTAAATTCTAGCAACTCGTCTCTGTGGATTTTCGATACCCGGATTTGGCCGCTATACTCACCCGTTGAGTGTAGTCATAAGTTTAGGTTTTTGTATAAAGTTGGTGAGCCAAATTCACAACGACCGGCGCGTAGGTTACTCTCGCGTTGCGGCGAAACCCTGCCTATCAAATGGAGCCTTTGTCGGGGATGAGTTTGTTTTAGAATTTATTTGTTTTAGTATTTCGTAGTATTTTCTTTCTATTTGTATTTTTTGGCTAACCTTTTTGCAGGACTTCTACATTTGAGTGCCAAGAAACGATTGGAATTCCAACGCGCATCTACTTTGTGGAATTCGCCACTTCAAGCCATTTTTGGGGTAAGCATGTCTTATTCCAATTCTTTCGGTAATAATTATCACAATTCTCAAAATTCCCATAATCCTATGACTTTCGATCAATACTTAGAGTCCCAAAAAATTACAAATTCAAAAATGACTTTCGGTGAGTATAACGAAAGTCAAAATTTCGGTTATTGAAATTTTGAGGATGATGCTAATGATAATGATTTTGGGCCTCTAATTTCTTATAATAGGAATTTTGAAACGAATTGCAGTAGTTTTCAAAATTCTTATAATAATGAGTTTAAGTTTAAGTCTGATGGTAATATTCAAAGTTCACATTTTCAAGAATTCGCGCCTCGACCTATGACATTCGGTGAGGGCTTGCGTATGCTTGAAAATGAGAAACTTGAAAGTCGTTATCTTGAAGAAAATTATTTGTGGGAGCATGAATTGGATTTAATATTTGAATTCAACGATGATTTTTCTTTCGAGACTTTTGAAGTCGATGAATGTTTTGAACCAAATGAGGACTTTGTGCATACTTTGGAACAAATCATTGTTGACTTTACCCATTGCATAATAGATATGGAAAATGAGGGTGAAATGGAAGTAATATCCATTTGCAATGAAATGATTTCTTCTTTGTCCCCCAAAGAAGATCAATTCATTGAAAATTATCTTATTTCCTTCGAAACTCAATCTTCAAGCGATGATAACTCATCTCTTGAGTTTGAATTTCCTTCCTCCCTATTTTCATTCTCTGTTATCACACCGTCACAAGTACCCGATGAATCGTTTCCGAACTTTAATGTGTTAAACCTTTTCACCGATGAGGAGTACTTCCATGAAGGCATCTTTGACTTCATGTGCGCCACCTCCCATTCTAATTTAAAAATCCTTGGGAGGATATTCGGCTTTCGTCCCTCCAAAAATTTTAATTCGCGATGGTTCATTTCTTCCGCCTTACACATGGCTTCCGTTATTTAAACAAAATTCATATATTTCGAAAGGCATGCTTGAGAGTGAGGGTACACCGGTTATCCTCCAAAGTCAAATCGTTTTTATGCTGGACCCTCAACTATTTAGACTTCTAGTGTACAGTTAGTGTGAAGCTTAAATAGTAGGTTGCATATAGGTAGCTTTTTATTATTTATTTCTTTAGTTTTTCTTTCCTTTTTAATTCAGTCTCTTGTAATTAGTTACCTTTTTGTTATTTGTTTTTTCTATGCTCGGTACTAGCTTGTTTTGTAGATTCTTTGGACTTGTTCTTATGGGGATCGCTCCAATTTTGGGTAATATCGCTCTTTTGCTCTCTTTAACTTGGTTCTTAATTCACATTGAGGACAATGTTAGTTTTTAAGTTAGGGGGTGTGGGATATTCTATCCATTTCTTTATTTAGTCCATGTTTTTGCTCACATGTTAGTTACTTAGTATGCTTTTCTTGAAAAAATTAAAAAATTCAAAAAGATTTTCTTTCTTTTTTCTCCTTTATTGGGCTTTTTGCCTTTATTTCCGATGATAAATTTAAACAAGTGCCTGATCCAATAGACAACTCAATGATGCATGTTCTCGATCTTAAAAGTTATTATACTTTAGTCCTAATTATTATATTATGAATAACTTCATGAATTAAACTTTAATCCCATGAGCACATGCACTTTTCTTGCTTTATTGATTTGGTTTAAGATTTTTATAACTCGGTAATCTTTTGTTGCATTGTATATACTTATACAGAGTAAGCTTTGTACCTTTCGTTGTTTGTGAGTGTTATACACTATTCTTTCCTCTTTGAAAATGTTCTAGTCGTTGGTAATCTCTCTATTCTATCATTTGATCGTTCATTAATTGAGTTCATATATGAAATGCATTACTTGAGAATGATTTTCAAAGTTTGTTTTTACTCGAGAATTGCGTAAACTTTAGGAAATGATCATAGGGAATCTTTGTTATATCACCCATATTAGCCTTGACCTCACCTTATATGTTTACCCTCGTCAACCCCATTGAGCCTTAATATAGCCTTTCATTTCATTATCCAAAATCCCATAACCAACTCTAAATTGGAGTTTTAGCCCATACATATTACCTTCCATGCCTTTGTTTGGAATGTTGTTTGGGATTGAATGATGTTGTGTAGTGTGGTTGCAATTTTAGCATGAAAAGAGTGAGCAAAGAAAAGAAGAAGATGTGAGAAAGAGAAAAAGAGAAAGCAAAACGAAAACGAAAACATGAGAAAAAGAAGAAAAGAAAAGATTGAGAAATTTGTATATGTTGTATATAGTTCAATAAGCTTTGATTGCTCTCCAAATGATATATCGAATGATTTTTTGGAACTTGTTTTCCAATTTTGATATTGCCCACATTTTTCCATTATCCCAAGTTTTCATTTCCGAACACTTTGAATTCGTACATACATATCCTTCGTTTTGTACCCTAGCCTAACCTACATTATAACCCTATACAAGTCCTATGTGATATTAGGGTGCATTGCATTTAAAAGTCATAATAGTTTTGATAATATGTGAAAATGCATTTTGTGTCTTTTAATATGCGGTATCTTTTATTGAGATTACAATTTTTCATCTTTTATATAGCGTTCTTCATTTGTGACATGTGTGCTACCTAGTTTCCATTTACATTTACTCTTTATGCCTGCATGTTCCGTGTGTCACCTCCCTGTTTCGAGTGAATTCGCTTGATGAGTGTAATGCCCGTGAGAATTGAATATATGCTCACTTTAATTTTTATTCGATTTATACAAGTTTTTTCCAAATCACACTTCGCATATGCTCTCTCCCCTCCCACATTTTAAGGTTTCGATTCTATGAGGTGCATTCTATAATGTTAATGATTTGGACTTTCGTTTGAATTCGTTCATTTTGCTAATAATGTGTATGATATCTTTTTCATTGTTGTTGGTCTTGTCCCATGTTGGTTTGGGCATATTTTAAGGAAATCGTATGATGTTTGTGGGTTTCATCCCTAAAAACCCTCACGATACGACACTCGTCCACTAGGGTAACCTAGGGGTTTAACGGCTTATTGCATACGCTAAATGGAATCGAATTGCCCGTAAAAGTGGACTTATCTTTTTATTACTTTTTCTGCCCATTTTGTACTTGTATGCTGCTTTTGGTTTGCTTGTAGTTCTTGTTATATCCTATTTCATTGCTAGGGACTAGCAATGTGTAAATTAGGGGGTGTGGTAATATGAAAATATTGCGTATTTCATCCCTCGAACTTACACATTTTTGCCCCCTCGGGTATCTTATTCCCTATATTTATGCTCGTTAACCAGAAAACCTTGAATTTCTATGTTAATATGCTTTGCAGGGGTTAATTGAGTTTTTATAGGTATTTGGATGCTAAATGTAAGTTTGGACGCATTCCGACAAATTTCCGTACGCAATCGCACGTTCAAGGGTATTTTAGTCATTTCACATCTTGGGAACCTATCCCAAGATCTTCACGGAAGTTGTATCCCTCTTCGTAAGCTTTGCGTGGCCACAAACGGTGCATGAATCTGATACCTAACAAAGAAGATACGACGATTTTAGCGGAATAGAATTACAAATGAACCAAAACAGGGGGAGCTTTGTGCAGACCTGCTTGATCGATCGATCAACCAAAAGGGTCAATCGATCGACCCTTCAGATATTTGCCTTCGAGCTTAGACAGTGGGCTAGAACGTGATCGATCGATCGATCGACCAAAGGGCTCGATCGATCGATCGCCTGTTTTTCTCAGCTTTTCTATTTACAAGTTTGCCATTTTTGGGGGTTTTGTATGAATACTCATTTCTCTCATTTGAGAGAAATATCTTACATTTCACATCAGTTTTAGGGTTTGTCTTGAGAGCTTTGCCCTACTGTCCATTTCCTTTGGGTGTTTTACCCATTTTTATGTATGTAAGTTTATTAATTTAGTTGTATTTCCTTTATTTCCATTGTTGTAGTTTAATTTCATGCTTAGATAATTAGATGTAGTTATTTATTTCTTGCTATTTATTGCTTTGATTAATTAGGTTTACTTGATTTCTTTTAATACATGCTTTTTAATATGCTTTCTAGCTAGTTTAGTCTAGGTTGTGTCGGATTGAACTCACCTCGGGTTGACATGTTTCTTTGCTTTGGTGATGGAGTTTGCGGGTCTATTTCGAGTGCGTTGTCCTAGTTATTGCTCCTAAGAGATTTGACGGGCATATTATGTATGCTCCGTGCTTATGACCTTGCATGCGTAATTTTTGGGGTATTTGTTGATGCCAAAGTATTATTAGGCTTTTATGCGAATTTAGGGGTGTGACAACCCTTGATTTAATTAACTCTCGAAACGAGACGCATTTGTAATAACTCATCGACCCATGTAACCATTTTATACTAATTAACTCGGGTGAGGGATTTTAAACCCAACATATAGTTTTTACCTCTTTTATTACTCTAGTTTTATTACACGCCTAGATTAATCTGTCCCTTTTTGCATCTTTTCCTTTTTGTGTATGATCATCTTTTATGCTTTTATTTTAGGAATATTAAACCAATTAAATTCTAGTAACTTGTCTCTATGGATTTTCGATACCCGAACTTGGCCTCTATACTCACCCGTTAAGTGTAGTCATAAGTTTAGGTTTTTATATAGAGTTGGTTAGACGAATTCAAAACGACCGGTGCGTAGGTGACTCTCGCGCCGTGGTGAAACCCTGCCTATCAGCAGGGTTTCATTCAGCAGAGTACATCATCGTGGGGCGCACCGATGTTATTTGTGAAGAAGAGGGACATGTCACTTCACTTGTGTGTGGACTATAGGGAGTTGAATAAGGTCACGATATATTATAAGTTTTCATTGTCCAGAATCAATGACCTGTTTGATCAGCTGAGAGGGGTTGGCTACTTCTTAATGATTGATTTGCGATCGGGATATCACCAACTACATATTCGGGAGGTCTAGGTTCCCAATACCGCTTTCTTATCACTGTACAAGTCGTACGAGTTCAGGGTGATACCGTTTGGGCTCACTAATGCTCCAACAGGGTTCATAGATCTCAAGAACAGGGTATTTAGGGACTTCTTAGATTAGTTCTTGATCGTGATTATAGACAATATTCTAGTTTACTCTTGTACTGAGGAGGTGCAAGTAGTCCACTTGCGTAGGGTCTTACAAACACTTCGGGACTACCAGTTTCATATGAAATTTAAGAAGTGTGGATTTTAGCTACAGGAGGTACAGTTTCATGGACATATCATGTCTGATAGGGGTATCGCAGTGGATCCAAGTAACGTATCGGCTGTGAAGGAGTGGGGATAACCCACTACATCAATAGAGAATCGCAGTTTTTTGGGGTTGGCCGGGTATTATTGCCTCTTCATTAAGGGATTTTCAAACATTATGGGTCCGTTGATGAAACTGACTCGCAAGGGGGTACTGTTGGTAAGGAGTGATCACTATTGGCTAGCCTTTGATGAGCTAAAGGATAAGTTGATGTCAACACCAGTACTTGCATTACCTTGGAGTGGGGTGGAGTATCAGGTCTGTACAGATGCATCCTTGCAGGGGCTTGAGGGTGTATTGCTGTAAAAGGAGAGGGCCTTATCTTATACATCTTGAAAGATTAATCCCCATAAGAAGAATTACCCCACCCACTACCTGGAGTTAGCAAAAGTTGTATTTGCTCTGTGGATATGGAGACACTACCTGTTAGGGGAGAAATTTACATTATTCACGTATCATAAGTCACTTCAGTATCTCTTCACATAAAAGGATCTAAATATGAGGCAGAGGCGGTGGATATAATTCTTGAAGGACTATTAGTTTAATATATCGTATCTCTCTGGTAAGGCTAACGTAGTGGCAGACGCGTTGAGCCAGAGACCCACTGGGGAGTTGGCTGAGGTATGAAAGGTGAGGTGGAGTGAGCTTTGATATGATGCATGTCAATTTTCGATATCACTCCTGAGATCATCATGCAGTTAGTGAAAGGACATGTAGAGGATTAGTATTGTTAGGACAAGGTACGTCAGTTATTAGCTGAAGGTGCAGAGTCTTACTCGAATAACTTAGAGGGAGGCCTATGTTTTAATGGGAGATTAATTATGCCGAAGGATGAAAATTTGAGGCATGCAATGATGAATGAGCCCTATGGTTCGAGATTTGCGATACATCCCGGTGGGGATAAGATGTACCAAGACATGATGAGATAATATTGGTGGTCTGGGATGAAGCGAGACATAGCAGAGTTTGTCTCCAAGTGTGTTACCTGCTAGTTAGTTAAGGTAGACCACCAGAGGCCTTCAGGGATGCTACAACCACTGAAGATTCTCATGTGTAAATGGGAGAGGATTTCAATGGACTTTATTACAAGACTGTCGAAGTCACAGAGGGGTCAGGACTCCATTTGGGTGGTAGTGGATCGGTTGACCAATGTGACCCATTTCTTACCTGTTGCACCGATTTTGTGACGATACAGTATGTGCAGCTATTTATTGCGGAGATAGTTAGGTTACACGAGGTACCAGTTAACCTTGTGTCTGATAGAGATAGGATCTTTGTGTCTCACTTATGGCAGAGCTTTCAGAAGGCCGTGGGCATAGACTTGCGATTGAGTACCCATATCTTCCACATACAGATGGACATACTAAGAGGGTCAATCAGATGCTTGAGGATATGTTGAGGATGTACATTCTGAATTTTGGAGGAGGTTGGGAGCGATATCTTTCGTTTGTAGAGTTTGTGTACAATAACTCTTACCAGTTCACTATCGGCATGGCATCGTTTAAGGCACTTTATTGGAAGCCTTGTTGTTCGCTCGCCTGTTAGTTAGAGGTGGGGGACAACAAGCTATTGGGTCCAAAGATGATATATGAGACTACTACCAAGATTGAACTAATTCGGGGATGTATCCGTATAGCTTTGGATAGGCAGAAGAGTTATGATGATAAATACTAGAGACTCGTTGAGTTAGAGGTTGGTGACCAGGTGTTGGTTCAGGTGTCTCCCATGAAGGGGGTCATGGCATTTGGCAAGAAAGGGAAGCTAATATTGAGATATGTAGGACCCTTCCCTATTATTGATAGAGTGGGGCCAGTGGCCTATAGACTGGGTTTACCGGAGCATCTTTAGTGGATACATGACATGTTTCACGTGGCTTCACTGAAGAAGTATCATAGGAGTGAGAGAGATTTTTGGCACGTTCCACTCGAGGAGATTGATTTGCAGCTAAACATCTCATATGAAGAGAGACCCGTGGCTATTATGGATCGTAGTGAGCGTAAGTTGTCGTCTAAAGTGGTACCACTAGTCAGAGTTCATTGGGGACATCACAGTGTTGATGAGTCGACATGAGAGCGGGAGGATGACATGCGAGAGCAGTATCCAAAGTTAGTCACCGCAGGTATGACCTAATTTCGAGGATGAAATTTCTTTGTAGGGGGAAATATTTAACACACCATATTTTTAAGCATTATATATTTAATTAATTTGACTAATTTAAATTACTTCTGTGTCGTAATTTAAATTAATTAATTATTTTGATTTATTTAAATATTAATCGGGAGAGTTAATGGTTAATATTTATGGAAAATAATTACTGAGTGAATAGTAATAAATTATTTACGTCAAAACGAGTGATAGTGACGTGGTATTATTTTATCTCAACCAGGAGTCGCGAATAGACTATATTGAGGTCGATATAGGGATTTTTAGTAAAGTAATTTGGATAAAAATTTTGAGTGCACTGTCAATTTCGGATAGGCCTAGATAGTTGGAAAAGAGTACCCGGGGAGTAGTAAATGGGTCTCAGTGCATTTTTAGGCATAATCAGGCCCACACGGGGTGTGTTTGGTTGATTTTAATTTAGCTCACAAGCATAATTTCAGGATTAGCATAATAAATCCTAAGGTGGAGAGTTTGTGGCAAACATAACTAAAAAACAAAGTCCTTGTTATGCAGAGAAGAAAAGAGAGAGAAAGTAGATAGATTTTAGGGAGCCAAATCAAATGAGTTTAAGTGCGTTCTTCATCAAATCACCATCTACACCAAAGGAATTCAGACCCTATGAACTAGTACAGGTAAGTGGTTAACTTACTTTTAATTTAAATTGCAGCCTTCTATTCATATCATAGTGGGTGTGATAAAAATCCTTTATTTTTAGGTTGGGTTGACATATAAATTTGGATTCAATTTATTGATTATTACTTGTGAATTTTATAATGAGGAAGATTGATATCATGGGTACTGTTGGGGAATAAGACTTGCGAATTTAAACCCACATGTTATCTCATCAAGTTGATGATTAATGAAATCAAATTTAGATGGATGTATTAAAAGTCATGTGTAATTTGATTTATGGATTTAGAGATGTAAGTATGTACTATACATTATTGGGGACATTATATTAAATCTCAGACTCGTGTAGTTGGTTGGTATTGAATTTGGGATTTAAACTATTAGTAATCGTTTTAGTTTCTTAAGGTTTACAGATGGAAATTTTGGGTATAGAAGGATTTGAGGTTTCATCCATGGCGGAAGAACAATAACTGAAAGACGATGGTGAGGAAAACACATGGCGTCATTCGAGCATCCTAGTTCTCGTTCGCACGACATCACCTGTCGTTCGAACAACATGGTGAGTCGTTCAAGCGGCGTGAGAAAACCAGGCGCAATCCAACTTTTTTCTTTTGGGCGTGAGATGCTTTTAGTGGATCAAAAATAGGGTATTCAGTAAGGGAATTCATGTTCTTTCATAATTAGGGATCTAAATGGGATGAGTATAAATATTTGGGAAGAAATAAAAGGGGTGAGACTTAGATTATAGGATTTGGTACGATAAATTCTAAAGTATAAATTATGGGCCGAATGCATGTGTTTGGACATTATGGTTGAGTGACACCATTATAATAACTAATTAATGTGCAATTACTTAAAATTAGAGTCAGTATATAGACTCGGATACTTTCGGGCTAGTGCTACAGGAGTGGGGTACGGATTAGCCGGGTTTAAATTATATATATATATATATATACACACATACACACACAGTAGTATATATATGTTTGTGTGCTCTTTACATATCGGGGATTAGATATTTTGACAAATACATAACCCTCTAGTGCTATCACAAGAAGTTGCGCGATATGGGTGAATCCTCTGGCCTGAGGAGCAGGGAGAGTATAATCCCCAGGTCATATCATCCGTTATATTATATTGAGATTTTTTTCGGGGTGATACGATTTGGGTATGTTTCGATCTCACAATCGGGGAACTATGACCGCCTCCGCTGTGCTTTTATTTATTTTTCCAGTTTCGGTGAGCTAACAATTTCGGGGTATGCGGGTGGATTGAGTATACCTGGGGTGATAGCATTTTAGAGAAAACATCCGGTGAGTTACTATTCAGGAGGATGGATACTATATAAAACATGTGTGTG